>JAUIMM010000054.1:12900000-15537499 GCA_031769625.1 Taudactylus pleione | reverse complement strand
ATTTGTTACTGGTGATTGTCATCCTAAACCTCACCCTCCTCATAATTCCTATAATAACTTGTTGTGGAAAAGTCACATTATATACTTTCATTATTAGAAAAACAATTTTTCTGGTTTATTTATAATTATTTCCTGATTTCTGTCATTCACAAGACAAGTCTACAGCTTTGTAAGGGGTAGTAGGCCATGATTGTACAACACTGTTACTATTAGTTATTTCAGGTTTTAGCAAAACGTTAGTATGTGTGGTTGGTGCCGATAAAGAAAAAGATGGTAATGGTTATATGCAAAGCATGGGTTGTTACATATTGTTTATTCTTTATACAGCCACTTCACTGTCTGCTGGGCAGCTGCTTTGTGGAGGTCTCTTTTCTCCAGATTCACTTTCCAACTGGTGTGCTGCAGTGGCACTGGCTCACGCGCTGCTAGAGAATTCTACCCAGAAAGAACAACTGCTCAGAGTCCAGCTTGCTACTAGTATTGGTAACCCTCCTGTATCCTTGCTACAGCAGTGTACCAACATCCTGTCACAGGTACGAGCATCTCTGTGATGTCCTGTAATATAAGCATTAGGTTTCATAATATTTCTACACAAGTACATAGTGTGTGTGTACAATAAAACAGGGGTGCCTCCTAGTGTAATATAGATGGATAGATGCCCTTAATGAAGTTACACCAAAGACATTAGCGGGTCAGGACGTGTTGCATTGGCGATTGTTTTTGGTGCTGTGATCGTAGTGGCCTTGGATGTCAGAGTTGGGAGAACTCTCTTGCGTTAATCTATCAGATAAGTGCTTGTTTATATCTATTGATGCATTTTTAACTGCCTATTAAATACAATTCAAGTTTTTGAATACTGCACTATGGGTGTGTAATGCTTTCTCTTCCCTGATATGAGGAAAGGATAATCTTCCTTGGATGTTACTGTGCTACGGACTCTTACGGGCATGTCCATTGTTGGTTCAGATAAGCAATTTTATTTACTTACTTTGATACAGGGCCAATTTGTTCACTTCCTTTTATGTGTGTTTTTTCCAACTGTGGTGATATTTTGTTCTATTACCCTAGGTGGCGCCCTTGTTTTATTTTTGATTCACAGAACTATTTTGGATCGTTTGTGGAATCCCTTTATAAGGAGATATATTGAAAGATATATGAATATATGTATACTGTATGTGTGTGTATTTTTGCTTTTCTGACCCACTGCAAATGCCATGATTGTATTTTTTATTTGATCCAAATTTACTGTTTGGAAGCATAAAGTGGTTAAACATGGATTTGCTGTACAATATTGGTGACCTAGTGTAAGTTATTTTACTCTGATCTTGCCATAAACATGTAATTCCCAGATTATAATGTGGGCACACTGAGGCTTTCTGCGCATGCATAGTGTAAACGTTGAGTTCCTCTCAGATGAGCGTGTATCAGTGTTACTTGTGCTCCTGTGCATACACCGATCTAACCTGTCCCACAACACTTAGATGCAGAATACAGTTATTTCTTCCTCATCTACTAATTTGTTGTCAAAAAATATATACCTTTACACTTTATTGCTTTGAAATGCAGACTACTAGTACTATGGCTGACTGAGAGGAAATGGCAAATAACAATAATTGAGCTGAAATTATTTATCTGCAAGGAAATCAAAAAATATTTTGATGAAACCTGAAAAGTAACTCTTCATTGTTCTGCCTTTCACCATAACCTCCCTGCTCATCATCTTAACTGTAATCCAGCGCAGCCTGTTACTGGCTATATGCATCCCAGGCACGAACACTGATCAAGGTTAGATACTGAAGGGATCATGTCACTAGCAGCATGCAGTCACTATGTTGATAGTCGGGATGTGGGCAGCTAGAATGTCTGCATGGTTTTAGGATTAGGCTTCAGTTAGTATTAGACTGCGGTTAGGCTTAGAGTTACTTTTACTGCAAAAATCCCATTGTTGACATGCCGACAGTTGACAGTATGTCAGTGTCGACATTGTGAAAGTCAACATTCAGGCCACGTTGTCATTATGCTGTTGACATTCTGTATGCCGACATAGTATACAATACACATGTCACTATCATTGAGAGAGTTATGACTGTGTCAGTGATAATAGCCATCTTCTTTATTGACCATATGTAAGGCAATGGGAGGGTGAAACATAAAATAAATAATACTAAAGAAAGTAGGACTGTACATATTACAGCATCTGGTGGTCGATCAACCTTAAAATGGGATTTGAGCCTTTAGAGCAATTAAATATTACCCAATGTTGACCAAACATCTATAAGTAAACCATACAATTATGTTGTAGTTATTACAATGGATAGGCGTAGCCCTTTTCCACAGTGAAGAGATGCATTAGTCACACTTTCCTATTCTGTATTGGTATTAGGTTTTCCATCTATGCTTTTATTCTTAATTACACATTTTATTGCATTTGCATATTTTACAGAATAGTTCTATGAAGTTGTGATTACAGTAGAGGCGAGTGCAGCTTTTGCACCCATAATAATGCAAGAAACTCTTGAATCATTGAGGCTTTTATTTAGGATTGATCCCAAGACACTGTGCATGGCTTGCTCAAAACACATTCAACAATTAACCTGTGTACATATATTAAATTTGTGACATATGATTTGCAGGGGGATAAGATCGACAGACGGGTATGTATACGTTGAAACTGCTTACGGTCACTACAGGGCTCCCTTTTTTTTTTCTTGCTCTTATGTTGTGGGTTTTATTTAACTTTTAACACAACTGCTTTGAAGTGATTCTTAATCACGTATCTCTGCTGCTGTGGTATTCCCATTTGCCGAACATTTTAGGGTGCTGGGCTCATCACTGGTGCTTGTTTCGTAAAGGAAGCAGCTTGATAACTCCACAATTCTAGAGGCTCCTGTCTTCTCTGAATGGAATGAGAGTGGTGTGACACAAAGTTTCAGATTTAAAGATGCATTCTCCAAAACAGTGGGTGTGCTATTGCATCTTTAATGCATGAACATCTGATCTAGATTTCTGTTTCTTATGCTGTATATTTTGCTGGAGCAGGAATGTCACTTTTCATATCCACTTCACTATCTTTATTGTGATAGCCACTCTTTGTTGAATATAATCCCACCTCTTTCTGTACCCTAAATATGATCCCATTTAGGGTGACTGTCACATAATGGTTAGTTTACTACCTCCTAGCGCTTGGGTCATTAGTTCAATTCCAACCAGGGCACTATGTGTGGAGTTTGTACTTTCTCCCCAATGTTTCTGTTGGTTTCCTTCTGCAGTCCAAAACATACTGGTAGATTAATTGGCTGCTGTAAATAATGAATCTGTGTGTTTGTGTTCATGTGGTATGGTATATAGATTGTGAACTTCAGTGGTACAGTGACTGATTCCAAATATTCTGTGTAAAGTGCTGTTTAATATATGTGCACTGTAAATAACTGTTAATAAACATAATACTACTGGAACAGTCCTTGCAGTAATTTGAAACAAACATTTGGAATCCCACTTTTGCCCTAAATAAGAACAAAAACTCATCACATTCTGAAAATCTTTCTGGCCATGGTACAGTAGGTATTTTCCATGCCAATCATTCATTCCTTTAGCCAGGGGCATAATGTGTGTATCCAATATAGTGTTTGCGCTTGTATTCTCAAAAGAAAAATAATTTGATAACTATAGGAGCCAGATTCAATTAGCCTCGTTAATTTACCGCTCATGGAAAAGGATAATAGCCTTGGACTATTCAATAAAAGCCCTTTTCCTTGCATGGTAAATCTGCCACTAGGTTCTAAGATAAGTACCCAGAGATATGGGTTAAAACGTTTGCGGCTGCTGCGATAAGGGCAGGAAGCACTATTTAACACTGACTTCTGTCCGAACCTCAGGAGGAGGTGACCAGAAATCTGCATTAAGTGGCTGCCTCGGCTGTAATTGAATTGCCCTGGGCACCGCATCTCGTCTAAGAAGCCATTTGAGGCTTATTGAATTTGACCCTAGTGCTGAGTACACACTGGGCGATTATATTGGCCTATCAATTGATCGGCCAATATATCTGCTGCCCTTCGGCCAGTGTGTATAGTTGATGTGTCTGTGAACGACGTTGTTCAGACATATCGCATTGGCTGTGCTGCACAGCCGATGGACAGATATGTCTGCAGACATACATTGGGTAATAAGTATTGAACACATCACTATTTTTCTCAGTAAATACATTTTTAATGGGGCTATTGTAATGACATTTTTCACCAAATGTCAGCAACAACCTATGCAATCCACACATGCAAAGAAATCAAACCAGAGATGTCCATAAATTAAGTTGTGTCATAATGTGAAATTACTCAGGGAAAAAGTATTGAACACATGAAGAAAGGGAGGTGCAAAAAGGCATGGAAAGCCAAGACACCAGCTGAAATCTATCAGTAATTAGAAAGCAATCCTGCCCCTTGTCAGTGCAAATTAATATAAGCTGGTTCATGCCCGACGGATGGCCTATAAAAAGGTGTCTCATTACCAAGGTGTCACACAAGAAACATCTCACGATGGGTAAAAGCAAGGAGCTCTCTCAAGACCTTTGCAACCTTATTGTTGCAAAACATACTGATGGCATTGGTTACAGAAGGATTTCTAGACTTCTAAATGTTCCAGTGAGCACTGTTGGGGCCATAATCCGGAAGTGGAAAGCACATCATTTCGACCAGGTGGTTCTCGCAAGATTCTGACAGAGGAGTGAAAATAATTCTATAAATATATAATATAAATAATAAGAGTTGTCCAAAAGCCAAGGACCACTTGTGGAGAGCTTCAGAAAGACCTAGAATTAGCAGGTACAATTGTTTCAAAGCAAACCAATAAGTAATGCACTCACCCGCCATGGCCTGTATGCACGCTCACCACGCAAGACTCCATTGGTGAAGAAAAGCATGTTGAAACTCGTTTAAAGTTTGCTGCACAACATTTGGACAAGCCTGTGAAATACTGGGAGAATATAGGGCCTGATTCAGAGCCGGACGCTCTGACCAGAGCGCTCGCTCTGGTTCAGGGCCCTCCTCCATTAAAATGGAGCGTCCTCCTGGACGCTCGTATAGCTGTGGGTGACCACCCACAGCATATACGAGCGTCCAAAAGATGGTCGCGATGGTCTTGACCATCGCGACCATCGGACTTGCGAGGGAAACCCTGCGGTAGGGTTTCCCAGCCACAAGCCCTGGAGTGATTTTGGCTCTATCAGAGCCAAAATCACTCCCACTGACATCACTAGTGATGTCAGTGGGGCCGGCTTCAGACGGTAGGCGTTCCCATGGGAACGCCTCCGTCTGGCTGGCACGCCCACCAAAGGGGGCGTGCTGTCAATCAACATCGACAGCACGCCCCCTTTGGTGCGAGACACGGAGCGACAGCTTGGCTGTCGCAGTCCGGGTCTTGCGCATGCGCACGACGGAGCTCCCTCCGTCGTGCGCATGCGCAGTGGGGAACATCGACCCACTTGCGAGAGTACTGCCGCTTGCGAGTGGGTCTGAATGACCCCCATAGTCTGGTCAGATGAGACCAGAATTGAACTCTTTGGATGCCATAATACACAGCATGTTTGGAGAAGAAATGGCACTGCACATCACCCCAAAACCACCATACCAACAGTGAAGTTTGGAGGTGGGAACATCATGGTGTGGGGCTGTTTTTCTGCATACGGTACTGGCAATACTGCACATGATATGATAAGGAAAGATAAAAATCTTCTGCCATCTACCAGGATGCTGAAGATGAAACGAGGGTGGACATTTCAGCAAGACAATGATCCCAAACACACAGCCAAGGACACTCTCATTGGTTTCAGAGAGAGAAAATAAAGCTGCTAGAATGGCCCAGTCAGTCACCTGACTTGAATCCAATTGAAAATCCATGGAAAGAACTAAAGATCAGAGTTCATAGAAGAGGCCCACAGAACCTTCAAGATTTGATGACTCTTTGCGTGGAAGACTGGGCCAAAATCTCACCTGAGCAATGCATGAGACTAGTTTCTCCATACAGGAGGCGCCTTGAAGCTGTCATTACCAACAAAGGCTTTTGTATGAAGTATTAAATAATCAGGAAACGTGTTCAATACTTCTTCCCTGTGTCATTTCACATTATTACACATAACTTAATTTATTGACTTCTATGGTTTGATTTCTTTGCATGTGTGGATTGCATGGGTTGGAAGAAAATAGATTTAAAAAAAAACAAAAAACATTTTTTTTGGGTTTCAAACCGTTTTTTTTGTTAAAAGCAGTTTTTTTGCATTACTGTTTAAATAATAAAAAAAAATAATCTTTCTATGTTTTAGAAACCTTGATCAATCACGTTTTAATGCTTTCTAACATTAACAAACCAAAGTTATGAGGGTTTGATATGATTTATTTGACATCTTTCAATAAAACCAATTTTAGACTAAACATTAGTAAAACCTACAAATGCACTTCTCAGAGAAACACACAAACACAAAAAAGGAGTTAAGCATTAGAACTGGAAATGTCACTGGCATTAAACATTTTGAATAAAAACAGTAGTTTAGAGGCCTTTTCAGTTCCCAGTCTGTTTTAAAGCTTCAAATGAACTAAACCAAAAGAAGAAAATTATTCTTTCTACACCAGCTGAAGATGCTTGAGCAGTCAGAAGTTGTTAAATAATGGGAAATACATTGGGGTTAATTTTTTTTGCTCATCCACCATTCATAAGATGATACTTCTGACACCACAGAGACTAAGGGATCTATTTACTAAGCAGTGAAAGGAGATAAGGTGCCAGCCAATCAGCTCCTGTCATTTTTCAAACACAGCTTGTGACATGGCAGTTAGGAGCTGATTGGCTGGCACCTTATCTCATTTCACTTTGTTTCCGAACACTGCTTAGTAAATAGATCCCTAAGTCATTCTTTCTAGCACTCATCTCAGTAGGACTGGATGTTTTCAATTGATATACAAAGGTAAACATGAAGATTAAACCATGAAGTGTTTCTCTGTATATTGGCGGTTTTATGTGTTGGTGTTTACTCTTAAGATTGAGAATGTTAGCTGTGGTTTTTTTTTTCTGCCGTATGGGATTGGTGGGGGAGAAGTCTGATGGTACATACACACGGTCAGATTTTTCTTGAGATCTGAACGATAACTATTTAAAAAATCTTTCAATTGTTCATATCTGAAGGAAAATCTGACATGCATGGACGATGAGCGATGCGTGTTCCCGATGGTCAGATAACGATATCTGACATCTGATGTGTTTGAATGATTTTTGACTGCATTCAAATGAATGGAATCGTCCAAATCTTTGGTAAAAATTGTTCAAAGCTTTCAATCGTTCATCTGACAGATGTGACAAATCGGACCGTGTGTATGCTCCATTAAGCTGGCCAGACACTAGAGCAACTTGCATCCAACCATCCAACTAGTTGATTGGTTGGAATTAAAATCTGGTAAGGTATGAAAGCAAATGACAATCAGCAATTTGCTCCCAAATGCTGGAAAATGGACAAAAACTGTTGTTTGAACAAATTGTTTAGGTCAAACATTTAACAAACTTGTCTGAACAACCATTTTCATGTTTTCTGGCATTTAGGAGCAAATTGCTGATCATCATTTACTCCCATTCCTTACCAGATTTTCGTTCCAACCAATCAACTAGTTGGCTGGTTGGATGTCAGTTGGTCTAGTGTGTGGCCAGCTTTAGCTTGATGCAAGGCAGATTTAACACCTCTTTTATCTGGTTCATACTCCCTATATCTATCTTAGTAGTGTGTGTGTGATTTACTGCACTGGTTCAGCTTACTCAGATAAAGACCACAAGCAACAAGAATGTGGAATAATACCAGTCACAGTGTTGTGCCTGTAGTCACAGCATACAAAAAAAAATTTCATTACAATAGCCCCATTACAAATATATTTACTGAGAAAAATGTTGATGTGTTCAATACTTATTTTACCCGCTGTTTCTGTTCATCGGCAAGTGTGTACGGGTGATCAGCCGATCACCCGTACATTTGCAGTGGCAGCCGTAGGGAGGGGGGACAGTCCCGCACCCCAGCCAGCGGGACCCATGGCTACCGGATAGATGATGGTCGTTCACTGTGTATGAACGACCATCATCTACAGATATATCTGCAAATGACTCGATCTGCAGATATATCTGTCAGGTGTGTACCCACCTTAGGAAATTTTGTTTATTGCTTCAATTGATTTGAATGTTTATTTTTCACTAGCCTACATAAGAGTGTATAGTGCACCAAATAACAAGCCTGAAGAACATATCTCCTCATTTGTATGCCAGCAGATATATAATGGGAGGAGACTGATGAAATAATGTAAGCATTTCTAAGTTAAATGGCTAGCTTATAAAAATCTAAATCTATACAGAAAGTTCTGAAAACCAGTAAGAAATAGGTTGTATCTGTATTTAATTTCCTATTGATGTGTGTTTGTTTGATAAGGATCTGCATTTGGAGGGCCCTGATAATTTCTCTATCTAATTTTGTGGCTTCCCTCACCTCCATTATTCTTTTCATATCGTTGCCCTAATGTTTACATTCATACACATCAGTTGGAAGGTATTGGTGCAATGATGCTTTATGGGCATCTGTTTTCTGCTCATGTTGGTTTTTCAACTCCAATCCAAACCCCCAACAAGTCATGTTTTCAGGATTTCTGTCGGTGAATAGGATAGGATAATTACTGACCCAGCAAAATAGTTATTATCATCTGTGCATGATTAGAGAAACTCCCAAAACATGACATGTTTGGGGGTAGTTAAGGATTGGAGTTAAAAACCCCTGATGTACATGGTCGGGTCACTGCGTCCCCCAAAATCAACCTACTCCTACTGCTATCAATATTCCCATGATCTGGTTGGATAATAAAATGGGGACATCCCTGATGAGCAGGAGGTGAAGATTGTATACAATAATATGCTCAGACCCTAGTCAAATACAGTACATGTTGAAAATGTAAGTAATGGCTGCTTTTTAGCAATAATGTTAACTACTGCTACAGAATGTATTGAAGAAGGGCATGTCATCAGCAGAATGGGTAATAGCAGCGGAATTTACTACAATTCCATTTAAGGAATGTAGCTTCAAATTACAGAAAATGCCTTATGCAAAAGCATTAAACCCCAGGGATATCAAATAATATTGTACCTGTAATTGCTTGTTTTACTGAACTAGGAATTAAGTCATATAGGTTCGCTTTAAATGAATGGCTCCTGGCTAGGAAGGCAGGGTCTTTCGTGGACTCTTGCCAGATCCCTGCTGTGCCTGGAAATGGCGGCGCGTGTATACGCTGCGGCTGCACTTACCGTTGGTGCCGGTGATGGCGATTCCTATGGTCCGGGTGTCCGTGTGTTGCGCGCTCCGGATGTGGTGTGGTTGTTCCTGTTCCTGCTTGTCGGAGTCCTGTGTGGTGACGGCGGCTGGTGTGGGATCACATACCCCCGCGAGGTGCTCCTTGGTCTCCGCCTGACTGGAGTTTGGAGTGGAGTGGCAGGTTCCGGAGCTGGTGGAGTGGAGCCGCTTGCAGGAGCTGTTGGGTCAGGCGCAGAGGCTGTGCAGGTCTCTGAGGGAGGTACAGCCCCGGGTAACCCCTCAGCCACAGGCATTGTGGGTGGAGCGGGGGTGGCTGGGATTGCTGCCGCTTCTGGAGCTTGTGTGTCTGCTGCCCCTGGAGTTACTGTGCCTGCAAGCGTGGCGGCCCTGGATGGGTCTGTCGCAGCTGGGGTGGTGAGTGGTGGCTGGTCTGGAGACTGGAGTTGTGAGAAGAGCCATGTGCACGGCAATGGAAGTAGAGATTATGGGGGTGGGCAGCGCTCTGGAGAGGGGCATTTCTGGAGACTCGGTTATCCCTGGAGACGCAGGCAGGGTTGGAAGAGGCATCGGAGGAGGGAGAGGAGGCAAAAAAGGGGTAAACGAGCTGGTACTAGAGCCAGGCTCAATTTATGTTTTATCAAACCCCCTTTGCCTAGCTTATTTCTAGCAAATGTTCAGTCCCTGACTAGTAAACTGGACGAATTACATGCAGTTCTTTCATACATGAAGCATCTGGAGTCCTGCTCTGTATTAATTTTTACCGAGACTTGGCTAAATGACTTAGTTCTGGATACTGCGGTCTCTTTTGGAAACAGGATTCTGTTCAGAGCAGACAGAACTTCTTCATCAGGGAAAAGTAGGGGTGGGGGGCTGTGTTTGTATGTCCTGCGTACCTGGTGTATTGATGCTATCTGTATTGGTAATCATTGCTCAGTGGATATTGAATATCTGTCTGTCAAATGTAGACCCTTTTATTTGCCCAGAGAAGTTTCGGTGGCAATTATCATTGCCGTTTATATTCCCCCTCAGGCTAATGTGACAATTGCCCTGGGAATTCTTTACGAGGAAATTGCGAAATTACAATCTGTGTATGTTGAGGCAGTTTTCATTATAGCAGGTGATTTCAATCAAGCTGACGTGAGGAAAGTATTGCCTAAGTTATATAAAAATGTATCGGCTCCAACTAGGGGCATGCGTACCTTGGACCAGGTGTATACAAACCTCAAGTCAGCTTATGAAACTGTTGTTTGCCCCCATATTGGCAGATCCGATCATATGTCCCTGTTTCTCATACCTGTTTACAGGTCATTAGTTAGGAGAGTGCGACCGGTCAGACGTCTGGTAACTATATGGCCGGAGGACGCACTGACTAGATTACAGGATATGTTGGAATTCACAAACTGGGATTTGTTTATTGATGAGAGTAGGGTAAATGGCGATATAGATATTGACTCTCTAGCATCATTGATATTAGGTTACATCGGTTGCTGTACGGATAGTGTTACAGTAACAAAGAGTATTAAAATATTTCCCAACGTGAAGCCTTGGTTGAACGGGGAAGTTCGATCTCTACTCAAGGCTCGTGATAGAGCGTTTAAATCTGGTGATTTAGAAATGTTGAAATCTTCCAGGTGTGAATTGCAGAAAGGTATTAGGAGGGCTAAAATTAGTTACTCCACAAAGATTGAAGCTAGAAGTCATGATAACAGGAATCCGAGAAGCCTGTGGCAGATGATCCAGGATATTACTGGTTGTAAAATAAAAAAGGAGGTGATTAGCAATGACAATAATCTATTAGCTGAAGATTTGAACCTGTTCTACTCTAGGTTTGATCAAGAGAATAGTTTTTCTGTTACGCCCCAAATTCCCCGGGTGGGGGAGTCTCCTCTTATGTTGGAGGAGTATGATGTGATTAAATGTCTACGTCGGGTTGATTTGTGTAAATCAGCCGGCCCGGATGGGATTAGCGGTAAAGTCCTCAAGGGGTGTGCAGACCAGTTAAGTTGGATATTAACGGTCTTATTTAATTTGTCCCTTTTTAATTGTGTAGTGCCGAGATGTTTTAAGAAGGCAAATATTGTTCCAGTTCCAAAAAAGGGGGTAGTAAAATGCCTTAATGATTATCGCCCAATTGCACTAACTTCATTGATAATGAAATGCTTTGAAAGGCTGGTATTAGGACATATTCAATCTTTTTTCCCAGTAGATTTTGATCCTTTTCAGTTTGCATATAGGAAAAATCGTTGCACTGATGATGCGGTACTTACAGCACTTCACTCTATTTTAGCTCATTTGGAAGTGAGGGATTCTTATGTTCGGATACTCTTTGTTGATTTTAGTTCTGCTTTTAATACGGTTATTCCCATCTCACTAACATCTAAGTTGTTTGACTTGGGGTTAAGTGGGTCTATTTGTAACTGGGTTTTAAACTTTTTAACTGATAGACCACAAGTAGTTAGAATTGGAGGTGATGTGTCGGGGGAAGTGTTGATTAAGACTGGTGTTCCCCAGGGTTGTGTTCTCAGCCCCCTATTATACTCGCTATTTACCCACGACTGCGTGTCGACTTCTGATTCTGTGAAAATCATCAAATTTGCTGATGATATTGCAGTCGTTGGGTTAATTAGCAGGAATGATGAGTCCCATTATAGGAAAGAGATCAAAAATTTGGTTTCTTGGAGTGGTGATAATCACTTGCTCCTAAATGGTGACAAGACAAAAGAACTGGTAATTGATTTTCGTAGGAGATGTTTAGAGCAGAAATTGCCAGTGTCTATTAACAACCAGGATGTTGATATAGTTGAGTCTTTTAAATTTCTGGGTATCCAGGTTGCGGCAGATTTGACATGGTCTTTAAATACACTGTCCCTAATTAAAAAGGCGCAACAGCGTTTGTTTTTCCTAAGACGTTTGAGGGCCTCGGGAGTTAGCAAAGTAACTATGCTAAACTTTTACAGATGCTCAATTGAGAGCATTCTGACGTTTGGTATCATTATCTGGTATGGCAACTGCACAGCGAGTGAAAGAAGTGCACTGGAACGGGTTGTTAGGACCGCCAGCAAAATCATTGGCGTGCAGTTGCCAACTATTCATGATGTTTATGGGCTTAGGGTTCTAAAGAGAACCAAAGGTATCATATCGGATCCAAGCCATCCATTTCATGAATTTTTTGATAAGCTCCCATCTTTAAAGCGGTTTAGAGTACTTCGGGCACGTACGAGTCGCTTGAGGGTTAGTTTTCTTCCATCTGCTGTGCGCATGTTGAATGCTATGATTGTATCTCTTTAGTTAATTTTAATTTTATTATTTTTGTGAAATTGTTTGTGATAACCTTTACCATGGATTGCTATTCACTGTTTTAAAAAAGTGCAATGTAATTTCGTCTGTCAAACTTGTTTTGCTGATGACAACAATAAATACAATACAATATTTGTTCATGCTGTGTAAACTAAAGTGTTTGTTGTAATTCCAATAAGTGATAATGACCTTAACCCGTGTTTAACTACTGTATTGGTTGCTTTGTGAAGATGTAGCCTAATATCCTTTGCATTAACAAATATTTAACACTGGTGTTCTGAATGTGAATGATATCTATTAACTGGGTTTAATAACTTCATTTGGTCCTCAATGTTTTTTCTGCATTTTGATATTCCACAAAAGATCCGTGAATTTTCCAGATGGACTGTTCTACATTAAACTTTTCTAAAGTAGATTTGAAAAAATTGCAAGTACATCCCTAGGCATCACTAAGCCCCTCTATTATGTATGAGATAAATAAGGAAAGGCCAGTCATGTCCCTTATCCATTCTGCAGGCATGTTTAAAAGGTGTTTATATTCAAAGTGTATGGGACATAAAGTTTATCTTGGTGTCAGTAGTGACCCCTTTTTTAAGTTTAACTTTTTGATGGGCCCTTCAATCTCAGATAAACTTTAGCTGTACAGTACAGCAGACGTTACCTACCTTGTACCCAGTTGTGCCTATGCGTTTAGTTGTCACATGGTGCTTGTAGTTGGAGGTGTTTGTCAGGTTGAATTCTAATACAAATGTTCATTGACTTTCTCCATTTTCTGCAGGGTAGTAAGGTACAGACCAGAGTCGGGCTATTAATGTTGCTGTGTACTTGGTTATCCAGCTGTCCCATTGCGGTCACCCATTTCCTTCACAATGCAGCTAATGTGCCTTTTGTATCCTTTTTTTTTATTGTATGCGTGTTCAGAACTGCACATGTTGAACTGTGACGCTAATTACCATGAAATTCTAATTGGAAGCAGGAAAAATTACTGTTTAAAAGAACTATAAGGAAAACAAACATACAATTCAATTTACTTTATAATATTTTTTTAGAGGTTGGCTCCTGCATGAAAAATGGGATTACTGTGAAATATAATATCTGTAAAGCAGTGCCGGATTAACAGGTTTATTGTCCCCAAACACAAGTGGGCTCCCACACATAGCTACATCACCAGCATCGGATTGGCATGTGGGAGGGCAGGGCAACAATTGGCGCTGCAACAGGTGACGTTCAGTGCAGACAGGAGGGGCAGAGTGGGAGGTGCAAGAAGGAGGAACAAGGATTGTCAGGCACCACTAGTTGTATGGCTGTGTTGTAACAGATGCTTCTTTAACTATTCTGTTACAGTCTACAGGTTCCAAGATTTGAAGTGGATAATGTGAACTGTGGGCGCTGTGTGACATAACATGAACTGTCTTCCATACATCTTTGTGCTGGGAGTATTTATAAATTTTTTAAATAATTTTGCCAGCACAGTTTGACAATTTTATTGGTAGGGCCCCACAAACCTTAATCTGGCCGTACTGTTCAGTAAAGTAATGTTTTGAGCAATAAATTAAATTTAACTGATCAAACATATCCGAGCGTTTACACTGTGTGTTGTAGCTTATGTATTACTAGAAAGTGAACTGCTATAGAGTAAACACTTTCTATGTTACACAAGAATAAATTACTACTTTATAGCAATATAAATTTCTATATAAAATGCAGGAAAAGATGGTATAAAATCAATGAAATAGTGAAGTTTATCACCAGATTAGTTTTGTTTTAACCTGAAATCCATGAAAGTGAAAAGGGAGTTTGACTGTATATATTATTTTAATTCTCTCCTACTACTATTCTGTATAACCCCTTTCTGTCTTTCTTCCCATACTCCGCACACTTTCTCATTCATATGTGATATATCTCTAATTACCTTATTATTCAAATTAAATAGGTACAAACACCGTACAAGGGAAGAAAATCCGCCCCTAAAATATTTAGATAAAGTAAGTGACTGTTAAAAAACAGTAGCGCTCAATGATACAGTGCCCTGGGAAGAATGGACAGAAAGGATCAGAGTCGCTGACTGTGAGTTAGGAGTACACTGGAGATGGGGATAGTGCTGTGACAAAACAATGGGCAAAGGGCTCTGCTTCTGAAATCTTTCAAACTATGTGAGTTGAGGTTTATCTGGAAGGTGAACTGGGAAGAAATGATGAGGGAGAGAGTTCAGAATTATGAAAGTGAGGAGTACTGATACGGTTTGCGCCATAGGCGTATTTTCAGGGCACTTTGAAACAATGCCGGCTGGTGTACAGTCTGATAGGTGGGGGAGTGAGTTCCAGAGGATGGGTCAAATATTGGATGCAGGAGTAGGAAGAGGTAATCAATGCCAGGGCAACAGTCAAAGGAAGAGTGGAGAGAGCATAATGGGAGTGTGGATTGTGATTGGGTCAGAGATGTAAGGAGGAGAGTGAAAAAGTAAATTGTGTTATGGTAAAAAGCTGAAACTGGATTCTGCAAGAGAACGGGAGCCATGGAATGAGAGGAGAGGTCAAAGGAGCAAAGGAGAGCAGTGGAGAGGGTAAGTCCAGCTGCAGCATTAAGGATAGATGTGGGGAGTTGGGAGACATCATCACTATTGGGCTATATTTAGTAGGAAGGGCTGTTCATCTGCAATTTTGTGTTATCCTCCTGTATGCAGGGTGAGTCCTGTGTACTAAAATTCAGCAGAGGATTAAATGATAAAAACATTTAACTCTTGTTAAGTGTTGTTCTTTGGAAAATCCCAGATAGTACTGGCACATCTCACATAATCACTTTAGCCATAGATTGAATTATTTCCGGTTTAGTCTTTCTTCTTCCTTAGTGGCCACTTCAGCTGACAGGACAGATATCTGAGAACCTTGGAGAAGAGGAGCAGCTGGTGCAGGGCTTGTGTGCCCTGCTACTTGGCATCTGTATTTACTACAACGATAACTCATTTGAAAACAATACCAAGTAAGTGTGTCCATTCTCCATATCTCCTCCAAGAACTTTATGGTGCAATGTGAAATACATTCCTATGCAGACTGATGACACTAGGGGGTATATTTACTAAAGTGAGAGTTTTTAGAAATGGAGATGTTGCACATAGCATCCAATCAGATTCTAGCTATTATCTTCTAGAAGGTGCTGCTTAAATGTTAAGTAGAATCTGATTGGTTGCTATGGGCAATATCTACACTACTAAAAACTCTAATTTTAGTAAATTTACCCCTGGGGGTCATCCTGGACAGGATATGGAAGACCAGGCTATGTCTGTTTCCTCCAGTAAAGGGAACGTACAACATCTAAGAACTGCACAGTGTTTTACCACATCAATTCATAGCCTAGGAGTAGGTCATACCCCATCAGCCTCCCCATGGTTTGATTAGTATTCCAGTAGATGAAGAAACTAAGAAGAGACAAACTTCAGCCATGTTAACAACAGCTGGGAGAGAGTCGGCCTCCCCATACACAGGGAGTGACACATCCTTTAGCAGCTCCTCCCAAAAAATAATTCTTCAAGAAAGAACCCTTAACTTCTGTGTCTCCTTCTGTAGATCTCCTAGCACTAACCACAATTTACCATGCTTGGTAACTATCAACGGAACCCAAATTGCATGCGTCATACCATCACTATCACTGCTTGCGTCATACCATAATGGCCACTCTAATAACTCTATGCATCATACCATTATCATCACTATCCCTCTAATAACTCTATGCCAGGGGTGGACAACCCAGGGCTTTCTTTGTTGTGCTGCTGCTCGTAACATCGGCTCCCGCAGGCCCCTTGACGGCGCGGGGGCCGTTGCTACGCCACTGTTAAAGGAGCCTCTGATTGCTTCAGAGACCTGTGTTCCCAGTGATGACGTCACCCGCGATGTGAGGAGCCTGCACGCCTGCTGGATCCAGCAGTCAGCGACAGCGGGAGCGATGCCCAGAGTGAAGGCCAGCATGAAGTCAGGTAAGTTCTGGGGGCACTGCATAAGGGGCACAACTACAGGGGGCATTGCATATGGGGCACCACTACAGGGGATGCTCCTGCATACCAAATGCTTGCGCACAAAAATGAAGCATGGCATTGTGACAGGCCACGCCCCGTTTTTGCGCATGCTCATGATATCGGCTCTTTAACTTGACTGTTTTATGACTCTTTGCCTCTGACTGGTTGGCCACCCCTTATCTATGCATCATACCATCACCATCATTGCGTGCGTCAGACCATCATGGCCACTCTAATAACTCTATGCATCATACTATCGCTCTAATAACTGTATCATACCATCACTATCGCTCTAATAACTATGTATCATACCATAACTCTAATAACTCTGCATCATACCATCATGCTAATAACTCTGTGCATCATACCCTTATGGTCACTGCGTGCGTCATACTATCATGGTCATTCTAAATTAGGGGTGAGCGGGTTTGGATTTCTGAAATCCGAACCCCCCCGAACCGAGGCCAATCTGAGTCAGGCTCGACTTTTCCCGCCTGACTCGCATCTGAAATCGAGGCAAAACATCATCATCCTGCCTTCCGGGTCTCGCGGGTTTTGGATTCTATATAAGGTACCTGCGTCGGTGCCATTTTCTCACTCGGCTGTGGACAGTGAAGAGGGAGGGTGGGAGTTAGGGCTGGCTGGGTAGTGTAGTGCAGTGTAGTGTTGTGCTGTGCTGCTGTTGTCCATAGGGGCTGTGTCCACTCCAAAGTCCTGTGCAGTGTCCCAGTCCTAAAGGGGTGCTGTAGTGTTGTCCAGGGGGTGCTCTGTCCATCAGGGGTGCTCCCCCAAGTGCAAAAAAAAATAAAAAAAAATTTCTGTGTTTGTGAAATGTGTGCACTGTGGCCGCACAGTTATCAACAAAGTAGCGCCAAGTGTGCGCCTGTGTCATATGTAAAGGGCCGGCTGGCTTGACCGTTAAAGGGTGCTGTAACCCCCAAAGTGCACTCCAAACAAAATAAAAAGATATTTTCTGTGTTTGTGAATTGTGTGCACTGTGGCTGCACGTGCATCAACAAAGGAGCAGCGCCAAGCGTGCGCCTGTGTCATAAGTAAAGGGCCGGCTGGCTTGTCCGTTAAAGGGTGCTGTAACCCCCAAAGTGTACACCACAAAAAATAAAAAACTCTTTTTTTTTTTTTTTTTTTTTTTTCTGTCTTTGTGAATTGTGTGGGCTGTAGCCGCACCTGCATCCTCAAAGCAGCAGCGACAAGCGTGCGTCTGTCTGTTAAAGGATTACATCGGTGACAGCATCCAAGTAGGCATGTCAGACAGTCCGTACCTGTACTGGCAGAAAAAAGAGGCAATTTGGAGGCCCCTGTACAAACTGGCTCTATTTTACCTGAGTTGCCCCCCCTCCAGTGTGTACTCCGAAAGAGTGTTTAGTGCAGCCGGGAACATTGCCAGCTAAAGGCGTAGGAGGTTGCTTCCACAAAATGTGGAGAAGATGATGTTCATAAAAATGAATTATCAACTCTTCCAGGGAGACCAGCCTCCAGAACGTACAGAGGTACCTCTGTTGGTGGATTCCAGTGGGGACGAATTAATACTCTGTGAGGATGTACACAACAGTGAAGAGGGTGAGGAATCGGTGGATGAGGACGATATCTTGCCTCCGTAGAGCCAGTTTGTGCAGGGACAGATTAATTGCCAGCTTGTTTTGTGGGGGCACAAACGAACCAATCATTTCAGCCACAGTCGTGTGGCAGACCCTGGCGCTGAAATTATTGGTTTGCTAAAGTGTGCATGTCCTGTTTATACAACATAAGGGTGGCCCAAGGACAATTCCATCTTGCACCTCTTTTTTCTTTGCATTATGTACTGTTTGGGGCCTAGTTTTTCAAACTGCCAACCTGTCTGCCACTGCAGTGTCACTCCTAGATGGGCCACGTGTTTGTGCCGACCACTCGTGTTGCTTAGCATAGTCATCCAGCTACCTCGGTGCAACCTTTTGGACATAAAAACACTATTGTGAGGTGGTCAGAATAGACTGGAAATGAGTGGAAATTAAGGTTATTGAGTTTAATAATAGCATAGGATCAGAAAAACCAACACATTCTGTGATTTTAGCTGTTTTTATGCTTTTTAAAAAAAAAATACAGATTCAAAACACAAAACCCAGAACCCAAAATACGGAAGGGTGGTTTTGGCAAAACCAATCCAGATCCAAAACACAAATAAAGATCCAGATCCAAAATAAAAAACACAAAAAGTGGCCGGTGCACACCCCTATTCTAAATGCACTTTTATTCCTTGTTTTGCTCATACTATTTTTGTTTAAGTACTCTGTAAGCATCTGCAGATCCATTGGGGTGCAATATAAATAAAGGATAATAACTGCTATACCTGAAATGTCAATCAAAATGACATTGATAGCTTGACCGTTGGGTGCTGCCTTGCTCAAAACTGACTAGATATCTCTGTTGGTGTCAAACCATTAATGTTTGATAAAATTAGTTATCTATTGTCCTAATATATATTCTAATGTATGTGTGTGTGTTGCTACTAGGGATGGTTTCTCTTATTACAGTTAATTGCATATGTCTCTTCAGAGAGAAGTTGAAGCAGTTGATAGAGAAGAGAATTGGAAAAGAAAACTTCACAGAAAAATTGGGCTTCATCACAAAGCATGAATACTATTCCAAGGCTGCCCAGAAACCCCAGCCAAGTTTCTCCAGTCCGGATCACATGATGTTTGATCATGAGTTCACTAAACTAGTTAAGGAACTAGAGGGTAAGACATCAATAGGCTGATTTTTATTTAAAAGTATATATCTACTATCTTGGAAATGTGTGCATGACCTGCAAAGTTGATGTTAGATTTAATATAAAGAGTTGATATCTGTTACAACTAGTTAAGATGCCTGCGAAATTTTAGTTAGCAAGTCAGTGATGATTACTCCGACTCTGGATCAGTAACATTACCAAGTTGTGAATAATGGCTCATATGCAACCTTTATGATTTTTGATCGTTATAATACTCTGTTTACATGACATTGATCATTGGCCTGTGTCATTTATGACTGGTCATAATTGATTTAACCTTATTATGGGAACAATACTGATGCTTTCCTTCATGGCTCTACCCAAGCTAACACATTAAAGAGCACAATGTTTAGATTATCTTGTTTGGTATAATTTTTCCTATTTATAGTCTATATTTAGGGTTGTGGATATTTTTATTTTCCATCTATTTGTTTGCTTTATTATTAGTTATTGTTAACAGTGACTTTTGTGTGCACACATTGAGGTTTTTTCAAACAGTTTTTCTTTTGTATTTATTTACATTTCAAAGCTTTTTTTAGGGTGCACAATAAATGAATATAGTATTATGAGGAAAGAAAGAATATGAACTTTTCTTTTGCCTACAGCGGTAATTATAAAAGCCATCTACAAGTCTAGTGAAGAGGACAAAAAAGAGGAGGAAGTTAAAAAGTCTCTGGAGCAACATGATAACATTATATCTCACTACAAAACTGTCATCCGGGAACAGGTAAAAGGGGTGTCACTGCTTCACAAAACTGTGGGACATAAAGGCTTTTAAACACCAGCAAGTATACCCTCGTCAGTTTTGATTGTATACGGAGTTAGTAGCTCACATCCCCATATAATAGCAATCCTGTGATTCCTTACACTTTTTGAGTATGTGCTAGTGCCCATTTTTTAATGCTGTGAGTTTATCCTCATGTTTTGGTTGTGTTGTGTTTATTGTATAAATTTGAATTCTTGTGTAATGTGTAAAAGTGAATAAAAACAGTTCTCAAATAAACAGAATGTGAAAAAAAAATCAACTTTTGTTAAAATCTTAGATTAAGAGGTCATAGGAGAGGTCCCTTGGCTTTCTTTTTCTTTCTTTTACTGCTCAGCAAACTCCAATTTTAGCCACACGTGGCCCCCAGTGTGAGTGGTAGGATTTACATTATGCAGGGCTCTATTCCTCAGGCTACATTTTCATCTATAACCAATACTCTGTTAGTAACTTGAGCAGCAGAAAGAACGCACCCACAGTATAGTGTGATGTGTAATATCCTATCTTGGCTAAATATACTTATGGAGAAACTATAACTAGGCGGCACATGTGAACAATCTTCCATTTAGCAAGATTTAGGCTTAATACTTCTAAGCCAGGATGAATTTTCACCAATAAGTGCGATCTTTCCTCTCCTATATCCAATGATGGGAGGAAGAGGGTTAACAAAATCTTGTCCGACTCCTTGTGTGGTTTTGCTCTTGCATTTTCTATTTCAAATTATAGCATATTCTCTGTACCACATTCTCCAGGAATATTGATAGTTTCAGGACCCAGTTTTATTTACTAAACTGACACTTACGCACTGTATGTTTCTCTAACCTGTATTTTAATCTGTAGGATATGCAACTGGAAGAACAGAAGCAAAGTGTTTTTTCTTTGCAAGCTAAAAATGAACAGTTCCAGACTACTATTTCCCAGCAGCTGGCCCAAATTCAACAGCACAAAGATCAGTACAATCTTCTCAAGGTACAACTAGGTATGGTGGTGTTTTTTTTTTTTTCTCTCATTCATTTTATTCCAATATGGCAAATTGGGTCTAGGGCATACACAGTAAAATGGGCAATATTGAAGAATACATACAAAATATACAATATTCTCATAAACAGTCAAAGGATCACTGGTGTGATTAACACACTCCCCAGTTGAATGGGTGGCTGCTTATCCTCAGACAGTTTGGTTGGTATACCAAAGAGTCTTGTGAGGGATGTGCGCGAGAAGATTAGCATCTGCTAGTGTAGAGAATGTAATCTTTGTGTTATTGCTAAATAAAGGTATGTACCAAATAAAAACATCAAAAGGCTTATCTGTAGATCTTTGGGCCCTCCTTTTCTGGTAACTTTTGGCTGAAACCAAACTTCTCCTGTGACATATCTGCAAGAGATAGATCTTTCAGGTGTGTACCCACTTTAAGACTATCTGCAGATCGAGTGATCTGGAGATATATCTACAGATGATGGTCGTTCATACACACTGAACGGCCATCATCTGCTTGTGCCCTCGGGTCCCGACGGCGGGGGAGCAAGACCAGGTGGGCGGGTCGGGGGCGTGTCCCGCCTCCCTCCCCGCGGCTGCCGCTGTGTGTGTACAAGGCTTTCTGCTGACAACCCGTACACACCTGCCGAAGGACAGATATGTCTGCAGACATATCTGTCCATCGGCTGTGCAGCACAGCCAATGCGATATGTCGGTGAACGACGACGTTCACCGACATATCGCGGGTACACTCTGGCCGACGGGCAGCAGATATATTGGCCGATCAATTGATTGGCCAATGTATCTGTCAGTGTGTACCCACCATTAGCAGTGCTCAGAGCACAGAAAGTTCAAAAATTAGGAAGAGAAGCTAATATATTAAGGATAGATGAAGATGCCAGTTGCTGAGCTGTACCCCTCCTCCAGATACAGGTAGCCTAGTCTTTATTCATTTTTGCAACATAGAGATAAAGAACAAAGAACCGATAAACAGAAAAAGACAAAACACTGCATGTGCCGACCAAGTACGTAATAAAGAGCAGGAGATACATCGAACCTGGGAAGTTAGCAGAAATGTACAGGCCCAACTAATACAATGAGTACAGTAAATATGAATATAAGGCATAAGAAACTGACAAAACAAAGAGAAAATAAAATACAGCTATGGAGGAATCCTTTGAGCCAGACCCCTTTGGAAACCCAACGGGGACTGAGACCACCTATCCCACATTTTATGAAATGTCTGTAAAGTATTCCTACTAGTATACACATAACGCTCATGATTTATGGTATCATTAACAAGCGCCCGCCATTAATAAATATCCGGGGACGTGGAGCACCATGATCTGGGAATAAGAACCGTAGCAAGGGTGAATAAGCACATTGGATATCCATAAATAGTGATGTTGAAACAACTCTTCAATCTAACATAAATGGGCATATCCTGGCTTCTGCAGGCAGCAATGCTGGGACAGTAGATCTAATATCAGACCAAACCTTAAGCCAAAAGTCTTGAATCTTAGGGCAGGCCTAAAGCAAATGGCAAAAGTCACACCACAGAACCTGGGATTTAGGACAAATGGTGGAAGTACTAGGACCTATCGTGACAGCAGTATCTATGAAAAATAAATTAATGAATCTGTTGAAGTAGACCACATGGGGAAGTGTACCGGAGAGAACCCAGGATCTGAGCCCATTGGTCCTCCTGGGCAAGGGCATCCGGCAAATAATGGGAATTAAGGTCACAATACAGATACTAAATCACCTTTGTAAGGGGCAACCTAAGAAGTGTAGTCTTAAGAAGGGAAGGGGACACAAGGAGAGGGCTAGTACCGAACTGGGATGCACAATGTGGCATAGGTGGTGACCTCTATAGAAGGTGGGGCTAGGAAGACCAAACTCTCCAACCCTAATTGCTCAGAAGAATTTCAAACACCATTTCGAAACATGGCCAATTTTAATGATATAAGACATTCAATAGTTCTCCGAACCTAGAGTGCCCAGCTTGGAAAAATCGCCATTCAACCAGAGGACAACATCAGGATTCAGACAATTTCCTCCAAATAAATTGAAAGCAAATCGCCAAACCAGTAAGGCCTGATGCAGTAAAGGCATTTAGAGAGCAATCCCTGTAAAGGAGACCCCATCCTCTCATCATGGAACCCCACCAAGGTCAAATCAGAATAATCGCTAAACCAAAGAACTAAAGGCTCTAATTGAAAGGCCATATAGTAAAGTTTCAAATTAGGAATGGTGAGGCCCCCAGGGGATTTAAATGTACACCAAGAAGGTAATGCAGTCTTTAGGTCTCCTATTCTCCTATATAATGGAAAAAAAGGATAGACTCCATAACAGAGAACATTTTCCTAGGAATACAAATAGGAGAGTGCTAAAAATATATAAATATTTACGCTAAATACACATTTTAAACAAGTTAATATGACCTGTAATAGTGAGTGTAAGTTTTTTCCAAACCTATGTATTTTGTTTAAAAGAAGCCGTAATAGGCATAATATTATGGACCCACGAACGACGAAGAGGGAAAATATTACACTTAGACCAAAATGTGAACAAGTAAGAAAGTAAAAACTCTTAAGGAATACATAGCAGCCCGAGGGGTCAATTTGAACAGTATCAAGTCGAAAATTACAATGATTGTTGAACAAAAAAACATGCAGGAAAATGGCCAAGCAAAATACAGTACCTATAATAAAAATAATGACAAACAAACCAACAACCTGTCCTGAATAACCCTTAGAACTAAGGTATACCTAATCCTAAAAACTAAACTAAAACCTACATGAACAGAGGACCGTCATTAGACCAGAACAACGCAGCAGCAAAACAACCCGCAGTGCTATTGTGTCACCCAGAAATGTCAGCAGTAACAGACAAATGTAACCTTAAACGAGAAGGGCAACTAAACTTAAGTTATTACTAGCCATGCCCTCCTATACTAATTGAGGTGGTGATCCCTAAATAAATGGAAAGTTCCCAAATAACATTGCACAGAAAAAATAACACTGCATAATATGGAATAATAATACGAAATAAAATATTGTATAACAAAGTAATTGGGAAAAACAGTTGAGACACATAAAGTCAATAAAAGACTCACCAGTCCCCTATCCTGGAACCAGGAAAAAGATAAAGTCCATCAATAGTTAATAAGCAGAGGGCTTCGGGCGCCTCTCCAACCATGCCTCAGCCTTGCCTGGAGTATTGAAGAAATGGGTAGTCCCATCCGAAGCCTGCCTTACCCCCCACCCCTCTCCCCCCAGAGATGTGTTGGGAAAAGCATGGAGTGCTGAAATCGTGAAACTTTTTTAAACAGAAGTAAAGACAGGATAAATAAACCAACAGCGAGTGATTGCCAACTTGAAGGGACCATGAAGCTGAACCCTGCATTGGGGAGGTGAGTTCCTCAGTAGTGTATATGCAGTGTTCAGCCTCCCCAAATCTTTCTCTCATTTTCTGGAGATCATGCAGAATCAAAGAAGCTACTTGAACCTCGCCAATTTTGCAAGTGATCCTCTATTAAGAAGCTGTAATGGCTTGAAGGATGTGGGTGAGGTAGGGAGAGGGATCACTCGCAGGGCCAGATGGAGAGTGGCTGAGCCAGAGGGAGGCTTTCAGCCGAGGGAGCAGGAGTACAGGAAAGCGTTTCAATTTAGAAACCGCCCCAGAAACATGGCCCTACTTTCCCATATTATACAATATCATGTCACTGGAAACAGACAATACAAGTAATTGCACAAGATCATGCAGCAACAGGGAAGGTGTATCAAGAAACTCCAACCTGTAGGACACAGAAGCACTGCATAGAGAGTCAGAGTCCAGAAGGAGACTGGACAGGGAGAAGGAGTGGGTGTCAGGTGGCACATAATATCAGGACCCAGCCAGCAGATCCAAGATGGCAGCTGCAGCCAGCATTAGAGAACACCAAAAGTCACTGGAATATCCAAGAGGCTTCACACAGAAGTGGCAGCCATAGACCGTTCCACAGAAGGTGACTTTGAACCAGCAGAGCCAGGAAAACCAGCACCACATAGCCAGCAGCTGTGTGGAAGAAAGGGGTGGACAGCCGCTCAGACAGTCCACCCAGGCTGCAGGAGTCCGCTGCACTCCAGGATCACAGCAGCAGCTAGGAGCAGTATCACTGGAGCCGCTCGGTAGAGATGCTGCAGACGGCAACAAGGAACAGGTGAGGGAACAGCCTGAGCCACCTGCAAGGAACCTCAGACCCGGTCTAAGGGGCAGCAGGAGGGGGTCTCCAATGGCCCTGGACCACACACATGCAGTGATCACCACGCAAACAGGATTGGCAGGAGAAGTGAATTACTTTTATAATCTTGTTACAATGGCACCTGTACAGGGGTGGAATATATTAGGCAACAAGTGAACACTAAGTTCTTGAAGTTGATGTGTTGGAAGCTGAAAAATGGGCAAACGTAAGGAACTGAGTGACTCTGACAAGGGCCAAATTGTGCTGACTAGCCTAATGGGTCAGATCATCTCCAAAACAGCAGGTCGTGTGGGATGTTCCTGGTACCTACCAAAAGTGAAATGGTGGTAGGGTCATGGGTGCTCAAGGCGCTCTGATATGCATGGGGAGTGAAGGCTAGCCCATCTGCTGCTAACCTGCAGAAGAGCTAGGGTAGCACAGAGTGCTGAGATTGCCAGTTAAAGCTGGCTATGATAGAAAGGGGTCAGAACACACAGTGCATAGCAGCTTGCTCCATATGGGGCTTCATAGCATAAGAATACCTAGCACAATTCCATTAGTTTTCTGATACCGTGCGCATCAGTCGCAGGTGCACTTTGTACACACTGTGTGACCAATGCACTGAGAGACTATTCAGCAGCTTAGGCACATGTACAGTAGCAAAATAATCACTGAACTCCATGAACATTGGTATTGCGTGTGACTCAGCATCAGTCACTTAATGTTTGATTTTGGAAAACTTACAATATGCTGCCACTTATCCCATCCTTCCTGTCCTTTACTCTGCTGTTGTTACACTGAGCCATGTTATACATGGAAGCTATAATGCAATTTCAGACACTATCTTCTGTGTGCATTATAATAGGAAAAGATAGCCAGCATCACAACGCTCATAACAATGCACAGATGAATGGGTTCCAGTCTGAAGAGGTCAGTCGGTTAAAAGAAGAAATAGAAGAAATGAGAAAACAACATGAATTGCTACAAGGAGAGCTTTTAGAGAAGAATGTACTTGTAGAAAGCTTGGTAAGAGTCATAGTACTGTTGATTCTATGGTGTAGAATATTCTTCCCTATTTATTATGTAGTAATTAGCAGAACTGTACATAGACGTTTTCTGACACCGCTTCACAGCCTAGGTGAGCTTGCAATCTAATTTTGATGCTTGGGAGACAAAGTGATATTGTTAAAGTTATCATTGTAAGTCACAAGGTTCTCGCATAGAGATTCCAAACTGTTCTATCGCAGAGGTTTCCGAACTCCATCTGGCCAAACATATCGGAAGGGCAATTGGTAAGTGTGCTTACCAAATCGGTCGCTCAGTAAACGGGGCCGGCCGGCCCCTGGGTCACTAAAGTGTGTACCCAGCATTACAGTCTTTAGAATATATGTATGGAGACAATGGGACAAGAGGGCGTAGACTGCAGGGACTGGTGGAGGTTGTAGTACACTATAGAATGTAATAATGAGTTTTAAGGACATGCTTGGAGGCTGAGTGGCTGAATGAAAGTCTAATGGATGAGAACGGGCATTTCAGAAGATCCTGAATGGGAAGTGGTGATCAGTTAGAGGTGAGGCAGCATTCATTAGCAGAGGGAGGGAGGGACGGTGTCAGGAAATTAGGCGGATTTGTTTGTTTCACATCAATGGTATGACCCATTTTTCTCCCTGTTTGACAAATAAATTTGGTAATTATCTGACTTGTTATATCTGGTTGAAACGTGAACACTATTAGGCAATGGGGGAGATGTATCAAACCATCGAGAGAGATAAAGCCGATGAGTTGCCCATAGCAACCATTCCGGTTCTAAGTGTCATTTATCTAGCACAGTCTATAAAATGACAGAAGCTGAGTGGTTACTATGGACAACTGCTACACTTTACCTCTCTTGAAGGTTTAGTAAATCTCCCTCTGTTTAGTCATGTTTCTACCACACATATGGCTGCAGTCATGCATGAAGTCACCTTACTGCCGATATATGTGGCCAAACACCACACATATAAGCGGTCAGGTGCTTGAGGCTTAGCGACAGGTGTGTGACCACCTTAAGCAAAGTTCTGTGAATATAAGAAGGAGGATACCTTCATGTAAAGCTAAATTAATAAGTACTCTTAAAAGACAATATCAACTTTACTCGTTTATCCAGTCTGTGGGATACTGATATACTGTGGGGTGTAGAAGGCACTGTCTTGGAATAGGCACTGTTACCATCTAAACTTGTTTGCTGTTGTCTCCTCACTCTCTACACCACTCCACCATCTTGGACAGTGCCCTCTATACCCTAAGGCAGGGATTCCCAACCACGGTCCTCAAGGCACACTAACAGTCCAGATTTTAAGGATAGCCATACTTGAGCACAGGTGACTTAACTAGTACCTCAGTTATTTTGATTTAACCATCTGTGCTTAAGCATGGATATCACTTCAACCTGGACTGTTAGTGTGCCTTGAGGAACGAGGTTGGGAATCACTGCCATAAGGTGTATCAGTGTTCCCCAGATGGATTCAGAGAAATTTATTTAGTGGTAATTTCCAAATATTTTTTGTTATTTCAGAAGCACAGTTCAACAGGTGGTCAGACGGAGCAAATGACTGGAATTTCTGAGCAAGCTGCAGAGCTGCATAAGGTATTGTTTCCTTTGTCATCCCTACATTGCCTTAATACCTATATATGATATGTTTTGATGCAGATATAACATTAAGTCATATTTATGATGTATTTCTTTGAAAATGACAAATTTGGAAGCAACATTTCAGTATAAAATTAGTTCATGTGCTGAATATATATGTAGTTCTTTGATATTTTCCTAAAATAGGGACATGCCAAATTTTTGTTCTGTTTCAATATGTCCATATATGATTAACAAAAGCCTCCTATCCCTTATGCAGGTAATGAGATTGAAGGATTGACCCCCTCCGTAACCTCCATTAAAGGATTGAAACTATTTTTCTCATTTACCTAATTTGCAGATATATTGACCGATCAGTGTGTGCCAGCGATATGTCTGTGAATGACATCAGTCACAGACATATCGCATAGGCTGTGTTGCACAGCCGATGCCCAATATATCTGCAGATTTGTACCGGAGGTCAGCCGACTGCCCATACACTTGCAGTGGAGACCAAGTTCCACACCATATAATCATGTTATGACACTCCTTCTATGGTCATTTGTTTTTTTAATGCATTAATACTGTAGTAACATCTCATAAACAAACCCTTATCTGATATTTCTGATAAGCTCCTAAAGCTTTTCAATAGGCTTTCCCAATCTATTGGTCGTTAATCCTTTTCTTGCACCCATTATGGCTATACACTAATTCAGTTTTATTTTACTTAGATTTAAGCACTTTATTGTATTCAGTCTTCAGCTTCTGTTAAATTTTGATGTCCTCAGTTTTTAAGTGGGCAGAGGGAGAACTGCCTTTTAGCCAATCAGATCATCGCTATGTTGTACATGCAGATATTGTGGTAGACTTGTCCAATTGTGTTGTTGTGTTAGGGAAGACTAGGCTGCATTGACAGGGGATCATGATGTTTAGCAATATCACTTAGCCACCGTCAATAGGACCAATTAAATTCTGTATGGTGGCTGCAATGTACCATTCCAGAATGGAACATCACAACACCATCGACATCACAAGTTTTTCCTCGCACTCCACATGAGATGTACTGTCTACTGTAACAAGCATATATGTGATCGCTGGACACATTATGGAGAAATAAAGCAGCACCAATGAGTTTGTTTATGGCAGGAGCAAGTGTTCTGGGAAGATTGCAGTTATTCATTACCATCTTATTGGTGATGCCAATTTAGAGAGAGGATACTCATGTATCAGGCAGTCTAACAGTGAAATATAGTACAGGTTGAGTCTCCCATATCCAAAATGCTTGGGACCAGGGGTATTTTGGATATCGGAATATTCCGTATTTTGGAATAATTGCATACCATATTGACATGTCTTAGGAAAAGGGCCCAAATCTAAACACAGAATACATTTATGATTTATATACACCTTATACACACATCCTGCAGGTAATTTTATGCAATATTTTCAATAATTTGGTGGCATAAACAAAGTTTGTGTACATATATGAAATTCATGTATGTGTCATATACACCTTATACACACAGCCTATAGGTCATTTTATACTTTATTTTTAATAATTTTGTGCCTTAAACAAAGTTTGTGTACATTAAAACATCAAAAATCAAAGTTTTCACTATCTCAGTCATGCCAAAAATATTCCGTATTTCGGAATATTTGGATATGGGAGACTCAACCTGTATCTTCATAATGATTTGTGCTTCTTTTTTAATCACAGGATATGGAAACCCTAAGATCCCAGCTACATGTTCAGTCCACAGAGATCAACAGACTACAATCAGAAAGAATGGAGCTTCTTGAAAAATTAGAGGTCAGTGTATGTTGTCATGTATCTGTCAGGTGTGGTATGTTAGGTCGACAGTTACGCCGACATGGTGAAAATATCGACATGCTTAGCATGTCAACGGTGACCATGTCAGCATTCACCATGTTTAAACGGATGACGTATTGGCACGATAGAATGTTGACCAGCGATCACTTACCTGATCCCGATGGCTGCAGCTGCTCCAGGGTGGCATCCGTGTCCCAGAGGTCATGTGACTGTCACTTCAGGCGCAGACATTTAACGAAGAGGCAGTTTGGGTGAGTATTTTCTGTCTACCCCTCCCCCTAGTGCCTAACCCTCTCTGTGGTGCCTAAATATACCCATCAACATTATGTTTCACATGGCAACATTTCAGATGTCGACAATGTGAACATGTCAACATTCTGTGGATGTCGACATGGCGCCTGTGACATGTTGCACCATGTCGACATAACTATCAACAATGTGACTGGATCCCATATCCAGCCACAGTGGTGATGTTTCTGTACAATGCATCTACCAGCATAAATACGTTTGTTTTGTTATTGTGACAAAAATGAGAGCAAGTCAGATAAGGAATGCATGTGTAAGCGTGAACACCGAAAGGGTACATTTTGGATGAGTCTATCAAATGAAAACAAAATCGTATTGGTTACGTCTTAGTCCATCTTTCTTTGTTTAGTCACATTCACTGTGATAGAACGCACTGTGTATTCTTTCTCCACCTCACAGGTTCCAGTAGCAACGTCATGTGATAATACAGTACTAGCTGCTTCCAAAGATAAGGCCTATGAAGAGAAGGTGACAAGCTTGCTGCTTGAGCATAGCTCTTTACAGGTTTGTCTGGTTTTACTAATTGCATTTTTAAGCCAATAATGATCTTAGCACAGCAATAACTCTTTAATTACATCTTGTTTTACAACCCATGCCTTTGAGAAAAAAAAAAGCACATACACAATAAAAATGTGTACAGATGTTTCCTTGCTCATCTAGCCTCAACTTGCCCCAAATCGCCCGCCATGCTGCGTGATATGCCTGGTGTGAGTGAGTCACCTGGTCCTGTGCGATTGAGTCTGTAAATGGCACTTGGCATGGAAAAAAAAAGCTGTGGCTGCTGCATCGTAGAATGTTGCATGCAGATTGATAGACTAAATCACACACATATATACAAGTGACACATAAAATTAATCAGCACAGTCTCCTGGAGTGTCCTAGTCACATCATATTGCGACTTATGCTGGCCATACACTAGTGCAGTTTCGGGCCGATTGCCCGATTTTAAATCGTATCGTATGATCAGATGTGCAGCCCATATTATCTATCGTAATCGTATGCAGATCGTGCCGTGTATTTGTGCATGCGATGCATCGTGCGTCCAACTGGCGTCAATTTAGTGACACTTTGAAGAATGGTGATTAGTTTTCAGCAGGCACACAATCAATCGTATCGTGAGATTGTATGTACATCGTGTGTCCAAAGTGCGGTCAGGACTGCCAGGGAGCTGCCGGGGAGTTCAAGAGAAATCGTAAGATGAAACTTATCTTATGCTGGTCGTACTAGTGTATGGCCAGCATTAGACACCCGGCGCTAGCAGAGTCTCACTGGACCAGGCGGCGTGTTGGGAGGGGCTGTTTGGCGTGACTGCAGCAAAGACGAATGAGGACACATCTGTACCATACCTACTAGGATAGGCATGTCGAACTCAAAGTACCAACCGGGACGAATATTCAAGGTCTAAAGCTGCATACACACGGTACGATCTGTACCACCAACGACTTGAAAGATATATTTCAGTGAAGTCATCCTGCTACATCTCTGAACAGGCAAAGTTGACGATATCGTCCAGATTTGCCTACATGTACGAACGATCATAGATATCGTTATTGTTCATGTGGGATCGCGCATCGTTGGTCGTTCACTGCATAAAAATGAACGATATATCGTTGAATGATATCGTTATCATTCATATTGTGCCATGATATTGTATCGTGTGTACGCACCTTTATATGCAATTGTGAAAGGTTTATTATAACCAATGCATTGCCCCCTGTATTAGAGCCACTTATGCAATGCTCCCTGTAATAGAGCCCCTTATGCAGTGCCCCCTGTAATGCCCCTAATAGTGCCCCTTATGCAGTGCCCCAGTAATGCTCCCAGTAGTGCCCCTTATGCAGTGCCCCCAGTAATGCCCCTAGTAGTGCCCCTTATGCATTGCCCTCTCCGAGTGTAGAACAGGCCCCACTCCCCTGTGCAGTACTTATCTCTCTTCACACTGGCCGCTGGGCACCGCTCCAGTACACGCCGTCTGCGCTCTCACTTAGATGCTGCTGCTGACTGGATCTAATCAGATCCAACAGGCTCCTCTTATCGCTGGGGACGTCATGCAGTGCCCGGGTGATGTCATCACTGGGAACACTGGCCTCTGAAGCGATCAGAGACTTCTTTAGTCTCTGATCACTTCAGAGACCAGCGTTCCCAGTTTTAAATACAAACACTGCCCGATCGCAGCAGGTTCTGGGCCGCATAATATATGTATTTGGACCCACACTGTCGGTCCGCATAAAATGTTTATTTGGGCCGCATGAGGCCTGCAGGGGCGCATGTTTGACATGCCTGTACTAGGACTTAAATAAATTAGACACACACTTTCAATTGGAGAACAATCCACCATGTTTGACTGTGAGGAACTCTGGCTGTTTAGAAAGGGTCTTTAAATTAGCTGTATAAAATGATATAAAATATACACAGCCAGCTATCTCCAGGACACTACTCACTTATTAAACTCTTCTAGATTGCACCATAATAGTACTATGGATGTGCTTAGCTCGCCCTTTCTCACCTTCCAAGGGGACCACTACAAACAACTTCATTCCCCATGATTTTGGCGACATAAATGCTTGCTAGTGGTGTGAGATGTTGTCAGAGACTTACAAAAACGGTATCCCCTTTTTTTCTGTCCATAGGCTAGTGTTGGAGGTATGGAAGGGAATAACGAGAACAGGACTGTGTGTAAATAAGTGTACTACCACTACTTGTTCTCTCTACTCAGAAATCACACTTAATAGGACAACATTATGGCCCAGTTTTAAATGTAGAAAATTGTTAATAACAGATGCACCAGGAAGACTACAGCATTTTGTTACCACCTTTTGTCTGTCTGTCTTGTAGGAAGAACTAAAAGCATTGTCTGAGGAGAAGTTCTCTTTAAAACAGGAGCTGGATTCAGCTCGTAGTACATCAGCTATTTTAACAGATGAGAAACTGAAGCTAGTGCAGGACCTGGCAGAGTCCAAGAAGGAACAAGATGATCTTTTGATACTTTTGGCTGATCAAGACCAGAAAATTTTCTTTCTGAGGAATAAACTGAAAGAACTTGGACAACAGGTAAGTCACAGATATTGAAGGTGTATCAGTAACCACTGAGCATGTGATGATAGAGGGCAAGTGCTAAGGACTGCTATAGTGATATAATACTCACTGATAAGGGACTTTTGTTATCTGCGGAAGCGCCTAACCTAATGCTAATACTCCAGCATAGAGAGCAATTTCTGTGCCTTGCTGCCTGAGCAATTCACGCAGACAATGATTTGCACAGCTTGGAAGGTACCACCCCTACATTATGCCGGCAGGCCATATCAGTGCTGGCCAGGAAGCACTGCATAGCTCCCGGCGTAGGTAAAATGACAGACGTGTCATTTAACCCCTTGCTGGGATTAGACAGTCGGGAAGCCGACGATCGGGATTCCGTCCGTCTGCTTGCCGACTGCTTCCCGATATATCGACCAGTGTGTACCCATTATAAGAGTTAATATTCCTAGGCATATGTGCAACAATTATATGAAAACAGTTTGGGGGACCAGCTTGTCGCCTAATGCCTCTCCTGGGAAATCTTTCGGTAATTAAACGTAATAATATGGGAAATTTCATATTTAACCAAATTGAAAAGATTTTTAATCATACTCCGCTTTATATAATTTGAAGTTTTAATTTGCTAAAATATAAAATAGCTTTAAAATAAAAGGGACACCAGCCCCTTTTCCCTATCCTCTTGGGTGTATCGAAGGCTGACCTAGTAGATATATTGTGTCCTCAGAAGTGATCCACCCTGCCTGGGATTAAAACAGGAAATTTTATTTGAAAAAAACAATAAATATATTTGGGTTTAAAAACATAGGGGTCAATCCAACTGAGTGCGAGTTGGGTCCTACAAGCCGTTTCCTTAGTGAGCTCGCACTGTGAATTTCATTTGCAATTCAATTCCAAAATGGGCATTCATTTTTCAGAGGAAATTTGCGTTTTTTGTGCTCAGCCCCTGAGCAGGTGAAAAGGTAGGAAAAATCTTAAAGGTACAAATGTCAGGAGCTCTGCAATTCAATTCTTCATGAATAATAATACGCTTGGAGCTCTTTATATAGCATATTTTGGTCAATAAAGTGTCAAACGTGTCAGTTTTCAGGGGTATAGCCTGGAGAGGAGAGTCTGGGCACCAAATAGCTAATTGAAAATGATAAAAATTAGATATGTCTAAATAACATATCATTGGGGGCGCTTATAAATTATTACATGAGCACACATATAATAAGAAAGTTTATTTTAAAATTACAACCATAAGACACAAAATAGCACTTTGCTAATTTTTACTAAAACTCAAAGAGCATCACAATACATATATACCATCACTCCACTAGAGATTTTAGAAAGTTGGAATCACTCCAAATATCAACAGATATCGAAATTGGCAAGCATAGTCACTTCTGTTTAGAGCAATATATTCACCCGCATGTAGGAGCTTGTAGTTATAAATAAGTTTTAAGGTCAGCTAGTCAGCAGTGATTAGGAATATTCATGTCCCAATGGAAATCCCCAGCTTTCTCCCAACAAATTAACTTTGAGGTAATGCTGGTCCGGTCTTTTCCTTGTTCTAGCTACAGCTTGTACTCAACGTGTATTGCAGATGACAGATGGTCTGCATCACTCGTTAAGTAATTCATTCAGGCTGTCGTTTGTAATCCCCGGGCAGTGATACTTTAATGAAATACTGTCTCCTCTGGTAATTTAAGCAGCACAGCTCCTGCTCGTTTGGGGGGTGTATAAAGAGTTCCAAGTTGGAATGAACTCCATAGTTGCATACCCCCGTGGATGGTATATCTGTAGTGGTGTCAATCCTTTACGCGTTTCTCCGTCTAAATAGCGTGACGAAGGTAAGGATTTACCTGGACGAGCCAGAGCCCCCTGTATTCACATAAATGTTTTCCGCTTTACCATTCGCCATGCTTACTTCTTGGCGAACCTTCCTACCCCTGCCATGGTGAAGGCCCATTTCATCCTGTCAGTGGGAACTTCTTGGGCAGCACGCTGTGGGGCTTCTGCTGAACAGCTCTGTAAGGCTTATGCATGGTCTTCTGCTCATACCTTCATCAGATTTTACACTTTTGATAGTTCAAGCATTCTGTGCTCACTGCAGCTCAGGAGTGTTCCCGCCCATAGGGGACAGCTTTGGAGCATCCCAGTGTCATCCCTGTGCCCCTAGTGGAGGAAGAAGAAAAGGAGACTTATGTCTTGTTAAGTCTTTTTCTTCTACTCCATAGGAGGCACAGGGCGCCCACCCTGACGCATCTGTCTGCCAGGGTGTGTTCCCTTGGTGACCACACCGGCTGTACGTTCCATAGCGTGTATGGTTCTGTATGTTTGCCTGCCTTTCTTCTCCTTCTCCGCTGCCTCGCTCCTGCCTTGGGATTGCAAACTAAACTGAGGCCCAGTGGCTGGGGGCGGGGTATAGATGAGAGGGAGCCTGGGCTTGTGGGTATTTTCAATTAACTATTTGGTGCACAGACTCTCCTCTCCTGGCTATACCCAGTGTCATCCCTGTGGAGTCGAAGAAAAAGACTTAATAGGTAAGACATAAGTCTTCTTTTCTTGCTATATATTCTGTATTGTCCTGCTATCTCAGTTGTCACTTTTTTGGGTTCCGGGATGGTTTCCCCACTTTTTCATGAGCTTCTCCCAGGTCACATTTTGCAGAAAAGTCGCGAACCTCCACAATTACAGCAAATTGCCATTTTACTGCTTTAGCTCTAATAACATTTTTGTCAGATTATATGCTTTTTTTGGAAAGGTTTAAAACATAGCACTGACAATTGTCAATATACAGTATGATTTCATGCAAGTTCATGGTGGTTGAGCTGTTGTCATATATCTGAATTGTATTGTGTTGCTATTTATTAAATAAAAAGTTAAACAAAAAATTAAATAATAACCATGAAAAGAGTGGAATTAGGGCTAATGTTACCTGTCCCTTTGCATCAGGTGGATGAAGAAGATGACTTGGAGTCTGGAGACGCAGAGGATGATCTGGATGATGAAGACAGCAGAGAGGATGATATATAGAGCTATTCATTGTGCAAAAAGCTATCCTGTTTTTTTTTGTTGTTTTTTTACAGAAAACAATCGGTAATTTAGTAATTTCCCTAATTCAGCCTGTAGGCTTTGTGACTGCAAATCAATGGGAGTTATGCAGGTTCTAGAGCTGTTGCCATAAATATTCTGTACAGTCAACAGGAGTATGGTTTGGTTTGGAAGTTTGGTCTTATGGCTCTGACAGTGTTATTTACGCACCTTATTCTCTGTGGTGCTCTCCTTATTCCTTGTGCAGTGAAAACATTGCTATGCAGTGTCAAACTATCCCCAGTGCTTGCGGTGCTGGTACATATAATTCTATCTGCTGAAATCTGCTGCTACAGCCACTTCAACACGAAATCAGGAAACGTTCAGAACTAACTCAGTGCTGAGATTGGAAAGTTTATGGAACAAGGGTGTTAAAATAAAGCTATACTGCGCCTTGTTATTTTAGAGTGTTTAATTATGAGTGTAGTAGGTCTAGTGCCTTCACGCCTAAAGCTGCGTTCCTCACCGTTCATATTGTGCTCTACTGCAAATGTGGAGGCATTATTCTGCTATATTCTCATTTTTCTTTTTTTTATTTGCGCCATATATACTTTTAAGTGGAGGGAGGGTTGCATTAAACAACATCGTTTAAAATGTTTTCAAACTTAGAACTTGCCATTGCCACTGGTTTACTGTACTGTTTAAGTGAGACAGAGTTATATAATTTATTGCCTTAAGACAGGCCATAGAAATGAAAGTACAGAATGACATTTTAAAGAGTGAAAAATATGAATTACATTAATTTCATGTTTTACAAATAAAATAATGCATTTACTTACCACCTTTTTGCCTTGCATATTTCTTTGTTTTATTTAAATGGTATTTTTTTCCATAAGTGCATATCTCATGAGACCTATGTACAGGCCTATTGTATTCAAGAGTTGTTTTAATATTGGTATAAAAGATGTGACCATCATAGAGCCAGTCTATTTATGGAGCCACCATACTACTGTATGTGGCAGCTATTTTCTCAGTTTTTTCTGATATGCTATAATGAAAACTGAGAGTGGCTGTGCAATATCGCCAGATGTGACCCAATCCCCACTGGTCCATCTGGTTGAGTTTTTAGTACATTTATTTTTATTAAATATTTAAACTTTTTTAATTTAATTTTATATAAAAGGGCTGGTGCTGTTCATGATGTGCGATGGTACAGAAAACCCGGCCACATAGATTGAAACATTTAATAAATTAAAAGGAGTCCTATTGCTTAAATAACTTTACAATTCCCAGCCCCATAGGTTTGCATTATGTAGACTGAAGGAGAAATGGTTGCATCAAAATCCAATATTTATTTATAGAACAATTATTTCATTCACTATCACCAAAGCTAGAAAGTTGCATGTAAAAGTCACTATATGCACAGACTGGTAAGATGCTGAGTTCTCTCAGCACTACTGCTTTCCTGTCCCCACTTGGGAACTGAAATTGATTTACTGACCCGTTGAGGCATGGACTCCACAAGACCTATAAAGGTGTACTGTGGTATCTGGCACCAAGACGTTCGCAGCAGATCCTTTAAATCCTGTAAGTTGCTAGGTGGGACCTCCATAACTAACTTATTTTTCCAGCACATCCCACAGATGCTTGATCGGATTGAGATCTGGGAAATTTGGAGACCAGGTCCAATTGTAAAGGGCAACGGAATATGCTTCACTATATAAGAAACTGTTGTTAAATAATAAAATAAATAAAAAACATCTTGAACTTTTTGTTATGTTTCTCAAACCATTTCTGAACACTTTTTGCTGTGTGGCAGGGTACATTATCCTACTGACAGAAACCACTGCCGTCAGGGAATACCATAACCTATGAAGGGCTATACTTGGTCTGCAACAATGTTTAGGTAGATGGTACGTGTCAAAGTAACATTGAATGGCAGGCAACATGTTTCCCAGCAGAAAAAAAAAGAGCAACACACTGCCTCCACTGGCTTGTCTTCTCATAGTGCATCCTTGTGCAATCTCTTCCCCAGGTAAATGATGCACATGCACCTGGCCCCAGTCCACATGATGTAAAAGAAAATGGGAAATATAAGACCAGGCCACCATCTTCCATTGCTCCATGGTCCAGTTATGATGCTCATGTGCCCATTGTAATTGCTTTTGGCAGTGGACAGGGGTCAACATGGGCACTCTGACTGGTCTGCTTTGCAAGCTGCGAGGCTTTGTGTGTTCTGACACCTTTTTATCATAGGTAGCATTAACTTGTTCAGCAAGGGATAGGATCAGACTGGCTAGCATTCGCTCGCAATGCGCATCAATGAGCCTTGGGCGCCCATGACCCTGACTCCGGTTCACTGGTTGTCCTTCCTTGGACCACTCTTGGTAGGTACTACCCCCTGCATACTGGAAAACATACCATAAGACCTGCTGTTTTGGATATCCTCTGACCCAGTCGTTTAAGCCATAACAATTTGACCCTTTTGAAAGTCTCTCAGATCCTTACGCTTGCCCAATTTTCCTGCTTCCAACACATCAACTTCAAGAACTAAATGTTCACTTGCTGCTTAATATAATTCACCTCCTTGATAGGTGCCATTTTAACAAGATAATGTTATTCTGTGGTCAAAAAGTGAAATCCCACATAGGGAATACAAGCAACCTATCTTGTTTGTGAAGGACTTTCTTAAGACCAGGTCACCCAGGATGCATGTACTGCATTCCTGTTCATTTGATATGGAGCAGCTTAAGTGCTACTATGGAATTTCCCTCTGCGCATTAGTTATAAACAAATGTGTTGGATTGGGTACATTTTACATCTAAGAACACTAAATGAGTGCTAAAATAATTTAATTTAGTGGCACCTAGTGGGTTCTAATGTTATTGCACTTCCTCGCAATGTTGCTTTTCCCTATCTACCCATGTCTTACCCTGTTGTTCTTCTGATGTCAGTATTGCTGTACTGAACAATGTGAGTCAAGACCAGGCTCTAGCTCACCTTGCTCCTGAAGAAGCCCAGACTTGTCCCTGGAGAAAAAAAAACATTGTTCAGTACAGCAATACTGACACCGGAGGAACAAGATGGATTAGTGCCCCACCTAGGAGAGTACCTTTTTCTCTTTCCATTAACCGGAGGAACAAGATAGGGGTAGGTAGGGAAAACCAACATCGCAGGGATGTGCAATAACATCTGAACCCACCACATTTTCTCCTAAGGAGCTATAAACATATTGTTTATTAACCAATCATTTTTTACAGGTGCCACTAAATTAAATTATTTTAGCGCTCACTTAGTGTTCTTAGTTATTGTTTTTTATTGAGCTGCATTTTACATACCATAGCATGGTGATACTTTCTAATCAGTTGTAAAAATGTAGAATAAAATGTATCTTTTCAGTAGGGTCACTGAAAGCTAATTATCCTGGTGCTGAGTAGGCAAATTTTATATATAAAAATGTAAAATAAACCAAGACTCCTGCTAGTCCATATGCCAGTGGGTACTCGATCCAATGCGAATAGGAATATTCCAAGCTGGTATAGCCACGGCTAGATAAAAGCACAATAGTCCAAATTCAGAGTTAATTTCTGCTATTTGGACTATTCAGGGGTATTTGCTGCTATTTACACTATTGTGCTTTCATCTAACTGCGTCTATACCAGCTATGAATAATCATAATGGGTGATTTAATCTGATGTTACTCCATTCACCAGCAATTGCACTGTCCATTTACATATTAACGTATCTTGCAGAGTATAGCCTGTTCAACATTTGTACAAGCAAATACCCCACAGTTAAACTTTTTATTTCAATGTCAATAGTTCATGCTCTTCCATTGACCTGTTGTTGATTGATAAATGGCCTTTACAGAATGTAAAGGCCATTTATCTGGGAGGGAGCAGGCAAATCGGCATGACCATCGTGAGGAGGTGGGGCTGGCCAGACGTCATGTATTTGCGGGCGGAGTGGAAGGTGGGGCCACGAGATTGCGTCATTTTGGCCCTGTCCCCTCTACACAATGCTGATATTGCAGGCATTGTGAAGCAGGGTTTCGTAGCCAAAATAACGTAAATCTTGTCACCCCCCCCCCCCCTCTGCTGCTGGGGTTTCTAAGGCAAATGCAGGGGGGATAGGGAGGGGTGGGCGGCAGCCGGGAGAATTGCCTGCCTTCCAGGGAGGTCGGGAGCGGCAACCGATTTTTGGGAGGCTCCCGACCAAATCTGGAGGGTAGGCAAATATGTTTTACCTTACATGTGCACAGACCATGCTCCTTTACGTTCGTCTCAGAATGGTAGCCTACACTGTAGAACACGTCTGATCCCGATGGGTTGGAAATCATGAAGTGGGCACTTCGCACATACTGTATATACTCCCTGGTTCGTTGACTAACCACTGGTGTGCTTTGAAGGGTGCTGCAATACCAGTCTCTGCTAGGATTAATAATACCACATTTCCACTGCCACAATAACCCAGGTCAGGATGATGAACCAGCTCCACAGTAAGAAGGCTCCGGTGTTTAAACACCCATCGGAAGGTGGTCAAAACAAAGTTCCTTCAATCTGAGCAGCTCACTGAGCTTATGTATGAGGCATGGGGTAACCCTGACAAACTGTTTTATGTGAATAAGAGAATAACATCGTTGTATCCTTTCCCAACTTTCTGTATGGGCTAAGCGTGAGGTACCTCCTACTGTGGATGCTCATGTAACGCATTTAATAAAAAATGCTACATTGCCTATTCCGTCTGCATCTTCCCTGAAGGATTCCACGGATAAAAAGGTTGTGGCATCTCTTAAAATTATTTTTTCATCATCTGGAGCTGTTACTCATCCAGCTATGGCTGGGGCCTGGGTAGCCAAGAATGGAGAAGAATGGATGGGAGCACTGGAAAATTCTTTACCAAATGCTACCAGAGAACAGATAATGTATATCTCTCATATACGGGAAGCGACTTCCTATCTGGGAGAAGCTGCTGTAGGTGCTGGAATTTTAGCTTCTAAATCATCAGCAGCTTCAATAGTGGCCCTTTGGTTAAGATCCTGGAAAGCTGATACAGGATCAAAGAGGGTGCTAGAGGTTTTTACCTTTCTATGGAAAGGTACTTTTTGGAGCAGAGTTGGATAAAATAATAGCTACTCTGGCGGCTTCAAAGTTAGCAAGTCTGGCATGTACGGCAACTGTAAAGTCTAGACAGGTTTCTTTTGGTTCTTTCGGTTCTCAGGGACAAGCAAGGGAACAGCCATCTTCTAAGGCGTCTGGTTTTCGCAAAATATCAAGGCGACAAACTAAGAGGTCTGGGCCAGCAAGGCGTCCAGATTCTAAGCCAGATAACAAGCCCTCTGCCTGATGGGGCGGGACTCCTCCTGGGGGATCCCAGGGTGGGAGGCCAACTTCTTCAGTTTACGGATTGTTGGCATCAAACCACAACAGATGCCTGGGTCCGAGAAGTGGTCTCTCAGTGGTATGCCATCATTCCCAGAAGTTTTTTTGCACAGATCTCCCATCAGATGTGGTCAAGGCCTTGGCTTTTCAGGAAACAATTCACTCCCTGCTGCAGGCGGGTGTAATAGTCCCAGTTCCTGTGTCGCAACAGAGAAGGGGTGGTTATTCCAATCTTTCTGGTTCAGAAACCGAATGGGGCTGATCACCCTATACTAAATCTGAAAACCCTCAACAGGTTTAACCAAGTTTCGTATGGAAACTCTACGATCAATTATTTTGGCAATGGAGCCGGGGGATTGCACGGTTTCCCTGGACTTTCAGGATGCATATCTGCATGTTAGTATTATTCCATCCCATCAGCAATTTTTATGGTTTGCTGTCCTTCAGCAGCATTACCAATTTCAGGCTCCTCGGGTATTTACCAAAATAATGGCAGTCATGATGGCCTATCTCAGGCGTTAGGGAGTCTGAATTTTGCCATGTCTGGACGACCTTCTGATAATGGCACAGACTCCACCAGTGGTTTTTCAAAACCATCTTCAACTGACCATAACTTGCTTATAAAAGCACGGCTGGGTCATCAATTGGAAGAAGTCATCACTTTCTCTAACACAGCGGATGGTACATCTGGGAGCTCTTCTGGATTCTTAGGCACAGATGGTGTTTTTGCCAGAGGACAAGATTGTGGCCCTAGCGTTGCGAATACGCAAGCTGCTTCAGAAGCAAAGGGTATCCATTCTGCTAGCAATGCAGGCCCTGGGATCAATGGTATGCACTTTCGACATGGTGCAGTATGCCCAGTTCTATCCCAGGCCTCTGCAAAGATCGATTCTCCAAGTGTGATCCATAGGAGCCTTCTTACTCCAAAGGTACGTCGCTACCTTCTGTGGTGGCTGAGAAATGATCATCTGAACATGGCGCCCATTCTGGAATCCAAATTGGGTACTACTCACCACAGATGCCAGACTTTGCATATGGGGAGAAGTGACAGGTCATACATCTTTCAGGGAAGATGGACAAATCTGGAAAGTCATCTGACAATAAATATTCTAGAACTGCGAGCAGTATACAAAGCACTTATTAGGGCACAGGACCTGCTTCAGGGCAAGCCGGTCCAGATCCAGTCCAACAATGCGACAACGGTGTCCTACCTCAATCATCAGGGAGGCACAAGAAGTTATGCAGCCAAGAAAGAAGTGACTAGGGTACTGATTTGGGAAGAACGTCATCTTCTGGCCATCTCGACAATATTCATACTGGGAGTACTCAATTGGGAAGCAGACTTCCTAAGTTGCCAGGACATACACGCCGGAGAGTGGTCTCTCCATCCGGCAGTGTTTCAGCTTCTGTTAAACAAATGGTCTATCAGAAATAGATCTCATGGTGTTGTGTCACAACCACAAGGTCCCCCGGTACGGATCCAGGTCCAAAGACCCATCAGCAGCCTTTGTGGGCGCACTGGCAGAAGGATGGGACTTCAAGCTGGCGTATCTCTTTCCTCCAATTTCCCTCCTCCCAAGAGTTCTCAAGAAATTCAAGCAGGAAGGCGGAACAGTAATACTGGTAGCTCCGGCTTGGCACAAACGTCATTGGTTCACCGACATACTGTACAGAATCTGTCAATAGACAGTCCGTATCCTACTTCTTCCCCTTAGAAATAAATGGGAATTAAATTTGGGTTCTCTTTAAGATGAACAACGGTCTCAGTTGTTGGGCTCTATAAGGTTAGTTTTCAACAAATCCATTATTTTATTTTGCATAGGTCCTACCGTTCCCCTGTTTCTATTGCGCATATTGATCCTAATATTCCAACTAATTTCCCCAAATGTCGTGCTCTTAATTGTGATTTTTGACATTTGTTATGGGATTACCCTAGGGTTCATGATTTTTGGAACTTAGTATGGTCAGATATGCAATTTACTTCATTACCTCCCCTAGAGGCAAAACTTTGATAATTCGCATTGGGCATGGAGGAATTGTTTAATACAAATATTTATCGTTATGTTTTAGGCTTATCCACTTTAGCAAAAGTAATTATTGCCCGCTCCTGGTGTGCTTCAGATCCTCCCAATATACACAAGTGGAGGGAGCTTGTTAATGACACCATTGACCATGAATGGTATGTTGTTACTAGTCGTAAGGCTTTTTCTAAATTCCACAAGTTATGGGATAGATATGCTCTTTCTTTCCTGGGCCTTCGTAGACCTGTTGGAGATTCTTTCATGCAATCTATCCTCTTCTATCTTCTTTCTCCTTTTGTTCTTATTTTGCCCCCCCTTTTGCTTTCTTTTTGTTTGGTTGTTTTCTTTTACCTCCATGCGAGAGCTGTTTATATGCTATGTTTGTGATTTTGGGTTCGGCTTACACCTGATATTTCTGTGACTGTATATTTTGGTATTTAATTATACCACTTTCTTTTCTTTCCTTTTTTTTACTGGCAACACCTATATGTTTTTGTTTTTCTTGTTGTTTTGTTGATAATATGTGGAAACTTTTCCAATAAAAATTTACATAATTACATGTATCCTTTTCCTCTATGGCAGGATCTGCTAACGCAGGGTCCCTGCCGGCATCCGGATTTGCCTCGTGGCTTTGACACTGTGGCTCTTGAATCTTCCATCTTAAGAACAAAAGGTTTTTCCAGTTCTGTAATTCAGACAATATTTAGGGCACAAAAGCCTTCTTCTGCCCTCATCTATTACAAGGTTTGGCATTCTTTTGGTCAGTGGTGTACCCACAGAAAGTATGATCCTAAGGTGTTCAGGATTTCCAGGATACTGGCTTTTCTCCAGGCAGGTTTAGACCGTGGTCCTCCGCCTGGCCACTTTGAAAGTGCAGGTTTCTGCACTGACAGTCTGGTTCCAGAGGAAGATTGCCTCATTACCAGATATTAGAAATTTTTTTTTTCAGGGAGTTCTGCGAATTCAGCCTCCTTTTGTTCCACTGGTAGCACTGTGGGATTTGTCATTGGTGCTTAAGGGGCTACAAGCTCCCCCATTTGAACACTTGGACTCTGTAGATTTGCAATGGTTGACAGCAAAGACACTTTTCTCCTCACTATCTCTTCTGCATGCAGAGTCTCTGATTTGGCAGTGCTTTCTTGTCGCTCTCCATTTTTTATTTTTCACCAGGATAAAGCCGTTCTTCGTACAAGGGAGGTTACCTTCCTAAGGTAGTGTCCCGTTTTCATATGAATGAAGAAATTGTTGTTCCAGCTTTTCAGACTCCAGATCTTTTTGTAGGTGAAGCCTCCCTGGATGTAGTTTGTGCTCTCCGTACCTATGTGGAGCGTATAGACTGTTAGAAAATCAGATGCTCTCTTTGTATTATATGTTTTTCACAAATGAGGATGGCCAGCTAATAAGCAGACTGGTTAGATGACTACGTATGACTATCTCTCAGGTGTACACACAGGCTGATCTCTCTGTCCCAAGCACGGTGACAGCACATTGTACTTGGTCTGTAGGGCCATCGTGGGCTTTTAGCCATGGTGCCTGCTGAACAATTGTGCAAGGCAGCCACGTGGTCTTCTGTCCACACCTTTCATAGGTTTTATGCCTTTGATACTTTTGCCTCTCAGGATGCTTCCTTTGGGCGACGAGTACTCCTTTCTGCTCAGGAGCGTCCCCCACCCTAGGGGAACTGTTTTAGGACATACCCATGGTATACCTGTGGATCACTATGGATCTGAAGAAGAAAATAAGTTATGGTAGACTTACCTATATAATTCCTTTTCTTTGAGGTCCATAAGGTCCAAAGGACACCCACCCTGACGCACCTGGCTGCATGGATACATTTTTTCTTTCGGGCACAGATTCCCTCATTTTGTGTAAGAGTGTTTCTGATGTATGATTGCTCTTTCAGCTCTGCTTTCCTTCTACTGGCTTAAGCCTTGTTAACTAAACTGAAGTCCTATGGCTAGGGGCGGTGTATATATGGAGGAGGACCCAAGGCATCCTGGGAGCTGAAGCTTTAACTGTTTGGTGCCTGGTCTCCAACCATAATATCCCCATGGTATCCCTTTGGACCCTATGGACCTTGAAGAAAAGCAGTTATCTAGGTAAGTCTACCATAACTCTTATGCTTCCTAGGACCCCCCAAATAATACAGTCCACCCAAGCATGTCAGAAATAGTCATGTGCTATCAGAAAGGTGCAGCAATAACCCTGGTGGTCACCATAAACACCATTAAAAGTTCAGCATATACAAAGACAGTGGTTTCGAGCAATCCTCCGTCGGGGTATCCAGTAGATAAGGCCAAATATGGAAAGTCAAAAGAGTACCTTAATAACAATAATCGCCTATTTCTTCTGGTTAAATGGACTTTCACTTTTCCTTTATATGGAAATATCCAAAATCCCAAAGATCTTTAATTCTCCTTTTCCACTCTTTCTGTACAGTTAGTTTCAGATTTTCTCCTGTTCCCTAGAGACATCATATATCACAAAACACATATGTGGAGGGAAGAGATAGAAGATACTCCTCTCATAAAACACCGTTTATTTGAGAAATGTGGTTAAAACATATAAAACCACCTGCAGGCAGGGCAGAATACCAGATTTATAGGTCCATGCAATACATTTGTTGACAATATATAGGTACCTCCCGGGAATGTAAGTCCACCAAAGATTCAATGGTCTGACTTTCCATATATGGTCCCCCAAGCATTTCATCTGAGCTTTCTGATCTATTTTATTCCTTGACCCTTATTTTAATTCTATATCCATTTTATCAATTTTATTTTTCAGTGTTCCTTTTACCTGCATAATATATATATATATATATATATATATATATATATTTTACAGTCAGGTGCATAAATATTGGGACATTGACGGAATTTTCATATTTTGACCTCTATTCACCACCACAATGGTTTTGAAATGAAACAAACGAGATGTGCTTTAACTGCAGACTTTCAGAATTAATTTGAGGGTAATTACATCCAAATCAGGTGAACGGTGTAGGAATTACAACGGTTTCTATATGTGCCTCCCACTTTTTAAGGGGCCAAAAGTAATGGGACAAACTAAACAATCGTAAATCTAACTTTCACTTTTTAATATTTTGTTGCAAATCCTTTGCAGGCAATTCCAGCCTGAAGTCTCGAACGAATAGACATCACCAGATGCTGGGTTTGATCCCTGGTGATGCTCTACCAGGCCTCTACTGCAAATGTCTTCAGGCGTCACATCCGGAAGCACTAATCAGGGTAAAGGGACTACCACATGTGAAGCCCATCGCGTGTCTTCTACTGCACTTACGCGTGTCAGCCCAGCACGCATGCTGGCTGCTATTAGCGGAAGTGATGAAAGCACCCACGGGCATATGGGAAAGACATGACCCCTAGGGTCAAATGTAGAAGCCATATTAAAGCCTGAAAGTGACATAATACAATTCAACAATAAAAAGGCACTAGTCATTACAGTTATAATAAAAATAACGACAACAGGAGATGAAGGGAATCACTTAAAGATACCACCTGGATACATTAATACCTAGAGGAATTACAAAATTGACAGTGATCAAAGAACGTGAAAAGAGTATATGTAATAAAAAGTAAATAATCAGTATTCGCAAATGATCAAAAATAAAAATAATAGGAAATAATAAAAAAATAGATAACGCTGTGATGCAGAAGTATGTAGACAGAAAATTTAGAAGAAAAAACAGAAAAAATTATAATCAAAAGAAATTAATAGGCAGAAAAAGTAATTAGAACCGATATAGATAAGCAAGAGTATACTCCATTTCAAAGATGTAGTAGAAAAAAAAGTACAAAGCGAAAAATACCCAAAAAGGAACGAAGAAAAAGAAACTTACACCGGGATATAAAAAGTATGTATACAGAATATGAAAAAGAAGAAGAAAATAATCAAGGAAAACTATTAATAAGAAATAATTATTAGAACCCAGAAACGCTGGCTAGGGTGCACTCATTTACAGAAAGGTAGACACCAGTCTGTAAACAAAGATGAGAGCAATAGTAAATACCAAAGGTTAGAGAAAAATGCTAAGCGGATTATCTTCATTCAGGCCCCTCGGGGCCACTGTATCCAATTTGAATATCCTAAAACTCTCCCTCCTCTTCAGGGACACAAGTCTGTTTCCACCTTCTCCAAGTGGAGGAATCCAATCTATCAGTTTGCACCTAAGTCCAGTTACCTGATGTGCTTTCTCGAGAAAGTGTCTGGCCACTGGTTTATCACTGGAGCCAGACTGCAGGGCTGCATGAATGGAAGCCCTATGATTAGCCATTCGGTCTTGGAATCTTCTGGATGTTAGACCTACATAATAGAGTCCACAAGGGCATATTAGGATGTATTTAAGATGGTTTAGCTCACAATGTAATCGGTATTTAATGGAGATTTTTCGTCCAGAATGTGGGTGTGGAAATGTAGGTCCAACAATCATTGATGTACAAGTAATACAGCTACCGCATGAGTCTAACTGGGTCATTTGGTCATTAATTTAGGGAGACTGGTCTTGGCCCCTGTATATAGCGTGGGCCTCATGAGGAGCTGTTTCAGATTTGGACCCTTCGATATGCCATCATAGGAGGTTTCATGTAGCGATACGGTAATAGCCTATCTGTAGTCACAATTGACCAGTGTCTTTTCAAGGCTTTCTGTATGGTATTAGCCTTACTGTCAAAGCTAGTAGTGTACAACAGCCTAGATTTATTCCTCGGATCGCTGTGCAAGACCTGAGATTTAGATGAGAAGATCCGTGTTGCTTTATTAAGACACCTGGAGACCATGGCGGATTAATAACCCCATCCTGGAACCTGATAGTCATCTCCTTTAATTGTGTTTCTCTAATTGTGGGTTCTGAATTGATCCGCATGACATGTAAGTACTGAGATGGGAGATTCTCTTTCAGAGCTGTTGGATGATGACTTGTGGGTAAAAGTGCCATATTCCTATCAGTTGGTTTCCTGAACATGGTTGTAGAAAGTGCACCATCCTGGATACTCAGTCACATCCAGAAAAATAATAGAATTACAATCCATCTCGTACGTGAATTTGATTGGACTATCAATTTTGTTCAAAGTCGTCAACATCTGTGCACATGAGTCGGATGAATCTTGCCAAATCAAAAAAATATCGTCTATATAGCGACGATAAAACTTGATCTTATCCCCAAATCTGGACAGAAAATGTTCCTCCTCAAACTTAGCTATGTATAGGTTGGCATAGGAAGGGGCTACATTTGAACCCATAGTGGTTCCAGACTTTTGCAGAAAGTACATATCCTTATACTGAAAATGGTTGTTATATAAAACCAACGTTGCCAACGCTAAAAGAAATTCTGTAGGTGTATAATCAGATGGTGCTGTCCTCCGGACTTCCCACAGGGTACTGATACCTTCCTCATGAGGAATGACTGTGTAGAGCGAACTAACGTCCATTGTGACAAGAATGTCATCCGTCTCTATTATTATTATTATCATTTATTTATATGGTGCCACAAATGTTCCGGAGCGCCTTACAAAGTACATAAACAAGTTGTAGACAAGCGACTTACAGAACAATACAATACAGGACCAGGACATGGATAATATATATTGCTACATTAGCGACCATAACACCCAGATAAGCAACAGAGCATAAGCAACCAAGTGTTAAGTGCCCTAGTGGTGAGTAAGAAGTAGATGAAACTAAAGTAGGGAGAAGCACAAGAGGGTAGAGGGCCCTGCTCGTAAGAGCTTACATTCTAAAATGGAGGGGCAGACAAACAGGGGTGACATAGATGGTGTGTCTATGTTCCTAATTTGTTGTAAAAAAATGTCCAGTATCACGAAGATAAGTACCACCTTCACATACAAAAGGTTGTAGATTACTGTCCAAAAATATAGACAATAGTTGTAAAACCGAGCCCTGAGCTGATATTATAGGTCTACCCAGTGATTTTATTAATGATTTATGGACCTTAGGTAAAGTATAAATAATCGGACATTTTCGTTTGTCCACAGTGAGGAACTGCAACTCATTCTCATGAATCCATCTGTGCATATGGGCATTTATAAGGACAGTATCAACCTTAGACTTAATTTGAGCCACAGGTTGCGCAGACAGTTTTGTGTATACACTAGTATTTGCCAATTGTCTCAGAATTTCTGTATCATAGTCACACCAGTCTTGATTGACGATGGCTCCACCCTTGTCCGCAGGTCGTATTACTATATCCAGATTCTCTTTAAGTGAATCGATGGGTCTTTTCTCATCTAGTGACAGAGTATTCTACACTTTAGGCGATGTACCAGATGGGACACTTTTATTTACTAACCTAAGATACGTTTTCAGACTTGCATTATTAGATGGTGGATCAAAACTGGATGGCCTTTTAAATGCTTTAATGTCAGGCAAAGGATCTTTATCAGGGAAAAATTATTTTAACCTGAAAGTACGGCCAAATTTATACATATCAATGGAATGTTTGAAGTCACTGTGTCTATAGGTGGGGACAAATGTTAAGCCTTTGGCTAAAACACGTAATTCAGAATCCTCTAAGTGTACTTTGGAGAGATTAAAGACTGCATCTATGTCCCCCTCCTTTTGTTTCGCCTTCTTGTGTCCATTCCGCCACGGATGCGGTCTCCGAGTCTTGTGTCGCTTAGATCTGGTGGTATCAAGTCCTGTTCCATTCCTTGCTCTTAAAAATTCCTATTGGGAGGTTGTGAACCCTCATTAAGATTGGTATCTGAAGTGGAGCAGGAGGACCCTGATTCCATAGGGAAAGGAGTAATTCATCTGCATCTTTATGGTCTGATCTGTGGCCGATTTCTTGACTGGGAATTGTCCCCAAGTAGCCACCAATATACAGTATGGTTTTGATAATTGGCCATAACTGTGGCCAGTTTTTTTCTCTTAAAGGAAGTAAGATCCCTTTTGTAGGATTCTAATTGGTTTTGTAATCTCTCCAGCTAATTAGTCCATTTGTCCTCCCTTAGAGTAGGCAATGTCATAATATTCAATTGTTTGATTTCAGTCTTAACTCTTTGGAGTTCCCCCCCAACTTCTTCAATCACGAGGACCATCAGGCCCAATGAACATTTATTAAGGGCTGCACACCATCTACTACAGAAAACCAGGTTACTTCTTCCCAGAGTTGGTACATTGTGTATCCTGAAACCACGTGGGATCTGCTTTCGACTGTGATAAAAACTGCCCATGCAAAAGGAGATCTGTCTCTCTTCTCTGTAATCTCAATAGGCGATAAAACAGATCAGCAGAAGTCTCACCTGTTTTTGTGGAGAAATCTAGTTTATCAAATAGAACTTTGTTGATTTCATCATCTGTAAATGAGAGGGCACCACTTTCAGCTTGTGAAAGCAAGCCCTCATCGAATAGACCAATAACTCCCTGGGCCATATTTCAAACCACAAGCGTGTTTGTTCACATATACTTTTATCGTTTTATTGATACTTTTTTCTTATTTAATTGTCAGTATCTCTGTCTTACCAATCACTTTTTGCCAAAAATAAGAATATTTTTCAAAAAAAATAAAACAGAATTGTACAATCTGTGCAATTGCCAAATTGATTCTTAAAATTACAGTCTAAATGGCGGATGAGATAATGGGTATCAGGAAAGAGGAACATAGACAGAAGTCTTGTCAACCACAATTATCAAAGAGGTCCCGCACTCGCATCCAAATATATGGAAGGAAGAGATAGAAGATACTCCTCTCGTGAAACACCGTTTATTTGAGAAATGTGGTTAAAACATATAAAAACCACCTGCAGGCAGGGCAGCATACCAGATTTATAGGTCCATGCAATACATTTATTGACAATATATAGGTACCTCCCAGGAACGTAAGTTCACCAAAGGATCTATGACTTTCCATATTTGGTCCCCCAAGCATTTCATCTGAGCTTTCTGATCTATTTTATTCCTTGACCCTTATTTTAATTCTATATCCATTTTATCAATTGTATTCTTTCAGTGTTCCTTTTACCTGCATATTATATATATATATATATATATATCATTTAACTTACATTTAACTTAATCATATTGTACTTATTTTCTCACATCTTATACATGCCTCATAAGTTTTATCATGGCCTTTATATATGTTTTCATAACATAAGTCTTACTTTTTATAACTTTTAATAAATTATTCTGTCCTATTTTATTAAGTTTTTCACATATTATGATATTCTATATGCCTGCATATAAGTTTTACCAAGATTTTAATATGTTTTCACTATAATAGCTTCACTAGATTTTTGATGTATTTGAATAGTTTTTTAAGTATTTGAATGGGTCTTGTTTACATTTCAGCTCAATTACTCACCTTTTTTCAACATTAAGAAACATTCCCCCACCAAAATGAAGCCACCTGGGCAACCACAGCCTGAACCAGAAGCACTGGACCCAATTTCCAGTTCCACATTGGCACCAAAAGACTTCCAGCAGGGACTGCGAGTGTCACACCAGAAGTACCAGCATTCACTTCTAGTCACAACGATAGGGGCACCGCGAATTGGACAGCTTACTTTTGGGGGCTTTCCACTCAGAGTGTCTGGTTTAAGAGCTCCCAATGGTATTTTTTAAGTACTCTTTATTAATTTTAAAACCACAATACTTATTTATCTGACGAGAAGTACTGTGATGCATTTCTGGGTCATGTGACCTGGATATGAACCTATGGACAGCATTTAAACACTCTGATTGGACAAACCCTGTGGTTCTCAAACTGGAAACCGCAGCGCACTTGCAAGGGTGCTATGCGTTGGTGGTTCAGGACCAAATCAAATTATTATGGTCAATGTTATAGGTAAAACCAGTGCTGGTGGCTGCCAGTCATAAAATAAGTGTACATAAAGAAGTGCAACCCTGTCTACCACCACGTAACTGAACTTAAGGATGACAGGTAAGCACAAGTTACTTAATTTAATAATTTTTGCTTAATTTCTCAAAAGGAACTTTTGGCCTAGTGCTGGCATGAAAAAAATGCTGATACTGAAGTGCACCATAATTCAAGAACGTTTGGTAACCACTGCACAAATCTCTTGAGAATGAACTCAGAGTAGCTTGAAATGTATTGGCTCCAAATGGACTCTGTCTGACTCTATTGATCCTGTTTTACTACTTTTGGAATCATACCCACCAGAACTTTCAGTGATATTTGTGTAGTAAGAGGTTCCAGAGCCCCTTGCTCAAATTATTCTGCTTTCCGGTACATTGCCAGCCAATCTCTTTTAGGATCCTATGTTTGCTTTTATTCTTCTGTGTGCTCTGGATGCAGAAAAAGCATTTGACAGGTTTCACTGGGGCTATATACCTGTATGTCTTCTGTCCTAGTATAATGGTCCCTGAGGCAGAATTTATAGTACCAGCTCTAATTTTCAACTAATCAATGGCATGAGACAGATGTGCTCCTTGTCTCCAGACAAATCAGACAGAATCAGGTCACGAGCAAAGTCAAGGTCAGGAACAAGCCGCAAGGATCACTTTGAATGCTGGAGTATGGTTGGGAGCCTATACTCTGGCACAGGAGTGCACCCAGGAACTTCCTTATATAAGAGAAGGCTTGAATTTGGCGCCTCCTGTAACGTCAGCTAGAGATGTGTATGGTCCTTTTAGAACTGTGCAGAGCGAGGCCCTATGGGAGCTCATGGTACTACACAAATAGTGCATTGCTATACTCCAAACATGGGGCATACAAACTATTGATGCTCATTCGAGACCTTTACATACCCTTTACATAACCCACGTGTGATTAAGAGACAACCCCTACCCTGTGATACCTATTATTTTTCTGTGTATAGTCATGTTATATCTTGTTATATGTCGTTATTTTGTAACAAGTCTTTTTTTTTAGCTTTGATTTCAAACTTGTAATTATAAGTTAAGTTTTATATATAGATTTATAAGTGTCCCAAAAAATAAAGTGTATATTTCTTTGCCCCTTCTTCATTTGGAAGGGTAATGTCCGAGACTTGTAAAAACCAAGATGTTTTGTTATAAACCTAAACATGAGTTCTATCAATTAGCATGTTTTCTATTTTGGCTCAACTTCAGGATCGGTTCACTCCTGACACCCCTACACTGAGGGTGACCATTGAGAAGCCTTTGTCTGATCCATTTCCTATTGGTGATTTGTTGTGGATTGCCAAACCATTGAGTCTCTTACAGCAAATACTTAAGTTGTTTCAGGACTTTACGCTTCTCTCCACCAGTGGCATAACCAGGGCAGGTCGGCCAGGGCTTGTGCCCTGGGCGCCGTCGGACCGGCGGCGCGGGGGGAGGTGGCCACGGTCCAGGTCTGGTAAAGTCAGTGTAGTGTGGACCGCAGTGAGTGCGGGCCGCAGTACACAGTAACACACAACGCTGCCGGCATTGGTTAGTACACTCGTACTACCTGGTGGCGGTATGTGTGTTTCACCAGCAGCCAATGAGAGTCAGACAGACTCTCATTGCCTGCTGAACCCACTGTCGGAGCTGGGCTGGAGCTCACTCATGATCTCCACCTTCCGGCTCCTGCAGTGGTTGATGGGAGAGAAAGTCATGACGTCTCTCCCATAGTACCGAGCAGGAGGACAGAGGAGCAGACAGCGACAGGAGCGGGGATTCAGGTAACTTTTGTGTATGTATGTCTGTGTGTGTGTTATATATGTAAGGGGCACTACTGGCCGTGGGCACTGTATCACTACTGGAGGCGCTGAAAGGGGGTGAACACTACTGGGAACACTGCATAGGGGGATCACTAGTGGGGGCACTGTATTATTGGGCACTGCATAAGAGGGACCACTACTGGGGGTACTGCATACTGGGGGTACTGTATAAGCTGCATCTACTGGGGGCCTGCATAAGAGGGACCAGTACTGGGGGCACTGTTTACTGGGGGTACTGTATAAGGGGGACCACTGCTGGGGGCACTACTGGCGGCCTGCATAAGAGGGACCACTACTGGGGGCACTGTATAAGGAGCACTACTGGAGGCATTGTATAAAGGGAACTACTGGGTGCACTGTATAAGGTAGACCACTACTGGGGGCACTGTATAAGGGGCACTGCTGGAGGCCTGCATAAGAGTGACCACTACTGGGGGCACTGTATAAGGAGCACTACTGGAGGCATTGTATAAAGGGAACTACTGGGTGCACTGTATAAGGTGGACCACTACTGGGGGCACTGTATAAGGGGCACTACTGGAGGCCTGCATAAGAGTGACCACTACTGGAGGCACTGTATAAGGTGGACCACTACTGGGGGCACTGTATAAGGGGCACTACTGGAGGCATTGTATAAAGGGAACTACTGGGTGCACTTTATAAGGTGGACCACTACTGGGGGCACTGTATAAGGTAGACCACTACTGGGGGCACTGTATAAGGGGCACTGCTGGAGGCCTGCATAAGAGTGACCACTACTGGGGGCACTGTATAAGGAGCACTACTGGAGGCATTGTATAAAGGGAACTACTGGGTGCACTGTATAAGGTGGACCACTACTGGGGGCACTGCTGGAGGCCTGCATAAGAGTGACCACTACTGGGGGCACTGTATAAGGGTGCACTACTGGAGGCACTGTATAAGGGTGCACTACTGGACGCACTGTATAAGGGGCACCACTGCATGGTGCACTGCTACTGGGGACATTGCATAAGGGGCACTACTATAGTGGGCATTGCAAGAGGGGCACTACTACTGCGGGCATTAAGGTGCATATGGAATGGAAAGGAATGTTCCCAGAGTGATGAGAAATGGGGGGGAGGGGGCGGGTGTCATGTAACCATGGCCATTTTTTGGCGCACGCACATAGGAGGGGTGGGGCATTTTTCATCTGTCCCTGTGCTCCAAATCCCTAGTTACGCCACTGCTATCCACCCATCTTTGCAAGACTAATTCCAGATTTACGTTTGTTTTTGTGACAGAGATTAGGTATAAGTGTTCAAGATTTTTTTATAGATAATTTATTATTAGTTGCTCAACTAACAGTGAAATTTGATATCCCCATTCAGGACATTCCTGAATATTTATAATGCTCACATTAAATTAATGCTTATACCAGTGTTTCCCAAACTTTTTTGAAACACGGCACCCTAGAGTATCAGCAATGTTTTTACAGCACCCCTAAGCCAAAGGTTTGTTATTGAGAAAGAAAACAAAGTAGTAAAGTGAAGTAAATTGTACTTACCTGTCATCCTTAGGTTGTTTAGTTATGTGGTGGTGGACAGGTTTGCACTTCTGTTTGCCCACATGTTTACATTACATTGGCCACAAATAATCTGATTTGGTGCCGGACCACTAGCCTGAGGCACCCTTGCAAGTGTCCCAAGACACCCCAGGGTGTCAAGGGGCCACTGGCTTATACTGCTCACCTATCTTTTCAATCCTCCCTTCCCCCACCTTTTATTAGTCTTTAATTTATAGGGTCTAATCATATGGGAAGTGTCTTTAATTGGTATAATGTCCTCTTATTCCCCACTGAAGATCAAAAACTTCCAGGCAAATGCAAATAGGAAACAGATTTACAACTGTGTTTGTCTAACGAGAATTGGGAATATATGCTGTATTTCGACAAGTCTCTAAAATGTCCAAGTGTATCACTCTGCAGTCTGAAATAATAAGGAAATTATTAATAACCTGTTTTTGACTCCTGGAAGGAATGCATACATATGGCTGAATTGTTTGGTAGATGACAGCCTACCCCATTGTGGTGGGGTAGGCTGTCACCAATGTCATATGTTCTGGTACTGTCCTGTATTGTGTGCAGAACAATGTTTTTGACCTTATAAATATAGTATATCTATCCTCCGTCCCCTGCCATCTGGTGCTAATCCTTTTACATCATTATCCATTACAGACACAGACTTCTCACATATGTTTTGTAGGACATATTCTCATAGCCAAAAGGGCTACAACAGCTCAGTACCTGTATAGGAAGTCCCACTCTCAACCTTTTTACCATTACAGCAGATCCATAGGAGCTACATAATGGAAACCACTAGCTTCCAAGTTACCTTTTCTACATCATCACCTTTGATTAAATGGTTTTAGTGGTTTATATACAGTATAATATAGAACACCTAACGCCATCTCAGCTTCTCCTTGGTAACCTTAGTATTATATGGTCTGCCACTAGATTTATATTTCTCCTTGTTTACCTTATGCCTACCCCATGATGGTCATCACATGAATTGTATTGTATTTTTTTTGCCTGTTGTTGATGGTTTTCACCTCCCCTTTCTCCTTCATTCTATATTTACCCCTGTTTATGTTCTGATTCTTGGTCCCTATTTTGCATATTGTATTTAAAAACGTTTCAATAAAATTTATACAGCTAAAAACCATTGTCAGGAGCCTCACATCACTAGTCTGTGCTAGTCTGGAGGGACCTTCTGGATTGCCCTGTCACATACAACTGTACCATTACAGTGCAGTTACAGCTCAGCATAAATCTTGCTATACCACCACTGCGCTGCCATAGCACAGTACTGCCCCATGATTGCTTTCAGCACCTAAGAAAGTTTGAAAGTGAAACAGGACTTCACGCTCTTTAATGCTTTGCATACAGTATGTCCAATATTGGGGTGGTAAGTGTCATCTTATGTATCAGACACTCTCATTCTTTTATTTCCATTTCAGTACTCTAATCAGAAGGTGTATTGAAGCAATTGATTTAACACTCTATAAGGCATATAATGTTGGTGCGTGAAAAGCAATCCAGAATTTGTATCTTTTTATTTTTAGATAAATTTACTTTATTGATTAGGGTTTGGGGGGTGGGGGTGTTTGCATGTAATGTTACTACTATATATCTCAGAAAAGTAAATGTTAAGTGGTCACAAAACAGATATTACCATGGAGCTCATTTAGTGACACAATATGGAGCGTAACTAATTGAAAAGTTAATTGTCTCCTCTTATCGTGTCATCACTGCCCGGCGTAAACCCGTCCTCTGCAGCCTGTGTGTTTAAGTCAGATGTTTCTGGTGCAGTTGTAGCAGACAGACCAAGCTGCACAGTGGTTCCCGGTATGGTACTAGGTGTTTTGGTAGTTGTGCTCAGTTTTGGATTCTTTTTCTGAAAATAAAAAAGTTATTTCAATGTAATTATATGGAGAACCTCCACATTTCTGAGCTTATCTACATAATCAAAACTAAACTGATGTGATTCATTAGAAAAAATATATATATATTTTTTTACAACCATGTTTTCTGCTGAATTATACCAATATATGTTCACATGTTATATTGTACATTCCCTTTGGATAACTTACACAGAATATGAAGTGGTCATCTCTGGGATGCAGCTAGAAGAAAATAATATATAATTACAGGCATTAATAGGGCAGAGCATAGTATATATACTGGTACAGAGATATGCTCTATACTATGAATATTGGCCTGAAATGCCCTCTGGCTATATTTACCTGACACACCATGATGCTGGCTTGTATGCATGTATGGATTTTTACTTTGCGTCCTTAGTGTTTGTGAATGGTCAACTCCATTTCTGAAGTACATGAAATGAATGCCTTGCCCACTGGGAACTAGCACATAAAAGATTTGGAGCGGGGGCGTGGCCTGACTGTTTTTCAGCACAGACGTGCCTTGCTGGAGCTCCAAATTAGGACATAAAAGCACCTTTTACCTGATAATCTGCTGACCAGCGCTGCGCTCCTGTCTGACTGGGGGTGCCTGCTGTCCTCCTGCCAGGCACTTCTTCACCCCTGTGGCCGCTGTGACCTCCGGTGGTTTGCGGCCTAACTGCCGCTCAGAAGCCGTGGCCTTGAGTTTGAGGCCTTGTCTGGGTCCCGAGTGCGGCTGAAGTCGTGGCCGCCGACTGGTTGGCTCCTTCTTTGGAGGCTCCGGACCCCCCTGCATGGCCCTCCGTGTCCTCTGAGTCCTCCGCTGACTTTAGCGCTGCGCTGTGACCCCCGGTGGCTCGCAGCCTACCCGCCGATCGGAAGCCGCGGACTCGCGGTTGGAGCCTGGCGGACACATGGGTGACGTCACTCCCGCAGACGCTGCCTTGATCGGGAACCATACCTGCCAAAGCCTCCACACTTGCCTGACGACCTGCTGGGCTGATTCCTTCCCTCTCAGGGGCTGCTGTACTTGGAGACTGCTGGAGTTCTCCCTGGGAAGCTGTGGACGCCATCTTGGATCTGGGCATCCTAGTCACTGCTCACCTGCAAGCAGCACATTTTCTGCCCTGCCTTCACCATTTCTCCACACAATCTACATGGCTGCCTTACAAAAATATGACATGGCTATTTGTGGCTGAATAAGGGTTTCCTCAACACTCCTCTACCAGCAAGGTACAAATATTCTACTTTGCCATGTTTTTTCAGTGATATCTATCTTTCATCCCTATGAGACCTCTACAGTTCATGTTTACTTAATGCACTGACCGCAACGGAAACCATTTGCCTTTGCATCATCGTTTATACTTAATTACCGAAGAAGCCATTATGCCTAACAAACGGAGTAAGCTATCCACTCTTGTGCCTCCAATCAAATTTGTACCCCAGAAAACCGCCGATTCATTGTCTGCGGGAAGATCTTCACTGACAACCAAAGCTACTCCCACTCCTTGCCCTGCAGATACTCTTGATCTAACTACTGATGCTCTGCTGACAGTCCGTACACTCCATCAAATGCTTCAGGCATTCCGTACGGACCTTACCTCCGACTTTAAATTTCCATTAAACAGCTCACCAGTGAAGTGACCGGTATCGGGGATCGCACAAATAACTTGGAGACTAAGATGCAAGAATTAGTTTCCTCCCACAATGACCTGCTGACATCCCATAACTCTGTCTTAACGGAGTTGGTTGCTGTTAAAGATAAATTGGCGGACCTCGAGGATAGATCCAGTAGGAATAATATTAAAATCAGAGGAATACCGGAGTCCATAATTAATGCCGACCTCCAGAACTTTGCTTTGAATATCTTTCAAAAATTGTTGCCCTCCGTGGAAGCTCGCAATTTGCTGATTGATCACATCAATCGCCTACCTAAGCCCCGATCAGCTCCGGCAGGTTCTTCTAGAGATGTCCTTCTACGGCTTCATTTCTTCCACATCAAAGAAGATATATTGAGGGCTGCCTGTGAATTGGAGGATGCGGATGTTCTTAATAACCTTTAATTATTTCCTGATCTCTCGGTCCACACTATTAATAAGCGAAGAACATTTCAACCTCTTACGAAAGCACTCCGGGACAATGATATTCAATATAGATGGGTTTTCCCGGTAAAGCTTTTGGTGCGAAATGATGGCTCCACGTTTATTATCTCCTCCTTGGAAGCTGGCGCCAAATTACTGGCTGAATGGGAAATACCTGTCTCGATCCCAACATCCTCCCAGGGTCCCCTTCTCCAACCGGAATGGTCTCGAGTGAAATGAGGCAGTTTCGTTTTGGTCTTTTAGGACTTCTTCGATATTTCCTGGTTTCCTACTGGCCAAGAGTGGTTAAATATTGGGCCATTATGGAACATTTTAGCATTTGCTAAAATTAAGTTCCTTCCTCAAGAACATTGTTAGTTTTGTATATCTAGCTTTGGTTTATCAAAGTGAACATTCTTTGCTGCATTTAGTACGATGAGAGTTCCCGGTGTAAGGTTTGTTGTATCTTACAATTTCTGATTAATGTTTTGCTTAAAGTAAATGGTTTTCAGAATTATGACCATAGATGTCTCCCTCTCCCCTTCCTCCTTCTAAATTACAGTTTTTACTATGATAATTTTTCTGTATTTAGGATAAGAGAGGGATGGTAAATGTGATTTATTGGTCTTTGTTATACTATGTTTTATAATAGGTCTCGGGGATGAGGAATGACACAGTCCTCCACCACATGTTAACTATTTTGCCGTATTGTTTTTTCACGGCAACTACTAAGGCCCGATAAACTGGGCCTTTTGAGTTCTATATTCTCTATATGTGTTTTTGTTTTACGTGTTTTGTTTTTTTTTTCTCCCCATTTTTCTTTTTTTTTGTGTGTGTTTTATTTTCTTTTTACTTTCTTTTCTTTTCGTTATATGACAGGTACATTTGGGACATTTTTACTTATACAATGTTTTATTACACCTAATGGTTAAAGTTCTCTCATTGAATGTCAAGGGACTTAATTCTCCTCATAAGAGACGTCTGGCCCTTTCTACATTCCACCAGCATGGGGCCAATGTTGTGGCTCTTCAGGAGATGCATGTCTCATCCTTAGCTCCCCCCATATTTAGGGATCACAGATATCCTTTATGCTACACAGCTAATAGTCCACTTAAATGTAATGGTGTTGCCATACTGTTCCATGCTAATACCCCATTTATGTTACAAAGGAAGATAGAGGATGGGAACGGTAGATTTCTCGTTCTTATTGGTAAAATTGAAGAGACTTTTGTCACCCTTGTTTCCCTCTATGTCCCTAACTCTCGCCAGATCCCCTTTCTACGAGAAACTTTTGAGGAAATATCTAAAGTTAGACAGGGAGCACTTATTGTGCTGGGAGACTTTAATTTAGTCCTAGACCCTAAAATAGACAGATCTTTCCCCCAGGGCCTTTCCTCCACCCCTCGTGATATAGGCCCCTCATTGGCCTTTAAGAAATTGCTGGCAGAGTATGATTTATATGATGCCTGGCGCACCCTATTACCGGACGAAAGAGACTATACCTTTTTTTCCTCAGTAAACAATAGCTACTCTAGAATAGACCTTGTCCTTTTAGATAAAAGAATTCTCCAATCTACAAAAAAGGTTAAAATTCTCCCGATCACTTGGTCAGATCACGCGCCGGTCCTATGGATTTGGGATATAGGTTATCATCTGACTCCCAACTGTCCCTGGCATCTTCCTGAGTATCAATTAAAAAACCCAGAGATTTTGAAGGCCCTTACCGACTCCCTTATGTTATATACTCAGACTAATTCTCCCTCTGACACCTCTGTTTTCACACACTGGTTTGCCTTAAAAGCAGTCCTCCGTGGTACCTCTATTCAAAAGGAAGCTCAACTTAAGGCTTGCTCTCGCGAATTACAGACTGGCTTAGAATCTACTTTACGGTCCCTGGAGTCCCAAAATCAGCTCCGCCCTACTAGAGTGCTACGCAAACAACTCCAAGAGGTTAGATCACAGCTCCAAAAACTTTTTTTGTCATGAATGCAAGTGGCTTTTACCTGATAACGCCATAAATTCTATACGGCAGGCAATAAAGCCTCTCGTCTTTTAGCACGTAAGCTTCGTGGGCATCAAGCTCATAATAGAATCAAGTGCCTTTTAACCCACTCTGGTTCAAAATGTCTTAACCCCCTTGATATCGCAAACTTATTTTCGGACTATTATGCAAAATGATATAATTTGTGTGATGACTCCTCCATTCCTCAGCCTTCGGTTAATGTTATCTCCTCCTTTCTGGACGACTTATCTTTCCCTACCTTAGATGCGGATGGCCTGGCGTCCGTGAGTGCCCCCTGGTCTTTGAAGGAAATTCAGGAACTAATTCAGAATTTACCCAAGGGCAAAACCCCCGGTCCTGATGGTTTCTCCAATTCTTTCTATTCTGTATTCACTGAGACCTTGTCCCCGATTCTTTTAAATTTGTTCACAGAAGCTTCTGATAAAGGTTCTTTCCCATCCGAAATGGTAGAAGCACAAATTGTCACCATTCCGAAACCTGGTAAAGACCCCTCAGTGTGTACAAACTATAGACCCATTGCGCTCCTTAACACAGACGTAAGAATTTTTGCTAAACTGATAGCCAATCGTCTGAATCCATTGCTCCCACAATTGATCCATCCTGACCAGGTGGGTTTTGTTCATGGTCGACAGGCTCCCGATAACACCCGCAGGGTTTTAGATTTGGTTGAATGGGTGACGTTTAACAAGCTGCATCTCCTCCTCCTCTCTCTTAACGCTGAAAAAGCGTTTGACCAGCTACATTGGGACTACATGCGCCAGGTGTTGTGTAGATATGGAATCCAGGGTGACATCCTTCGGTCTATTAATGCCCTTTATTCTGGCCCCTCTGCCCGTGTTTTTAATAATGGGTTTCTCTCACCTTTCCCAATTTCTAACGGTACCAGACAGGGGTGTCCTCTCTCCCCACTGATATATGTGTTGGCCATCGAACCCCTTGCCCAAAGAATCTGCCAATCATCTGAGTACCCAGGGCTCTCCATCCATAATACCTCCCACAAGTTATGTCTGTTTGCAGATGATGTTTTGCTGTTTGTAATCGACCTGGAGATCTCGTTCCTTCCTCTTTACACTATTTTAGATAATTATAGTGCTGCTTCCTTCTACAAATTGAATGTTACGAAAACTGAAGCTTTACCTATTAATATTGCACCTTTATCTTTATGCTCTTTAAAGAGACGTTTTCCATTTGTTTCGAAAAATTCTTCTATATCCTACTTCGGAATCAACATACCATCCTCTATTAATGCCGTATTTAATGAAAATTATGTTCCCCTCCTGACCCAACTATCTTCCCTGGCCACTGCTTGGATGAATCATGAGATCTCCTGGTTGGGTCGCATAGCGGCGTTCAAAATGATGTTATTACCAAGATTGATGTATTTATTCCATGCTCTTCCCTATGTTATTCCCCGCAAATTATTGCAGCAGATGCGCCGCCTGATGATTTCTTATGTGTGGAGGGGTAAGCCCTCTAGAATGGCTTATAGCCGTATGGTTCGACCTAAATCCCAGGGTGGCCTTAACCTACCTGATCTGAATAGATACCATGAAGTGGCCCTATTATCCCAAATATGTGATTGGTTTCTCCCCCCTTATGTTAAAGTTTGGGTAGACTTAGAACATGCCCTTATCAGGCGATTCCCTCTCCCCGATCTTCTTTGGCTAACCCAACAGCATAGACCGAGATTCCTCTTGATACCTAAAACAATCCTAGATGCCTTAAAAGTTTGGGACCGTAACCTCTCAACCCATTTCGATTTTACCCTCCCTGCTAGGACTGTTTCCCTTCGAGCATTAAATATAGTATTGCCCAATCTCCATATGTCTTACTGGATAAGTCTGGGTATGGAGTCTCTGGCAGACTTTTTCTCCCCATCCTCAATTTTAACATATATAGATCTTTGTGCTAAATACTCACTAGGACCTTCTGCATGGTTTTTTTACCAACAATTAATACATTGGTATACCAAGATGAATACAGGTCCCACGGTATTCCAAACACCGCCGCACCAAATTCTGAGTAAATTCTCTAAACCCTCTTCTAGTGGAGCCATATCTTATTGGTATTCTTTATTATCTCCCATAGTTCTGCCAATTAAATCCCCTGCTCAACTCCACTGGGAAACAGAGAGTATATATCTTTCTTCTTTCTCTATATCCACATGCACCAACCATATTGAAATGTATGTAAAACTTTTAAATAGATTATATTTAACTCCCTCTAGGCTACATAGAATATGGCCCTCTGTCTCAAAGTTTTGTTGGCGCTTGTGTAACTCTGAAGGCTCTATTTTCCACGTTTTCTGGGATTGCCCCCTTATACGCCCCTTTTAGAAGGAAGTGTTCAGTTTCATTAATGACGTACTCGGCCTCCAATTGACCCTAGACCCCTCCCTTGCTCTTCCCCATTGGTATCCAAATTCTGTTCCTAAACCTGACTAGTATGTTCTTTGCCATATACTGATATCCGCTAAAGCCACTATAGCCCAGCACTGGAAGTCCCCTTCTCCTCCTCCGTTTGCTAAGGTTATAACAAAGACACAATTCCATTTTGAGATGGAGACAAGAGAGGTCACTTATTCTGTGGCCACTTCGTCTTCCACTACGAAGTAGAATCCCTGGTATTTGTATGTTACGAACGGAGGAGGTTTGGCTGTGTCCATATCGTCCCCAAACCCGCAGAGTCCTTCTCCCTTTGATCTTAATAAGCTTCCACAGTAGGATCACAGCACCTAATATATTATGCACTTTTATATTTAGGGTTGTTTTGTTTAATGTCTACGAATGTACTGTCAATCTCCCCCCCTAGTATTTTATTTTACTTGTGTTTTCCCTTTTCTTTATTCTGTACCCCTATAAACATTTTGCAAGATATTCAATAAAAATTTATTGATGGAAAAAAAAAGATTTGGAGCTATTCCTGTTCTGCCTTGCCCATCAGTGTGTTAGGCTCACCCAGGCTTGCAGTGGGTTGGGCATGGGATGGCGGCGCTCGGGGTCCCGATGGTCAAAATCCTGATGCTACCAACCCGACAGGGTTAGGATTCCGACACCTGTCAGTAGGTGTCCTAACCCGTCTCCTAACCCTCCCTCCCCGCACCCTGAACCTAACCCCCCCATTGCCTAACCCTAACCTTCCCCATATTGCCTATTCCTAACCCCTAACTCTGCCCCTAAACTCGCTACTTACCTTCGAGATGCCGGCAGGATTCTGACAGGTGTCATGATTACAGCACCGGTATTCTAAGCGCCGGCATCCCACTTGCCGGGATATTGACCGCATCCCCTTGCAGCAATATCCCTGTTGTTGATGTACAATGGAGGAGTCATCTTAAGCTGGTGTGACGTGATTCCATTGTACATAGTGATTGATCCATAGTTGAATGGGCAATCCATTGTGCTAGTCATCCTAGCAAATGTTGATAATATCTAATCCTATTGGAGAATTTTCAGCAAAACTAAGCATCTATACATACAACTCTTTGGTCCAAAAATCATATTTTTTGCAAAACATTGCGAAGCTGCTCTATAGCACTCGCATGCTGAGCTAGTAGCCTGCATTGATGAGCTTAAATAGCAGCAAAACAGAATGTAGGTTAGTTCCTGTCTCATCAATGGCTGCATAATGGGCTCAAATGGCTGCCATGTATTGGGCACTCCTGGAATTCATTAAGAGGGAAATGATGGCTCACAATTGAGAAAGCAACTGTTACCTTTTTATGTGGCTTCATATGATGTTTTGGTTTTCTTTTCTAAAGTAGGAGAAAGGAAAGCAATGTGTGATTATAACTTATACAGTTAAAATAACAGTAGTGTAAAAATGTTTTATATGAATGTGAGCAATATAAGAGCATATTGAAAAAATTAAGGGCCTTATTCATAGATGCCGCTAATGCCGTGCTGCTCCAAATTTGTACGCAGTGGCTGTGTGCAAATATTCAAATGTTGCATCTACTGGGACTTGTATTAAGATCCCCACCGGCGACTTCGCAAATTCAAACGATTGTCTACAAAAGCAAAACATTGGCCACAGATCAGTTGGAAATCTTCCTTCTAAGTAACCAGGAGATGAGACGCTGAAGCCATATTATCTGTGTACGAGATCACAGACAGCTGTGACCGCAGATGATAATAAAAGATGACGTATGCGCAGACCACGCTACTCACTAAACTGGGTAATCATCGCCATTGATTCCATCTCTTAATCGGGCCCTAAGTTGAGAGTTTATGTATGTCACATATAAAAAAGAAAACCATAAAGCAGAAATAATGTATGTAATTTAATTTTCAGTTTTTGGCCAAAAATGGAACTGCCCCGATAAATTAGAAGACTTTCACAAAGATGTCAGCTCCCATCCATAGCGAAAAGGGTTATGACTAGAATAGAGGGCTGCAGGGGACCTGTGACGTCACACACCCACGTGATGTGGCATGAAAGGGGGAGGGGCGGGGATGCTAACGGGGGACCAAAAGTGTCCCCTTGCGGGCTCGCTACGCTCGCCATGCTTTGGGCACGGTGGTTTGCTACGCTCACCACAAATATTTATTCCCCCTCTATGCCCTAGTGGATGGTGAAACAGGAGCGGTCCAGCCTCCTGCAGCGGTCACGTGGTCGACACGTCACAGAGGTCCTTTAGCCACATAGGAACTAGCATCTACCACTTGTGTAGATGCTTTAGCCAAAATGATTTCCTTCCCTGTTCTATTAAATTTAGTGTAATTTAATTTATTTAGAATTCAGTGTGATTTTTTTGGTGGCTGGATTACATACATGCTGATTATATTATTTAACAATGCCCACATTGACCTCCACACATTTTGCACATATGTGGCTGCATTTAATGGCTTTGCAGCAACTCCCTCTCCGGGAAGTTCATGGAGAGGGAGGTCCAGTTTAGCAGACTGGAGGCATGGTGTGTCAATCCAAGTCATTACAGCCCCGTCCATTTTGCAGTGATTTCTATCATAACGTCGCTGGAGGTGGGGCTGTGATTATGCGATTCATAGCGAATTATGTCATCATGCCCCACCCACTTCCTCTGAGAATCACCTTAATGTAGAAGCATTGACAACTTTCCCTGGAGCCAAAAGATATAATTCAGAACTGATTCTATTTAATTGGTGGATTCATTTTTGTATGGAGCATATTGATATCGCATACTTTGGATTTGGGAACAGATCATTTTATTTAATATCAATTAGAGAGAGGAACCTGTGTGTCAGCACATATCCTTTGAGCTATTTATGATAGCTTTACACTCTAATTAGAGTGAAGGGATCTTTTTAGATATAGATATATATTTTCGCCTTATTTGTTGAAGCATCTTGCAACTAACTATGTGATCATCACATCCATTTAATGTATTTTTATGCGTTACTTAGTACACTGATAAATGTAATGTTTTAAGGGGTACCTATTGAAAGCTATTCTTTATATAATTTTCACTTAGAAGTTATTCAATAAGAGTGCCCCAGTAAGAGTTTCTTGTCTTTTGCCTTTGCAAACCTGTGCAGTTATGTCAAATCGCGGTAAGGAAGGGGGGTTGTGTTCAGTCAATATAGGTAGATTGGTGGGGATTTGGAAAAATCAGGAGTGCAAAGAGAATACAGTAGTCAATATGGAAATGTTGTAGAGGAGGTCTCTATCCATCAAACTATATGTGTTGGAATGAGTGCTGAAACTGCAACTTCGCTTTAAAATATAGGTAATAATGTACCCCAACTAAAAATTATAAGCGATCATAACTTATATATGAACACATCTATAATACAAGTATCTAATCTTTTCAGAAGTTACATACATTGTAACCAATCAGATTTTGATAAAGGTCACTGCACGTTTGTGTAACATTGGAGCAAAACAAAGAGTACAATAAAAAACTAGATATAATTACTAATGTGGCCCAATCAGTGTAAATGCTGAAATATACTTACTAGAAAGCAGTTAACTGTCACCAAGAGAAGAACAAAGATAACCAGCAGCTTCATTTTAGAATCCTGATAAAGTTAACACAAAATGTTATTTGCAAATTTCCAAAGTCAACTTAATTACATGTATTACAGGAATTGGTATGTAATGCCGTCGGACTAAATACAGATGCTGGAAGCCCGAACCATCAGGATCCCGACTGGGGTTGATAAGTACTTAACCCTCCCCTCTCCCCCCCCTAACCCTCCCTTAGTGGTGCCTAACCCTAACCACCTCCCAGTGGTGCCTAACCCTAACCTCCCCCCGGTGATGCCTAAACGTACCCCCCCTTCTCCCTAAATCAAACCTTCCCAGAGTGGTGCCTAAACCTAACCTCCGCATCCTAGACCTAACCCTCCCGGGCTGGTGCCTAATCCTAAATCCCCCTGGGGTTCCCTAACCTAACCCTTCCACCCACTAACACTGCCCCAGCATATTCGGAAGACACCTGTCTAGATTCCGGCATCAGGATCTATACGCCTGTCTTTAGTTCCGGGTCAGGATTTAGTCAGACGACTTCCCGGCCGTCGGCATTTTGACCTCATCCTGTATTACAACATCAAAGAAACAGTGTCAACATTAATATCTCTCATTTTAATCAATTGCTCTAGCTAAGAAAAGTCAGCAATGGAGAAATGCATTAATCCTCTTCCGAGAGAGAATCACACTGTGCAGAAGATTGTTGCTCATTTGCAGGATATTTTTCATCTCAGACACAAGTGACATGAAACATTTTTATACACGGTGAGACAAACACACTCTGGGCAGGGACGGATGATTGATGGTACAGAGGGCCTCATTCAGAGGCGGTCGTAGGATGCAAGCGGTCGTTCTGAAACAGGGCAGCCGCTTGCATCCTGAACTGCCGCCTCCATGTCGGTCGTTAGGCTGTGGGTTAACACCCACAGCTCTAACGACCGCTAAGGGTGATGGTCGCGATGGTCAAGACCATCGCGACCATCGGGGCTTACGACGAGACCCTAAGGTAGGGTCTCATCAACCTTAAGCTCCAGGGAGCTTTCTGCTCTGTTTGTGCAGGAAGCTCCCCACTGACATCACTGATGATGTCAGTGGGGCTGCCCCCAAACGGCAAGCATTCCGACAGGAACGCCTCCGTTTGGCAGGGCACGCCCCCGGCCCGCCCAGCGAACGGAACGAGCTGTCACTCAACATAGACAGCTCGCCCCGTCTGCTACGAGAACCCTAACGACGGATCACCCATTATTAGCCAGGTCTCGCACATGCGCACGACGGAGCCGGCTCCATCGTGCGCATGCGCACTGGAGCAACATCGACCCGGTTGCAAGCTCGTAGAGCTAACGACCAGGTCTGAATAAGCTCCAGAATCCTCAGTGTGCAATAAATAAGTGATATGGCTGTTTGACCAAATGCTGCTCACATGCTCTTGCTGGTTCCAAATGTAGGTGCAAGCAGATATGGATTATTGGTACCAATGGGTTCAATGTCCATTTATTAGCTTTAAAAAAAAAAAAGTAAAAATATGTATATTTTTTATTTATTAATTTATTTATTGACAGCATTAGTTATGGGGCCTTATGCTCATGTCCCTATACCCACTCACCCTTTACTGTACGTTTTAGTGAATGCATATAAAACATAATGTCATTTTTTTTAATGCTACCCTTTACAGCCCTAACATTTTTTTTTTGTATGTATATCGACTTGCATTGTATAGGTATTTTCTGTCAGGTGAAGGTCCCCTGTTGCAAGATCAGAGGAACATAGCACAGTGTATGGGCAATGTGTTTCCCAATGCACAACTACGTTAGTCTTTGAATGAATGCCACACCTTTGGTGTTACTATCCTGGGCGATTGAGTTGTGGGGTGAGTTCGAGGAGCTGCATTAATAACATAAGAATAACTAGGTGAACAATCATAGAAAACTGTATATTTGTCCTATATTTCCCTGCTCTTGCTTTCAAAATACAAACCTATTTGCTACCAAACCTCAGCCATAGCTCTCCCAAACAAATCAATATAAATTATTGTGAGTAGATTAAGAAAGATAACGTTATTTCCATTAAACTGATACACACAGAAAATTGAATTTAGGTCAGGCCATAATGGGCTCAAGCTAGCTATAGACACAGGTGAGAGGCAGAGGTTAGGAATACGCATACTAGAATAGTGAGTACACTGGTATTGAAGTCTATTCTGTTACAGCAGTTTGATAGCAGACTTACCAAATGATGGTCTGAGAGTGTTAACTAAGGCATCACTGTAACTCTATATATACCTGCAGATTAACATTTATAGACCACAAAAAGGATTTTTGTTTTAGTGATTGCAAAATTCTGTGACTATTGAAATACTCATTACATATTCTGAGACTAAAAACAGTAGACTATTTATAAGCAGTCTAGACAATTAATATTGCAACACAAAGACTTTTTTTCTGTGCGGAATCCTAAACCAGGCCTCCAAAACCCTTTAGTCATAGTGCCTAATCCAAATCAATCAAGTCACCCATTGTTTTATTCTTACATTTTGCTACGTAACTTAACTAAATAACTAGAAATAACCACTCAGACACTTATGTGGAATTAAGAGGACACAGACGAAATTTGTTTGATCGGATTGTAAATTGAAATTGAGAGTTGGTGGCAGTAATAAAGCAGTGCTCCGAGGCCACAGCCCAATAATTGTATTTGACTAAATAAAGGGGGTGGATTCCTGCCCGACACAACCTGGCCTGAGGTGGTTCTACTCACTCTTAATTGGCATAGCTTTGACCCCTCCCTAAGATGAAGGCCAGGTCCCCCTCTAAGGTAGATGACCAACTCGCCGTTATCAAAAGGAAAATGCTACTCAGGCACTCTTACGCCATACTAGGCCGCCTAGGAACACTGCTTCCCGCCGGGCTGCACATCTACCTGTTGGAAGGAAAAACATGAAATTGCACTGTCCAATGAAAACAAAAAATTCCATACAAAACATATATGTCTGGGGTTGAAAACTGGAAAGAGGAAGATGGCTCCTCGATGAGGCTATTTATGAGACTAGTAGAGGCCTAGTCCTTTGTATCTGCTATAGGCTATCAATTTGATTGACAACATCTCAGTTACGCCCCCCTCTATTCCCTTAACACTATAATGAGCTAGCAAAATTCCTTAACAAACAGGGTGCTTATCTTTCCTCAAATTTATGCAAGTATTCGGATGCCTTAAGTCACCCATTGTATTATTCTTACATTTTGCTACATAACTTAACTAAATAACTAGAAATAACCACTCAGACACTTATGTGGAGTTAAAAGAGGACACAGACGAAATTTATTTGATCGGATTGTAAATTGAAATTGAGAGATCGTGGCAGTAATAAAGCAGTGCTCCGAGGCCATAGCCCAATAATTGTATTTGACTAAATAGAGGTGGCGGATCCCCGCCCGACGCAACCTGGCCTGAGGTAGTACCATTCACCCTTAGTTGGCATAACCTTGACCCCTCCCTAAGATGAAGGCCAGGTGCCCCCTAAGGTAGATGACCGACTCGCCGCTATCAAAAGGAAAATACTACCTAGTCACTCTACGCCATAATAGGCCGCCTAGGAGCACTGCTTCCCGCCAAAGCCTGGATCAAAGAACTGAGCCCGCCACCCGTCTGAAACCATTTGTTTCTAAAGAAATCCTCTAAAATTTTGAATAAACCATTCCAGGCCTGCACCTGTGAGGTGTACCCCATCGGGCTTTAATGTGTGACTAACCAGTCGGGGGCCCCAAATCTCACTTCTGACGCCCAGAGGGCATCCAAAAGGCCTGGCCAACGCATCCCCTTGAACCCATACCATCTAATGATGTCAGCACCTGACAAATGAGGGGCCTGAAATGCTAAATGATGCTGATTTGGCCAGTAAATGTAGAAATTCCCCCGACAGTTAGCACACTTGGGAAAACCTGCAAAAATGTGTTAATCATGTCAGTATTGATAAAAATATTCAAACAGCCTAGCCCTGGGAAGGGAAACAATAGTTGGGTGACCCAGATGAATCTTTGAGGACAAAACTGAAAAGCCCTTCAACCTCCAAAGCGGCAGTAGGCATAATGCCCCTGGGTTTCCCAGCAAACTCGCAAGAGGCACTGCTAACTATGTAATTTATCCCCCCTGCAAATAAGTCCTCTAAACTGACAACTTCCATCGGCCTAACTTTTTAAAAAATGTCGACAGAAGCCCTGCAGATGCTGCGCAAGTCATTGTCCTAATCCTAAATGAATTAGGGGTGAGCGGGTTCGGATTTCTGAAATCCGAACCCCCCCGAGCCCCCCCGATCCGAGTCCGATCCGAATCAGGCTCGACTTTTCCCGCCTGACTCGGATCTGAAATCGAGGCAAAACGTCATCATCCCGCCTTCCGAGTCTCGCGGGTTTTGGATCCTATATAAGGTACCCACGTCGGCGCCATTTTCTCACTCGGCTGTGGACAGTGAAGAGGGAGGGTGGGAGTTAGGGCTGTGTAGTGTAGTGTAGTGTAGTGCTGCTGTTGTCCACTACTTCAAAGTCCATAGGGGCTGGCTGTGTTGTGCTGTGCTGCTGTTGTTAATAGGGGCTGTGTCCACTACTTCAAAGTCCATAGGGGCTGGCTGGACTGTGTTGTGCAGTCAGTTCTCCATAGGGGCTGTGTCCACTCCAAAGTCCTGTGCAGTGTCCCAGTCCTAAAGGAGTGCTGCAGTGTTGTCCAGGGGGTGCTCTGTCCATCAGGGGTGCTCCCCCCAAGTGCTAAAAAAATAATATATTTTCTGTGTTTGTGAATTGTGTGCGCAGTAGCCGCACGTGCATCAACAAAGTAGTGCCAAGCGTGCGCCTGTGTCATAAGTAAAGGGCCGGCTGGCTTGACCGTTAAGGGTGCTGTAACCCCCGAAAGTACACTCCAGTCCAAACCAAAAAAAAAATTATTTTCTGTGTTTGTGAATTGTGTGCGCAGTAGCCGCACGTGCATCAACAAAGTAGTGCCAAGCGTGCGCCTGTGTCATAAGTAAAGGGCCGGCTGGCTTGACCGTTAAGGGTGCTGTAACCCCCGAAAGTACACTCCAGTCCAAACCAAAAAAAAAATTATTTTCTGTGTTTGTGAATTGTGTGCGCAGTAGCCGCACGTGCATCAACAAAGTAGTGCCAAGCGTGCGCCTGTGTCATAAGTAAAGGGCCGGCTGGCTTGACCGTTAAGGGTGCTGTAACCCCCGAAAGTACACTCCAGTCCAAACCAAAAAAAAAATTATTTTCTGTGTTTGTGAATTGTGTGCGCAGTAGCCGCACGTGCATCAACAAAGTAGTGCCAAGCGTGCGCCTGTGTCATAAGTAAAGGGCCGGCTGGCTTGACCGTTAAGGGTGCTGTAACCCCCGAAAGTACACTCCAGTCCAAACCAAAAAAAAAATTATTTTCTGTGTTTGTGAATTGTGTGCGCAGTAGCCGCACGTGCATCAACAAAGTAGTGCCAAGCGTGCGCCTGTGTCATAAGTAAAGGGCCGGCTGGCTTGACCGTTAAGGGTGCTGTAACCCCCGAAAGTACACTCCAGTCCAAACCAAAAAAAAAATTATTTTCTGTGTTTGTGAATTGTGTGCGCAGTAGCCGCACGTGCATCAACAAAGTAGTGCCAAGCGTGCGCCTGTGTCATAAGTAAAGGGCCGGCTGGCTTGACCGTTAAGGGTGCTGTAACCCCCGAAAGTACACTCCAGTCCAAACCAAAAAAAAAATTATTTTCTGTGTTTGTGAATTGTGTGCGCAGTAGCCGCACGTGCATCAACAAAGTAGTGCCAAGCGTGCGCCTGTGTCATAAGTAAAGGGCCGGCTGGCTTGACCGTTAAGGGTGCTGTAACCCCCGAAAGTACACTCCAGTCCAAACCAAAAAAAAAATTATTTTCTGTGTTTGTGAATTGTGTGCGCAGTAGCCGCACGTGCATCAACAAAGTAGTGCCAAGCGTGCGCCTGTGTCATAAGTAAAGGGCCGGCTGGCTTGACCGTTAAGGGTGCTGTAACCCCCGAAAGTACACTCCAGTCCAAACCAAAAAAAAAATTATTTTCTGTGTTTGTGAATTGTGTGCGCAGTAGCCGCACGTGCATCAACAAAGTAGTGCCAAGCGTGCGCCTGTGTCATAAGTAAAGGGCCGGCTGGCTTGACCGTTAAGGGTGCTGTAACCCCCGAAAGTACACTCCAGTCCAAACCAAAAAAAAAATTATTTTCTGTGTTTGTGAATTGTGTGCGCAGTAGCCGCACGTGCATCAACAAAGTAGTGCCAAGCGTGCGCCTGTGTCATAAGTAAAGGGCCGGCTGGCTTGACCGTTAAGGGTGCTGTAACCCCCGAAAGTACACTCCAGTCCAAACCAAAAAAAAAAATATTTTCTGTGTTTGTGAATTGTGTGCGCAGTAGCCGCACGTGCATCAACAAAGTAGTGCCAAGCGTGCGCCTGTGTCATAAGTAAAGGGCCGGCTGGCTTGACCATTAAGGGTGCTGTAACCCCCGAAAGTACACTCCAGTCCAAACCAAAAAAAAAATTATTTTCTGTGTTTGTGAATTGTGTGCACTGTGGCTGCACGTGCATCAACAAAGGAGCAGCGCCAAGCGTGCGCCTGTGTCCCATAAGTAAAGAGCCGGCTAGCTCATTTCTTAAAGGGTGGTGTAACCCACAAAGTGCACTACTCTCCAGCAAAAATAAAATAATATTTTCTGTGTTTGTGTGCGCTTTAGCCGCACGTATATATATCAATATAACATAAATGGAGGACCAAACTTTCTCCGATAAAAATAAAATAGGGAAAGATCAAGAACCACTTCCTCCTAGTGCTGTTGCTGCTGCTGGGAGTTGTTCATCATCCCAGAGAGGAAGTAGGAACATCACTACTTTTACTAAACAATTGACCCTCCAACAGTCCCTAGCGATGAGGATGAAGTACGACAGCAGTCATCCTGAAGCAAAACGTATAACTGAGGCCTTGACTGCTATGTTGGTGTTAGACGTGCGTCCGGTATCCGACATTAGTGCAGTGGGATTTAGACAATTGATGGAGGTAGTGTGTCCTCGGTTCCAAATCCCATCTAGATTCCACCTGCATCCTCAAAGCAGCAGCGACAAGCGTGCGTCTGTCTGTTAAAGGGTGGTGACACCCTCAAAGTGTGCTACACAAACAATTAAAATATTGTTCTTTTTTTTTCTGTCTTTGTGAATTGTGTGGGCTGTAGCCGCACCTGCATCCTTAAAGCAGCAGCGACAAGCGTGCGTCTGTCTGTTAAAGGGTGGTGACACCCTCAAAGTGTGCTACACAAACAATTAAAATATTGTTCTTTTTTTTTTGGTCTTTGTGAAATGTGTGGGCTGTAGCCGCACCTGCATCCTTAAAGCAGCAGCGACAAGCGTGCGTCTGTCTGTTAAAGGGTGGTGACACCCTCAAAGTGTGCTACACAAACAATTAAAATATTGTTCTTTTTTTTTCTGTCTTTGTGAATTGTGTGGGCTGTAGCCGCACCTGCATCCTTAAAGCAGCAGCGACAAGCGTGCGTCTGTCTGTTAAAGGGTGGTGACACCCTCAAACTGTGCTACACAAACAATTAAAATATTGTTCTTTTTTTTTTGGTCTTTGTGAAATGTGTGGGCTGTAGCCGCACCTGCATCCTTAAAGCAGCAGCGACAAGCGTGCGTCTGTCTGTTAAAGGGTGGTGACACCCTCAAAGTGTTCTACACAAACAATTAAAATATTGTTCTTTTTTTTTTGGTCTTTGTGAAATGTGTGGGCTGTAGCCGCACCTGCATCCTTAAAGCAGCAGCGACAAGCATGCGTCTGTCTGTTAAAGGGTGGTGACACCCTCAAAGTGTTCTACACAAACAATTAAAATATTGTTCTTTTTTTTTCGGTCTTTGTGAAATGTGTGGGCTGTAGCCGCACCTGCATCCTTAAAGCAGCAGCGACAAGCGTGCGTCTGTCTGTTAAAGGGTGGTGTAACTCTCAAAGTGCTCCAAAAAATAAAAAACTATTTTTTAATGTGTTTGTGACTTGTGTGCGATGTAGCCGCACCTGCATCCTTAAAGCAGCAGCGACAAGCGTGCGTCTGTCTGTTAAAGGGTGGTGACACCCTCAAAGTGTGCTACACAAACAATAAAAATATTCTTCTTTTTTCTGTCTATGTGAATTGTGTGGGCTGTAGCTGCACCTGCATCCTTAAAGCAGCAGCGACAAGCGTGCGTCTGTCTGTTAAAGGGTGGTGACACCCTCAAAGTGTTCTACACAAACAATTAAAATATTGTTCTTTTTTTTTCGGTCTTTGTGAAATGTGTGGGCTGTAGCCGCACCTGCATCCTTAAAGCAGCAGCGACAAGCGTGCGTCTGTTTGTTAAAGGGTGGTGACACCTCAAAGTGTTCTACACAAACAATTAAAATATTCTTCTTCTTTTTTCTGTCTTTGTGAATTGTGTGGGCTGTAGCCGCACTTGCATCCTCAAAGCAGCAGCGACAAGCGTGCGTCTGTCTGTTAAAGGGTGGTGTAACCCTCAAAGTGTGCTCCACAAACAATAAAAATATTCTTTTTTTTTTCTGTCTTTGTGAATTGTGTGGGCTGTAGCCGCACTTGAATCCTCAAAGCAGCAGCGACAAGCGTGCGTCTGTCTGTTAAAGGATTACATCGGTGACAGCATCCAAGTAGGCATGTCAGACAGTCCGTACCTGTACTGGCAGGAAAAAGAAGCAATTTGGAGGTCCCTGTACAAACTGGCTCTATTTTACCTGAGTTGCCCCCCCTCCAGTGTGTACTCCGAAAGAGTGTTTAGTGCAGCCGGGAACCTTGTCAGCGAAAGGCGTAGGAGGTTGCTTCCACAAAATGTGGAGAAGATGATGTTCATAAAATGAATTATCAACTCTTCCAGGGAGACCAGCCTCCAGAACGTACAGAGGGACCTGTGGTTCCAGCAGGGACGAATTAATACTCTGTGAGGATGAGGATGTACACACTGAAGAGGGTGAGGAATCGGTGGATGAGGAGGATGAGGATGACATCTTGCCTCCGTAGAGCCAGTTTGTGCAGGGACAGATAAATTGCCAGCTTGTTTTGTGGGGGCCCAAACGAACCAATCATTTCAGCCACAGTTGTGTGGCAGACCCTGGCGCTGAAATGATTGGTTTGTTAAAGTGTGCATGTCCTGTTTATACAACATAAGGGTGGGTGGGAGGGCCCAAGGACAATTCCATCTTGCACCTCTTTTTTTTCTTTGCATTATGTACAGTTTGGGGCCTAGTTTTTCAATGCCATCCTGTCTGCCACTGCAGTTTCACGCCTAGATGGGTCACGTGTTTGTGCCGCCCACTTGTGTCGCTTAGCATAGTCATCCAGCTACCTCGGTGCAACCTTTTGGACATAAAAACACTATTGTGAGGTGTGAGGTATTCAGAATAGACTGGAAATGAGTGGAAATTAAGGTTATTGAGGTTAATAATAGCATAGGAGCAGAAAAACCTACAAATTCTGTGATTTTAGCTGTTTTTATGCTTTTTTTCAAAAAAATACAGATCCAAAACACAAAACCCAGAACCCAAAACACGCAAGGGTGGTTTTGGCAAAACCAATCCAGATCCAAAACACGAAGAAAGATCCAGATCCAAAACCAAAACACAAAACACGAAAAGTGGCCGGTGCACACCCCTAAAATGAATGGGTTCCGAACTAATCTAAAAGCAAGTCTAAAGCAATCAGTTTTTAAAACCCTTGTGAACTAAGGGGTAAATTTCCTAAGAATCGAGATTGGTCTAGATGACAATCTCGGGTGATTTTAGGGTTGATTTTCATCTCACAAATTTACTAAAGGTAAAGTCGGGTGAGATAGAGAGAGAATTCTCTCTTCTGACTCGTAAAACTTGGGGAAGTTATCTAACTCAAATCAACTCACCATCAGCCAACTCGTAAGTACTTTTCACCTAAAAGAAACATCTCTCAAATTTACCAAGAATCGGGATGACAAGCTCGGGAGGGATGACAGCAAACTTTCAAAATCACTTTCCATCTCTCAACCTCCTGAGCTGTGAGTTTGGCTGAAACATACACAAATCATTGTGATTTGTGTATGTTTCTTGCTGTAAATAGTTAAAATTGGGTTAATTAGAAAAAAAAATGATGTAGGATCCCCCCCAAAAGCATAACCAGCTCCAGACTTGTCGGCCTGTCCTGGTACCTACAATTACGGGGAACAAAATGAGTAGGGTTCCACCGTAATTTAGGAACCAGCACCAGGCTGCAGGGCCACTCCTGGTTTTAAATATAGGGGGGAAAAATTGCGTAGGGGTCCCCCTATATTTAAAACCAACACCGGACCAAAACCGACCGGGGTGTAAAGCCACAGCCAGGAGACCCTATTACCGGGTCTCCAGAGTCAAAGCATTTTCACCCCAACCCAGGCAGGCCAAGCCGGGGATCTCAGGGGAGTTGGGGACCCCTGAAAAAGGGGTCCTCCCTCTCCAAAACCCCAGGCTATTACCTCCTGGGCTGTGGGTATGGGCGTAATAATGTGTAAAATCAAAGTAAACTATTGTATTTTACAGTGGAACTACAGGTGCCAGCATGCCTGCCCTTTGGTACTTGTGGAACTACAAGTGCTAGCAGGCGGCCGGCACCCATACCTCCACTGTAAAATAAAGTTAAATAAAGACATAACACACACACACCTTACATAGTACAAGTTTATTACACACATACATCAATCACACATACCTATACCAGCTGGTCTGTCCTCTTCTGCAATGTAGATATCCATGTGGAATGACCTGCACAAAAGATCGTATACTCACCTCCATCCTGGAGCTGCTCTTTGTAGCATCCAGGGTCTTGTTAAAACAATAAAATCACAATTATAAATCCTCAGCCAGAGGCTGCACCAATTATCAATTCTTCAGCCAGGGGCTGCACCAATTCATTTATCAATTCTTCAGCAAGGGGCTGCACCAATTATCAATTCTTCAGCCAGGGGCTGCACCAATTTATCAAGTATCAACTCTTCTTACTTCAGTCAGTGGCTGCACCAATTATCAATTCTTCAGCCAGGGGCTGCACCAATTATCAAGTATCAACTGTTCTTACTTCAGCCAGTGGCTGCGCCAACTATCAACTATCAATTCTTACTTCAGCCAGTGATTCTATTAATTCTTCAATGCTCAAGGGGTACCCCAACCATCATCTTTGCACAATCCTCAACTCCATTTATCACTCAGTTTTGTGCCAGCTAGCTGGATGCAACCTTTTGGCCCTTAACTAGATGAAAAACTCAATATTGTGAGCTGTGAGGTGGTCCAAATTGACTGGAAACGAGTGGAAATAAATGTTATTGAGGTTAATAATACTGTAGGAACCAGAAAAGGCAAATTTTATGTGATTTTAGCTGTTTTTATGATTTTTTAAGAAAAAATCCAGATCCAAAACCAAAAAGCAAAACACGAAGGTGAGGTTTTGGCAAAACCAGGGGAGATCCAGATCCAAAACCAAAACACAGGGGTCAGCGCACATCTCTAATTATGTATATACAACAAGGGAGTGGTGAGTCTATTTAGAAGTATAAAGGAAAATATTGCAATGGAGCCCACAAAGTTCTCATTACGCCTGAGTGTGACTTCTGTGACCTGCTGTATGTGTGACACTGCATCTGTGATCCACTGCAATGCTGACTACATGTATGACTTTGCATATGTATCCCTCTGCATATATATTCCTCTGTACTTGAATGTGTTAAATATATTTTTCTTTTGTGATGGAATTGGTCTGAAATGCTCGTTATATCTATCACTTACTAGTAACTCTCTCTGACTATCTGTGTCTGTTTTAAATCCCCCTGAGCTTCCCAAACCATTTCCTATCCAACTCTGCACATATGGGCTGCTTATGAAAGCATCTGTAGTTGCAGGCAGCTGTGAATGCCAGATTTACTACCGTATGCTAATGCGATAATCTATATGGCTAATTTGGTTGTTTGTGCGTCTATAATCGAAAAGCCGGGCCATGGATTGATCTTACACCAGCTGCCGCAACCATCATCAGTAATATCGGCACTTGCACCATGTTAGAGTCTGTGTTTGCTGTGGATTTGGGGTGGTAACAGGAGTAGACACCGGAACAGGTTTAAACTGAAAGGTAGGTTGTTTAATGTGAATGTTGGTAAACCTAAGCAATAAGATAAACTAAAATCCAGTAATAACAAACTAATATATGTGGCAGGAGGGAACTTTAGTGAGTGGGAATAAACGAATGTCCATATCAGTGACAGAGATGAATGGTATCCTGGTATGCTGAGAGGGATATCTGGAAATGCTGTGATGATAGGCACAGAAACAGACAAAATCTCAGGTGTACAACTCCAAATCATCAATAATATATATACACATGCAATAAAATTTTGCAATCAATAGAGGTTTGTATATGTGTATATATATTATTGATGATTTGGAGTTGTGCACCTGAGATTTTGTCTGTTTCTGTGCCTGCAATTAGTCTCATCAGGTAGCACCGCCCATCATATATATAGTCAGGTTGTGCAGTCCAGAAATCTTTTCCAAATGCTGTGATGATGGCTGAAAGGAGAATCCGGTAATGCTGTGATAATGGCTGAAAGGAGAATCCGGTAATACTGTGATGATGGCTGCGCAGGAATGGGTTAACTGAGGAGACAGGTTCAGGCAGGAGTGGGTCTGGTGAAAGGTGCAGGGCTGATCTCAAGTGGTGTGCAAGGCAAGAAAAGCAGAGCGGTGCAGGCTGCAGGGAGCCAGAGACTGACAAGGAGCTAGGGGCAAGCACCGGAGTACAAGTCTAAGGTTCAGGAGCGCAGAGAACTCTCTCTCACAGCTGATCCTATGAACACATTGCACTGGCAACTACAGGGCACTCCAAACACCCTTAAGTACCCAGTGACTGAACATGATAGGCCAGAGAGAGCAGGTGACCCACAGACAATTGGCCTGCTATGTCATATGGCCAAAGACAACATGGTGGTGCCCAGACAGCCGTGACGTGGAGATGCCACTAGACTTACCATCTCCAGGATGGCCCAACGCTGGCAGACCTCTGTGTACATGCAATGCCAATCTCCACATGCCAGCTCCCCCACCAGAAGGACAGCGCCACAGTGCCCTCACCGGTAAGGACCACAAACCTCAATGCCACGAACCCTGGTCATGACAGTACCCCCTCCTTACGGGTGGCCTCAGAACACCTAGGATTTTTGGGATGAGCCAAATGGAATTTGCTGATGAGTTTGGGAGCATGGACGTCCTCAGCTCTGGTCCAACAATGTTTTTCCAGACCATAGCCTCTCCAATCAAGCAGGTATTGCAAATGACCATGACGGATATGAGAATCCAGAATCTGAGACACCTCAAATTCAACCCCCTTTTTAGTTTGGAACCTGGAGGGAACAGGGAGAACACTGACAAATTTATTGAGAACTAATGGCTTGAGGTGAGAAATATGTAATTAATTAGGTACCCTGAGGCGAAGATTGTAGGTAGAAAGTCATACTTGATCCTCAACTCGCATCTGAGGAACTTTTCTTTGCTTCCTATCAGCCTGATCCTTGTACTGCAGGGAGATTTTAACAAGAGCAGCCCGCACTTGAGCCCAAATTGAAGCAAAGTCCTGTACAGTGGTATCCACAGCTGGCACATCAAAGGCGGGTAAACTTCGGAACTCAGGGACCCTAGGATGAAGACCATACACAATGTAGAAAGGAGTTTGGTTAGTAGAAGAGTGGTATGATGCGTTGTGCGCAAATTCAGTCCAGGGAAGGGACTCAGACCAGTTGTCCTGGGACGAGGACATAAAGATTCTCATGAAGGTCTCGAGATCCTGGTTCACCCTCTCAGTGGACCCATTACTTTGAGGGTGATAGGCCATGGAAAAGTTAAGTTTCACTTGCAGAATAAAGCAGAGGGCTCTTCAGAATTTTGACATGAATTGGACACCCCAGTCTGAGACGATTTGTGAAGGAAGTCCATGAAGGCGAAATATATGGTGAACAAATAGGTGAGCCAAATCAGGTGCCGAGTGGTAACTTCTCTAGCGGAATGTAATGGACCATCTTTGAGAAACGATCCACTACAACCCAGATGGTGGTATATCCATTAGAATTTGGCAGGCCTGTCACAAAATCCATGGACAGATGTTTCCACGGACATGATGGTATGGGAAGAGGCACCAATTCACCGGCTGGAGACTGTCGAGAGGATTTATGCTGGGCACACTGGATACAAGACGAGATAAACTCGGTTACCTTGGTTTTCATCGATGGCCACCAGTAGGATCTCTTCAGGAACTCCAACGTCTTAGGAATGCCTGAATGACCTGCAAAACGAGAAGAGTGGGCCCATGTCAGCAACGAAGGTCTTTCCAACAGGTGGTTGCAGTTTTATAGTGGCGAAAACCTTTGACTCCAGCATGGTAGTATTCTGCAGTGTTTCCGGCCCACTATCAGTGGACAGAGACCATGACAAGAAAACAAAATCGGCAAAAATATTGCCCGTCGGGCTAGACGAGGACTTACACATTGAATATTTTTTAGGAAAGGAAGATTCCTGTGGTCTGTAAAAATTGTAAAAGGGAACTTAGCGCCCTCTAGGAGGTACCGCCATTCCTCTAAGGCCAGTTTGACAGCTAATATCTCCTTTTCGCCTATGGCATAATTTATTTTGGCAGAGAAGAATTTCTTTGAAAAGAAACCACATGGGTGAATCTTGTTATCATCGAAGCGCTGGGACAAGACAGCTCCCACTGCCTCAGATGAAGCATCCACTTCCAATAATAAAAGGCCTGTTGACATCCGGTTGTCTCAAAACTGGAGCTGTTATAAAGGCTTGCTTGAAAAGTTGAAAGGCTGTCTCCGCCTCAGGAGGCCATAGAGCAGGGTTGGCACCTTTAAAAGTTAGGGCTGTGATGGGAGCCATCAAGAAGGAGAATCCCTTAATAAAATGCTGATAATAATTGGAGAAACTGAGAAGTCTCTGGATGACTTTCAAAGACGTGGGACGGGACCAATCCAATATTGCTTGGACTTTCTTGGGGTCCATTTCTAAACCTGATCCTGAAATGATATATCCAAGAAATTGAATATTTGGTACACCGAACACACATTTCTCCAATTTACAATACAGTTGGTTCTTCCTCAGATGAGACAAGACTTCTTTGACATGATTATGGCGTTCCTAAGGAGAGGATGAAAAAATCTAAATGTCATCTAAATAGACGATAACTGAGATATATAAGAGATCCCTAAAGATCTCGTTTAAAAAACCTTGAAAAAACGGCAGGTGCATTACACAGCCCGAACGACATGACCAAGTATTCAAAATGACCGTCTCTTGTGTTCAATGCTGTTTTACACTCATCACCTGCTTGAATACGGATGAGGTTGTATGCACCTCGGAGATCTAACTTAGAAAATATAGTGGGTCCCTTGGATCTTTCAAATAATTTGATGATTAATGGTACAGGGTATCTGTTCTTTACTGTAATATCATTCAGGCCTCTATAATCTATACATGGTCTCAGGCCTCCATCTTTTTTAGGAACAAAGAAAATTCCCGCTCCAGAAGGTGATGTAGATGGTCGGACAAATCCCTTTTTTAAATTATCTTGGATGTATTCCAACATTGGGGACGTTTTCTGGTAGGGTCAATGGATAAGTCCGATCATGGGGAGGTGTCTTCCCAGGTAACAAATCGATAAGACAGTCCCATTCTCTATGAGGAAGTAAGACGTTAGTTTGTCTTTCGGAGAAAACATCGGTAAATGATTGATATTCTTTAGGTATAGATGGGACCTCTAACGTCTGAATTTTCTCATGGGTCAGATCTTCGGAAGACAAGACCCCTGGCATTCCTCACTCCATGACTGAACCTGGATAGTGTTCCAATCAATTCTGGGGTTGTGCTTGCTCAGCCATGGGTATGCGAGTATAATCTCATGGGAAGCCTTGATTAGGATTAAGAAGCTATGTTCAACATGAAGGGCTCCAATACGAACTAGAATAGGTTGGGTTCTCCTAGACACAGCTTCATCAGAAATAGGTCTACCATCAATAGAGGTCAAGGAGATGGCATGATCCAAGGTGATGCAAGGAATTTGTCATTTATCTGCCAAACAAAAGGACATGAAATTTTCTGCTGCCCCAGAATCCAGGAGGGCAGATACAAATACAGGACTAGACTTAATGTCCAGAGCTATGGACAAGACAGTCGTTTTGCTTTGAGTAAGGAAGTATTACTCCTAACTGAGTGTCCCCAGGACTAGTTAAGAATGGGTGCTTCCCGGCTTGCGGGTACAGGAAGCCACTAGGTGACCCTTTTCTCCACAGTATAGACGAAGGTTCTTTTGAATGCATCTCTGTCGTTCTTTTTCAGAAAGACAGATATGATTAACCTGCATGGGTTTGTAAGAGAGGGAGGAGAACGGGTAGGAAAAGGTTTAGGACGGGGCCTAAAATGATCAGCTCTGTGCTTCTCAGCTTGACGCTCTCTAAAGCATATATCAACGTTGTTGCAGAGGGAAATTAGATCATTAAGACTAGAGGGTAAATCACGAGTGGCTAGATCATCCTTTATACAATCCGATAGTCTGTGCCAGAAGGCCGATGTTAGGGTTTCTTCATTTCATCTGAGCTCTGATGCCAACATCTGGAACTGAATGATGTACTGACTGACAGGACGGATACTTTGTTTCAGATTCATAATACTGGATGAAGCAGAAGTGGTTCTTCCGGGCTCATCAAAAATCCTCCTGAATGATGTTAAAAATTCTGGGTAATTATCCAGTAGCAGATCTGATCGCTCCCAGAGCGGAGAAATCCAATCTAAGGCTGAGCCGGACAACAAAGACACAATATAGGCCACTTTGGTTTTAGGAGTAGGGAAATTGGAGGATTGTAAGGTAAAATGTACATCACCCTGGTTGAGAAAACCACAACACAGTTTAGGATTGCCATCAAACTTTCAAGGTATAGGTAAATACAAATGAGGAGGAACCCCAGAGGCAGATACCACAGAAGTGGAGACAGAAGTAACTGCAGGCATAGTTAGTGTAGCTTGTAAGGTATATTGACGGAGTGCCATTTCTTGTACATACTGTACTATTTGCTGTTGCATGGTCTCCAATCCTTCCAGGCGGGAAGTCATACTGTGAATTAAATCTGTTCTGGACGCTTGTCCAGTAGCCGAATCCATTTGGCCAGTGCACACTGTTAGAGCCTGTGTTTGTTGTGGACCCGGGGTGGTAACAGGAGTAGACACCGGAACAGGTTTAAACTGAAAAGTAGGTTGTTTAATGTGAATGTTGGTAAACCTAAGCAATAAGATAAACTAAAGTCCAGTAATAACAAACTAATATATGTGGCAGGAGGGAACTGTAGTTAGTGGGAATAAACGAATGTCCAGATCAGTGACAGAGATGAATGAGGTGAATCCACATAGACTTTAAGAGTGAAGTGGATATCCTGGTATGCTGAATAGTGACTGAGAGGGATATCTGGAAATGCTGTGATGATGGCTGAAAGGAGAATCCGGTAATGCTGTGATAATGGCTGAAAGGAGAGTCCGGTAATACTTTGATAATGGCTGATAGGAGAATCCGGTAATACTGTGATGATGGCTGCACAGGAATGGGTTAACTGAGGAGACAGGTTCAGGCAGGAGTGGCTCTGGTGGAAGATGTAGGGCTGATCTCCAGCGGAGTGCAAGGCAGAGCGGTGCAGGCTATGCAGGGAGCCGGAGGCTGACTAGGGCAAGCACCAGAGCACAAGTCTACGGTTCAGGAGCGCAGAGAACTCTCTCTCAGCTGATGCTGTGAACACATTGCACTGGCAACTACAGGGCACTCCAAACACCCTTAAGTACCCAGTAACGGAACGTGATAGGCCAGAGAGAGGAGGTGACCCACAGAAGATTGGCCTGCTATGTCACATGGCCAAAGACAACATGGTGGCGCCCAGAAAGCCGTGACGCGAAGACGCCACTAGACTTACCCTTGCCAGGATGGCCCAATGCTGGCAGACCTCTGTGTACACGCAATGCCAGTCTCCACATGCCAGCTCCCCCACCAGAAGGATTGCACCACAGCACCCTCACCGGTAAGGACCGCAAACCTCCACGCCGGGAAACCCTGGTCGTGACACACCAGCCCCATGCTAGCTGCAAGATATCGGGCAGAAGCAATCTTTCCTTCTCCATATGCACCACTCAGATTAGTACGCATACACACCCACGACACTCCCATCACACACTCAGACAGGGTGGTTCTCTGCCACCACGAAATGCCCAATTTCATGGAGAGACAGATCTGTCTGGGTTCCGTACGACTCAGATTTGGGTGGACATATGCAACAGTGTGTAAATTTGCATCTGTTCATGCGTTGTAAAAACTCGTCATTTGGGTCCTTGTGCAGAGATCCGTACAACTCGGAATCAGCCCCATTACATGTTTTCCCCTATATCATGTCTGCTGAAGACTGATAGTTTATATTGGATACATGTAACCAGTGGTGGCTCCAGGGTTGGGGCTGCAGCGCAGTCCAAAATTCAAATAGGGGAGTCACTTCAACTGCCAGTGAGTCCCAACCAGCTATGTTTGGCAGTGTCTGGAATGGCAGTTGGTGTGGCTCCCCTATTTGAATCTTGGACTGCACAGCAGCCCCACTTCTGGACTCGCCACTGCATGTAACATAGCAGTATAATGCGGAAATAATGAGAGATATTAGTTCTAGTTTGTGTAAGAGCCTCTGAAGCGCGCCACAGCTGAGATCTTTGTCAGCACTGAGAAGGAAGAATAGCTGGAGTAATTAAGGGCATGTGAGGTAAATGTGATTAAGGTGTGGTAATGCCATGGTACTTCCAGACCGGGACAGGAAAATATAGAAATTGGGTAGGTAAATTATTGCAGAGAGGTGGAAAATGATGAGTTAGACATAGGGGAGTAACCAGAGGTATGTGGGCCCCATAGCAAAATTTCCACCGGGCCCCCAAGGGTCTAGCTATGCCCCTCCTCTTCAGCCCCGCACTACTCACCTGAGACCAGCGCGCCGTCCCATCTTTCCTCCTCAATGAAGCTGGGAGGAGGAGTGGCCATGGTCCAGGGATGTCAGCACAGCATCGCCTCTTCCCAGCATCTCTTAGTGAAAGACGTGTCAGAGGAGAGGGGCCCGCAGCACTGATGATCTGTGCAGCAAACTGCTTCCTAGTCACAGGCTGAAGTCTGCCTGTGACTAAAAAGCAGTTTGCAGGGATCATCAACGGCTTTTTGCCTTGTAATGCCGCTGAGGTGAGCTGTGTACAGGGGAGGCGGGCCCCATAGCAACCGCACCCCCCTCAGATTCTCCCTCAGATGTCAAACCTTTAAAGTAGACACTTTTTTAGTTAAATTGTTTTACATACTTATGGTTGCTGCTTATTCACAGTCTTTTCTATTGAGCTTAATGGTACATTTTAAAAGAGTATTATTGGGGTGGAGGGTGGGTTTACACACAAACAATTATTTTACCTGCAGTGGAGATAACTGCATCTACCATACAATGTATGTTTCAGATACGTTTAGGACTGAATCAAGCATACAGCAGTATATGTATATTTACCATAGAGATGGTACTACTTGCTCCATGCACCATGTGGTCGGTGCCACCATAGGCATATCTATAATGGGTACAGGGTGTGCGGTGCATATAGGCCCCTGGGTCCTTGTGTGCATGCTCCATCTTCCCAAATATCACCGGAAAGATGGTGCCGCAGAGGAAGAGGAACCCACTTTCAGGCACAAGGAAGGATGTGGATCTACTGACTGGACTGCACCTAAAATGGTATTGTTTTATGCTTTCATGGTTACTTAGTGTGTTTTAGCCCTTAGAACAAATACTGTAAATGTACAAATATACAATCACAGCCAATAGTACACATACTGTACCCATGCTTGGTGGTGGGTTACAACTCTGCTTCATAAACGCAACCTAGTTTGTGCAGGGGCCACTGATAGCACTGGAGGACACAGACAGGACTGGGACCCAGACCCACTGGCAGGGCAGAGACACATTCTGAAAAGACATCTACACACACTCCTGAGGGAAGTTACCTCCTCCCTGATCTATGTACCCGATGCTTCCTGATGACATAGAAGAGACACCCAGCACACAATTGGTCTGTCTTGCTGCTTCCTTTACTAGAGCTAGTCCCACCCCTCTGCTCTGCAGTGCAAAAGCTTCTCCATAACAGGGAAGGTATACACTCATTTTTCAGCACTCAAGACAGAGAGGTTCTGGGGAACAGGAACCCCCCCCACCCCTCCGGCACCCCAGAGGCTACCATAGTTCAACACGTGCTACTCACACTGGTGCACCCTTGTTACTGTCACAATCCCACCTGGATACACAGTTGCTGATCCTGTTTTTACTCTACACATTTTCCACTGTAGGATGCAAGATGTGAGATCTTGCATCCTCCAGTGGAAAATGTGTAGAGTAAAAACAACAGCAGCGAGTGTGTATGATACGTGCCAATTACATTTTAAATCGATTATTAGCGTTATATCAGCGTTAAACAGAAGTGAAACAGAAGGAAACCCACCAAACTACAATCAAACAACAACCCAAACATTACTTGGACAAAGTGGAACAAACTATTGTGAGTTCAGTCTCCATACTACTAGATCCTGTGGACTAAATAACCAGGACATTCATCACTGAACTCCCTGTCTGGTGGCTACATAAACCCGGCGCCTCCCTTGCTACTATTTCTGCCGGCTCTGTGCTTTACATATAATCCTAATGCATATGTATCTGTGTTAATGTCACTTTACCTCTATATATACTTTTACCTTAGCTCTTTTTCTAAGTCTTAAATCATCTAGCTCCTACCACTGTCTATTTTATTATTTAATTTCTGCTCCCACCAAATCTCCACTTTCATTATACTCAATAATAAACTTTTGTTTTACTGACACATTTCTCCCACACTGTACTCTTACTTGCATTTGTGGAAATCTGCACTCTTACATTCTTTCTTCATTCCTACTTTCAACTTTTTCTTCCCCTATTTAAATCAGCCTTAGCATTACATGTTTTCTTCAACTCCCACCTTCACTCAGTGTCTACCTAATCTTTTGTTCTGCCCCTTGCTTCCACCTTTATCCTTTCCCCCTTGTCTCTTCCATTTCCTGTTCACCTTATCTCCTCTCCTCTGTTTACCTTCCCGCCATCTTCTCCAATTACTCCACTTTCATTCTCATACTCCACCAGGATCCTACTACCTCACTGCTAATCCCTCCTCCCACCCCCCTCTCCATGTCACCTCACCCCACATCCATCCACATATCATTAAGCTCCCTTCCTGCCCACCTTCTACTGGCTTCCCTTCTAGCACTGGAGACTGCACCATCGCTACACTCTATTCAACTCAGTCCCATAAATCAATCTCACCTCCACGCTACAGCAACCCTGATAATCTCATTCAAATCTCTACAACAAACTTTGTCTCTCTATCCTGTGCCCTCTGCAATGCCAGGTCAGTCTGTAATAAACTAGTCCCAACCCATGACCTTTTCATCTCCAACTCCCTGGATCTCCTAGCCATTACTGAAACCTGGATTTTACCCTCTGACACCACTTCTCCTGCAGCTCTCTCCTCTGGCAGCCTCACCTTTTGCCACACCCCACGACCTGGGGGTTGCCATGGTGGTGGTCTTGTAGTCCTTCTATCCCCTGGCTACTCATACCAACCAATTCCCTCTGAACCATCCCTTACATTCTCTACATTTGAAGTCCATGCTTTATGCCTCTTCCACCCAGTACACCTCCAAGTAGTAGTCATTTACAGTCCCCCTGGCCCTCCCTCCAAGTTCCTTGACAACTTTGCTTCCTGGCTCCCTCACTTTCTCTCCTCAGACCTTCCCTCCATTATCTTAGGTGACTTCAATATTCCAATTGATATCCCCACAGAATCCTCTGCCTCCAAACTCCTCACCCTCACATCTTCACAGTCTCTCCCAATGGACCTCCTCACCCTCCCATGTGAGTGGCCATTTGCTTGATCTGGTCTTCACTCACCGATGTGATATTTCTGATCACTCCAATTCCCCTTCCCCACTTTCTGACCATCACCTTCTCTCTTTTAACCTGTCCCTCTCTCATTCCGCTCCACTACCTCCAAAAGCCACCATCAATAAGCGTAACATTGACGCTATCGACATGGTTTCCTTTTCTTCCCTGCTTGACTCACTTCTCTCCCCTATCCTCTCTCTCTCCTGCCCTGACCAAGCCACTTCCCTATACAATGCCTCCCTTACTTCTGCCCTGGACTCTGTTGCTCCAGCGATCACTACTCACACTCACAGATCTACTCCTCAACCCAGGCATTCCAAATGCACCAGATACCTGCAAAAGTGTTCACGAACCGCCGAGTGACAGTGGAGAAGATCACGCTCTAAGTCAGATTTTCTCCATTTCAAATTTATGCTCTCATCCTATAGTGCTGCTCTCTCCCTCTCTAAACAGTCATATTTCAAGATCCTCATCTCCTCTCAGTCCTCTAATCCCCAGCATCTCTTCACCACTTTTAACTCCCTCCTTTGCCCACCCCCTCCTTGTCTCTCCTGCTTGCTCTCTGGCTTTGACTTTGCTACCTACTTTACATCTATAATTGATTCCATATGTCAGGACATCATATCCAACTAGTGCCCCAGCTCTCCACCTCCTCGTTCCCAGATAACCCCTTCCCATCAACTTTACCAACTCTAACATCCTTCTCCCATGTACCTGGAGAGGAAGTCATTGCCCTCATCTGGTCCTCCCCCCCTTCTACCTCCCCCCTTGATCCTATCCCCTCCCGCCTCCTCCGCTTCCTCTCTCCTTCTGCCTGCTCCCATCTTGCCCACCTCATTAACCTCTCCCTCTCATCACGCACTGTTCCTTCTGCATTCAAGCATGCCCTTGTCTCCCCCATTCTTAAAAAACCTACCCTTGATCCTAACCTTCTTTCTGACTACCGACCCATCTCTCTCCTCCCTTTTGCCTCCAAACTCCTTGAGCGGATTGTCTACAAATGCCTTACCACTTTTCTTTCCTCCCACTCCCTCCTTGACCCTTTTCAGTCTGGCTTCCGTTCTCTCCACTCCACTGAAACTGCCCTCACGAAAGTCAACGATCTCCTTGCTGCCAAATCAAAGGGCCACTACTCTCTTCTCATTCTCCTTGATCTCTCTGCTGCTTTTGACACTGTGGATCCCCCTCTCCTGCTGAATATCCTTCACTCCCTTGGTCTACGTGACACTGCCCTCTCCTGGCTGTCATCCTACCTCTCTGACCAATCTTTCTCCATTTCCTCTCATGACTCCTCTCCCCCCCACAGCCTCTTACAGTAGGTGTTCCCCAATGTTCTGTTCTTGGACCTCTCATATTCTCCCTCTATACTTCCTCTCTAGGTGAACTCAGCTCTTTTGACCTCATTTATCATCTCTATGCTGATGATACTCAAATCTACCTTTCCTCCCCTGATCTCTCCCCCTCTCTTCTGAGTTGTATCTCCAACTGTCTCTCTGATATCTCTTCCTGGATGTCCCAGCAATTTCTTAAACTTAATATGGCTAAGACAGAGCTAATAGTCATCCCACCCTCCCACATAACCTCACCTCCCACTATTTTGTCAAAGCCAGATAATCAGCTGAGACAGAATCTGTTTACAATCGGAATCTGTGCGACGCCATCTCACAAATGGCAACAAGACTCCATCTTAGAAATAGATCACACCGCCATTTTGTCAAAACCACAGAGTAACACTCTTCCCCAGACACATACCGACAGTGTTTAACATACATAAAAAATGACTTATTAGCATTAGAACACTTTTTAGTAATCTTTCCAGAAATCATGCCCTGATGTACACAAAGCCCATTCTAGGGACAACCTTGATACCATAATAAACACAGTATACTAGGAAAACAACTAACAATACACCAGAATACTGTGAGTGTTTTACATACAAATTGGGAATCCCTGTATATAGACAAGTATAGTTGTGGCAATTGTAATATAATCCAGACATTGATCTACACAATTGAATTTGTCTGAATCCTAAACAGGTTTTAGTCTCACTACCAGACAGAATGGCCCCAGCTTCACAGCTGGGGGTCTCCACCTTGTTAAGTGAAGCTCACTGCCCATAACACATTTGCATTGCAGTTTGAAAATGTTAGTAAGGAATGAGATATGTGTGTATATATATATATATATATATATATATGTTAAATCCATCATAAATAGAATCACATGACGCACATTAGCGAATGCACAATATCCTGCATGCGAACACTGTTTATTAGTTGCATGCGTGCACATCTGCCCCAAATCAGATAAACCTAACTAGCGTCTTTTCCCAGACCCCTAATACTTACATAACGCACATTTACACAAAAGGTTCCATAGCTATAAAGTAAAAGATCCAAGTTTTGTTCATTTATTACAAATGCTGTGAAATAAAGACTATTTTGGTATCTAAGGTTTAATACGTGATAAGTAAGCCGTGTTTGATATTATACTGATCCGCACTTTCTCAACAGCTTCCCAGTATCATCGGCGTGAAGATCGCAACATGCATTCTCAACTTATGGACCGTAGAGATATAATGCACCAAAATGTATTTTGTGAAACCAACAGCCTAGATATGCATGCAAGGGAAATAGAGGAGGCAACAAGCTGTTAGAGGCTGTTCTGTGTCCATTTGAACCAACCTGTTAAATGCCCTGTAACAAATGCACCTGCAATGGGAACCAATGGGATCAGCAACAAACTATCTATTGTGTTGTTTGTTTTTGTGAGGGTATAAATGTGTGTGTTGTGACCCCAGTCTGTAGTCTTCTTGTTGATTGACAGAGGTATCTGGTCCAGAGCGCGTGCGTATGTACGACTGTATCTTGGGTCTGTATATTTCTTTGCACTAAATTGTACTTAGATCACAGCGTGTAACTGACTGTACTTTACGTGAATAATACTTTGTGCTTTGGAACACATGTTCAAGGTCTAAAGTCTTTATTTTACTGTATGACTGCATACGCAAATAGCGTAAATTTTTATAGGTTTATAGGCAGGGTTTAGAAGGTATAGGTAGGTGCGTATAGAGGTAAAAATCCAGAATCCTTAATTTCTTTATCAATTAATGGAATAACTATCTCATCTAGTCCCAAGGTGCGCTGTTTGGAGCTATCCTGGACTCATCCCTCTCTTTCAAACCACATATCCAGAACCTCTCACAGTCCTGTCATTTCCATCTCAAAAATATTTCTAAGATCAGACCCTATCTCACCCAGGATGCTACAAAAACCTCATACACTCACTGGTCATCTCCAGATTGCACTGCTGTAACCTCCTCCTATCTGGCCTCCCCAAATCCCATCTCTCTCCTCTCCAGTCCATCCTTAATGCTGCTGCATGGCTTATCTTCCTCTCCAAACACTCTACATCTGCCTCCCCTCTCCTACAAGCCCTCCACTGGCTCCCCTTCCCTTTTAGAACCCAATTTAAGGTTCTCACGCTTGCTTACAAAGCCCTAACCCAATCTACCCCCATATACATCTCTGATCTCATCTTCCTTCACTCTCCTCTCCGCTCTCTTCGTTCAACTAATGCACGCCGCCTTTCATGCCAGCTGATTACTTCCTCCCACTCCCACCTCCAAGATTTTGCCCGCACTGCTCCCCACCTCTGGAACTCTATCCCTCTCCCCATCAGACTCTCCACCTCTTTGCATTCCTTCAAATGGGCTCTCAAGACCCACTACTTCATCAAAGCCTTCCAGCTATCATTCTAACTCCCTGCTACATGCTCCTTTCTCCCCATCTACCCCATCTGTGTCACCCCTGTTTCTCTTCCCCTCCGTTATAGAATGTAATCTCTTACAAGCAGGACTTTCTACCCTCTTGTGCTTCTCCCTACTTTAGTTTCATCTACTTCTTACTCACCACTAGGGTACCTAACACTTGGTTGCTTATGTTCTATTGCTTATCTGGGTGTTATGGTCACTAATGTAGCAATATATATTATACATGTCCTGGTCCTGTATTGTATTGTATTGTTCTGTAAGTCACTTGTCTACAACTTGTTTATGTACTTTGTAAGGCACTGCGGAACATTTGTGGCGCCATATAAATAAATGATAATAATAATAATAATAATACGGGTATTCCCTACCCTTTTTTTCACATCTGCATTTATTTTATGTATGCTCTATGTTTCCCTTCTGTCTGCTGCTTGCAGAGCACTGTGGCACCTTACAAATCAATCATCATCCTCATCATCTTAGAAAGAATTAATAACTATAGTGTTAAAATAAAATAAAAAAATTGCTTTAAGCACAGTGTTTATTCTATGTAATCTACTTATATTCTTGCTTTGTCAATTTCCAGTTTTACTTCTTCATCAGCTATTATAATGTAAAATAGAAACGGTTAGTACTGTATATGGTAATAAGCAGCCCCTTCTTATTAAATAGTTATTTAGGAACATATTTATTAATATAGCCCAAAAAGAAAGATCTTATATGTCCAATTTATCAAAAACCACTTTGCAGGGACAGCTTAGCCACGCTCAGCACCCCATGATACTGACCAGCAAGCGGTAAGAAGAGATTTAGTGCTCCTTTGGCCAGTCCAATTCACGGGATGAGTACGGGATGCCAGCCCTTGGGATCCTGGCAGTCAGAATCTCGACGCTGGCATCATGACAGGGTTAGAATACCGACACCTGTAGTTCGGTATCCTAACCCTCCCCCTCTCCCTAACAGTATCATATAACTAGTTAAAAAAGAATAAATAAAACAGCAAAACTAAGAAGAATCTTATATATTTTTTCTAGGGATGTGCAGGCTCGGATAGGTTCGAGTTTGCACGTGGAGTTCGGATTTTTCCCTCCAAAAAAACGGAACTCAGAACGAGGCAAAACGTCATCTTACATGGACGAACATCATCATTCCTGGACAAAAGACCAGGAATGATGATGTTCGTCCATGTAAGATGACGTTTTGCCTCGTTCTGAGTTCCGTTTTTTTGGAGGGAAAAATCCGAACTCCACGTGCAAACTCGAACCTATCCGAGCCTGCACATCCCTAATTTTTTCAATGGAAAAAGTGCTTTATTTTTCCTTTTTCTATCCCCCCGTGCTGCTTTTGCAATCCTGAGATGGTTATAGTTATCATAGGACAGCGGTGCTATAATTGTTAAATAGAGGAGCTATCGCTGGAGATGCCTACTACCAGCAATATTCAGCAATAGAGATCACTGCCGAGAGCTTTGATAGATAGGAAAACACTCTTAACTAAATACCCACCACCAATCCACATTATTAATAGCAATAAGAAAGGAGGCTCTTTGTTGTATTTTCCCTATTATTCCTAATCTGTCACGGACTCAGGAGATTGAGTTTGTGTTCCCGATCTGGGGTCTGGATATGGTACACTTGTTGCAGTTAAATGCAGGAAGCTTGGGGGATTGATGTAATTCCTGGTCATAAAGTAGCTCTGTAGACATGGGTCTGAGAAGAGAAGTTAGGTACAGAAGTGGAAGCTGCTAGGCTTCGGGTTGGTACTAGTGGGTGAACTGGACTCTAGACTGGCACCGGAGGATGGACTGGACTCCAGGCTGGTAGCGGAGGATGGACTGGCCTCCAGGCTGGTACTAGAGGATGGACTGGACTCCGGGCTGGTACCGGAGGATGGACTGATGAATTTGTCCAAATGAGAGAGCATGGTTGAAGAAGCATAGATTACGCTGGGTCCACTCCAAGGAGCACAGGTGCAGATCTCACAAGAAAAACTATGACTCCTGTTGTACTGGCAACTTGACTGTGCTGAGGAAATCTCTTTTATAGGACCGGTCCAAAGACCCTGGGGAAGCCATTCCATTGGGACCACGGCTGGACTAACACATGGAACACCGGGCCTGCTGATGCAGATGGAGTGCAGGTGCTGGCGGGGATCCGAGAGAGCAGCTGCTCATGCCAGAGCAGCTGAGATGAGCAGACCGCCAGGGATCCGGAATGCCGCAACAACGCATCCGGACAGGTAAGCAATGGAGACTGAAGTCTCCAGAGAGGGCTGTAACAGTACTCCCTTCCCAGGAGTGGCCACTGAACACAGTTTTTGAGGAAACTTGGAATGGAAAGCTTAAATTAGCCTAGGAGCATGAACGTCAGATGATTTAATCCAGGCTCTTTCTTCTGGACCATAACCCTTCCAATCGAGAAGATACTGGAGATATCCGTAATGACAACGAGAGTCTAAAATGTTCTCTACCTCGAACTCTGTTCCTCACTGAGTTTGTACACTAGGAATCCTTGGAAGATCCTTTTGGAACTTGTTTAAAATCAGCGTTTTCAGGAGTGATATACAGTATGAGATATATGAAAAGAGTTAGGTATGCGAAGGAAAGTGGGTAGTTTTAGCTTGTAGGCTACTGGATTCAACACTTTTTCAATTCAAAATGGGCTGATAAGACGTGGAGTGAGTTTCATAGATGGTACCCGGAGTCTGGTTGAAGATTTGGGACTGCACATCTTTTGCAGTCTCCAAATTTCTTGTATTATACTGAAGACTTGACTAAAGAAGAGTGTACTCTTTTGAAGATGTCAGAAAAAAGTGAAGGGAAGTCTTTGCTGCCATAACATCAAATACTGGAAGTAAAGGAAACTCTGGAAGCCAGGGATGGTGACCAAAAACAGTGAGGAAAGGAGTGAAACTTGTGGAGGTATAATATCAATTGTTATGGGCGAATTCCACCCAGAGTAGAAGTTCCATCCAATCATCTAGTGATGAAGAAATAAATAAATGTAGGAAGTGTTCTAGATCTTTATTGACCCTTTCAATTTGCCTGTTGGTCTGGGGGTGATATGCAGTGGAGTACTTTAATTTCACCTTAACAGCTGAACAAAGAGATTTCCAATACCTCGCCAAAAACTATACTCCTCTGTCTGAGATGATTTTGTGGGGCAATCCGTGCAATCTAAAAATGTCCTTGATGAAAAGCCGAGCGAGAAGTGGAGCGGAGGGAAATCCAACCAATGGAACAAAATGGGTCATTTTGGAGGACCTGCCCGTGATAACCCAAATAGCATTATGACCCTGGGAAGGTCAGTACTAAAGGTCAGTACTAAAGTCCATAGACAGATGAGTCCATGGAATGGCTAATGGTTGGAGTTGTCCGGTAGGTGCTTGTTGAGCGCACTTGATACAAGAAGAAAAATAAGCTTGTATGTCTGCTTTCATCGTGGGCCACCAGTATGAATGTTGATGAATTTGAGGGTCTTTTCAACCCTGGTATGGCCTGAAAAACAAGAGGCATGAGCCCACTGAAGCAATTTTTTGTGAAGATTAGGAGCAGCAAACGTTTTCCCAACAGGAGGGTCTGGAGACAACCTGATTGAAGCAAAATAGGTTGGATTTAGAATTGAATGAGGTTGAATATTAGTTGGATCCAGATCAGAATTCACAGAGCGAGAGAGAGCATGCGCTTTTCTATTTTGCAAACCTGGATGGTAGGTGAGTTTAAAGTTGAACCTGGAGAACATCTTTGCCCATCTAACTTGCCTCAGATTCAAGCAATGAATGGATTTTAAGTAGAGTAGATTTTTATGATCCGCGTAGATAGTTATTGGTTATTGGGCTCCCTCTAACAGATACAACCATTCTTCTAAAGCAAGTTTGATGTCAAGTAATTCTTGGCCTCCAATTGAGTAGTTCCTCTCTGCTAGGAGAAATTTCAGAGAATAAAAGGCACAGAAATTAAGCTTTTCATCTTTGAAATGTTGAGAGAGTACTGTTCTGACACCTTCTGTGGAAGCATCAACCTCAAGGATCCGGTTGCTTTAGGATGGGAGTGGAGATAAATGCTTCAAGACTTTCAAGAGCTGGCTTCTGTGGTCCAATTGGTAGGATCTGCACCCTTTGCAAGTAAGGGCCGAGGTGGGCGCAATCAAGGTGAAAAACCTTTGATGAATTTGCGATAATAGTTTGCGAAGCCTAGGAACCGCTGGATTGACTTCAAAGTTGTAGGAATTGACCAATCGAGGATGCCTTGCAGTTTTTGTGGATCCATTTGTAGACATGTTCCTGAGATAATGTAACCGAGGAATGGAATAGAGGGAACCTCGAATACACATTTCTCGAGTTTACAAAATAACTCGTTGGATCGCAACCTGAGGAGTTCTTCCTTCACTTGCAAGCGATGATTCTCCAGACTCCAGATCCTGAGAAAAGATTAGAATGTTGTCCAGATAGACGACAACACTCCTGTATAGAAGATCTCGTAAAATATCATTTACGAAGTGCTGGAATATGGCCGGGGCATTACTGAGACCAAAAGGCATGAATAGGTACTCGTAGTGCCCGTCCCTGGTATTAAAGGCCATCTTCCATTCATCCTCGGTTCGTATTCTAATCAGGTTATATGCACCTTTTAAATCGAGCTTTGTAAAAATGGAAGCACCCTTAACTTTGTCAAATAATTTCGTTATTAAGGGAAGTGGATATCGATTCTTAATTGTGATGTCATTAATACCTCGATAGTGTGTGCATGGGCGAAGCCAACCATCTTTTTTTCTTTATGTAGAAAAATCCGGCTCCAGCCGGAGATGTGGAAGGTCGTATGGACCCTTTCTCCAAATTCTCCCAAATATACTCCAACATTGCCTGAGTTTCAGGCAGGGACAACGGGTATGTGCGTCCTCTTGGAGGGGTATTCCCTGGGATCAAATTGATGAAGCAATCCCAGTCGTGATGGGGAGGCAGTGGATAATTTATGCATGTCCCTGCAACGGCGATGGAACGCCTGCTTTCGCCCGACCACCCCCCCTTCCCCGTCACCACCCACAGATGGCACTACCTGTTGATCACTCTGCTCTGGGTATGCATTGCCTTTGCAATCACAATTCCAAATGCAATTACTAGTTTGCGCATGCACACTACGATGCATGTGCAGTACGCAACAATCGACCAATTGTGTTCGTATTAGCAACTGTGTTCCTTGCTGATTCAGGCCCTATGTCTTTGTAACAAAAGCAATCTGAGAAGTAGAATGTGAGAGGCTTTGGGAATCACTAGGAAGGATAAGTTTTCAGAGTGAAGTGCACCTATCCTGAGTTTGAGTAGTTGAGTGCAGGATGTGATTCCGCAAGGATAGCAATTGCAAAGCTGCATGCAGGCAGCATTGCAATTACATCAGGCAGCTTTGCAATTACATCCTTGCTATTATGCAACTGCAGCAGGAGGTGTATCCTAGCACTGTGACGGAGGTCGCAGGCTGAGATCAAGATTGCAACCATTGGTGGTCAATGGTTGCGATGGTGGATGGTGCCTTGCCACCAGCCAGCTGAGTAAGCCTCAGCTTACTCAGGCTGGCCGGCTTGCCAGCCCAGGACACCGAGGGCCTGATTCAGAGCCGGACGCAAGCGGCCGTTCGCTCGTAATCCGTACGAATGGAAATATGTAAAACAAAGCGCTCGCACGTTTGTTCGCTCGTAGCTAGGCTTCCGCCCCATATTCACCCAACCCCTCCTCTAGCTAGCGAGCGTTCAAAATAGCGAGTGCTCTACTCGTCTTTGGTTGATGTCTGCGCTCGCACAAGTAATTTCCAGAAGTTGGCCTGTCAGTTTTTGATTGCCTTGTTTCTCGTTCGGCAAACATACTTGAATCGATTGGTGGCAATCACCATATTAAGTTACTTAATTGAACCTCAAATGTTTTCAATCTTGTTTTTTTTTTTGAATGTCAATAAACTTTATTGTTTGTATTGTGTGACATTTGTTCCGCTGAATCCGTACGGTTATAAGGACAAAGCAGATTTATAGTATAATTCCAAATAATGTTTCCGTTATTAATGTTTTCCTTTTTGGTTTACAAACAGATTATATGGTTATTCCGTTTGTTCTGACCTTTGCTAACGCATATAAATGCATCAAGCCAATCATAAGTCCCAATATATTTTTGGGGGTTTTTCACATGACTCACACATTAACCAATAGAATTGTTCCTTTCAATTATGAAAGTACATTAGCCAATCAGATTTTTCTTGTACCTTTATTAAAACTGTTTTGTGTGAAAAAAATCATTGCCATCATGAGAGCCAGTAGGTTCATACGGCGTGAGTTGCTGGTCCTTACTGAGGTAATGGACCAGCAAATCACCACACGACAGCCCCCTGTCACTAATATAATGAAAAGGTGGGCGTACACGGAGGTGCGGCGTCGTCTGCGCTCCATGGGCTACTGCCGGAACATTGGCCAATTGGAGCACAGATGGTCTGATCTGCGACGCAGGTCACCCCGTCTGCTCAATTCTCTCCGGCTGCATATCTGTCGGCGTAAGTGTATATGTAAATGGTTTAATCTTAATCTTATTTGCATAATTTACTTTGCTACTGTAATTTATCATTAATGCATGTGCATGTTTTCAATATGGCCTTGTTTTGTAATAAATTATACCTTGTATTTGTGTATGTGAATGTAGGTTTAACTAAATGTTTGAAACAAATTACCTGAAAAAACATGCCACTACCTCATCACGTATGGCCCCCCCAGACACTCTCCTACGACCAACCTCGGGGGGGCCATCCTCAGACAAGGCATCCTCTGGCAGCATTGGGACACCACTCCTTATGGCGATATTGTGAAATATCCCACACAGGACCACAAATTTGGAAACCACAGCCGGCAAATACATTAGGTCGCCATCAGAGCGGTGGAGGCATGTAAATCAGCCTTTTTAAAAGGCCAATGCAGCACTCCACCACCTGCCTGGTGGCAGTAAGTGCGGAATTATATTGACTTTGTGGACCTGGTGTAGGAACCAAATAAGGAGTGAGCAGCCAGGGCGTGCAAGGGTAACCACTGTCTCCTGTGAAAAAAAAAAAAACATCAGTATCATTTCTAAGTCAACAGTGTTTGTTTTTTAAAATTAAGGGTACCACTTACCCAGAAGCCACGCATCACCAGCTTGTAGGTTGTTTAATTTGTGCCAAAACCCTGATTGCCGGATGACAAATGAATCATGTGCACTTCCTGGAAATTTGGCATTCAGGGACAGGATCTGGAGGGAGGCATCACACACCACCATTACATTCATTGAATGGAAATGTTTTCGGTTCCTAAATATTGCCTCCAGCGCTGCTGGAGGCTGAAGTGGTATGTGAGTGCCGTCCACAACCCCTATGATGTGTGGGAAGCCTGCAATTTCGAAAAATGTATGCTTAACCACATTAAGGGACCCCATATCCAATGGCATATGAATAAAATGATGGATGTGCTTAAATAGGGCATCCATTACCACCCTCAGGATCCTTGAAAAGGAGGATTGGGAAATTCCCGCAACTATGCCGACTGTGGTCTGGAAGGATCCTGAGGCACAAAAATGTAACACCGACATTAACTGCATAAGTGGTGGTATTGCTGTTGGATTGTTAATTTGCCTTTCAAGATCACTCTCTATTAATGAAAGAGTGTCTAGGATGATTTGGGGTGGTAGGCGGTAACACCTTAAGACCACATCTTTAGGCATTCCAAAAAGGGTGACTCGTGTTCGAAATATCTGGGGCCTTGCACACCTACGAGGCCTATGCCTAGGAGGATGTCCAGGTTGGTCGGGGTCGGGGACCATCGCAACTATAATTAGCCCAACATCAATCTGGAATGTTAGACAATGTAGTTATTTTTTCGAAATTTAAGAATGTTAAAATATACTTATCTTTTTTTCATATTAAGAAGAATCTTACAGGGTTGGGCAGTGACATCATGCAGTAAACCTTCAATTTAGAATTTCCATATAAATAATGTAAAAATGTTTTAAAAAAACAAGACAGGCTAAGGCTAAAATATCAAGAATGCATGCACTACACAGATGATGTTGAGATATTCTTGGATTTTACTTGAAAATTGTATAGTACGCTTACCCCACAGACAGGAGATGATCAAACTATACGCAATAAATGTAAAAAAATAACGCTTAATGGTACCCTTCCCCCACAGACAGGAGATAATCAAACTATACGCAATACATTTTACAAAATAACGCTTAATGGTACGCTTAACCCACAGACAGGAGATGATCAAACTATATGCAATACATTTTACAAAATAACGCTTAATGGTACGCTTACCCCACAGACAGGAGATGATCAAACTATGCGCAATAAATTTTACAAAATAACGCTTAATGGTACGCTTTCCCCACAGAGAGGAGATGATCAAACTATACGCAATAAATTTAAAAAAATAACGTTTAATGGTACGCTTACCCCACAGACAGGAGATAATCAAACTATACGCAATACATTTTACAAAATAACGCTTAATGGTACGCTTAACCCACAGACAGGAGATGATCAAACTATACGCAATACATTTTACCAAATAACGCTTAATGGTACGCTTACCCCACAGACAAGAGATGATTAAACTATACGCAATAAATTTTACAAAATAACGCTTAATGGTACGCTTAACACACAGACAGGAGATGATCAAACTATATGCAATAAATTTTACAAAATAACGCTTAATGGTACGCTTACCCCACATACAGAAGATGATCAAACTATACGCAATAAATTTAAAAAAATAACGCTTAATGGTACGCTTACCCCACAGACAGGAGATAATCAAACTATACGCAATACATTTTACAAAATAACGCTTAATGGTACGCTTAACCCACAGACAGGAGATGATCAAACTATACGCAATACATTTTACAAAATAACGCTTAATGGTACGCTTAACCCACAGACAGGAGATGATCAAACTATACGCAATACATTTTACAAAATAACGCTTAATGGTACGCTTACCCCACAGACAGGAGATGATCAAACTATACGCAATAAATTTTACAAAATAACGGTTAATGGTACGCTTACCCCACAGATAGGAGATGATCAAACTATACGCAATACATTTTACAAAATAACGCTTAATGGTATGCTTAACCCACAGACAGGAGATGATTAAACTATACGCAATAAATTTTACAAAATAACGCTTAATGGTACGCTCAACCCACAGACAGGAGATGATCAAACTATATGCAAAACATTTTACCAAATAACGCTTAATGGTACGCTTACCCCACAGACAGATGATCAAACTATACGCAATAAATTTTACAAAATAACGCTTAAGGTATGCTTACCCCACAGGCAGGAGATGATCAAACTATACGCAATACATTTTACAAAATAACGCTTAATGGTATGATTACCCCACAGACAGGAGATGATCAAACTATACGCAATACATTTTACAAAATAACGCTTAATGGTATGCTTAAACCACAGACAGGAGATGATCAAACTATACGCAATACATTTTACAAAATAACGCTTAATGGTATGCTTAACCCACAGGCAGGAGATGGTCAAACTATATGCAATACATTTTACAAAATAACGCTTAATGGTACGCTTACCCCACAGACAGGAGATGATCAAACTATGCGCAATAAATTTTACAAAATAACGCTTAATGGTACGCTTTCCCCACAGAGAGGAGATGATCAAACTATACGCAATAAATTTAAAAAAATAACGTTTAATGGTACGCTTACCCCACAGACAGGAGATAATCAAACTATACGCAATACATTTTACAAAATAACGCTTAATGGTACGCTTAACCCACAGACAGGAGATGATCAAACTATACGCAATACATTTTACCAAATAACGCTTAATGGTACGCTTACCCCACAGACAAGAGATGATTAAACTATACGCAATAAATTTTACAAAATAACGCTTAATGGTACGCTTAACCCACAGACAGGAGATGATCAAACTATATGCAATAAATTTTACAAAATAACGCTTAATGGTACGCTTACCCCACATACAGAAGATGATCAAACTATACGCAATAAATTTAAAAAAATAACGCTTAATGGTACGCTTACCCCACAGACAGGAGATAATCAAACTATACGCAATACATTTTACAAAATAACGCTTAATGGTACGCTTAACCCACAGACAGGAGATGATCAAACTATACGCAATACATTTTACAAAATAACGCTTAATGGTACGCTTAACCCACAGACAGGAGATGATCAAACTATACGCAATACATTTTACAAAATAACGCTTAATGGTACGCTTACCCCACAGACAGGAGATGATCAAACTATACGCAATAAATTTTACAAAATAACGGTTAATGGTACGCTTACCCCACAGATAGGAGATGATCAAACTATACGCAATACATTTTACAAAATAACGCTTAATGGTATGCTTAACCCACAGACAGGAGATGATTAAACTATACGCAATAAATTTTACAAAATAACGCTTAATGGTACGCTCAACCCACAGACAGGAGATGATCAAACTATATGCAAAACATTTTACCAAATAACGCTTAATGGTACGCTTACCCCACAGACAGATGATCAAACTATACGCAATAAATTTTACAAAATAACGCTTAAGGTATGCTTACCCCACAGGCAGGAGATGATCAAACTATACGCAATACATTTTACAAAATAACGCTTAATGGTATGATTACCCCACAGACAGGAGATGATCAAACTATACGCAATACATTTTACAAAATAACGCTTAATGGTATGCTTAAACCACAGACAGGAGATGATCAAACTATACGCAATACATTTTACAAAATAACGCTTAATGGTATGCTTAACCCACAGGCAGGAGATGGTCAAACTATATGCAATACATTTAAAATTTTTCCTCTAAAAAAAAACATTTAAAAAACAACATGCGTGACCCCTTAAATAAACATGAAAAATGTAGAAAAATAACGGGTTATAATGTATGAAAAAAAACACTTACCGCACAAAGACGAACACACCAAAATAAACGAAATCCCAAACACCAAACGAAAAAAATCCCAAACCTAAATAAAAGCAAAGTAAACACGTATTAACATTAAAAATGAAAAAAATATTTGCAAGTTATAATCGACCCAAAATTAACAAAAATAAGATACATTTGTGAAACAAAAAATACACAAAACTGCAAACGATATTAACCAAACAAAACAAAACTCTCCCAAAAACCTCCAAACTCTCCTCCAAAAACCACGACTCCGACTCACTCTCAAACTCCAATGCCAACAACAACTCCAACAACAACCACTCCAAACAACCCACCCCGAAACAAGGCCACAAAAAAGCCTTAAATAGCCAGAACTTTCCCGCTCAAATCAATGACGCACAATAGATGCGCCCGTATAATGCACACGCATCTATAAAAACGTCACGAAAGCCCACAATGGGTCTGCTGAATTCAAGTGTTTCATCATGTCCACTGAACAGCAGCAAAGCCCAAATCCAGGACCTCACAGTAAGTAGCTCAAAAATTAAAGTTACCACAAAAAAAATAGACACATAGGGCGAAATGTAATAGGGTGAGAGTTTAGAAAATGTGAGAGTTTAGCAGTAAACTTTCACATTGGTTGAGTTTTATCTTCAAAATAGGAAAACATCTGAATGAGATTTTAAAATCGTGAGAGTTTTTTAAGTCTAAAAAAACATGCAAGTTCGCTCTGTTACTTCATTTTTGGACTCTATTACATTGGCAAAGTTTAAAAAGTGTCAGAAACTCTCACTTTTCTAAACTCTCACCCTATTGCATTTGGCCCATAATGTTTTTTTATAAATTTTTTGAAAGGTGTTGAGACTGAGAATGAGGAGGCTGCAGGGCCTAGTACCCAGGCCAGGGCCAAACGCAAAAGGCAGCCTCAATTCACAAGAAAGGAGATGGAGGCTTTGGTGCAAAAGTGCATTGATAACCTGGCACAGGCACCCCGAAATATGGGTGCAACCCAGAGATGGAAACTGTGGGAGGAAATAGCCAGTGCTGTCAATGGGGTTGGTGACTTTTTCCGTTCAACCAAAGAGGTCAAACGCCGGTACGTAAATGCTGTAACTTATTTCCCAATTTTTTTTAATTAAGAAAAAATCTAACCCTACATTTTTTAACAACAGATGGAGCGACTTCAAATATCAGCTAAAACAAAAATTGGTAGATAGGGCTAGGCATGCAGGGGGGACAGGTGGTGGGCCAACCCCTGTGTCATTGGAGCTAACAGATTTGGAGGAGCTGGCACAGGGGTGTGTGCAGGAAGAGGAGGTGTTTGGCATGTCCAACATGGACACAGACATGCCAGACTTTGCAGCTCCACATGTTGATGCAGGTAAAAATTTATGAAAATTAGATTAAAAATGTAGAAGTAAAGTTTCTAATTTACTAATTTCATTATTTTTCTATCTTTTCCACACAGGCATAGAAGAGGACGAGTCTGCTCCAGAGGTGAGCTTTAGCTGCAGTAGATCTGCTGGCTCCGCAGGGGAGGAAGCAGTATATCCGGCTGGGGACACTGTGGCAGACAGTCCAGGGCATTCCCCCTCGCAGGCAGTGGCCCTCCTCACAGATCTCAATGAAAATACGGATAAGAACACCGAGATTCTGATGAGGATGGACGCCAATCTGCTACGGGTGGCGGACGCCCTGGAGGAAAATGCTGCGGCCAATGTGAGAATAGCAAATGCCCTGGAGCAACTCGTCCACCTGCGCATGTTGGAGCCGCCCTCCCTTCCTGACGGAACATCAGGGCCCTCCACCTCTGGCGCAACATCGGCCATCCCTCAAAATGTGCCTAGCCCTATGCCTAGGCCAGAGGCAACAACATCTACCTCTGGCCAGGCCAGGCGCAGGAGCACACGGACAAAGTCATGCTACCAGCAGTACCAGGCCAAGAGGATGAAAAGGCATTGACAGCACTGGTTAATTTCCACAAAATCCATCTCTGTGTTTGCCCCATATTTGGCCACACCAAAACCTCCATCTCCTTTCTTGTGAATTTTTTAATTTGTAAGATTTTTTATTTGTGCAAATGACAATATTTTCCTTTTTGGCTGACCCCAAAAAAATGAATATTTCTACAAATTACATTAATAAAATTTTAATGCAAATCAAAAAAACAAACAAAAAAATGTTAGATATTTCTTTATCAACTGGATAAAAGGTAGGGGTGCGCACCGGCCACTTTTTGTGTTTTGTGTTTTGGTTTTGGATCTGGATCTTTCTTTGTGTTTTGGATCTGGATTGGTTTTTGCCAAAACCACCCTTCCGTGTTTTGGGTTCTGGGTTTTGTGTTTTGGATCTGTATTTTTTTGAAAAAAAGCATAAAAACAGCTTAAATCCCAGAATTTGTGGGTTTTTCTGCTCCTATGCAATTATTAACCGCAATAACCTTAATTTCCATTCATTTCCAGTCTATTCTGAACACCTCACACCTCACAATATTGTTTTTATGGCCAAAAGATTGCACCAAGGTAGCTGGATGACTATGCTAAGCGACACGAGTGGGCGGCACAAATACGTGGCCCATCTAGGAGTGACACTGCAGTGGCAGACGGGATGGCAGTTTGAAAAACTAGGCCCCAAACAGTACATACTGCAAAGAAAAAAAAGAGGTGCAAGATGGAATTGTCCTTGGGCCCTCCCACCCACCCATATGTTGTATAAATAGGACATGCACACTTTAACAAACCAATCATTTCAGCGCCAGGGTCTGCCACATGACTGGGGCTGAAATGATTGGTTCGTTTGGGGCCCCACAAAACAAGCTGGCAATTAATGTGTCCCTGCACAAACTGGCTCTACGGAGGCAAGATGTCGTCCTCATCCTCCTCATCCACCGATTCCTTGGATAAAACAGGAAAAAGGGATTTAGGTGTCCCTGGACTGCTTATGGTCTTAGCCAAAGTTTCTGAACTTGACAGTAACTTTTTATAAACACGCTGCAGGTGCCGTATAAGGGAGGATGTTCCTAGGTGGTTAACGTCCCTACCCCTACTTATTTCACCTTTACATATGGTACATATGGCAAGACAGTTGTTGTCCGGATTTGGATAGAAATATTGCCAGACCAAAGAGGTGGAATGTTTGGTCTTCTGCCCAGGCATGACCGTGATGGGCTTTTTCATCCCACGGACAACAACTGTCTCCCCCGGAGCCTGATTTAAACAAACCACATCACCATCAGAATCCTCCTCGCCAACTTCCTCCTCAGTGCCAGCTACACCAGTATCCTCATCCTGTTGTACTTCAACAGTGACATCTTCAATTTGCATATCAGCAAGTGGACTGTGGGTGCTCCTTTCAGCACTTGCAGGGGGCGTGCAAATGGCGGAAAGAGCCACCTCTTCCCGTCCAGTGCTGGGAAGGTCAGGCATCGCAACCGCCACCACACTTGGACTCTCCTTTGGGGATTTGTGATATCTTCTTAGAACGCATAGTTCTTCGCTGTGCTTTTGCCAGCTTAACTCGTTTGATTTTTTTAGCGGGAGGAGTGCTTCCATCGTCATGTGAAGCTGAACCACTAGTCATGAACATAGGGAAAGACCTTAGCCGTTCCTTGCCACTCCGTGTCGTAAATGGCATATTGGCAAGTTTACGTTTCTCTTCAGATGATTTAAATGTTTTTTTCAAGGTCATTTTCCTGAACTTTGTCATTTGGGATTGTATGTGCCCTCTACTATGACATTGGGCATCGGCCTTGGCAGACGACGTTGATGGCATGTTATTGTCTATGTCATGACTAGTGGCAGCAGCTTCAGCACTAGGAGGAAGTGGTTCTTGATCTTTCCCTATTTTATTTTTATCGGAGAAAGTTTGGTCCTCCATTTATGTTATATTGATATATACGTGCGGCTAAGGCGCACACAAACACAGAAAATATTTTTTTATTTTTGCTGGAGAGTAGTGCACCAAACTTTAAGAAATGAGCCAGCCGGCTCTTTACTTATGGGACACAGGCGCACGCTTGGCGCTGCTCCTTTGTTGATGCACGTGCAGCCACAGTGCACACAATTCACAAACACAGAAAATATTTTTTTATTTTGTTTGGAGTGTACTTTGGGGGTTACAGCACCCTTTAACGGTCAAGCCAGCCGGCCCTTTACTTATGACACAGGCGCACGCTTGGCACTACTTTGTTGATGCACGTGCAGCCACAGTGCACACAATTCACAAACACAGAAATTTTTTTTTTATTTTGTTTGGAGTGCCCTTTGGGGGTTACAGCACCCTTTAGCGGTCAATCCAGCTGGCCCTTTATTTATGGGACACAGGCGCACGCTTGGCACTACTTTGTTGATGCACGTGCGGCTACTGCGCACACAATTCACAAACACAGAAAATATTTTTTTATTTGGTTTGGAGTGTACTTTGGGGGTTACAGCACCGTTTAATGGTCAAGCCAGCCGGCCCTTTACTTATGACACAGGCGCACGTTTGGCACTACTTTGTTGATGCATGTGCGGCTACTGCGCACACAATTCACAAACACAGAAAATATTTTTTTATTTTGTTTGCAGTGTACTTTGGGGGTTACAGCACGCTTTAATGGTCAAGCCAGCCGGCCCTTTACTTATGACACAGGCGCACGCTTGGCACTACTTTGTTGATGCACGTGCGGCTACTGTGCACACAATTCACAAACACAGAAAAAATATATTTTTTTTTAGCACTTGGGGGGAGCACCCCTGATGGACAGAGCACCCCCTGGACAACACTACAGCACCCCTTTAGGACTGGGACACTGCACAGGACTTTGGAGTGGACACAGCCCCTATGGACAACTGACTGCACAACACAGTCCAGCCAGCCCCTATGGACTTTGAAGTAGTGGACACAGCCCCTATTAACAACAGCAGCACAGCACAACACAGCCAGCCCCTATGGACTTTGAAGTAGTGGACACAGCCCCTATGGACAACAGCAGCACAGCGCAGCACAGCACAGAACAACACTACTCTGCACTACACTACACTACACTACACAGCCCAGCCAGCCCTAACTCCCACCCTCCCTCTTCACTGTCCACAGCCGAGTGAGAAAATGGTGCCGACGCGGGTACCTTATATAGGATCCAAAACCCGCGAGACCCGGAAGGCGGGATGATGACGTTTTGCCTCGATTTCAGATCCAAGTCAGGCGGGAAAAGTCGAGCCTGACTCGGATCGGCCTCGGATCGGGGGGCTCGGGGGGGTTCGGATTTCAGAAATCCGAACCCGCTCACCCCTAGTAAAAGGGACTGCAACAAACATACTTAAATACATGAGAAGGGTATCATATACTAAAATATTTTCACCCATACAAAAAAAAAAGCAATAACACAAGCTAAGCAATTAGTAGGTGATTATCTTTGTCTATTTAAACCAAAAAAAACCATAGGTGATTGGTGTTGTGCTCTAAAATAACTAAGGAAATGTGCCAACAACATGCGTACGAAATATAGCAAATAAAACAATCACATTTCAAATAACATAACAAATGAAACATTTATTAGGTGATTGCTGTTGTAATTTCCAAACATACAAACAAATAGGATCACAACATGCTTTCCATAAATCAGGGCCATTGCACATCACATTATAACAAGTGATCCAATTATTTGGTGATTGGTGCCTTATTCAGGAGAATAGCAAATCATCGATTCGCTAAGGGAGCTACGAAGACACCATCGTCTTTGGGAGATCCAATACCCTACCACAAGCTGAACGAGCAGTCATAATGGAAACTGGATAACACAGTGACGTATCCCAACTTCCGTTCAAATATTGCGCTCGCACAAGATAATTAATGTAAGCCCAAAAAACGGCTTGACACCCCTGCGTTTTCAAATATCCACCCCCGTCACCACCCATAAACGCACCATTCTGTCAGTCAAATTACATAGGTCACTTCCTGCTCGCTGTGTATACGAGCGAAAGAAAACTGACCGCAAAGATACAGCCGCACATGCGCAGTGATAGCCGGACGCATGCGTGGTTGGAAACCATCGAATGCGTACGAGCGAACAAAGAATTGTGTCCGGCTCTGAATCAGGCCCTGAGTCCCTCGGCTTGCCCATTTCCAGGAACGCTGGGCAACTCCGCCCTCACACCGCCCTCAAATGCCTCTGCCTGTCAATCAGGCAGATGCATAGAAGGGTCTGCGTGCGACTATGCAGAACCCATTCTGCACACTCGCAGAATGGGTCCTGTGCACACGCAGATTCCAAATAATCACACTTGCATCAGGCCCTAAGTTTCACTTAATTGACTCCAGGGGCATACTGGGAGCCTGGAAGGTATGACTGACCTCTCTGAAGGCCCCAAGCATTTACCACATGGGTCTCACCCATGTGTAGACCTCTGATCCTACCACCACTATTCTGCTAAAGCCCGTCAGCCCAGTCCACGGGCCCTATCTCGGATCTAAAAACCCAATATGAGACACTGGTTTAAATAGGGCGCTCTGGGCGCAGATAGGCTGGACTTAACATGTGACTGAAGTTGCTGGGAGCAGAGTGAATCATCTGAAACAGTCAAAGATGGCGATACCCATGCTTCAGAATAGCAGGAAGGTTGCGGCTAGTTTTCCTTCAGCTATAGGACCCTTACATCATCAGTTACTATCCACGTTGACGTAGAGTGGGAATAGTAACTTGTGGCGAACAAAGCAAACCACCAAACCCAAAGCATGGTGAGCCACCGCGCCAGAAGCATGTCCTAAAGGGTACAAATTTCTACTATTGATGGCCAGATACTACAGTTGACACAAAAATAACAGCTGTCAGGGCATGGAACCGCACTTCCGCCCTCACTCGACGTCATGTCTGGGTCCTTTAGCTGAAGGGGAACTAGGACCAATCGTAGCAGGAACCACCGGTAGATGAACACCAGCCACATTACAGATAAGTGATTAAGGGGTCTATTTACTAAGCCTTGGATGGAGATAAAGTGAATGTAGATAAATTACCAGCCAATCAGCTTCTAACTGACATGTCACAGGCTGTGTTTGAAAAATGACAGTTAGGAGCTGGTTGGCTGGCACCTTATCTCCTGTGACTTTCTCTCCATCCAAGGCTTAGTAAATAGACTCCTACGCACTTTGGTGATGCTGCAAGTGCCTGATTCACAGATGTATGCTAATGCCATCGTAGCTGCGATCCCTTATGCAGCTGCTGTGAGAAAATATGTAAATGTCGCAGCTGCCAGGAGATGTAAATCCAAGCATCTGCATACAAAGGCGCAGCAACGGTCACAGATCTTTGATGCTAGCAGTCCTGAGTAACTCTATGGCCATGGGAACTGAGACGCCGGAGCCATATTTCTTGCATACAGGATTGCAGATGCAGGCACTAGCAGCTCCAGGCACGGGCAAGCCAGTCAGTCGCCCGGAGCGCCATGGGATCCGGAGGGCGCAGGAAAAGCCCCCCCTTCCACCTGGCGCTATTTTGATGATATACGCATGGGGGAGGGAGTGGATCAGGGAAAGGGCGGCAACACAGCAAAGCCTAGCGCCGACCCTGGATGCAGGATGTATCACGCCTCAAACCAGTTGCAACACGCCTGTGTTTTTAGCCAACACACCCTGTTACCTCCCCCAAATGTTCTCTGACTATCAATCACATTGCGAATAAGTACTGCCTGCGAGCGACTATGTTAATGTACCATGAAGCATGCACACTGTGATTCAGACACGTGCAAATGGCTGATAATTGCTCAACTGTGAAAACATCAGCATAGCGTACGTACATCTCTGAATCGGGACCTTACTTCATTTTGCACTGCATACTCCTTGGGAACAGTTCATCCGTTACACGTGGATTTAAAAATTGTATTTCTTCTTTTTAATTCTTCTTAAGGTGATCATCTTTTACATTGAATTATGTCAAACCAATAAAGAAAGAACATTTTCATTTTAATATGGGCTAATTTTTTTTTTATTATTATTATTATTATTATTTGTAGTTATTATGTAGTTGCCAAATGTGCAAGCTGGCGCTCGTAGTTCTGCAAGCATCAGCAAGTAAGAATACTCATGAGCTGTCACTGTATGGGTTCGAACCAATTAGCCGTGATGATCTCGTGGGTGCAAGTCATTGCGGCAATAGACGCACTTTACGGCAGCCCGAACTCGCACATATGTGTTCACAGCCCCATAGGTCTCCAAGCAAAATTGTGCAAATTGAGGCTTGGAGCCGGCCGCGACGGGTGCGAGATGAGGTGCCATTGCCGGCGTTTTAACACCGTGGCAACGGCAACTCGCACCATTCAAGGCTAATTGAATTGACCCCTATGCTTGCACTATGTAGTTTCCATGTACATCTATAGTGTTGAAAGCTGACACATTTACATCCAAAGAAATAGCAACAATATAACACTTAAGGGTCTTAAGATGGGTACACACTATATGCAGGGACGTCTAAGGAGAGGAGGGGGCCCATGTGCACTCCCTCTCACCGGTGGCCGGCCATCGACTGACGCAGCTAGCCAGCCACAGCAGCCTTTGTAGACTCTAGGCACTAGAGTGTGCCCAGAGTCTACTGGCCACGGCGGCTATTTTCCGGTGGTCTGAGCAGTGCTGACACCTGACGTGGGACCACGAACAGGTAAATCTACAATAATATGGGTGCAGTGTGTGCGGTACGGGGGGCCCCTGGACCCGGGGGCCCGTGTGCCCCGCACACGCTGCACCCATTATAGATACGCCACTGACTATATGATGTGTACCTAGCTTTAGGGATGATGAGATGGAAGATATATTGTGCATGCCGTACACACTGCACGATCCAGTTTATGACCATGCGATATATATATTGTTCCATGCTGCATGTAGCAGCATGGCATTGTTCACCACATCGTCCGATCTGTTGTGCGATGAATGACTGCCATGTATATGCAATTGGGCGTACACACTATATGATCCACTCTATATGTATTGTTCCGATTCCCGTCGGAACTATACATTGTATGATTTATGTCAAGGCCATAACTAGAGTGGTGCGTCATGTGCCATGGCACAGGGCACTGCATGGCAGGGGGCACTGTTTGGACCTGTCAATTTTTTGTTTTAATCATTCTCATGTGTACCTTCTAATTATTTTATCCCCACCACCACCTGTCTCCTCCCTGGCTGATTCCCTCTACATCTGGCCACCTCCCCAAGCACCTTCAGTCACATCCTCTTTTATTTAACATACAGCTATCTGCCCCACAATTTCCGATGGCTGCCCTGAGCACAGCCACCGATTCCCAACCCAGGTGTTACCATCGGGATGTAGTTAGGATACCGGCAGGCGCTATCCCGCCCGCCGATATCCTGATAGCCACATTCCGACATGGGACTAAAGATAGGTGTTGAAATCCCTTGTCGGTGAGTTCACCTGCTGGCATAGAGTACATACACGGATCTCCCTGCCGCTGATGTTTGCTGCATATACACTACAATTAATGCTCTTTCTATGCCTTAAGGATGTGATCTACACTACAGGCTCCAGGCTTGTGCACGGCTGTTCTGATGTACAAATCCCGCTTCACCAATGCTCTCCTACATCTAGAGCTGGTGAGTTATACTGCATAATTATTGTGTCTCATCACTGCAGCCATTGGATTCACACTGTATTTGGCCGTGACACTGGATAACTGTGGTACAATGGGATCGGTACCCTTACATCATCGTACGGGACAGACTAGATTTGTCAGGGCTCTTACCAATGAGACCACACCCCTTTTCGGGGCACATTTTATGTCTCTATTTTAAAAATGGGGGTGTGGTGGGGCACCAATGCTCTTTCTGGCCCAGGGCACCAAAAAGTCTAGTTACAGCTCTGAAATATCTTATAGTGTGTACCCGGCTTTACATACTGAGCTTCAACAAAATAACTGAGATCTGAGTTAATTTAGCCTGTCCCGTAGTCAGTACTTACTATGTAGATAAGATAACGTTACCTGGCTTAATGACAATGACATCAATCGAATCCAGTTGTGATTCTTGGTCTCTTTTTGATTTCTGTCTCTTACAACTGTAAAAGTGTAAAAATAAGTTCTCACTTGCAGACAGTGGCGTAACTAGGGCAGGGCGAGCGGGGTTCGTGCCCTGGGCGCCGTTGGACCGGCGGCGCGGGGGGGCGCCGCCGGCCTCGGTACCGGCCCGCCCTAGATAGCCAGTGTAGCGCCGACCGCAATGAGTTCGGTCAGCGCTACACATTTGCACAGGACCGTCGCTAGGCTTCCAGCGCCGGTCCTGTGCTGCACGCCTGAGCCCGTTCCCTCCCCCTGAGCACTTGCCCAATAGCGCCAGGAGGCGGGCTCAGGCTGTGCATAACACACGCATCGCCGCCAGCGCTGGCGGCGATGCGTGTGTTAAACAGCAGCCAATGAGAGTCAGATAGACTCTCATTGACTGCTGCAGCACCCACTGCAAGAGCCGGACTTCCGTCCGGCTCCTGCAGTGGGTAATGGGACTGACGTCATGACGTCAGTCCCATAATGCTGAGCGCGCCAGCCCGGGCCGACTGGAGGGCGGGAGCGGCATCGGCATCGAGGACAGGAGCAGCGTGGAATCAGGTAAGTATATTTTTATATATATTTATTTATTTTTAAACCTTACCTATCTGCACAACGGGGGAGGGGTTGGCTACTACTGGGGGGGACATCTACTGGGGGGGACATCTACTCAGGGTGCCATTGGGAGGACCTCTACTGGGGGGGGGCTACTCTACTGGTGACTACTACTTGGAAGGGGGACTACCACTGGGGGCATTCTAAAAGGGGCCTAGTATTACTAGAGACACTGCACTCGGGGGACCACTAATGGGGGCAATAATAGGAAGGGCCACTACAGGGACCACTGGATAGGGGGGGGGTCACTACTGGGAGCCTGCATCAGGGGGACCACTACTGGGGGCACTGCATGGGATGGGGGGACATTACTGCTGGGGGCACTATATAAGGGGCTTACTGCTAGGGGCACTGCGGGGACCACTACAGGGGGCACTAGATAGGGGGGATCACTACAGGGTGCCTGCATAAGGGGACCACTACTGGGAAAACTGCATGGGGGGGACTACAGTTGGGGGCACTATATAAAAGGGCACTGCATAAGGGGATACCGCTACTGGGCGCACTGCATTGTGGGGACTGCTACTGGGGGCACTGCATAAGGGGGAACACTACGTGGGGCACTGCATTTGGGGGGGTCACTACTGGGGGTACTGAGTAAGGGGAACTAATTGGGGGCTGTATAAGAGGGACCACTACTGGGGATACTGTATAAGGGGCACTACTATGGGCCTGCATGAGAGGGACCACAACTGCATACTGGGGGTACTACTGGGGTTAAGGTGCATATGGATAGGAATGTTCAGTTTGAAAATAAAGGGGTGTGTCATGTTGACACGCCCCATTTTTAAGTGACCACGCCCATTTTTTTTGCACATGGGGGAGTGGGGGGGGCTCCCTTTTCAAATTTGCCCTGGGCTCCAAATACCCTAGTTACGCCACTGCTTGCAGAACATAGAAAGAAACTAGTGGGCCTATATATCCCATATAGCGGCGCCGAGAAGGCAAGGGGAACAGGTACTAATTGGCCAGGCTTGTTGGAGGGGCTCGGTAGAAGCCTGGGTCTGTATCTGCCCCCCTCCTCCCTCTTACCTGTTAGCAGCCCATCACACGCTGCTGCTTGCTGAGCTGCAGTGGGAGACCAGGGAGACTGCTGCTGCCACTGAGCAGCAGCAGTCTCCTCTCCTCTACCTGTGTGGGGGAGCAATTATACTGATCGCGCCCCCCTTGATTTGCCCCGGGCTGAGGGGCTCGCATTCAAATAGGTTTTATATATTTTTCCTAAAGGGGGCGTGGCCATGCCTCTACAAATAGGCCATGACCACGGGTCGGCTCTCAACAGCCCTGATCCCATAAGATTGCAAGGAGCAGTGTATGGAGTGGATATATGATATCACAGGGTAGCATATTGTATTACAGTACAGCACAACAACACAAGTATTATAATAACACATGCAGGTGCATGGTCTGGGCCAGTACAGCCCTGTTAATTTCACTTTTGTGTATTAATGTAGTATATTAGGGGTTTGTAGTATATATGTATGAATATTAGGGGCAGATTCTTTCAGCTATTACAGTACACAGATTATGCTCACACCCCCAAAGGCTGCAAGAAGAAAAAAAATACAGGGACATGGGTGGTAACATTGAAAATACAGAGGTGTGGGTGATAGTGTCCATCTCTGCAGGCATTTGGGCCAGCATCACAGGGCTGTAAGGAGAGGTGCCACCGTCCAGCACACAAGGTTGAGGGGCTGCACCAGTGGCACCCTTCTCTGGCTTGTGTGTTGCCTAGAATCAAATGTGCTTTGAAAGGCACTCATTGGTGCAGTTGGATGTCACAACTAGCGTCACATGTTCTGGGGGGGGGGGGGGGGGGTAAGCATTTGTAGACAGAAGCCTACTGCACCTAATGCTACATCTGCCCTTGGAAAAGGCTGGAGACTAACATATCTATTAGCCAACCCAATCACACAGGTTATATTTGTAATAATAATATACCAATAATACACATGTTATCTAGGGAAATAAGATGTAACATGATCAGTAGGTGATGTTAGTAACTTACCAGATGTAAAAGAAGAAGAACTATAGCTGCAATGAATATAATCATAATGGCGCTATCTGCGATCAGCACTCCTATCAGTACTTGAACAATATGAATATCTATGCAAGAAAGAAACAAGTTAGGTGAATAACCTTAATTTCAATTGCAGCTTTGTTACACTTATCAATTCCTTATTTAAATATTGTCACACTCGTGTGCTTTATTTGTGGATTCTGGTAGTTGAGGGTTCAGGAGTATGGACAGAGAAACTGGATGGTTTGATATAATTATAATTTCAATGCAAAGAATGTATTATGACTTGATGAGACTCCCAGTATCAGAGAAGTTGGCTGAGACCCTAGTCAGAGGTGCGGAGGTTTCATCAGTGACCCCCGCACGGGAATTTGGGCTTAGCTGCGCTGGACGTGCAGGTTGCAGTCTCCTTCTAGGATTTCCCTGTACTGGCAACAGACTGACATGAATGAGGAAGCTGTGAGTTTGACATTGCGAAACGTGTCAGTGATTGGCTGCCTTATTCTACAACACTCCTCCTGATCCTTAGGAAAACTTTCTCCTACTGCTACTGCCTAATATAGGAGAGAACTACCATGCCAGCCCAGCATTGGACCTGTGCCCTGGAGACCTTTATTTTGCGAAGTGTTTACATTGCTAATTGGACCCTGGTTATATTTGGACACTGGATTCAACCTTTTGGTCCACAACCCATCTGTGCTTGGGGTAGCCCACTTGAGCCAACACGAGCCAGCACTGTGGAATGGACTTCACCTCATCTGCTGATTAATGGACTGGGAAAATATCTGGCTGGACTATCTCTAAACACCAGTTTATTTTCAAAGCATATGGACTTTTTTTCAGCTCCCCCACCGCAGCGCCTTGCAGATGCGGCCCGACCGCTGGCGTCCGCCGGCTTCCGCCCACCCAGTGTGAGCGGGAGCTTACAACCGGCGGTGTCATCCCATCTCCACGATGACGCGTCCAGCTCGCCGGCGTCCTCCGCTTCCCGCCCCCCTAGTGCAGGGGAAAGTTCCCCCGGCTCTGGGGAACCAAACCGCAGTGCCCCCTTGCAGCGCGCGGCTTCCCTTCCCACGCAGACCGCTTCCTCCTCGCAGCAGCCTCTGCCTGACCTCCCCGCATCAAGTGTGATGAATGCGGGGCAGGTGGTGCTTCGGACGCGAGCGCCGGGGACTGGGCATCTCAGGCCGCGTCATTATACATCCCCAAGGGATTAGCAACTTTGCAGTCTGCAGGCACGGAGGTCGCATTAACCCCCCACAGTAGGGCTTATATGGCAACCCCTGGTGCAAGTGCTGCAGGGGTTAATACAGCTGCCGCCATTTTAGGAATAAGCCTAGGGTCTCAAGCTGCAGGCTCCATTTTAGATGGAGCAACAGTGCCACCTACTGGCCAAACAGGATTTATGCAGGTAGTTAGTTTACATAGCTCACTTGCGACAGTTAATTTGCAAGCCCAGCCTTTAGCGTTAGGGACGCATAGGTCCATGGCTGCTAGCACATTCCCTGCAGGTTTTCCTGGTTTCCAGGTTTGTCCAGCAAACGTCCCACGGCAGCAATATTTTCACTTGACAGCATCCCCGCAAGTCACCTCATACCTACCTGCAGTAGTATCCTCCCCTGCTGCGGTGCAGTCCACTTGGTCGTCGGGGTCCCAGCTGAATTTTATGCCCAGCCCCAATTTCATACCACTTTCTGCGCCATTACAAGTAACCCCCCCACAGGCAGCAATGTTTGGACAAACACCATATTGGCAACAAGCTTTCTCATCCGTACAACAACCCCCAGGCCATTTCACGTACCCCTGGCAAGCAGGCCACATGCCGCCGGGTCAGTGGTTTTCTGGGTACACACCGGCTAATAGCACACCTGTTGCTACCCTTTTCTCCCGCCAGTGCCCCCCCCCACATCATGCTACCTCTACCAGCAGTGCGCACCTTTTACCTTCAGCCTCCCCAGTCCCTATTGACACAGAAACCTCTCCCCTTCCCCCCACTCCTGCTGCAGAATTGGCAATTTCCAATATTTTAACGAACACTGTTTCCGTTTCTGAGGTAGCTATCAATTCAGGTACTGAGGTAGCACCAGTGGAAGTTGTACGGAGGAAGAGACAAGCAACAAGCGAACAAAGGGTCTTAACCGAGGAGTCATCCAGTTCGGTTACAGCAGCCAACGTGGACGCGGTGGAGATTCCTGGACCATCTGGATCTGGTGAGCATGCGGTTTCTCATATGTCCTCTGTTAGTTCTTCATCTGCATCTTCAACCAGTAGCAAATCCTCCGGTTCGCCCAAGCGCCCGCGGAAGTTAGCAAAGTTAATTGCGCATCGCTTAGCTAAAAAAGCGGCAAAACAGAAAGATAAGGCGGTAGCTGTACCTTCCTCTGAGCCCGTGAATTTTTGGTGGTGCATTGCGCAAATACAGCTGTAACTAGGGGTTTACGAAAGAGAATGAAGGAGAAGATTAAAAAGGGGAAGTATGTAGACGTGTTTATGCTTACGGATGAGATGAAGAGGGATTTTGAAAAGGCTAGAAAAGCTGGAGGCATAGGTGAAAACGCTTTTCGGAGTTTTCATCACTGGTTAAGTTTTTTTTTAGTTTTTTCTGTATCTTATCTTGAAACAAGGCCCAACGAGCATCCCAACATTTTGAAATATCTATTTTTGGTCCACGAAATGTTCATAAAGTCGAGGGGTTATGTTTGGAGGGAATACGACAAAAAATTTGGTGGTCATGGAAACATGACCATGCCTTTAGGATTTAAAGACGTAGAGGTTTGGTTAGAAGTTACACAGCAAAACAAAAATACGTTTGAGGGCCAAGATAAAAAACACACACATGCGACTAAGGCAGGGCCTGGGTACGTAGGTAGGGAGAAATGTTTTGCATTCAATGACTCTAAATGTCACAGAGGCGCAAGTTGTCGTTTTAGACACTCATGTAGGATTTGTGGAGCAGGTCACCCAGCAAGAGAATGTAAGTCATCAGCAAGGGAAGGTCAATCCGAGCGCGTTACAGGCAGTGGAGGTAGTAAGTAAGGCGCCGTCTCCAGTGGTTCTTTCGGAACTAAATAAATGGTTGGCAAAATACCCCAAGTATGAAGATGCTAAATTTTTGCAGGCAGGTTTTAGTTCAGGTGTCAGTTTGGCCATTGTTGACTCGGTACACGTGGTAGCACGCAGGAATTTAAAGTCGGCAAGGGAGTTACTTCGTGTGGTGAGGAAGAAGGTGGAAGCGGAAATGAAGTTGGGCCGGATGTGCGGCCCTTTCTTAGATGAACCGTTACCAGGTTTGTGCATTTCCCCTTTGGGGTGGTGCCCAAGAAAGTTCCGGGAAAATTCCGCTTGATTCAGCATTTGTCTCACCCCCGGGGGGCCTCTATTAATGACGCAATTCCTGAGGAGTATTGTAGGGTTCGCTACCAGTTATTTGAAGAGGCGCTTGATTTGATTAGGTTTTTTGGCCCTGGGGCATTGATGGCGAAATTGGACATTGAGTCCGCTTTTCGCCTTCTTCCGCTTCACCCCAATTCCTTGCGGTTTATGGGGTTTAAATTGGACGGCCTTTTTAACTTAGATAAGTGTTTACCCATGGGTTGTTCTGTCTCTTGTGCATATTTTGAGAAATTCAGCACGTTTTTGCATTGGTGCATCCAGGCGGGCACCGGTCATACCGGCATAGCACACTACTTGGACGATTTTCTTTTTATAGGCCCAAGAGACAGTAACGTTTGTCAGGATCTTTTGTTTTCGGCTTGCGCATTGTTCAAGGTCATGGGGGTTCCAATTGCGCATGAAAAGACGGAGGTACCTACTTGTTGCCTTTCGTATCTGGGTATAGAAGTAGACACAGAAGCAGGTTGTTGTCGCATTCCGGCAGACAAGGTCCGGAAGCTGTTGGCCCAGATAGAAGAATGCTTGAGCAAGGACAGGGTGGGACTGCGTCAGGTACAGTCCCTCCTCGGCTCTTTCAATTTTGCCTGCAGAGTCATTCCGATGGGAAAAGTTTTTTGTAGGAAGTTGTAGAGGGCAACTGCGGGAGTTGTCAAGCCGCATCATACCATAAGAGATGAAGGACGACTTGCGGGTATGGTCATCGTTTTTGAATGATTTCAATTTGGAACTGATCTGGACTTCCGGGCCGGTATCAAATTCGGTCATTCAGTTGTTCACTGATGCGGCCGGTTCTTCAGGTTTCGGAGCTTTTTTCCAAGGGGAATGGCGTGCTGCCCCTTGGCCCCCATCTTGGTTTGCACGCGGTTTCACTGCCAACTTGCTTTTGTTGGAATTGTTTCCGATAATTGTGGCTGTGGAACTGTGGGCGAAAAGATTGTCGAATCAGAGCATTGTCTTTCGGTGGGACAATTTAGGAGTGGTTCATGCGGTTAATAACCAGCGTTCTTCATCACCACAGGCACTGCGGCTTTTACGCCACCTGGTTTTGAAGTGTCTACGGTTTAATATTAATTTTACGGCTAAGCATGTCCCCGGGGTTGACAATGGGATAGCGGATGCTTTATCCCGTTTCAACTTCGATAAGTTTAGAAACTTGGTGCCAAGAGCTGAAGCCCATGGATTAACGTGTCCTCCTTATGACTGGCAGATTATCGATCAGGCATAGCGGAATTGGCACGGAAATCCTTGGCGCCATCTATACTGCGAACTTATTCATCTGCTTGGCACGAACGGGAGGCTTTTTGCGGTAGTCGCCAGCGGGAGGGTAAGTCGGTGGAGGATCGGTTGATGGAGTTTGTTTGGGGACACTATAGTCATTTCCTTACGGAGCATCCACACTGTGCCAGAGTAAGGAGTGGTGAGTCCTGCACAATGCAGGTTATGCCGTTATAGAGGAGGGGCGTTTTAGTCGTCCCCCAATTTTTTAAGGTAGTCAATTTGGCTAGAGCTGGTATGTGATAGCATCCTTCTTTGCCACCCTTATTATTTAAATTAAAATTAATTAAATAAATACAGTTTAATTTGAAACCAATTGCAGTGGTGTCTTGTCGTTTTTTATTAGTTGTAAGCTAGCTTAACGAGTTATATTTACAAGTGTTAATTGCAATAAATTAATGGACAGCTTAAATTAGCTGAGGTCACGTATAGTCACGAAGCATGTAAGTGTCCTAATTTTTTGTAATTGGTTATAAAGGTTGGGAACCTGTTGCTAGGTAGATTAGTTGGTTTGTTTGGTAGTGACGGACATAGGATTTTAGCCTATGAATGGTTTTTAGGGCGTATACCTTTTAAGTAACTATTTAAGGAAGGATTTGAATAGGGTCCAGCCTCTTTGCAGTTTGGAAGTCCCACCCACCCACCCAAAAGGCTATAAGTTACATGTTGTTTGTCTTACTAACCTTTAAAATAAGATATAGAGGTACCACAAGGCGGGAAGGCGCTACTAGCCAGCGGCCACAAGTGGCATAAGTGGTCGTTGTGGGGCACTTACCCTTTTGAAAGACGGCGGGTATGTCCTACACCTGCGGGAGGACAGCGGGCGTTTCCTTACGGAGCGTCCACACTGTGCCAGAGTAAGGGGTGGTGAGTCCTGCACAACGCAGGTTATGCCGTTATAGAGGGGGGGCGTTTTAGTCATCCCCCAATTTTTTAAGGTACTCAATTTGGCTAGAGCTGGTGTGTGGTAGCGTCCTTCTTTGCCACCCTTATTATTTAAATTAAAATTAATTAAATAAATACAGTTTAATTTTAAACCAATTGCAGTGGTGTCTTGTCGTTTTTTTATTAGTTGTAAGCTAGCTTACCGGGTTATATTTACAAGTGTTAATTGCAATAAATGAATGGACAGCTTAATGCCACTGTTACAAACTCCCCAGCACCAGCACACACTCTCTCCCTTCTTGCAGTCACTGCCAATACCCCAGCAGTAGCAGCACTCACACACACACTCCTACCCCAATTAGCTACCAACTCTACAAACACTACCAGTTGCTGATCAGGGTCTTCCGTTCTTGCTATTTGCTACTCCCACAGCAACACCAGAGGCAGCAAGTGCCATGTGTGTGAGAGTGAACAACCAACAAAGGAGGGAGGGGCCATGCACTCCAGCCTCTGCCCTGCCCATTTTATATACATTGGTGCAGCTTCCCTGCTGGAGATCCGTCCCTAGAGACCAGACTCAACAGTGGGGGCCCTGGGAAAGGTAAGACCACGGCACAATGCCCTGAGCGCCCTGCATGTTTCTGCTCTGGAGTGTATGGCAGAACTTTTAGCAATGAAGGCGGTCAGTGTGCCCCCTTTCAGGGCTAGCGCTCGGAGGTGACTGCCTTCCATTGTCTCCTGTATTTACTCCCCTGGCATGTACTGCAGACTTTCCCAAACTCCGCTATTACAGTCCAGGTTTCAAGGATATTCATGCTTGAGTCCAGATGGTTAAATCAAATTGACTGAGGTACTAAGTAAGTCATCTATGCTCAAGCATGGATAGCCTTAAAACCTGGACTATAATGGCGGAGTTTGTATGAATGTGCCAACTGATTGGACACGAGTCATCTAACCAGGTGACACAGTGCATATACACCTCCTAACATAGTAGTGTGAATGCCTATGCAATTAAATATTCCAGCTCCTTAACCAGTCATCAGCTCTGAGCAGCTACAGCTTTCATTTCATTGGTGGCAGTTCAGATTTGTATTTATTAATTTTTTAGATTGACGGCTTTGTCTCCATCACTTCTCTGCCAGTGATTGGAGCTGCCTCTCTTCAGACAATGCTCTGATTGGCTCTCTGTCTTTTCTTGACATTCAGACCAGATGGCTGAGGGGAAGCTGCTGTGTATGCCTAGCCGCAGCAGATCCTCACAACATGCTGTACCTCCTCTCTTGTCAGCCCTATGTGATGGTTAGTGATGTGGATGAAATGAGGTTCCGTCCGGCACTCCTTCATAAAACAAATAACTTGCTCCGGTGCCCTCAGCGAACGCTGAAATTCTAGAACAAAAAAGGCTGCGGCACTCTGAGACTTATAGCAAGATAAATATATTAAATAGTGTCACATGAAGCAAACCAACGTTTCGGAGCGATAAGCCCCTTTGTCAAGGTGTGTTCTATATACATTTTTATATATGAAGTTGACCATTTATTTATTATTGCCATAATAGCAGCAACCCCAAACCAAACACTTCACCGTAATTGTATTCTCACACATAGAGCCGTATTCAATTTGAGCGGACCCGCGATACTTTTCCACCTTACAGACTTTTCGCATACATCGCGTGTTTTGTAGGCGGAAAATTTTCGCACGCGTGACCGCTTTACCCCGTATTCAATTTCAAAGTACGTGAAAACAGGACCCGGCGAAACTTAAACAAGTGGAAAGTACTGTCAGATTTGGGGAAATCAGCCTGACACCCCCCCAATAGATGCTCTGACATGGGGGTTAGCTATAGTTACCCCTGATTTGGCTTGCTGAAGGTATTTGGTGTTTTTAAACGGGCTCAATAGCTGCTAAATAGCATTTTTGAATAAGTGGTGCAGAATAGTATTCTGGAGGTTTTTTTGCAGAAAATAACTTATCCCAGCAAATTTGGGGTACTTAAAAATGGGGGTCAGCATATTTTAAAGTTGCTAAAGTTAAGTTGAAAAAAACGTGAAAAATCCACCTGCTGCAAGCCCTTGCAATGAAAAAAAACACATGGGGCATACTTGGGGACCCACCCAGAGTGAAGTTCGCTAGTTTTTTACTTTTTGGCTGCAAATTCAAAGTGATTGGGGTGTTCTGCACTTTTTTCCACCTGCTATTAGTAAGCAAAACTTTTCCGCCTATTACATTGCATTGACTTTCAGCCTAGACGAAAAGCCTTCCAAATTGAATACAGGCGAAAATGACGTCATCGGCGAAAAGTTTCTGTCAAAAACATGCAAAAATGGCTTTTCGCCTCAAATTGAATACGGGCCTATATATTCAATATAACACCTTCTGCGCACGCCTATGACTGTAGTGCTGTGTAAGGTTTGTTTTTATTGTGTAATTAGCTCTGTATTATGTACTTTGTGTCTTGATATCTGCTTAAAGTTGCATGTGGGCCTAGTTCTGAGTCGCATGTGATGTTGGGAGCAGTTGAGCGATTATTTTCTAATGCACACTGTCCATGCTCACAGAGGGATCGATTTACAAAGCCTTGGATGGAGATACAGTGAACGGAGATAAAGTACCAGCCAATCAGCTCCTGTCATGTCACAGGCTGTGTTTGAAAGGAGCTGGTTGGTAGGTACTTTATCTCCGTCCACTTTATCTCCATCCAAGGCTTAGTAAATAGACTCCAGAGTCACACTTGCGATTGTGACGCACGGTCTCAGAAATGTGTTGATAAAGTATTGGGTGTCCTTGGGCTGTGACTGGGAGGTGGCTAAGCGAACACATGGTTATGGTCTTATTGGTGAGTTATGGGATTGCCACAGGCATGTCGCTGAAATGGTTTTGAACTCAGGGGCTAATTCAGTGCAATGCTAAATGCAGATATCCTGATTAGCGAATGTGCAGAACGGGTCCTGCGTGATCGTACGCAGCCCCTGCTATGACTCTGCCTGATTGACAGGCAGAGGCATTTAAGGGGCGGGGACGGCCAGCATACCTGGAAACGGGGGTGTTTCCGCCCCGTTTTCCGGGAGTGGCAAGGCCAGAGGCTGCGTCCAGAGACGTAGTTTCCTATCCTCGCAAGCCAGCCAGCCTGAGTAGGCTGAGGCTTACTCAGCTGGCTGGCGGCCCGGCACCGTCCACCATCACCGTCCACCTCGGTCGCAGTGCTGGGGTCATACACCTCCTGCTGCATTTGCATATTAGCAAGGACAGAATTGCAAAGCTGCTCGCATGCAGCTTTGCAAATCCATCCTAAGCTGAATCAGCCCCACAGGCGCATAATTGTTCACATTGGATGCCATACTCTGACAGTGAATCTGTATCTAGTATGAGGTGGTGGCTGTGTCTAAAGATGAACTAAGCGTATTACAGTGTCTAAAGATGCTCACAGTGGGCTTCTCAGCACATGCAAATGGGTTGGGTATGAAATGCCGATGGCTGGGAAGCCGTCTGACTAAATACTGACACTGCAAGCCTGTACGCTGAAGATCCAAACTGTGGCTGGTAAGTACCCTAACCCTCCCCCTCCTAACCCTCCCTTAGTGGTGCCTAACCCTAACCTCCCCCCCAGTGGTGCCTAACTCTAATCTCCCCCCAGGGGTGCCTAAACCTAACTCCCCCTCCCTGCACCCTAAACTTAACCCTCCCGGGGTGGTGCCTAACCCAAAACCTCCTCCCCCCAGTGGTGCCTAACCCTAACCCTCCCGGCATGGTGCCTAACTCTAAGTACCCCTGGGGTGCCTAAACCTAACCCTCCCCCACGCGGCTAAGCACTAACAGTGCCTGGGTTACCTTCGTTCAGGAAGCCAACTGTCTGGACATGTCCAATCTGCCCCCCCCTATTGTAATAACGGCAAGAGATGCACACATGGATGCTGCAGTGTCTGTCTTAGATTAGGTCCTATGTCTCCATTTGACCAGATAAAATTATTTATTTTTGCAAAGTAAAATAACTGAGTAGTCCACTTACCTTTTGTTGTCTGAATTGGTGCCCCATTTCCAGAGCTGATCAGTGGTAATATTAATGTAATAGTATTAATACACGAGAATTAAATTTTTGCTCCTCCTGTTTCGAAGACTTCCTTTCAAAAGAGTGAAATTGTTATTGTCTATGACATCATTGTGAGCCACAGCTCTATTGTGCCCAGATTGGAGCGGATGTAGATGCAGGTGGGTTCAAGATGGGTAGGTGTCTGGGGGTCTCCATCGCATTTCGGCACAGGTGCCTTCTTCAAGGACCCTACTCCCCACACTGTGGATACGCCCTGTCACCCCAAATCACCAACAACTGGGCAGTGTGTGCTGCCACGAACCATCTAAGAGACATTTACCTTCCAGGAGCACTGTGCCTCCTACTGAGCAACTACCACCCTCTGCACACACAGATACAAATAAACATATTTGTTTCTTCCATCATCCATCCAGCCTCCAGTATTTCTGTTCTACAACAACACATCCACCACAACACACAGCCATCTGCTCCCCCCATTCTCCCCCTGTATTTTCCCTCCTCCCTCTCCCCACCAATGCACACACAACCAAGAAGCGCACGTACCCTCCAATCTTACCATATCTATCCAATAGTAGGATCAGGTACTCCTACTGTACGGTGCAGCACCATCCACACCTGGACCCCCCTCTCTCTCTCCCCCATCCCTCCTTTTTCTATCCTCACACCTTCCCCCCTCCATCATCCAACCCCCTATATAAAATTTGTGTTGCATTCAGGAAAAGGCAGTCTGGAGGTCCATGGGATGTGGGCAAGAGTCCTCTGGACTCTGGAGAGATGGACAAGGTAAGCCAGTGGCTCCCAAGTCATACTACCCAAGCCTGGCTGAGGCAGCGCACGGCCTGACTCACTTGGGAAAGCAAGGTATGTGCAAATTGGTGAGAGCATACTGGTGTGCACCAGGTTTTTCTTCCCAAGCAGAAAAGAGAGCAATGTCCTGTTTGACCTGCTTGAGGAAAAACATTGGGAAAACAATCCCTACCGAGCCATCCCACATTCCTCCGACCGATGGACCTTTTCAAGTAATACAAATTTATTTCATCCAATTACCACCCTGCAGGAATCTCAAGTATGTATTAGTGTGCACTGATGTGTTTTCTAATTGGGTTGAGGCATACCCAGCTGCCACTAATACTGCTGCGTTTACTACTAAGAAAATAGTTCAGGAGTTTGTATGCAGATTTGGTATCCCTAGAATTATTGAAAGTGATAGGGGTACTCATTTCACAGGTGATGTCTTCCAAAACATGTGTAAGTTGATGGGCATTAATAGTAGACTTCACACCCCTACCAACCGCAAGCCAGCACCAAGGTGGAGAGGATGAACGGTACTATTAAAAATAAATTAAGTAAGATCATGGCAGAAACTGGACTGGGGTGGCCAGAAGCATTTCCACTTTTCCTTCATAGTATCAGGACAACTCTGAGACCCCCTCTCAATCTGTCCCCTTTTGAAATACTGTTTGGTAGACAACCTCATTTGATTGTAAGTCTGCAGGAAGATTGAAAAGTAACAACGAGGTTACTGTAAGGTATCTTATAACAATGAGTAAACAGTTAAAGCAGCAACAGCAGAAACTGAAATTGTTGTCATATGATATGCCTGAAACAAACTGTCATGATGTTGAACCTGGAGAATTTGTTATGATCAGAAATTTCTTACGTTCAGGTTGTTTGACAGATTGGTGGGAAGGTCCATATCAGTTGTTGCTGACAAGTACAACTTCCTTGAAAGTGGCAGAGAGAGATACCTGGGTCCATTCCACTCACTGTAAGAAGGTCAACCAACCAGTGGAGAGACAAGGCAGAATCAAGGCAGATAACGTAGACCTGTCAATTGCAAGTCTGTTCCGGGAGGGTTAAAGGTTACAGTGAGATACCAGAGCTAAAGAAATTTGTAGATCATTGTTTTCAGCAATGGAGTGGCCTGCTGTGGTTATCTTTGTGTTTTCTACCAGAGTTTTCATCATCCTGGGTTGTTTCGGGATCTCTGATTTCTGTGATGGAGGACAGAGGATGGACCTGGGAGCTGATGGTGATATTGATGTAGTGGAGTTGGGAGAAGGAGCAATCCAGTCACAAGGGCGGTATCTGACCAAACCCAGTACAGTAATACTTAAGAGATCTGTTATTTTGGAAACTCGAAAACAGTGTGAAGGTCTATCGTCTGAGGGCTATTGTATTTGTGAGTTTTGTGGGTCTCTAATTGATGAGAATTGCATTCAACGGTGCCAACCTAAGTATAACCTGTATTGGGGTGGGTATCATTTAGAGGATTATCATACCATGGTGGGCAAAGTTTTAAACCAAACTGACTGTTGGGTGTGCTCTCACGTGCCTCAAGGACAGCATAATGTAGGGTTAGTGCCATTCCCATTGAATGTCTCTGAGGTTTTAGAATTACAAAGAGGGGATGCACTTGATAGAAAATTTCTTAAGTCCAAACCACCTAATTTAAACTCCACCAGTACCAAGTAGATAGATCACTTTTATGTATGAACCTTAGCAACTTCAATAAACCAGGAATTTGGGAGGTGACTGGGAATAACCAGACGATGACCTGCTCACTAAGAGCTGATAATGAACTTATAGATTTTGAACTTTTGCGCACAATTAAAACAGGTGAAAGACACTTCCGGTATAAATATACACTACGTTCCACCAAGGAAATGGTTGGTAGGGTACCAGAAGGGTACTGTGCCAAGGTATTACAACCAGAAACTTGTGTGAGTCAAATGGGAGAACCTGAAATAGGATCACTGGCTAGGGAAATGCATTTGACGATAATGATGTTTACTATCCCTTATGTTCTCCCCGATGATGTATATTTTATATGTGGTAGAAAAGCGTATAAGTGGCTCTCTCTGAGTTCAGAAGGTTTATGTTACCTGGGAAGGGTACTCCCAGAGGTTATGACCCTTACACATGGTGAAATGCTTGGTATTCATAAAATCACACCATCACCATATCTTCACACACAGTATGAACACCGTGACAAGAGAAACATGATACCTGGTGATGTACATAAAGCCACACAGTTAATTAGTGAAACAACCGGCTTTCAAGTTTTAGTCACATTGGATCCCACCAGATCACTCGGGGTACTCTAAATTTCAAATATATTCAAGATCTTGCTAAATTAATAGATAATATCACCGAGATATATGATAATATAGGTAGGGAGTTACAAGCTTATAAGAAAGAACTTGTGCAACATAGGCTAGTGTTAAATTATTTAACAGCTGTCACTGGAGGGTATTGTGTAACTTAGGCCACCCAATTTGGTGTAAAGTGTTGCACATATATTACAAATAATACTAGTGACCCCAAGGATGTGATAGACCAGAAGATGGACGAAATTCTGCAGCTGAAATGGGAATTTCAGAAGACCCATAATTCTTCAGTGGCTGAAGTAGAGGAGAAGGTAGAAGAATGGGTTTCATGGTTGAACCCAGTGAAATGGTTCTCCGGTCTAGGAGAGTGGGTCCAGGAAATGGTTGCTAGTATAGGTAAACTCCTGATCCTCATATTGGTTGTCATCATAGTAATTGGCTTATGTGTCAAATGTGTTCCTACTGTGTTGAAATGTGGAAAATGCAAAGATAAGGTAAACCGAAGGAATGAAATTATGATGGTGGACAGTAGTAACAATATGAATACTGAGGTAAATGAAGGACTGCATTACAACCCTGAACTAGAATGTACCATCAGATAATGTATAGATTTAGCCATGCATGAAATGTATTATGAAGTGTTATTTTAAACATCTTAAATAATGTAAGTCCCTATCCCCTTCAAGACTTCCTTTATAGGTTAGGTGCATCCCCACATCTTTCCCATGATCTTCCAAGATCCGCAGTGTGCGTTTAAGGGTAGTTTTTTGTCCCCCTTAGAGACTCATTATTGATGGTTTAAGAACCACCTTGTGCCATCCCATAATATAACATTAAATAATGTCATAGTGTAAGCCTAAATTAATTTTAAATTCAGAGTGTGATAGCATATTGTTTGCCATCAAAGGGTGGACTGTTGAAGCCAGATGATTGGCTGAGACAGAATCTGTTAAAATTAAAATCTGTATGACTCCATTTTAGCAAATCTCACAATATCAGTACATACAGCGATGTTATTACTTAGCGTCGTGCGATTCCCACGCAAATGGAACAATGTTAAAAGTCCTCATTATATAAATACATACATTTACTAAAACATATAATATGAACTATCCTACAAAACACGTACCATGGTGTACTCCACAAACACGTAGATGCACAACGCTAACTAGCGTCTTTTCTTAATAGCCTTACACTTACACATTGCACACTTACATAGAAAGGTTCCCTAGCATTAAGGTTAATATTCAAGGTTATATTCATTATTAATATGTTATGAATTGACTGTATTTAAGATCTAAGGTTCAGTACACGTGTTTGGTGCTATTCTGAACCACTGTTTATTTGCAGACTTCCAGTTCCATCGGCAAGGAAATCGCAACATGTGTCTGTGAATTATGGATCATAGAGAGATAGGCATTGAAATGTGCTCTGTAATGTAATGTTTATTAGCCAGTTTAGACGGGAAATGGACACAAAGAGCTGTTGGAGGCTGAACTATTACAATACAAACTGACCTATGAACTGCATCGTAACAGAAGAGCCAGGAGGTAGAACCAATGGGATTATGCCAACTTGTTCTATTGTATTGCCTATCTCTGCAAGGGTTTATATGCAAGCACCTTGGATCTGGTAGTTAATTATCCTTCTTTTCTGTTGACGGAGGTTTCATAGTTGATGCTGGGAAATCTGGATCCAGAGCGCATGCGTATGTAGTCGACTGTATCTTATGATTGCATAATTTGTTTGTGCTAATTGTATTTAGATCACAGCGTGTAACTATATGCTTTTTGGTGAATAATATATTTTTGTGCTTTGGAACCACAATCAAAGTCTGGAAAGCAATTATTTCTTGTGCGACTTATAACGCTAAATAGCAACATTTAGGGTGTATAGATCATTAGGTATTCATAGCATCTCTGTGTATGTGATCCAGGGCATCTCTATGCATGTGCAAGCCTTTACGTTGTCATACTTGTGTGTGTGTGTGTGTTTGGGACAGAAATAAATTGAGTGTTGGAGTAGAAATTAATTGAAGTGGAGATAGTGGGGATAAAGTGAACTGAAGTAGAAGTGTATAAATTAATTGAGTGGGGAGTACCTGGGGAGAAATTAATTTTGTCAGAGCATTTAACTAATAGGAGGGGGTATAAATGAATTTAACTGGAAGGGTCATGCAGTGATTTATCTGAACTGATTTAAGAAGGGAACGGGGTGATTTTGGCCAGGGAGTTGACAAGGAATTGATTTTGGAGGGGCATGAAATGACAATATGCATGGGGACACTTTTTAACTGAGGCAGCAGTCCACCCATGTGATCTTATTGTGGCTGACCGCAGGGGGCAGGGCTGCAGCAGGGGCACAAATAGGGGGGCAAATTGGACCTGTTCCCCAGGTGATAGACAGGGGGGAATGCCAGCAGGGCAGCCTGAGTTGCAGTTGTCTCAGCAGCTGAGATCACAGACAGACAGCAGGGAGGGAGGGCAAACCAGAATAGAGTTACCATCTCCCAGGAGCAGTGTGCTGAAGGAATAGGCTGCTTCCTCCTCACCGATGGCAGTGCACACGCATTAGGACTCTCCGGTCATAAACCTGGAATTCACTTCTCCACAAGGACAGGTCTATATTGGGAGAGCAGTCCCAGCAGCTAAGTGTTCATGCATACCAGCATTAAAAAATGACAGGGCTGAATATATCACAAAGTATTGCAAATACTTGATTCTTTTCGTCCTGAGGGACATAATTATTGGGTTAATGTACATAAATGGAATTATTTGATACTGCTGGGGCTAATTAATAATGAGGATTATGTAATTATTGGAAATGGGTTAGTTATATAAATTACATTGAATGGTGTTATTATGATGATGCTGAAGTAATTAATACTATACTTTTTGAGGAAGGTTTAATTATTGATAAGGCAATGATGTTGTATGGTGATCAAAATTATTCCTCTGTATTATATGGTGGCCACTAATGATTTTTATTGTATGAAAGCCACTGCTATTAGAATTACAGTATATGGCAGTCACTGATGCTTTCTGTATTATGTGGAGGTCACTATGATGTTCTCTTCATTATATTGCGGTCTATGCATTGCTGTATGTATTGTATGGTAGTCACTCTGGTGTTCTCTGCATTATCTAGGATCATATAGGTAGAGGGTGACTACTATATACTGGGGAGGGAGGGGGGCTGGGCACACCAAGATGAGTTTTTGATCTGGGTGACAGAAATCCTAACTTCACTGCTGGACTATGGCCTCTGCAAGTGATGACGTTCCTCCACAGTTTGAATTGACGCTAGGCTGTGCTGCATAATTCCACCTCCATTACATTCAGTATGAATGTCTATTTCATGTTACTTACCTGGCTGATTATGAGTGAGGAGATTACAGCACACTGGACGGGATGCACTATCATCAATAATGTGGTCAAACCCCCGAAAATACTGCTTTCAAGGGTTTGACAGCATTCTGATATGCTCCAAGCTTTCCGCAGCTTGGACCCTATGACATTACCCAATAGAAGCCTATGGGCTTCTTTCCACAAAGTGCTGTGAGAGGGATCCAATCAGTTCACTCCAAGCATCCCCGACAGTGCACGTGGCATTCTGCGCATGCGCAGAGACTTCTGAGTCATAAACATGGAAGACCTTCTCTCACAAAGGATAGCTCTTATCGGTACAGCTGTCCTTTGCAAATTTCTTCATGCATACTGGTGTTATTAATGCCGGCATGCATGCGATGAGTGGCGATATGCATTGCATGCAAAATGAGATGATTGATACATCCTGCCCAGGATGCAGTAACCCACCCATGTGATCCTAATATGGCTGACCTCAGGGGCCGGGGCTATGTGCTTTGGCAGTATACCATGAAGGGGCAGAGTCAGACTGGCCCACAGGGGTGCAGGGGCCTGGGTAGTGTTGGGCTCTTCTGGGAGGCTCATGACATAGGTCACACATACTGTGTTGCACGCCCGTCTGCACACTGCTCCAAGCTCTGCACTGTGTGCTCAGTCACTGAGTGTGACTTTTTATTCTGGCCTTCCCCCAGTGGGCCCTTCATGCCCCAGTCCAACACTGTGAATGGGGTAATTTAAAAAGAAAATATATACCATAGTTCATTGCCCCCTGTCCACCAGCTATTCCCTTACATTTCCCTCTGACCAACAGTTTTGATCTCCAAAGCCCCTCTGTCCACTAGCTTATTTCCCTCAGCTATTCTGTCTGATTTCCCCTAACCACTAGCTATTCTCTCATTACCCACTAGTGCACAAGTTCTCAAACTCGGTCCGCAGGACCCCAAACAGTGCATGTTTTCCAGATCTCCTCACAGAATCAAAAGTGCAATAATTAGCTCCACCTGTGGATCTCTTAAAATGTGTAAGTGAGTAATTAATACACCTGTGGACCTGTCAGGAGACCTAGAAAAAGTGAACTGTGTGGGGTCCTAAGGACCGAGTTTGAGCACCACTGCACTAATGTGCCCCACAGTATTACTGTGAAAACAAAATTGTTGCTGGCATGCATCCCGAGAGGCATGTGAAGGTAAAGCTGGTGTGCAGTTGTCATAGTGTATAGTGTGGGGAGATAGGTAAACAGTGGTATTTACATAAAGGGACAAATACCAGAACTCAAACAAGTCATCATGAAAAGTGTATTTTGGCATATTATTTTTTCCTTTTTTTGCTCTGTTCTGCCATCTGATATTTGGAAACTTTCCCCTGGAAACCCAACTGTATTGCCTTTGGACAACAGTTAAAACTGGACAGCATAAACATCAAATATCAGCGCTTCTGTTCAGCTCCAATGCCAGACGATCAGAAAAACTTTGTTATTTAAAGAATTATTTTTATTTTACAAAAAAAAACTGTGTGTGAGGGGCTGCACTATAGGCATTGGGGGGAAGGAGGGGCGGTAGGCCAAAGCTTTACCTAGGGTGTCTAGAAACTTTGCACCAGCCCTGGATCCGGGCCCACCTAAACCTCTGGATCCCATAGCACTGGCACTCACATAGCTATGCCCATGGTTGTGAGTATAAGAGACAGTTATATATTACAAATGTTGACAGTATACAGATCTGAAGAGAGTGTACAGCTGCCCATAAAAGGGCAGGTCCTGATGCATAACCTGATGAAAAAATAGACAGCAGAGCAGAGATCACAGGGGCCTCATTGGTGCCTAAAGTCACAGCTGGACCTAGACATATAGTATAGTCAAAAATTAGCTAAGGGCACCTGGAAAATCCTAGGGGAAACTGGGCACTGGACATCTAAGCTCCTCTGCGCCAGCGGCAGATTTCAGAAGTCCCGGATGACAGTGGCTGTCCTTCAATGGGATTTACAAGCTTTCCGCAACTGGTGAATCGCTGCCTGTCATATTATATATGACAGGCAGCAGCAGCAGAAAACCTGTACAGCTCAGCGCGAATCATACAGTTCCTGCAGCTTCCATCAGTTTGATGCCATGACCTAAGCTCATGTCGTCGTCATACACAGCAGAGAGCATGTCGTGGAGGAGAGAAGAGGGAAGACAGCAAAGGTAAGTAAATAATGAGTGCTGATTGGAGACACACAATGGTAAGAGATTTGATGGCTGGAGACACAAGGGGAAGAGATTTGATGGCTGGAGACACACAAAGGGGAGAGATTTGATGGCTGGAGACACAAGGGGAAGAGATTTGATGGCTGGAGACACAAGGGGAAGAGATTTGATGGCTGGAGACACAAGGGGAAGAGATTTGATGGCTGGAGACACACAAAGGGGAGAGATTTGATGGCTGGAGACACTGACACTCTCTGCCTCCCCAGTCACCCAGTGTCATGAAGCCATGCCCAATCAGTGATGCCACACCCCCTTATCGGGTCCCACATTGGGGGGGTCCACCAGCCAGAATCTTGCCTAGGCATCAAATTGGTCAGGGACGGCTCTGCCTAAAGTTATATGTAAATTTATGCACAATATAAACCACAAATATCTATTAGGAAAGATTTTGTAGAAGTAGAATCAAGTAGAATAAATAAAAATATTCAATACAGTATATATTTGGAAAAACTAACACCACTACCTAAGGAGTGCAGGCATTGTAAGTGTAGGCAGTGTAGGAAGTTGGAACATGAAAATCCCGTTCATTCTGTTGGAAATACTGGCTTATAAATTATGAATATCTTGAAAAGACAGGATGGACATAGGGACCAGGCCATTTTAACCTGGCAAATGATGGGTCCAAAATATTAGTACGAAGCTGAATCACCAACACCACTTTTAAAATCATGAGCTTACCATGGACACAGTCTAAAAGTTCAGTGCCTATTTTTGGAGGTATTGTTTTTGGATGGCTTTATCAGAGTGACAGACGTGACATTTTGAACAGTACATCATGTTACCTTCCTGAATGTCTGTGCACAGAACCTTTGAAAGATTTACACAATGAAACCACTGAGAGGTGACACACTAGCTATTAACATCAATAGGCTCATTGATTTTACAGAACCACGTTGTTGGTATGAAGCCGAGAAGAGTATTTTCTTTTTTTTTTTCTTGCAAAACCCTGACATTCGCTTTTAATCTGAGATATTTCACTAATGATGCTGAGATTTGGACATGGACAAAGGAGTGAGACTAGAGGAAATACTGTACAAATAACATTTATTTGCCGTGATTTGATCAGGTGGGGTCAGGTCAGTCTAAATTGCCAGTGGTGAGAAACTCTTCCCTAACAGGAGGTTACCTAGGAGCAGATGTCGCTGCAGCACTGAGATAGGAGCTGGGTTTTAGCTCATTCTTCCATATAGTTTATTTTATATATGAACATTTGATATTATTTGGCAAAATTGTGAACTTAAAAAAATGTGAATCCATCACTTTCTTCAGCTGTTGGAAAATGACAACATGTGATTATCTTTAGAAAGGTTTCTATTATACATTGTATTATAGAATTGGAGGATAGTGAGACAAGGCAAACTAGTAATAATGACTACATCAATATTTCCCCCATGATCTTTTAATATTATACTGATGTTGAGATTGGCAGATAACCTATTACTGAAGGACATGCCCCAAATAATGTTTTTTTTTTATTACCCCAAAATTCAAGTAAATTTTTGGGGGTGTCCCATTTTTTAAAAAACTTTTTTTAACACAGATTATTTTTAGGGGACGCTCCCAGGGGTGCAGGCTATTTTTTTTAAGCCTGCACCCCTAAACCCCAATTCTGCCCTTTTTTTCACCATGTAAAACATGGTGAAAAGTTATCCCCGTTTTTTAACAAAGACTTTTCGCACCGGCGAAAATTCCTTGAAATTGAATACGGGGATAATGCAAACAGGCGAAAATGACGTCATCGCCGATAACAAGTTTTCGCTTCAAATTGAATACTGCCCTATGTCTGCAACAGCTTAGACTCAGAAGGCTGATGGCTGCCTGATCTGCATTCAATGTTTTTGATGTTTCCGGTTTTGTGGGCTAGCGGTGGATGTGAGATGCTTTCAGTGGGCGTCTCTTAACCCTGGACTGTGAGTGGGTCATTAGCATATTTTCACATTTACAGTACTTTCTATGAGAAATCACAGCTGCGATGGCACTTGCGTGCAGATCTGAATCTGACCCATTGTTATGTCAGAGAGGAACAAATATAGGTGGGTGAAATTTATCAAGTCTTGGAGAGAGATAAAGTACCAACCAATCAGCTCCTATCATGTTACAGGCTGTGCTACAAAAATGACAGTTAGAAGCTGATTTATTGATACTTTATCACTGTACACTTTATCTCTCTCCAAGACTTGATAGAACTGCCCCCACAGTCTTTGTAAGGTGTAAATTAATATTAATCTTCACCTCTTGCTCATCAGATATAGCCCAGTTTTGAAGACAGAGGGGATAGACCAATTTGTAATTAGCAAGATCATCAGAATGCCAAAAGAGAATTCAGGAGATGTGTGAGCTGATACTGTGGGAGGCATTGACCTGTCCACCGAAGTACTTGCGTAAGGGAAGACAGAGTGGAAAGAGACACTTGTCAACTTTTCTGATCAGGAGCTCTCTGGTGTTAGGCTGACTTCCCACTACATTTCTGCTAACTATCAAAGTGTGGTGTATTTCTTCTCCACTACAACATAAACAGCTTATATTTTGGTACATCTCCTAATGTGTGCACATCAGATGAATATGAATATGTGATGTTCAGCGTTTCAGTTTAACAAACTGTCATCAGTTTAACTGAAACGTTGTTACAGCAGAGGACCGTGAGGACCTTTTTCTTTTTTTTATTCGTTTAGTGTGTACCGCCAACCCCCCAAAAGTTACTGATTACTATGGAAGAGAGAGCCAAGCTGGTGTATGTTTTATATATAAGAGCCTGTCCTGGCAATAAGTAACTGTACATGTGCAAAGCAAAATCCCTGCGATGGGCATGGGGAACAGTTCCAGGGGGCTTTTTCCCTTAGAGGTAAGTGAGCTAATAAGGGACATATTAATGCCTGACTGGGTCCTTGTGCATATTAATGCCTGAGTGGGTCCCTTCACCTGTTACTGCTCTGGTAATCGGATCTCCCAAGCTACAACATCCTCCCAGTGATATTCGGGACGATGGCACATGTGCACAACATAGCAATGGCTTTGGCATAGTGCCAGAGTCTTTGCTTTCATAGCACTGCGCCATTTTTTCAAAGATGTCAGTGGGAAGATGGAGTTTGTTGACACCAGGTAGGTATTCGCTGGGTGTGTGGTGCGGGTCCCCTTGGACCCAGGACCTGTGTGCACCCATTATAAATAATACCTATAGAGCTAATATTATCTAAAAGTAATGTATTGCCCCAGCAAAGCCGTTCCCTTACAAAATAATGGGGACAGCTGCTGTGAACCCTGCAGTTGGGAAAGAAGGAGATATCTCCAACATCCCCCACTTTATGGCCTTCATAAATAGCTGGGATACTTAATTCTGCCTTAACCATGGGTACTAAGCAGCCGTTTCCACATGTTTTAAGGACAGAATTACTTTGATATATGGGCAACTATGTGAGGCCCTGAGTGTATCTTAGTCATCTTTCTATATTTGCTGAAATGTGTACTGTAAACATGTTTCGCTTATTATATGAATGTGAATCTGCAGTAAATTAACGTAAACTTATGATAAACTTTTACAGTTGTATTGTGATAACAAGTTATCATTTCTAATATATTTATCAACTACAATAGCTGTAATACCTTCTATTTTTCTTATTTATTGGGACAAATGTCTCCATGTCTCATACTGATAATAATCTTGACAGTACTCACTTGAAATAGACCATTGTATGTATTACTTTAATTGCATCCAGGAACGTCTGTGAAAATAACACAATCTTTTGCAAATATTATTTGTTCATGAGTAAACAGTCTGATGTACTACTCACAGGATCATTCCCTGGGGGTTGGTGCAAAACATCGTCCTGTGTGTCCACTCCTGGCTGTCAATTGGGAATCTCCTGCTTCAAGGAAAATGCATTTGGTTTATTTCTATCTATACTTGCTGGTCTATCAGCTGTATGCATTTGCACTTGGGGACATGTCAGTATTCGCAATAACTTTCCAGTACCCTTCTTAACTTTCACATCATTCTCTACTCCCCCATGAATTGACCCGTCATCCTGGACATTTACTGATGGAATGTCTGTTTTTTCACTACCAATAAAGATTTTCTTCTGTGAGTTCAATACTTCCTGTTTAGAGGGCAGATAATTATCAGCATCTCCCCTAGCCTGGCATGGTGGTGTAACAACAACATCAAGACCAAGATATGGATACCCCATGTTTTGGTCGTCACATGCTTTTTTTAAACAACGTTTACCCTCTGTCTGTTCTCTTCCAAAAGTCATTGTATTTTCATTGATGTTTGAAACATTGCAGTTTGGTTTCACAGTATTGCCCTGTTGGTTGTACCCTATATTTGGGGTGTCTATCACATTTCTTGTGTGCTGTCTGTGAGTTCTTTCCTGGTATGGCACCCAATCATTATATTCCTTTAAAGTTAATCGGAATTCATGGGGCCTATCTACAGCTCCAGAAGGACTTCCTTGTTCTACAAAGGTGAGTTTACAGCAAGCGTATAGTAGAGAGTTAGTGGGTCCCCTTCCTGATTCATATTCTGTAAAGGGTAAAGTACAAGTGTAAAGTTGAGAACCTCCATAGTCCATTCCCACTTCTCTCTGATAGGGCATTTGGCCCCTCATACCGGAGGGATAGCTTTTATAGCTTGCATATTCTTTCTGCTCCGACCGAATCTCCTCTGGATTGTAGATCCAAGATTGTGTTTCAGGGAAGGCTGATATTTGCAAATGAATGGGGCTTTTTTGTCCAAGGTTCGGTTCCTCTCCATGGGTGTACTGGACACTTCCAACTGGGTCATATGATCTGCTTATGCTGTACTGGGTGTTTTTATTCGGGGTCAATAAATCCGTTTCATATTCTGGAAAGTAAGCAGCTTGATCCAAAGTACTGACTTGTTTCTGGGAACTTGGAGCTATTTCCTCAAACTGATATGAAGGTCCATTAGTAGAAAACTGCAGTCTATCTTGGGTTTTTATAGGACCAGGTTTTGAAATCAACAAGAATTGTCTTTGATTGTTTTGATACCTATCACTGGGGATGTATAATTTTCTCCTATTTTCTTCTGCTGAAGGGACTTGTATATTTTTTAAAGGACCTACCCAACTATTTGGCTGGAGCTGAATAATGTCAGATTGAGTTGTTGTAAACTCATTTTCTGGATAAATAATTTTTCTTTGACCCACTGAGTAATCGGGACTTCTTTGTTGTTCTGTAGGATTTTCAAATTGATTTTGTGTTGGGTTATGATGAGCATACACTGCAGCATTATCTGAGGGTAACGCACTTACTAAATAAATAGTCTCTTGCTGTGGTCCAGAATCCCCTGTGCTGATTTGTGTTGTAATGTGTCTGTTGCTCCACCTACTGCCTGTGTCAAAAGTTCCACTTTGTTCATAGGGGTTGTCATTCTTTAAAATGACATTGCTGTTCTGGCTTACCGTGGTGCCTTTATTTTCATAGATATTATTTTTTTTACTTGTCTCACTTAGTTTTGGCTGAAACTGACTATTGTGATGGCTTGAAAAGATACCCTTAGGAATATTTTCCTTCTTTACTTCAATTAGAGGTTGTCTGAAATACTCTGTAAAATATTCATTATGTTCTGGGTGAACAAAAATAACATCGTGGTTGGGCACATTATTTTTATTTCCCAGCCAAATTGGATGTTCCCTTGGCAGACCATTCTCAAGTCGTTTTGAGAAATCTTGATAGTTGACTAAATTATTCCCATTGTATCGCTGACCATCATTTCTAGTGATACTCACTGTAGGACTGTGTAATATTCCCCTTACTTCACTTTCTCCTGGTGTAGCTACTCTACCTGAGAATGTGCCCCCATAAGAGGATTGTTCTTCTCCAGTGAAGACACGTTTTTCAGAAGGTAGTTGATGTGGAAGAGGTGATTTATTTACTAAATGATCAGGTGGATGAATGCTACCTGGATGGTCTCCACGTCTCGTTAAAACTCTGTTAACCGCATAATACTTCTGTTGCTGGTTTCTCAGCATATTCTCATGATGTGATGACCTTATGAAGTGGTGTGATGGCCTCGGTGCACCTGACAATAAGCTTACATGTCTCCCATGGATAGAAGGGTCCCTAGGCATACCTGCTGAATATGTGCTTTGACCATCTAACCTAACATTGGTACTTTGTGGATTCTCTCCCACAAAAGTGTCATTCTGTGCTGTACTGTTTCCTACACCATGGTTCACTGTTGTTGAATTAGTGTCAACTGTTGTATTGCTGCTCTCTGTAACTGGGGGATCTGCTACTGGTGGCTCTTTCTCTTTAATGGCTTCTTCATCTTCATTGGCTTCCTCAGAATTATATGGTGGCCTGCCTCCAACTCCAAAGTATCCAAAGTAATTGCCCTGTTGAAAGTTTGACATTTTGAAGGTTAATTTATTAGTAACCAAACAGTATGCTTTATTAATCTACAGATGTTTAATAATAACAATAAATCATTGGTAATAATAACTGGAATTGTATTCATTTACATTTCTTTATAAAAACAGGATATTTATGTGATGTAGATTCCTACTTACATATAAGGTTCTAGTTAGATCACAGTAATAACTAGCTGGACTACACTTGGTTTAAGAACCTATTCACACTTGTGTTTTTGAAACAACAATTAATGTGTTTGATGTGTTACACACATCATTAACTCATATAACATTAATTAGTATATATATATGGCTGCAACAGAATTCACCATGAACAGAGAATAGATCATTCTCAATTTGCTTTATATGGTGGTTTCTCCTGTTAGGAGAACACATCCATATTTCTGTGGTTGCCGGCAAATGTATATAAGTTCCCTATGGCCACCCCCATTCCTCGAGCGTGCTATGTGGCATAACTTGTGCATGTAATAAATCTGTTATTAAGCTATCCACATAAGACTCCATCTTATCACAAGATGGTGTGTGCCTTTAAGTTATTCATAGCTTTAAATGTGTAGTATTACACAGAGACTGATTTCTGCTGAGCTTTGAGCTGAACAACCTTGAAATGTATAAGCATGCAGATAATGTTATGAATAAGACTGTGTATCCTAACCCCACTAACACTCCCATGTGTACAGATAATAATGTAATGAATGCTAACAATGACTGCTATAGAGAGATATAATGTGTGAATATTCTTATATGTTACAAAGAAAGAGCACTGCTTTATATTATTGTATGACATGCAAATATAGCCAGAGGGAATCTTGAAACCAAGGTTGATGTTTGTGTTGATTCCGTCTCCTGAGATCTAATGCAAGGGTCTGACATACACTAATGAGCTTGGGCTGATGATTAATTAAAATAGATTTGTTCCGATCTATCACATGTAAACATGGTGGATCAGATCTGCATGCGCACATTCACTTCTCAGGCTGTTATGACACTGCTCTTTAAGTATATAAGATGTTTTTCCTGGGTGTAGTTCCCATATTGTCTTGAATATAATGATCAGTATTAAGGGATTTATCTGTGACCTGGATCCAGGTTTCCTTTTTTTTCTGCTCTTGTTTTTACTAAACAAAATATATTGGCTTAAGTGTCTGCTAATAACACTTACACCATCTATATTGCTGTATGGGATCCATACATATCCCTGAAGAAATGGCACATATGTATTAAAAGATCAATGTTTTTTTTAACCAATAATTAATTTTCTACTCATATTGGTTCAAGCCGGTATCTCCAGCAGAGCATATAATATAATTTATAGAAACATTAATGAGTGAGTCATTACTGTTGACCTTTGTTGTCTGGTAGCAAAAGTAACACAGCAGAATAGAACTTACACTTCTTTGGTTGATTGATCAGATATTCTAACTTACTGTATATACAGTACATACATTTACACTATACTAATTATATACACTTATTAAATGCCTATAAATGTATGGCTTTCCAAAACAACATATCATTTACATTATATTCCAAATGTATCATGTATTATCACCCATATGCACAGCGTGAAATGAGTTCTGGTCGGCAACAGTAGGATATGTGACTGGTTTACACCATTTACCAATCTCAAATGCTTCCATCACAATTGCGCCATGTTCTGTCCTGGTATGGCACCCAATCATTATAAAGCAATTATTGCATTTTTTATTCAAGATTAGAGAAAATAAGATAAATATTGAAAGTACTTTCAATACAGAAATTCAGCCAAACATTCTCAAAAGATACCCAAGAGAAAGCAAGAGATACCCAATTGTGGCGATACAAAACAAAAACTGCATCAATTTTACAGGAACAAAAATTTTGAGTGCGGGGTGGGAAAAAGTAGAAAATCAAGACAAATACTTCAGTCAAAGGGTTAGGAAACCATAAGTGACAGAAAAAGTATTTGCAGGTTATTGAATGAGGCCATGATTCTGAATTTTTCCGGAAGGCTTTAGAGGAGTTTCGAATGATACTTGTAATATTTTCTGTTTGACATGTAAACTATAGCCTGGTGTTAATGGTGTATAGGGTGTGAGCTAGAGTTTGTTTCCAGGATTCTGCAATTTGACTGGTGGCTGATCTATTTTGACAATGAGTTGTGGAGGGTATAGTTAGAGGGAAAAGGAAGTATTTAAGAGAGAGGGGAACATCCACATTCAATATAATGTAAATCACGTTCCTTATAGCTTGTCAGAGTGTTGCAAGCTTAGGGTAGCCATAAAACATTAAAAATTGAGCTGTCCATGCATTAGCCTCTCCAGCAAGTGCTTGGAAATGAAGGAATAGCTTATGGAGACTTCTAGAGACATAGTACTAACACAAAAATTTTCCTTTTTTTTTAAACCCATTTATTTGTCTTATTTCATCCCAATCCTCCCCCTCTAGCGTCTCTGTAAAGTCTCGTTCACAGGCAAGCTCATGTGAGACCTTAATTGGGCCAGTGGAGTTGATCACATCATCTACTATGGAGATCAGGCCTATAGTTGACGTTAGTCGGAGACAAATGCCGGGTACACATTAGGACAATGTTGGCCCGATATGTCATTTCCGTTCAAATCGGAACAACATATCGGCTGGATCGTCCAGTGTGTAGGGACTATATGCATGACCAACTGAACGATATCGCATGCAGCGCTGTTGCAGGTAATGAAGGATGGAATTAGGGATCATTCCATCATTCATTACACCGCTCAATGTGTACCCGCAGAACGTTATGTCGGGCCGACATATCGTCCGGGTACACATCAGTAAATGTGTACCCAGCTAAAGGTGGAAAACATTGTTATTTTAATGACCTTTAACAGAATTGAAAGAATGTCTGGAATTGGTAGAAGAGATTATTGAAGATTTTAAATTTGATATCTGCAAAAGAGGGAAGCGAGTGGATGTGTGTTAGGTCAAAGAGGTATTTATTGCCTTCTCCAAGCCATGCAGAGATCTCCATTGGTTTGCATCCTTAAGGGAAGCAGGAATGATCAAATAGTGGAGTAACAGGCAGGGAGGAAATGAGAACACAAAACACCAATTAGAGCTGTGCCAAATACTGTTTTTGACCGTGAACTACATGGGAGCCATAGAAGGGAGAAGGAGGAGGTCAATCTGTAGTTTTTGGCCTCTGAAAGAGTTTTAATTTTAAAACCAAAGGTATCTGAATCAGTAATGCTAGGTATAAGTAGAAATGGAAGCATTCTGATTGGTCAGAGCATGGCAGCACCCATGCTCTACCCAATCAGAGCACTCGGATTCATTCATATGACGGTGTTGTAGGGATCCGTGCTACTCTTTATCCTAAACGCCACTGAGAAGCGGGTCCTTTTTTTGGCATCTTTGTGGGTATGGTGGTTTCAAATCTGATGCTCAGTAAATCTGTATTTGTTCAGAGTTTATCAATGATAGGAAAAGAAAGTTCAGTAAAGTAATAATTTTATGCGCACAATATGCATTCAGTATTACGCATTAATTAAACTACAAGAGAATCTTTCTAATACAGCAGTTAAAATTTCCTGTCTCACATATGGGAAAAAAAATGCATAAACACAATAATAAAGGCATAATATATGCCAAAGTAATGAAAAGCACCAAGTGTCAGAAAAGTGTTTGCAAACAGCCAAGTGGTTTGTTAGTGCTGGTGACCATCGTCATCACTTGCTCCTGATCACCTGAAAATAATATGGCTTACCCTCTGTGGACCAGTCTGAATATGTTCACAATTGCGCAAACACCCTCCTAGTGTACTTGGCCTAAGCTAGAATGCCCACTTTCCAACCCAATCTGCCCATCCAGGTATAGATGCAGAATCATTCAAATCTACATGGGCAGATATGCATGGTAATGGTGTTCTGGGCATGCACAAATTCACAAGGTAAGCTACACCAACTGGCAAAGTACTCACTTTGCATCAGCCCCATTACTTCATACATATGACTGATAAGTAAGCAGTGAGAATGAACACAGCTCTCTATAGAGTATCCTCCTTACCCTTCCACAATCAACCATTTTATAACTGCAACATACCTGTGGCCAGAATGGGTTCCCTGGATTTGCAAATGGGAGAAACATCTGCAGAAAAAATACATAAAATACATTTAAAATACACTTTCTTAGTGGACAGACCGGTCTCATTGTTGAAAGAAAACTGTTGCAAAATAAATAATCAGATAATTTGTAAATTTGTCTGCTGTCTTCATTTGGATATAAACCATTTTGGCCTCTGCAGAATACTCTCTGCCCTGCAACACTGTCCCCGTTCTCCTCTTTCTGCTGTCTGGCATCTTGGCCCCTCTCCCCTCTCTCTGCTGGGACTCCTTCTCTCTGCCCTGGTACCTTGTCCCTACTCCCCTCTGTCTCCTGGAGACCCTTCTATGCCCTGCCACTTTGTCTCCTCTCTCTCTCTCTGCTGGCACACCTCCTTTCTGCTCTGCCAACTTGTCTCTTACCCCTCTCTTTTCTGGCACCTCTCCCCTCTTTCCTGCCACCTTCTCCCCTCCACCTCTCTCTCTCTCTCTTCAGGGAACTATGGGGAACCCACCTCTGTCCTGGAACCTTTTCCCACTCCCTTTTCTCTCTATTGGACCCATCCTCTCTGCCCTGCCACTTTGTCTCCTCTCTCTTTCTCTGCTGGCACACCTCCTTTCTGCTCTGCCAACTTGTCTTTTACCCCTCTCTTTTCTGGGACCCCTTCCCTCTTTCCTGCCACCTTCTCCCCTCCACTTCTCTCTCTCTCTTCTCTCTACAGGGAACTACGGGGAACCCTCCTCTGTCCTGGAACCTTTCCCCCTCCCTTTTCTCTCTCTCTATTGGACCCATCCTCTCTGCCCTGCCACCTTATCCCCTCTCTCTCTCATCTGGGTCTTTTCTTCCCAGCCCGGACATCTTATCCCTCTGTCTTTCCTCTCTCCTGGGACCCCTCCTCTCTGCGCTGTCACCTTGTCCTCTCTCTTCTTTCTCTACTGGGACCCCTTCTCTCTCTCCTTGGACCCTTCCTCTCTGCCCTGCTACCTTGTCCTCTCCCCTCTCTCTTTCGTCTGGGACTTTTCTTCTCAGCTCGGACACCTTGTTTGCTCTCCTCTCTCTCTCCTAGGACCCCTCCTCTTTGACCTACTTTTGAGCTACTGTCCCTAGCAGCTTTTGAGAGCTGTGAGGTAGGTATGGCCTCCTTTCAGATCTAATGGGCAAATGCTACAAAAGCATTAAAGAAATATATAATATACCCTAATGCATGATCGCACGCATCCCCTTCTATGTCTCTGCCTAATTAACAGGTAGAGGCATTTAGGGGGCAGTGCCAAGGCGTGGGCATCTGTAGTCCCCAGAAATGGGGGCCGTGTCCACCCCATTTTCCGGGAATGGCAAGTCCAAGGGTCCACGGAGGCTTACTCAGCTGGCTGGCTGCCTGGCTCCATCCATCATTGTGACTGACACTCGCGATGGTTATCCCAGCCTGCGACCTCGGTCGCAGTGCTGGGATCGCAAATGCAGCAGGGGGTGTCATACACCTCCTGCTGCATTTGCATATTTACAAGGACTGAATTACAAAGCTGTTTGCGTGCAGCTTTGCAATTCCGTCCCAAGATGAATAACCAGAGTACGATATTGCAAGTAAATGTGAACCTGTACAAACCATGCAATGCAAGGGGAGCAAATACATACATTTTATTTCCACGTGGTGTAAAACCTGGCTGCTTTTGCATGTATCCCACAAATACTGGATAGCTTTATTGTTACACTGCAATTCAGATGTCAGTTTTGGACACACCCTTCCCAAATGTAAATCTCTCTTACTATAACTTACACTATTCCCAAAGCCGAATCAAGCCCTTAATCACATTTTTATGCATAATTACTATTAAAGTGTTGAATTATGGCACAGACTAAAAAAAATTAAACACTGAATGCATACCTGTGGTATCTGTGGGTCAGGTGCAGGAGGTAGTTGTAAAGGCTGTTTTGTTATATGTTGATAGTTTGGTTGTGGCTGTGGCACTGGAATAGATGGTTGCTGTGGGAGTTGCGGTTTGTTCTGGTACCATGGCACTTGGGGGAAAATGCTACCTCTATTATTCTGCTGAGTCTGGGCTGTACCTTGAGGCTGCCATGGAAAAAGTTGTCGGGATAAGGCTTGCTGCAACTGGATCATCTGTAAGTAATGTGGAAGGCCAAATCCATGCATAGGACCAACACTAGGCATCTAAGAAGTGATAAATAATGACAGCCAGACAAACAGTACTAGTATGACAACTGTTGCTAACATTCATTTTTTTCTGATCAATCTTTCTGATTAATAGACTACATAGAATAAAATAACATTCATTTTGTAGATTCCTGATACAGTAATTCATTCATTTTACTTAGTCAATTAGACATCAATAAAAACTAGTGTGTCCGCAAATTCACAAATCTAGTAGCAGAATGACTTTCCATGGGCTGTTCAAGCACCCAGGAAGTGGGCATGCACTAGGAAAGGCGCTCAGTGGACAAACAGGCACACTCGGGGTTGCAGAGAGCTTGGCAGGATTTGATGCTGGCTAGGGGCATGACCTAGTAGTGTGGACGCTCCATCTGTGTAACTGATCCCCCTCTCGGAGCCCCTGGGCACAAATAAAGAAGCAATGCTGGTCTGCTTTTTTTGTTAATCAGCCTTATTATAACTGAACTTAATCAATTGTACAGGCACAATGCTTATTCATAGTTACTGTACATTCTCTTACCTGCAAATTTAGATAGTTGTTTGGTCCAGAGGGTCCTCCCTGAAAATTGCATTATGAATATTAAAATATATTATTTGCAGTGTAGATTCATGCAGAATAAATGTTTGGATAAATAATTTTTATGGTTGAATAAATACCCCTATACATCAGCAGTCTGAAAACCACAATTGAACAATTTGAAGATTTATTGCCCGATCTTAGGATTTCCCAATCTAGCAATCTGCGCCCATACACTATAGATATTTTTCTGTGATTTGCAGATCGAATGCAGCAAACACAGATCTGCCAATCTTGAACGGCCCATCATTTTACTGGTAACGGTCTGCAAATCTGCTGATCATGTCCATACACTAGCAATCTACAGCCCCAATCCATCTGTGACATCCAACATGTTGGACAATCTGATTTAACAATTCCAATCACTTTTTGGTTGTAATCTGCGATCTGTGAAGCCCATAGATTGCAGATTTTTATATACAATTATCTGCAAATTGCAGAATTGCCACAATCAATTGCTGATGTATGGGGGCCTTTAGATATGCTTACCTCTTCACTGTTACTGCCTCTGTATGGAAGCTGCATCTGGAAGATTATATTATTTGTATTATAGTAGTAGATACAAAATCCAAGGCTCAATAACGTTAGTAATTATTGCTATATTAGTTGACTTACAGGAATAGCAGCAGAGGGTTGCAGGAAGTATAGAAACAGAAGGAAGGGTATCATCTTTTGATAATCACTAAAATAAAAAAATACATTATTGTTAATAAATGGCATATCAATTCCAGAGCCAGTGTATATTTGTATTCTGCATGGTAGGCTCATCTCCAAAATGTAATTTTATTGTTTTGATTCCAGGGAAAATGCTGGCTGCTTTTTTAATCTTGGGCCCCTGCCCTAAATAGTTGTCCTAAATATAACTTTTACTGTGCTTCAATATACAGTATAGGTACAGTAGCTATTTCAGTACTTTTTTTCTGGTGGTGCTCAACACTAATTTTCATAAAGAGATCTGGACCAGAGTGTGGAAGCGACTATCATTTTTTTAATCGACTTGTTACTTTTAGTGAGTGCCAGCAATTATTTTGTTGAGCTGGCGCATCTAAGCTTGTCACACCCAAAGTCTTGGCAGGTGTGCATTGATAGATATACAGTATTTAGATAGACAGTCAATAGGCCGACACCAAATGGTTGACAGGTAATAGGTAGAAAGGGTCAAATGGTCGACAGTTAAAAGGTCGACATGGACAAAGGTAGACGGGATCAAAAGGCCAACACACATTCTTAACACAGAAAAGGTCAACATTTTTTTTAACCCTAATTCTCAACCTAACCCTAACCCTCCACCAAGTGCCTAACCCTAACTGCCCCATCCACAGTCTAACCCTAAACTTAACCCTAACAGTCATGAGAAATGATGAAAAACCATGTGTCAACATTTTCTGTGTCGACCTTAGTGTCAACTTTTTAACTGTCGTCCATTTGATCCTGTTGACCTTTTGACCCCGTCTACCTATTGCCTGTAGACCATTTGAAGTTGACCTATTGACTGTCTCCCTAAATACTGTAGATCTTCAATCTCTGTACCTGTCTTGGCAGACAATGGAGCACTACAATACCCATCACGTCATGTTTACTGAATTACTTTATAATTTACTTTTGTATATCATAAATACACCTACTTAATAAATATTATTTTATAAAGTAAACATAAATAGATGGTTCAAACTTAATAGCACTGAACTGAAAGTATTATATCTTTATGAGTTACTACCATCTACACTATGCAGATACCTATTGGGGAGCACTGTATACTATATATTTGGCACACAGCTTTGCATTTATTAAACTTTTTTCACTTTGTACAGTATTACTATCCCACACCTCAATTCCCCTATCACATTATTGAGGCTCCTACCCTTTAATGTGGGATATTCCACACACTGGATTACCGTGGAGATCACCTCCCACTACAGTACTGCGAGAAATGAAGAACACCTGTTTCAACAGCAATCCCAGGAAAGCAGGCCCAAAAGATACAAAGATAACATCATTTTTGTTTTTATTTGATATGCATTTTTATTGACTGCACCGTATAAGACATATTTATGCCAACTGGTATATTGGAAATGGGCAACTACCGAAAAAAAACTGCGAGTGTTATTGTCATACAAAGAGTTTTCTGGATATTTTGTAACTGTTATTTTATGTATATCTAATAATGATTTACTGGGCTATTATATAATAAGAGAACATAATATAGAGTGAGCACTGTACAATATATTTAGAAAGCTAGGTGACAGAACAAAAGGTTTATATCCAGTTGAAGAAGAACGGCACTCCAAGCAGAGATAATGCTTAAACTATGTCAGGTTATTTACATAAGAAGCAACGTTTTGGATCTAAAGCAGACCCTTTTTCAAACTCTGTATATAAATTAGGGGTGTGCACCGGCCACTTTTCGTGTTTTGTGTTTTGGTTTTGGATCTGGATCTTTCTTCGTGTTTTGGATCTTGATTGGTTTTGCCAAAACCACCCTTCCGTGTTTTGGGTTCTGGGTATTGTGTTTTGGATCTGTATTTTTTTGAAAAAAAGCATAAAAACAGCTAAAATCACAGAATTTGTAGGTTTTTCTGCTCCTATGCTATTATTAACCTCAATAACCTTAATTTCCACTCATTTCCAGTCTATTCTGAACACCTCACACCTCACAATAGTGTTTTTATGTCCAAAAGGTTGCACCGAGGTAGCTGGATGACCATGCTAAGTGACACGAGTGGGCGGCACAAACACGTGACCCATCTAGGCGTGATACTGCAGTGGCAGACAGGATGGCAGTTTGAAAAACTAGGCCCCAAACTGTACATAATGCAAAGAAAAAAAAGAGGTGCAAGATGGAATTGTCCTTGGGCCCTCCCACCCACCCTTATGTTGTATAAACAGGACATGCACACTTTAACAAACCAATCATTTCAGCGCCAGGGTCTGCCACACAACTGTGGCTGAAATGATTGGTTCGTTTGGGCCCCCACAAAACAAGCTGGCAATTAATGTGTCCCTGCACAAACTGGCTCTACGGAGGCAAGATGTCATCCTCATCCTCCTCATCCACCGATTCCTCACCCTCTTCAGTGTGTACATCCTCATCCTCACAAAGTATTAACTCGTCCCCACTTGAATCTACCACCACAGGTCCCTCTGTACGTTCTGGAGGCTGGTCTCCCTGGAAGAGCTGATAATTCATTTTGATGAACATCATCTTCTCCACATTCTGTGGAAGCAACCTCCTACGCCTTTCGCTGACAAGGTTCCCGGCTGCACTAAACACTCTTTCGGAGTACACACTGGAGGGGGGGCAACTCAGGTAAAATAGAGCCAGTTTGTACAGGGGCCTCCAAATTGCCTCTTTTTCTTGCCAGTACAGGTATGGACTGTCTGACATGCCTACTTGGATGCTGTCACCGATGTAATCCTCCACCATTCTGTCAATGGTGACAGTATCATATGCAGTGACAGTAGACATGTCAGAAATTGTTGCCAGGTCCTTCAGTCCGGACCAGATGTCCAAACTTGGTCCTGCCTGCCCTGCATCACCGCCAGCGGGTTGCTTAGGATACCTACGTTTTTTCCTGGCAGCCCCAGTTGCGGGAGAAAATGAAGAAGGAGCTGTTGACGTGTCACGTTCCGCTTCAGCTGACAGTGTGTTCACCAGCAGGTCTTTGCACCTCTGCAGGCTTGTGTCGGCCGGAAAGAGAGACACCACATAGGCTTTAAACCTAGGATCGAGCACGGTGGCCAAAATGTAGTGGTCTGATTTCAACAGAATGACCACCCTGGAATCCTGGCAAAGCGAATGAAGGGCTTCATCCACAAGTCCCACATGCCGAGCGGAATCGCTCCGTCTTAGCTCCTCCTTCACTTTCTCCAGCTGTTTCTGCAAAAGCCCGATGAGGGGAATGACCTGACTCAAGCTGGCAGTGTCTGAACTGACTTCACGTGTGGCAAGTTCGAAGGGCTGGAGAACCTTGCACAACACGGAAATCATTCTCCACTGCGCTTGAGTCAGGTGCATACCCCCTCCTTTGCCTATGTCATAGGTGGATATTTAGGCTTGTATGGCCTTTTGCTGCTCCTCCATCCTCTGAAGCATATAGAGGGTTGAGTTCCACCGCGTCACAACCTCTTGCTTCAGGTGATGGCGGGGCAGGTTCAAGAGTGTTTGCTGGTGCTCCAGTCTTCGGCACGCAGTCGCTGAATGGCGAAAGTGGCCAGAAATTTTTCGGGCCACCCAAAGCGTCTCCTGCACGCCCCTGTCGCTTTTCAGAAAATTCTGCACCACCAAGTTTATTGTGTGAGCAAAACATGGGACGTGCTGGAATTTGCCCAGATGTAATGCCCGCACAATATTGGTGGCGTTGTCAGATATCACAAATCCCCAAGAGAGTCTAAGTGGGGTAAGCCACTGGGCGATGATTTCCCTCAGTTTCTCTAAGAGGTTGTCGGCGGTGTGCCTCTTACTGAAACCGGTGATACACAGTGTAGCCTGCCTTGGAACGAGCTGGCATTTCTGAGATGCTGCTACTGGTGACGCTGCTGCTGTTGCTGCATAAGGTGATACATCTACCCAGTGGGCTGTCACAGTCATATAGTCCTTAGTCTGCCCTGTTCCACTTGTCCACATGTCCGTGGTTAAGTGGACATTGTGTACAACGGTATTTTTCAGGACACTGAGGACACTTTTTCTGACGTTTCTGTACAGTCTCGGTATCGCCTGCCTAGTGAAGTGGAATCTAGACGGGATTTGGAACCGGGGACACACTACCTCCATCAATTGTCTAAATCCCACTGCACTAATGGCGGGATACCGGACGCACATCTAACACCAACATAGCAGTCAAGGCCTCAGTTATACGTTTTGTTTCAGGATGACTGCTGTCGTACTTCATCCTCCTCGCTAAGGACTGTTGGAGGGTCAATTGTTTAGTAAAAGTAGTGGTGTTCCTACTTCCTCTCTGGGATGATGAACGACTCCCAGCAGCAGCAACAGCAGCAGCGGCAGCAGTAGGCGTAGCAATGCAGATTCCTCCGGAGGAATCCCGGATAGGAGAGTCAGTCATGCCAGTGACATGGCCTGCAGGACTACTTCCGATCCTGACTAAGGAGGAAATTGATGAGGAGGGAGTTGACGGTGTGGTTTGCAGGCGCTTGGATACAACAGGACAACGGGATTTAGGTGTCCCTGGACTGCTTACGGTCTTAGCCAAAGTTTCTGAACTTGACAGTAACTTTTTATGAACGCGCTGCAGGTGCCGTATAAGGGAGGATGTTCCTAGGTGGTTGACGTCCCTACCCCTACTTATTTCACCTTTACATATGGTACATATGGCAAGACAGTTGTTGTCCGGATTTGGATAGAAATATTGCCAGACCAAAGAGGTGGAATGTTTGGTCTTCTGCCCAGGCATGACCGTGATGGGCTTTTTCATCCCACGGACAACAACTGTCTCCCCCGGAGCCTGATTTAAACAAACCACATCACCATCAGAATCCTCCTCGCCAACTTCCTCCTCAGCGCCAGCTACACCAGTAACCTCATCCTGTTGTACTTCAACAGTGACATCTTCAATTTGCATATCAGCAAGTGGACTGTGGGTGCTCCTTTCAGCACTTGCAGGGGGCGTGCAAATGGTGGAAAGAGCCACCTCTTCCCGTCCAGTGCTGGGAAGGTCAGGCATCGCAACCACCACCACACTTGGACTCTCCTTGGGGATTTGTGATATCTTCTTAGAAAGCACAGTTCTTCGCTGTGCTTTTGCCAGCTTAACTCTTTTGATTTTTTTAGTGGGAGGAGGGCTTCCATCGTCATGTGAAGCTGAACCACTAGTCATGAACATACTAGGGATCGACCTTAGCCGTTCCTTGCCACTCCGTGTCGTAAATGGCATATTGGCAAGTTTACGTTTCTCTTCAGCTGATTTAAATGTTTTTTTCAAGGTCATTTTCCTGAACTTTGTCATTTGGGATTGTATGTGCCCTCTATTATGACATTGGGCATCGGCCTTGGCAGACGACGTTGATGGCATGTTATCGTCTATGTCATGACTAGTGGCAGCAGCTTCAGCACTAGGAGGAAGTGGTTCTTGATCTTTCTCTATTTTATTTTTATCGGAGAAAGTTTGGTCCTCCATTTATGTTATATCGATTTGATATATACGTGCGGCTAAACACAGAAAATATTTTTTTATTTTTGCTGGAGAGTAGTGCACTTTCTGGGTTACACCAGCCTTTAAGAAATAAGCCAGCTGGCTCTTTACTTATGGGACACAGGCGCACGCTTGGCGCTGCTCCTTTGTTGATGCACGTGCGGCTACTGCGCACACAATTCACAAACACAGAAATTTTTTTTTTTTGGGGTTTGGACTGGAGTGTACTTTGGGGGTTACAGCACCCTTTAACGGTCAAGCCAGCCGGCCCTTTACTTATGACACAGGCGCACGCTTGGCACTACTTTGTTGATGCACGTGCGGCTACTGCGCACACAATTCACAAACACAGAAAATATATATTTTTTTGGTTTGGACTGGAGTGTACTTTGGGGGTTACAGCACCCTTTAACGGTCAAGCCAGCCGGCCCTTTACTTAAGACACAGGCGCACGCTTGGCACTACTTTGTTGATGCATGTGCGGCTACTGCGCACACAATTCACAAACACAGAAAATATATATTTTTTTTTTTTGGACTGGAGTGTACTTTGGGGGTTACAGCACCCTTTAACGGTCAAGCCAGCCGGCCCTTTACTTACGACACAGGCGCACGCTTGGCACTACTTTGTTGATGCACGTGCGGCTACTGCGCACACAATTCACAAACACAGAAAATATATATTTTTTTGGTTTGGACAGGAGTGTACTTTGGGGGTTACAGCACCCTTTAATGGTCAAGCCAGCCGGCCCTTTACTTATGACACAGGCGCACGCTTGGCACTACTTTGTTGATGCATGTGTGGCTACTGCGCACACAATTCACAAACACAGAAAATATATTTTTTTTTGGTTTGGACTGGAGTGTACTTTGGGGGTTACAGCACCCTTTAACGGTCAAGCCAGCCGGCCCTTTTCTTATGACACAGGCGCACGCTTGGCACTACTTTGTTGATGCACGTGCGGCTACTGCGCACACAATTCACAAACACAGAAAATATATTTTTTTTTGGTTTGGACTGGAGTGTACTTTGGGGGTTACAGCACCCTTTAACGGTCAAGCCAGCCGGCCCTTTACTTATGACACAGGCGCACGCTTGGCACTACTTTGTTGATGCACGTGCGGCTACTGCGCACACAATTCACAAACACAGAAAATATATATTTTTTTGGTTTGGACTGGAGTGTACTTTGGGGGTTACAGCACCCTTTAACGGTCAAGCCAGCCGGCCCTTTACTTATGACACAGGCGCACGCTTGGCACTACTTTGTTGATGCACGTGCGGCTACTGCGCACACAATTCACAAACACAGAAAATATATATTTTTTTGGTTTGGACTGGAGTGTACTTTGGGGGTTACAGCACCCTTTAACGGTCAAGCCAGCCGGCCCTTTACTTATGACACAGGCGCACGCTTGGCACTACTTTGTTGATGCACGTGCGGCTACTGCGCACACAATTCACAAACACAGAAAATATATATTTTTTTGGTTTGGACTGGAGTGTACTTTGGGGGTTACAGCACCCTTTAACGGTCAAGCCAGCCGGCCCTTTACTTATGACACAGGCGCACGCTTGGCACTACTTTGTTGATGCACGTGCGGCTACTGCGCACACAATTCACAAACACAGAAAATATATATTTTTTTGGTTTGGACAGGAGTGTACTTTGGGGGTTACAGCACCCTTTAACGGTCAAGCCAGCCGGCCCTTTACTTATGACACAGGCGCACGCTTGGCACTACTTTGTTGATGCACGTGCGGCTACTGCGCACACAATTCACAAACACAGAAAATATATATTTTTTTGGTTTGGACTGGAGTGTACTTTGGGGGTTACAGCACCCTTTAACGGTCAAGCCAGCCGGCCCTTTACTTATGACACAGGCGCACGCTTGGCACTACTTTGTTGATGCACGTGCGGCTACTGCGCACACAATTCACAAAAACAGAAAATAATTTTTTTTTGGTTTGGCCTGGAGTGTACTTTGGGGGTTACAGCACCCTTTAACGGTCAAGGCAGCCGGCCCTTTACTTATGACACAGGCGCACGCTTGGCACTACTTTGTTGATGCACGTGCGGCTACTGCGCACACAATTCACAAACACAGAAAATATTTTTTTTTTTGGTTTGGACTGGAGTGTACTTTGGGGGTTACAGCACCCTTTAACGGTCAAGCCAGCCGGCCCTTTACAGGCGCACGCTTGGCACTACTTTGTTGATGCACGTGCGGCTACTGCGCACACAATTCACAAACACACAAAAAATATAATTTTTTTAGCACTTGGGGGGAGCACCCCTGATGGACAAAGCACCCCCTGGACAACACTACAGCACCCCTTTAGGACTGGGACACTGCACAGGACTTTGGAGTGGACACAGCCCCTATGGAGAACTGACTGCACAACACAGTCCAGCCAGCCCCTATGGACTTTGAAGTAGTGGACACAGCCCCTATTAACAACAGCAGCACAGCACAACACAGCCAGCCCCTATGGACTTTGAAGTAGTGGACAACAGCAGCACAGCGCAGCACAGCACAGCACAGCACAACACTACTCTGCACTACACTACACTACACAGCCCAGCCAGCCCTAACTCCCACCCTCCCTCTTCACTGTCCACAGCCGAGTGAGAAAATGGCGCCGACGCGGGTACCTTATATAGGTTCCAAAACCCGCGAGACTCGGAAGGCGGGATGATGACGTTTTGCCTCGATTTCAGATCCGAGTCAGGCGGGAAAAGTCGAGCCTGACTCGGATCTGCCTCGGATCGGGGGGGCTCGGGGGGGTTCGGATTTCAGAAATCCGAACCCGCTCACCCCTAATATAAATGTATACATCTATCTATCTATCTATCTATCTATCTATCTATCTATCTATCTATCTATCTATCTATCTATCTATCTATCTTGTATATATATATATATAAATATATATATATATATATATATATTATATATATATACAGTATATTTGTACTGTAGTTATTGCATGTTAGACAGAGAAACATACATGCAAACATACATGCAAACTTTTCCTTGAAGTCATAAATAGAAAGCAGAGGATTTCCATTTGTAGCTCATATAATCAGTCATTCAACAGCCGTCAATAGATTGTGCTTCAAAATTTATTAGGTATCTTCATTAATTGATTAGTTATTGCCCTTCTTGTCATTGTTTCTGGTCAGAGAGTGCCCAGGAAGTCTCTAGTGTAGTATTTTAGCAGTGGAGCTCTAAAACAGTATATAATGTATAGTATGTAATTTCAGATATATTAGCCTCAGCTATTTATACATAATTAAAGGTAAAGCTTTGTTTTTATAAATTGTTTTGTTTAGGATTTTGAGAAGTTATTATACATTGACAGAAATAAAAATAGATATAGAATAATGAAACACTACTCATAATGTTCTGCGTATTGATTTACTAATAAATGTAGTAGGGGGGAGTTCAATTAGCCACGATAATACATTAATTTGTTATGCATTAAGTATTTGCACCCTTCGTGTGCAAATTCTGTTTATCGTGTCTATGTGCGCACCCATTTTTCGTGCAATTCAATCCCAAAAGTTGTGAAGCGGCATTCGTGCAAAACTTCTTCCTGCTTTTACCCACGATATGTATAGGTGATAATTGGGAAATCTCCCTGTACTCCCCCCAAAAAAGGCAAAGTGATATAGGATACCAATATAGTAGTTAGTGTATTAGTGGCCCTAAAAAAAGTATTTTGGATTTTTAAATTGTGTCAAGTGGCTGTTTTATGCAGATTTCTAAATCAGTCAAATAATGATAGAAAGTAAGGGGTAAATGAGAGTTTTAGTTGAGATGTTGCCCATAGCAACCAATCAGATTCTAGTTATCATTTTCTAGGAGGTTCTAGTTAAATGTTATGTAGAATCTGATTCATATAGAACCCCCATATACCTGTCTTACATCAATTAATCAATTTTCCTGCATTTTGCACGTTTTCACCCAAAAAAATATGTAATTATTGGCCAGATGAAGCTAATAAAAAAAGTTATTTTGCCTAATTAGTCGTTAAGGAGGGTGTCACAGTGATTCTGACAAAGTCCCCAAATTTTTACCTTTGAAATACAGATTTTCCCCAACTTTTCACCTGCTCAGGAGGTGGTGAAAACTTTTTGCGACTTTATGCTATGGAGAATTCGCACCCGCAAAAACCGCAGCTAATAGGATAGCTCGATACATACAAATTCGCACGATAAGCCATTTTTCGCAAACAAGCATCTTATCGCAGCTAGTTGAATTCTTCCCCTAAGTGTACATTAAGGCAAACAATATTTGTTATAACCACATTTTGGCAAAGCAAGGCTGGCACAGATCCAGTGAATTACAGTCATTATAATGCTAGAAATTATTAATGAGTTTTAATTGGAGTCTGTGTAACTTATTATTATTGTAATTCTTTTGGCTATAAGTATGAGTTGGTAATGTTTGCAGTAATTTACTGTTATATTATGGTTTTTTTTTCTGTTTGCAATATCTACAATTTCTAAATCATTCTCCTATTTGGAGATACACAACAGTAGTTTCTGGGAATCAATTGCTTGTTCACTTTTTTATCTTGCATCTAAATAGTTGCTAAATTTACTGATATAAGACTGTAACCATACAATTATGCCCAAAAATGAAGTTACAGGGCAAGGGGAACTTCCAATAAATGGCATTACCATAACCCATTTTTGGAAGTCCAAAGTCCACCAGAGCTTAATTCTTTGTACTACAAATACACTGTAATAATCTATTTATGTGGTGACTCCATACCTCTCTGTGCGGTCTATTTACTAAGCTTTGTTAGGAGATAAAGTGAGCGGAGATAAGGTACCAGTCAATCAGCTCCTAACTGTGATTTTTCAAACACATCTTATGACATGGCAGTTAGGAGCTGATTGGCTTAGTAAATAGACTCCTGCATGTCTCAGTGGTGTTTGAAACCGAGGACACCTCCTATTCCCCAATAAATACATTATCATTCCATAATATTACAAACATTACAAACACATACATGTTATTTTAACATTACCTAATGTGTATTAAAAAATTACTCTACATTTGTGCTCTATATTTAAACTTGTCATTTAAAAATGTAATTCACTAGCAATGAGGCTCCGGCAACAGAAAACTCCAGGCTTAAAAATATATATAAATAATTACAAATACAATCTCTGAAATAGTGATATGTCTTGAAGAAATTAACAGATAGATATAAAAGATACAAATTCTTATGAATGTGAAATAATATAAATTAATAAAATTGTAACCATTACCTTTAGACTGTGAAATCGAGGTTGAGGAACACAAACTTGTACAATAATCACTTCAATCTTTGGTTGATTTGAGCCTTTAAGAAGTGTTTGATGTGAACAGGACCAATCGCTAGTGCTCAAGAGATCTTTTCAGGCATTATAATTTTATGAACGACACAATAAAACCGTTCATCAAATACATTTAGACTGAAAAGCAGATCGTATATTATAGGTAATTACTAGTCAGTAGATTTTGCTTAGAACAGTAAGTTTTGTAAGCGAGACTACAAATCAAATACTTCTAAAACTTTGTGTCTCTGATCTCAGCAGAATGAGTCACTTACTCCTACCAGCTGGATTGTAATCACGTAATGCTCCAAGGAATTGCTGCACATAGGGCCTGATTCAGTACGGATCGCAATTGCAACACTTGTGCAGATCGGCTGATGGTGCGTACTGTGCATGCATATGCACCACAGTGCGCGTGCGCAGGTCAGCATTGCGATCGCACTGCGATTATGCGCACAGACAGGAATCCATCACAGAGTGAGTAATGGGACGTCAGCGTTTGGGGGGGTGACGGGGGAGTGGTTGGAGAAACACAGGCGTGCCTGTCCGTTGGCATGGGCGTGCATAAATTAACCACTGCAACGGCATACACAGCTTGAGTACTCACTGCATGTGACGAGACTTCCAATTTCTGAGACAGGTCAGAGCTGTGGTAATTCTGCATGAGGGTACGATATTACTCGATGTTACCGATGTATACGCAGGACTACAAGGTCTTATGGATGTGAGAAAGCAGCAGTGGGCGTCTCTATGCTGGCTGAGCGGTTGCAAACATTAGCATATTTTCGCAGATGAATTGCGCGCGATTACGCAGCCGAGATCGCAATAGCAATCCATGCTGAATCAGGCCCATAGACCATAACCGTGACTACTTTATTAACAGTGTTTGCGTGTGGTTTTGTGTTTCCAGCACCTATACATTATAATTTGCAGCACAGCACCATGTATTTAGTTTTCTGTAAAATAAACAAATTGGTATGTAATGTGTGTTTTGGAATAGCTAGAAAAAGCTTTTATTTTGCAAATGTGTAAATGTGCACAAATGATGGTAAATATTCCCATGTTAGGTTTTATGCATACACTACCAGTCAATGCAAAGTAATGTAAAATGTAAAAAGTTAGCATATCTTGTATCATTCAGAGTCACTCGCAAATCAGGGACAGTCTGAGCTTGGAAATAAGGCCCTTATTCAGAGCCGGACGCTCTGACCAGAGCGCTCGCTCTGAATCAGGGCCCACCTCCATTAATATGGAGCGTCCTCCTGGACGCTCGTATAGCTGTGGGTCACCACCCACAGCATATACGAGCGTGCATATACGAGCGTGCAGGATGACCATCGCGACCATTGAAACTGCGAGCAACAGCCTGTGGTTGAGGTTTTCAGCCGCAAGGCCAGGAGTGATTTTGGCTCTATCAGAGCCAAAATCACTCCCACTGACATCACTAGTGATGTCAGTGGGGCCGGCTTCAGACGATAGGCGTTCCCATGGGAACGCCTCCGTCTGGCAGGCATGCCCCTGGCACGCCCACCAAAGGGGGCGTGCTGTCAGTCAACATCGACAGCACGCCCCCTTTGATGAGACACTGCGAGCGAAGGAAAGTCCTTAGCTCGTCGCGTCTCGCGCATGCGCACGACGGAGCTCCCTCCGTCGTGCGCATGCGCAGTGGAGACCATCGACCCACTTGCGAGCGGACAGCCGCTCGCGAGTGGGTCTGAATGAGGGCCTAAATGCGGGATCTCTCCTGTATGTAGAGTAGGCCGCAGCAATTCAGCTACAGTACAGTCCCCTTATGCACCTACTTACATCAGCATGCATTTGCACCAACTCTAACCTTACTGTACAATCATCTCTGATTAGCGCGCAATTCTTTCTCCACGCCCAGTTACCTCCACTTAGCCCAAAGTGGAGATACAGCTGAGACGGGTACCACTCTTTATTGCCTGTAGTTGCTCAATGTTGCGTATGTTGGCTCTGACCAATGCACAGTTGCTAAAAATTTCAAGATCCATCCGCTACTCAGACTTGCGTGTAACTGAGAATCAGGTCCATAACATATTATAAGCAGTGGCGGCACTAGAGAGTGTTGGGCCCAGGTGCAAGAATATTCTTTGGGCCCCCCTGTGCAGTGCCCCCTGTAGTGGTTCCCCTATGCAGTGCCCCAGTAGTGGTTCCCCTATGCAGTGCCCCTTATACAGTGCCCCCAGAAGTGGTCCCCCCTATGCAGTTCCCCCAGTAGTACTCCCCCCTATGCATTGCCCCCAGTAGTAGTCCCCCCTATGCAGTTGCCCTAGTAGTAGTCCTCCCTATGCAGTGACCCCAGTAGTAGACCCCCTATGCATTGACCCCAGTATTAGTCCCCCTATGCAGTGGCCCCAGTAGTAATCCCCCTATGCAGTGCCCCCAGTAGTAATCCCCCCTAGGCAGTGCCCCCAGTAGTAGTCACCTCTATGCATTGCCCTCAGTAGTAATCCCCCTATGCATTGCCCCAAGTAGTAATCCCCCCTAGGCAGTGCCCCAGTAGTGGTCCCCCCTACGCAGTGCCCCCAGTAGTACTCCCCCCTATGAATTGCCCCCAGTAGTAGTCTCCCTATGCAGTTGCCCTAGTAGTAGCCCCCCCTATGCAGTGGCCCCAGTAGTAGACCCCCTATGCATTGACCCCAGTATTAGTCCCCCTATGCAGTGGCCCCAGTAGTAATCCCCCTATGCAGTGCCCCCAGTAGTAATCCCCCCCTAGGCAGTGCCCCAGTAGTAATCCCCCCTATGCAGTGCCCCCAGTAGTAGTCCCCCTATGCAATGCCCCCAGTAGTAATCTCCCCTATGCATTGCCCCCAGTAGTAGTCGCCTCTATGCATTGCCCTCAGTAGTAATCCCCCTATGCATTGCCCCAAGTAGTAATCCCCCCTAGGCAGTGCCCCCAGTAGTAGTCCCCCCTATGCATTGCCTCCAGTAGTAATCTCCCCTATGCAGTGCCCTCAATAGTAGTCCCCCTATGCAGTGCCCCCAGCAGCGGCCACCATCCTCATACAGTGCCCCCAGTAGCGCCCCCCATAAAGTGCCCCCAGTAGTGACCCCTCCTATAAAGTGCCCCCAGTAGCGCACTCCCCTTTGCTGTTCAAGTCTCCATGCCCCCTTACACACACACACACACACACACACACACAAAAATGCAATTTACCTGATCCCTGCTCCTGCCGACGACCACAGCTGTCCACTCCTCCGGGCCCACTCTCACTCTGCACTATGGGATGGGAGAGACATCATCATGACGTCTCTCCCATAACCTGCTGCGGGGGGAGCCAGAAGGCGGAGCTCTTGAGTGAGCTCCTGCCGGCTCCCTCCGTGGACGACGCAGCAGCCAATGAGAGTCTGTCTTACTCTAATTGGCTGCTATAACAAACACACAGCCGGCGGCGCCTGTGTGTTTGTAAACTGTGTAGTGCAGACCACTCTCACCATGGTCTGCCCTACACTTGGGGCCCGGGGGACACTAGCGGGGGTGTAGCAGCGGCAATGGGCCCTTGCACCATAGCGGGCCCCGGCGCAATGCACCGCCTGCACCTACACTAGGTCCGCCCCTGATTATAAGTTATAATATAACTGCATCCAGTTAAGATCTACTGTATATGAGACAAACATTAGAATTTTGTCATAACTGAGGTATTTATTTTTAACCCAGGGGCCTAACCAGAGGTGCGCGACTGGTGCTGCCAAGCAGAGCGCAGGGCTCTGTGGGTGGCACCGTTGCTGCCACATGGCCCTTGCTTCTGGTAGCAGGGTGCCTGGAACAGCACTCTGCACCCAGTATCAAAGCAGCAGTGTCGACCGTAGCATCAGGACGCTTAAGTCAGGCACTCTGTCATGGGTACAGCTGCCCGGAGCATCTTGGAAGATGACCTGAGCACTGCCAGGTGCTGGCGATCCCATCACCTATGCGCAACATCATCCGCAAAGGGGGCGGGGATGGCACAGGGCGCTGTTAAAACCTGTTATGGCTCTGACTTAACCTACTGTATGTTCATTTTGTATGTCCGACACTGTACTCCCATGAAACTTAACCAGACTAGTCCTGTATTTTTCCATTGGAAGAATAACTTGCAATATTTGTTTTCCTATAACAATTCCTAAATTAACCACTAGTGGGAAAAAGTTCCTACAACTGTTGTCTACACTCTACACTAAAACTCAAGTAGTGACTATTATACTTTGCAGCTTCATCTCATACAGGGCAGTATGTATCAAGCATGGCTGTTTGACATTTCACTTTGCTGAACTTTACGTATAAAAGTGTTCTTCATGTGAACACCAGTATAATGCCCCTTGTACCTATTTATTGATAATGCCCTAAATGTGCTCATGCATGTTTTATTTATTGTTAGTGTTTACTAAATGTCATGCTAAAGCAATGTAATACCTGCAGTGAAAATTATTTTAGTTTAGGGTTTAGCTGCAGATAGTAATTACATGTCTAAGAGGAAGAAATGTGCTGATGCCTATGAACAAGTTTTGAAATCATCAGCAAGGTCAAAGAATGTCTGTAACAACAATGTCTTTTTTAATTACTATTGCTATGTGCAATGCCTAATGACCTTTATCTGTATTTTTCATTGGGTGTGGATTGAAAAATCTACAGTACAAAGTTAGACAATGTCTAGATAGACACCAGATGTTAGACAGTCAATAGGTTGACAGGGACAGAAGGTCGACACACTTAAGTTCAACATGTAAAAAGGTCGACAGATACAAATGGTTGACTGTGTCAAAAGGTCGACACGAAAAATGGTCATAGAGACGCATGGAGGCTTCTATGCAGTGGAAAACTTAAAGTAAACATTATGGACAACATTTTAAAATACGTTTAAAGTCACTTTGCTGCTGAAATGGTGCATCCATGAAGGTTATGTGATACTGTCCAGAGCACTACAATCATACCTCCCAACTGTCCCACTTTTCAGCAGGTTAATAGAAGCCATGTGCATCTGTTCACAGTGCAGTGAGAGCCTGGGTGTAGACCACCATCTCCGGGCATGCTGGGCAACCCCCCAGAGTGAAGAAAATGGGGACGTGCCCTGTGAACATGCCCCTTCATAAGAGGCCACGCTCCCTTTTTGGGCATGTACAGAGTCTTGACGCTCATCCTGACAATGGTATAGTACAAACCCCATCAGAGTTGTAACTTGTAACTAGACATTTTAGTGCCCCAGGCAAGTTAGATACACACGCAGCCACCATAGGTGAAATTGGCTATTAAACACAGCTTCCAGCTGACAACTTGGTATAATATTGCACTTCTAGAACGGGGGGTGGACTATCATATGGTTACTGACACTCATATTATTTACGGTTTTCTTTCTTTCACATGCTGTCTCACTGTGATTCCTAATGTATTTTCCTGTTTTGAATTGTTGGATTGCAATTTTCCTTTGTTACGTCTGAGACATGTTGTTCTCTGTTAATAGTTATAGAGTCGACCACTGTATTTGTTCTTCAGGAGGCTTGCCACCTAGCAACAACAAGTGGGTTAGGTAGCAAGCCTCCCGGAAAGCGCTGAGGCAGAGGAAAGTGAAAGAATTTTCACCTCCTCTGCCTGTGTATGACGCGGCACACGCTCCCGTGCGCGCCCGCGGATCATGTGCACGCTGGTGTCACCTGCACGCCCATAGTCATGTGGGTGCTCAACTGAGCCGCAAATTAGATTATTTCTGTCAGCACTGGCATGGAGGACACTTTATGTGTCTCTGTGACAGACTCACGGGAAATGTCCTCCATGGCTGACATTTATAAGGGGAAAAGAGCCCACAAAAGGGCAAGAGCTTCCCCCTCTAATTTCCCCTCTTCAGAGGATATTCACATTAGGAAGAAAAAACATTTTCCTATCAGAAGTTTTGACACTTCTGATTCTTCTGACTCTGAGGTAGAAAAATCTCCTCAGCACTGTGACAAGTCACCTCCCTGTTCAGAGAACTCACCAATCCTCAAGAAAACAGGTAAAAATAAAAGTAAGTTTAGCCCCAAGGAGACCTGTTCAGGTGTCATTCCCCCATTCCCTGGAATTGTCCATAGCAGACAACAGGATAGTGCTCGGAGCAAGCACATCACCTCTGCCCATAGCTGGCAAGATACCTCTGCCCATAGCCAGCAGCACAAAGGTACCCGCTCTCAGCATGTGGGGTCACCTGACAGACAGTCGCACACTTCCCGCAGGGACCGTGGCCACTCTTCCTCTGTAGAATGGGAATCACTGGGCCTTAAAAGGTAACTCTGCGGTCCAAAAATTTGCCCAGCTGGCATTTAGAGCAGCACTCGTCAAAGAAGATGAGTTAGTTTTACGATCCTACACAAGTCTACCAAATGCACCCGCACTGTTCGCTCCCAATATTGACCCTGCCCTAACCTCCATAGTAGGAGAAAAGAGGCACAATGATTCCACAGACCGTACCATGAGAAAAATTCAATATAAAATAGCCAACGCAGCTGGCCCACTGATCGCTACTACTAGGGCAACTGCATAGGGGGACTACTGATCGCATTAGATAAAGCAGAGAGAGAAGGCGGAGTCCGGCATGTCTCTGGAATCTCTGGTGGCATCCAAGCTTGCTCTCCTTAAGGCCATTAGCAAAACAACACTCATAATAGGCCAGACGTTCAACTATATTATCAACACCCACAGGTCCAGATGGCTAACTGGCACAGGACTCGCAGACCTAGCGCCTAAATCGTTAGAATTACTGATGCAGACCTCTTCGGCCCTCAGTTAATAGAGGAGGTTAAATTAAGACAAGGTCCATTTCAGACCTCAAAAAAGTAAATGAGCCGTTCAAGAGGCCCTTTCTTCAAGGGGGTCAGACTTCGCGAGCCACAGGTTCGACCCGAGACTTCCAAGGCACAAGAAGAGCCCAGAGAGGAGGCTTCATGCACCGATCCAATGATGCCTCAAGAGGATCGTACTCTAACACTTGGAACAGTGCCAAGAGAGGCCGTAACTACGGAAATTTCACCCCTTTTCTCTTCTTTCCACAAAACTCTCAAACAATCATATCTAGAGTTGCAAAAGATTACCACAGACAGGTGGTTGCTGAAAACGATCCAGTCAGGGTTAAACCTCCCTCTAATTCGTTTTCCACACCAAGCGGGTTATATTCCTCATCCAAGGAATTGCAGCCCTCAGCTAGATGAGGTACTGACTACAGCCCCCCAACAGGGAAAGAGAATTGGCAAACCCGACTGCAAAAGGCTGGATCAGCCACTTATTTCCCATAATAAAGCAAGATGGCTCTATAAGACCGGTATTAAACGTCAATGCTTTAAACCAATATTTAAAACCAAAACACTTTTGCATTAAAGGTATTCCAGACATTCCTTACATCCTCACAAAAGACTACTTCTGCGTAAAGATATACCTGAAAGAAGCCTTCCATTCCATATCAGTTTATCCGAATCACAGGCATTTCCTCAGATTTTTTTGGAGAGACACCTTATTCCAATAGACAGTTATGGTGTTTGGCCTCTCTTCCGCTCCCTACACCTTTACACAGGTCATGAAAGCTGTAGTGTCCCACTTGCATCAGCAAAGCATTCAATGTATCATTTACCTAGACGACATACTACTGATACACTCAGACCATGACACCCTACTAAGACACAAAGACTCGACCCTTTCCCTACTAACAGACCTGGGATTCATAATATACACTCAAAAGTCAGTGTTAGCTCTGACCCAGAACATAACATTCTAGGTTTCGATCTAGATACCCATTCTTTCTCCCTGGCAGTCCTAGAAAAATGGCTAGATACGAAACAGTACATACAAAGAACTTCCCAGAAGCACAGATTATCCCTCCGCTCCTTAGCAAGGATTATTGGGAAGATGATTGCTATGTCCCCTGGTTTCAGACATGTGCCTCTGTCATGCAGAGAGCTACAAACACTCCTAAGATCTCTGCTTCATGCCCACTATTCCTGGACAGACATAATTTTCCTCTCCAGAAGAGTAAAAACAGAACTATCCAAGTGGAACAGTCTCCCTATACCTCCTCCTCGCCCACTCCCAGACCCAACACCCCATTTGACAATCACTACAGATGCATCACTAAAAGGTTGGGGATGCTTCTCTCAAGAGAAAGCAGTAAGGGCCACCTGGTCACCCAAAGAATCCAGTCTCTTCATAAACATACTAGAATTACGCGCAGCAAAACTTTCTCTAATAGCTCTAGTTTCTGAGCACACAAGAAGGGTCTGTATCCAGCTATGCCTGGACAATACAACCGCGGTGTCATACATAAACAGAATGGGGGGTACCAAATCACTATCCATTTGCAAAGAAGCATTAGAGATCTGGGATTGCGCAGTCCAGAATATGGACAAAAGGGCTATGGAGAATGGATGCGATGTAATTCCCTTGGACAGACCTGTCTCGCCCCTATGCCTTCCCACCCCCAGCCCTCCTCTTGAAAGTCTTACAGAAAATCATTGAGGAATGAGTACCCAGTATTGTGGTAGTATATCTGGCATGGCCATCCAGGGTATGGTTCTCCCTGATCAGCCAATTACGCATAGGACCCAAGATTCCCCTGGGGTTTTCCAAGCACTGTTTCCAGGGAACTCCAGACATTCTGGAACCACTTCCCTAGTGCATGTGGATGGCAATGTTACTAGGTTGCTAACAGATCCAGCCCTAGCATCCCCCTCAAAAGCCCTAATCAATGCTTTATTAAGACCCCAAACTAGAGCTAGAATTTGACCTCTGGTGTTACAAGGGTCTTTATCTGACCAATCCTCTCTACTACATTTAGCCTTAGACTTCTTAGCCTCTAAATACCAATTAGGCCTAGCATCGGCCACCATAAAGTTATATGGTTCTGCCTTAGCCATCATGATCCCAAACCTAACAGATAATAGACTTTACCTTCGTCTGTTAAGGGGTATCTGCCTCTCCAGGCCCATACAACCTAAGTACTCCCATACCTGGGATATTGAACCCTTTCTCTCTGCCCTAGCCTCTTGGGAGACAGAGAACAACATTACCCTATTATCCCACAAGTTGGCATGATTTAGCAATAGCAACCAGAGGGACTGAATTAACACTTATACATACCTCAGACCCAAGGTTATCACGTACTCCTACGGGGTACCATATCATTCTTAAAGGTCATACTAAAAACATCTTTGTTAAATAGCCCAATAGTAGAATTCGATTTGATACATGACACTTCAGAACCTAACCTGTGTGTGGCTTCATGCTTATCATCTTACCTGGCCCTCACAGCACCAATAATATCACACAGCTATTTATCACTTGCAGGAAATCAAGAATCTCTACTATTAGAGGATGGATTGTGACCTCCATGAGAGAAGCTGAGATAGACACTGACCACTTTAAAAGCCATTCCTTAAGGGGAGCAGCTGCAACAAGAGCAGCAGCTAAAGGCATGCCCCTACACTCGATCATGCTAGCAGTAAGGTGGGCCACGGACCCGGACCTTTGCAAAGCACTATTAGAGACCAACCGATCTACAAAAGATCGAGTTTCTCAGAGCAACCAACAGGTATGTGGTAGTCTACCCACCTGCTGTTGCTATGTGGCAAGCCTCCCGAAGAACAAAACACTAGTTTGCAGGAATCTATAACTACAAACTGGATTTGTTCTAGGGAACAGGATTGCCACCTAGCAACAGCTCCACCCTACCCTCCCTTTTCTTACTCTCCTTTGTTAGGTCTGTTGTTTCCTCTAGAGACTTTCACTTGATGTCTATTAACCTTACCTTACTCATCCTTAAGGCGCAGCAAGGGACCCAAAGAAACCTCAAGCAACCACCAATAAAGAACAGAAGTAACCCGGTACTCCGGACAAGATTTCCGGCCTAAGGTTGGAACAGCTGTTTCCTGTCCAGTTCAGAATCCACCATTCAAACCATTTTTCCTTCCAGAAAATTATCAGTTACAGTTCAATAAAATTGTTGTTGTGAAGCATTTACGGTTTAATTCTTTTTCCCTTTCAAACTAAGGTATAACAAAGGCCAAACAACGGTATAAGGTATACAGGTTTCGCTTCTCTCAACCATTATACTCTGGGGAAAGGAGTGTCACCAGCGAGCCTCCGAAATAATCTAATTTGCGGCTCAGGCGTGTGCCCACGTGACCGCGGGCGTGCACGTGACACCAGCGTGCATGTGACCTGCGGGCACGCGCGCCTCATAAACAGGCAGAGGAGGTAAAAATTCTTTCACTTTTCTCTGCCTCAGCATTTTCCGGGAGGCTTGTTGCCTAACCCACCTGCTGTTGCTAGGTGGCAATCCTGTTCCCTAGTACAAATCCAGTTTGCAGGTCATAGATTCCTGCAAACTAGTGTTTACTCCTGACTTGGGCCCTCATTCAGAGCCGCTCGTTAGCGGCAGTACGCTCATTCCCCGAACGAGCGAGAAAATGTTAATTCCTGTGCTCGCTCGAAAGTTCGCTCGTAGCTATTCTTCCGCCCCAAAGTCTCCCAACCCCTCCTCTAGCTAACGAGCGAGCAAAATTGTGACCGGCCATCTCCCAATTTGGTTGCAGGGAACGCTCGCACAAGTACAAACCGGAAGTGGGCCTGTCAGATTTCGATTACCTGCTCGTTCATCCTGCATACATACTTTAAACGTATCATGCCAATCAATATATTAATTAGCTTAATTGCTCTTCACATGTTTGCAATCTTTTTTTTTTTCATTTTTCAATAAACTTTATTGTTGTCCGTGTGTGGCATTTTACCCGCAGAATACGTACGGTTTCCCCAATGGTTTACTTTTTCATAAAAACATGTTGTAACCAATTATCCTTTTGTTTTCGTGTGTTTAGGATATTCCTATTTTCAGATATAAATTTCTTTATTTAAATTAGCTTACGCATGTCACTGCATGAAGCCTATCATAATTCACATTAGATTTTGGAGCCTGAAGGACTCATACAAGAACCAATACAATGGTTCCTGTTAATTTCCAAAGTACATTAGCCAATCAAAAGTTTTCTCTTCCCTTTATTAAAACTGTTTGTTGTTAAAAAAATCATTGCCATCATGAGAGCCTCCGCATTTACAAGATGGGAGCTGTTGGTCCTCACAGAGGTTATGGACCGGAGGATCACCAGCCAGCCTCCCCCCATCACCAACCGGGCCAAGCGATCGGCCTATGCAGAGGTTCGCCACCACCTGCGCTCCTTCGGCTCACGCCGTAATATAGGCCAATTAGAGCGCAGGTGGTCTGATCTGCGGTGCCGCACCCCCCGCTTGCTGGCATGTTTTCGGCAGCGGATCGCTGCAAGTAAGTTTTTTTTTTGTTTGGCGGATTTGTTTTATGCCCTATCTGCGTGTGCTTGTTTACAGTATAGCCCTGTTTGTTTGCTGCGGCCCTACCTGCGTGTGCTTGTTTACAGTATAGCCATGTTTGTTTGTTGCGCCCCTATCTGCGTGTGCATGTTTGTTTTCAGTATAGCCCTGTTTTTGGTTTTTGGACATGTCTGTGTGTGCATGTTTGTTTTCAGTATAGCCCTGTTTTTGGTTTTTGGACATGTCTGTGTGTGCATGTTTGTTTTCAGTATAGCCCTGTTTTTGGTTTTTGGACATGTCTGTGTGTGCATGTTTGTTTTCAGTATAGCCCTGTTTTTTGTTTTTTGACATGTCTGTGTGTGCATGTTTGGTTTCAGTATAGCCCTGTTTTTTGACATGTCTGTGTGTGCATGTTTTCCTGTTTTAGAATGTTTGTTATTTTTGGGGTGTTGGAAATTTGGCTTCCACACCCCCCCTTCCCTAAAAAAACCTACAAAATTTTCATTAATCATTTAGGGGCTGAACGCAGAATCCTGGCTCGCCGCAGAGTTCGGCGCTGGGCTCGGCCCCTGCCGCCGACGACCAGCCCGAGCACATCTCCCCAACCTTCCCCCAATTCCCCCTCCACCCCTGCCCAGCCAATAGGTGAGGCCCCTCCCTCTCCCAATTTACCCCACCCCCAAAATTCATCCTCCCCTCCAACCCCCCCTCTCTTTTCTTCACCCTCCCCTCCACCACCCCCTCGATTTTCCAGACCCTCCACAATTTCTGCCCTCTCCCCTCCCTCAACCCACCAGCACTGGCCCACCTCCGAGGAGGAGGAGGATGGAGTTCAACCCAGACCATCCAGCCCAATGACCGGTATGTTTACCTTTCTTTTGTTGTAATAAATCATTTTGAATTGGATATACAATGTCTGGGATATTTTCCACTGATACATCTCACACATGTGAAAACACTCATTCTTTGTGTTTTGTGCTTTACCCTAACAAGGCTACTGTGTCCTTTTTGGTTCGCCTTTTTGTGTGTTCATTTATAAATTATTATTGATACCATCTTAGCATTTGCCTGGACTTTTTTTTTTATCACCAAACTGGATCTTGTTTGCAACTAGATTTATTGTTTATTTTGTTTTTTACACTTGTAAGGTGGCATTTCATTAAGGATCCCTTTTTTTTTATACCAACAGCGGACCAGAGGCGGATGCATGCTATGCAGGAGGGCTTGGCCGCCTTGCGAGGCCACGTTATTTCGATGCTCGTGGTCCTCGACCACATGTCGGCGCTCCTTCGGAGCTGATTTTTTTTGTTCTTTTTTGGATTGTGTTTGTTTCTCAAAATAAAATAGCGTTGGATGTTAACGAGTCTCATTTCTTGTCTGAAAAAAATTCATTGTTTAACCTTCCATAAGTCCACTATTTGGTCATGTTCTTTAAAGTAAGGTACATTAGATTGTACAAAGCGCTAGAAAGTATGTAAGCTGCCACATTAAACACCTCACCATACCAATAGGTTTGTGGCTAAACCAACAGTTTGTGGTTTTTCGTGTGGTGGGTAATGTAAATAGAAACTGAAACCTGCTTAGGCCTCTTTTTTATCAAACTACTGATTCACCCTAAGACCTTTGTTGTTTTTTCTAAGCCACAAAGCATGTTCAAAGACTTTACAATTTCACACATTACAGGATTCAGCATTATGAAAGGTGGCATTTTGGGAGACAGGTTACACGTGCTTGTAATGTGTAAATAAACAGTCTTTTGAACGGAAAACAAAACTTTAATACACAGCAAACACAAACAGAAAGTGAATTGTGACAAGCAATTCACACAATGAAAACACACTACAAAAATCAACCTACACCAAACTCAAAAAAAACAAACAACACTCAAGAACTGTTGAAATAAGTAGCAGGACAACAGGAATCCACAAATGAGGTGATAAAAAAATTTGGCAACAAGTTAGTTCCAATGTGGCCACATGTAGACAATTTAGTGGATCAGATAGTAGGCATCGTTTTTACATGGTTTGAAAAGGAAGACAAGAACAAAAAATGAAAACCAAGATTAAAAAGGCACATTACAATCGTACATGTAGACATTGGGACAATTAAGTAAAGGTTTGACAATAATTACCTGAAAAAGTGGGCCACCACATCATCGCGTATGGCCCCCCCACATACTGACCTCCGACCAACCTCGGGGGGGCCATCCTCAGGTAAGGCATCCTCTGGCTGCATTGGGACACCACTCCTTATGGCGATGTTGTGAAAGATCCTACACAGGACCACAATTTTCGAAACCATAGCCGGCAAATACATGAGTTCGCCACCAGAGCGGTGGAGGCATCTGAATCGGCCTTTTAAAAGGCCGATACAGCACTCCACCACCTGCCTGGTGGCTGTAAGTGTGGAATTATACTCACTTTGTGGCCCTGGTGTGGGAGCCAAATAAGGAGTGAGCAGCCAGGGCGTGCAAGGGTAGCCTCCTGTGAAAAAACAAAAAAAACAGTCAGGATCACTGTGTGTGAAGCTTGGCAATGGTTACAACTAAAGGTCTCCACTTACCCAGAAGCCACGCATCACCAGTTTGTAGGTTGTTTAATTTATGCCAAATCCCTGATTGCCGAATGACGAATGAGTCATGTGCACCCCCGGGTAATTTTGCATTCAGGGACAGGTTCTGGAGGGAGGCATCACATACCACCATTACATTAAGGGAGTGATAGTGCTTCCGGTTCTGAAAAATGGCCTACAGCCGTGCTGGAGGCTGCAGTGGTATGTGAGTACCATCCACAACCCCTACAATGTGTGGGAAGCCAGCTATTTGGTAAAAATTGGCCTTCGCCACACTAAGGGAACCCATATCCAATGGCATGTTAATAAAATGATGGATGTGCTTGAAAAGGGCATCCATCACTGCCCTCAGGATCCTTGAAAATGAGGATTGCGAGATTCCAGCCACTATTCCCACCGTGGTTTGAAAGGATCCTGAGGCACAGAAATGTAACACCACCATTAATTGCGTAAGTGGTGGTATTGCTGTAGGACTGTCAATTTGCCACTCAAGATCACTCTCTATTAATGAGAAAGTGTCTATGATGATTTTTGGAGGAAGACGGTATCGTCGTAAAACCTCATCATCGGGCATTCCAAAAAGGGTGACACGTGTTCTAAATATCTTGGGCCTTGCATGCCTACGATGCCTACGCCTGGGACGAGTTTGAGGTTGGTCGGGTTCTGGAAGCATGGCCAAAACAATGCGACCAACATCAACCTGAAATGGGAAGCCAGGTAGTTATTTTTTGATAAAAAGGTAAAAACAAAAATATACTTATCTTAGGTTAAAAATCCAAAGATGCTTACATGCCGGGGTATGGTCATGAGTGTAACAACCTACATTTCCAAAAATGAAATTCCGGTTAGTATTTTTGGGGGACATATTTGATTCTTTAACCAAAAACAAAATGCGTTAAAAGATAGGGGGGAGAACACATTATTTCGAAAATCAAACCTACATTGAGAGGCCAAAAAAGAATGGGCAAATTTCTACCCAAAAAGCATTAGTGCGCTAAATAGTTCGCATTTGGCGAAGGAGAATAAGGAAACATTAGTGCGCTAAATAGTTCGCATTTGGCAAAGGAGAATAAGGAAACATTAGTGTGCTAAATAGTTCGCATTTGGCGAAGGAGAATAAGGAAACATTAGTGCGCTAAATAGTTCGCATTTGGCGAAGGAGAATAAGGAAACATTAGTGCACTAAATAGTTCGCATTTGTCGAAGGAGAATAAGGAAACATTAGTGCGCTAAATAGTTTGCATTTGGCGAAGGAGAATAAGGAAACATTATTGCGCTAAATAGTTCGCATTTGGCGAAGGAGAATAAGGAAACATTATTGCGCTAAATAGTTCGCATTTGGCGAAGGAGAATAAGGAAACATTAGTGCGCTAAATAGTTTGCATTTGTCGAAGGAGAATAAGGAAACATTAGTGCGCTAAATAGTTTGCATTTGGCGAAGGAGAATAAGGAAACATTAGTGCGCTAAATAGTTTGCATTTGTCGAAGGAGAATAAGGAAACATTAGTGCGCTAAATAGTTTGCATTTGGTCGAAGGAGAATAAGGAAACATTAGTGCGCTAAATAGTTCGCATTTGGTGAAGGAGAATAAGGAAACATTAGTGCGCTAAATAGTTCGCATTTGGCGAAGGAGAATAAGGAAACATTAGTGCGCAAAATAGTTCACATTTGGCGAAGGAGAATAAGGAAACATTAGTGCGCTAAATAGTTCGCATTTGGCGAAGGAGAATAAGGAAACATTAGTGCGCTAAATAGTTCGAATTTGTCCCTTGAAAAATCAAGACAAAAAGTTGCAAATAACTGACGCTATATTTAGTGTTAATACATGATAGGAAACAAAAAACAGAAGACATGAATGTTCCAAATATATGCGAAGACCCACACATCAAATTCGTCAAATAATGATAAAAACAAACTTACCAAAAGTCGAACAATAAGTCACAGTCCAAAAACTTCTCTGGGGCCAAGCCAAAATAACTGGCAAAAAAAAAAATTAAAATGAAGAAATTCGGATTGTAGAACCCTTATTTTTTAAAGGACATGAAAAAAATACTTACTCACAAAAAAACCAACAACGAAAATATCCGCACTAACAAAAAAAGAACGCAAAATATCCCAAAAAAATAAAGCACCAACTACACCTCCCAAAAAACGCCTCACAACCACTAATTCCGCCAACAATCCACGACTACACACGATACCTCCAACAATCAGCACCCACCACCTCGACTCGAGTCGGCCATATCCATAAATAGTTTTTTTTTTCCCGCTCAAATTAAGGACGGATCATAGGAGCGCACAATCAATGATGCGAACCAAAAATAAGGACGCATGTATAAATACGTCACGGAAAAGCCAAAACGGTCTGGTTTAGTTCAAGTGGTTTTGATCAAAATGTCTACAGACCAGCAAAACGATGGCCAAGAGGCGCCCGGTAAGTACTTCTCTCTTTCTGTTTAATGGATTTGTGTAAATTTATAGACAGTTGGACATGTAAATGATATTTTTTTTGGAATTGAAAGGTGTGGAGGATGCCATGGAAGAGGCTGCTGGGCCGAGTATGCCAACCAAAGAAAGCAAAAAAAAAAGGCAGCCACAATTCACAAGAAAGGAGATGGAGGTTTTGGTTCAAAGGTGTGTTGACACCCTGCCCCAGGCAGATCGGAATATGGGTTCAAGCCAGAAGTGGAAAATGTGGGAGGAGATAGCCAGTGCTGTCAATAGGGTTGGTGAGTTTGAACGTCTAGCCCGGGATGTCAAACGCCGGTACGTAAAAACTAAATTTTTCATATAAGTGGTTACAGGGCCAAATACTGCAGGAATAATGCTTTTGTTTTGTCCCACAGATGGACAGATTACAAATATCGTCTAAAACAAAAACTGGCAGAGAGGGCTAGGCATGCAAGGGGGACAGGTGGGGGTCCCACCCCTGTGTCATTGGAGATGAATGACTTGGAAGAGCTGGCACAGGGGTGTGTGCAGTATGAGGAGGTGTTTGGCGTGTCCAACATGGATACGGACATGCCAGACTTTGCGGCTCCTCATGTTGTCCCAGGTAAATGTTGTTATGTTACCAACTCAGAAATGTGTTTGTGACAATATGTAGATTATAATGTTCCTCTTTTCTCATTTTTCTCACAGAGACACAGGCGGATGAGTCTGCTCCAGAGGGGAGCCTTGGCCGCAGAATTTCTGCTGGCTCTGCAGGGGAGGATGCAGTAGATCCGGCTGGGGACCCTGCAGAAGCCAGTCCAGGGCAATCCCCCTCGCAGGCAGTGGCCCTCCTCACGGATCTCAATTTTAAATCGGATCACCACACGGAGATTCTGCTGAGGATGGACGCCAGTCTGCTACGGGTGGCGGAGGCCATGGAGCAAAATGCTGCGGCCAACGTGACCATTGGTCAGGCCCTGGCGGAAAATACCAGGGTCAACATCCGAATTGCCAATGCCCTGGAGCAGCTCGTTCGCCAGCACATGGTGGAGCCGGCCTCCCTTTCTGCCGGAACATCAGGATCCTCCACCTCTGGCACAACAACAGCCATCCCTCCAAATGTGCCTAGCCCTCTGCCTAGTCCAGAGGCCACAACATCTGCCTCTGGAGAGGCCAGCCAAAGGACATCCCGGACCCGGTCAGGCTCCCACCCTACCCCAGCCAAACGGGGCAAAAAGCGATGACAGCACTGTCTAATTTTCCCACAATCCTTCTGTGCTTGACCCATATTCCTTAAGGGCCAAAACTTCCCTCTCCTTTCTTGTGAATTGTTTTTAATGTGTGTTCTTTTATTTTGGCCAAATGCCATTCTTGTTTTTTATTTCATTATGTCATTTTTTGTGACGTTATCCAGACCTGCAAAGTGGCCAATGGCCTGGAAAAACAACAAATGTGTTTTCCAAAATTAAAACAATCAAATTCTTCACCATTGTATTGTGACATTATTCAAAAAATGTTTCTTAGGTAATCCCGGCACCCAAAAATTTAAGTTTAAAAAAAAAAAAAAAAAAAAAAAAAGGGTTAAGAAGCATTTGGGAGTTTAAAGGCACACTTTTCCATTTAAAAATGTTGGTGAAATTTCCGTGAACATTAAAAATGTAGCAAAAACACAAACATGATGACAATATTGTTGCAATAACATAAACCCCAAAACAAAAATAATGAAACATTTTTGACACCAAAAATGGTACGCTAATTGATTGTCTAATCCTGAAATTAGCAGCTGAGTATTTCACCTGCGTACGGTTTTGGGCTTCCATCCAAAAAATAGTTGCTAAACACATTACAAGCAAGTTTTGTAATCAAAGTTGATTGCTTGTCTGTTTAAATTAAAAACATCGATGAAACATCGAGGAGGCTCAGGGAGGGGGATGAGACCATCGCCATTGTGGTAGAGTATACCAGACCCCAAGCTGTGCGAGCAGTTTGAACGGAAAGTGGATCAGACAGTGACGTATGACTCGTTCCGATCACATTTGCCGTTCGCATGAGATAATTTAAGGACACCCACAAAATGCCTCGACACGCCTGCGTTTTCCCATCTCCACCCCCGTCACCGCCCAAAAACGGCCTGTTCTGTCAATCACATTTGACAGGTCACTTCCTGTTCGCTATTTGACGAACGACTAAAAAAGATCGCAATCAGCCGTACGCACATGCGCTGTGTAACACTGGCGCATGCGTGGTTTCACAACATCGGGACGCTACGAGCGTACTGCTGCTTACGAGCGGCTCTGAGTCAGGCCCTTGTTCTTTATGGAGGAGTTGTTGCTTTGTTACATGCATTACTTTATTATTTATTACTTTATTTTTTATGTTAATTATATGAATCCTACTCTCATATATATTGGAAGCAATACATCTTTCTTCTTTAGTGTCAAAAAAAATGTTATTAAAAAATAAAAAAAAGACTCTCCAGGCATCTCGTAAGGATGTCCTGTCTTTAGCCCCTCTCTATAAACCATGGTGTCATAGACTGGAGCTGTTCCTCTGCAGTAGAAGCATCAGAATTGTTACGTAGAACTCTAATGAATTGTGAAATGGACACATTTTCTTTAAGGGCAAGAGCTCGATAACTCTCCAATCTGAGTAGAGTGTTGCGGTCTATGGGCCTGATTCAGAGTTGTACGTAAGCCCGATGGTTTACATAGAACTCTGATGGGTTCTGATCTGTACTGTACATGTGCCAATCTGTGTATGCGACATCGGTCACAGTGCCCCCTAAGCAGCAACATGATTGAAATGCTGCAACCATGGGGGTGGGGAATGGGCGATAATGGCCAGCTTCCCAGGAAATGGTGTGTCGCCCCTGTTTTCTGTGCCTGCCGAGGCCCAGTGGCGTCACAAGGGGGGTGCAGGGGGTGACACCAAAGTGCAAACTCCTCCTCACTGACAGGAGCTGCACTGTAGCATTACATGCAGCACTCGGTTCCTGACATAGTGAGGGAGCTGGCACTGCACACAGACTGGTCCCTGGGGGCAGCCTGCATCTCCGGGACCCCCGGCATGACTAAAACGGGTTTGGGCTGCAAGGCAAAGCCCCCTACCCACGACTTCATGCCCCCTTTTTGCCAAAGCGCGAGTTTGCAGCACACACTACAATCCCATCCACATCGGGTGTCACCACGGGGAAGGATGCCACTGCTGAGGCCATTCTCTGTGTCTTCCGACTCAGATTCACTGGTCCCGGAAACGTGAATTTCATGGCCATCCTGAGTAACCTGTGATCTTATGGCTGCGTCCTTTGACGCAGTAGCGGATCACAGAAGCCGGCAGGAGGTGTCTATTTAAACAAGACGCCACCTGCGGCATTAGCATGTTATTGCACAGCCACTGCATACAAAGTCACATCGGCTGTGCAATAGCGTGCAACTCTGATTCAGGCCCTATATCCTTCCTGTATAACCTATGTGATCTATTTGTGTGTAATAGGTAACTATTTTGTTTTTCAGATATTATACCATCCTATGAATACTTGAGCATACTCAAATCCTAGATAACATTGTTAACAAAGGGGCATGTTGCAACTTCCAGATTACATACCTCTGCCTAGGTGTAACTACCATTGGTGCAAGGGGTGCAGCTGCTATGGGGCCCAGAGCCGAGGGGGCCCATCATCCTTGTTAAAGTTACATGTGTTATATACAGTTTTCACCATTGGGGGGTAAATAGGGGCCCTTACAAACATTTGATAAGGGGCCTTCAAATACCTATTTACGCTCCTGTACCTCCGGTCTGTAGTATTTGCATTCCAGCAAGGAATACAACTCCGGTTCTTGAGTGATTGATAATACAATACTCGCACTTATACAGAGAATTAGTCACTATTTTTGGCTTTGGTATACTGCGCGTTATAAACCTTTTATCGGATGATGTGTTTCATGTGTGCAAATCACTTAACAACAAGCCACACCAAGCTGTAAAACAATGTTTTTTTACATTTTCTGTCCTATTCGCATCGCAGACATAGCGAAACACCACTCAAATATACTAAAGGCATTGGGTTGCGACTTTAACCACACAGGTACTTGGAGTGAGATAAACCAGCGGCTACTGTATCGTAGCACTTCATATACAGATTCAGGGGTCTATTTACTAAGCCGTGTTAGGAGACAGAGTGAAAAGTGATAAGGTGCCAGCCAATCAGCTCCCAACTGTCATCTAACAGGCTGTGCTTGAAAAATGGCAGGAGCTGATTGGCTGACACCTTATCACTTTTCACTCTGTCTCCTAACACTGCTTAGTAAATAGACCCCTCAGACTCATTCACACACAGATGTACAAATGTCGCACATTAAATTGATCAGTGCAATCCAGCTGAGTAGTTTTGTCACTTCCAGTTGTTTTATTTATTTGTAGACAAAAGGTATATGGAGAAATCTAGGGTGAGCACTAGATCGAGTGTATTGGAGCTGCCTGTGTGGATTCATCTTCTCTTCTTAAAATTAGCAAGTGTGCATATTGTTGAAACTCACTGTTGAGTGCTCACATCGATAACATATCCTTAATAGATATTACATGTAAAAAACACAAACCAAGAAAGTACAGTATATTTAACAATTCAAATTAAAAACGCTCTTGTGCTTAAGAAGTAGAAAGGTTTCCTCTCATGGAGGTGTAACAACCATAATGCTAGTGTGCTATTGGTCTGCTTTCTCCCCCTCATTGGGCTCTATTTACTACAATCCGCATATTGAATGCGGATTGTAGTGTGATATTACCTAGTGAATTCGCATTGCGAATTCAGGCAATATCACAGGGATTTACTATAAATCCCTTGCAGGGACAGAGCTTGCGATAAAGCTCTGTCCCTGTGGATCCCATCCGCACTCTAGTTGCGGTATTTTCGGAAAAAATACCACGACTAAGAGCCCGCGACTAAGAGCCCGCGCATGCGCCGACCGACCACCGCTACTACCCCCCCACCGACGCTAAGCCCCGCCCCGGTGCTAAGCCCCGCCCCCATGATCGCGGACCCCCGCGACCCCCCCTCCCCCCCGCGACCCCCCCTCCCTTCATTACACTTACCTGCATCCTCCTGGCCTCCGGTGATCTTCTCCGGGCTTCCCGATCAGGTGATCTCCCATACTGCACTGGGGCCCGATCACCTGATGACCGGGCCCCAGTGTACTATGGGAGACCAGCTGACCGGAGAGGAGCCATCACCGGAGGCCCGATCACCGGTCCATGGATTCAGGTTAGTAAAAAAAAAATGTTTAATTTTTTTTTTCTTTTTTTTACAGTAATCAGCTTGCGGTCTGCTTAGACCACACAGCTGTATACTGGTACCGGCTCCCGCCTCTGCTCTCCCCGTTAGAGCAGAGTGGGAGCCCGGTAACCGGGGGAGACCCTGGATAACGCCACCTCCAGGTGGCGTTATTATCACAGGGCTTCCCCCGGTATTTTTTTACAATTTATTTTTAGTAACTATGGTCGGATCACATTTCCCATTACAATTATGGGAAATGCGATCTGCTTTACTAAAAATAAGTGATACTGGGGGTTGGAGTAGAATTTTACTAATTCTACTCCAATTGCCCTGTAATAACTACAGGTGATACTAAAATAATGTGAAAAGGGTGTGAAAACACCCTTTTTCACTTTATTTTAGTAAAAATAATGTTAATAAATAGAGCCAATTGTCTCAAAGCAAGCCTCAGCTGACTCAGCTGCATCCGAATACTTGAATAAGTTTGAGGATAGATAAGCACCCTGTTTGATATGTAATTTTGTTAGGTAAGTTAAGGGTTAAAAGCTGGAGGGGGGTGCGGTTAGTTATTGGTCATTTGAGGAGTATAAGCCTATGGTAGGATTTCTGGGAGGGCTTAGAGGTGCCATATAGTCTGGGAAAGGGAGCCATCTTCCTCTTTCCAGTTTATTCAACCAGGCTGGCTAAGTGTCATTTATATTATATTTAATCTGTCTGTCTTTCCCTGGTCCATTTGCATTTCACACCTCACTTATCCCCCTTTTCTTACACCCTCTCTAGCTCCTGTCATTTATTTTACTGTCTTCAATTTATTTATTATTTTCTTAATTTCAGAGTCTTTCCCACACTTTCGCCCCCCCCTCTCCTGCTGTTGTGTTCATCCATCCCCCGTCCCCTGCCAGGCCGCCGTTCAGCCACCCCACCTGCCACCCGATGGAAGCTTCCAGGCCTCTCACCTCTGCCCCTCCCCCGCCCCTGTCAGCACTCCCTCTGTTATGCCCAGCCGTTTGTCCATCCCCCGCCCGCCGCCTGATGTAAGCTTCCAGGCCTTTCGCCTACACAGCTCCCCCGTCCCCCACCAGTATCCCCATCAGTTATACCCAGGCGCCGCTGTTCAGCCGCCCTCACCTCCGTGTCTTCCTCCCGGCGGGGCACGCCCTGCTATAGGCCGCGTCCGCGCTCCCGCTCAGGGACCCTGACCTCCGGACTCCCCCATGGCTTCCCCGCGATCATGGCCGCCTGGCTCTCCGGCAGCGCCGTGAGTAGCGCAGATGGCCACAGCTCTCCAGCCCCAACAAGCAGATCACGGCCAGCTCGCGCCCTGCATCGGCGGTTGGCCCCGCCCACAGGGTTGCGGCGGCCATTTTATATGTATCCAGCCTAAGCAGGGAGCCCTGCTTGGCCCCGTCCCCCCCTGCTTGGCCCCGTCCCCCCCTTTATCGGCCCCCACTGCTCCAAGAGCAGGGGGGCCCACTCCTTCACAGCCCTCACCACTGTTCTTTTGCAACAGGGTTTCCCCCCTCAGTGCGAGCACTGCGGGGTCCAGCATCTCCAGGGCCCCAGGTGCCCCACCCAGCAATTTATTCCCTGTTGTTCGCCTGCACCCAGTTATACCCCTTAGCTACTAGCACATCAGTCGGGCTGGCCCCCATATTTCCATACCACCGCCCTACATGCACAATTACCTTGAAATATCCTGCCTCTTACCATCCTGCCCCTTCCGTGTGCCACCAGCCACCCCACACTGTTCCAGTACGTCCCCCCACTGCAACCCCAGACCCTTAACCCCCTTTTACAAGGGTTTGTGCCTTACTATCAGGTCCTCCACCCCCTTTTCCATGCCTCATTCCCCCGCACCTTCATATTCCCAAACCACGCATATGTTGCAACCCCATCCCCCCTGCCTCCCCTGCAACCCACCTGCCTCCCCTGTCCCTCCTTCCGCAGGCGGAGTTGCTGTGCAGTCCGATTCACCAGTTATTGTTTCAAGCCCCCAGGTAGCAGTTTCTGATCCTTCCAGTCACGTTATCGAGGTCCAGCAGACGGATGATGCAGTGGTATCAGCGAGTCAAATCATGGTGGGTGCACCGCGCAGCGAGGGACAGTTGGAAAGGTCTGGTCCTTCGGCGGCAATTTCTGGTGAGCATGGTTTTCCTACATTTCGCAGCGCACATTCATCTTCCACTGATTCTAGCGATTCTTCCAGTTCATCTGGTAGGCCGCGCAATCTCAGGCGTTACTTTGCGCGCAAAATGAAGGCAAAGCGGGGGAGCCCTGAGAGGGCTAACACAGTGTCAGCAACTAAGGTGCCGGATGCATCGGGAGATTAGGTTCACTGCGCGAATATCCTATTCTTAAGGGTTTAAGTTCTAAATTTAGGGAGCAGATCAAGAAGGGTCAATTTGTGCATATGTTTGCGGTTTCGGCTTACGCAAATAGGTCTTTGGATCGGAAGTAGTCAGCTGGGGTAGTTGCGGAGAAGACATGTCGTTCTTACCAGAATTCGGTGGCGCGTGTATATGTTTTTGCGGCGCGCCCCTTGAGTCCAGGCCTGGGGAATATATGAATGTGGTAAAATACATGCACATGGTACAAGGTATGCACTCATCAGCTAAAGGTACCGCTTGGCACCAATACGACGCATTTAGGACACAGCAGGAGGGGTAGGCAGTGTTTTAATTAGGTTTCAAGGACGTCGAGGTTTGGCTTGCAGTCAATCAACTGCCTAACGCGCCTGCGGATTCCTCGGCTGGTCTGTAGCAGCCTTTTCTGATCCGCCCTGGATCTGAGGGCATCAGTTGCGTGCCGTGGTATGCGTGTAATAACACGCAGCATCATGAGGGGCAGGCTGTGGATATTGGCATATCTGCATGCTCTGCGGGAGCGGTCACGCAGCCAAGATGTCCAGGGGGTCTGCGGCGCAGGAGCAGGTTGAGGAGAGTAGGGCAACGAGCATCACGGAGGTGTTCAATGAAGCGCCGTTGCTGAGTAATTTGGGGGTTTTGAGGAGTTGGTTGGGTCGTTATCCCCTTGGGGAGGAAGTAGCCTTTTTGTGGCAAGGTTTTGGCGCGGGTTGGCGTTTACCTTTGACAAGGGCGATATCCGGGTTTTCTAGGAGGATTCTGGAATAGGCGCATGTCCATCCGGAAGTTGTTAGGTGTACGGTGGAGGTAGAAGCCAGGTTGGGGCGCATGTGCGGCCACCTTTTTTGCATCCCCCCCCCCTTTTCGGAAAGTTTAGGTGCACCGCCTTTAAGGCGGCACCATAGAGGGAACCGAGTAGATTTGGGTTGATACAGCATTCTCTCTTGCCCAGATAGAAGGGTTGGGCTTCCACGCATTTTATCCATCAGGATGTCGTGTCGTTTGCCAATCGGTCAAAAACGCCCTGGAGATAGTACAAGGTTTCGGGGGGAGGGCTATACTAGCTAAGGCGGATATCGAATCCGCTTTCTGGCTGCTGCCCATTCACCCTGAGTCCTTTAGATGTGTGGGAATTAAAATAGCAGGGCTATATTACGTCGATGGGCTGTTTCATTTCGTGTATTTTTTCAAGGGTTTGTTAGTTATTTATTTATAGTTTTTGCTGGCAGGCCTTGTTCATCATTAGTAAGGTCTACTTATGCGCATATCTTAGTTGGCTGTAGAAACATACCTTGAGAGGGTTATGCCACTTGCCTATGGAGAGGGCATGGCATTTCAGGGGAGTTGCTAGAAGCATTCATTTCAGTAGAGAAAGTTTAGCTAATACACTTGCAACCGCTTCTGGGTCCCCTCAGTTTCGCGTTTAGAGTCATACCTAGGAGTTGTGTTTTTCAGTAGATGGCTAGGAGGAGCCTCAGAGGGGGTTAGGAAGCCTCATCACCTCATTCTGCATCTCTTTGGAGCTGACTGAGGTGCTGCGTGTTTGGTTGGTTGTTTATGTGTGAATCAGTGGCGTAAAGATATGGCCTCCGGCACCTGTAGCCTATTCGAACTTCAACGGTTTACAGATGTGTCCGGTTCCTTAAGTTTTGGTGCATTTTGTAAGGGTGTGGTGCTCGGAGCACGGGCCGGATACTTATGGGTTTCAGGGCCTAACCAAGAACATCCTTCTTTTAGAGAGTGTTCCTAATGGTAGGGGCAGTTGAGCTGTAGGAGAGCAAGATTTGCGATAGGCGAATTCCTTTTTGGATAACAAGCGTGGTGTAGGTCGGTGCTAATCAGGGACGGACTTAGATCCGGCCTTACAGTTGTTGAGGCATTTTACACTGCTAAGTGGGTAGGGAATATTGAATTTAGGGCACGGCAGGTTTCAGGTGCTGGAAACGGTATGTCGGACGCCTAAAATCTTTTTCAGTGGGACAGGTTCAATTTCTCGCGTTTCCTGTTTAAATGGTTTAACCTTTCCTTTCCATGCCCGCTATTTCATCGGGCTGGCATCACGGACCTCACACTGAAGTCATTGACGCTAAGTATATTAAAGACCTACACGGTGGTTTGGTACGATGGGCAGGGTCTTAGCTTCCAAGAGCTGGTGAGAGAGGACGATTGATGATTATATAGCAGATTTTATCTGGAGCTGCCATGAAAGGGGGTCATTACAAGGCGGTTTGTCTTCAGCATTATCAAGTATCTCTAAATTGTTCCGGGCGCGCCTTTGGCAGATCTGGCCAATTACATTATACTAACCATGGGCAATCTAGTTCCTGCTAATAAGCTTTATGCGCTAGCAGGTTTAAGGTTTGATAAGGTGGTTATTAAGCAGGTATTGATCTTATGCTAGTTACATAGGTTTAAGACAAATTAGCTGGCCAGGGGGCGTTGGATTTCTATTCAGGCGCTTGCATATCTCGTGATTTTGTCCAGTTGCTCAGGCAGGGTGCTTTAATAATGTTCGCCCTCCAGGTGGCGGGCACTGGTTTATCCTTGCTAATCCAACCCCTTTGTCCAGGTGGCAGTTTATGAGGGTGTTTCAGAATTATCTTATTGCTTTAGGTATAGCTACGGAGCTTTGCGGGACTCATTAACTTAGTTAGTGGCAGCAGCTTGCGCAGCGGGGGCAGGTGTTTCAGTCGACTTATTAAAAACAGTTAGGGTGGTGAGGTCGTATTTAAAGGAGGATAAGTTGCACTAGGTAGTTGCGCTCCTTGCGAGTTTGTTGGGAAACCTAGGGGCCTTATGCCTACTGCCGCTAGGGATTCTGAAAGGATTTTCAGCTTTTGCCCTCAAAGAGGTTTTGCTGTTTTTCATCTTCAGATGGGTCACCCAACTATTTTGTTTCCCTTTCCTTGGGGTTAAATTGTTGTTGTTATTATTACATACCATTTCTGTCTGTATTAAATTCCAATATCTGTCTGTATAAATGCCAATTTATGTCTACGTGAACTCTCGGACAGGTTTGTCCGGGAATGCTAATTGTCGGGTGTGGGTAAATTCCTATTTTTTACTGGGCTAGCCAGCACCCCTTGGATTTGCAGGTCCAATTTTTTGTTGTGAGTGGGTAAGTTGCAATTGTTAGGATTACGAGAAATGCATTGGAAGCGCCTGCTAGATGCCCTATGGGCAGCAGAGGAGACGTTTGGGGCCCCACTTGGGAGGCAATAATTTGGGCGCATGTGAGTGTATTGAGCGGATATGGTCATTGCACACTTGTCATTTAGCGTTGGCGGATGCCTCATGCAATACCCAAGTTTTTTACGTTACAGGGCGGAGAGCTTTCATAGACCCGATGGGGCTAAACTCCTGGACGCGGGGCTAGTGTGCTTGATCAGTGACCTCTGCAGTTTCCCTTTATTTTCAGGAAGGTCACAGTTTGGTGGCGGGCCTGGTTCTGCGAACCGGGCTTTGGCGGGAAGCAGTGCTCACGGGCGGCCTATTATTAGCGCAGGAGTGCCTGTGGTAGCATCTTTCCTTTGAGAGCGGCCAGTTTGTCACCGCCTAAAGGGGGGACATGGTCTTTTGTTCCAAGGGAGGGGCCAATGCTGTGCCAATTAGGGGAGGATGGTACTGCCCCAGGTCAGTCTGCGCAGGGCGGGGATCCGCCCCTATTATTTAGTATTGGTATCCATCGGGCTGTGGCCTTGGAGCACTGCTTTCTTCTTGCCACCTATTCTAAAATTTCAATTTGATCAATAAATTCTGGCTGTGACCTCTTTTAATTCCATACATGTGTCATTGTGTTTATTCCTAGTTTTAGGATTAAGTTAAATTAACAAAAGGGAATAATAAAACAAATGGGTGACTTAATGCATCCGAATACTTGATTAAGTTTGAGGATAGATAAGCACCCTGTTTGATATGTAATTTTGTTAGGTAAGTTAAGGGTTAAAAGCTGGAGGGGGTTGCGGTTAGTTATTGGTCATTTGAGGAGTATAAGCCTAAGGTAGGATTTCTGGGAGGGCTTAGAGGTCCCATATAGTCTGGGGAAGGGAGCCATCTTCCTCTTTCCAGTTTATTCAACCCCACCCACCCACCCACCGTGTAAGCTGGTTTCTATCATTCTTATTTTGTTGGATAGTGCTTTTGTCTGTGATTTCTCCCAACAGGCAGAGGTGCAGCCTGGCCGGAAGCAGTGCTCACGGGCGGCCTATTATTAGCGCAGGAGTGCCTGTGGTAGCATCTTTCCTTTGAGAGCGGACAGTTTGTCACCGCCTAAAGGGGGGACATGGTCTTTGTTCCAAGGGAGGGGCCAATGCTGTGCCAATTAGGGGAGGATGGTACTGCCCCAGGTCAGTCTGCGCAGGGCGGTGATCCGCCCCTATTATTTAGTATTGGTATCCATCGGGCTGTGGCCTTGGAGCACTGCTTTCTTCTTGCCACCTATTCTAAAATTTCAATTTGATCAATAAATTCTGGCTGTGACCTCTTTTAATTCCATACATGTGTCAGTGTGTTTATTCCTAGGTTTAGGATTAAGTTAAATTAACAAATGGGAATAATAAAACAAATGGGTGACTTATGGCATATTTTTAATATTTCTGTAGATAAATATGTGAACAGAGAAAATAAGAAAAAACTGTGCAATACGTCCAATAAACTGATTTATTGCTTAAAAAAAAAACATAATGCACTCACATAAAACAAAATAGTAGAGACAACCAAGATGCTACAAGAAGAGAACTGTACCATATTTTTCTTAAAATTTTGCTTCTTAGTCGCATTGCATACACAGGTATATCAATATCAATGGAATCAGAACAGGATCATGTGGTTCAAGGTGGCTTGCCTACCATATAAAGATGTTTAAATGGTGTATCAGAATGAAGATGCAAAAGATTTCAAAAATAAAAATATGGTATGTTACTTTTCTTGGAGCATCTTGGTTGCGCCTGGCATCTTGCACCATATGGCGTATGGGAAACCTGTAATTGAGGACTCATCTGTAAATAGGATAGGGTGAGCCGCACTTCTGAAACGTGGTAGGGGAAAGTAAACGTAATGTGAAGGGGGGGAGGAAAAAGTCACCATTGAACCAAAAGTAGTTGTGTGTGAGTACTGTATATAGTCTATGCCTATTAGAATGAATAAAGTCTGTTTGGGGTATAACCTTATGTCCTGACTTAAGTAGTGATGAATACTGTTGAGTCCTTTTTTTGGTTGATGATTGTGTATAGAGACGTAACATCACTGGACATCAGAAATCATCATCCCAACTGACTGTGTCCAGTATTTGAGTATGTTATCGAAGCTGGATGGTTGGCTAAGACAGAATCTGTTAAAATCAAAATCTGCACGACGCCATTTTGCAAATGGCTACTCAGCGCCATTTTGCAAATCCTACACAGTATACAGCGCTATGTTATTATTTATGTTATTGCATTTCCTATGCAATAGAACACTGTTAAAAGTCCTTCCAAAAACAATACGTACATTTATTAACACTCATATATATTTTATTTATATTGTATTTATATGTATTTATATAATATGGAATATTGTTTTCTATCCCATTTTCATAGTTCTGTGACAAACAAATATTAAGTCTCTCTCTTCCATCTCTTTATATGATATCCTCATGATACAGAAATAATTTTATGATGTACAAATCTACACAATAATGATATATAAATATACATAATTTTTCAAGATATCTAAAATAAAAAATATTTATGATACCATTCCTCTACATTTATATTGATCTATTAATTCGTACAAATAATTATGATTCTATTATTCTATTTTTCTTATATTTCTTCCTTTTTTATTTATTCAACAGATATATATTAGTATTAATTAATTAGTAAATTAATCTTTTAAATCACTGACTGTTTGTAGTAATTGAGTGATCTTTAATTTATATTATTTTTATGATCATTATGAATATTAATAGCACTATTAAAATTATGTTTTACATACAATTCATTGCTATATGTATGTCTATTGTTATATGTATACATGTGTTATTTTTGTATGTTTACAGCCTCTTATTTTGGAGTTAAATAACTCTTTTTGCTGACAATTGGAAAATTGAATACTAATTAACCCTCTTTACAAGCAAGTCTGTATGGATAGCTTGTATCCCTCACCTAGCCTGACAAAGCCCGCTTTTGACGGCGGAAATGCATTGCATTCTGGGAAACTTTGGAAACACTGACAGCTTTTACACACAGCCTGTCAGAAGTATGCCGGTGGACGTATTTTGTTTTACATCGCATACAGCACAGGCTGCCATTGCTGCGCTCATGCCAACACAAGGTGAGCGCTCTCCCTTCACCTACTGCGGCTACAAGAAGGACAGAGTTCCACGTAGCACGAGGAGACTAAGGAGATAGCATACTGACACCGGGTGAGTAAAATGCCAATTAGCGTGTCACCTGTGACTCCGTTTGACTATTACCGCTATCTGTTATACCCCTTTTACACCGGAGCTAAAACCCGGGTTTTTGAAGGGTTAACCCGGGCAGCTCCCTGGTGTAAAAGGGGAGAGAGTTGGATCGCCGGGTCGAGTGACCCGGCAATCCAACCCAGGTAACTAGCAGGGTTTAACACGGGCGTAGCCCGTGAAACCCTGCTGTGAGAACAGCGCACTCCGGGTCACGATGACCTGGAGTGCGCTGCTAGCCAGCTGATTGGTCCGGCTTCAGTGGCGCTTGGAGATGACGTCATCTCCAAGTGACCACTTTCACTCCGCAAAAGCCGGGTCTATGCAGACCCGACTGCGGTGTGAGCGGCGCTGACTCGGGAATATCCCGAGTCGGCGCCGGCAAAATTCCGGGTCTGATCTGGATAGGAACTTTGATCCAACTCTGAGTCAGACCTGGAATTTAGGTGGAAAAGGGGTATAACATTCATACTAGAGGATTGTGTTTTTGCTCAAATCTGACTCTTGTCATTGGACAAATACCAAACTTAAAGCTCAAACGTGCAGTTGAGATCACCTCAGAGCATTGTGGGGTAAACAAGGAGATCCTGTATACCTGCTTTCATACAATTGTACAAACTTTGTTCAGGAAAAGAAGATCCTTTTTATCTACCCCTCAGGTGTTGTGTACCCTTTTGGGACAATTTACATACCTGGAAATTATATGTATGTCTTGTCTTCTGTCTCATATGTCTCATATGTCTTGTATTGTATAGCGGTACATTAGGATTTTGCAACTAAATTACTATTGCTATTTTTACTTTGAAATTATATATCCACTTGAAATATAGATCACTTTATTATAACCAAAGATAGTTTGGTATAAATAAATCTGTACCACAGTTTTAATATATAAGATTTCAATAAACCTATTTTTAACCAAGTTTGATTTCTAGAATACTTTTTCATAGCATTCAGTGTTAATTTACTTTTTCTTTCCTTCCCTTGGGCGAGCGCTGGTCTCTCCATGTTTATATTGTACTCAGAGTGGGTTGAGTAGCCCACAATTTCCAGCAGCCCCCTCTTCATCCTTAACCCCTTCTTTCCCATTCCACCTTTCTTTGTGGTCTCAAGATCATATTCTAGCGCAGCTCCTTGCCGTTTGTCTACATTCAATCCCCGCAAAGGACTGCTCTGTCGGTAAGAGCGGCCCTTTGCGGTGGAGGGGCTTCCGGGTCTATGACCCAGAAACCTCCCCCCTGGAGTCCTTCTGCACATATGCAGAACACGCATTCCGCAGGGGGTGCTGGGAAGGATCCAATTGGATCCCTCTATCAGCACTCAGTGGAGAGAAGCCCATAGGCTTCTATGGCCATCAGGAAGATGGCAATTCCCACCGCTGCCAAGATGCACTCCGGGGCTTGGTGCATATGAAAAATGCAGTCAAATTTTCCCACATTTTCGGAGTTTGACCGCGTTTTTACCCTTGATGCATCTCGCCCTAGTTGAGCCTTTCATTTATGATGGAAAACTGTTCAACTCAGCAAAGACATTTCTTCTACTGTAATTATGGTGATTGAATGTTTTCACTGCTCCAGTGAAAGTTAACACTGCCAAGTCTGACTCGGCAGTGCTAGTGCCCCAGGGTCTGGTGGAAGGAGCCGGACAGTGGTGGAGGGATCCAAAAGGATCCCTCTTTGCAACCTGGGACTCCTTTCCATAGGGAAGGAGCGGGTGTGTGGGAGCAAAAGCCAACTGAAGATAGCGAATGCTCCCGCAGCCAAGCACTGAAAATAAGATATTTTCAGAGCTTGATGAATTTAGGTCCCCATACACGGAACAGATCGGGGCTGAAAGGTAAGCAGGAGACAGCTGTGATTTCTCCTGCATTACCTTTTATAATGAATACCCCCGATCCTTAATTTCTACAGAAGAAGGTGAAAATGTTTATTTTCACCTGCTTTTGTAGAAAAAAAAGTGATAATGAACAGAGCCATTTATGAGTTGGACAGAATGGATATGGAACTCAGAAATTGTAAATAACAAGTAGACAAGCCTACTAGTGAGTTGAATGAAACTAAAACGTGACATATTGTCTCTTTAGCTATATATTTTGCATATTTTCAGATTGCTATATCCAACAATGAAGGTAACGGCTCACTAGCTAAATGTGTTACATTAAAACAATAACATGACCAACATATATTTTTATTTATTAAGCAAAAGCAAATTATGATGCATTGTGAGATTATATGAACTCCCAGTAAGATCACAGAAATATAGTATGTGAGCCCCAGCACCCATGTATGAGATGTATAACTTACTACACACCTCAGTTCCTTATTGCCACCAAAGTGTTCCATTAATTATCTAGTATTACTTGGCTTCTTTAAAAATATAATATAAGTGATGAAAAATTGTGTTTAGTAGTGTGGAATAACAATAATGACATTTCATTTGATAGAATATGCGTTAAATAAAGCAAAACTGGAAAGAAAAAAAAAAAGATCCTGTACATATTTACCACCCAAATAATGGTGGGCGATGTTATCTTATGCAATTTGTTTAGCACTCAGCAATAGGGCTGTTTGTACTTATCTCTGCTACCTGAGTTGGTAACTGGAGTGGCCTCTCCCATCCATTTATACACAAACTACTAGAAACATTTGTACAGTATACATAAAAGAAGTATTGATACTGTAATAATAAGTAAGGTAGAAGCAACCAACAAGTTAAAAGCTGCTCATTTATAAGTTATCAGCGAGTAAGTTATCTATTTGGGTTTCCCCATCATAGACAAACACCTGCTTATACCCCATAAATCACTCTTGATGTTCCAAGATTAACCAGATTATTGGGAATTGGAACATTTTCACTTTATTTGGGACCTATAAAGAAAAATAAGGTGACATTCATGCCTTGGTTTTTCATTTCATTATTATGGGAGCAGTACATTACCAGCATCTCAGTCAGCTTTCCATATATTACTATCATATAAATAATAATAGGTGTGCAAACTAAATGGTTAATGCTAATGAGATTAATTGCACTTGCTAATACTAAATAGCAGTTTGTAACTTGACAGAAATGTTTGCAGAGCAATCAAATGGCTTCTAGTCATGGCTCCTGGAAATAATGATTCTGTAGATGCATATCAGTGTGCATTATAGGGGAATCTATCCCATTGTTTGTGTGAGGCAGATCTACATTAGTTGGGTTATCTCTTTGGACTCCAAAAGTTAATGTTTCATCAATACCAAATGGCACAAATCCTGCAGCAGTATCATGTGTCAGTTGTGGGACATTAGCTGCAGTTACAGCTGGTGGCAACATGCTTTGTCCCAAGGGATTAAATCCCAAATTGGGCAGATTAATGTTAGGGAATAATATGGCGTCTCCTTGGCCTTGTGGAATTCCCTCTGAGCCGGGAAGTGATGGGTTTGATCCAGCAACTAAAGGAATTTCAATTGGGCCTTGTGCTGCTCCCTGGCCCACTGGTTTTCCTCCTGCTCCCGGAGAGTCATCTTCTAGTGTGAAATCTCCTGCAAGGGCTGGGTTCTGGGGCAAGCTACCAAGACCGTGCCCTGCTCCTAGCAGCCCTGGATACAAAGCGCTAAAGGCATGTGCTGCTCCAGCTCGGCCACCCTGTAATACACAAAACTGTGCAGTTAACACATATAAACAAGACGTGTGGTACAATTCTTCTGCTGAATAACTACACCGGTGCGATTAGGTAAGTGCACTGATTGATAAAATTAACAAAAATGCAATAAATTGTTTTTAGTATTTTAGCAGCATGATTTGTTCTATAAAGCTGTCTTATGACAAATAATGTCCGAATTAGCAGTACAAGTTATATAAAGCCAAATGTGACAATACACTTCTTATTCATGACATACAACACAATGGACAGCAGGAAAGAAATAGGGGAGAAGGACATATAAAAAAAATAGGGGAGAAGGACATACATACATGAGACATATATGTAACCCATGCTTATTTGCTCATGGCTACAGATGAGATATATTTCGTTAGACTAGTTATACAATGCAGAAATACACATCTCTTGTACGTATTCTCTGCTAGGTTTATTTCTCAAGACTATCAACCAGAATAAGGTTATTAGAGCAAGTGGCATATATAATTCCGCTACTGTTTCTTATTAGATAAAAACATGCTACTGTTAACTCTGTGTATAAAACTTTCCAATCCAAAATAACACCAAGGGATAGAAAATACAGTATTGTGTGTTCCATGCAAGAATATGACTATGGTTTATTCCTTATTTGTATATAATTCTAAAGCTGGGTACACACTGGAGTGACGAGCATTCGTTCTGACATCGGAACGAATGCCCTTGAACGGGGATTGCCCGTACACACTTGAATGAGTTAATGTATGACGGAACGTTTACTGTTCCGTCCTTCATTAACATACCACAGGTCGCTAGTGATATAGCTAGGTTTGATGTGCAGCACATAAAACCTAGAGACTGTCGCTAACGACCGTAGGAGCGCGCAATCACCAGTACACACTGAGCGATGTAGACCTGTTGTCGTTACGAAATGGCAAATTGCCCCAATGTTGCTCCAGTGACTTATTAAGGCTATTCCAACAATCCCAACTACAGCAATAACATATTCATATTAAACTTTTAGTACCATTATTTCCTCTGAACTCATGACACCAAGCCTAGCGGGTGGCCCCTGCAAGATAGACAACATTTAGTTACACATACTTTATTACACACTAAGCATATACATTCTAATTGTTCAATAAGTACTACTATAGTTACATCTGGGCCAGGTAAGCCTTTTCTGCTGTGATTTAAATGGAAACTCAAATTAGTGGCATTAGTTTATTGCTTGTGTCCAACTAAGTAAGAGATGAAACAGTTGGCCTTTTAACTATTAGAGTGTTAGACAGAATAACAGAAGACAAATAGATTCATTATCTGAAAGTAAACTTCATCACCAGCAGTTATCTATGGCTGAACAGCTTTCAGAAATTCAATTCAACAAGATGGACGTGATGTGCTGTTCCGACTGACACCACACTTCTCTTATATCAGTTTCAAAGGAAAATAAGACATTGCTACTCTGCTCCCTTCACTGTTAGTATATGGCCTCCTGGAACCTCTTCACATCATGGCATTACCCCTTTCTCATGCAGATGTCATCAATAACATAACCACGTAAGAGGCCAGGTCTGTGCTGCTGTGAAAATTGCATTGATCTAACTGGTCGCAGTTACTGTAGTTCTGTTCCCACCTACCCCAAAGCAGGATATACAAGGACAAACCATTAAAGAAGAAAGGTGCTCAGATTCTAGTCAGAGACACTTGTACTGTACATACTGTACTGCAAATGCAGTCTATGTCTGTCAACAACAAAATGCCATTAAAAAATTATATTTCTATTTCAGTATTCTATTCTGTTTTATTTATACTATTCAATTACTGCTATTATTCCTCTAATAGTGCAATGGATAACACATCTAATTATCATTGGATATTATTGATTTATTTTTATAATCCATACAATTGCATTTCTTTATTTAGTTTATTTACTTTGTTTGTATTTTGCTTGCCTCCCTTTATTTGATGTTTTTCTATTATACTTGTATTCTTTTGTTCCTTTACCTTCTGCCACTGCACATCTCCCTCACCCATCTATCAATAATGCTATTCATCAGGGCATACCTTTCTGTTTTAACACTAGAGGTGCGTACACACACAACGATGTAAGTTATGAACGATTTTCGTTCAGTTTTTCCCTTGAGAAAGTGAACGAAAATCGTTTTACAAAGTAGTTGGTTTAACTTTACTTAATAAACGATTTTCTGTGTGTTGAAGGAAAAATGTTGCAACTTCTATTGAAAATCATTCAGTTGGCCAGTCTGACTGAACTACAAACTACAATCGACAAACGTGAACGCGCATGAACGATAATCGTTTATCGTTTTACACTGAACGATTTTTTGAACGATAATGACGTTGTTATATTTAAACCGTTCAAAAATCGTTGTGTGTGTAGGCACCTTAACACCATGTGAAAGACTTCATAGTTTCATGCCTTATTACTTTACTTACCTGCTTAGATCTCTCCATAACTTGATCCCTTTTACCCCATTATACTTCATCTCTTCCACTTGCATTGCACTATGCTACCTGTCATAGTATCCACAATTTCAATCCCAGTACATAAAAAACATTAACTAGTCAAACTCTCATTCCACAACTAACATCAATACATTTTATGCCTCCTAGCACTGCTCTCCTGGATCCAAATGCTTCCATCATGCTCCCTTATTTACAATCTATGGATCCCAGCTCCTGAACTATGGGCCTGATTCAGACCTGCTTGCAAGCGCTATGCGCTCGCGAGCGGATCGATGTTAGGCCACTGCGCATGCGCACGCCGGAGCCGGCTCCGACGTGCACATGCGCGAGACCCGGCTAGCGACGGGTGCACCGTCGCTCCGGGTCTCACACCAAAAGGGTGCGGCTGTCGATTTTGATCAACAGCTCGCACCGTTTTGGAGGCGTGGCGTGGAGGTGGTTTCACAAACGGAGGTGTTCCCATGCGAACGCCTGCTGTTTGTGGGTGGCCCCACTGACATCACCAGTGATGTCAGTGGGAGAGCTTCCGGCTCTATTAGAGCCACAAGCTCTCTGGGGCTTGCGGCCACAAGACCCTACCACAAGGGTCTCGTCGCAAGCCCGATGGTCGCGATGGTCTTGATCGCGATGGTCTTGATTGTGCCAGGATGGTCATCATCCTGGCCGCTCGCAATAGCTGTGGGTGGTCAACCACAGCTATGCGAGCGGCCTGGAGGCCGCTCCAAAAAAAAAACCGCCCTGATTCAGAGCGAGCACACTTTCAGAGCGTCCGGCTCTGAATCAGGGCCTTTCTCCATTGTATATAGATGTAATTGCACAGAAAAAAAACAAAACTGACGATGCGCCCTACACAAAATGTACACAATTGTATTTGGCATTATAACTTACTCCAGGTCCTCCTCCTCCATAATTCAGAAAGTAAAGCCCAGGGTATGGCTAAAAAAAAACCAAAAAAAAACATAAATGCATACATTGTTAGACAAATAATAGAAGTAAACATTAAAAATACACAAAAATATAACCTTTAAGTAATCATTCAATATACAAGGAAAATTTATAAGAAATATATACAATTATTTTCTATACTCAAGTAATGATGTGTACACTTATACATGTTTCAATTCATCTTATATATAAAATTCATTGGTCTGTTTGTTTATTTATGTGTTTGTCTGTCCGGGTATGCATTCGGACACTCCTGCACCGATTGGGATGAAACCAACGTGAGGTGGTCCATTTGGATCCTGGCCAGGTTTTAGAGGGTTAGGGTCTCATTCGGACATCCCGTTGGTGTACGCTGGGCAGAACTTTGACCCAAGGAGCCTGTTCTGAGACTTCCACTGGCTGGATTTGGACAAAAACTTCACCGAGTGGTAGCATTGGATCCCAGAAGACATACTAGGGGGTTGTCGGAACTCCCATTTGTGTACGCTGGGCAGAACTTTGACCCGGGAACGCTGGACAGAACTTTAACCATGGGAAGCCTATTCTAGGCCTTCCACTGGCTGGATTTGGATGAAAACTTCACAGAGGGGTGGCAATTAGTCTGTGATGTCTAGTGGAGTGGTTGGGGTCCCGGTCGCACCTCACAGCGGAGTGCACCGGACAGAACTTTGACCAGGGCAGACTGAAGCTATTCTAGGAACCCTAACAATGATTATTATTATAAATGTTTCTTTCTTCATGTATAACGATAGCAGAGACTTACGTGTTGTTGATGTACAGGTGGGATACCTGCCGGGTCTGGTACTGTATCTCCGGCTCCTTGTTGCAATAACTTATTCATTATTGTCTGGTACTGAAGTATTAAAAAATGTAAAACATTTACAAATATACAAATACATATTTTCAAATATTAAAAAAATGACATTAGTTAGGAATCACATGTGTTGTCCCCTGAGGAAATGAAGATTATTTTTTTTCTTTTGTCTTCTTGACCCCAGAAGAGAACATTTTAAATGGTAGTTATTTTCCTTATTCATCAATTAAGTGGTCTCAGACAATTGAGGCAAATACATAAATCATACTTATGTGCAAATACTTAAGCTCAACAAACACAAAGGGTATTCTGAGGTTCACAAGATAAGATCAAGGGCCCTGACTCCAAGATCAAAACATACTTAGACGTTAGATCCTTTGCAGAAGATTTCCATTTAAAACTAAAATTGCTAAAAAGAGACCATGCAAAACCTTACTTACTGTACCTGTAGTCTGGCATTACAGATATCTATTACCCATATACAATGGTAATCCCTGTTTCAAGGCTGAGATGCTCTTTCCTACTACCACTTGCCTGGTTTAAACAGTTGTAATAATTGTCCCTTCTCTATGACCATCTTACTCACGCCACCATGTAAAACACAGCAGTGAGGCATCAACACCACATAAGTACAGTAGTAGAAAGGATCACATCTGCAGACCGTTGGAGCCTAAAGAGGACTATGCTGAGTCAGAGTAATACCGCACTGAAGGCAAGGTAAACTAAAATATTTAACTTTGGGTGCAGTTATCCTTTTAGTCTGTCAAAAAGTTGCTAATAATCAATAAAAGTTTCAATCATTGTAAGAAAGAAAACTGCTATTTTTGCAAAACACATATAAGTTATGTGGTATGACATGTTTTTGATTTTTTTTTTTTTTTATATAATAGCAGAAACCAGCATGTGCTGAAACTGAGCTAGGTGAATGATTACCATAAACAATGCTACCGTTTGGATTTGACCATCTACGGGACCCCCCTTAGGGGGAATAAGTGTTGGATCTGCTTGCTGTAGATTTGGAAATCCCAGGGGCTGTACTGGCTGATGCATGAGTTGCTCAATCCTTGCTGATGTAGCTGAGGATTGCTGTGGCGAGGTCTGTGCATCTTGTCCTGGTTTCATTGGCTGCGCTAGAGATGGCACACCAGGCAAAGGTGGAGGGTGTATGGGCAAAGCATACTCAAACTGCAAAACAAGCACATGTAGAAAAATTTGTAACAGCCAACAATATTCTGTTATACACATTATCTCAGAATATATAGATAAAAGTTAGTTCTGCCTTTAATACAGGGTCATATGATGGAAATAGTGAGCATGAAGCAAAAAATATAATCACATTTCTGAATCATCACACAACTTTATTGTTACTTTGACATTGAAAATATAAATAAATTATGACCCCAATGCCCAAGCACTCCACTCTGACGCATGCGCAGACTGAAGATATTGTCGCTTGTCTGTGGCATAAATGTTATGTGAACCTCTGAATCAGGTCCTATGTGGGACTTATACAATTCAAAATTCGGATGCCTGAACATCCTTTCATACTGTAGATAGGTAAAGTTGATACCACAATCTTCCCTCAACAGTTTGGCAAGAGCCTCACATTACTTATCTACACAAGTGGAGAACCTACTACTTTCATTATCTACATAGGATGTTCCTACCACCAAGATTGCCAATCTCACATCCTGCCTCTGCCACTGTGACAACTACATCCCCTATGCTCACTAACATAATTACACAACTAGTCAGGCGCGGAACTGCCGGAAACAATGGAGGCAGTTGCCGCCGAGCACCAGCCCTGAAGGGGGCACTTCTCCTTCATTGCCCCAAGCAGCTTCCTCCATCCCCTGCCCTGTTAGTAAATGCCCTCAGCGCCAGGGTCGGACTGACCCACCAACCACAGTGCAGCGCCAAGGATTCACAGGGTACTCAAGCCTCCTTACAGCCACAGGCAGGCACACCCCCTCCTACACTGCTCGCATGCAGGGGCGGAGCCAATATGACTAGTTCCACCCCTTTCCTGTTTCCCCCGCGAATCACGGGATCATTCCACACCTGTCAGCAACTACATTGTGGTAATTTGGTATGTAATGTATAATGTGTATTTATATGTATGTATGTATGTATGTGTGTATTATAAAATGTGTGTGTTTCATTATTTGTTTTCTAACTAAGGGTGATGTGTCTGTGGTAGTGGGGTGGTGTATTAATGTTGTGTGTGGTGAGGAGGTATATTAATAACGTGTCACTGTGTGGTGTATTCATATTATCTTTGTGAAATGTGGGTCACTGTTGGGCACTGCGACACTCTTCATTACATAGCGGTCACTGCAACATCTGCTTTACATGGAAGAGACCACAACACTCTGCAGTATATGGCGGGCACTGTGGCACTCTGCATTATATGGTGAGCACTGCGACCCTCTGCATTACATGGTGTCCACTGTGATACTCTGCATTACATGGTGGGCACTGTGATACTCTCTACATTACATGGCGGGCACTGTAATACTCTACATTACATGGCGGGCACTGTAACGCTCTCCACATTACATGGCAGGCACTGTGACACTGCATTGTATTAGGGTCACTGTGGCATACTCTGCATACACTCCTGCGACACTCCTTTAATTACATGGAAGGCACTGCAACACTGCATTATCCGGCGGGCACTGCAACACTCTGCATTATATGGTGGGCACTGCGACACTCTGCATTATCCAGTGGGCACTGCAACACTCTGCATTATATGGTGGACACTGCAACAATTTCTAAATTATATTGTGGGCACTGCAACACTCTCTGCATATGGTGGGCAATGATGCCATGCATTATATGGCGGCCACTGATGCTTTTTGCAATATATAGCAGTCACTGTGACGTCCTCTGCATTATATGACGGTTGCTGTGATGTTCTCTGCATTATATGGTGGTCACTATAATGCTCTCCATATTGTCTGGCGTTCACAAAAATGCCTTCAGTGGTCTATGGTAGTCACTAAATCAGTATTTGTATGGCACTACTTATTATCTAGCATCACTAAAATACTCTCTGTATTGTCTGGCAGTCTGGCAGTCACAAAGATTGCAAAAGGAATTTTATACTACTGCACATGCATCATTTTCTGAGATATCACTCTGCGCATGCGTCAGATTAGCAGTACAAAATCGCATGGATCTGCATCAATGGTTGAAGTGAGCTGTAGCAGGTTAGCGGGAAATGGACTGTAACTGGATGGGGAGTACTGAGTCAAATAATACAACTCCTTTTCATAGGGATGTCAAGGGCGAGTGAATTGTTTTACAAAGTTGAAGAGTCAGCATGGGACAAGGGGGAAGGGGAAGGAGGGGGTGCCAACATCTATCTTGCCTCCGGGCAACTGGGATGAAGTTACACCACTGCAGCTAGTACTACCTTCTTGGTGCATCCATGAACTAAAAGTTCTTATATTTCATACTGGGAACTTCAGCCGATGAAGCCTGATCATAAAAACTTAAAAATGTCCTTGGGCAACAAATAATCTATACCTGTACAATAGAAAGTTTCCTATGTAATGTACAGCTCCACAGTAAATGATACCTGCTGATTGTCTGGCAGTTGAGGTCTTTGATGCAGCCATGGAAACGTGTGCGGGGGTAACAGGCCATGCAGCCACAATGTTGAATAAGGATCATTATATCCAAATCTTGAAAACTAAGAAAAAAAAGAAACTAACTTATTGTAAATTATACTGTATTTATTCAAATAGGATGTCACATAAAGGTGGCTGATACAAACATAAACACACCATCATAGATTAGGTCAGTCTTGGACATGACAAACCCAGCAGGAGATCTTTTTGGAGTAAAAAAAGGAGAGCTATATGAAACAAGTATTCTGTTGTACAATCAAGATAGCACACAATATAAAGGTAACAGTAAAATGAAGCAGTTTTTTCTTATATTTTCATTTGTTATTCACGTCACTGGGTATAGGGTCCACTATGGCTTATGGTCCAGAATCTAATCATCTCTGATAGTCTATACATAATATTTTGAGCTTCAAACTGGAAATAACAGTAGCCGTAGCTGCACATGTAGCTACTACACGACCCAGAGACACAAGGTGCCTAATGAAATCTAAGGAGTCCATTCATCATGTTAAATTGTCGGGGGCCAGGTGGCCCCTTATATTTAAATATCTAACTTGCTGAAGTAGCAGTGGTGGATACATATTCACTGGAGCAATACAACATTGCCCCGATGCGGAGACTGCAAAAATTAGCTGTCTCCACGATCTCTTTCACTGCTCCTTCTGTAGCAGTGACTCGGTAGTGCTAGTGCACCTGAGCATACAGGGCTTCACACAGGCGCACAAAGCTCTGAAGTCCGGCGGAAGCCACACCATTGCTCAGAAGCAGTGAAGTAACTAGGGCGGGGCGAGCAGGGCCCGTGCACTGGGCCTGATTCAGACCCGCTCGCAAGCGCTATGTGCTCGCAAGCAGGTCGATGGCCGGGCAGTGCGCACGCGCGAGCCCCGGAGCGAGTGAGAGATTCACTCGCTCTGTGACTGGCTACAAACAGGGCGGCTGTTGATGTTGATCGACATCTCGCCCCGCTTTGTAGGCGGGGAGGGGGGGTGGCTGGTCAAATGGAGGCATTCCTGAAGGAACACCTGCTATTTCAGGGCGGCCCTATTGACATCACGACTGTGGCTTGCAGCAACCAAGACCCTACCACAAGGGTCTCGTAGCAAGCCCGATGGTCGCGATGGTCACCCACAGCTTAGCGAGTGGCCAGGAGGCCAGTATTTTTTTGTAAAAAGCGGTCGCCCTGATTCATAGTGAGTGCTCACTTTTTGCGAACTGCTCTGAATCAGGGCCACTGGGCGATGTGACAGGCCCAGCAGAGGGGGGTGCCGCCAGCCAGGACAGCATACCCTGGGACTCACTGTCATCCAGAAGTTGCTGATACAGAAGAAATGGTGCCCCATTCTTCTCATAATGTGCTATGGCTACTGACTGCCCCACCTCCTGACCGCCCTCTTCTCATTCCCCCCAGTGTGATGATGAACAGCAGCGAGTAGCCAATTAGGCAGCACAAAGTAGGAAGAATGTCCTGTGCAGCTCATCCAGACAGAAGACGGAGGTGAGGGTGGTTGGCAGTTACCAAAGCAGGGTGAAAACAGAGAGAAAGAAATTAGGAAGGACATGGAGAGACACAGCATGAGGGGGGGGGCACAGAGAGACACAGAATGAAGAGTGGGGGAGACTGAGAGATACAGAGTGAAAGGGATGATGACAGACACAGGCAGAACCTGACAGTTTGGTTAACAGACACGGGAGAGATGATGGTGTGCTGGGAGATGATGCAGGGAGGAGATGATGGTGTGGCTGAGAAACGCGGGGGGGAATGGTTTGCTGAGAAATGATGCAGGGAGGAGATGATGGTGTGCTGAAATATGATGCAGGGAGGAGATAATGGTGTGCTGACAGATGATGCAGGGTGGAAATGAGATATGAAGCAGGGAGGAGATCATGGTGTGATGACACAGGGAGATGATGGTGTGGCTGAGATTTGCAGGGGGGAGATAATAGTGTGCTGAGAGATGACGCAGGGAGGAGATGATGGTGTGCTGACAGATGATGCAGCGTGGAGATGATGGTGTGGCTGAGAGACACAGGGAGGATTTGATGTTGTGGCTGAGAGATGCAGGCAGAAATAATTGTGTGGCTGAGAAACAGGGAGGAGATGATGGTGTGGCTGAGAGATGCAGGGAGGAAATTATGTGTGGCTGAGAGATGCAGGGGGGAGATGATGGTATGCCGAGAGATGAAGCAGGGAGGAGATGATGGTGTGCTGAGAGATGTTGCAGGAGGTAGATCCTGGTGTGGCTGAGAGATGATGCAGGGGGAAGATAATGGTGTGCTGAGAGATGATGCAGGAAGTAGATGATGGTGTGGCTGAGAGATGCAGGGAGGAAATTATGTGTGACTGAGAGATACAGGGGGGAGATGATGGTATGCTGAGAGATGATGCAGGAAGTAGATCCTGGTGTGGCTGAGAGATGATGCAGGGGGAAGATAATGGTGTGCTGAGAGATGACACAGGGAGGAGATGATGGTGTCGCTGAGAAACACAGGGAAGAGATGGTGTGGCTGAGAAATGCAAGCAGGAGATAATGGTGTGTGGCTTAGAGATGCAGGGGGAGCTGGTGTGGCTGAGAGACACAGGGGAAATGATGGTGTGCTAAGAAACGATGCAGAGAGGAGATGATGGTGTGGCTGAGAGTCACAGGGGGGAGATAATTGTGTGGCTGAGAGACAGGGAGGAGATGATGGTGTGGCTGAGAGACATGGGGAGATGATGGTATGCTGAGAGATGTAGCAGGAAGGAGATGATGGTGTGCTGAGAGATGACACAGGGAGAATATAGTGGTGTGCTGAGAGATGACAGAGGGAGGAGATGATGGTGTGGCTGAGAGATGCAGGGGATAATGGTGTAGATGAGAGATGCAGGGAGGAAATGATGGTGTGCTGAGAGATGATGCAGGGAGGAGATGCTGATGTGGCTGAGAGACTCAGGGGGAGATGATGTGGCTGCAAGATGCAGGGGGGAGATGGTGTGGCTGAGAGACACAGGGGGGAAATGATGGTGTGCTAAGAGACAACATAGGGAGGAGATGATGATGTGGCTGAAAGATGCAGGGAGGAGATGATGGTGTGGCTGAGAGACACCGGGGATAGATAATTGTGTTGCTGAGAAACAGGGAGGAGATGTTGGTGTGGCTGAGAGACAACACAGGGAGGAAATGATGCTATGGCTGAGAGATGCAAGGAGGAAATGATGGTGTGGCTGAGAGGCACAGGGGGAAGATGATGGTATGCTGAGAGATGAAGTAGTGAGGAGATGACACAGGGAGGAGATGATGGTGTGGTAACAGATGACACAAGAGGAGATAATGGTGTGCTGAGAAATGACGCAGGGAGGAGATGATGGCGTGCTGAGAAATGACGCAAGGAGGAGATGATGGTGTGCTGAGTAATGATGCAGGGTGGAGATGATGGTGTGCTGAGAGACATAGGGGGAGATGATGGTGTGGCTGAGAGATGACGCAGGGAGGAGATGATGGTGTGGCTGAGAGATGCAGGTGGGAGATGATGGTGTGGTTGAGAGACGCAGGGGAGATTTGATATGCCATACCCATTTTTTGGCACGTGCACACAGTTGAGGGTGGGTGGGTGTATTTTTCATCTTGCCCTGGACGCCAAAGACCCTAGTTAAGCCTCTGCTCAGAAGACAAATCACATCAGTGCTTATAAGTGGGAAACTTTAAATTTATGTTGCCTGCTGCACAGAATATAAACACAAAGTTTCCTGGGCTAATAAATACAGTAGTCACTGAGCTCTGTACCTTGTGAGCCCATCTGCTCACTAATACCATACTGTGAGCACTCTATGGAAGTGATCTCCATCATTCTAAGATTCTGGGATGAACTGACTGTTTGGGAACCTAAAATATGTTTTACTGGGTATCAGATGATAGAAAGGTAGCAGCACCCGTGTTCGAGGTGTGGGGGGGTATGGGAAGTGGGTAGCATGCACAAGACTGACTGTCCCACTCTTTCAGGAATCCGGAAATTTGTGTCCCCGAAATTTATGACTCTTAAAACATTTCAGGAGGGTTGGAAAGTATGAGTAAGGCCAGGGCACTTCAAAACTTTATTACTTGCTATAATTATACTCTTCACCAGAACAGTAAGCACAGTCCAAACCTTCCAGCCCAGGAGGTATGAAGCAGGAGCCACTTCCTTTTTTCTTTTAAGTGCCACAAAAATATTAGTATAATTTTGATTTGTTTTCAGTTACAATTTTTTTTTAAAAGCTACAGTGCTGGGACCTGTGATACTTGTTGGTTTATTATTACTAAACTTTGGTTTAAATATATTTAATAAGCAATAAAACGTATTGGTCATAAAACCCTCTGGTGACTTCTAATATATAAATAATTGAGTACCGTATAATATTCCAAATGTCTTGTAGGTATTTTCTATTTTGTAATGCAGATATGATATATTTTTGATGCTATAGTATTTACAAATATACTCTTACCTGGGGCAAAGCAGTAAGTTTGTTGGCCGTCTGCTGCTGTCGCATTGTCTTAAATAAAAATATACATAAATCATTTATTCCATAATAATTTAATTACACAATACAATATCTATTTATCCGTCCTTATTTGAAAGATTAAAGCTGCTGCTACCACCTATGGGAACATTTTTATTAACATACTGTACCCTGTTCTTTACTGGAGATGGGTGGCTGCTATATGTAGCATTTTTCCTGAAGTCCCTTCAGTCACCTTACAGCTCGGCCCCAAAAAGTGGGTGGGTCAGTGTTGTGGGCTTCCATATGTTCTAGATTGCAGCAATAACAAGCTGCAATCAAGATAGTATAGCAGCCAATATTTTCCATACATGTTAGTGCAACTTTAATATATGCCAAATAGAAGCTATATAATAATAACAGATAGTGTGTCAAATACGAAACATGTCTGATGTTGCTTTCAGCTGTTTTCCCAACTGGGAGGATGTATATATATAATATATACACACACACAGCATGCTTTTTTTAGTATGTGGTGTATTCACTTACTCATGAATATATATAGCTGGACAAAAGTTGGCTAACTTAATGATGACATGTAAATCAGTGATAACACACAATAATAGATATATATTTTTATATTTTATTCTGTTTGGGGGAATAAGCATGGACTACATTTACTAAGCAGCTTGCTTTTCAAAGCCACCAATTTTTTACTGTTCAGGCCGTGGGATTTAGGACAATAATATTATATACAAAACCAGGACTGTTTTGCATTTAATAATATTTCACTTTCATGTCCTACGTCCAGGACTGCCAACAAGCAGTGAGTTTAGAAAGTTTACCAAATATAGCATACCCATATGAGTTAACAATTTGTAGTGACCATTGCTCTGACAAGACCAGGCCACATGGGAGCATATATATGTTATTTGTTCAATTTGCAGTTGTATTATTTAAACACTGAATTTGATGACACGTCATTATTAAACATAAGTAATATATATTATATTTTATCCAATAAAATCCATTTACCTCAAGGCTCACACTGGCCATTCCATGTGTCCCTGCGGGTTGAGGGTGCATCTGTGGGGGGAAATAATATTAATACTATTCTTCATTCCCTGCTCAGTTCTGCTGTTACACCACTTATTCAGAATTACCTTATATCAAAGTATAGATTCTCATCTGTGTATATGTGTACATTTTGACATTAATATTATACAATATTAGTTCACTGACATACATTTACAATGGTGGCTTCTATGAATATAGAATGCAGTGTAACTATGCTATTTTTGATAAATGGCTTATGTTGTTTAAAAAATTTACCACAGGCGGGAGGAAATTGGTGCAAAAATAAAATAGGCATTTTACAACTAATTACAGAGAAGTACTGCACCCTTAAAATATGTATTGGTGTGTCTAATTTTTATGTAAAAGTCACTGTATTTTTAATAAATTAATAAAATACTTACCGGATAGGTAAAAACAGTGCCTAACGTACACAAGACCAATGCCAGCTCATCCATTGTTCACTGAAGTATCTACAGTACAAATAGAATATAAAATACATGTCATTGTTTCAGTACTTCAATAATGGCCTATGGACACGAGGTGGTGCGAGACCTCTAGGTATATTTTTTTCAATAAAATATTTTAATATATTTTCTTTCTAAACTATAAGAAATAAAAAAAAACAATTTATGACTGGTTTTGGTAGGAAGAAATCAAAGGTAACAGTTTAAGCAGGTGCCATTAACTGTGTATTGAATACGATAAAGCTTATAAAAAAAAAAAAGTCATCTAATTATTCTTAGAAATACAGCATTGGCATCCTTCTAGCCTCATGTTGAGGTGGCATCATACTGCCTCATTAAATGCCATTATTACATTTATTAACATTTACTAACATTTTAATTGTGCCTTAAAGTATTTATCCAGTTAAAATGCACATAAAAAGATCATACAGAAAGTAGTAAAACTAATGACTTACCTGATACTCTCTGTAATCCTTCTGCTTTACTTATGAGAAAGGGTCCGGTGAGAGTAAGTTTTCATGTAAATAAATACTGATCATATCTCTGCTGTGACTACAATATAAATAGAGAAAACAGCCAATCAGACAACATTTAGACAAATGGTTCTTAGTGTAATTAGTTGAGGGAATGTTACTGCATACAAAGCACTTTGCACAATCTCATTACTTTAATTGCAGACTAAAGTTATGGACAAGTTAAATTTTCCCAATGTAATATGCATTTTCAAGACACATACTTTAAATAAAAAAAATAATCATTCTCCTGGAATAAACCACTTCACTCCTGGGTCGTTTTAACGTCTTCATGAAACGGCCAATTTTCCAATTCTGTTGGCACAGTGCCCATTTTACAGATAATATGGCTTGAGTTGGGAGGACAAACGTTTGAAACAATTACTGCTGGCACCAAGTTTAGTAGCAATTTCTATTGAGGTCAATAAAAGTACATTTTCTTTCTTGCACCTTATTTTATAATAGCCTGGCTACAAACTACATCATTATGTTCACCATAAGGATATTAGATGATCATGTCACTGATGAGTCTCATATCCATGTAAAGCACTTTTGAGTATACAAATATTATTTACATACATGTCAATGGTATAGGCCCATTGGCATATTATAATGAATAGGATGTTGGTTAAATAACCCACTGCTCCATTCCCCCTGTTCACTGTCTCCCCCATCCTTGTCACCCCTGTATGTCTGCCCCTCCCCTTTAGAATGTAAGCTCTTAAGAGCAGAGCCCTGTTCCCTCATGTGCTTTTTCTTCCCTTACTTATATTATCTATTCTATGCTCCCTACAATGGCATCTAACCTCTGGTTTCTGTCACCCTGCTGATGGAGTATTATAAGTTATAACTGCTGTTGCAGCAATGTTTATAAAGCTGGTAGAACCCTTGTGGCATAATAATAATAATAATAATAATAATAATAATAATAATAATAATAATAATAATAATAATTGTGGTCCATTATTGCTGTAACATTTGTGCAATATACATGGGTTATCATTGGACTGTGAAATAATAATAGGTTCTATTGTGAGATTATTGTCTATGGGGGAAAAGTATGAAGCCCTCTAAAGAGCAGAGATGTGGTGAAGTTTCCTAGAGCAACCAATCAGCTTCTAACAAGCATTTATCAAGTACATTCTATAAAATGGTAGGTAGAAGTTGATTTGCTGTTATAGGCAACCTCTCCACTTGTTCACTTCTTCACTCTTTAAAAAGCTCAACACACCTCCCTTTATATCCTATAATCTAGGGCAGAGGTTCTCAGGACCCCACACAGTTCATGTTTTCCAGGTCACCTAGCAGGTGCACAGGTGTATTCATTACTTACTGACACGTTTTAAAAGTTCCACAGATGAAGTTAATAATTTCACTCTGAGGAGACCTGGAAAACTGCACTGTTTGGGGTCCTTAGGACCGATTTTGAGAACCTGTGATCTAGGGTGCACCAATACAATATATCACTACAACACACAGCTTTCAAAATAGCATTAAACATTTTATACTGTGTGTGTGTGTATATATATATATATATATATATATATATATATATATATAGTGATTTCACTAGCAGTCTTTCCTAAAAAGGAAATTAAAGAACAGCAAAGGACAAACCCACAGCACAAACACTGTTAAGTGTCGGCGCACGCTTTTCTTGGTGAAATTACAACCAGTTTACCTGGAAGTGTCTGGTTCTCCAGCCAATATAACAGATTCTGCATGGATTTAAAGTGTTCCCGGCTGTTAGGAGGAGTTTGTGGATCATTGGTGTTCCTTACAGAGTAATATATTAGGCACATGATATTGCCTACTTTTTTTGAGAAAATTTGACATTGTGATTTCCTTTTCAGGGACAATATGATTTAAAGATGATAGAGGGGTATGAAAGGGTATTTATAGGAATTTACAAGGGCATTTCCCACTTCTATACCATGTTAAAAAAGAAATAACAAAAAGAAATAACAAAAAAGTCTTTATTTCTTTGTGCTTCTCCCATACTTTCATGCCACGGTGTATGTTTTTGTTTTATAACCCCCTACACCTAGGCTCTTTATCCCCTCTTTGTCCTCTCTAAGGTATTGATCAGGACAAGTTTTACTTTTTTTTTTGCTATATTTAAGTTAAACTGATAACATAATTTTCATTTATAATGGTATGAAGTGCATTGTATGGTTTTTTGTAATATAGAGCTTACTTTTGGTGACATTTTGGAATAAATGGTTTGAAGTGATATAAGAGGTATTTGGGGGTGGGAAGGTGAATGATGGGTGATGGGTATTTTGTTTTCATCTCAGGCTTTACAGTTTGTTGAGCCATACCTAGTGTCAAACCCTAACAAAAGTGACCTACTGTAAAAATACAGCAACCTGTGCCCATGGGTAACACCACAATGGTCTGATGGTCTGGACTTGACAGCCAGTGAGATTCCCTTGATTCTGCAGTGACCCCTCATGCCTGTATCCCCACCTTCCTCTCCTTCCATAATCTTTGTCTACTAACCCACACCCAGAACTTCAGTACCATCTAACCCCTTCAGACTGTCTGTTAGTTTCATCCTATGCCAGCGTGCTTATAGCAATGCTTCTCAAGTCCAGTCCTAATGGATTTCTTATACCCCTTTCACACTACCAACAAATAACCTGGGTTATTACATATGAACGCGCAGCAACCCTTTGCTTTACTGTTGGCATGACACAGGATGCAGACTTTTGGAGGATAGCCTGGTGTCAGGAAGGGCAGCAAAGAAGCCACATCTCTCCAGGAAAAACATCAGGGACAGACTAATATTCTGCAAAAGGTACAGGGATTGGACTGTTGAGGACTGGGGTAAAGTTATTTTCTCTGATGAATCCCCTTTCAGATTGTTTGGGGCATCTGGAAAAACACTTGTCCGGAGAAGGAAAAGTGAGTGCTACCATCAGCCCTGTGTCATGACAACAGTAAAGCATCCTGAGACCATTCATGTGTGGGGTTGCTTCTCAGCCAAGGGAGTGGGCTCACTCTCAATTTTGTCTAAGAACACAGCCATGAATAAAGAATGGTACCAAAACATCCTCCAAGAGCAACTTCTCCCAACCATCCAAGAACAGTTTGGTGACGAACAATGCCTTTTCCAGCATGATGGAGCACCTTGCCACAAGGCAAAAGTAATAACTAAGCGGCTCGGGGAACAAAACATTGAAATTTTATGTCCATGGACAGGAAACTTCCCACACCTTAATCCCATTGAGAACTTGTGGTCAATCCTCAAGAGGTGGGTGGACAAACAAAAATTCTGACAAACTCCAAGCATTGATTAGGCAAGAATGACGGCCATCAGTCAGTATGTGGCCCAGAAGTTGATTGACAGCACGCCAGGGCGGACTGCAGAGGTCTTGAAAAAGAAGGGTCAACACTACAAATATTGACTCTTTGCATAAACTTAATGTAATTGTCAATAAAAGCCTTTGACACTTATGAAATGCTTGTAATTTTACTTCAGTATACCATAGTAACATCTGACAAAGAAGTCTAAAAACACTGAAGCAGCAAACTTTGTGAAAACCAATACTTGTGTCATTTTCAAAACTTTTGGCCATGGCTGTACAGTACTGTGGGCTCTATTTATTATCATTATTTTTACTAAAATAAAGTGAAAAAGGGTGTTTTCACACCCTTTTCACATTATTTTAGTTTCACCTGTAGTTATTATAGGGCAATTGGAGTAGAATTAGTAAAATTCTACTCCAACCCCCAGTATCACTTATTTTTAGTAAAGCAGATCGCATTTCCCATAATTGTAATGGGAAATGTGATCCGACCTAAGTTACTAAAAATAAATTGTAAAAAAATACCGGGGGAAGCCCTGTGATAATAACGCCACCTGGAGGTGGCGTTATCCAGGGTCTCCCCCGGTTACCGGGCTCCCACTCTGCTCTAACCTGGAGAGCAGAGGCGGGAGCCGGTACCAGTAATCAGCTGTGTGGTCTAAGCAGACCGCAAGCTGATTACTGTAAAAAAAAGAAAAAAAAAATTAAACATTTTTTTTTTCACTTACCTGAATCCAGGGACCGGTGATCGGGCCTCCGGTGATGGCTCCTCTCCGGTCAGCTGGTCTCCCATAGTACACTGGGGCCCGGTCATCAGGTGATCGGGCCCCAGTGCAGTATGGGAGATCACCTGATCGGGAAGCCCGGAGAAGATCACCGGAGGCCAGGAGGATGCAGGTAAGTGTAATGAAGGGAGGGGGGGTTGTGGGGGTCCGCGATCGCGGGGGGCGGGGCTTAGCGTCGGTGGGGGGGTAGTAGCGGTGGTCGGTCGGCGCATGCGCGGGCTCTTAGTCGCGGTATTGTTTCCGAAAATACCGCGACTAGAGTGCGGATGGGATCCGCAGGGACAGAGCTTTATCGCAAGCTCTGTCCCTGCAAGGGATTTATAGTAAATCCCTGTGATATTGCCTGAATTCGCAATGCGAATTCACTCGGTAATATCACACTACAATCCGCATTCAATATGCGGATTGTAGTAAATAGAGCCCTGTGTCCCTTGCATAATACACAACTTGGGGCTCACTGTACTCTTCCATCAGAGACCCTTATGTATTTGATGTATATTTTGTATTCCCCCTTTATCATATTTCATATTTCTGGTTATGTATTATCCTGCCCATCAAACCTATACAGTGTGCCCAAGATTGCAGCCACAGCAGGTGTTGGTATATGAGATGTATTTTGCTTTACTTCACCATGTATCATATTTCTACATATTACTTATCCAGCTGCTTAAACCACGCAGTGCGCCCAAGATGACTCAAGGGTTGTGGATATGATAAACTATACGGTGAGCTGATTATGACTTTGTATGTTTTTTCTGACTTGCTACAATTATAGTTATGATGTGCTTGGAGTTTTTCCTCCATGTAATTATTGTAGTGTGCCTAAGTTGCCTGCTTCACCTTCATTGTATCATATATGATATGTAAAGCACCTTGAGTCCTACTGGAGAAAAGCGCTATATTAATAAAATTATTATTAGTAGTAGTAATTTTATAATAATAATAATAATAATAATAATAATAATAGTATTATTGTTATTAAAGGCTTGCAAATATATCACAGTATCCTATTATTAGTGGGTTTTCTTAAATTTAGAAATAAAAGTGCTACTCACGTAAATGTACAAGTTTATATAAGATATATTGTAGCTTCCACACTCTGGATAAGTGTGCAGAGACGAGAACTAGTTACACAATTAAATAGATGATCGTAATAGTAAGCAGTTAGATATCCTCAGTTAGAGAATGTATCTGACCGATAAGTAAATATGCCATGTGCTTATGATAACAAATTATACTCTTTTGGAGTTTACTTTGCAAATAAACAACAAATGTTCCCACAGGTGGGGGGTCTCTGTGCTTCTGGTTTGGAGTAGCTGTACCATACATTCTGCCAGACAAATCATTCATGTTACATAAACAAAAATTTCTGAGATGGAATTATAACTAATTCTTCTTCAGTCAAGGTAATGTGGATATTTAAATATTCTAATCACTTTTTTTCATGTCCTAGCAGTCTTTGCAGTAATTACAAAGCGGACGAAGACAGTGTGGGGTGATCTAACGGCAAGCTCATCGCAAAAACAGCATATTGTTGTCTGTGATACTTAATATACTGAAGTGTCTCCTCATGTTTGTGCATTTAGCTGTGAAAGAAACAGAACAGTTTCATGTCTCATTCAAAGAATAAAATGAGATCCGATTGGAGCAGGTACAAAATTCAGGTCCTTTTGTGGAGGGGGACCATACATACTAAGGGATGACACTGACAATGTGCCCTCTCTACCCCTTGTCATAGTGCATATATCATCTCTGCACTGCTCTACACTCCATTCTCCCATGGGAAGTTTTTAAACTCCTCTCATCTCCTCACCTATGACTATGCAATCTTCATGAGCTCCTTCATAAATATGGCTATTTTGTACATAAATGACTGTACCTCAAATGTGTTTGCATCATTACATAAAATATTCCAATGTATATTGCACCAAAATAAGATTGTGAAAGGAGATTATTTTATTTGTACTACAATAGGTGCACTGTTTAAATGATAATAATATCTAAACTATTTTTGTTATATAACAACAATTTCTCCACTGCAATGGAGAATGAAACTTTAAATAGTGATTAATATACTGTATTTGTTATAATGTTCAAGAGAAAGTAAATGTAGATAACTATCCATGGAAATATCCCAGGTCATCATTGACCAAACCAGAATAGCCAAGTCAATCCATGACACACTATGATGACAGCTGCGTGTGCCAGGTTCTCCATGTATGGAGGGACTGTTCTTGTGAGGCCTCATTGTATGAACTTTCAAAATATATCAGATAGAGAATTAATTTCATATTATTTTTTTATATATATTCCACCTTTTGTTCCACCCCAAGTGGCCAGAGCAGCACATTAATACACTCCCCAGGAAAGGCACTGTGGGCCCGATTCAGAACCGGACGCTAAGCCGCAGACGCATGCTATGGGCGATTGTCGCCCGTCTGTGCATGCGTATGCAGCAAAATACGCATGCGTGAACCAGTCACTGCGTCCGGGAATCGTGCGCACGTAGTACACAGACTGGACGCTACTTTGAGTGACAGATGCCGTTTGTGGGTGGTAACAGAGGAAGGTGCTTGTGAACGGGGGAGTGGTGCTGCGAACGCAGGCATGTCTGGGCGTCAAAACGGCATCTTATGGGTGTGTGTATTTAGCATGGAAGCGTCATTGTACACGTCACTTGGTTGTATTTCAGCCTGCAGTGATCGCAGTGCTTGCAGTGGGGTATGGTCTACCTCAAGCGCTGCGTGCAGCTCCGATGGCTCTCGATGGTTCTGATTAATCATACTCTACCTGGAGAAGACGTGTGTTAAGAAAGAAAAGTGGGCGTCTTTATACTGGCATGCAATCACTCTGCCGCCTCTCTCTAAGGCATAGACCAGACAGTGTGATCGCGGAATTTGCATACTGGCCCCTTTTGGCTGTGAGAGAGCGCAGCTTAGCGTCCGGGTCTGCATCGCGCCCCCTGTGTGTTTAGTTTCTGATGCATTAAGTAAACATTAACATGTAAAGTGATTTTCATGTACACCAATACACATGTATGAGTATTTTCATACATCTTACATCTTCCAGTAGTGTCCTCTCTCCTTTCCCCTGTCCATCACTGACTCCATTCCTCCCCCCCATGTACAGTATGTTCCATCCTCCTGTGTCTTAGCTCACTCTCTGTCACCATCTTGTATAAGTCTGTTTCCAACCTGAATGTGTACCAGTGTCTGTGAATTGTATGTTACTCTCTGAGTGTATGCCTTTCTCTCCTTTGGGGCCTATTTTTAATCAACATTTGCAGGCTCTCCCTAATGTACCATGGAGGGACCACAGCAGATGCGGTCCCACTATTTCCGACTGCAAAAGAGCCCCCATAGTGGGGGCTGCTAGGTTGTTAGATTTACAAAGCTTCCTTATCTTGAGCTCAGAGCAGCACAGATCAGCCTATATTTAACCCCTGCCTGCCCCTCCTTTCTCCCCAGCACCCAGCACGCTCCGCTACCTCTACCCGGACTCTTACAACAGGCAACAGTGGGGGCCCCACACAGCGCACTACGAACTTGAGAAGCAGAGGTGAATGGGGGTGAAGGGGAGAAATCACAGAGGGACTGAAACATAGAGGGGAACGTAGGGGGGAATCACAGAATCACTGTTACACAGAGGGGAATATGGGGGTATCGCTGATACAGAGGAGAATGTGTTTAGGGGCACTGGGAGACAGAGTGGAATGTGTGTCTGTAGGGATTACAAAGAGACAGAGTGGAATGTGCGAAGGTATCACTGACTGAGACAGATTGGAATGTGGAGGCAGGGGCACTGAGAGGGGGGGGGGGGCGGGTACAAATTACCTGGGCCCAGGCTTGCTGCAGGGGCCTGGCGGGGGGGCCGGGGCCGGCACCGCTCCCCCTCCCTCTTAAGTCACAGCAGCCCAGCACATGCTGCTGTGTGCTGGGCTGCACTGGATGACTGCTCATGGCTGCTAAAGCAGTAGCTGGAGCAGTCTCCTATGCCTATGGGGGGGGGGCGATCACACTGATCGCTCCCCCATTGGCTGTGCACCGGGCTGAGGGGCACACAGAGAGACAGAGGAGAATGTGTGGGGGTATCACTGGGATATAGAGGGGAATGTGGAGAGGGGGTCACAAAAGCAGAGAGGAATATTGAGGTGTCACTGAGACAGATGGGATTGCTGATAGAGGGGAATTTTGGGGGGTGATTGCTGAGAGAGGGGAATGTGGGGGGTGGGAATCACTGAGAGTGGAATGTGTAATATATAATCATGTATGCTATATGACATTTAGTTGTGCACTGAGGGTATTTCATCATTATAGTACAAAGAAAGGGGCACGGTATTACTTGATTCGCTCTACCTTTACTGGGCTAATCTGCCACACAAACCCCTCCCACCCAAGGATATATTTTCAAACCCTAAATATCAGGAAACATGAGCTTCATTAAAATGTCAGAATATAGCGGTACTTTTATTTTGAAATATCTCTGTTGATTCACTTCCTAAGAGTCATACTGTAATAATAATACAGCCTGTATAGTCCCAAATGAGCCTTACGCAAAGATAAACTGTGTAAGAATATTCACAATTTTAGTTGGTCATTGCGATGCTCTCTGCATTATTTGTCAGTATTTGCCTGTGACTGTCACCCCCTGCCTCTGCCCATCACCCTCTGCCTCACCCTGTCACCCACTGACCATCACCTTCTGTCTTTCCCTGTTCACCCTCTGCCCATTATCCTGTCTCCATCAACCTCTGTCTGTCTCTCTTTGCATCTCCTGTCACCATCTGCTCATGAACATCTGCCTCTCACCATCAGTCTCTGCCTCTCCCTGTCAACCTCTGCCCATCACCTCATGATACTTCTGGGTTTAACGAGGGCACAGATTATTATTATTATTTGATTAAAGGGGGCACAGATTATTAATATTTGGTTACTGGGGCAGAGATAATTATTAGACACTGGGATGCTGTCTGTATTGATTGGCATTACATGATGCACTACTGTGTGGCATATTATGAACTCAGTGTGGGGCCTAGAAGGGACGGGGCCCAAAAACGATTTTTGCACCTGGGCCCACCATTTGCAAGTTCCGTCACTGTTAGTACATTATGGAAAAAATGAATTCATTTTTCTCGCAAACATTGGCCATAAGAAATTACAAAACTGATAATTGATTAATATGCTCCTTTGGGGGAGATGTACTAAGCCTTGGAGAGAGAGAAAGTACCAACCAAGCAGCTCCTAACTGTCACTTTTCAAACACAGCCTGTGAAGTGACAGTTAGGAGCTGATTGGTATCTCTCTCCACTTTATCTCTCTCCAAGGCTTGGTACATCTCCCACTTTGTCTCCCGCCCCCATCCCATCTCTTCCCCTTATTTTTCTCCCATCTGCTTATGCAACCCACTATCCACATGAAACACACCTTCTCCCCCCTCATCTTCCACTTCTCCCCTCCTCACATCTTTCTTTCCTCCTTTTCTGCTTAATGCAATAGGAAAATCCAGTGCTGGTGGTTGCTGGTCAGAAGCAACAGTGTCAAATCAAAGTATAACAGTGTCCACCACCAGGGCCGAAACTAGGCTTTTTGTCACCCGGGGCAAGACAGTAAGTTGGCGCCCCCCCTGGTAGTTCCCCCATAGTAATGCCCTCTGCAGCAGTGCACCTATACCAATGCCCCCGCGGTAATGCCCATGTAGTAGTGCCTATGTAGTAATACCCCTGTAGTAGTGCCCCCATAATAATGCCCCTGTAGTGCCCTTATAGTAATGTCCCTGTAGTGCCCTTATGATAATTCCCCTGTAGTGCCCATATGGTAATTCCCTTGTAATGCCCTTATAGTAATGCACCTTAAGTGCCCTTATAGAAATGCCCCTGTAGTGTCCATATGGTAATACCCTTATAGTAATGCCCCTGTAGTGCCCTAATAGTAATGCTCCTGTAGTGCCCATATGGTAATGCCCCTGTAGTGTCCTTATAGTAATGCCCCTTTAGTGCCCTTATAGTAATGTCCCTATAGTACTCTTATAGTAATGCCCCTGCAGTGCCGCTTTTTACACACACACACAAAAAACAATACTTACCTTAAAGCCCGCTCCTCCCGTCATGACGTCTCTCCCATAGTGCCTGTGGGGAGAGCCAGAAGCCGGGTCAGATGAGAACTCCAGTCTCTGGCTACCGTGGCGCTGCAGGGAAGGAGCCGGGTGCCCACTGGTAATAACATCTCCGCGGGCATCCGGCTTGGGGTCTCCCTGTGGCACCGGGTGCAGCGGCGCACCCAGTGCACGTGCACCTCCAGCCCCCCCTAGTTACTACCCTGCCACCACCTACTGCTATGGGCATTGTATAGGGGGCACTACTGCTGTGGGCACAGTCAGTGGGTAAATGGGGCAAAACTGTTTTTAAGTATATAAGCGAAAGGACAAAAACAAAAGGTGGAATAAAAAGACTAAAGACAGAAAGAGGGAGTCTTGTTGAGGGAGACAATGTAATATTCACTACTGAGAGAAAGGGAAAGGGATCACATTTAAGTTGCAGGTGTAATCAGAAAAATGAGGTAGGAACAAGCACATTTACAGAGGAGAGATACTAACAGAACTTTCAAAACTGACAGTGGATAAATCAATGGGTCCAGAATGGGATACATCCAAGGATACTAAAAGAGCTTAAAGGGGTGCTGGTAACACCATTAACAGAATAATTCAACCAGTCACTAGCTACTGGAGTAATTCCAGAGGACTGGAAAAGAGCAAACATTATCTCACTGCACAAAAGTGGAAGCAAGGAAGAGGCAAGCAACTACCGACCAGTGAGCCTTACATCAGTAGTAGGGAAATTGATGGAAACACTCTTAAAAGAAAGAGTCGTAGATAATTTCAAATCCAGCAATTTGCAGGATCCCAAACAGCATGGATTTACTGGGGGGAGATCATGTCAAACAAATCTTATTGACTTTTTTGACTGGTTGACTAAGGAAACAGATAAAGGGGGGGCCATAGATATAGCTTATCTAGACTTTAGTAAGACTTTTGACACTGTTCCACATCGCAGACTGTTAAATAAACTGGAAATCATGGGATTGGATACAAAGATAGTTGAATGGATAAGATCATGGCTGCAGGATAGGAAACAGAGAGTTGTAGTAAACGGAGTGCAGTCTCAGGAGGGAAATGTTACCAATGGAGTACCTCAGGGATCTGTACTTAGACCAGTGCTTTTTAATATCTTTATTTGTGACATTGCAAATGGTATTGAAGGGAAACTATTCCTTTTTGCAGATGACACAAAGGTATGAAACAGGGTAGACACACCAGGAGGGGTAAAACAAATGATTGATGATCTAGGTAGACTAGAGGAATGGTCAAGAATGTGGCAACTACAGTGTAATGCCAAAAAATGCAAGATCATGCACTTGGGTCTCAAAAATCCAAAGGCTAAATTTAGAATTAATGGAACTATACTGGAAACTACTGAAGAGGAAAGGGATCTAGGAATCACTATTTCAGGTGACTTAAAGGCAAGCAAACATTGTAACAAAGCAATGAGGAAGGCAAGTCAGATGCTTGGTTGCATAGGGAGAGGAATCAGTAGCAGAAAGAAAGAAGTGATAATACCACTGTATGGGTCATTGGTACGTCCTCATCTCGAATACTGTGTTCAGTTCTGGAGGCCATATCTCCAGAAGGATATTAATACATTAGAGACTGTACAAAGAAGGGCAACTAAAATGGTGCAAGGTCTACACCACAAAACGTACCAGGAAAGACTAAAAGATCTTAATATGTATAGTTTGGAGCAGAGAAGGGACAGGGGGAACATGATAGAAACGTTCAAATATATAAAGGGCTATAACAAGGTAAAGGAAGGAGACATTCTTCAAAGAAAGAGAAGTATTGGAACAAGAGGACATGCACTGAAACTGGAGCGTGGTAGGTTCAGGGGAAATTTGAGGAAAAATTACTTCACAGAAAGGGTAGTGGACAAGTGGAATAGCCTCCCATCAGAGGTGGTAGAGGCTAAGACAGTAGATCAATTTAAACATGCAAGGGATAGACATAAGAAGTAAGGATCAATAAGGGTTGAGGTAACAATATGTTTAAAAATGGGGCAGACTAGATGGGCCAAGTGGTTCTTATCTGCTGTCAAATTCTATGTTTCTATGTTTATGTTTCTATGAGCATTGTATTGGGACACTACTGCTGTGGGGACACTACTGCTGTGGGCATTGTATAAGGGGTACTACTGCTGTGGGCATTGTATTGGGACACTACTTCTGTGGACATTGTATAGAGGCACTACTACTGGGGGCATTGTATAAGGGGTACTACTGCTGTGGGCATTGTATAAGGGGTACTACTGCTGTGGGCATTGTATTGGGACACTACTTCTGTGGGCATTGTATAGAGGCACTACTACTGGGGGCATTGTATAAGGGGTACTACTGCTGTGGGCATTGTATTGGGACACTACTTCTGTGGGCATTGTATAGAGGCACTACTACTGGGGGCATTGTATAAGGGGTACTACTGCTGTGGGCATTGTATAAGGGGTACTACTGCTGTGGGCATTGTATTGGGACACTACTTCTGTGGGCATTGTATAGAGGCACTACTACTGGGGGCATTGTATAATGGACACTGCTGCTGCGGGCATTTTATAGGGGGCACTACTGATGTGGGCATTGTGTATAAGGGGCACTACTGCTTTTTGCATTGTGTGTAAGGGGCACTACTGCTGTGGGCATTGCGTGTAAGGGACACTACTACTATGGGCATTGCATGTATAAGGGGCACTCCTGTCAGTGAATGACAGTCTGCTGTCGTTTCTGGGCAGGGAGAAGGCAGCGACAGTCTCTGATTCCCCAAATGGAGGCTTGTCGCCATAGTTGGGGAAGAGGCCAGGATCTCTGTCGGGGATGGAGATTTCATGGCCTCTTTTGAGCAACTGTGTTCAGCAGCTTGAGTGACCCCATGGTCACAAGTCGGCAGAGGGTCATGCAGATGTTCCGATGCTGCGTCCATGGACAAAGTAATGCATGCAGGGGGTGTGATGCCTCCTGCTGCATTCCCATAATATGCTACCATGGTAGCAGCTGCAATAGCAATACCGTCGGACCTTGAATCACCCCCTATGTACGGTGTAATGTGAATAAGAATGTGCTACTGTGTGGCGTAATTTGAATTGGGGGTACTAGTTCAGCCTCCTGTCTTTCTGTAAGAAATGGGAGTGAGAGCAAATTTATAGTTTGGGGTAGGCGCCAAACACCCTAGCACCTCCCCTGCAGGTGAGCACAATTTTCATATTTTATTCATTTTTGTCAACATTTGAACAATTTGCAGGGCACTTGGGAGATATTCTCCTGCAGCACGCAGCAGAGAGAAGTTCCTTCAATGTGTGCAGCAATTAATTGGTGTTTTCCTGGCTCCGGGATGGATGCCCATGTGCAGGTCACTATCCCGAAGTAATGTAGCCTTGCCCCCATCACAGTGTCGAGTTTACCCATTGCCTTCAAAACCTGGCTTAGCTACTGGTGCCTACAGCAGATCACAATAAAAACAGGAAACCTCAAAAACATTGTAAAAAGGTTTCCTTTCATAAAAAACACCAGTGTCCACAAGTCATCTGCGGCAGCATAAAACCCAGTTCTCCTGACACTGCTGAGTGATATCACAACCTGCATTTCCTTCACTACCTTAAAATAATGTATATTCATTATTTCACACTTCTTTGCGTGGAATATATTTGTGTAATGTTCAATTACTTATTCCCACATATAGCTGAAGACTAAATTGCTTTAGTTAAATTTATTGGTCTCTGACCTGACTAGCTTTAATCAGTGCATCTATCACTGGATCCCAAGTGGGCACTAGTAAAAGGTTTCACACAAAAGAGATTAGTTTGGTCTCATGTCCATTTAGTAAATTTAACTATTGTAAATTAAAACTGTATGTGGTGAATGATGCAGATTGCTAGCCTTCTTTTTAATATATGTTTATTTTTATTTGCAAGCTAACAATTATCAACATACACAGGTTAGAAAATAATAAACTAACAATTATCAACATACACAGGTCAGAAAACAATAAACTAACAATTATCAACATACACAGGTTAGAAAATAATAAACTAACAATTATAAACATACACAGGTTAGAAAATAATAAACTAACAATTATCAACATACACAGGTTAGAAAATAATAAACTCACAATTATCAACATACACAGGTTAGAAAATAATAAATGGAAGCCCCTAAAGCAATAAACACCAAACAGTAAACATAATATAAAACAAAGAATACATATTTTCAAATGAACTCTAAAGCATATCATAGTTTCACACTACAGCGGACCCTTATAACTGGCCCTCTATATCCTGTTTAGTATTTAAGGCATAATAAGATCACAGATAGAAATGGGTTACTCAGACTGAGTATGACTGTGTTCAGGTAGGTTTATTTGCAAATTAACCATTGGTTTTTGGTAGAAATCTACATCCTTTTGGTTGTGATTATGTTTATCATTGAAAAAGTATTCTGGCACCAGCACTGGTAAGTGGCCATCTCCTCTTATCAGGCCTTGGAGATCTGGATGGTCAGGCACATAAGAATTACAGAAGATCCAGTTTTCTGTTGCTGGGTTTGGACTCTCTGTAACAGCTACTTCTGATGGGACAGTAGAATCAGCACATGAAGAAGTCCTCTTATGACCATTAGGAGGTGAATGAGTTGGTTGTATTATGCTGGCTCCTGGAACATCACCATGGAGTATAATACTTGGAAATTCACTTGCCACTAACACAGTCTCATTTGCCTGAATAGTGATATTTATCCCTTGTTGAACTACAGAATTCAAGGCTGATTGTCCCACTAATATTCCACTATCAGGGCCACTAATGCTGACTCCTGACTGATGTACGGTGAATACATTTCCTTGTATTCCAGGATCTACAGGGACCATGAGGACACCTGACAAGATCTGAGGAAAGAACAATACTGTTAGCATTACATGAAAAGTACATTAAAATAATATACAATGCAATAGTTATTGTAGGAAAATGTATAAAGATATATGCCTTAATGAGACATACATTAACAATGAATATGGTACAAGTGTTATTGGTATATGTGGAGCTTCTAAGGTTGAATTATGTTATAAAACACATTTCATTATATTAAAAGAACTACAACACTATTTCTTTTTTTACCTTTGTATTTGGATGCCAGAATGCAACATCTCCTGGTCATATTTCTATGAAGGTGGTGTACACACACCCTAGGAAGATGGTCCAAATGCCACTTAGCCAGGAGCAGGTACTGATTACCCTTGCCCAGGCTTGCTGGGGGGTCCCGGGTCCATTGCCCCACCTCTCCCCCCTCTTAGTCCTGTCAGTGACAGCAGTGCCCAGCACACACTGCTGTGTGCTGTGCTGCTGTGAGTACACGGAGACTGCTGCTACTGCCACTGAGCTTCATTCAGACTTGTACGCAAACCTAATGGTTTGTGTATTAGTCCAATGGCGGGAGGATTGCGCATGTGCATAACCTGTTCTGCGCATGTGCAAAATGGGTGCTTGCGAGATCGGTCGCAGTACCCCCTAAGCCGTAGCTTGATTGACATGCTGCGGCCATTTTGGTGCAGGGCAGGGACGGCGACACTGGCAGTTTTATAAAAAGGGTGTGTTGCCTCAGTTTTGTAGGCATGCTGAGGCCAGGGTCTACGTCTTCCGACGCAGATTTCCTGCCCCCGGTTGAGCAGTTCTGGCGGTCATTCTGAGTAAGCTAAATCTGGTGATGCAACACATGCGATGCCGGCAGGAGGCGTTTTTTCTTCTCAGATGCCTCCTGCTGCATCACCATATTTTAGCATCACTGCTGTATCCAAAGACGCAGCAGCGACGCTTATAGTGCAAAACTCTGAATCAGACCCTACAGAGGTGCCTGAAATTTTGTGAACCCTTCAGAACTTTCTATATTTCTGCTAAAATTTGGCCTAAAACTACCTCAGATTTCCATACAAGTCCTAAAAGTAGATAAAGAGAACCAAATCAAACAAATGAGACGAAAAATTAGACGTGATCATTTTTTTTTAGGAAAATGATCAAATATCACATATCTGTGAGTGGCAAAAGTATGTGAACCTTTAGAAATTAGAGTCAGGTATTTTCATCTATGGGATGACAATCAGGTGTTAGTGGACAACCAGTCTTTTTAAAAGAACAGGGATCTATCAAAGTCTGATGTCCACAACACGTTTGTGGAAGTGTATCATGCCACGAACAAAGGAGATTTTCTGAGGACCTCAGAAGAAGAGTTGTTGATGCTCATCAGACTGGAAAAGGTTACAAAACCATCTCTAAAGAGTTTGGACTCAACAGTCAGACAGATTGTGTACACATGGAGGAAATTCCAGACCATTATTACCCTCCCCAGGAGTGGTCGGCCAACAAAGATTATGCCAAGGTAAGGAGGTGTGTCACAAAGGAACCCAATATAACCTCTAAGCAACTGAAGGCCTTTTTCACATTAGCTAATGTTAATGTTCATGAGTCCACCATTAGGAGGACACTGAAAAACAATGGTGTACATGGCAGGACTGCAGTTTGCTAAAGATCACCTGGACAAGCCAAAAGACTATTGGAACAATGTTTTGTGGACAGATGAAAGCAAAATAGAGCTTTATGGTTTAAATGAGAAGCATTATGTTTGAAGAAAGGAGAACACTGCTTTCCAGTATGAAAACCTCATATCATCTGTGAAACACGGTGGTGGTGGTATCATGATGTATTGCTACATCTGGCCCAGGACGACTTGCCATCATTGATGGGACAATAAATTCTGAATTATACCGGAATATTCTAAAGGAAAATGTCAGGACATCTGTCTATGATCTGCATGTCAAGAGAACGTGGGTCATGCAGCAAGACAACGACCCAAAGCACACAAGTCATGTGACCAAAAAAAGAGGAATAAATTTAAAGTTTTGGAATGGCCAAGTCAAATTCCTGGCCTTAGTCCAATGGAAATGTTGTGGAAGGACCTGAAGTGAGCAGTTAATGGGAGGAAACCCACCAACATAACAGAGTTGAAGCTGTTTGTATGGTAGAATGGGGTAAAATTCCTCCAAGCCGATATTCAGGACTAATCAACAATTGGAATAGTTTAGAAGCGGTTATTGATGCACAAGGGGGTCATACCAGATACTGAAAGCAAAGGTTCACATACTTTTGCCACTCACAGATATGTGATATTGGATCATTTTCCTCAATGAAAACAAATGAGCACGCCTAATTTTTTTGTCTCGTTTGTTTGATTTGGTTCTCTTTATCTACTTTTAGGATTTGAGTGAAAATCTGAGGTAGTATTAGGACAAATTTCAGCAGGTATATAGAACTTTCTGAAGGTTACACAAACTTTTAAGCACCACTGTAACTTCTTTAGTTAAAATAAATGAAATGAAAAATAATATCTTCCTCCTTAAAGTAAATTAGAAACGCAACCTATTTAGCATTGAGTTAGGTCCTCTAGGGGCGGTTCCTATATTCCTACTATTTGATACTAGGGAAATAGGAGCTGATTCTGAGTTGGGAGTAAAAAAAGAGCAAGTAACTTTGCACCTTGGTACAGTGGCGTCACTAGGGGGTGCGGGGTGTACAGGACGCAGAGGGTACACCATCTGAGAGCTGCTCTTTTATTTTGGTGTCAACCTCTTTGATGGTGTCACCAAGTGGTGAGCAGTGGTGATGGATGATGTGTATCATCCACTGTGCAGGGAGAGAGGCAGGGGACTGCCCAGCAGCTCCTGGGGTGCTGGCAAGCCCTCATGCATCATGGGGCATGGCATCATTGACACAGTGCCACACCCATTTTGCAAGCGCATGCATCTTTGAACTCACTGACAACTTAGCCAGAATACAGTCCCGTGGCTGTCTGTTTACATTCGTTGCCCCGCCCACCCACCTGACGCTCGACAACCAATAAGCTTCTAGCAGGCTTGGCCATTGGCTGACAGCGTGGGTTTCGTTTGCTGAATATTGGCGCCTATTGGTATTTATATGGCTACAGTGCACTGTGTGTTTAGCCCCTGAGGAAAACTGAGCAAGATCAGTTGAAATGGACCTCAGGCTTCTGCAGCCCATGCTGTAACTATGCATGACTGATCATTGATGGCTTTCTGAATAATACTTCATCATCTAAACGTGAGTGCTGGTCTTTCTCTGTTTTTTTATGTGCTAGAAAAAGTGAGTGCATGCATATATATACGAGGTATGTCTATAAAATAACGAGACTAAGATTCCACCTAGTAAACAAAGCAGTCAGAACCGGTTCTAACTGCATATGTAGTAACCTTGAACTTGTCTGAACCTACATGACAAGCAGCAACACTCTATGACGTTCAGTCGATTGTGAGTCGCCTTTTAATTTGGTTGTGTTTTCTGTAGAGTGCTGAAAAAATGCTAAGTTTAAAAGTTGAACAACGTGTCAATTTGAAATTTTTAGTAAAAACACAAAACACCAACAGAATATTTTCAAAGCTTACTACGGCCTATGGGAATGACTGCCTGTCTCGTGCGCGTGTGTTTGAGTGGCACATAAGATTCAGCGAGGGACGTGAGAATGTCGAAGATGACGAATGCCCTGGACGACCTTGCACTTCAAGAACTGAAGAAAATGTAGTAAAAATCAGTCAGATTGTTCGAAAAGAACGTCGACTCAGTGTTCGAATGATAGCTGAATCTGTGAACATTGACAAAGACACTGCGTGGAAAATTTTGCGTGAGGATCTTAACATGATGAAAGTTTGTGCACAGATGGTCCCAAGGGTTCTCACACCAGAGCAAAAAGAACGTCGCAAAGAATGTTGCGTTGACATTCTGCAGCAACTTGACGCAGATTCAAACCTGTTTCATAAAGTAATCACTTGTGACGAGACCTGGATCTTCCAGTGTGATCCTGAAACAAAAAGACAATGCCCTGGAAAACACCGTCATCACCAAGAATGAAAAAAGCTTGTCAAAACAAGTAAAAATTCAAAGCAATGCTCATTGTTTTTTTCGATATCAAGGGTGTCATTTTGCAAGAATAGGTTCCAGAAGGCACAACAGTTAACCAGCATTATTATAAGGAAGTTTTGAAAAAGCTGAAAGAGTCAGAAAGAAATGGCCGCAACTGTGGAAAAATGGTTTCATTCTTCACCAGGACTTTGCGCCTGCTCAAAGAGCTCTTTCTGAGAAGCAGTTTTGACCGACAATCACATTACTACACTTGAACATCCTCCATATTCGCCTGATTTAGCACCTGGCGACTTTTATCTTTTCCCAAAAGTTAAATCAGTGCTTAAAGGGAAACATTTTGAATCAGTTGATGCTGTAAAGAAGAAAACGGCAGATATGTTGAAACAACTAACAGAAATTGATTTGCTCCATGCCTTTGACCAGTGGAAAATAAGACTACAGCGATGTATTAGTGCAAATGGGGAGTATATTGAAGGGGACAAACATTACATTTGTAATACCAATAAATAAATATGAGTTATTTAATCAGTCTCGTTATTTAGTAGACATACCTCGTATATATATATATAAAATATATTTTTTTTAAATAGTAAACTTTTGTTTTACTTTCACTCCTGATCTTGGCTCAGACTGCATTACAGCTGTATAGATGTGAAGTGAATACATAGATTGTATGATATAACACATTTATTGTATAGACTTGGTTAAAAAAATTCAAGTGTGGGACAGTGCAAGTAGTAATTGTTCTATGTACAGTAGGAAAAATGCATTAGTAGAGCCAGTAGAGTTAGAAGTAGAGATGTGCGGTTTCGGTTTTATTCAGTTCTTATTGGCACATTAGCAAACGTTTGGATTAGTTTGATTTATCTTATTGGCTATCCAAAACACGTGATAGCTGGGTAGCCAATATTATGTTATTTATGAGAACCGAACATATCCGAGTAAAATCGAACCGCACATTTCTAGTTAGAAGAACTTGATTCATATTATTGAATTCACATAGATTATCCAAATAAATTATATTACATACTCAATTTAACTACATAAAAATAAGTTATGATTTATAGAGCGTAAATATACATGATACTTACACCCTCCTCGGAATCAGAACCTGATAACAAACCCTACAGAATTGGTGAAAAACAAAAAAGTTCATTATATGGTCAAGAATTACATCATCCAAGTTACAGGTGTTGACCTTTTGTGGATTGTTTGCAGCAATACTGAAATAAGCTGAGTACGACATGAATGTGTTCATAAGTTTCTTTGGCATTCTACTGGGGATAAATTTCATGGCATCCACATTTAGAACTGTGAACAGGTTACATAGGCCCAGGGCCGTAACTAGGGTAGTGCGACCTGTGCGCCATGACACAGGGCATCGCAGGGCAGGAGGCGCTGTTTAGGCCTGTCAGTTTTCCTGTTTATTATGATTCTTACTTGTAGCTTCCTCTTCTTTTATCCACAGCATCTCCTGACCTACCCTATCTCTTCCCTGGCCCTTCCCCATGATGCCATTCCTTTTTTTCAGGTGCACTATCTTATGTCCCTATTTAAAACATGGAGGGTGGGCGCCAATACTCTCTCTGGCATAGGTCACCAAAAAGTCTAGTTACAACTCTGCATAGGCCTAGGATTAAAGTTGCATGGGGATAAGGCCAATTTATATATTTTATACAGATGGGACTCTGTAGTGATGGGAGAAGGAAACAAGGAGTTTGACAAATGTTTTTTTTTCCCCTCAAAGGTATTGTTTAGATCAGGGATGGGGAACCTCAGGCCCAGGGGCCGTATAAAGCCCCCGGAACCATTTGATCCGGCCCTTGGAGCTTTTTTTCTGCTGGCCTCATGGCTAGCAGGGTGCCTAGAATGGCACCCTGCAGCCAGAATCTATGCAGCAGTGCCACCTGGAGCGTCCTTAGGACTCTTCAGATGGTCAAACCACTGCCCTTACAGCTCCACGGAGCAACCTCTCGATGCTCCAGGCATTGCTGTAATCACTGGCGATTGTGACCCCGCCCCCGTGTGACGTCACCGGGCCCACGAATAATGTTAAATATATCAAAATGGCCCTCGGCAGAAAAAAGGTTTCCCGCCCTTGGTTTAGATACTGCAACCCCATGTTCCTCTCCCATGACTACATATAGTAACGCTTTCGACTTCCACATTTTCTATAGTAACGCACATAAATTTATTATTATGTTTGTTTATTTACTTTGCCACTGACTTCAGATAGAGCTGGATGGAAGTAAATAAAATTATTTAAAAAATTGTTCTTAAATGATAGAAAACTGGATTAAATACATTAAAAAGAAGAAACACAATAAAAACTAGGGGCCTGATTCAGAGCCGCTCGTAAGCGGCCACTCATTCGCTCAGAGCGATGTTTGCCCAACTGCGCATGCGTACGGATTTTAATACGCATGCGCGAACCAGTCAGTGCGGCCGAAAATCGTTTGTTCGCTAAATAGCGAATGCCTGCTATTTTGAGTGACAGGAGGAGGCTTATGTGGGTGGTAACAGGGGAAGGTGCTTGAAAACGGGGAGTGGAGATCCGAACGCAGGCATGCTTAAAGGTCAAAACGGACGTTTTATGGGTGTGCATAATTAATACAGCAGCGTCATTGACCACGTCACTGGGTTATTTTATAGTCAGAACTGCTCGCAAGATTGTGGTAGGAAAAACCAACCACAAGAATAGCGAGCAGTTCATACGCTGGCCGATGTACTCAATTAATCTAATAAATAGCGGACATGACGTAGGATGCGAGCGGCCAGGGGGCGTAGTTATCCAAAAAACGACCGCAAGTTTTGTTCGCTCGTTCAGACATGGAGGCGTCGACAGACCGCAAAGAGCGAACAGTTCATTTGAATAGCCACCCCCTTTTCCTGAACGACCGTCCGCAAATAGCGTCCGGCTCTGAATCAGGCCCTATGACATGAAAAGTAAGTTAATGGGTATACTTAGGATAAGCCCTGAATTACATTTAAGGAAGTAATTGGGCAACACAAGTGCAAAGAAACATACAATATATATTTTATTATATGCACACATTGAATAGTATGCTATGCTTGTATATGAAATCAGGAAACAATTTAGTCCAAATTATATCAACAACAAAAAAATGTTCACCAATATGGATATTGAGATTTTTTTATGCTCACCAGGAACATAGTGCTCGCTCATTAATCAAAGTTACAATTAGTTCACTGATTTACATCAAGTAAGAAAGAAATAAGGTTATTGTACAGGTGGATCTACTGGAAATAAGGCAGATGCAAAATGAACCCCGTGTTAGAATTTGAATAGGAGACAGCTGACAAGTAAGCAGAGCCACGAATACCACATATTATGTGCCTATGATCCACTTACTAATGTGAAATTACTCAAATGGAGATATTGGAATATAGGGCCTGATTCTGCATGGATCGCAATTGCAACCACGTATGCAGATCCGCCAATTGTTTCGTACTGCGCATGCATCGCACTGCGCGTGTGCGGTGATTGCACTGCGATTACGGATGCTCTGTGGAATCCATCGCAGAGTGAGTGACAGGCCGTGAGTGTTTGGGGGTGGGGACGGGGGAGTGGTTGCAGAAACACAGGTGTGCCTGTTCATTTGAACGCCGTGTGCATAAATTAGCCACTGCGATTGCCTACGCAGGCTGTGTACTCGAGACTGCGTACGACGAGACTTGCAAATTCTGAGACAGGTCAGACCTGCTGTAATTGTGCGTGAGGGGCCGATGTTCTCCAATGGTACCTATGTATACGCAGGACTGTGAGGTATTACGGATGTGAGAAGGCAGTGGTAAGTGTTTCTATGCTGGCTGAGGTGTGGCAGACATTTTCACTTTCACATTTTGATTGCTCTGGAACCAAGTGTACGCCAAGTGTGGGTGAAGCATTTCAAAAGCATCTGCAGTTACATCTGAGCAGGCGCAACTGGGCTGTGACGGATGTGTACACATAGGCAAAGTTCAGTGAAGCCGTGCCAAGAGATCTGTAAGCTATGCAGCGTTGGAAGTGCATTTATCATTGTATATACGCCTATTCCCAGGCATATCATTTGAACCAAGTAAAGGCTGGTGCAAGTATGCACTGATGAGGATGATGACAAATAGCAATACAAGTGTACGGATTGGGGCGGGTGCACAACTCTGCATAAGTGCAAATATATACGCATTCACATCTGCTACAGGCACATTAATGAGTAGATCATATAATAGTAAATAACATAGATATATACATATTATACTACAGTAATAATGTTAGCTTACCTGCTGTCCTACTTGCGTAAATACAACAGGAAGCATCTGGAGTCATATGAAACAAAATTTCAACTTAAAATGACTAAAATAAAAAATTATTTTAATTATATATGAGCAGGAGTATAATTAAAATGACCCCACTATATTGATTCTATGGGGTATATTTACTAAAGTGAGAGTTTTTAGAATTGGAGATGTTGCCCGTAGCAACCAATCAGATCCTAGCTATTATCTTCTAGAAGGTGCTAGATAAATGTTAAGTAGCGTCTGATTGGTTGCTGTGGGCAACATCTCCACTTCTAAAAACTCTCACTTTAGTAAATGTACCCCTTAGTCTTATACCCTGTGAATTAAAGTTTTTTTAGTACAGACTTGTCAAATCGCCATCTCTGGGGAGTCACCTTGTCCCATGTAAGCCTTTTGTGTGGAGAAACATATACTATTCTGTAGTAAACGTGAAAAACAATAGTCTGCGTCTTTTGTGACTAACTTAGGAATGCTGAAGTGCATCTCCTGAGTCCTGTCATGGGTTCAAATGAAGGAATCCATGCTTTGCTCTACCACCTTTTAGTAAATGTTTCATACCACACTGATGCTAAAGCACTTTCATATGTTATATCCGATTAATAATGCCTGATCTCAACTTTTATAACTGGCTGTTGCTATAATACAGACGTGCCACTGCTTTTGTCACTGTTATTATGATGCTTTATTTTTGTAATGAGGGCACTGTTATTTCATGGATGCCCCCATTACTGTCTCTCAGGAGGTGCTGTGATCGAGTTCAGGGGGACTAAGTAATATTCTATAATAAACAAAGTTTGTTCCCTTTATCCAAGAACCAGGAATTATTTTTCATCCACTAGTTCATACCAGTATTTAATTCACACTATAATATGTCTTCTTTAGGTTTTTAAATAATGGTCGATATGAAGGTGTACTGTGTACATTAGTATGAGTTCCTCTGTGATAAATTCAACCAAAATGTAATTCAAAACAATAATAAAAGGTCTTTTCATTTTCATTTGCTAAGCCAGTTTTACATAAATCTTTTCTTTAATATAATAATATATTTCCCAATTCCCAAGACAGAACATAAGACTCAGCCAGATTCAGAATATGACAGGCAATTATTTCTGTCAGCTGATGTGAGGTAACCAGCAGATAGCAGACATGACATACATTATATCCCGCAGACAGTGACCTATTGTCTTGTGGTTCTTGTTTCGCTGACAGTATTCTTCTCCTGTTCAGCAAGTGAATATACTCTCTTACTATTGACAAATAACTTTTTTCTAAATCAAATGTTTAGGACTCAGGATCAGGCAAAGTAGTTGCATTGTGTCGATTCTGCCTTGAAAAATAAGTTAGCCTTTGCGTAAAACCCAAATGGTATATTGCAAATCTACGCTGTATTCTCTATTGAGAAGTTGCAAGTTAGTATCTAACAACTAGTTACTTTTTGTAAGGGTCTCATCCATACTTGCCTACTTTTTTTTTCTCCTCCCTGGGAGAAGCTCGGGGAGGAGAAGTAGGTGGGTTGCGATGGGGGCAGGGCCTGATGGTTCGCATAATTAAGCCCTGCCCCCTTCGTAGTAAATTGCCACGATTGGTGCAAATTTAAATAAGGTGTAGGGCTAAATGGCATGATTCTTGAAGAATCTGGTCATTAAGCCTCTCCCCCTACATGGGGTCCCGCGATTGCCGCGGAAATTATCCCCATTCTGCCCACTTCATTAGGAAGTGGGCAAAATGTGGGAGAAATGCCTACTCTACCGGGGGTGCGGGGGGGTACCCGAAAAATCGTGAGCCTCCCACGACTTCCGGGAGAGTAGGCATGTATGGTCTCTTCTTGAGTAGGCCAGCCATATGTTGTCCCCTGCATAGGCCTGGTCTCTACCACATCATTATGTAAACAACATCAGTGGCTTGAACTGACTTGTGCCAATGCGATCCTGGCTAGTGAGTTCAAAGCCGGTGACGTTGGTTGTATGATGCATTATGGGTCTGGGATACGCAGGGGACATAATACACAAGATCCACTGAAGATTGAGCATAATACAAAAATATTATAACATATAAATTTAAATACCTCCCAGCTGGACCTCATTGACAGAACCTATGTTGATAGGTGTCAGCGGTGTGATGGAGGTTAGTCCACACAATTAATAGCTTCACCAGGGATTGGTTTATTAACCAGGTAGAACAGCAGGATGTCAGACAATACAGGGTTAATGCAGCACAACACAGGAACATGCAGTATAAGACACATCAAGCCAGGAGCGGGTTAATGCAGGTGGCGTGCGGTGGGATGGAGCATGGACCTGCAGATACATGCAGTGGTGGTAGAGGAACCCGCACAATAAGAGCTGTTGGCACAGGGGGCTTTAGATGTACCCAGTGGTGTCTACGGCACTATCTCCTCTTGGGAGTGACTCAAGGGTACATCCTTACTATCCGGCAGATGGCTGAGGAGGACACGTGGAAATGGCGTTAAGCATGCTCAGTAGCGCACCTCCATTACTATGGGGACCACAGCAGCTACGAGGATATAGCGCAGAGCACTCTCCACGACAGTCCTCCCGACCTCCCCCTGAGCTAACTTGGAGGGTAGAATTAAAAAGTACATTATTATGCCTTACTTGTGTGTTAGGAACTCTGACTGACATCGGAAGTAAGTTTCTATATATAGGATATGTTGTGGAGATCTGCAAAGGAAAATACAATGCTAAAAAACAGTAGGGCAATAAACAAATAACATAATTTATATATCTGGCAAGTTGCATTTGCATATATAGTTAATTAGTTTATTAAATGCAGTTTTTGTGTACCTAATTGTCAAAAATTGTCATTGGTTCATTGTGATCTATCGTAATCATAACCCTCTGTAAAACTATGAGGCATACGGGGTGATTCAACTTCGGATGAAATTGCAAAGCTACACGCAGGCTATAGATATATGATGTATGCAGGCAGGCAGCTTTGCAATTCCGTCCTTGCTAGTATGCAAATGCAGAAGGAGGTGTATGACAGCCCCTGCCGCATTTGCGATCACAGCACTGCGATCAAGGTCGCAGCCTGGGATTACCATCGGTCGCAATGGTGGACGGTGCCGGGCCACCGTCCAACTAAGTAAGCCGAGGCTTACTCAGGCTGGCCGGCTTGCGAGGACAGGAAACTGCATCCGTAGACGCAATCCCTGGCCTTGCCACTCCTTGCCACTAATAGTAGTGATAAGAAATTATAATTATCGGGTCTAGTACCCAATAATTCATTAATATGCCCCGAAAAGTGTCTCACAAAAGATAAAAGCAAGACCTCTAAGCGATATTTACCAATACATGTGAACAATTTTGTATTGTTGGTTTAGAGGCAAAATATAAGTGAATTATCATAAAGTTGTGAATATTAGTTATTTGCAAAAAATTTTAATGAACAATTGTTAGTTCGCAGTTAATAAAAAAAGGTATATTAAAATGTTACAACTATCCAGTAAACATAACAAAGTATTATTCCCTAGCAGTTCTTCCATTTTACCTGCGTCTGCGGAATTCTCGTCTGTATTAGATGGTTTCCAAACATAAGATAATTTGATAGAACCTATTGCAAAGGCAAAGATAAAAACAGTTCACTCTCCGAATTCCTTTACCAAAGCAACAATCTTAAAAGGGCAACTAAGAAACAGTTTTACACAAGCTTTCTAGCACTGTCATCAGGGTGTTAGTGATTGTATCTCTAAATGGAAGTTACACAGTAAATGAATAAGAACAAAGTTAAGCAGAGATTTGTAAATGCTTTATTTTATTGACTATAGCACTTTCATTGGGCCAGCATAGGTCACTGTTTATATTAGGCTAGAAATGGTGTTTGGACTGCACTGAAAAACTCTGCTTTGTAGTGTAAGTATATTCCAAAGGTTACAGATGAATATTATAGCCCAGGTGACATTATGGTTTTAGAATTAACCTTTTACTTTACATTAGATTCAAAGGAAGCAGTTATTGTTCAGTAATAACCTTGTGGTATTTTTTGCAGGTTGAGAAATTCCATATTTAAACCACCAAAAGACGTAGTACATTTAAGGGTTTGTCTAGTACCAGAGTATAGTCATGCACATGCTTCATCTCATTACAAATGTTACAGTAGCAATAGAAGTAGAAATGTACTGTATATGGAAATAATTTGTTAGTTTTATTATCAATTGCAGTAGCTGGGGTACCTGGCGTTGCCTGGGTTGAAGACTGGACCCTGCAGTACACCAGCAGTCTTCATTATTTTTTACATTGTCCTTGCCCATAACCTGGATAACTATGAAAAAGAATCCCGACACACCTGACAAGATCCTGTCACCGGCATCCCAACCGCCTTAATCCCAAAGGTAAGCAGTGGGGTTGGGGGAAGGGTTACCGTTAGGGTTAGGCACTAGGGGGAGGGTTAGGGTCAGGCACCGGGGAGGGAGGGTTAGGCTAGGGAGAGGCTTTGAATACTGACTGACAAGTGTTGGTATTCTAACCCTGTCGGGATGCCAGCGTCGGCATTCTGACTGCTGGGATCCTGAGCACCGGCATCCTGTACCCAATCCCATATCAGCAGCACACTGACTTACAAAACAGAAATCAGTATAGCTTCCAAAATCACTTGAGTTTCAGAAATCACTGCAGAACAGAGGGGGTGGTTCAACTGTGGACAGATAGGCTATCGCAGCTGCTAACATGTTAGCAGCTGCAATAGCTGTAATATGGTAATGCAGCAGGAGACGTCACACCTCCTGCATGCATTACTGATCTGAGCTGCATCCAAGAACACAGCTTTGGATCATCTGCAGTCCCTTCGGCTGGCTGAGTGACCATGGGGTCACGCAAGTTGGCCGCTGCAGTTGAGAAAAAGAGGCCAGGAAATCTCCATCAGCTAATGGAGATCCTCCATTTTCCCCAACGGGGGTGACGGAGGCCTTCACCACCCGCTACCCAGCCAGAAACGGCAGCAGATTGTCAATCACTGACAGTCTGCTGCCGGACTGCATATGGGATCGCAGAACTGTACTGCACATGTGCAATACGGGTCAGGTGCATGCACAGATTCCTGGTAATCAGGAACCTGCGTGATTCTGTCACAGCATCCGCTGCTGAATCACCCCCTGAAATCACTCTGCAGACCAACATTGATGTCCATATCTAGCAGGGCTGCCATCAGGTGGGTGGGCGGCCGGGACTGGAGTCCTGTTCCCGGACAGAAGGGGGCCTGTCCTCAGTGGCACTGTGTGACTGCGATCGACCTCCCTTACTGTTTATAATCTCCATATGCTACACTTTGCCAGGGTTAAAGATTGTGGACTGATTAACCTGTCTGCCACACACTGAATGTATTGAGTGGAATGTATCGAGTGCTGAGCTGCTCATGAGCCTGCCAGAGTGTGTATGAAGCCAGCTCCTCAGCCCCAGAATCTGTGTAATTTAAGATTGCCTCGTTTTATGGGATTGTGTGACAGCGTGTGGCCCTGACGAAAGTCAAATCTAGGCAAAATGCTAATCCTGGTCAAACTACACCACCATGCCAAATTTGATGGATCTAGGTACAAAACTCTGGCCGTGCATAAAGGACAAACAGACAGACAAACACACATACCGTACTTTCTATTATATAGATGACAAATATGGGTATTTTGATAAGCTCCATCTTATAAGAGATAACAATTTGTGTTTTTAATTAGTTATTTTTGACAAGGCTCCCAAATGACTGTTAAGTGGCTATTAATAATTAAAACTTGCACTTAGATGGGTTAAATTTAAGCACAATCCACCATTCAAAATAGAAATGGGCATTCACTTTCGTAGGGCTATAACAGGTAAAAGGTTACAGCTTCAGCATAATGGACTTTGTTTATCAAGTTTTATTTTTGTTATTCCTATTCCATCTAATCATCTTAAATTATATAGAGCTATTGTCCCATCTACTTTTTTTTCTACTTTTATATGTAAAATATTGGTATAGATATGATTTTTCTTTCTCCCCAAAACAATATTTTTTGTTGTCAATTAAATAATTTTCAGCTCAATTTATTAGTATATTATTACTATGACAGCTGAGTGTCACTTTGACATGGTAAAAGTTTTCATGAGTGATAGTTACTTCTTGCTCTGTAGGCCAAAATGAAAACTTAAAAAAAATAGATATACCCCTCGCTAGAAAATATTTTATAATATTGCAGCAATTTATTATTTTATTTTTTATTTTTATTTTTATTTTTGTAATTGGCATTGATAAGTAATTGTTATTATTCTGAATACCTTTTGCCATGGCAGCTTATTGCCTTAGTAAGTGTCATTGTAATAAAATAATTTATACAGTATTTCTGGGCTAAACAGTTTTAAACTACCGTAGAGTAAATAAGTAAATACAGTAATAATATTGAAGCCTACCTTAAGTGTCTTCTGTTCAATTAGTCATTTGTGCTTTATTTTAATAAATTTTCCAGATGTTTTGTATATTTTATACGTTGCTATTAGAATATTAGATTTACCTGATATGGTGGCATTGATTGTGCTAGCTGATTCTGCAAAATTTGGGCTGGCGTCATCACAAAACCAGGATTTACATACTGTAAAATAAATAAATAAAATAAGTCAGATTGTGTATTCTGATTACTATAGATGTGATGAATTAGGAGAAGCTGTATCTATAGCGCATCATACATTACCTGAGAATGCTGCGGAATGGTATTATAAAGCTGCATTAGATGCAACAGCTGAAAAGATAATTACAATATGTTATATGTGATCAATTAATACATATTTTTGATAACAATTTAATCTTTAATGAATGCTTTTTGTAAACTTGTTTAAATGAAAGGAAATAATTTTCCTTATTTACTTCATATTTTATAATCCTTTAAATGTAATCTTAAAATAACATTAGTTTAGTAGCTTGCACATGAGACTACTTAATAAAGGAGATGTGCGGTTCGGTTTTCCTGAAACACGAACACACCCGAACTTAGGGTTTCCGTGTCGAATCAAGTAAAAGTTCGGAATCACTTTGGATTTCCGAGATGAATCGAGTCCTGGGTCGGTTCTGCAGTCAGTTAAGAACTCAGATTTAAAAACCGAACACGGGATTTGGATTGCATGTAAACAGGTCCAAATTTCATGATTTAGCTGTTTTATCGATTTTTTTAAATCAATTTTATTGATATTTTTCATCGATTTTTAAGGGATCGAAAACTGAACCATAACCGAATCCGAACCAAAACACTTAAGGGTAGTTTTGCCAAAACTGAGACCAAAACCAAAACACGATGATGAATTAGAACCAAAAACAAAACATGTGGGTCTGCGCACATTTCAGCTTAGACATGCATTTAAGCTTTCATAAAGAATTGCTTATTTTTCTTGTTTTGCTTATGACACAAAGTTGCATATAATTACAGTGCTACTGTATCTTACAGTATACTAGAACATTTCACTGCAATCATAATTCCAGACCCCTTATTTAAAGAAAAGGATATACCTTTCACACACATTCCCTCTGGTGGTCTTAAGTTGTAAGACAAGTCTACTAAAATATATTAACAATACAACACTTAATTTACACAGTGGTTAATTGTAGGAATATGTGTGAACAAAATAAGTGTGCATTTTAGCAAAAAGTCAGAGTGCACTGCTAGATCTAAGAGAGGATCTGCACCTTTCATGTGAAGAAAATATACAAAGGTGGTGTAGTGCTAAACTTTGCAGACAAATGAATAGAAATAGTTTTTTGTCAAGTCATTGAAACATATATTCAAAATAATGATATTTAGCATATATATATATATATATATATATATATATATATATATATATATATTCCATAGACAAAAAAACCTTACGGTTTCACAAGTTCCATTAAGGCTACTTAGACATGATCTGAAATTTCACAAAACTTATTGATTTTCTGCCACTCAAACTTCAAAAAGCAATGAAATTATGATCATTAAGGCTGACGCCTTAATAGACATGTTCCTTGCGCAATACAGATATGGTTTTCCATCACACCCTGTGGTTAACTGCAGATTCAGCACTCTCACAGAATGAGATTGCTGTCACTCAAAAAATGGTGGAGCTGCTAATTCACAGAATTGTGTGCTCATTGGAATACACACATGCAGTCTGTGCAACTGAGGTTAAATCAGAAAATAGAGCTGTGCAGATGGGATAAAAGTGGTGTCGATGGGGGGAGGAGACACTACAGCGTGGATAGGTGAGACACAAAGGCGTGTAGAGGAGGGAAGGTTAAGCAGTACAGAGGGGAGTAGCCAAAGTAATGCACATGGGGGAAACAGAGTGGCATGGTTTGGGGGAAACAGAGTGGCATGGTTTGGGAGGACAGCGACGTGGATGGGGAAGAGAGTGGCATGGACATGGGAAGACAGAGCGGTGCAGATGGGTGAAGACAGATTGGTGCAGATAAGGGAATACAAACTAGCACAGATAGGAGAACACACAACAGTAGGGATTGTGGATGACAGATTGTTGTGGATGGGTAGGAAGACAGAGTAGTGCGGGTGGGGGGAGGAGACAGAGTTGCACAGTTGGGGGGGACAGAGTGGTGCAGATGGAGGAAGAAAGAGTGTCACAGAGGAAACGAAGACAGTGGTGTGGCTTAGGCAAAGGCAGTCGTGCAGAAGGAAACAGAGTGGCACGGATGCAGGGCGGTGCAGATGGAGAAAGACAGATTGGTACAGATGAAAGAACACAGACTACCATATTTCGGAGACCACATAGCAGTAGGGATTGGGGAAGACAGATTGGTGTGGATAGGGAGGAAGACCTAGTGGTACGGGTGGTGGGGGGAGACAGAGTTACACGGTTGGGGGACCAGAGTAGTGCAGATGGAGGAAGAAAGAGTGCCACAGATGAGAGAAAGACAGCAGTGTGGCTGTGGAGAAGGCATGGATGCAGGGCGATGGGCTGGGGAAAAACATTGGTGCGTATTGTCGAAGCTGGATAATTGGCTGAGACAGAATCAGTTTAAAATTAGATTGGAACGACGCTATCTTGCGAATGGCCACAAGAAACCATCTTAAAAATGAGATCTGCACTACGCCATTTTGCGAATGGCCGCCCAACGCCATTTTAGAGAAACTCACACTTAAGTACATATGGCGATGCTATTATTAGCATCATGCGATCACATATTTCACCATACCCCCATACACACACTGAAATACGCACATTAGCGAATGCATAATACCCTGCGTACGGATGCTGTTTATTAGCTGCATGCGTACGCATCTGCCCCAAGTTAAAAATCCTCACTACATAAATCTAACTAGCGTTTTTTCCCAAACCCCTAATACTTACACACTGCACACTCACATAAAAAGTACCATAGCTTCAAAGTGTAATATTCAAGGTTTATTCATTTATTACTAATGTTGTGAAATAAAGACTATTTGATATCTAAGGTTTAGTATATGATAAGCAAACCATGTTTAGTCTTGTACTGATCTACTCTGTCTCAACAGCTTTCAAGTGTCATCGGTGAGAAGATCGCAGCATGCATTCGCAACTTATGGACTGTAGAGAGTTAAAACACTAAAATGTACTATGTAATGTTAACAGCTTAGATTTGCATGCGGCGGGAAAAAGGAGACAAAAGGCTGTTGGAGGTTGACCTGTGTCCATTTGAATCGATCTGTTAAATGTCCTGTAACAGAAGCACCGTGACGGAGAATCAATGGAATCATGCCAAACTTGCCTATTGTATTGCTTATCCCTGAAAGGGTATATATGTGCGTTCAGACCCCAATCTGGAGTCTTCTTGCTGATGCTGTTGACAGAGGTTTCTTGTTGATGCCGGTAACTGGTCCCAGAGCGCATGCATATTTAATAACTTTACCTTGGGTCTGTATGATTTCTTTGCACTAAAATTGTCTTTAGATCACAGCGTGTAACATACTGTTTTTATGTTGAATAATAACCTTTGTGCATTGGAAACACATTTCAAAGTCTGAAGGCATTTATTTACTGTATGAGTGCGTACGCAAATAGCGACAATTCTAGAAGGTATAGGCAGGATTTAGAAGGTATAGGCAGGAGCGTATAGAGGTTTAAATCCAGTATCGTTAGTATGAGGGAACACAGACTATCACAGTTGGGAGACCACACAGCAGTAGGGATTGGGGAATATATAGCAGCATGGAGGCATATAGGGGAAGAAAGTGTACATGCATAGAAAGAGTATGATATTTTTAAAAATAAGGGAGCTGAACGTGTATTCTAAATGAGATAAATGTATGCAGTGAGAAGGATGTTGAAAGCCAGTGAGATTGTTTTGGTGATCAAATGGGAAGATTGTTTCACTGAGTGGGATGTGGGAGCCAATGTGTGTGTTCCAATGTATTCCAATGAGCACACAATTCTGTGAATTAGCAGCTCCACCATTTTATGAGTGACAGCAATCACATTCTGTGAGAGTGCTGAATCTGCAGTTAACCACAGGGTGTGATGACATACCATATCTGTATTGCGCAAGGAACACGTCTATTAAAGCGTCAGCCTTGCTTTTTGAAGTTTGAGTGGCAGAAAATCAATAGGCTTTGTGAAATTTCAGATCATGTCTAAGTAGCCTTAATGGGACATGTGAAACCGTAAGGTTTTTTGTCTATGGATTTCCTAACTTTTTTTAAATTTATTAAGTATCAGGGTTTGGAAGAGCAAACTGGGCCACCTGCATGGGAGAAGGGCAACAAAATGGTAACCTAATGCAGTTGGAAGAGGGGACAGAACACAGGAGGTTGGTTTGGGAGGTGCAGAGTGCAAGACGGCTGTAGGCGTGTGGAGTAGCGGCAGTAGCGGTGGTGCAGAGCAGTGGCAGCGGTGCAGTGCAAAGGGGGCATCAGTGGGCGACAGAGGGCTCACTGGTAGTGCGTATGCACCTGAGAAAATCAAATTAATATGTCACAGATGCATGAATGCAGCAGTGAGATCCATCTACACATCTGTTAAAAATTGAATGTGTAAAAAAATAAAAAGGCGTAGCCCCACTCCCTAGAGGACAACCAGCACCAGGCTTTGGAGCCCCAGTACTGGTTGAGCTAAATACAGGGGACAAACGATGTGGGGGTCCCCCGTATTAAGCACAACCAGCACCAGGCTTTTCAGAACCAGTCCTGGTTGCCAAAATACGGGGGACAAATGACGTAGGGGGTCCCCTGTATTCAGCGCAACCGGCACAGGGCTCTGAGCTGGTCCAAGTTCTGGAAATGCAGGGGGTAAAATGCATAGGGTCCCCCTGTATTTACCAGAACCAGCATCGGACTCCTTCCTGGTGGGGGGGTGATGCCACAGCCATGGGAGCCCTTTCACCAGGCCCTCAAGCCGCAGTATCACCCCTAACCACTAGTCAGCCTGGGCCGGGAATCCCTGGGGAGTTGAGGACCCCCCCAATAAAGGGGTCCCCCTCCTCAAGGCACCCCAGGCCCAGGCTGATAGCCCGGGCTATCCCCAGCACCCCTGGGTGGTGGGTGCCAGGTTGATTATGTAAAGTGTGGTGCATATGAAAATATAAATATTGTCTTTTGCAGTAGTACTACAGGTCCCAGCAGGCATCCCCGCATACTGGTACTTGGAGAACCACAAGTATCAGCAGGAAATTATGCTATAAAGTGGCATTAGGAGACTGTAAGAGGGAATGAGAAGATGTATGGCAGCATTAAGAGTCTATAAGGATCTTTATGAAAGGACATAAATGGATAAATGTTTTGTATTATGAGGTTATATTGTAAGATAATGAGGCGTGGGGTAGATATGCTCTAAGACAGTCCCTAGACGGACACAAATATGTAAACATATGACCAAAGGAATCTGTCCTTCACATTCCTAAAAGACTATGCGATCAGCTTACCAAAAATAAGTGATAATTAGGGCTTGTAGTAGACAACCAGCAGCAGCCCCTGGGAATATCTCCACTCACTTATTTTGCTTCATGTTTTGTTTTTGTTTCTGACACTCTAGTCTCATTGTTTTAGAAGTAATAAGTACCTATGAGACTCCTGCTGAGTTTATTCTTAAACACAATTGAGACCCTGACTAGGGAGCTTTTTATATGTAATTATTACTGTGAATTTATCAGATTCTGCTGGTGTGCGCTGAGCATTCAGTATCCTGGGAAAGATCCCAGTCAAATGAACTGTGAAGATATAACAGATTATTCTTGCTGTGGGCTAATATACTGATTTAGGACTTAATTATATGATTGATTTTGTGTTATCCCAGAACTACACCATATGAGTGAATAATTATATGTATTTGTCTTCTTCCTTTGTACTATACGTCCAAATCTTGGTTTTATATCATAGTTTATTTAGGAATCTGAAGGACAGATTCCTTTGTTTGTTCATATGTTGTTTACATATTTGTGTCAGTTTACGGACTATTTAAGAGCATATCTATAAACGTTACGTTTTAATTAAGGTAGGTTGAGTGCCCCAAAAAGGAGAGTACTTTGCCTTTCTCTTGCCTTGCCTGCCATAACCTTGTCAGCTGATACCATTTCATTAAGAGCATGGGCATTGTGCAGATAAAGCAGAGGGGAGGAATCAACACAGGGGTAAAGAGTGATGGGGTTAAGGCAAAAGTAAGCAGTATGGTGCAGTGGTAAGATAGGCAGGAAGGCAGGCTGGGAATAGACAGGACACATAGGAAATATAGGGGTCTATTCAGCAATGATTTATTTATTTAAAAATTGCAGAAACAATAATTTTCAGATTTTTAACATTATTTCCACTATTCAGCAATGGGATAATGTAGAGGATATTGCAATTATCTTCTCCACTAATTCCCATCTCACAGAGTACCGCACTGTAGGGATCAGCCATTGATCTCATAGGCAAACGCAGGGGGGGGTTCCGTCTGCCTGGAAACCCCCTCCCCAGCCCACACCATGACCACAATAGAAATAGTAATGTAATAGAATTTTACTAGTGCTGCATTTTCTTCACAGTATCACAAATGAAATAATTAGCACCACCTGTGGATCTTTTAACATGTATCAGTCAGTAATAAATAATCAGTGCACCAACTAGGAGATCTGGAAAACATTCACTGTTAGGGATGCACTGATATAGAGCCCAATATGTACATATATGTCCAGGGCAGTGCTAGGTTATTCTGCTGCTCCTCCAGGCTCCCGGACTTGCTCTAATACTCTGGAATGGTGCTCACATCTAAAATAAATACATTCTGCTCAGACAGGATGGCCCTACTGAAGCATCTAATGGCTTTTTGTGATTGCTGGTCCTGTATATGCTGGAATTATGATACACAATACACTTTGTATGACGCATGCTAAAGCTGGTCCGTGTTGGGGAATAGGACAAGATCCTTATGGACGTTTTTTATTCTTATGTGGGTTATAGGAAAGGACCATTGTGGGCTGTCATCCTAGTGAATTATAAGGTGGAGTTGTTAAAAAGCATAATGCAATATAGATAGCCGTATTTGAATATATGTAAATTATTTTACCCACAATGCATTTTGTTTGTTTTTGACGCAATGTTTTCAATCTTTTCCAGTGTGTTTTTTTGCATAAATAAATTAATAAATAGTGGGTTGCAATAGAGTAAGTTCTATAAAAGATATATATATATTCTCCCTATTTCTACAGGTGTGTGAATTAAACTACCCCCAGTGTGTCTTAGTTTTTTTAGTACCAGTAGAAACAGTCATTGGAGGGGGGGCGCCAGTCTCTTGGTTTGCAAGGGGCGCTTGGACCCCTAGATACACCCCTGGCGCTGAGGTCAGTTCCGACGGAACCCGATGTACCGATGGTTGTATATACTTCCTGGAGATGACGTTCACTAGTGGGCGGCTAAAGACAGGCTGGTGGGGCGTCTGCATACACAAAGTGATCGCACGCCAAGACATAGTGGGCGTGCTTATGCCTTGCCGTGCGATCACCTGCCTTGACGTCACTTAGCTGATTTTGCATACGCTGGGAGCGAGCGTCCGCATCTAGCGATCGGATCTGAATCAGGCCGTCTGTTTGCAAATGCATGACTGAGCATGTGCAGAAGAAGCAACAGATGATTAGAGTCCTGATAACAATGCCTTCTGCAACATCCCAGGGACAGCGTGTTAGTGCAACCGCTGTCCCTGCATACAAAAATGCTAAATAGCGGCCATAAAATGTAATAAATGATAAAAAATTGTGCCGATGTTGCCTGATAATATTCGGGGCCACATCATCACTATTGCTGAATAGAGCCCATAGAAAGAAAATGGGAAATGGCGTTGAAATAAATAAATAACATATCTCACTTATAGATATAGTGGTTATAAACATAAAATACTTACTGGAAAAGCAAAACTGTTTTTTGTCATACAATGCAGCAGACCCAGCCTCAGCATCGTAGTTACAAGCACCTGTTTAAATAAAATCATTGCATATTATTATTTATTTTCATTATCAAATATATGGTTAGTGTACAAACTGTTTATTTATAAAGACAACAAAATATATTGTTTATTTTTACAATTATAAATGTTATTGACAGAAAATATTTATATTTATAACAATACTTAACCTGCTATTTAATTCAATTAAACATGTCAACCACTAATATGTGATCTTACCATTCTGTTTAATGCAGTTTCAGTCTCCAGGTACCAGATTTGCAGATGTAACTTAATGAAGTTGTCTCCTAGAATTGGAAAAGTAAGTACTCCTAAAAAGAATGTTAAAATGTCTCTCTGAATACTGCCAACCAATCAGGGCTTTGCATCCAGCTGATGTCATGTGGTTACATATTAGACCAACATTTCATTAGCTGTCATAAAAGACATCCTTATACTATGTGCGTCTCTTCTAAATAGTAACTCATACATAATGAAATCACAGATATAATGATGTGTAACACAGTCTCCTAGTGCATTGCTTTATACCACACACTAATTTTTATGTAATTACAGAAAAAAAGTAAAAGGTGTGCAGTCCAGCTGAGGAAACCACAAACTAAATGCTGCTGACAGCATTTCAGAAGCAGTACAGCACTTCAGCTGTATAATGTTACTCAGTGTTATATATTAAATGGATGTACAGTATAAAGTCACAAATTGTTTTTATTATTTTGTTATACCTATTGCAGAGCTGCCCACAGATGCAAGATGTGTCCAGCACGGTATGCCTAGCACAATGCGCCTCCTCACTCCAGCAGACAACAGGAGCAAATGAACATTATTGTACAAGTTGTACAAGGCTGGACGGTGTAATTCATAGGTAATACATTTAGGAGTGAACCACTAATGTGTCACCTTTAGTCAGGTATAGCCCATGGCAAAATACTACTAATATTATTATTATTATTATTATTATTATTATTATTATTATTATTATTAAAGCCGGATGATTGACTGAGACAGAATCTGTTAAAATTAAAATCTGCACGACGCCATTTTGCGAATGGCAACAAGAAGCCATTTTGCAAATGGCTGCTCATACGGCGATGTTATTATTTAGCGTCGTGCGATTCCCACACAATAGAACATTATTAAAAGTCCTCATTATATAAATACATACATTTACTAAAACATATAATATGAACAACCCTGCAAAACACGTGCCACGGTGCACTCCAAACACGTAGACACATAACGCTAACTAGCGTTTTTTCTTAATATCCTTACACTTACGCATTACACACTTACATAGAAAGGTTCCCTAGCATTAAGGTTAATATTAAAGGTTTTATATGTTATCAAATCTATTGTGAAATGCAGGTATTTTGATATCTAGGGTTTAGTACATGATAAACAGACCATGTTTGGTGCCATTCTGAACCACTGTTTATTTGCAGATTTCTGGTTCCATCGGTGAGGAAATCGCAACATGCGTCTGCAAATTATGGATCATAGAGAGATAGGCATTGAAATGTACTCTGTAAATGTAATGTAATGTAATGTAATTAGCCAGTTTAGACTTGTTCTTCAGTAGGAAAATGGACACAAAGAGCTGCTACAATACAAACTGACCTATGTTATGAACTGCATCATAACAGAAGAACCAGGAAGAAGAACCAATGAGATTATGCCAACTTGTTCTATCTGTAAGGGTACATAAACAGGCACTCTGAATCTGATAGTTAGTCATCATTTTCTTTCTATTGACGGAGGCTTCACCTTTGATGCCGGAAATCTGGATCGTATGTATTCGACTTTACCTAGTGATTGTATAATTTGTTTGCGCTAATTTTATTTAGATCACAGCGTGTAACTATATGCTTTTTGGTGAATAATATCTTTTTGTGCTTTGGAACCACAATCAAAGTCTGGAAAGCAATTATTTCTTGTGTGACTTATAATGCTAAATAGCGACATTTAGGGTGTATAGATCAATAGGAATTCATAGTTGGGGGCTCGTAGAGTGAGATCACGCTACCATTTCTCTCAGCAAAGGGTGGACGTACCATACGCAGGAAAGAACGCATTGTGCCTTCGAAAACCTGCTACCACTTGATGCTGAGAGACCGCTATCCGTTATTGTGTTTGAATTCAAGGAGCGCTGATTAGAATCCAGGGACAAGGAAGGAAAAAGTTTGTTTTCCTTCGTTGATAAAGGTTAGTGTTAAAAGGGGAGGTCGCACAATAGCATAAGCACATTTCCTGTATTGCTGCCACGTGTTCAACGGTTAGTGTATGTATAGCATGAATGCTTGGTAAAACCTCTGAATTATACTGCCATATTAAGGGAAAAAGGTTTTTATTTTCTGCGCAGAAAAGGAGTGTATAACTGAAACATGTGATTGCAAAGCAGAGGTTACTGTCTGTTAAGCCTAAGTGCAAGTGGAGGTTACAGTCTGTTAAACCTCAGTGTAAACTCGGTAGGTGCCCGACGGGGCAGCACAAACCACTGGGCCAGTGTACAAAGCAGGTACATTGTGGTTTAGGTTATCGAGAAACTAAGGTGTTTTTTGGTCCGACATCCATTAATTGCAAAGTCCATTGATCAGTTAGGCTCTTTGGGCAATGCGATCGGACCACAAGATTATATAAATTGTGATTGTGAAGTGGGTGTCGTGGGAGTGAAACTGCTGGCAAGGGTAGGAAGAACTTCTAGATGCTACCAGTGGGAGTAAACTCAAAGTAGGAAGCTAGTGGTGAAGCTTGGGTTCAATTTACCACAAGTAAAATAACTGGTCGATGACGTGCTGCAGATGGAAGGGCCGTTAGGATCGGCCAGGTATGTATGGTGCGTACGCTACAGCGTACTGCGACATATGGGTCAAAATGATCAAGAAAAATAGAACACCTATTCCTAAGATTGGTAGCTTTGATTCGGGGGTTCTGAACAATCTCAGAGACAGTATATGTTTAGTGAAGTCTCTGAAGAAGAGGGTAAAATTTAATGATTGCTTGAAGTTGTGGCAGCACGAGAGGGATATGTGGCTTAGCGGTGTGCACGCGACGCAAACTAGCGTCTCGTGCATGATGCAAGAGAGCGCGCATGCAAATAGCCTTGCACGTATGCACAGCAAGGTAGCATTGCGGAAGGTAATGTCAGTAGTTCACGCACACCACCACCACCCTATGTGAATGGGGATGTAGGTACAGTCGATCTAAAAACTCATAAAAATGTAACAAGTAATTTGTACCCTCTTCTAAGTAACTATAAGGAACATGCTTATGATACAGATGATGAACCTGTTGTGATGTCCGCTCTTTCCCATGTTGCACAAATGTTAAATGTACCATCACAGCAAGCACAGGTAGCTGCCCCACTAGTACCAGAAATGTAGGTAGCCCCACCAGTACAGGAAGTATTAACACCCACTTTAACAGTAGCGGAGATTACTAATATCATACGTAGTAGCAGTAGGCTGAACCCTCAACTAGGCCAAAGGTAGCATTATGGCAGGCATCCATCCCATCCGGACAATAACTGTTCCCAATGGGAATCCGGACGTGCATGGTGTAGTGGCCACAAGGGATGTAGCGATGCATTGTCCATGGACAATGGCGGAACTACGTTCTATAATGACATATTTCCCCGACCCTAGGAAAGAACTAGCAAAGTGCCAGAGATTTGTAAAGGATTTAGGTAATGCTCATGAGCCAACCAATAAAGATTGGCAAGTGGTATTACGGCATGTCTTCCACACAATACCGACGTGAAAAAGTTTATCACGGCTTGTGTATTGGATGGAGATAGTCCCATAACTGATACAGGTAATTAGGACAATATAACCCACAATGTCATCCAATTGGCTGTATTTTTCCCATTAATTGTTAACTGGAGTAAAATCTTCACGATTAAGCAGAAAGAGAGTGAGTCTGCAGCAGATTATTTTACCAGAGCGCTGTAGACTATTACCCAATACACAGGCATAGAGGATATAAAAGACAACAGCCATCACAGAGAAATGACAATCACAGTGCTTATGGATGGTCTTAAGGACACTCTAAAAGCCAGGGATCAGACCTCACTTCCTGGTTGGAGGGGAGTTACAGTAGACACACTCAGGGAATCTACAACTGATTGAAAATTTAACATGATAAAAACATCTTGAGGAAGAGAGAAATGCAGAGCAAGAAACTAATGGCTGTCAGAATTCAAGCTCTGGAAGGAATGCAAATAACACCGCAGCACTCTTACCACACTCAGCCACAATATACCCATCCCATACAACCTCCAAACCCCTATCCCTATACACAACCACAATCTTTCCTCATTCCCCAATCCACGCAACAACCACCTTTTACAACTAGTCAACTACAAAGGTGTTATAGATGTAACCAGGAGGGCCACATAAGTAATTTCTGTAAGGCTAGGAAATGGGAAACGCCAAACCAGGAAACACCGACATACCCACAGAAGGGGCACCCACCACAGAAAGAACAATTCCAGACATCATGTCACAGCAGTGAATGCTTTGCTGGAAAAAGATAGTCAGCTCTAATGTTAAGTGATGTAGCTGGTACTAAACATTCTTTTCTTGTAGACACAGGGGCAACCAGATCAGTCATAAAATCTTCATCTTATTTACAGGTGACCAGCGAAACAGTACCAGCAATGGGTCTAACTGGTAAAGTGCAACATTATCCTTTAACCAAATCTGGGAAGAGATTTGTTATGTAAAATGGGATGTGTCATTTATTGTACCCCTGATGGTACAATTCTAGATATCCCAGAGAGAGTTGTGCACGAGGTGAGCGATATACTGGACACTCCGCAAAGGTTAATGTTTCACTCTACTGTTTCAGATAAAAATCCGTCTCAAGCAGAACAAATGTTATCTCAGATACCGGGGTCCCTCTGGACCAAAGATGGACAGGACACTGGATTGATGGCAAACGTAGCTCCCGTAATGGTAAATCTAAAAAGCGGTAGGCAAGCTCCAAAAACTCCCCAGGACCTGTTAAACAGGAGGTAGAGATATCGGTTTATCCCATAATTGAGCGGTTATTACAATAGGGAATTTTAGTCCGTACAGAGGGCTTGATTCAGAGCCGCTCATAAGCGGCCGCTCGTTCGCTCCGAGCGATGTTCGCACATCTGCGCATGCATATGGGTCATAATGCGCATGCGCCAACCAGTCAGTGCGGTCGGAAAAATTGCGAGTGTCTGCTAATTTGAGTGACAGGATGAGGCGTTTGTGGGTGGTAACAGGGGAAGGTGCTTGAAAACGGGGAGTAGAGATCTGAACGCAGGCGTGCCAAACGGTCAAAACGGGCATTTTAAGGGTGTGCATAACTAACAAAGCAGTGTCATCGGCCACGTCACTTGGTTGTCTCTTAGCCTGAACTGTTTGCATGATTGCGTTAGGAAAATCCAACCACAAGCACTGTGAGCAGTTCAGACGCCTTTCGATGTACTCGATTAAACTAATAAATAGCAGAGATGACGTATGATGCGAGCGGCCAGGGGGTTTCTTTTCAAAATAGTGAGCGCATGTTACGTTCTATCGCTCAGACATAGAGGCGTCAACAGACTACAAAGAGCGAGCGCTCAATTTAAATAGCCGGTCCCTTTTTCTAAATGAGTGAGCAAATAGCGGCCGGCTCTGAATCAGGCCCAGAGAGTGTAGCCAACAATCACATCTTTCCTGTGAAGAAGTGTGGTGGGAGGGGTTATAGGCTGGTACAGGACCTTAGAGGGGTTAATAAGGTAGTAGAGAGCCAATTCCCTGTAGTGCCGAATCCAGCTGTCATTCTTATGCAGATCCCACCAAATGCAACCCATTTTACTGTCATTAACCTCTGTTCTGCTTTCTTCTCTGTCCCTCTTCACCCTGACTGTCAGTACATATTTGCATTTACATACAGGGGGTACAATACACATGGACACGATTTCCCCAGGGTTTCATAGACAGCCCCAGTATCTTCTCCCAGACCATACACGACTGTTTACAATCTTTTCAACCTTCCAATGGATCTGTTCTAATACAATATGTGGACAATTTATTGTTGTGTTCTGATTCGTTTATGTCATGTTTAAATGATACTAAACTTTTATTGCTCCATCTCTCGCAAACAGGACACAAGGTTGCTAAGGACAAACTACAGCCATGCCAGTCCAGGGTTAAATACTTGGGGTTATGACATCTGACCACTGACAGAATCCAGACCATACGGACCATGACACTGCCGCAGAACCAACAGCAAATCCGTACCTTCTTGGGAATGTGTGGAAACTGCAGAATGTGGATCCCAGGTTTTTCTATTTTGGCTTTACCAATGGCTTTACCATTACAGGACTTAGGACCTCATTCAGACCCGGTCACAAGCGCTGAGCGCTCACAACTGGGTCGATGTTTTGGTCCTGCGCACGCGCAGCGGCCGCACTGTGCGTGTAAGCAAGCCCCGGAGCGAGAGAGAAACTCTCTCGCTCTGGAGCTCACTACAAAAGGGCCAGCTGTTGATGTTGATCAACAGCTCGGCCTGTTTTGAAGGCGGGGCGGGGGGGTGGTTTCACAAACGGAGGCGTTCCTTAAGGAACACCTACCATTTTGTGGGCGGCCGCACTGAGAGCAGTGATGTCAGTGGGGAGTTTCCTGCTCGATCAGAGCAGGAAGCTCCCTGGGGCTTACGGTTGCCGAGACCCAACCTTAGGGTCTTGACCATCGCGACCATCACCCAGGTCAGTCGCTAAACTGTGGTTGGTAACCCACAGCTTAGCTAGCGACCAGGAGGCCGCACTTAAAAATAGTAGCGGCCGCCCTCATTTCAGAACGAGTGCTCGCTTCTTGCGAGTGCCTCTGAATGAGGGCCTTAGTCTCTTCCTCAAAGCCCGATCATGTCATCCACACAGAGGAAACAGAGCAGGCTCTTCTTAATTTTAAGGATAGTCTGACAAGAGCACCTGCATTGGGAATACCTGATTATGAAAAACCTTTCGATTTGGTGAGGATGTAGTATTAGGCCATGATATGATTGTTTATACACCCCATGCTGTATCTGCTTTGCTGAATTCTGCCCAAACCAGACATGTTTCCTCAGCTAGGTTCACAAAATGGAAACTAGCTCTAATAGCACCTGCAAACATCACCATTAAACGGTGCAGTACGTTAAACCCAGCAACGTATTTACCATATGTGCCTCAGGATGCACAAAGGGTGGAGAGAGGTGAGTCGCTGGTGGAAGGTGGGTTCTGCTGGTATGTTGATGCACATGATTGTATGGAATATTTGAATCAGACCTTTACTGCAAGACCTGACATACGGGATACACCTTTAGAAAATGTAGATGTGACATTTTACACGGATGGAAGTTGTCATAGACAGACTGACACTGAAGAGTTATGTACAGGTTATGCTGTTGTAAATGATGAAGACATCATAGAAGCTGAACCTCTAGGTCCACCTCACTCGGCCCAAGTGGCGGAGCAGGTGGCACTAAGAAGAGTGTGTCAATTAGCAAAAGACAAATCTGCTAATATCTACACTGACTCTTGGTGCTCTATGGCATCTGAGAAATTTTATGACAGCAGCAGGCACACCAGTCGCACATTCCAGACATATAAAAGGACTACTGACAGCAATCCAATTGCCTAAGGAAGTGGCCGTAATTAAGTGTAAAGCCCATACATGTGAGGACGATCCGGTGTCACTGAGCAATAACAGGGCAGACGAAGCTGCCAAATGGGCAGCAGGTTTAAAAGTGAACATGCCAATTAACCAAATGATGTTTCAAATGATTGATATGCAGAAATTAATTGAGATGCAAAATTTGTGTTCCATTCAGGAAAAAGCAGTCTGGAGGTCCAAGGGATGTGAGCAAGAGTCCTCTGGACTCTGGAGAGATGTACAAGGTAAGCCAGTGGCTCCCAAGGCGTACAACCCAAGCCTGGCTGAGGCAGCGCATGGTCTGACTCACTTGGGAAAACAAGGTATGTGCAAATTGGTGAGAGCATACTGGTGTACACTGGGCTTTTCTTCCCAAGCGGAAAAAAGAGCAATGTCCTGTTTGAACTGCTTGAGGAAAAACATTGGGAAAACAATCCCTACCGAGCCATCCCACATTCCTCTGATTGATGGACCTTTTCAAGTAATACAAATCGATTTCATCCAGTAACCACCCTGCAGGAATCTCAAGTATGTATTAGTGTGCACTGATGTGTTTTCTAATTGGGTTGAGGCATACCCAGCTGCCACTAATACTGCTGCGTTTACTGCTAAGAAAATTGTTCAGGAGTTTGTATGCAGATATGGTATCCCTAGAATTATTGAAAGTGATAGGGGTACTCATTTCACAGGTGATGTCTTCCAAAACATGTGTAAGTTGATGGGTATTAATAGTAGACTTCACACCCCCTACTGACTGCAAGCCAGTGCCAAGGTGGAGAGGATGAAGGGTACTATTAAGAATAAATTAAATAAGATCATGGTAGAAACTGGACTGGGGTGGCCAGAAGCACTACCTCTTGTCCTCCACAGTATCAGGACAACTCCTAGACCCCCTCTCAATCTGTCCCCCTTTGAAATACTGTTTGGTAGACAACCTCATTTGTTTATAAGATTTGAAAAGTAACAACGAGGTTACTGTAAGGTATCTTTTATAACAATGAGTAAACAGTTAAAGCAGCAACAGCAGAAACTGAAATTGTTGTCATATGATATGCCAGAAACAAACTGTCATGATGTTGAACCTGGAGAATTTGTTATGATCAGGAATTTCTTGCATTCAGGTTGTTTGACAGATCGGTGGGAAGGTCCGTATCAGGTGTTGCTGACAAGTACAACACCCTTGAAAGTGGCAGAGAGAGATGCCTGGGTCCATTCCACTCACTGTAAGAAGGTCAACCAACCGGTGGAGAGAGAAGGCGGAATTGAGACAGATAATGTAGACCTGTCAATTGCAAGTCTGTTCTGGCAGGGTTAAAGGTTACAGAGAGATACCTGAGCTAAAGAAATTTGTAAATCATAGTTTTCAGCAATGGAGTGGTCTGCTATGGTTATCTTTGTGTTTTCTCCCAGAGTTTTCATCATCCTGGGTTGCTTCGGGATCTCTGGTTTCTGTGACAGAGGACAGAGGACGGAGAGGGGAGCTGATGGTGATGTCGACGGAGTGGTGTTGGGAGAAGGAGCAATACAGTCACAAAGGCAGTATCTGACCAAACCCAGTACAGTGATTGTTAAGAGATCTGTTATTTTGGAAACTCTGAGACAGTGTGAAGGTCTATCGTCTGAGGATTATTGTATGTGTGAGTTTTGTGGGTCCCAAATTGATGAGAATTGCATCCAACGGTGTCAATCTAAGTATAACCCGTATTGGGGTGGGTATCCTTTAGGGGATCATACCATGGTGGGCAAAGTTTTAAACCAAACTGACTGTTGGGTGTGCTCTCACGTGCCTCAAGGACAGCACAATGCAGGGTTTGTGCCATTTCCATTGAATGTCTCTGAGGTTTTAGAATTACAAAGAGGGAATGCCCTGGATGGAAAATTTCTTAAGTCCAAACCACCTCATTTTAAACTCCACCAGTACCAAGTAGATCACTTTTATGTATGAACCTCACCAACTGCAATAAACCAGGAAGTTGGGAGGTGACGGGGAATAACCAGTCGATGACCTTCTCACTAAGAGCTGATATGAACCTATAAATCTTGAACTTTTACGCACAATTAGACTTGGGGAAAGACTCTTCTGGTATAAATATACACTAAGTTCCACAAAAGAAATGATTGGTAGGGTACCAGAAGGATATTGTGCCAAGATATTACAACCTGAAACTTTCATGAGTCAAATGGGAGAACCTGAAATAGTATCATTTGCTAGGGAAATGTGTGGGTTAATGATGTTTACTATCCCTTATGTTCTCCCCGATGATGTATATTTTATATGTGGTAGAAAAGCGTATAAGTGGCTCTCTCCGAGTTCTGAAGGTTTGTGATCCTTACACATGGTGAAATGCTTGGTATTCATAAAAACACACCATCACCATATCTTCACACACAGTATGAACACCGTGACAAGAGAAACTTGATACCTGGTGATGTACATAAAGCCACACAATTGATTAGTGAAACAACTGGCTTCCAAGTTTTGGTAGCATTGGATCCCACCAAGATCGCTCGGGGTACTCTAATTTTCAGATATATTCAAGATCTTGCTAAATTAATAGATAATATCACTGAGATGTATGATAACACATTCAAGTACACAGGTAAGGAGTTACAGGCCTACAAGAAAGAACTCATGCAACATAGACTAGCGTTAAATTATTTAACAGCTGTCACTGGAGGGTATTGCGTAACTTTGGCCACCCAATTTGGTGTAAACTGTTGCACCTACTTTACAAACAATACTAGTGACCCCAAGGAGGTGATAGACCGGAAGATGGATGAAATTCTGCAGTTAACATGGGAATTTTGGAAGAACCATAATGCTTCAGTGGCTGAAGTAGAGGAGAAGGTAGAAGAATGGGTTTCTTGGTTGAACCCAGTGAAATGGTTCTACGGCCTAGGAGAGTGGGTCCAGGAAATAGTTGCTAGCATAGGTAAACTCCTGATCATCATATTGGTTGTCATTATAGCAATTGGCTTATGTGTCAAATGTGTTCCTACTGTGTTAAAATGTGGAAAATGTAAAGATAAGGTAAATCGATGGAATGAAATTATGATGGTGGTCAGTAGTAATAGTATGAATACCAAGGTAAATGAGGAACTGCATTACAACCCTGAACTAGAGTGTACCATCAGATGATGTATACATTTAGCCATGCATGAAATGTGTTATTAAATGTTATTTTAAAACATCTTAAATAATTTAAGTCCATATCCCCTTTAAGACTTCCTTTATAGGTAGATGCATCCCCACATCTCTCCCATGATCTCTCAAGATCCGCGGTGTGCGTATAAGGGTAGTTTTATGTCCCACTCAGAGACACATTATTGATGGTTTAAGAGCCACCTTGTGCCATCCCATAATATAACATTGAATAATATGTCATAGTGTAAGCCTAAATTAAATTTAAGACCAGAATGTGATAGCGTTTTGTTTGCTATGAAAGGGTGGACTGTCGAAGCCGGATGATTGGCTGAGACAGAATCTGTTGAAGTTAAAATCTACACAACGCCATTTTGCTAATGGCAACAAGATGTAATTTTGCAAATGGCCGCCCAGCGCCATTTTAGCGAATCTCACACAATATCAGTACATACAGCGATGTTATTTAGCGTTGTGCGATTCCCACACAATAGAACATTATTAAAAGTCCTCATTATATAAATACATACATTTACTAAAACATATAATATGAACAACCCTGCAAAACACATGCCACGGTGCACTCCACAAAAACGTAGACACACAATGCTAACTAGCGTTTTTTTCTTAATATCCTTACACTTACGTATTACACACTTACATAGAAAGGTTCCCTAACATTAAGGTTAATATTAAAGGTTTTATATGTTATCAAATCTATTGTGAAATGCAGGTATTTTGATATCTAGGGTTTAGTACATGATAAACAGACCATGTTTGGTGCCATTCCGAACCACTGTTTATTTGCAGCTTTCCGGTTCCATCGGCGAGGAAATCGAAACATGTGTCTGCAAATTATGGATCATAGAGAGATAGGCATTGAAATGTACTCTGTAAATGTAATGTAATTAGCCAGTTTAGACTTGTTCTTCGGCGGGAAAACGGACACAAAGAGCTGTTGGAGGCTGAACTATTACAATGCAAACTGACCTATGAACTGCATCGTAACAGAAGAACCAGGAAGAAGAACCAATGGGATTATGCCAACTTGTTCTATTGTATTGCCTATCTCTGTAAGGGTACATAAACAGGCACTCTGAATCTGATAGTTAGTCATCATTTTCTTGCTATTGACGGAAGATTCACCTTTGATGCCGGAAATCTGGATCCAGAGCGCATGCGTATGTATTCGACTTTACCTAGTGATTGTATAATTTGTTTGCGCTAATTGTATTTAGATCATAACGTGTGACTATATGCTTTTTGGTGAATAATATCTTTTTGTGCTTTGGAACCACAATCAAAGTCTGGAAAGCAATTATTTCTTGTGCGACTTATAACGCTAAATAGCGACATTTTGGGTGTATAGATCAATAGGAATTCATAGTATTAATAATAATAATCATCTCATAATCAGGGTAGACTGGTCCACAAGGCTACAGGGAAAAGCCCGGTGGGCCCCACTGCTTCAGGGCCTCACCCCTTCCTAATGTCAGGCTCTAGTTACATGGTCTCTAATGGCTGGCTAATTCTCTGTAGGAGTTGGCCACAACCCCTGTGGTAACTGGCCACACTCCTTAAACATGGGCCCTTCTATTGCATTCCACCAGTGGGCCCTTCATGCCCCAGTCCAACACTGATTACAATAATATTATTCAAACAAGAAATCTCATGTCTATCTTCACTGTACCTCAATGGGAACACCATCATTATACTAATCACCTCCTCTGCCTGTGCAATTGTTGCACTACATAATCAGCCAATTTGCCCTGCAAACCTATGCACCTAGGTGAAAATAAAGTGGACGATTCAATAGGACCCCCAATGGCCACGAAATTAGAAAAAAGGCATAGTACCGGCTGCGACAGAGGTCTCAGCTGCTACTAAAACTGTGTCCACCTCTGAATCACGCCCATGGTGTTCCTTCCAATGGAGTAGATCTTTATCAATTTTGGGTGATTGTCTTTGCAGAGCTGAACATAAGACCTAGAATGTGCTACTGTGCATACACAGCGTATCCACTCGTTTTCAGCTCCATCCTTCATAGAGGAGGGATGTGACCCCTCAAATGAACTGAGTATGCTACAGTAGTCACCACTACAAGTATATACTATGTGGGCACATACTCCACTGCCCCCACTGTTTATATGTCTCCTGTTATGTGCTCCCCAATACGCACACCACCTGTATTAACCATCGCACGTTCCTGGCTGGATCTATAGAACCTGCTGTATTGCGTGTCCACTGTATTAACCCTGTGTTATCTTACAACTCTATTCTACTTGGTTAATAAACCACAACCTGGTTAAGTTATTTATGGTGTGTGCTAACCTTCATTACACAGCACTGGCACCTATATCAACACCTATGGGATTTGCCAATACTATTAAGCCAAGCTCTGACAATTCCTTGAATTAAATGTTCAGAGAAGTGAGTGGCTTGGTGTGGGTCAACAGGACATCTGGGAGTTGCTACTGGTAATGCCTCAGATATCCAGCTTAGATTTTATTCTGTTAGCTAGGGGATTGATGATCAAGTGAGCATCAGAGGAGAAAGGGACACCTTTGTCTAGTCCCATTCTCTAGACTGAATGATTTGGAAATCAAGTAATATAGTGCCTGATTCTGAATAACATGTAATCATCACTCAATGCCGATGTTGGCGTAGTTGAGCGATATTTTTGCAACTGTGCATGACTGATAATCCCCAAAAAACATCTACAGTGTTTGCGAGGTGCAGTTGCAATCGATTCTCATGGTATCAGAAATGCTGTAGAAAAGTCATTGGCGTTCCTGGGTGGTGACTGGGAGGTGGCTACTGCGGATGCTTCTGATGAGGAATCTGTATGGTTCGAAATGTGTTAAGCGGTACTGACTCGCAAGGACTCTAGGTGTGCTGGGACGTTCCGTTTTTACTGTGATTGAGACCGGTGTCCGAGACCTTTCTGATCTAGGAGGAGGACCTTTTCCCAAGCTCATATATCTTGGAGTTACCACCTATGAGTGGTAGATATGTCTGTTTTTGTTTTTAATGAAATATGAGTGCATAGTACGAATACATTTTGACCATGTTTAAGAGGTCTTGCACTACTGTTGTTTTGCTCTCCCTTTCTCTGTTTTTGGTACTTGCCTATGAGTGAAAGAGGAAATACAGTATCATTCCTGTGAAGTACCCATCTGTGAATACTCGGGGGCAGGAGAAACACTATCAGCTTGCAACATTGTACATGTTTATATCAACACTGAGAGACTCAGTTCATGGAGAAAAATGAAGAGAACTTTTATGTAACTGAGTGGGCTAATTTAACCCTATCCTGGAGTTATATAGAGTAAGATCTCTTTAATATTAAAATACAGGTGGTGGTGATCACACAAGTGGTGTTATCCCTGTATTCATGTTTACTATATGAGCGCCTATTTCAAGAAAATATTTTTTGGTGTACATGAGTGGGAAGTGGGGCAAAATCTTCCTTTTAGTTCATTTGCTGCACAACATATAGATCACGTGCGCTCATTGTTAGATTTAGTTTACCTGTTAGAAGTGCACACAAAATTGTTTGTCTCATGGGCGGGTTATGGGAGTGTCACTGGCCACAGGACGCCAGATTCAGATGAAGAACTGCACCTGCCATAGGACTAATGCAAGAGTCGATGGTACAAGCAATGGTGCACCAAAGGTGTCGTCTAAAGAAACACCAGTGTGATGGTCACTGCAATGGTTCTTTTATTGCATGGCGGTCACTGGGATGCTCGGTGTATTGTGTGGTGGTCACTGGGATGCTGTCATATTGTGGTGCAAGCACCTGAATACAGGGCCTGATTCAGACCTACTCGCGAGCGCTGAGATGGTGGACGGAGCCGGCTCTGTCGTGCGCATGCGCGAGACCCGGATAGCGATGGGCAAACCATCGCTCCGGGTCTCGTACCAAAGGGGGCGTGCTGTCGATGTTGAGTGACAGCATGCCCCCTTTGGTGTGCGGGCCGGGGGAGTGCCTGCCCAAATGGAGGCGTTCCCATGGGAACGCCTACCGTCTGGGGCCGGCCCAACTGACATCGCAAGTGATGTCAGTGGGAGTGCTTTCGGCTCTGTTAGAGCCGAAAGCACTCTAGTGTTTGCGGCAACGAGACCCTACCACAAGGGTTTCGTCGCAAGCCCAATGGTCACGATGGTCTTGACCATCGCGACCATCTTCCTGGTCGCTCGATATAGCTGTGGGTGGTCACCCACAGCTATACGAGCAGCCAGGAGGCCGCTCTAAAAAAACAGAAGGCCGGCCCTGATTCAGAGCGAGCGCTCTGTCAGAGCGTCTGGCTCTGAATCAGGCCCACAGTCTGCTTAGTGTTGTAGTCTCTTTGTATTGAAAATCTGCCTTTATTATGCTCTCTGTATTTTACAATTCACTTAGATGCTCTATATACTGTATGGAGGTCACTGGAATGCTCACTGTAATGTATGTCTATGTGTCTGTATTTTGTGACAGCCGCCATGAAGCTGTTTGTATTGTGTGGCATCACTGGAATGCAGTCTTTATTGTAAGGTTGCTGTATATATTTTATATATACATTTGTTGCGTGTGGCTTTGACACACCACATTGGTTTTGCCCTTTAATTATTGCTGCTTTAAAAATACAGGCTAATTCACCAGAATCATGCCCATAACTGGAACTCGCAGGCTATTAAATAAGGGCCAAAAACAAACATGCAAGTGTAGCTTTTTTGTTAAAGGCAGCGTGGAGGACCTTCAAACTGAGGTGACCAGTAAGGAACATATGTCTTACTCTAACACTATCCTTCTTTCGTCTCGCGCGAGTACATATATGTATCATTAGAGATTAATCTTCTCAGATTGCACCCCACATGCTACCACATTTTTCAACCTACTTTTGTGTTATCTCACCTCCAGTTGATTTGGCTCCACCTACTTTCAGAATTTTTTCCACAGCCCCTTATTCAGTTTCTACTTACACTGTGTGAGGGGATTTGGTCATTTTCATGTGTATATTGTATAGTTAGATATATTGCAGTTTGCCCTTCGCATCTTTAACCACCAAACTGTTTCAAAAGTGACCTAAACATTTTTTTATTTTATTTTTTAAATGGGAGTTAGTCAAAAACGTATTTTTAAAAAACATTTAAATATTTTAGTTAGAGGTATTTTTTTATCATGCCAACTGTGAAAAAGAAATGTTATTAAACAAAGTCCGATAAATCAGGTAAAAGGAAATAACAGAACTATTAAAATAATAACATTCAACATTTAATATTAAACATAAATTCTACCAGGAAATAAAGTGTAATAGTCACCCTGGCAGCAAGTTACTGTATTTCTCTGGCTTGCGATGCAAACAGAGAGGTTACAGATTAAAATGTGAAAATAGTTAAAACTTAGGGCCTGATTCAGACCCACTCGCGAGCGGCTGTCCGCTCGCAAGTGGGTCGATGTTCTGGACTGAGCATGCGCACGACGGATGGAGCTCCGTCGTGCGCATACGCGAGACGCGACGAGCGAAGGAAAGTCCTTCGCTCGTTGTGTCCGATCAAAGGGGGCGTGCTGTCAATGTTGATTGACAGCACGCCCCCTTTGGTAGGCGTGCCGGGGGCGTGCCTCCCTGACGGGGGCGTTCCCACGGGAACACCTCCCGTCAAATGCCGGCCCACTGACATCACTAGTGATGTCAGTGGGAGTGATTTTGGCTCTGATAGAGCCAAAATCACTCCGGAGCTTGCGGTTGAAAACCTCGGCCCTGATTCAGAGCCGGGCGCTATTTGCGCTCGCTCGTCCAGAAAATAGGGGTGGCTATTCAAATGAACCGTTCGCTGTTTGCGGTCTGTTCACGCCTCTAGGTCTGAACGAGCGAACAAAACTTGCGGTCGTTTTTTGGGAAACTATGCCCCCTGGCCGCTCGCATCCTACGTCATGTCCGCTATTTATTAGATTAATCGAGTACATCGAACAGGGTATGAACTGCTCGCTATTCTTGTAGTTGGTTTTTGCTACCACAATTTTGCGAGCGGTTCTGGCTAAAAAAACCCCAGTGACGTGGTCAATGACGCTGCTGTTTTAAATATGCACACCCATAAAACGCCCGTTTTGACCTTTAAGCACGCCTGCGTTCTGATTTCCACTCCCCGTTTTCAAGCACCATCCCCTGTTACCACCCACATACGCCTCATCCTGTCACTCAAATTAGCAGGCATTCGCTATTTTGCGAGCACATGAATTTCGGCCGCACTGACTGGTTCGCGCATGCGTATAACAATCCGTATGCATGCGCAGTTTGGCAAACATCGCTCGGAGCGAACGAGCTGCTGCTTACGAGTGGCTCTGAATGAGGGCCCTCAACCGCAGGCTCCGGCTCGCAATTTCGATGGTCGCGATGGTCTCGACCATCGCGGCCATCAAAATGCACGCTCGTATAGCCTGTGGGTGGTGACCCACAGCTATACGAGCGTCCAGAAGGACGCTCCATTTTCATGGAGGCCGGCCCTCATTCAGAGCGTGCGCTCTGCTCAGAGCGTACGGCTCTGAATGAGGGCCTTAATCTTAATATGGATTAACCAGGGCTCGGTATAAATTGCTAAATGTTGTGGAATTAAATGGATTGAGATATTATCTGCAGTTGGAAGGTATTATGTGGAAATTTACTGAATGTGAATGAGATAATCTGTTGTTTTAGGAAATGCCAAGGAGGGATCAAGAAGCCAATTTGTAGAGCTAGAAATTCCTTCTCCGGGATGCCTTATAAGAACACTCTGGCCTCCTACATATATTATCAGATAGAACTGTTAGCCCCATCTATACTGGATGTCTCTAATGGCTCTCGGATGAGTTTCTTTAATTCAGTCCTTTTAGTTGTGGTTACTAGGGACAGGGCAGTTTCTAGACGATCTGGCTCCCAGTGCGAGCATTCAAAATGCACCCCCCTGTTATAATATTTTCACAAAAATTTGATTTTGTGAAAATTGTTTAAAAATAATGTGTGTATGTGTATATATATATATATATATATATATATATATATATTGGTGGAAGTGGATATCTGAAGTGGGGGCATAGAGAATTAATGTGCGCACGCGCCTAAGGCGCGCTCCAAAAAATGGGCATGGTCACATGGCATGACGGGTCTACACCAGACACCCCCAGACCCCTCCTTCACCAGACACCTCTGGACCTCTCCCTCACCAGACACCCCTGGCCCCCTCCCTCACCAGACAATTCCAGGCCCCTCCCTAACCAGACACCTCCAGACCCCTCTCTCACCTGACACCGAGCCGGGCGGGCTTTCGGCACATGCGAGTGGGCGGGGGTGCCGGGCCACAAGACTGGACTCTGCAGCTTTGATGCTGCAGAGTCCTTCTGTAAGGAGACAGCTCCCGGCACACGCAGGATGGAAGGGCGGGCAGTCAGCAGCGGCACACTGCAGACTCGAGGCCAGCCTTTTCAGAGCTCCGCTCCTCACTGACATGCTAGCGCGCACGGTCCGACGTCATGTCGTTACCGTGCACTCGTGCACCAAATGGTTGATTCCGATTGGTGCTTACCTAGGGGAGGCGGAGCTTACACAGGGGAAGGTCCTCCCGGTCAGTCTGAGTGGCGTTACAGCCGCCCTGATGCCGCCATTAAATGCATTATTCTATAATTTATAGATAATGTGAAATTGCGGCAGAGGCAGTTTTGCCTATGTTAAAGGGGTCAGGGCGGAGCGCCCCGTGCGATTGCACGGGTCGCCCGCCCCTAGAAACGGCCCTGACTAGGGACAAATCTTGATAGAACAGAAGTTTGGTGTTTTCATATAGGGCAAAGGTATTCAACATGCTGCCCTCCAGCTGCTGTGGAACTGCACACCCCAGCATGCCCTGACACAGTTTAAGCATGCCCCAATAGCAGGGCCAGCTCCAGGGGTCGGAGCACCCTGTGTCGGCCCTCACCAGTGCGGCCTATCTTCGAAAATGGGGGCATGGTCTAATTACCATAGACCACGCCCCCTACATGACGTTATTAGGAGGCGTGCCCGCCTCCAAATAATGTCAGGCTGGGAGGAGCTTCACTAGCTGGGCTTCCCCCAGCCCTCTCCTGTCACTGAATGGGTGTCGTGCGGATGCGCGCAGCATACATTCAGTCTCTGGGGTCCGGCAGCTGTGCAGCAGTGGGTGTCCCCAACTTCCAGATTTGACCACCCGCGGGCCACTTCGGCCCATGGGTGGAACAGCGGAACAGTACCGTCCAGCTGAAATCGGGATGTTGGAGAGGGATGCATCTTCCATGGGTGGCGCCCCTGTGCGACCGCACAGGTCGAACACCCCTAGAGCCGGCCCAGCCCAATAGCTAAACTGCGGCATTGTGTAGTTCCACAGCAACTGGAGGATCGCCCGTTAAATTTCATTGATATAGGACATTGGTTCTCAATCTCAATCCTTTAGTTTTCCCAACAGCTCATGTTTTGGGGATTCCTGTCTGTGAGAGCAGGTGGGATACTTATTGAGCCAGCAAAATAGATTTACTCACCTGTGTATGATTACAGAAATTAATAAAACATGACCTGTTGTTGGAACTTGAGGACTGGAGTTGAGAACCCCTGATATAGGGCTTGCCCCGGCTGAAACCATGACATGCTCCTTGAATCAGATGATGACATCATGTGACAGCTTTTTTCTTCTTTGTCTAAAGTGATGTGTTATATGCGCCGTCTATATTGGTATAATAAAAAAAGGTGAAGTCAGAGTTCATAGCGAAGAACAGATCCTGAAGATACGGGTCCAGGCTATATTGAGTTTTGTTTTCTGGTAGATTCCTTCTTTGTATGTTGTTACAATGTTCGTGTTCTCATGGTCCTCATTTTGTTTTTGAGACCTGCTAACAGTCCAGGTTTCTGTTTTTGCCTTGCTGTAACTCATGATGGTGTGTTTCCAGTGTTGTGGTGCTGCCAGCAAAGGATAAATTGTCCGCTATTATCTTGTGCAGATTGAGTTGGAGCTGACAGGCATTCTTATTCCATAGGAGTCTGCAGGGATGGTGGTAGCTCCTTTTGTGAGGTTTGTCCTGTCTGTTAAATGTAAGATCCGAGGCGGCACAGTTCTTGTACTGAGCTGTTGATCGCTGTAAGTCCTGGGTATAGACTGTAAGATAAGTGAGGACAAAGACTGAAGAGCAGCTGTTATTCATGTCAAATATCAAATAGTTTTTGCCCAGGATGGTTGGGAAGACCATTTTTGATGGCCATTATATTTGAAAATAATTCTGACTTATTAGACCACAAGGTGGTGGCTTATTATATTACTAGTTACAATTCTATAATCAGTCAGGCAGAAGCTCAATCAGACATCAACTTACTTCAATATGTAGTGTATTGAGGAGTCACTAAGTGGCAGCATAGGAGTCTCGTGCTCCTCAACATTGGTCAAATAATGTATTCTGCCCAAATTTGTAATAGGGGTGGGAGATATCTCTTCCCACCATAAATTTTCTTATGCAATTACAGTTTTAGGGAGCTTTTAGAAATATTGTGGATGTTTTCTATTCCTTGTATGCTGCAGTCATGAAGTAGTGGACAGCTCAAGATTACTCTTGGCATGCTCCAAATGCAGCTGCAAAATTGGTAGTGGGGGTAATAATGGCATGATTAGCATGGAGGGAGAGGGACTTGATGCCTATCTCAGATTCTCCGAGTTGTTTTAGGTAGCCAGAGTGTGATGTATGGACTGTGGAACACTCTGGCCTTCCTGGAGTGGGTCACCAAGGTGTCTAATGCCGTGTACACACTAGACAATATGTAGTCTGATCCGGCCAGTGTGTACCGGCTATGTCACTGACAATGCATGCTCCCAGCATTGGGCGTCGGACCTGCATGGGCAACATAGTCAGTGGGGGACCATGCAGCCAAATGCAGCATGGCCCCCGCTGTTGCTCCTGGCATCCACAAGTGTGTACGCACTTGCCAATGCTGGCATCTCACTGGGTCTTGTCGCTAACGAGGTCAGTACACACTAGACATCATGCTGCATGAGCTGCAAAATTTTCTGTGGTGCACCAGGTGTTTCAGCTGGTAGCAATTCCTTTCTCCTTCTACTTCCAGGTTGCCATGTAGGCCACATATTTAGCTGAAAGCTTTGGTGACCAGAATTTATTAAACTAAGTATGCCTGGGTCACTAGGTGTAACAGGAAACATTAACTTCCAAATACTTATTTTTATTTTCCAAACATGATGTTTTCAAATAGCAATTAAACAACATTAGAATATGGTTGCTAGGTGCTACAGCAATTTTGTTGTTGTACCAAGCTTCATAAATTGCCATATTATGGAGTATATTTACTAAAGTACGGGTTTTTAGTAGAGGAGATGTTTCCCATAGCAACCAATCAGATTATATTTATAATTTATCTAGCACCTTCTAGAAGATAATAGCTAGAATCTGGTTGCTATGGGCAACATCTCCACTTCTAAAAACCCACACTTTAATAAATATACCCTATTTGTGTATTCATGCAATCCATGAAGCATGGACTGACAAAATATTTATATATATATTTTTAAATTTATTAGACCATATATTTTCTACTGCTCAAGAGATCATTCCCCTATAAAGGGTATGCTGATTAGATTTGCTGTTTTAGTCTTACTAACCACTATGATAATAGCATATGAAAAAAACAAAAACTCAGGGTTTCTTAATTAGAACGTATGAGCAGGGAACAGACAGACATACCACAAACCATCTTTTTAAATCCCTATGTCTGAGAAGTTAAATTACACTGTCTTGTTTCTTTGTGACACATAGTGTTGCACATTGGCAATACTTCCGACCCACACACCCTGTCAAGTTCTTAAAATGTCTGACCTTACCTGACACCTCATACTGCAATAATCAGCAACCACCACAGCGTTACATCACTCTTATGGATTCTAGTAGTGTTATATATTGTATGTATACAACATTTATACAGCATCTGCAGTAGGTTATCAATAATAGGCTTATTCTCCATAAGTACTGTACAGGGAGAGTTTGAGCATATTTCTCATGCTTGTTACTGATCTAACAGGTACAGTATTTGGGCCTGCCAGTTGTGACTTTAGTTTTATTTTTTAAATCTTTTTCTAGTAGTGTTTGTAAAATAAAACATCTGATTGGTTAATATCGGGTAAATGGGTGTGGTATGTAATGTCGACATGGTCTGAATGTCAACATGGATGTTATGTTGACATGCACAATGTCACCATGGTCATAATGTCGTCATTGTGCATGTCGAAAGATCATTTTACCTGACCGTACCCTAAACCTAGCCTAAACCTAAGAATAACCCTAACTGTACCCTAAACCTAGCCTAAACCTAACAATAACCCTAACCGTACCCTAACCCTAACTTAAACCTAACAATAACCCTAACCGCAGCCTAACCCTAGCCTAACCCTAACAATAACCCTAACTCTACCTTAACCCTAGCCTAACCCTAACAATAACCCTAACCATACCCTAACCCTAGCCTAAACCTAACAATAACCCTAACTGCAGCCTAACCCTAGCCTAAACCTAACAATAACCCTAACCGTACCCTAACCCTAGCCTAAACCTAACAATAACACTAACCGTACCCTAACCCTAGCCTAAACCTAACAATAACCCTAACCATACCCTAACCCTAACCTAGACCTAACAAAAACCCTAACCGTACCCTAACCCTAGCCTAAACCTAACACTAACCCTAACCTTGAAGCTTATTTATAATGGATGCAAGGTATGCACACCTTGCACCCATATTATACTTACCTGTCCGGAGTCCCACGTCGGTGCTGGTGTCAGTGCTGTAAAAACGCCTGGAAAATGGCCAACGCAGCCATTTTCCCGTCGTTTTGCGCATGCGCAGTACATGGAAAATGGCCACCGCTGTCATTTTTCCGGGTACCTGCGCATGCACTTTAGACTGTGGGCACACTCCAGTGCACTGCCGGCTGCGCACGGGCACCCTCCTCTCTTGAAACGCCCCTACCCTCACCACAATCTAAACCTACGCAATCCTAAAGCTCTAAACTTAAACCAAACAGTGACATGTACTGTCGACATCGTGACTGTTAACATTCACAATGTTGACACATTGAACATGTTAACATTATGTCCATGTCGACTTTGCGAATGTAATCATAATCACTACATAACGGGTATAAAATCTTTTGCTAGAATTGAGAAATGTCCCTAAAAGAGTACCCTAGCCACCATTTACATATACTAGTCTTACACATATGTACAGTATATAGGGGCCTTGGCAACAGCTTTCCAGGGTGCTGGTTCTAGTTCTCTACTATTGTATAACACATATAGGGGGAAATGTTATTGAGTCAAATTTTACAGAACTGCTGATTGCTCAAATTTTGCAGCGAGATCTAAAGCAGCAATTGATTTAAATGCAAAACCAGATTGGTTTTACATTTATAAAAAATTGCTGCCTTGATAAATTGGACCCTGTTATGTTTCCCCCATTGTCTGACCCTAACTCTGGTTTACATTCCGAACTTGATCCTAATCAGCCCTAGAATGATTGGTCAGTACTGTACTGGTCTGTTTCCATTATCCATCCTAGCAATCTACAGTACCTGCCGTTACTACTTTGATGTTAGCTGCTGCATAGGGCCGGATTCAGAGATGTACGCATTGGCAATGTTTTACGCAGTTTCAGCGATTTTCGGTATCTGTGCATGTGTCTGAGTCGCACTGCGCATGTGCAAGCTTCATTTCCGTTGTTGCTCACAGTGAGAATTTATTTGCAAAGTGTTTGCCAGCCTGACTGTTAGCAGCAACGGTTCATTTTATGGGTCTCCGACTACAATCCCATTTGCAGTAAAAATGGCTCTGGAGTCTCAGGCCCTCATTCAGAGTCGGTCATAAGCGGCCGCTCAGTTGTATGCCTAATGACCGCAAAACTGAAAGAGGAAGCAATCACACGGCTGGTCGGTCGCAACCAAAGTGACGCCCATACATGAACAAAGCACCTCCTCTAGCTAGCGAGTGATAGCAGTTAGCGATCGAGTCAATCATTGTCAGTCGTTGTCAGTCGCTGTATGTTAACAAATGATTATTAGCTGCTTGCATTGTGTGGCGCAAAATAGAAACATCAAACATAACATCAGTCACATTCGATAGCATCGATTGTAGTCTGGGGCTTGAGAGAGCACATACCCAACCTCAAGCTGTACGATCAGCCAGGCCTCTAACCAGCTTGCAGAGTGTCGTTTTACTACTTCCGGCCTTCTATGTTGGTCATAGCAGGAAATTTATGTACGCCCCTAAAACGCCCTGAAAACTGAGAGGAACGCCTGCGTTTTTAGACCACTACCCCCATCAACACCCACAAACGGCCTTTCATGTCAATCAACTCTCGGAAGCCACTTCCTGCTCGTAAGCCGTATGATTGACAGCATTTTGGATCGCAAGGTCTCATACACACACGCCCACAACTAACCGTACGCATACGTGGTTTGGAAACATCGGATGCGTACAACCGAGAGGCCGCTTACGACTGACTCTGAATGAGGTCCTCAGTTCCAGCGGCCATTCTGCACGACTATAGGTTTACTCAGATAATTGACTGATCTGTGACAGGTGCTGCATCTTTGTACACAGTTGCGTGGATTTGCTGGTGGACATCTCAATACAAATCTAGACAGCTGCCGTGAGGTGAGTGATAGTAGCATGGGAGCTACTTGGTGCGGCTAGGGAGCCGTAGATGGTTGATGGTAGCGAGGAAGCAACTTGTCGCGGCTAGGGAGCCGTAGGTGGTTGGTGGTAGCGGGAAGCTACTGGTTGCGACTTGGGAGCCGTAGTTGATAGATGATAGCGTGGAAGTTACTGGTTGCGGCTTGGGAGCCGTAGATGATAGATGGTAGTGTGGAAGCTACTGGTGGCGGCTTGAGAGCCGTAGATGATAGATGGTAGCGTGGAAGCTACTTGTTGCGGCTTGGAAAGCCGTAGTTGATAGATGGTAGCATGGAAGCTACTTGTTGCGGCTTGGGAGCCGTAGTTGATAGATGGTAGCATGGAAGCTACTTGTTGCGGCTTGGGAGCCATAGTTGATAGATGGTAGCGTGGAAGCTACTGGTTGCGGCTTGGGAGCCGTAGTTGATAGATGGTAGCGTGGAAGCTACTGGTTGCGGCTTGGGAGCCATAGATGATAGATGGTAGCATGGAAGCTACTGGTTGTGGCTTGGGAGCCATAGTTGATAGATGGTAGCGTGGAAGCTACTGGTGGCGGCTTGGGAGCCGTAGATGATAGATGGTAGCATGGAAGCTACTGGTTGTGGCTTGGGAGCCGTAGATGATAGATGGTAGCGTGGAAGCTACTTGCTGCGGATTGGGAAGCCGAATGGAGATGGCGGTAGCAGGATTGCTGGACTCAGCAGGTTTTCAGATAGAACTGGTCTAGGAACCAGCAGGAGCCTGATCTGTGACAGGTGCTGCATCTTTGTACACAGTTGCGTGGATTTGCTGGTGGACATCTCAATACAAATCTAGACAGCTGCCGTGAGGTGAGTGATAGTAGCATGGGAGCTACTTGGTGCGGCTAGGGAGCCGTAGATGGTTGATGGTAGCGAGGAAGCAACTTGTCGCGGCTAGGGAGCCGTAGGTGGTTGGTGGTAGCGGGAAGCTACTGGTTGCGACTTGGGAGCCGTAGTTGATAGATGATAGCGTGGAAGTTACTGGTTGCGGCTTGGGAGCCGTAGATGATAGATGGTAGTGTGGAAGCTACTGGTGGCGGCTTGAGAGCCGTAGATGATAGATGGTAGCGTGGAAGCTACTTGTTGTGGCTTGGAAAGCCGTAGTTGATAGATGATAGCATGGAAGCTACTTGTTGCGGCTTGGGAGCCGTAGTTGATAGATGGTAGCATGGAAGCTACTTGTTGCGGCTTGGGAGCCATAGTTGATAGATGGTAGCGTGGAAGCTACTGGTTGCGGCTTGGGAGCCGTAGTTGATAGATGGTAGCGTGGAAGCTACTGGTTGCGGCTTGGGAGCCATAGATGATAGATGGTAGCATGGAAGCTACTGGTTGTGGCTTGGGAGCCGTAGTTGATAGATGGTAGCGTGGAAGCTACTGGTGGCGGCTTGGGAGCCGTAGATGATAGATGGTAGCATGGAAGCTACTGGTTGTGGCTTGGGAGCTGTAGATGATAGATGGTAGCGTGGAAGCTACTTGCTGCGGATTGGGAAGCCGAATGGAGATGGCGGTAGCAGGATTGCTGGACTCAGCAGGTTTTCAGATAGAACTGGTCTAGGAACCAGCAGGAGCCGGGGATACACTTGTACTTAGAGGTACAGCTTTAGCATAAGCTGTACACCACGTAACGTAACGAGGTGTTCAGGCTCAGAATGCTATCAGGGCTACCCTGGGTCTTTCAGCAATTGCAGGATACGGACAGGTGGTCTGGCAGTAGTATTCTGAGTGGTGGAAGGCACAATATGCAGAGGGAGTAATCATCTCTGCAGCCCTTGAGAATCAGGACCACACCTGCGATTCCATTTAAGACTAGCAATGCTCACAGACAGAGGAGAGTCCAGGTGGCTAATCACTGTGGGAAGGAGAGCAGTCTGCACACACAGAAATGTACAACCAGCATGATTCAGAGCAGATCTCCCAGGTGAATTACAAACACAGATCCATGGAGCAGCTGGCAGAGGTAAGTCTCAAAGCAAAGGTAAAAACGAGCCAGGGTTGTGACACACAGTCAGTAGGAAAGCTGGCAGAAGACCATCAATGTGGCATCAGGATGGCTGTGCTGATATAAACTAAGAGCATAAGGATGATGAAGTAAATGGCCCTTTGCCGGATGAAATTGGCATATTTCATTATATCATGATGGAGGGAAATGGTGTTTCTAGAAAAGAAAGGAGAATTGTTAAATAGATCTGTGTATTTCTTAGCAATGTACAGAACACATGAACAGACTACATGATGTAGACACCAAATACACCAATAATATATAACAAATGTCAAGAACAGAATAATTACCCTACCAAAATATAAAACATTTTTGTATGTAAGGTATGTTAGAATTCCTTTGAAAAGCCCATTGTTGCACTCACTGCAACAATGGGCAACAGCAACAGGCTTCTAGGCAATGGCGAGTCCACGTTGGGTGTAGGTGTAGACTGGACATCGCGCATGACAGAGCAGCTCATCGCTAGTAGTGATAGGCTGCCAGCAACAATGTGGAGGATGCCGCCAAGGAGAGGGATGTTGCTGGACCTCGCCGGAGGAGTAAGTAATGCTAAATACCAAAGGCATATTCGTTATCACTGTAATACAAAACTAAATATGCTGCTGGTAATAAGGATCGTTAGTAATTGGGGTCCTCTGTGTACGCAACTGGGGCTGGAGCAAGTGTGCACAGATTATGAGGATGGCTATGAAATGGGTGGTCCAGCCACATAGATGAGTACAATGCTGCAATTGGTGACTATAGGCATTTAGTTCTGTGCATGCAATGCGGGAGCAATTATGGGCAACCAGCAATCAGCGCTGCATCTGCCCCAGTATGTATAATTTATGAGACTCGGACATAAAGTTAATAATTTCTAATCTAAAGAAATAAAAGGACAACCTAAGGTATGTAAATGCAAAATGTATGTAATGGTCATGAGGTAGAAATGGCTATGAACATAATGTACACTGTATTACATGTAACATTAGCAAAAATTCACCTCATGAATTCCTTGTTGCTTCCCAGATCTTTCACCTTCTGTCCACATGTGGTGCTGTGGGTGGGTAGTTGTTCTGCCACCTGTCCACATGTGGTGCTGCGGGTGGGTAGTTGTTCTGTCACCTGTCCACGTGTGGTGCTGCGGGTGGGTAGTTGTTCTGTCATCTGTACACATGTGGTGCTGCGGGTGGGTAGTTGTTCTGTCACCTTCTGTCCACATGTGGTGCTGCGGGTGGGTAGTTTTGCTGTCACCTTCTGTACATGTCTGGTGCTGCTGGTGGTTAGTTGTTCTGAAACAGCAGCAAGAATACATTTATTATACTGGGATACATTATGTGTTATGTTCAGTCCAGAAACACCAAGATGATGAAGTTGTTCTGCTGTATTTATGCAATCCTGAGCAAACAACTGTAAGTGCTTATTATCAATGCTCATACATGGAACACTTATTCCAATTTGTAACAGTGACTGTGTAATATACACAGATCACATCACTACTCTCACAGTGGATGTCTGGTAATCCATTTATAAAATGCACCATCATATTCTGCAGCCTGAATCTGTATGAAATACTGACGACTGAAAAGCCACTGGTTCTCATACCGATGCCGGAAGCCCGAAGGGAGAACATGCCAACAGCAGCTCGTAAGTATGCTAACCCTCCCTTGGTGGTGCATAACCCTAAAACTCCTGGGGTGGTACATAACCCGGAATGGGTATGAAATACCGCCGGCCGGCAGCCTGACAAGAGCAGAGTTAGAAGCAGCGGAAGCCCGACAGCACTGGAAATCCCAATCGTAGATAGGTGAGTATCTACTAACCTAACCCCCCTAACCCTCCTTAGGGGTGCCTAACCCTAACTTCCCCCCCAAGTGCCTAACCCTAATCCCCCCTCTAAGTGCCTAACCCTAACCACCCCCTTCCCCGCTGCCTAACCCTAACCCTCCCGAGGGGTTGCCTAACCATAAGTCCCCCCCGAGAGCCCTAAACCTAACCCTCCCCACCCGCGGCTGTCCGCTTGCGGCGCCCGACATCCCTACGATCGGGATGCCGGGCGCCGGTCTACTGGCATCGGGGAAATGCGGGTGTCTACATCTAGATGCCCGGCATTTTACCCTTGCTGGGATATGGCAGTCGGGAAGCCGGCTGCCGGTATTTAGGCAGTCGGCTTCCCGATTGCTTCCCCATAACCCAAACCCCCCCTCGGGGGTGCATAACCCTAACCTCCACCTCCCTTTCCCTAGGCTTACCCTAATATGGGAATATGTATCAGATGCAGAAAGGAGGATAATCGGTCACAAAGCACATGGTGTTCTGCAGTCTGGCATTATATTGTCTTGTCTATTTTTAACCAAAACCTGACCCTCTAATAGAGTAACAATGTAGAATTTAGTGCATAGTCTGGAACATAACACCTAAAGGAGGGGTGGACCAAAGGCAGAGGGACCCACTTGGGATTTCCCCTGTACCCCTGTGGGCCAGTCCTACCTGCTCCCTGCATTGTGTTTCCAAAACCACACGCTGGGATAAATTTACTAAAGTGAGAGTTTTTAGAAGTGAGTTTTAAAAGTGATGTTGCCCATAGCAACCAATCACATTCTAGCTATTATCTCCTAGCAGGTGCTATTTAAATGTAAAGTAGAATCTGATTGGTTGCTATGGGCAACATCAGTTCTAAAAACTCTCACTTTAGTAAATTTACCCCGCTGACTCTCTGAAATGTATGAATCAGCATGAGCCTGGGGCGTCCCATGATATCTGCCACACACTCCATGCTTATGCCCATGTGGCCAGGCAGTGTGTTGTCTATGGGTACCAGCATGTGCAAGACTTCAGAGGATTTGCCAAACCTTGTGAACACCAGACCTTGGGGAAATAATAGAATGAGTTATAACTTCATATATTCCACCCATACTAATTCTGTGGCAGAATCAGTCTTCTATTTAAAAGTGTTTCAGTCAGAAGAATAAAATTAAGCAAGTGGATTTCTGTACATATGTTTGTTCAGGGACATATTTAGAGAGGAGGGGGCCACTTTCCAGGAGTTCTGTGTAGCACCTCTCCAGCCGACATGGGACATCAGAGAGGTATATACTTGGCGGTATGGGTGCAGGGTGTGCGGTTGGGCCTCCCTGGACCCAGGGGCCCGGGTGCCCCGCACACCCTGCACCCATTATAGATATACCCATGGTTTCTTTGTGTGTGTGAAATCTTACCTTCACTCCCAGAAGGTTCCTGCAGCCCGGGGTCAGTGCACTCACTCTCTCCCATGTTCTGCTGGCCACGCATCTGTCAGTCATACAATTTTTTATGTCAAATTGCAGTACACTTAAAGCACTTACAGTAAATAAATGTAAACACAAATGCAATAGGCTTCATGACCTAGAAAGGATTTCGGAGTCTATTTATTAAGAAGCACAACATCAGCAACATATATTTGGCTTTTCTTGACAGAGATTGCACAGAATTTATAAAAGTATACCTGCCAGGACAAGACTAGCAAAAAAGACCTGTCCCAGCTCGGAGACACCTCACAGGCTGTGGGCTCTTTTTGCTGTCTTACACAAATGTAAAATCCTGCAACATATACATATAGCCCAGCACAAGCACAAATCAGGGAGTGACCCATGAGAGCGTTGCAATGTGGGAGAAAGCAGAGAAATATCTTTTCTCTCTACCTGTGCGAGCGCTCATAACTCCATCTAGAGATGGCAGCAAGTATTGAACAAAAGATGAGGATAAATCTGTGAACTGACTGCACTTTTCTCTTTACTACAGACAACGAAGTCCAATATATTGTTTTCTACAGCTAAAATGCTGGATACAAGCCAGTTTTAGGTTTACTAAATAGACCCTTTTGTGGGTTTTCATTCAAGGCTGTGAGAGGAACGTGGTCATCCTAGGAAAAATGGCGGCACTAGGAATCCAAGGGGCTCCACCTAGGTGGAGGAATCCTGTAGAAAAGTATCATCTTACATGGCGGCACAGCTTTAAAAATGCTGCCATGCATTTTCCCCTATACCCCAACACTATTCACCCTCATTTAAAAGTGCAAGTTTTCTACTACAACACTAAAAAGATACTTTTCATATCACAAAGAATATAACATGCATAAAAACTACAACACGAACATGAGCTCTGTATTCAAATAATTATTCACTTTAACTGGCAAGTCACAATGCATGAAACTTTAGACTGCCAGGCCTGTAGCTGCTGCATCCCCTGCAAAGGCTGTAGTTCTGCCCCTGATGGTCTGCAATGGCACCTGTTGTGATCCTACTGCTCAGAGAAAGCAGAAAGACTGGATCTTGCTCTTATGTGTGAAAAACTAAAAAATTATCAGACAGGTTGGCACTGCTGGGCGGGCTGGGCACAGTGGTGGTGGGTGTGTCTGGGGGCGTGATGACGTGTCATCATAGCATCGCTCCCAACTATGTAATGCAGCATTTACCAGCATTGTAAAGTGGTAGGTGGAGGCACGATGACGTGATTCAACGCAAATTGAATCATCGGCCGCCTGTGCCGCCCACTACATTCGTGTAGGGGGTGGCCTCGGGTGGGTGGCCCCAGCCTATGGGAGATTTATCTCTCTCTCCAGGTGGCCGAGAGCGCCACCCAATTTTTGAGAGCCTCCCGGCCATTCCAGGAGTTTAGGCAAGTATGGTACAAGTATACAAGTATATGTATTGCAGATCCTTTAATTTGATTTACTGTAGACTGGAGCAGACAGACAAGTGCTAGACATAAGTGTCTGTCACTACCACTTAGCAATAACAATAGATCAGAATACTTGAATAAGTTTGAGGAAAGATAAGCACCCTGTTTAGTGATGGAATATTGCTAGTTCACCAGGGGTTAAAGGAGAGGAGGGGGCGTAGCCAGGATTGTGTCCATCAAAATAATAGCCTATGGCAGTAATAAGTGGCAGGGTCCCTACTATTCATTATAAATAGTCTGGAAGAGGAGCCATCTTCCTCTTTTCCAGTTCTGGAACCCCACCCACCCGTCTAAGCTGTTTTATATGAAATTCTTGTTTAATTTTGTTGGACTGTGCAATTTTCATGTTTTCCTTCCAACGGGTGGAGGTGCAGCCTGTCGGGAAGCAGTGCTCCTAGGCAGCCTATTATAGAGTAAAAGTGCCTGGGTAGCATTTGCCTTTTGGTAGTGGCAAGTTGGTCATTCTTCTTAGGGGGGACCGGGCCATCATCTTAGGGGGAGGGGTCAAGGCTGTGCCAATTAAGGGAGAATGGTTCTGTCTCAGGCCAGTTTGCGCCGGGCGGGAATCCACCTCTTATTATTTAGTCAAATATATTTGCAGGGCTGTGGCCTTGGAGCACGGCTTTTTTACTGCCACCATCTTTCTTACAATTTGATCAATAAATTTCATCGGTGTCCTCTTTCAATTCCACATAGGTGTCCGTGTGGTTATTTCTAGTTAGTAGTTAAGTGAGTGAATTAGCATAATGTAAGATTCAAACAATGGGTGACTTATGTCACTTGAAGCAATGTATATTTGAGAATAAAGGCAGGCCTCAGTCTTGGATCACTCATTGAGCACAGCATATGTCCATGTAGCATGGATCAATAGCATGCTATGGAATTTTAACTCACCTCTCCCAGTTCTTCATGTTTGTCATGTTGTTGTGTCATAGATGTTTTTAAAATACTGGGGCATTTAATAGCAAACTCTACTGCATCGAACCAGCAGCTTCCTAGTATAAAGAGAATGAGGACATTATACTGTAAGTAGGCATACAAGTGATCAAGTGCTGGAAGTGCCCAGGAACCACAACGTACACTCACCCACTGAGCACACACAAGGCTGGTGATTGTTGTGCTTACCTCTATTTGTATATTACTATAACAATCTAGTCAAAGTACACCTCCAGTATACACCAACATTATATACATGTTACAGGAATATTTCTATATTTGTCAAAAGAATTTCACTATGGGATCTATGTATCAAGCCTTGGAGAGAGATAAATTGTATAGAGATAAAGGGCCTGATTCATTATGGATCTCAACTGTGCAACAGCATATGCAGATCGGTCGCTGGTGCGTACTGCGCATGCATCACAGTGCGCGTGTGTGAGTTAGCATTGTGATCACACTGCGATCACTTATGCAGATATAAAGCCATTGCAGAGTGATTGATGGGAAGTCAGCGTTTGGGGTAGTGACGGGTAAGTGGTCGGAGAAATGCAGGTGTGCCTGTCCGTTTGAGCGCCGTGCATAATTTAGCCACTGCGACGGCATACGCAGCTTGAGTACTCACTGCGTGCGACAACAGTTAAAATTTCTGAGTAAGGTTAGACCTGTTGTAATTGTGCGTGAGGTAATGATGTTAATGAAGGTCTGCAAGGCCTTACAGACGTGCAAAAGCAATAGTGGGTGTCTCTATACTGGCTTTGCGGTTGCAAATATTAGCATATTTTCACATCAGTAATGCCTGCATAATCACAGCTACAATCGCAATAGCAATAGTTAATCATGCCCAACGTACCAATCAGTTTTTAACTGTCCCTTTATAGGCTGATTGAAAAATGACAGTTAGGAGCAGATTGATTGGTACTTTGGGGTCTATTTACTAAGCCTTGGATGGAGATAAAGGGAAAGGAAATAAAGTACCAGCCAATCATCTCCTAACTGCCATATCATAGGCTGCGTTGAAAAATGATGTTTTTGGAGGTGTGGCCGCTTACTGCATGTGCACCAAGCTACTTTGATGCTTTGGGCAACTCCGTCTTTAGAAGGCATTACCATATAGAATCCTATGGGCTTCTATTCATACTTCCCCCTGCGAAGGATCTAAAGCAGATCCCTCCCAAAACTCCGGTCCTAATCCCAGAAGTCCTTCTATTACAAAGGACAGCTTTTACCTTGAGAGCTGTCCTTTGTGATTTTTTTCAAAGCATACTGTGTTAGTAAATGCCTTTATGTTTGCGATGAGTGTCAGGATGCATCTTATTCAAAATGCGATATGTCATGCATCCCACCCCCCCATGTTATTTATCAGTAAAAACCTTCTATTAAGTCACAATTATTATATGAGGGCTGATTGAAAAGTAATGAGACTGCCTATTTTTCTGTCCCATAGGTAGACGTGGCAACGCTATGCTGGTTATTGTGAAGCTCATACATCCATGTGTCTGAACCTGCGGTTGTACAGCCGTAGTCTTCTTTGTTTGGTCACAGCAAGTGGAAGATCTTTGTACATTTCGTCATGGCGGATGAGGAAGACATGGCTGTGAGATTACATCAGAGATGTGTGATTGAATTTTGTGATAAACTTGGAAAAAACGAAAAGGAAACTCATGAAATGTTACGGCAAGCATACGGTGGAGAAACAATTAGACGTGCTGCAGTATTTCGGTAGTGGAAGCACTTCAAATAGGGTAATATGTCAGTGACTGACGAAGTGTGTTTATGGAGACCATCCACGCGATTACAGATGTTGCAAAATAACAGAAGGATGACTTTATGCAAAATTTCGGCTTCACATTACATCACATTCGAACGGGTTCAGCATATTGTGACAAAGGAACTGAAAATGCATCGCGTGTGTGCTAGGTGGGTACCTATAAATCTCACAGAAGAGTAGATGTAACGATGAGTGGAATCATGCAAGAGCACCATTTGAATGTCGGAGAGGATACCCAATTTCCTGACATTGATTGTGACGTGTGACGAATTGTGGATTCGTCACTATGATCCCGAATCCAAAACAGTCCAGTGTATGGAAACACGCAAATTTGCCTCTGCCCCAAAAATTTTGTGTGATTCCTTTGTCGTGATGATCCTACAGCACTGGGTTCACCGTGGACAGACAATTAATGGTCTTTACTATGAAATATCCTGATAACCCATTTGCATGGAGCCATGAGGAAGAAAATACCACATTTGCTGAAGAAACAGTGGTTTTTGCTCCAAGACAATGCCCAACCACATGTTGCTGCTGTTGCTTTGGCAGCAGTGACTGAAATTAATGGGACAGCACTGGAACACCATCCATATAGCCCAGACTTAGCGCCCTGTGATTTCTGGGCATTCCCAACCCTGAAAAAACAACTGTGCAGAAAGAAGTTCTCAACAGAGGATGAAGTGAAAAATGCCACAGCTGCAACACTAAGTGATGTCACCACTCTATGGCTGAATGTGAAGGACGCTACTTTGAAAAAGAAAAATTTTCAGATCTTGTGGAGTCATCTGATTCTGAATAAAAAAATCAGTCTCATTACTTTTCAATCAGCTCTCGTAAAGTATGTCTTGTGTAGTTTCAGATATGTAGTCACTTGATATTCAAGTCCATGTCCTCTCTTTCCATGAAACTAAGGAACATATGGTTGCTACTCCCCAGTTTATTACTTCTGCACTATACATAGCAGCCACAAAGGGCCTGATTCTGAGTAGGACACCACCCCAATGAGTGCATCTTTCCCGGTATTACTTCTGTGACTTTTCTTCTGGACCGTGTCCACACAGCCACCTCCCAGTCACCACACAGACATTCCAAATACATTTTCTAGGCCGCGTATCTCAGTCGCGATTCTTTGAGGACGGACTCTGGACACATGCGCAGAAGAGAATAAATCACTCCTCTATGTCCAACATCAACATTATGTCCGACTCAGAATCACACCCAATGTGTGCTCAATGTATTGCTCTGTGCTGCTACTGCCCATCTTACAGAGTAATGTGACCTTAATGCTCCTGTAAGCCATTTTTTATTACATCAGATGCTTTAAAGCCTTGAAAAAAAAAAAAAAGAATAGAAGCTGCTAGAATTGGGCACCATCCTATCTGTAGTGTGAGCCTGATACGGAGCTGTGCGCACACCCGATGGTTCCCATACAACTCAGATGGTTGTGATGCATGTGCAGATCTTATACTGTGAGATCCCTCACAGTGCCCCCTAAGCCACAGCACGATTGATATGCTGCCATTGTTTGGGGACAGGGAAGGGGTAGTGACAACCAATGTCCCAGAAAATGGTGTCGTCAGCCATGTTTTCTTGGTGTGCTGAGGCCAGTGCCTGCATCTTCTGACACAGCTTCACTGGCCCTGGCAGCATGAAATACACGGCCATCCTGAGTAACCTGAGGGTCACATAAATGGCCGATATTCACACACGTGAGCGCGGAAGCAGCAGCAGATCACAGAAGCCGGCAGGATGTACCTATTAAACAGGACGCATCCTGCAGTATTAGCACAGTGGCTGTGTGATAGGGTACAAGTCTGTATCAGGCTTATGTTACATGGCTCCATTGTGTGGATATGGAGAGCTGCATGTTCAATCCATAAATTCTAGGTGGGAGTAGTTGGCTCAGATTGTAATTGGCAGCAATAAAATGTAACAAAACCGTCACAGAGCAATACAAAGAGGAAGGCACTTTCCTTATAGAAAAACTATCCCCCTTCCCCATAGGAACATAACAACTTACCATTCCATTCTGTTGGTGCCCGAATGATCATGTAGTGGACTGGGAGAGGTAGTGTGAAGGATGGAATAGTTTCACCATTAGGCCCCTAAAAATCAGATATAATTATTTGTAGGTGATAGTCAATATATTAAGTCAACTACACATACATCATTCATATTACTGTGAATCCTATGATTTATACAATAGACAGGGGAGTAGTGAGGGTGGTTCCAGTGGAGCACGAGCTCCGGGCACCAATATGGACAGAGGGCGCCATCCAGGGTTCCTGAATTCATGGAGCGCTACATAGTATGATGGCCACCTGTTCGTTTTACCTCAGTTAGTTTGCTCCATGTTCAAAATAAGTTACGGATCTGAGATCTGTTCTCTCTCAAGCTGCCCAGATTGTCTCCTCTCCGGCCCTCCCTCCTCTGTGATCATCTTCTGTCACCTCCCCTTTCCTGTCAGATGGATTACATTCACTTCTCACCTCTTTAATTCCCTCCCCTCTCTACCCTGTGATAGGCTCTTTGCTCCTGTACACTCCTTTCTTATTGGCTTCTGTCACCACCCCTCTCTGATCGACTCTTTGTCCCTCCCCTTTCTTATTGGCTTCTGTCACTACCCATCTCCTCTCCTTTTCTTATTGGCCTCTGTCACCTCCCCTCTCTGATTGGCACTTTTCTCTCCCCTCTCCTCTTTGATCCCCTCCCTGCTTCTCTCCTCATTCTGTGCTTCAATGGACTTAAAAGTGACACATTTGAGGTAAAATCCTAAACTTCTTTTATACGGTATGAGTTTAAAAAGAGTCACTGCTTTGCTAATTAAAGTAATGGGGGTGTTCCCAGGCATGACTAGACAGTGTTATTTGAAAGGTCTTTTAAAAAATATTAGGAGACCTGGAATAATAATAATGGTGGTAGACAGAACATGATTAGTAGTACTCACATTAATATAGGTGCAATGTATATGTGTGAAGTAGGAGCATAGCTGGGAAGGGAGCTTCCCATAGGTGTTTCCACTCCAATCAAAGCTGCTCCGGGCAGTAATTGCAGTAATAAGCTAAGCACCCTGTGGAATTTCACTTTAGCATATGTATTCTGTCAATTTAAGTTAAAAGATCAGAATATATAATACAATCTCCTCTGTTGACTAATAACTATGATTTAAAGGAGATAAAAGTCAGATCCTAGGTGCTATACATAAATGAAGCAGTGCCAAAGCAGCTACCCCTTAATGTCAGATAGTGTATCACCGAAGCATTATATTCCCCCAATGGGACCTCAATGCCCAGCATGATACTGCCACTGTGTGCTGTTTTTCTCTTCACTTCAGTATTCCCCCGCAGGCTGGCCATACCCCACTGGCACAGTTCAGTACAGGGAAGGATGGGATTGGGAGGGTGGCGCTATGACATGCACTTTCTCCGGGTGCCACAGTTCCACGCTACTCCTCTGACAATAGATCTTGTAAAATGTATATTTGCTAAGCCAGCATGCACTAAAATACATGATCCTTAACATGATATTTCTATCAGTAGTTCTAATGTCTTTCAAATGTAATAATGTACAAAGCTCTGCTTACAGTAACACCCCATATAGATCACTTATTAGGATGACTGAGTTTAAAACTGAATCCATTTTTCTGTGATGGGTACTCACTAATGTCACACAGTGTCAGGTGGATGGTGCCAACCCACTGCTGGAAATTGGGGGACTTATATAGAAGCATCACTCCTGGTTTTAGGATGCACCATAGCTTCATCCAGCCTTTTAATGTTCCTCGAATCTAGATGAAAACACACAATCTTTTACTAATGTGAAGATAAGAAAATCCAAATCCAAGTCACCAAGCCAAAAATGGGTGTAATTGGATTGTCTTTACTCTGTGTGGAAAAATAAAACTTCATCTAGACGAAGCGCAAAGCAGCCAATGTTTCTGCAGGATAGTATAATTCTAGACAAAAGTAACTGTACTGCAGTCATATTATTTATTAATTAACACACATATTTTGCAGTTATTTTACAGAGACTATTTCAGTCATTCACATCAGTCCGTGCCCCAGCAGAGCTTACAATCTATATTCCCTACCACATAGAAACATGCACAGGGCTTCATTTATTAGCAGAAGCCAATTAACCTACCAGTACTGTATGTACAACATTCCCCAAACTACACTAAACCTACATCCATCTGCACCATACCTGCAACACACGGATGCAGATGGATGGTCTATGCAATTTATGTCACTAGAACAGGTTTATTTAATGCGGTTTCCTCATATCATTTTGGGTATCTGTGCACAAGCTGATGGCACCAAACACCTATTCTCTCTGGAATAGTGAGTAGATGGTACCGGGAGGGTGTCACAATGCTGCTTGCTAGAAAAGTGCAGTTTAGATCAACCCATGCTCTATCTATACATGTACCCCAGTCTGAGATGAATCACTCAGTGCTACCCAGATTTCCCCAAACAGTGTGTGGTCATCAAGAAACAAGAACTGTACAGTCACATTAAGCAAATGAAGCTCCCATTATTTTGGACCTAGCATATATTTTATACAAGATAGCATTGTGCTTCTGGTAAATACAATATAAACCATTGTTCCTTGCCACCAGAATTGTCATGGTTTTTTTATTAACAAATTAGGTTAAGAAAATCAGTAATAAAACAATTTTTGTATATAAAAACTAGCACCATCCTGGGGGTGTGTCTAGCAGACCCCTGAATAATTATCCTAAGACATCAGTAACATTATCCTCCCCACCCCTGTAGCATTTTTCAATCACCCTTGTAGAACCCCCAGTAGCATTCCCCCTGCTGTTGGTGCCCCCTGTAGCATTAACCCACCACCTGTTTTCTATTACCATCACTTCTGTAAACTTTTTACACCCCCTGTAGCATTACCTGTGCCCCCCCCCACATACACACACCACCTCAGTGTCCATAGATCTCTATTTGACATTTCAAACCCTCACCAACTCCAGTGATCCTAGATCTCCTTATTTGCAGCCCCTCCAAACATTTTTGAAGTTTCAGAATGGAGACCTGAAGGCATTCTAAGGTGCACAAAGGACACGTAACATTGGCTATCGCAGAACACTGATGTCACAGCCTTTCCAGGAAGGGGAAATGATTTCCTCCAATCTGAGTCTGCCAGATATGTCCAATGAGGATGAGAGCCTGCAGTTGTATGGGATGGCACAGTGTCAGGGAAAGACCACCTGCCTGTGGTTACACCCTATGTGACCATTCCAGGTAAGTGGTTACAGGATCATCATTCTAGTTATTAGTTATGGTTTGCTTCACCTTCAGCCAATCAGACTTCACATTGAATGATGGGTCAGTCTGGATGTTGATGCATTTTGTAGTCATCACTTTCTTCTCTTTGCCAGTTGTGTTTTGGACCTGAAATTATAGCACAAAGAAGCACATTAAGCAGGTGCAGAGAACAAGGGCTTTCATGTAAAAACAAAAAAACATTTAGGTAATGTGGCCTTGGGTAATTGCCTTTATCAATGTCAATGTTTGGGAAACCAGTAAGAATTATCAACTACTGAAGGGAACATCTTATATAATATTAGAGGAAATCTCATAAAATATGCTACAAAACTAAAGGCCCTTCAGCATTACACGTATATGCAATGCTGAACGCAGATTCCTGATCATCGGGAATCTGCAAATGCACAGGACCCATTCTGTACATGTGCAGAACAGGTCCTATGTCACCACATGCAGGTCCCCGTATGCCTCTGCCTGATTGACAGAAAGAGGCATTTATGGGGTGGTGCAGTAGCAGGGACAGCTGGCATTCCTGGAAATGGGGGCATATTGTCCCTCGTTTTCTGGGAATGGCAAGGCCAGGATCTGCATTCACAGATGCAGTTTCCTGGCCTCACAAGCCAGCCAGCCTGTGTCAGCTAAGGTTTACTCAGCCTGAGCTGAGTAGCAATGGTTATCCCAGTCTGCGACCACGGCCACAGTGGTGAGATCGCTAATGCAGCTGGGGCTGTCAGACACCTCTTGCTGCATTTGCAAGGAAGGATTTGCAAAGCTGCTTGCGTGCCGCTTTGTAATTCCGTCTGTTACTGAATTACCCACTAAGTCAGGGGCGTTTCTAAAAAGGAGGGGGCCCGTGTGCTCTCTCTGTCTGGCGGATGTGCTCAGCGCAGCAGCACTTATTAACTCTGGGCACTAGAGTGTGCCCGGAGTCTACAGCCCATGCGCAGGTCACACCAGAGTTATTTCCCTAGTGCGAATGCTCAGAACACTGGCAAAATGGTCGTGGCTGCCATTTTACAGGTGTTTTCTCCAGCGAGACAGCCCTGCGCGGGACTTCGAAGGGGTGAGTAATTAAAACATATGGGTGCAGGGTGTGCGGTGTGGGGACCCCCTGTACCCAGGGGCCCATGTGCACCGCACACCCTGTACCCATTATAAATACGCCCCTGCCGTAAGTGTCCATATATCAATAAATAAGTAAAATAAAAACAAAATGATTATTTCTCTCACATCACTAGGGCCTCAATCCTTTCTGAAATGTAATCCATATCATAGTGAGGGGATTGGTAGTAACACAAGTATGGAGACACTTTGTATTAAACTACAATACATAGCTGGTGCCTGAAAATGCACAATGTATAATAGCCTGTGTATAGCTGTAATCTCTCCAGTATACTATCTAATCTGTACCCTTGCTCAAACCTGAAGAATGGCAGCATGTATTTAGTGGGCCTATAAATCACTGACCCTCTGAATGTAGTGGTACATAATATTGTATCAAAGAAAAAGTATCATAATAGGCACAAGGGAGGGGGGGTCTATGCAAAGTAATTGATTTGCTTTTGCCAGTAGCATAATGCTCCATCAAAAGGCTCCTCGGCAATCATATAGTGATACTTTATTGCACATGTGCTGACTGTAGAGGACCTGCATGCTCACTAGCATGGTTCAGAGGCCAGCAAATGGCAGCTGTAATCACTGGGGCAATGGGGAGGAGCTTCATCAGCAGCAGCTGGGAGAGCTGAGTCTTCTATGTTGTTTCTCCTCACTGGCAACTAATCCATGTCCATAACACCATCACAGTTTTTCTCTTAAGATAAAGCTGTGATAACCCCTTCATCTGCTTTTTAGCAAGTTATCACTGCTTAATAAATAGACCACTATTTATCATTCAATATTTGCGGCATATACATCAAAAACACCCGTTTTCAAGGGACACCTGCAAATACTAATTATCACCTGGAATTATGAAGCAGGGGCTGCAGCACATCTCTCCATATCTGCCGCAGTCCTTGCTTTTCCTACTGCACCCGCAGCCCCCATTGTTTTCTATGGGGGCTGCAAAGCTGTCAGATTCTGCTGCTTGGAATCTGCTGCTTCCATCATTAAACTCTCATTTTGCAATTTCTTATCTCTATTGCCATCCTGTACAGCCTGGTACAGCCTGTCACATGCAACCCTGACCTCACACACCTCCATGATAGGTTATGATCTCCCAAAAAACCAGCACATAATTAATTTGTGCATCTGATGATATGAATAGTTACAGATTGTTCTATCCACATTCACTTAAAAGCTGGGACATCCAGACAAGCAGACATTGAAGACTAATATGAATTAATTGATGCAAGTGTTTCTACGCAGCTGTTGTGGTTGCAAGCCAAAAGAAAACACAAAAAGATATTGCCTATTTTGTAAACACTTTTTGAGGTTATGTTTTCTAGACACATTGTATATGTGTATCTATATTGATGTGTGTTTCATTGGCCAATAATGTCTGTTTTTATATTATAAAATTTGTATATTTTATCAATAGATTTATTATTTTATTCTTTGCATAGCTGTTATATATTTGTGATATTTACCTAATTTTACCTAAAATTATCAATTTAGGTCTCAGGTGTTACACAGCACTGCTGATTATCTTATTTTAGACATTGAAGACTTACTACAAAATGGTGCTCAGTCATTAGTCACACCCATACTGACAAGAAGAGTTGGTTTACAGAAGTCAGAGCTGTAACTAGACTTTTTGGTGCCCTGTGCCAGAAAGAGTATTGGCGCCCCCCTCATTTTTCAAAGGGACATAATGCACCCAAAAAAGGGCCATGGTTTCCTGGAGAAGGGCCAGGGAAGAGATAGGAGAGGCCAGGAAATGCTGGGGAAGAAATAATAGGAAGCTACAAGCAAGAATGATAATAAACAGAAATTTGACAGGCCCAAACAGCGCCCCCTGACCTGTGGTGCCCTGTGCGATGGCACCTGCCGCAGTACCCTAGCTACGGCCCTGACAGAAGTAGTAGTCACATCTGAACGGGTGGTTTTCAGGTTTCTATCCTCATTTCAGATTGGAGAATTTTACTCAGCAGCAAACATCTCATCAACCACTTAGGGATAAATTTACTAAGTGGTGGCTTACAAGGGTCACCGCTTCTCGTCGTATTTAAACAGAGAAATTAAAAACAGCAAGACAATTCAAGGCAAAATGCACTGTTTCTTTGAATAGTAATAACTTCCTAAATTTCCTGTTTGAACATGATAAGAAAGCCATTGCTTAGTAAATTTACCCCTACGTCTGACTTTAGCATATACATTATCATTACAAAAGGCTACAGTGGGAAGTCAGAACAAGAAATTCACTTTCATAATTAAAATTTCAATTTAGAAGTTATTTTAAAGGAGATTGAAAATAAGGCCCTGATTCAGAGCCGGACGCTCTGACCAGAGCGCTCGCTCTGAATCAGGGCCGTCCTATTTAAATTTGGAGCGGCCTTTTGGACGCTCGCATAGCTGTGGGTTACCACCCACAGCTTATGCGAGTGTCCATGATGATGGTCGCGATGGTCAAGACCATCGGGACCATCGGTCTTGCGACAAGACCCTGCGGTAGGGTCTCGCTGATGCAAGCCCTGGAGTGATTTTGGCTCTATCCACTCCCACTGACATCACTAGTGATGTCAGTGGGGCCGGACCCAGACGGTAGGCGTTCCCATGGGAACCCCTTTGTTTGTCAGCCACGCCCCCGGCACGCCCACCAAAGGGGGCGTGCTGTCAATCACCAACGACAGAACGCCCCCTTTGGTGCGAGACCCAGAGCGACAGCTTGGCTGTCGCTATGCGGGTCTCGCGCATGCACACGATGGAGCTCCCTCCGTCGTGCGCATGCGCATTTGGGTACCATCGACCCGATTGCGAGCATCCTGCGCTCGCGAGCGGGTCTGAATGAGACCCTAAGTCTCTAACTCTGTCTCAGATATTAAGGAAGTGCTCCTATAAATCAATTATTAATGGATTATAAAATATTGATCTAGGGGCCTGATTCAGACCCACTCGCGAGCGGCTGTCCGCTCGCAAGTGGGTCGATGGTGTGCACTGAGCATGCGCACGACGGAGGGAGCTCCGTCGTGCGCATGCGTGAGACGCGACGAGCGAAGGACTTTCCTTCGCTCGTTGTGTCTGATCAAAGGGGGCGTGCTGTCGATGTTGATTGACAGCATGCCCCCTTTGGTGGGTGTGCCGGGGGCGTGCCTCCCAGACGGGGGCGTTCCCAAGGGAATGCCTACCATCAGAAGCCGGCCCACTGACATCACTAGTGATGTCAGTGGGAGTGATTTTGGCTCTGATAGAGCCAAAATCACTCCGGGCCTTGCGGTTGAGAAACTAAACCGCAGACTCCGGCTCGCACTGGCGATGGTCGCGCTGGTCAAGACCATCGCGGCCATCATCCTGCACGCTCGTATGTGCTGTGGGTGGTGACCCACAGCTATACGAGCGTCCAGGAGGACGCTCCATTTTTATGGAGGACGGCCCTCATTCAGAGCGAGCGCTCTGCTCAGAGCGTCCGGCTCTGAATGAGGGCCTAGGATCAGTAGATAGATATGTCATATCTTGTATATGATAAAGTAATAGAGAACAGGAACAAAATAGTAGCCATCACAAATAATTCACAACCATGAAAACTTTCCTAGAAACATTATATTAGTACTGTAGGTTTAAGTTATGTATCCAGGACACTGATGACATACAGCAAGTCTACCATGTGACCACATAAATGTATTGTGGAAGCATACTGTGAGTTCCACATGCTAGTAAATATGCTGTCAAATACATACAGAAATACATACACTCGTGGGCAAGCTATACAATTGTTAAATGAAGTTATAAAAAAAATCAATATAGAAAACAAATAAATACTAAATAGTATTAATAAAAAGCACATAAGTATAAGAAAAATTGTTATTACTAGTTCATGGCTTAAATAGAAAGGTGATTAAATTATTATCAGAATGGTTCGGTGCTTACAACTGTACTACCAATATATTGTATTGAGGTCCTCACTATGGGGGAGATTTATTAAATCTTAGAGGGGTCTATTTACTAAGCCTTGGATGGAGATAAAGTGAATGGAGATAAAGGGGTGGATTCAAATAGCCGAGAAGAGTCAAGGTCAGCGAAAATCGCGATGTTTTCACCTCATTCGCCTGTTTGAACGTGATGTTTTCTCCATGCGTGTCCCCACTTTTCGCCCTATTCAATTCCAAAACAGTCTAAAGTGCAGATAGGTGAATGTAGTTAATAGCAAAACTAGCGAAAAGTACAGCATATTTTGGAAAAATCAGTCTGTACCCCATAAAAAGCCAAACTGACCCTGGGAATCAATATAGAAGATTTTAAATAGCCCTAATAAAAGTACTTAGTGATCTTATATTGAGTCAAAGAGCTGTTATATGCTTATTTGCATAAGTGTGCAAAAATTATATAATGCACTGTTTTTTTTGAGAAAAATAAGTAATGTAGTTACATTTGGGGGTACATGTAAATGGGTACTAGTATATTTTGGTGTCTCTAAAGTGAAGATTTTAAATAAAAATAAAAAATACACCTGCTGCAGCCTCTTGCAATCATAAAACACCTTTCTCTACCTTTTAGTCCCCCAAAATACCAGGCCCACTACTTTTTACCCATTTTCCAACACTTTTTACATTTTCGTCCCCAAAATTACGTGTTTTTTGGGGTGAATTAAGATCATTTTTTTGCCTAAATAGTCATTAGGGGGTGTCCAAAGGGTCCGGAACCAAGTCCCCATATTTGTACCCCAAAATATGGATTTTGCACTTCTTTTCTCCTGCCTTTTGCTGGAGAAGCTTTTTTGCCTGTTTTTGCCTATGGAGTTTTCTAGGCGCAAAATGACCTAGAATTGAATACGGCGATACTTTGAAAACAGGCAAAAACTGCAGATCGGCAAAACTTTTAGCTGATCTCGGATTTTCGCGATTAATTGAATCCGCTAAAAAGTATCAGCCAACCAGCTCCTAACTATCATTTTTCAAACACAGCAGTTAGGAGCTGATTGGCTGGTACTTTATCTCGGTTCACTTTATCTCCATCCAAGGCTCATTAAATAGACCCCAGAGAGAGATAAAGTGAAGAGAGAAAGTACCAACTGATCGTCTTCTGTCATTGTACAGGGGCTGTGCTAGAGACATGATAGAAGCTGGTTGGCTGTTACTTTATCTATAAATCTCCCCCATTATGATGATATATTACTGCCAGCAGGATACACAGATTGCACTGACAAATCAGGCAGGTTACAGTCCACTTAAGAGATGCCTTTTTTGGCAGGTTGCTGGTGGTGGCAGCAGTAATGTCCTGCATAGAGCTGCATAGAGCTGGGGCATAATTCAGATTCCAACTACAAATAATAATATAGATAGGGGGCATAAGAAAACAAACAGCATAACATGGAATGCATTACATCAAAATGACTGCCATTTATGATCTCATACATGTTAAACAAAATTTGCTTAATTTATGCAAGTGTTTACTATGTTAAAGAGAATGTACAGTATATCACTGCTAAATTACTATAGGCCTAAAAATTAAAGCATTAAACAGGCAAGAAGTGGTCTACCTGTGGATGAAGACAGAAAAAAGTTTAACAAAACACCTCATAATTCATATTTTGAAATAAAATATTTACATCATTTTTTAAAAAAAAATATGTTCTCATTTATGGAAAAAAATTGTTTAGCCAGTAAAGTTGTTAAGCAATAAGCTACATTTTTACACCCCAAATTGGCTAATGGGAGTATAGGCCAATCAGAAATTATGGCTAACATTTAATATCATGGGCCATATTCAATTAGCGGCAATATTATCGCACCCGCGATAATATCACCGATTTTTCAGCGATAATATCACATCGGCGATAATTTATCGCAGATTTTTCATGTGAAAATGGAGAAAACTTTTCTCCATTTTAAAAAAGGGGAACATATGCAAAATCCCTAATTTTGGGTAAAAATGTGGGGATTTCTTACAGAACCCTTTGGACAGCCCCACTAAAGATACTTTAGCAAAAAAAATTTGTAAATTGCGTACTTTGGTGATAAACGATCGCTGAGATTTCGGTCAAATTTATTCATTCATTTTTTTTAAATGTGTTTAATGTATTGGGGCTGTTATTTCGGAGGGCCATAAAATGTGGCAAGTGTTTTAAACATTGCACGTGGCTGGCGCAGGCGTTTTTTTAGCAGTTTTAAAAAACCACCTGCACCAGCCACGTGCGATGTTTAAAACACTTGGCGCATCCTTATGGCCCTCCGAAATACCAGACCCAAAATGTTTTACGCATTTTACATGAAAAAAAAATTAAGTAAATTATTGGGCTCTCTGCATGTGATGTAGCATGGGCGGAGAAAATGGTGTTCATGCTCTGGGCACCGGCTGTGGGCACTGTCCAGTGTGCATTAGAACTTTTTTTGTCTACAGTTGTAATGGATTGCTGGGGACACTTTCCCAATCCCTGATATAATAGAGAAGAGATGACTGGGGTTCCTGTGGGAACATCACATCTATAATATATAATTGGCCTCATGCAGCCTCTCTCTGTTACAATGGGGTTGTAGCTTTATGTCCCCAGTCACTTGCTGTGGTTCTTTTAACCTCTGCTCCTACCTCCTCATTGAACTCTGCTTCCCCCCACTTTACCTATGCTCCCACCCCCCAATGATCTTTGCTCTACACCAGTATTATCTTACCATATGGGCATGTGGCACCCCAGTATAGCTGAAATGGGTGACTGGAAAATGTTATTTCAAGACTGAATAATCCCCCTGCTATATATATGAAATTTCATGTATTTATATAGGAACAATATATGTATGGTAAATCATATGTTAATTCATATATTTACACAATGTTAAATAGTTAAAAAATTGTATTTTATTTTTTTAAGTATAAATTCATATATTGTGGACATGTTTATGTGAACTTATGGCATCACATCTCTATGCCAGTATATTGCTCAGTACTATATTTTCCCCCCTCTAATAAAGAACTAGTGTACTCTTCCGACAGCCTGGACTATGTGGTGCTGTGGGAGGAGCTTGAGCCAGGAGCTCTCCTATTTAAACTAAAAAAGGAGGGAATCCCTGCTGATATGAGGACTGGGGGGAGGTTATATATGGTCTGGCAACGGATCATTGGAGGAGGTGCGTCTGAGACCTGCGCTGTGTCTCTTACCTCAGTGTCAGAGGAAACTTGTTGGCGACATGACTGGATAGTCTGCGGGGACCGGAGCTCCGGAGTGACAGGACAGTACCGGAGTAAAGTGCTGTCTAGCGGCATCCCCTCACGGAACAGTGCTGACTGAGAGGCAGAGAGTGGGAAGCAGATCCAGGTAGAGATGCATCAGAGCTCGGCCTTCTCCCTTCGGTGACCAGCCGGGTATAGCAGTGTATGGAGGCCTGGCTCTCTCAGTCAGGGGTTGTGCTGGAGGAAGACCAGGGCGGTGCAGTGAGTAGTAAAGACAGCCTCCTCTAACATACTCACCATTTAGGCACAGCTCCCAGGGTCAGATAGGGGACCGTCTAATTACCCCTCAGCAAGGATACACACAGCCTCATAAGGAGTAAAAAAATAAATATCCAGGTTAGAGAACAACAGGAAAACAATATACAGTATAATCTTTCTCACTTACAATCGCAATTAAACAGACAGGTAGAACTAAGTACAAGTGCAGAGACCAGAGTCAGATGTTTATCAACTTTAATAGCTGGTTTAATTGAGCCCGTTAACAAACTATTACAAGCAGTAGAAATAACATTTGCTTCTCAGAGATGGACAGCTCCATTCACTGCATAGTAAAACCAACAGTTTAGGAAAAGCATCTTCAAACGTCATCCCGGCCACTCGTTTGCAAACACTATTTAACAATAAACTATCACTTGCATGTAGTGATAATGCTCAGGTGTAATGTGAAAGATAGGAGTGACATGTTCGCTGCTTTATTTAAAACTAAAAATGTAACTTAGGGGTCTTTTTACTAAGCAGTGTTAGGAGACAGAGTGAAAAGTGATAAGGTGCCAGCCAATCAGCTCCCAACTGTCATTTTTCAAACACAGCCTGTGAGATGGCAGTTAGGAGCTGATTGGCTGGTACCTTATCACTTTCTTATCACACTGCTTAGTAAATACACCCCTTAATGTGTTATCACTGACCTTCTTGTTCACATTGGTGACAGTGTGCCCTTATTCTCTTTTATTGGTGGATATTTTGCATTGCATTATTGTTGGTATATGTGTTATGAACCCATTTCTTAACAGCTGTACAGACTACAGCAGACAGTGAATGGCTGTCAGCTTGCTGATTGGTGGATGGCTGTAGCTATCCACCAATCAGAATGCTGACAGCTAGTCACTGTATGGAAGTATGTGGAGAGATGGCATGGAAAGGAAGGAGGGGTAAGTATTGGATGGTGGAGGCAGTGGGTTTCCAATTGTAGGGTCCCCAGTGCATTGCTCTGCCCAGGGCCTAAGATGCTGTTAAGACAGCCCTGATGTACCCAGATTATATTTACTGAACGCTACTCCTTCCACCAACTGTTCCTTGTTCTTTTCCCACACTGCCCACTGCTTCTCCCCCCACTGAGCTTCTGCCCCTCCACTTTTTCACTTTTTCCCAACTTTATAGAAATGAAAGCACACATCTAGTAAGCTTCATGCCAGTATAAGTGATAGATTTTTTTGTAAATCAATAAAAAAAAATGTAAAATGTAATATTTGGGGCACTCATTTTTTATTAGTATAGTACAAACTTTAAAATATTAGACAATTACATAGCATATGTATATTATAGTAGATACAGGCTTCTTAAGTGGATAGCTTCTGCTTCATACAAAGCTCTGGAGAAGCAACAGAGGCAAAGCAGATCAAACAGAGGGGGTAATTCAGACCCGCTCGCGAGCGCAGGATGCTCGCAAGTGGGTCGATGTTGCCCCACTGCGCATGCGCACAATGGAGGGAGCTCCGTCATGCGCATGCGCGAGACCCGGATAGCGACGGGCTCTCCGTCGCTACGGGTCTCGCACCAAAGGGGGCATGCTGTCGATGTTGATTGACAGCACGCCCCCTTTGGTGGGTGTGCCGGGGGCGTGGCTGCCAGATGGAGGCATTCCCATGGGAGCGCCTACCGTCTGAAGCCGGCCCCACTGACATCGATGTCAGTGGGAGTGATTTTGGCTCTGATAGAGCCAAAATCACTCCAGGGCTTGCAGCAACGAGACCCTACCGCAGGGTCTCCGTCGCAAGCCCGATGGTCGTGATGGTCTTGACCATCGCGACCATCATCATGGACGTTCGCTATAGCTGTGGGTGGTAACCCATAGCTATGCGAGCGTCCATGAGGCCGCTCCAAGTTGAGGGAGGAGGGCCCTGATTCAGAGCGAGCGCTCTGGTCAGAGCGTTCAGGTCTGAATCTGGCCCTGAATACATGTTGGAAGGTAGGTGGCTGTCAAATCGATGACACTTCACTTTTTCATGTGCCATTGGCAATTCAATCTTCTGTAAGGTGCTGAGGACAGTGGTGGAAAGGGAGGGGGGGGACAATAAAAATTAATGTTTGTTTTATTATTTTGGTTTTGGTGGTGACGAATTATGTTGGAGCAATCACTAACTCATTGAATCAATATGTTTTTATTTTTTTCCTATTGGGACAATGGGGGTCATTCAGACCCGGTCGTTAGTGCCGATGCGCTCGGACCGGGTCGATGGCCCCCCACAGAGCATGCGCACGACGGCGCCGGTGCCGTCGTGCGCATGCGTGAGACCCGCTACGACCGACAGCGCCGGTCGTAGTGGGTCTCGATCCAAAGGGGGCGAGCTGTCGATGTTGATTGACAGCTCGTCCCGTTTGGAAGGCGGGCCGGGGGGGTGGCAGCCCAAACGGAGGCGTTCCCATGGGAACGCCTACCGTTTGGGGGTGGCCCCACTGACATCACTAGTGATGTCAGTGGAGAGCGTCTGGCTCTGACAGAGCCAGAAGCTCTCCGGGGCTTACGACAAGTGAGACCCTGTGACCATCGTGACCATCACTGGAGCGGTCTTTAGAGCTGTGGGTGTTAACCCACAGCCTAACGACTGCAACAGAGGTGGGCGGTCAGGATGCAAGTGGCCGCCCAGTTTCTGAGCGACCGCTTGCATCCTCCGACCGCCTCTGAATGAGGCCCAATGTGTGTCTTTTAGTGATGTCAGTGGAGAGCTTCCGGCTCAGACAGAGCCAGAAGCTCTCCGGGGCTTACGACAAGGGAGACCCTACCCTAGGGTCTCATCGTAAGCCCCGATGGTCACGATGGTCTATGACCATCGCGACCATCACCGGAGCAGTCGTTAGAGCTGTGGGTGTTAACCCACAGCCTAACGACCGCAACAGAGGTGGCCGGTCAGGATGCAAGCGGCCACCCAGTTTCTGAGCAACCGCTTGCATCCTCCGACCGCTTCTGAATGAGGCCCTATGTGTGTGTTTTTTCTGGGGCTGGCCAGGTCCATAAGCACAATGATAAAACCAAAGACAGAGAAAGGGTAGTATGAATACAGGATAAGATAGAGAGAATCCCTATGGCTCATAACGATGGATCCCACAGGGGTGAGTAGGGAGCAAACAGCATGAGCCATTAAAGTGTAACCACTAAGTGAGCAGACAGACAGAAATGACAGATGATTATGTACCAGATCACCAATTGTGTCTGCTGTCAACTTTTGGAATGCCCCCACTCTCCAACTCCAATGTCTAAAGAATTATGTTACTATTTACAGCTTGCTAAAAGTTTAACAGTATTTATTAAACTAGGGATATGAAGGAATATACTGTGTTTGGGAGCCATACAGGCTGGAGAAGAAAAATGGGGTTGCACACTGTTTACAAAAAGTAACAGGAACTGAGAATTGCACATGGGTTGCAAAGAGTCAAATGAGCTGAGGATTGCACAGTAAATATTTAAGGATTTTTAAATGGAAATTCCTTATATTTAAATACTGGCCTAAGGACTAGTACAATTCCTTTTTTTCTGAATATCAAATTATATTTTTATTATCTATATTTTTAATTCATAATTAATATTGAATTTAATTCAAAAAGAACATTAGGTAAATGATGTTGGATTCAGAGGATATAGTTGGAAAGGGGGTATACATCCAGGTGTACAAAACATTCCCAATAAGAGAATAGGGTAACAAAATCAATCATGGTTAGAATCATAATGATAACCAAATATTTCACTAAGCATACAAGTCAAGGCAGCTCAACATTAAAGGATTTATTTAAGACAAAAGGTAAGACATTGAAAGGAGGTTGGACTTGAAAATGTCGCACCCTCTTTGTCAGAGGAGAATTTGTGCCAGGAACACCACATCATCAAGGTTGACTCGCAGATACTCACAGGTTTTGTATTCTATAAAGGTCCAGCAATCGCCGCCATTTTTCATTCTGGTTGTGGAGAGTGAAGAGGGAGGGAGCTGGGAGCTGTGCTGTGCTGCTGTGCATAGGGGCTGGCTACAGTTGTGTTGCTTAAGGGCTGGCTGTTGTCCTTATAATGGGCTGGCTGGCTGTTGTTGTGACGGAGGTTGTCCTATCCATCCATAGGGGCTGGTTGTCTGTTGTCCATATATAGGGGCTGGCTAGCTGTTGTCCTGTCCACAATCGCTGGTGTCATCCCGACAGCACTAAGCGGGGTCTGAGCACCCTGTGCCGGCCCGGTACATAGCACCCTGTAATCACACGTGGTGCAGCTGCACATGAATGAAATTGGGGGTGTGGCCTCATTTCCATAGGCCACGTCCTTTGCATGATGTTGTTTGGAGGCTGCGGTGGTGGGGGTCCCCAACCTCCAGATTTGACCACCCGCAGGTCACTTCAGCCCATGGGTGGAACAGCAGGACAGTACTGTCCCACTGAAATTGGGATGTTGGTGAGGTGTGCGTCCTCTATGGGTGGTGCCCCTGTGCGACCGCACTGGTCGAACACCCTTAGAGCCGGCCCTGCTAAGCGCACTTCAGTGTCCTGAGTACGCAATCTTATGTACGATCGCTGGTGTCATCCCAGCGGCACTAAGTGTACTTCAGCGGCCAGAGCACACTACCCAGTGTACAACTGCTGGTGTCATCCTGGCGGCACTCAGAGCACCCCAGCGTCTCCTTGCCAAGTTCATCCAGCCCTCAAGGCTGCTGCACAGCCTGGAGGCTGCCTCATAGCCCATAGGCTGCGACTCCTTTCAGTGACTGTTGTTACGGATTCTCAAGCCACAACCAGCCCAGAGGCTGCTACTGGCCCAAAGGCCGCACCTCATCCTACTGGACCTCAGGTCACAACCAGCCCAGAGGCTGCTATCGGCCCAAAGGCACCTACTGGCCCTCAGGCCACAATCACCCCAGAGACTGTTACTGGCCCAAAGGCCGCACCTCAACCTATTGGCCCTCAGGCCACAACCAGCCCAGGCAGTTACCAGTCCATAGACTGCATCTCATCTTACTGGCCCACAAGCCACAGCAAACCAGGCACCTCCAGCCCTCAAGGCTGCTTCCGGCCCAAAGGCCGCATCTCATCCTACTGGCCCACAGGCCACAGCCAATCAGTTATCTTCAGCCCTCAAGGCTGCTACACAGCCGCATCAAGCCAAGGTATACCGGCCCTCAAGGCCGTAGCGGGACTAATACCCAATTGTTGGACTTGAGCCTTGGCACAAACCAATCATTTCAGCCACAAGTGGCAGTCCCTGTCGCTGAAGTGATTGGCTTGTTGAACTGTGAATGTCCTGTTTCATATACACAACATAAGGGTGGGTTGGAGGGTCCAAGGACAATTCCATCTTGCACCTTTTTACTTTCCATTATGTGCTGGTTGGGTCATTGTTGCCTGACATTTTTAATGTTATGGTTTATGAATGTCCAGAAATTGTAATGGCCACAGACAGCATCTCCTGCATGCCCCTTTCATTTTTTTTTTAAAGAAAATTCTGAACCAATTGCTGCTTGTTCTGTCAAGAGGCCCTTAAGGCTGCTACACGGCCCAAAGGCCGCATCCTGCTTCACGGCCCAAAGGCCACCTGGCGTCACTGCTCACCAGCCCTCAAGGCTGTAACGGCTGCAACTTGCCAAGAGTTCCAGGCCTCAAGGCTGTTGCAGGACTGGTTCCTTCCTAATCATAGCTCTGTATTCCACTACTACTCATGCTGGAGGCTGCATCAACAATTAACTATCAACTATCAATTCTTCAGCTAGGGCTGCACCAATTTATCAATATCAACTCTTCTTACTTCAGCCAGTGGCTGCACCAATTATCAAGTATCAACTCTTCTTACTTCAGCCAGTGGATGCGCCAACTATCAACTATCAGTTCTTCAGCCAGTGGCTGCCCCAATTATCAAGTATCAACTCTTCTTACTTCCATCAGTGGCTGCGCCAACTATCAACTATCAATTCTTCAATCCTCAAGGGGTACCCCAACCATCATCTTTGCACAGTCCTCAACTCTATTTATCACTCAGTTTTGAGCCAGCTAGCTGGATGCAACCTTTTGGCCCTTAACTAGATGAAAAAAATCAATATCGTGAGCTGGGAGGTGGTCAAAATTGTATGGAAACGAGTGGAAATACATGTTATTGAGGTTAATAATACTGTAGGTACAAAAAAAGCCCATTTTATGTGATTTTTATCTGTTTTTATGATTTTTAAGAAAAAATCCAGATCCAAAACCAAAACCGAAAAACAAAACACGGAGGTGAGGTTTTGGCAAAACCAATCCAGATAAAAAGCAGAGGAGATCCAGATCCACAACCAAAATCAAAACACAGGGGTCAGCGCACATCTCTAAAAATAAGCTACAAGTACCGCTATACAGAGATATATGCATTTTGATTTTGTGTATACTATACTTGCAACAGAAGAGACATAACTGGGGTGTGACAGGGCATTCTCATGTAGGCAACATTGAGTCAGGGCATCCTGTGCATCCTAAGCACACCTGGATTTAAGTGAAATATAATTATTGGAGACAGATTTTTGCACTTAGTATAAGAAAGGTGCAGGGACGTTTCTAGATAGGAGGGGGCCCATGTGCAGTCTCCGACAGGGGTGTAACATTCCAGCACTGGTTCCCCTAGCAAGACTTTTTGAGAAGAATCAGAATGCCAGATCAGAATGACAAAGCTCCCACTTTGCACTTATGAAGATTTGTATAGCCCGATGCATGAACAGTGAAGAACCGGGATGAGGACTGTGCTGAAGTGATGAGGGCTGAGGACTGTGCTGAGGTGATGAGGTATTGAGGGACTGTGCTGAGATGATGAGGGGCTGAGGACTGTGGTGAGATGATGAGGGGCTGAAAATGGTGCTGAGGGGCTAATGACTGTGCTGAGGTGATAAGAGGCTGAAAATGGTGCTGAGGGGCTGAGGACTGTGCTGAGGTGATGAGAGGCTGAAAATGGTGCTGAGGTGATGAGGGGCTGAGGACTGTGCTGAGGTGATGAGAGGCTGAAAATGGTGCTGAAGTGATGAGGGTGAAAGGTTGCGGCCTAGGATCGGCCTTTACTCATCACAGCACCGGCTTCCTCTGATCCCTTGGGTGGTCAGACATCAGGTGCGGCAATGCTTGACACGCTGAGCATTATACTTAGAGCCATGTGGACATCCATGAGCTGCGCTGTGCTTTGGTTGCTGCAGTTGCCATCATGGATGCAGTCATAACAGTTCACATCACCTGACTACCCTTTACCCAATGGTAGCATGGTGGTGGTCAGCTGACGCTGTCCACCAATGATCTGCTACCTTAGGGTATAAAGCCAGTCTCCGGACAGAAGGAAGTTGCCTGTGCAACGTTGTCGCTACCTTGTGTATACTTGCTGTAATCCTGTTCCAGGTTCCCTACATGATGTCCTCGAGTCTCTAGTACCAACTCCTTGTGCAACAGTGCGTCCGAACATCTGGCCTGTGTGCGATACAAGTGCCAACTCCTTGTGCAACAGTGCGTCCGAACATCCTGCCTGTGTGCAATACAAGTGCCAACTCCTTGTGCAACAGTGCGTCCGAACATCTTGCCTGTGTGCGATACAAGTGCCAACTCCTTGTGCAACACTGCGTCCGAACATCTTGCCTGTGTGCAAATACAAGTACCATCTTCTGACGCAACTTCTCGTTAAATACCCCTTTTTAGTGTACAGCTATGAGTGCCACTCCTTGGCACAACAGTGCCTCAAGCACTTGCCTTTATATCCATACGAGTATCAGTTCTCAGTGCAAAGGTACTTCTTCTAGAAGTATATCTTGTTGAAGCTTGATAATTGGCGGAGACAAGATCGGTATAAAATTAGATCTGCGTGATGCCATTTTGCGAATGGCAATGAGACGCCATTTTGTGATTGGCCGCTCAGCGCCATTTTAGTGAAACTCGCCACTATAAGTACATAAGGTGATGCTATTATTTAGCATCGTGCGATTCCCACGCAATAGAAAGAAGTTAAAAGTCCTCACCATATAAATACAGACAGTCGCTAAAACATATAAACTAATTATCCCTGCAAGACATGCACCATAGTGTGCTTCACAAAACACATAGTCGCACAGCGCTAACTAGCATCTTTTCCCAATTCCCCAATACTTACACACTGCACACTTAAATGAAAGGTTCCCTAGTATTAAAGTGTAATATTCAAGGTTTATTCAGTGATTATTAATGTTGTATAATAAAGGTTATTTGATATCTAAGGTTTAATACATGGTAAGCAGACCGTGTCTCATGTTGTACTGATCCACTGTATCTCCACAGATTTCCAGTATCATCGGTGAGAAGATCAGAACATGCGTCTGCAAACTATGGACTATAGAGTTAAAACATTAAAATGTACTCTGTAATGTTAGCAGCTTAGATTAGCATGCGGAGGGAAAAAGGACACAAAGGGCGGTTGGAGGCTGTTTGTGTCTATTTGAAATTGTCCTATAAACTATCCTGTAACAGAAACACCTTTAAGAAGAAAAAATGGAATCATACCAAACTTGCCTATTGTATTGCCTATCCCTGCAAGAGTATATATGTGCGATCCCTGACCCCAATTTTGAGTCTTCCTGCTGTGCTGTTGACGGAGGTTTCTAATGCTGATGCCGGTATCTGGGCCTAGAGCGTATGCGTATGTAACAACTGTACCATGGGTCTGTATGATTAATTTGCGCTAATTGTCTTTAGATCACAGCGTGTAACCATCTGTTTTTATACTGAATAATAACTTTTTGAGCTTTGGAACCACATTCAAATTGTGAAGGCCTTTATTTATTGTGCGACTCATTACATTGAATTTTGACAATTTTAGAAGGTATAGGAAGGATTTAGAAGGTCAAACAAAAATGGCAGCTGCTCAATCAATCTAGCAGTACTAATCAGGTGCATGAAAGGGAGGGGTCATACTAAGTAGAGAAAGGAGGGGGATTTAACCCCCTATTGTACCTCAGCACACTGAATAATACCTGCAACAATATATGAAGACTATATGGTCATAGAAATTCAGAGATATTAGTTGCATGCATTTGCAAATACATGGGAGGCTGCTGGGCCACGTCACGGCTTCTCTGTTACCAGCAGTCCCTAACACTAAGGGGTTCACGTCCGGGGCGCAGTGCACCCCAAAAAACATCCAGCCCAGGACCCCCCCAGGGCATCACACGAAAATGGAAAAAGAGTGACAGTGCAGTGTAAAGTATAGCTGTGTGTGAGTAATCATTAAGTGTGAAACGAGAGGTCAAAATATATGTGAAAAATACATGAATAATAAACAAACATAAAAGGTGATGTGAAAAGCAACTATGTGTATTAAGTGGTGATGCCCTGAGGAGGCCCAGCCAGACCCGTCCCGGGGGCCCTACCCCCAAACGCTCACCCCAAATGTAAAATATACCAATTATAAGGCCTCATGATAAAGGCACATATATAATTTTGTCAAATGTAAGGCCTCATGATAAAGGCACATACATAAATGCATCCAAATTGAGAGCCAGCTTACCTGGGAGTCACCCCTGGGAACTCCAACTAGCACTACTAGAACTAGCATGCCCTACTAATGCTGGCTCCTTCATGCAACTCATAACAAACAAACAAAAATGGCAGCTGCTCAATCAATCTAGCAGTACTAATCAGGTGCATGAAAGGGAGGGGTCATACTAAGTAGAGAAAGGAGGGGGATTTAACCCCCTATTGTACCTCAGCACACTGAATAATACCTGCAACAATATATGAAGACTATATGGTCATAGAAATTCAGAGATATTAGTTGCATGCATTTGCAAATACATGGGAGGCTGCTGGGCCACGTCACGGCTTCTCTGTTACCAGCAGTCCCTAACACTAAGGGGTTCACGTCCGGGGTGCAGTGCACCCCAAAAAACGTACAGCCCAGGACCCCCCCAGGGCATCACACGAAAATGGAAAAAGAAACAGTGCAGTGTAAAGTATAGCTGTGTGTGAGTAATCATTAAGTGTGAAATGAGAGGTTAAAATATATGTGAAAAATACATGAATAATAAACAAACATAAAAGGTGATGTGAAAAGCAACTATGTGTATTAAGTGGTGATGCCCTGAGGAGGCCCAGCCAGACCCGTCCCGGGGGCCCTACCCCCAAACGCTCACCCCAAATGTAAAATATACCAATTATAAGGCCTCATGATAAAGGCACATATATAATTTTGTCAAATGTAAGGCCTCATGATAAAGGCACATACATAAATGCATCCAAATTGAGAACCAGCTTACCTGGGAGTCACCCCTGGGAACTCCAACTAGCACTACTAGAACCAGCATGCCCTACTAATGCTGGCTCCTTCATGCAACTCATAACAAACAAACAAAAATGGCAGCTGCTCAATCAATCTAGCAGTATTAATCAGGGGCATGAAAGGGAGGGGTCATACTAAGTAGAGAAAGGAGGGGGATTTAACCCCCTATTGTACCTCAGCACACTGAATAATACCTGCAACAATATATGAAGACTATATGGTCATAGAAATTCAGAGATATTAGTTGCATGCATTTGCAAATACATCGGAGGCTGCTGGGCCATGTCACGGCTTCTCTGTTACCAGCAGTCCCTAACACTAAGGGGTTCACGTCCGGGGTGCAGTGCACCCCAAAAAACATCCAGCCCAGGACTCCCCCAGGGCATCACACGAAAATGGAAAAAGAGTGACAGTGCAGTGTAAAGTATAGCTGTGTGTGAGTAATCATTAAGTGTGAAATGAGAGGTTAAAATATATGTGAAAAATACATGAATAATAAACAAACATAAAAGGTGATGTGAAAAGCAACTATGTGTATTAAGTGGTGATGCCCTGAGGAGGCCCAGCCAGACCCGTCCCGGGGGCCCTACCCCCAAACGCTCACCCCAAATGTAAAATATACCAATTATAAGGCCTCATGATAAAGGCACATATATAATTTTGTCAAATGTAAGGCCTCATGATAAAGGCACATACATAAATGCATCCAAATTGAGAACCAGCTTACCTGGGAGTCACCCCTGGGAACTCCAACTAGCACTACTAGAACCAGCATGCCCTACTAATGCTGGCTCCTTCATGCAACTCATAACAAACAAACAAAAATGGCAGCTGCTCAATCAATCTAGCAGTACTAATCAGGTGCATGAAAGGGAGGGGTCATACTAAGTAGAGAAAGGAGGGGGATTTAACCCCCTATTGTACCTCAGCACACTGAATAATACCTGCAACAATATATGAAGACTATATGGTCATAGAAATTCAGAGATATTAGTTGCATGCATTTGCAAATACATGGGAGGCTGCTGGGCCACGTCACGGCTTCTCTGTTACCAGCAGTCCCTAAAACTAAGGGGTTCACGTCCGGGGCGCAGTGCACCCCAAAAAACATCCAGCCCAGGACCCCCCCAGGGCATCACACGAAAATGGAAAAAGAGTGACAGTGCAGTGTAAAGTATAGCTGTGTGTGAGTAATCATTAAGTGTGAAATGAGAGGTTAAAATATATGTGAAAAATACATGAATAATAAACAAACATAAAAGGTGATGTGAAAAGCAACTATGTGTATTAAGTGGTGATGTCCTGAGGAGGCCCAGCCAGACCCGTCCCGGGGGCCCTACCCCCAAACGCTCACCCCAAATGTAAAATATACCAATTATAAGGCCTCATGATAAAGGCACATATATAATTTTGTCAAATGTAAGGCCTCATGATAAAGGCACATACATAAATGCATCCAAATTGAAAGTCAGCTTACCTGGGAGTCACCCCTGGGAACTCCAACTAGCACTACTAGAACCAGCATGCCCTACTAATGCTGGCTCCTTCATGCAACTCATAACAAACAAACAAAAATGGCAGCTGCTCAATCAATCTAGCAGTACTAATCAGGTGCATGAAACGGAGGGGTCATACTAAGTAGAGAAAGGAGGGGGATTTAACCCCCTATTGTACCTCAGCACACTGAATAATACCTGCAACAATATATGAAGACTATATGGTCATAGAAATTCAGAGATATTAGTTGCATGCATTTGCAAATACATGGGAGGCTGCTGGGCCACGTCACGACTTCTCTGTTACCAGCAGTCCCTAACACTAAGGGGTTCACGTCCGGGGCGCAGTGCACCCCAAAAAACGTCCAGCCCAGGACCCCCCCAGGGCATCACACGAAAATGGAAAAAGAGTGACAGTGCAGTGTAAAGTATAGCTGTGTGTGAGTAATCATTAAGTGTGAAATGAGAGGTCAAAATATATGTGAAAAATACATGAATAATAAACAAACATAAAAGGTGATGTGAAATGCAACTATGTGTATTAAGTGGTGATGCCCTGAGGAGGCACAGCCAGACCCGTCCCGGGGGCCTTACCCCCAAACGCTCACCCCAAATGTCAAATATACCAATTATAAGGCCTCATGATAAAGGCACATATATAATTTTGTCAAATGTAAGGCCTCATGACAAAGGCACATACATAAATGCATCCAAATTGAGAGCCAGCTTACCTGGGAGTCACCCCTGGGAACTCCAACTAGCACTACTAGAACCAGCATGCCCTACTAATGCTGGCTCCTTCATGCAACTCATAACAAACAAACAAAAATGGCAGCTGCTCAATCAATCTAGCAGTACTAATCAGGTGCATGAAAGGGAGGGGTCATACTAAGTAGAGAAAGGAGGGGGATTTAACCCCCTATTGTACCTCAGCACACTGAATAATACCTGCAACAATATATGAAGACTATATGGTCATAGAAATTCAGAGATATTAGTTGCATGCATTTGCAAATACATGGGAGGCTGCTGGGCCACGTCACGGCTTCTCTGTTACCAGCAGTCCCTAAAACTAAGGGGTTCACGTCCGGGGCGCAGTGCACCCCAAAAAACATCCAGCCCAGGACCCCCCCAGGGCATCACACGAAAATGGAAAAAGAGTGACAGTGCAGTGTAAAGTATAGCTGTGTGTGAGTAATCATTAAGTGTGAAATGAGAGGTTAAAATATATGTGAAAAATACATGAATAATAAACAAACATAAAAGGTGATGTGAAAAGCAACTATGTGTATTAAGTGGTGATGCCCTGAGGAGGCCCAGCCAGACCCGTCCCGGGGGCCCTACCCCCAAACGCTCACCCCAAATGTAAAATATACCAATTATAAGGCCTCATGATAAAGGCACATATATAATTTTGTCAAATGTAAGGCCTCATGATAAAGGCACATACATAAATGCATCCAAATTGAAAGTCAGCTTACCTGGGAATCACCCCTGGGAACTCCAACTAGCACTACTAGAACCAGCATGCCCTACTAATGCTGGCTCCTTCATGCAACTCAAAACAAACAAACAAAAATGGCAGCTGCTCAATCAATCTAGCAGTACTAATCAGGTGCATGAAACGGAGGGGTCATACTAAGTAGAGAAAGAAGGGGGATTTAACCCCCTATTGTACCTCAGCACACTGAATAATACCTGCAACAATATATGAAGACTATATGGTCATAGAAATTCAGAGATATTAGTTGCATGCATTTGCAAATACATGGGAGGCTGCTGGGCCATGTCACGGCTTCTCTGTTACCAGCAGTCCCTAAAACTAAGGGGTTCACGTCCGGGGCGCAGTGCACCCCAAAAAACATCCAGCCCAGGACCCCCCCAGGGCATCACACGAAAATGGAAAAAGAGTGACAGTGCAGTGTAAAGTATAGCTGTGTGTGAGTAATCATTAAGTGTGAAATGAGAGGTTAAAATATATGTGAAAAATACATGAATAATAAACAAACATAAAAGGTGATGTGAAAAGCAACTATGTGTATTAAGTGGTGATGCCCTGAGGAGGCCCAGCCAGACCCGTCCCGGGGGCCCTACCCCCAAACGCTCACCCCAAATGTAAAATATACCAATTATAAGGCCTCATGATAAAGGCACATATATAATTTTGTCAAATGTAAGGCCTCATGATAAAGGCACATACATAAATGCATCCAAATTGAAAGTCAGCTTACCTGGGAGTCACCCCTGGGAACTCCAACTAGCACTACTAGAACCAGCATGCCCTACTAATGCTGGCTCCTTCATGCAACTCATAACAAACAAACAAAAATGGCAGCTGCTCAATCAATCTAGCAGTACTAATCAGGTGCATGAAACGGAGGGGTCATACTAAGTAGAGAAAGGAGGGGGATTTAACCCCCTATTGTACCTCAGCACACTGAATAATACCTGCAACAATATATGAAGACTATATGGTCATAGAAATTCAGAGATATTAGTTGCATGCATTTGCAAATACATGGGAGGCTGCTGGGCCACGTCACGACTTCTCTGTTACCAGCAGTCCCTAACACTAAGGGGTTCACGTCCGGGGCGCAGTGCACCCCAAAAAACGTTCAGCCCAGGACCCCCCCAGGGCATCACACGAAAATGGAAAAAGAGTGACAGTGCAGTGTAAAGTATAGCTGTGTGTGAGTAATCATTAAGTGTGAAATGAGAGGTCAAAATATATGTGAAAAATACATGAATAATAAACAAACATAAAAGGTGATGTGAAAAGCAACTATGTGTATTAAGTGGTGATGCCCTGAGGAGGCCCAGCCAGACCCGTCCCGGGGGCCCTACCCCCAAACGCTCACCCCAAATGTCAAATATACCAATTATAAGGCCTCATGATAAAGGCACATATATAATTTTGTCAAATGTAAGGCCTCATGACAAAGGCACATACATAAATGCATCCAAATTGAGAGCCAGCTTACCTGGGAGTCACCCCTGGGAACTCCAACTAGCACTACTAGAACCAGCATGCCCTACTAATGCTGGCTCCTTCATGCAACTCATAACAAACAAACAAAAATGGCAGCTGCTCAATCAATCTAGCAGTACTAATCAGGTGCATGAAAGGGAGGGGTCATACTAAGTAGAGAAAGGAGGGGGATTTAACCCCCTATTGTACCTCAGCTTTCATGCACCTGATTAGTACTGCTAGATTGATTGAGCAGCTGCCATTTTTGTTTGTGACTCCCAGGTAAGCTGGCTCTCAATTTGGATGCATTTATGTATGTGCCTTTATCATGAGGCCTTATAATTGGTATATTTTACATTTGGGGTGAGCGTTTGGGGGTAGGGCCCCCGGGACGGGTCTGGCTTGGCCTCCTCAGGGCATCACCACTTAATACACATAGTTGCTTTTCACATCACCTTTTATGTTTGTTTATTATTCATGTAATTTTCACATATATTTTAACCTCTCATTTCACACTTAATGATTACCTACACACAGCTATACTTTACACTGCACTGTCACTCTTTTTCCATTTTCGTGTGATGCCCTGGGGGGGTCCTGGGCTGGACATTTTTTGGGGTGCACTCCGCCCCGGATGTGAACCCCTTAGTGTTAGGGACTGCTGGTAACAGAGAAGCCGTGACGTGGCTCAGCAGCCTCCCATGTATTTGCAAATGCATGCAACTAATATCTCTGAATTTCTATGACCATATAGTCTTCATATATTGTTGCAGGTATTATTCAGTGTGCTGAGGTACAATAGGGGGTTAAATCCCCCTCCTTTCTCTACTTAGTATGACCCCTCCGTTTCATGCACCTGATTAGTACTGCTAGATTGATTGAGCAGCTGCCATTTTTGTTTGTTTGTTATGAGTTGCATGAAGGAGCCAGCATTAGTAGGGCATGCTGGTTCTAGTAGTGCTAGTTGGAGTTCCCAGGGGTGACTCCCAGGTAAGCTGGCTCTCAATTTGGATGCATTTATGTATGTGCCTTTATCATGAGGCCTTATAATTGGTATATTTTCCATTTGGGGTGAGCGTTTGGGGGTAGGGCCCCCGGGACGGGTCTGGCTGGGCCTCCTCAGGGCATCACCACTTAATACACATAGTTGCTTTTCACATCACCTTTTATGTTTGTTTATTGTTCATGTATTTTTCACATATATTTTAACCTCTCATTTCACACTTAATGATTACTCACACACAGCTATACTTTACACTGCACTGTCACTCTTTTTCCATTTTCGTGTGATGCCCTGGGGGGGTCCTGGGCTGGACGTTTTTTGGGGTGTACTGCGCCCCGGACGTGAACCCCTTAGTGTTAGGGACTGCTGGTAACAGAGAAGCCGTGACGTGGCCCATCAGCCTCCCATGTATTTGCAAATGCATGCAACTAATATCTCTGAATTTCTATGACCATATAGTCTTCATATATTGTTGCAGGTATTATTCAGTGTGCTGAGGTACAATAGGGGGTTAAATACCCCTCCTTTCTCTACTTAGGATTTAGAAGGTATAGGTAGGATTGCATAGAGGTTTAAATTAGGTATCCATAGTTGGGGGCTCGCAGTGTTAATCATGCTACCGGTCACTTGGTAACACTCGGTAGCGATCTCTCAGCAATAGGGTGGAGGCGCCTAGCAGGAGAACGCATTGTGCCTTCGAAATCTGCTACCACTGTTGTTGCTGAGTGTCCGCTACCTGTTATTGTGGCTTTAGGAGCGCTGATTGAGAATCCAGGGAAGAGGGAGGAAAAAGTTTGTTTTCCTTCATCGATAGTTTCTTTTTGTGTTCAAAAGGGGAAGTCGCATTATTGTGTATGCGACCAAGTCGCAATATAGCGTAAAAGTCATAATACGTGTTGTGTAGTAGTCGTATTATTGTGTATGCGACTAGTCGCACAATAGCATATATGTATTTACGGTATTGCTAACCCACGTGTTTTAAACAAAGCTGTTGAGAGTGCACGGTGATATTGATAGAGAGCATTGTTGTAAACATCTTAATCAGTGTTACCATAGTCTGAGAAAACGTGTATTTTTCTGCGCAGGAAAAAAGGTGTGTAACAGTGAGCATTTGTTGGTTTAGGGTGTAACACGGTTCCTAAAAGGTTAAGGGTATCGTGGGACCCTTACGTGCTAGGTGCAGGAGATGGCCTAGTGACTCGGTAGTAGCTTACCGTTTAATATACACATAGCAGTTGTATTTGTTGTTATTTTTGTTAGGGTTCGGCTCTCAGTGTGATTACAGTATTCAGTAATCAGTTATATAACGGAGGTTAGGAATAGAGCCGATGGCACATAAACTTCTAGTCAGGGATAGAGGGGTTAATAAAGTTAAAATGTTTGTTGACAGCAAGTAGGGAGATGTGATAGGACGTTAGGTTAGGGGCGGGTTTAGTGAGAGGGTGTAGAGAATCTACTGTGGTAAAATCTGCCTCTTTGAATTGATCTGCGACCAGGAAAGTACAGTTCTTCCTTAGCAGACCTGTCTTTTGGATTAAAAGTTCTTTATTCATCAAACTTTCTCTTTCCCTTCTGTATATCTTTCCCTACTCTCTTCTCCATACTTTCCCTATACCTACACTCTCTTTTCTTATCTTATAGCTTTTCTTTCCCTTGCCCTCCGCGGTCACCAGGCGTCCGCCTTGCGCTCCGACCCCCTTGCCGTTTAAATCTGTGGGGAGCAGCATGAGCCATCCCCAACGTGCGTGCTCGGTACCCGCCCATCTGTCAGACGGTGTCGGGTCCGGCGCGCTTTATCCCCTGCCCTCCCAGCGTTCGGGAGGGTCAGGCGTTCCCTCCATACCTTCAGGGAGTGGGGCGGTCGCGGGCGCGCAGCCGCGGTGGTGCCGTGAGAATTTGATGCACCACCTCCGCCTGGACCAGGGCAGGCGGGGATCGGGAGAGGCCGGGCATGCTACAGCACCCGCGGGAGTCTCGGGCGCACGCTCTGGCCATTCCCGCGGGCGGCAGCGGGCAGTAACACCGCCTGTCTCTTCTCCCCCTGTGAATGCTCAGATTGAGTCAGCCACTGTGCGGGCGGAGGGACGGCGGAAAAGAAGGCATAAGCGTGCAGGCCAGGTGCCTGTCATGGCACCGGCCTGCACGCATGATAGTGCAATCACAGGCAGGGGGCGGAGACAAAGGGGGAGGAGCCAGCACCTGCACAGTGACAGGCAGGTTGGTCCTCCTCCTATTCTGCTCCCCTCTGTGTATAATAATAATGGTGACTCAGACATGGGTTCCCCCATGTCTATAGCGGCCAGTTCTTCCAGGCCTGCAGGTGTGACAGCTGCACAGGCGGTCTCTACGCCTGCAGGGCCTGCGTCAACAGGGAGTGTTCCCTCATTTGATGCTGGTGCCATTGCCGGACTGCTGGTCTCTGTCGTGGGTGCACTGACGCCACTTTTGACCCAGCAACCCGGAAACGCTGACACGGGGGGTCCTTCTGCGTCAGCGGCGTTCGCCATCCAGACGAAGCTTGGCCCTCTGGTGCAGCAGTTAGGCAGGATTTGCGGTCTCTCCCTCGCTCCCATGCCAGCAACTCCTTCTGTTTCTTTCTCTCCCTCTGCCATCTCCCTTCCTCAGCCTAATCAGGCTGCATGCACAAAAAATGCACACGATGCTGCTTCAGTTTCTTCTTTTACAGACGACAGTCTAGAGGAGTTACCAGTGGTCGCAGCTCCGACCAGAAGTGCGGCGGCTGAAGTCACAGCTGGCGCAGGGATTGGAGGCAGCAATGCCTTTGCCGGTGCTTCTGGTGAGTGTGACAGTACATCTTACTGTGGGTCTACTTCCATTTCCTCCTCCTCTTCAAGCGATAGTTCGCATAAGGCTAGGCGTAAAAGGGCAAGGAGGTCTCGTAGACGTCGCTCACATCATAAAAGGCATTCTAGCGAACGGTCCTCTGGCAGTAGTACCAGTGTAGATCAGGGAGCGGGTCCGGAGGATGTAGTACACTGCGCTAATACAGCTGTCACTCGATGTATGCGTACCAGGGTTAAGCAGCAGATCAAAAAAGGGCGCTACGTAGATATGTTCACCCTTACAGCTACGGCGAAAAAAGCTGCTGCGGCTGCAAAGGCAAAAGGGGGTATTGGTCTGGAGGCCTTTAAATCCTACACGAATTGGCTATCTGGGTTTTGCATGTTCTCAACTTGCTATCTTGAAACCAGGCCTTCCGAGTACCTTAATGTAATACGATATTTACACCTGATACATGGCCTATTCAAGGCCTCACACAGTACGATGTGGCGTCAATACGACGAAGAGTTTAGTCGAAAGCAAGAACGGGTCAAGGTCATGGAATTGGGTTGTAAAGATGTTGAGGTGTGGATGGAGGTGACACAGCCTACACGCATCCTTTCTGATCAGTTCCCTGGGCGGCCAGTTCAACCCTCGTCCCCCTCGGCACCAAGGACAGCCAGTAGAGGGCAAAACAAGCGTAAGTGTTACGCGTACAATAATGGGAATTGTACCCTGGGTAACAGATGTCGCTTTCGACACCAGTGCCTCCGCTGCGGCGCGACACACCCCAGCAAGGACTGCTCCCGTAGTCCAGGAGGAGCTCAGGCCTCCGCCTCGACACCCTCTGCCAAACGGTCAGGGACCGGGACTTCGAAGTAAAGCGACAACTCCCATCCGTCTGGATGCCATGGCAAAATGGTTAGACTGGTATCCTGTGCGGGACGCCGCCGCTTTTTTGAGTAGGGGTTTTGCAGAGGGGTTTTCGCTTCCAATAATACGTCCTGTCAGTTCCGGGTCCCCTAGGAATTTATCCTCGGCCTGCGATTTGCCTCACGTGCTTATGGACAAGGTTATGAAGGAGGTCGGGCTGGGTCGCATGATTGGACCTTTCCCGCAGCCTCCGATACCCGATCTGGTCCTTTCACCAGTGGGTGTCATCCCCAAGAAGGCCCCCATGAGTTACCGTTTAATTCAGCACCTGTCACATCCGTCAGGCACGTCAGTTAACGACGCCATAGATGTTGAGGTCTGCCGCGTGCAGTACCTGTCATTCGAATCTGCGTTAGCGTTAGTTTGCGCAGCGGGTCCGGGTTCTTTCATGGCGAAAGTGGACATTGAGTCTGCCTTCAGATTGTTGCCCCTGCATCCAGAATCATTTCGCTTCATGGGGTTTCGGTTGCCGGATGGCTATTACCTGGACAAATGTCTTCCGATGGGTTGTTCAATTTCCTGCGCGTTCTTTGAGCGTTTCAGTTCCTTTCTCCATTGGTGTGTCGCGGTAGGGTCTGGGGAGACGAGCATAGCACATTACTTGGACGACTTCTTGTGCGTGGGTCCAGCCGGTTTGCGTCGCTGCAATCGCCTCCCTTTTTCATTGCAAGCACTCTTCTCGGAATTTGGAGTACCTATTGCGCATGATAAAACTGAGGGCCCAACTACTAAGCTGGTTTTCTTGGGTATTCTTGGCCGGACAAGATTCGTCATTTGCAGGATACTATCCTCCTAGCGTTGGCAGGAGGAAAGGTAACACTTTGTCAAGGTCAATCCCTGCTCGGGCTGTTTAACTTCGCGTGTCGAGTTATTCCGATGGGGAAGATTTTTTGTCGGAAGCTACAGAGGGCCTTGGTAGGGCTACGTCACCCGCACCATTTTCTGCGGCTGTCGGCTGAACTAAAGCTGGACCTGGCGGTTTGGGAGACCTTTTTGGGCACGTTTGGCCTGCGGATCCTCAGCCTAATGCTTGCCTGCAGCTCTTCACGGATGCTGCTGGATCATCAGGTTTCGGATCTTTTCTGGGGGGAGATTGGTGTTTTTCGGTTTGGCCGGCGGAATGGGTGCAGGCAGGATTGACCAAGAACTTGCTCCTACTGGAGCTGTTTCCCATAGTGGTGGCATTAGAGCTATGGTGTCAGCGGTTGCGCGACCGTTCCATAGTGTTTTGGTGTGATAACCTGGGGGTAGTACATGCGATCAATAACCAAAGATCGTCGTCGCTACCAGTGTTGCGGCTTCTTGCTTGGCTGGTTCTGCGCGCTTTGCAATTTAACATATTGTTCACAGCTCGTCATGTGCCGGGTACTGATAATGGCTCTGCAGATGCGCTCTCCAGACAGGATTGGCGGAGGTTCCGCGAATTGGCCCCGTACGCAGCATTAAAAGGTGAGCCTTGTCCATTTCATTGTTGGCAGATCATCAGACCAGAATGAAAGATCTCGCATGTCGGTCTGTGGCCCCACGGACGTTGACAGCCTACCAGACATCTTGGCAACAGTGGGAGAATTTTTTGCAAGGACGGAGTTCGTCAGGTAGCTCTCGTTATACTAATATGGTTGCTTTTGTTTGTTTCTTGTTCGATTCCGGCAGGTCGCGGGCTTATGTTGCCCAGAGGCTTGCTGGGATTTCATTTTTTTTGCGACTAGCGGGGCAGAGAGACATCACTAAGGGTTTTTTAATACAAAGGGCCCTTAGGGGTTGGTCTCGTGCCAGGCCTGCCACGGATGACCAGCATTGTCCTATTGTTCCTGATTTGTTAGCGCGTCTAGGTGAAAGTTTGACGGGCATTTGTTCTTCGCAATTCGAGGTTCTGTTATTCCGCCTCGCTTTTGCGATGGCCTTTCATGGGGCATTTCGCATCAGCGAGCTGGTAGCGTCTTTGCGCCACGCTCAACCCCCTCTGCTTTGTTCCCACATTCTGCTGCGCGATACGCTGTTGTGCCGTATTCGGCGTTCCAAGACCGATCAGATGGGTAGAGGACGCTGGGTGTCCCTGAAGTCCTGTCCTGATGACTGGATTTGTCCGGTTCACTTGGCCTCCCAATATACTCTTTGCAGGCCAATGCTGCCGGGGGCTTGGCTTATGCATGAGGATGGATCTCCTCTGACTAAATTCCAATTTAGATCGGTCTTCCATCGCTGCATTCGGCACCTCGGTCTTTCCCCTTCGGCTTACGGCACCCATTCTTTTAGAATAGGTGCCGCCACTTTTGCGGCCTCATCGGGTCTTTCTTCACAGGAGATCCAGGCTCTCGGAAGATGGAAGTCCAATGCCTACAGAAGATATGTTCGTATGGAATCATAAATTGTTATACTTTATTCGTTTGGACTTGAGTGCCTTGGCCAACTCGCTGCCTTTCCGGTTGGGGTCCCGAGAGATTTTGCCCTGTTTTTTGCCTTGCTTTGGACATTGATCGATCAGCTTAAAATAATATTAATATGAATAAAAGAAGCATAGAAAAGATCCAGCAGGTTTTTTGTAGGTGAAGATGCCTCCGTGTTCCCACGTTGGGAGAGTGTTAGGTGGTTGGGGCAGAGGGGCATGCTGTGGGAAGCTTTGTTGCGCAACTTGCACAGGTCAGTAGCTGAATTTGGTCCCCCTTTAGTGTTAATTATCCATCTCGGGGGCAATGATTTGGGTCAGCAAACTTCCTTAGAGTTGCGCCATGCGATTGTTCGTGATTTGAGAGAGGTGGTTCGGCTATTGCCTAACTGCCTTTTGGTGTGGTCCCCTATCATCGCCAGGCTTTCCTGGCGCTATTGCTATAATAGTGTGGCTTTGGACAGGTCCAGGAGGAAAGTTAACATATGGGTGGCTAGGCACGTGCTGGAATTGAGAGGGCTAGTGGTGCATCATCCTTTAATTCGGATTCAGGATGCCCACCTTTTTCGCAGGGATGGAGTACATCTTTTGTTTCTAGAAGACATTTTTGCAGTATTTAAGGGTTTGGTTGGTTAGCATGGTGGCGGGCTGCTTCTCTCCTGAGAGCCGCTGTGGCGGGAAAGACCGGCAATATTGAAGTGTCTATCTTGCAGCAGTAATAGCGGTGCGCACCCCTTCAATGCACTGATAGGCTGATTTCACCCTGACGATAGAAAGTTTAATATAACGGAGGTTAGGAATAGAGCCGACGGCACATAACCTTCTAGTCAGGGATAGAGGGGTTAATAAAGTTAAAATGTTTGTTGACAGCAAGTAGGCAGATGTGATAGGACGTTAGGTTAGGGGCGGGTTTAGTGAGAGGGTGTAGAGAATCTGCTGTGGTAAAATCTGCCTCTTTGAATTGATCTCCCACCCTCCCTACCCTCTTGCGTCTTGTGTCGGCTTTATTTCATTAGCAGGGAAAGACCGGCAATATTGAAGTGTCCATCTTGCAGCAGTAATAGCGGTGCGCACCCCTTCAATGCACTGATAGGCTGATTTCACCCTATTGGGGTCAGCGGCACCTCTCGACCGAGCAGGATGAATGGTGCATTGGCATGGGTGTTGGGGCCGCATCACTTGCTCTGAAAGGGATAGTTGGCCCTTGCAAGTTTTTAAGATCACCCTACCCTTGTCTGGGATAGTTGGCCCTCACAAGTTGTGATATACTTCCGGCCTAAGACAAGTGGACGCTGGTTAGTTGCCGTTCTTTCTCCTGCCACCATATCTACCATGTAACCAAATAAAGCTGACCAATTAATTTAAACGGCATAACTTGGTCTCCTGTGTTTATTTTAGTTAAGTTTAGTTTAAGTTTATGGGTCACATCTATCATCTGACGATATAAAGTTTAAGGATTATTTGAGCATTGTAATTGAACCGCATAGTTTTGGCTAAACTGTGATTGTGAACTGAAGAGAGGGTGGTTGAAATCACTGGGAAAAAAAAGGGTAAGTATTACCCCCTAGCAGTTGAAAGGTAGTCAAAAAGGGATTTTGTGTGGAAGCAACTTCTTCCATAGGTGTGTGGAAGCATCTACATTTCTTACATAGGGTTTGTGGACACATTTCCAAGGCGTCCACAGGTAAGTGAAAGTGTCTTGAGTGTCGTTCACCGGTTTAAATCTTTATTGAAAAACATAGGGGTTTTGCCAAGATGGGAGTCACGCAAACAATAGAGATGTTAGATTATGATGTGCTGCTGTTGGAATCGCCGCTTGGGTCGGCACGACATATTATGCATACTAAGTACGGTGCTTATGCAATTAGGTACTGTGATGTATGGTTTAAGATGATGATGAAGAGTGTTAGACCGTTTCCCAGAATTGGTAGCTTTGATAAGGATGTATTGAACAATGGGCCTGATTCAGAGCCGGACGCTATTTGCGGTCGTTTGTCCAGAAAATAGGGGTGGCTATTCAAATGAACCGTTCGCTCTTTGCGGTCTGTTCACGCCTCTATGTCTGAACGAGCGAACAAAACTTGCTGTCGCTTTTTTAAAAAATACGCCCCCTGGCCGCTCGCATCCTACAGTACATCAGGTCCGCTATTTATTAGATTAATCGAGTACATCGACCAGTGTATGAACTGCTCGCTATTCTTGTGGTTGGTTTTTGCTACCACAATCTTGCGAGCAGTTCTGGCTATAAAATAACCGAGTGACGTGGTCAATGACGCTGCTGTATTAATTATGCACACCCTTAAAACGCCTGTTTTGACCTTTAAGCACGCCTGCGTTCTGATCTCCACTCCCCGTTTTCAAGCACCTTCCCCTGTTACCACCCACATACGCCTCATTCTGTCACTCAAAATAGCAGGCATTCGCTATTTAGCGAACAAACGATTTTCGGCCGCACTGACTGGTTCACGCATGCGTATTACAATCCGTACGCATGCGCAGTTGGGCAAACATCGCTCAGAGCGAACGAGCGGCCGCTTACGAGTGGCTCTGAATCAGGCCCAATGTCCGAGATAGCATCAGTATGGTGCGTTCTCGAGTGAAAAAGGTAAAATATAACGAGTGTTTAAAATTATAGCAGCATGAAGGGGATGCGTGGCTTAAAGGTGTGCAAGTGACGCAAACTAGCATTGCGAGCACGTTACCGGAGAGTACACCCGCAGCGCTAAACTAAACTAAACTAAAAGGTAGTGTTGTGGAAGGTATTGCCAGTGGTTCAGGCGCACCACCACCACCCTATGTGGATGGGGTGCAGGTACAGTTGTTGAAAAAACCCATAAAAATTTAACAAGTAATTTGTACCCTCTCTTAAGTAATCATAAGGAAAATGTTTATAATGCGGATGATGAGCCTATTGTTATGTCTGCCATTTCCCATGCTGTGCAAATGTTAGATGCTCCACCACGACAAGCACAAGTGGTGCCGCCATCTTCATCAGTGATAGTACAGGAAGTGTTAACATCCACTGCTCCCGTAGAGGAAGTGGTTAACCCTATACATAGCAGTATGCGAATGGTGTAGTACCCACAAGGGAGGTAGCAATGCATTGTCCTTGGACAAGAGCGAAACTAAATTCCATAATGAATGATTTCCCCGATCCAAAAAAGGAATTAGCCAAATGCCAAAGATTTTTTAAAAATTTGGGTAATTCTCACGAGCCAACCAATAAAGATTGGCGAGTGGTGTTAAGGGCTTGTCTTCCACGCAATACCGATGTGACAAAATTTATCACAGATTGTGTATTGGATGGAGATGTTCCCTTAACAGACGAAGTTAACCAAGGTAACATTTCCCGCATTGTAACTCAATTGGGTGTATATTTTCCAGTAGTAGTTAACTGGAGCAAAATTTTCACCATAAAACAAAAAGAGAGTGAATCTGCAGACTATTATTGTAACTGAGCTCTGCAGGCTATCACCCATTACACTGGGTTAGAAGACATTAAAGATAGCACTCATCACAGGGGAATGATTGTCCCTGTACTTATGGATGGTCTAAAAGAGAACCTAAAGACCCGAGTTCAGAACACGCAAGCTGGCTGGAGGGGAGTCACTGTAGACACCCTCAGAGAATCCGCTATTGAACATGATAAGAACATCTCTAAGAAGAGAGAGACCCAGACCGAGAAACTAATGGCTGTTAGTATTCAAGCTCTAGAAGGAATGACTGTAACATCACAGCCAGCAGACACACCTACACCTGCACCTGCACAGCTACACGTCCTCACCAATCCTGTACCACCGCAAACACAGCCCTACCCCACATATCACACACAACCACAACACCCATACTATCCACAACCACCATATTTCCCTCAATATCCTTACCCATACCCACCACCTTTCCCTCCCGCTCAACCCACACAGCAATCCTTTCATCCACCCCACTCACGAAAGTGCTTCAACTGCAACCAAGTGGGACATGTAAGCAGGAACTGCACTGTGAAGAAGGTAGGGCCCCCTAACCAGGGAGTACCTGGATATCCCCATAAGGGATATACAGAGAACAGTAAATGTCCAACAGACACCAGCTCCAATTGTGGCTGTAAATGCTGTATTGGAGAGTGGGAGTCAATGCTAGGGGTCAGGTCATACCTGTAGTCTAGAGATAGGTTAACGGGAAGTACTAGGGTAGAACCGGTAATGATGTTTGATGTAGCTGGTACTAAATATCCTTTTCTTGTAGACACAGGGGTGACCAGGTCAGTGATAAAATCTCCCTTTAATTTACAGGTAACCAGCGAAACAGTACCAGCAATGGGTGTAACGGGTAAAGTGCAACATTATCCTTTAACAAAATCCACAGAGGTCACTATCGGGCCATTGCATACCAGGCATTCTTTTCTCCTGGCAGCAACGGCTCCTACTAACCTACTGGGAAGTAATTTGTTATGTAACATGGGATGTGTCATATATTGTACCCCTGAGGGTGTACTTCTAGATATCCCAGAGAGAGTTGCGCAGGAGGTGAGGGATATGTTGGATACTCCCAAAAGGATAATGTATCACTCTACTGGGTTAAGTGAAAATCCATCTCAGGTAGATCAAATGTTATCCCAAATTCCAGATTCACTTTGGACCAAGGATGGACAGGACACTGGATTAATGGCAAACGTAAGTCCCGTAATGGTAAATCTAAAAAGCGGTAGGCAAGCTCCAAAAATTCCCCCGTACCCATTAAAACAGGAGGTAGAATTAGGGGTTTATACCATAATTGAGTGATTGTTACAGCAGGGAATTTTAGTTCGTTCAGCTTGTGTAGCCAACAGTCCCATCTTTCCTGTAAAGAAGAGTGGTGGGAGGGATTATAGGCTGGTACAAGACCTTAGACGGGTTAATTAGGTGGTAGAGAGACAATTTCCCGTAGTGCCAAATCCAGCTGTCATTCTTATGCAGATCCCACCCAATGCAACCCATTTCACTCTTCAGTGACCTCTGTTCTGCTTTCTTCTCTGTGCCTATTCATCCTGACTGTCTGTACCTATTCGCCTTTACATACAGAGGTGTACAATACACTTGGACACGATTTCCCCAGGGTTTCATAGACAGCCCCAGTATCTTCTCCCAGGCCCTACACAACTGTTTACAATCTTTTCAACCTGCCAATGGATCTGTTCTGATACAATATGTGGATGATTTATTGTTATATTCTGATTCGATTATGTCATGTTTAAATGATACTAAACTTTTGTTGCTTCATCTCTTGCAAACAGGACACAAGGTTGCTAAGGACAAACTACAGCCATGCCAGTCCAGGGTTAAATATTTGGGACACTGCCTAACTTGGGGGTTACGACATCTCACAAATGACAGAATCCAGGCCATACAGAAAATGACACTGCTGCAGAATCAACACCAAATTCGTACCTTCTTGGGAGTGTGTGGATACTTCAGAATGTGGATCCCTGGTTTTTCTATTTTGGCCTTGCCATTACAGGTCTTTGGGCCTGATTAAGAGCCGCTCGCTCTGAATCAAGGCTGGGCTTTTTTTTTTTTGGAGCGGCCTCATGGCCGCTCGCATAGCTGTGGGTTCCCACCCACAGCTAATGTGAGCGGCCAGGAAGATGGTCGCGATGGTCAAGACCATCACAACCATCAGGCTTGCAACGAGACCCTTGTGGTAGGGTCTCATTTATCACAAGCCCCAGAGAGCTTTCGGCTCTAACAGAGCCAGAAGCTCTCCACTGACATCATTTGTCATGGGAACGCCTCCATTTGGGCAGCCACTCCCCCGACCCACCCACCAAAGGGGGCGCGCTGTCACTCAACATCAACAGCTCGCCCCCTTTGGTGTGAGACCCAGAGCGATGGAGTGCCCGACGCTAGCCGGGTCTTGTGCACGGCTCTGTCATGCACATGCACTGTAGGCCACCATCGTCCCAGTTGTGAGCGCTCAGCACTTGCGACCGGGTCTGATTCAGGCCCTTAGTCTCTTCCTCAAAGCCCGATCGTGTCATACACACAGAGGAATCAGAGCAGGCTTTCCTTAATCTTAAAGATAGTCTGACAAAAGCAACTGCATTGAGAATACCTGATTATGAAAAACCTTTTGAGTTGTATTGTATGGAAGCCAATGGTTGCACAGCAGATGTCCTCACACAAAAACATGGTGATGCCAGTAGGCCCTTAGCATACTACAGTGCACAATTGGACACTGTGGCAAGATCACTCCCAACATGTTTAAGAAGCCTTATGGCATCTGAGAAAATTTATGACAGCAGCAGGCACACCAATTGCACATTCCAAACATATAAAAGGACTACTAACAGCAATCCAATTGCCAAAGGCAGTGGCAGTAATTAAGTGTAAAGATGATCTGGTGTCACTGGGCAACAACAGGGCAGACGAAGCTGCAAAATGGGCAGCAGGGTTAAAAATGAATGTACCAACTGAACAAATCTTGACTTTCCAAACAATTGATATGCTGAAATTAATTGAGATGCAAAATTTGTGTTCTATCCAGGAAAAGTCAGTCTGGAGGTCCAAGGGTTGTGGGCAAGAGTCCTCTGGACTCCGGAGAGATGGACAAGGTAAGCCAGTAGCTCCCAAGGCATATTACCCAAGCTTGGCTGAGGCAGCGCACGGTCTAACTCATCTGGGAAAGCAAGGTATGTGTAAATTGGTGAGAGCATACTGGTGCGCACTGGTTTTTTTTTCTTAAGCTGAAAAGAGATGTCCTGTCTGACCTGCTTGAGGAAAAACATTGGGAAAATGATCCCTACCGAACCATCCCACAATCAATACAAATGATTTCATCTAATTACCACCCTGCAGGAATCTCAAGTATGTATTAGTGTGCACTGATGTGTTTTCCAAATGGGTTGAGGCATACCCAGCTGCCATTAATACTGCTGTGTTTACGGCCAAGAAAATTGTTCAGGAGTTTGTGTGCAGATACGGTATCCCTAAAATTATTGAGAGTGATAGGGGTACTCATTTCACAGGTGATGTTTTTTAAAATATGTGTAAGCTGATGGGTATTAATAGTCGACTTCATACCCCCTACCGACCGCAAGCCAGTGCCAAGGTGGAGAGGACGAAGGGTACTATTAAAAACAAATTAAGTAAAATCATGGCAGAGACTGGACTAGGATGGCCAGAAGCATTACCGTTGGTTCTACATAGCATAAGGACCACTCCTAGACCCCCTCTAAATCTGTCCCCCTTTGAAATACTGTTTGGTAGACAACCTCATTTGATTATAAGTCCACAGGAAGATTTGAAAGGTAACAATGAGGTAACTGTAAGGTATCTTATAACAATGAGTAAACAGTTAAAACAGCAACAGCAGAAACTGAAATTGTTGTCCCATGATATGCCTGAAACAAACTGTCATGATGTTGAACCTGAAGAATATGTTATGATCAGAAATTTCTTGCGTTCAGGTTGTTTGACTGATCTTTGGGAAGGTCCATATCAGGTGTTGCTGATGAGTACCACATCTTTGAAGGTGGCCAAGAGAGATACCTGGGTCAATTCCACTCACTGTAAGAAGGTCAACCAACCGGTGGAGAAACAAGGCAGAGACGAGGCTGATAACCTGGACCTGTCGATCGCAAGCTTGTTCCGGGAGGGTTAAAAGGTTGCAGTGAGATATCTGAGCTAAAGAAATTTGCAGGTCCTTGCTGCGGCAATGGACTGGTCTGCTGTGTTCATTTTTATATTCTCTTCCAGAGTTTCCATCAGCCTGATTTGTTTGGGGATTTCTGGTTTCTGTGATGGGGGACCGATAGAGGAGATGAGAGCTGATGGCATAATTGATGGAGTAGAGTTGAAAGGAGGAGTGCTATGCCAATCAGGGGAGTGTTTGACCAATCTTAGTACTGTAATTGTTAAGAGATCTGCTATTTTGGATACTCGGGGACAGTGTGAAGGTCTATCATCTGAAGATTATTGTATGTGTGAGTTCTGTGGGTCCGTAATTGATGAGAGATGCATCCAACGGTGTCAACCCAAGTATTATCAGTATTGGGGTGGGTATCCTTTAGAGGATTATCACACCATGGTTGGCAAAAATTTGAACCAAACTGACTGTTGGGTGTGCTCTCACGTGCCCCAAGGACAGCATATGTTAGGATTAGTGCCATTCCCATTAAATGTCTCTGAAATTATAGAATCACAAAGAGGGCATGCACTAGATGGAAAATTTCTTAGCACCAAACCACCCCATTTTAAACTCCACCAGTACCAAGTAGATAAATCACTTTTATGTTTAAACATCACCAACTCCAATGAACCAGGAAGTTGGGAGGTGACTGGGAATAATCAGACGATGACCTTCTCACAAAGAGCTGACCAAGAGCCTATGAATTATGAACTGTTACACAAAATTAGGTCATTTGGAAGACATTTCCGGTATAAATATACACTAAGTTCCACCAAAGAAATGATTGGTAGGGTACCAGATGCATGTGTCAAATGGGAAACCCTGAAGTAGGATCACTTGCTAGGGAAATGTGTGTGACGATAATGATGCATACTATTCCTTATGTTCTCCCCGATGATGTATATTTTATATGTGGAAGGAAACAGTATAAGTGGCTCTCTCCGAGTTCTGAAGGTTTGTGTTACTTGGGAAGAGTAGTCCCAGAGGTCATGACCCACACACATGATGAAATGCTTGGTATTCATAAAAACACCCCATCACCATATCTTCACACCCAGTATGAACACAGAGGCAAATGAAATATGATACCTGGTGATGTGCATAAAGCCACACAGTTAATTAGTGAGACAACTGGCTTTTAAGTTTTGGTAGCATTGGATCCCACCAGGATCGCTCGGGATACACTAAATTTTAGATATATCCAAGATCTTGCTAAATTAATAGATAATATCACCGAAATGTATGATGACACATTCAGGTATACAGGTAGAGAATTGCAAGCGTACAAGTAAGAATGGGTACAACACAGACTAGTGTTAAATTATTTAACAGCTGTCACTAGAGGGTATTGCGCAACTTTGGCCACCCAATTTGGAGTAAAGTGTTGCACTTATGTCACAAATGATACCAGCGACCCCAAGGAGGTTATAGACCGGAAGATGGATGAAATTCTGCAGCTAAAATGGGAATTTCGAAAGAACCATAATGCTTCAGTGGCTGAAGTAGAGGAGAAAGTAGAGGAATGGGTTTCATTATTGAACCCAGGGAAATGGTTCTCAAGTCTAGGAGAATGGGTCCAGGAAATGATTGCATGCATAGGTAAACTCCTGATCCTCATACTGGTTGTCATCATAGTATTTGGCATATGTGTCAGGTGTGTTTCTACTGTGATGAAGTGTGGAAAATGTAAAGATAAGGTAAACCGGAAGAATGAAACTATGATGGTGGTCAGCAGTGTCAATATGAATACTGAGGTAAATGTAGAACTGCATTACAACCCTGAACTAGAAGGTACCATCATCAAATTTGTTGTTAAAATGTTATTTTAAAACATCTTAAAATAATGTAAGTCCCTATTCCCCCTCAAGACTTCCTTTATAGGATTGGTGATGCCCCACATCTTTCCCATGATCTCCCAAGATCCGCGGTGTGTGTATAGAGGTAGTTTTATGTCCCCCTCATAGAGACACATTATTGATGGATTAAGAACCACCTTGTGCCATCCCATAATATAACATTAAATAATATGTCATAATGTAAACCTAAAATTAATTTTAAAATCAGAGTATGATAGCATGTTGTTTGCTATCAAAGGGTGGGCTGTCGAAGCTGGATAATTGGCTGAGACAGGATCGGTTAAAAATTAGATCTGTGCGACGCTATTTTGCGAATGGCAATCAGATGCCACTTTGTGATTGGCCGCCCAGCGCCATTTTAGTGAAACTCGCCAGTATAAGTACATACGGCAATGCTATTATTTAGCATCGTGCGATTCCCATGCAATAGAAAGAAGTTAAAAGTCCTCACTATATAAATAGTGACAGTCGCTAAAACATATAAACTAATTATCCCTGCAAGACATGCACCATAGTGTACTCCACAAATCACATAGTCGCACAACGCTAACTAGCGTCTTTTCCCAATTCCCCAATACTTACACACTGCACACTTACATGAAAGGTTCCCAAGTATTAAAGTGTAATATTCAAGGTTTATTCGGTGATTATTAATGTTGTGTAATAAAGGTTATTTGATATCTAAGGTTTAATACATGGTAAGCAGACTGTGTCTGGTGTTGTACTGATCCACTGTGTCTCCACAGATTTCCAGTATCATCGGTGAGAAGATCAGAACATGCGTCTGTAAACTATGGACTATAGAGTTAAAACATTAAAATGTACTCTGTAATGTTGGCAGCTTAGATTAGCATGCAGCGGGAAAAAGGACACAAAGGGCGGTTGGAGGCTGATTGTGTCTATTTGAAATTGTCCTATAAACTATCCTGTAACAGAAAAACCTTTAAGAAGAAAAAATGGAATCATGCCAAACTTGCCTATTGTATTGCCAATCCCTGAAAGAGAATATATGTGTGCTCTCTGACCCCAGTCTTGAGCCTTCTTGCTGTGATGTTGACGGAGGTTTCTAATGCTGATGCCGGTATCTGGGCCCAGAGCGCGTGCGTATGTAACAACTGTACCTTGGGTAAGTATGATTTATTTGCGCTAATTGTCTTTAGATCACAGCATGTAACCATCTGTTTTTATACTGAATAATAACTTTTTGTGCTTTGGAACCACATTCAAAGTCTGAAGGCCTTTATTTACTGTGCAACTCATTACGCTGAATTGTGACAATTTTAGAAGGCATAGGCAGGATTTAGAAGGTATAGGTAGGATTGCATAGAGGTTTAAATTAGGTATCCATAATCTCTTGGGCCATTGTCTATTTGTCTTTATTCCCACGGTATCAGACACCTGTCCAAAGGGCCACGACCTGCTTGCTGAGTGCAGCTTAAACCCATATCCCACTTGGAGGGGTCACTGGTGAACATCTCCCAGTTGGTTAGACTCTGCGCCTTTGGACAGATCTTGTCAACGTTTAATATTTTTGGATGAGATCATATATACAGGCCTCATGCCTCCACCTTCTCTCTCCTCCAGGGACCTCAGCTTCCATCCCCTCAGTAGGGGATTCCTTTAAGCCAAACACGACAGTTTGCACAGGCCCAATGGAAGCTAAGGAGTCCCAGGCTACGGGGGCATTACAAGAGCTTGCCACCCACATGGACAACCAAGAGGCAGCACAACATCAATACCTACATGAGCTTTCTGGACAGCTGGTGTCAATTCAAGGGACTCTAGCCACGCTCTTTCCTCTTCCCGTGGTGGTAGCACCTCCTACTCCACCAATCTAATCTTCGGTTCCTAATGGTTCTAGGTCCCGTCTTCAGCTGGCGTCACCGGAACGTTTTGATGGTAACCAGATGAGTAGCTAATGCCATGGTGCCCGGAGCAAGGGTATGTTTCGGCGCCCCCCATCCCCTGTACTGAATTGGGGGTGTGGCCAACATGTGGGAACATGTTACATTTGAAAATAAAACCTATTTTAAAATCCTAAGTTGGTCACAGAGGGCCTGATTTAGCAAGGATCTCAATTACAAAGCTGCACGCAGGCGATCCTTGCAATAATGCAAATGCAGCAGGAGGTTTATGACACACCCTGCTGCATTTGCAATCCCAGCACTGTGACAGAGGTCTCAGGCTCGGATCACCATTGCGACCATCAGTGGTCAAAGGTTGCGATGGTGAACGGCTTTGGGTGGCCAGCCAGCTGAGTAAGCCTCAGCTTACTCTGCCTGGCTGGCATGCGAGCCCCGAAGACTGTGTACGTCCATGCAGTCTCTGGGCTGCCCACTCCCGGAAAACGGGGCGGACACAGCGTTTCCGGCAACGGCAGCCAACCCCGCCCTTGCACCACCCCTTAAACGCCTCTGTCTGTCAATCAGGCAAAGCCATTCAAGGGTCTGCGTGCGATTAAGCAGGACCCATTCTGCACACTCACAGAATGGGTCCTGCTAATGCGCAGATTCCCGATAATTGGGAATCTGCGTTCAGTAGTGCACTTGCATGCACTGCTGAATCAGGCCCAGAATCCGTTCTGTTGTATTATTCATAAATACAATACTTAGATAGTGAGGTGCTGTAGTTTAAATGCGCTAAAAAAATAAGTGAACAGCTGTTTATAACATTTATTATAAAAAGCTAAATCACAAATAACTGTATAAACTGTATAAACTGTATAAACAAACAGCGGGGGTTACTCTTTAAATAATCAAACTCCCCAGACCCTTAGAACAGTGGTCGACACTAATGTCACTCATGTCAAATAGATATAAATATTTATGTCAACTTAATCTTTCTTGCTTTTGCAGCAGCAAAAGTGTCTATTATTGAATCAAAGTTAATTGTTGTGGCAGTCTCATGCTCAATGGAAAGGATGCTTAAGCAGGATAAGCGGTCTTGTCCAGTGTTTGCTCGGAGATAGTTTTTGATTTGCTTTAGCTTACTGAAAGAGCGCTCACATGTAGCAACTGTAACTGGTAAGGTAAGGAATATACGGATGGCAGTAGTGATGTTGAAGAAGGAATCATGGAGTTTGTGTGTATATACATTTTGAAACAGCTGGAGTGGAGTGAGAGATTGGAGGTTTGGAAATACAACCTTTCCATAACTTTGAAATGCTTCCAATTCACTTAACAATTCTTCAGGGTCAACATCCTCTTTATACTTCTCACAAAACAGTTGTGCCTTGTGCTTTAGCTCTTCTTTTTTCAGTGAAGCAAGATCAGCTCCATGTAAAAAAGCAAATATCTTGGACACGGACTGCATACTTGAAAAATCTCCAATTCAACTGGCTTAAAATGGCATCCATGATTTCCAGAATTGACCTTCGCATAGACTACTTTGCAGAAGGCACTGTGTCATTCTGTTGTTCTGATATGGATTCATCAAAGTGTTTTTTTCTTTTGTAGAGTCTTTTGTTAGGGAACATGGCTGGCACACCAATTTGGTCACATATCTTCTCTGCCTCAACCAGCCATCCATCAATGCTGGTTTCATCACGCATTGCCTGTATTGAAGCTGTCAGTCCATGCAAGTGTGATGAGCACTCATCCACCGAAATATCCCGCCTTTGAACAACCTTATTTATTCTATCTATAGTCTTCAATATTTTGTTCCACACCACCATCAGAACAATAAAGTTAAATGATTTTATTTGTTGTGAAAGACCTTTTGCCTCTGATATTGTTTCTGGAGTTAAAGAATTGTTGTTGCTGATTTCCTCACAAGCAGTAATGATGCCAGTGAAATTGTTACAAAGTGCATGTACAGCTTGGGCACGACTAGACCACCTTGTATTGCCCTGAGCTTTAACAGTGATGGATACATGCTCCTTAAGCAGACTCCATCGTTTAGTTGAGGATGAAAAAAACACAAATAGCCTCTGCACTGTACCAAAAAAATCTGATATCATTGGTAAAACAGCTGCTAAATGTGTTCCAACCAGGTTTAATGTATGAGCTAAGCAAGGAACAAAGGTAGCTAGGTTATTTATGTTTCTGAGTCTTGCTTGCACTCCACTGTAGGCTCCTGCCATGTTGCTGCCATTATCATATCCCTGACCACGACAATTCATGATGTCCAGTCCATCTTTTTCAATTTTATTTAAAATTTCTTCTGCAAGGTCTTCACCGGTCTTTGCAGTGGTGGCTATGAAATCTATAAAGCTTTCCACTGTTTCACAGGTGCCATCTTCAGTACAGTGAACATAATGAATTATTTGGGACAGTTGGTCAGTGTGGGATATATCCGGAGTACTGTCAAATAGCACTGCATAGTATTTCGCCATTTTGATCTTCTTGAGAATTGTATTTCTCACTTCACTACCAAGTAAGTTGATAAACTCATTCTGTATATCATTTTTCTAAATGATATTTTACAATTGGCACATGCTTGGATAACAGCTTCACTAATTTAATAAAGTTACCATCTTCTCTGTGGCCACGTAAAGCTAAATTATTCTCTGCCAAATACATTATGGCATCGAGGATGACTTTCAGAAACTCTCTCCATTTTTCTGCTTCACTTGCAATAGCTTTCTGCAAGTCACTATCAATTCTGGATGCTTTTGTAATGCGGTACTCCAACTCCCTCCATTTACATATGTTTACTTTGTGTGTTGGGGAATTTTCATGTTCCTGTATGCCTCGGGAAACATGGCTCCAGTCTTTGTATCCTGTTTTGGAATTGGCCATCGCTGAAACTGACTGCTGCCTAACTTTACCAAACAAAATACAGGGGAAACAAAATATAGCACTTGTTTTTCCATATACAAGCCATTTCCTTTCCACCATTTCACCATTGGCTGATCGTTTGATGAACCAAGTGCTGCAAAATCCTCTCCCACTAGGCTTACTCTCGGTCGCAGCCACTAGACATTTGTTCTGCTGTGGCCCAATCTGGACCAAGATGTCACGCAACTTATTTGACATAGGATTAGGCCATGTTGTTGGATCTTTTGGATCAATAGATGGACTAAAAGAAGCCAGAATGACTGCAAAATCTACAGTTCCAGAAGTTTCTAAATAAGTAGTATTGGCAGCCTGTATGAGGGTGGTGGAAGCTTGATTGGTGGCTGTTTGACCTTCAATGGTCAGAGTGTGTTCAGAGATGGCAGCTGGCATGGCAGGAAGGTAAACTTCACTTGGCACAGTGTGCTCACTAGAGATGGAGGTTCCCCTGGGAGGCAAACTGACTGTACAGGTCACAGTATGCTGTGAAGAAATGGAGGCACCACTGCTTGAAGCCTGGTCCATCACATCCTCAATCACTACATCTTTTTCTATCCCTTCACTATCCTCGCTGTCAGGGTTTGCTTTTCTAAACGATTCCTTCACTGAGTCAGACATCAATTTGTCTTGCTCTTTTTGAATTTTTGTTTTTTTTCTATAGTAAGAACCTGGCTTTTTCTGTCCTGACATCTTTGTTATATCTGGCATGGTGAAAATAATAGAATATATAACATATTACAGAAATAAACACCCTTAATTTATTTACCTACTTATTACTATTACATGTTAGGGTGCATGAAAGTGTCCATAGTGTTGTACAGAAGCAAAACGTAAAGGGCCATGGAATTAATAATGACCAATTGAAAGATGCAGACAGCAACAAGGCAAGGGTGAATACAGCAGTATGGCTAAGGTGTTAAAGCAAAACTAAGGAGGAAGCATGGAGGGTAGGTGAGGTATAGTAGGTTCAAAGTGGAATGAAAATCTCAGATAAAAATCCCCCACCTCTAGATAATGAGCTCTGGGGCCCAGTCAATGCGGTTGTCATTTACATTTAATCATGAAAACAAATACTACAAAATTCACAAAGAACTCATGCAGGATGTTAATTGCTAAATTATTAGAAATACAATAAATTTGCATTTGCTAGAAAATCCTCTTAAAAAAATAAGATTGCGAAATGTGTACTACAGATGTGTCCTCACACACCTTTCCTTTTTGCTTTGTATGGCAAGAGATGATCAGCATGGCTAAGGCCAAGATGCTCCACCATGGGTAGTGATTGGAGGGATTCCAACACTACCCATGCCGTAAAAGAAATTGGCAAAAAGTAGCAGGTTAAAGGAGAATATTTTAAGAAATATCACAAGGCATGGCTAAGTCACAGAGTCCATGGCAAGCTAAATAGGGCTATATGCTTGATTTTAGGAAAGGTGTATGTGGACACATATGGTTGCACCAGTATCCAGGAAGCACTGGCTCAGGCTGCGTTATGAATTTTTTTAAAAACTATAGTTCAAAGAATGATATGTGGTATAGTTACAACAAGGGCCATACAATATAGTCACAAAAAGATGTTCACAAAATTTGGCGCTGCCTCATATAGCAGCAGAAAAAAGATCACAATATAAGACACCAACTTACAGATAAATACATGAATACATAGGAAATGATCTTACAAGTCCGCGCTAATGAGAAGTTTCAAGATGATGAGCCTTGTTCATATACTCCCAACATATAGAAATCAGTCCATATGCAAAAAAACATAGAGAAAAAGACTCTTTCGTAATAAAGTTCTTATTGTCAATATGGTACACCTTCAGTGCTGAAAACGAATGGAGAAGTGAGACTAGTCCCAATCCAGAGTGGAGGTAGATAGTGGGAGAATAGTCAAAACATCCATAGAGAGTAGATCCACCCTGTGATCACAATAAATGGTGCTTACATGTAAGCTTACATGGATCAGGTATGGTGCACCCACGTAGCGGTTTCTTTAGGGGTCTCCTTTACCAATCATACATCTGCAGATTCCTCATATAAATGGGATCCACGGCACCCCAAAAATAAAGGGACCAAAACAATCACCACGGATAACTAACACTCCAAAGTTTATTAAAAAACCATAAAATCACAATAGACCTACCCTGTGGGCATCAAACAATCCTACAGCGTAAAGATGGATCCCGGGAATAACGCTAAAGTAGGTAGGTAGACCGCACAGGGTAGGAAAAAGTACAGACACTAGGACGTGTTTTGACGCTCTGCGGCGTCTTTATCAACTTTGATGTCTGCATAGATGAAGAAATATGCACCCTAAGTAAAGTGCCATATATATTAAATATAAAATATGATACAGAGCAATGTAGTGTTACTTACCACAGCGTGCAGCCTATTTGATTATACGGGCGCCATCTTGTTTGGAAAAACTACATTACCCATAAACTACTGCTAATATTTAAACTCGATGTCCAAATATTTAATTGAACATCACCATCACATGTCCACCCGAACGTCATAATAGTGTGACACGCACAACTACCTTCCGCGAGACATGCGGTAGCGTAAGCGCCATCTAGACGGCAATGCGCACCACGTGTTATTGCGGGCGCCATTTTTAACAAAAAACTACAACTCCCATAAGGTATATGGATTGGTTTTATTATACCATAGGACATCGTAATCACGTGTCTCTTCATCGCTCTCCCCACACCATTACCATGACGCAAATCATGTGGTGATGGAGGCAGAGGCCTGATGTGCACCACGTGATATCGTAGACCCCATTTCGATGAGGAAAACTACAAATCCCATGAAGATTTGCTAGGTTTAGGGGATAACAGCCTAATTAACCCCCTCATATTTTTGTTATAACCCCAGGTGGTGGACCTATGGTATTACACAATCCCTCTATCTAATCAAAATCCTAAATATAAAAAATATATAAAAAATATATAAAATATAGGACCTAAAGGTCATCTATTTGGTAACACTCCAATTTACATTATGTGGCACACACATATCATGGACTATATAATACATGACAAGCATATACATAAAGTCCAGTATGCTGCACATCTAGAAATAACCATAGTGTTATCACCGGTTTCCATCTTGTACATTATCCATAATGGACATATATTCAATATAATCAGATAAAAAATACTCTAATAAAAACACACATGAAAAAATACACATGAAAAAAAATATATATATAAAACATGAACTATAAAAACCACTTAACTTCAAAATCGGAATTTAATCCTTTAGGTTTAAGTGTTTGGAGTTCATATATACAGCGCATCTCTGTTTTAGCGAGTCTGATGTCTCTATCTCTGATACGCCAATTATCCCTAACACAGACAATGCCACAACAATATTTTAGACCCTTAATGGAACTATTGTGTTTCTCTTTAAAATGCATGGAGAAAGGATGGTTCATATGTCCTTTTTTAAATTAAATTTCGATTTTGAAGTTAAGTGGTATTTATTAGGGGTGAGCGGGTTCGGATTTCTGAAATCCGAACCCCCCCGAGCCCCCCCGATCCGAGTCCGATCCGAGTCAGGCTTGACTTTTCCCGCCTGACTCGGATCTGAAATCGAGGCAAAACGTCATCATCCCGCCTTCCGAGTTTTGGATCCTATATAAGGTACCCGCGTCGGCGCCATTTTCTCACTCGGCTGTGGACAGTGAAGAGGGAGGGTGGGAGTTAGGGCTGTGTAGTGTAGTGTAGTGTAGTGTAGTGCTGCTGTTGTCCACTACTTCAAAGTCCATAGGGGCTGGCTGTGTTGTGCTGTGCTGCTGTTGTTAATAGGGGCTGTGTCCACTACTTCAAAGTCCATAGGGGCTGGCTGGACTGTGTTGTGCAGTCAGTTCTCCATAGGGGCTGTGTCCACTCCAAAGTCCTGTGCAGTGTCCCAGTCCTAAAGGAGTGCTGTAGTGTTGTCCAGGGGGTGCTCTGTCCATCAGGGGTGCTCCCCCCAAGTGCTAAAAAAATAATATATTTTCTGTGTTTGTGAATTGTGTGCGCAGTAGCCGCACGTGCATCAACAAAGTAGTGCCAAGCGTGCGCCTGTGTCATAAGTAAAGGGCCGGCTGGCTTGAACGTTAAGGGTGCTGTAACCCCCGAAAGTACACTCCAGTCCAAACCAAAAAAAAAATTATTTTCTGTGTTTGTGAATTGTGTGCGCAGTAGCCGCACGTGCATCAACAAAGTAGTGCCAAGCGTGCACCTGTGTCATAAGTAAAGGGCCGGCTGGCTTGACCGTTAAGGGTGCTGTAACCCCCGAAAGTACACTCCAGTCCAAACCAAAAAAAAAATTATTTTCTGTGTTTGTGAATTGTGTGCGCAGTAGCCGCACGTGCATCAACAAAGTAGTGCCAAGCGTGCGCCTGTGTCATAAGTAAAGGGCCGGCTGGCTTGACCGTTAAAGGGTGCTGTAACCCCCAAAGTACACTCCAGTCCAAACCCCAAAAAAAATTATTTTCTGTGTTTGTGAATTGTGTGCGCAGTAGCCGCACGTGCATCAACAAAGTAGTGCCAAGCGTGCGCCTGTGTCATAAGTAAAGGGCCGGCTGGCTTGACCGTTAAGGGTGCTGTAACCCCCGAAAGTACACTCCAGTCCAAACCAAAAAAAAATTATTTTCTGTGTTTGTGAATTGTGTGCGCAGTAGCCGCACGTGCATCAACAAAGTAGTGCCAAGCGTGCGCCTGTGTCATAAGTAAAGGGCCGGCTGGCTTGACTGTTAAGGGTGCTGTAACCCCCGAAAGTACACTCCAGTCCAAACCAAAAAAAAAATTATTTTCTGTGTTTGTGAATTGTGTGCGCAGTAGCCGCACGTGCATCAACAAAGTAGTGCCAAGCGTGCACCTCTGTCATAAGTAAAGGGCCGGCTGGCTTGACCGTTAAGGGTGCTGTAACCCCCGAAAGTACACTCCAGTCCAAACCAAAAAAAAAATTATTTTCTGTGTTTGTGAATTGTGTGCGCAGTAGCCGCACGTGCATCAACAAAGTAGTGCCAAGCGTGCGCCTGTGTCATAAGTAAAGGGCCGGCTGGCTTGACCGTTAAAGGGTGCTGTAACCCCCAAAGTACACTCCAGTCCAAACCAAAAAAAATTTATTTTCTGTGTTTGTGAATTGTGTGCGCAGTAGCCGCACGTGCATCAACAAAGTAGTGCCAAGCGTGCGCCTGTGTCATAAGTAAAGGGCCGGCTGGCTTGACCGTTAAGGGTGCTGTAACCCCCGAAAGTACACTCCAGTCCAAACCCCAAAAAAATTATTTTCTGTGTTTGTGAATTGTGTGCGCAGTAGCCACACGTGCATCAACAAAGTAGTGCCAAGCGTGCGCCTGTGTCATAAGTAAAGGGCCGGCTGGCTTGACCGTTAAGGGTGCTGTAACCCCCGAAAGTACACTCCAGTCCAAACCAAAAAAAAAATATTTTCTGTGTTTGTGAATTGTGTGCGCAGTAGCCGCACGTGCATCAACAAAGTAGTGCCAAGCGTGCGCCTGTGTCATAAGTAAAGGGCCGGCTGGCTTGACCGTTAAGGGTGCTGTAACCCCCGAAAGTACACTCCAGTCCAAACCAAAAAAAAATTATTTTCGGTGTTTGTGAATTGTGTGCGCAGTAGCCGCACGTGCATCAACAAAGTAGTGCCAAGCGTGTACCTGTGTCATAAGTAAAGGGCCGGCTGGCTTGACCGTTAAGGGTGCTGTAACCCCCGAAAGTACACTCCAGTCCAAACCAAAAAAAAAATTATTTTCTGTGTTTGTGAATTGTGTGCGCAGTAGCCGCACGTGCATCAACAAAATAGTGCCAAGCGTGCGCCTGTGTCATAAGTAAAGGGCCGGCTGGCTTGACCGTTAAAGGGTGCTGTAACCCCCAAAGTACACTCCAGTCCAAACCAAAAAAAAAATTATTTTCTGTGTTTGTGAATTGTGTGCGCAGTAGCCGCACGTGCATCAACAAAGTAGTGCCAAGCGTGCGCCTGTGTCATAAGTAAAGGGCCGGCTGGCTTGACCGTTAAAGGGTGCTGTAACCCCCGAAAGTACACTCCAGTCCAAACCAAAAAAAAATTATTTTCTGTGTTTGTGAATTGTGTGCGCAGTAGCCGCACGTGCATCAACAAAGTAGTGCCAAGCGTGCGCCTGTGTCATAAGTAAAGGGCCGGCTGGCTTGACCGTTAAGGGTGCTGTAACCCCCGAAAGTACACTCCAGTCCAAACCAAAAAAAAAATTATTTTCTGTGTTTGTGAATTGTGTGCGCAGTAGCCGCACGTGCATCAACAAAGTAGTGCCAAGCGTGCGCCTGTGTCATAAGTAAAGGGCCGGCTGGCTTGACCGTTAAAGGGTGCTGTAACCCCCGAAAGTACACTCCAGTCCAAACCAAAAAAAAATTATTTTCTGTGTTTGTGAATTGTGTGCGCAGTAGCCGCACGTGCATCAACAAAGTAGTGCCAAGCGTGCGCCTGTGTCATAAGTAAAGGGCCGGCTGGCTTGACCGTTAAGGGTGCTGTAACCCCCGAAAGTACACTCCAGTCCAAACCCCAAAAAAATTATTTTCTGTGTTTGTGAATTGTGTGCGCAGTAGCCACACGTGCATCAACAAAGTAGTGCCAAGCGTGCGCCTGTGTCATAAGTAAAGGGCCGGCTGGCTTGACCGTTAAGGGTGCTGTAACCCCCGAAAGTACACTCCAGTCCAAACCAAAAAAAAAATATTTTCTGTGTTTGTGAATTGTGTGCGCAGTAGCCGCACGTGCATCAACAAAGTAGTGCCAAGCGTGCGCCTGTGTCATAAGTAAAGGGCCGGCTGGCTTGACCGTTAAGGGTGCTGTAACCCCCGAAAGTACACTCCAGTCCAAACCAAAAAAAAATTATTTTCGGTGTTTGTGAATTGTGTGCGCAGTAGCCGCACGTGCATCAACAAAGTAGTGCCAAGCGTGTACCTGTGTCATAAGTAAAGGGCCGGCTGGCTTGACCGTTAAGGGTGCTGTAACCCCCGAAAGTACACTCCAGTCCAAACCCCAAAAAAATTATTTTCTGTGTTTGTGAATTGTGTGCGCAGTAGCCACACGTGCATCAACAAAGTAGTGCCAAGCGTGCGCCTGTGTCATAAGTAAAGGGCCGGCTGGCTTGACCGTTAAGGGTGCTGTAACCCCCGAAAGTACACTCCAGTCCAAACCAAAAAAAAAATATTTTCTGTGTTTGTGAATTGTGTGCGCAGTAGCCGCACGTGCATCAACAAAGTAGTGCCAAGCGTGCGCCTGTGTCATAAGTAAAGGGCCGGCTGGCTTGACCGTTAAGGGTGCTGTAACCCCCGAAAGTACACTCCAGTCCAAACCAAAAAAAAATTATTTTCGGTGTTTGTGAATTGTGTGCGCAGTAGCCGCACGTGCATCAACAAAGTAGTGCCAAGCGTGTACCTGTGTCATAAGTAAAGGGCCGGCTGGCTTGACCGTTAAGGGTGCTGTAACCCCCGAAAGTACACTCCAGTCCAAACCAAAAAAAAAATTATTTTCTGTGTTTGTGAATTGTGTGCGCAGTAGCCGCACGTGCATCAACAAAATAGTGCCAAGCGTGCGCCTGTGTCATAAGTAAAGGGCCGGCTGGCTTGACCGTTAAAGGGTGCTGTAACCCCCAAAGTACACTCCAGTCCAAACCAAAAAAAAAATTATTTTCTGTGTTTGTGAATTGTGTGCGCAGTAGCCGCACGTGCATCAACAAAGTAGTGCCAAGCGTGCGCCTGTGTCATAAGTAAAGGGCCGGCTGGCTTGACCGTTAAAGGGTGCTGTAACCCCCGAAAGTACACTCCAGTCCAAACCAAAAAAAAATTATTTTCTGTGTTTGTGAATTGTGTGCGCAGTAGCCGCACGTGCATCAACAAAGTAGTGCCAAGCGTGCGCCTGTGTCATAAGTAAAGGGCCGGCTGGCTTGACCGTTAAGGGTGCTGTAACCCCCGAAAGTACACTCCAGTCCAAACCAAAAAAAAAATTATTTTCTGTGTTTGTGAATTGTGTGCGCAGTAGCCGCACGTGCATCAACAAAGTAGTGCCAAGCGTGCGCCTGTGTCATAAGTAAAGGGCCGGCTGGCTTGACCGTTAAAGGGTGCTGTAACCCCCGAAAGTACACTCCAGTCCAAACCAAAAAAAAATTATTTTCTGTGTTTGTGAATTGTGTGCGCAGTAGCCGCACGTGCATCAACAAAGTAGTGCCAAGCGTGCGCCTGTGTCATAAGTAAAGGGCCGGCTGGCTTGACCGTTAAGGGTGCTGTAACCCCCGAAAGTACACTCCAGTCCAAACCAAAAAAAAAATTATTTTCTGTGTTTGTGAATTGTGTGCGCAGTAGCCGCACGTGCATCAACAAAGTAGTGCCAAGCGTGCGCCTGTGTCATAAGTAAAGGGCCGGCTGGCTTGACCGTTAAAGGGTGCTGTAACCCCCAAAGTACACTCCAGTCCAAACCAAAAAAAAAAATATTTTCTGTGTTTGTGAATTGTGTGCGCAGTAGCCGCACGTGCATCAACAAAGTAGTGCCAAGCGTGCGCCTGTGTCATAAGTAAAGGGCCGGCTGGCTTGACCGTTAAAGGGTGCTGTAACCCCCGAAAGTACACTCCAGTCCAAACCAAAAAAAAATTATTTTCTGTGTTTGTGAATTGTGTGCGCAGTAGCCGCACGTGCATCAACAAAGTAGTGCCAAGCGTGCGCCTGTGTCATAAGTAAAGGGCCGGCTGGCTTGACCGTTAAAGGGTGCTGTAACCCACAAAGTACACTCCAGTCCAAACCAAAAAAAAAATTATTTTCTGTGTTTAGCCGCACGTATATATCAAATCGATATAACATAAATGGAGGACCAAACTTTCTCCGATAAAAATAAAATAGAGAAAGATCAAGAACCACTTCCTCCTAGTGCTGAAGCTGCTGCCACTAGTCATGACATAGACGATAACATGCCATCAACGTCGTCTGCCAAGGCCGATGCCCAATGTCATAGTAGAGGGCACATACAATCCCAAATGGCAAAGTTCAGGAAAATGACCTTGAAAAAGACATTTAAATCAGCTGAAGAGAAACGTAAACTTGCCAATATGCCATTTACAACACGGAGTGGCAAGGAACGGCTAAGGTCGATCCCTAGTATGTTCATGACTAGTGGTTCAGCTTCACATGACGATGGAAGCCCTCCTCCCACTAAAAAAATCAAAAGAGTTAAGCTGGCAAAAGCACAGCGAAGAACTGTGCTTTCTAAGAAGATATCACAAATCCCCAAGGAGAGTCCAAGTGTGGTGGTGGTTGCGATGCCTGACCTTCCCAGCACTGGACGGGAAGAGGTGGCTCTTTCCACCATTTGCACGCCCCCTGCAAGTGCTGAAAGGAGCACCCACAGTCCACTTGCTGATATGCAAATTGAAGATGTCACTGTTGAAGTACAACAGGATGAGGATACTGGTGTAGCTGGCGCTGAGGAGGAAGTTGGCGAGGAGGATTCTGATGGTGATGTGGTTTGTTTAAATCAGGCTCCGGGGGAGACAGTTGTTGTCCGTGGGATGAAAAAGCCCATCACGGTCATGCCTGGGCAGAAGACCAAACATTCCACCTCTTTGGTCTGGCAATATTTCTATCCAAATCCGGACAACAACTGTCTTGCCATATGTACCATATGTAAAGGTGAAATAAGTAGGGGTAGGGACGTCAACCACCTAGGAACATCCTCCCTTATACGGCACCTGCAGCGCGTTCATAAAAAGTTACTATCAAGTTCAGAAACTTTGGCTAAGACCGTAAGCAGTCCAGGGACACCTAAATCCCGTTGTCCTGTTGTATCCAAGCGCCTGCAAACCACACCGTCAACTCCCTCCTCGTCAATTTCCTCCTTAGTTAGGATCGGAAGTAGTCCTGCAGGCCATGTCACTGGCATGACTGACTCTCCTATCCGGGATTCCTCCGGAGGATCCTGCATTGCTACGCCTACTGCTGCCGCTGCTGCTGTTGCTGCTGCTGGGAGTCGTTCATCATCCCAGAGAGGAAGTAGGAACACCACTACTTTTACTAAACAATTGACCCTCCAACAGTCCTTAGCGAGGAGGATGAAGTACGACAGCAGTCATCCTGAAGGAAAACGTATAACTGAGGCCTTGACTGCTATGTTGGTGTTAGACGTGCGTCCGGTATCCGCCATTAGTGCAGTGGGATTTAGACAATTGATGGAGGTAGTGTGTCCCTGGTTCCAAATCCCGTCTAGATTCCACTTCACTAGGCAGGCGATACCGAGACTGTACAGAAACGTCAGAAAAAGTGTCCTCAGTGTCCTGAAAAATGCCGTTGTACACAATGTCCACTTAACCACGGACATGTGGACAAGTGGAACAGGGCAGACTAAGGACTATATGACTGTGACAGCCCACTGGGTAGATGTATCACCTTACGCAGCAACAGCAGCAGCGTCACCAGTAGCAGCATCTCAGAAATGCCAGCTCGTTACAAGGCAGGCTACGCTGTGTATCACCGGTTTCAGTAAGAGGCACACCGCCGACAACCTCTTAGAGAAACTGAGGGAAATCATCGCCCAGTGGCTTACCCCACTTAGACTCTCCTGGGGATTTGTGATATCTGACAACGCCACCAATATTGTGCGGGCATTACATCTGGGCAAATTCCAGCACGTCCCATGTTTTGCTCACACAATAAACTTGGTGGTGCAGAATTTTCTGAAAAGCGACAGGGGCGTGCAGGAGACGCTTTGGGTGGCCCGAAAAATTTCTGGCCACTTTCGCCATTCAGCGACTGCGTGCCGAAGACTGGAGCGCCAGCAAACACTCTTGAACCTGCCCCGCCATCACCTGAAGCAAGAGGTTGTGACGCGGTGGAACTCAACCCTCTATATGCTTCAGAGGATGGAGGAGCAGCAAAAGGCCATACAAGCCTATACATCCACCTATGACATAGGCAAAGGAGGGGGTATGCACCTGACTCAAGCGCAGTGGAGAATGATTTCCGTGTTGTGCAAGGTTCTCCAGCCCTTCGAACTTGCCACACGTGAAGTCAGTTCAGACACTGCCAGCTTGAGTCAGGTCATTCCCCTCATCAGGCTTTTGCAGAAGCAGCTGGAGAAAGTGAAGGAGGAGCTAAGACGGAGCGATTCCGCTCGGCATGTGGGACTTGTGGATGAAGCCCTTCATTCGCTTTGCCAGGATTCCAGGGTGGTCAATCTGTTGAAATCAGACCACTACGTTTTGGCCACCGTGCTCGATCCTAGGTTTAAAGCCTATGTGGTGTCTCTCTTTCCGGCCGACACAAGCCTGCAGAGGTGCAAAGACCTGCTGGTGAACACACTGTCAGCTGAAGCGGAACGTGACACGTCAACGGCTCCTTCTTCATTTTCTCCTGCAACTGGGGCTGCCAGGAAAAAACTTAGGTATCCTAAGCAACCCGCTGGCGGTGATGCAGGGCAGGCAGGACCAAGTTTGGACATCTGGTCCGGACTGAAGGACCTGGCAACAATTTCTGACATGTCTACTGTCACTGCATATGATACTGTCACCATTGACAGAATGGTGGAGGATTACATCGGTGACAGCATCCAAGTAGGCATGGCAGACAGTCCATACCTGTACTGGCAGGAAAAAGAGGCAATTTGGAGGCCCCTGTACAAACTGGCTCTATTTTACCTGAGTTGCCCCCCCTCCAGTGTGTACTCCGAAAGAGTGTTTAGTGCAGCCGGGAACCTTGTCAGCGAAAGGCGTAGGAGGTTGCTTCCACAGAATGTGGAGAAGATGATGTTCATCAAAATGAATTATCAGCTCTTCCAGGGAGACCAGCCTCCAGAAGGTACAGAGGGACCTGTGGTGGTGGATTCAAGTGGGGACGAGTTAATACTTTGTGAGGATGAGGATGTACACACTGAAGAGGGTGAGGAATCGGTGGATGAGGAGGATGAGGATGACATCTTGCCTCCATAGAGCCAGTTTGTGCAGGGACACATTAATTGCCAGCTTGTTTTGTGGGGGCCCAAACGAACCAATCATTTCAGCCACAGTTGTGTGGCAGACCCTGGCGCTGAAATGATTGGTTTGTTAAAGTGTGCATGTCCTGTTTATACAACATAAGGGTGGGTGGGAGGGCCCAAAGACAATTCCATCTTGCACCTCTTTTTTTTCTTTGCATTATGTACAGTTTGGGGCCTAGTTTTTCAAACTGCCATCCTGTCTGCCACTGCAGTTTCACGCCTAGATGGGTCACGTGTTTGTGCCGCCCACTCGTGTCGCTTAGCATAGTCATCCAGCTACCTCGGTGCAACGTTTTGGACATAAAAACACTATTGTGAGGTGTGAGGTGTTCAGAATAGACTGGAAATGAGTGGAAATTAAGGTTATTGAGGTTAATAATAGCATAGGAGCAGAAAAACCTACAAATTCTGTGATTTTAGCTGTTTTTATGCTTTTTTTCAAAAAAATACAGATCCAAAACACAAAACCCAGAACCCAAAACACGGAAGGGTGGTTTTGGCAAAACCAATCCAGATCCAAAACACGAAGAAAGATCCAGATCCAAAACCAAAACACAAAACACGAAAAGTGGCCGGTGCACACCCCTAGTATTTATAGAGCATGTTTTATATATATATATTTTTTTTCATGTGTATTTTTTCATGTGTGTTTTTATTAGAGTATTTTTTATCTGATTATATTGAATATATGTCCATTATGGATAATGTACAAGATGGAAACCGGTGATAACACTATGGTTATTTCTAGATGTGCAGCATACTGGACTTTATGTATATGCTTGTCATGTATTATATAGTCCATGATATGTGTGTGCCACATAATGTAAATTGGAGTGTTACCAAATAGATGACCTTTAGGTCCTATATTTTATATATTTTTTATATATTTTTTATATTTAGGATTTTGATTAGATAGAGGGATTGTGTAATACCATAGGTCCACCACCTGGGGTTATAACAAAAATATGAGGGGGTTAATTAGGCTGTTATCCCCTAAACCTAGCAAATCTTCATGGGATTTGTAGTTTTCCTCATCGAAATGGGGTCTACGAAATCACGTGGTGCACATCAGGCCTCTGCCTCCATCACCACATGATTTGCGTCATGGTAATGGTGTGGGGAGAGCGATGAAGAGACACGTGATTACGATGTCCTATGGTATAATAAAACCAATCCATATACCGTATGGGAGTTGTAGTTTTTTGTTAAAAATGGCACCCGCAATAACACGTGGTGCGCATTGCCGTCTCGCGGAAGGTAGTTGTGCGTGTCACACTATTATGACATTCGGGTGGACATGTGATGGTGATGTAGAATTAAATATTTGGACATCGAGTTTAAATATTAGCAGTAGTTTATGGGTAATGTAGTTTTTCCAAACAAGATGGTGCCCGTATAATCAAATAGACTGCACGCTGTGGTAAGTAACACTACATTGCTCTGTATCATATTTTATATTTAATATATGTGGCACTTTACTTAGGGTGCATATTTCTTCATCTATGCAGACATCAAAGTTGATAAAGACGCCGCAGAGCGTCAAAACGCGCCCTAGTGTCTGTATTTTTCCTACCCTGTGCGGTGTACCTACCTACTTTAGTGTTATTCCCGGGATCCATCTTTACGCTGTAGGATTGTTTGATGCACACAGGGTAGGTCTATTGTGATTTTATGGTTTTTTAAAAAACTTTGGAGTGTTAGTTATCCGTGGTGATTGTTTTGGTCCCTTTATTTTTGGAGTGCCGTGGATCCCATTTATATGAGGAATCTGCAGATGTATGATTGGTAAAGGAGACCCCTAAAGAAACCGCTACGTGGGTGCACCATACCTGATCCATGTAAGCTTACATGTAAACACCATTTATTGTGATCACAGGGTGGATCTACTCTCTATGGATGTTTTGACTATTCTCCCACTATCTACCTCCACTGTGGATTGGGACTAGTCTCACTTCTCCATTCGTTTTCAGCACTGAAGGTGTACCATAGTGACAATAAGAACTTTATTACGAAAGAGCCTTTTTCTCTATGTTTTTTTGCATATGGACTGATTTCTATATGTTGGGAGTATATGAACAAGGCTCATCATCTTGAAACTTCTCATTAGCGCGGACTTGTAAGGGCCATACAATGACCTACAAACTTTAAATCACACTAATATCTCTTTCACACTGCAATCAATAACCCGAGTTCTTGCATGTGAATGCACAGCAACCCTGGTTATTGTGCAGTGTGAAAGCACCCCAGTGAAATGACCCGGGTCCAGTGACCCAACATTTCAACCTCGGTAATGAGCAGGATCGAACATAGGTTCAACCCGGCCCGTTGTGCTGTGTGAACGGGTATCCTGGGGCGATGCAACTCAGGTCCCGTTCATTGCATAGGAAGAGGCGGCGCTTGGAGATCATTTCATCTCCAACCGCCGCCTCAGGATGTGTCGTTGGTGTTGTCACTAACCCGGCGATATGCTGTGTCAGGCAGCCAGTCTGAAAGGGGTCTCAGTCGGTTTGCACCCCTGTACAAAATCCCAGGTGCGATCCGTCAATGCGGTGTGAAAGCGGTATCACCTGATGGAAGTGGAACCAATTACTGTACAATAATATAAATATAATTAGTAATTAGTCTATTATTATGATTCAATTATGGTTTAGTTATAGTGTTACAAATAATATAGTTATATTTACTTTTTCCTATGATATTGGTATTGTTGTTTGAATTTATTTTGAATACATAAATATTTTATATAATTTTTCTCATTAGAATTTAAATTCTTGACATCGAAATGTTTTATTATCTTAAAGCAAACTAAGCTTTACAAATATAAATACATTTTAGTTCACATTTTAATCAAACTGTATTTGGCCATCTGCAAGGTGACCTCATTCAGATGGGTACCTACACTAATTCTCTTATAATATACTTACTTAGAAGAAGGAAGGAGCTTGGATTGCACGTTAGAATGGGCTAGTATAGGTAAGTTCTGGATAAATTGATACTTTGTGTTAGTATAGGGATGTTCGTGACCCATCTGATGAGACTTACCTGGGCGCAGTAGATGAGCCCACATCTTCATCAAAATAATTTTTATTGTCAGTACTCTTAGTGTGCACCTGCATTTTTCTTTTACCTACATGGTACTTCCCTCGCTAGCATTTGCCTACAGGTTATAAATAATGACAGGACTCAGCCATCATTTAATAAACACAATCTATATACCATACAGTTATATAAGACATACCGTCCCTCTCTAAGTGATAGGCTGCAAATGGTTGGTTCGTCCACTGTGCTCTTCCAGTTATTTCACCTGGGAATCGGATAAGTGAAGGCAGTTCTAGAAGGAGGTTTCTAAAAAGCAAAAATAAAATAAATAATCACCTCCCCCTCCAGATTAAGGAGCCTATTTATCAAGTCAGTTTTTCTTAAAATTATGCAGATTCTACAGTTTCTGCATAATTTTATGTTTTAGCCTAATGCAGGAGAATTCACAGGAATCTCTTGCAGTAGGCCCTTTAGTGCTGCAGGTCACAGTTCCCATTATTATCAATGGGGATTACAATCTGACCCCTTTATACCAAACTCCAATAAGCAAAGCTTTTCAGAGTTTGGACCAGCTTTAGATGACGTAAACTGCTTTATGCCTATGGCGGCATATTTGCAGGAGAGGGATTTTACAATCCCTCTCCCACAGCCTCCGGAAACTGACACTGTGCACATGCGCAGTGTCAGATTCCCGCAGAGGAGTCTTTCACAAGATGTGAAAGACTCCTTTGATGTAGCCAGGATCTAACTCACAGGAATAGTAGTTATTGCTACTGCTGTCCCTTTGAGTTTTCTTTATTATAGAGAGGAGGATTTCATAATGGGGGCGAAGTGCTGATAGTGCTGCTATAACCTAGAGCCATCGTCATTAATACAGAAAAGGGCTAATTATCACTTTAAATAATTTTTAAGGACAGAAACTCTTTGATAAATGGGGGCCATAGATTGTAAGCTCCACAGGAACAGGGACCCATGTGCATGGTCAAATATTCTCTGTAAGGCGCTGTGGAATATGCGTGCGTTATATAAATAACCGATAATTTTATATATATATTATATATATACAGTCAGGTCCATAAATATTGGGACATTGACAGAATTTTCAGATTTTGGCCTCTATTCACCACCACAATGGTTTTGAAATGAAACTAACAAGATGTGCTTTAACTGCAGACTTTCAGATTTAATTTGAGGGTAATTACATCCAAATCGGGTGAACGGTGTAGGAATTACAACAGTTTCAATATGTGCCTCCCACTTTTTAAGGGGCCAAAAGTAATGGGACTATCAACTCAAAAGCTATTTCATGGACAGGTGTGGGCTATTCCCTCATTATTTCATTATCAATTAAGCAGGTAAAAGGTCTGGAGTTGATTCTAGGTGTGACATTTGCATTTGGAATCAGTTGCTGTCAACTCTCAATATGAGATCCAAAGAGCTGTCACTATCAGTGAAGCAAGCCATCATTAGGCTGAAAAATCAAAACAAACCCATCAGAGAGATAGCAAAAACATTAGGTGTGGCCAAATCAACTGTTTGGAACATTCTTAAAAAGAAAGAATGCACCGGAGAGCTCAGCAACACCAAAAGACCCGGAAGACCACGGAAAACAACTGTGGTGGATGACAAAATAATTATTTCCCTGGTGAAGAAAAACCCCTTCACAACAGTTGGCCAAATCAAGAACACTCTCCACGAGGTAGATGTATATGTGTCAAAGTCAACAATCAAGAGAAGACTTCACAAGAGTGAATATAGAGGGTTCACAACAAGATGCAAACCATTGGTGAGCCACAAAAACAGGAAGCCCAGATTAGAGTTTGCCAAACAACATATAAAAAAGCCATTACAGTTCTGGAACAACATCCTATGGACAGATGAGACAAAGATCAACTTGTACCAGAGTGATGGGAAGAGAAGAGAAGGAAAGGAACTGCTCATGATCCAAAACATACCACCTCATCAGTGAAGCATGGTGGTGGTAGTGTCATGGCGTGGGCATGTATGGCTAACAATGGAACTGGTTCCCTTGTATTTATTGATGATGTGACTGCTAACAAAAGCAGCAGAATGAATTCTGAAATGTTTCGGGCAATATTATATGCTCATATTCAGTCAAATGCTTCAGAACTCATTGGACGGAGCTTCACAGTGTAGATGGACAATGACCCGAAGCATACTGCAAAAGCAACCAAAGAGTTTTTTAAGGCTAAAAAGTGGAATGTTATGCAATGGCCAAGTCAATCCCCTGACCTGAATCCGATTGAGCATGCATTTCACTTGATGGAGACAAAACTGAAGGGAAAATGCCCTAAGAACAAACAGGAACTGAAGACATTTGCAGTAGAGGCCTGGCAGAGCATCACCAGGGATGAAACCCAGCGTCTGGTGATGTGTATGCGTTCCAGACTTCAGGCTGTAATTACCTGCAAAGGATTTGCAACAAAGTATTAAAAAGTGAAAGTTAGATTTAGGATTGTTTAGTTTGTCCCATTACTTTTGGCCCCTTAAAAAGTGGGAGGAACATATAGAAACCGTTGTAATTCCTACACCGTTCACCTGATTTGGATGTAATTACCCTCAAATTAAATCTGAAAGTCTGCAGTTAAAGCACATCTTGTTTGTTTCATTTCAAAGCCATTGTGGTGGTGAATAGAGGCCAAAATATGAAAATTCTGTCAATGTCCCAATATTTATGGACCTGACTGTATATATATATATTGTGATAGGATCATTGGTAAAGTGGTCTGTGGCAGGTACATTTGTCCCAGATTCCTGTCTTATATGTTTTAAACCCCCAGGAGAAAGTCTGCAGTGTAGCAGGCTTGAGTTTCGGCTTTTTGAAAAGCCGGTTTGGGTCCTGGGGGTTGTGGGTGAGAGGAGAGGGAGGGCTCCACCCACGGCCACTCCTGGTTTTGGTTCTCGCAGCCTGGTAACAGGCTTGTTAGGGTTCCCACCTGAGAGTGGCCAATATAAGCCTTGTGTGTTTAGGCCTGAGGTTCTCACCTGGGAGAGCAGACAGGGAGTTTGCTCAGAGACACTTGAAAACCTAACTGTGAGTGTTGTGCTGTGCCTTTGTTGCTGGTGAGGGCATTAGGCCCTGCCAGGTTCTGGTAGTGAGGGAACTACATGTGAAGTTAGTGCCCCGACAGGGCTAGGATTTATGTTTATGTTTTCTTTATATTTCTGACATTGTACAATAAAGACTGGCGCCGACCAGCTTGTACTTGCATCCAGACTGGTGTGCTGCTTCCCTGCTGCTGTGTGTGTGTGTAAGGAAGGAGTCCTCTACCCAGGAGAGGGACCCCCTAACCTAACTGTGTCACAATATGGTGGAGAATGCGGGCACCCACACACACTGAAGTTGCAGCGAGAGGAAAACTTTCCGTTTAAAAAAAGGGACAGACACCCAATTGGTGAGTGTGGAAATAACACTGTGTCCTTGGAGTCCCATAGAGGAGGCGTCAGCCAATGCTCAGAGAGGCAAGGTTCAGCTTCCAACCTACACCCCAGGACAAAATGGAGGACATTATTAAGGCCTTGCTCCAAGCTACAGCAGCTCAGCAGGAGACAAACAAACTTCAGCAGGAATCTACCAGAGCTCAGCAGGAGACTAACAGACTTCAACAGGTCGCCATTGAGGAAACCCACCAGGCCTTATCGGAAAACAGCCAGGCCATAAGAGAGGTGGTACAGCACCTGGTCGCCCGGCCCAGAGAGGTTACTGCTGGTCCTCCCACCCCCACTCACTCCGTACGAGCCAGTCACTTCCTCCAAAAGATGACTTCGGGCGATGATGTGGAGGCCTATCTCGCCGCATTTGAAAGAACGGCCGAAAGGGAGAGTTGGCCCAAGGAGCAGTGGGCAAGTCTGGTGGCACCTTTTTTGTCTGGGGAGCCACAAAAGGCCTATTTCGACTTATGCCTGGCTGATGCCAAGGACTATAAAAAACTAAAACAGGAGATCCTAACTCGCTTGGGAGTCACCACCTTTGTTCGTGCCCAACGGGTCCACCGCTGGGAGTTCCATAGGGACAAGCCTCCACGTTCACAGTTGCATGACCTCGTCCATCTGTCCTCAAAATGGCTACAGCCCAAGACGCTGACGGGACCACAGATCGTGGAAAGGGTCGTGATGGACCGGTACCTGTGATCATTACCTGTGACTCTGCACAAGTGGGTGAGCCATGCAGACCCTAAGTCCGCAGACCAGTTGGTCGAGCTGGTGGAGAGGTATGTGGCGGCTGAGGAGCTGATGAGTATGCCCCACCAACACTGGTAAGACTGTTCCAGGGGAGAAGGGTGCTGGGCGGTGGAATGTACCTAAGACTGAGGGTGTAGAACCTGGAGACAGGCCTGCCAGGCCAGGAAGGTTCTTGCCCCATAAACGACTAGACATTAATATGACTCAGTGTTTCCGATGTGGTGGCTTTGGCCATATTGCCGCTAATTGTTCACTTACAACTGAACCTATGCAATGTGATACTGCTCATGTCTACCGCAGGGGGTCTTTCTTTGCACATACAGCCTGTACGGCTGACCGGCAGGCTGAGACTGATAAGCACATGTGTGTACTCACTGTAGATGGCAACCGAGTAGAGGCACTGTTAGACTCTGGTAGCTTGGTGACACTTATAAAAGCTGAGCTGGTGAACCCCTTGAGGCATACAGGGAAAACTGTTGGTGTGACCTGCATACATGGGGATACTCGATATTATGTTACGGCCGAGGTGAACATCGAGACACCATGTGACTCTGCTATAGTTTCTGTGGGTTTGGTGCATGGTCTGGTGTATGATGCAATATTGGGGAGAGACTTTGCTCACTTCTGGAAGTTGTGGGAAAGTCGTTTTGTTCCAGAGGTGAACAACCCCGATCCAATTGAGAAGGTTGTCGATGTAGTGGAGGAGGGAGTTTCTTCTGAGTCAGAGTTATTCCCTTTTTCTACTATGGTTGGCGAACTAGAGAATGCGGAACGTGACGGTGGCCCGCCAACTGATGTGCCTCCCATTGAGGTGGGAAGTGTTGTTGGGCCAGGTGATCGTCTGCCTGATTTAGAGGTCAGAAGAGAGGTCTTTGCCGTGGAGCAGTTGAATGACCCTACTTTGGTAAAAGCCAGGGAGAATGTAAAAGTAGTTGATGGTAAACCCGTAGACCCTGATAGTCCTTTGTCCTATCCCCACATGGCAATGTGTCAGGATTTGTTATATCAGGTGACTAAGAAGGGGGAAGATATTGTGGAACAACTAATAGTTCCCAAAGCCTACAGAAGAACAGTGTTGGATCTGGCCCATTGTCATGTAACGGCAGGCCATCTAGGGGTAGAGAAAACCACTGAGCGAATAATGCAGAGGTTTTTCTGGCCCGGGCTTCATAAAGAGGTGTCTGACTTTTGCGCATCCTGTCCTGAGTGTCAGTATCATGCTCCCAGGCCACATTTTAAGGGTCCACTAGTTCCATTGCCTATTATAGAGGTGCCGTTTGAAAGAATAGCGATGGATTTGGTTGGACCCTTAATGAAGTCTGCCAGGGGACACCAGTATAATCTGGTCATAATGGATTACGCTACCAGGTACCCGGAAGCGATCCCGTTGCGCAATACGTCAACCAAGACCATTGCCAGAGAGCTAGTTCATGTCTTTAGCAGGCTAGGTATACCCAAGGAGATACTAACTGACCAGGGTACACCGTTTATGTCAAAAGTCATGAAAGAGTTATGCCGCCTGTTCAAAATCGAACAGTTAAGAACTTCGGTTTATCACCCCCAAACCGATGGGCTGGTCAAGAGGTTTAACAAGACGTTAAAACACATGCTTAGGAAAGTGGTCGACAAGGATGGTAGGGATTGGGATTACTTATTGCCGTATTTATTGTTGGCCATAAGAGAAGTTCCCCAGTCCTCCACCTGGTTTTCACCCTTCGACTTGTTGTATGGGAGACACCCAAGGGGGTTACTAGACATTGCCAAAGAGACATGGGAGGGGCAGTCTAGTCCTTATAAAACGGTGATTGAGTATGTTTCTCAAATGCAGGAGAGAATTGCTGCGGTAGTGCCGATAGTGAGAGAGCACCTGGAACAGGCTCAACAGGCACAGCAGAGGGTATACAACCGCAATGCTTGGTTATGCAGCTTTGCTCCTGGGGACAGAGTGTTAGTATTGGTTCCCACTGTGGAAAATAAACTTTTGGCTAAATGGCAAGGGCCCTTTGAAATCTTAGAAAGAGTGGGGCAGGTCAATTACAAAGTTTAACAGCCAGGGAAAAGAAAGCCAGAACAGATATACCATATAAATCTGTTAAAGCCCTGGAAAGATAGAAAGGTACTGTCGGCCGTCCGAGCCCCTCCAGTAAATCCAGGGCCCTTAGTTCCCGAAGTGACAGTGGCAAAAACCCTGTCGGCAATTCAACAACAAGAGGTCAAGGAGTTTCTGATCAGAAATATGGTGCTGTTCTCTGACGTACCTGGGAAAACCTCGGTCATTAAACATGACATCATCACTGACCCAGGGGTTAAAGTTAATCTAAAGCCCTATAGGTTACCAGAAGCACAAAGAGAATTGGTGTCGAAAGAAATTAAAAATATGCTAGAGTTATTGAAGAATCACATAGTGAATGGTCAAGTCCCATTGTGTTGATTCCAAAGCCCGACGGGAGTGTGCTTTTCTGCAATGACTTCCGAAAGTTGAACAGTGTTTCAAAATTCGATGCCTACCCAATGCCAAGAGTGGATGAACTGATTGAGAGACTAGGGACGGCAAGGTATTTAACCACTCTTGACCTAACCAAAGGGTATTGGCAAGTACCGTTAACCGAGAGCGCCAAACAAAAGACAGCTCTTTCAGCGCCAGAGGGCTTGTTTCAGTACAAGATGTTGCCCTTTGGGCTACATGGGGCACCTGCTACCTTCCAAAGAATGATGGACAGGATTCTAAGGCCCCATAGATGGTATGCGGCTGCTTATCTGGATGACGTGGTCATTCATAGTCCTGATTGGCAGTCTCACTTACCCAGGGTACAAGCAGTGTTGGACTCCATCTATAAGGCAGGTTTGACAGCCAACCCAAAAAAGTGTTGTCTAGGCATGGAGGAAGTAAAATATCTGGGATACACCATTGGCAGAGGCCTGATAAAGCCTCAGCTCAGTAAGGTTGATGCCATACAAAACTGGCCACGGCCTCTGAATAAGAAGCAGGTGAGAGCCTTCTTGGGAATTACGGGGTACTACAGGAGGTTTATACCCAACTTTGCCACCATGGCAGTCCCACTGACTGACCTGACCAAAGGCAAACAAAAAGTCATGGTAGAATGGAGTCCTGAGGCAGAGAAAGCTTTTCAGGAGTTGAAAGTAGCGTTGTGTTCCCAACCAGTCCTGATGACTCCTAATTTTGAAAGGGAATTCATAGTACAAACCGATGCGTCAGAAGTAGGTATAGGAGCGGCTTCTGTCCCAGAACAAGGAGGGTGAGGAACACCCTATGTTCTATCTTAGCAGAAAGTTGAATGTACATGAGAGAAACTATGCCACAGTGGAGAAGGAGGCGTTGGCCATAAAATGGGCGTTAGAGGCTCTCAGGTACTACTTGGTTGGAAGAAAGTTCAAATTGATCACTGACCATGCACCTTTGAAGTGGATGTCCAAAAATAAGGACAGTAATGCGAGAATTACGAGATGGTTCTTGGCGTTACAAACTTTAAAATTTTCAGTGGAACACAGGCCAGGAAGCCAGCTGGCCAATGCTGACGCGTTGTCACGCGTTCATTGTTTGGGGGCTTCAGTTCCGCCCCACAGGTCGAAACAAAGGGGGGGATATGTGATAGGATCATTGGTAAAGTGGTCTGTGGCAGGTACATTTGTCCCAGATTCCTGTCTTATGTGTTTTAAACCCCCAGGAGAAAGTCTGCAGTGTAGCAGGCTTGAGTTTTGGCTTTTTGAAAAGCCGGTTTGGGACCTGGGGGTTGTGGGTGAGAGGAGAGGGAGGGCTCCACCCACGGCCACTCCAGGTTTTGGTTCTCACAGCCTGGTAACAGGCTTGTTAGGGTTCCAACCTGAGAGTGGCCAATATAAGCCTTGTGTGTTTACGGCTGAGGGTCTCACCTGGGAGAGCAGACAGGGAGTTTGCTCAGAGACACTTGAAAACCTAACTGAGTGTTGTGCTGTGCCTTTGTTGCTGGTGAGGGCATTAGGCCCTGCCAGGTTCTGGTAGTGAGGGAACTACCTGTGAAGTTAGTGCCCCGACAGGGCTAGGATTTATGTTTATGTTTTCTTTATATTTCTGACATTGTACAATAAAGACTGGCGCCGACCAGCTGGTACTTGCATCCAGACTGGTGTGCTGCTTCCCTGCTGCTGTGTGTGTGTGTAAGGAAGGAGTCCTCTACCCAGGTGAGGGACCCCCTAACCTAACTGTGTCACAATATATTTATATACATTTTTATATATACATACATACATATATATATTATATATACACACAAAGGCTGTTGTCTATCATGTTTCCTAAACCCCTGAGTGCCGCTTACTGGATCTGTTCGGTTATCTGCATGTTTGCATGCATGTCATGAAGAGGACAACGGGGTAAAGTATTGTATTTGTTCATTCTAGTGAGTGCCGGGTTTGTGCATATATATATATATATATATATATATATTAGGGGTGAGCGGGTTCGGATTTCTGAAATCCGAACCCCCCCAAGTCCCCCCGATCCGAGGCTGATCCGAGTCAGGCTCGACTTTTCCCGCCTGACTCAGATCTGAAATTGAGGCAAAACGTCATCATCCCGCCTTCCTGGTCTCGCGGGTTTTGGATCCTATATAAGGTACCAGCATTGGCGCCATTTTCTCACTCGGCTGTGGACAGTGAAGAGGGAGGGTGGGAGTTAGGGCTGGCTGGGCTGTGTAGTGTAGTGTAGAGTAGTGCAGAGTAGTGTTGTGCTGTGCTGTACTGCGCTGTGCTGCTATTGTCCATAGGGGCTGTGTCCACTACTTCAAAGTCCATAGGGGCTGGCTGTGTTGTGCTGTGCTGCTGTTGTCCATAGGGGCTGTGTCCACTACTTCAAAGTCCATAGGGGCTGGCTGGACTGTGTTGTGCAGTCAGTTGTCCATAGGGGCTGTGTCCACTCCAAAGTCCTGTGCAGTGTCCCAGTCCTAAAGGGGTGCTGTAGTGTTGTCCAGGGGGTGCTCTGTCCGTCAGGGGTGCTCCCCCCAAGTGCTAAAAAAAATATATTTTTTCTGTGTTTGTGAATTGTGTGCGCAGTAGTCGCACATGCATCAACAAAGTAGTGCCAAGCGTGCGCCTGTGTCATAAGTAAAGGGTCGGCTGGCTTGACCGTTAAAGGGTGCTGTAACCCCCAAAGTACACTCCAAACCAAATAAAAAAATATTTTCTGTGTTTGTGAATTGTGTGCGCAGTAGCCGCACGTGCATCAACAAAGTAGTGCCAAGCGTGCGCCTGTGTCATAAGTAAAGGGCCGGCTGTCTTGACCGTTGAAGGGTGCTGTACCCCCCAAAGTACACTCCAAACCAAATAAAATAATATTTTCTGTGTTTGTGAATTGTGTGCGCAGTAGCCGCACGTGCATCAACAAAGTAGTGCCAAGCGTGCGCCTGTGTCATAAGTAAAGGGCCGGCTGGCTTGACCGTTAAAGGGTGCTGTAACCCCCAAAGTGCACTCCAAACCAAATAAAAAAATATTTTCTGTGTTTGTGAATTGTGTGCGCAGTAGCCGCACGTGCATCAACAAAGTAGTGCCAAGCGTGCGCCTGTGTCATAAGTAAAGGGCCGGCTGTCTTGACCGTTAAAGGGTGCTGTAACCCCCAAAGTACACTCCAAACTAAATAAAAAAATATTTTCTGTGTTTGTGAATTGTGTGCGCAGTAGCCGCACGTGCATCAACAAAGTAGTGCCAAGCGTGCGCCTGTGTCATAAGTAAAGGGCCGGCTGGCTTGACCGTTAAAGGGTGCTGTAACCCCAAAGTACACTCCAAACCAAATAAAAAAATATTTTCTGTGTTTGTGAATTGTGTGCACTGTGGCTGCACGTGCATCAACAAAGGAGCAGCGCCAAGCGTGCGCCTATTTCCCATAAGTAAAGAGCCGGCTGGCTCATTTTTTAAAGGGTGGTGTAACCCACAAAGTGCACTACTCTCCAGCACAAATAAAAAAATATTTTCTGTGTTTGTGTGCGCCTTAGCCGCACGTATATATCAATATAACATAAATGGAGGACCAAACTTTCTCCGATAAAAATAAAATAGGGAAAGATCAAGAACCACTTCCTCCTAGTGCTGTTGCTGCTGCTGGGAGTTGTTCATCATCCCAGAGAGGAAGTAGGAACACCACTACTTTTACTAAACAATTGACCCTCCAACAGTCCCTAGCGAGGAGGATGAAGTACGACAGCAGTCATCCTGAAGCAAAACGTATAACTGAGGCCTTGACTGCTATGTTGGTGTTAGACGTGCGTCCAGTATCCGCCATTAGTGCAGTGGGATTTAGACAATTGATGGAGGTAGTGTGTCCCCGGTTCCAAATCCCGTCTAGATTCCACCTGCATCCTCAAAGCAGCAGCGACAAGCATGCATCTGTCTGTTAAAGGGTGGTGTAACCCTCAAAGTGTGCTCCTCAAACAATAAAAAAAATCTTTTTTTTTCTCTTTGTGAAATGTGTGGGCTGTAGCCGCTCCTGCATCCTTAAAGCAGCAGCGACAAGCGTGCGTCTGTCTGTTAAAGGATTACATTGGTGACAGCATCCAAGTAGGCATGTCAGACAGTCCGTACCTGTACTGGCAGGAAAAAGAAGCAATTTGGAGGTCCCTGTACAAACTGGCTCTATTTTACCTTAGTTGGCCCCCCTCCAGTGTGTACTCCGAAAGAGTGTTTAGTGCAGCCGGGAACCTTGTCAGCGAAAGGCGTAGGAGGTTGCTTTCACAAAATGTGGAGAAGATGATGTTCATAAAATGAATTATCAACTCTTCCAGGGAGACCAGCCTCCAGAACGTACAGAGGGACCTGTGGTTGTGGATTCCAGCGGGGACGAATTAATACTCTGTGAGGATGAGGATGTACACAACACTGAAGAGGGTGAGGAATCGGTGGATGAGGAGGATGAGGACGACATCTTGCCTCCGTAGAGCCAGTTTGTGCAGGGACAGATTAATTGCCAGCTTGTTTTGTGGGGGCCCAAACGAACCAATCATTTCAGCCACAGTCGTGTGGCAGACCCTGGCGCTGAAATGTTTGGTTTGTTAAGGTGTGCATGTCCTGTTTATACAACATAAGGGTGGGTGGGAGGGCCCAAGGACAATTCCATCTTGCACCTCTTTTTTTTCTTTGAATTATGTACTGTTTGGGGCATAGTTTTTCAAACTGCCATCCTGTCTGCCACTGCAGTGTCACTCCTAGATGGACCACGTGTTTGTGCCGCCCACTCGTATCTCTTAGCATAGTCATCCAGCTACCTCGGTGCAACCTTTTGGACATAAAAACACTATTGTGAGGTGTGAGGTGTTCAGAATAGACTGGAAATGAGTGGAAATTAAGGTTATTGAGGTTAATAATAGCATAGGAGCAGAAAAAGACACAAATTCTGTGATTTTAGCTGTTTTTATGCTTTTTTAAAAAAAAATACAGATCCAAAACACAAAACCCAGAACCCAAAACACGGAAGGGTGGTTTGGCAAAACCAATCCAGATCCAAAACACGAAGAAAGATCCAGATCCAAAACCAAAACACAAAACACGAAAAGTGGCCGGTGCACACCCCTAATATATATATATATTTATTTATATATATATATATATATATATATATATATAATATAGCAGCATATCCAAAGTAGGAAAACCAGCACACAATGATTTGAATGAAAATAGACAAGTTGTATTGTGCATATGTAATGGCTTCCAAAAAGTACCTTCAGTCACATATTAAAGTGCATTCAGTGCGTAAGAACAATTCATTACAGACTGTATGGAGCCAGGATACTGATGAAAATGCGCTGAGCATTGAAACGTCGATTTGTTCTAAATTGTGGTCTGTGTTCATTACCAGTCGTCCTTGAGTGCCACCTAAACGCTGCTAAAGCATTAGCGGCACTCAGGTACATAAACTCAAGCCACAGCAGTAGGTATGCTACCTACTGCTGTGCCGTGAGTTTATGTACCTGAGTGCCGCTGATGCTTGCCTTTATTCTGGGATCCCGCATTGTGTGATCCCATACAGAGGGCACCTGGGCAGGGGTGTATCTAGGGATCCAAGTGCCCCTTGCTATGTAATGTACTGGTGCCCCCCTACCCCCTTATGCAGTGCCCCCAGTAGTAATCCCCCCTATGCTGCATTGCCCCCAGTAGTAGTCCCCTCTATACAGTGCCCCCAGTAGTAGTCCTCCCTATATAGTGCCCCCAGTAGTAGTCCCCCGTATACAGCGCCCCCAGTAGTAGCCACCCTATACAGTGCCCCAGTAGTAATCCCCCGTATGCTGCATTGCCCCCAGTAGTAGCCCCCCTATACAGTGCCCCCAGTAGTAGTCCCCCCCTGTACAGTGCCCCCAGTAGTAGTTCTCCCTATACAGTGGCCCCAGTAGTAGTCCCCCCCGTACAGTGCCCCCAGTAGTAGTCCCCCCTATACAGTGCCCCCCATAGTATCCCCCCTATACAGTGCCCCCAGTAGTAATCCCCCCTATGCTGCATTGCCCCCAGCAGTAGTCCCCCTTATACAGTGCCCCCAGTAGTAGCCCCCCTATACAGTGCCCCCAGTAGTAGTCCCCCCCGTACAGTGCCCCCAGTAGTAGTCCCCCCTATACAGTGCCCCCCGTAGTATCCCCCCTATACAGTGCCCCCAGTAGTAATCCCCCCTATGCTGCATTGCCCCCAGCAGTAGTCCCCCTTATACAGTGCCCCCAGTAGTAGCCCCCCTATACAGTGCCCCCAGTAGTAGTCCCCTATACAGTGCCCCCAGTTGTAGACCCCAATATACAGTGCCCCCAATAGTGGCCACCCCCCCTAAATTGCCCCCAGTAGTGGCCACCCTTATACAGTGCTCCCAATAATGGCCACCCCCCATTAATTGCCCCCAGTAGTGGCCACCCCAATACAGTAGTGGGCACCCCCCTACAAAGTGCCCCCAGTAGCGGACACCCGCTATTTCAGTGCCCCCCCCGTAGTGCCAGGCTTACACACACACAAAGAACAAAAAAAAAATTAAACTTACCTGGTGTCCGCTCCTGACGCGACCGCCGCTGTTCGCTCTGACTCCCGGCCCGCTCTTCTCCTGCATGGGAGAGACGTCATGACGTATGATCCCATCACATGCTGCAGCGGGGGGTCGGAACACGGAGCTCATGAGTGAGCTCCAGCCGGCTCCCTCCGCGGAAGACGCAGCAGCGTATGAGAGTCTGTCTGACTCTCATTAGCTGGCTGCTATTACAAACACACAGCCGCCGCTGGCGGCTGTCTGTTTGTAAACTATGTAGGGCAGACTGCTCTCACTGTGGTCTGCCCTACACTTGTGGGCCGAGGGACTTGTCCACCCCTTAGCTACTGGTGGCACTGCCAGGCGGCGCCCCACCTTTGGTCGGCGCCCCTGGAGAGTGTCATCCTGGCCAATGGGTAGATACGCCCCTGCACCTGGGAAGCTGCTATTTGATTATATTGAAGTGCCGCTCACAGGACCTGGTAAATAAGACCCATGACTCCACAGGGTTTCGAGTCATTAGTCTTATTTACTGGGTTCTGTGAGTGCCACTGTTTTGCTACATGTCCATAGGTCATGGAACAGGCGGCACTCCAACAGAGTTTTAAATGTGCAAAACGGGTAAAATAAAAGCCGTTTTGCACGATTGAAAAAAAAAAAGGAATCTGCCACTCCGGGATCCCATAGGGACTTACTTGCTCCGGTGCCCTCCTTAGGAGAACGGCATCCACATAATAAAGTATGAGTAAAGGCAGCACTAAGAGACCGTAACAGGGTGAAGCTTTGCTTTATTAAGTCGACGTTTCTGAGATGTGCTCCCCTTCCTCAAGACTTAAGGAAAGGGAGCACGTCCCCCAAACATTGACTTATTAAAGCAAATCTTCACCCTGTTACGGACTCTGAGTGCTGCCTTTACTCATACTTTACACACACACACACGTGAAGAAGCAGCGTTCACGTTTATAGTTCACATTTTTTTCATACAGTACATACATTTATTTTCATACAGAACATACATTTATTTTCATACAAAACATACATTTATTTTCATACAGTACATTTATTTTCATACAGAACAGTGGCATTTATTTTCAGCAGTGGCAGTGCCTCCCCCCTTCCCCTCTGATTGTAGCAGGTTCCTGATCCCTTATATAAATTATTGCACCCTTATACTTATTATTGCACCCATCAGTCAGTGACCTGTTAATTATATGTCAGCGGGCCACTGATAATTTTGTGTATGTGTTTGTGTGTGTATATATTAGGGGTGAGCGGGTTCGGATTTCTGAAATCCGAACCCCCCCGAGCCCCCCCGATCCGAGTCCGATCCGAATCAGGCTCGACTTTTCCCGCCTGACTCGGATCTGAAATCGAGGCAAAACGTCATCATCCCGCCTTCCGAGTCTCGCGGGTTTTGGATCCTATATAAGGTACCCACGTCGGCGCCATTTTCTCACTCGGCTGTGGACAGTGAAGAGGGAGGGTGGGAGTTAGGGCTGTGTAGTGTAGTGTAGTGTAGTGCTGCTGTTGTCCACTACTTCAAAGTCCATAGGGGCTGGCTGTGTTGTGCTGTGCTGCTGTTGTTAATAGGGGCTGTGTCCACTACTTCAAAGTCCATAGGGGCTGGCTGGACTGTGTTGTGCAGTCAGTTCTCCATAGGGGCTGTGTCCACTCCAAAGTCCTGTGCAGTGTCCCAGTCCTAAAGAGGTGCTGTAGTGTTGTCCAGGGGGTGCTCTGTCCATCAGGGGTGCTCCCCCCAAGTGCTAAAAAAATAATATATTTTCTGTGTTTGTGAATTGTGTGCGCAGTAGCCGCACGTGCATCAACAAAGTAGTGCCAAGCGTGCGCCTGTGTCATAAGTAAAGGGCCGGCTGGCTTGACCGTTAAGGGTGCTGTAACCCCCGAAAGTACACTCCAGTCCAAACCAAAAAAAATATTATTTTCTGTGTTTGTGAATTGTGTGCGCAGTAGCCGCACGTGCATCAACAAAGTAGTGCCAAGCGTGCGCCTGTGTCATAAGTAAAGGGCCGGCTGGCTTGACCGTTAAGGGTGCTGTAACCCCCGAAAGTACACTCCAGTCCAAACCAAAAAAAAAATTATTTTCTGTGTTTGTGAATTGTGTGCGCAGTAGCCGCACGTGCATCAACAAAGTAGTGCCAAGCGTGCGCCTGTGTCATAAGTAAAGGGCCGGCTGGCTTGACCGTTAAGGGTGCTGTAACCCCCGAAAGTACACTCCAGTCCAAACCAAAAAAAAAATTATTTTCTGTGTTTGTGAATTGTGTGCGCAGTAGCCGCACGTGCATCAACAAAGTAGTGCCAAGCGTGCGCCTGTGTCATAAGTAAAGGGCCGGCTGGCTTGACCGTTAAGGGTGCTGTAACCCCCGAAAGTACACTCCAGTCCAAACCAAAAAAAAAATTATTTTCTGTGTTTGTGAATTGTGTGCACAGTAGCCGCACGTGCATCAACAAAGTAGTGCCAAGCGTGCGCCTGTGTCATAAGTAAAGGGCCGGCTGGCTTGACCGTTAAGGGTGCTGTAACCCCCGAAAGTACACTCCAGTCCAAACCAAAAAAAAAATTATTTTCTGTGTTTGTGAATTGTGTGCGCAGTAGCCGCACGTGCATCAACAAAGTAGTGCCAAGCGTGCGCCTGTGTCATAAGTAAAGGGCCGGCTGGCTTGACCGTTAAGGGTGCTGTAACCCCCGAAAGTACACTCCAGTCCAAACCAAAAAAAAAATTATTTTCTGTGTTTGTGAATTGTGTGCACTGTGGCTGCACGTGCATCAACAAAGGAGCAGCGCCAAGCGTGCGCCTGTGTCCCATAAGTAAAGAGCCGGCTGGCTCATTTCTTAAAGGGTGGTGTAACCCACAAAGTGCACTACTCTCCAGCAAAAATAAAATAATATTTTCTGTGTTTGTGTGCGCTTTAGCCGCACGTATATATATCAATATAACATAAATGGAGGACCAAACTTTCTCCGATAAAAATAAAATAGGGAAAGATCAAGAACCACTTACTCCTAGTGCTGTTGCTGCTGCTGGGAGTTGTTCATCATCCCAGAGAGGAAGTAGGAACATCACTACTTTTACTAAACAATTGACCCTCCAACAGTCCCTAGCGATGAGGATGAAGTACGACAGCAGTCATCCTGAAGCAAAACGTATAACTGAGGCCTTGACTGCTATGTTGGTGTTAGACGTGCGTCCGGTATCCGACATTAGTGCAGTGGGATTTAGACAATTGATGGAGGTAGTGTGTCCTCGGTTCCAAATCCCGTCTAGATTCCACCTGCATCCTCAAAGCAGCAGCGACAAGCGTGCGTCTGTCTGTTAAAGGGTAGTGACACCCTCAAAGTGTGCTACACAAACAATTAAAATATTGTTCTTTTTTTTTCTGTCTTTGTGAATTGTGTGGGCTGTAGCCGCACTTGCATCCTTAAAGCAGCAGCGACAAGCGTGCGTCTGTCTGTTAAAGGGTGGTGACACCCTCAAAGTGTGCTACACAAACAATTAAAATATTGTTCTTTTTTTTTCTGTCTTTGTGAATTGTGTGGGCTGTAGCCGCACCTGCATCCTTAAAGCAGCAGCGACAAGCGTGCGTCTGTCTGTTAAAGGGTGGTGACACCCTCAAAGTGTGCTACACAAACAATTAAAATATTGTTCTTTTTTTTTTGGTCTTTGTGAAATGTGTGGGCTGTAGCCGCACCTGCATCCTTAAAGCAGCAGCGACAAGCGTGCGTCTGTCTGTTAAAGGGTGGTGACACCCTCAAAGTGTGCTACACAAACAATTAAAATATTGTTCTTTTTTTTTCTGTCTTTGTGAATTGTGTGGGCTGTAGCCGCACCTGCATCCTTAAAGCAGCAGCGACAAGCGTGCGTCTGTCTGTTAAAGGGTGGTGACACCCTCAAAGTGTGCTACACAAACAATTAAAATATTGTTCTTTTTTTTTTGGTCTTTGTGAAATGTGTGGGCTGTAGCCGCACCTGCATCCTTAAAGCAGCAGTGACAAGCGTGCGTCTGTCTGTTAAAGGGTGGTGTAACTCTCAAAGTGCTCCAAAAAATAAAAAACTATTTTTTTAATGTGTTTGTGACTTGTGTGCGATGTAGCCGCACCTGCATCCTTAAAGCAGCAGCGACAAGCGTGCGTCTGTCTGTTAAAGGGTGGTGACACCCTCAAAGTGTGCTACACAAACAATAAAAATATTCTTCTTTTTTCTGTCTATGTGAATTGTGTGGGCTGTAGCCGCACCTGCATCCTTAAAGCAGCAGCGACAAGCGTGCGTCTGTCTGTTAAAGGGTGGTGACACCCTCAAAGTGTTCTACACAAACAATTAAAATATTGTTCTTTTTTTTTCGGTCTTTGTGAAATGTGTGGGCTGTAGCCGCAACTGCATCCTTAAAGCAGCAGCGACAAGCGTGCGTCTGTCTGTTAAAGGGTGGTGTAACTCTCAAAATGTTCCAAAAAATAAAAAACTATTTTTTAATGTGTTTGTGACTTGTGTGCGATGTAGCCACACTTGCATCCTCAAAGCAGCAGCGACAAGCGTGCGTCTGTCTGTTAAAGGGTGGTGACACCCTCAAAGTGTGCTACACAAACAATTAAAATATTGTTCTTTTTTTTTCTGTCTATGTGAATTGTGTGGGCTGTAGCCGCACCTGCATCCTTAAAGCAGCAGCGACAAGCGTGCGTCTGTCTGTTAAAGGGTGGTGACACCTCAAAGTGTTCTACACAAACAATTAAAATATTGTTCTTTTTTTTTTGGTCTTTGTGAAATGTGTGGGCTGTAGCCGCACCTGCATCCTTAAAGCAGCAGCGACAAGCGTGCGTCTGTCTGTTAAAGGGTGGTGACACCTCAAAGTGTTCTACACAAACAATTAAAATATTCTTCTTCTTTTTTCTGTCTTTGTGAATTGTGTGGGCTGTAGCCGCACTTGCATCCTCAAAGCAGCAGCGACAAGCGTGCGTCTGTCTGTTAAAGGGTGGTGTAACCCTCAAAGTGTGCTCCACAAACAATAAAAATATTCTTTTTTTTTTCTGTCTTTGTGAATTGTGTGGGCTGTAGCCGCACTTGAATCCTCAAAGCAGCAGCGACAAGCGTGCGTCTGTCTGTTAAAGGATTACATCGGTGACAGCATCCAAGTAGGCATTTTGGAGGTCCCTGTACAAACTGGCTCTATTTTACCTGAGTTGCCCCCCCTCCAGTGTGTACTCCGAAAGAGTGTTTAGTGCAGCCGGGAACCTTGTCAGCGAAAGGCGTAGGAGGTTGCTTCCACAAAATGTGGAGAAGATGATGTTCATAAAATGAATTATCAACTCTTCCAGGGAGACCAGCCTCCAGAATGTACAGAGGGACCTGTGGTTCCAGCAGGGACGAATTAATACTCTGTGAGGATGAGGATGTACACACTGAAGAGGGTGAGGAATCGGTGGATGAGGAGGATGAGGATGACATCTTGCCTCCGTAGAGCCAGTTTGTGCAGGGACAGATAAATTGCCAGCTTGTTTTGTGGGGGCCCAAACGAACCAATCATTTCAGCCACAGTTGTGTGGCAGACCTTGGCGCTGAAATGATTGGTTTGTTAAAGTGTGCATGTCCTGTTTATACAACATAAGGGTGGGTGGGAGGGCCCAAGGACAATTCCATCTTGCACCTCTTTTTTTTCTTTGCATTATGTACAGTTTGGGGCCTAGTTTTTCAATGCCATCCTGTCTGCCACTGCAGTTTCACGCCTAGATGGGTCACGTGTTTGTGCCGCCCACTTGTGTCGCTTAGCATAGTCATCCAGCTACCTCGGTGCAACCTTTTGGACATAAAAACACTATTGTGAGGTGTGAGGTATTCAGAATAGACTGGAAATGAGTGGAAATTAAGGTTATTGAGGTTAATAATAGCATAGGAGCAGAAAAACCTACAAATTCTGTGATTTTAGCTGTTTTTATGCTTTTTTTCAAAAAAATACAGATCCAAAACACAAAACCCAGAACCCAAAACACGCAAGGGTGGTTTTGGCAAAACCAATCCAGATCCAAAACACGAAGAAAGATCCAGATCCAAAACCAAAACACAAAACACGAAAAGTGGCCGGTGCACACCCCTAGTATATATATATGTATATACAATTATCAGTGGCCTACTGACATATAATTAACAGGTCACTGACTAATGGGTGCCAGAGGGCCATATATATATATATATATATATATTATATATATATATAATGTAACAACCAGGCGGCACTCATGTCAATGAAATGGCAGGATACCCAAATACGCCAACGTTTCAATGTTTTAATATAAACATTTTCCTCAGGGCATAACAAAACATGAAAAAGTGCTTACCTATATACCCCCACCGGACCGTCCATGCCAATGCGTGCAAGCCGGATCCTGCGCCTAAAAATGATGTCACAGGAAGCGCCCGCACGCGGCGTCACGGAGGGAACATGTCACGTGACTATAGAACACCAGTAAGGAAGGACAATCTGAGGTAACCAGGCAACCAATAATATACAAACTCAAGACAGGCATATAAACATGTCGACTATATGCAGATAATAATGCACTTCCAATATACAGGGCATAATCGAAAAACAGCCTCAAGAATTGAACAGAGGATACATGAATGGATAAATGTGTAAATATGAAATTTAAACAAATAGACACATATAGTGCCACGATCATGTCACCGCACAGCACAACAGCGTGTGATGATCAGTGCTAAGATAAAAGCTAATACCCAACATGTTAGAATAAAAAAGGGGGATATAACAAAACACCACTGATACACACTATACATATATAACATAACAACAGTCAATAATTTGTATGATGTTATTCATAAAAAGCAGCTCAGTCCTAAATGTTCATTTAGTCCACGAGGAGACATTGGCCCTGATTCAGAGCCGGACGCTCTGACCAGAGCGCTCGCTCTGAATCAGGGCTCACCTCCATTAATATGGAGCATCCTCCTGGACGCTCGTATAGCTGTGGGTCACCACCCACAGCATATACAAGCGTGCAGGATGATGGTCGCGATGGTCAAGACCATTGCGACCATCGGGCTTGCGACGAGACCCTGCGGTAGGGTCAAGACCATCGCGACCATCGAAACTGCGAGCAAAAGCCTGCGGTTGAGTTTTTCAACCGCAAGGCCAGGAGTGATTTTGGCTCTATCAGAGCCAAAATCACTCCCACTGACATCACTAGTGATGTCAGTGGGGCCGGCTTCAGACGGTAGGCGTTCCCTTGGTCTTCAGCCGGCTTCAGACGGTAGGCGTTCCCCTTCGTCTGGCAGGCACGCCTCCGGCACGCCCACCAAAGGGGGCATGCTGTCAGTCAACATCGACAGCACGCCCCCTTTGATGAGACACTCCGAGCGAAGGAAAGTCCTTCGCTCGTCGCGTCTCGCGCATGCGCACGACGGAGCTCCCTCCGTCGTGCGCATGCACAGTGCGGACCATCGACCCACTTGCGAGCGGACAGCCGCTCGCGAGTGGGTCTGAATGAGGGCCATAGTGTCTAGTCGAAAAATCCATTTACATTCTGCCTGCAGCAACAACAAACTGCGATCTCCCCCTCTCTTAGGTGGTTTGATATAATCTATAATACGATATCGTAATGAGGCCAGACTGTGTCGTGCCTCCAGGAAGTGTCGTGCTACAGGTTGATCTGATGAGCCAGTACAAAGCGCAGATCTAATCGTGGACCTATGGACTGCCATTCTTTCTTTGAAGGCCCTTTCAGTTTTCCCAACATAATGTTTTCCACATGGGCAGCTGATTAAATAAACCACAAATTTAGTGGTACACATCACCCTGTGATAGATTTAGAATTTTTTACCAGAGAAAGGATGACAGAATGTATCTCCGCACGTCATATAACTGCATGTCGTGCAGCCAAGACACTTAAAACAACCATTCCGGGTGGTATTCAAAAAAGAGGAAGAGGAAGAGAGGGAAGGGCCACTCTGAGACATTCCCAGGGAGGTCACATCAGTTTTCATCACATAGTCACGTATATTGCGACCACGTTTGTACGCTGGCATTAGGCGGGTATTTGATAATTGACTTAAACATGTGTCAGATTGAATGATAGGCCAATAGGTTTTACAAACACGGTTAAAATGGTTGCTATTAGTATCAAATGTATTCACCCATATAAACCGATTATCGGTTTTCTTTCATTTTGATGTTTTGAGTACATCGGATCTGAACATACCAAGGACCCTCTTTTTTGTCTTCATCAAGGATATATAGTCGTAACCCCTGTCAAGAAATTTATCAACCATATTATTCAAAGCATCTTCCAATGTTGTTTCATCACTAATAATGCGTCGGACTCGCAACATCTGAGAAAGGGTAGTCCTCCCTTGAGAGCTACTGGATGATGACTTGTGGCCAACAGAATATTATTCCTATCTGTGGGCTTGGAAAACATTGAAGTATTAATTCTGTTATTTTTTAAGGTGATTGTAACATCCAAATAATTGACCGTAGAAGTATCAATATGGTAAGTAAGTTTCACAGGTGAAATGGAAGCATTATGCGCACATAGTAGATCCACAAGTATTTGACGGGGTCCCGTCCAAAATAATAACAGATCGTCAATATAGCGTAGATATAATAGGATATAAGAGCTGATGTTGACGTCCTTAAAAAACAACTCTTCTTCAACTTGATACATGAAACAGTTTGCAAAGGATGGTGCCACGTTAGAGCCCATGGCACAACCTTTAAGTTGTAAATAAAAAGCTCCATTGAATGCAAAGTAATTTCGTGGTAATGTTAATTGTAAAAGTGTCAGAAACAATTCCACGTTTGGACCTTTATACAATGAATTCCCTTCAATGAGGGTTTTAACTGCAGCAAGTCCCTCATCATGCGGTATGCAGGTATACAGATTTTGTACATCAATGGTAATCAACAAACAGTCAGAGGGAATGTAATCTACATTGGACAATATGTTAAGCAAAGTCGTGGTGTCCTTTAAATAACTTGGTTTTGATTGGACACAGGGTTGTAATATAGAGTCCAAAAAAATAGAGACCGGTTGAAAAATAGACCCTCTAGCCGAGATTATGGGTCTCGCTGGAGGACGATGACAATATTTGTGTATTTTAGGTAGGGAGTACAGTAAAGGAATAATTGGAAAAGGAGTACTTAAAGAGTCAGAAATAGATTGTATAAGCAATTTATCTTTGACGGCCTGACTCAAAATATAATCCAATTCTTTTTTGAATACAGTAGTTAGGTCACTGGAAAGAAGGCGATACGTACTAACATTGCCTAATTGTCGATCAATCTCAGATATGTAGTCTGAAACATTCTGAATAACAACAGCTCCGCCCTTATCGGCGGGCCGTATGATAATGTCAGTATAGCCGCTGAGAGCTTTCAACGCCTGCCATTCTCCTTTAGTAAGATTAGAATGTTGATGTGCCTGACTGATGGCTGCTTGTTGGACTTCTTGTCCACCATACGGCAAAAAGTTCGAATTGAGGCATTAGATGATACAGGGTCAAATTTAGATTTCTTTTTTAAGGATTTAGGAATAGATGGCTCATCATTACGGTCAGATATATTTATTGTATCAAGGTTATTAAAATGTTCACGTAATCTTAACTGACGACTGAATTTGTAATGTTCAACCTTCCAGCGAAATGGGTCAAAATGATTGGTGGGAACAAAATTGAGCCCCTTGGAAAGAACATTAATTTCATCCGGGGACAAAGAGCAATTAGATAAATTAAAAATAATTTCTTTCTGGGCACAGGAGGACGGCCGCCGCCTCGTCCTTTGCCCTTGACCACCGCGCCTAGTGTAGCGCCTCCGGGGTCTGCTTTTTGTGCCCTCGCACGAACCCCTAAAGGGTGTCGCCCGTAAGATGAAGTCGAGGGTTCTAAATTGCTGGCAGAGGTTGTGCCGTCAGTAGAAGATTCAGTCTCAAAGGTACCTCGATGATATCGATGTGACAAAAATTTCTAGGTGGTCTAATCGAATTACCAGTACCCGTAAGCCATGGATATACTTGGTTTCTGGTGTAATCCATGTTAACTTTCTCCAGTTTACCTCTCTTATACTGAACCAGATCCTTGCGATATTTCTCTATCTGTGTTGAGATTTTATCGTACCAATTCACAGTGGTGTCAGACAATAGTGAGGATTTATGCAAAGTTTCAAAATCATTGATCTTTGTGCGAATAGTTACCAGTTCACAGGACACTTCTTCAATAACTAACAGTATTAAATCATATGAACATTTATTTAAAATGGAGATCCATTTTTTACAGAAAGGAACATTGAAGCGGCCAATTGTGGGAACATTTTTAATACGAAAACCACGTGGGATTTTTCCCTCCTTGTGGTAATCTGACAACGTTACACCATGATAATAAAAATCCTGTTCACGTCTTTTTAATTTAATAAGTTCCCGATATAAATCAATGTTGTCAGGATTACCACTAGACGCACTGAGGTTTTCTTTAAAGCGGATGTTAACTGCTTCCGCATCAGAATAACTGAAAGTCTCACCATGTGTTAGCTCAATTGCAGCTACCAAATCATCCAAATCTGTATCAATGGAATCTGTCATCATGAATGTCAAGTGTATCAACAATAAAAAATTGAAAAAAAATTGATATGTATAGCCCAGTCCTAAAATGGAATGTCCTAAGATGATGAAAAAATAGAACAGTCCAATCAATCCTGGTTCCTCCAATGTCCCCTACAAAACGTAACAGTGTAATACATAAAAAATCCAAATGACCCAAATAGTGCAAAAAAAAGGAGTTAAAAACAGCTCACGTTCCTGAGGGAGTAATTGTATCCAATTGTAGAGGGTGCACGCAAACCAACAGCAGCCATCAGCAGCAGAAGTAATGTAAATAAGTCTCTCCAGCAGCACTCCTCATCCAGCAAACAACCAGCAAACCAGGTGCCTTCCTCTTACGAGCCTCCACAGGGGATCATAACATGTAATGTAACAACCAGGCGGCACTCATGTCAATGAAATGGCAGGATACCCAAATACGCCAACGTTTTAATGTTTTAATATAAACATTTTCCTCAGGGCATAACAAAACATGAAAAAGTGCTTACCTATATACCCCCACCGGACCGTCCATGCCAACGCGTGCAAGCCGGATCCTGTGCCTAAAAATGATGTCACAGGAAGCGCCCGCACGCGGCGTCATGGAGGGAACATGTCACGTGACTATAGAACACCAGTAAGGAAGGACAATCTGAGGTAACCAGGCAACCAATAATATACAAACTCAAGACAGGCATATAAACATGTCGACTATATGCAGATAATAATGCACTTCCAATATACAGGGCATAATCGACAAACAGCCTCAAGAATTGAACAGAGGATACATGAATGGATAAATGTGTAAGTATGAAATTTAAACAAATAGACACATATAGTGCCACGATCATGTCACATGTTATGATCCCCTGTGGAGGCTCGCAAGAGGAAGGCACCTGGTTTGCTGGTTGTTTGAGGAGTGCTGCTGGAGAGACTTATTTATATATATATATATATATATGTGTGTATATATATATATATATATATATATATATATATATAAATATATACGTAATCCTTCTGGCATGGGTATGCACACAGCACAATAAAAAGGAGGCGGCACTCCGATCAAATGAAGAAAGTCAATGTGTATTAATAATGTAACAGCATGATAACATCCATCTGTCAACGTTTCAAGGCTAAGCACCTTTTCATCAGGACATACAAAGGAAGACAAAAAAGTGAAACTGTCCTACCTTAAGTAGAGAAAGGGAAAGTGCTGAAAGGATCTCCTCTCGAGCCTCGAGACACGAGCGTCTGCCGGAAGTGGGGAACTCACCAAACGTGACACAGCCGTGTCGTTGCCCTGCAACCGAAGATGTAGCCTCCTCTAGGACCCGCGGGCAGACTGCAACTCCCCGTGAATACCCCGTTTGATGCTACGTCAATGGTGTCAGCATCCCCCAGTCGTGATACGTCTATGTGGTTGCCCAGCAAATGGCAGTCTACTGTGCCGTCGGCTTCTGGAGAAAATACAGAAATAGAATGTGTGTGAAAAAAAGTGTAAGGAGATAGTGCAGATAAAGGAATCCAATTATAGATAGTGAAAAAGGGGAAAAGAAAAAACAGAAGTGATAAAAGTGCAAATACAAAATAACTTATATATGCATGTGTACATACACTAGAAAACGAATCTGCTAGCTACTAAATGACATATGAATAAATAGATAAGTAAGTGCCAATAGCACATTTATATGCTAACATTAAACAATGGTAAACTAATACAGAATAATAAAGGAAAAAATGAGGAGCAGAACGGACCTCACATCAAAACTCCCCTCCAAGACATAAATTATAAAAACACATTCAACATGTTTTTTTCATTATGTCCCCTCGGGGCAATAGTATCTAAATGATGGATCCAACGAGCCTCACACTGATTCAAGCATTTGGCTCTATCTCCACCTCGAACATCTATGGGGACGTGATCCACAATTTTGTATTTGAGGCTGGCTAAAGTATGATTAGCCAACCGAAAATGGCGAGCCACCGGTTGCTCAATCTCTTTGCCTCCCAGAGCCGCTCTGATGGAAGATCAATGTAGAGCTGCTCGTTCCCTGAACGTGCGAGTGGTCTGACCGATATAATAAAGCCCACAGGGGCAAATGATAATATAGATGATAAACGTGGATGTACACGTAAGTACGTGTCGTATAGGGAACTTACGACCGCTATGCGGATTTTTAAAGTATTGTCCAGGTTCCAAATATCTACAAGTGGTGCAAGAGATGCATCTGTAACATCCTGGTTTCTTTTTCTGAATAACGATGTCTAGCTCAGGAGATGGAGAAACAACATAAGTTCTCATAAGTAGATCCTTGAGATTTTTATCTCTAGAATATGCTGGTATGAGGGTTGTATGTTTAAATGTGGAAAGGTCACTGTCACTTGTCACAATCGACAATAGTTTCTTAGAAGACTGCTTGACAATAGAGCTTGTGGTAGAAAATTCAGAAATTAATGGAATTTTGTTAGCCACTTTTTGTTTAGAAGCAGCTTCTAACAGCTCTGTTCTGGGTAGCTCTAAAACCTCTTGTTTACTAGCCAGCAATTCATTCACAGGATAACCACGACTTGTAAATTTATCCACTAACTCATCTAGACAGCCGTCTAGTGCTGAAGGATCACTGGTGATTCTGGCGGCACGCATGAATTGGGAACGAGGCAAAGATTTCTTCAAATATGAAGGATGACAACTGCTGTGGTGCAGAACAGTGTTCCGGTCAGTAGGTTTATTATAGAGATTAGTTATAATGATGCCATTAAAAACTGAAACTGCCACATCTAAATAGTGAATCTCTTTACTGCTGTAATCCAGAGTAACCTTGATAGGGCTGTCTAATGAGTTGATGGAAGACACAAGACTACATAATTCGTTCTCTGTACCTGACCAAATTAAGAACAAATCGTCTATGTACCTCGTGTACATTATAATTTGACTGCTTGTGTGAACATCAGAAAAGAAAAATTGTGCTTCACAATCAAACATGAAAATGTTTGCAAAAGATGGGGCCATGCAAGACCCCATTGTGCAGCCCGTCTGTTGTAGATAGGCCCATCCATTATGAAGAAAATAATTTCTAATTAACGTAAGTTCAAGCAATTTCATAAATAGGTCAATATCTAACCTGTTGTACTGATTATTGACCAAAAATCTATGCATAACAGCTAAACCCTCTTGATGGGGAATGACTGTATATAAGCTCTTCACGTCAAGTGTACACAAGATGATATTCGTTGGAAGGGTTTCCAGGTTTTGTAATTTAAGTAAAAATTGGGTTGTGTCTTTAAGAAATGTATTTTGTTTCATAATCAGCAGCTGAACCAAAAAGTCCAAGAATTGAGAGACAACCTGATACAATACCCCCTCGACGATATGATCGGACGTCCGGGTGGGTGTACAGGATTCTTGTTTAGTTTAGGTATAGTGTAGATAATCGGTATCTTGGGAAATTTCTGAAGCAAAGAATCGTTCATCTTCTGGTTAATAAGCTCCTGTTCACATGCCATGGTCAACACAGACTCCAACTCATGTACAAAAACAGAAGTGGGATCTTGAGGAAGCAATTTGTAGGTGCTGGAATCTGATAACTGTTGATCAATTTCTTGAAGATAATAACTTGTGTCCATCACCACTAAAGCTCCCCCTTTGTCCGCGGGGCGGATAACAAAATTAGGGTCATTGCGCAGTTCTTGTAACGCTGTTTTCTCTGCTTTGCTTAAATTATAATAAACTTTTTTGTTGGTAGTTTTACTTTCTGTCACCGCTGTGTCCAATAATCTGGAAAACGTTTTCAGTGAAGCGTTAGACGAAGGAGGATCAAAAGATGAAGAAGAAAATGTCTGATGAAAATCTGCAAACTTATCGATAGATATGGGAGCAGATTTATGTTGAAAAAATTCTTTTCTGCGTAGTGTACGATTGAACCTGTGTAAATCAATTTTCCATGTAAGATCATGATGGAGATTAGTGGGAATGAAGGATAAGCCCTTATTGAGTAATGACATTTCTGATTCAGACAGAGGGCGACTTGATAAGTTGAAAATTAAATCTTTTTCTTGTTTGTGGGAGGTTTGGTGTTGTCTTTGGTTTTGTTTGAAACTCCTTGTGGGCTTGGTCCAGGACTTTCTTGGCTTGCTGTTGTGATCCTGCCTAAAGGGACTGCTTGAATAGGCTCCTGATCATCCGAATCATCTACAGCAAAATATACAGTCAGGTCCATAAATATTGGGACATTGACAGAATTTTCAGATTTTGGCCTCTATTCACCACCACAATGGCTTTGAAATGAAACAAACAAGATGTGATTTAACTGCAGACTTTCAGATTTAATTTGAGGGTAATTACATCCAAATCAGGTGAACGGTGTAGGAATTACAATGGTTTCTATATGTGCCTCCCACTTTTTAAGGGGCCAAAAGTAATGGGACAAACTAAACAATCTTAAACCTAACTTTCACTTTTTAATACTTTGTTGCAAATCCTTTGCAGGCAATTACAGCCTGAAGTCTGGAATGCATAGACATCACCAGACGCTGGGTTTCATCCCTAATGATGCTCTGCCAGGCCTCTACTGCAAATGTCTTCAGTTCCTGCTTGTTCTTGGTGCATTTTCCCTTCAGTTTTGTTTTCATCAAGTGAAATGCATGCTCAATCAGATTCAGGTCAGGGGATTGACTTGGCCATTGCATAACATTCCACTTTTTAGCCTTAAAAAACTCTTTGGTTGCTTTTGCAGTATGCTTCGGGTCATTGTCCATGTGCACTGTGAAGCTCCGTCCAATGAGTTCTGAAGCATTTGACTGAATATGAGCATATAATATTGCCCAAAACACTTCAGAATTCATTCTGCTGCTTTTGTCAGCAGTCACATCATCAATAAATACAAGGGAACCAGTTCCTTTGGCAGCCATACATGCCCACGCCATGACATTACCACCACCATGCTTCACTGATGAGGTGGTATGTTTTGGATCATGAGCAGTTCCTTTCCTTCTCTTCTCTTCCCATCACTCTGGTACAAGTTGATCTTTGTCTCATCTGTCCATAGGATGTTGTTCCAGAACTGTAATGGCTTTTTTAGATGGTGTTTGGCAAACTCTAATCTGGTCTTCCTGTTTTTGTGGCTCACCAATGGTTTACATCTTGTTGTGAACCCTTCACTCTTCTGAAGTCTTCTCTTGATTGTTGACTTTGTCACATATACACCGACCTCCTGGAGAGTGTTCTTGATTTGGTCAACTGTTGTGAAGGGGTTTTTCTTCACCAGGGAAATAATTCTTCTGTCATCCACCACAGTTGTTTTCTGTGGTCTTCCGGGTCTTTTGGTGTTGCTGAGCTCTCCGGTGCGTTCTTTCTTTTTAAGAATGTTCCAAACAGTTGATTTGGCCACACCTAATGTTTTTGCTATCTCTCTGATGGGTTTGTTTTGATTTTTCAGCCTACTGATGGCTTGCTTCACTGATAGTGACAGCTCTTTGGATCTCATATTGAGAGTTGACAGTAACTGATTCCAAATGCAAATGTCACACCTAGAATCAACTCCAGACCTTTTACCTGCTTAATTGATAATGAAATAATGAGGGAATAGCCCACACTAGTCCATGAAATAGCTTTTGAGTTGATAGTCCCATTACTTTTGGCCCCTTAAAAAGTGGGAGGCACATATTGAAACTGTTGTAATTCCTACACCGTTCACCCGATTTGGATGTAATTACCCTCAAATTAAATCTGAAAGTCTGCAGTTAAAGCACATCTTGATTGTTTCATTTCAAAACCATTGTGATGGTGAATAGAGGCCAAAATCTGAAAATTCTGTCAATGTCCCAATATTTATGGACCTGACTGTATATATATATTATATGTGGCCCACTGACATATAATTAACAGGTCACTGACTGATTGGTGCAATAATAAGTATAGGGGTGCAATAATTAATATATGGTATCATGAACCTGCTACAATCAGAGGGGGGGTAGCACTGGGGACTGTTCACTGACCGCCCCTATAAATTGTAAGAAGATACATACTGTATTAGCTTGCGGCTGCCTAAGCTAAGGCTATATTGACAGATAGTGCAGCCAGACCCAGAACAGTTTTTATCCCTGGAGCGGTGCGGTGCTGCGCGGTGCGTCCCGGGCAGCTCCTCTCTCCACACTCCCGTAAGTCTCTGCCCATCTGACGTCACTCTGCGCTCCTGACCCGAGTGGTGCATGCGTGTGACGTCACACGCACCACTCGAGAGCACAGCATGAGGAAGCCTATGAGCGCTCAGGCTGTCATTGTCTGACAGACAGTTGGGGGCGGCCGGGCTTGTAGCAGGTGCCGCGCGGCACCAGTCAGGCTGCCGTGCGGCGCCAGTCAGGCTGCCGCGCCAGTCAGGCTGCCGTGCCTTCTGTCCTTTTCAGCACCTGGAGCTTGCGCTCCACCGGAGCCGCCCTCCCTATGCCCCTGATGGGAACCCTTGATGCTGCCGGGGATTTATCAACCAGTGTGAGATCCAGTTCGAATGTCTACCGCAGAATTTCCCCACGCCTAGATCGAAGGTGGCATACATTATATCTTTATTCTCAGGAACAGCTTTGGACTGGGTTTCTCTGCTATGGGAACAAGCAGTTATCTCTAATCACTTTACTTTCTGTTTTCCGTTATGCTCTTGCTATTGTACATGCACCATCTGCTTCGCATTCCAGAGTTTGCGGTGTATCACAGCAAATATCACTGATATCTGCTGTGGTCACTCGTAGATACATTAAGGGGAGGGGATCCTAACTATTTCCAGGTACCTCCACAAATATTCTTTTATAAACAGGATCCTAGTCTTCTAGTAGCTAGGTTTTAGTTATGGCTGGAATGTGGAGCATTATTACTGTGTCACAATCCGGGGGTTCTCTAGTATTGGAGAGGAAATACAGAACAAGATCAAGTCACTTACACCTTGGATGCCCTAACAAGCAAGAATCTCAGGTGATTAAATATTTGACAAATGTTTTTCTCTTTTTGGTATGTGTCAATAATATACCTCCAGATGAACATAGCCACATCAAACCAAGGTAACTGACATTGATTTTGCTAAAATATATTCAAAATTCTATAACCTATGCAAATGATTACTGTTAAGGCATTTACTCCTGTTACTTCTGACAGAATAGCTCGATAACATTGGTCTTGGATTATTGGGGCATTACACATACAGTATATTTGCAGCTCAGTTATATAGGACTGTTTCTCTTCTATGAGGGAGTACACACCACACTTGCCGACTTTTTGGCTGCCCCCTCCAGAAGGAAACAGCCAGGTTGGCAGACTCATCACAGCAGGGGATGTGACATTTTTATAGGTGGGCGGTGTCGGGCAATCATGTCATTTTGGCTCCACCTCCATTATACAGTGCCGATATTACAGTTACTGTAAAGCGGGGTGTGGCTACGAATCGCATCCTATATCTCAGTAAGTTGGCGGCTGTAGGTGGGGGTGTGGGTAGCTATGAAGGGTGGGGCGGGCAGGTGGCTGCTAGCTCTGGGAGACTTGCCTACTCTTCCAGGAGATTTTCAGTAGCCTCCCGCCCGTTCTGAGAGATTTGGCGAGTATGGTACACACTGAGAGGCTGATGCACAGCTGAACGTATGCCTGACTGCAGAGCGTATCTTGCATGAATTCACACTGTACATGTATCAAGTTAACACAGGTACAATATTTATTTTGTTGCTTTTTACATCTCATTGTTTCAGTCTACAGTTTTAAGACAGCAAGACCACTCATACATCTGCAAGACGTTTAGATCTTGTTAGCACAGGGTCTTGGAGATGGGAGTCACATATCTTGCAATTAGTTATGTTCTACTGTATATATGCACTTCCCTACACATCAGTCTGTATGAGCCCTAAGGAGAGCTTCCATGGCTGGCTATGTATATCATTGTATATTGCCAACTAGCGACCCGCCCCAGCTTCGCATGGGAGCAATTTCATCTTGCCACAGCGCCTTGCATCTCATAAGCCCCTGCTTCTCACCAGTGTCACAACCCCCACTGCTGTTGCCCTACAGCTGTAGTCTTGTCACTGGGATGTGCTGGGAAGGGCAGGAGGACCATGGATGAGAGATTTGCATTGCAGCTACCATAATCATTATCAGCAGCATGTCCCCAGGGCTGGGGCACCTGTGCATATTGCCGCAGCCTCCATGCACACCTCTTCCCCGCTACCGAACATGGTGGTGAGCAATGTCCTCTTTGCAAAATGTACCCTGTATTTCCTGTTGAGCTTTCTCAGAGAGAGCATTTCATGGTGGAGGAGGAATGGACATCGGATTCTGATGGTTACTAACCATCGATATTTTTGTTCTAATGGTAGTGTTTTTACCATTTGATGGTGGCAGTCCAAAGTTTGCCATCATCGAATGGAAATCATTTGATGGTGTTTCAATGGTTGTTTTTTTTTTTTTTAATTCCTGATAGCTATGCCTCTCTTGGCTCCTTCCTGGCTACTGTGTCTGTATCAGAGCGTCTTCATTGGAGGCTGTCTCTCAATCTTTGTCTGCCTCAGACCTGACTTCCTCCCCTCTCTAGGCTGCTGCTAAGCAATTGGGCACATTGCTATCTATGATTGGCTCTCACCATCTCAGAGAGGCAGTCAAAGTGCAGCCTTCGACCATGCAGCAGCAGTCAGTTACTCACAGAGCACAGGGGCGCATCTTCCTATTGGCCTGGATGGCCCTTGCCAGGGGCGTCGGCCGAGGGGGGGCGCTGTTTCAGCCCGACATCACTAGCACATTATCTCCTATCTCCTCTGCTCTTAGCAGTGTCCCGCAGTCAGCTGCAGCGAAGATCCCTGGTCTCCTTCTGTCTCCTCTACTGTTACCAGTGTTCTCCATTGATTGTTACTATGTATTAGTCTTCTTATATGTCCCTTTATATCAGAAACATTTAAAATTAGGTAGAGTACATTTTTTTTATTTTTATCCCTAATATATTTCATCCCCCACAATACTCAGCACATACCAATCACCACTCACTAATTCCAATATGTCAACTGTGCAGGAAAAGAGTGCAAGCACCACATCAATCACAAGGCTGTATTCGCAAGGTAATTTGCATATATGCAAATTATCTTGCCCACAATGCATCTTGTTTGTTATTGATGTCCTCTTTTCCTGTGTTGTTTACATATAGAAATTAATAAACAGTGCTTTTCATGTAGTAAGTGCTATAACTGAAAATATATATATATATATATATATATATATATAAATATATATATTGTCTCCCTATTTCTACAGGCATGTAAATTGAACTACACCCAGTGTAAGTGTAATAAATTTATGTTTTCCTCACTTTAGGGAACTGGCTATGATCTTTTTAGGTGGTGGTTAACCCCGTGTTGGGAATAAGACATGATCCATATGGACTGTCTTCATTCTTATGTGGGAAAATATAAAAGATCTATCATTCCAGTAAATTAAATGTGGAGTGTAGGTATCAGTTGTTCAAAAGTGTAATGCAGTATAGATAGCCCAAGTTGAATATATGTAAATTATGTTACCCAGAATGCATTTTCTTTGTTTTTGAGTCAATGTTTTTAAGCTTTTCCTGTGTTTTTTTGCATAAATAAATTTATATATAGTGGTTTGCAATGGAGTAAGTTCTATAAAAGATATATATATTGCAAAGAGAAATAAAAATTATACTCTCCCTATTTCTTCACATGTGTGAATTAAACTACCCCCAGTGTGTGATATTTTTTTTTTTCAGTAGAAGCAGTCATTGGAGGGGGGCGCCAGTCTCTTAGTTTGCCAGGGGCGCTCGGACTCCTAGATACACCCCTGACAGAGCACAATAGTGTGTTCTGTGATTTTCTTCATTCCAAGTCTCAGTTTCAGATGAAGTCCAAAAGATCAGTAGAGGTACACACCAGTAGAATGAAAAAAGTTCCAACCTGTAAAGAGGATCAAAGTATTTTTTATAGAAATGAGAATTAGCCTTACTAGGAGATGCCTCAGAACCCAACACTAGACTAGACCACACAGACATCAATCTACCTCATTTAAGTGTTCGGAAAGTAGCCAAATACCAGACCTTTAAAAATAAAGTAATTTAAACACACTGGTATTAAGTGTATGCATATTGACACTCAGGCTCAGACTGGGCCACCGCAAATTTGGGGTTTTCCCCGGTGGGCCCCGCGGCCAAGAGACCTGCCCCTTCCATGAGTTAGTGGGGCTTGCAGTTTAGCGTATCTCCAGCAGTGCATATTGTACCTGAGCAAGTTATGTGGCTGTTGGTGATAATCATCAGCAGGGCCGGATTAAGGTCTGTAGAGGCCCCTGGGCAACAAACTCGTGGGGGCCCCTATCAGTGATCCAAAATTATATATATATATATATACATACACACACACACATACATACATGCCCCCCCAACCCCACAACCAACACACACAGCGTGCCCTTCAACCCCACAAATAACACAGTGTGCCCCCCCAAATAACACAGTGTGCCCCCCCAACCCCACAAATAACACACACAGTGTGCCCCCCCAAATAACACAGTGTGCCCCCCAACCCCACAAATAACACACACAGTGTGCCCCCCCAAATAACACAGTATGCCCCCCAACCCCACAAATAGCACACACAGTGTGCCCCCCCAACACCACAAATAACACACACAGTGTGCCCCCCGAACCCCACAACCAGAAGCACCACACTTGAAAAAAAAAAAACCATTAACGGACTTACCCTCCAAGCCGAGGCAATAACACAGGAGCAGTGAGTCCCGAGGCAACAATTGTGGCTCCTGTCTATTCAACTCCGCAGGCTTCAGACGCGGATGTTGAGGTGGTAGGCTGGCATGGGGCTGCGCAGTGTGACCTCTGATGTCACGCCTGCATTGTCTTACAGCCCCACTGCACAGCCTGCTTGCCGGTCGGAGCAGCACCGCGCTCTGAGTCCAAGTGCTCAGTGAGCGCTGCCTGGCTGCAATAACGGAAGACCGCAGAGGAGACAGCTAAATACTGTACTCCACCGGTCTAAGTAGTAGTGGCAGGGGACAGGGTGTGCGGCCCCCGATGTGTGGGGGCCCCAGGACGATCGCCCCTGTTGCCCTGCCTATAATCTGGCCCTGATCGTCAGGGCTGGCCACACTACTGCTGTCCATTTATGTTGCATCATGCTTCTGTCTCTGAGGGCCCGTCCCTTTTTTCTTTGTGAAACTCTACCCTCTTTTCTCAGTGAAACCCCGCCCTTTTCTCCACTATACCTTATCCCTGCACTTCTCCTCCTCTAGTCACCTCCTGTTCCATCCTGCTTCCTCTCCAGTCTCCTCTCCCTGGCCGGCCAGCCAGTCTGTGTCTATGAGCATATCCTCCTCTGCAGCTCCGCAGTCAGTGTGCTGGCTTACCTCACTCTTCACACTGAGGTAAGTATATGGGGAGGGGTGTATTAATGTAATGTCAAGGTGGGGAGGATTAATGGTATTGTTGTCTGGTGGGGAATATATTAATATTAAAGGGGACAGGGGTTGTAGTCATTGTATAGGGGTATATTATTGTTATCAGAGGGATGCATTAAAATGAATTTCTGGGTATAGTAATACATTGTTGGAGCTGATGTGATAATGTGTTTATGTTTTTCATAAAATATTTGCAAACAATTCCATTTACACAAACACACACACATATGGCCATGATGACAATGGGAATGGGCAAGTATAGCAGAGAGACATGGGTCAGGGGGTGATGGGCTATTGTCACACACTGGCACTGGCATTAGGGACATCTTCTGCTGAGAGGAACTTCCACCCACCTGCCTTATATTCCTACTTATTAAAAACATCCGGATACGATCACAGCAATGAAAATGTTGCCAGTGCCCAGTGTGTGCTGAGCATGCGCACCTGCCCTGATGACATGTATGTGTGAGGCTATAATTCACACGTGTCCTGATGACATATATGTGCGAGGCTATAATGCACACATGTGCCCTGATGACATGTATGTGCAAGGCTATAATGCGCATGTGCCCTGATGACACGTATGTGCGAGGCTATAATGCGCACGTGCCCTGATGACATGTATGTGCGAGGCTATAATGCACACGTGCCCTGATGACATGTATGTGCGAGGCTATAATGTGCACGTGCCCTGATGACATGTATGTGTGAGGCTATAATGTGCACACATGCCCTGATGACATGTACGTGCGAGGCTATAATGCACACGTGCCCTGATGACATGTATATGCGAGGCTATAATGCGCACGTGCCCTGATGACATGTATGTGCGAGGCTATAAGGCGCATTGGCTGGTGTAAGTAGCACCTCACTCCTCCTGGAAGACCCTGGCTGTGTGTAGCATTGTCACTGTCGCACCATTTTCTTAAAGGAAAAAGTTGCATCACCCAGCTGTGAGGACGGCGTGTTTTTGGTCCTCCATCTGTGTGCACTAAGGAATAGGGAAGTCATCCCATCCACTGTTCTGTTGGGCTAGGAGATAAGCACTAAGATATCACCATGCACAGTCCCTGCACTCTTTTGCTTGTTTTCTAGATGTAACTTGGAGTATTGGTTTTCCAGGCATTCCGTATAATAACTGCAATCACTGTGCAGTGCACCCACATTTAGCTTTTCTTATGTTTGTATGTGCGATTCTCCCAGGTAGATTGTATATTTATACTAGAAGTTGTTTTTTCTCTCTACTTACTACTGTCTATTAAGCTCTCCAATCCCACCATTTATTTCTCCTTCTCTCTTTCCCCTTGTTATTTCATCTCCAAATCTGTCTATTCCTCTTTTTCCCTCTGACACTGTTTCCCATTTTTCTCTCCCATTATTATTACTAGCTTCATTCTTTCTGTCCCCCTACTCTGTCTCTATCAGCCCTATTTATTAATGATCATATTTACAATGCAATCTGGACATGACATTACAGCCATGAACGCGCTGCAAGATGTGATCATAGCACGGGAATGTATCATCTGGCACACACAGGGACAGGGGCTCCAAAAGAAGCCCATCCCTGCGATGGGGGATGCCACTGCCAATGGGAATGGAGGAAAATCTCTGATACCTGCTGCGGTCCCTCTGTCATATATCCGGGGAAAACTTAATATTTGCGGTTAACCACAAAAATGCAATGATAAATGGGCCCCTGTATACCCATCTCTATCTTCTTATCCTGTCTTGCTGTTTTTCCCGTCCCCCTCCTGTCCCTCTTTGTCTTAGCTGCAACTCTCTCCTGTCTCTTGCTCTTCTCCCCCGCTCTGTGTCTTAGGGCTCCCTTTAACAACAATTCCAACTACCAGTGGCATATTTAATTTAGCATCACTGAGGCATAGTTGCCTACCCTCCCGAATCCTGCAGGAGACTCCCGCTTCACTGCAGAGTCTCCCGCTACCCCGGAAAGTTTAACAAAACCCCGGATTCCCCACTGACTCGTAGGGAATCAGGTTTGAATATTAGCTTCCCCACCTCCTGAGAGAAGTCCTCTTAGATCTGCCTCCGCTCCTGTCTCCGAACCTCCCACTGGCACTGAGGGGTATGCAGTGAAGACTTGTGCTTGTCTCCCCCGGGCCGCCTTTATCCGCCCCCACACACACCTCCAGACTGCCAGCTTCCAGCATGTGTTGAAGGAATGGGTGGCGCTGGTCTCCCCTGGTCCGTCCCGGCTCCTCCTTCAGCGGCGGCTGCCTGTCATTTAAACACCAGAGGACCCTCACACTGTACAGCTGCAGCGCTGCTGCCTGAGCCTGCCTCCAAAAACACAGCGCTGACGGCAGCGCAGCTACGGTCAGTCTCTAAATCCTGAACTGGTCCACTGTCTGTGCCTCCGGCGCATGCCGGCTGTATTCCCACCAGACCCACATGTCACTCTCCCTCTCCTTTAATTGTCTGGCCACACTAACGGGCTGGTGGGAGAGTTCCTGCCACAAGCCCCATTAACATTTAACAGTCTGGCTGGGGAAAACCATTAATCCCTTCCAGGGAGGGGGGAGGTGGAATGCACACAAGAAGGGGGCACAGCATAGGTGCAAAATGCACTAATATAAAGAATATACAATAACAGCCACTATACTGTGTCTATTATAAGGCACAATGATCCCTATGGCTGTACCTGCGTTTTCTGTAATATATCAGTGTGTTTTCATTAAAAAATAGATCTTACTGACTGCTTTGGGGCTCATTTACATTTCGATGTAAGTCAATATTATGACACGCCTCTCAGATGTAATAGTACACGCCCACTTTACCGCCGCGCTCATGGGTGCTGCTTTCACAATCTCCCTGAAATGCTTTTTCAAAAGTAGGCAAGTATGCACTGAGGTCCAGCAGTGTCTTTCCCCAATATATCCGCTGCTGAGTCGCTGGCAGTGTAACCCTGCCTACATCTTTAGAGAGTCATAAACAGCTGTACCGCTGCTTGCTAAAATCTGAGTGGATGTCATAACCTCTTTAGCAAGTACGTGCGGGAGGTATAGTGTCAGGGGGTAGTAATGTTTGAAAGCTATTTTAGTGGGTAAGGGATGGTGTCTCTGTGTAGAAGTGGGTAAGAGGTAGTATTTTTGTAGCAAAGTAATTGGTACAGATTATGCATAACGAGGCTTTGCGCAGAACACTTGTATTGCACCTCTATTTACCCCCTTACACAAACTGCATACTTTTACCTCCATTGTGCTACTTTTTCCTTACTTTGCTTATAGGGTACTAGGTACTTGGTATTAGTGTTTTAGGCAGCTAAGATGCATTGTCTGTGACACGCTAAATGGTGCTACAGTATTATACAAGATTTAAGAATAGATGCGAACACATTTGTACGTATCTTCGTTTTTGTGTATTGTATGGTGCAGTGTGTCTTGAGAACATAGAAACTAGTACACCATACACAGCAGATTGTCCCGTCCTTTCAGTGGGTCCCTACCACTGCATCTCCCTGGTGGGCCTTTCATGTCCCAGTCCAACACTGTTGCACTACAATTGCATACTTATGTGTCACATGACACGCTAGCTCCATACAGCCACTGTGCTGCAAGTCTGGTCAGAAGGAAAAAAGCTTCTGCAGCATTCCTTCATCTACTCCTTTTGTATACAAACCAGTACTGAGAATACCTGATTAATGCTAAATACTATGGATAGATGAAACAAATAGCTTCAGTCTCCTATGGATGTTGTACAATTATTGAATATAATGTTATCCTATTATTATTTATTCCACGATATCACATCATAGGGTAAATTATCTGCTATTTATATTTTCACCCAAGACACAATCTGCTTGGAATTTAGAAACACTTATGGCAGAAACTTAAACATTGATATGAATAATAATTATTTATACATTTATTTGCATTATTATTCCTATCATTCTTTGATGTAATCTTGAACAAATTATAGTTCAATATATTTTTCTCTGTTAAAAGGTGATAACTTTGACCAATGTTGCTACAGTACCTACAGTATTTTAAAGTAATATAATTCAAAGTTATGTTTCATATAGTCACATTTTCAAATTAATAAAGAGTGCCCTCACAAAGGTATCTAACAATGCAGGTCAATAGTTGTTTATTAATATTAAGGAGCCACTGGGGACTCTCAACAGTTCCAGGAGAAATCACCAGGACCTGCGCTGAAGAAGCAGGCACACACAGCAGCAGCAGCCCACGGAACAGCAGCCAGGATCCCTTATACGGAGACCAGCGGGACACAGGGGGTCCAGACAGCATCACAGGGAACTGGAGGGAAACAGACGTAGGTCAACTGCAGATCCCAGGAATAGCAGCCAGGATCCCTTACATAATAATTATAGAGGGACAAGTGCCCTGTAGCGGTATTGGATGAAAAAATGAGGTATGGGGAAGAGGGAATTGGAGAACAGGGGCAACCTGGTGGCGTGAGTGGTCCTATAACTCACGTAGTGCTACTGTAGATAATATATGTGTACACATGTAAGAACCCTCATATACATGTGAATTAATGAGGAAAAGGTAACTCTATACTCTAACTATATAGAGTAATCAATGTAAATAAGCTTGAATAGCAATAATGAACGTGGATAGATATTTGTAAAAGTATTGCACATTTTATTATATTGCTAAGAAATGGAGTCACAGTGCTCCAGTATCCTGTGCACAGATGCACATGGAGGTAGTATATAAACTGGTGGTATACCTAAAAATGACCAAATGGATAAAGTCACTGAATGAGGGATGAGAGTAGAAATGGGTATGTGAATGTAACACAGTCAATATAGTCTGGTGATACACGAGATGTGTGGGCCACGTCTGGTGGGGCGGAGTCCCGTATCCCCCAGGTGCACGAGACTCACCCTCAGCGTCCTTTGTGTCCACCTCCTGGTGGACTCCAGATGCCGGAACAAAGCCTTGGAAACCCGATGTCCTGTGTCCCCGAATAGTGCAGCATGCCGTCCATATGCTGCTGTTCAAGTCACTCCACACTGCTGAGACGAAAAACTTCCTGGTCCCGCGATCTCGCGGGCTCCAGGCTCAGCGTCCTCGGCAGTGGCTGAACTCGGTCGGGATACCGAGGAGACTAATGGAGAATGGTGCAGGGTTGGTGAAAGGAGATGTGTGAATGATGGTAGTATTCAGATGTCCAACGCATTTCAGCCTTCTCAGAGGCCTTTGTCAAGGATCCCTTACATGAAGACCAGCAGGACACAGGAGGTCTGGACAGCAAGGCATCATCACAGGGAACTGGAGGGAAATAGCCGCAGGTCAACCGCAGATCAAAGGGACAGCTGCCAGGATCTCTTAAACAGAGATCAACAGAGAAGATGGCCACAGCGTACAGGAGGTCTAGACAGCAAGGCAGCATCACAGGGAACTGGAGGGAAACAGCCGCAGGTCAACAGCGGAACCCTGATGTCATCACACCGCCCAGAGAAGCCATTTGCTGGGGGAGACCTCCACAGTGTCACAATTGGTATTTGTGATTTACCTGACACTGGTGATGAACCGGATTCACTGCCTTTGATGATGAATGACTGGAACTGAAAAATTGGAAAGTTGGAGTGGGACCAGAAGGAACTTGGAGGAACCGGACTGGGACCGGCAGGAAGGCTTACTGAGCTGGACAGGGTACCAGTAGATGGGCTTGCAGATGGATGGCAGCATGGAAGCTACTTGGTGCAGCTGGGAAGCCATGCAGAGACTGATGGTAGCACAGGAGCTACGTGGAGTGGCTAGGGAGTCGTAAGGTGAGTGGTGGTAGCTCAGGAGCTACTCGGTGTGGCTAGTGAGCCGGGAGGTGAACGGTGGTAGCACAGGAGCTACTAGGTGCTGCTGGGTAGCCGTAAGGGGACTGATGGTAGCACGGGAGCTACGTGGAGTGGCTAGGGAGTTGTAAGGTGAGCGGTGGTAGCCCAGGAGCTACTCGGTGCAGCTAGTGAGCTGTGAGGTGAACAGTGGTAGCACAGGAGCTACTAGGTGTGGCTGGGTAGCCGTAAGGGGACTTATGGTAGCTCGGAAGCTACTTGGAGTGGCTAGGGAGCTGTGAGGTGAGTGATAGTAGCACGGGAGCTACTTGGTGTGGCTAGGGAGCTGTAGATGGTTGATAGTAGCGAGGAAGCTACTGGTTGCGGCTTGGGAGCCGTAGTTGATAGATGAAGCGTGGAAGCTACTGGTTGTGGCTTGGGAGCCATAGATGATAGATGGTAGAGTGGAAGTTATTTGTTGCGGCTTGGGAGCCATAGTTGATAGATGGTAGAGTGGAAGCTACTTGTTGCGGCTTGGGAGCCGTAGTTGATAGATGGTAGCGTGGAAGATACTTGGTGCGGCTGGGAAGCTGTGTAGAGACTGATGGTAGCACGGGAGCTATGTGGAGTGGCTAGGGAGTCATAAGGTGAGCAGTATTAGCTCAGGAGCTACTCAGTGCAGCTAGTGAGCTGTGAGGTGAACGGTGGTAGTACGGCAGCTACTAGGTGTGGCTGGGTAGCCATAAAGAGACTGATGGTAGCACAGGATCTACATGGAGTGGTTAGGGAGTCGTAAGGTCAGTGGTGGTAGCTTGGGAGCTACTCGGTGAGGCTAGTGAGCCGTGAGGTGAACGGTGGTAGCACAGGAGCTACTAGGTGCGGCTGAGTAGCCATAAGGGGACTGATGCTAGCTTGGAAACTACTTGGAGTGGCTTGGGAGCCATGAGGTGAGTGATAGTAGCACGGGAGCTACTTGGTGTGGCTAGGGAGCCGTAGATGGTTGATAGTAGCGAGGAAGCTACTTGTTGCGGCTTGGGAGCCATAGTTGATAGATGAAGCGTTGAAGCTACTGGTTGTGGCTTGGGAGCCATAGATGATAGATGGTAGAGTGGAAGTAATTTGTTGTGGCTTGGGTGCTGTAGTTGATAGATGGTAGCGTGGAAGCTACTTGTTGCGGCTTGGGAGCCATAGTTGATAGATGGTAGCGTGGAAGATACTTGGTGCGGCTGGGAAGCCGTGTAGAGACTGATGGTAGCACGGGAGCTATGTGGAGTGGCTAGGGAGTCGTAAGGTGAGCAGTGGTAGCTCAGGAGCTACTCGGTGCGGCTAGTGAGCCATGAGGTGAACGGTGGTAGTACGGCAGCTACTCGGAGCGGCTGGGTAGCCGTAAGGGGACTGATGGTAGCTCGGAAGCTACTTGGAGTGGCTAGGGAGCTGTGAGGTGAGTGATAGTAGTACGGGAGATACTTGTAGCGGCTAGGGAGCATAGGTGGTTGGTGGTAGCGTGGAAGCTACTGGTTGCAGCTTTGGAGCCGTAGTTGATAGATGATAGTGTGGAAGCTCCCGGTTTGCGGCTTGGGAGCCATAGATGATAGATGGTAGTGTGGAAGCTACTTGTTGCAGCTTGGGAGCCGTAGTTGATAGATGGTAGCGTGGAAGCTACTGGTGGCGGCTTGGGAGCTGTAGATGATAGATGGTAGCGTGGAAGCTACTGGTTGCGGCTTGGGAGCCGTAGATGATAGATGGTAGTGTGGAAGCTACTTGCTGTGGATTGGGAAGCCGAATGGAGATGGCGGTAGCAGGATTGCTGGACTCAGCAGGTTTTCAGATAGAACTGGTCTAGGAACCAGCAGGAGCCTGGGATACACTTGTACTCAGAGGTATAGCTTTAGCATAAGCTGTACACCACAGAATGTAACGAGATGCTCAGGCTCAGAATGCTATCAGGGGAGGATATATATACCCTGGGTCTGGCAGCAATTGGAGGATACGGACAGGTGGTCTGGCAGTAGTATTCTGAGTGGTGGAAGGCACAACATGCGGAGGGAGTAATCATCTCTGCAGCCCTTGAGAATCAGGACCACACCTGTGATTCCAATTAAGACTAGCAATGCTCACAGACAGAGGAGAGTCCAGGTGGCTAATCACTGTGGGAAGGAGAGCAATCTGCACACACAGAAATGTTACAACCAGCATGATTCAGAGCAGATCTCCCAGGTGAATTACAAACACAGATCCATGGAGCAGCTGGCAGAGGTGAGTCTCAAAGCAAAGGTAAAAACTAGCCAGGGTTGTGACACACAGTCAGTAGGAAAGCTGACAGAAGACCATCAATGTGGCATCTGGTGTCCGCAGCTGGCAGAGGCTCCAGAATGAAACAGAGCGGCGGGGAGAGTCATACCGCAATAGGAGCCTGACAAAGTCACACTCAGGGCAGCAGGAGATCGGATGCTTGTAAGAGGTAAAGGCAGTCCTCTGAAGGTGACAGGATGTATATGCTGGATATGCAGGCTGGATGGCAACAAGAAGCCCTACTCCATGACTGTCCAGGCCAGGCCCCTCCACATCGTACATTTCCAAGTCAGACTCCATTTCCCATATCTCCATATGGCCCATTTCCAAGTTAGACTCCATTTGCCATTTGCACAGGATGGCTGTGCTGATATAAACTAAGAGCATAAGGATGATGAAGTAAAAGGCCCTTTGCCGGATGAAATTGGCATATTTCATTATATCATGATGGAGGGAAATGGTGTTTCTAGAAAAGAACGGAGAATTGTTAAATAGATCTGTGTATTTCATAGCAATGTACAGAACACGTGAACAGACTACATGAAATAGACACCAAATACACCAATAATATATAATAAATGTCAAGAATAGAATAATTATCCTACCAAAATATAAAACATTTTTGTATATAAGGTTTGTTAGAATTCCTTTGAAAAGCCCATTGTTGCACTCACTGGGAGTGATGCATAGTTGAACACAAGTCCATTTCTGGAGTGTATCTTGTTTTCTCATCGCACATGTTCTGGAACTAAGGTCTCCATTTAACGAGACTAAAGTCCTCCTTTCAGTATTTAACAAACAGCAGTAAGCTGTTACCGTACCACATCCGCCATCTATAGATTGCGATAGCGATATGGACCCTATTGCCGACAAAGGGGAAACAGCAACAGCCTTCTAGGCATTGGCGAGTCCACGTTGGGTGTAGGTGTAGACTGGACATTGCGCATGACAGAACAGCTCATCGCTAGTAGTGATAGGCTGCCAGCAACAATGTGGAGGATGCCGCCAAGGAGAGGGATGTCGCTGGACCTTGCTGGAGGAGTGATGGTGATGTTATGTGGGGTAAGTTCAAAGAGGATGTACTGATGGCATTGCAGGTTACGCAGAATTGTACTAAGGCTGGGGCTGGAGCAAGTGTGCACAGATTATGAGGATGGCTATGAAATGGGTGGTCCAGCCACATAGATGAGTACAATGCTGCAATTGGTGACTATAGGCATTTAGTTCTGTGCATGCAATGCGGGAGCAATTATGGGCAACCTGCAATCAGCGCTGCATCTGCCCCAGTATGTATAATTTATGAGACACGGACATAAAATTAATAATTTCTAATCTATAGAAATAAAAGGACAACCTAAGGTATGTAAATGCAAAATGTATGTAATGGTCATGAGGTAGAAATGGCTATGAACATAATGTACACTGTATTACATGTAACATTAGCAAAAATTCACCTCATGATTTCCTTGTTGCTTCCCAGATCTTTCACCTTCTGTCCACATGTGGTGCTGCGGGTGGGTAGTTGTTCTGTCACCTGTCCACATGTGGTGCTGCGGGTGGGTAGTTGTTCTGTCACCTGTACACATGTGGTGCTGTGGGTGGGTAGTTGTTCTGTCACCTTCTGTCCACATGTGGTGCTGCGGGTGGGTAGTTTTGCTGTCACCTTCTGTACATGTCTGGTGCTGCTGGTGGTTAGTTGTTCTGAAACAGCAGCAAGAATACACTTATTATACTGGGACACATTGTGTGTTATGGTCAGTCCAGAAAGACCAAGATGATGAAATTGTCCTGCTGTATGTATGCAATCCTGAGTACACAACTGTAAGTGCTTATTGTCAATGCTCATACATGGAACACTTATTCCAATTTGTAATAGTGACTGTGTAATATACACAGATCACATCACTACTCTCACAGTGGATGTCTGGTAATCCATTTTTAAAATGCACCATCATATTCTGCAGCCTGAATCAGTATGTAATACTGATCACTGAAAAGTCACTGGTTCTCATACCGATGCCGGAAGCCCGAAGAGAGAACATCCCAACAGCAGCTCGTAAGTATACTAACCCTCCCTTGGTGGTGCCTAACCCTAAAACTCCTGGGGTGGTGCATAACCCTAACCTCCCCCAGGGGGTGCATAAACCTAACCTCCACCCCGCCTTCCCCTAGGCTAACCCTAATATGGGAATATGTATCAGATGCAGAAAGGAGGATAATGGGTCACCAAGCACATGGTGTTCAGCAGTCTGGCATTATATTGTCTTGTCTATTTTTAACCAAAAACTGACCCTCTAATAGAGTAACCATGTAGAATTTAGTGCATAGTCTGGAACATAACACCTAAAGGAGGGGTGGACCAAAGGCAGTGGGACCCACTGGGGATTTCCCCTGTACCCTTGTGGGCCAGTCCAACCTGCTCCCGTCAGTGTGTTCCCAAAACCATACACTGGGGTAAATTTACTAAAGTGAGAGTTTTTAGAAGTGAGTTTTAAAAGTGATGTTGTCCATAGCAACCAATCAGATTCTAGCTATTATCTCCTGGAGGGTGCTAGTTAAATGTTATGTAGAATCTGATTGGTTGCTATGGGCAACATCACTTCTAAAACTCACTTCTAAAAACTCTCACTTTAGTAAATTTACCCCGCTGACTCTCTGAACTGTATGAATCAGCATGAGCCTGGGGCGTCCCATGATATCTGTCACACACTACATGCTTATGCCCATGTGGGCAGGCAGTGTGTTGTCTATGGGTACCAGCATGTGCAAGACTTCAAAGGATTTGCCAAACCTTGTGAACACCAGACCTTGGGGAAATAATGGAATGAGTTATAACTTCATATATTCCACCCATACTAATTCTGTCGCAGAATCAGGGCCTGATTCAGAGCCGGATGCTCTGACCAGAGCGCTCACTCTGAATCAGGGCCCTCCTACCTAAAAATGGAGCGGCCTCTTGGACGCTCGCATAGCTGTGGGTGACCACCCACAGCTTATGCGAGCGTCCATGATGATGGTCGCGATGGTCAAGACCATTGCGACCATCGGGCTTGCGACGAGACCCTGCGGTAGGGTCTTGCTGCCGCAAGCCCTGGAGTGATTTTGGCTCTATCAGAGCCAAAATCACTCCCACTGACACCACTAGTGATGTCAGTCGGGCCGGACCCAGACGGTAGGCGTTCCCATGGGAACGCCTCCGTCTGGCAGGCACGCCCACCAAAGGGGGCGTGCTGTCACTCACCATCGACAGCACACCCCCCTTTGGCGTGAGACCCATAACGACGGCTTGGCCTTCGTTATTCGGGTCTCGCGCATGCGCACAACGGAGCTCCCTCCGTCGTGCGCATGCGCATTTGGGTACCATCGACCCACTTGCGAGCATCCTGCGCTCACGAGTGGGTCTGAATGAGACCCTCAGTCCTCTATTTAAAAGTGTTTCAGTCAGAAAAATAACATTAAGCAAGTGGATTTCTGTATATGTTTGTTCAGGGGCATATTTAGAGAGGAGGGGGCCACTTTCCATGAGTTCTGTGTAGCACCTCTCCAGCCGACGTGGGACATCAGAGAGGTAAGTACTTGGAGGTATGGGTGCAGGGTGTGAGGTTAGGCCTCCCTGGACCCAGGGGCCCGTGTGCCCCGCACACCCTGCACCCATTCTAGATGCACCCATGGTTTCTTTGTGTATATGAAATCTTACCTTCACTCCCAGAAGGTTCCTGCAGCCCGGGGTCAGTGCACTCACTCTCTCCCATGTTCTGCTGGCCACGCATCTGTCAGTCATACAATTTTTTATGTCAAATTGCAGTACACTTAAATCACTTACAGTAAATAAATGTAAACACAAATGCAATAGGCTTCATGACCTAGAAAGGATTTCGGAGTCTATTTATTAAGAAGCACAAAATCAGCAACATATATTTGGCTTTTCTTGACAGAGATTGCACAGAATTGATAAAAGTAAACCGGCCAGGACAAGACTAGCAAAAAAGACCTGTCCCAGCTCGGAGAAACCTCACAGGCTGTGGGCTCTTTTTGCTGTCTTACACAAATGTAAAATCCTGCAACATATACATATAGCCCAGTACAAGCACAAATCAGGGAGTGACCCATGACAGCGTTGCAATGTGGGAGAAAGCGGAGAAATATCTTTTCTCTTTACCAGTGCGAGCGCTCATAACTCCATCTAGAGATGGCAGCAAGTATTGAACAAAAGATGAGGAGAAATCTATGAACTGACTGCACTTTTCTCTTTACTACAGACAACGAAGTCCAATATATTGTTTTCTACAGCTAAAATGCTGGATACAAGCCAGTTTTAGGTTTACTAAATAGACCCTTTTGTGGGTTTTCATAGAAAAGTATCATCTTAGATGGCGGCACAGCTTTAAAAATGCTGCCATGCATTTTCCCTTACACCCCAACACTGACCCAACACTATTCACCCTCATTTACAAGTGCAGCCTGGCGGGAAGCAGTGCTCCTAGGCGGCCTATTATAGAGTAAGAGTGCCTGGGTAGCATTTGCTTTTTGGTAGTGGCAAGTTGGTCATTCTCCTTGGGGGGGCTGGGCCATCATCTTAGGGAGGGGTCAAGGCTGTGCCAATTAAGGGAGAATGGTTCTGCCTCAGGCCAGTTTGCTCTGGCAGGGATCCGCCTCTTATTATTTAGTCAAATATATTTGCCGGGCTGTGGCCTTGGAGCACTGCTTTTTTACTGCCACCATCTTTCTAATTACAATTTGATCAATAAATATCATCTGTGTCCTTTTTCAATTCCACATAGGTGTCCGTGTGGTTATTTCTAGTTAGTAGTTAAGTGAGTGAATTAGCATAATGTAAGATTCAAACAATGGGTGACTTATGTCACTTGAAGCAATGTATATTAGAGAATAAAGGCAGGCCTCAGTCTTGGATCACTCATTGAGCACAGCATATGTCCATGTAGCATGGATCAATAGCATGCTATGGAATTTTAACTCACCTCTCCCAGTTCTTCATGTTTGTCATGTTGTTGTGTCATAGATGTTTTTAAAATACTGGGGCATTTAATAGCAAACTCTACTGCATCGAACCAGCAGCTTCCTAGTATAAAGAGAATGAGGACATTATACTGTAAGTAGGCATACAAGTGATCAAGTGCTGGAAGTGCCCAGGAACCACAACGTACACTCACCCACTGAGCACACACAAGGCTGGTGATTGTTGTGCTTACCTCTATTTGTATATTACTATAACAATCTAGTCAAAGTACACCTCCAGTGTACAACAACATTATATTCATGTTACAGGAATAATATTTCTATAGTTGTCAAAAGAATTTCACTATGGGGTCTATTTCATTTCATCATTTATTTATATGGCGCCACAAATGTTCCGCTGCGCCTTACAAAGCACATAAACAATCTATGTATCAAGCCTTGGAGAGAGATAAATTGTATAGAGATAAAGAGCCTGATTCATTATGGATCTCAACTGTGCAACAGCGTACGCAGATCGGTCGATGGTGCGTACTGCGCATGCATCACAGTGCGCGTTTGTGAGTTAGCATTATGATAACACTGCGATCACTTACGCAGATATAAAGCCATTGCAGAGTGATTGATGGGATGTCAGTGTTTGGGGGTGGGGACAGGTAAGTGGTTGGAGAAACGCAGGTGTGCCTGTCCGTTTGAAAGCCGTTTCCTGGGCGTGCATAAGTTAGCCACTGTGACGGCATACGCAGCTTGAGTACTCACTGCGTGCGACAACAGTTAAAATTTCTGAGTAAAGTCAGACCTGTTGTAATTGTGCGTGAGGTGCCGATGTTACTCGATGGTACCGATGTATATATGCAGGTCTGCAAGGCCTTACAGACGTGCAAAAGCGGTAGTGGGCATCTCTATACTGGCTTTTCGGTTGCAAATATCATATTTTCGCTTCAGTAATGCCTGCATAATCACAGCTACGATCGCAATAGCAATCCGTAGTGAATCAGGCCCAAAGTACCAATCAGCTTCTAACTGTCCCTTTATAGGCTGTGTTTGAAAAATGACAGTTAAGAGCAGTTTGATTGGAATTTTGGGGTCTATTTACTAAGCCTTGGATGGAGATAAAGTACCAGCCAATCAGCTCCTAACTGCCATATCACAGGCTGTGTTGAAAAATGAAGTTTTTGGAGCTTTGGCCGCTTACTGCATGTGCACCAAGCCACTTTGATGCAGTGGACAACTCCATCTTTAGAAGGCATTACCATATAGAATCCTAAGGGCTTTTATTCACACATCCCCCTGCAAAGGATCCAAAACAGATCCCTCCGAGAACCCCGGGTAACGCATGCATCACTTGAAGCATGTGCAGAACTACTGCTGGGTCCTAAACACAGAAGTCCTTCTATCACAAAGGACAGCTTTTACCTTGAGAGATGTCCTTTGTGATTTTTTTCAAAGCATACTGTGTTAGTAAACACCATTATGCTTGCGATGAGTGTCAGGATGCATCACAATCAAAATGCGATATGTCATGCATCCCACCCCCCATATTATTTATCAGTAAAAACCTATTTATTAAGTCACAATTATTATATGAGGGCTAATTGAAAGCAATGAGACTGCCTATGTTTTTCTGTCCCATAGGTAGACGTGGCAACGCTATGCTGGTTATTGTGAAGCTCATACATCCATGTGTCTGAACCTGCGGTTGTACAGCTGTAGTCTTCTTTGTTTGGTCACAGCAAGTGGAAGATCTTTGTACATTTTGTCATGGCGGATGAGGAAGACTGTGAGATTACATCAGAGATGTGTGATTGAATTTTGTGATAAACTTGGAAAAAGCGAAAATGAAACTCATGAAATGTTACGGCAAGCATACGGTGGAGAAACAATTAGACGTGCTGCAGTATTTCGGTAGTGGAAGCACTTCAAATAGGGTAATACGTCAGTGACTGACGAAGTGTGTTTATGGAGACCATCCACCATGGTTACAGATGTTGCAAAATGACAGAAGGTTAACTTTATGCAAAATTTCAGCTTCACATTACGTCACAATCGAACGGGTTCAGCATATTGTGACAAAGGAACTGAAAATGCATTGCGTGTGTGCTAGGTGGGTACCCAGTAATCTCACAGATGAGTAGATGTAACGATGAGTTGAATCATGCAAGAGCACCATTTGCATGTCGGAGAAGTCACCGATTTCCTGACATTGATTGTGACGTGTGACAAATCATTGATTCGTCACTATGATCCCGAATCCAATAAACAGTCCAGTGTATGGAAACACGCAAATTTGCCTTTGCCCAAAAAATTCTGTGTGATTCCTTCAGCATGCTGCTGTTCTTTGACGCGCACAGTATGATCCTACAGCACTGGGTTCACCATGGACAGACAATTAATGGTGATTACTATGAAATGTCCTGATAACCCATTTGCATGGAGCCATGAGGAAGAAAATACCACATTTGCTGAAGAAACAGTGGTTTTTGCTCCAAGACAATGCCTGACCACATGTTGCTGCTGTTGCTTTGGCAGCAGTGACTGAAATGAATAGGACAGCACTGGAACACCCTCCATATAGCCCAGACTTAGCGCCCTGTGATTTCTGGGCATTCCCAACCCTGAAAAAACAACTGTGCAGAAAGAAGTTCTCAACAGAGGATGAAGTGAAAAATGCCACAGCTGCAACACTAAGTGATGTCACTAAACAGTCTACTGCTGAATGTGAAGGACACTACTTTGAAAAATAAACTTTTCAGATCTTGTGGAGTCATCTGATTCTGAATAGAAAAAATCAGTCTCATTACTTTTCAATCAACTCTCGTAAAGTATGTCTTGTGTAGTTTCAAATATGTAGTCACTTGATAGTCAAGTCCATGTCCTCTCTTTCCATGAAACTTAGGAACATATGGTTGCTACTCCCCAGTTTATTATTTCCGCCCTATACATAGCAGCCACAAAGGGCCTGATTCTGAGTAGGACACTTCACCCCCATGAGTGCATCTTTCCCGGTATTACTTCTGTGACTTTACTTCTGGACCATCTCTGTGTCCACACAGCCACCTCCCAGTCACCACACAGAAATTTCCAATACATTTTCAAGACATTTTCTAAGCCGCGTATCTCAGTCGCGATTCTTTGCGCATGGACTCTGGACACATGCGCAGAAGAAAATAAATCACTCCTCTACGTCCAACATCAACATTAGGTCCGACTCAGAATCACGCCCAATGTGTGCTCAATGTATTGCTCTGTGCCGCTACTGCCCATCTTACAGAGTAATGTGACCTTAATGCTCCTGTAAGCCGGTTTTTATTACATCAGATGCTTTAAAGCCTTTTAAAAAAAAAAGAATAGAAGCTGCTAGAATTGGGCACCATCCTATCTGAAGTGTGAGCCTGATACAGAGTTGTGCTCACACCTGATGGTTCCCATACAACTCCGATGGTTGTGATGCATGTGCAGATCTTGTACTGTGAGATCCCTCACAGTGCCCCCTAAGCCACAGCACGATTGATATGCTGCCATCGTTTGGGGACAAGGAAGGGGTAGTGACAGCCAATGTCCCAAAAAATGGCGCCTTCAGCCATGTTTTCTTGGCGTGCCAAGGCTAGTGCCTGCGTCTTCTGACACAACTTCACTAGCCCTGGCAGCATGAAATACACGGACATCCTGAGTAACCTGAGGGTCACATAAATGGCCGATGTTCACACAAGTGAGCGCGGAGGCAGCAGCAGATCACAGAAGCCGGCAGGATGTACATATTACATAGGACGCCTCCTGCAGCATTAGCACAGTGGCTGTATGATAGGGTACAAGTCTGTATCAGGCCTATGGTACATGGCTCCATTGTGCAGATATGGAGAGCTGCATGTTTAATCCATAAATTCTAGGTGGGAGCTGTTGGCTCAGATTGTAATTGGCAGCAATAAAATGTTACAAAACCATCACAGAGCAATACAAAGAGGAAGGCCCTTTCCTTATAGCAAAACTATCCCCCTTCCCCATAGGAACATAACAACTTACCATTCCATTCTGTTGGTGCACGAATGATCATGTAGTGGACTGGGAGAGGTAGTGTGAAGGATGGAATAGTTTCACCATTAGGCCCCTAAAAATCAGATATAATTATTTGTAGGTGATAGTCAATATATTAAGTCAACCACACATACAATATTCATATTACTGTGAATCCTATGATTTATTCAATAGATCTTGTAAAATGTATATTTGCTAAGCCAGCATGCACTAAAATACATGATCCTTAACATGATATTTCTATCAGTAGTTCTAATGTCTTACAAATGTAATAGTGTACAAAGCTCTGCTTACCATAACACCCCATATAGATTGCTTATTAGGATGACTGAGTTTGAAGCTGAATCCATTCTTCTGTGATGGGTACTCACTAATGTCACACAGTGTCAGGTGGATGGTGCCAACCCACTGCTGTAAATTGGGGGACTTATATAGAAGCATCACTCCTGGTTTTAGGATGCACCATAGCTTCATCCAGCCTTTGAATGTTCCTCGAATCTAGATGAAAACATACAATCTTTTACTAATGTGAAGATAAGAAAATCCAAATCCAAGTCACCAAGCCAAAAATGGGTGTAATTGGATTGTCTTTACTCTGTGTGGAAAAATAAAACTTCATCTAGACGAAGCTCAAAGCAGCCAATGTTTCTGCAGGATAGTATAATTCTAGACAAAAGTAACTGTACTGCAGTCATATTATTTATTAATTAACACACATATTTTGCAGTTATTTTACAGAGACTATTTCAGTCATTCACGTCAGTCCGTGCACCAGCAGAGCTTACAATCTATATTCCCTACCACATAGAAACGTGCACAGGGCTTCATTTATTATCAGAAGCCAATTAACCTACCAGTACTGTATGTACAACATTCCCCAAACTACACTAAACCTACATCCATCTGCACCATACCTGCACACATGGATGCAGATGGATGATCTATGCAATTTATGTCACTAGAAGAGGTTTATTTAATGCGGTTTCCTCATATCATTTTGAGTATCTGTGCACAAGCTGATGGCACCAAACACCTATTCTCTCTGGGATAGTGAGTAGATGGTACCGGGAGGGTGTCACAATGCTGCTTGCTAGAAAAGTGCAGTTTAGATCAACCCATGCTCTATCTATACATGTACCCCAGTCTGAGATGAATCACTCAGTGCTACCCAGATTTCCCCAAACAGTGTGTGGTTATCAAGACACAAGAACTGTACAGTCACATTAAGCAATTGAAGCTCCCATTATTTTGGACCTAGCATATATTTTATACAAGATAGCATTGTGCTTCTGGTAAATACAATATAAACCATTGTTCCTTGCCACCAGAATTGTCATGGTTTTTTTTATTAACAAATTAGGTTAAGAAAATCAGTAATAAAACAATTTTTGTATATAAAAACTAGCACCATCCTGGGGGTGTGTCTAGCAGACCCCTGAATAATTATCCTAAGACATCAGTAACATTATCCTCCCCACCCCTGTAGCATTTTTCAGTCATCCTTGTAGAACCCCCAGTAGCATTCCCCTGCTGTTGGTGCCCGCTGTAGCATTAACCCACCACCTGTTTTCTATTCCCATCACTTCTATAAACTTTGTACACCCCCTGTAGCATTACCTGTCCCTCCCCCCCCCCCACACACACACACACTACCTCAGTGGCCATAGATCTCTATTTGACATTTCAAACCCCCACCAAACCCAATGATCCTAGTTCTCCTTATTTGCGGCCCCTCCAAGCATTTTTGAAGGTCCAGAATGGAGACCTGAAGGCATTCTAAGGCACACAAAGGACACGTAACATTGGCTATCGCAGAACGCTGATGTCACAGACTTTCCAAGAAGGGGAAATGATTTCCTCCAATCTGAGTCTGCCAGAAATGTCCAATGAGGATGAGAGCCTGCAGTTGTATGGGACAGCACAGTGTCAGGGAAAGACCACCTGCCTGTGGTTACACCCTATGTGACCATTCCAGGTAAGTGGTTACAGGATCATCATTCTAGTTATTAGTTATGGTTTGCTTCACCTTCAGCCAATCAGACTTCACATTGAATGATGGGTCAGTCTGGATGTTGATGCATTTTGTAGTCACCACTTTCTTCTCTTTGCCAGTTTTGTTTTGGACCTGAAATTATAGCACAAAGAAGCACATTAAGCAGGTGCAGAGAACAAGGGTTTTCATGTAAAAACAAAAAAACATTTAGGTAATGTGGCCTTGGGTAATTGCCTTTATCAATGTCAATGTTTGGGAAACCAGTAAGAATTATCAAATACTGAAGGGAACATCTTATATAATATTAGAGGAAATCTCATAAAATATGCTACAAAACTAAAGGCCCTTTAGCATTACACATATATGCAATGCTGAACGCAGATTCCTGATCATCAGGAATCTGCAAATGCACAGGACCCATTCTGTACATGTGCAGAACAGGTCCTATGTCATCACATGCAGGTCCCCGTATGCCTCTGCCTGATTGACAGAAAGAGGCATTTATGGGGTGGTGCAGTAGCAGGGACAGCTGGCGTTCCTGGAAATGGGGGCATACTGTCCCTCGTTTTCTGGGAATGGCAAGGCCAGGATCTGCATTCACAGATGCAGTTTCCTGGCCTCACAAGCCAGCCTGTGCAAGCTAAGGTTAACTCAGCCTGAGCTGAGTAGCAATGTTTATCCCAGTCTGTGACCACGGCCACAGTGGTGAGATCGCTAATGCAGCTGGGGCTGTCAGACACCTCTTGCTGCATTTGCAAGGAAGGATTTGCAAAGCTGCTTGCGTGTCGCTTTGTAATTCCATCTATTACTGAATCACCCTCTAAGTTAGGGGCATTTCTAAAGAGGAGGGGGCCCGTGCGCACTCTCTGTCCGGCGGATGTGCTCAGCGCAGCAGCACTTGTAATCTCTGGGCACTAGAGTGTGCCCGGAGTCTACAGCCCATGCACAGGTCACACCAGGGTTATTTCCCTAGTGCGCATATGCAGAACACTGGAAAAATGGAGTGGCTGCCATTTTACAGGTGTTTTCTCCATCGAGACAGATCGGCGTGGGACTTTGGAGGGGTGAGTAATTAAAACATATGGGTGCAGGGTGTGCGGTGTGGGGACCCCCTGTACCCAGGGGCCCATGTGCACCGCACAGCCTGCACCCATTATAAATGCATCCCTGCCCAAAGTGTCCATATATCAATAAATAAGTAAAATAAAAACAAAATGATTATTTCTCTCACATCACTAGGGCCTCAATCCTTTCTGAAATGTAATCCATATCATAGTGAGGGGATTGGTAGTAACACAAGTATGGAGACACTTTGTATTACACTACAATACATAGCTGGTGCCTGAAAATGCACAATGTATAATAGCCTGTGTATAGCTGTAATCTCTCCAGTATATTATCTAATCTGTACCCTTGCTCAAACCTGAAGAATGGCAGCATGTATTTAGTGGGCCTATAGATCACTGACCCTCTGAATGTAGCGGTACATAATATTGTACCAAAGAAAATCATAATAGGCACAAGGAGGGGGGGTCTACGCAAAGTAATTGATTTGCTTTCGTCAGTAGCATAATGCTCCATCAAAAGGCTCCTCGGCAATCATATAGTGATACTTTATTGCACATGTGCTGACTGTAGAGGACCTGCATGCTCACTAGCATGGTTCAGAGGCCAGCAAATGGCAGCTGTAATCACTGGGGCAATGGGGAGGAGCTTCATCAGCAGCAGCTGGGAGAGCTGAGTCTTCTATGTTGTTTCTCCTCACTGGCAACTAATCCATGTCCATAACACCATCACAGTTTTTCTCTTAAGATAAAGCTGTGATAACCCCTTCATCTGCTTTTTAGCAAGTTATCACTGCTTAATAAATAGGCCACTATTTATCATTCAATGTTTGCGGCATATACCTCAAAAACACCCGTTTTCAAGGGACACCTGCAAATACTAATTATCACCTGGAATTATGAAGCAGGGGCTGCAGCACATCTCTCCATATCTGCCGCAGTCCTTGCTTTTCCTACTGCACCCACAGCCCCCATTGGTTTCTATGGGGCTGCAAAGCTGTCAGATTCTGCTGCTTGGAATCTGCTTCTTCCATCATTAAACTCTCATTTTGCAATTTCTTATCTCTATTGCCATCCTGTACAGCCTGGTACAGCCTGTCACATGCAACCCTGACCTCACACACCTCCATGACAGGTTATGATCTCCCAAAAAATCAGCACACAAATAATCTGTGCATCTGATGATATGAATAGCTACAGATTGTTCTATCCACATTCACTTAATAGCTGGGACATTCCAGACAAGCAGACATTGAAGACTAATATGAATCTATAGCCACCGGCGCTGCAAAATGGAATGTTGTATAAGTACTAATTGAATTAATTGATGCAAGTGTTTCTACGCAGCTGTTGTGGTTGCAAGCCAAAACAAAACACAAAATGATATTGGCTATTTTGTAAACACTTTTTGATGTTATGTTTTCTAGACACATTGTATATGTGTATCTATATTCATGTGTGTTTCATTGGCCAATAATGTCTGTTTTTTATATTATTGAATTCGTATTTTTTATCAATAGATTTTTTTCTATTTTATTCTTTGCATAGCTGTTATATATTTGTGATATTTACCTAATTTGACCTAAAATTATCAATTTAGGTCTCAGGTGTTACACAGCACTGTCGATTATCTTATTTTAGACATTGAAGACTTACTACAAAATGGTGCTCAGTCATTAGTCACACCCATACTGACAAGAAGAGTTGGTTTACAGAAGTAGTAGGTACATCTGAGCGGGTGGTTTTCAGGTTTCTATTATCATTTCAGATTGGAGAATTTTACTCAGCAGCAAACATCTCATCAACCACTTAGGGAAAAATTTACTAAGTGGTGGCTTACAAGAGTCACAGCTTCTCGTCGTATTTAAGCAGGGAAATTAAAAACAGCAAGACTATTCAAGGCAAAATGCACTGAGGGCCTGATTCAGACCCGCTTGTGAGCTCTAAGCGCTCGCAAGCGGGTTGATGTTGCCCAAGTGCACATGCACACGACGGACCCGGGTCCGTCGTGCGCATGCACGAGACCTGAATAACGACGGCCAAGCCATCATTATGGGCAGGGCCGGATTGAGGGCCACATGGGCCTGGAGCTGAAAATGAACAAGGGCCTATTATGAGAAGCAGAGGAGGTGTGACCAGTGCTGTGTGGGTGTGGCCAGTGCCATGTGGGCGTGTACACCGCTATACTCTTGGGCCCAATGTCTCCCTAAATATGTAAAAGAAAACAATGTTTCATTTTGTGAGGTAAATAGAAATACAATTTTACTACTTATGATTTATGGCTGAGCATGTGGAGAGGAGATGATCAGTCAACATAGTGTTGTCATGACAATGGGCCTATTTTTATGTGGAGGCCTGGAGCTGTAGCTCCATCCGCCCCATTGATAATCTGGCCCTGATTATGGGTCTCGCACCAAAGGGGGCGTGCTGTCGATGGTGATTGACAGCACGCCCCCTTTGGTGGGCGTGCTGGGGGCGTGGCTGCCCAGACGGAGGTGTTCCCATGGGAACGCCTACCGTCTGGGGCCAGCCCCACTGACATCACTAGTGATGTCAGTGGAAGTGCTTTTGGCTCTGATAGAGCCAAAAGCACTCCAGGGCTTGCGGCAGCGAGACCCTACCACAAGGGTCTCCTCGCAAGCCCAATGGTCGCGATGGTCTTGACCATCGCGACCATCATTTTGGCCGCTCGCTATAGCTGTGGGTGGTCACCCACAGCTATGCGAGCGGCCAGGAGGCCGCTCCAAAAAGGAGCAGGGATGGCCCTGATTCAGAGCGAGCGCTCTGTCAGAGCGTCCGGCTCTGAATCAGGGACTGAGTTTTTTTGAATAGTAATAATTTCCTAAATTTCTTGTTTGAACATGATAAGAAAGACATTGCTTAGTAAATTTACCCCTACATCTGACTTTAGCCTATACATTATCATTACAAAAGGCTACAGTGGGAAGTCAGAGCAAGAAATTCACTTTCATAATTAAAATTTCAATTTAGAAGTTATTTTAAAGGAGATTAAAAATAAGGGCCTGATTCAGAGCTGAACGCTCTGACTAGAGCGCTCGCTCTGAATCAGGGCCCTCCTACCTTTTTTTGGAGCGTCCTCATGTGTGCTCGCATAGCTGTGGGTGACGACCCACAGCATATGCGAGCGTCCATGATGATGGTCGCGATGGTCTTGACCATCACGACCATCGGGCTTGCGACAGAGACCCTGCAGTAGGGTCTCGCTGCCGCAAGCCCTGGAGTGATTTTGGCTCTATCAGAGCCAAAATCACTCCCACTGACATCACTAGTGATGTCAGTGGGGCCGGCTTGAGACGGTAGGTGTTCCCATGGGCACGCCTCCATCTGGCAGGCACGCCCCCGGCACGCCCACCAAAGGGGGCGTGATGTCAATGAACATCGACAGCACGCCCCCTTTGGTGTGAGACCTGGAGCGATGGAGAGCCCGTCGCTCGCCGGGTCTCGTGCATGCGCACGATGGAGCTCCCTCCGTCGTGCGCATGCGCAGTGGGGGAACATTGACCCGCTTGCGAGCGTACTACCGCTCACGAGCGGGTCTGAATGACCCCCTAAGTCTCAAACTCTGTCACAGATATTAAGGAAGTGTTCCTATAAATCAATTTTTAATGGATTATAAAATATTGATCTAGGATCAGTAGATAGATACTGTATGTTATATCGTGTATATGATGAAGTAAAAGAGAACAGGAACAAAATAGTAGCCATCACAAATAATTCACAACCATGAAAACTTTCCTAGAAACATTATATTAGTAGGTTTAAGTTATGTATCTAGGACACTGATGACATACAGCAAGTATACCATGTGACCACATAAATGTATTGTGGAAGCATACTGTGAGTTCCACATGCTAGTAAATATGCTGTCAAATACATACAGAAATACATACACTCGTGGGCAAGCTATACAATTGTTAAATGAAGTTATAAAAAAAAAATCAATATAGAAAACAAACAAATATTAAATAGTATTAATAAAAAGCACATAAGTATAAGAAAAATTGTTATTACTAGTTCATGGCTTAAATAGAAAGGTGATTAAATTATTATCAGAATGGTTCAGTGCTTACAACTGTACTACCAATATATTGTATTGAGGTCCTCACTATGGGGGAGATTTATTAAATCTTAGAGGGGTCTATTTACTAAGCCTTGGATAGAGATAAAGTGAATGGAGATAAAGGGGTGGATTCAATTAGCCGAGAAGAGTCAAGGTCAGCGAAAATCACGATGTTTTCACCTAATTCGCCTGTTTTAACGTGATGTTTTCTCCATGCGTGTCCCCACTTTTCGCCCTATTCAAGTCTAAAGTGCAGATAGGCGAATGTAGTTAATAGCAAAACTAGCGAAAAGTACAGCATATTTTGGGGAAATCAGTCTGTACCCCATTAAAAGCTAAACTGACCCTGGGAATCAATATAGAAGAGTATAAATAGCCCTAATAAAAGTATTTAGTGATCTTATATTGAGTCAAAGAGCTGTTATATGCTTAAATGTGGGAAAAATTATATAATGCAATGTTGTTTTGAGAAAAATAAGCAATATAGTTAAATTTGGGGTACGTGTAAATGGGTACTAGTTTATTTTGGTGTCTCTAAAGTGAAGATTTAAAAAAATCTAAAAAATACACCTGCTGCAGCCTCCTGCAATTCTAAAAACACCTGTCATATTCATATAGCCCCCCAAAATACCAGACCCCCTACTTTTTAACCATTTTCCAAAAATTACGTGTTGTTTGGGGTGAATTAAGATAATTTTTTTTGCCTAATTAGTCATTAGGGAGGTGTCCAAAGGGTTCTGAACCACGTCCCCACATTTGTACCCCAAAATATGGATTTTGCACTTCTTTTCTCCTGCCTTTTGCTGGAGAAGCTTTTTCACCTGTTTTTGCCTATGGAGTTTTCTAGGCGAAAATGTCCTAGAATTGAATACAGCGATACTTTGAAAACAGGCGAAGACTGCAGATTGGCGAAAACTTTTCGCTGATCTCGGATTTTCACGATTAATCGAATCTGCTCCAAAGTATCAGCCAACCAGCTCCTAACTGTCATTTTTCAAACACAGCCTGTGACAAAGCAGTTAGATGCTGATTGGCTGGCACTTTATCTCGGTTCACTTTATCTGCATCCAAGGCTCAGTAAATAGACCCCAGAGAGAGATAAAGTGAAGAGAGAAAGTACCAACTGATCGTCTTCTAACTGTCATTGTACAGGGGCTGTGCTAGAGACATGATAGAAGCTGGTTGGCTGTTACTTTATCTATAAATCTCCCCCATTATGATGATATATTACTGCCAGCAGGATACACAGATTGCACTGACAAATCAGGCAGGTTAAAGACCACTGCAATTTGAGGTAACTTTACCTTAAGAGACGCCTTTTTTGGCAGGTTGCTGGTGGTGGCAGCAGTAATGTCCTGCGTAGAGCTGGGGCATAATTCAGACTCCAACTACAAATAATATAGATAGGGGACAAACATTGGAGAAAAGAGATTAAAGGTTTATTATAATTTGTATTTGAAACAAAATAAAATATTTAATATATATAGTAAAGCATGAACTTCATTTTAAACAATAACCAGCAGCATTAAAATTGTATTTCTGCATTTACCTAGGCTAAAATACAGAATTTGTCTGCATATACTTTATTATCACTTGTCTAGAGCTCTCTGCCCCGCACGTGACACCGTTTGAACAATCTACCTGGTTCTACAATACACTATCTGACAATCTACCTGGTTCTACAATACACTATCTGACAATCTACCTGGTTCCACAATACACTATCTGACAATCTGCCTGGTTCTACAATACACTATCTGACAATCTGCCTGGTTCTACAATACACTATCTGACAATCTACCTGGTTCTACAATACACTATCTGACAATCTACCTGGTTCTACAATACACTATCTGACAATCTACCTGGTTCTACAATACACTATCTGACAATCTACCTGGTTCTACAATACACTATCTGACAATCTACCTGGTTCTACAATACACTATCTGACAATCTACCTGGTTCCACAATACACTATCTGACAATCTACCTGGTTCTACAATACACTATCTGACAATCTGCCTGGTTCTACAATACACTATCTGACAATCTACCTGGTTCTACAATACACTATCTGACAATCTACCTGGTTCTACAATACACTATCTGACAATGTACCTGGTTCTACAATACACTATCTGACAATCTACCTGGTTCTACAATACACTATCTGACAATCTACCTGGTTCTACAATACACTATCTGACAATCTACCTGGTTCTACAATACACTATCTGACAATCTGCCTGGTTCTACAATACACTATCTGACAATCTACCTGGTTCTACAATACACTATCTGACAATCTACCTGGTTCTACAATACACTATCTGACAATCTACCTGGTTCTACAATACACTATCTGACAATCTACCTGGTTCTACAATACACTATCTGACAATCTACCTGGTTCTACAATACACTATCTGACAATCTACCTGGTTCTACAATACACTATCTGACAATCTACCTGGTTCTACAATACACTATCTGACAATGTACCTGGTTCTACAATACACTATCTGACAATCTACCTGGTTCTACAATACACTATCTGACAATCTACCTGGTTCTACAATACACTATCTGACAATCTACCTGGTTCTACAATACACTATCTGACAATCTACCTGGTTCTACAATACACTATCTGACAATCTACCTGGTTCTACAATACACTATCTGACAATCTACCTGGTTCCACAATACACTATCTGACAATCTACCTGGTTCTACAATACACTATCTGACAATCTACCTGGCTCCACAATACACTATCTGACAATCTACCTGGTTCTACAATACACTATCTGACAATCTACCTGGTTCCACAATACACTATCTGACAATCTACCTGGTTCTACAATACACTATCTGACAATCTACCTGGTTCTACAATACACTATCTGACAATCTACCTGGTTCCACAATACACTATCTGACAATCTGCCTGGTTCCACAATACACTATCTGACAATCTGCCTGGTTCTACAATACACTATCTGACAATCTACCGGATTCTACAATACACTATCTGACAATCTACCTGGTTCCACAATACACTATCTGACAATCTACCTGGTTCTACAATACACTATCTGACAATCTACCTGGTTCCACAATACACTATCTGACAATCTACCTGGTTCTACAATACACTATCTGACAATCTACCTGGTTCTACAATACACTATCTGACAATCTGCCTGGTTCTACAATACACCTTTCAATCTTGTTCAATAGAAAATGGATTTTGTTTTTTCCATATTTTCCTTATATAGATTGTCCTTGTACCAGATAACTGTCTAAGCTACCGTAAGTGACTAGTAAGGTCACCGAGCAGAAGTGGGTAGGAAAAGGCTTACTTTGCTCTTGGACATTACACATGATAACTTTTCTTCCCTTTCTTCCTCTTCATTATTTCTTTGGTTAAATCCTAAGGTGCAAAAACAGATTTTACCACTCAAATATAAAAAAAAATAAAAAGGAGAAATTTGGGATTGCCAGCACTGGTGAAACCCAAGTGCTAGCACAAGCAAGCAGTATAAGAGGGGTACAAACAAATTTTAAGAAACTTACCTCTTTTGCGAAAAGAGAATTTAGAGCATAAGCTGTACATGGCTGTATACACATCACATATACAACATCAAATGCACAGCATGAACTGCACACCATAAACAGCATAACATGGAATGCATTACATCACAATGCCTGCCATTTATGATCTCATACATGTTAAACAAAATTTGCATAATTTATGCAAGTGTTTACTATGTTAAAGAGAATGTACAGTATATCACTGCTAAATTACTATAGGCCTAAAAATTAAAGCATTAAACAGGCAAGAAGTGGTCTACCTGTGGATGAAGACACAAAAAAGTTTAACAAAACACCTCACAAGCCATACTTTTTAAATAAAATATTTACGTCTTTTTTTTAACAAAATATGTTCTCAACTATGAAAAAAAATTGTTTAGCCAGTAAAGTTGTTAAGCAATAAGTCACATTTTTACACCCCAAATTGGCTAATGGGAGTATAGGCCAATCAGAAATTATGGCTAACATTTAATATTATGGGTTGTATTCAATTAGCGGCGATATTATCGCACCCGCGATAATATCGCCGATTTCTCAGCGATATTATCGCATCGGCGATAATTTATCGCAGATTTTTCATGTGAAAATGGAGAAAACTTTTCTCCATTTTAAAAAAGGGGAACATATGCAAAATCCCTAATTTTGGGTAAAAATGTGGGGATTTCTTACAGAACCCTTTGGACAGCCCCCCCTAAAGATACTTTAGCAAAAACAAAATAGTAAATTGCGTACTTTGGCGAAAAACGATCGCTGAGATTTCGGTCAAATTTATTCATTTATTTTTTTTAAACGCGTTTAATGTATTGGGACTGGTATTTCGGAGGGCCATAAAATGTGGCAAGTGTTTTAAACATTGCACGTGGCTGGCGCAGGTGTTTTTTTAGCGGTTTTAAAAAACCACCTGCGCCAGCCACGTTCGATGTTTAAAACACTTGACGCATCCTTATGGCCCTCCGAATTACCAGACCCAAAATGTTAAACGCATTTTACATGAAAAAAAAAATGTAGTAAGTTATTGGGCTCTCTGCATGTGCTGTAGCATAGGCGGGGAAAATGGAGTTCATGCTCTGGGCACCGGCTGTGGGCACTGTCCAGTGCGCATTACAACTTTTTTTGTCTACAGTTGTAATGGATTGCTGGGGACACTTTCCCAATCCCTGACATAATAGAGAAGAGATGACTGGGGTTCCTGTGGGAACATCACATCTATAATATATAATTGGCCTCATGCAGCCTCTCTCTGTTACAATGGGGTTGTAGCTTTATGTCCCCAGTCACTTGCTGTAGTTCTTTTAACCTCTGCTCCTACCTCCTCATTGAACTCTTCTTCCCCTCACTTTACCTATGCTCCCACCCCCCAATGATCTTTGCTCTACACCAGTATTATCTTACCATATGGGCATGTGGCACCCCAGTATAGCTGAAATGGGTGACTGGAAAATGTTATTTCAAGACTGAATAATCACCCTGCTATATATTTTACATTTCATGTATTTATATAGGAACAATATACTGTATGTATGGTAAATCATATGTTAATTCATATATTTACACAATGTTAAATAGTTAAAAAATAGCATTTTATTTATTTAAGTATAAATTCATATATTGTGGACATGTTTATGTGAACTTATGGCATCACATTTCTGGTTTCTATATATATTTACTTACATACCCTAAGGGCTGACAACCTCTAACTGGCTGCTGATTGACAGCTCACTTAGTATTTTTTCTAACCTCGATTTTTCTATTACGCTGGGAAAATAGCCAACACTCCATTTTCCCGGTGATTTGTGCAGCGCTTGCGCTGTCGACTCGGGGCTCCAAAGAGGTAAGTATTGAAGAAATGGATGCAGGGTGTGCTGTGTTGGACCCATGTGCACCGCACACACTCTACCCATTATAGCTACGTAACTGCGTTTTTGGCTAAAATATTTCTATATATTTTATGCGTTTCCTTTAAACACAGGGCCTGATTCAGACCCGATCGCTAGATGCATTCGCACGCAGCCATCAGCTGCCAAAGTATAAAATCCTGCGATCGCACGGCACGATATTAGCACGCCCACTATGTCCTGGCGTGCGAATGCAGTGTGTATTTAGACGCCCACCAGCCTGTCTTAAGACGCCCACTTTCCCTTAGTAACACACGTCATCTCCAGGAAGTGTATGCATTAATCAGTAACATCGAGTACCATCGGATCCATACGCAGCACTTGTGGCTGACCACACCCCAGGGGCGGATTTGCCACAAGGCAACATAAGCGGCCGCCTAGGGACCTGCGGGTACCTAGGGACCCGTGGCCCGGCCCCACAAAACTAGATGCCATGGCATGTAGTCGAAATTCTGTTGCCATGTGTGCCTCTATAAAATCTCCCCAGAGCATCACACCGCATGACATCATGACATCACGCGGACCAGCCCCGTGCCCCACACACAGTTTCTGCACTGTAGCCTACTCTGCAGTGTATGGGATGGGAGAGGAGGTGAGTTTTGGGCCACTGCGCATAGACACGCTGCTTGTGCTTTGAACACGCTTGCTGTGCCAGCTCCTCCTAGGATGCTCACACTTTTCTGGAATCAAGGTGAGCACAGTTAACCCACCTGTCAGGCTTCCTGTCACTGCCTTGGAGGGGGAGGCGGATGGTAGCTGTAATTAGGGGAACAATGTTATATTCTCTGTGGGGAGCAATGTGTTTTTTTTTTCCTGGGGGGGGGGCTGATGGTAATTTATTCATAAAGAAGTCTTTTCATTTGAAGCCACACACTCCTTTCAATGAAACCAGTCTCCTTCCATGATACTACTCCCCTTATATTAGTGCCGGGTGGGGGGCATTTTGACTTTTCGCACTGGGAGTCCGCAGCCTTAGAAACAGCCCTGCCATAGGTAGGAACTATGGTTAGTAAGGGTCAGTAAGTTGTGTCTGTGTCAGTAAGGGGTATCTGTCAGTAAGTATGTATAATAATGTATAATAATGTGCCAATAAGTGGTGTCCGTAAGGGTTTCAGTATGTGGTATCTGTCAATACGTGTGTGTCAGTAAGTGGCATCTGTATCAGGTGTCTCTGTAGGTAAGAGGTGTCTGTGTAGGTAAGTGTGTCTATGTCAGTAAGCGGTATCTGTTAGTAAGTGTGTTTGTGTCAGTAATAGGTGTATGTGTAGGTAAGTGTGTTAGTAGTAAGTGGTGTCTGTGTCAATAAGTGTGTGTCAGTAAGTGTTTGTGTTAGAAAGGTTTGTCAGTAAGTGTGTTTGTATCTGTGTCAGTAAGAGATCTGTGTCAGAAAATGGTATCTGTCAGTAAGGCAGTGTGTGCTGGGGACAGTGTGTGTCTGTGGCTGTGGGGAAGTATTTGTGTGCAGCTTTAGGCCAGTTTGTGTATATGGCTATGGGGGCAGAGTGTGTGTGTGCGTCTATGAGGGCCGTGTGTGCGGCTATGGGGGCCATGTGTGTGGTTATGGGGGCTGTGTGTGTAAACTTGTATGCAGTTGAGGGAGTGGGGCCCCAAACTAATATCTTGCTTAGGGCCCCATGATGTCTAAATCCGGCTCTGCCATACCCTACCGCAAGCACTGCTAGTGCTTCAGTGTGTAATTCAGCCACGTGACGCGTACTATGACGCTGTGTCTTAATTATGCACGCCTCTGAAACGGCGTTAAGACGCTCAGACATGCCTGCGTTCGCACCACCACTCCCCCGTCTCCATCGACCAACCCGTTATCACCCACAAACGGCTCGTCTTTTCACTCAATCTAGCGAGGCGACTGTGCACAAGGGGCGAACGCTTCGCGATTGCATGGAATGGTTCGCGCACACACATTGCGTCTTATACGTATGCGCAGATTTCAAACATCGGCAGGCTACGTGTGAACACAATAATAAAATAGGAATACCGCGCACTACTTCTTGGGTAGTTCTATGTTTCTGTTTTGTCTGACCATTTTTTATTTAATATATCCCATTCATTCCATTTTTCTGTTATTTCTCTTGTAATATACATTTTTTCAGTAAAGATTATACTTTGATAAAGTGGCACATGTACATTTTATGTTATACACTATAGATCTATAACTCTGAGGAGGGTAAAATGTTAGGACCATTAACATCATTCACACTTACTCAGTTCCATAATACCAATAATACACACAGAACTACCCAAGGAGTAGTGCGCGGTATTCCTGTTTTATTATTCCAGTATCACTAAGGAGGACAACCCTTTTTTTATACTCGCAGCAAACTCTGAACAATTAAGCAACTATGGCCCTCATTCAGAGGCGCTCGCAAAATGCGAGCGGTCGCTCTGAATGTGGGCGGCCGCTTGGGTTTTGAAGTGCGGCCTCCTAGCGACCGACCAGGTTGATGGTCTTAACCATCGCGACCATCGGGGCTTGCGACGAGACCCTCTGATCAAGCAGGAAGCTCCCCACTGACATCACTGCTGATGTCAGTGTAGCCGCCCACAAAACGCCTCCGTTTCTGAAACCACCCCCCCACCATGCCTACAAAATGGGGCAAGCTGTCGATCAACATCGACAGCCGCCCCTTTTGTAGTGAGCTCCGGAACGAGAGAATTTCTCTCTCGCTCCGGGGCTTGCGCACACGCAGTGCGGCCGCTGCGCGTGCGCAGGGCCTAAACATTGACCCTCTTGCGAGTGCTCAGCGCTTGCAAGCGGGTCTGAATGAGGTCCTATATCCCTTGGTGCGCAGGTTTAACTACCTACTACTGTACGTGTGAACGCAGCCTAGCGAACGGGTCTGAATCAGGCCCACATACTGTAAAGGTGAGATCATTTTCAAGTGCAGATTTTATTGTGAAAACATATGTGTAGAATCCCGGGGTTCCCACATACTGGAGGGCCCCCACGTATAGCTACATCACCAACATTGGGGCACTGTGGCATAATGTGAACTGTGAGCATTACAGTGATTGATGTATTTGTGGTTTCGGGAGAAATTAAACATTATATTTTTTAACAACATCACCAGCATATCTTATTGGCAATGTAATTGGTTACAATTTAGTTGCCCTGGGGCCCCTGTGCATGGACTGCTTGACACTTACATCTGGGTGACTCATGACCTACAGCTGTTTGGACTCACACACTTTCTGTGGTGGTGCCGAGCTACCTACCCCGAGTCCCTTTTGCTCTGTTGGCATAAGCCCACCGCAGCACCCATTTATGGTGAGAAGCTGAGGGATTACCCCCTAATTTGTCCATTGTATTTATTTTAATTATGTGAAAATATGTTTTATCTTTGTTATTTGGATATAATAAAAATGTCACATTTATAATACATGTTCCCAGTTATTCGGGTAATTATTATTGGAATATTCATTTGTCTTTTTAGCATTGATTTTGCAAATTGGTGTTTCTTTCCTCATTAGTGTTTGTTTGAGCTGCTTTAAATTCAATTTATTGCGCATTCATATGGTATCCTTTCACCAATATATTTAACCAATCAGATTCTGTCTAGAATATCTCCATTGCATCCTAGAAAATGATAGATGGAATCGGATTGGTTGTTGTGAGAAACACCACCTCTTATCTATTTTAGAAGCTTTAGAAAATATACCAGCAAGTCTTGTGATGAGAACAATGTATCATTTGTGTCTGTGCTGATAAGTAATTACTGATATTGATTATTACTATTCATAGTGGTGCAGCACATGGAGCAATATTGGGCCCTGTCCCTTTTAATGCTTATTTATGAATTTGTAAATAGTCTAGAAAGTACGGTGTCCATATCTGCTGACAATAGACATTTACCATAGCAGAAGAGCAATATTGTACAGAAACTATGAGAAGGCAGATATTTGTGCATTACGATGCTAGAACTACATAGAAGAGGGCTCAGAGACAAGCAACCTCACTAATAAAGGAAATCAAAGGGTGAAATTCTAAAGATAAATTACAAAAAACTAGTTTACTGTGTTTACTTTGGAAAAAAAGACAATTGGAGGTGACCTAAATGATATGTATAAATATTTATGAGGACAACACAAAGACTAGACTAATTAACTTTTTGTATCAATAACCATACCAAGGATGCGGATGCATGAAAAATAGAATTCACCATAAGAATAGGAAGGGGTCTTTACTGTCATTAAGCTTTGAAATTTCTTTCCAAAATATCACAAATATTTCAAAAAAAGACTGGTTGGTGTGGTATGGTACTGTATGTCATCATTCACAATGTCTGCATTCATAATGTCGACATGAGAATGAATGTTCCTCTCTTGATGCAAAATTTGCAACTGTTTTGGAAGCATTGTTTTACCTTATGTGAATCAATTTAAATAAAATGATCAGAGTTTGAACATTTTTCACCATTATCAAATGAATAATAATATATAGTGAAATGAGCAATATTTGAATATTTAAATATGTTACGACTGTAAACTTTTCAGATGCCTTATTTTTATGAATCATGGTCATGACTAACAAGAAATACTGATACAGTTTTTAGCTAGGAAATAATAACCACAAAAAATGAACTGCTGAAATAAAAATGTAATATACTGATAAAGAGTATGTACAACAAAACCAAACAAACAGCTATGGATAATTGATATTAGAAAAATTATTGTTTAGATGAAATAACATAGTATTTATGTTTTTTGCCCTAAATAGCATTCAATTATTATATATGCAAATAGAAGAGATATTTAAGCATTGCATCTTGTCTGTAGCATCAAGCATATGGATGAGGCATGGGAAGCTGACCAGAACCAGCATCTCTTCTCTCCTGTAGAAAAAAAATATTATGTAATTGCTAATTCATTTAAGGTAAGAAACCTTGTACTGTACATCATTAATACATTCAAGTGAAACATAAAATGTATAAGAAGAACTAGTGAATGGACCTGGCAATTTTTTTGTTATCTTCGGCTCCACTGTCTCGTCATTGTGGATGATGTGCGCAGGTGCACGTCACACCTAACAGGCACAGTGTGCACAGGGGGAACCAGGGACATGATGTGCACAGCAGGTGTGACAAGCACAAGTGTTCCCCAGCCAAGATGGCATTATTTCTCACAGCGTTCAGTATTATTATATAGATTATGCTCTTGTTAGCTATTTATTTCAAGTTATACTTGGGTGCTGTACAGTGTCAGCCTACTTTATCTGAGAGCTGCTGTGATGATATTATGGCCAATATCTCAACTGACCATAGACAGGCAGATCCGACCAACCAGCAATATGTCTATTGTGGCCCTTCAAATTTGCACTGTTGGTTCTGCACCTAGGCCGGATACCAATGGGTGTAATTATTGCAGTCCGATGATGATGGCACACAAGGTCAGATTGCTTTCACCATCCAACCACATTTTCCATCAGTCTTGAATCTGATTGGGAAGGAACAGTCCAGGGATGAGACAGAGATGTGATCAGAGACAAAAGCCGACAGCTCAGAGAAAGAGGAGGTAGACAGACAGACTACCCACATATATTACACAGACGTCAAGCAGGAACATAGCACTGGATATTAGTCACTACAGCCCAATTGTCCAGCAAATATATCAGAGCTGTCTTTTAATACAGAAGTAGATTAGTGTTGCACAGGAGATTTATATGCACTGGTGCATTATTGGTTGCTGGATGTAGAAGTAGACATGAAAAAAAGAATAAGTCATTGAAGAATTAATTTCAAAGCTTTCTAACAAAGCAGATTATTGGAAGTGCCATGTTTTAAGAAGGGTGCACACCTAAAAGATATATCTGCAGATGATAGTTGTTCATACACACTGAATAACCATCATCTGTCATCTGGCCACGGGTCCCGATTGTCGAGGGCCACGTCGTGCCCCCCTTCCAGCGGCATCTGCGCAAAGTGTACGGCTGACCGCCCATAGACACAGCACGATGGACAGATATATCTGCAAATATATTGGGCATTGGCTGTGCAGCACAGCTGATGCAATATGTCCGTGAATGACGTTGTTGTTTACAGACATATTGCTGGTACACAGTGGTTCACGCACACAAGGTATACTGGCCGATCATTTGATGGACCAGTATATCTGCCAGTGTGTACCCAGCATTAGAAAAGTCGATTGGCTCTATCAAAAACACAACTCTTTTGATGTTTGTTTTGCTTCTTGTGTATTATAATTCATTTGGCATATTGAGACCTCTGATGTGGAAAAGCGGAAGCTAACGTAACCTATTCTAAGTACAATGTTAGAAGAGCGTTTTATGCATTACTTACTTACCCAGAAAATACTTGACTCCTATCAGTGTATTTTTATGGAGCTTTCAGAACATCCATGGCAGCCTAACAAGAGGAGCAAAGTGTTAGTTTATCAGTGAAACACAGGAGACGTTAGAGAGGTGGCACATTAGGGGAGTGATTATTACCTTATCTTCCTGGTTTGTTGGTCCTGGAGTAGGATTTTCATTAAAGAACAAATGATCATCCATGTGTTTTGTTGGAAGCTGGAGACCACTTGAAGGCATCACTACTTCTCCATTAAACTGAGGGACAAGGCATCCAAAAGTCTGGAAGATAAGACATTGTCATGTATAGAAATGTAGGGTGTGCCTAACAAATGTCTCAGAAGTAGCACTGCACATCCAAGCCACATGGCAGCTCTGCGTTACCAACACGTTATCTGTATGTATTTATTCTTTGTTCTTTAGTTACAAAATCAGAATGGTATATGAAATAAATCATCCTGCAAACTGCACACTGAGGAGTATTTTGCCCTTTGACCCTTATATTGGAAGGTTACACATCAATCACACTGGTGATGTTATATTAAGATACAATACATTGGTACATTGGTTTAATATAGAATAATTGGTTTAAAATACTAAATTTGAAAATAAGCATTACAATTCAAGCACATAAAATGGTTCATAAGCATAGGACATAACTGAATACCATAAACAGTTATACATGATTAATTTATTGTGGTCTACCTGTGCCTTATTTGTGATGGTGTGTGCTCTTGTCTATTCTGTAGGAACATGTGTAGTGTAGAAGTTATTAGGCTGAATCACAGTAGCGCTCTTTTGCAGTCGTGACTACATCTTTATGCTAATGCCGAGGCTGATGGTTTCCGTACAGAGACGCCCACCGGCTGCAGTGCTAATCCACAGCTGTGTGTAGTAAGACGCAACATCAGAGATTGCACCATCCCTATAGAGGTGCAGCGTCTCCATCTGAACATGGCCGCCAGTATCAGTGCAACTGTGACAAAAGATGCAGTAAGTGACCGTGGCACTCCCACGGCTGGTTAGCCACCCCCACGTTACCACCAAGGGACGCCCACCAAAATTGCCTCTCTCTGCGTCTATCAGTGGTAACCATTAGGATGCATGTGTGATGCCATAACAGCATCCACCTCCGAATCAGGCCCTATATATGCTGGAGTAAAAGTTAGTCCTTTGCTATCTCCCTTTACAGCGTTTGAATAGGGAAGGTGAAGACTGAACATGGCAAGGGCAATGGTTTGCAACAAGGCTCATCTATAAGAACATAAACTGTGTGTAGTAGAAGGTGATCTAGTTTGGATACTTGTGTAGTGATTAAGGTGTGAGGAGAGGTTTGTATTCTAACTTCATTTTAATCTATGACAATGGTGGGAAACAGGCGACCTGACGTGCCTCATCTTCAGGTTTTAGCTGGCTGCTCCTGATCTAACTTATTCTCTGCTTTGTTAGAAAGTATATAATATAACTGACCAGGAGCAGCTAAATTCCCCATCATGTTGCCTCCTCTACACACTAAAGGGAAGTCACACAAGAGTAGGAGGAGGCGGATTCTACTTGACATCTGCCATCACTAGGTATGTACAGTAAGTGAGGCCTATATGTCAATCTAACTTGTCACAATGTGCAGCAACCGACCATCGAAGCGATTTCTCATTGCACCAGTGCCAAGACAGCTGTTCTGAATAGCAGCCGTCCCTGCAAAGCCTAAAATCTACTTTCTTCATTAGTAATAGTGGCAAAAGCTTCCACTGCCTGGTGTCAACCTTACATGTGCACTGTGAGAGCCGGAAAAGGCGGTGGAATCCAAATGGACCTTCTCCCTATAGGAAGTTGTGGATCTTAATGGGCCTTCTGAAGAACTTTCAGTATTCAGAGCTTGGTAAATTGGATAATTATAACTTCCCATACACTATATATGGACAGCGTTGCACATCATGTCTTCATTAATACATTGATACATACTGTAGATACTTCAAAATGTGAAAAATATGCAGATCTATTGTTTCCACATGTAAAATGGATCCAGACACAATGATAAATAGGCCCACATATAGCATACCGATAATAAAAGCAAGCTCATACTGTATACAGTACAAGCTTTATAGTAATTAGACAAAACAATACAATTGTCAATGAGATGTCAGTATAAGTCACCCCGACATTGCGATTTCTATGACTATAGTATACAATGTGATTACCTGCTCTGTAGGAGATGGGTTGCCTAATTGTTTTGGAGCAGTGAGGGCAGGCTGCTGCTGTACAGGATACTGGGGAAACAGTTGGATCTATACAACAAGAACAATGTACAGTAAAGTGCACAGAATGAAGAGGCTCTCCTGGTTTAGCTTTAATTTCTGCTTTGGAAGTTTGAATTAATTATGTAACATTTGTTTGAGTGTATATAAAAGCAAAAAATGTGCTATAGTATAAACATGATTTTTGAAAACAATGACACAATAATTAAACGAATAGCAGATATATATTTCTCACTTTACCCAAAATGTTTAAATTGACAATAACACTATAGAGACAACATATACATTCTTATACAGGGATAAAGGGATAGACTTTTTATCTTGTTATCAGGATCCTACTATGTGTCTAATTATCACCTGGATGTCCCACTCCTCTAATTAAAGACATTTTTCAAGTACTCCTGAATGCCACAGCTGGTATCCCTGGGGGTACTAGTATCTCAGATTGGGAACCACTTTGCTAACACTACAGAAATTGTTTCACATCTCTTCAATCTGATATAGACTCACAACAAGAAAACAAATGAGAATTATCAGGACTGACTTTGTATAATTATTACCTGGCCTTGTTTTTGGGGTATTCCATACGCAACCACATAAGACATCATCTGCGGGTACAGAGTGAATCCCAGTTTTGTAATATTTGCAACAATATATTAAAACATTGTGTATCCATTTCCTATGTGATTACATTTATCTGTACAGTAACATGTACTTCAGCAGCACTGTAAGTGTCACATCTGGGAGCAGGACAAGAGGCTGAGAAAGTAATGTCTGCACTCTGTAATTGATGTCCCACATCTGACACATACTGCAGAGGGTGAGGAGGTAATGGAAAGTGACTCAGCTCACTTTCTTCAGTTATCGTGCACCAGGTTGTACCTTTAGACCAAATACATTTCTCTATAACATAACAGCATCCAACATGCACAAGGCAAAGCCAATTTATACAGTATTGCATGGGTCCATTGAGCAGCAGTTACTGCCTGGATCATACATATACACATGGGGACTAGGACTCCTGGCATAGAAAGCCCAGTAACCCTTATTTAGTGTGCTCTCAAAGTAAAACATGTTTTAACCACTCTATTGAGTTTACAAAGGTCTGTCATTCTCTACCTATAATACAGTATAGATAAACTTGACCTGAATACGGTGTTCAGGTTCTGTTATAGAGCATGTATCCAGAGCAGGAGAATAAACTAGACTAATTTATTCAGCGAGAACTGAGTAATCCACTTAACTATGATGGCTTACCTTGTGTTTAAATCATTCGATAAACCATTATACTGTATTTCAGATAATGACATCTTAGCCATAGTAAATTACCACACAACACTATAGCTGGCGGGAAGAAGGTCCAATTTTATTTAGCATTTCCACAAAGTTGGTGGTCTAGGAAAAACAATTATAAATTTACTAATCAAATTTAGTCATCAGGGTGGGCAACCATACCCACCTCATTCCCATTCTACAGTGGCCGCACCCATCTACAATTATTCAGATTGGGTTAATCCATTCCCACCGGTCATGAAGCAATAAACTCCTACCCTCACTAGAGGAGTGACTGCTCGCTGAAAACATTCCCCCCATTGATCTGCTTAAGAGGGGCCTTTAGTCATTAGTATTACTGGGGGCCTTTACATTACCAGCAGCAATGCTGTACACGCCGCCAAAGGTGTCTTCTGCCTGTACTCAGGCAGGTATATCAGTAAGGGGTAGTGTACTAAGCCTTGGATAGAGATAAAGAGTCAACGCTGTAATTACCGTTGTGGATGGCCCCATCCCTCCACATGACGTAATGAAATAATGCGCCCAGTGTCATGAAGTCCGGCGAAGGGGGCAGGGCCGGCACAGAGGGCATTTCAGTCCTGTTACGGCCTACTCAGGGAGATCCTAGTCTGCTCTTTGTTTGGTAAATGCACAGAAAATACCTCTAATGGGCTAATTCTCAAAGCAAAAAAGCAAGTAACTGTGTATCTGGAACAAACCATATTACATTGCAAGGATGCAAATACATTTATTATTTTTGCATGCAGGGTAAATACTGGCTGGTTTTTGTACGAAGCCCACAAATGCTGATAGGCAGATGCAGAACTGTTAAAGACAATGCAGGTGCCCACCTCCCCAGCCCATGTATCCCTGCTGCTCTGGACCCGCCACAATAAAGTGCTGGGTGCCCGCTGCAATGGATAATTTATGAGCTGTGTGCTTGGCTCAACAACTGTCGTCCCTGCCTCCCATGGCCTAAGTTCCCTCCACCTGTGGGCGACGCTGACACAGGGCTATGAGACATCACAACGACTCATACCCGTTAACAGCAGCCTGGGCAAGCAAGCAAGAGGAGTCCCAGGCCGGACACTCTGTGAGTAGCTTAACAGGAGCGTGTGTGGCGGCCATGTTGTGGTAATTTCTACGAAACCATGTCCTGGTAATTTCTTCGGTCTGTAGCCCATTGGCTAAAGATGGCGTTAGTTGCCAGGACCAAGTTCCAGGATGCAATAGGTAAATCAAACAGCCAAGCAGCCCCCAAAGAAACCTATGGGGGCTGCTTCTGCTGTCAGAAATGGAGAGACTGTGGCATATATCGGAAATATCTGCTGCAGTCCCTCCATGGTACATCTAGGGAATACTTAATATTTGCATGTAGTCCCTGAAAATGGGTGTTTTTTGGGGGGCTATCCCGCAAATATTATTTCACAAATAAGCCACATAGAAACAATATATTATATATACACCATTTTAGTTTTCCCTTTTTTATGTGGGAGGGGGAGTGCGCCTTGCCTCAGGCCATGTGGGATGAATTTATGCCACTGCTGATAGACTTTATTTTTACAATGCAGTTAGTCTTGAGTTTGGACACCACCCTCCCAAATCTGCACATTTTACCCCTTCCTCAACTGCAGAGTAGCACGGTTTTACCAAAGTGCACAGTACCACTACTTGTCTTTTTTTACTTTGCTCCCAACTCAGAATCAGGGTCAAATATAATAAAAATCTGCTATTTTTAGTCATTTGCAGGGCTGTAGAGAGCCTGGCCTGTCCCGGGTAAAGGAGGGGGCGTGGCCTAATCGCAGGAGGCATGGGCACGCCCCCTTGAAAAAAATATAACTTTTGCATGCTGCGTGCCGGGGAGGGGGGCGCTGTAAGCCCCCCAGCATGGCGCTAAGCAGGGGTGTGTGATCGCTCCCCCCCACAGCCATGGTAGACTGAGTTGTGCTGAGCTGCTGTGAGGGAGGGGGGGGCGGACACGCCGGGCCCCTCTAGCAAGCCGCTCCCCCCCTGAGCAAACTGAGCAACTCCTTAGAGTCTCTCAACAGTTCCAGAGCAGGGTGATATTGCACCCTTTGTTGCCCCGCCCCCTATACATGTCTCATTGATGGGACAGGGCTTCTGGCACCAGGGAGTACATCACTGCAAAGAGTGCTCCGGGCAGGTTTACAGACAGCAGGGTGCCATTCTAGATACCCTGCAAGCCAAAATGCAGGTGCCATGGGGCAGCGATGGTGTTGACACCAGGGCCCTGCGTCCTGGGTGAGGGCACCGCTCGCACACCTTTAGTTGAAGACCTGCCTGTCAAGTGAAATGAGTTAAGCTTTGGCAAATCTGGCAAAACTTTGGCAATAGAAAGTCAGTTAATATGGAGCAGTCTCCACTGTGAATTGAAGCCAAAACATTTCAGCGCTCAGCTGAGGGGATAACTTATAGAGTGGAGGGATTATATATAAGTTTTTATACACACAGTTACCCTCCTTTTGTGTGTATAAAAACTTATATATAATCTCTCCACTCTATAAGTTATCCCCTCAGCGTAGCGCTGACATTTTTGTGTCATTTTTTGTATTATCTGTTGTGGCCAGTCCTTGATAGCACTGGAATTAATTTTTAGCTGCTCCATTAAAGTGCTGAATTTGACTTATTCCTATATGAAGCCAAAACATGTTCGTATTTGTGGCCGATTAGGTCTAAAATGGACTAACTGGCCATCACTGTCACAGTATGTACACTCAACATAATAACAATAACTACCACAAAAAAAACAACAACTCAATGTGATTGGTTGCCATGTCAATAACACGTTTTTCTCTTTGAACATATGCCCCCCATAAACATAACGTTCTGGAAAACATAATTGGCAATATAATAGTATTATATTTTAATTTGACATTTGTACATACTATATGTTTACAATTAACCAAAAAATATTATTACAGTCATATTCATAACTAGTTTCCTTTGTATCGTTATTTCCTATTAGCAATGTACAGATGCATATTTGTTATATTTTACAATTAAAAAATGTCAATAAAAAAACAGTCTTTACCAAGTTAAGACCATGCAACATTTGATATGGCGTGTCCTTTTCTCCATCATGCCCAGCATTTTTGGGGTTCAAAAGTTATGGTAGTCCTTCCAAAATTGGGAGTATTGAGAGGCATGTTATGTTTAGTGATGTCACTGCGTTCCCCACATAAACTAGTATGAAAAACAGCACATGGTTTTCACTTACTTGATTGGGATGCTGTTGCTTTTGCAATGTGGGGTCTAATACAGCGGATTGTGGGCCTGATTCAGAGCCGGACGCTATTTGCGGACAGTCGTTCCAAAAAAGGGGCCGGCTATTTAAATTGAGCGCTCGCTCTTTGCGGTTTGTTGACGCCTCTATGTCTGAGCGAGCGAACGAAAAATGCGCTTGCTATTTTGTAAAGACGCCCCTTTGCCGTTCGCAACACACATCATCTCCGGTATTTATTTGATTAATCGGGAACATCGAAAGGCATCTGAACTGCTCACAGTGCTTGTGCTAGGTTTTTCCTACCGCAATCACTGCGAGCAGTTCAGGCTAAAAGACAACCAAGTGACGTGGTCGATGACGCTCCTTTACTAATTATGCACTCCCATTAAACGCCCTTTTGACCGTTAGGCACGCTTGCGTTCGGATCTCCACTCCCCCGTTTTCAAGCACCTTCCCCAGTTACCACCCACAAATGGTACATTATGTCAATCACATTAGCAGCCCCTCGCTGTTTTGCGAGCGCACGATTTCCGACCGCAATGACTGGTTTGCGCGTGCGCATTACGACCCATACGCATGTGCAGTTGTGCGAACATCGCTCAGAGCGAACGAGCGGCCGCTTACGAGCGGCTCTGAATCAGGCCCTGTGTTCCCACATTAGGAGGTAACACTGATTGAATTTGTTCATGGAAAGGTACCTGATTTGGAAGCTGTGCAGTTAACCCTGTGCGTGTACCAAATGGGGCCTGTGGCAATCCGGCTATCTTCTGCTGTAACTGTGACTGATACATACCGGGAACTAGGAGGTTCATAGCTCCACCCTGTACAAGACAGATAAGGTCATTCATGTCTTACTATTTTTCTACTGTACAAAACAATAATATGATGGACTATTGCTTTGAAAAAAGGTGATTTCTCCCATCTGATTTTCGGCATTATTGCACATTTTCACATTGAACGTTATTAGAACTTAAGAAGTAACATAGGCCCTCATTCAGAGCCGTACGCTCTGAGCAGAGCGCACGCTCTGAATGAGGGCCGCCCTCCATGAAAATGGAGCGTCCTCCTGGACGCTCGTATAGCTGTGGGTCACCACCCACAGCCTATACGAGCGTGCATTTTGATGGCCGCGATGGTCGTGACCATCGAAACTGCGAGCCGGAGCCTGCGGTTGAGGTTTTCAACCGCAAGCTCCGGAGTGATTTTGGCTCTATCAGAGCCAAAATCACTCCCACTGACATCACTAGTGATGTCAGTGGGCCGGCTTCTGATGGGAGGCGTTCCCGTGGGAACGCCCCCATCAGGGAGGCACGCTCCCGGCACGCCCACCAAAGGGGGCGTGCTGTCAATCAACATCGACAGCACGCCCCCTTTGATCAGACACAACGAGCGAAGGACTTTCCTTCGCTCGTCGCGTCTGGTGCATGTGCACGACGGAGCCCCCTCCGTCGTGCGCATGCTCAGTGCATAACATCGACCCACTTGCGAGCGGACAGCCGCTCGCGAGTGGGTCTGAATCAGGGCCATAGTATCTATATCCAATTCCCATAGATTGTACAGTGAGTTCCTAAAATAGACTTTTAATTCTAAAGCACTGTGATATCTTTATCTAGGGAGCCAAGTCATATATACAGTACTGATTTATAGATACTGTATGCTTAATTAGGCTTGCCATATCATCCCATTTATAAGGACACATATGAATTACACAGATACTGTGGCTGGCTGACTTCAAGTCTCTATTTCACGTGGTTTTAATTAGCCACAGAACCAGTGTAATTCATGTATGTCCCGAATTAAAGGGATGATATGGAAAGCCTAGGCTTAATGGTCCTCTATATCAGGACAGGTGGTAACACTACATGATCCAGGTGTGTGCTAGTGCACCTTCTTAGGGCTCCTAGCAACCAATCATATTCTAACTGTCAATTTATAGACTGTGCTAAATAAATTACATCTAGATTGTTATTGGTTGCTACAGGCAGGTTCTCCACTTTATCTCCAAGGTTTGATACATCTGCCTCTATGTGACGGCACTGGCAGCTGTGATGAAGGAGCCTGTAAAACTGACAATTGCTGCTCCTCCATGCTGGAAATGGTATCACAGCCCAGTGCCACACTCAGAAGAGGATAAGGTGCTGTCCTGCCAAGATTACAAGCGTGGGAGGTTCAGGACAGCACCTGTAGGAAGACAACCAATATGGAAAGTGTTAAAGCCCCACACGACAGCCCTGTTCATCATCTATATTTATTTATATCCATATTAGGGCACAAGATATGACGCTAAAGAACCTATTTCCTCTTAAGTAAAAAGTGTTTTTTAATTAGAGATGAGCGGTTCGGTTTTGATTCGGATCTTTCTGCTAAGTTTTGATCTCAGAACAAGGCAAAACTTAATATTTCACGGATCATTATATTACTTAACATTAATGGCTCCCAAAAATGATTTTGAACAATTTATGTGATTATATTAAATGAGTACTTGAGGTATGTGTGAAAAAGAGAGAGGATGTAAAAGTAAATACAATTTAGGGAGTGGACAAACAAGCACATTTCATACAGCGACAATAACACAATTTGAGATTTATTAGTGGCACACACAGTTGTTTGCAGTTGCTTAATTCATTCTATCGCTAAGGGTGTATAGGGGTATTCATGAAAGCTTGGAGAGAGATAAAATTGTGAGAGATAAAGCACCAACCAATCTGCTTCTAACTGTCATTGCACAAACTGTGTTTGAAAAATTACAGCTAGGAGTTGATTGGTTGGTACTTTATCTTTCACAATTTGTTTCTCTCCAAGCTTTCATGGATTTGCTAAGCAATAGATTTTCAAAACCCACAATTTTTGCCTGCCATAATTAAAAGGGCAATAATAGTAAATGCTAAATAAGGCTTGTTTTGGATTAAGTATTATTGCCCCTTTAAATCTGGCAGGCAAAATCTGCAAAAATCGTGGGTTTGAAAATCCAATGCTTAATAAATATAACTCTTAGTGAGTGGGCTTATATACTACTTTTGAATCTACTTGTAGACCCCCACCCCCCAAAAAAAAAGAACAAAACAAAAACAGAGCTTTAGTGCAGAGGCATCACCAAGCGCGAAATGGGACATGACTTATACGCTATGCCCTCTGATTTATCCTGTTCTCGCCACACTGGGTCTTGCAGCTCTTCTATGTTGGTGTCACCCCCTCGCGCCCCCTCCCCCCGATGACACCACTACTTTATTGATATTAATACAAACAAAAATAATACATTTTTAGTATATTATAGAATGAGTATAGCCAACCTTTTTTATTGTTACAGTACAACTAATTAGAAGTAACAGAAACGATAGTAACAAGTTTTAGTAAGTATTATTCTAATTGCCAAGGCTAATCTAATCATGGATTTCCAAATCTCATAAATGTAAGAATTATGTGTGGGTGTGCTGGATCACTTTTCTAGAGTTATTGTATAAGCAAACAGCTCAGTGTTCCATATCCCTCAGCACTGCCGGCACCTGCCAGTCTGCCCGGGCTTATCCCATCTGTGTCTTTTCTTACTACTGCCATCCTGCTTCCTGTCTAGCTGGGGCTGCTCTTGGCCAAGATTAAACCAAAAACCAGGGGTCCACGCTCTTCTCAAGTTTTGTTTTTATATGTATGTCAGTAAAACACGTTAATGTACTCTTGTTCTGGCAAATAAATGACAACCAGTTTTTAATTTCTCTGTGGTGCTTTTGTTTTTGTGAAGTGTGTCTGTTGTGGTGTAGTGCTGCTAGTGCAAGTATAAACTAGGTAGAGTATTATGTTATTAAGGCAGTATTATCTAAGATCAGGCTGGTACATTACATTACCTGAGCATTACCTGAGGAATGTTAGTATTAACCAGTCCCAACAGCACCTGAAAGTAGAAGACACCATGTTTATTCACTATGAGATACAGATAAATACATAAAGTTATTTCACGCAAAAGCACTTATCAGACAAACCTCATTGCTGTTACTTGCAGACAGCAGACGCTGTGCAACCAGCTAGATAAAAGAAAGGACTCACATTTAGATATCTTGTGTACAAAAGAAAAGCATTGGCTGGCTTTATACATAAATACACTTACTGGAATAGCAAATGATGCACCAAACAGGTGAACAAGGATGGCAAAAAGGTTCATTTCCAGTGCTCCTAAATAAGGCAATGTGATACCTGTTACTACTGTATAATAATATAGAAAATATACACAGTTTAAATTAGTACAATCCTTTAAGCACATTTAAAACAGCAGTCAACGGATTGGCATTCATTTTACGGCCGCATTGATTTTTGTAATCAACTTGAGAATTATAATTGTAATATGAACAAATATTTAAAAACATTACCCGCCAAGAATATTCTTTGTCTACTTGTTCAATATAAAGGGGTTGATTCTGAACCACAAGCAAGTCAGCCACAGATGCCCTAATACACCTGTTTGTGAACGTAGTGATCATGACAATCACCACACAAACACCAGCCCTATCATTTTGAGATCAGCTGGAGCTCTGCATACACTCACTTCTAAGTAGCATACAATTCCGTCTACACACAACGAATTGCCCTAAAGGCACTTAGACTAGGCAGGTGCACACTCTAAGGCTAAGCACTATGAATTCTGGTAGATAAACAATTATGATAAACTCTACAATGAAGTATAAGTGATGTTCTTATCACATGTTTAGCCAAAAATGTGTGCCCATCCACCACGTCAAGCCAGGCTGTAACTAGGGTTGTGCTAGCGATTCCGTCACACAGAGCATAGGGCTCTGTGGGAGGAACTGTCGCTGCCACATTGCCCATACTTCTGGCTAGCAGCACCCTGCAAGCAGGATCGTTGCTGAAAAGCTGCCCTTCCAGACATAGACACTACAGCCTACTGAAGCGTCCTCTCCATGCTCCGAGTAGTACTGAACCTCCCAGTGCTGGTGGACCCACCCACTCGGCGTGACATCATCATTCAGTCAGGGGGCGTGGCCAGCACAGGGCGCAGTGCCAGCTAGTTACGGCAACTGTATCAACGTGAAAACGTGAACCACAATCAGATGGGTCCCTAATATCCCTAATACTAACATATCGTATCAATTTATCTAGGACTTACCTATAATAGTGCCCATGCTAATATGTAGACAGCAAAGAACCTGTGCTGAATAAAATCACATAAGGGCAGATGGGAGGGGTGCTTATACCAGGCAGAAGGAGTCTCTACATTCAAATGTACTTTTTATACACAAATATAGAGGAAAGGGGAGGAAGGGGGGTTGCTGGACTGCACACCCTAATTTTTTATTTACTTAACATATTTATTTTACATTTTATGAAAAGAAAAATACAAAAATATATGCAATGGCAAATAAAATATTCCGAATATACCAAAACAAAATACATGGAGTTGCATATGAACATGAATGTACAAATTTAACAATAGACTGATCTGAGCGCAAATATAGAGAGAAGAGAACCGTCAGATGCCAAGACTGGCGTGAAGGAGGGTCAGTGCACTTTCATTGTCTTGTAATTAAGCATCGAGCGGCATTCAAAATATGTAAAGAGAGCTTATTGGTATTCTTGGTAAGGTCCTCAAGTGGACAGCCAAGGAGAAAAGACCACACCCTAATTTTAAACATAGTAAGAGGTGCTACCATGCTGAGACTTGTAGTGCCATGCAGGAAAGAAAAAAATACAGGTGCACACTCTAAGAACTAAGAATACCGATAATCAAAACAATTATGATAAACTCTACAATTAATGGAGTATAAATAAGGTTTTTAGCATGTTCATCCTAAAAGGCATGCCCACCTACCATGTCAAGGTGAACACATCAGATGGGTCTCTAGTGGCGGATTTAATCTAGGGGCTGCAGCCCCCCAGTAAAATCCGCCACCCCAAGTGAGCCAGTGAGACCATGGCAGTGGTTTCCCATTGTCAATCGCACACAGGGCAGGCAGTCCCATTGGAAGTGTTTTCTTCCCCTGGGTCTGCCAGTCCAGGCTGCGATTAATAGGGAGAGCACTTCCAATAGAAGGCTACTTCACTGCCTTACAGGCAGCCCTACGCAGCTTCTAGAGGCTGCAGCCAATGCAGTACCTAGAAGCAGGTGTTTTGCGTTTGTGCTGGTCCCAGCACTGCATGTGCGTATGCACCGGTCTAGGCACCAGCCAGATCCATTGTGCAGGTGCCAGGGCCCAGCCGGGACTGTCTCCTCTCCGGACTGCAGCACGGGCAGCGGCAGCCCCCCTCATCCTAGATGGCAGGAGCCACTGCTGGTGGTAATTTTCCACAAGAAAATGTTTGGTAATTATGAGATACTACACTGTAAAAATGTACATCAATATTACTAAATATCCATCAAAACATTCTTCATATACATCCCACAACTTTACTGCTTCCATGGGAAAGATTTTTTTGGAACCACAGAAGGTGATTTGTGTCCTCTGGAAAATTTGGGGATGACTCAGAGTGTAACGTATCCATTTTGCAGACAGATCTACACAACTTTGAACAACTACAGGTATAGTGGTTTGCATCTTTGACTGTACCATATTGTTGCCCTTATTACTGTGCCTTACATTTCAGGATTCAACAAGATGCTGTATTCAGTTCACTAATGCATAAGGCATCAAAATCTGTACCTACAGCAGAAGAGAGAATTGAGTACATTGGGGAAACTCGGAATAGCCATCATATATTTGTATAGGGGTAAAAGGGCTTGATGGCTTAAATTGCATTTTTAATTGGGTGGGGTATTTGTGCCAAACAATCACCACCCTTCGCAATAAGCAGAAATGCGGCTATATAAATAAAGTACTTGCGTTATGTGCGCACCATCCGGGGTATACATATTAACCAATCAGAAAAATGTTCCACAAATAGGAAAATACTTCTCCTTGCTTGACAACTTCTCATCCAAAGAATCTCCAGATAAATAAAGAATAATGATATCCTAGGATAGTTTCTCCTCCATAAGGGTATATATATATAAAAAAAACATATCGTATATAGTGAAATATTGTTTAATATACATGCGTTTCGGCTTCTCTATGGCCTTTATCAAGGTCACTCCTTGATAAAGGCCATAGAGAAGCCGAAATGCGTTGGTAAAGGAAGGAAAGCAGCTACGCAGGTGAAGGGTTTAAATATTGGGAGTGATCCAGGCACCTATACTCGGGAGGTATCTGGATTGTACCTACCTATATGCTATTGTGGGTGTGAGAGATCTACACCCCCCATTATCTGGTACGCTGCTGAATATTTGTGTGGTGGTTTTATATTTTTATTTTTGTGTATATTAAACAATATTTCACTATATACGATATATGTTTTTTTTTCTATATACCATTATGGAGGAGAAACTATCCTAGGATATCATTATTCTTTATTTATCTGGAGATTCTTTGGATGAGAAGTTGTCAAGCAAGGAGAAGTATTTTTCTATTTGTGGAACATTTTTCTGATTGATTAATATCTATACCCCGGATGGTGCGCACACAACGCAAGTACTTTATTTATATATGACATTTGGAGATTGGGTGACTACCTAGGCATTTTGGAAGTCGCACTTTTGAGTTGGAGCGCTTGTATCTTTCTAGATTTTATTAGAAGTGTGGCTTTGTCACTTCAGGTGGGCATGTCTTGATGACATAATTTCCTAACTCTCTCCTGGAGAATCGCCTGCTCTCTCAGGCATCCAGAGGTGTTCTCTAATTTGGGAGTCTCACAGCCATTCTAGTGGAGCGTGCAACTATGTGGGATCTGACAGAAGTTCATATGTTAGGATTATAATCTTGCAGTGATGGGAGTAATGGCACCTATCAGATATTTCCTGACTCAAAAGTTACCATTTGGAGGTAAAACTAAAAATTAAATGCTATACCAGTGGTTCCCAAACTGGGTGCTGTGGTACCCTTGGGTGCCATGGGGCACTTGCAGAGGTGCCACAGGTTGGTGTTCCAGGACCAAATCAAATTATTTATGGTCATTATGATAAGCAAAACAAGGACTGGTGGCTCCCAATCATAAAATATGTGGACTAACAGAATCGCAAACCCTATCCACCACATAACTGAACCTAAGGATGACATATACAATTTACTTAATAATACTTGATAAAATTTGCAGAATTTCTCAATAAGCAACTTTTTGCCCATGAGTGCCGTGCAAAAAATGCTGATACTCTAGTGCGCCAAGATTCAAAAAGGTTTGGGAACCACTGTTCTATACCATTAATTCTGACATTGACATATTTTGCTTTAATGCGAAACACTGAAGCAAGAATGAGTGCCACACAATAGAAAAACTGGGAAAAATAAGTAGAAGTTATACTTACTCTCAAACTTCTCCCTACTTTGTATTCACAGAATCGCAGTGACAGAAAATCTATTCCTTATTGTCTAGTCCAAGTAATGCTGCTTCTTTTAAGCTGGAGGCACAGACACCAATGGGCCAATGATATAAAATAGCATGACTCACTGGCAGTTAGGTTATCATTAGATTAACCACCTCATCTTTTGTCATTAAAGTGTTTGCTATAACTACCTATTACTAAGTAATGCCAAAAATTTGAATTGCATATTCTACTGCCTGACACAGGATAGAAACATAATTTCTACAGTAATCTCAGTAGGTGGTATATTAGATGGGTAACTGTCACAAACTTGTCAGGAGACAATAATAACCACATTTAGGTTTACCTTCAGTGCTAACGGCTGGCAAAACAGGGTGTCACTATACCTGTGTTCCAATTAATACCCCCAACTCACACATTACCCACACACATTATATAGTATAGCACCCACATTACATTAATAGCCCCACTACATAACCTTAAAATCCTCCATTTCATTACACTAATCACTGACACTAACACATATTACATTAATATTATCTCCAGAAATTTGGGAAAGAAGCTATAGGAAAGACAAGATGCACCAAGAAAAGGGACTTTCATCACAGTGTTATTTTGAAATGTATTATTTAAAGAAAGATTTAATGAATTGGATAAGTGAAATCATCACATTTCTGACAATTATATACTGTATCTATTTGCCAATAAGCTACAATATATACTACTTTTGGGAAATTCCATTTACATAGCACTCAGTTGAGTCTTTAGAACACAAGGTTGCCATGTAAATAGCACTTCACAGAATTATATTCTTCTACTTATGAATTGTTCATTTGCATACTTCCTTTAGGATGTAGCCAAAAGATCTCCGTAACTTTTCTCATTGTCACTGAGACTTTTTACATATACAGAAGCAGCAGTATTTCAATATAATGGTTTTCAAAACAGTTACAGACCCAGGGGCCTGTTCATCATCACTTATTTTTCACAAAAGTATATGAAAATGAAAATTTTCACATACTTTTGTAAAACATAAGTGTCAGGGACATTCATCAAGTTCCAAATAAAGCATATTTTTCTGAACTTGATGGTGTTACTGAACTTCACTTTCAGATGGCGTTCAGCCCCCGATAACCTTCACAAGCTGCTGTTTACACTGCTTATGTTCGGCACATTCCAGTTGGACACACGCGGGGGGTGGATCTAATTCCTTACCTCTGGAGGCTCTGGGTTCCAGCTGCTTCATCACCTTGACCAAATGGCTGTAGCGGACACAAACAGTATTGGGGGTAGTTTTATAGAGTGGCTGTGCCAGCCGTGGGCCTTGCGCTAGGGACAGACACCGGGGGGGTTACATACAGAGCCGCTGTGGCAGCCACGGGGCAGGGGGCGCTGGAACAGACAACAGCCGCACGGGGGGGGTTTACATAACGAGCGGCTCTGCCGTAGAGCGGCGGGGGGCTCCGTTGGTACAGAAACAGGCACAGGGGAGCAGCAGCACGGCAGGGTGGGACAGGCTCAGGCTGGGGAAGTAATTATACATAGAGACGAGGGGGCAGATTGGCCTGGGCTAGACCTCCGTGTCTGGAAGAGGGGAAACATGGAGTGAGCAGGGGCTGCGGCCCGTGGAGAGGGGGAACAGGCAGAGGCTGTGGGCTGGGAGCAGAGAGGGCTGTGATAAATGTGTAAAGTATAACAGTACCACAGTCATGCCTCCTTCTGAAAAAGCTGACTCCGCAAAAAGAGCAGTTTTACGAAAGTGATACTTTAGGCAAGCAGGCATGATGAATACCTCCGAATGGTACTTTGAGCTCGCAGTGAGTTCAAAACATAATTTTCACTAATGATAATAATTATGTAATGATGAATAGGCCCCTCATACATCATTTTAACAACACAGTATATGTATGCTTTATTTGTCTGAGCAATAAGTTGTTTCACAGGGGTTTATGTATCAAGCAGTGAAAAGCATAGAGAAGTGGACCAGTGGGGAAGTTTCTCATAGCAACCAATCAGCTTTGAAGTAGGGGTGTGCACCGGCCACTTTTCGTGTTTTGAGTTTTGGTTTTGGATCTGGATCTTTCTTCGTGTTTTGGATCTGGATTGGTTTTGCCAAAACCACCCTTCCGTGTTTTGGGTTCTGGGTTTTGTGTTTTGGATCTGTATTTTTTTGAAAAAAACCATAAAAACAGCTAAAATCACAGAATTTGTAGGTTTTTCTGCTCCTATGCTATTATTAACCTCAATAACCTTAATTTCCACTCATTTCCAGTCTATTCTGAACACCTCACAATAGTGTTTTTATGTCCAAAAGGTTGCACCGAGGTAGCTGGATGACTATGCTAAGCGACACGAGTGGGCGGCACAAACACGTGGTCCATCTAGGAGTGGCACTGCAGTGGCAGACAGGATGGCAGTTTGAAAAACTAGGCCCCAAACTGTACATAATGCAAAGAAAAAAAAGAGGTGCAAGATGGAATTGTCCTTGGGCCCTCCCACCCACCCTTATGTTGTATAAACAGGACATGCACACTTTAACAAACCAATCATTTCAGCGCCAGGGTCTGCCACACAACTGTGGCTGAAATGATTGGTTCGTTTGGGCCCCCACAAAACAAGCTGGCAATTAATCTGTCCCTGCACAAACTGGCTCTACGGAGGCAAGATGTCATCCTCATCCTCCTCATCCACCGATTCCTCACCCTCTTCAGTGTTGTGTACATCCTCATCCTCACAAAGTATTAACTCGTCCCCACTTGAATCCACCACCACAGGTCCCTCTGTACGTTCTGGAGGCTGGTCTCCCTGGAAGAGCTGATAATTCATTTTGATGAACATCATCTTCTCCACATTCTGTGGAAGCAACCTCCTACGCCTTTCGCTGACAAGGTTCCCGGCTGCACTAAACACTCTTTCGGAGTACACACTGGAGGGGGGGCAACTCAGGTAAAATAGAGCCAGTTTGTACAGGGGCCTCCAAATTGCCTCTTTTTCCTGCCAGTACAGGTATGGACTGTCTGACATGCCTACTTGGATGCTGTCACCGATGTAATCCTCCACCATTCTGTCAATGGTGACAGTATCATATGCAGTGACAGTAGACATGTCAGAAATTGTTGCCAGGTCCTTCAGTCCGGACCAGATGTCCAAACTTGGTCCTGCCTGCCCTGCATCACCGCCAGTGGGTTGCTTAGAATACCTAAGTTTTTTCCTGGCAGCCCCAGTTGCGGGAGAAAATGAAGAAGGAGCTGTTGACGTGTCACGTTCCGCTTCAGCTGACAGTGTGTTCACCAGCAGGTCTTTGCACCTCTGCAGGCTTGTGTCGGCCGGAAAGAGAGACACCACATAGGCTTTAAACCTAGGATCGAGCACAGTGGCCAAAATGTAGTGGTCTGATTTCAACAGATTGACCACCCTGGAATCCTGGCAAAGCGAATGAAGGGCTTCATCCACAAGTCCCACATGCCGAGTGGAATCGCTCCGTCTTAGCTCCTCCTTCACTTTCTCCAGCTGCTTCTGCAAAAGCCTGATGAGGGGAATGACCTGACTCAAGCTGGCAGTGTCTGAACTGACTTCACGTGTGGCAAGTTCGAAGGGCTGGAGAACCTTGCACAACACGGAAATCATTCTCCACTGCGCTTGAGTCAGGTGCATACCCCTCCTTTGCCTATGTCATAGGTGGATGTATAGGCTTGAATGGCCTTTTGCTGCTCCTCCATCCTCTGAAGCATATAGAGGGTTGAGTTCCACCGCGTCACAACCTCTTGCTTCAGGTGATGGCGGGGCAGGTTCAAGAGTGTTTGCTGGCACTCCAGTCTTCGGCACGCAGTCGCTGAATGGCGAAAGTGGCCTGAAATTTTTCGGGCCACCCAAAGCGTCTCCTGCACGCCCCTGTCGCTTTTCAGAAAATTCTGCACCACCAAGTTTATTGTGTGAGCAAAACATGGGACGTGCTGGAATTTGCCCAGGTTTAATGCCCGCACAATATTGGTGGCATTGTCAGATATCACAAATCCCCAGGAGAGTCTAAGTGGGGTAAGCCACTGGGCGATGATTTCCCTCAGTTTCTCTAAGAGGTTGTCGGCGGTGTGCCTCTTACTGAAACCGGTGATACACAGCGTAGCCTGCCTTGGAACGAGCTGGCGTTTCTGAGATGCTGCGACTGGTGATGCTGCTGCTGTTGCTGCGTAAGGTGATACATCTACCCAGTGGGCTGTCACAGTCATATAGTCCTTAGTCTGCCCTGTTCCACTTGTCTACATGTCCGTGGTTAAGTGGACATTGGGTACAACGGCATTTTTCAAGACACTAAGGACACTTTTTCTGACGTTTCTGTACAGTCTCGGTATCGCCTGCCTAGTGAAGTGGAATCTAGACGGGATTTGGAACCGGGGACACACTACCTCCAGCAATTGTCTAAATCCCACTGCACTAATGGCGGATACCGGACGCACGTCTAACACCAACATAGCAGTCAAGGCCTCAGTTATACGTTTTGCTTCAGGATGACTGCTGTCGTACTTCATCCTCCTCGCTAAGGACTGTTGGAGGGTCAATTGTTTAGTAAAAGTAGTGGTGTTCCTACTTCCTCTCTGGGATGATGAACGACTCCCAGCAGCAGCAACAGCAGCAGCGGCAGCAGGAGGCGTAGCAATGCAGGATCCCCCGGAGGAATCCCGGATAGGAGAGTCAGTCATGCCAGTGACATGGCCTGCAGGACTACTTCTGATCCTGACTAAAGAGGAAATTGACGAGGAGGGAGTTGACGGTGTGGTTTGCAGGCGCTTGGATACAACAGGACAACGGGATTTAGGTGTCCCTGGACTGCTTACGGTCTTAGCCAAAGTTTCTGAACTTGACAGTAACTTATTATGAACGCGCTGCAGGTGACGTATAAGGGAGGATGTTCCTAGGTGGTTAACGTCCCTACCCCTACTTATTCCACCTTTACATAAGGTACATATGGCAAGACAGTTGTTGTCTGGATTTGGATAGAAATATTGCCAGACCAAAGAGGTGGAATGTTTGGTCTTCTGCCCAGGCATGACGGTGATGGGCTTTTTCATCCCACGGACAACAACTGTCTCCCCCGGAGCCTGATTTAAACAAACCACATCACCATCAGAATCCTCCTCGCCAACTTCCTCCTCAGCGCCAGCTACACCAGTATCCTCATCCTGTTGTACTTCAACAGTGACATCTTCAATTTGCATATCAGCAAGTGGACTGTGGGTGCTCCTTTCAGCACTTGCAGGGGGCGTGCAAATGGTGGAAAGAGCCACCTCTTCCTGTCCAGTGCTGGGAAGGTCAGGCATCGCAACCACCACCACGCTTGGACTCTCCTTGGGGATTTGTGATATCTTCTTAGAAAGCACAGTTCTTCGCTGTGCTTTTGCCAGCTTAACTCTTTTGATTTTTTTAGTGGGAGGAGGGCTTCCATCGTCATGTGAAGCTGAACCACTAGTCATGAACATACTAGGGATCGACCTCAGCCGTTCCTTGCCACTCCGTGTCGTAAATGGCATATTGGCAAGTTTACGTTTCTCTTCAGCTGATTTAAATGTTTTTTTCAAGGTCATTTTCCTGAACTTTGTCATTTGGGATTATATGTGCCCTCTATTATGACATTGGGCATCGGCCTTGGCAGACGACGTTGATGGCATGTTATCGTCTATGTCATGACTAGTGGCAGCAGCTTCAGCACTAGGAGGAAGTGGTTCTTGATCTTTCTCTATTTTATTTTTATCGGAGAAAGTTTGGTCCTCCATTTATGTAATATCGATTTGATATATACGTGCGGCTAAACACAGAAAATATTTTTTTATTTTTGCTGGAGAGTAGTGCACTTTGTGGGTTACACCAGCCTTTAAGAAATGAGCCAGCCGGCTCTTTACTTATGGGACACAGGCGCACGCTTGGCACTACTTTGTTGATGCACGTGCGGCTACTGCGCACACAATTCACAAACACAGAAAATATATATTTTTTTGGTTTGGACTGGAGTGTACTTTGGGGGTTACAGCACCCTTTAACGGTCAAGCCAGCCGGCCCTTTACTTATGACACAGGCGCACGCTTGGCACTACTTTGTTGATGCACGTGCGGCTACTGCGCACACAATTCACAAACACAGAAAATAATTTTTTTTTGGTTTGGACTGGAGTGTACTTTGGGGGTTACAGCACCCTTTGACGGTCAAGCCAGCCGGCCCTTTACTTATGACACAGGCGCACGCTTGGCACTACTTTGTTGATGCACGTGCGGCTACTGCGCACACAATTCACAAACACAGAAAATAATTTTTTTTTGGTTTGGACTGGAGTGTACTTTGGGGGTTACAGCACCCTTTAACGGTCAAGCCAGCCGGCCCTTTACTGATGACACAGGCGCACGCTTGGCACTACTTTGTTGATGCACGTGCGGCTACTGCGCACACAATTCACAAACACAGAAAATAATTTTTTTTTTGGTTTGGACTGGAGTGTACTTTGGGGGTTACAGCACCCTTTAACGGTCAAGCCAGCCGGCCATTTACTTATGACACAGGCGCACGCTTGGCACTACTTTGTTGACGCACGTGCGGCTACTGCGCACACAATTCACAAACACAGAAATTAATTTTTTTTTTGGTTTGGACTGGAGTGTACTTTGGGGGTTATAGCACCCTTTAACGGTCAAGCCAGCCGGCCCTTTACTTATGACACAGGCGCACGCTTGGCACTACTTTGTTGATGCACGTGCGGCTACTGCGCACACAATTCACAAACACAGAAAATAATTTTTTTTTTGGTTTCGACTGGAGTGTACTTTGGGGGTTACAGCACCCTTTAGCGGTCAAGCCAGCCGGCCCTTTACTTATGACACAGGCACACGCTTGGCACTACTTTGTTGATGCACGTGCGGCTACTGCGCACACAATTCACAAACACAGAAAATAATTTTTTTTTTGGTTTGGACTGGAGTGTACTTTGGGGGTTACAGCACCCTTTAATGGTCAAGCCAGCTGGCCCTTTACTTATGACACAGGCGCACGCTTGGCACTACTTTGTTGATGCACGTGCGGCTACTGCGCACACAATTCACAAACACAGAAAATAATTTTTTTTTTGGTTTGGACTGGAGTGTACTTTGGGGGTTACAGCACCCTTAAACGGTCAAGCCAGCCGGCCCTTTACTTATGATACAGGCGCACGCTTGGCACTACTTTGTTGATGCACGTGCAGCTACTGCGCACACAATTCACAAACACAGAAAATAATTTTTTTTTTGGTTTGGACTGGAGTGTACTTTGGGGGTTACAGCACCCTTTAACGGTCAAGCCAGCCGGCCCTTTACTTATGACACAGGCGCACGCTTGGCACTACTTTGTTGATGCACGTGCGGCTACTGCGCACACAATTCACAAACACAGAAAATAATTTTTTATTTTGGTTTGGACTGGAGTGTACTTTGGGGGTTACAACACCCTTTAACAGTCAAGCCAGCCGGCCCTTTACTTATGACACAGGCGCACGCTTGGCACTACTTTGTTGATGCACGTGCGGCTACTGCGCACACAATTCACAAACACAGAAAATAATATTTTTTTTGGTTTGGACTGGAGTGTACTTTGGGGGTTACTGCACCCTTTAACGGTCAAGCCAGCCGGCCCTTTACTTATGACACAGGCGCACGCTTGGCACTACTTTGTTGATGCACGTGCGGCTACTGCGCACACAATTCACAAACACAGAAAATAATTTTTTTGGGGGTTTGGACTGGAGTGTACTTTGGGGGTTACAGCACCCTTTAACGGTCAAGCCAGCCGGCCCTTTACTTATGACACAGGCGCACACTTGGCACTACTTTGTTGATGCACGTGCGGCTACTGCGCACACAATTCACAAACACAGAAAATATATTATTTTTTTAGCACTTGGGGGGAGCACCCCTGATGGACAGAGCACCCCCTGGACAACAGTACAGCACCCCTTTAGGACTGGGACACTGCACAGGACTTTGGAGTGGACACTGCCCCTATGGAGAACTGACTGCACAACACAGTCCAGCCAGCCCCTATCGACTTTGAAGTAGTGGACACAGCCCCTATTAACAACAGCAGCACAGCACAACACAGCCAGCCCCTATGGACTTTGAAGTAGTGGACAACAGCAGCACTACACTACACTACACTACACAGCCCAGCCAGCCCTAACTCCCACCCTCCCTCTTCACTGTCCACAGCCGAGTGAGAAAATGGCGCCGACACGGGTACCTTATATAGGATCCAAAACCCGCGAGACTCGGAAGGCGGGATGATGACGTTTTGCCTCGATTTCAGATCCGAGTCAGGCGGGAAAAGTCGAGCCTGACTCGGATCGGAATCGGATCGGGGGGGCTCGGGGGGGTTCGGATTTCAGAAATCCGAACCCGCTCACCCCTACTTTGATGTAGTATTTATCAAGTACACAATATGCATTTTTAAAAAGAGTGATACTTTTACTGAAAACAGAAAGACCAAACAAAAAAGTTTATTATAGTACCATGTCCATGTGCCCGTAGAGGGAACTTGCAGATTGACTAACTGATTACCTGTCTCAATCCTTGAGAGCTGACACCTCTGAGAGCACAATTTACATGGGAACATTCAAATTTATACTTTGCATTTGCACTCTGAATGTTATAAAAAATAATCCAGCCCCTACATTTTGGTAATTTCCCTGTAAATACTGGATTTGAATTCTCTCATGGCGGGCATGCAGAAAATCAAAGCAGCTTGTGCAGTCTCACTGACAGGAATGGGAAATAGATTAATAGATGAAAGTGGGTGACAGGCTGACAGGACAAACAGGCACACGGACAGTATTTCCCTCTGTCCCCTGCGGTTCAGGAATCTGGAGAGTCCTCTCCTCTCTGATCTGTGTGCTGGGAACCTTATGATGACATAGGGAAGACACTCAGCATGTGATTGATCTAGTTAGTGCTACTTGAAAATCTCCGTCCCCTGACGACACCTTCTGGGGCATCCAATCTGAACTTAGGGCCTGATTCAGCACTGATCGCAACTGCGATCGCGGCTGCGATTACGCACGCAGTTTCACTGCGATGATATGCTAATCAACTGCGATCGCTATGCTGTCACAGCACAACATAAAGATGCCCACCTTACCTTACACACATCCGTACTACTTTACAAAACCGCAAAGCCATCGGTAACATCGAGTACAATCGCAGCCTCACTCACACTTGCACAAGGTCTGACCTTACTCAGGAATTGCTAACCACATCGCACGCTGAGAAAGCCCAAGCTGCGTAAGGCATCGCAGTGGCTAAGTTATGCACACCCCTGCAACGGCGTTCAAACTGTCAAAGCTGGATAATTGGCTGAAACAAGATCAGTTTAAAATTGGATCGAGGCGACGCCATCTTGCAACTGGCCGCAAGACGCCATCTTGGAAATGAGATCGCAAGACGCCATTTTGTGAATGGCCGCCCAAGCGCCATTTTAGATAAACTCACACTTTAGTACATGTGGCGATATTACTATTAGCATCATGCGATTGCATCTTACACCATTTCTCATACACACATTAATACACACAATTGCGCTGTTAACTAGTTGCATATTAGCAAATGCATAAGATCCTGTATGAAAACGCTGAATATTAGCTTCATGCACACGCATCTGCCCCAAGTTAACTAGCGTCTTTACATCCAACCCCACATACTCACACATTACATATTCACATACAAGGTTCCATAAGCTTTAAGGTATAAGATTCAAGTATGCACATTTATTATAATTGCTAGGAAATAAAGATTATTTCGTAACTAAGGTTTTATACGTGATAAGTAAGCCATGTTTGGTATTGTACTGATGCGTACTCTCTCAACAGTATTCCGGTAATATCGATGGAGAGATCGCAACATGCATTCTCAACTAATGGACCGCAGGGACTTCAAGCAACAAAATGTACATTATATGACCAACTGTTAGGATTTGCATGAGGTGGGAAACCAGAGACCACCAGTTGTTAGAGGCTGGACTGTGTCTATTTGAACCAACCTGTTAAATGCCTTGTAACATATGCCCTCTCCTTTAGGACCAATGGTATTAGCAACAAACTTCTCTATTGTATTGTTTATTTCTGGGGGGTATAAATATGTGTGCTCTGACCCTGAGTTCCTGGTCTTCGTGCTGAACGCTGATTGACGAGGGGTTTCTTGCTGATGCCTAGATCTGGTCCAGAGCGCTGCGTATGTATAACTGTACTTGGGTCTGTATAATTCCTTTGCGCCAAATTGTACTTATAATTAGCATGTAACTGACTGTACTTTTACTTGAATACTTTGTGCTTTGGAACCACAGGTTCTAGGTCTGGAATCTTTATTTATCATATAACTGCGTACGCAAAATAGCGTCATCCTTAGAGGTTTATAGGCAGGATATCAGAAGGTATAGGCAGGGGTGTATAGAGGTTCAAAGGCAGTATCGTTAGTTGGGGGCTCATAGTGAAGTCACTTACCCACTCACACGGCACATACGGTTATTGATATCTCACCAAAGGGTGGAGTGGCCACATGCAGGGTTTACCTGCAACCACTCGGTGCTGAGAGATCGCTACCCGTTTTCGTGTGAGCCAGGGATGCTGACTAGAATCCAGGGACAAGAGAGGAAAAAGTTTGTTTTCCTTTGTTGATAGAACCTAACATTTAAAGGGGTGCCGCAGTATTGAACACGCGGCTGAGTCGCAGTTTTGCGCACAGTACAGACGCACTTTTGTGTATGCAGCTAAAGATTGTCATATGGTTGTGTGGTAGTCGCATTGTTGTGTATGCGACTGGTCGCACAATAGCGTATACGTACTTTCGGTTGTGCTGCCACATGTTTAAACAAAGCCATTGAGTTTACATTATCAATTGTTGCCAATAATTGGGTTAACGTGTAGTTTTCTGCGCAGGAAAAGAGTGTGTGATTGTGAGTATTTGTTTAGGGTGTAACACGGGACCTAAAGGTTAATGGTATTGTATGACCCTTAAGTACTAGGCGCAGGAGTTTGCTTAGTAGCTCGGTAAGTATCTTACCGTTCTATACACATCAGCAGGTGTACATGTTGTCTTTGTTGTAGGGACCGGCTCTCAGTGTGATTGCAGTGTTCAATAATTAGGTAGGGTTATTTGAGCATTGTAGTTGGGCCACACTAGGAAACTTGTGATTGTGAGCTGAGAGATAATAGATGAGTGGGGGCATCTTGAAATTTCTTCCGTAGGTGAGCGGGGGCATCTAGAAATTTCTTCCGTAGGTAAGTGAGAGTATCTAGACTGTCTTTCACCAATTTAAATCTTTATTGAAAAACTTAGGGTTTTCCCAGGATGAGGGCCAAGCAAACGGTAGAGATGTTAAATGATTTGCTGCTGTTGGAAGCGCCACTTGGGTCGGTGCGGCATATTATGCATATTAGGTACGGTGCCAATGCAACCAGGTATTGTGATTTATGGTTTAATATGACGAGGAAGAGTGTTAAACCGTTTCCTAAAATTGGTAGTTTTGATAAAGATGTATTGAATAATGTCCGAGACCACATCAGTCTGATGCGCTCTCGAGGTAAAATATTATGAATGTTTAAAGTTGTGGCAGTATGAAGGGGATGCGTGGCTTAAAAATGCGCAAGCGACGCAAACTAGCATTGTGAGCACATTGCCAGAGAATGCATCCGCGACGCTAAATTGCAATACGAGCTAGCTGCAAAATGGCGCGCATGTGCAGCAAGGTAGCATTGTAGAAGGGATTGCCAGCCGTTCACGCACACCACCTCCACGTTATGTGGATGGAGGTGCAAGTACAGTTATCAAAAATACCCATAAAAATGTAACAAGCAATTTGTACCCTCTCTTAAGCAACCATAAAGAAAATGTTCATGATGTGGATGATGAGCCTATTGTAATGTCTGCCATTTCCCATGCTGTACAGATGATAGATGCTGCACCACAACAATCATGAGTGGTGCCGTCATCTCCATCAGTAACAGTAAGGGAAGAGCTAACCCCCTCTGCACCCGTAGAGGAAGTTGTTAATATCATACGTAGCAGTAGCAGACTAAACCCCCAGCCAGGTAACAAGGTCAAAGGTAGCAGCGCTGCCGGTCTGCATCCCATTCGGACTATAACTGTTCCAAATGGAAATGCAGATGCGAACGTTGTAGTGCCCACGAAGGAAGTGGTAATGCATTGTCCTTGGACAAGAGCAGAACTAAATTCCATCATAAAAGATTTCCCCGATCTCAAAAAGGAACTAGCCAAATGTCAAAGATTTTTGAGGAATTTGGGCAGTTCTCATGAGCCAACTAATAAAGATTGGCGTGTGGTGTTAAGGGCTTATCTACCACACAATACTGACGTGACAAAATTTATCACGGATTGTGTATTGGATGGTGACGGTCCCTTAACAGACCAAGTAAACCAACATAATATTTCCCGCATCATAACTCAATTGGGTACATATTTTCCAGTAGTAGTTAACTGGAATAAAATTTTCACCATAAAGCAAAAGGAGAGTGAATCTGCAGAAGATTATTGCGACCGGGCTCTGCAGACTATCACCCAGTACACTGGGTTAGAAGATATTAAACATAGCACTCACCATAGGGGAATGATTGTCACCATACTAATGGATGGCCTTAAAGAAGACTTAAAGACCCGGGTTCAGACCTTACAGCCTGGCTGGAGGGGAGTCACAATAGATACCCTCATAGAATCTGCCATAGAACATGATAAAAACATCTCAAAGAAGAGAGAGACCCAGAGTGAAAAACTAATGGCTGTCAGTATCCAAGCTCTGGAAGGAATGACTGTAACATCACAGCCAGTAGACACACCTGCACCTATACACACACTTGCACCTGAACAGTTACATGTCCTCACCAATCCCACACAACAGCAAACACATCCTTACCCCACATATCATACACAACCACAGGTCCCATGCTACCCACAAACTTCATACCTCCCACCATACCCTTATCCTCCATATTCCTACCCATACCCACCATCTTTCCCTCTTGCTCAACTCCCACAACAATCCTTTCATCCACCCCGTTCAAAAAGATGTTTTAACTGTCACCAAGTGGGACACATAAGTAAGTACTGCAAAGTGAAGAACACTACACATGAACTCGGGTTTCCCATGGGTTCATAGGCAACCCCAGTATCTTCTCCCAGGCCTTATATGACTGTTTACAATATTTTCAACCTGCCAATGGATCTGTTCTAATGTAAAATGTGGATGATTTATTGTTGTATTTAGGTCATGTTTAAATGATATTAAACTGTTGTTCTTTATCTCTCACACACAGGACACAAGGTTGCTAAGGATAAACGGCAGCCATGCCAGGCTAAGGTCAAATACTCGGAATACTATCCAACCCAGGAACCAGGCATTATTTAGAGCAGTAGATATTAATAACAAGATTTAATTGCAGGAACCTGTATGCAGATACTATATCCCTAGAATTATTCAAAGTGATAGGGGGACTCATTTTACAGGTGACGTTTCCCAGAACATGTGTAAGGTGATGGGTAATAAAACCAAGATCATTCCGGACTGTCATTTCTTTTATCTGTCCCCCCTTTGATATACGAAGATAAATAAGAATAACAGAAATTGAAAGTGTTATTAACTAACATGTCTAATGCAAACTGTCATGATGTCGTTTGACTGATCGGTGGAAAGGTCCGTATCTGACGATTGTTGACAAAGTACCACATCCTCAATGGGTGGCCGGGGAAGATACGTGGGTCCATTCCACTCACTATAGGGAGGTTAACCAACCGGTGGAAATACAAGGCGGAGACGAGGCCGATAACGTGGACTTGTCAATTGCGAGCTTGTGCCGGAAGGATTAAAAAGGTGATGGTGAGATACCTGAGCTAAAGAAATGTGTAGATTAGTGCCTCCAGCAATGGAGTGGTCTGCTGTGGTCATCCTAGTTCTTTCTTCTAGAGTTTCTGTCATGATGATCTGTTTGGGGATACCCAGTTTCTGTGATGCAGGACCGATAGAGGAGATGGGAGATGATGGCAGCGCTGATGGAGTGGAGTCAGGAGGAGTACAATGCCAATCAGGGGAGTGTCTGACCAATCTTAGTACTGTTATTGTTAAGAGAGCTGTTATTCCGGATACTCGGGGACGGTGTGAAAGTTTGTCGTCTGAAGATTCCTGTATTTGTGAGCTTTGTGGGTCCCTAGTTGATGAGGACTGTAACCAACGGTGCCAACCTAAATATAACCCGTACTGGGGTGGGTATCCTTTAGAGGATTATCATAGCATGGTAGGCAAAGTGTTAAATCAAACTGATTGCTGGGTGTGTTCACATGTGCCACAGGGACAGCATAATGTAGGGTTGGTGCCATTTCCGCTGAATATCACGGAAATTTTAGAATTACAGAAAGGGAAGACATTGGATGGAAAATTCCTCTCATCCAAACCACCTCATTTCAAACTCGATCAATTCCAAGTAGATAGATCACTTTTGTGTTTAAACATAACCAACGCTAATAAACCCAGGAGTTGGGAAGTGACAGGGAATAATCAGATGATGACCTTCTCACAAAGAGCTGATAATGAGTCCATAAACCATGATCTCTTACGCTCAATTAAATCTAGTGGGAGACATTTTAGGTACCGGTATACATTGAGTTCCACCAAAGAAATTATTGGTAAGGTGCCAGATGGTTATTGTGCTAAAATAATACAGCCAGAGACTTGCATGTACCAGATGGAAGACCCAGAAATAGGATTGTTTGCAAGGGAAATGTGCTTAATGATAATGATGCATACCATTCCTTATGTTCTCCCTGATAATGTATATTTTATATGTGGAAGAAAAGCGTATAAGTGGCTCTCCCCGAGTTCTGAAGGTTTGTGTTACCTGGGAAGAGCCGTCCCAGAAGTTATGACCCTCACACATGTTGAAATGCTTGGTATACATAAACACAAACCATCACCATATCTTCACACGCAATATGAACACAGAGGCAAACGAAATATGATACCTGGTGACGTGCATAAAGCCACTCAGTTAATTAGTGAGACAACTGGCTTTCAAGTTTTAGTCGCATTGGATCCCACCAAGATCGCTCGGGGTGCATTAAAATTTAGATTCAGGAACTTGCTAAATTGATAGATAATATCACCGAGATTTACGATGACACATTCAGGTTTACAGGGAGAGAATTGCAAGTGTACAAGAACTGGTGCAACACAGGCTAGTGTTAAATTATTTAACTGCTGTTACTGGATGGTATTGCGTAACATTGGCCACCCAATTTTGAGTAAAATGTTGCACCTATGTCACCAATGATACCAGCGACCCTAAGGAAGTGATAGACCGGAAGATGGATTTCATTCTGCAGCTAAAATGGGAATTTCATAAGAACCATAATGCTTCAGTGGCTGAAGTAGGGGAGAATATAGAAGGATGGGTTTCATGGCTGAACCCAGTGAAATGGTTTTCAGGTCTAGGGGAATGGGTCCAGGAAGTGATCGCCAGCATCGGCAAATTCTAAATCCTTATACTGATTGTCATCATAATAATTGGCATATGTGTCCGGTGTGTTCCTATTGTGTTGAAGTGTGGAAAATGTAAAAATAGAGTAAAACAAAAGAACGAAATCATGATGATGGTCAGTATGAATACCAAGGTAAATACAGAACTGCATTACAACCCTGAACTAGGAAATACCATCATTTAATGTATTATATTTAGACCTGCATAGAATGTATTATTGAAATGTTATTTTTAAAACACCTCAGATAATGTAAAGTCTCAAATTCCCCTTCAAGACTGCCTTTATAGGACTGGTGTATCCTCACACCTTTCACATGATCTTCCAAGATCCGCGGTGTGCGTATAATAGTAGTTTTATGTCCCCACTCAGAGACACATTATTGATGGATTAAGAACCACCTTGTGCCATCCCATAATAACACTAAATAGTATATAAATGTAAGCCTAAATTATATTTTAAAATCAGATTGTGATAGCATGTTGTTTGCTACCAAAGGGTGGACTGTCGAAGCTGGATAATTGGCTGAGACAAGATCAGTTTAAAATTGGATTGCAGCGATGCGATCTTGCGATTGGCCGCAAGACACCATCTTGGAAATGAGATCGCAAGACGCCATTTTGTGAATGGCCGCCCAAGCGCCATTTTAGATAAACTCACACTTTAGTACATGTGGTGATATTACTATTAGCATCATGCGATTGCATCTTACACCATTTCTCATACACACATTAATACGCACAATTGCGCTGTTAACTAGTTGCATATTAGCAAATGCATAAGATCCTGTATGAAAACGCTGAATATTAGCTTCATGCACACGCATCTGCCCCAAGTTAACTAGCGTCTTTACATCCAACCCCACATACTCACACATTACATATTCACATACAAGGTTCCATAAGCTTTAAGGTATAAGATTCAAGTATGCACATTTATTATAATTGCTAGGAAATAAAGATTATTTCGTAACTAAGGTTTTATACGTGATAAGTAAGCCATGTTTGGTATTGTACTGATGCGTACTCTCTCAACAGTATTCTGGTAATATCGATGGAGAGATCGCAACATGCATTCTCAACTTATGGACCGCAGGGACTTCAAGCAACAAAATGTACATTATATGACCAACTGTTAGGATTTGCATGAGGCGGGAAACCAGAGACCACCAGTTGTTAGAGGCTGGACTGTGTCTATTTGAACCTACCTGTTAAATGCCTTGTAACATATGCCCTCTCCTTTAGGACCAATGGTATTAGCAACAAACTTCTCTATTGTATTGTTTATTTCTGGGGTGTATAAATATGTGTGCTCTGACCCTGGGTTCCTGGTCTTCATGCTGAATGCTGATTGACAAGGGGTTTCTTGCTGATGCCTACATCTGGTCCAGAGCGCTGCGTATGTATAACTGTACTTGGGTCTGTATAATTCCTTTGCGCCAAATTGTACTTATAACTAGCGTGTAACTGACTGTACTTTTACTTGAATAATACTTTGTGCTTTGGAACCACAGGTTCTAGGTCTGGAGTCTTTATTTACTGTATAACTGCGTACGCAAAATAGCGTCATCCTTAGAGATTTATAGGCAGGATATCAGAAGGTATAGGCACGGGTGTATAGAGATTCAAAGGCAGTCTCGTTAAAACGCACTGGCACATCTGCGTTTCGACACCCACCCACCCGTCACCTCCCCCAAACGGTACTTCCTGTCAATCACTCTGCGATAGGTCTGCGCACTGCGATGCATATGCATGCGTAGAACGAAACAATCAGACTTTTGCGTGCGTAATCGCAGTTGTGATCCCTGCTGAATCATTATTCTGATGTAGCGCGAGTACTATGCCAGATTTCTTTTGTGTATTTTGTGTTATTTTTACTCTATATATGCTCAGAAACCTGTATGTATCTGATATAATTCCTTAAGACTGGAGAGCGGTACAGGGAGGGAAGGCCCTTCTAACATGTCACACACCAGATACTGGGTGTACCCTTCGGTCCTGCAGGTCCCCCAGAGCCGCATAGCAGGGCCCAGCACTCACCTACACATGGCTGGTGTCCTATCCCAGTGATTCCCGCATCTCCAGATCACGGGCGCCGCCATATTAATGTGATGTCATCCAGCCGCCTAACCAGTCAGAGTACAGCAGGTCCTGGTCATGTGACTAAATGGACCAATCACCTTTGAAGGCACTCTACTAAAGTACTGGCAGTACATTGAGAATACAACTACTCTCACATAGGCTTAGTACCTTGGCTCCAGGTCCCTGTTTTGCATCCTGCACTTCAGTTCCTGTATCAGTGGGCCTGATTCAGAGCCAAACGCTCTGACCAGAGCGCTCGCTCTGAATCAGGGCCCTCCTACCTGTTCTTGGAGCGGCTGTGGGTTACCACCCACATCTATAGCGAGCGTTCCATAATAGCTGTTACCACCCACAGCTATAGCGAGCGTCCATAATGATGGTCGCGAAGGTCAAGACCATCGCGACCATCGGGCTTGCGACGAGACCCTGCGGTAGACCCTTCTATCAGAGCCAAAATCACTCCCACTGACATCACTAGTGATGTCAGTGGGGCCGGCCCAAGACGGTAGGCGTTCCCATGGGAACGCCTCCGTCTGGCAGCCACACCCCTGGCACGCCCACCAAAGGGGGCGTGCTGTCAGTCACCATCGACATCACGCCCCCTTTTGTGCGAGACCCCGAGCGACGGCTTCCTCATCGCTCGTCGGGTCTCGCACATGCGCATGACGGAGCTCCCTCCGTCGTGCGCATGTGCACTTCGGCACCATCGACCCGCTTGCGAGCGTACAGCGCTCGTGAGCGGGTCAGAATCAGGCCTTGTGTTCCTATACTGGATATTCTGCTTACCTGCATCAGTGTCCCTACACTGAATAACTTGGAAACCAGCTCCTATCTTCAAGGGCCAACATACAGGCAATCCCATATACCTATATACTGCTTCAGTGCCTACACTTGGCTAATTAACTCTGTACACCTGATACACTCATCCTAGCTGCAATCCAGTTGTGGTGTTCTCAGTACTGCAGCAGTCAACATTCCTCTCCCCTTAGTCCTCATGAGGAACAGCATTATCAGGCCATCAAGCTTCACTAACTTACCAGTACGCCCAGATAGCCCAGGGGGTCATGACCCGAGTCTCATCCCCTCCTAGTGTCTTAACATGGGCAGAGTGCAGTAAATTTGTATTTACACATATAGCTCACATAGACCTACAGAAATATGACTATATCTATTAGGTGGGGTATATTTTGCATCTGCTAGAGTGGGGATGATTATTATGCAAGGGGCGTGAAAACCAGCTGACATGCACACCTTCAATGTGAGGTTACAGGGGAAGGAAGATGAGGAACAGGGTCGGGATCAGTGGTTGCATGTAACGACACAGCATCGCATCAGACCAGTTATGCATGTGTGGAAAAACACCTCTTGCGACAAAGTGGTTACAATAATTAAAGATTGTTTATTGTTGAATACACATTTCATCTATGTAGTTCCAGACCTCTCTTTTCCACCCATGTCATCTTAGGTGCATGTGTCCAACTTTTCAACAACCCCGGGGCATTCTGCTGATGTAGTCTTTGATACTATCGCAATCCTCTATGGCAACTACCCGACTGTGAGGGGGCACCAGACAAACGTCATACCCGTGCATTAACATTAACTTTTCAAAACGGCAAAACTAAATGAGTGTAAATTACTCTAAAACAATGGAAAAATTTATATTTTCGCCAATATGCAGAGCCATGCCCACATGCCTCCACATCAACAACATATGCACCTGATTTACTACAAGCCATCCTCAGCTTGTATTGGCAACTGCTTTATAGATATGCGTGATTCAGCAGAGCTGCATGAGCCACATTTGTATAAATGCCTCCTTGTGCCAGCCTCTTCCCTTCCCCATCCCACCTCTACATGAGCAATTAAGTGAAAGTGGCAGAATGGCGCAGGTCTGTATAAGACAATGTATAAGACAATGTATCTCCCTGAGTGTTTACAGATCAAAATCACACAAGATGCGCTATGCCAACTGTTATAGTGCATCAGCTCATTGGGAGAATCAGTCTGCTTAATAAAAGTTGAAACACATTTTTGCAATGGATAATTTTAAATAACCTTGGTAATGTATGATGTAATAAAAACATGCATAATCAAATGTCTGGGTCCAGAATACCAGAGTAATTGTCATATAACATGTCTACCTCAATCATTTATTATGATAATTAAGAGAGATTTTGGGTGAAGAGCGTATTTTGGCTTCTAACCACGACTCTGTGACAGTATCAAAAACTTTAAATAATAGTAGTAGTGGGATGGTTTTGTGATGTGGCTGCAGGATGTACAGTATTTCTTCAGGTCTTGTTTTCATAGAATAGTATGTAAATAGGTTAAGCTTAGAATATTCGGGAAGTAGTCATGTTGACATTTAAAATGCAACCTTCATAATGTCAACACCACAATTTTGACAATGTGATGATGTTCACAATGTCGACATGTGCAGTGTCAACATGTGAAATGTCAACATTCTGCACGGCCCGCCGGCAGAGAGTTAGGCTGCTTAGGCACTGGGGGGAGGGTTAGGCCACTAATGGGGGGGGGGGTTAGGGTGTGGGAGATCAGGATTAGGCACTAGGGGGATGGTTAGGGTTAAGATGCAGGTGGGAAGGTAAGGATTAGGCACTGGTGGGAGGGTTAGGATGCGGGAGAGGATGTTAGGATTAGGCACTAAGGGGGAGGGTTAGGGTTAAGCTGCAGGTGAGAAGGTAAGGATTAGGCACTAGTGGGAGGGTTAGGTTGCAGGAGGGGAGGTTAGGCACTAGGGAGAGGGTTAGGCTGCTGACCAGGGGGAGGTTTAGGCATTAAGATCAGTCATATAGTAAAAGTGACAATCACACTGGCGCTCCTAGATGTGCAGCCCAAGACGTTACAAGCTGTTCCCCAACACAACAAAAATTACAAAGAGAAGAATAGAGACGAAATTCTCAGGGCGCTACTGTTGTCACCTATATAGACAAAATTCATATGTTGCCCCAAGTTGGGTAAAATCAAAAGATCAAACAAGGGAGGACCTATTATAGACGTTAGTTCAATCTCATGCAGGTTCTCCTTTAGTAAGTGAGGCCTTCATATGAAATATTCATAAGTGTGAAAGTTCTTCAATAGACAGTCTTTACAATGTTGCATGAAGTATAATCCCTCCTCTGGTCACACACTCTCAAAAAAAGAGTAGAGACGAGAACACACAGTGCTGATCAAATGTAATTTCATTCATAAAAATCAGCCACGTCAAAAGGTACAATAAAACGAGTTTCACATAAAAATAGCCATACCAAGTAAGCTAAAAAAAAGCAGACAATAAATAGGTATGGAGTTACCCAGGAAAATAGTGCAAATTGGACCCGTATCGTGTTAGCTCCTAATGGAAGGAGCATGGAAATGGATGTTTATAAGTGGGAGGCTCCAGAGACTTCCCTCCTCATCTCCAGGCTCAGTCACAAAAGGTTCCCCACCGGCTGGATTCAATAAACCAAGTATCACAAATGGTGTCAGGATATACACAGGTGAGTACAAAACACTGCCAACGCGTTTCAAGTCTCAAGGAATCTCCTCAGGGCTGCACGCTGTGTCAAAGGTCCCTCTTTATATATGTACTCAACAGGAAGTGACATTATTATCCATGATAATCATTACCAAGTAAATAACCCACTAAAAACATAGTTTATAAGTCAATAAACAACAATACGGATACACAGTCTTCTAAAAAGTATATTGACGCATGAGAAAACATAAAATATAAAAATAGGCTATAGATCGATCCTAAACGCGAAACTGGAAGTGACTTCCGGTTACGCAGCCATAGCCGCAGGGGATTCCCGCTACTACTCTTGGTGTGCCATGTGCCAGAAGGCGCGCAACAGGAAGCCCTCTCATCAGGCAGCCAACCGGAAGTCTAACAAGCCATGAGGTCACCCACCGGAAGTGCACGTCATTCGCAAACCGGAAATGGCTACTCTGTGTGGACTAATATGTAAACAAAAAACCAGAAGCATCACAGTTATGGGTCATATTCATATAAAAATGCAAAAGTGCATAAATCACATAATTTCCCACATAAATATACTGTAACATATAAAAACAATAATAATAGTTCAATCCTAAGAACATTGAATTGTCTCATAAAAACATAATTACAAAGGGAATGTATAGTTCTAATACCCTAAAGATGTGTAAAATATATAAAAATAAGCTAAAAACGGGGAACCAACTATAAAAACCATTTGACCTCAAAATCCTTATTGAGGCCATCGGGGCACTACTTGTCATATATGTAATGTAGTGTATTTGATACAATTCACATATGGATTATTCTATATTGGCAGAATGACTAGGGCTTTTAAAACCCGGTTGGGTGAACACACCCGAAATATAAAGAAAGGTTTAATGACACATAGGGCCTGATTCAGACCCGGACGCTAAGTTGCGCTCGCTCGCTTTGAGCAAAGGTCGCCCGTCTGCACATGTGTATGCATCGCAGTGCGCGTACCAGTCACTGCGATGGGGAAGCGATCGCTTGTAGCTCGCAGATGGGCCGCTACTTTGAGTGACAGATAGTGCCGTTTGTGGGTGGTAACAGGGGAAGGTGCTTGTGAACGGAGGAGTGGTGCTGCGAACGCAGGCGTGTCTGACCGTCAAACAGAGTTTAATGGGAGTGCATAATTAGCAAAGTAGCATCATTGTACACGTGACTTGGGTTTATTTCAGGCTGAACTGATCGCACTGTTACGGTGGGGTAAGGTCTACCACAAGAGCTGCGTACAGCATTAAAGCCATTCGATGTACTCGATTAATCACTCACTTCCTGGAGATGACGTGTGCTACGAGTGAGAGGTGGGCGGCTTTATACTACAGCGTGCGTTCGCTCTGCCGTCGCGCTGTAAGACAGAGGGCGTCCTTCAGCCAGACAGTGCAATTGCATATTTGCATACCGGGTCTCTTTTTTGCTGCGAGAGAATGCAGCATAGCGACCGGGTCTGAATCAGGCCCTTAGTCTGTCTGAATATTTTAAGCTCAAACAGAATAGTTGCACTAAGGGTATTAAGGTGCATACACACGGTCAGATTTGTCAGATGTGTCAGATGAACGATTTAACCAAAGATTTCAACTATGAACGATTTTTGACTGCATTAAAATGACTGAAATCATCCAAATCTGACTGCAAACACATCAGTTATCGTTATCTGACCATCGGGAACGCGCATCGTTCATCGTTCAGACATGTCAGATTTTCCTTCAGATATGAACGATTGAACGATTTTTGAAATTGTTATCGTTCAGATCTGAAGAAAAATCTGACCGTGTGTATGCACCATTAAGCAATTTATGGGGATCCAGCATATTAAAGCTAATTGGAGAGATAGGGATGAAGAAAGAATGCTCTCCAAGGCTGAAATGTCATGGATTTATAAACTGAACACCATTCGCCCCAATGGCCTCAATAAGGATTTTGAGGTCAAATGGTTTTTATAGTTGGTACCCCGTTTTTAGCTTGTTTATATACAGTATATTTAACACATATTTTAGTGTATTTGAACTATACATTCCCTTTGTGATGATGTTATTATGAGACAATTTGATGTTCTTATGATTTAATTATTATTATTGTTTTAAATTTTAATATGTTATATTCATGTAGGAATTATGTGATCTATGCGCTTTTGCATTTTTGTATGAATATGCCCCATAACTGTGATGCTTCCGGTTTTTATAGTGGACCTGGAAGATACTGCTATACCATACCAGGTCACCACAAGACTATCAGGGATGTTTTGTTGACATTATAATCATGTCAACATTTCATTAGTGATGCCGTTGTAATCAATGTCGACACCCCAAGCATGTAGACATTATGATCATGTTGACATTGCGAATGTCGACCAAATATACCACACCCAGAATTCTCAACCTGTCAAATGTATTGGTACAGATTGTATGTTCCAAGCACAGATATAGGTCAGAAAACCAGTATCCAGAATGCTCATAAACCTAGAAAAAGGAAAGTAAATAATAGCAGCTATTTGGGGAGAATGTCAGTTATTCCTACTTTATTACGGTGTTAAGCAGTTAATGAAGATTGGAATGCCAGATACAGTGTGGAGAAATACATTTTAATAAGTATGATATTATGCACAGTTTGGCATTAGTAAGGCTATAAGCGTTACTGCCTCATAGTCCTGAGGTCAGGAGTTTAATTCCTGACCTAAGCCTTATCGGTGTGGAGTTTGTATGTTTTCCCAGTGCTTGCATGGGTTTCCTCTAGATTCTCCGGTTTCCTCTCACACACTACAAAAACATACTAGTAGGTTAATTGCCTTCTGAAGTAAAAAATAGTAGTGTGCATATATACCCATGTGATAGGGAATAAAGGGGTCTATTTACTAAGCAGTGTTAGGAGACAGAGTGAAAAGTGATAAGGTGCCAGCCAATCAGCTCCTAACTGCCATCTCACAGGCTGTGTTTGAAAAATGACAGTTGCGAGCTGATTGGCTGGCACCTTATCACTTTTCACTCTAACTCCTAACACTGCTTAGTAAATAGACCCCATAGATTGCAAGCTCCACTGGGGCAGGGACTGGTGTGAATGAGTGAAATATTCTCTGTAAAGTGCTCTGTTATATAAATAACTGTAAAACAAAAACTAAGCATTTGGGGAAATAAACCCTAAATTAGTTCCAGGAATTCTAGATCAGTGTTTCCAACTCAGGTACCTCTAATAGTGCAGGTTTTACAGATCTCTTGAGCATCACAGTAAAATAATTAACACCACCTGTGGATTTTTTAAAATGTGTCAGCCAGTTATAAATACACATATACACCAACTAGTAGATCTGGAAAACATACACTGTTAGAGGTCGTTGAGGATGTAGTTGGGAAACACTGTTCTAGATCAATGTTTCTCAAATCCAGTCCTGAAGTATCCACAACAGATTATGGACCTCATTCAGAGCCGCTCGTAAGCGGCCGTACGCTCGTTCCGAACGATGTTCGTCCATCTGCGCATGCGTACGGTTTGTAATACGCATGCGCAAACCAGTCAGTGCGGCTGAAAATCGTTTGTTCGCTATATAGCGAATGCCTGCTATTTTGAGTTACATGAGGATGCGTATGTGGGTGGTAACAGTGGAAAGTGCTTGAAAACGGGGAGTGGAATTAAGAACGCAGGCGTGATTAAAGGTCAAAACGGGCGTTTTATGGGTGTGCATAATTAATACAGCAGCGTCATTGACCACGTCACTTGGTTGTTTTATAGTCAGAACTGCTCGCAATATAGTGGTAGGAAAAACCAGCCACAAGATTAGCGAGCAGTTCATACGCTGTTCGATGTACTTGATTAATCTAATAAATAGCGGACACGACGTATGATGCGAGCGGCCAGGGGGCGTATTTTTCAAATAAACGTCCGCATGTTTTGTTCGCTCGTTCAGAAATAGAGGCGTCAACAGACCGCAAAGAGCGAACGGTTCATTTGAATAGCCAACCCCTTTTTCTGAACGAGCGAGCGCTAATAGCGTCCGGCTCTGAATCAGGCCCTATGTTTTATGGATTCCTTTAAACATGTACAGGTGAGTTAATCTATTTTGCTGGGTCCGTAATTATCCCACCTGCTTCCCCAGATAGAATCCTCAAAACATGACCTATTGGTGGTACATGAGGTTTGGAGTTGAGAACCACTGTTCTAGATAGTCCACATATCCACAAAACAGTACTTTATACAGGCATGAAACTATGAACTGGCCATTAAAGATGTTAGTCGGTCTGAACTTGGGTTATGTGGTCCGTGGGATATACAGTCTGATTTCCAGTTGTATGCAAACCAGATGGTTTGCGTACAACTTTGATCGTTGATCTGCGCATTCGTAGGCCTCCTTCTGCGACTACGGTTGCAGTACCCCTAAGCCGCAGTTTCCGGGCAAGGAATAGGCAGTGACAGCCAGCATCCCGAAAAAAGGGGCATGTCATCCCAAATTTCTGGGAGTGCCGGGGCCAGTGTCTATGTCATCCAAAGCAGATTTACTGGCCTTGGCTACGGAGCTGCGACGACCGTTCTGAGTAGCCTTAGGCTCACTCAGATGGTCAATGCCGCGACCGATGGTTGCTATGGTGATCTGATCTGCGACGCCTCCAGCGGAATTAACATATCGTAGCATCACTATTGCGTCCAAAGACACAGCAGTGATGCTATCAGCATACAACTCTGGAAATGGGTGTTTTATGCTGCAATATAAGTAGCTGATACAGCTATCAGTCTGGAGAAATGTGAATGCTGATTTACTCATCTGATCACTAGACTGAACATAACCCTGAGAACTTGCTAAACTCTACTGGCTGGTGAAATAGAGTTTATTAAAATTGAGTTTAACCTCATAAATCATGACCTCAATCAGCTCCTAGACTTCTGATGCGGAGAAGAGCATCACTGACCTGAGGATACTGGTACTACTCTGGCTGAGAAAGTCATGTTATTTATAGCAAACCAAAACCTTGTTGGCTATAGTACTGCAACAACCCCTGTTGTGTAGAATTTCCCGAGCGGATGAAGGGAGCAGTGGTAGAACAATTTATGGGAAAGAAAGGACCCAATTTGGCACAGAGGCCGTCTCCTTTGCATGTCACTACTAAGGCCCCACCACTGCTGATTCTTGTGGCCATTAATAGAAAGATTCCACAATTATTAGCTAAAGAGGCCATCCCATGGCTAGCTATTAGCATAAATCAATGTAACTACAGTACAGTATAAGAACATCAACATTGTCATTTATGTAGACTTTTCAGTCAAATTCCAAAAGTCTAGCAGACACCATGCTGAGGTGAGAAGTAGGAGGATTCATGTTACTGTATGGTCATATACTACTGTATACAACTATGTCATGCAAGACAGTGTTTTGAAAGACTGTTGTTTTCTTTACCCTGAAGATGCTAGTAAGTATACTGTAGGCCAAAGACAAACTCAGTGATTACTCACATGCACCTTTTACTGCAGAATCTCATTACTGACTGGGCTCACGTTTCTCCATTGTTCTGAATTGTAGAACCATTGAATATCCTTGTTATAGAAGTGCAGGAATTGAACATAATTTAATGCACAAACTTTAGGGTTAGTAGCAACTATTGATTTCATACCCCAATGAATCAATCTCTTCTTTCTGCTATTTGGGAAGCCATGTGAGTAAGTAAAGTATGTGAAGGCTTTAAACGGGTTGGGTACGGGATCCCAGTGATCAGAATCCCGATGCCAGCATCCCGACAGGGTTAGGATACTGACACCTGTTGGTGGGTATCCTAACCCTCCCTTCCTGGTGTCTAAACCTAACCTCTCCCCCAGTGCCTAAACCTTACCTCCCCCTCCACTCACCCTATACCTAACCTCTCCCCTAGTGCCTAAACCTTACCTCCCCCTCCCCTCACCCTATACCTAACCTCTCCCCTAGTGCCTAAACCTTACCTCCCCCTCCCCTCACCCCCAGTGCCTAAACCTTACCTCCCCCTCCCCTCACCCTATACCTAACCTCTCCCCCAGTGCCTAAACCTTACCTCCCCCTCCCCTCACCCTATACCTAACCTCTCCCCCAGTGCCTAAACCTTACCTCCCCCTCCCCTCACCCTATACCTAACCTCTCCCCCAGTGCCTAAACCTTAGCTCCCCCTCCCCTCCCCCTATACCTAACCTCTCCCCCAGTGCCTAAACCTTACCTCCCCCTCCCCTCACCCTATTCCTAATCTCTCCCCTAGTGCCTAAATCTTACCTCCCCCTCCCCCTATACCTAACCTCTCCCCTAGTGCCTAAACCTTACCTCCCCCTCCCCTCACCCTAAACCTCCCCTTTAAACACATTCTGCAAACAAAATAAAATCCAATGTTGGTCACATCTTCCTCTGACAATATATGGCAAGTTTAATCTGATAAAAATAATTTGGTTACTCATTACATTCTCTCTATATGGAACCCAAATAGGTATTTTAACCACTTAACTGGCAATCCGAAATTGTACCTTTTTTATTTTGTATAATTAAATTATGTCAAGAAAATCTATTTAATACTTATCCAACAAGCAGACAATGGGGGAGGGGGCATGGATGAAGAGGGGTCGGGAGATCCCTCTGCTATTGGCAGCTGCTGGGATATTATCTTCCGGATGCCACCCACTGTGCGTTACTGAAAGGTCTCCTCACAGAATCTCAAGTTAAATAATTAGCTCCTCCTGTGGATCTTTTAAAATGTGTCAGTGAGTAATGAATACACCTGTGCACCTGCTGGGTGACCTGCAAAACGTGACCTGTGTGTGTCCTGAGGACCAAGTTTGAGAACCACTGATCTACAGTACAATACCAAATGCAGTACAGTGGCACAGACATGGGATTAAAGCACCTGACACTTACAAGAGGTTATCATTACAGTCAAGCATTTGAGTGAAAAATAGTGCTTTACACAGATTGTGTTTTAGATACCTGCAATTAAGTAATGCGCAACAAATTCCAAGCATATGTCATTCTAGAGACTTGAGTAGTAGCAATAAGGAAGATAATCTGTACGTTGCATATTCGTGTTAGTCAGGGGCGTATATATTCACACCAGGCAAGTTAGTAGTTGTGCCCCTCTCCCCAACCACTCACTCCTTATATCCCCTGTCTACACCCCAGCAGCACCTTGTATACTTAATAATGGTTTTGCATTTAGAAACCGTGATACAGTGCATGCCCCCTACTCCTTAGCCTTTTAAATACACCCACCATGCCAGTTTCCTATACTTTTTTACCATTTTCAATAATGAAAATCTTTAATAAAAAGGAAAAGAAAAAAAAAACATATATCAGGAATCCACCAGTGGGTGCTAGGCCTCCGAAAATGCTACGGCATTCCTTGCCAGCATAGGCATCAGAACGGGGCATTTGAAAGGCACCAGAGGAGTGGCGACCTTGGACGATCAGGGTCTGTGCATTATAGCAGTAGGCTGCACAGCCCCTGCACTGCACGGAGGTGTAATGTGCGATCTTTAAGTTAAAACACAGCACTATACTCCTCTTCCTCCATACAGCTCAGGGGCTGTGCAGCAAATGCTATAAAGCACAGCATCTGACTTTCCGAGGCCGCCACTCCACTGGTGCCTTTAAAATATTTTTCTTTTGGGGTGGAGCTACCCCTTGCTATAAAGCACAGCCTCTGACCGTCCACAGCTGCCACTCCATTCCCCCTCCTGCTGCTCCGGCCTAGCAACAGGTAAGTTGGGCAAGGGAGGGGAGGAGGGTATGGGGGGGTGCCAAAATTAAATTGTATATTGCCGCCCAAACATAAAATCCTTCTGGCATCCGATTGCCAGTGAAATTATTTTGTTTAAAAATCCATAAATATACACCTAAATAGTTTTATTATATCATTTATACGTGTGTTTATATATAAAATAACATGTTCACACTAGAAATAAAATGATATTTTCTAGTGGCCAACGGCGGTATCTGGTAATGAACTAATGAGTCCTAGATATTTGGACGTATTTTATTTTATAAATAAATGGAAGAGATTTTCAGCTAAAATACAACATTTTCCACATTATTGAATAATAAAGTAATATCACATAATACAACATATTTCTAATGATTTTGTAATCATATAACTTTGTACAATATAAATATGTTACTCTTAAAAATGCACATTAATATTATACCGCTTTTACACCAAAATTCCGGGTCTGACCCGGAGTTGGAAGAGAGTTCCAACCCGGATCAGACCCAGAATTTCCCCGGCGCCGACCCAGGATATTCCTGAGTTGGCGCCGTTCACACCGGAGCCGTGTCTGCATTGACCCGGCTTTTCCGGCGTTGAAATGGACGCTTGGAGATGACGTAATCTCCAAGCGCCACTGAAGCCGGACCAATCGGCCGGCATGAGGTGCGCTCCAGGTCATCGACCCGGAGCGCGCCGTTCACACTGCAGGGTTTCCCATGTTAAACCCTGCAATTTACCTGGGTTGGATTGCTGGGTCACTCGACCCGGTAATCCAACCCTTTACCCTTTTACACCAAGGAGCTACCCGGGTTAACCCTGTAATAACCAGGTTTTAGCTCTGGTGTAAAAGGGGTATTAGTAAACACACATGCACAGATGTTGTATGAGTATCTGGTACATCCTCAGGATAATCCAAACACTGAAATAGTTCCTTCCTATTAGTTACGGGTTTAAGCTATTCAGGTCGTATTGTTCCCCTTCAAGTCCTGTAAACAACCAATAGAACTTGAGGGGAAATCAGTTTGTAATCTTATTAAAATCTTCAGAACAGGAGGTTTTCATCAATGTCACCTGTAAAACAGGATTAAATAAAATATATAGTTACTGTATTTCAAGAACATGAACGACTGAACAGTTTCTAATTCCCCATAATTTTACACCAGAAAACACAACTTAGGCTTTGTGGTAGGTGCTTAATATCTATCCCCAATAATTATGTATTGCCAAATGTAAAGAGTTTTTAGGCATAAGTTGCAAAAAAAAAATTACTACATTTTCCAGAATATTAAATAATAAAGTAATATTGCATATTTCTAATGATTCAAATTTCTGTACTGTATGTACATACTGACTTCATATTCAGAGGAACAGCTGGGGTGTTACTTTTAAAGCTAATTACCCAAATATCTTCAGAAATTTTAATGAGGCCTAAAAGGGCTGCTTTGTAGTAATTGGGAATTCCTGGTAGTCACAGATTAGTTACACATGATGCTGCTGTTACAGTAACTACAACTATAGCCAGATAAAAAATAAAAAGTCTACATGTAAGGTGTGTAATACAGGGCCTGATTCACTGTAGATCGCAATCATGTGTACGCACACATGCAGTTCAACTGTGAAAGTATGCTAATCCATTGCGATCACAATGCAAACTCGGCACAACATAACGATGCCCAATTCACATTGCACACATCCATAATACTACAATCGAGTACCATCGCACACTTGCCCAAGCCCTGACCTTACTCAGAAATTGCTAACAGCCACGCACGCTATCAGGCCTCAGGCTGCGTATGGCATCGCAATGGATAATTTATGCACGCCCCTGCAACGGTGTGCGAAATCCCTGGCACGCCTGCATTTGTCCGACCACCCCCCACAAACGACAATTCCTGTCAATCACTCTGCGATAGGTCTGTATAGTCTCTGCAATTGCAGTCCCCATCACAATAGCTAGTTCGCGCACGCTCACTGCGATGCATACACATGCACAGAACGCAACAATCACCCTACTGCATACCTCCCAACATGACCCTCTCCAGGAGGGACACAATGCTCTGGTCCTGGACTTCCCTGGTAAGAGGCGGGGCTGCAGCACAGTTCAAAATTCAAATAGGGGAGTCACACCAACTGTCATTTCACACACTGCCACACATCACTGGCTGGGAAGCACTGGCAGTTGGTGTGACTCCCCTATTTGAATTTTGGACTGTCCTGCAGCCCCAGCCCTGTAGCCGCCACCAATCATAAATGTCCAGGGAAGTCCAGGACCAGAGCATTGTGTCCCTCCTGGAGAGGGTCGCGTTGGGAAGTATGCAATTGCATGCATAATCGCAGTTGCATTCAGTAATAAATCAGGCCCAGAGATGTAACAGAGATATTTTATGTGTAGTTCATCTTTTTGTTTTGCTGTCTCAGGGTCTCTAACAGAGTTTGCGGATTCCAAATATACAGTAAGAGTGTGTTTCTGACAGGGCAGGGTGTTAGGGCCGTCACCCCTGTCACTGGGAGGTGTAAGGGGACATCATCTACTGGCAGGCAGTGGCACTACAAGCACCAGCAAGTCACTACTGCCGCAATAGTGTCAAATAGAATTGGTTCCCCTACTAATAACTATAAACAAAACAAAGAGTCTGGTTGTGGTCCCGCACCCCCCCGGACCTCTGCCCGCTCGGGGAGTGCGGGAGCTGCTGCCTCTGTGACCGGGCCTCCGCTTCCTGGCCCTCGCGCTGTGCAATGTCCGCCCGGGACCGCGCGTGGCTGCGGTGCCCTCCTCCGCGCGAGGATGTCAGTTGGGCTGGCGTGTCCCGTGAAGACAGAATTATCCCCTGCGGCTGCTGAATCTCCCGAGTCCCGACCCTCTTTGGATTACAGTTCGGGCTTTGGACGGGGCTTCTCTGCAGGTATGTAGTGCTGCACTGCCATCTAGTGGTCACAGCGCCGTCACTGTCACTGTGTCACCTCTGGCTTTTTATGTAAAACAACTGTCTCATAGTTGACAAATATCCCTAATGCCATTTGCGTATCTATTATGGGTGCAGGGGCCCCTGGGTCCTGGGGGCCCACTCCAAATACCCTGCATCTATAATTATACTTCTCAGGAGTCCTACGTCGTTTTTTTTGGGGGGGGGGGGGGGGGGGGAAGGGTGATAACTGTGCTGTCTGCCTATCCTTGTGTGCTAGAATAGTTTAGAATAATAAAAGAAAAAAGATATCCAAAATTCACTGATTATTGGTATATTTCTATGAGTGTTCATCCTACACCCCTAGCCACAGCAGTACAGTAATAAATGAGCTGGCTTCCAAGCTGTTGCTTTTTTTGAAAGAAAAAAAAACTAAGTAGCTGCAATGGCAATACTGCACCAGGGTAACGTGCTGCTTTGCATGAGCTGGTTTGGGCTCTCAGTTCTACTTAAAAAAATAATAATACAAATTAAGGAGTCTATGTAGTAAGCCTTGGAGAGAGATAAAGTGGACAGAGGGCCTGATTCAGAGCCGGACGCTCTGACCAGAGCACTCGCTCTGAATCAGGGCCGTCCTAGCTGAAAATGGAGCGGCCTCCTGGCCGCTCGCATAGCTGTGGGTGACCACCCACAGCTATAGCGAGCGGCCATGATGACGGTCGCGATGGTCACTAGTGATGTCAGTGGGGCCGGCCCCAGACGGTAGGCGTTCCCATAGGAACAGCTCCGTCTGGGCAGCCCCTCCCCCGGCACGCCCACCAAAGGGGGCGTGCTGTCACTCACCATCGACAGCACGCCTCCTTTGGTGCGAGACCCCGAGCGATGGCTTCTCCGCATGCGCACTTGGGCACCATCGACCCGCTTGCGAGCGTACAGCGCTCGCGAGCGGGTCTGAATGAGACCCAGAGTAAGTACCAACCAATAAGCTCCTGTCAGTTTTAAAACACAGCCTGTAAAGTGACAGGAGCTGATAGGTTGGTACTATCTCCATACCTCCCAACTTTGTAAGGTTCAGGATTGGGACTGCCGCGATCCTGAGAAGGGGGCATGGTCTCGCGACATCACTCCGGAGGTGCTGGGCTGCCCCCAGGGCTCACACCGAACAGTGAAGCGATGCTGTGCTCAGAGCAGTGGTGAGATTAATTTCCCCCAACTTCCCCCCATCGCAGGACACTGCGGGCCGCGGATGGGACGCAGGGACAGTACAGTACCTGAATAGCGGGACTATCCCACCAGATGCGGGACAGTTGGGATGTATGCTATCTCTCTGTCCCCTGTATCTCTCTCCAAGGCTTAGTACAGAGACCCCTAAGGCCCAGATTTAATCACGAGTGATATTCTTGTTATCCCTCGTTACTAATCTTAAATGTTTCTCCAACCAATTAGCTCCCACCTGACATGTGTTTGAAAAATGACAGGAGCTGACTGAAAGGAGCACAACTCAAGCATCCCGCCTGACAGGATGCTGACGGTCTATATACCGCTGCCGGAATCCCGACAGCGTCGGGATAATGGCTCCAGAATCCTGACCGCCAGCATCCCAAAGGTAAGTATCGGGGGTTAGGGGAGGGTTAGGTTTAAGGTTAGGCACTAGGGGGAGGGTTAGGCACTAAGGGGGGAGGGTTAAGTTTAGGGTTCGGGGAGAGGAAGGTTAGGTTTAGGCACTAGGGGGGAGGTTAAGTTCAGGCACCAGGGAGGGAGGGGTAGGGTAAGGGTTAGTGTTAGAGAACTTACCTTTTACTGTTGGGATTGTGACTGTCGTGATTCCGCTGTTTGTATTTTGACAGCTGGGATCCCATACCCAACCCCAATTTAAGATTAGTAACGAGTGATAACAAGAATATCACTCCTTGATAAATTTGGGCTTTAGTTTAAAATAAAAAATATTTAAAATGATAAAAGGAAATTCTCAAGAAAGTCTGCAAGTCCCGCTACAGTACTAGGTAAATAGACTTCCCATGCAAAGGCTTTGGGAAACCTTCACCAGATAGCAGTGTTATCACTTAAAGTTACCACTGGTATGTTTATAGAAAAAGTCACTGACCAGGATTTTTGTGTACATTATTATTGTTATACCTTTATGTTTATGGCTAAGCAAAAGTGTTCCTTTGAAAAAACAATGCAGTGTACCTTAAACTCGTACTCTCCGAAAATGTTAATTTTCTACTTTTTATGATCAAATGTTTAGTATATAGCCTACATATCAAATAAGAATCAATGAACAGCGCTGTGGAAGGTGACAGAATTAACGTGTACCCAAAAGATAAATATAAATACAATTTAATAAACACATGCTTGTGTAATAGCCTTATAAGAAATCTATACAAAATGATGACTACATATGCGACACACAACATTATAATTGTATAAATAAATCAAAGCATAAATAGTAACAATAATACACCTTTCAGACATACAACCCGGGAAATTTCCTGCTCAGACCCTGGAATTTCTCCTGTGCAATTTCCCGGGTATTTGGTCGAGACCCCCCTTTCACACTACAGTGTCTACCCGGGAAATTCCCAGGTAGGCTCCTTTCAGACAAGAGCAGGGCTTTTCTGCTTACCTGCCTCTCCTCTTCCGTCTGCTCCTCCTAGCCTATCCCCTCTCTGGCTGCCGCTGATGATGTCATCGATGTCATCATTGGGCTGCTGGAAGCTGGCCAATCAAAATGCTGCATTTTTAATTTTTAAAATTGTATTATTTAATTATTTGTTTTAATTCTTTTTTTGCCCTGGTGGTCCAGCGGGAGTGTGGGTGGCCCGCTATTGCTGAGACCAGTCAGCGGGCTCCAGCGCAGGCGGGTGTCGCCAGCTGGAGTCCTGTGTCGCTGACTCCATCTACAGCGACACAGCGGGGGGAAGTGAGTGGCAGCACTGAGCTTCCTATAGGACACTCTGCGCTGCCAACTCAATGTAAAAGCTGCTTGGTGCAGCCTGGGAGTAGTGAATTCCAGGGTAGCACCATTCAGACATGAGCTGGGTAATTTCCCGGGACATAAGTCCTGGGAAAAACTGTAGTCGATTGAAGGGTCGGCTACCCGGGAATGTGTTCCCAGGTAGGTACCTTTCAGACACATGCGGCTACCTGGGAATTTGTCTGAGGCAGGCCAAATTCTCGGGATTCTCGATATGTCTGAAAGGGGTATAAGTGTCCACAATGCGTCCAGCTGTAATTGAAAACTTAAAATTAGGATTTCTAACAAAACAGCAGGCCGAATCCATAAGTCCACTGTAATTTCTTTCAATAAAAAATATATATTATATACTGTAGTATTAGTGCAGTAATAATCAGACCTCCAATATCAACTTAAAATGCTGCCTCTTATATGCTCCGTAATTATATCTAAACTGCAGTATTTTAGTGAATGTCACCTGATTCCATCGCCAGCAATCCGAAAGTAGCGGTCGGAGTGTAGCATTGATACACTCCGCATTCTGCCCGGTCCCCGTCCTTCACGGGGAACGGGCGGCTGGAGTATAGCGTCCCGGTCTCCCCGTCTCCGGCTTCCACAGGGAACCTACATATCAAACTTTTTCCTGTAGTGCCTCAAACACAGCATAACACCCTCTTCACATTTAACGGCATATATTTTAAAGTTTATTTGTGGAATATCCCCTGAACACCTGTTTTTGGAGGATCCCCGGAAATATTAAGCATCCATAGGATTTAAGAAAGAGGAACTGCAGCTGATATCTCCAATATCTGCCGCTGTTCCTCCATTTCCGACTACAAAGCAGCCAACATAGGTTTCTATGGGAGCTGCTATGCTGTCAGATTTATCACGCTCCAGAAAGGAAAGCCTATAGTAGTCTCTATCTGCCCCTGATGACACTTGTGCAGGCAAATGGCAGCGCATACATAGTACACACATGGGCGGAGCCAGTGTCCCAGCAAGAGATGCTTCCTAAATACACAAGGAAATGTTCATTTTCATGTTGCTAATTTAGGCAAGATTATTATATCCCATCCACATTTAAAATGCAATATATGATAAAATTACCCCTTAACAATAATAGTCAAACAATCATGGTAATTCACTGGCAATTTTAGATACATGCTACAGTTCTACTACACGTTGGACTACTTAATGCCCAGATCTCACACATCCTGGCACATATTATAAGGGCACGGTCGTGCCCTTATATTAAAGTTGAATAGAGAAAAAACTGAATTCTCATAGAGAATTCTGAAGGAAGGGGCAGGGTGTTTAAGGGGATACACCTCAAAAGTTATTGGAGGTACCGGGCTGAAATTTGGCTCGGACGGGTAGAACTGTCGCTCGGTGCTGCGTGCAAAATTTCAGGCCAAAAACATAAAAAATTAGGATTTGGGAGTAATCTAGGGCTCCAACTGTCACTTTTTTCTGACATTCTTAATTAGGACAACTTTTCTGTTGTTCTCTATGGGGGATTTTTGGGAAGGCATAACTCAGGATAGGGGGTGAATTTAGACTTGAGGTTTGTTTTATTAGGTAGCTATTGTTCCAGAATAGGGCCTTTTGGGGTTTAGGTAATTGAGAAAGTTACAGTTTTTAAACTATTACCTCACAAATCCGCCATTATACAGATAGGAAGTCTCAATTCCTTGCTCAGCCGCAGTAGGAGCCTTGAGCAGGTGTATTCACTGTGGCTTCACTTGGGTGCAGCAAGATGGCTGGCTTTTGCAGGTGGTAGAGGGGGCCGGGTCTAGGGGAAGAAAGACGGCATTTGCTGCTGCGGGATGTGGGAGAGAGTGGGTAGGGGTTAGCAGGCGTTAGTTGCGGCCGGGAAGCTGAATGGTAGCGGGCATTAGCGGCGGCAGTGTGGGCAGCGGTGTAGCATGTGTTAGGACATGGGGGAGGTAGAAGCACACAGATGCAGGCTCGGATCTGTAATATCCGTAATACCTGCATCTGTGTTTAAAAAAAACAAACACAGAAGCAGGGACAGGTCAGTGAGACCCGTCTGTGCTTCTGTGTTTAATTAAAAAAAAAAAAACCCATGCAAAAAAAATGGCGTGCCCCCTCCCCAAAAACAACAACCATCACAGGGCTTTGGAAAGCCAGTACTGGTTGTGCTAAATACAGGGAACAAATGACGTAGGGGTCCCCTGTATTCAGCGCAACCAGCACTGGGCTCTGAGCCGGCCCTGGTTCTGGAAATACAGGGGGAAAAATGTGTAGGGTCTCCCTGTTTTTGCCAGAACCAACACAGCCAGGGGAGCCCTTTCACCGGGCCCAACAGCCGCAGCATCACCCCTGACCGCTAGTCAGCCCAGGCCGGGGATCCCTGGGGAGCTGGGGACCCCCCAATAAATGGGTCCCCCTGTCCAGGGCTCCCTAGGCCCAGGCTGATAGCCCGGGGTTATCCCATGCACCCCTGGGCGGTGAGTGCTGAGTTGATTGTGTAGTGTTAAAATATTGTCTTTTGTTGTGGAACTACAGTTCCCAGCAAGCCTCCCCCCGCATACTGGTACTTGGAGAACCACAAGTATCAGCATGCGGGGCATTACGGGCCTGCTGGTACCTATAGTACCCCTGCAAAATAAATATTAAAATAAAACAAACAGACACTGTTTTTTAAAAGTATTTTATTATGCCGCTCCTTCACCTGGGGGCCCAGAAATTTGGTATGCAGCACCGAGCGACAGTTCTAACAGCCCATGCCAAATTTCAGCACCATGCCTCCAATAGCTTTTGAGGTGTAGCCCCTTGAACACCATGCCCCCTCGGGATTTTTCATTGGCCTACCTATACAATGCCCCTGTAGTTGTGTTCATTATGCAATACCCCCTGTAGTTGTGCCCCTTATGCAGTGCCCATTATGCAGTGCCCATTATACAGTGCCCCCTGTAGTTGTGCCCATTATGCAGTACCCCCTGTAGTTGTGCCCATTATGCAGTACCCCCTGTAATTGTGCCAATTATGCAATGCCCCCTGTATTAGAGCCCCTTATGCAATGCCTCCTGTATTAAAGCCTCCCAGTAGTGCCCATTATGCAGTGCCCCCAGTAATGCCCCTTATGTTGTGCCCCCAGTAATGCCCCTTGTAATACTCCTTATGCAGTGCCCCCAGTAATGCCTCTAGTAGTACTCCTTATGTTGTGCCCCCAGTAATGCCCCTTATGCTGTGCCCCCAGTAATGCCCCTAATGCAGTGCCCCCGGTAATGCCTCTAGTAGTACCCCTTATGCAGTGCCCCGAGTAATGCCCGTAGTAGTGCCCCTTATGTTGTTCCCCCTAGTAATGCCCCTAATGCAGTGCCCCTAGTAGTGCCTCTTATGCTGTGCTCTCAGTAATGCCCCTAGTAGTGCCCCTTATGTTGTGCCCCCAGTAATGCCCCTAATGCAGTGCCCCTAGTAGTGCCTCTTATGCTGTGCCCTCAGTAATGCCCCTAGTAGTGCCACTTATGCTGTGGCCCCTCTCCCCTGTGTAGTAGTTACCTCTTTACGCTGGCCGCTGGGCAATGATCCAGTCCACGCCGTCAGCTATCTCATATAGACGCTGATGCTGACTGGCTCTAACTAGATCCAGCAGCAGGCGCAGGCTCCTCTCATTGCGGGTGACATCATGACATCACCCACGCACTGCATCACTGGGAATGCTGGCCTTTGAAGCGATCACTCCTGGAAACTCCAACTAGCACTACTAGAACCAGCATGCCCTACTTATGCTGGCTCCTTCATGCAACTCATAACAAACTAATGCTGGTTCTAGTAGTGCTAGTTGGAGTTTCCAGGGGTGACTCCCAGGTAAGCTGGCTCTCAATTTGGATACATTTATGTATGTGCCTTTATCAGGAGGCCTTACATTTGATAAAAATTTATATGTGCCTTTATCATGAGGCCTTATAATTGGTATATTTTACATTTGGGGTGAGCGTTTGGGCGTAGGGCCCCCGGGGCTGGTCTGGCTGGGCCTCCTCAGGGCATCACCACTTAATACACATAGTTGCTTTTCACATCACCTGTTATGTTTGTATTTTATTCATGTAATATTTCACATATATTTTAACCCCTATTTTCAACACTTATTAATTAGTCTTACACATCTATACTTTACACTTCACTGTCACTCTTTTTCCATTTTTCGTGTGATGCCCTGGGTGGGTCCTGGGCTGAATGTTTTTCAGGGTACACTGCACCCCGGATGTGAACCCCTTAGTGTTAGGGACTGCTAGTGACAGAGAAGCCATGACATGGCCTAGCAGCTTCCCATGTATTTGCAAATGCATGCAACCAATATCTCTGAATTTCTATGACCATATAGTCTTCATATATTGTTGCAAGTATTATTCAGTGTGCTGGGGAACAATAGGGGGTTAAACCCCCCTCCTTTTTCTACTTAGTATGACCCCTCCCTTTCATGCACCTGATTAGTACTGCTAGATTGATTGAGCAGCTGCCATGTTTTTTAGTGTGACTGATTCTCCTGAGGTGAAGTGTCAGTCCTGCTGGCTGCTGATAAGTGGTATGCAATAATGCACTGCAGGCATCGATCTTTAGTAGATACAGTGGTGTAACAATAGGGGGTGTGCTTGCTATGGGGCCAGCCCAGCAAGCATCCCCCTATTGTTGCAAGTATTATTCAGTGTGCTGAGAAACAATAAGGGGTTAAACCCCCCTCCTTTTTCTACTTGGATCAGTCAACCTGTCAGGCCGCCTACATGAAGCTGCTTCCTTCAGGTCGCGGTGGTGGCGGTGCGGCACCTTTGTGACATCACACATCCTGATGTCACGCTGCACAGAGGAGATGCATCACTGTATATACAGTGCAAGGAAGGCTAGTGAAGCCTTCCACTGCGCCGCCATGTGTACCCAATTTACGCCGGCTTCTCTATTTCTACATTACTTCCATTCCTCACAAGCTCCAATACACCTCTTTCTGAAGACCTACTTTCTCCACAGAGCCAAGCTCCATCGGAGACTGTGGTTTCCTCCTCATAGTGCTCCTCTCATGCTTCCTCCTCTCATACAAAATATATATAAAAAACCACAAAGTGACTAGCGCTGTGTCTCTATGTAGCACATCTGTGTGTACCAGATACAATGATACTTTGGTAGTTGACAATATCCTTTCTTTATGCTTTTTCTCTCCCACATAAAACCAGACAGACACTTACATTCTATTTCTGTCCCGTGTGTGTAGAAACGTTTCTTTACTTGTTTTATCCCTGCTGTCAGACAATGCCCTTTTATCCCTAAAGAAAGACACTTACTTTATAATTCTATCTCGAGTGCATATAGAGGGTGTCTTTAACAGCCCTTCTGTTGGATGAGGAAAAGCAACCAAGGCATCCAACTTCTCATAAAAGATTTGTAGATTTATTAATTCACAAAACATATCTCGATATCAATATAAAAACGACTTATTAAAAATAGTCCACGAAAATAAGTCCCATAAAGAATGAATAGATACCACAATCCTGGGGGAATGATGAAAAAAACTGCTGCCGCTCTCCGTGCTGCAGATCATGGACCTGATGGCTGATGTTATGTGGCTAGTCCCCACAGGCAGGAAACTTCTTCACGGGTATGCGGCTTCACCTTCTACGTGTTTCGGAGAGTCCTCTCTCCTTTTTCAAGATATGCTGCACTGTTGTTTCAGCCGGGGTTATCACTCAGTGCCTGCCAGTCACATGGTGTATAACCACCCCGGCTGAAACAACAGCTGTATGCTGACCTGCCTCTTAAAATGCTTGCATGAGATTTGTGAAGGGTACTGAGCAAAGTACTGAATTATGACCAATCAGGGTATTACATTGCCCTTGGTGGGTACCACTTCAGATGATATACAAAGCACTTCTTCTGACTGTTTGCCTGCTGATTGGCCATGGATATTGCCGGCTCCTCAGTAAGACATCAGGGGCTGTTACTGACAGTTTGCTGCAACCTATCCTTCCTTGAATATGCCACTGGGTGGTGCCAACTTGCATTTGGTAGCCCCATGCGGATGCATGGGCAGCCAGTGCTTTGAAACAGCACTGGCTGCATAGTACCATCTAGTCTTGCTAAGCGTACCATAGTTGGTATGCATACCACTGGTTGAGAACCCCTGGTATACATAATGAAACACAGCAAAACGTGAGAGAGTCCTTTTGGATTCTAACTTGGACACAGTGCTTTCTTCCAGCAATTTTTGCGGTATACATTTAAGGCTTGTAGAACAGTGAGTTGGATTATTTGAGATGACAAACCATTCAACCTGAATAGTGGTCTCTGTATCCATTGGTATTCATCATGTTGGTGGAACATTGGAGTTGGTCAGAGATAAAGTTGATGGTCTTCATGCAAACATTAAGAAACCCAGGTTGCGCTTCAGGTACCTGTTAGTATCTTTAGGGATTGTCATGATGGTTGTATGGGACTTCTAGTTGGTTTATCTTGTTCCCCCACTTCTCAGGAAGGCCAAGAGGGAAAGGGTTCCGGTGATCCTCATTGTCCCAGATTGACCAAAAAGAGCTTGTTGTCTGATATGCTAAGCATAGCAGCAGGTTCTTGATTACATCTTCCTTTGCGGGAAGACCTGTGGTCTCAGGGTCCCTCAGAGGCTCCTGTGAATCTGCATGAGAAAAATGTAATACTTGGCAAATAGCCATAATCAAGGCCTCCATGCACTGTCAGCAGAATCTTCCTTTGTTACAGAGGAGACTTCGAGATCATAATCGTCAAATTTTTCATCATCCACATTCTATTTGGGATGAACCCTCTGAAACTAAATAAAGTACAGCTGGAACTGAGTCATCTCCTGAATAAAGTACAGCTGGAAGTCTGTGCTTCTGCCAGCCACTCTGTCTGGTAGTTCTTCCAGAGTGTCTAGAAGAAGTACCCAGAAGTCTTTCGAAGGAGGAGGAAACGAGCAATGGACCCTGTATTGAGCATGCCAAACCCTATGTCCAGGGAGCTTTAATAAATTGTGAAGCGGAGAGCATTGAGAACTGGAAATGGGGAAACCAGAAGAAGATACCATTCTAGCTAGCATGGGTCCAAGGGCGCACTTGCAGATGGGGGAAATAGGGTGCCCACCCACTGTTGAGATGCAGCAAATTGTTGAGACAATTTGGACATGGCCCTGCCAATGTGGACACCCAAGCCGGAGTATCCATAAGTGGGAAGCCACTAGCCGGCACTGTGCTAACCAGAATCTCCACAGCGCATGACTAACAGACCATTCTTCAGTCAGATCGTGCATTAGGAAATTTTGCTTTACATTTTGATAAAGCACAAACCTTTCAAATAGTTCCGCTCTCCTTTGAGAGTGAACCCACAGTACTGCCCTCCTCAGACATATTTTGAAAGGGAAAAGGGGGAAGCAGTATTCAAAACAATACCCACACAGTGTGAATCAGGGATCTGTCCAGCAGGTCTCATTTCTTGATATATTTTTCTTTTTAATGAAAGAGTAATTGTACTCACTGTAAATTTCAGCTAAGGCTGTGTCTAGTTTTCACCTTTTCAAGAAATCATTATTCCTGCCTTGGTTCTTTTTCTGAGCAGGGTAAGCTTACTTTTTTGTATGTGGTTACAGAGCTGAGAATTTATTTGGATAACACTGTTAGTCTTTGTAAAATGGACAGTTTGTTCTTTAAATAATGTGAAGGAAAGAGATTGGTTAGCATCTAAACAGGCAGGTCAGATCCACCAATCAGCTGGCCTGGGCATGGTTCCAGTGCAGATTTAATCTCACTCAACACCACCTTTAGGGGCTACCTGGGTGATGTGGCATGGGGCCTCTGCTGGGCTGCTGTGTCAGGTAGCTACTTGGTTCTCTGGTTACAACTTGAACAAATTGTAATTGCTTTCAGGTTTTTATTTCCAAAGAAGCTTGCATTGGTCAAAAGATTTTGCATTCATCCAGGTCTGAGCATACTATTCACTAGAGTGAGCTTTGAAATGGCCCCTACAGAGGCAGCGTCCCTCCGATTGGAGGAAGGAGAAAACAGAATTTTCTATACGTTCAGTTAAATTCATTTCTCTAAGTCCATCTGGGTTACACTGTTTCCTCCCTTGTTCTCATGGAATTGTTTGTTTTCTAAATTCTCTTGTGAATTGAACATGATGAATGGTTGGTGGGGGTGGAGCTTTATACCCAAGGAAGTTAATATTTTAAAAGCCAACTCCCTGTTATGAACTCCCTGGGATCAGTTGAGATACGCAGGTGACCTGGGCCCTACTTCCCAGGTCACCTGCATATCTCCATCAGCCTGAGAGAACCTTGTTTTACTATAAGGCATTTGCGTTCATCTGCTCATTCTAAAAGGTGCCTATCTGAACAAGCGCTTCAGCCGTATGTGGAGACTACACACATAAGATCAACACTGAGACCGCTACAGCGGACCGGCACAACCATCTGATCTACATACGGCTCAGGGATCAGCATCACCATAGCTTATTTAGTATTCAAAACAGCCATACTTCCGGGACATTAACCATACCTAGCCCCGTTTAGTCTGCTGACTCTCACGGAGAAGCTTACCGCAATCCAGTATATGCGGCTTACTGATTATGTCACCGCAGCTTGTCCAGTACATGAGATAAATAATTTTGCGTGGCAGCAGCACCATCTGGCTCTGACCAAAACTGCTGACTTACCAGTAAGCTTATTATGACTATCAGCCCCCCAGCACGGTGTTAAAACATTATTGAGTACACCAGATCTCTGTACTTTTTGAATGAACAACTTTTCATTCTGCTACTGAACAGCAGCACATTTTTCTGCTTACAGTGACTTGAGACTTTCCAACAAAGGGCCGTATTCAATTAGCGATGAAAATGGACGTTCTCGCCGCTAATTGAATTCAGCCCATAAGCTGAAATACTCTATCTGAATATTGCTACATGTTGCTCAAACATTAGAACAGATACAAATTACTTTTTATATGTTTTCAATGAATGCTGCTATATAAGACCTGTTACATTGTTCTCTACCAATAGAATGCTGGCGATCATGCTTATTTATATATCACATTTTTTTTCTCAATCTAATTTTTTATTTTTCATTGTAATTGATGTAATGCTATATTTCCTGGGAATCTTTACTACATAGGACAGTATACAATTGTGTTTATGGGTCTTTTTAGAAACTGATTTATTCTAAGGGGTAAATTTACTAAGATGGGAGTTCTATTAAGAAGTGATGTTGCCCATAGCAACCAATAAGATTCCAGGTATTATCTTCTAAAACAGTGATTCCAAACCTCGATCCTCAAGGCACACTAACAGTCCTGGTTTTAGTTATATCCATGATTGTGCACAGATGGTTAAATCAAAATAACTGAGGTACTAATTAAGTCACTTGTGCTCAAGTATGGCTATCCCTAAAACCTGGACTGTTAGTGTGCCTTGAGGACCGTGGTTGGGAACCCCTGTTCTAGAAGGTGCTAGATAAATGAGAAGTAGAATCTGATTGGTTGCTATGGGCAACATAATTTTTTTTAATAGAACTCCCATCTTAGTAAATTTACCCCTAAGTCACAGAATATAGTAATATAGTCAAAAGGATGTTTACTGAGGTAGGATACAGAGGCAGGAGGATGCAGATAATCTTGAAAATGCAGATGCACTTTGGAAATGCAGCTTATAATCCAGAGATCACAAAAGGTACAAGGCAAAAACAAAGGACCTCATTCAGAGTCGGTCGTTGCGGCCGCACGGTCGTACGCCACCGATGTTCGCTAAACTGCGCATGCGTAAAGTTCGCAATGCGCGTGCGCAAACTAGCGGCTACGATCAGAAATTTCTCTCTCCTTGAACACAGCCAGGTCAGTAGTTTGAGTGACAGAATGAGGCGTTTGTGGGTGGTAACAGGGGAAGATGCTTGAAAACGGGGGTGTGGAGATCCGAACGCAGGCATGCCTAATTATGCGAACAGCGTTTTATGGGAGTGCAGAATTAACAAAGTAGTGTCATGGCACACGTGACTTGGGTGGTTTGTACACTGACCTGAGCTTAGAGCTTAAGAGAGGGTATGGTCAACCTTAAGGTCTACGACCAGTTCCGATGGTTCCCGATTAATCCTTATATCCCAGGAGATGACGTGTGTGGTGAACGAGAAGGGGGCGTTATTTAGTCTTACAGCCGCTTCTTACCCTTGGTCGTTCAGCTAACGATCTCATCTTAGGACCGCAACTTTGAGATCGCTTAATTTGCATATCCGACCCCTTTCCCCTACGACCGTGCGGCCGCAATGACCGACTCTGAATAAGGTCCAAAGTCCTTTATAACAGATGGAATGTAACCTGATGAATGGCAGAAGTTACTTAGCTTGGCAGGCACAAAACACAGAAGCAATCTTCAAAAAAAACAAAGATCTTCAAGGCGGAGGTTCTAACAATTAAATCTCTTATTTGTGTCTTTCAATTATATTTATTAGGATTTTTTTCATACAGAACACATAAAAACAGTCATCATATTATATATGGCTCATGAAGAGGACGCATAAATTTTAGAAACACGTTTCACAAACACGCTGCCCGCTTCCTCAGACTCTTTATGCCAGTTTGTGAATTGAGTCCTTTTCAATTAAGCTCACTATCTTTTCAGAGATAAACTCCTGTAAGAGCTGGTCAGATCCTTGCTGAAGTGGCTCTCCCTGAGCAGATTAAAGGTCCAAGTAAGATAGAGAAATTTATAGATAGAAAGATATAGAATTGTTTTGATAGAGAAATGTATGGATACAGAGATAAATATATAAATAGAAAGATAGCAACATTTATACATAGAGAAAGGTATAGCAAGAAAAAAGCATAGCTAGAGAAATAGAGACATGTATAGCTAGAGAAATGTATAGATACGGAGATAGAAAAAATAATAAATAGGAAAATGTTTAGATACGGAGATAAAGAAATGTATAGATAGAGAAATGTAAAGCTAGGGTGATGAAGAAATGTACAGATAGAGCAATGTTTAGATAGGGAGATAGAGAAATGTGTAGATAGACAATTGTCTAGATAGGGAAATAGAGAAATGTATAGATAGGGGGAGATAGAGAAATGTAAAGCTATAGAAATGTATAGGTAGGAACATAGAGAAATATCTAGATAGAGAAATGTTTAGATAAGGAGATAGAGAAATGTATTGCTAGAGAAAAGTATACACAGGGAGATAGAGAAATGTATAAATAGAGAAATATTTAGATAGGGAAATGTATACACAGGGAGATAGAGAAATATTTAGATAGGGAAATGTATACACAGGGAGATAGAGAAATGTATAAATAGAGAAATATTTAGATAGGGAGATAGGGAAATGTATAAATAGAGAGATAGAGAAATGTAAAGCTAGAGAAATGTTTAGATAGGGAAATAGAGAAATGTATAGATAGGGAGATAGAGGAATCTTTAGATATAGAAATGTTTAGATAGGGAGATAGAGGAATGTAAAGCTAGAGAAATGTATACATAGGGAGATAGAGTAATTCTGGATAGAGAAATGTTTAGATAGAGAAATGTGTAGATAGAGAAATGTATAGATAGGGAGAGAAATGTGTAGATAGAGAAATGTTTAGATAGGGAGATAGAGAAATGTATAGATATGGAAATGTAGAGATATGGAGATATAAAAATGTGTAGATAGAGATATGTGTAGTTAGAGAAATGTTTAGAGAAATGTATAGACTGGGAGAGAAATGTGTAGATATAGAAATGTATAGATAGAGAAATGTTTAGATAGGGAGAGAAATGTGTACATAGAGAAATATTTAGATAGGGAGATAGAGAAATGTAAAGCTAGAGAAATGTAGAAATATATAGATAGAAAGATAGAGACATGTCTAGATAGATAAATGTTTAGATAGGGAGATAAAGAAAAGTATAGCTAGATACATTTTTAGATAGGGATATAGAGAAATGTGTAGATAGAGAAATGTATAGACAGGGACATAGAGAAATGTTTAGATAGGGAGATAGAGAAATGTATAGAGAAATGTTTAGATAGGGAGACAGAGAAATGTAAGGAGAGAAAAGTATATAAAGAGAAAGAAATATAAACTTGAAGAGATAAAAAAATGAAAAGACAGAGAATTGTATATAAAGAGAAAGAGAAATTTAAAGAGGAAGAGGTAAAAAAAACGCATAGAAAGAGAGTGAGAAATAAAAGAAATAAAAAAAATGTATAAAAGAGAAATGTTTAGCAAGGCAGATGGAGAAATGTGTAGAAAGAAAAATGTAGAGATATGGAGATAGAGAAACTTGTAGATAGAGAAATGTTTAGAGAGGGAGATAAAGAAATGTACAGATAGAGAAATGTTTAGATAGAGAGAGAGAATTGTATAGTTAGAAAAAGGTATAGATAGAGTGATAGAGAAATGGGTATAGAGAAAGAGGAAGAAAAATGCATAGAAAGAGAGAGAGAGAAAAGTGTAAATGTATAGCTAGAGAAAAGTTTAGCTAGGGAGATAGAGAAATGGATAAATAGATTTTATTTTAGATAGGGAGATAGATAAATGTTTAGATAGGGAGATAGACAAATGTGTAGATAGATGAATGTTTAGATAGGGAGATAGGGAAATGTGTAGATAGATAAATGTTTAGATAGGGAGATATATGTGTATATAGAGAAATGTTTAAATAGGGAGAAATGTATAGAGATATGGAAAGACAGAGAAATGTAAAGAGAGAAATGTATTGAAAGAGATAAATATAAAGATGAAGAGAAAGAGAAATGAATAGAAAGACAAATGTAAAGATGAAGAGATTGAGACATGTAAAGATAAAGAAATGTATATAAAGAGAAAAAACTAACTATGAAAACATAAAGAAATGTATAGAAAGAGATAGAAAGAGAAATGTAAAGATGAAGAGATAGAGAAATGCACAAGAAAGAGAGAGAGAAATGTAAAGATGAAGAGATAGAGAAATTCATAGAATGAAAATAAGTGTCACAAGCGGCCGTCGTGGGTTGTTACTTTATCGCGTCCCAGCTTCCACTCCTTTTCCAGGACGCCCTGTTCTCCGGCCGCAACCCCAGACTATTCCGTCTGTTGCAGGAAAACCTAGATGCAAAACTGGGATGGTGCTTGCAGTTGCTTGTTGATCCAGATGCCTGGTGATGCAGGTGCACATACTCCTGGGAATCAAGCTTTTGCCTGTGTGTGACCACTGTCTTTGCTGTAATACCTGCTACAATCTACATTTTGCTCACTGCTGTTACCTCGCAGAACAGTGTTCCAGCCATAAAGTGACATTTGCAGCAAACAGCAGTCATTTCTAGTCTGATCTCTGTTTGCGTCCCGCCGCCTTTGCAGCATTACCACCTAGCGGCCTCCATTTGCTTCCAGCTCATCTTGGCACCAGTGCCACAATTCGGTCTGCAAGGCCACACCTCGGCCCATTAAGGACGCAACCCAGCCCTCAAGGCCGCACTTCAGTGTAAGGGTTGCACCTCTGCCCTCAAGGCCGCAACTCGGCCCTTAAGGCCTCACCTCAGCACAGTGTCAAACCTCAGCACTCAAGGTCGCACCTCGGCCGCATCTTGTCATCAGTGCAACACCCTGGCTCTCAAAGCTGCACCTCAGCTGTCAAAGTTACAACTCGGCTTCCTAAACCACCTCCTACCACCAAAGCTGTACCTTGTCATCTGAAACACCATGAGCTACATAACCTCTTGTGGTCATCAGGTTCACTGTTCCGAGTTTAAGACCAGGCGGTCACCTGATTGCCGGTGAGCGTGACCAGCTCTAAGGGAACAGCGGGTGGCTGTTATTGGCACCAGAGTGAGTTCTAGGGGTCTTACACAGTGATTCCTAGGCAAACGTAACAATAAGAGGTAGAGAAAAGTTTAGATAAGGAGAAACAGAAATGTAAAGCTAGAGAAATGTATAGATAGGAACATAGAGAAATGTTTAGATAAGGAAATAGAGAAATGTTTAGATAAGGAGATAGAGAAATGTATAGCTAGAGATATGTATACACAGGGAAAAAGAGAAATGTATAGAGAAATGTTTAGATATGGAGATAAAGTAGGTAGAGAAATGTGTAGATAGGGAGCTAGAGAAATGTATAGATAGGGAGATAGAGAAATGTGTAGGTAGAGAAATGTTTAGATAGTGCTATAGAGAAATGTATACATAGGGAGAGAAAAGTGTAGATAGAGAAATGTTTAGATAGAGAATGTATAGACAGGGAGATAGATAAATCTTTAGATAGGAGACATAGAAATGTAAGGAGAGAAAAGTGTATAATGAGAAAGAAATGTAAACATGAAGAGATAAAATAATATAAAGACAGAATTGTACTTTATGTAAAGAGAAAATGAAATTTAAAAAGGAAAATGTAGAAAAATGCATAGAAAGAGAGAGATATGTGAAGAAATAAAAAGATAGAGGAATGTATAGATAGAGAAATGTTTAGCAAGGGAGATAAAGAAATGTACAGATTGAGAAATGTTTAGATAGAGAGTTAGAGAATTGTATAGTTAGAAAGATGTATAGATAGGGAGATAGAGAAATGTAAAGCTAGAGAAATGTATAGATAGGGAGATTGAGAAATGTATAGCTAGATAAATGTTTAGATAGGGATATAGAGAAATGTGTAGATAGAGAAATGTTTTGATAGGGAGATAGAGAAATGTTTAGATAGGGAGACAGAGAAATGTAAAGAGAGAAAAGTATATAAAAAGAAAGAAATGTAAAGCTGAAGAGATAAAAAAATGTAAAGACAGAGAATTGTATATAAAGAGAAAGAGACATTTAAAGAGGAAGAGGTAAAAAAATGCATAGAAAGAGAGTGAGAAATGAGAAGAAATGAAAACAATAGAGGAATGTATAAAAAGAGAAATGTTTAGCAAGGGAGATAGAGAAATGTGTAGAAAGAAAAATGTAGAGATATGGAGATAGAGAAACTTGTAGATAGAGAAATATTTAGAGAGGGAGATAAAGAAATGTACAGATAGATAAATGTTTAGATAGAGAGATAGAGAATTATATAGTTAGAAAAAGGTATAGATAGGGTGATAGAGAATAGGTATAGAGAAAGGGGTAGAAAAATGCATAGAAGGAGAGAGCGAGAGAGAGAGAGAGAGAGAGAGAGAGAAGAGTGTACATGTATAGCTAGAGAAAAGTTTAGATAGGGAGATAGAGAAATGGATAAATAGATTTTATTTTAGATAGGGAGATAGAGAAATGTATAGTTAGAGAAATGTTTAGATAGGGAGATAGAGAAATATGTAGAGATAGATACATGTTGAGATAGGGAGATAGAGATATGTGTATATAGAGAAATGTTTAAATAGGGAGATATGTATAATAGATATATGGAAAGAAAGAGAAATGTAAAGCGAGAAATGTATTGAAAGAGATAAATATAAAGATGAAGTGAAAGAGAGATGAATGGAAAAACAGAAATGTAAAGATGAAGAGATTGGGACATGTAAAGATAAAGAAATGTATATAAAGAGAAAAAACTAAATATGAAAAGATAAAGAAATGCATAGAAAGAGATAGAAATGTAAATATGAAGAAATAAAGAAATGCTTAGAAAGAGAAATGTAAAGATGAAGAGATAGAGAAATGCACAAAAAAGAGACAGAGAGAGAAATGTAAAGATGAAGAGATAGAGAAATTCATAGAAAGAAAATAAGTGTCACAAGCTGCCGTCGTGGCTTGTTACTCTCTCGCGTCCCAGCTACCGCTCCTTTTCCAGGACGCCCTGTTCTCTGGCCACAACCCCAGACTATTCCCTTTGTTGCCAGGAAACCTAGATGCCAAACATGGATGGTGCTTGCGGTTGCTTGTGGATCAAAACCCCAGGCTGGTGCCCATACTCCTTGGAATCAAGCTTTTGCCTGTCTGTGACCACTGTCTCTGCTGTAATACCTGCTACCATCTACACTATGCTCACTGCTGGTACCACCCAGAACAGTGTTCCAGCCATGAAGGGACATTTGCAGCAAACAGCAGTCATCTCTAGTCCAATCTCTGTCTGCGTCCCACGGCCTTTGCAGCATTACCACCTAGTGGCCTCCGTTTGCTTCCAACTCATCTTGGCACCAGTGCCGCAACTCTGTCTGCAAGGCCACACCTTGGCCCTTTAAGGCCGCAACCCAGCCCTCAAGGCCGCACTTCAGTGTAAGGGTTGCACCTCTGCCCTCAAGGCCACAACTCGGCCCTTAAGGCCTCACCTCAGCACAGTGTCACACCTCAGCACTCAAGGTCGCACCTCGGTCGCATCTTGTCATCAGTGCAGCACCCTGGCTCTCAAAGCCGCTCCTCAGCTGTCAAAGCCACAACTCGGCTTCCTAAACCGCCTCCTGCCACCAAAGCTGTACCTTGTCATCTGAACCACCATGAGCTGCATAACATCTTGTGGTCATCAGGTTCACCGTGTAAGCCCCAACTGTTCCGAGTTTAAGACTAGGTAGGCACCTAAGTACCGGTGAGTGTGACCAGCTCTAAGGGAACAGCAGGTGGCTGTTATTTGCAGAAGAATTCACCAGAGTGACTCTAGGGGTCTTACACAGTGATTCCTAGGCGAACGTAACAATAAGAGGTAGAGAAATGTATAGATAAGGAGAAACCGAAATGTAAAGCTAGAGACATGTATAGATAGGAACATAGAGAATAGTTTAGATAAGGAGATAGAGAAATGTATAGCTAGAGATATGTATACACAGGGAGAAAGAGAAATGTATAAATAGAGAAATGTTTCGATATGGAGATAAAAAAATGTAGGTAGAGAAATGTGAAGATAGGGAGCTAGAGAAATGAATAGATAGGGAGCTAGAGAAATGTATAGATAAAGAAATATATAGATAAAGAAAAGTATAGATAGAGAAATGTTAAGATAAGGTGATAGAGAAATGTAAAGAGAGAAAAGTATATAAAAAGAAAGAAATGTAAAGCTGAAGAGATAAAAAAAATGTAAAGACAGAGAATTGTATATAAAGAGAAAGAGACATTTAAAGAGGAACAGGTAAAAAAATGCATAGAAAGAGAGCGAGAAATGGAAAGAAATAACAAAAATAGAGGAATGAATAAAAGAGAAATGTTTAGCAAGGGAGATGGAGAAATGCGTAGAAAGAAAAATGTAGAGATATGGAGATAGAGAAACTTGTAGATAGAGAAATGTTTAAAGAGGGAGATAAAGAAATGTACAGATAGATAAATGTTTAGATAGAGAGATAGAGAATTATATAGTTAGAAAAAGGTATAGATAGGGTGAGAGAGAATAGGTATAGAGAAAGGGGTAGAAAAATGCATAGAAAGAGAGAGCGAGAGAGAGAGAGAAAAGTGTACATGTATAGCTAGAGAAAAGTTTAGATCGGGAGATAGAGAAATGGATAAATAGATTTTATTTTAGATAGGGAGATAGAGAAATATGTAGATAAATACATGTTGAGATAGGGAGATAGAGATATGTGTATATAGAGAAATGTTTAAATAGGGAGAAATGTATAATAGATATATGGAAAGAAAGAGAAATGTAAAGCGAGAAATGTATTGAAAGAGATAAATATAAATATGAAGTGAAAGAGAAATGAATGGAAAAACAGAAATGTAAAGATGAAGAGATTGGGACATGTAAAGATAAAGAAATGTATATAAAGAGAAAAAACTAAATATGAAAAGATAAAGAAATGCATAGAAAGAGATAGAAATGTAAATATGAAGAAATAAAGAAATGCATAGAAAGAGAAATGTAAAGATGAAGAGATAGAGAAATTCATAGAAAGAAAATAAGTGTCACAAGCTGCCGTCGTGGCTTGTTACTCTCTCGCGTCCCAGCTACCGCTCCTTTTCCAGGACACCCTGTTCTCCGGCCGCAACCCCAGACTATTCCCTCTGTTGCCGGGAAACCTAGATGCCAAACTGGGATGGTGCTTGCGGTTGCTTGTTGATCAAGACGCCAGGCTGGTGCACATACTCCTTGGAATCAAACTTTTGCCTGTCTGTGACCACTGTCTCTGCTGTAATACCTGCTACCATCTACATTTTGCTCACTGCTGGTATATAACCCAGAACAGTGTTCCAGCCATAAAGGGACATTTGCAGCAAACTGCAGTCATCTCTAATCCAATCTCTGTCTGCGGCCCGCCGCCTTTGCAGCATTACCACCTAGTGGCCTCCGTTTGCTTCCAGCTCATCTTGGCACCAGTGCCGCAACTCTGTCTGCAAGGCCACACCTTGGCCCTTTAAGGCCACAACCCAGCCCTCAAGGCCGCACTTCAGTGTAAGGGTTGCACCTCTGCCCTCAAGGCCACAACTCGGCCCTTAAGGCCTCACCTCAGCACAGTGTCACACCTCAGCACTCAAGGTCGCACCTCGGTCGCATCTTGTCATCAGTGCAGCACCCTGGCTCTCAAAGCCGCACCTAAGCTGTCAAAGTCACAACTCGGCTTCCTAAACCGCCTCCTGCCACCAAAGCTGTACCTTGTCATCTGAACCACCATGAGCTGCATAACATCTTGTGGTCATCAGGTTCACCGTGTAAGCCCCTACTGTTCCGAGTTTAAGACCAGGCGGCAACCTAAGTACCGGTGAGCGTGACCAGCTGTAAGGGAACAGCGGGTGGCTGTTATTGGCAGAAGAATTCACCAGAGTGACTCTAGGGGTCTTACACAGTGATTCCTAGGCGAACGTAACAATAAGAGGTAGAGAAATGTATAGATAAGGAGAAACAGAAATGTAAAGCTAGAGACATGTATAGATAGGAACATAGAGAATAGTTTAAATAAGGAGATAGAGAAGTGTATAGCTAGAGATATGTATACACAGGGAGAAAGAGAAATGTATAAATAGAGAGATAAAAAAAAGTGTAGGTAGAGAAATGTGAAGATAGGGAGCTAGAGAAATGTATAGATAAAGAAATATATAGATAGAGAAAAGTGTAGATAGAGAAATGTTAAGATAAGGTGACAGAGAAATGTAAAGAGAGAAAAGTATATAAAAAGAAAGAAATGTAAAGCTGAAGAGATAAAAAAATGTAAAGACAGAGAATTGTATATAAAGAGAAAGACATTTAAAGAAGAAGAGGTAAAAAAATGCATAGAAAGAGAGTGAGAAATGGAAAGAAATAAAAAAAAATAGAGGAATGTATAAAAGAGAAATGTTTAGCAAGGGAGATGGAGAAATGTGTAGAAAGAAAAATGTAGAGATATGGAGATAGAGAAACTTGTAGATAGAGAAATGTGTAAAGAGGGAGATAAAGAAATGTACAGATAGATAAATGTTTAGATAGAGAGATAGAGAATTATATAGTTAGAAAAAGGTATAGATAGGGTGATAGAGAATAGGTATAGAGAAAGGGGTAGAAAAATGCATAGAAAGAGAGAGCGAGAGAGAGAGAGAAAAGTGTACATGTATAGCTAGAGAAAAGTTTAGATAGGGAGATAGAGAAATGGATAAATAGATTTTATTTTAGATAAGGAGATAGAGAAATGTATAGTTAGAGAAATCTTTAGATAGGGAGATAGAGAAATGTGTAGATAGATGAATGTTTAGATAGGGAGATAGAGATATGTGTATATAGAGAAATGTTTAAATAGGGAGAAATGTATAATAGATATATGGAAAGAAAGAGAAATGTAAAGCGAGAAATGTATTGAAAGAGATAAATATAAAGATGAAGTGAAAGAGAAATGAATGGAAAAACAGAAATGTAAAGATGAAGAGATTGGGACATGTAAAGATAAAGAAATGTATATAAAGAGAAAAAACTAAATATGAAAAGATAAAGAAATGCATAGAAAGAGATAGAAATGTAAATATGAAGAAATAAAGAAATGCATAGAAAGAGAAATGTAAAGATGAAGAGATAGAGAAATGCACAAAAAAGAGACAGAGAGAGAAATGTAAAGATGAAGAGATAGAGAAATTCATAGAAAGAAAATAAGTGTCACAAGCTGCCGTCGTGGCTTGTTACTCTCTCGCGTCCCAGCTACCGCTCCTTTTCCAGGACGCCCTGTTCTCCGGCCGCAACCCCAGACTATTCCCTCTGTTGCCGGGAAACCTAGATGCCAAACTGGGATGGTGCTTGCGGTTGCTTGTTGATCAAGACGCCAGGCTGGTGCACATACTCCTTGGAATCAAGCTTTTGCCTGTCTGTGACCACTGTCTCTGCTGTAATACCTGCTACCATCTACATTTTGCTCACTGCTGGTATATAACCCAGAACAGTGTTCCAGCCATAAAGGGACATTTGCAGCAAACTGCAGTCATCTCTAGTCCAATCTCTGTCTGCGGCCCGCCGCCTTTGCAGCATTACCACCTATTGGCCTCCGTTTGCTTCCAGCTCATCTTGGCACCAGTGCCGCAACTCTGTCTGCAAGGCCACACCTTGGCCCTTTAAGGCCACAACCCAGCCCTCAAGGCCGCACTTCAGTGTAAGGGTTGCACCTCTGCCCTCAAGGCCACAACTCGGCCCTTAAGGCCTCACCTCAGCACAGTGTCACACCTCAGCACTCAAGGTCGCACCTCGGTCGCATCTTGTCATCAGTGCAGCACCCTGGCTCTCAAAGCCGCACCTAAGCTGTCAAAGTCACAACTCGGCTTCCTAAACCGCCTCCTGCCACCAAAGCTGTACCTTGTCATCTGAACCACCAAGAGCTGCATAACATCTTGTGGTCATCAGGTTCACCGTGTAAGCCCCTACTGTTCCGAGTTTAAGACTAGGCGGCAACCTAAGTACCGGTGAGCGTGACCAGCTGTAAGGGAACAGCGGGTGGCTGTTATTGGCAGAAGAATTCACCAGAGTGACTCTAGGGGTCTTACACAGTGATTCCTAGGCGAACGTAACAATAAGAGGTAGAGAAATGTATAGATAAGGAGAAACAGAAATGTAAAGCTAGAGACATGTATAGATAGGAACATAGAGAATAGTTTAGATAAGGAGATAGAGAGGGGTATAGCTAGAGATATGTATACACAGGGAGAAAGAGAAATGTATAAATAGAGAGATAAAAAAAAGTGTAGGTAGAGAAATGTGAAGATAGGGAGCTAGAGAAATGTATAGATAAAGAAATATATAGAGAAAAGTGTAGATAGAGAAATGTTAAGATAAGGTGACAGAGAAATGTAAAGAGAGAAAAGTATATAAAAAGAAAGAAATGTAAAGCTGAAGAGATAAAAAAATGTAAAGACAGAGATTTGTATATAAAGAGAAAGAGACATTTAAAGAGGAAGAGGTAAAAAAATGCATAGAAAGAGAGTGAGAAATGGAAAGAAATAAAAAAAAATAGAGGAATGTATAAAAGAGAAATGTTTAGCAAGGGAGATGGAGAAATGTGTAGAAAGAAAAATGTAGAGATATGGAGATAGAGAAACTTGTAGATAGAGAAATGTGTAAAGAGGGAGATAAAGAAATGTACAGATAGATAAATGTTTAGATAGAGAGATAGAGAATTATATAGTTAGAAAAAGGTATAGATAGGGTGATAGAGAATAGGTATAGAGAAAGGGGTAGAAAAATACATAGAGAGAGAGAGAGAGAGAGAGAGAGAGAGAGAGAGAGAGAGAGAGAAAAGTGTACATGTATAGCTAGAGAAAAGTTTAGATAGGGAGATAGAGAAATGGATAAATAGATTTTATTTTAGATAAGGAGATAGAGAAATGTATAGTTAGAGAAATCTTTAGATAGGGAGATAGAGAAATGTGTAGATAGATGAATGTTTAGATAGGGAGATAGAGATATGTGTATATAGAGAAATGTTTAAATAGGGAGAAATGTTTAATAGATATATGGAAAGAAAGAGAAATGTAAAGCGAGAAATGTATTGAAAGAGATAAATATAAAGATGAAGTGAAAGAGAAATGAATGGAAAAACAGAAATGTAAAGATGAAGAGATTGGGACATGTAAAGATAAAGAAATGTATATAAAGAGAAAAAACTAAATATGAAAAGATAAAGAAATGCATAGAAAGAGATAGAAATGTAAATATGAAGAAATAAAGAAATGCATAGAAAGAGAAATGTAAAGATGAAGAGATAGAGAAATGCACAAAAAAGAGAAAGAGAGAGAAATGTAAAGATGAAGAGATAGAGAAATTCATAGAAAGAAAATAAGTGTCACAAGCTGCCGTCGTGGCTTGTTACTCTCTCGCGTCCCAGCTACCGCTCCTTTTCCAGGACGCCCTGTTCTCCGGCCGCAACCCCAGACTATTCCCTCTGTTGCCGGGAAACCTAGATGCCAAACTGGGATGGTGCTTGCGGTTGCTTGTTGATCAAGACGCCAGGCTGGTGCACATACTCCTTGGAATCAAGCTTTTGCCTGTCTGTGACCACTGTCTCTGCTGTAATACCTGCTACCATCTACATTTTGCTCACTGCTGGTATATAACCCAGAACAGTGTTCCAGCCATAAAGGGACATTTGCAGCAAACTGCAGTCATCTCTAGTCCAATCTCTGTCTGCGGCCCGCCGCCTTTGCAGCATTACCACCTAGTGGCCTCCGTTTGCTTCCAGCTCATCTTGGCACCAGTGCCGCAACTCTGTCTGCAAGGCCACACCTTGGCCCTTTAAGGCCACAACCCAGCCCTCAAGGCCGCACTTCAGTGTAAGGGTTGCACCTCTGCCCTCAAGGCCACAACTCGGCCCTTAAGGCCTCACCTCAGCACAGTGTCACACCTCAGCACTCAATTTCGCACCTCGGTCGCATCTTGTCATCAGTGCAGCACCCTGGCTCTCAAAGCCGCACCTAAGCTGTCAAAGTCACAACTCGGCTTCCTAAACCGCCTCCTGCCACCAAAGCTGTACCTTGTCATCTGAACCACCATGAGCTGCATAACATCTTGTGGTCATCAGGTTCACCGTGTAAGCCCCTACTGTTCCGAGTTTAAGACCAGGCGGCAACCTAAGTACCGGTGAGCGTGACCAGCTGTAAGGGAACAGCGGGTGGCTGTTATTGGCAGAAGAATTCACCAGAGTGACAGAGTGACTCTAGGGGTCTTACACAGTGATTCCTAGGCGAACGTAACAATAAGAGGTAGAGAAATGTATAGATAAGGAGAAACAGAAATGTAAAGCTAGAGACATGTATAGATAGGAACATAGAGAATAGTTTAAATAAGGAGATAGAGAAGTGTATAGATAGAGATATGTATACACAGGGAGAAAGAGAAATGTATAAATAGAGAGATAAAAAAAAGTGTAGGTAGAGAAATGTGAAGATAGGGAGCTAGAGAAATGTATAGATAAAGAAATATATAGATAGAGAAAAGTGTAGATAGAAAAATGTTAAGATAAGGTGACAGAGAAATGTAAAGAGAGAAAAGTATATAAAAAGAAAGAAATGTAAAGCTGAAGAGATAAAAAAATGTAAAGACAGAGAATTGTATATAAAGAGAAAGACATTTAAAGAAGAAGAGGTAAAAAAATGCATAGAAAGAGAGTGAGAAATGGAAAGAAATAAAAAAAAATAGAGGAATGTATAAAAGAGAAATGTTTAGCAAGGGAGATGGAGAAATGTGTAGAAAGAAAAATGTAGAGATATGGAGATAGAGAAACGTAGATAGAGAAATGTGTAAAGAGGGAGATAAAGAAATGTACAGATAGATAAATGTTTAGATAGAGAGATAGAGAATTATATAGTTAGAAAAAGGTATAGATAGGGTGATAGAGAATAGGTATAGAGAAAGAGGTAGAAAAATGCATAGAAAAAGAGAGCGAGAGAGAGAGAGAAAAGTGTACATGTATAGCTAGAGAAAAGTTTAGATAGGGAGATAGAGAAATGGATAAATAGATTTTATTTTAGATAAGGAGATAGAGAAATGTATAGTTAGAGAAATCTTTAGATAGGGAGATAGAGAAATGTGTAGATAGATGAATGTTTAGATAGGGAGATAGAGATATGTGTATATAGAGAAATGTTTAAATAGGGAGAAATGTATAATAGATATATGGAAAGAAAGAGAAATGTAAAGCGAGAAATGTATTGAAAGAGATAAATATAAAGATGAAGTGAAAGAGAAATGAATGGAAAAATAGAAATGTAAAGATGAAGAGATTGGGACATGTAAAGATAAAGAAATGTATATAAAGAGAAAAAACTAAATATGAAAAGATAAAGAAATGCATAGAAAGAGATAGAAATGTAAATATGAAGAAATAAAGAAATGCATAGAAAGAGAAATGTAAAGATGAAGAGATAGAGAAATGCACAAAAAAGAGACAGAGAGAGAAATGTAAAGATGAAGAGATAGAGAAATTCATAGAAAGAAAATAAGTGTCACAAGCTGCCGTCGTGGCTTGTTACTCTCTCGCGTCCCAGCTACCGCTCCTTTTCCAGGACGCCCTGTTCTCCGGCCGCAACCCCAGACTATTCCCTCTGTTGCCGGGAAACCTAGATGCCAAACTGGGATGGTGCTTGCGGTTGCTTGTTGATCAAGACGCCAGGCTGGTGCACATACTCCTTGGAATCAAGCTTTTGCCTGTCTGTGACCACTGTCTCTGCTGTAATACCTGCTACCATCTACATTTTGCTCACTGCTGGTATATAACCCAGAACAGTGTTCCAGCCATAAAGGGACATTTGCAGCAAACTGCAGTCATCTCTAGTCCAATCTCTGTCTGCGGCCCGCCGCCTTTGCAGCATTACCACCTATTGGCCTCCGTTTGCTTCCAGCTCATCTTGGCACCAGTGCCGCAACTCTGTCTGCAAGGCCACACCTTGGCCCTTTAAGGCCACAACCCAGCCCTCAAGGCCGCACTTCAGTGTAAGGGTTGCACCTCTGCCCTCAAGGCCACAACTCGGCCCTTATTGCCTCACCTCAGCACAGTGTCACACCTCAGCACTCAATTTCGCACCTCGGTCGCATCTTGTCATCAGTGCAGCACCCTGGCTCTCAAAGCCGCACCTAAGCTGTCAAAGTCACAACTCGGCTTCCTAAACCGCCTCCTGCCACTAAAGCTGTACCTTCTCATCTGAAACACCATGAGCTGCATAACATCTTGTGGTCATCAGGTTCACCGTGTAAGCCCCTACTGTTCCGAGTTTAAGACCAGGCGGCCACCTAAGTACCGGTGAGCGTGACCAGCTCTAAGGGAACAGCGGGTGGCTGTTATTGGCAGAAGAATTCACCAGAGTGACTCTAGAGGTCTTACACAGTGATTCCTAGGCTAACATAACAATAAGAGATAGAGAAATTTATAGATAAGGAGAAACAGAAATGTAAAGCTAGAGACATGTATAGATAGGAACATAGAGAATAGTTTAAATAAGGAGATAGAGAAGTGTATAGCTAGAGATATGTATACACAGGGAGAAAGAGAAATGTATAAATAGAGATAAAAAAAAGTGTAGGTAGAGAAATGTGAAGATAGGGAGCTAGAGAAATGTATAGATAAAGAAATATATAGAGAAAAGTGTAGATAGAGAAATGTTAAGATAAGGTGACAGAGAAATGTAAAGAGAGAAAAGTATATAAAAAGAAAGAAATGTAAAGCTGAAGAGATAAAAAAATGTAAAGACAGAGATTTGTATATAAAGAGAAAGAGACATTTAAAGAGGAAGAGGTAAAAAAATGCATAGAAAGAGAGTGAGAAATGGAAAGAAATAAAAAAAAATAGAGGAATGTATAAAAGAGAAATGTTTAGCAAGGGAGATGGAGAAATGTGTAGAAAGAAAAATGTAGAGATATGGAGATAGAGAAACTTGTAGATAGAGAAATGTGTAAAGAGGGAGATAAAGAAATGTACAGATAGATAAATGTTTAGATAGAGAGATAGAGAATTATATAGTTAGAAAAAGGTATAGATAGGGTGATAGAGAATAGGTATAGAGAAAGGGGTAGAAAAATGCATAGAAAGAGAGAGCGAGAGAGAGAGAGAAAAGTGTACATGTATAGCTAGAGAAAAGTTTAGATAGGGAGATAGAGAAATGGATAAATAGATTTTATTTTAGATAAGGAGATAGAGAAATGTATAGTTAGAGAAATCTTTAGATAGGGAGATAGAGAAATGTGTAGATAGATGAATGTTTAGATAGGGAGATAGAGATATGTGTATATAGAGAAATGTTTAAATAGGGAGAAATGTATAATAGATATATGGAAAGAAAGAGAAATGTAAAGCGAGAAATGTATTGAAAGAGATAAATATAAAGATGAAGTGAAAGAGAAATGAATGGAAAAACAGAAATGTAAAGATGAAGAGATTGGGACATGTAAAGATAAAGAAATGTATATAAAGAGAAAAAACTAAATATGAAAAGATAAAGAAATGCATAGAAAGAGATAGAAATGTAAATATGAAGAAATAAAGAAATGCATAGAAAGAGAAATGTAAAGATGAAGAGATAGAGAAATGCACAAAAAAGAGACAGAGAGAGAAATGTAAAGATGAAGAGATAGAGAAATTCATAGAAAGAAAATAAGTGTCACAAGCTGCCGTCGTGGCTTGTTACTCTCTCGCATCCCAGCTACCGCTCCTTTTCCAGGACGCCCTGTTCTCCGGCCGCAACCCCAGACTATTCCCTCTGTTGCCGGGAAACCTAGATGCCAAACTGGGATGGTGCTTGCGGTTGCTTGTTGATCAAGACGCCAGGCTGGTGCACATACTCCTTGGAATCAAGCTTTTGCCTGTCTGTGACCACTGTCTCTGCTGTAATACCTGCTACCATCTACATTTTGCTCACTGCTGGTATATAACCCAGAACAGTGTTCCAGCCATAAAGGGTCATTTGCAGCAAACTGCAGTCATCTCTAGTCCAATCTCTGTCTGCGGCCCGCCGCCTTTGCAGCATTACCACCTAGTGGCCTCCGTTTGCTTCCAGCTCATCTTGGCACCAGTGCCGCAACTCTGTCTGCAAGGCCACACCTTGGCCCTTTAAGGCCACAACCCAGCCCTCAAGGCCGCACTTCAGTGTAAGGGTTGCACCTCTGCCCTCAAGGCCACAACTCGGCCCTTAAGGCCTCACCTCAGCACAGTGTCACACCTCAGCACTCAAGGTCGCACCTCGGTCGCATCTTGTCATCAGTGCAGCACCCTGGCTCTCAAAGCCGCACCTAAGCTGTCAAAGTCACAACTCGGCTTCCTAAACCGCCTCCTGCCACCAAAGCTGTACCTTGTCATCTGAACCACCAAGAGCTGCATAACATCTTGTGGTCATCAGGTTCACCGTGTAAGCCCCTACTGTTCCGAGTTTAAGACTAGGCGGCAACCTAAGTACCGGTGAGCGTGACCAGCTGTAAGGGAACAGCGGGTGGCTGTTATTGGCAGAAGAATTCACCAGAGTGACTCTAGGGGTCTTACACAGTGATTCCTAGGCGAACGTAACAATAAGAGGTAGAGAAATGTATAGATAAGGAGAAACAGAAATGTAAAGCTAGAGACATGTATAGATAGGAACATAGAGAATAGTTTAGATAAGGAGATAGAGAGGGGTATAGCTAGAGATATGTATACACAGGGAGAAAGAGAAATGTATAAATAGAGAGATAAAAAAAAGTGTAGGTAGAGAAATGTGAAGATAGGGAGCTAGAGAAATGTATAGATAAAGAAATATATAGAGAAAAGTGTAGATAGAGAAATGTTAAGATAAGGTGACAGAGAAATGTAAAGAGAGAAAAGTATATAAAAAGAAAGAAATGTAAAGCTGAAGAGATAAAAAAATGTAAAGACAGAGATTTGTATATAAAGAGAAAGAGACATTTAAAGAGGAAGAGGTAAAAAAATGCATAGAAAGAGAGTGAGAAATGGAAAGAAATAAAAAAAAATAGAGGAATGTATAAAAGAGAAATGTTTAGCAAGGGAGATGGAGAAATGTGTAGAAAGAAAAATGTAGAGATATGGAGATAGAGAAACTTGTAGATAGAGAAATGTGTAAAGAGGGAGATAAAGAAATGTACAGATAGATAAATGTTTAGATAGAGAGATAGAGAATTATATAGTTAGAAAAAGGTATAGATAGGGTGATAGAGAATAGGTATAGAGAAAGGGGTAGAAAAATGCATAGAAAGAGAGAGCGAGAGAGAGAGAGAAAAGTGTACATGTATAGCTAGAGAAAAGTTTAGATAGGGAGATAGAGAAATGGATAAATAGATTTTATTTTAGATAAGGAGATAGAGAAATGTATAGTTAGAGAAATCTTTAGATAGGGAGATAGAGAAATGTGTAGATAGATGAATGTTTAGATAGGGAGATAGAGATATGTGTATATAGAGAAATGTTTAAATAGGGAGAAATGTATAATAGATATATGGAAAGAAAGAGAAATGTAAAGCGAGAAATGTATTGAAAGAGATAAATATAAAGATGAAGTGAAAGAGAAATGAATGGAAAAACAGAAATGTAAAGATGAAGAGATTGGGACATGTAAAGATAAAGAAATGTATATAAAGAGAAAAAACTAAATATGAAAAGATAAAGAAATGCATAGAAAGAGATAGAAATGTAAATATGAAGAAATAAAGAAATGCATAGAAAGAGAAATGTAAAGATGAAGAGATAGAGAAATGCACAAAAAAGAGACAGAGAGAGAAATGTAAAGATGAAGAGATAGAGAAATTCATAGAAAGAAAATAAGTGTCACAAGCTGCCGTCGTGGCTTGTTACTCTCTCGCATCCCAGCTACCGCTCCTTTTCCAGGACGCCCTGTTCTCCGGCCGCAACCCCAGACTATTCCCTCTGTTGCCGGGAAACCTAGATGCCAAACTGGGATGGTGCTTGCGGTTGCTTGTTGATCAAGACGCCAGGCTGGTGCACATACTCCTTGGAATCAAGCTTTTGCCTGTCTGTGACCACTGTCTCTGCTGTAATACCTGCTACCATCTACATTTTGCTCACTGCTGGTATATAACCCAGAACAGTGTTCCAGCCATAAAGGGTCATTTGCAGCAAACTGCAGTCATCTCTAGTCCAATCTCTGTCTGCGGCCCGCCGCCTTTGCAGCATTACCACCTAGTGGCCTCCGTTTGCTTCCAGCTCATCTTGGCACCAGTGCCGCAACTCTGTCTGCAAGGCCACACCTTGGCCCTTTAAGGCCACAACCCAGCCCTCAAGGCCGCACTTCAGTGTAAGGGTTGCACCTCTGCCCTCAAGGCCACAACTCGGCCCTTAAGGCCTCACCTCAGCACAGTGTCACACCTCAGCACTCAAGGTCGCACCTCGGTCGCATCTTGTCATCAGTGCAGCACCCTGGCTCTCAAAGCCGCACCTAAGCTGTCAAAGTCACAACTCGGCTTCCTAAACCGCCTCCTGCCACCAAAGCTGTACCTTGTCATCTGAACCACCAAGAGCTGCATAACATCTTGTGGTCATCAGGTTCACCGTGTAAGCCCCTACTGTTCCGAGTTTAAGACTAGGCGGCAACCTAAGTACCGGTGAGCGTGACCAGCTGTAAGGGAACAGCGGGTGGCTGTTATTGGCAGAAGAATTCACCAGAGTGACTCTAGGGGTCTTACACAGTGATTCCTAGGCGAACGTAACAATAAGAGGTAGAGAAATGTATAGATAAGGAGAAACAGAAATGTAAAGCTAGAGACATGTATAGATAGGAACATAGAGAATAGTTTAGATAAGGAGATAGAGAGGGGTATAGCTAGAGATATGTATACACAGGGAGAAAGAGAAATGTATAAATAGAGAGATAAAAAAAGTGTAGGTAGAGAAATGTGAAGATAGGGAGCTAGAGAAATGTATAGATAAAGAAATATATAGAGAAAAGTGTAGATAGAGAAATGTTAAGATAAGGTGACAGAGAAATGTAAAGAGAGAAAAGTATATAAAAAGAAAGAAATGTAAAGCTGAAGAGATAAAAAAATGTAAAGACAGAGATTTGTATATAAAGAGAAAGAGACATTTAAAGAGGAAGAGGTAAAAAAATGCATAGAAAGAGAGTGAGAAATGGAAAGAAATAAAAAAAAATAGAGGAATGTATAAAAGAGAAATGTTTAGCAAGGGAGATGGAGAAATGTGTAGAAAGAAAAATGTAGAGATATGGAGATAGAGAAACTTGTAGATAGAGAAATGTGTAAAGAGGGAGATAAAGAAATGTACAGATAGATAAATGTTTAGATAGAGAGATAGAGAATTATATAGTTAGAAAAAGGTATAGATAGGGTGATAGAGAATAGGTATAGAGAAAGGGGTAGAAAAATACATAGAAAGAGAGAGAGAGAGAGAGAGAGAGAGAGAGAGAAAAGTGTACATGTATAGCTAGAGAAAAGTTTAGATAGGGAGATAGAGAAATGGATAAATAGATTTTATTTTAGATAAGGAGATAGAGAAATGTATAGTTAGAGAAATCTTTAGATAGGGAGATAGAGAAATGTGTAGATAGATGAATGTTTAGATAGGGAGATAGAGATATGTGTATATAGAGAAATGTTTAAATAGGGAGAAATGTATAATAGATATATGGAAAGAAAGAGAAATGTAAAGCGAGAAATGTATTGAAAGAGATAAATATAAAGATGAAGTGAAAGAGAAATGAATGGAAAAACAGAAATGTAAAGATGAAGAGATTGGGACATGTAAAGATAAAGAAATGTATATAAAGAGAAAAAACTAAATATGAAAAGATAAAGAAATGCATAGAAAGAGATAGAAATGTAAATATGAAGAAATAAAGAAATGCATAGAAAGAGAAATGTAAAGATGAAGAGATAGAGAAATGCACAAAAAAGAGAAAGAGAGAGAAATGTAAAGATGAAGAGATAGAGAAATTCATAGAAAGAAAATAAGTGTCACAAGCTGCCGTCGTGGCTTGTTACTCTCTCGCGTCCCAGCTACCGCTCCTTTTCCAGGACGCCCTGTTCTCCGGCCGCAACCCCAGACTATTCCCTCTGTTGCCGGGAAACCTAGATGCCAAACTGGGATGGTGCTTGCGGTTGCTTGTTGATCAAGACACCAGGCTGGTGCACATACTCCTTGGAATCAAGCTTTTGCCTGTCTGTGACCACTGTCTCTGCTGTAATACCTGCTACCATCTACATTTTGCTCACTGCTGGTATATAACCCAGAACAGTGTTCCAGCCATAAAGGGTCATTTGCAGCAAACTGCAGTCATCTCTAGTCCAATCTCTGTCTGCGGCCCGCCGCCTTTGCAGCATTACCACCTAGTGGCCTCCGTTTGCTTCCAGCTCATCTTGGCACCAGTGCCGCAACTCTGTCTGCAAGGCCACACCTTGGCCCTTTAAGGCCACAACCCAGCCCTCAAGGCCGCACTTCAGTGTAAGGGTTGCACCTCTGCCCTCAAGGCCACAACTCGGCCCTTAAGGCCTCACCTCAGCACAGTGTCACACCTCAGCACTCAAGGTCGCACCTCGGTCGCATCTTGTCATCAGTGCAGCACCCTGGCTCTCAAAGCCGCACCTAAGCTGTCAAAGTCACAACTCGGCTTCCTAAACCGCCTCCTGCCACCAAAGCTGTACCTTGTCATCTGAACCACCATGAGCTGCATAACATCTTGTGGTCATCAGGTTCACCGTGTAAGCCCCTACTGTTCCGAGTTTAAGACCAGGCGGCAACCTAAGTACCGGTGAGCGTGACCAGCTGTAAGGGAACAGCGGGTGGCTGTTATTGGCAGAAGAATTCACCAGAGTGACTCTAGGGGTCTTACACAGTGATTCCTAGGCGAACGTAACAATAAGAGGTAGAGAAATGTATAGATAAGGAGAAACAGAAATGTAAAGCTAGAGACATGTATAGATAGGAACATAGAGAATAGTTTAAATAAGGAGATAGAGAAGTGTATAGATAGAGATATGTATACACAGGGAGAAAGAGAAATGTATAAATAGAGAGATAAAAAAAAGTGTAGGTAGAGAAATGTGAAGATAGGGAGCTAGCGAAATGTATAGATAAAGAAATATATAGATAGAGAAAAGTGTAGATAGAGAAATGTTAAGATAAGGTGACAGAGAAATGTAAAGAGAGAAAAGTATATAAAAAGAAAGAAATGTAAAGCTGAAGAGATAAAAAAATGTAAAGACAGAGAATTGTATATAAAGAGAAAGACATTTAAAGAAGAAGAGGTAAAAAAATGCATAGAAAGAGAGTGAGAAATGGAAAGAAATAAAAAAAAATAGAGGAATGTATAAAAGAGAAATGTTTAGCAAGGGAGATGGAGAAATGTGTAGAAAGAAAAATGTAGAGATATGGAGATAGAGAAACGTAGATAGAGAAATGTGTAAAGAGGGAGATAAAGAAATGTACAGATAGATAAATGTTTAGATAGAGAGATAGAGAATTATATAGTTAGAAAAAGGTATAGATAGGGTGATAGAGAATAGGTATAGAGAAAGGGGTAGAAAAATACATAGAAAGAGAGAGAGAGAGAGAGAGAGAGAGAAAAGTGTACATGTATAGCTAGAGAAAAGTTTAGATAGGGAGATAGAGAAATGGATAAATAGATTTTATTTTAGATAAGGAGATAGAGAAATGTATAGTTAGAGAAATCTTTAGATAGGGAGATAGAGAAATGTGTAGATAGATGAATGTTTAGATAGGGAGATAGAGATATGTGTATATAGAGAAATGTTTAAATAGGGAGAAATGTATAATAGATATATGGAAAGAAAGAGAAATGTAAAGCGAGAAATGTATTGAAAGAGATAAATATAAAGATGAAGTGAAAGAGAAATGAATGGAAAAACAGAAATGTAAAGATGAAGAGATTGGGACATGTAAAGATAAAGAAATGTATATAAAGAGAAAAAACTAAATATGAAAAGATAAAGAAATGCATAGAAAGAGATAGAAATGTAAATATGAAGAAATAAAGAAATGCATAGAAAGAGAAATGTAAAGATGAAGAGATAGAGAAATGCACAAAAAAGAGAAAGAGAGAGAAATGTAAAGATGAAGAGATAGAGAAATTCATAGAAAGAAAATAAGTGTCACAAGCTGCCGTCGTGGCTTGTTACTCTCTCGCGTCCCAGCTACCGCTCCTTTTCCAGGACGCCCTGTTCTCCGGCCGCAACCCCAGACTATTCCCTCTGTTGCCGGGAAACCTAGATGCCAAACTGGGATGGTGCTTGCGGTTGCTTGTTGATCAAGACGCCAGGCTGGTGCACATACTCCTTGGAATCAAGCTTTTGCCTGTCTGTGACCACTGTCTCTGCTGTAATACCTGCTACCATCTACATTTTGCTCACTGCTGGTATATAACCCAGAACAGTGTTCCAGCCATAAAGGGACATTTGCAGCAAACTGCAGTCATCTCTAGTCCAATCTCTGTCTGCGGCCCGCCGCCTTTGCAGCATTACCACCTAGTGGCCTCCGTTTGCTTCCAGCTCATCTTGGCACCAGTGCCGCAACTCTGTCTGCAAGGCCACACCTTGGCCCTTTAAGGCCACAACCCAGCCCTCAAGGCCGCACTTCAGTGTAAGGGTTGCACCTCTGCCCTCAAGGCCACAACTCGGCCCTTAAGGCCTCACCTCAGCACAGTGTCACACCTCAGCACTCAAGGTCGCACCTCGGTCGCATCTTGTCATCAGTGCAGCACCCTGGCTCTCAAAGCCGCACCTAAGCTGTCAAAGTCACAACTCGGCTTCCTAAACCGCCTCCTGCCACCAAAGCTGTACCTTGTCATCTGAACCACCATGAGCTGCATAACATCTTGTGGTCATCAGGTTCACCGTGTAAGCCCCTACTGTTCCGAGTTTAAGACCAGGCGGCAACCTAAGTACCGGTGAGCGTGACCAGCTGTAAGGGAACAGCGGGTGGCTGTTATTGGCAGAAGAATTCACCAGAGTGACTCTAGGGGTCTTACACAGTGATTCCTAGGCGAACGTAACAATAAGAGGTAGAGAAATGTATAGATAAGGAGAAACAGAAATGTAAAGCTAGAGACATGTATAGATAGGAACATAGAGAATAGTTTAAATAAGGAGATAGAGAAGTGTATAGATAGAGATATGTATACACAGGGAGAAAGAGAAATGTATAAATAGAGAGATAAAAAAAAGTGTAGGTAGAGAAATGTGAAGATAGGGAGCTAGAGAAATGTATAGATAAAGAAATATATAGATAGAGAAAAGTGTAGATAGAGAAATGTTAAGATAAGGTGACAGAGAAATGTAAAGAGAGAAAAGTATATAAAAAGAAAGAAATGTAAAGCTGAAGAGATAAAAAAATGTAAAGACAGAGAATTGTATATAAAGAGAAAGACATTTAAAGAAGAAGAGGTAAAAAAATGCATAGAAAGAGAGTGAGAAATGGAAAGAAATAAAAAAAAATAGAGGAATGTATAAAAGAGAAATGTTTAGCAAGGGAGATGGAGAAATGTGTAGAAAGAAAAATGTAGAGATATGGAGATAGAGAAACGTAGATAGAGAAATGTGTAAAGAGGGAGATAAAGAAATGTACAGATAGATAAATGTTTAGATAGAGAGATAGAGAATTATATAGTTAGAAAAAGGTATAGATAGGGTGATAGAGAATAGGTATAGAGAAAGGGGTAGAAAAATGCATAGAAAAAGAGAGCGAGAGAGAGAGAGAAAAGTGTACATGTATAGCTAGAGAAAAGTTTAGATAGGGAGATAGAGAAATGGATAAATAGATTTTATTTTAGATAAGGAGATAGAGAAATGTATAGTTAGAGAAATCTTTAGATAGGGAGATAGAGAAATGTGTAGATAGATGAATGTTTAGATAGGGAGATAGAGATATGTGTATATAGAGAAATGTTTAAATAGGGAGAAATGTATAATAGATATATGGAAAGAAAGAGAAATGTAAAGCGAGAAATGTATTGAAAGAGATAAATATAAAGATGAAGTGAAAGAGAAATGAATGGAAAAACAGAAATGTAAAGATGAAGAGATTGGGACATGTAAAGATAAAGAAATGTATATAAAGAGAAAAAACTAAATATGAAAAGATAAAGAAATGCATAGAAAGAGATAGAAATGTAAATATGAAGAAATAAAGAAATGCATAGAAAGAGAAATGTAAAGATGAAGAGATAGAGAAATGCACAAAAAAGAGACAGAGAGAGAAATGTAAAGATGAAGAGATAGAGAAATTCATAGAAAGAAAATAAGTGTCACAAGCTGCCGTCGTGGCTTGTTACTCTCTCGCGTCCCAGCTACCGCTCCTTTTCCAGGACGCCCTGTTCTCCGGCCGCAACCCCAGACTATTCCCTCTGTTGCCGGGAAACCTAGATGCCAAACTGGGATGGTGCTTGCGGTTGCTTGTTGATCAAGACGCCAGGCTGGTGCACATACTCCTTGGAATCAAGCTTTTGCCTGTCTGTGACCACTGTCTCTGCTGTAATACCTGCTACCATCTACATTTTGCTCACTGCTGGTATATAACCCAGAACAGTGTTCCAGCCATAAAGGGACATTTGCAGCAAACTGCAGTCATCTCTAGTCCAATCTCTGTCTGCGGCCCGCCGCCTTTGCAGCATTACCACCTAGTGGCCTCCGTTTGCTTCCAGCTCATCTTGGCACCAGTGCCGCAACTCTGTCTGCAAGGCCACACCTTGGCCCTTTAAGGCCACAACCCAGCCCTCAAGGCCGCACTTCAGTGTAAGGGTTGCACCTCTGCCCTCAAGGCCACAACTCGGCCCTTAAGGCCTCACCTCAGCACAGTGTCACACCTCAGCACTCAAGGTCGCACCTCGGTCGCATCTTGTCATCAGTGCAGCACCCTGGCTCTCAAAGCCGCACCTAAGCTGTCAAAGTCACAACTCTGCTTCCTAAACCGCCTCCTGCCACCAAAGCTGTACCTTCTCATCTGAAACACCATGAACTGCATAACATCTTGTGGTCATCAGGTTCACCGTGTAAGCCCCTACTGTTCCGAGTTTAAGACCAGGCGGCCACCTAAGTACCGGTGAGCGTGACCAGCTCTTAGGGAACAGCGGGTGGCTGTTATTGGCAGAAGAATTCACCAGAGTGACTCTAGGGGTCTTACACAGTGATTCCTAGGCTAACATAACAATAAGAGGTAGAGAAATTTATAGATAAGGAGAAACCGAAATGTAAAGCTAGAGACATGTATAGATAGGAACATAGAGAATAGTTTAGATAAGGAGATAGAGAAGTGTATAGCTAGAGATATGTATACACAGGGAGAAAGAGAAATGTATAAATAGAGAGATAAAAAAAAGTGTAGGTAGAGAAATGTGAAGATAGGGAGCTAGAGAAATGTATAGATAAAGAAATATATAGAGAAAAGTGTAGATAGAGAAATGTTAAGATAAGGTGACAGAGAAATGTAAAGAGAGAAAAGTATATAAAAAGAAAGAAATGTAAAGCTGAAGAGATAAAAAAATGTAAAGACAGAGATTTGTATATAAAGAGAAAGAGACATTTAAAGAGGAAGAGGTAAAATAATGCATAGAAAGAGAGTGAGAAATGGAAAGAAATAAAAAAAAATAGAGGAATGTATAAAAGAGAAATGTTTAGCAAGGGAGATGGAGAAATGTGTAGAAAGAAAAATGTAGAGATATGGAGATAGAGAAACTTGTAGATAGAGAAATGTGTAAAGAGGGAGATAAAGAAATGTACAGATAGATAAATGTTTAGATAGAGAGATAGAGAATTATATAGTTAGAAAAAGGTATAGATAGGGTGATAGAGAATAGGTATAGAGAAAGGGGTAGAAAAATGCATAGAAAGAGAGAGCGAGAGAGAGAGAGAAAAGTGTACATGTATAGCTAGAGAAAAGTTTAGATAGGGAGATAGAGAAATGGATAAATAGATTTTATTTTGGATAGGGAGATAGAGAAATGTATAGTTAGAGAAATCTTTAGATAGGGAGATAGAGAAATGTGTATATAGATGAATGTTTCGATAGGGAGATAGAGAAATATGTAGATAGATACATGTTGAGATAGGTAGATAGAGATATGTGTATATAGAGAAATGTTTAAATAGGGAGAAATGTATAATAGATATATGGAAAGAAAGAGTAATGTAAAGCGAGAAATGTATTGAAAGAGATAAATATAAAGATGAAGTGAAAGAGAAATGAATGGAAAAACAGAAATGTAAAGATGAAGAGATTGGGACATGTAAAGATAAAGAAATGTATATAAAGAGAAAAAACTAAATATGAAAAGATAAAGAAATGCATAGAAAGAGATAGAAATGTAAATATGAAGAAATAAAGAAATGCATAGAAAGAGAAATGTAAAGATGAAGAGATAGAGAAATGCACAAAAAAGAGACAGAGAGAGAAATGTAAAGATGAAGAGATAGAGAAATTCATAGAAAGAAAATAAGTGTCACAAGCTGCCGTCGTGGCTTGTTACTCTCTCGCGTCCCAGCTACTGCTCCTTTTCCAGGACGCCCTGTTCTCCGGCAGCAACCCCAGACTATTCCCTCTGTTGCCGGGAAACCTAGATGCCAAACTGGGATGGTGCTTGCGGTTGCTTGTTGATCAAGACGCCAGGCTGGTGCACATACTCCTTGGAATCAAGCTTTTGCCTGTCTGTGACCACTGTCTCTGCTGGAATACCTGCTACCATCTACATTTTGCTCACTGCTGGTATATAACCCAGAACAGTGTTCCAGCCATAAAGGGACATTTGCAGCAAACTGCAGTCATCTCTAGTCCAATCTCTGTCTGCGGCCCGCCGCCTTTACAGCATTACCACCTAGTGGCCTCCGTTTGCTTCCAGCTCATCTTGGCACCAGTGCCGCAACTCTGTCTGCAAGGCCACACCTTGGCCCTTTAAGGCCACAACCCAGCCCTCAAGGCCGTACTTCAGTTTAAGGGTTGCACCTCTGCCCTCAAGGCCACAACTTGGCCCTTAAGGCCTCACCTCAGCACAGTGTCACACCTCAGCACTCAAGGTCGCATCTCGGTCGCATCTTGTCATCAGTGCATCACCCTGGCTCTCAAAGCTGCACCTCAGCTGTCAAAGCCACAACTCGGCTTCCTAAACCGCCTCCTGCCACCAAAGCTGTACCTTGTCATCTGAACCACCATGAGCTGCATAACATCTTGTGGTCATCAGGTTCACCGTGTAAGCCCCTACTGTTCCGAGTTTAAGACCAGGCGGCCACCTAAGTACCGGTGAGCGTGACCAGCTCTAAGGGAACAGCGGGTGGCTGTTATTGGCAGAAGAATTCACCAGAGTGACTCTAGGGGTCTTACACAGTGATTCCTAGGCTAACATAACAATAAGAGGTAGAGAAATTTATAGATAAGGAGAAACCGAAATGTAAAGCTAGAGACATGTATAGATAGGAACATAGAGAATAGTTTAGATAAGGAGATAGAGAAGTGTATAGCTAGAGATATGTATACACAGGGAGAAAGAGAAATGTATAAATAGAGAGATAAAAAAAAGTGTAGGTAGAGAAATGTGAAGATAGGGAGCTAGAGAAATGTATACATAAAGAAATATATAGATAGAGAAAAGTGTAGATAGAGAAATGTTAAGATAAGGTGACAGAGAAATGTAAAGAGAGAAAAGTATATAAAAAGAAAGAAATGTAAAGCTGAAGAGATAAAAAAATGTAAAGACAGAGAATTGTATATAAAGAGAAAGACATTTAAAGAGGAAGAGGTAAAAAAATGCATAGAAAGAGAGTGAGAAATGGAAAGAAATAAAAAATAGAGGAATGTATAAAAGAGAAATGTTTAGCAAGGGAGATGGAGAAATGTGTAGAAAGAAAAATGTAGAGATATGGAGATAGAGAAACTTGTAGATAGAGAAATGTGTAAAGAGGGAGATAAAGAAATGTACAGATAGATAAATGTTTAGATAGAGAGATAGAGAATTATATAGTTAGAAAAAGGTATAGATAGGGTGATAGAGAATAGGTATAGAGAAAGGGGTAGAAAAATGCATAGAAAGAGAGAGCGAGAGAGAGAGAGAAAAGTGTACATGTATAGCTAGAGAAAAGTTTAGATAGGGAGATAGAGAAATGGATAAATAGATTTTATTTTGGATAGGGAGAAAGAGAAATGTATAGTTAGAGAAATCTTTAGATAGGGAGATAGAGAAATGTGTATATAGATGAATGTTTCGATAGGGAGATAGAGAAATATGTAGATAGATACATGTTGAGATAGGTAGATAGAGATATGTGTATATAGAGAAATGTTTAAATAGGGAGAAATGTATAATAGATATATGGAAAGAAAGAGTAATGTAAAGCGAGAAATGTATTGAAAGAGATAAATATAAAGATGAAGTGAAAGAGAAATGAATGGAAAAACAGAAATGTAAAGATGAATAGATTGGGACATGTAAAGATAAAGAAATGTATATAAAGAGAAAAAACTAAATATGAAAAGATAAAGAAATGCATAGAAAGAGATAGAAATGTAAATATGAAGAAATAAAGAAATGCATAGAAAGAGAAATGTAAAGATGAAGAGATAGAGAAATGCACAAAAAAGAGACAGAGAGAGAAATGTAAAGATGAAGAGATAGAGAAATTCATAGAAAGAAAATAAGTGTCACAAGCTGCCGTCGTGGCTTGTTACTCTCTCGCGTCCCAGCTACTGCTCCTTTTCCATGACGCCCTGTTCTCCGGCCGCAACCCCAGACTATTCCCTCTGTTGCCGGGAAACCTAGATGCCAAACTGGGATGGTGCTTGCGGTTGCTTGTTGATCAAGACGCCAGGCTGGTGCACATACTCCTTGGAATCAAGCTTTTGCCTGTCTGTGACCACTGTCTCTGCTGGAATACCTGCTACCATCTACATTTTGCTCACTGCTGGTATATAACCCAGAACAGTGTTCCAGCCATAAAGGGACATTTGCAGCAAACTGCAGTCATCTCTAGTCCAATCTCTGTCTGCGGCCCGCCGCCTTTGCAGCATTACCACCTAGTGGCCTCCGTTTGCTTCCAGCTCATCTTGGCACCAGTGCCGCAACTCTGTCTGCAAGGCCACACCTTGGCCCTTTAAGGCCACAACCCAGCCCTCAAGGCCGTACTTCAGTTTAAGGGTTGCACCTCTGCCCTCAAGGCCACAACTCGGCCCTTAAGGCCTCACCTCAGCACAGTGTCACACCTCAGCACTCAAGGTCGCATCTCGGTCGCATCTTGTCATCAGTGCAGCACCCTGGCTCTCAAAGCTGCACCTCAGCTGTCAAAGCCACAACTCGGCTTCCTAAACCGCCTCCTGCCACCAAAGCTGTACCTTGTCATCTGAACCACCATGAACTGCATAACATCTTGTGGTCATCAGGTTCACCGTGTAAGCCCCTACTGTTCCGAGTTTAAGACCAGGCGTCAACCTAAGTACCGGTGAGCGTGACCAGCTGTAAGGGAACAGCGGGTGGCTGTTATTGGCAGAAGAATTCACCAGAGTGACTCTAGGGGTCTTACACAGTGATTCCTAGGCGAACGTAACAATAAGAGGTAGAGAAATGTATAGATAAGGAAAAACAGAAATGTAAAGCTAGAGACATGTATAGATAGGAACATAGAGAATAGTTTAAATAAGGAGATAGAGAAGTGTATAGCTAGAGATATGTATACACAGGGAGAAAGAGAAATGTATAAATAGAGAGATAAAAAAAAGTGTAGGTAGAGAAATGTGAAGATAGGGAGCTAGAGAAATGTATAGATAAAGAAATATATAGATAGAGAAAAGTGTAGATAGAGAAATGTTAAGATAAGGTGACAGAGAAATGTAAAGAGAGAAAAGTATATAAAAAGAAAGAAATGTAAAGCTGAAGAGATAAAAAAATGTAAAGACAGAGAATTGTATATAAAGAGAAAGACATTTAAAGAAGAAGAGGTAAAAAAATGCATAGAAAGAGAGTGAGAAATGGAAAGAAATAAAAAAAAATAGAGGAATGTATAAAAGAGAAATGTTTAGCAAGGGAGATGGAGAAATGTGTAGAAAGATAAATGTAGAGATATGGAGATAGAGAAACTTGTAGATAGAGAAATGTGTAAAGAGGGAAATAAAGAAATGTACAGATAGATAAATGTTTAGATAGAGAGATAGAGAATTATATAGTTAGAAAAAGGTATAGATAGGGTGATAGAGAATAGGTATAGAGAAAGGGGTAGAAAAATGCATAGAAAGAGAGAGCGAGAGAGAGAGAGAAAAGTGTACATGTATAGCTAGAGAAAAGTTTAGATAGGGAGATAGAGAAATGGATAAATAGATTTTATTTTAGATAAGGAGATAGAGAAATGTATAGTTAGAGAAATCTTTAGAAAGGGAGATAGAGAAATGTGTAGATAGATGAATGTTTAGATAGGGAGATAGAGATATGTGTATATAGAGAAATGTTTAAATAGGGAGAAATGTATAATAGATATATGGAAAGAAAGAGAAATGTAAAGCGAGAAATGTATTGAAAGAGATAAATATAAAGATGAAGTGAAAGAGAAATGAATGGAAAAACAGAAATGTAAAGATGAAGAGATTGGGACATGTAAAGATAAAGAAATGTATATAAAGAGAAAAAACTAAATATGAAAAGATAAAGAAATGCATAGAAAGAGATAGAAATGTAAATATGAAGAAATAAAGAAATGCATAGAAAGAGAAATGTAAAGATGAAGAGATAGAGAAATGCACAAAAAAGAGACAGAGAGAGAAATGTAAAGATGAAGAGATAGAGAAATTCATAGAAAGAAAATAAGTGTCACAAGCTGCCGTCGTGGCTTGTTACTCTCTCGCGTCCCAGCTACCGCTCCTTTTCCAGGACGCCCTGTTCTCCGGCCGCAACCCCAGACTATTCCCTCTGTTGCCGGGAAACCTAGATGCCAAACTGGGATGGTGCTTGCGGTTGCTTGTTGATCAAGACGCCAGGCTGGTGCACATACTCCTTGGAATCAAGCTTTTGCCTGTCTGTGACCACTGTCTCTGCTGTAATACCTGCTACCATCTACATTTTGCTCACTGCTGGTATATAACCCAGAACAGTGTTCCAGCCATAAAGGGACATTTGCAGCAAACTGCAGTCATCTCTAGTCCAATCTCTGTCTGCGGCCCGCCGCCTTTGCAGCATTACCACCTAGTGGCCTCCGTTTGCTTCCAGCTCATCTTGGCACCAGCTCCACAACTCTGTCTGCAAGGCCACACCTTGGCCCTTTAAGGCCACAACCCAGCCCTCAAGGCCGCACTTCAGTGTAAGGGTTGCACCTCTGCCCTCAAGGCCACAACTCGGCCCTTAAGGCCTCACCTCAGCACAGTGTCACACCTCAGCACTCAAGGTCGCACCTCGGTCGCATCTTGTCATCAGTTGAGCACCCTGGCTCTCAAAGCCGCACCTCAGCTGTCAAAGTCACAACTCGGCTTCCTAAACCGCCTCCTGCCACCAAAGCTGTACCTTCTCATCTGAACCACCATGAGCTGCATAACATCTTGTGGTCATCAGGTTCACCGTGTAAGCCCCTACTGTTCCGAGTTTAAGACCAGGCGGCCACCTAAGTACCGGTGAGCGTGACCAGCTCTAAGGGAACAGCGGGTGGCTGTTATTGGCAGAAGAATTCACCAGAGTGACTCTAGGGGTCTTACACAGTGATTCCTAGGCTAACATAACAATAAGAGGTAGAGAAATTTATAGATAAGGAGAAACCGAAATGTAAAGCTAGAGACATGTATAGATAGGAACATAGAGAATAGTTTAGATAAGGAGATAGAGAAGTGTATAGCTAGAGATATGTATACACAGGGAGAAAGAGAAATGTATAAATAGAGAGATAAAAAAAAGTGTAGGTAGAGAAATGTGAAGATAGGGAGCTAGAGAAATGTATACATAAAGAAATATATAGATAGAGAAAAGTGTAGATAGAGAAATGTTAAGATAAGGTGACAGAGAAATGTAAAGAGAGAAAAGTATATAAAAAGAAAGAAATGTAAAGCTGAAGAGATAAAAAAATGTAAAGACAGAGATTTGTATATAAAGAGAAAGAGACATTTAAAGAGGAAGAGGTAAAAAATGCATAGAAAGAGAGTGAGAAATGGAAAGAAATAAAAAAAAATAGAGGAATGTATAAAAGAGAAATGTTTAGCAAGGGAGATGGAGAAATGTGTAGAAAGAAAAATGTAGAGATATGGAGATAGAGAAACTTGTAGATAGAGAAATGTGTAAAGAGGGAGATAAAGAAATGTACAGATAGATAAATGTTTAGATAGAGAGATAGAGAATTATATAGTTAGAAAAAGGTATAGATAGGGTGATAGAGAATAGGTATAGAGAAAGGGGTAGAAAAATGCATAGAAAGAGAGAGTGAGAGAGAGAGAGAGAAAAGTGTACATGTATAGCTAGAGAAAAGTTTAGATAGGGAGATAGAGAAATGGATAAATAGATTTTATTTTAGATAAGGAGATAGAGAAATGTATAGTTAGAGAAATCTTTAGATAGGGAGATAGAGAAATGTGTAGATAGATGAATGTTTAGATAGGGAGATAGAGAAATATGTAGATAAATACATGTTGAGATAGGGAGATAGAGATATGTGTATATAGAGAAATGTTTAAATAGGGAGAAATATATAATAGATATATGGAAAGAAAGAGAAATGTAAAGCGAGAAATGTATTGAAAGAGATAAATATAAAGATGAAGTGAAAGAGAAATGAATGGAAAAACAGAAATGTAAAGATGAAGAGATTGGGACATGTAAAGATAAAGAAATGTATATAAAGAGAAAAAACTAAATATGAAAAGATAAAGAAATGCATAGAAAGAGATAGAAATGTAAATATGAAGAAATAAAGAAATGCATAGAAAGAGAAATGTAAAGATGAAGAGATAGAGAAATGCACAAAAAAGAGACAGAGAGAGAAATGTAAAGATGAAGAGATAGAGAAATTCATAGAAAGAAAATAAGTGTCACAAGCTGCCGTCGTGGCTTGTTACTCTCTCGCGTCCCAGCTACCGCTCCTTTTCCAGGACACCCTGTTCTCCGGCCGCAACCCAAGACTATTCCCTCTGTTGCCGGGAAACCTAGATGCCAAACTGGGATGGTGCTTGCGGTTGCTTGTTGATCAAGACGCCAGGCTGGTGCACATACTCCTTGGAATCAAGCTTTTGCCTGTCTGTGACCACTGTCTCTGCTGTAATACCTGCTACCATCTACATTTTGCTCACTGCTGGTATATAACCCAGAACAGTGTTCCAGCCATAAAGGGACATTTGCAGCAAACTGCAGTCATCTCTAGTCCAATCTCTGTCTGCGGCCCGCCGCCTTTGCAGCATTACCACCTAGTGGCCTCCGTTTGCTTCCAGCTCATCTTGGCACCAGTGCCGCAACTCTGTCTGCAAGGCCACACCTTGGCCCTTTAAGGCCACAACCCAGCCCTCAAGGCCGTACTTCAGTTTAAGGGTTGCACCTCTGCCCTCAAGGCCACAACTCGGCCCTTAAGGCCTCACCTCAGCACAGTGTCACACCTCAGCACTCAAGGTCGCATCTCGGTCGCATCTTGTCATCAGTGCAGCACCCTGGCTCTCAAAGCTGCACCTCAGCTGTCAAAGCCACAACTCGGCTTCCTAAACCGCCTCCTGCCACCAAAGCTGTACCTTGTCATCTGAACCACCATGAGCTGCATAACATCTTGTGGTCATCAGGTTCACCGTGTAAGCCCCTACTGTTCCGAGTTTAAGACCAGGCGGCCACCTAAGTACCGGTGAGCATGACCAGCTGTAAGGGAACAGCGGGTGGCTGTTATTGGCAGAAGAATTCACCAGAGTGACTCTAGGGGTCTTACACAGTGATTCCTAGGCGAACGTAACAATAAGAGGTAGAGAAATGTATAGATAAGGAGAAACAGAAATGTAAAGCTAGAGACATGTATAGATAGGAACATAGAGAATAGTTTAAATAAGGAGATAGAGAAGTGTATAGCTAGAGATATGTATACACAGGGAGAAAGAGAAATGTATAAATAGAGAGATAAAAAAAAGTGTAGGTAGAGAAATGTGAAGATAGGGAGCTAGAGAAATGTATAGATAAAGAAATATATAGATAGAGAAAAGTGTAGATAGAGAAATGTTAAGATAAGGTGACAGAGAAATGTAAAGAGAGAAAAGTATATAAAAAGAAAGAAATGTAAAGCTGAAGAGATAAAAAAATGTAAAGACAGAGAATTGTATATAAAGAGAAAGACATTTAAAGAAGAAGAGGTAAAAAAATGCATAGAAAGAGAGTGAGAAATGGAAAGAAATAAAAAAAAATAGAGGAATGTATAAAAGAGAAATGTTTAGCAAGGGAGATGGAGAAATGTGTAGAAAGAAAAATGTAGAGATATGGAGATAGAGAAACTTGTAGATAGAGAAATGTGTAAAGAGGGAGATAAAGAAATGTACAGATAGATAAATGTTTAGATAGAGAGATAGAGAATTATATAGTTAGAAAAAGGTATAGATAGGGTGATAGAGAATAGGTATAGAGAAAGGGGTAGAAAAATGCATAGAAAGAGAGAGAGAGAGAGAGAGAGAGAGAGAGAGAGAGAGAGAAAAGTGTACATGTATAGCTAGAGAAAAGTTTAGATAGGGAGATAGAGAAATGGATAAATAGATTTTATTTTAGATAAGGAGATAGAGAAATGTATAGTTAGAGAAATCTTTAGATAGGGAGATAGAGAAATGTGTAGATAGATGAATGTTTAGATAGGGAGATAGAGATATGTGTATATAGAGAAATGTTTAAATAGGGAGAAATGTTTAATAGATATATGGAAAGAAAGAGAAATGTAAAGCGAGAAATGTATTGAAAGAGATAAATATAAAGATGAAGTGAAAGAGAAATGAATGGAAAAACAGAAATGTAAAGATGAAGAGATTGGGACATGTAAAGATAAAGAAATGTATATAAAGAGAAAAAACTAAATATGAAAAGATAAAGAAATGCATAGAAAGAGATAGAAATGTAAATATGAAGAAATAAAGAAATGCATAGAAAGAGAAATGTAAAGATGAAGAGATAGAGAAATGCACAAAAAAGAGAAAGAGAGAGAAATGTAAAGATGAAGAGATAGAGAAATTCATAGAAAGAAAATAAGTGTCACAAGCTGCCGTCGTGGCTTGTTACTCTCTCGCGTCCCAGCTACCGCTCCTTTTCCAGGACGCCCTGTTCTCCGGCCGCAACCCCAGACTATTCCCTCTGTTGCCGGGAAACCTAGATGCCAAACTGGGATGGTGCTTGCGGTTGCTTGTTGATCAAGACGCCAGGCTGGTGCACATACTCCTTGGAATCAAGCTTTTGCCTGTCTGTGACCACTGTCTCTGCTGTAATACCTGCTACCATCTACATTTTGCTCACTGCTGGTATATAACCCAGAACAGTGTTCCAGCCATAAAGGGACATTTGCAGCAAACTGCAGTCATCTCTAGTCCAATCTCTGTCTGCGGCCCGCCGCCTTTGCAGCATTACCACCTAGTGGCCTCCGTTTGCTTCCAGCTCATCTTGGCACCAGTGCCGCAACTCTGTCTGCAAGGCCACACCTTGGCCCTTTAAGGCCACAACCCAGCCCTCAAGGCCGCACTTCAGTGTAAGGGTTGCACCTCTGCCCTCAAGGCCACAACTCGGCCCTTAAGGCCTCACCTCAGCACAGTGTCACACCTCAGCACTCAATTTCGCACCTCGGTCGCATCTTGTCATCAGTGCAGCACCCTGGCTCTCAAAGCCGCACCTAAGCTGTCAAAGTCACAACTCGGCTTCCTAAACCGCCTCCTGCCACCAAAGCTGTACCTTGTCATCTGAACCACCATGAGCTGCATAACATCTTGTGGTCATCAGGTTCACCGTGTAAGCCCCTACTGTTCCGAGTTTAAGACCAGGCGGCAACCTAAGTACCGGTGAGCGTGACCAGCTGTAAGGGAACAGCGGGTGGCTGTTATTGGCAGAAGAATTCACCAGAGTGACTCTAGGGGTCTTACACAGTGATTCCTAGGCGAACGTAACAATAAGAGGTAGAGAAATGTATAGATAAGGAGAAACAGAAATGTAAAGCTAGAGACATGTATAGATAGGAACATAGAGAATAGTTTAAATAAGGAGATAGAGAAGTGTATAGATAGAGATATGTATACACAGGGAGAAAGAGAAATGTATAAATAGAGAGATAAAAAAAAGTGTAGGTAGAGAAATGTGAAGATAGGGAGCTAGAGAAATGTATAGATAAAGAAATATATAGATAGAGAAAAGTGTAGATAGAGAAATGTTAAGATAAGGTGACAGAGAAATGTAAAGAGAGAAAAGTATATAAAAAGAAAGAAATGTAAAGCTGAAGAGATAAAAAAATGTAAAGACAGAGAATTGTATATAAAGAGAAAGACATTTAAAGAAGAAGAGGTAAAAAAATGCATAGAAAGAGAGTGAGAAATGGAAAGAAATAAAAAAAAATAGAGGAATGTATAAAAGAGAAATGTTTAGCAAGGGAGATGGAGAAATGTGTAGAAAGAAAAATGTAGAGATATGGAGATAGAGAAACGTAGATAGAGAAATGTGTAAAGAGGGAGATAAAGAAATGTACAGATAGATAAATGTTTAGATAGAGAGATAGAGAATTATATAGTTAGAAAAAGGTATAGATAGGGTGATAGAGAATAGGTATAGAGAAAGAGGTAGAAAAATGCATAGAAAAAGAGAGCGAGAGAGAGAGAGAAAAGTGTACATGTATAGCTAGAGAAAAGTTTAGATAGGGAGATAGAGAAATGGATAAATAGATTTTATTTTAGATAAGGAGATAGAGAAATGTATAGTTAGAGAAATCTTTAGATAGGGAGATAGAGAAATGTGTAGATAGATGAATGTTTAGATAGGGAGATAGAGATATGTGTATATAGAGAAATGTTTAAATAGGGAGAAATGTATAATAGATATATGGAAAGAAAGAGAAATGTAAAGCGAGAAATGTATTGAAAGAGATAAATATAAAGATGAAGTGAAAGAGAAATGAATGGAAAAATAGAAATGTAAAGATGAAGAGATTGGGACATGTAAAGATAAAGAAATGTATATAAAGAGAAAAAACTAAATATGAAAAGATAAAGAAATGCATAGAAAGAGATAGAAATGTAAATATGAAGAAATAAAGAAATGCATAGAAAGAGAAATGTAAAGATGAAGAGATAGAGAAATGCACAAAAAAGAGACAGAGAGAGAAATGTAAAGATGAAGAGATAGAGAAATTCATAGAAAGAAAATAAGTGTCACAAGCTGCCGTCGTGGCTTGTTACTCTCTCGCGTCCCAGCTACCGCTCCTTTTCCAGGACGCCCTGTTCTCCGGCCGCAACCCCAGACTATTCCCTCTGTTGCCGGGAAACCTAGATGCCAAACTGGGATGGTGCTTGCGGTTGCTTGTTGATCAAGACGCCAGGCTGGTGCACATACTCCTTGGAATCAAGCTTTTGCCTGTCTGTGACCACTGTCTCTGCTGTAATACCTGCTACCATCTACATTTTGCTCACTGCTGGTATATAACCCAGAACAGTGTTCCAGCCATAAAGGGACATTTGCAGCAAACTGCAGTCATCTCTAGTCCAATCTCTGTCTGCGGCCCGCCGCCTTTGCAGCATTACCACCTATTGGCCTCCGTTTGCTTCCAGCTCATCTTGGCACCAGTGCCGCAACTCTGTCTGCAAGGCCACACCTTGGCCCTTTAAGGCCACAACCCAGCCCTCAAGGCCGCACTTCAGTGTAAGGGTTGCACCTCTGCCCTCAAGGCCACAACTCGGCCCTTAAGGCCTCACCTCAGCACAGTGTCACACCTCAGCACTCAATTTCGCACCTCGGTCGCATCTTGTCATCAGTGCAGCACCCTGGCTCTCAAAGCCGCACCTAAGCTGTCAAAGTCACAACTCGGCTTCCTAAACCGCCTCCTGCCACTAAAGCTGTACCTTCTCATCTGAAACACCATGAGCTGCATAACATCTTGTGGTCATCAGGTTCACCGTGTAAGCCCCTACTGTTCCGAGTTTAAGACCAGGCGGCCACCTAAGTACCGGTGAGCGTGACCAGCTCTAAGGGAACAGCGGGTGGCTGTTATTGGCAGAAGAATTCACCAGAGTGACTCTAGAGGTCTTACACAGTGATTCCTAGGCTAACATAACAATAAGAGATAGAGAAATTTATAGATAAGGAGAAACAGAAATGTAAAGCTAGAGACATGTATAGATAGGAACATAGAGAATAGTTTAAATAAGGAGATAGAGAAGTGTATAGCTAGAGATATGTATACACAGGGAGAAAGAGAAATGTATAAATAGAGATAAAAAAAAGTGTAGGTAGAGAAATGTGAAGATAGGGAGCTAGAGAAATGTATAGATAAAGAAATATATAGAGAAAAGTGTAGATAGAGAAATGTTAAGATAAGGTGACAGAGAAATGTAAAGAGAGAAAAGTATATAAAAAGAAAGAAATGTAAAGCTGAAGAGATAAAAAAATGTAAAGACAGAGATTTGTATATAAAGAGAAAGAGACATTTAAAGAGGAAGAGGTAAAAAAATGCATAGAAAGAGAGTGAGAAATGGAAAGAAATAAAAAAAAATAGAGGAATGTATAAAAGAGAAATGTTTAGCAAGGGAGATGGAGAAATGTGTAGAAAGAAAAATGTAGAGATATGGAGATAGAGAAACTTGTAGATAGAGAAATGTGTAAAGAGGGAGATAAAGAAATGTACAGATAGATAAATGTTTAGATAGAGAGATAGAGAATTATATAGTTAGAAAAAGGTATAGATAGGGTGATAGAGAATAGGTATAGAGAAAGGGGTAGAAAAATGCATAGAAAGAGAGAGCGAGAGAGAGAGAGAAAAGTGTACATGTATAGCTAGAGAAAAGTTTAGATAGGGAGATAGAGAAATGGATAAATAGATTTTATTTTAGATAAGGAGATAGAGAAATGTATAGTTAGAGAAATCTTTAGATAGGGAGATAGAGAAATGTGTAGATAGATGAATGTTTAGATAGGGAGATAGAGATATGTGTATATAGAGAAATGTTTAAATAGGGAGAAATGTATAATAGATATATGGAAAGAAAGAGAAATGTAAAGCGAGAAATGTATTGAAAGAGATAAATATAAAGATGAAGTGAAAGAGAAATGAATGGAAAAACAGAAATGTAAAGATGAAGAGATTGGGACATGTAAAGATAAAGAAATGTATATAAAGAGAAAAAACTAAATATGAAAAGATAAAGAAATGCATAGAAAGAGATAGAAATGTAAATATGAAGAAATAAAGAAATGCATAGAAAGAGAAATGTAAAGATGAAGAGATAGAGAAATGCACAAAAAAGAGACAGAGAGAGAAATGTAAAGATGAAGAGATAGAGAAATTCATAGAAAGAAAATAAGTGTCACAAGCTGCCGTCGTGGCTTGTTACTCTCTCGCATCCCAGCTACCGCTCCTTTTCCAGGACGCCCTGTTCTCCGGCCGCAACCCCAGACTATTCCCTCTGTTGCCGGGAAACCTAGATGCCAAACTGGGATGGTGCTTGCGGTTGCTTGTTGATCAAGACGCCAGGCTGGTGCACATACTCCTTGGAATCAAGCTTTTGCCTGTCTGTGACCACTGTCTCTGCTGTAATACCTGCTACCATCTACATTTTGCTCACTGCTGGTATATAACCCAGAACAGTGTTCCAGCCATAAAGGGTCATTTGCAGCAAACTGCAGTCATCTCTAGTCCAATCTCTGTCTGCGGCCCGCCGCCTTTGCAGCATTACCACCTAGTGGCCTCCGTTTGCTTCCAGCTCATCTTGGCACCAGTGCCGCAACTCTGTCTGCAAGGCCACACCTTGGCCCTTTAAGGCCACAACCCAGCCCTCAAGGCCGCACTTCAGTGTAAGGGTTGCACCTCTGCCCTCAAGGCCACAACTCGGCCCTTAAGGCCTCACCTCAGCACAGTGTCACACCTCAGCACTCAAGGTCGCACCTCGGTCGCATCTTGTCATCAGTGCAGCACCCTGGCTCTCAAAGCCGCACCTAAGCTGTCAAAGTCACAACTCGGCTTCCTAAACCGCCTCCTGCCACCAAAGCTGTACCTTGTCATCTGAACCACCAAGAGCTGCATAACATCTTGTGGTCATCAGGTTCACCGTGTAAGCCCCTACTGTTCCGAGTTTAAGACTAGGCGGCAACCTAAGTACCGGTGAGCGTGACCAGCTGTAAGGGAACAGCGGGTGGCTGTTATTGGCAGAAGAATTCACCAGAGTGACTCTAGGGGTCTTACACAGTGATTCCTAGGCGAACGTAACAATAAGAGGTAGAGAAATGTATAGATAAGGAGAAACAGAAATGTAAAGCTAGAGACATGTATAGATAGGAACATAGAGAATAGTTTAGATAAGGAGATAGAGAGGGGTATAGCTAGAGATATGTATACACAGGGAGAAAGAGAAATGTATAAATAGAGAGATAAAAAAAAGTGTAGGTAGAGAAATGTGAAGATAGGGAGCTAGAGAAATGTATAGATAAAGAAATATATAGAGAAAAGTGTAGATAGAGAAATGTTAAGATAAGGTGACAGAGAAATGTAAAGAGAGAAAAGTATATAAAAAGAAAGAAATGTAAAGCTGAAGAGATAAAAAAATGTAAAGACAGAGATTTGTATATAAAGAGAAAGAGACATTTAAAGAGGAAGAGGTAAAAAAATGCATAGAAAGAGAGTGAGAAATGGAAAGAAATAAAAAAAAATAGAGGAATGTATAAAAGAGAAATGTTTAGCAAGGGAGATGGAGAAATGTGTAGAAAGAAAAATGTAGAGATATGGAGATAGAGAAACTTGTAGATAGAGAAATGTGTAAAGAGGGAGATAAAGAAATGTACAGATAGATAAATGTTTAGATAGAGAGATAGAGAATTATATAGTTAGAAAAAGGTATAGATAGGGTGATAGAGAATAGGTATAGAGAAAGGGGTAGAAAAATGCATAGAAAGAGAGAGCGAGAGAGAGAGAGAGAGAAAAGTGTACATGTATAGCTAGAGAAAAGTTTAGATAGGGAGATAGAGAAATGGATAAATAGATTTTATTTTAGATAAGGAGATAGAGAAATGTATAGTTAGAGAAATCTTTAGATAGGGAGATAGAGAAATGTGTAGATAGATGAATGTTTAGATAGGGAGATAGAGATATGTGTATATAGAGAAATGTTTAAATAGGGAGAAATGTATAATAGATATATGGAAAGAAAGAGAAATGTAAAGCGAGAAATGTATTGAAAGAGATAAATATAAAGATGAAGTGAAAGAGAAATGAATGGAAAAACAGAAATGTAAAGATGAAGAGATTGGGACATGTAAAGATAAAGAAATGTATATAAAGAGAAAAAACTAAATATGAAAAGATAAAGAAATGCATAGAAAGAGATAGAAATGTAAATATGAAGAAATAAAGAAATGCATAGAAAGAGAAATGTAAAGATGAAGAGATAGAGAAATGCACAAAAAAGAGACAGAGAGAGAAATGTAAAGATGAAGAGATAGAGAAATTCATAGAAAGAAAATAAGTGTCACAAGCTGCCGTCGTGGCTTGTTACTCTCTCGCATCCCAGCTACCGCTCCTTTTCCAGGACGCCCTGTTCTCCGGCAGCAACCCCAGACTATTCCCTCTGTTGCCGGGAAACCTAGATGCCAAACTGGGATGGTGCTTGCGGTTGCTTGTTGATCAAGACGCCAGGCTGGTGCACATACTCCTTGGAATCAAGCTTTTGCCTGTCTGTGACCACTGTCTCTGCTGTAATACCTGCTACCATCTACATTTTGCTCACTGCTGGTATATAACCCAGAACAGTGTTCCAGCCATAAAGGGTCATTTGCAGCAAACTGCAGTCATCTCTAGTCCAATCTCTGTCTGCGGCCCGCCGCCTTTGCAGCATTACCACCTAGTGGCCTCCGTTTGCTTCCAGCTCATCTTGGCACCAGTGCCGCAACTCTGTCTGCAAGGCCACACCTTGGCCCTTTAAGGCCACAACCCAGCCCTCAAGGCCGCACTTCAGTGTAAGGGTTGCACCTCTGCCCTCAAGGCCACAACTCGGCCCTTAAGGCCTCACCTCAGCACAGTGTCACACCTCAGCACTCAAGGTCGCACCTCGGTCGCATCTTGTCATCAGTGCAGCACCCTGGCTCTCAAAGCCGCACCTAAGCTGTCAAAGTCACAACTCGGCTTCCTAAACCGCCTCCTGCCACCAAAGCTGTACCTTGTCATCTGAACCACCAAGAGCTGCATAACATCTTGTGGTCATCAGGTTCACCGTGTAAGCCCCTACTGTTCCGAGTTTAAGACTAGGCGGCAACCTAAGTACCGGTGAGCGTGACCAGCTGTAAGGGAACAGCGGGTGGCTGTTATTGGCAGAAGAATTCACCAGAGTGACTCTAGGGGTCTTACACAGTGATTCCTAGGCGAACGTAACAATAAGAGGTAGAGAAATGTATAGATAAGGAGAAACAGAAATGTAAAGCTAGAGACATGTATAGATAGGAACATAGAGAATAGTTTAGATAAGGAGATAGAGAGGGGTATAGCTAGAGATATGTATACACAGGGAGAAAGAGAAATGTATAAATAGAGAGATAAAAAAAGTGTAGGTAGAGAAATGTGAAGATAGGGAGCTAGAGAAATGTATAGATAAAGAAATATATAGAGAAAAGTGTAGATAGAGAAATGTTAAGATAAGGTGACAGAGAAATGTAAAGAGAGAAAAGTATATAAAAAGAAAGAAATGTAAAGCTGAAGAGATAAAAAAATGTAAAGACAGAGATTTGTATATAAAGAGAAAGAGACATTTAAAGAGGAAGAGGTAAAAAAATGCATAGAAAGAGAGTGAGAAATGGAAAGAAATAAAAAAAAATAGAGGAATGTATAAAAGAGAAATGTTTAGCAAGGGAGATGGAGAAATGTGTAGAAAGAAAAATGTAGAGATATGGAGATAGAGAAACTTGTAGATAGAGAAATGTGTAAAGAGGGAGATAAAGAAATGTACAGATAGATAAATGTTTAGATAGAGAGATAGAGAATTATATAGTTAGAAAAAGGTATAGATAGGGTGATAGAGAATAGGTATAGAGAAAGGGGTAGAAAAATACATAGAAGAGAGAGAGAGAGAGAGAGAGAGAGAGAGAGAGAGAGAAAAGTGTACATGTATAGCTAGAGAAAAGTTTAGATAGGGAGATAGAGAAATGGATAAATAGATTTTATTTTAGATAAGGAGATAGAGAAATGTATAGTTAGAGAAATCTTTAGATAGGGAGATAGAGAAATGTGTAGATAGATGAATGTTTAGATAGGGAGATAGAGATATGTGTATATAGAGAAATGTTTAAATAGGGAGAAATGTATAATAGATATATGGAAAGAAAGAGAAATGTAAAGCGAGAAATGTATTGAAAGAGATAAATATAAAGATGAAGTGAAAGAGAAATGAATGGAAAAACAGAAATGTAAAGATGAAGAGATTGGGACATGTAAAGATAAAGAAATGTATATAAAGAGAAAAAACTAAATATGAAAAGATAAAGAAATGCATAGAAAGAGATAGAAATGTAAATATGAAGAAATAAAGAAATGCATAGAAAGAGAAATGTAAAGATGAAGAGATAGAGAAATGCACAAAAAAGAGAAAGAGAGAGAAATGTAAAGATGAAGAGATAGAGAAATTCATAGAAAGAAAATAAGTGTCACAAGCTGCCGTCGTGGCTTGTTACTCTCTCGCGTCCCAGCTACCGCTCCTTTTCCAGGACGCCCTGTTCTCCGGCCGCAACCCCAGACTATTCCCTCTGTTGCCGGGAAACCTAGATGCCAAACTGGGATGGTGCTTGCGGTTGCTTGTTGATCAAGACGCCAGGCTGGTGCACATACTCCTTGGAATCAAGCTTTTGCCTGTCTGTGACCACTGTCTCTGCTGTAATACCTGCTACCATCTACATTTTGCTCACTGCTGGTATATAACCCAGAACAGTGTTCCAGCCATAAAGGGACATTTGCAGCAAACTGCAGTCATCTCTAGTCCAATCTCTGTCTGCGGCCCGCCGCCTTTGCAGCATTACCACCTAGTGGCCTCCGTTTGCTTCCAGCTCATCTTGGCACCAGTGCCGCAACTCTGTCTGCAAGGCCACACCTTGGCCCTTTAAGGCCACAACCCAGCCCTCAAGGCCGCACTTCAGTGTAAGGGTTGCACCTCTGCCCTCAAGGCCACAACTCGGCCCTTAAGGCCTCACCTCAGCACAGTGTCACACCTCAGCACTCAAGGTCGCACCTCGGTCGCATCTTGTCATCAGTGCAGCACCCTGGCTCTCAAAGCCGCACCTAAGCTGTCAAAGTCACAACTCGGCTTCCTAAACCGCCTCCTGCCACCAAAGCTGTACCTTGTCATCTGAACCACCATGAGCTGCATAACATCTTGTGGTCATCAGGTTCACCGTGTAAGCCCCTACTGTTCCGAGTTTAAGACCAGGCGGCAACCTAAGTACCGGTGAGCGTGACCAGCTGTAAGGGAACAGCGGGTGGCTGTTATTGGCAGAAGAATTCACCAGAGTGACTCTAGGGGTCTTACACAGTGATTCCTAGGCGAACGTAACAATAAGAGGTAGAGAAATGTATAGATAAGGAGAAACAGAAATGTAAAGCTAGAGACATGTATAGATAGGAACATAGAGAATAGTTTAAATAAGGAGATAGAGAAGTGTATAGATAGAGATATGTATACACAGGGAGAAAGAGAAATGTATAAATAGAGAGATAAAAAAAAGTGTAGGTAGAGAAATGTGAAGATAGGGAGCTAGAGAAATGTATAGATAAAGAAATATATAGATAGAGAAAAGTGTAGATAGAGAAATGTTAAGATAAGGTGACAGAGAAATGTAAAGAGAGAAAAGTATATAAAAAGAAAGAAATGTAAAGCTGAAGAGATAAAAAAATGTAAAGACAGAGAATTGTATATAAAGAGAAAGACATTTAAAGAAGAAGAGGTAAAAAAATGCATAGAAAGAGAGTGAGAAATGGAAAGAAATAAAAAAAAATAGAGGAATGTATAAAAGAGAAATGTTTAGCAAGGGAGATGGAGAAATGTGTAGAAAGAAAAATGTAGAGATATGGAGATAGAGAAACGTAGATAGAGAAATGTGTAAAGAGGGAGATAAAGAAATGTACAGATAGATAAATGTTTAGATAGAGAGATAGAGAATTATATAGTTAGAAAAAGGTATAGATAGGGTGATAGAGAATAGGTATAGAGAAAGGGGTAGAAAAATGCATAGAAAAAGAGAGCGAGAGAGAGAGAGAAAAGTGTACATGTATAGCTAGAGAAAAGTTTAGATAGGGAGATAGAGAAATGGATAAATAGATTTTATTTTAGATAAGGAGATAGAGAAATGTATAGTTAGAGAAATCTTTAGATAGGGAGATAGAGAAATGTGTAGATAGATGAATGTTTAGATAGGGAGATAGAGATATGTGTATATAGAGAAATGTTTAAATAGGGAGAAATGTATAATAGATATATGGAAAGAAAGAGAAATGTAAAGCGAGAAATGTATTGAAAGAGATAAATATAAAGATGAAGTGAAAGAGAAATGAATGGAAAAACAGAAATGTAAAGATGAAGAGATTGGGACATGTAAAGATAAAGAAATGTATATAAAGAGAAAAAACTAAATATGAAAAGATAAAGAAATGCATAGAAAGAGATAGAAATGTAAATATGAAGAAATAAAGAAATGCATAGAAAGAGAAATGTAAAGATGAAGAGATAGAGAAATGCACAAAAAAGAGAAAGAGAGAGAAATGTAAAGATGAAGAGATAGAGAAATTCATAGAAAGAAAATAAGTGTCACAAGCTGCCGTCGTGGCTTGTTACTCTCTCGCGTCCCAGCTACCGCTCCTTTTCCAGGACGCCCTGTTCTCCGGCCGCAACCCCAGACTATTCCCTCTGTTGCCGGGAAACCTAGATGCCAAACTGGGATGGTGCTTGCGGTTGCTTGTTGATCAAGACGCCAGGCTGGTGCACATACTCCTTGGAATCAAGCTTTTGCCTGTCTGTGACCACTGTCTCTGCTGTAATACCTGCTACCATCTACATTTTGCTCACTGCTGGTATATAACCCAGAACAGTGTTCCAGCCATAAAGGGACATTTGCAGCAAACTGCAGTCATCTCTAGTCCAATCTCTGTCTGCGGCCCGCCGCCTTTGCAGCATTACCACCTAGTGGCCTCCGTTTGCTTCCAGCTCATCTTGGCACCAGTGCCGCAACTCTGTCTGCAAGGCCACACCTTGGCCCTTTAAGGCCACAACCCAGCCCTCAAGGCCGCACTTCAGTGTAAGGGTTGCACCTCTGCCCTCAAGGCCACAACTCGGCCCTTAAGGCCTCACCTCAGCACAGTGTCACACCTCAGCACTCAAGGTCGCACCTCGGTCGCATCTTGTCATCAGTGCAGCACCCTGGCTCTCAAAGCCGCACCTAAGCTGTCAAAGTCACAACTCGGCTTCCTAAACCGCCTCCTGCCACCAAAGCTGTACCTTGTCATCTGAACCACCATGAGCTGCATAACATCTTGTGGTCATCAGGTTCACCGTGTAAGCCCCTACTGTTCCGAGTTTAAGACCAGGCGGCAACCTAAGTACCGGTGAGCGTGACCAGCTGTAAGGGAACAGCGGGTGGCTGTTATTGGCAGAAGAATTCACCAGAGTGACTCTAGGGGTCTTACACAGTGATTCCTAGGCGAACGTAACAATAAGAGGTAGAGAAATGTATAGATAAGGAGAAACAGAAATGTAAAGCTAGAGACATGTATAGATAGGAACATAGAGAATAGTTTAAATAAGGAGATAGAGAAGTGTATAGATAGAGATATGTATACACAGGGAGAAAGAGAAATGTATAAATAGAGAGATAAAAAAAAGTGTAGGTAGAGAAATGTGAAGATAGGGAGCTAGAGAAATGTATAGATAAAGAAATATATAGATAGAGAAAAGTGTAGATAGAGAAATGTTAAGATAAGGTGACAGAGAAATGTAAAGAGAGAAAAGTATATAAAAAGAAAGAAATGTAAAGCTGAAGAGATAAAAAAATGTAAAGACAGAGAATTGTATATAAAGAGAAAGACATTTAAAGAAGAAGAGGTAAAAAAATGCATAGAAAGAGAGTGAGAAATGGAAAGAAATAAAAAAAAATAGAGGAATGTATAAAAGAGAAATGTTTAGCAAGGGAGATGGAGAAATGTGTAGAAAGAAAAATGTAGAGATATGGAGATAGAGAAACGTAGATAGAGAAATGTGTAAAGAGGGAGATAAAGAAATGTACAGATAGATAAATGTTTAGATAGAGAGATAGAGAATTATATAGTTAGAAAAAGGTATAGATAGGGTGATAGAGAATAGGTATAGAGAAAGGGGTAGAAAAATGCATAGAAAAAGAGAGCGAGAGAGAGAGAGAAAAGTGTACATGTATAGCTAGAGAAAAGTTTAGATAGGGAGATAGAGAAATGGATAAATAGATTTTATTTTAGATAAGGAGATAGAGAAATGTATAGTTAGAGAAATCTTTAGATAGGGAGATAGAGAAATGTGTAGATAGATGAATGTTTAGATAGGGAGATAGAGATATGTGTATATAGAGAAATGTTTAAATAGGGAGAAATGTATAATAGATATATGGAAAGAAAGAGAAATGTAAAGCGAGAAATGTATTGAAAGAGATAAATATAAAGATGAAGTGAAAGAGAAATGAATGGAAAAACAGAAATGTAAAGATGAAGAGATTGGGACATGTAAAGATAAAGAAATGTATATAAAGAGAAAAAACTAAATATGAAAAGATAAAGAAATGCATAGAAAGAGATAGAAATGTAAATATGAAGAAATAAAGAAATGCATAGAAAGAGAAATGTAAAGATGAAGAGATAGAGAAATGCACAAAAAAGAGACAGAGAGAGAAATGTAAAGATGAAGAGATAGAGAAATTCATAGAAAGAAAATAAGTGTCACAAGCTGCCGTCGTGGCTTGTTACTCTCTCGCGTCCCAGCTACCGCTCCTTTTCCAGGACGCCCTGTTCTCCGGCCGCAACCCCAGACTATTCCCTCTGTTGCCGGGAAACCTAGATGCCAAACTGGGATGGTGCTTGCGGTTGCTTGTTGATCAAGACGCCAGGCTGGTGCACATACTCCTTGGAATCAAGCTTTTGCCTGTCTGTGACCACTGTCTCTGCTGTAATACCTGCTACCATCTACATTTTGCTCACTGCTGGTATATAACCCAGAACAGTGTTCCAGCCATAAAGGGACATTTGCAGCAAACTGCAGTCATCTCTAGTCCAATCTCTGTCTGCGGCCCGCCGCCTTTGCAGCATTACCACCTAGTGGCCTCCGTTTGCTTCCAGCTCATCTTGGCACCAGTGCCGCAACTCTGTCTGCAAGGCCACACCTTGGCCCTTTAAGGCCACAACCCAGCCCTCAAGGCCGCACTTCAGTGTAAGGGTTGCACCTCTGCCCTCAAGGCCACAACTCGGCCCTTAAGGCCTCACCTCAGCACAGTGTCACACCTCAGCACTCAAGGTCGCACCTCGGTCGCATCTTGTCATCAGTGCAGCACCCTGGCTCTCAAAGCCGCACCTAAGCTGTCAAAGTCACAACTCTGCTTCCTAAACCGCCTCCTGCCACTAAAGCTGTACCTTCTCATCTGAAACACCATGAACTGCATAACATCTTGTGGTCATCAGGTTCACCGTGTAAGCCCCTACTGTTCCGAGTTTAAGACCAGGCGGCCACCTAAGTACCGGTGAGCGTGACCAGCTCTTAGGGAACAGCGGGTGGCTGTTATTGGCAGAAGAATTCACCAGAGTGACTCTAGGGGTCTTACACAGTGATTCCTAGGCTAACATAACAATAAGAGGTAGAGAAATTTATAGATAAGGAGAAACCGAAATGTAAAGCTAGAGACATGTATAGATAGGAACATAGAGAATAGTTTAGATAAGGAGATAGAGAAGTGTATAGCTAGAGATATGTATACACAGGGAGAAAGAGAAATGTATAAATAGAGAGATAAAAAAAAGTGTAGGTAGAGAAATGTGAAGATAGGGAGCTAGAGAAATGTATAGATAAAGAAATATATAGAGAAAAGTGTAGATAGAGAAATGTTAAGATAAGGTGACAGAGAAATGTAAAGAGAGAAAAGTATATAAAAAGAAAGAAATGTAAAGCTGAAGAGATAAAAAAATGTAAAGACAGAGATTTGTATATAAAGAGAAAGAGACATTTAAAGAGGAAGAGGTAAAATAATGCATAGAAAGAGAGTGAGAAATGGAAAGAAATAAAAAAAAATAGAGGAATGTATAAAAGAGAAATGTTTAGCAAGGGAGATGGAGAAATGTGTAGAAAGAAAAATGTAGAGATATGGAGATAGAGAAACTTGTAGATAGAGAAATGTGTAAAGAGGGAGATAAAGAAATGTACAGATAGATAAATGTTTAGATAGAGAGATAGAGAATTATATAGTTAGAAAAAGGTATAGATAGGGTGATAGAGAATAGGTATAGAGAAAGGGGTAGAAAAATGCATAGAAAGAGAGAGCGAGAGAGAGAGAGAAAAGTGTACATGTATAGCTAGAGAAAAGTTTAGATAGGGAGATAGAGAAATGGATAAATAGATTTTATTTTGGATAGGGAGATAGAGAAATGTATAGTTAGAGAAATCTTTAGATAGGGAGATAGAGAAATGTGTATATAGATGAATGTTTCGATAGGGAGATAGAGAAATATGTAGATAGATACATGTTGAGATAGGTAGATAGAGATATGTGTATATAGAGAAATGTTTAAATAGGGAGAAATGTATAATAGATATATGGAAAGAAAGAGTAATGTAAAGCGAGAAATGTATTGAAAGAGATAAATATAAAGATGAAGTGAAAGAGAAATGAATGGAAAAACAGAAATGTAAAGATGAAGAGATTGGGACATGTAAAGATAAAGAAATGTATATAAAGAGAAAAAACTAAATATGAAAAGATAAAGAAATGCATAGAAAGAGATAGAAATGTAAATATGAAGAAATAAAGAAATGCATAGAAAGAGAAATGTAAAGATGAAGAGATAGAGAAATGCACAAAAAAGAGACAGAGAGAGAAATGTAAAGATGAAGAGATAGAGAAATTCATAGAAAGAAAATAAGTGTCACAAGCTGCCGTCGTGGCTTGTTACTCTCTCGCGTCCCAGCTACTGCTCCTTTTCCAGGACGCCCTGTTCTCCGGCAGCAACCCCAGACTATTCCCTCTGTTGCCGGGAAACCTAGATGCCAAACTGGGATGGTGCTTGCGGTTGCTTGTTGATCAAGACGCCAGGCTGGTGCACATACTCCTTGGAATCAAGCTTTTGCCTGTCTGTGACCACTGTCTCTGCTGGAATACCTGCTACCATCTACATTTTGCTCACTGCTGGTATATAACCCAGAACAGTGTTCCAGCCATAAAGGGACATTTGCAGCAAACTGCAGTCATCTCTAGTCCAATCTCTGTCTGCGGCCCGCCGCCTTTACAGCATTACCACCTAGTGGCCTCCGTTTGCTTCCAGCTCATCTTGGCACCAGTGCCGCAACTCTGTCTGCAAGGCCACACCTTGGCCCTTTAAGGCCACAACCCAGCCCTCAAGGCCGTACTTCAGTTTAAGGGTTGCACCTCTGCCCTCAAGGCCACAACTTGGCCCTTAAGGCCTCACCTCAGCACAGTGTCACACCTCAGCACTCAAGGTCGCATCTCGGTCGCATCTTGTCATCAGTGCATCACCCTGGCTCTCAAAGCTGCACCTCAGCTGTCAAAGCCACAACTCGGCTTCCTAAACCGCCTCCTGCCACCAAAGCTGTACCTTGTCATCTGAACCACCATGAGCTGCATAACATCTTGTGGTCATCAGGTTCACCGTGTAAGCCCCTACTGTTCCGAGTTTAAGACCAGGCGGCCACCTAAGTACCGGTGAGCGTGACCAGCTCTAAGGGAACAGCGGGTGGCTGTTATTGGCAGAAGAATTCACCAGAGTGACTCTAGGGGTCTTACACAGTGATTCCTAGGCTAACATAACAATAAGAGGTAGAGAAATTTATAGATAAGGAGAAACAGAAATGTAAAGCTAGAGACATGTATAGATAGGAACATAGAGAATAGTTTAGATAAGGAGATAGAGAAGTGTATAGCTAGAGATATGTATACACAGGGAGAAAGAGAAATGTATAAATAGAGAGATAAAAAAAAGTGTAGGTAGAGAAATGTGAAGATAGGGAGCTAGAGAAATGTATACATAAAGAAATATATAGATAGAGAAAAGTGTAGATAGAGAAATGTTAAGATAAGGTGACAGAGAAATGTAAAGAGAGAAAAGTATATAAAAAGAAAGAAATGTAAAGCTGAAGAGATAAAAAAATGTAAAGACAGAGAATTGTATATAAAGAGAAAGACATTTAAAGAGGAAGAGGTAAAAAAATGCATAGAAAGAGAGTGAGAAATGGAAAGAAATAAAAAATAGAGGAATGTATAAAAGAGAAATGTTTAGCAAGGGAGATGGAGAAATGTGTAGAAAGAAAAATGTAGAGATATGGAGATAGAGAAACTTGTAGATAGAGAAATGTGTAAAGAGGGAGATAAAGAAATGTACAGATAGATAAATGTTTAGATAGAGAGATAGAGAATTATATAGTTAGAAAAAGGTATAGATAGGGTGATAGAGAATAGGTATAGAGAAAGGGGTAGAAAAATGCATAGAAAGAGAGAGCGAGAGAGAGAGAGAAAAGTGTACATGTATAGCTAGAGAAAAGTTTAGATAGGGAGATAGAGAAATGGATAAATAGATTTTATTTTGGATAGGGAGAAAGAGAAATGTATAGTTAGAGAAATCTTTAGATAGGGAGATAGAGAAATGTGTATATAGATGAATGTTTCGATAGGGAGATAGAGAAATATGTAGATAGATACATGTTGAGATAGGTAGATAGAGATATGTGTATATAGAGAAATGTTTAAATAGGGAGAAATGTATAATAGATATATGGAAAGAAAGAGTAATGTAAAGCGAGAAATGTATTGAAAGAGATAAATATAAAGATGAAGTGAAAGAGAAATGAATGGAAAAACAGAAATGTAAAGATGAATAGATTGGGACATGTAAAGATAAAGAAATGTATATAAAGAGAAAAAACTAAATATGAAAAGATAAAGAAATGCATAGAAAGAGATAGAAATGTAAATATGAAGAAATAAAGAAATGCATAGAAAGAGAAATGTAAAGATGAAGAGATAGAGAAATGCACAAAAAAGAGACAGAGAGAGAAATGTAAAGATGAAGAGATAGAGAAATTCATAGAAAGAAAATAAGTGTCACAAGCTGCCGTCGTGGCTTGTTACTCTCTCGCGTCCCAGCTACTGCTCCTTTTCCATGACGCCCTGTTCTCCGGCCGCAACCCCAGACTATTCCCTCTGTTGCCGGGAAACCTAGATGCCAAACTGGGATGGTGCTTGCGGTTGCTTGTTGATCAAGACGCCAGGCTGGTGCACATACTCCTTGGAATCAAGCTTTTGCCTGTCTGTGACCACTGTCTCTGCTGGAATACCTGCTACCATCTACATTTTGCTCACTGCTGGTATATAACCCAGAACAGTGTTCCAGCCATAAAGGGACATTTGCAGCAAACTGCAGTCATCTCTAGTCCAATCTCTGTCTGCGGCCCGCCGCCTTTGCAGCATTACCACCTAGTGGCCTCCGTTTGCTTCCAGCTCATCTTGGCACCAGTGCCGCAACTCTGTCTGCAAGGCCACACCTTGGCCCTTTAAGGCCACAACCCAGCCCTCAAGGCCGTACTTCAGTTTAAGGGTTGCACCTCTGCCCTCAAGGCCACAACTCGGCCCTTAAGGCCTCACCTCAGCACAGTGTCACACCTCAGCACTCAAGGTCGCATCTCGGTCTCATCTTGTCATCAGTGCAGCACCCTGGCTCTCAAAGCTGCACCTCAGCTGTCAAAGCCACAACTCGGCTTCCTAAACCGCCTCCTGCCACCAAAGCTGTACCTTGTCATCTGAACCACCATGAGCTGCATAACATCTTGTGGTCATCAGGTTCACCGTGTAAGCCCCTACTGTTCCGAGTTTAAGACCAGGCGTCAACCTAAGTACCGGTGAGCGTGACCAGCTGTAAGGGAACAGCGGGTGGCTGTTATTGGCAGAAGAATTCACCAGAGTGACTCTAGGGGTCTTACACAGTGATTCCTAGGCGAACGTAACAATAAGAGGTAGAGAAATGTATAGATAAGGAAAAACAGAAATGTAAAGCTAGAGACATGTATAGATAGGAACATAGAGAATAGTTTAAATAAGGAGATAGAGAAGTGTATAGCTAGAGATATGTATACACAGGGAGAAAGAGAAATGTATAAATAGAGAGATAAAAAAAAGTGTAGGTAGAGAAATGTGAAGATAGGGAGCTAGAGAAATGTATAGATAAAGAAATATATAGATAGAGAAAAGTGTAGATAGAGAAATGTTAAGATAAGGTGACAGAGAAATGTAAAGAGAGAAAAGTATATAAAAAGAAAGAAATGTAAAGCTGAAGAGATAAAAAAATGTAAAGACAGAGAATTGTATATAAAGAGAAAGACATTTAAAGAAGAAGAGGTAAAAAAATGCATAGAAAGAGAGTGAGAAATGGAAAGAAATAAAAAAAAATAGAGGAATGTATAAAAGAGAAATGTTTAGCAAGGGAGATGGAGAAATGTGTAGAAAGATAAATGTAGAGATATGGAGATAGAGAAACTTGTAGATAGAGAAATGTGTAAAGAGGGAGATAAAGAAATGTACAGATAGATAAATGTTTAGATAGAGAGATAGAGAATTATATAGTTAGAAAAAGGTATAGATAGGGTGATAGAGAATAGGTATAGAGAAAGGGGTAGAAAAATGCATAGAAAGAGAGAGCGAGAGAGAGAGAGAAAAGTGTACATGTATAGCTAGAGAAAAGTTTAGATAGGGAGATAGAGAAATGGATAAATAGATTTTATTTTAGATAAGGAGATAGAGAAATGTATAGTTAGAGAAATCTTTAGAAAGGGAGATAGAGAAATGTGTAGATAGATGAATGTTTAGATAGGGAGATAGAGATATGTGTATATAGAGAAATGTTTAAATAGGGAGAAATGTATAATAGATATATGGAAAGAAAGAGAAATGTAAAGCGAGAAATGTATTGAAAGAGATAAATATAAAGATGAAGTGAAAGAGAAATGAATGGAAAAACAGAAATGTAAAGATGAAGAGATTGGGACATGTAAAGATAAAGAAATGTATATAAAGAGAAAAAACTAAATATGAAAAGATAAAGAAATGCATAGAAAGAGATAGAAATGTAAATATGAAGAAATAAAGAAATGCATAGAAAGAGAAATGTAAAGATGAAGAGATAGAGAAATGCACAAAAAAGAGACAGAGAGAGAAATGTAAAGATGAAGAGATAGAGAAATTCATAGAAAGAAAATAAGTGTCACAAGCTGCCGTCGTGGCTTGTTACTCTCTCGCGTCCCAGCTACCGCTCCTTTTCCAGGACGCCCTGTTCTCCGGCCGCAACCCCAGACTATTCCCTCTGTTGCCGGGAAACCTAGATGCCAAACTGGGATGGTGCTTGCGGTTGCTTGTTGATCAAGACGCCAGGCTGGTGCACATACTCCTTGGAATCAAGCTTTTGCCTGTCTGTGACCACTGTCTCTGCTGTAATACCTGCTACCATCTACATTTTGCTCACTGCTGGTATATAACCCAGAACAGTGTTCCAGCCATAAAGGGACATTTGCAGCAAACTGCAGTCATCTCTAGTCCAATCTCTGTCTGCGGCCCGCCGCCTTTGCAGCATTACCACCTAGTGGCCTCCATTTGCTTCCAGCTCATCTTGGCACCAGCTCCACAACTCTGTCTGCAAGGCCACACCTTGGCCCTTTAAGGCCACAACCCAGCCCTCAAGGCCGCACTTCAGTGTAAGGGTTGCACCTCTGCCCTCAAGGCCACAACTCGGCCCTTAAGGCCTCACCTCAGCACAGTGTCACACCTCAGCACTCAAGGTCGCACCTCGGTCGCATCTTGTCATCAGTTGAGCACCCTGGCTCTCAAAGCCGCACCTCAGCTGTCAAAGTCACAACTCGGCTTCCTAAACCGCCTCCTGCCACCAAAGCTGTACCTTCTCATCTGAACCACCATGAGCTGCATAACATCTTGTGGTCATCAGGTTCACCGTGTAAGCCCCTACTGTTCCGAGTTTAAGACCAGGCGGCCACCTAAGTACCGGTGAGCGTGACCAGCTCTAAGGGAACAGCGGGTGGCTGTTATTGGCAGAAGAATTCACCAGAGTGACTCTAGGGGTCTTACACAGTGATTCCTAGGCTAACATAACAATAAGAGGTAGAGAAATTTATAGATAAGGAGAAACCGAAATGTAAAGCTAGAGACATGTATAGATAGGAACATAGAGAATAGTTTAAATAAGGAGATAGAGAAGTGTATAGCTAGAGATATGTATACACAGGGAGAAAGAGAAATGTATAAATAGAGAGATAAAAAAAAGTGTAGGTAGAGAAATGTGAAGATAGGGAGCTAGAGAAATGTATAGATAAAGAAATATATAGATAGAGAAAAGTGTAGATAGAGAAATGTTAAGATAAGGTGACAGAGAAATGTAAAGAGAGAAAAGTATATAAAAAGAAAGAAATGTAAAGCTGAAGAGATAAAAAAATGTAAAGACAGAGATTTGTATATAAAGAGAAAGAGACATTTAAAGAGGAAGAGGTAAAAAAATGCATAGAAAGAGAGTGAGAAATGGAAAGAAATAAAAAAAAATAGAGGAATGTATAAAAGAGAAATGTTTAGCAAGGGAGATGGAGAAATGTGTAGAAAGAAAAATGTAGAGATATGGAGATAGAGAAACTTGTAGATAGAGAAATGTGTAAAGAGGGAGATAAAGAAATGTACAGATAGATAAATGTTTAGATAGAGAGATAGAGAATTATATAGTTAGAAAAAGGGATAGATAGGGTGATAGAGAATAGGTATAGAGAAAGGGGTAGAAAAATGCATAGAAAGAGAGAGCGAGAGAGAGAGAGAAAAGTGTACATGTATAGCTAGAGAAAAGTTTAGATAGGGAGATAGAGAAATGGATAAATAGATTTTATTTTAGATAAGGAGATAGAGAAATGTATAGTTAGAGAAATCTTTAGATAGGGAGATAGAGAAATGTGTAGATAGATGAATGTTTAGATAGGGAGATAGAGATATGTGTATATAGAGAAATGTTTAAATAGGGAGAAATGTATAATAGATATATGGAAAGAAAGAGAAATGTAAAGCGAGAAATGTATTGAAAGAGATAAATATAAAGATGAAGTGAAAGAGAAATGAATGGAAAAACAGAAATGTAAAGATGAAGAGATTGGGACATGTAAAGATAAAGAAATGTATATAAAGAGAAAAAACTAAATATGAAAAGATAAAGAAATGCATAGAAAGAGATAGAAATGTAAATATGAAGAAATAAAGAAATGCATAGAAAGAGAAATGTAAAGATGAAGAGATAGAGAAATGCACAAAAAAGAGACAGAGAGAGAAATGTAAAGATGAAGAGATAGAGAAATTCATAGAAAGAAAATAAGTGTCACAAGCTGCCGTCGTGGCTTGTTACTCTCTCGCGTCCCAGCTACCGCTCCTTTTCCAGGACGCCCTGTTCTCCGGCCGCAACCCCAGACTATTCCCTCTGTTGCCGGGAAACCTAGATGCCAACCTGGGATGGTGCTTGCGGTTGCTTGTTGATCAAGACGCCAGGCTGGTGCACATACTCCTTGGAATCAAGCTTTTGCCTGTCTGTGACCACTGTCTCTGCTGTAATACCTGCTACCATCTACATTTTGCTCACTGCTGGTATATAACCCAGAACAGTGTTCCAGCCATAAAGGGACATTTGCAGCAAACTGCAGTCATCTCTAGTCCAATCTCTGTCTGCGGCCCGCCGCCTTTGCAGCATTACCACCTAGTGGCCTCCGTTTGCTTCCAGCTCATCTTGGCACCAGTTCCGCAACTCTGTCTGCAAGGCCACACCTTGGCCCTTTAAGGCCACAACCCAGCCCTCAAGGCCGCACTTCAGTGTAAGGGTTGCACCTTTGCCCTCAAGGCCACAACTCGGCCCTTAAGGCCTCACCTCAGCACAGTGTCACACCTCAGCACTCAAGGTCGCACCTCGGTCGCATCTTGTCATCAGTTGAGCACCCTGGCTCTCAAAGCCGCACCTCAGCTGTCAAAGTCACAACTCGGCTTCCTAAACCGCCTCCTGCCACCAAAGCTGTACCTTCTCATCTGAACCACCATGAGCTGCATAACATCTTGTGGTCATCAGGTTCACCGTGTAAGCCCCTACTGTTCCGAGTTTAAGACCAGGCGGCCACCTAAGTACCGGTGAGCGTGACCAGCTCTAAGGGAACAGCGGGTGGCTGTTATTGGCAGAAGAATTCACCAGAGTGACTCTAGGGGTCTTACACAGTGATTCCTAGGCTAACATAACAATAAGAGGTAGAGAAATTTATAGATAAGGAGAAACCGAAATGTAAAGCTAGAGACATGTATAGATAGGAACATAGAGAATAGTTTAGATAAGGAGATAGAGAAGTGTATAGCTAGAGATATGTATACACAGGGAGAAAGAGAAATGTATAAATAGAGAGATAAAAAAAAGTGTAGGTAGAGAAATGTGAAGATAGGGAGCTAGAGAAATGTATAGATAAAGAAATATATAGATAGAGAAAAGTGTAGATAGAGAAATGTTAAGATAAGGTGACAGAGAAATGTAAAGAGAGAAAAGTATATAAAAAGAAAGAAATGTAAAGCTGAAGAGATAAAAAAATGTAAAGACAGAGATTTGTATATAAAGAGAAAGAGACATTTAAAGAGGAAGAGGTAAAAAAATGCATAGAAAGAGAGTGAGAAATGGAAAGAAATAAAAAAAAATAGAAGAATGTATAAAAGAGAAATGTTTAGCAAGGGAGATGGAGAAATGTGTAGAAAGAAAAATGTAGAGATATGGAGATAGAGAAACTTGTAGATAGAGAAATGTTTAAAGAGGGAGATAAAGAAATGTACAGATAGATAAATGTTTAGATAGAGAGATAGAGAATTATATAGTTAGAAAAAGGTATAGATAGGGTGATAGAGAATAGGTATAGAGAAAGGGGTAGAAAAATGCATAGAAAGAGAGAGTGAGAGAGAGAGAGAGAAAAGTGTACATGTATAGCTAGAGAAAAGTTTAGATAGGGAGATAGAGAAATGGATAAATAGATTTTATTTTAGATAAGGAGATAGAGAAATGTATAGTTAGAGAAATCTTTAGATAGGGAGATAGAGAAATGTGTAGATAGATGAATGTTTAGATAGGGAGATAGAGAAATATGTAGATAAATACATGTTGAGATAGGGAGATAGAGATATGTGTATATAGAGAAATGTTTAAATAGGGAGAAATGTATAATAGATATATGGAAAGAAAGAGAAATGTAAAGCGAGAAATGTATTGAAAGAGATAAATATAAAGATGAAGTGAAAGAGAAATGAATGGAAAAACAGAAATGTAAAGATGAAGAGATTGGGACATGTAAAGATAAAGAAATGTATATAAAGAGAAAAAACTAAATATGAAAAGATAAAGAAATGCATAGAAAGAGATAGAAATGTAAATATGAAGAAATAAAGAAATGCATAGAAAGAGAAATGTAAAGATGAAGAGATAGAGAAATGCACAAAAAAGAGACAGAGAGAGAAATGTAAAGATGAAGAGATAGAGAAATTCATAGAAAGAAAATAAGCGTCACAAGCTGCCGTCGTGGCTTGTTACTCTCTCGCGTCCCAGCTACCGCTCCTTTTCCAGGACGCCCTGTTCTCTGGCCGCAACCCCAGACTATTCCCTCTGTTGCCGGGAAACCTAGATGCCAAACTGGGATGGTGCTTGCGGTTGGTTGTTGATCAAGATGCCAGGCTGGTGCACATACTCCTTGGAATCAAGCTTTTGCCTGTCTGTGACCACTGTCTCTGCTGTAATACCTGCTACCATCTACATTTTGCTCACTGCTGGTATATAACCCAGAACAGTGTTCCAGCCATAAAGGGACATTTGCAGCAAACTGCAGTCATCTCTAGTCCAATCTCTGTCTGCGGCCCGCCGCCTTTGCAGCATTACCACCTAGTGGCCTCCGTTTGCTTCCAGCTCATCTTGGCACCAGTGCCGCAACTCTGTCTGCAAGGCCACACATTGGCCCTTTAAGGCCACAACCCAGCCCTCAAGGCCGTACTTCAGTTTAAGGGTTGCACCTCTGCCCTCAAGGCCACAACTCGGCCCTTAAGGCCTCACCTCAGCACAGTGTCACACCTCAGCACTCAAGGTCGCATCTCGGTCGCATCTTGTCATCAGTGCAGCACCCTGGCTCTCAAAGCTGCACCTCAGCTGTCAAAGCCACAACTCGGCTTCCTAAACCGCCTCCTGCCACCAAAGCTGTACCTTGTCATCTGAACCACCATGAGCTGCATAACATCTTGTGGTCATCAGGTTCACCGTGTAAGCCCCTACTGTTCCGAGTTTAAGACCAGGCGGCAACCTAAGTACCGGTGAGCGTGACCAGCTGTAAGGGAACAGCGGGTGGCTGTTATTGGCAGAAGAATTCACCAGAGTGACTCTAGGGGTCTTACACAGTGATTCCTAGGCGAACGTAACAATAAGAGGTAGAGAAATGTATAGATAAGGAAAAACAGAAATGTAAAGCTAGAGACATGTATAGATAGGAACATAGAGAATAGTTTAAATAAGGAGATAGAGAAGTGTATAGCTAGAGATATGTATACACAGGGAGAAAGAGAAATGTATAAATAGAGAGATAAAAAAAAGTGTAGGTAGAGAAATGTGAAGATAGGGAGCTAGAGAAATGTATAGATAAAGAAATATATAGATAGAGAAAAGTGTAGATAGAGAAATGTTAAGATAAGGTGACAGAGAAATGTAAAGAGAGAAAAGTATATAAAAAGAAAGAAATGTAAAGCTGAAGAGATAAAAAAATGTAAAGACAGAGAATTGTATATAAAGAGAAAGACATTTAAAGAAGAAGAGGTAAAAAAATGCATAGAAAGAGAGTGAGAAATGGAAAGAAATAAAAAAAAATAGAGGAATGTATAAAAGAGAAATGTTTAGCAAGGGAGATGGAGAAATGTGTAGAAAGAAAAATGTAGAGATATGGAGATAGAGAAACTTGTAGATAGAGAAATGTGTAAAGAGGGAGATAAAGAAATGTACAGATAGATAAATGTTTAGATAGAGAGATAGAGAATTATATAGTTAGAAAAAGGTATAGATAGAGGGTGATAGAGAATAGGTATAGAGAAAGGGGTAGAAAAATGCATAGAAAGAGAGAGCGAGAGAGAGAGAGAAAAGTGTACATGTATAGCTAGAGAAAAGTTTAGATAGGGAGATAGAGAAATGGATAAATAGATTTTATTTTAGATAGGGAGATAGAGAAATGTATAGTTAGAGAAATGTTTAGATAGGGAGATAGAGAAATGTGTAGATAGATGAATGTTTAGATAGGGAGATTGAGAAATATGTAGATAGATACATGTTGAGATAGGGAGATAGAGATATGTGTATATAGAGAAATGTTTAAATAGGGAGAAATGTATAATAGATATATGGAAAGAAAGAGAAATGTATTGAAAGAGATAAATATAAAGATGAAGTGAAAGAGAAATGAATGGAAAAACAGAAATGTAAAGATGAAGAGATTGGGACATGTAAAGATAAAGAAATGTATATAAAGAGAAAAAACTAAATATGAAAAGATAAAGAAATGCATAGAAAGAGATAGAAATGTAAATATGAAGAAATAAAGAAATGCATAGAAAGAGAAATGTAAAGATGAAGAGATAGAGAAATGCACAAAAAAGAGACAGAGAGAGAAATGTAAAGATGAAGAGATAGAGAAATTCATAGAAAGAAAATAAGTGTCACAAGCTGCCGTCGTGGCTTGTTACTCTCTCGCGTCCCAGCTACCGCTCCTTTTCCAGGACGCCCTGTTCTCCGGCCGCAACCCCAGACTATTCCCTCTGTTGCCGGGAAACCTAGATGCCAAACTGGGATGGTGCTTGCGGTTGCTTGTTGATCAAGATGCCAGGCTGGTGCACATACTCCTTGGAATCAAGCTTTTGCCTGTCTGTGACCACTGTCTCTGCTGTAATACCTGCTACCATCTACATTTTGCTCACTGCTGGTATATAACCCAGAACAGTGTTCCAGCCATAAAGGGACATTTGCAGCAAACTGCAGTCATCTCTAGTCCAATCTCTGTCTGCGGCCCGCCGCCTTTGCAGCATTACCACCTAGTGGCCTCCGTTTGCTTCCAGCTCATCTTGGCACCAGTTCCGCAACTCTGTCTGCAAGGCCACACCTTGGCCCTTTAAGGCCACAACCCAGCCCTCAAGGCCGCACTTCAGTGGAAGGGTTGCACCTCTGCCCTCAAGGCCACAACTCGGCCCTTAAGGCCTCACCTCAGCACAGTGTCACACCTCAGCACTCAAGGTCGCACCTCGGTCGCATCTTGTCATCAGTTGAGCACCCTGGCTCTCAAAGCCGCACCTCAGCTGTCAAAGTCACAACTCGGCTTCCTAAACCGCCTCCTGCCACCAAAGCTGTACCTTCTCATCTGAACCACCATGAGCTGCATAACATCTTGTGGTCATCAGGTTCACCGTGTAAGCCCCTACTGTTCCGAGTTTAAGACCAGGCGGCCACCTAAGTACCGGTGAGCGTGACCAGCTCTAAGGGAACAGCGGGTGGCTGTTATTGGCAGAAGAATTCACCAGAGTGACTCTAGGGGTCTTACACAGTGATTCCTAGGCTAACATAACAATAAGAGGTAGAGAAATTTATAGATAAGGAGAAACCGAAATGTAAAGCTAGAGACATGTATAGATAGGAACATAGAGAATAGTTTAGATAAGGAGATAGAGAAGTGTATAGCTAGAGATATGTATACACAGGGAGAAAGAGAAATGTATAAATAGAGAGATAAAAAAAAGTGTAGGTAGAGAAATGTGAAGATAGGGAGCTAGAGAAATGTATAGATAAAGAAATATATAGATAGAGAAAAGTGTAGATAGAGAAATGTTAAGATAAGGTGACAGAGAAATGTAAAGAGAGAAAAGTATATAAAAAGAAAGAAATGTAAAGCTGAAGAGATAAAAAAATGTAAAGACAGAGATTTGTATATAAAGAGAAAGAGACATTTAAAGAGGAAGAGGTAAAAAAATGCATAGAAAGAGAGTGAGAAATGGAAAGAAATAAAAAAAAATAGAGGAATGTATAAAAGAGAAATGTTTAGCAAGGGAGATGGAGAAATGTGTAGAAAGAAAAATGTAGAGATATGGAGATAGAGAAACTTGTAGATAGAGAAATGTTTAAAGAGGGAGATAAAGAAATGTACAGATAGATAATTGTTTAGAAAGAGATTTAGAGAATTATATAGTTAGAAAAAGGTATAGATAGGGTGATAGAGAATAGGTATAGAGAAAGGGGTAGAAAAATGCATAGAAAGAGAGAGTGAGAGAGAGAGAGAGAAAAGTGTACATGTATAGCTAGAGAAAAGTTTAGATAGGGAGATAGAGAAATGGATAAATAGATTTTATTTTAGATAAGGAGATAGAGAAATGTATAGTTAGAGAAATCTTTAGATAGGGAGATAGAGAAATGTGTAGATAGATGAATGTTTAGATAGGGAGATAGAGAAATATGTAGATAAATACATGTTGAGATAGGGAGATAGAGATATGTGTATATAGAGAAATGTTTAAATAGGGAGAAATGTATAATAGATATATGGAAAGAAAGAGAAATGTAAAGCGAGAAATGTATTGAAAGAGATAAATATAAAGATGAAGTGAAAGAGAAATGAATGGAAAAACAGAAATGTAAAGATGAAGAGATTGGGACATGTAAAGATAAAGAAATGTATATAAAGAGAAAAAACTAAATATGAAAAGATAAAGAAATGCATAGAAAGAGATAGAAATGTAAATATGAAGAAATAAAGAAATGCATAGAAAGAGAAATGTAAAGATGAAGAGATAGAGAAATGCACAAAAAAGAGACAGAGAGAGAAATGTAAAGATGAAGAGATAGAGAAATTCATAGAAAGAAAATAAGCGTCACAAGCTGCCGTCGTGGCTTGTTACTCTCTCGCGTCCCAGCTACCGCTCCTTTTCCAGGACGCCCTGTTCTCTGGCCGCAACCCCAGACTATTCCCTCTGTTGCCGGGAAACCTAGATGCCAAACTGGGATGGTGCTTGCGGTTGCTTGTTGATCAAGACGCCAGGCTGGTGCACATACTCCTTGGAATCAAGCTTTTGCCTGTCTGTGACCACTGTCTCTGCTGTAATACCTGCTACCATCTACATTTTGCTCACTGCTGGTATATAACCCAGAACAGTGTTCCAGCCATAAAGGGACATTTGCAGCAAACTGCAGTCATCTCTAGTCCAATCTCTGTCTGCGGCCCGCCGCCTTTGCAGCATTACCACCTAGTGGCCTCCGTTTGCTTCCAGCTCATCTTGGCACCAGTGCCGCAACTCTGTCTGCAAGGCCACACCTTGGCCCTTTAAGGCCACAACCCAGCCCTCAAGGCCGTACTTCAGTTTAAGGGTTGCACCTCTGCCCTCAAGGCCACAACTCGGCCCTTAAGGCCTCACCTCAGCACAGTGTCACACCTCAGCACTCAAGGTCGCATCTCGGTCGCATCTTGTCATCAGTGCAGCACCCTGGCTCTCAAAGCTGCACCTCAGCTGTCAAAGCCACAACTCGGCTTCCTAAACCGCCTCCTGCCACCAAAGCTGTACCTTGTCATCTGAACCACCATGAGCTGCATAACATCTTGTGGTCATCAGGTTCACCGTGTAAGCCCCTACTGTTCCGAGTTTAAGACCAGGCGGCAACCTAAGTACCGGTGAGCGTGACCAGCTGTAAGGGAACAGCGGGTGGCTGTTATTGGCAGAAGAATTCACCAGAGTGACTCTAGGGGTCTTACACAGTGATTCCTAGGCGAACGTAACAATAAGAGGTAGAGAAATGTATAGATAAGGAGAAACAGAAATGTAAAGCTAGAGACATGTATAGATAGGAACATAGAGAATAGTTTAAATAAGGAGATAGAGAAGTGTATAGCTAGAGATATGCATACACAGGGAGAAAGAGAAATGTATAAATAGAGAGATAAAAAAAAGTGTAGGTAGAGAAATGTGAAGATAGGGAGCTAGAGAAATGTATAGATAAAGAAATATATAGATAGAGAAAAGTGTAGATAGAGAAATGTTAAGATAAGGTGACAGAGAAATGTAAAGAGAGAAAAGTATATAAAAAGAAAGAAATGTAAAGCTGAAGAGATAAAAAAATGTAAAGACAGAGAATTGTATATAAAGAGAAAGACATTTAAAGAAGAAGAGGTAAAAAAATGAATAGAAAGACAGTGAGAAATGGAAAGAAATAAAAAAAAATAGAGGAATGTATAAAAGAGAAATGTTTAGCAAGGGAGATGGAGAAATGTGTAGAAAGAAAAATGTAGAGATATGGAGATAGAGAAACTTGTAGATAGAGAAATGTGTAAAGAGGGAGATAAAGAAATGTACAGATAGATAAATGTTTAGATAGAGAGATAGAGAATTATATAGTTAGAAAAAGGTATAGATAGAGGGTGATAGAGAATAGGTATAGAGAAAGGGGTAGAAAAATGCATAGAAAGAGAGAGCGAGAGAGAGAGAGAGAGAAAAGTGTACATGTATAGCTAGAGAAAAGTTTAGATAGGGAGATAGAGAAATGGATAAATAGATTTTATTTTAGATAGGGAGATAGAGAAATGTATAGTTAGAGAAATGTTTAGATAGGGAGATAGAGAAATGTGTAGATAGATGAATGTTTAGATAGGGAGATTGAGAAATATGTAGATAGATACATGTTGAGATAGGGAGATAGAGATATGTGTATATAGAGAAATGTTTAAATAGGGAGAAATGTATAATAGATATATGGAAAGAAAGAGAAATGTATTGAAAGAGATAAATATAAAGATGAAGTGAAAGAGAAATGAATGGAAAAACAGAAATGTAAAGATGAAGAGATTGGGACATGTAAAGATAAAGAAATGTATATAAAGAGAAAAAACTAAATATGAAAAGATAAAGAAATGCATAGAAAGAGATAGAAATGTAAATATGAAGAAATAAAGAAATGCATAGAAAGAGAAATGTAAAGATGAAGAGATAGAGAAATGCACAAAAAAGAGACAGAGAGAGAAATGTAAAGATGAAGAGATAGAGAAATTCATAGAAAGAAAATAAGTGTCACAAGCTGCCGTCGTGGCTTGTTACTCTCTCGCGTCCCAGCTACCGCTCCTTTTCCAGGACGCCCTGTTCTCCGGCCGCAACCCCAGACTATTCCCTCTGTTGCCGGGAAACCTAGATGCCAAACTGGGATGGTGCTTGCGGTTGCTTGTTGATCAAGACGCCAGGCTGGTGCACATACTCCTTGGAATCAAGCTTTTGCCTGTCTGTGACCACTGTCTCTGCTGTTATACCTGCTACCATCTACATTTTGCTCACTGCTGGTATATAACCCAGAACAGTGTTCCAGCCATAAAGGGACATTTGCAGCAAACTGCAGTCATCTCTAGTCCAATCTCTGTCTGCGGCCCGCCGCCTTTGCAGCATTACCACCTAGTGGCCTCCGTTTGCTTCCAGCTCATCTTGGCACCAGTTCCGCAACTCTGTCTGCAAGGCCACACCTTGGCCCTTTAAGGCCACAACCCAGCCCTCAAGGCCGCACTTCAGTGGAAGGGTTGCACCTCTGCCCTCAAGGCCACAACTCGGCCCTTAAGGCCTCACCTCAGCACAGTGTCACACCTCAGCACTCAAGGTCGCACCTCGGTCGCATCTTGTCATCAGTTGAGCACCCTGGCTCTCAAAGCCGCACCTCAGCTGTCAAAGTCACAACTCGGCTTCCTAAACCGCCTCCTGCCACCAAAGCTGTACCTTCTCATCTGAACCACCATGAGCTGCATAACATCTTGTGGTCATCAGGTTCACCGTGTAAGCCCCTACTGTTCCGAGTTTAAGACCAGGCGGCCACCTAAGTACCGGTGAGCGTGACCAGCTCTAAGGGAACAGCGGGTGGCTGTTATTGGCAGAAGAATTCACCAGAGTGACTCTAGGGGTCTTACACAGTGATTCCTAGGCTAACATAACAATAAGAGGTAGAGAAATTTATAGATAAGGAGAAACCGAAATGTAAAGCTAGAGACATGTATAGATAGGAACATAGAGAATAGTTTAGATAAGGAGATAGAGAAGTGTATAGCTAGAGATATGTATACACAGGGAGAAAGAGAAATGTATAAATAGAGAGATAAAAAAAAGTGTAGGTAGAGAAATGTGAAGATAGGGAGCTAGAGAAATGTATAGATAAAGAAATATATAGATAGAGAAAAGTGTAGATAGAGAAATGTTAAGATAAGGTGACAGAGAAATGTAAAGAGAGAAAAGTATATAAAAAGAAAGAAATGTAAAGCTGAAGAGATAAAAAAATGTAAAGACAGAGATTTGTATATAAAGAGAAAGAGACATTTAAAGAGGAAGAGGTAAAAAAATGCATAGAAAGAGAGTGAGAAATGGAAAGAAATAAAAAAAAATAGAGGAATGTATAAAAGAGAAATGTTTAGCAAGGGAGATGGAGAAATGTGTAGAAAGAAAAATGTAGAGATATGGAGATAGAGAAACTTGTAGATAGAGAAATGTTTAAAGAGGGAGATAAAGAAATGTACAGATAGATAATTGTTTAGAAAGAGATTTAGAGAATTATATAGTTAGAAAAAGGTATAGATAGGGTGATAGAGAATAGGTATAGAGAAAGGGGTAGAAAAATGCATAGAAAGAGAGAGTGAGAGAGAGAGAGAGAAAAGTGTACATGTATAGCTAGAGAAAAGTTTAGATAGGGAGATAGAGAAATGGATAAATAGATTTTATTTTAGATAAGGAGATAGAGAAATGTATAGTTAGAGAAATCTTTAGATAGGGAGATAGAGAAATGTGTAGATAGATGAATGTTTAGATAGGGAGATAGAGAAATATGTAGATAAATACATGTTGAGATAGGGAGATAGAGATATGTGTATATAGAGAAATGTTTAAATAGGGAGAAATGTATAATAGATATATGGAAAGAAAGAGAAATGTAAAGCGAGAAATGTATTGAAAGAGATAAATATAAAGATGAAGTGAAAGAGAAATGAATGGAAAAACAGAAATGTAAAGATGAAGAGATTGGGACATGTAAAGATAAAGAAATGTATATAAAGAGAAAAAACTAAATATGAAAAGATAAAGAAATGCATAGAAAGAGATAGAAATGTAAATATGAAGAAATAAAGAAATGCATAGAAAGAGAAATGTAAAGATGAAGAGATAGAGAAATGCACAAAAAAGAGACAGAGAGAGAAATGTAAAGATGAAGAGATAGAGAAATTCATAGAAAGAAAATAAGTGTCACAAGCTGCCGTCGTGGCTTGTTACTCTCTCGCGTCCCAGCTACCGCTCCTTTTCCAGGACGCCCTGTTCTCTGGCCGCAACCCCAGACTATTCCCTCTGTTGCCGGGAAACCTAGATGCCAAACTGGGATGGTGCTTGCGGTTGCTTGTTGATCAAGACGCCAGGCTGGTGCACATACTCCTTGGAATCAAGCTTTTGCCTGTCTGTGACCACTGTCTCTGCTGTAATACCTGCTACCATCTACATTTTGCTCACTGCTGGTATATAACCCAGAACAGTGTTCCAGCCATAAAGGGACATTTGCAGCAAACTGCAGTCATCTCTAGTCCAATCTCTGTCTGCGGCCCGCCGCCTTTGCAGCATTACCACCTAGTGGCCTCCGTTTGCTTCCAGCTCATCTTGGCACCAGTGCCGCAACTCTGTCTGCAAGGCCACACCTTGGCCCTTTAAGGCCACAACCCAGCCCTCAAGGCCGTACTTCAGTTTAAGGGTTGCACCTCTGCCCTCAAGGCCACAACTCGGCCCTTAAGGCCTCACCTCAGCACAGTGTCACACCTCAGCACTCAAGGTCGCATCTCGGTCGCATCTTGTCATCAGTGCAGCACCCTGGCTCTCAAAGCTGCACCTCAGCTGTCAAAGCCACAACTCGGCTTCCTAAACCGCCTCCTGCCACCAAAGCTGTACCTTGTCATCTGAACCACCATGAGCTGCATAACATCTTGTGGTCATCAGGTTCACCGTGTAAGCCCCTACTGTTCCGAGTTTAAGACCAGGCGGCAACCTAAGTACCGGTGAGCGTGACCAGCTGTAAGGGAACAGCGGGTGGCTGTTATTGGCAGAAGAATTCACCAGAGTGACTCTAGGGGTCTTACACAGTGATTCCTAGGCGAACGTAACAATAAGAGGTAGAGAAATGTATAGATAAGGAGAAACAGAAATGTAAAGCTAGAGACATGTATAGATAGGAACATAGAGAATAGTTTAAATAAGGAGATAGAGAAGTGTATAGCTAGAGATATGCATACACAGGGAGAAAGAGAAATGTATAAATAGAGAGATAAAAAAAAGTGTAGGTAGAGAAATGTGAAGATAGGGAGCTAGAGAAATGTATAGATAAAGAAATATATAGATAGAGAAAAGTGTAGATAGAGAAATGTTAAGATAAGGTGACAGAGAAATGTAAAGAGAGAAAAGTATATAAAAAGAAAGAAATGTAAAGCTGAAGAGATAAAAAAATGTAAAGACAGAGAATTGTATATAAAGAGAAAGACATTTAAAGAAGAAGAGGTAAAAAAATGCATAGAAAGAGAGTGAGAAATGGAAAGAAATAAAAAAAAATAGAGGAATGTATAAAAGAGAAATGTTTAGCAAGGGAGATGGAGAAATGTGTAGAAAGAAAAATGTAGAGATATGGAGATAGAGAAACTTGTAGATAGAGAAATGTGTAAAGAGGGAGATAAAGAAATGTACAGATAGATAAATGTTTAGATAGAGAGATAGAGAATTATATAGTTAGAAAAAGGTATAGATAGGGTGATAGAGAATAGGTATAGAGAAAGGGGTAGAAAAATGCATAGAAAGAGAGAGCGAGAGAGAGAGAGAAAAGTGTACATGTATAGCTAGAGAAAAGTTTAGATAGGGAGATAGAGAAATGGATAAATAGATTTTATTTTGGATAGGGAGATATAGAAATGTATAGTTAGAGAAATCTTTAGATAGGGAGATAGAGAAATGTGTATATAGATGAATGTTTCGATAGGGAGATAGAGAAATATGTAGATAGATACATGTTGAGATAGGTAGATAGAGATATGTGTATATAGAGAAATGTTTAAATAGGGAGAAATGTATAATAGATATATGGAAAGAAAGAGTAATGTAAAGCGAGAAATGAATTGAAAGAGATAAATATAAAGATGAAGTGAAAGAGAAATGAATGGAAAAACAGAAATGTAAAGATGAAGAGATTGGGACATGTAAAGATAAAGAAATGTATATAAAGAGAAAAAACTAAATATGAAAAGATAAAGAAATGCATAGAAAGAGATAGAAATGTAAATATGAAGAAATAAAGAAATGCATAGAAAGAGAAATGTAAAGATGAAGAGATAGAGAAATGCACAAAAAAGAGACAGAGAGAGAAATGTAAAGATGAAGAGATAGAGAAATTCATAGAAAGAAAATAAGTGTCACAAGCTGCCGTCGTGGCTTGTTACTCTCTCGCGTCCCAGCTACTGCTCCTTTTCCAGGACGCCCTGTTCTCCGGCCGCAACCCCAGACTATTCCCTCTGTTGCCGGGAAACCTAGATGCCAAACTGGGATGGTGCTTGCGGTTGCTTGTTGATCAAGACGCCAGGCTGGTGCACATACTCCTTGGAATCAAGCTTTTGCCTGTCTGTGACCACTGTCTCTGCTGGAATACCTGCTACCATCTACATTTTGCTCACTGCTGGTATATAACCCAGAACAGTGTTCCAGCCATAAAGGGACATTTGCAGCAAACTGCAGTCATCTCTAGTCCAATCTCTGTCTGCGGCCCGCCGCCTTTGCAGCATTACCACCTAGTGGCCTCCGTTTGCTTCCAGCTCATCTTGGCACCAGTGGCGCAACTCTGTCTGAAGGCCACACCTTGGCCCTTTAAGGCCACAACCCAGCCCTCAAGGCCGCACTTCAGTGTAAGGGTTGCACCTCTGCCCTCAAGGCCACAACTCGGCCCTTAAGGCCTCACCTCAGCACAGTGTCACACCTCAGCACTCAAGGTCGCATCTCGGTCGCATCTTGTCATCAGTGCAGCACCCTGGCTCTCAAAGCTGCACCTCAGCTGTCAAAGCCACAACTCGGCTTCCTAAACCGCCTCCTGCCACCAAAGCTGTACCTTGTCATCTGAACCACCATGAGCTGCATAACATCTTGTGGTCATCAGGTTCACCGTGTAAGCCCCTACTGTTCCGAGTTTAAGACCAGGCGGCAACCTAAGTACCGGTGAGCGTGACCAGCTGTAAGGGAACAGCGGGTGGCTGTTATTGGCAGAAGAATTCACCAGAGTGACTCTAGGGGTCTTACACAGTGATTCCTAGGCGAACGTAACAATAAGAGGTAGAGAAATGTATAGATAAGGAGAAACAGAAATGTAAAGCTAGAGACATGTATAGATAGGAACATAGAGAATAGTTTAAATAAGGAGATAGAGAAGTGTATAGCTAGAGATATGTATACACAGGGAGAAAGAGAAATGTATAAATAGAGAGATAAAAAAAAGTGTAGGTAGAGAAATGTGAAGATAGGGAGCTAGAGAAATGTATAGATAAAGAAATATATAGATAGAGAAAAGTGTAGATAGAGAAATGTTAAGATAAGGTGACAGAGAAATGTAAAGAGAGAAAAGTATATAAAAAGAAAGAAATGTAAAGCTGAAGAGATAAAAAAATGTAAAGACAGAGAATTGTATATAAAGAGAAAGACATTTAAAGAAGAAGAGGTAAAAAAATGCATAGAAAGAGAGTGAGAAATGGAAAGAAATAAAAAAAAATAGAGGAATGTATAAAAGAGAAATGTTTAGCAAGGGAGATGGAGAAATGTGTAGAAAGAAAAATGTAGAGATATGGAGATAGAGAAACTTGTAGATAGAGAAATGTGTAAAGAGGGAGATAAAGAAATGTACAGATAGATAAATGTTTAGATAGAGAGATAGAGAATTATATAGTTAGAAAAAGGTATAGATAGGGTGATAGAGAATAGGTATAGAGAAAGGGGTAGAAAAATGCATAGAAAGAGAGAGCGAGAGAGAGAGAGAAAAGTGTACATGTATAGCTAGAGAAAAGTTTAGATAGGGAGATAGAGAAATGGATAAATAGATTTTATTTTGGATAGGGAGATAGAGAAATGTATAGTTAGAGAAATCTTTAGATAGGGAGATAGAGAAATGTGTATATAGATGAATGTTTCGATAGGGAGATAGAGAAATATGTAGATAGATACATGTTGAGATAGGTAGATAGAGATATGTGTATATAGAGAAATGTTTAAATAGGGAGAAATGTATAATAGATATATGGAAAGAAAGAGTAATGTAAAGCGAGAAATGTATTGAAAGAGATAAATATAAAGATGAAGTGAAAGAGAAATGAATGGAAAAACAGAAATGTAAAGATGAAGAGATTGGGACATGTAAAGATAAAGAAATGTATATAAAGAGAAAAAACTAAATATGAAAAGATAAAGAAATGCATAGAAAGAGATAGAAATGTAAATATGAAGAAATAAAGAAATGCATAGAAAGAGAAATGTAAAGATGAAGAGATAGAGAAATGCACAAAAAAGAGACAGAGAGAGAAATGTAAAGATGAAGAAATAGAGAAATTCATAGAAAGAAAATAAGTGTCACAAGCTGCCGTCGTGGCTTGTTACTCTCTCGCGTCCCAGCTACTGCTCCTTTTCCAGGACGCCCTGTTCTCCGGCCGCAACCCCAGACTATTCCCTCTGTTGCCGGGAAACCTAGATGCCAAACTGGGATGGTGCTTGCGGTTGCTTGTTGATCAAGACGCCAGGCTGGTGCACATACTGCTTGGAATCAAGCTTTTGCCTGTCTGTGACCACTGTCTCTGCTGGAATACCTGCTACCATCTACATTTTGCTCACTGCTGGTATATAACCCAGAACAGTGTTCCAGCCATAAAGGGACATTTGCAGCAAACTGCAGTCATCTCTAGTCCAATCTCTGTCTGCGGCCCGCCGCCTTTGCAGCATTACCACCTAGTGGCCTCCGTTTGCTTCCAGCTCATCTTGGCACCAGTGCCGCAACTCTGTCTGCAAGGCCACACCTTGGCCCTTTAAGGCCACAACCCAGCCCTCAAGGCCGCACTTCAGTGTAAGGGTTGCACCTCTGCCCTCAAGGCCACAACTCGGCCCTTAAGGCCTCACCTCAGCACAGTGTCACACCTCAGCACTCAAGGTCGCACCTCGGTCGCATCTTGTCATCAGTTGAGCACCCTGGCTTTCAAAGCCGCACCTCAGCTGTCAAAGTCACAACCCGGCTTCCGAAACCGCCTCCTGCCACCAAAGCTGTACCTTCTCATCGGAACCACCATGAGCTGCATAACATCTTGTGGTCATCAGGTTCACCGTGTAAGCCCCTACTGTTCCGAGTTTAAGACCAGGCGGCCATCTAAGTACCGGTGAGCGTGACCAGCTGTAAGGGAACAGCGGGTGGCTGTTATTGGCAGAAGAATTCACCAGAGTGACTCTAGGGGTCTTACACAGTGATTCCTAGGCGAACGTAACAATAAGAGGTAGAGAAATGTATAGATAAGGAGAAACAGAAATGTAAAGCTAGAGACATGTATAGATAGGAACATAGAGAATAGTTTAAATAAGGAGATAGAGAAGTGTATAGCTAGAGATATGTATACACAGGGAGAAAGAGAAATGTATAAATAGAGAGATAAAAAAAAGTGTAGGTAGAGAAATGTGAAGATAGGGAGCTAGAGAAATGTATAGATAAAGAAATATATAGATAGAGAAAAGTGTAGATTGAGAAATGTTAAGATAAGGTGACAGAGAAATGTAAAGAGAGAAAAGTATATAAAAAGAAAGAAATGTAAAGCTGAAGAGATAAGAAAATGTAAAGACAAAGATTTGTATATAAAGAGAAAGAGACATTTAAAGAGGAAGAGGTAAAAAAATGCATAGAAAGAGAGTGAGAAATGGAAAGAAATAAAAAAAAAATAGAGGAATGTATAAAAGAGAAATGTTTAGCAAGGGAGATGGAGAAATGTGTAGAAAGAAAAATGTAGAGATATGGAGATAGAGAAACTTGTAGATAGAGAAATGTTTAAAGAGGGAGATAAAGAAATGTACAGATAGATAAATGTTTAGATAGAGAGATAGAGAATTATATAGTTAGAAAAAGGTATAGATAGGGTGATAGAGAATAGGTATAGAGAAAGGGGTAGAAAAGTGCATAGAAAGAGAGAGTGAGAGAGAGAGAGAGAGAGAGAGAGAGAAAAGTGTACATGTATAGCTAGAGAAAAGTTTAGATAGGGAGATAGAGAAATGGATAAATAGATTTTATTTTAGATAGGGAGATAGAGAAATGTATAGTTAGAGAAATGTTTAGATAGGGAGATAGAGAAATATGTAGATATATACATGTTGAGATAGGGAGATAGAGATATGTGTATATAGAGAAATGTTTAAATAGGGAGAAATGTATAATAGATATATGGAAAGAAAGAGAAATGTAAAGCGAGAAATGTATTGAAAGAGATAAATATAAAGATGAAGTGAAAGAGAAATGAATGGAAAAACAGAAATGTAAAGATGAAGAGATTGGGACATGTAAAGATAAAGAAATGTAGATAAAGAGAAAAAACTAAATATGAAAAGATAAAGAAATGCATAGAAAGAGATAGAAATGTAAATATGAAGAAATAAAGAAATGCATAGAAAGAGAAATGTAAAGATGAAGAGATAGAGAAATGCACAAAAAAGAGACAGAGAGAGAAATGTAAAGATGAAGAGATAGAGAAATTCATAGAAAGAAAATAAGTGTCACAAGCTGCCGTCGTGGCTTGTTACTCTCTCGCGTCCCAGCTACCGCTCCTTTTCCAGGACGCCCTGTTCTCTGGCCGCAACCCCAGACTATTCCCTCTGTTGCCGGGAAACCTAGATGCCAAACTGGGATGGTGCTTGCGGTTGCTTGTTGATCAAGACGCCAGGCTGGTGCACATACTCCTTGGAATCAAGCTTTTGCCTGTCTGTGACCACTGTCTCTGCTGTAATACCTGCTACCATCTACATTTTGCTCACTGCTGGTATATAACCCAGAACAGTGTTCCAGCCATAAAGGGACATTTGCAGCAAACTGCAGTCATCTCTAGTCCAATCTCTGTCAGCGGCCCCCCGCATTTGCAGCATTACCACCTAGTGGCCTCCGTTTGCTTCCAGCTCATCTTGGCACCAGTGCCACAACTCTGTCTGCAAGGCCACACCTTGGCCCTTTAAGGCCACAACCCAGCCCTCAAGGCCGCACTTCAGTGTAAGGGTTGCACTTCTGCCCTCAAGGCCACAACTCGGCCCTTAAGGCCTCACCTCAGCACAGTGTCACACCTCAGCACTCAAGGTCGCACCTCGGTCGCATCTTGTCATCAGTTGAGCACCCTGGCTCTCAAAGCCGCACCTCAGCTGTCAAAGTCACAATTCGGCTTCCTAATCCGCCTCCTGCCACCAAAGCTGTACCTTCTCATCTGAACCACCATGAGCTGCATAACATCTTGTGGTCATCAGGTTCACCATGTAAGCCCCTACTGTTCCGAGTTTAAGACCAGGTTGCCATCTAAGTACCGGTGAGCGTGACCAGCTGTAAGGGAACAGCGGGTGGCTGTTATTGGCAGAAGAATTCACCAGAGTGACTCTAGGGGTCATACACAGTGATTCCTAGGCGAACGTAACAATAAGAGGTAGAGAAATGTATAGATAAGGAGAAACAGAAATGTAAAGCTAGAGACATGTATAGATAGGAACATAGAGAATAGTTTAAATAAGGAGATAGAGAAGTGTATAGCTAGAGATATGTATACACAGGGAGAAAGAGAAATGTATAAATAGAGAGATAAAAAAAGTGTAGGTAGAGAAATGTGAAGATAGGGAGCTAGAGAAATGTATAGATAAAGAAATATATAGATAGAGAAAAGTGTAGATAGAGAAATGTTAAGATAAGGTGACAGAGAAATGTAAAGAGAGAAAAGTATATAAAAAGAAAGAAATGTAAAGCTGAAGAGATAAAAAAATGTAAAGACAGAGAATTGTATATAAAGAGAAAGACATTTAAAGAGGAAGAGGTAAAAAAATGGGTGATAGAGAATAGGTATAGAGAAAGGGGTAGAAAAATGCATAGAAAGAGAGAGCGAGAGAGAGAGAGAAAAGTGTACATGTATAGCTAGAGAAAAGTTTAGATAGGGAGATAGAGAAATGGATAAATAGATTTTATTTTGGATAGGGAGATAGAGAAATGTATAGTTAGAGAAATCTTTAGATAGGGAGATAGAGAAATGTGTATATAGATGAATGTTTCGATAGGGAGATAGAGAAATATGTAGATAGATACATGTTGAGATAGGTAGATAGAGATATGTGTATATAGAGAAATGTTTAAATAGGGAGAAATGTATAATAGATATATGGAAAGAAAGAGTAATGTAAAGCGAGAAATGTATTGAAAGAGATAAATATAAAGATGAAGTGAAAGAGAAATGAATGGAAAAACAGAAATGTAAAGATGAAGAGATTGGGACATGTAAAGATAAAGAAATGTATATAAAGAGAAAAAACTAAATATGAAAAGATAAAGAAATGCATAGAAAGAGATAGAAATGTAAATATGAAGAAATAAAGAAATGCATAGAAAGAGAAATGTAAAGATGAAGAGATAGAGAAATGCACAAAAAAGAGACAGAGAGAGAAATGTAAAGATGAAGAAATAGAGAAATTCATAGAAAGAAAATAAGTGTCACAAGCTGCCGTCGTGGCTTGTTACTCTCTCGCGTCCCAGCTACTGCTCCTTTTCCAGGACGCCCTGTTCTCCGGCCGCAACCCCAGACTATTCCCTCTGTTGCCGGGAAACCTAGATGCCAAACTGGGATGGTGCTTGCGGTTGCTTGTTGATCAAGACGCCAGGCTGGTGCACATACTGCTTGGAATCAAGCTTTTGCCTGTCTGTGACCACTGTCTCTGCTGGAATACCTGCTACCATCTACATTTTGCTCACTGCTGGTATATAACCCAGAACAGTGTTCCAGCCATAAAGGGACATTTGCAGCAAACTGCAGTCATCTCTAGTCCAATCTCTGTCTGCGGCCCGCCGCCTTTGCAGCATTACCACCTAGTGGCCTCCGTTTGCTTCCAGCTCATCTTGGCACCAGTGCCGCAACTCTGTCTGCAAGGCCACACCTTGGCCCTTTAAGGCCACAACCCAGCCCTCAAGGCCGCACTTCAGTGTAAGGGTTGCACCTCTGCCCTCAAGGCCACAACTCGGCCCTTAAGGCCTCACCTCAGCACAGTGTCACACCTCAGCACTCAAGGTCGCACCTCGGTCGCATCTTGTCATCAGTTGAGCACCCTGGCTTTCAAAGCCGCACCTCAGCTGTCAAAGTCACAACCCGGCTTCCGAAACCGCCTCCTGCCACCAAAGCTGTACCTTCTCATCGGAACCACCATGAGCTGCATAACATCTTGTGGTCATCAGGTTCACCGTGTAAGCCCCTACTGTTCCGAGTTTAAGACCAGGCGGCCATCTAAGTACCGGTGAGCGTGACCAGCTGTAAGGGAACAGCGGGTGGCTGTTATTGGCAGAAGAATTCACCAGAGTGACTCTAGGGGTCTTACACAGTGATTCCTAGGCGAACGTAACAATAAGAGGTAGAGAAATGTATAGATAAGGAGAAACAGAAATGTAAAGCTAGAGACATGTATAGATAGGAACATAGAGAATAGTTTAAATAAGGAGATAGAGAAGTGTATAGCTAGAGATATGTATACACAGGGAGAAAGAGAAATGTATAAATAGAGAGATAAAAAAAAGTGTAGGTAGAGAAATGTGAAGATAGGGAGCTAGAGAAATGTATAGATAAAGAAATATATAGATAGAGAAAAGTGTAGATTGAGAAATGTTAAGATAAGGTGACAGAGAAATGTAAAGAGAGAAAAGTATATAAAAAGAAAGAAATGTAAAGCTGAAGAGATAAGAAAATGTAAAGACAAAGATTTGTATATAAAGAGAAAGAGACATTTAAAGAGGAAGAGGTAAAAAAATGCATAGAAAGAGAGTGAGAAATGGAAAGAAATAAAAAAAAAATAGAGGAATGTATAAAAGAGAAATGTTTAGCAAGGGAGATGGAGAAATGTGTAGAAAGAAAAATGTAGAGATATGGAGATAGAGAAACTTGTAGATAGAGAAATGTTTAAAGAGGGAGATAAAGAAATGTACAGATAGATAAATGTTTAGATAGAGAGATAGAGAATTATATAGTTAGAAAAAGGTATAGATAGGGTGATAGAGAATAGGTATAGAGAAAGGGGTAGAAAAGTGCATAGAAAGAGAGAGTGAGAGAGAGAGAGAGAGAGAGAGAGAGAAAAGTGTACATGTATAGCTAGAGAAAAGTTTAGATAGGGAGATAGAGAAATGGATAAATAGATTTTATTTTAGATAGGGAGATAGAGAAATGTATAGTTAGAGAAATGTTTAGATAGGGAGATAGAGAAATATGTAGATATATACATGTTGAGATAGGGAGATAGAGATATGTGTATATAGAGAAATGTTTAAATAGGGAGAAATGTATAATAGATATATGGAAAGAAAGAGAAATGTAAAGCGAGAAATGTATTGAAAGAGATAAATATAAAGATGAAGTGAAAGAGAAATGAATGGAAAAACAGAAATGTAAAGATGAAGAGATTGGGACATGTAAAGATAAAGAAATGTAGATAAAGAGAAAAAACTAAATATGAAAAGATAAAGAAATGCATAGAAAGAGATAGAAATGTAAATATGAAGAAATAAAGAAATGCATAGAAAGAGAAATGTAAAGATGAAGAGATAGAGAAATGCACAAAAAAGAGACAGAGAGAGAAATGTAAAGATGAAGAGATAGAGAAATTCATAGAAAGAAAATAAGTGTCACAAGCTGCCGTCGTGGCTTGTTACTCTCTCGCGTCCCAGCTACCGCTCCTTTTCCAGGACGCCCTGTTCTCTGGCCGCAACCCCAGACTATTCCCTCTGTTGCCGGGAAACCTAGATGCCAAACTGGGATGGTGCTTGCGGTTGCTTGTTGATCAAGACGCCAGGCTGGTGCACATACTCCTTGGAATCAAGCTTTTGCCTGTCTGTGACCACTGTCTCTGCTGTAATACCTGCTACCATCTACATTTTGCTCACTGCTGGTATATAACCCAGAACAGTGTTCCAGCCATAAAGGGACATTTGCAGCAAACTGCAGTCATCTCTAGTCCAATCTCTGTCAGCGGCCCCCCGCATTTGCAGCATTACCACCTAGTGGCCTCCGTTTGCTTCCAGCTCATCTTGGCACCAGTGCCACAACTCTGTCTGCAAGGCCACACCTTGGCCCTTTAAGGCCACAACCCAGCCCTCAAGGCCGCACTTCAGTGTAAGGGTTGCACTTCTGCCCTCAAGGCCACAACTCGGCCCTTAAGGCCTCACCTCAGCACAGTGTCACACCTCAGCACTCAAGGTCGCACCTCGGTCGCATCTTGTCATCAGTTGAGCACCCTGGCTCTCAAAGCCGCACCTCAGCTGTCAAAGTCACAATTCGGCTTCCTAATCCGCCTCCTGCCACCAAAGCTGTACCTTCTCATCTGAACCACCATGAGCTGCATAACATCTTGTGGTCATCAGGTTCACCATGTAAGCCCCTACTGTTCCGAGTTTAAGACCAGGTTGCCATCTAAGTACCGGTGAGCGTGACCAGCTGTAAGGGAACAGCGGGTGGCTGTTATTGGCAGAAGAATTCACCAGAGTGACTCTAGGGGTCATACACAGTGATTCCTAGGCGAACGTAACAATAAGAGGTAGAGAAATGTATAGATAAGGAGAAACAGAAATGTAAAGCTAGAGACATGTATAGATAGGAACATAGAGAATAGTTTAAATAAGGAGATAGAGAAGTGTATAGCTAGAGATATGTATACACAGGGAGAAAGAGAAATGTATAAATAGAGAGATAAAAAAAGTGTAGGTAGAGAAATGTGAAGATAGGGAGCTAGAGAAATGTATAGATAAAGAAATATATAGATAGAGAAAAGTGTAGATAGAGAAATGTTAAGATAAGGTGACAGAGAAATGTAAAGAGAGAAAAGTATATAAAAAGAAAGAAATGTAAAGCTGAAGAGATAAAAAAATGTAAAGACAGAGAATTGTATATAAAGAGAAAGACATTTAAAGAGGAAGAGGTAAAAAAATGGGTGATAGAGAATAGGTATTGAGAAAGGGGTAGAAAAATGCATAGAAAGAGAGAGCGAGAGAGAGAGAGAAAAGTGTACATGTATAGCTAGAGAAAAGTTTAGATAGGGAGATAGAGAAATGGATAAATAGATTTTATTTTAGATAAGGAGATAGAGAAATGTATAGTTAGAGAAATCTTTAGATAGGGAGATAGAGAAATGTGTAGATAGATGAATGTTTAGATAGGGAGATAGAGAAATATGTAGATAAATACATGTTGAGATAGGGAGATAGAGATATGTGTATATAGAGAAATGTTTAAATAGGGAGAAATGTATAATAGATATATGGAAAGAAAGAGAAATGTAAAGCGAGAAATGTATTGAAAGAGATAAATGAAAGATGAAGTGAAAGAGAAATGAATGGAAAAACAGAAATGTAAAGATGAAGAGATTGGGACATGTAAAGATAAAGAAATGTATATAAAGAGAAAAAAATAAATATGAAAAGATAAAGAAATGCATAGAAAGAGATAGAAATGTAAATATGAAGAAATAAAGAAATGCATAGAAAGAGAAATGTAAAGATGAAGAGATAGAGAAATGCACAAAAAGGAGACAGAGAGAGAAATGTAAAGATGAAGAGATAGAGAAATTCATAGAAAGAAAATAAGTGTCACAAGCTGCCGTCGTGGCTTGTTACTCTCTCGCGTCCCAGCTACCGCTCCTTTTCCAGGACGCCCTGTTCTCCGGCCGCAACCACAGACTATTCCCTCTGTTGCCGGGAAACCTAGATGCCAAACTGGGATGGTGCTTGCGGTAGCTTGTTGATCAAGACACCAGGCTGGTGCACATACTCCTTGGAATCAAGCTTTTGCCTGTCTGTGATCACTGTCTCTGCTGTAATACCTGCTACCATCTACATTTTGCTCACTGCTGGTATATAACCCAGAACAGTGTTCCAGCCATAAAGGGACATTTGCAGCAAACTGCAGTCATCTCTAGTCCAATCTCTGTCTGCGGCCCGCCGCCTTTGCAGCATTACCACCTAGTGGCCTCCGTTTGCTTCCAGCTCATCTTGGCACCAGTGCTGCAACTCTGTCTGCAAGGCCTCACCTTGGCCCTTTAAGGCCACAACCCAGCCCTCAAGGCCGCACTTCAGTGTAAGGGTTGCACCTCTGCCCTCAAGGCCACAACTCGGCCCTTAAGGCCTCACCTCAGCACAGTGTCACACCTCAGCACTCAAGGTCGCACCTCGGTCGCATCTTGTCATCAGTGCAGCACCCTGGCTCTCAAAGCCGCACCTCAGCTGTCAAAGCCACAGCTCGGCTTCCTAAACCGCCTCCTGCCACCAAAGCTGTACCTTGTCATCTGAACCACCATGGGCTGCATAACATTTTGTGGTCATCAGGTTCACCGTGTAAGCCCCTACTGTTCCGAGTTTAAGACCAGGCGGCCACCTAAGTACCGGTGAGCGTGACCAGCTCTAAGGGAACAGCGGGTGGCTGTTATTGGCAGAAGAATTCACCAGAGTGACTCTAGGGGTCTTACACAGTGATTCCTAGGCGAACATAACAATAAGAGGTAGAGAAATGTATAGATAAGGAGAAACAGAAATGTAAAGCTAGAGACATGTATAGATAGGAACATAGAGAATAGTTTAGATAAGGAGATAGAGAAGTGTATAGCTAGAGATATGTATACACAGGGAGAAAGAGAAATGTATCAATAGAGAGATAAAAAAAGTGTAGGTAGAGAATTGTGAAGATAGGGAGCTAGAGAAATGTATAGATAAAGAAATATATAGATAGAGAAATGTTAAGATAAGGTGACAGAGAAATGTAAAGAGAGAAAAGTATATAAAAAGAAAGAAATGTAAAACTGAAGAGATAAAAAAATGTAAAGACAGAGATTTGTATATAAAGAGAAAGAGACATTTAAAGAGGAAGAGGTAAAAAAATGCATAGAAAGAGAGTGAGAAATGGAAAGAAATAAAAAAAAATAGAGGAATGTATAAAAGAGAAATGTTTAGCAAGGGAGATGGAGAAATGTGTAGAAAGAAAAATGTAGAGATATGGAGATAGAGAAACTTGTAGATAGAGAAATGTTTAAAGAGGGAGATAAAGAAATGTACAGATAGATAAATGTTTAGATAGAGATAGAGAATTATATAGTTAGAAAAAGGTATAGATAGGGTGATAGAGAATAGGTATAGAGAAAGGGGTAGAAAAATGCATAGAAAGAGAGAGAGAAAAGTGTACATGTATAGCTAGAGAAAAGTTTAGATAGGGAGATAGAGAAATGGATAAATAGATTTTATTTTAGATAGGGAGATAGAGAAATGTATAGTTAGAGAAATCTTTAGATAGGGAGATAGAGAAATGTGTAGATAGATGAATGTTTAGATAGGGAGATAGAGAAATATGTAGATAGATACATGTTGAGATAGGGAGATAGAGATATGTGTATATAGAGAAATGTTTAAATAGGGAGAAATGTATAATAGATATATCGAAAGATAGATAAATGTAAAGAGAGAAATGTATTGAAAGATAAATATAAAGATGAAGTGAAAGAGAAATGAATGGAAAAACAGAAATGTAAAGATGAAGAGATTGGGACATGTAAAGATAAAGAAATGTATATAAAGAGAAAAAACTAAATATGAAAAGATAAAGAAATGCATAGAAAGAGAAATGTAAAGATGAAGAGATAGAGAAATGCACAAAAAAGAGACAGAGAGAGAAATGTAAAGATGAAGAGATAGAGAAATTCATAGAAAGAAAATAAGTGTCACAAGCTGCCGTCGTGGCTTGTTACTCTCTCGCGTCCCAGCTACCGCTCCTTTTCCAGGACGCCCTGTTCTCCGGCCGCAACCCCAGACTATTCCCTCTGTTGCCGGGAAACCTAGATGCCAAACTGGGATGGTGCTTGCGGTTGCTTGTTGATCAAGACGCCAGGCTGGTGCACATACTCCTTGGAATCAAGCTTTTGCCTGTCTGTGACCACTGTCTCTGCTGTAATACCTGCTACCATCTACATTTTGCTCACTGCTGGTATATAACCCAGAACAGTGTTCCAGCCATAAAGGGACATTTGCAGCAAACTGCAGTCATCTCTAGTCCAATCTCTGTCTGCGGCCCGCCGCCTTTGCAGCATTGCCACCTAGTGGCCTACGTTTGCTTCCAGCTCATCTTGGCACCAGTGCCGCAACTCTGTCTGCAATGCCACACCTTGGCCCTTTAAGGCCGCAACCCAGCCCTCAAGGCCGCACTTCAGTGTAAAGGTTGCACCTCTGCCCTCAAGGCCACAACTCGGCCCTTAAGGCCTCACCTCAGCACAGTGTCACACCTCAGCACTCAAGGTCGCACCTCGGTCGCATCTTGTCATCAGTGCAGCACCCTGGCTCTGAAAGCCGCACCTCAGCTGTCAAGGCCACAACTCGGCTTCCTAAATCGCCTCCTGCCACCAAAGCTGTACCTTGTCATCTGAACCACCATGAGCTGCATAACATCTTGTGGTCATCAGGTTCACCGTGTAAGCCCCTACTATTCCGAGCTTAAGACCAGGCGGCCACCTAAGTACCGGTGAGCGTGACCAGCTCTAAGGGAACAGCGGGTGGCTGTTATTGGCAGAAGAATTCACCAGAGTGACTCTAGGGGTCTTACACAGTGATTCCTAGGCGAACGTAACAATAAGGTAGAGAAATGTATAGATAAGGAGAAACAGAAATGTAAAGCTAGAGACATGTATAGATAGAAACATAGAGAATAGTTTAGATAAGGAGATAGAGAAATGTATAGCTAGAGATATGTATACACAGGGAGAAAGAGAAATGTATAAATAGAGAGATAAAAAAAGTGTAGGTAGAGAAATGTGAAGATAGGGAGCTAGAGAAATGTATAGATAAAGAAATATATAGATAGAGAAAAGTGTAGATAGAGAAATGTTAAGATAAGGTGACAGAGAAATGTAAAGAGAGTATATAAAAGTATATAAAAAGAAAGAAATGTAAAGCTGAAGAGATAAAAAAATGTAAAGACAGAGATTTGTATATAAAGAGAAAGAGACATTTAAAGAGGAAGAGGTAAAAAAAATGCATAGAAAGAGAGTGAGAAATGGAAAGAAATAAAAAAAAATAGAGGAATGTATAAAAGAGAAATGTTTAGCAAGGGAGATGGAGAAATGTGTAGAAAGAAAAATGTAGAGATATGGAGATAGAGAAACTTGTAGATAGAGAAATGTTTAAAGAGGGAGATAAAGAAATGTACAGATAGATAAATGTTTAGATAGAGATAGAGAATTATATAGTTAGAAAAAGGTATAGATAGGGTGATAGAGAATAGGTATAGAGAAAGGGGTAGAAAAATGCATAGAAAGAGAGAGCGAGAGAGAGAGAAAAGTGTACATGTATAGCTAGAGAAAAGTTTAGATAGGGAGATAGAGAAATGAATAAATAGATTTTATTTTGGATAGGGAGATAGAGAAATGTATAGATAGAGAAATGTTTAGATAGGGAGATAGAGAAATGTGTAGATAGATTAATGTTTAGATAGGGAGATTGAGAAATATGTAGATAGATACATGTTGAGATAGGGAGATAGAGATATGTGTATATAGAGAAATGTTTAAATAGGGAGAAATGTATAATAGATATATGGAAAGAAAGAGAAATGTAAAGCGAGAAATGTATTGAAAGAGATAAATATAAATATGAAGTGAAAGAGAAATGAATGAAAAAACAGAAATGTAAAGATGAAGAGATTGGGACATGTAAAGATAAAGAAATGTATATAAAGAGAAAAAAATAAATATGAAAAGATAAAGAAATGCATAGAAAGAGATAGAAATGTAAATATGAAGAAATAAAGAAATGCATAGAAAGAGAAATGTAAAGATGAAGAGATAGAGAAATGCACAAAAAAGAGACAGAGAGAGAAATGTAAAGATGAAGAGATAGAGAAATTCATAGAAAGAAAATAAGTGTCACAAGCTGCCGTCGTGGCTTGTTACTCTCTCGCGTCCCAGCTACCGCTCCTTTTCCAGGACGCCCTGTTCTCCGGCCGCAACCCCAGACTATTCCCTCTGTTGCCGGGAAACCTAGATGCCAAACTGGGATGGTGCTTGCGGTTGCTTGTTGATCAAGATGCCAGGCTGGTGCACATACTCCTTGGAATCAAGCTTTTGCCTGTCTGTGACCACTGTCTCTGCTGTAATACCTGCTACCATCTACATTTTGCTCACTGCTGGTATCACCCAGAACAGTGTTCCAGCCATAAAGGGACATTTGCAGCAAACAGCAGTCATCTCTAGTCCAATCTCTGTCTGCGGCCCGCCGCCTTTGCAGCATTACCACCTAGTGGCCTACGTTTGCTTCCAGCTCATCTTGGCACCAGTGCCACAACTCTGTCTGCAAGGGCACACCTTGGCCCTTTAAGGCCACAACCCAGCCCTCAAGGCCGTACTTCAGTGTAAGGGTTGCACCTCTGCCCTCAAGGCCACAACTCGGCCCTTAAGGCCTCACCTCAGCACAGTGTCACACCTCAGCACTCAAGGTCGCACCTCGGTCGCATCTTGTCATCAGTGCAGCACCCTGGCTCTCAAAGCCGCACCTCAGCTGTCAAAGCCACAACTCGGCTTCCTAAACCGCCTCCTGCCACCAAAGCTGTACCTTGTCATCTGAACCACCATGAGCTGCATAACATCTTGTGGTCATCAGGTTCACCGTGTAAACCCCTACTGTTCCGAGTTTAAGACCAGGCGGCCACCTAAGTACCGGTGAGCGTGACCAGCTCTAAGGGAACAGCGGGTGGCTGTTATTGGCAGAAGAGTTCACCAGAGTGACTCTAGGGGTCTTACACAATGATTCCTAGGCGAACGTAACAATAAGAGGTAGAGAAATGTATAGATAAGGAGAAACAGAAATGTAAAGCTAGAGACATGTATAGATAGGAACATAGAGAATAGTTTAGATAAGGAGATAGAGAAGTGTATAGCTAGAGATATGTATACACAGGGAGAAAGAGAAATGTATCAATAGAGAGATAAAAAAAAGTGTAGGTAGAGAAATGTGAAGATAGGGAGCTAGAGAAATGTATAGATAAAGAAATATATAGATAGAGAAAAGTGTAGATAGAGAAATGTTAAGATAAGGTGACAGAGAAATGTAAAGAGAGAAAAGTATATAAAAAGAAAGAAATGTAAAGCTGAAGAGATAAAAAAAATGTAAAGACAGAGATTTGTATATAAAGAGAAAGAGACATTTAAAGAGGAAGAGGTAAAAAAATGCATAGAAAGAGAGTGAGAAATGGAAAGAAATAAAAAAAAATAGAGGAATGTATAAAAGAGAAATGTTTAGCAAGGGAGATGGAGAAATGTGTAGAAAGAAAAATGTAGAGATATGGAGATAGAGAAACTTGTAGATAGAGAAATGTTTAAAGAGGGAGATAAAGAAATGTACAGATAGATAAATGTTTTAGATAGAGATAGAGAATTATATAGTTAGAAAAAGGTATAGATAGGGTGATAGAGAATAGGTATAGAGAAAGGGGTAGAAAAATGCATAGAAAGAGAGAGAGAAAAGTGTACATGTATAGCTAGAGAAAAGTTTAGATAGGGAGATAGAGAAATGGATAAATAGATTTTATTTTAGATAGGGAGATAGAGAAATGTATAGTTAGAGAAATCTTTAGATAGGGAGATAGAGAAATGTGTAGATAGATGAATGTTTAGATAGGGAGATAGAGAAATATGTAGATAGATACATGTTGAGATAGGGAGATAGAGATATGTGTATATAGAGAAATGTTTAATTAGGGAGAAATGTATAATAGATATATCGAAAGATAGATAAATGTAAAGAGAGAAATGTATTGAAAGAGATAAATATAAAGATGAAGTGAAAGAGAAATGAATGGAAAAACAGAAATGTAAAGATGAAGAGATTGGGACATGTAAAGATAAAGAAATGTATATAAAGAGAAAAAACTAAATATGAAAAGATAAAGAAATGCATAGAAAGAGAAATGTAAAGATGAAGAGATAGAGAAATGCACAAAAAAGAGACAGAGAGAGAAATGTAAAGATGAAGAGATAGAGAAATTCATAGAAAGAAAATAAGTGTCACAAGCTGCCGTCGTGGCTTGTTACTCTCTCGCGTCCCAGCTACCGCTCCTTTTCCAGGACGCCCTGTTCTCTGGCCGCAACCCCAGACTATTCCCTCTGTTGCCGGGAAACCTAGATGCCAAACTGGGATGGTGCTTGCGGTTGCTTGTTGATCAAGACGCCAGGCTGGTGCACATACTCCTTGGAATCAAGCTTTTGCCTGTCTGTGACCACTGTCTCTGCTGTAATACCTGCTACCATCTACATTTTGCTCACTGCTGGTATATAACCCAGAACAGTGTTCCAGCCATAAAGGGACATTTGCAGCAAACTGCAGTCATCTCTAGTCCAATCTCTGTCAGCGGCCCCCCGCATTTGCAGCATTACCACCTAGTGGCCTCCGTTTGCTTCCAGCTCATCTTGGCACCAGTGCCACAACTCTGTCTGCAAGGCCACACCTTGGCCCTTTAAGGCCACAACCCAGCCCTCAAGGCCGCACTTCAGTGTAAGGGTTGCACCTCTGCCCTCAAGGCCACAACTCGGCCCTTAAGGCCTCACCTCAGCACAGTGTCACACCTCAGCACTCAAGGTCGCACCTCGGTCGCATCTTGTCATCAGTTGAGCACCCTGGCTCTCAAAGCCGCACCTCAGCTGTCAAAGTCACAATTCGGCTTCCTAAACCGCCTCCTGCCACCAAAGCTGTACCTTCTCATCTGAACCACCATGAGCTGCATAACATCTTGTGGTCATCAGGTTCACCGTGTAAGCCCCTACTGTTCCGAGTTTAAGACCAGGTTGCCATCTAAGTACCGGTGAGCGTGACCAGCTGTAAGGGAACAGCGGGTGGCTGTTATTGGCAGAAGAATTCACCAGAGTGACTCTAGGGGTCATACACAGTGATTCCTAGGCGAACGTAACAATAAGAGGTAGAGAAATGTATAGATAAGGAGAAACAGAAATGTAAAGCTAGAGACATGTATAGATAGGAACATAGAGAATAGTTTAAATAAGGAGATAGAGAAGTGTATAGCTAGAGATATGTATACACAGGGAGAAAGAGAAATGTATAAATAGAGAGATAAAAAAAGTGTAGGTAGAGAAATGTGAAGATAGGGAGCTAGAGAAATGTATAGATAAAGAAATATATAGATAGAGAAAAGTGTAGATAGAGAAATGTTAAGATAAGGTGACAGAGAAATGTAAAGAGAGAAAAGTATATAAAAAGAAAGAAATGTAAAGCTGAAGAGATAAAAAAATGTAAAGACAGAGAATTGTATATAAAGAGAAAGACATTTAAAGAGGAAGAGGTAAAAAAATGGGTGATAGAGAATAGGTATAGAGAAAGGGGTAGAAAAATGCATAGAAAGAGAGAGCGAGAGAGAGAGAGAAAAGTGTACATGTATAGCTAGAGAAAAGTTTAGATAGGGAGATAGAGAAATGGATAAATAGATTTTATTTTAGATAAGGAGATAGAGAAATGTATAGTTAGAGAAATCTTTAGATAGGGAGATAGAGAAATGTGTAGATAGATGAATGTTTAGATAGGGAGATAGAAAAATATGTAGATAGATACATGTTGAGATAGGGAGATAGAGATATGTGTATTTAGAGAAATGTTTAAATAGGGAGAAATGTATAATAGATATATGGAAAGAAAGAGAAATGTAAAGCGAGAAATGTATTGAAAGAGATAAATGAAAGATGAAGTGAAAGAGAAATGAATGGAAAAACAGAAATGTAAAGATGAAGAGATTGGGACATGTAAAGATAACGAAATGTATATAAAGAGAAAAAACTAAATATGAAAAGATAAAGAAATGCATAGAAAGAGATAGAAATGTAAATATGAAGAAATAAAGAAATGCATAGAAAGAGAAATGTAAAGATGAAGAGATAGAGAAATGCACAAAAAGGAGACAGAGAGAGAAATGTAAAGATGAAGAGATAGAGAAATTCATAGAAAGAAAATAAGTGTCACAAGCTGCCGTCGTGGCTTGTTACTCTCTCGCGACCCAGCTACCGCTCCTTTTCCAGGACGCCCTGTTCTCCGGCCGAAACCACAGACTATTCCCTCTGTTGCCGGGAAACCTAGATGCCAAACTGGGATGGTGCTTGCGGTTGCTTGTTGATCAAGATGCCAGGCTGGTGCACATACTCCTTGGAATCAAGCTTTTGCCTGTCTGTGATCACTGTCTCTGCTGTAATACCTGCTACCATCTACATTTTGCTCACTGCTGGTATATAACCCAGAACAGTGTTCCAGCCATAAAGGGACATTTGCAGCAAACTGCAGTCATCTCTAGTCCAATCTCTGTCTGCGGCCCGCCGCCTTTGCAGCATTACCACCTAGTGGCCTCCGTTTGCTTCCAGCTCATCTTGGCACCAGTGCTGCAACTCTGTCTGCAAGGCCTCACCTTGGCCCTTTAAGGCCACAACCCAGCCCTCAAGGCCGCACTTCAGTGTAAGGGTTGCACCTCTGCCCTCAAGGCCACAACTCGGCCCTTAAGGCCTCACCTCAGCACAGTGTCACACCTCAGCACTCAAGGTCGCACCTCGGTCGCATCTTGTCATCAGTGCAGCACCCTGGCTCTCAAAGCCGCACCTCAGCTGTCAAAGCCACAACTCTGCTTCCTAAACCGCCTCCTGCCACCAAAGCTGTACCTTGTCATCTGAACCACCATGAGCTGCATAACATTTTGTGGTCATCAGGTTCACCGTGTAAGCCCCTACTGTTCCGAGTTTAAGACCAGGCGGCCACCTAAGTACCGGTGAGCGTGACCAGCTCTAAGGGAACAGCGGGTGGCTGTTATTGGCAGAAGAATTCACCAGAGTGACTCTAGGGGTCTTACACAGTGATTCCTAGGCGAACATAACAATAAGAGGTAGAGAAATGTATAGATAAGGAGAAACAGAAATGTAAAGCTAGAGACATGTATAGATAGGAACATAGAGAATAGTTTAGATAAGGAGATAGAGAAGTGTATAGCTAGAGATATGTATACACAGGGAGAAAGAGAAATGTATCAATAGAGAGATAAAAAAAGTGTAGGTAGAGAATTGTGAAGATAGGGAGCTAGAGAAATGTATAGATAAAGAAATATATAGATAGAGAAATGTTAAGATAAGGTGACAGAGAAATGTAAAGAGAGAAAAGTATATAAAAAGAAAGAAATGTAAAACTGAAGAGATAAAAAAATGTAAAGACAGAGATTTGTCTATAAAGAGAAAGAGACATTTAAAGAGGAAGAAGTAAAAAAATGCATAGAAAGAGAGTGAGAAATGGAAAGAAATAAAAAAAAATAGAGGAATGTATAAAAGAGAAATGTTTAGCAAGGGAGATGGAGAAATGTGTAGAAAGAAAAATGTAGAGATATGGAGATAGAGAAACTTGTAGATAGAGAAATGTTTAAAGAGGGAGATAAAGAAATGTACAGATAGATAAATGTTTTAGATAGAGATAGAGAATTATATAGTTAGAAAAAGGTATAGATAGGGTGATAGAGAATAGGTATAGAGAAAGGGGTAGAAAAATGCATAGAAAGAGAGAGAGAAAAGTGTACATGTATAGCTAGAGAAAAGTTTAGATAGGGAGATAGAGAAATGGATAAATAGATTTTATTTTAGATAGGGAGATAGAGAAATGTATAGTTAGAGAAATCTTTAGATAGGGAGATAGAGAAATGTGTAGATAGATGAATGTTTAGATAGGGAGATAGAGAAATATGTAGATAGATACATGTTGAGATAGGGAGATAGAGATATGTGTATATAGAGAAATGTTTAATTAGGGAGAAATGTATAATAGATATATCGAAAGATAGATAAATGTAAAGAGAGAAATGTATTGAAAGAGATAAATATAAAGATGAAGTGAAAGAGAAATGAATGGAAAAACAGAAATGTAAAGATGAAGAGATTGGGACATGTAAAGATAAAGAAATGTATATAAAGAGAAAAAACTAAATATGAAAAGATAAAGAAATGCATAGAAAGAGAAATGTAAAGATGAAGAGATAGAGAAATGCACAAAAAAGAGACAGAGAGAGAAATGTAAAGATGAAGAGATAGAGAAATTCATAGAAAGAAAATAAGTGTCACAAGCTGCCGTCGTGGCTTGTTACTCTCTCGCGTCCCAGCTACCGCTCCTTTTCCAGGACGCCCTGTTCTCCGGCCGCAACCCCAGACTATTCCCTCTGTTGCCGGGAAACCTAGATGCCAAACTGGGATGGTGCTTGCGGTTGCTTGTTGATCAAGATGCCAGGCTGGTGCACATACTCCTTGGAATCAAGCTTTTGCCTGTCTGTGACCACTGTCTCTGCTGTAATACCTGCTACCATCTACATTTTGCTCACTGCTGGTATCACCCAGAACAGTGTTCCAGCCATAAAGGGACATTTGCAGCAAACAGCAGTCATCTCTAGTCCAATCTCTGTCTGCGGCCCGCCGCCTTTGCAGCATTACCACCTAGTGGCCTACGTTTGCTTCCAGCTCATCTTGGCACCAGTGCCACAACTCTGTCTGCAAGGCCACACCTTGGCCCTTTAAGGCCACAACCCAGCCCTCAAGGCCGTACTTCAGTGTAAGGGTTGCACCTCTGCCCTCAAGGCCACAACTCGGCCCTTAAGGCCTCACCTCAGCACAGTGTCACACCTCAGCACTCAAGGTCGCACCTCGGTCGCATCTTGTCATCAGTGCAGCACCCTGGCTCTCAAAGCCGCACCTCAGCTGTCAAAGCCACAACTCGGCTTCCTAAACCGCCTCCTGCCACCAAAGCTGTACCTTGTCATCTGAACCACCATGAGCTGCATAACATCTTGTGGTCATCAGGTTCACCGTGTAAGCCCCTACTGTTCCGAGTTTAAGACCAGGCGGCCACCTAAGTACCGGTGAGCGTGACCAGCTCTAAGGGAACAGCGGGTGGCTGTTATTGGCAGAAGAATTCACCAGAGTGACTCTAGGGGTCTTACACAGTGATTCCTAGGCGAACGTAACAATAAGAGGTAGAGAAATGTATAGATAAGGAGAAACAGAAATGTAAAGCTAGAGACATGTATAGATAGGAACATAGAGAATAGTTTAGATAAGGAGATAGAGAAGTGTATAGCTAGAGATATGTATACACAGGGAGAAAGAGAAATGTATAAATAGAGAGATAAAAAAAAGTGTAGGTAGAGAAATGTGAAGATAGGGAGCTAGAGAAATGTATAGATAAAGAAATATATAGATAGAGAAAAGTGTAGATAGAGAAATGTTAAGATAAGGTGACAGAGAAATGTAAAGAGAGAAAAGTATATAAAAAGAAAGAAATGTAAAGCTGAAGAGATAAAAAAATGTAAAGACAGAGATTTGTATATAAAGAGAAAGAGACATTTAAAGAGGAAGAGGTAAAAAAATGCATAGCAAGAGAGTGAGAAATGGGAAGAAATAAAAAAAAATAGAGTAATGTATAAAAGAGAAATGTTTATCAAGGGAGATGGAGAAATGTGTAGAAAGAAAAATGTAGAGATATGGAGATAGAGAAACTTGTAGATAGAGAAATGTTTAAAGAGGGAGATAAAGAAATGTACAGAAAGATAAATGTTTAGATAGAGAGATAGAGAATTATATAGTTAGAAAAAGGTATAGATAGGGTGATAGAGAATAGGTATAGAGAAATGGGTAGAAAGAGAGAGTGAGAGAGAGAGAGAGAGAGTGAGAAAAGTGTACATGTATAGCTAGAGAAAAGTTTAGATAGGGAGATAGAGAAATGGATAAATAGATTTTATTTTAGATAGGGAGATAGAGAAATGTATAGTTAGAGAGATGTTTAGATAGGGAGATAGAGAAATATGTAGATAGATACATGTTGAGATAGGGAGATAGAGATATGTGTATATAGAGAAATGTTTAAATAGGGAGAAATGTATAATAGATATATGGAAAGAAAGAGAAATGTAAAGCGAGAAATGTATTGAAAGAGATAAATATAAAGATGAAGTGAAAGAGAAATGAATGGAAAAACAGAAATGTAAAGATGAAGAGATTGGGACATGTAAAGATAAAGAAATGTATATAAAGAGAAAAAACTAAATATGAAAAGATAAAGAAATGCATAGAAAGAGATAGAAATGTAAATATGAAGAAATAAAGAAATGCATAGAAAGAGAAATGTAAAGATGAAGAGATAGAGAAATGCACAAAAAAGAGACAGAGAGAGAAATGTAAAGATGAAGAGATAGAGAAATTCATAGAAAGAAAATAAGTGTCACAAGCTGCCGTCGTGGCTTGTTACTCTCTCGCGTCCCAGCTACCGCTCCTTTTCCAGGACGCCCTGTTCTCCGGCCGCAACCCCAGACTATTCCCTCTGTTGCCGGGAAACCTAGATGCCAAACTGGGATGGTGCTTGCGGTTGCTTGTTGATCAAGACGCCAGGCTGGTGCACATACTCCTTGGAATCAAGCTTTTGCCTGTCTGTGACCACTGTCTCTGCTGTAATACCTGCTACCATCTACATTTTGCTCACTGCTGGTATATAACCCAGAACAGTGTTCCAGCCATAAAGGGACATTTGCAGCAAACTGCAGTCATCTCTAGTCCAATCTCTGTCTGCGGCCCGCCGCCTTTGCAGCATTACCACCTAGTGGCCTCCGTTTGCTTCCAGCTCATCTTGGCACCAGTGCCGCAACTCTGTCTGCAAGGCCACACCTTGGCCCTTTAAGGCCACAACCCAGCCCTCAAGGCCGCACTTCAGTGTAAGGGTTGCACCTCTGCCCTCAAGGCCACAACTCGGCCCTTAAGGCCTCACCTCAGCACAGTGTCACACCTCAGCACTCAAGGTTGCACCTCGGTCGCATCTTGTCATCAGTGCAGCACCCTGGCTCTGAAAGCCGCACCTCAGCTGTCAAGGCCACAACTCGGCTTCCTAAATCGCCTCCTGCCACCAAAGCTGTACCTTGTCATCTGAACCACCATGAGCTGCATAACATCTTGTGGTCATCAGGTTCACCGTGTAAGCCCCTACTGTTCCGAGCTTAAGACCAGGCGGCCACCTAAGTACCGGTGAGCGTGACCAGCTCTAAGGGAACAGCGGGTGGCTGTTATTGGCAGAAGAATTCACCAGAGTGACTCTAGGGGTCTTACACAGTGATTCCTAGGCGAACGTAACAATAAGAGGTAGAGAAATGTATAGATAAGGAGAAACAGAAATGTAAAGCTAGAGACATGTATAGATAGGAACATAGAGAATAGTTTAGATAAGGAGATAGAGAAATGTATAGCTAGAGATATGTATACACAGGGAGAAAGAGAAATGTATAAATAGAGAGATAAAAAAAGTGTAGGTAGAGAAATGTGAAGATAGGGAGCTAGAGAAATGTATAGATAAAGAAATATATAGATAGAGAAAAGTGTAGATAGAGAAATGTTAAGATAAGGTGACAGAGAAATGTAAAGAGAGAAAAGTATATAAAAAGAAAGAAATGTAAAACTGAAGAGATAAAAAAATGTAAAGAAGAGATTTGTATATAAAGAGAAAGAGACATTTAAAGAGGAAGAGGTAAAAAAATGCATAGAAAGAGAGTGAGAAATGGAAAGAAATAAAAAAAAATAGAGGAATGTATAAAAGAGAAATGTTTAGCAAGGGAGATGGAGAAATGTGTAGAAAGAAAAATGTAGAGATATGGAGATAGAGAAACTTGTAGATAGAGAAATGTTTAAAGAGGGAGATAAAGAAATGTACAGATAGATAAATGTTTAGATAGAGATAGAGAATTATATAGTTATAAAAAGGTATAGATAGGGTGATAGAGAATAGGTATAGAGAAAGGGGTAGAAAAATGCATAGAAAGAGAGAGCGAGAGAGAGAGAGAAAGGTGTACATGTATAGCTAGAGAAAAGTTTAGATAGGGAGATAGAGAAATGGATAAATAGATTTTATTTTGGATAGGGAGATAGAGAAATGTATAGTTAGAGAAATGTTTAGATAGGGAGATAGAGAAATGTGTAGATAGATGAATGTTTAGATAGGGAGATTGAGAAATATGTAGATAGATACATGTTGAGATAGGGAGATAGAGATATGTGTATATAGAGAAATGTTTAAATAGGGAGAAATGTATAATAGATATATGGAAAGAAAGAGAAATGTAAAGCGAGAAATGTATTGAAAGAGATAAATATAAAGATGAAGTGAAAGAGAAATGAATGGAAAAACAGAAATGTAAAGATGAAGAGATTGGGACATGTAAAGATAAAGAAATGTATATAAAGAGAAAAAACTAAATATGAAAAGATAAAGAAATACATAGAAAGAGATAGAAATGTAAATATGAAGAAATAAAGAAATGCATAGAAAGAGAAATGTAAAGATGAAGAGATAGAGAAATGCACAAAAAAGAGACAGAGAGAGAAATGTAAAGATGAAGAGATAGAGAAATTCATAGAAAGAAAATAAGTGTCACAAGCTGCCGTCGTGGCTTGTTACTCTCTCGCGTCCCAGCTACCGCTCCTTTTCCAGGACGCCCTGTTCTCCGGCCGCAACCCCAGACTATTCCCTCTGTTGCCGGGAAACCTAGATGCCAAACTGGGATGGTGCTTGCGGTTGCTTGTTGATCAAGACGCCAGGCTGGTGCACATACTCCTTGGAATCAAGCTTTTGCCTGTCTGTGACCACTGTCTCTGCTGTAATACCTGCTACCATCTACATTTTGCTCACTGCTGGTATATAACCCAGAACAGTGTTCCAGCCATAAAGGGACATTTGCAGCAAACTGCAGTCATCTCTAGTCCAATCTCTGTCTGCGGCCCGCCGCCTTTGCAGCATTACCACCTAGTGGCCTCCGTTTGCTTCCAGCTCATCTTGGCACCAGTGCCGCAACTCTGTCTGCAAGGCCACACCTTGGCCCTTTAAGGCCACAACCCAGCCCTCAAGGCCGCACTTCAGTGTAAGGGTTGCACCTCTGCCCTCAAGGCCACAACTCGGCCCTTAAGGCCTCACCTCAGCACAGTGTCACACCTCAGCACTCAAGGTCGCACCTCGGTCGCATCTTGTCATCAGTGCAGCACCCTGGCTCTCAAAGCCGCACCTCAGCTGTCAAAGCCACAACTCAGCTTCCTAAACCGCCTCCTGCCACCAAAGCTGTACCTTGTCATCTGAACCACCATGAGCTGCATAACATTTTGTGGTCATCAGGTTCACCGTGTAAGCCCCTACTGTTCCGAGTTTAAGACCAGGCGGCCACCTAAGTACCGGTGAGCGTGACCAGCTCTAAGGGAACAGCGGGTGGCTGTTATTGGCAGAAGAATTCACCATAGTGACTCTAGGGGTCTTACACAGTGAATCCTAGGCGAACATAACAATAAGAGGTAGAGAAATGTATAGATAAGGAGAAACAGAAATGTAAAGCTAGAGACATGTATAGATAGGAACATAGAGAATAGTTTAGATAAGGAGATAGAGAAGTGTATAGCTAGAGATATGTATACACAGGGAGAAAGAGAAATGTATAAATAGAGAGATAAAAAAAGTGTAGGTAGAGAAATGTGAAGATAAAGAAATATATAGATAGAGAAAAGTGTAGATAGAGAAATGTTAAGATAAGGTGACAGAGAAATGTAAAGAGAGAAAAGTATATAAAAAGAAAGAAATGTAAAGCTGAAGAGATAAAAAAATGTAAAGAGAGATTTGTATATAAAGAGAAAGAGACATTTAAAGAGGAAGAGGTAAAAAAAATGCATAGAAAGAGAGTGAGAAATGGAAAGAAATAAAAAAAAATAGAGGAATGTATAAAAGAGAAATGTTTAGCAAGGGAGATGGAGAAATGTGTAGAAAGAAAAATGTAGAGATATGGAGATAGAGAAACTTGTAGATAGAGAAATGTTTAAAGAGGGAGATAAAGAAATGTACAGATAGATAAATGTTTAGATAGAGATAGAGAATTATATAGTTATAAAAAGGTATAGATAGGGTGATAGAGAATAGGTATAGAGAAAGGGGTAGAAAAATGCATAGAAAGAGAGAGCGAGAGAGAGAGAGAAAAGTGTACATGTATAGCTAGAGAAAAGTTTAGATAGGGAGATAGAGAAATGGATAAATAGATTTTATTTTGGATAGGGAGATAGAGAAATGTATAGTTAGAGAAATGTTTAGATAGGGAGATAGAGAAATGTGTAGATAGATGAATGTTTAGATAGGGAGATTGAGAAATATGTAGATAGATACATGTTGAGATAGGGAGATAGAGATATGTGTATATAGAGAAATGTTTAAATAGGGAGAAATGTATAATAGATATATGGAAAGAAAGAGAAATGTAAAGCGAGAAATGTATTGAAAGAGATAAATATAAAGATGAAGTGAAAGAGAAATGAATGGAAAAACAGAAATGTAAAGATGAAGAGATTGGGACATGTAAAGATAAAGAAATGTATATAAAGAGAAAAAACTAAATATGAAAAGATAAAGAAATGCATAGAAAGAGATAGAAATGTAAATATGAAGAAATAAAGAAATGCATAGAAAGAGAAATGTAAAGATGAAGAGATAGAGAAATGCACAAAAAAGAGACAGAGAGAGAAATGTAAAGATGAAGAGATAGAGAAATTCATAGAAAGAAAATAAGTGTCACAAGCTGCCGTCGTGGCTTGTTACTCTCTCGCGTCCCAGCTACCGCTCCTTTTCCAGGACGCCCTGTTCTCCGGCCGCAACCCCAGACTATTCCCTCTGTTGCCGGGAAACCTAGATGCCAAACTGGGATGGTGCTTGCGGTTGCTTGTTGATCAAGACGCCAGGCTGGTGCACATACTCCTTGGAATCAAGCTTTTGCCTGTCTGTGACCACTGTCTCTGCTGTAATACCTGCTACCATCTACATTTTGCTCACTGCTGGTATATAACCCAGAACAGTGTTCCAGCCATAAAGGGACATTTGCAGCAAACTGCAGTCATCTCTAGTCCAATCTCTGTCTGCGGCCCGCCGCCTTTGCAGCATTACCACCTAGTGGCCTCCGTTTGCTTCCAGCTCATCTTGGCACCAGTGCCGCAACTCTGTCTGCAAGGCCACACCTTGGCCCTTTAAGGCCACAACCCAGCCCTCAAGGCCGCACTTCAGTGTAAGGGTTGCACCTCTGCCCTCAAGGCCACAACTCGGCCCTTAAGGCCTCACCTCAGCACAGTGTCACACCTCAGCACTCAAGGTCGCACCTCGGTCGCATCTTGTCATCAGTGCAGCACCCTGGCTCTCAAAGCCGCACCTCAGCTGTCAAAGTCACAACTTGGCTTCCTAAACCGCCTCCTGCCACCAAAGCTGTACCTTCTCATCTGAAACACCATGAGCTGCATAACATCTTGTGGTCATCAGGTTCACCATGTAAGCCCCTACTGTTCCGAGTTTAAGACCAGGCGGCCACCTAAGTACCGGTGAGCGTGACCAGCTCTAAGGGAACAGCGGGTGGCTGTTATTGGCAGAAGAATTCACCAGAGTGACTCTAGGGGTCTTACTCAGTGATTCCTAGGCTAACATAACAATAAGAGGTAGAGAAATGTATAGATAAGGAGAAACAGAAATGTAAAGCTAGAGACATGTATAGATAGGAACATAGAGAATAGTTTAGATAAGGAGATAGAGAAGTGTATAGCTAGAGATATGTATACACAGGGAGAAAGAGAAATGTATAAATAGAGAGATAAACAAAAGTGTAGGTAGAGAAATGTGAAGATAGGGAGCTAGAGAAATGTATAGATAAAGAAATATATAGATAGAGAAAAGTGTAGATAGAGAAATGTTAAGATAAGGTGACAGAGAAATGTAAAGAGAGAAAAGTATATAAAAAGAAAGAAATGTAAAGCTGAAGAGATAAAAAAATGTAAAGACAAAGATTTGTATATAAAGAGAAAGAGACATTTAAAGAGGAAGAGGTAAAAAAATGCATAGAAAGAGAGTGAGAAATGGAAAGAAATAAAAAAAAATAGAGGAATGTATAAAAGAGAAATGTTTAGCAAGGGAGATGGAGAAATGTGTAGAAAGAAAAATGTAGAGATATGGAGATAGAGAAACTTGTAGATAGAGAAATGTTTAAAGAGGGAGATAAAGAAATGTACAGAAAGATAAATGTTTAGATAGAGAGATAGAGAATTATATAGTTAGAAAAAGGTATAGATAGGGTGATAGAGAATAGGTATAGAGAAATGGGTAGAAAGAGAGAGTGAGAGAGAGAGAGAGAGAGAGAGAGAGAGAAAAGTGTACATGTATAGCTAGAGAAAAGTTTAGATAGGGAGATAGAGAAATGGATAAATAGATTTTATTTTAGATAGGGAGATAGAGAAATGTATAGTTAGAGAGATGTTTAGATAGGGAGATAGAGAAATATGTAGATAGATACATGTTGAGATAGGGAGATAGAGATATGTGTATATAGAGAAATGTTTAAATAGGGAGAAATGTATAATAGATATATGGAAAGAAAGAGAAATGTAAAGCGAGAAATGTATTGAAAGAGATAAATATAAAGATGAAGTGAAAGAGAAATGAATGGAAAAACAGAAATGTAAAGATGAAGAGATTGGGACATGTAAAGATAAAGAAATGTATATAAAGAGAAAAAACTAAATATGAAAAGATAAAGAAATGCATAGAAAGAGATAGAAATGTAAATATGAAGAAATAAAGAAATGCATAGAAAGAGAAATGTAAAGATGAAGAGATAGAGAAATGCACAAAAAAGAGACAGAGAGAGAAATGTAAAGATGAAGAGATAGAGAAATTCATAGAAAGAAAATAAGTGTCACAAGCTGCCGTCGTGGCTTGTTACTCTCTCGCGTCCCAGCTACCGCTCCTTTTCCAGGACGCCCTGTTCTCCGGCCGCAACCCCAGACTATTCCCTCTGTTGCCGGGAAACCTAGATGCCAAACTGGGATGGTGCTTGCGGTTGCTTGTTGATCAAGACGCCAGGCTGGTGCACATACTCCTTGGAATCAAGCTTTTGCCTGTCTGTGACCACTGTCTCTGCTGTAATACCTGCTACCATCTACATTTTGCTCACTGCTGGTATATAACCCAGAACAGTGTTCCAGCCATAAAGGGACATTTGCAGCAAACTGCTGTCATCTCTAGTCCAATCTCTGTCTGCGGCCCGCCGCCTTTGCAGCATTACCACCTAGTGGCCTCCGTTTGCTTCCAGCTCATCTTGGCACCAGTGCCGCAACTCTGTCTGCAATGCCACACCTTGGCCCTTTAAGGCCGCAACCCAGCCCTCAAGGCCGCACTTCAGTGTAAGGGTTGCACCTCTGCCCTCAAGGCCACAACTCGGCCCTTAAGGCCTCACCTCAGCACAGTGTCACACCTCAGCACTCAAGGTCGCACCTCGGTCGCATCTTGTCATCAGTGCAGCACCCTGGCTCTGAAAGCCGCACCTCAGCTGTCAAGGCCACAACTCGGCTTCCTAAATCGCCTCCTGCCACCAAAGCTGTACCTTGTCATCTGAACCACCATGAGCTGCATAACATCTTGTGGTCATCAGGTTCACCGTGTAAGCCCCTACTGTTCCGAGCTTAAGACCAGGCGGCCACCTAAGTACCGGTGAGCGTGACCAGCTCTAAGGGAACAGCGGGTGGCTGTTATTGGCAGAAGAATTCACCAGAGTGACTCTAGGGTTCTTACACAGTGATTCCTTGGCGAACGTAACAATAAGAGGTAGAGAAATGTATAGATAAGGAGAAACAGAAATGTAAAGCTAGAGACATGTATAGATAGGAACATAGAGAATAGTTTAGATAAGGAGATAGAGAAATGTATAGCTAGAGATATGTATACACAGGGAGAAAGAGAAATGTATAAATAGAGAGATAAAAAAAGTGTAGGTAGAGAAATGTGAAGATAGGGAGCTAGAGAAATGTATAGATAAAGAAATATATAGATAGAGAAAAGTGTAGATAGAGAAATGTTAAGATAAGGTGACAGAGAAATGTAAAGAGAGTATATAAAAGTATATAAAAAGAAAGAAATGTAAAGCTGAAGAGATAAAAAAATGTAAAGACAGAGATTTGTATATAAAGAGAAAGAGACATTTAAAGAGGAAGAGGTAAAAAAATGCATAGAAAGAGAGTGAGAAATGGAAAGAAATAAAAAAAAATAGAGGAATGTATAAAAGAGAAATGTTTAGCAAGGGAGATGGAGAAATGTGTAGAAAGAAAAATGTAGAGATATGGAGATAGAGAAACTTGTAGATAGAGAAATGTTTAAAGAGGGAGATAAAGAAATGTACAGATAGATAAATGTTTAGATAGAGATAGAGAATTATATAGTTAGAAAAAGGTATAGATAGGGTGATAGAGAATAGGTATAGAGAAAGGGGTAGAAAAATGCATAGAAAGAGAGAGCGAGAGAGAGAGAAAAGTGTACATGTATAGCTAGAGAAAAGTTTAGATAGGGAGATAGAGAAATGGATAAATAGATTTTATTTTGGATAGGGAGATAGAGAAATGTATAGTTAGAGAAATGTTTAGATAGGGAGATAGAGAAATGTGTAGATAGATGAATGTTTAGATAGGGAGATTGAGAAATATGTAGATAGATACATGTTGAGATAGGGAGATAGAGATATGTGTATATAGAGAAATGTTTAAATAGGGAGAAATGTATAATAGATATATGGAAAGAAAGAGAAATGTAAAGCGAGAAATGTATTGAAAGAGATAAATATAAAGATGAAGTGAAAGAGAAATGAATGAAAAAACAGAAATGTAAAGATGAAGAGATTGGGACATGTAAAGATAAAGAAATGTATATAAAGAGAAAAAACTAAATATGAAAAGATAAAGAAATACATAGAAAGAGATAGAAATGTAAATATGAAGAAATAAAGAAATGCATAGAAAGAGAAATGTAAAGATGAAGAGATAGAGAAATGCACAAAAAAGAGACAGAGAGAGAAATGTAAAGATGAAGAGATAGAGAAATTCATAGAAAGAAAATAAGTGTCACAAGCTGCCGTCATGGCTTGTTACTCTCTCGCGTCCCAGCTACCGCTCCTTTTCCAGGACGCCCTGTTCTCCGGCCGCAACCCCAGACTATTCCCTCTATTGCCGGGAAACCTAGATGCCAAACTGGGATGTTGCTTGCGGTTGCTTGTTGATCAAGATGCCAGGCTGGTGCACATACTCCTTGGAATCAAGCTTTTGCCTGTCTGTGACCACTGTCTCTGCTGTAATACCTGCTACCATCTACATTTTGCTCACTGCTGGTATCACCCAGAACAGTGTTCCAGCCATAAAGGGACATTTGCAGCAAACAGCAGTCATCTCTAGTCCAATCTCTGTCTGCGGCCCGCCACCTTTGCAGCATTACCACCTAGTGGCCTCCGTTTGCTTCCAGCTCATCTTGGCACCAGTGCCGCAACTCTGTCTGCAAGGCCACACCTTGGCCCTTTAAGGCCACAACCCAGCCCTCAAGGCCGCACTTCAGTGTAAGGGTTGCACCTCTGCCCTCAAGGCCACAACTCGGCCCTTAAGGCCTCACCTCAGCACAGTGTCACACCTCAGCACTCAAGGTCGCACCTCGGTCGCATCTTGTCATCAGTGCAGCACCCTGGCTCTCAAAGCCGCACCTCAGCTGTCAAAGTCACAACTTGGCTTCCTAAACCGCCTCCTGCCACCAAAGCTGTACCTTCTCATCTGAAACACCATGAGCTGCATAACATCTTGTGGTCATCAGGTTCACCATGTAAGCCCCTACTGTTCCGAGTTTAAGACCAGGCGGCCACCTAAGTACCGGTGAGCGTGACCAGCTCTAAGGGAACAGCGGGTGGCTGTTATTGGCAGAAGAATTCACCAGAGTGACTCTAGGGGTCTTACTCAGTGATTCCTAGGCTAACATAACAATAAGAGGTAGAGAAATGTATAGATAAGGAGAAACAGAAATGTAAAGCTAGAGACATGTATAGATAGGAACATAGAGAATAGTTTAGATAAGGAGATAGAGAAGTGTATAGCTAGAGATATGTATACACAGGGAGAAAGAGAAATGTATAAATAGAGAGATAAACAAAAGTGTAGGTAGAGAAATGTGAAGATAGGGAGCTAGAGAAATGTATAGATAAAGAAATATATAGATAGAGAAAAGTGTAGATAGAGAAATGTTAAGATAAGGTGACAGAGAAATGTAAAGAGAGAAAAGTATATAAAAAGAAAGAAATGTAAAGCTGAAGAGATAAAAAAATGTAAAGACAAAGATTTGTATATAAAGAGAAAGAGACATTTAAAGAGGAAGAGGTAAAAAAATGCATAGAAAGAGAGTGAGAAATGGAAAGAAATAAAAAAAAATAGAGGAATGTATAAAAGAGAAATGTTTAGCAAGGGAGATGGAGAAATGTGTAGAAAGAAAAATGTAGAGATATGGAGATAGAGAAACTTGTAGATAGAGAAATGTTTAAAGAGGGAGATAAAGAAATGTACAGAAAGATAAATGTTTAGATAGAGAGATAGAGAATTATATAGTTAGAAAAAGGTATAGATAGGGTGATAGAGAATAGGTATAGAGAAATGGGTAGAAAGAGAGAGTGAGAGAGAGAGAGAGAGAGAGAGAGAGAAAAGTGTACATGTATAGCTAGAGAAAAGTTTAGATAGGGAGATAGAGAAATGGATAAATAGATTTTATTTTAGATAGGGAGATAGAGAAATGTATAGTTAGAGAGATGTTTAGATAGGGAGATAGAGAAATATGTAGATAGATACATGTTGAGATAGGGAGATAGAGATATGTGTATATAGAGAAATGTTTAAATAGGGAGAAATGTATAATAGATATATGGAAAGAAAGAGAAATGTAAAGCGAGAAATGTATTGAAAGAGATAAATATAAAGATGAAGTGAAAGAGAAATGAATGGAAAAACAGAAATGTAAAGATGAAGAGATTGGGACATGTAAAGATAAAGAAATGTATATAAAGAGAAAAAACTAAATATGAAAAGATAAAGAAATGCATAGAAAGAGATAGAAATGTAAATATGAAGAAATAAAGAAATGCATAGAAAGAGAAATGTAAAGATGAAGAGATAGAGAAATGCACAAAAAAGAGACAGAGAGAGAAATGTAAAGATGAAGAGATAGAGAAATTCATAGAAAGAAAATAAGTGTCACAAGCTGCCGTCGTGGCTTGTTACTCTCTCGCGTCCCAGCTACCGCTCCTTTTCCAGGACGCCCTGTTCTCCGGCCGCAACCCCAGACTATTCCCTCTGTTGCCGGGAAACCTAGATGCCAAACTGGGATGGTGCTTGCGGTTGCTTGTTGATCAAGACGCCAGGCTGGTGCACATACTCCTTGGAATCAAGCTTTTGCCTGTCTGTGACCACTGTCTCTGCTGTAATACCTGCTACCATCTACATTTTGCTCACTGCTGGTATATAACCCAGAACAGTGTTCCAGCCATAAAGGGACATTTGCAGCAAACTGCTGTCATCTCTAGTCCAATCTCTGTCTGCGGCCCGCCGCCTTTGCAGCATTACCACCTAGTGGCCTCCGTTTGCTTCCAGCTCATCTTGGCACCAGTGCCGCAACTCTGTCTGCAATGCCACACCTTGGCCCTTTAAGGCCGCAACCCAGCCCTCAAGGCCGCACTTCAGTGTAAGGGTTGCACCTCTGCCCTCAAGGCCACAACTCGGCCCTTAAGGCCTCACCTCAGCACAGTGTCACACCTCAGCACTCAAGGTCGCACCTCGGTCGCATCTTGTCATCAGTGCAGCACCCTGGCTCTGAAAGCCGCACCTCAGCTGTCAAGGCCACAACTCGGCTTCCTAAATCGCCTCCTGCCACCAAAGCTGTACCTTGTCATCTGAACCACCATGAGCTGCATAACATCTTGTGGTCATCAGGTTCACCGTGTAAGCCCCTACTGTTCCGAGCTTAAGACCAGGCGGCCACCTAAGTACCGGTGAGCGTGACCAGCTCTAAGGGAACAGCGGGTGGCTGTTATTGGCAGAAGAATTCACCAGAGTGACTCTAGGGTTCTTACACAGTGATTCCTAGGCGAACGTAACAATAAGAGGTAGAGAAATGTATAGATAAGGAGAAACAGAAATGTAAAGCTAGAGACATGTATAGATAGGAACATAGAGAATAGTTTAGATAAGGAGATAGAGAAATGTATAGCTAGAGATATGTATACACAGGGAGAAAGAGAAATGTATAAATAGAGAGATAAATAAAGTGTAGGTAGAGAAATGTGAAGATAGGGAGCTAGAGAAATGTATAGATAAAGAAATATATAGATAGAGAAAAGTGTAGATAGAGAAATGTTAAGATAAGGTGACAGAGAAATGTAAAGAGAGTATATAAAAGTATATAAAAAGAAAGAAATGTAAAGCTGAAGAGATAAAAAAATGTAAAGACAGAGATTTGTATATAAAGAGAAAGAGACATTTAAAGAGGAAGAGGTAAAAAAATGCATAGAAAGAGAGTGAGAAATGGAAAGAAATAAAAAAAAATAGAGGAATGTATAAAAGAGAAATGTTTAGCAAGGGAGATGGAGAAATGTGTAGAAAGAAAAATGTAGAGATATGGAGATAGAGAAACTTGTAGATAGAGAAATGTTTAAAGAGGGAGATAAAGAAATGTACAGATAGATAAATGTTTAGATAGAGATAGAGAATTATATAGTTAGAAAAAGGTATAGATAGGGTGATAGAGAATAGGTATAGAGAAAGGGGTAGAAAAATGCATAGAAAGAGAGAGCGAGAGAGAGAGAAAAGTGTACATGTATAGCTAGAGAAAAGTTTAGATAGGGAGATAGAGAAATGGATAAATAGATTTTATTTTGGATAGGGAGATAGAGAAATGTATAGTTAGAGAAATGTTTAGATAGGGAGATAGAGAAATGTGTAGATAGATGAATGTTTAGATAGGGAGATTGAGAAATATGTAGATAGATACATGTTGAGATAGGGAGATAGAGATATGTGTATATAGAGAAATGTTTAAATAGGGAGAAATGTATAATAGATATATGGAAAGAAAGAGAAATGTAAAGCGAGAAATGTATTGAAAGAGATAAATATAAAGATGAAGTGAAAGAGAAATGAATGAAAAAACAGAAATGTAAAGATGAAGAGATTGGGACATGTAAAGATAAAGAAATGTATATAAAGAGAAAAAAATAAATATGAAAAGATAAAGAAATGCATAGAAAGAGATAGAAATGTAAATATGAAGAAATAAAGAAATGCATAGAAAGAGAAATGTAAAGATGAAGAGATAGAGAAATGCACAAAAAAGAGACAGAGAGAGAAATGTAAAGATGAAGAGATAGAGAAATTCATAGAAAGAAAATAAGTGTCACAAGCTGCCGTCATGGCTTGTTACTCTCTCGCGTCCCAGCTACCGCTCCTTTTCCAGGACGCCCTGTTCTCCGGCCGCAACCCCAGACTATTCCCTCTATTGCCGGGAAACCTAGATGCCAAACTGGGATGTTGCTTGCGGTTGCTTGTTGATCAAGATGCCAGGCTGGTGCACATACTCCTTGGAATCAAGCTTTTGCCTGTCTGTGACCACTGTCTCTGCTGTAATACCTGCTACCATCTACATTTTGCTCACTGCTGGTATCACCCAGAACAGTGTTCCAGCCATAAAGGGACATTTGCAGCAAACTGCAGTCATCTCTAGTCCAATCTCTGTCTGCGGCCCGCCACCTTTGCAGCATTACCACCTAGTGGCCTCCGTTTGCTTCCAGCTCATCTTGGCACCAGTGCCGCAACTCTGTCTGCAAGGCCACACCTTGGCCCTTTAAGGCCACAACCCAGCCCTCAAGGCCGCACTTCAGTGTAAGGGTTGCACCTCTGCCCTCAAGGCCACAACTCGGCCCTTAAGGCCTCACCTCAGCACAGTGTCACACCTCAGCACTCAAGGTCGCACCTCGGTCGCATCTTGTCATCAGTGCAGCACCCTGGCTCTCAAAGCCGCACCTCAGCTGTCAAAGTCACAACTTGGCTTCCTAAACCGCCTCCTGCCACCAAAGCTGTACCTTCTCATCTGAAACACCATGAGCTGCATAACATCTTGTGGTCATCAGGTTCACCATGTAAGCCCCTACTGTTCCGAGTTTAAGACCAGGCGGCCACCTAAGTACCGGTGAGCGTGACCAGCTCTAAGGGAACAGCGGGTGGCTGTTATTGGCAGAAGAATTCACCAGAGTGACTCTAGGGGTCTTACTCAGTGATTCCTAGGCTAACATAACAATAAGAGGTAGAGAAATGTATAGATAAGGAGAAACAGAAATGTAAAGCTAGAGACATGTATAGATAGGAACATAGAGAATAGTTTAGATAAGGAGATAGAGAAGTGTATAGCTAGAGATATGTATACACAGGGAGAAAGAGAAATGTATAAATAGAGAGATAAACAAAAGTGTAGGTAGAGAAATGTGAAGATAGGGAGCTAGAGAAATGTATAGATAAAGAAATATATAGATAGAGAAAAGTGTAGATAGAGAAATGTTAAGATAAGGTGACAGAGAAATGTAAAGAGAGAAAAGTATATAAAAAGAAAGAAATGTAAAGCTGAAGAGATAAAAAAATGTAAAGACAAAGATTTGTATATAAAGAGAAAGAGACATTTAAAGAGGAAGAGGTAAAAAAATGCATAGAAAGAGAGTGAGAAATGGAAAGAAATAAAAAAAAATAGAGGAATGTATAAAAGAGAAATGTTTAGCAAGGGAGATGGAGAAATGTGTAGAAAGAAAAATGTAGAGATATGGAGATAGAGAAACTTGTAGATAGAGAAATGTTTAAAGAGGGAGATAAAGAAATGTACAGAAAGATAAATGTTTAGATAGAGAGATAGAGAATTATATAGTTAGAAAAAGGTATAGATAGGGTGATAGAGAATAGGTATAGAGAAATGGGTAGAAAGAGAGAGTGAGAGAGAGAGAGAGAGAGAGAGAGAGAGAGAGAGAGAGAGAGAGAGAGAGAAAAGTGTACATGTATAGCTAGAGAAAAGTTTAGATAGGGAGATAGAGAAATGGATAAATAGATTTTATTTTAGATAGGGAGATAGAGAAATGTATAGTTAGAGAGATGTTTAGATAGGGAGATAGAGAAATATGTAGATAGATACATGTTGAGATAGGGAGATAGAGATATGTGTATATAGAGAAATGTTTAAATAGGGAGAAATGTATAATAGATATATGGAAAGAAAGAGAAATGTAAAGCGAGAAATGTATTGAAAGAGATAAATATAAAGATGAAGTGAAAGAGAAATGAATGAAAAAACAGAAATGTAAAGATGAAGAGATTGGGACATGTAAAGATAAAGAAATGTATATAAAGAGAAAAAAATAAATATGAAAAGATAAAGAAATGCATAGAAAGAGATAGAAATGTAAATATGAAGAAATAAAGAAATGCATAGAAAGAGAAATGTAAAGATGAAGAGATAGAGAAATGCACAAAAAAGAGACAGAGAGAGAAATGTAAAGATGAAGAGATAGAGAAATTCATAGAAAGAAAATAAGTGTCACAAGCTGCCGTCATGGCTTGTTACTCTCTCGCGTCCCAGCTACCGCTCCTTTTCCAGGACGCCCTGTTCTCCGGCCACAACCCCAGACTATTCCCTCTGTTGCCGGGAAACCTAGATGCCAAACTGGGATGGTGCTTGCGGTTGCTTGTTGATCAAGATGCCAGGCTGGTGCACATACTCCTTGGAATCAAGCTTTTGCCTGTCTGTGACCACTGTCTCTGCTGTAATACCTGCTACCATCTACATTTTGCTCACTGCTGGTATCACCCAGAACTGTGTTGCAGCCATAAAGGGACATTTGCAGCAAACAGCAGTCATCTCTAGTCCAATCTCTGTCTGCGGCCTGCCACCTTTGCAGCATTACCACCTAGTGGCCTACGTTTGCTTCCAGCTCATCTTGGCACCAGTGCCACAACTCTGTCTGCAAGGCCACACCTTGGCCCTTTAAGGCCGCAACCCAGCCCTCAAGGCCGTACTTCAGTGTAAGGGTTGCACCTCTGCCCTCAAGGCCACAACTCGGCCCTTAAGGCCTCACCTCAGCACAGTGTCACACCTCAGCACTCAAGGTCGCACCTCGGTCGCATCTTGTCATCAGTGCAGCACCCTAGCTCTCAAAGCCGCACCTCAGCTGTCAAAGCCACAACTCGGCTTCCTAAACCGCCTCCTGCCACCAAAGCTGTACCTTGTCATCTGAACCACCATGAGCTGCATAACATTTTGTGGTCATCAGGTTCACCGTGTAAGCCCCTACTGTTCCGAGTTTAAGACCAGGCGGCCACCTAAGTACCGGTGAGCGTGACCAGCTCTAAGGGAACAGCGGGTGGCTGTTATTGGCAGAAGAATTCACCAGAGTGACTCTAGGGGTCTTACACAGTGATTCCTAGGCGAACATAACAATAAGAGATAGAGAAATGCACAAAAAAGAGACAGAGAGAGAAATGTAAAGATGAAGAGATAGAGAAATTCATAGAAAGAAAATAAGTGTCACAAGCTGCCGTCGTGGCTTGTTACTCTCTCGCGTCCCAGCTACCGCTCCTTTTCCAGGACGCCCTGTTCTCCGGCCGCAACCCCAGACTATTCCCTCTGTTGCCGGGAAACCTAGATGCCAAACTGGGATGGTGCTTGCGGTTGCTTGTTGATCAAGACGCCAGGCTGGTGCACATACTCCTTGGAATCAAGCTTTTGCCTGTCTGTAACCACTGTCTCTGCTGTAATACCTGCTACCATCTACATTTTGCTCACTGCTGGTATATAACCCAGAACAGTGTTCCAGCCATAAAGGGACATTTGCAGCAAACTGCAGTCATCTCTAGTCCAATCTCTTGTCTGCGGCCCGCCGCCTTTGCAGCATTACCACCTAGTGGCCTCCGTTTGCTTCCAGCTCATCTTGGCACCAGTGCCGCAACTCTGTCTGCAAGGCCACACCTTGGCCATTTAAGGCCACAACCCAGCCCTCAAGGCCGCACTTCAGTGTAAGGGTTGCACCTCTGCCCTCAAGGCCACAACTCAGCCCTTAAGGCCTCACCTCAGCACAGTGTCACACCTCAGCACTCAAGGTCGCACCTCGGTCGCATCTTGTCATCAGTGCAGCACCCTGGCTCTCAAAGCCGCACCTCAGCTGTCAAAGTCACAACTTGGCTTCCTAAACCGCCTCCTGCCACCAAAGCTGTACCTTCTCATCTGAAACACCATGAGCTGCATAACATCTTGTGGTCATCAGGTTCACCATGTAAGCCCCTACTGTTCCGAGTTTAAGACCAGGCGGCCACCTAAGTACCGGTGAGCGTGACCAGCTCTAAGGGAACAGCGGGTGGCTGTTATTGGCAGAAGAATTCACCAGAGTGACTCTAGGGGTCTTACTCAGTGATTCCTAGGCTAACATAACAATAAGAGGTAGAGAAATGTATAGATAAGGAGAAACAGAAATGTAAAGCTAGAGACATGTATAGATAGGAACATAGAGAATAGTTTAGATAAGGAGATAGAGAAGTGTATAGCTAGAGATATGTATACACAGGGAGAAAGAGAAATGTATAAATAGAGAGATAAACAAAAGTGTAGGTAGAGAAATGTGAAGATAGGGAGCTAGAGAAATGTTTAGATAAAGAAATATATAGATAGAGAAAAGTGTAGATAGAGAAATGATAAGATAAGGTGACAGAGAAATGTAAAGAGAGAAAAGTATATAAAAAGAAAGAAATGTAAAGCTGAAGAGATAAAAAAATATAAAGACAAAGTTTTGTATATAAAGAGAAAGAGACATTTAAAGAGGAAGAGGTAAAAAAATGCATAGAAAGAGAGTGAGAAATGGAAAGAAATAAAAAAAAAATAGAGGAATGTATAAAAGAGAAATGTTTAGCAAGGGAGATGGAGAAATGTGTAGAAAGAAAAATGTACAGATATGGAGATAGAGAAACTTGTAGATAGAGAAATGTTTAAAGAGGGAGATAAAGAAATGTACAGAAAGATAAATGTTTAGATAGAGAGATAGAGAATTATATAGTTAGAAAAAGGTATAGATAGGGTGATAGAGAATAGGTATAGAGAAATGGGTAGAAAGAGAGAGTGAGAGAGAGAGAGAGAGAGAGAGAGAGAGAAAAGTGTACATGTATAGCTAGAGAAAAGTTTAGATAGGGAGATAGAGAAATGGATAAATAGATTTTATTTTAGATAGGGAGATAGAGAAATGTATAGTTAGAGAGATGTTTAGATAGGGAGATAGAGAAATATGTAGATAGATACATGTTGAGATAGGGAGATAGAGATATGTGTATATAGAGAAATGTTTAAATAGGGAGAAATGTATAATAGATATATGGAAAGAAAGAGAAATGTAAAGCGAGAAATGTATTGAAAGAGATAAATATAAAGATGAAGTGAAAGAGAAATGAATGGAAAAACAGAAATGTAAAGATGAAGAGATTGGGACATGTAAAGATAAAGAAATGTATATAAAGAGAAAAAACTAAATATGAAAAGATAAAGAAATGCATAGAAAGAGATAGAAATGTAAATATGAAGAAATAAAGAAATGCATAGAAAGAGAAATGTAAAGATGAAGAGATAGAGAAATGCACAAAAAAGAGACAGAGAGAGAAATGTACAGATGAAGAGATAGAGAAATTCATAGAAAGAAAATAAGTGTCACAAGCTGCCGTCGTGGCTTGTTACTCTCTCGCGTCCCAGCTACCGCTCCTTTTCCAGGACGCCCTGTTCTCCGGCCGCAACCCCAGACTATTCCCTCTGTTGCCGGGAAACCTAGATGCCAAACTGGGATGGTGCTTGCGGTTGCTTGTTGATCAAGACGCCAGGCTGGTGCACATACTCCTTGGAATCAAGCTTTTGCCTGTCTGTGACCACTGTCTCTGCTGTAATACCTGCTACCATCTACATTTTGCTCACTGCTGGTATATAACCCAGAACAGTGTTCCAGCCATAAAGGGACATTTGCAGCAAACTGCTGTCATCTCTAGTCCAATCTCTGTCTGCGGCCCGCCGCCTTTGCAGCATTACCACCTAGTGGCCTCCGTTTGCTTCCAGCTCATCTTGGCACCAGTGCCGCAACTCTGTCTGCAATGCCACACCTTGGCCCTTTAAGGCCGCAACCCAGCCCTCAAGGCCGCACTTCAGTGTAAGGGTTGCACCTCTGCCCTCAAGGCCACAACTCGGCCCTTAAGGCCTCACCTCAGCACAGTGTCACACCTCAGCACTCAAGGTCGCACCTCGGTCGCATCTTGTCATCAGTGCAGCACCCTGGCTCTGAAAGCCGCACCTCAGCTGTCAAGGCCACAACTCGGCTTCCTAAATCGCCTCCTGCCACCAAAGCTGTACCTTGTCATCTGAACCACCATGAGCTGCATAACATCTTGTGGTCATCAGGTTCACCGTGTAAGCCCCTACTGTTCCGAGCTTAAGACCAGGCGGCCACCTAAGTACCGGTGAGCGTGACCAGCTCTAAGGGAACAGCGGGTGGCTGTTATTGGCAGAAGAATTCACCAGAGTGACTCTAGGGTTCTTACACAGTGATTCCTAGGCGAACGTAACAATAAGAGGTAGAGAAATGTATAGATAAGGAGAAACAGAAATGTAAAGCTAGAGACATGTATAGATAGGAACATAGAGAATAGTTTAGATAAGGAGATAGAGAAATGTATAGCTAGAGATATGTATACACAGGGAGAAAGAGAAATGTATAAATAGAGAGATAAAAAAAGTGTAGGTAGAGAAATGTGAAGATAGGGAGCTAGAGAAATGTATAGATAAAGAAATATATAGATAGAGAAAAGTGTAGATAGAGAAATGTTAAGATAAGGTGACAGAGAAATGTAAAGAGAGTATATAAAAGTATATAAAAAGAAAGAAATGTAAAGCTGAAGAGATAAAAAAATGTAAAGACAGAGATTTGTATATAAAGAGAAAGAGACATTTAAAGAGGAAGAGGTAAAAAAATGCATAGAAAGAGAGTGAGAAATGGAAAGAAATAAAAAAAAATAGAGGAATGTATAAAAGAGAAATGTTTAGCAAGGGAGATGGAGAAATGTGTAGAAAGAAAAATGTAGAGATATGGAGATAGAGAAACTTGTAGATAGAGAAATGTTTAAAGAGGGAGATAAAGAAATGTACAGATAGATAAATGTTTAGATAGAGATAGAGAATTATATAGTTAGAAAAAGGTATAGATAGGGTGATAGAGAATAGGTATAGAGAAAGGGGTAGAAAAATGCATAGAAAGAGAGAGCGAGAGAGAGAGAAAAGTGTACATGTATAGCTAGAGAAAAGTTTAGATAGGGAGATAGAGAAATGGATAAATAGATTTTATTTTGGATAGGGAGATAGAGAAATGTATAGTTAGAGAAATGTTTAGATAGGGAGATAGAGAAATGTGTAGATAGATGAATGTTTAGATAGGGAGATTGAGAAATATGTAGATAGATACATGTTGAGATAGGGAGATAGAGATATGTGTATATAGAGAAATGTTTAAATAGGGAGAAATGTATAATAGATATATGGAAAGAAAGAGAAATGTAAAGCGAGAAATGTATTGAAAGAGATAAATATAAAGATGAAGTGAAAGAGAAATGAATGAAAAAACAGAAATGTAAAGATGAAGAGATTGGGACATGTAAAGATAAAGAAATGTATATAAAGAGAAAAAAATAAATATGAAAAGATAAAGAAATGCATAGAAAGAGATAGAAATGTAAATATGAAGAAATAAAGAAATGCATAGAAAGAGAAATGTAAAGATGAAGAGATAGAGAAATGCACAAAAAAGAGACAGAGAGAGAAATGTAAAGATGAAGAGATAGAGAAATTCATAGAAAGAAAATAAGTGTCACAAGCTGCCGTCGTGGCTTGTTACTCTCTCGCGTCCCAGCTACCGCTCCTTTTCCAGGACGCCCTGTTCTCCGGCCGCAACCCCAGACTATTCCCTCTGTTGCCGGGAAACCTAGATGCCAAACTGGGATGGTGCTTGCGGTTGCTTGTTGATCAAGATGCCAGGCTGGTGCACATACTCCTTGGAATCAAGCTTTTGCCTGTCTGTGACCACTGTCTCTGCTGTAATACCTGCTACCATCTACATTTTGCTCACTGCTGGTATCACCCAGAACAGTGTTCCAGCCATAAAGGGACATTTGCAGCAAACAGCAGTCATCTCTAGTCCAATCTCTGTCTGCGGCCTGCCACCTTTGCAGCATTACCACCTAGTGGCCTACGTTTGCTTCCAGCTCATCTTGGCACCAGTGCCACAACTCTGTCTGCAAGGCCACACCTTGGCCCTTTAAGGCCGCAACCCAGCCCTCAAGGCCGTACTTCAGTGTAAGGGTTGCACCTCTGCCCTCAAGGCCACAACTCGGCCCTTAAGGCCTCACCTCAGCACAGTGTCACACCTCAGCACTCAAGGTCGCACCTCGGTCGCATCTTGTCATCAGTGCAGCACCCTAGCTCTCAAAGCCGCACCTCAGCTGTCAAAGCCACAACTCGGGTTCCTAAACCGCCTCCTGCCACCAAAGCTGTACCTTGTCATCTGAACCACCATGAGCTGCATAACATTTTGTGGTCATCAGGTTCACCGTGTAAGCCCCTACTGTTCCGAGTTTAAGACCAGGCGGCCACCTAAGTACCGGTGAGCGTGACCAGCTCTAAGGGAACAGCGGGTGGCTGTTATTGGCAGAAGAATTCACCAGAGTGACTCTAGGGGTCTTACACAGTGATTCCTAGGCGAACATAACAATAAGAGATAGAGAAATGCACAAAAAAGAGACAGAGAGAGAAATGTAAAGATGAAGAGATAGAGAAATTCATAGAAAGAAAATAAGTGTCACAAGCTGCCGTCGTGGCTTGTTACTCTCTCGCGTCCCAGCTACCGCTCCTTTTCCAGGACGCCCTGTTCTCCGGCCGCAACCACAGACTATTCCCTCTGTTGCCGGGAAACCTAGATGCCAAACTGGGATGGTGCTTGCGGTTGCTTGTTGATCAAGACGCCAGGCTGGTGCACATACTCCTTGGAATCAAGCTTTTGCCTGTCTGTGACCACTGTCTCTGCTGTAATACCTGCTACCATCTACATTTTGCTCACTGCTGGTATATAACCCAGAACAGTGTTCCAGCCATAAAGGGACATTTGCAGCAAACTGCTGTCATCTCTAGTCCAATCTCTGTCTGCGGCCCGCCGCCTTTGCAGCATTACCACCTAGTGGCCTCCGTTTGCTTCCAGCTCATCTTGGCACCAGTGCCGCAACTCTGTCTGCAATGCCACACCTTGGCCCTTTAAGGCCGCAACCCAGCCCTCAAGGCCGCACTTCAGTGTAAGGGTTGCACCTCTGCCCTCAAGGCCACAACTCGGCCCTTAAGGCCTCACCTCAGCACAGTGTCACACCTCAGCACTCAAGGTCGCACCTCGGTCGCATCTTGTCATCAGTACAGCACCCTGGCTCTGAAAGCCGCACCTCAGCTGTCAAGGCCACAACTCGGCTTCCTAAATCGCCTCCTGCCACCAAAGCTGTACCTTGTCATCTGAACCACCATGAGCTGCATAACATCTTGTGGTCATCAGGTTCACCGTGTAAGCCCCTACTGTTCCGAGCTTAAGACCAGGCGGCCACCTAAGTACCGGTGAGCGTGACCAGCTCTAAGGGAACAGCGGGTGGCTGTTATTGGCAGAAGAATTCACCAGAGTGACTCTAGGGTTCTTACACAGTGATTCCTAGGCGAACGTAACAATAAGAGGTAGAGAAATGTATAGATAAGGAGAAACAGAAATGTAAAGCTAGAGACATGTATAGATAGGAACATAGAGAATAGTTTAGATAAGGAGATAGAGAAATGTATAGCTAGAGATATGTATACACAGGGAGAAAGAGAAATGTATAAATAGAGAGATAAAAAAAGTGTAGGTAGAGAAATGTGAAGATAGGGAGCTAGAGAAATGTATAGATAAAGAAATATATAGATAGAGAAAAGTGTAGATAGAGAAATGTTAAGATAAGGTGACAGAGAAATGTAAAGAGAGTATATAAAAGTATATAAAAAGAAAGAAATGTAAAGCTGAAGAGATAAAAAAATGTAAAGACAGAGATTTGTATATAAAGAGAAAGAGACATTTAAAGAGGAAGAGGTAAAAAAATGCATAGAAAGAGAGTGAGAAATGGAAAGAAATAAAAAAAAATAGAGGAATGTATAAAAGAGAAATGTTTAGCAAGGGAGATGGAGAAATGTGTAGAAAGAAAAATGTAGAGATATGGAGATAGAGAAACTTGTAGATAGAGAAATGTTTAAAGAGGGAGATAAAGAAATGTACAGATAGATAAATGTTTAGATAGAGATAGAGAATTATATAGTTAGAAAAAGGTATAGATAGGGTGATAGAGAATAGGTATAGAGAAAGGGGTAGAAAAATGCATAGAAAGAGAGAGCGAGAGAGAGAGAAAAGTGTACATGTATAGCTAGAGAAAAGTTTAGATAGGGAGATAGAGAAATGGATAAATAGATTTTATTTTGGATAGGGAGATAGAGAAATGTATAGTTAGAGAAATGTTTAGATAGGGAGATAGAGAAATGTGTAGATAGATGAATGTTTAGATAGGGAGATTGAGAAATATGTAGATAGATACATGTTGAGATAGGGAGATAGAGATATATGTATATAGAGAAATGTTTAAATAGGGAGAAATGTATAATAGATATATGGAAAGAAAGAGAAATGTAAAGCGAGAAATGTATTGAAAGAGATAAATATAAAGATGAAGTGAAAGAGAAATGAATGAAAAAACAGAAATGTAAAGATGAAGAGATTGGGACATGTAAAGATAAAGAAATGTATATAAAGAGAAAAAAATAAATATGAAAAGATAAAGAAATGCATAGAAAGAGATAGAAATGTAAATATGAAGAAATAAAGAAATGCATAGAAAGAGAAATGTAAAGATGAAGAGATAGAGAAATGCACAAAAAAGAGACAGAGAGAGAAATGTAAAGATGAAGAGATAGAGAAATTCATAGAAAGAAAATAAGTGTCACAAGCTGCCGTCGTGGCTTGTTACTCTCTCGCGTCCCAGCTACCGCTCCTTTTCCAGGACGCCCTGTTCTCCAGCCGCAACCCCAGACTATTCCCTCTGTTGCCGGGAAACCTAGATGCCAAACTGGGATGGTGCTTGCGGTTGCTTGTTGATCAAGATGCCAGGCTGGTGCACATACTCCTTGGAATCAAGCTTTTGCCTGTCTGTGACCACTGTCTCTGCTGTAATACCTGCTACCATCTACATTTTGCTCACTGCTGGTATCACCCAGAACAGTGTTCCAGCCATAAAGGGACATTTGCAGCAAACAGCAGTCATCTCTAGTCCAATCTCTGTCTGCGGCCCGCCACCTTTGCAGCATTACCACCTAGTGGCCTACGTTTGCTTCCAGCTCATCTTGGCACCAGTGCCACAACTCTGTCTGCAAGGCCACACCTTGGCCCTTTAAGGCCGCAACCCAGCCCTCAAGGCCGTACTTCAGTGTAAGGGTTGCACCTCTGCCCTCAAGGCCACAACTCGGCCCTTAAGGCCTCACCTCAGCACAGTGTCACACCTCAGCACTCAAGGTCGCACCTCGGTCGCATCTTGTCATCAGTGCAGCACCCTAGCTCTCAAAGCCGCACCTCAGCTGTCAAAGCCACAACTCGGCTTCCTAAACCGCCTCCTGCCACCAAAGCTGTACCTTGTCATCTGAACCACCATGAGCTGCATAACATTTTGTGGTCATCAGGTTCACCGTGTAAGCCCCTACTGTTCCGAGTTTAAGACCAGGCGGCCACCTAAGTACCGGTGAGCATGACCAGCTCTAAGGGAACAGCGGGTGGCTGTTATTGGCAGAAGAATTCACCAGAGTGACTCTAGGGGTCTTACACAGTGATTCCTAGGCGAACATAACAATAAGAGATAGAGAAATGCACAAAAAAGAGACAGAGAGAGAAATGTAAAGATGAAGAGATAGAGAAATTCATAGAAAGAAAATAAGTGTCACAAGCTGCCATCGTGGCTTGTTACTCTCTCGCGTCCCAGCTACCGCTCCTTTTCCAGGACGCCCTGTTCTCCGGCCGCAACCACAGACTATTCCCTCTGTTGCCGGGAAACCTAGATGCCAAACTGGGATGGTGCTTGCGGTTGCTTGTTGATGAAGACGCCAGGCTGGTGCACATACTCCTTGGAATCAAGCTTTTGCCTGTCTGTGATCACTGTCTCTGCTGTAATACCTGCTACCATCTACATTTTGCTCACTGCTGGTATATAACCCAGAACAGTGTTCCAGCCATAAAGAGACATTTGCAGCAAACTGCAGTCATCTCAAGTCCAATCTCTGTCTGCGGCCCGCCGCCTTTGCAGCATTACCACCTAGTGGCCTCCGTTTGCTTCCAGCTCATCTTGGCACCAGTGCCGCAACTGTCTGCAAGGCCACACCTTGGCCCTTTAAGGCCACAACCCAGCCCTCAAGGCCGCACTTCAGTGTAAGGGTTGCACCTCTGCCCTCAAGGCCACAACTCGGCCCTTAAGGCCTCACCTCAGCACAGTGTCACACCTCAGCACTCAAGGTCGCACCTCGGTCGCATCTTGTCATCAGTGCAGCACCCTAGCTCTCAAAGCCGCACCTCAGCTGTCAAAGCCACAACTCGGCTTCCTAAACCGCCTCCTGCCACCAAAGCTGTACCTTGTCATCTGAACCACCATGAGCTGCATAACATTTTGTGGTCATCAGGTTCACCGTGTAAGCCCCTACTGTTCCGAGTTTAAGACCAGGCGGCCACCTAAGTACCGGTGAGCGTGACCAGCTCTAAGGGAACAGCGGGTGGCTGTTATTGGCAGAAGAATTCACCAGAGTGACTCTAGGGGTCTTACACAGTGATTCCTAGGCGAACATAACAATAAGAGATAGAGAAATGCACAAAAAAGAGACAGAGAGAGAAATGTAAAGATGAAGAGATAGAGAAATTCATAGAAAGAAAATAAGTGTCACAAGCTGCCGTCGTGGCTTGTTACTCTCTCGCGTCCCAGCTACCGCTCCTTTTCCAGGACGCCCTGTTCTCCGGCCGCAACCCCAGACTATTCCCTCTGTTGCCGGGAAACCTAGATGCCAAACTGGGATGGTGCTTGCGGTTGCTTGTTGATCAAGACGCCAGGCTGGTGCACATACTCCTTGGAATCAAGCTTTTGCCTGTCTGTAACCACTGTCTCTGCTGTAATACCTGCTACCATCTACATTTTGCTCACTGCTGGTATATAACCCAGAACAGTGTTCCAGCCATAAAGGGACATTTGCAGCAAACTGCAGTCATCTCTAGTCCAATCTCTTGTCTGCGGCCCGCCGCCTTTGCAGCATTACCACCTAGTGGCCTCCGTTTGCTTCCAGCTCATCTTGGCACCAGTGCCGCAACTCTGTCTGCAAGGCCACACCTTGGCCATTTAAGGCCACAACCCAGCCCTCAAGGCCGCACTTCAGTGTAAGGGTTGCACCTCTGCCCTCAAGGCCACAACTCAGCCCTTAAGGCCTCACCTCAGCACAGTGTCACACCTCAGCACTCAAGGTCGCACCTCGGTCGCATCTTGTCATCAGTGCAGCACCCTGGCTCTCAAAGCCGCACCTCAGCTGTCAAAGTCACAACTTGGCTTCCTAAACCGCCTCCTGCCACCAAAGCTGTACCTTCTCATCTGAAACACCATGAGCTGCATAACATCTTGTGGTCATCAGGTTCACCATGTAAGCCCCTACTGTTCCGAGTTTAAGACCAGGCGGCCACCTAAGTACCGGTGAGCGTGACCAGCTCTAAGGGAACAGCGGGTGGCTGTTATTGGCAGAAGAATTCACCAGAGTGACTCTAGGGGTCTTACTCAGTGATTCCTAGGCTAACATAACAATAAGAGGTAGAGAAATGTATAGATAAGGAGAAACAGAAATGTAAAGCTAGAGACATGTATAGATAGGAACATAGAGAATAGTTTAGATAAGGAGATAGAGAAGTGTATAGCTAGAGATATGTATACACAGGGAGAAAGAGAAATGTATAAATAGAGAGATAAACAAAAGTGTAGGTAGAGAAATGTGAAGATAGGGAGCTAGAGAAATGTTTAGATAAAGAAATATATAGATAGAGAAAAGTGTAGATAGAGAAATGATAAGATAAGGTGACAGAGAAATGTAAAGAGAGAAAAGTATATAAAAAGAAAGAAATGTAAAGCTGAAGAGATAAAAAAATATAAAGACAAAGTTTTGTATATAAAGAGAAAGAGACATTTAAAGAGGAAGAGGTAAAAAAATGCATAGAAAGAGAGTGAGAAATGGAAAGAAATAAAAAAAAAATAGAGGAATGTATAAAAGAGAAATGTTTAGCAAGGGAGATGGAGAAATGTGTAGAAAGAAAAATGTACAGATATGGAGATAGAGAAACTTGTAGATAGAGAAATGTTTAAAGAGGGAGATAAAGAAATGTACAGAAAGATAAATGTTTAGATAGAGAGATAGAGAATTATATAGTTAGAAAAAGGTATAGATAGGGTGATAGAGAATAGGTATAGAGAAATGGGTAGAAAGAGAGAGTGAGAGAGAGAGAGAGAGAGAGAGAGAGAGAAAAGTGTACATGTATAGCTAGAGAAAAGTTTAGATAGGGAGATAGAGAAATGGATAAATAGATTTTATTTTAGATAGGGAGATAGAGAAATGTATAGTTAGAGAGATGTTTAGATAGGGAGATAGAGAAATATGTAGATAGATACATGTTGAGATAGGGAGATAGAGATATGTGTATATAGAGAAATGTTTAAATAGGGAGAAATGTATAATAGATATATGGAAAGAAAGAGAAATGTAAAGCGAGAAATGTATTGAAAGAGATAAATATAAAGATGAAGTGAAAGAGAAATGAATGGAAAAACAGAAATGTAAAGATGAAGAGATTGGGACATGTAAAGATAAAGAAATGTATATAAAGAGAAAAAACTAAATATGAAAAGATAAAGAAATGCATAGAAAGAGATAGAAATGTAAATATGAAGAAATAAAGAAATGCATAGAAAGAGAAATGTAAAGATGAAGAGATAGAGAAATGCACAAAAAAGAGACAGAGAGAGAAATGTACAGATGAAGAGATAGAGAAATTCATAGAAAGAAAATAAGTGTCACAAGCTGCCGTCGTGGCTTGTTACTCTCTCGCGTCCCAGCTACCGCTCCTTTTCCAGGACGCCCTGTTCTCCGGCCGCAACCCCAGACTATTCCCTCTGTTGCCGGGAAACCTAGATGCCAAACTGGGATGGTGCTTGCGGTTGCTTGTTGATCAAGACGCCAGGCTGGTGCACATACTCCTTGGAATCAAGCTTTTGCCTGTCTGTGACCACTGTCTCTGCTGTAATACCTGCTACCATCTACATTTTGCTCACTGCTGGTATATAACCCAGAACAGTGTTCCAGCCATAAAGGGACATTTGCAGCAAACTGCTGTCATCTCTAGTCCAATCTCTGTCTGCGGCCCGCCGCCTTTGCAGCATTACCACCTAGTGGCCTCCGTTTGCTTCCAGCTCATCTTGGCACCAGTGCCGCAACTCTGTCTGCAATGCCACACCTTGGCCCTTTAAGGCCGCAACCCAGCCCTCAAGGCCGCACTTCAGTGTAAGGGTTGCACCTCTGCCCTCAAGGCCACAACTCGGCCCTTAAGGCCTCACCTCAGCACAGTGTCACACCTCAGCACTCAAGGTCGCACCTCGGTCGCATCTTGTCATCAGTGCAGCACCCTGGCTCTGAAAGCCGCACCTCAGCTGTCAAGGCCACAACTCGGCTTCCTAAATCGCCTCCTGCCACCAAAGCTGTACCTTGTCATCTGAACCACCATGAGCTGCATAACATCTTGTGGTCATCAGGTTCACCGTGTAAGCCCCTACTGTTCCGAGCTTAAGACCAGGCGGCCACCTAAGTACCGGTGAGCGTGACCAGCTCTAAGGGAACAGCGGGTGGCTGTTATTGGCAGAAGAATTCACCAGAGTGACTCTAGGGTTCTTACACAGTGATTCCTAGGCGAACGTAACAATAAGAGGTAGAGAAATGTATAGATAAGGAGAAACAGAAATGTAAAGCTAGAGACATGTATAGATAGGAACATAGAGAATAGTTTAGATAAGGAGATAGAGAAATGTATAGCTAGAGATATGTATACACAGGGAGAAAGAGAAATGTATAAATAGAGAGATAAAAAAAGTGTAGGTAGAGAAATGTGAAGATAGGGAGCTAGAGAAATGTATAGATAAAGAAATATATAGATAGAGAAAAGTGTAGATAGAGAAATGTTAAGATAAGGTGACAGAGAAATGTAAAGAGAGTATATAAAAGTATATAAAAAGAAAGAAATGTAAAGCTGAAGAGATAAAAAAATGTAAAGACAGAGATTTGTATATAAAGAGAAAGAGACATTTAAAGAGGAAGAGGTAAAAAAATGCATAGAAAGAGAGTGAGAAATGGAAAGAAATAAAAAAAAATAGAGGAATGTATAAAAGAGAAATGTTTAGCAAGGGAGATGGAGAAATGTGTAGAAAGAAAAATGTAGAGATATGGAGATAGAGAAACTTGTAGATAGAGAAATGTTTAAAGAGGGAGATAAAGAAATGTACAGATAGATAAATGTTTAGATAGAGATAGAGAATTATATAGTTAGAAAAAGGTATAGATAGGGTGATAGAGAATAGGTATAGAGAAAGGGGTAGAAAAATGCATAGAAAGAGAGAGCGAGAGAGAGAGAAAAGTGTACATGTATAGCTAGAGAAAAGTTTAGATAGGGAGATAGAGAAATGGATAAATAGATTTTATTTTGGATAGGGAGATAGAGAAATGTATAGTTAGAGAAATGTTTAGATAGGGAGATAGAGAAATGTGTAGATAGATGAATGTTTAGATAGGGAGATTGAGAAATATGTAGATAGATACATGTTGAGATAGGGAGATAGAGATATGTGTATATAGAGAAATGTTTAAATAGGGAGAAATGTATAATAGATATATGGAAAGAAAGAGAAATGTAAAGCGAGAAATGTATTGAAAGAGATAAATATAAAGATGAAGTGAAAGAGAAATGAATGAAAAAACAGAAATGTAAAGATGAAGAGATTGGGACATGTAAAGATAAAGAAATGTATATAAAGAGAAAAAAATAAATATGAAAAGATAAAGAAATGCATAGAAAGAGATAGAAATGTAAATATGAAGAAATAAAGAAATGCATAGAAAGAGAAATGTAAAGATGAAGAGATAGAGAAATGCACAAAAAAGAGACAGAGAGAGAAATGTAAAGATGAAGAGATAGAGAAATTCATAGAAAGAAAATAAGTGTCACAAGCTGCCGTCGTGGCTTGTTACTCTCTCGCGTCCCAGCTACCGCTCCTTTTCCAGGACGCCCTGTTCTCCGGCCGCAACCCCAGACTATTCCCTCTGTTGCCGGGAAACCTAGATGCCAAACTGGGATGGTGCTTGCGGTTGCTTGTTGATCAAGATGCCAGGCTGGTGCACATACTCCTTGGAATCAAGCTTTTGCCTGTCTGTGACCACTGTCTCTGCTGTAATACCTGCTACCATCTACATTTTGCTCACTGCTGGTATCACCCAGAACAGTGTTCCAGCCATAAAGGGACATTTGCAGCAAACAGCAGTCATCTCTAGTCCAATCTCTGTCTGCGGCCTGCCACCTTTGCAGCATTACCACCTAGTGGCCTACGTTTGCTTCCAGCTCATCTTGGCACCAGTGCCACAACTCTGTCTGCAAGGCCACACCTTGGCCCTTTAAGGCCGCAACCCAGCCCTCAAGGCCGTACTTCAGTGTAAGGGTTGCACCTCTGCCCTCAAGGCCACAACTCGGCCCTTAAGGCCTCACCTCAGCACAGTGTCACACCTCAGCACTCAAGGTCGCACCTCGGTCGCATCTTGTCATCAGTGCAGCACCCTAGCTCTCAAAGCCGCACCTCAGCTGTCAAAGCCACAACTCGGGTTCCTAAACCGCCTCCTGCCACCAAAGCTGTACCTTGTCATCTGAACCACCATGAGCTGCATAACATTTTGTGGTCATCAGGTTCACCGTGTAAGCCCCTACTGTTCCGAGTTTAAGACCAGGCGGCCACCTAAGTACCGGTGAGCGTGACCAGCTCTAAGGGAACAGCGGGTGGCTGTTATTGGCAGAAGAATTCACCAGAGTGACTCTAGGGGTCTTACACAGTGATTCCTAGGCGAACATAACAATAAGAGATAGAGAAATGCACAAAAAAGAGACAGAGAGAGAAATGTAAAGATGAAGAGATAGAGAAATTCATAGAAAGAAAATAAGTGTCACAAGCTGCCGTCGTGGCTTGTTACTCTCTCGCGTCCCAGCTACCGCTCCTTTTCCAGGACGCCCTGTTCTCCGGCCGCAACCACAGACTATTCCCTCTGTTGCCGGGAAACCTAGATGCCAAACTGGGATGGTGCTTGCGGTTGCTTGTTGATCAAGACGCCAGGCTGGTGCACATACTCCTTGGAATCAAGCTTTTGCCTGTCTGTGACCACTGTCTCTGCTGTAATACCTGCTACCATCTACATTTTGCTCACTGCTGGTATATAACCCAGAACAGTGTTCCAGCCATAAAGGGACATTTGCAGCAAACTGCTGTCATCTCTAGTCCAATCTCTGTCTGCGGCCCGCCGCCTTTGCAGCATTACCACCTAGTGGCCTCCGTTTGCTTCCAGCTCATCTTGGCACCAGTGCCGCAACTCTGTCTGCAATGCCACACCTTGGCCCTTTAAGGCCGCAACCCAGCCCTCAAGGCCGCACTTCAGTGTAAGGGTTGCACCTCTGCCCTCAAGGCCACAACTCGGCCCTTAAGGCCTCACCTCAGCACAGTGTCACACCTCAGCACTCAAGGTCGCACCTCGGTCGCATCTTGTCATCAGTACAGCACCCTGGCTCTGAAAGCCGCACCTCAGCTGTCAAGGCCACAACTCGGCTTCCTAAATCGCCTCCTGCCACCAAAGCTGTACCTTGTCATCTGAACCACCATGAGCTGCATAACATCTTGTGGTCATCAGGTTCACCGTGTAAGCCCCTACTGTTCCGAGCTTAAGACCAGGCGGCCACCTAAGTACCGGTGAGCGTGACCAGCTCTAAGGGAACAGCGGGTGGCTGTTATTGGCAGAAGAATTCACCAGAGTGACTCTAGGGTTCTTACACAGTGATTCCTAGGCGAACGTAACAATAAGAGGTAGAGAAATGTATAGATAAGGAGAAACAGAAATGTAAAGCTAGAGACATGTATAGATAGGAACATAGAGAATAGTTTAGATAAGGAGATAGAGAAATGTATAGCTAGAGATATGTATACACAGGGAGAAAGAGAAATGTATAAATAGAGAGATAAAAAAAGTGTAGGTAGAGAAATGTGAAGATAGGGAGCTAGAGAAATGTATAGATAAAGAAATATATAGATAGAGAAAAGTGTAGATAGAGAAATGTTAAGATAAGGTGACAGAGAAATGTAAAGAGAGTATATAAAAGTATATAAAAAGAAAGAAATGTAAAGCTGAAGAGATAAAAAAATGTAAAGACAGAGATTTGTATATAAAGAGAAAGAGACATTTAAAGAGGAAGAGGTAAAAAAATGCATAGAAAGAGAGTGAGAAATGGAAAGAAATAAAAAAAAATAGAGGAATGTATAAAAGAGAAATGTTTAGCAAGGGAGATGGAGAAATGTGTAGAAAGAAAAATGTAGAGATATGGAGATAGAGAAACTTGTAGATAGAGAAATGTTTAAAGAGGGAGATAAAGAAATGTACAGATAGATAAATGTTTAGATAGAGATAGAGAATTATATAGTTAGAAAAAGGTATAGATAGGGTGATAGAGAATAGGTATAGAGAAAGGGGTAGAAAAATGCATAGAAAGAGAGAGCGAGAGAGAGAGAAAAGTGTACATGTATAGCTAGAGAAAAGTTTAGATAGGGAGATAGAGAAATGGATAAATAGATTTTATTTTGGATAGGGAGATAGAGAAATGTATAGTTAGAGAAATGTTTAGATAGGGAGATAGAGAAATGTGTAGATAGATGAATGTTTAGATAGGGAGATTGAGAAATATGTAGATAGATACATGTTGAGATAGGGAGATAGAGATATATGTATATAGAGAAATGTTTAAATAGGGAGAAATGTATAATAGATATATGGAAAGAAAGAGAAATGTAAAGCGAGAAATGTATTGAAAGAGATAAATATAAAGATGAAGTGAAAGAGAAATGAATGAAAAAACAGAAATGTAAAGATGAAGAGATTGGGACATGTAAAGATAAAGAAATGTATATAAAGAGAAAAAAATAAATATGAAAAGATAAAGAAATGCATAGAAAGAGATAGAAATGTAAATATGAAGAAATAAAGAAATGCATAGAAAGAGAAATGTAAAGATGAAGAGATAGAGAAATGCACAAAAAAGAGACAGAGAGAGAAATGTAAAGATGAAGAGATAGAGAAATTCATAGAAAGAAAATAAGTGTCACAAGCTGCCGTCGTGGCTTGTTACTCTCTCGCGTCCCAGCTACCGCTCCTTTTCCAGGACGCCCTGTTCTCCAGCCGCAACCCCAGACTATTCCCTCTGTTGCCGGGAAACCTAGATGCCAAACTGGGATGGTGCTTGCGGTTGCTTGTTGATCAAGATGCCAGGCTGGTGCACATACTCCTTGGAATCAAGCTTTTGCCTGTCTGTGACCACTGTCTCTGCTGTAATACCTGCTACCATCTACATTTTGCTCACTGCTGGTATCACCCAGAACAGTGTTCCAGCCATAAAGGGACATTTGCAGCAAACAGCAGTCATCTCTAGTCCAATCTCTGTCTGCGGCCCGCCACCTTTGCAGCATTACCACCTAGTGGCCTACGTTTGCTTCCAGCTCATCTTGGCACCAGTGCCACAACTCTGTCTGCAAGGCCACACCTTGGCCCTTTAAGGCCGCAACCCAGCCCTCAAGGCCGTACTTCAGTGTAAGGGTTGCACCTCTGCCCTCAAGGCCACAACTCGGCCCTTAAGGCCTCACCTCAGCACAGTGTCACACCTCAGCACTCAAGGTCGCACCTCGGTCGCATCTTGTCATCAGTGCAGCACCCTAGCTCTCAAAGCCGCACCTCAGCTGTCAAAGCCACAACTCGGCTTCCTAAACCGCCTCCTGCCACCAAAGCTGTACCTTGTCATCTGAACCACCATGAGCTGCATAACATTTTGTGGTCATCAGGTTCACCGTGTAAGCCCCTACTGTTCCGAGTTTAAGACCAGGCGGCCACCTAAGTACCGGTGAGCATGACCAGCTCTAAGGGAACAGCGGGTGGCTGTTATTGGCAGAAGAATTCACCAGAGTGACTCTAGGGGTCTTACACAGTGATTCCTAGGCGAACATAACAATAAGAGATAGAGAAATGCACAAAAAAGAGACAGAGAGAGAAATGTAAAGATGAAGAGATAGAGAAATTCATAGAAAGAAAATAAGTGTCACAAGCTGCCATCGTGGCTTGTTACTCTCTCGCGTCCCAGCTACCGCTCCTTTTCCAGGACGCCCTGTTCTCCGGCCGCAACCACAGACTATTCCCTCTGTTGCCGGGAAACCTAGATGCCAAACTGGGATGGTGCTTGCGGTTGCTTGTTGATGAAGACGCCAGGCTGGTGCACATACTCCTTGGAATCAAGCTTTTGCCTGTCTGTGATCACTGTCTCTGCTGTAATACCTGCTACCATCTACATTTTGCTCACTGCTGGTATATAACCCAGAACAGTGTTCCAGCCATAAAGAGACATTTGCAGCAAACTGCAGTCATCTCAAGTCCAATCTCTGTCTGCGGCCCGCCGCCTTTGCAGCATTACCACCTAGTGGCCTCCGTTTGCTTCCAGCTCATCTTGGCACCAGTGCCGCAACTGTCTGCAAGGCCACACCTTGGCCCTTTAAGGCCACAACCCAGCCCTCAAGGCCGCACTTCAGTGTAAGGGTTGCACCTCTGCCCTCAAGGCCACAACTCGGCCCTTAAGGCCTCACCTCAGCACAGTGTCACACCTCAGCACTCAAGGTCGCACCTCGGTCGCATCTTGTCATCAGTGCAGCACCCTGGCTCTCAAAGCCGCACCTCAGCTGTCAAATCCACAACTCGGCTTCCTAAACCGCCTCCTGCCACCAAAGCTGTACCTTGTCATCTGAACCACCATGAGCTGCATAACATTTTGTGGTCATCAGGTTCACCGTGCAAGCCCCTACTGTTCCGAGTTTAAGACCAGGCGGCCACCTAAGTACCGGTGAGCGTGACCAGCTCTAAGGGAACAGCGGGTGGCTGTTATTGGCAGAAGAATTCACCAGAGTGACTCTAGGGGTCTTACACAGTGATTCCTATGCGAACGTAACAATAAGAGGTAGAGAAATGTATAGATAAGGAGAAACAGAAATGTAAAGCTAGAGACATGTATAGATAGGAACATAGAGAATAGTTTAGATAAGGAGATAGAGAAGTGTATAGCTAGAGATATGTATACACAGGGAGAAAGAGAAATGTATAAATAGAGAGATAAAAAAAGTGTAGGTAGAGAATTGTGAAGATAGGGAGCTAGAGAAATGTATAGATAAAGAAATATATAGATAGAGAAAAGTGTAGATAGAGAAATGTTAAGATAAGGTGACAGAGAAATGTAAAGAGAGAAAAGTATATAAAAAGAAAGAAATGTAAAACTGAAGAGATAAAAAAATGTAAAGACAGAGATTTGTATATAAAGAGAAAGAGACATTTAAAGAGGAAGAGGTAAAAAAATGCATAGAAAGAGAGTGAGAAAAGGAAAGAAATAAAAAAAAATAGAGGAATGTATAAAAGAGAAATGTTTAGCAAGGGAGATGGAGAAATGTGTAGAAAGAAAAATGTAGAGATATGGAGATAGAGAAACTTGTAGATAGAGAAATGTTTAAAGAGGGAGATAAAGAAATGTACAGAAAGATAAATGTTTAGATAGAGAGATAGAGAATTATATAGTTAGAAAAAGGTATAGATAGGGTGATAGAGAATAGGTATAGAGAAATGGGTTGAAAGAGAGAGTGAGAGAGAGAGAGAGAGAGAGAGAAAAGTGTACATGTATAGCTAGAGAAAAGTTTAGATAGGGAGATAGAGAAATGGATAAATAGATTTTATTTTAGATAGGGAGATAGAGAAATGTATAGTTAGAGAGATGTTTAGATAGGGAGATAGAGAAATATGTAGATAGATACATGTTGAGATAGGGAGATAGAGATATGTGTATATAGAGAAATGTTTAAATAGGGAGAAATGTATAATAGATATATGGAAAGAAAGAGAAATGTAAAGCGAGAAATGTATTGAAAGAGATAAATATAAAGATGAAGTGAAAGAGAAATGAATGGAAAAACAGAAATGTAAAGATGAAGAGATTGGGACATGTAAAGATAAAGAAATGTATATAAAGAGAAAAAACTAAATATGAAAAGATAAAGAAATGCATAGAAAGAGATAGAAATGTAAATATGAAGAAATAAAGAAATGTATAGAAAGAGAAATGTAAAGATGAAGAGATAGAGAAATGCACAAAAAAGAGACAGAGAGAGAAATGTAAAGATGAAGAGATAGAGAAATTCATAGAAAGAAAATAAGTGTCACAAGCTGCCGTCGTGGCTTGTTACTCTCTCGCGTCCCAGCTACCGCTCCTTTTCCAGGACGCCCTGTTCTCCGGCCGCAACCCCAGACTATTCCCTCTGTTGCCGGGAAACCTAGATGCCAAACTGGGATGGTGCTTGCGGTTGCTTGTTGATGAAGACGCCAGGCTGGTGCACATACTCCTTGGAATCAAGCTTTTGCCTGTCTGTGACCACTGTCTCTGCTGTAATACCTGCTACCATCTACATTTTGCTCACTGCTGGTATATAACCCAGAACAGTGTTCCAGCCATAAAGGGACATTTGCAGCAAACTGCTGTCATCTCTAGTCCAATCTCTGTCTGCGGCCCGCCGCCTTTGCAGCATTACCACCTAGTGGCCTCCGTTTGCTTACAGCTCATCTTGGCACCAGTGCCGCAACTCTGTCTGCAATGCCACACCTTGGCCCTTTAAGGCCGCAACCCAGCCCTCAAGGCCGCACTTCAGTGTAAGGGTTGCACCTCTGCCCTCAAGGCCACAACTCGGCCCTTAAGGCCTCACCTCAGCACAGTGTCACACCTCAGCACTCAAGGTCGCACCTCGGTCGCATCTTGTCATCAGTGCAGCACCCTGGCTCTGAAAGCCGCACCTCAGCTGTCAAGGCCACAACTCGGCTTCCTAAATCGCCTCCTGCCACCAAAGCTGTACCTTGTCATCTGAACCACCATGAGCTGCATAACATCTTGTGGTCATCAGGTTCACCGTGTAAGCCCCTACTGTTCCGAGCTTAAGACCAGGCGGCCACCTAAGTACCGGTGAGCGTGACCAGCTCTAAGGGAACAGCGGGTGGCTGTTATTGGCAGAAGAATTCACCAGAGTGACTCTAGGGTTCTTACACAGTGATTCCTAGGCGAACGTAACAATAAGAGGTAGAGAAATGTATAGATAAGGAGAAACAGAAATGTAAAGCTAGAGACATGTATAGATAGGAACATAGAGAATAGTTTAGATAAGGAGATAGAGAAATGTATAGCTAGAGATATGTATACACAGGGAGAAAGAGAAATGTATAAATAGAGAGATAAAAAAAGTGTAGGTAGAGAAATGTGAAGATAGGGAGCTAGAGAAATGTATAGATAAAGAAATATATAGATAGAGAAAAGTGTAGATAGAGAAATGTTAAGATAAGGTGACAGAGAAATGTAAAGAGAGTATATAAAAGTATATAAAAAGAAAGAAATGTAAAGCTGAAGAGATAAAAAAATGTAAAGACAGAGATTTGTATATAAAGAGAAAGAGACATTTAAAGAGGAAGAGGTAAAAAAATGCATAGAAAGAGAGTGAGAAATGGAAAGAAATAAAAAAAAATAGAGGAATGTATAAAAGAGAAATGTTTAGCAAGGGAGATGGAGAAATGTGTAGAAAGAAAAATGTAGAGATATGGAGATAGAGAAACTTGTAGATAGAGAAATGTTTAAAGAGGGAGATAAAGAAATGTACAGATAGATAAATGTTTAGATAGAGATAGAGAATTATATAGTTAGAAAAAGGTATAGATAGGGTGATAGAGAATAGGTATAGAGAAAGGGGTAGAAAAATGCATAGAAAGAGAGAGCGAGAGAGAGAGAAAAGTGTACATGTATAGCTAGAGAAAAGTTTAGATAGGGAGATAGAGAAATGGATAAATAGATTTTATTTTGGATAGGGAGATAGAGAAATGTATAGTTAGAGAAATGTTTAGATAGGGAGATAGAGAAATGTGTAGATAGATGAATGTTTAGATAGGGAGATTGAGAAATATGTAGATAGATACATGTTGAGATAGGGAGATAGAGATATGTGTATATAGAGAAATGTTTAAATAGGGAGAAATGTATAATAGATATATGGAAAGAAAGAGAAATGTAAAGCGAGAAATGTATTGAAAGAGATAAATATAAAGATGAAGTGAAAGAGAAATGAATGAAAAAACAGAAATGTAAAGATGAAGAGATTGGGACATGTAAAGATAAAGAAATGTATATAAAGAGAAAAAAATAAATATGAAAAGATAAAGAAATGCATAGAAAGAGATAGAAATGTAAATATGAAGAAATAAAGAAATGCATAGAAAGAGAAATGTAAAGATGAAGAGATAGAGAAATGCACATAAAAGAGACAGAGAGAGAAATGTAAAGATGAAGAGATAGAGAAATTCATAGAAAGAAAATAAGTGTCACAAGCTGCCGTCGTGGCTTGTTACTCTCTCGCATCCCAGCTACCGCTCCTTTTCCAGGACGCCCTGTTCTCCGGCCGCAACCCCAGACTATTCCCTCTGTTGCCGGGAAACCTAGATGCCAAACTGGGATGGTGCTTGCGGTTGCTTGTTGATCAAGATGCCAGGCTGGTGCACATACTCCTTGGAATCAAGCTTTTGCCTGTCTGTGACCACTGTCTCTGCTGTAATACCTGCTACCATCTACATTTTGCTCACTGCTGGTATCACCCAGAACAGTGTTCCAGCCATAAAGGGACATTTGCAGCAAACAGCAGTCATCTCTAGTCCAATCTCTGTCTGCGGCCCGCCACCTTTGCAGCATTACCACCTAGTGGCCTACGTTTGCTTCCAGCTCATCTTGGCACCAGTGCCACAACTCTGTCTGCAAGGCCACACCTTGGCCCTTTAAGGCCGCAACCCAGCCCTCAAGGCCGTACTTCAGTGTAAGGGTTGCACCTCTGCCCTCAAGGCCACAACTCGGCCCTTAAGGCCTCACCTCAGCACAGTGTCACACCTCAGCACTCAAGGTCGCACCTCGGTCGCATCTTGTCATCAGTGCAGCACCCTAGCTCTCAAAGCCGCACCTCAGCTGTCAAAGCCACAACTCGGCTTCCTAAACCGCCTCCTGCCACCAAAGCTGTACCTTGTCATCTGAACCACCATGAGCTGCATAACATTTTGTGGTCATCAGGTTCACCGTGTAAGCCCCTACTGTTCCGAGTTTAAGACCAGGAGGCCACCTAAGTACCGGTGAGCGTGACCAGCTCTAAGGGAACAGCGGGTGGCTGTTATTGGCAGAAGAATTCACCAGAGTGACTCTAGGGGTCTTACACAGTGATTCCTAGGCGAACATAACAATAAGAGATAGAGAAATGCACAAAAAAGAGACAGAGAGAGAAATGTAAAGATGAAGAGATAGAGAAATTCATAGAAAGAAAATAAGTGTCACAAGCTGCCGTCGTGGCTTGTTACTCTCTCGCGTCCCAGCTACCGCTCCTTTTCCAGGACGCCCTGTTCTCCGGCCGCAACCACAGACTATTCCCTCTGTTGCCGGGAAACCTAGATGCCAAACTGGGATGGTGCTTGCGGTTGCTTGTTGATCAAGACACCAGGCTGGTGCACATACTCCTTGGAATCAAGCTTTTGCCTGTCTGTGATCACTGTCTCTGCTGTAATACCTGCTACCATCTACATTTTGCTCACTGCTGGTATATAACCCAGAACAGTGTTCCAGCCATAAAGAGACATTTGCAGCAAACTGCTGTCATCTCAAGTCCAATCTCTGTCTGCGGCCCGCCGCCTTTGCAGCATTACCACCTAGTGGCCTCCGTTTGCTTCCAGCTCATCTTGGCACCAGTGCCGCAACTGTCTGCAAGGCCACACCTTGGCCCTTTAAGGCCACAACCCAGCCCTCAAGGCCGCACTTCAGTGTAAGGGTTGCACCTCTGCCCTCAAGGCCACAACTCGGCCCTTAAGGCCTCACCTCAGCACAGTGTCACACCTCAGCACTCAAGGTCGCACCTCGGTCGCATCTTGTCATCAGTGCAGCACCCTGGCTCTCAAAGCCGCACCTCAGCTGTCAAATCCACAACTCGGCTTCCTAAACCGCCTCCTGCCACCAAAGCTGTACCTTGTCATCTGAACCACCATGAGCTGCATAACATTTTGTGGTCATCAGGTTCACCGTGCAAGCCCCTACTGTTCCGAGTTTAAGACCAGGCGGCCACCTAAGTACCGGTGAGCGTGACCAGCTCTAAGGGAACAGCGGGTGGCTGTTATTGGCAGAAGAATTCACCAGAGTGACTCTAGGGGTCTTACACAGTGATTCCTATGCGAACGTAACAATAAGAGGTAGAGAAATGTATAGATAAGGAGAAACAGAAATGTAAAGCTAGAGACATGTATAGATAGGAACAGAGAATAGTTTAGATAAGGAGATAGAGAAGTGTATAGCTAGAGATATGTATACACAGGGAGAAAGAGAAATGTATAAATAGAGAGATAAAAAAAGTGTAGGTAGAGAATTGTGAAGATAGGGAGCTAGAGAAATGTATAGATAAAGAAATATATAGATAGAGAAAAGTGTAGATAGAGAAATGTTAAGATAAGGTGACAGAGAAATGTAAAGAGAGAAAAGTATATAAAAAGAAAGAAATGTAAAGCTGAAGAGATAAAAAAATGTAAAGACAGAGATTTGTATATAAAGAGAAAGAGACATTTAAAGAGGAAGAGGTAAAAAAATGCATAGAAAGAGAGTGAGAAAAGGAAAGAAATAAAAAAAAATAGAGGAATGTATAAAAGAGAAATGTTTAGCAAGGGAGATGGAGAAATGTGTAGAAAGAAAAATGTAGAGATATGGAGATAGAGAAACTTGTAGATAGAGAAATGTTTAAAGAGGGAGATAAAGAAATGTACAGAAAGATAAATGTTTAGATAGAGAGATAGAGAATTATATAGTTAGAAAAAGGTATAGATAGGGTGATAGAGAATAGGTATAGAGAAATGGGTAGAAAGAGAGAGTGAGAGAGAGAGAGAGAAAAGTGTACATGTATAGCTAGAGAAAAGTTTAGATAGGGAGATAGAGAAATGGATAAATAGATTTTATTTTAGATAGGGAGATAGAGAAATGTATAGTTAGAGAGATGTTTAGATAGGGAGATAGAGAAATATGTAGATAGATACATGTTGAGATAGGGAGATAGAGATATGTGTATAAAGAGAAATGTTTAAATAGGGAGAAATGTATAATAGATATATGGAAAGAAAGAGAAATGTAAAGCGAGAAATGTATTGAAAGAGATAAATATAAAGATGAAGTGAAAGAGAAATGAATGGAAAAACAGAAATGTAAAGATGAAGAGATTGGGACATGTAAAGATAAAGAAATGTATATAAAGAGAAAAAACTAAATATGAAAAGATAAAGAAATGCATAGAAAGAGATAGAAATGTAAATATGAAGAAATAAAGAAATGCATAGAAAGAGAAATGTAAAGATGAAGAGATAGAGAAATGCACAAAAAAGAGACAGAGAGAGAAATGTAAAGATGAAGAGATAGAGAAATTCATAGAAAGAAAATAAGTGTCACAAGCTGCCGTCGTGGCTTGTTACTCTCTCGCGTCCCAGCTACCGCTCCTTTCCAGGACACCCTGTTCTCCGGCCGCAACCCCAGACTATTCCCTCTGTTGCCGGGAAACCTAGATGCCAAACTGGGATGGTGCTTGCGGTTGCTTGTTGATCAAGACGCCAGGCTGGTGCACATACTCCTTGGAATCAAGCTTTTGCCTGTCTGTGACCACTGTCTCTGCTGTAATACCTGCTACCATCTACATTTTGCTCACTGCTGGTATATAACCCAGAACAGTGTTCCAGCCATAAAGGGACATTTGCAGCAAACTGCTGTCATCTCTAGTCCAATCTCTGTCTGCGGCCCGCCGCCTTTGCAGCATTACCACCTAGTGGCCTCCGTTTGCTTCCAGCTCATCTTGGCACCAGTGCCGCAACTCTGTCTGCAATGCCACACCTTGGCCCTTTAAGGCCGCAACCCAGCCCTCAAGGCCGCACTTCAGTGTAAGGGTTGCACCTCTGCCCTCAAGGCCACAACTCGGCCCTTAAGGCCTCACCTCAGCACAGTGTCACACCTCAGCACTCAAGGTCGCACCTCGGTCGCATCTTGTCATCAGTGCAGCACCCTGGCTCTGAAAGCCGCACCTCAGCTGTCAAGGCCACAACTCGGCTTCCTAAATCGCCTCCTGCCACCAAAGCTGTACCTTGTCATCTGAACCACCATGAGCTGCATAACATCTTGTGGTCATCAGGTTCACCGTGTAAGCCCCTACTGTTCCGAGCTTAAGACCAGGCGGCCACCTAAGTACCGGTGAGCGTGACCAGCTCTAAGGGAACAGCGGGTGGCTGTTATTGGCAGAAGAATTCACCAGAGTGACTCTAGGGTTCTTACACAGTGATTCCTAGGCGAACGTAACAATAAGAGGTAGAGAAATGTATAGATAAGGAGAAACAGAAATGTAAAGCTAGAGACGTATAGATAGGAACATAGAGAATAGTTTAGATAAGGAGATAGAGAAGTGTATAGCTAGAGATATGTATACACAGGGAGAAAGAGAAATGTATAAATAGAGAGATAAAAAAAGTGTAGGTAGAGAAATGTGAAGATAGGGAGCTAGAGAAATGTATAGATAAAGAAATATATAGATAGAGAAAAGTGTAGATAGAGAAATGTTAAGATAAGGTGACAGAGAAATGTAAAGAGAGTATATAAAAGTATATAAAAAGAAAGAAATGTAAAGCTGAAGAGATAAAAAAATGTAAAGACAGAGATTTGTATATAAAGAGAAAGAGACATTTAAAGAGGAAGAGGTAAAAAAAATGCATAGAAAGAGAGTGAGAAATGGAAAGAAATAAAAAAAAATAGAGGAATGTATAAAAGAGAAATGTTTAGCAAGGGAGATGGAGAAATGTGTAGAAAGAAAAATGTAGAGATATGGAGATAGAGAAACTTGTAGATAGAGAAATGTTTAAAGAGGGAGATAAAGAAATGTACAGATAGATAAATGTTTAGATAGAGATAGAGAATTATATAGTTAGAAAAAGGTATAGATAGGGTGATAGAGAATAGGTATAGAGAAAGGGGTAGAAAAATGCATAGAAAGAGAGAGAAAAGTGTACATGTATAGCTAGAGAAAAGTTTAGATAGGGAGATAGAGAAATGGATAAATAGATTTTATTTTAGATAGGGAGATAGAGAAATGTATAGTTAGAGAAATCTTTAGATAGGGAGATAGAGAAATGTGTAGATAGATGAATGTTTAGATAGGGAGATAGAGAAATATGTAGATAGATACATGTTGAGATAGGGATATAGAGATATGTGTATATAGAGAAATGTTTAAATAGGGAGAAATGTATAATAGATATATCGAAAGATAGAGAAATGTAAAGAGAGAAATGTATTGAAAGAGATAAATATAAAGATGAAGTGAAAGAGAAATGAATGGAAAAACAGGAATGTAAAGATGAAGAGATTGGGACATGTAAAGATAAAGAAATGTATATAAAGAGAAAAAACTAAATATGAAAAGATAAAGAAATGCATAGAAAGAGAAATGTAAAGATGAAGAGATAGAGAAATGCACAAAAAAGAGACAGAGAGAAATGTAAAGATGAAGAGATAGAGAAATTCATAGAAAGAAAATAAGTGTCACAAGCTGCCGTCGTGGCTTGTTACTCTCTCGCATCCCAGCTGCCGCTCCTTTTCCAGGACGCCCTGTTCTCTGGCCGCAACCCCAGACTATTCCCTCTGTTGCCGGGAAACCTAGATGCCAAACTGGGATGGTGCTTGCGGTTGCTTGTTGATCAAGACGCCAGGCTGGTGCACATACTCCTTGGAATCAAGCTTTTGCCTGTCTGTGACCACTGTCTCTGCTGTAATACCTGCTACCATCTACATTTTGCTCACTGCTGGTATATAACCCAGAACAGTGTTCCAGCCATAAAGGGACATTTGCAGCAAACTGCTGTCATCTCTAGTCCAATCTCTGTCTGCGGCCCGCCGCCTTTGCAGCATTACCACCTAGTGGCCTCCGTTTGCTTCCAGCTCATCTTGGCACCAGTGCCGCAACTCTGTCTGCAATGCCACACCTTGGCCCTTTAAGGCCACAACCCAGCCCTCAAGGCCGCACTTCAGTGTAAGGGTTGCACCTCTGCCCTCAAGGCCACAACTCGGCCCTTAAGGCCTCACCTCAGCACAGTGTCACACCTCAGCACTCAAGGTCGCACCTCGGTCGCATCTTGTCATCAGTGCAGCACCCTGGCTCTCAAAGCCGCACCTCAGCTGTCAAAGCCACAACTCGGCTTCCTAAACCGCCTCCTGCCACCAAAGCTGTACCTTGTCATCTGAACCACCATGAGCTGCATAACATCTTGTGGTCATCAGGTTCACCGTGTAAGCCCCTACTGTTCCGAGTTTAAGACCAGGCGGCCACCTAAGTACCGGTGAGCGTGACCAGCTCTAAGGGAACAGCGGGTGGCTGTTATTGGCAGAAGAATTCACCAGAGTGACTCTAGGGGTCTTACACAGTGATTCCTAGGCGAACGTAACAATAAGAGGTAGAGAAATGTATAGATAAGGAGAAACAGAAATGTAAAGCTAGAGACATGTATAGATAGGAACATAGAGAATAGTTTAGATAAGGAGATAGAGAAGTGTATAGCTAGAGACATGTATACACAGGGAGAAAGAGAAATGTATAAATAGAGAGATAAAAAAAAGTGTAGGTAGAGAAATGTGAAGATAGGGAGCTAGAGAAATGTATAGATAAAGAAATATATAGATAGAGAAAAGTGTAGATAGAGAAATGTTAAGATAAGGTGACAGAGAAATGTAAAGAGAGAAAAGTATATAAAAAGAAAGAAATGTAAAGCTGAAGAGATAAAAAAATGTAAAGACAGAGATTTGTATATAAAGAGAAAGAGACATTTAAAGAGGAAGAGGTAAAAAAATGCATAGCAAGAGAGTGAGAAATGGGAAGAAATAAAAAAAAATAGAGTAATGTATAAAAGAGAAATGTTTAGCAAGGGAGATGGAGAAATGTGTAGAAAGAAAAATGTAGAGATATGGAGATAGAGAAACTTGTAGATAGAGAAATGTTTAAAGAGGGAGATAAAGAAATGTACAGAAAGATAAATGTTTAGATAGAGAGATAGAGAATTATATAGTTAGAAAAAGGTATAGATAGGGTGATAGAGAAGAGGTATAGAGAAATGGGTTGAAAGAGAGAGTGAGAGAGAGAGAGAGAGAGAGAGAGAGAGAAAAGTGTACATGTATAGCTAGAGAAAAGTTTAGATAGGGAGATAGAGAAATGGATAAATAGATTTTATTTTAGATAGGGAGATAGAGAAATGTATAGTTAGAGAGATGTTTAGATAGGGAGATAGAGAAATATGTAGATAGATACATGTTGAGATAGGGAGATAGAGATATGTGTATATAGAGAAATGTTTAAATAGGGAGAAATGTATAATAGATATATGGAAAGAAAGAGAAATGTAAAGCGAGAAATGTATTGAAAGAGATAAATATAAAGATGAAGTGAAAGAGAAATGAATGGAAAAACAGAAATGTAAAGATGAAGAGATTGGGACATGTAAAGATAAAGAAATGTATATAAAGAGAAAAAACTAAATATGAAAAGATAAAGAAATGCATAGAAAGAGATAGAAATGTAAATATGAAGAAATAAAGAAATGCATAGAAAGAGAAATGTAAAGATGAAGAGATAGAGAAATGCACAAAAAAGAGACAGAGAGAGAAATGTAAAGATGAAGAGATAGAGAAATTCATAGAAAGAAAATAAGTGTCACAAGCTGCCGTCGTGGCTTGTTACTCTCTCGCGTCCCAGCTACCGCCCCTTTTCCAGGACGCCCTGTTCTCCGGCCGCAACCCCAGACTATTCCCTCTGTTGCCGGGAAACCTAGATGCCAAACTGGGATGGTGCTTGTGGTTGCTTGTTGATCAAGACGCCAGGCTGGTGCACATACTCCTTGGAATCAAGCTTTTGCCTGTCTGTGACCACTGTCTCTGCTATAATACCTGCTACCATCTACATTTTGCTCACTGCTGGTATATAACCCAGAACAGTGTTCCAGCCATAAAGGGACATTTGCAGCAAACTGCTGTCATCTCTAGTCCAATCTCTGTCTGCGGCCCGCCGCCTTTGCAGCATTACCACCTAGTGGCCTCCGTTTGCTTCCAGCTCATCTTGGCACCAGTGCCGCAACTCTGTCTGCAAGGCCACACCTTGGCCCTTTAAGGCCGCAACCCAGCCCTCAAGGCCGCACTTCAGTGTAAGGGTTGCACCTCTGCCCTCAAGGCCACAACTCGGCCCTTAAGGCCTCACCTCAGCACAGTGTCACACCTCAGCACTCAAGGTCGCACCTCGGTCGCATCTTGTCATCAGTGCAGCACCCTGGCTCTGAAAGCCGCACCTCAGCTGTCAAGGCCACAACTCGGCTTCCTAAATCGCCTCCTGCCACCAAAGCTGTACCTTGTCATCTGAACCACCATGAGCTGCATAACATCTTGTGGTCATCAGGTTCACCGTGTAAACCCCTACTGTTCCGAGCTTAAGACCAGGCGGCCACCTAAGTACCGGTGAGCGTGACCAGCTCTAAGGGAACAGCGGGTGGCTGTTATTGGCAGAAGAATTCACCAGAGTGACTCTAGGGGTCTTACACAGTGATTCCTAGGCGAACGTAACAATAAGAGGTAGAGAAATGTATAGATAAGGAGAAACAGAAATGTAAAGCTAGAGACATGTATAGATAGGAACATAGAGAATAGTTTAGATAAGGAGATAGAGAAATGTATAGCTAGAGATATGTATACACAGGGAGAAAGAGAAATGTATAAATAGAGAGATAAAAAACGTGTAGGTAGAGAAATGTGAAGATAGGGAGCTAGAGAAATGTATAGATAAAGAAATATATAGATAGAGAAAAGTGTAGATAGAGAAATGTTAAGATAAGGTGACAGAGAAATGTAAAGAGAGTATATAAAAGTATATAAAAAGAAAGAAATGTAAAGCTGAAGAGATAAAAAAATGTAAAGACAGAGATTTGTATATAAAGAGAAAGAGACATTTAAAGAGGAAGAGGTAACAAAAATGCATAGAAAGAGAGTGAGAAATGGAAAGAAATAAAAAAAAAATAGAGGAATGTATAAAAGAGAAATGTTTAGCAAGGGAGATGGAGAAATGTGTAGAAAGAAAAATGTAGAGATATGGAGATAGAGAAACTTGTAGATAGAGAAATGTTTAAAGAGGGAGATAAAGAAATGTACAGATAGATAAATGTTTAGATAGAGATAGAGAATTATATAGTTAGAAAAAGGTATAGATAGGGTGATAGAGAATAGGTATAGAGAAAGGGGTAGAAAAATGCATAGAAAGAGAGAGCGAGAGAGAGAGAAAAGTGTACATGTATAGCTAGAGAAAAGTTTAGATAGGGAGATAGAGAAATGGATAAATAGATTTTATTTTGGATAGGGAGATAGAGAAATGTATAGTTAGAGAAATGTTTAGATAGGGAGATAGAGAAATGTGTAGATAGATGAATGTTTAGATAGGGAGATTGAGAAATATGTAGATAGATACATGTTGAGATAGGGAGATAGAGATATGTGTATATAGAGAAATGTTTAAATAGGGAGAAATGTATAATAGATATATGGAAAGAAAGAGAAATGTAAAGCGAGAAATGTATTGAAAGAGATAAATATAAAGATGAAGTGAAAGAGAAATGAATGAAAAAACAGAAATGTAAAGGTGAAGAGATTGGGACATGTAAAGATAAAGAAATGTATATAAAGAGAAAAAAATAAATATGAAAAGATAAAGAAATGCATAGAAAGAGATAGAAATGTAAATATGAAGAAATAAAGAAATGCATAGAAAGAGAAATGTAAAGATGAAGAGATAGAGAAATGCACAAAAAAGAGACAGAGAGAGAAATGTAAAGATGAAGAGATAGAGAAATTCATAGAAAGAAAATAAGTGTCACAAGCTGCCGTCGTGGCTTGTTACTCTCTCGCGTCCCAGCTACCGCTCCTTTTCCAGGACGCCCTGTTCTCCGGCCGCAACCCCAGACTATTCCCTCTGTTGCCGGGAAACCTAGATGCCAAACTGGGATAGTGCTTGCGGTTGCTTGTTGATCAAGATGCCAGGCTGGTGCACATACTCCTTGGAATCAAGCTTTTGCCTGTCTGTGACCACTGTCTCTGCTGTAATACCTGCTACCATCTACATTTTGCTCACTGCTGGTATCACCCAGAACAGTGTTCCAGCCATAAAGGGACATTTGCAGCAAACAGCAGTCATCTCTAGTCCAATCTCTGTCTGCGGCCCGCCACCTTTGCAGCATTACCACCTAGTGGCCTACGTTTGCTTCCAGCTCATCTTGGCACCAGTGCCACAACTCTGTCTGCAAGGCCACACCTTGGCCCTTTAAGGCCACAACCCAGCCCTCAAGGCCGTACTTCAGTGTAAGGGTTGCACCTCTGCCCTCAAGGCCACAACTCGGCCCTTAAGGCCTCACCTCAGCACAGTGTCACACCTCAGCACTCAAGGTCGCACCTCGGTCGCATCTTGTCATCAGTGCAGCACCCTGGCTCTCAAAGCCGCACCTCAGCTGTCAAAGCCACAACTCGGCTTCCTAAACCGCCTCCTGCCACCAAAGCTGTACCTTGTCATCTGAACCACCATGAGCTGCATAACATCTTGTGGTCATCAGGTTCACAGTGTAAGCCCCTACTGTTCCGAGTTTAAGACCAGGCGGCCACCTAAGTACCGGTGAGCGTGACCAGCTCTAAGGGAACAGCGGGTGGCTGTTATTGGCAGAAGAATTCACCAGAGTGACTCTAGGGGTCTTACACAGTGATTCCTTGGCGAACATAACAATAAGAGGTAGAGAAATGTATAGATAAGGAGAAACAGAAATGTAAAGCTAGAGACGTATAGATAGGAACATAGAGAATAGTTTAGATAAGGAGATAGAGAAGTGTATAGCTAGAGATATGTATACACAGGGAGAAAGAGAAATTTATAAATAGAGAGATAAAAAAAAGTGTAGGTAGAGAAATGTGAAGATAGGGAGCTAGAGAAATGTATAGATAAAGAAATATATAGATAGAGAAAAGTGTAGATAGAGAAATGTTAAGATAAGGTGACAGAGAAATGTAAAGAGAGAAAAGTATATAAAAAGAAAGAAATGTAAAGCTGAAGAGATAAAAAAATGTAAAGACAGAGATTTGTATATAAAGAGAAAGAGACATTTAAAGAGGAAGAGGTAAAAAAATGCATAGAAAGAGAGTGAGAAATGGAAATAAAAAAAAAATAGAGGAATGTATAAAAGAGAAATGTTTAGCAAGGGAGATGGAGAAATGTGTAGAAAGAAAAATCTAGAGATATGGAGATAGAGAAACTTGTAGATAGAGAAATGTTTAAAGAGGGAGATAAAGAAATGTACAGATAGATAAATGTTTAGATAGAGATAGAGAATTATATAGTTAGAAAAAGGTATAGATAGGGTGATAGAGAATAGGTATAGAGAAAGGGGTAGAAAAATGCATAGAAAGAGAGAGCGAGAGAGAGAGAAAAGTGTACATGTATAGCTAGAGAAAAGTTTAGATAGGGAGATAGAGAAATGGATAAATAGATTTTATTTTGGATAGGGAGATAGAGAAATGTATAGTTAGAGAAATGTTTAGATAGGGAGATAGAGAAATGTGTAGATAGATGAATGTTTAGATAGGGAGATTGAGAAATATGTAGATGGATACATGTTGAGATAGGGAGATAGAGATATGTGTATATAGAGAAATGTTTAAATAGGGAGAAATGTATAATAGATATATGGAAAGAAAGAGAAATGTAAAGCGAGAAATGTATTGAAAGAGATAAATATAAAGATGAAGTGAAAGAGAAATGAATGAAAAAACAGAAATGTAAAGGTGAAGAGATTGGGACATGTAAAGATAAAGAAATGTATATAAAGAGAAAAAACTAAATATGAAAAGATAAAGAAATGCATAGAAAGAGATAGAAATGTAAATATGAAGAAATAAAGAAATGCATAGAAAGAGAAATGTAAAGATGAAGAGATAGAGAAATGCACAAAAAAGAGACAGAGAGAGAAATGTAAAGATGAAGAGATAGAGAAATTCATAGAAAGAAAATAAGTGTCACAAGCTGCCGTCGTGGCTTGTTACTCTCTCGCGTCCCAGCTACCGCTCCTTTTCCAGGACGCCCTGTTCTCCGGCCGCAACCCCAGACTATTCCCTCTGTTGCCGGGAAACCTAGATGCCAAACTGGGATAGTGCTTGCGGTTGCTTGTTGATCAAGATGCCAGGCTGGTGCACATACTCCTTGGAATCAAGCTTTTGCCTGTCTGTTACCACTGTCTCTGCTGTAATACCTGCTACCATCTACATTTTGCTCACTGCTGGTATCACCCAGAACAGTGTTCCAGCCATAAAGGGACATTTGCAGCAAACAGCAGTCATCTCTAGTCCAATCTCTGTCTGCGGCCCGCCACCTTTGCAGCATTACCACCTAGTGGCCTACGTTTGCTTCCAGCTCATCTTGGCACCAGTGCCACAACTCTGTCTGCAAGGCCACACCTTGGCCCTTTAAGGCCACAACCCAGCCCTCAAGGCCGTACTTCAGTGTAAGGGTTGCACCTCTGCCCTCAAGGCCACAACTCGGCCCTTAAGGCCTCACCTCAGCACAGTGTCACACCTCAGCACTCAAGGTCGCACCTCGGTCGCATCTTGTCATCAGTGCAGCACCCTGGCTCTCAAAGCCGCACCTCAGCTGTCAAAGCCACAACTCGGCTTCCTAAACCGCCTCCTGCCACCAAAGCTGTACCTTGTCATCTGAACCACCATGAGCTGCATAACATCTTGTGGTCATCAGGTTCACAGTGTAAGCCCCTACTGTTCCGAGTTTAAGACCAGGCGGCCACCTAAGTACCGGTGAGCGTGACCAGCTCTAAGGGAACAGCGGGTGGCTGTTATTGGCAGAAGAATTCACCAGAGTGACTCTAGGGGTCTTACACAGTGATTCCTTGGCGAACATAACAATAAGAGGTAGAGAAATGTATAGATAAGGAGAAACAGAAATGTAAAGCTAGAGACGTATAGATAGGAACATAGAGAATAGTTTAGATAAGGAGATAGAGAAGTGTATAGCTAGAGATATGTATACACAGGGAGAAAGAGAAATTTATAAATAGAGAGATAAAAAAAAGTGTAGGTAGAGAAATGTGAAGATAGGGAGCTAGAGAAATGTATAGATAAAGAAATATATAGATAGAGAAAAGTGTAGATAGAGAAATGTTAAGATAAGGTGACAGAGAAATGTAAAGAGAGAAAAGTATATAAAAAGAAAGAAATGTAAAGCTGAAGAGATAAAAAAATGTAAAGACAGAGATTTGTATATAAAGAGAAAGAGACATTTAAAGAGGAAGAGGTAAAAAAATGCATAGAAAGAGAGTGAGAAATGGAAATAAAAAAAAAATAGAGGAATGTATAAAAGAGAAATGTTTAGCAAGGGAGATGGAGAAATGTGTAGAAAGAAAAATGTAGAGATATGGAGATAGAGAAACTTGTAGATAGAGAAATGTTTAAAGAGGGAGATAAAGAAATGTACAGATAGATAAATGTTTAGATAGAGATAGAGAATTATATAGTTAGAAAAAGGTATAGATAGGGTGATAGAGAATAGGTATAGAGAAAGGGGTAGAAAAATGCATAGAAAGAGAGAGCGAGAGAGAGAGAAAAGTGTACATGTATAGCTAGAGAAAAGTTTAGATAGGGAGATAGAGAAATGGATAAATAGATTTTATTTTGGATAGGGAGATAGAGAAATGTATAGTTAGAGAAATGTTTAGATAGGGAGATAGAGAAATGTGTAGATAGATGAATGTTTAGATAGGGAGATTGAGAAATATGTAGATGGATACATGTTGAGATAGGGAGATAGAGATATGTGTATATAGAGAAATGTTTAAATAGGGAGAAATGTATAATAGATATATGGAAAGAAAGAGAAATGTAAAGCGAGAAATGTATTGAAAGAGATAAATATAAAGATGAAGTGAAAGAGAAATGAATGAAAAAACAGAAATGTAAAGGTGAAGAGATTGGGACATGTAAAGATAAAGAATTGTATATAAAGAGAAAAAACTAAATATGAAAAGATAAAGAAATGCATAGAAAGAGATAGAAATGTAAATATGAAGAAATAAAGAAATGCATAGAAAGAGAAATGTAAAGATGAAGAGATAGAGAAATGCACAAAAAAGAGACAGAGAGAGAAATGTAAAGATGAAGAGATAGAGAAATTCATAGAAAGAAAATAAGTGTCACAAGCTGCCGTCGTGGCTTGTTACTCTCTCGCGTCCCAGCTACCGCTCCTTTTCCAGGACGCCCTGTTCTCCGGCCGCAACCCCAGACTATTCCCTCTGTTGCCGGGAAACCTAGATGCCAAACTGGGATAGTGCTTGCGGTTGCTTGTTGATCAAGATGCCAGGCTGGTGCACATACTCCTTGGAATCAAGCTTTTGCCTGTCTGTTACCACTGTCTCTGCTGTAATACCTGCTACCATCTACATTTTGCTCACTGCTGGTATCACCCAGAACAGTGTTCCAGCCATAAAGGGACATTTGCAGCAAACAGCAGTCATCTCTAGTCCAATCTCTGTCTGCGGCCCGCCACCTTTGCAGCATTACCACCTAGTGGCCTACGTTTGCTTCCAGCTCATCTTGGCACCAGTGCCACAACTCTGTCTGCAAGGCCACACCTTGGCCCTTTAAGGCCACAACCCAGCCCTCAAGGCCGTACTTCAGTGTAAGGGTTGCACCTCTGCCCTCAAGGCCACAACTCGGCCCTTAAGGCCTCACCTCAGCACAGTGTCACACCTCAGCACTCAAGGTCGCACCTCGGTCGCATCTTGTCATCAGTGCAGCACCCTGGCTCTCAAAGCCGCACCTCAGCTGTCAAAGCCACAACTCGGCTTCCTAAACCGCCTCCTGCCACCAAAGCTGTACCTTGTCATCTGAACCACCATGAGCTGCATAACATCTTGTGGTCATCAGGTTCACCGTGTAAGCCCCTACTGTTCCGAGTTTAAGACCAGGCGGCCACCTAAGTACCGGTGAGCGTGACCAGCTCTAAGGGAACAGCGGGTGGCTGTTATTGGCAGAAGAATTCACCAGAGTGACTCTAGGGGTCTTACACAGTGATTCCTTGGCGAACATAACAATAAGAGGTAGAGAAATGTATAGATAAGGAGAAACAGAAATGTAAAGCTAGAGACATGTATAGATAGGAACATAGAGAATAGTTTAGATAAGGAGATAGAGAAGTGTATAGCTAGAGATATGTATACACAGGGAGAAAGAGAAATGTATAAATAGAGAGATAAAAAAAAGTGTAGGTAGAGAAATGTGAAGATAGGGAGCTAGAGAAATGTATAGATAAAGAAATATATAGATAGAGAAAAGTGTAGATAGAGAAATGTTAAGATAAGGTGACAGAGAAATGTAAAGAGAGAAAAGTATATAAAAAGAAAGAAATGTAAAGCTGAAGAGATAAAAAAATGTAAAGACAGAGATTTGTATATAAAGAGAAAGAGACATTTAAAGAGGAAGAGGTAAAAAAATGCATAGAAAGAGAGTGAGAAATGGAAAGAAAAAAAAAAATAGAGGAATGTATAAAAGAGAAATGTTTAGCAAGGGAGATGGAGAAATGTGTAGAAAGAAAAATGTAGAGATATGGAGATAGAGAAACTTGTAGATAGAGAAATGTTTAAAGAGGGAGATAAAGAAATGTACAGATAGATAAATGTTTAGATAGAGAGATAGAGAATTATATAGTTAGAAAAAGGTATAGATAGGGTGATAGAGAATAGGTATAGAGAAAGGGGTAGAAAAATGCATAGAAAGAGAGAGCGAGAGAGAGAGAGAGAGAGAGAAAAGTGTACATGTATAGCTAGAGAAAAGTTTAGATAGGGAGATAGAGAAATGGATAAATAGATTTTATTTTAGATAGGGAGATAGAGAAATGTATAGTTAGAGAAATGTTTAGATAGGGAGATAGAGAAATGTGTAGATAGATGAATGTTTAGATAGGGAGATAGAGAAATATGTAGATAGATACATGTTGAGATAGGGAGTTAGAGATATGTGTATATAGAGAAATGTTTAAATAGGGAGAAATGTATAATAGATATATGGAAAGAAAGAGAAATGTAAAGCGAGAAATGTATTGAAAGAGATAAATATAAAGATGAAGTGAAAGAGAAATGAATGAAAAAACAGAAATGTAAAGATGAAGAGATTGGGACATGTAAAGATAAAGAAAAGTATATAAAGAGAAAAAACTAAATATGAAAAGATAAAGAAATGCATAGAAAGAGATAGAAATGTAAATATGAAGAAATAAAGAAATGCATAGAAAGAGAAATGTAAAGATGAAGAGATAGAGAAATGCACAAAAAAGAGACAGAGAGAGAAATGTAAAGATGAAGAGATAGAGAAATTCATAGAAAGAAAATAAGTGTCACAAGCTGCCGTCGTGGCTTGTTACTCTCTCGCGTCCCAGCTACCGCTCCTTTTTCAGGACGCCCTGTTCTCTGGCCGCAACCCCAGACTATTCCCTCTGTTGCCGGGAAACCTAGATGCCAAACTGGGAGGGTGCTTGCGGTTGCTTGTTGATCAAGATGCCAGGCAGGTGCATACTCCTTGGAATCAAGCGTTTGCCTGTCTGTGACCACTGTCTCTGCTGTAATACCTGCTACCATCTACATTTTGCTCACTGCTGGTATCACCCAGAACAGTGTTCCAGCCATAAAGGGACATTTGCAGCAAACAGCAGTCATCTCTAGTCCATTCTCTGTCTGCGTCCCACCGCCTTTGCAGCATTACCACCTAGTGGCCTCCGTTTGCTTCCAGCTCATCTTGGCACCAGTGCCGCAACTCTGTCTGCAAGGCCACACCTTGGCCCTTTAAGGCCGCAACCCAGCCCTCAAGGCCGCACTTCAGTGTAAAGGTTGCACCTCTGCCCTCAAGGCCACAACTCGGCCCTTAAGGCCTCACCTCAGCACAGTGTCACACCTCAGCACTCAAGGTCGCACCTCGGTCGCATCTTGTCATCAGTGCAGCACCCTGGCTCTCAAAGCCGCACCTCAGCTGTCAAAGCCACAACTCGGCTTCCTAAACCGCCTCCTGCCACCAAAGCTGTACCTTGTCATCTGAACCACCATGAGCTGCATAACATCTTGTGGTCTTCAGGTTCACCGTGTAAGCTCCTACAGTTCCGAGCTTAAGACCAGGCGGCCACCTAAGTACCGGTGAGCATGACCAGCTCTAAGGGAACAGCGGGTGGCTGTTATTGGCAGAAGAATTCACCAGAGTGACTCTAGGGGTCTTACACAGTGATTCCTAGGCGAACATAACAATAAGAGGTAGAGAAATGTATAGATAAGGAGAAACAGAAATGTAAAGCTAGAGACATGTATAGATAGGAACATAGAGAATAGTTTAGATAAGGAGATAGAGAAGTGTATAGCTAGAGATATGTATACACAGGGAGAAAGAGAAATGTATAAATAGAGAGATAAAAAAAGTGTAGGTAAAGAAATGTGAAGATAGGGAGCTAGAGAAATGTATAGATAAAGAAATATATAGATAGAGAAAAATGTAGATACAGAAATGTTAAGATAAGGTGACAGAGAAATGTAAAGAGAGAAAAGTATATAAAAAGAAAGAAATGTAAAGCTGAAGAGATAAAAAAATGTAAAGACAGAGATTTGTATATAAAGAGAAAGAGACATTTAAAGAGGAAGAGGTAAAAAAATGCATAGAAAGAGAGTGAGAAATGGAAAGAAATAAAAAAAAATAGAGGAATGTATAAAAGAGAAATGTTTAGCAAGGGAGATGGAGAAATGTGTAGAAAGAAAAATGTAGAGATATGGAGATAGAGAAACTTGTAGATAGAGAAATGTTTAAAGAGGGAGATAAAGAAATGTACAGATAGATAAATGTTTAGATAGAGATAGAGAATTATATAGTTAGAAAAAGGTATAGATAGGGTGATAGAGAATAGGTATAGAGAAAGGGGTAGAAAAATGCATAGAAAGAGAGAGCGAGAGAGAGAGAGAAAAGCGTACATGTATAGCTAGAGAAAAGTTTAGATAGGGAGATAGAGAAATGGATAAATAGATTTTATTTTAGATAGGGAGATAGAGAAATGTATAGTTAGAGAAATGTTTAGATAGGGAGATAGAGAAATGTGTAGATAGATGAATGTTTAGATAGGGAGATAGAGAAATATGTAGATAGATACATGTTGAGATAGGGAGATAGAGATATGTGTATATAGAGAAATGTTTAAATAGGGAGAAATGTATAATAGATATATGGAAAGAAAGAGAAATGTAAAGCGAGAAATGTATTGAAAGAGATAAATATAAATATGAAGTGAAAGAGAAATGAATGGAAAAACAGAAATGTAAAGATGAAGAGATTGGGACATGTAAAGATAAAGAAATGTATATAAAGAGAAAAAACTAAATATGAAAAGATAAAGAAATGCATAGAAAGAGATAGAAATGTAAATATGAAGAAATAAAGAAATGCATAGAAAGAGAAATGTAAAGATGAAGAGATAGAGAAATGCACAAAAAAGAGACAGAGAGAGAAATGTAAAGATGAAGAGATAGAGAAATTCATAGAAAGAAAATAAGTGTCACAAGCTGCCGTCGTGGCTTGTTACTCTCTCGCGTCCCAGCTACCGCTCCTTTTCCAGGACGCCCTGTTCTCCGGCCGCAACCCCAGACTATTCCCTCTGTTGCCGGGAAACCTAGATGCCAAACTGGGATGGTGCTTGCGGTTGCTTGTTGATCAAGATGCCAGGCTGGTGCACATACTCCTTGGAATCAAGCTTTTGCCTGTCTGTGACCACTGTCTCTGCTGTAATACCTGCTACCATCTACATTTTGCTCACTGCTGGTATCACCCAGAACAGTGTTCCAGCCATAAAGGGACATTTGCAGCAAACAGCAGTCATCTCTAGTCCAATCTCTGTCTGCGTCCCACCGCCTTTGCAGCATTACCACCTAGTGGCCTCCGTTTGCTTCCAGCTTATCTTGGCACCAGTGCCGCAACTCTGTCTGCAAGGCCACACCTTGGCCCTTTAAGGCCACAACCCAGCCCTCAAGGCCGCACTTCAGTGTAAGGGTTGCACCTCTGCCCTCAAGGCCACAACTCGGCCCTTAAGGCCTCACCTCAGCACAGTGTCACACCTCAGCACTCAAGGTCGCACCTCGGTCGCATCTTGTCATCAGTGCAGCACCCTGGCTCTCAAAGCCGCACCTCAGCTGTCAAAGCCACAACTCGGCTTCCTAAACCGCCTCCTGCCACCAAAGCTGTACCTTGTCATCTGAACCACCATGAGCTGCATAACATCTTGTGGTCATCAGGTTCACCGTGTAAGCCCCTACTGTTCCGAGCTTAGGACCAGGCGGCCACCTAAGTACCGGTGAGCGTGACCAGCTCTAAGGGAACAGCGGGTGGCTGTTATTGGCAGAAGAATTCACCAGAGTGACTCTAGGGGTCTTACACAGTGATTCCTAGGCGAACGTAACAATAAGAGGTAGAGAAATGTATAGATAAGGAGAAACAGAAATGTAAAGCTAGAGACATGTATAGATAGGAACATAGAGAATAGTTTAGATAAGGAGATAGAGAAGTGTATAGCTAGAGATATGTATACACAGGGAGAAAGAGAAATGTATAAATAGAGAGATAAAAAAAAGTGTAGGTAGAGAAATGTGAAGATAGGGAGCTAGAGAAATGTATAGATAAAGAAATATATAGATAGAGAAAAGTGTAGATAGAGAAATGTTAAGATAAGGTGACAGAGAAATGTAAAGAGAGAAAAGTATATAAAAAGAAAGAAATGTAAAGCTGAAGAAATAAAAAAATGTAAAGACAGAGATTTGTATATAAAGAGAAAGAGACATTTAAAGAGGAAGAGGTAAAAAAATGCATAGAAAGAGAGTGAGAAATGGAAAGAAATAAAAAAAAATAGAGGAATGTGTAAAAGAGAAATGTTTAGCAAGGGAGATGGAGAAATGTGTAGAAAGAAAAATGTAGAGATATGGAGATAGAGAAACTTGTAGATAGAGAAATGTTTAAAGAGGGAGATAAGGAAATGTACAGATAGATAAATGTTTAGATAGAGAGATAGAGAATTATATAGTTAGAAAAAGGTATAGATAGGGTGATAGAGAATAGGTATAGAGAAATGGGTTGAAAGAGAGAGTGAGAGAGAGAGAGAGAGAGAGAAAAGTGTACATGTATAGCTAGAGAAAAGTTTAGATAGGGAGATAGAGAAATGGATAAATAGATTTTATTTTAGATAGGGAGATAGAGAAATGTACAGATAGATAAATGTTTAGATAGAGATAGAGAATTATATAGTTAGAAAAAGGTATAGATAGGGTGATAGAGAATAGGTATAGAGAAAGGGGTAGAAAAATGCATAGAAAGAGAGAGCGAGAGAGAGAGAGAAAAGCGTACATGTATAGCTAGAGAAAAGTTTAGATAGGGAGATAGAGAAATGGATAAATAGATTTTATTTTAGATAGGGAGATAGAGAAATGTATAGTTAGAGAAATGTTTAGATAGGGAGATAGAGAAATGTGTAGATAGATGAATGTTTAGATAGGGAGATAGAGAAATATGTAGATAGATACATGTTGAGATAGGGAGATAGAGATATGTGTATATAGAGAAATGTTTAAATAGGGAGAAATGTATAATAGATATATGGAAAGAAAGAGAAATGTAAAGCGAGAAATGTATTGAAAGAGATAAATATAAATATGAAGTGAAAGAGAAATGAATGGAAAAACAGAAATGTAAAGATGAAGAGATTGGGACATGTAAAGATAAAGAAATGTATATAAAGAGAAAAAACTAAATATGAAAAGATAAAGAAATGCATAGAAAGAGATAGAAATGTAAATATGAAGAAATAAAGAAATGCATAGAAAGAGAAATGTAAAGATGAAGAGATAGAGAAATGCACAAAAAAGAGACAGAGAGAGAAATGTAAAGATGAAGAGATAGAGAAATTCATAGAAAGAAAATAAGTGTCACAAGCTGCCGTCGTGGCTTGTTACTCTCTCGCGTCCCAGCTACCGCTCCTTTTCCAGGACGCCCTGTTCTCCGGCCGCAACCCCAGACTATTCCCTCTGTTGCCGGGAAACCTAGATGCCAAACTGGGATGGTGCTTGCGGTTGCTTGTTGATCAAGATGCCAGGCTGGTGCACATACTCCTTGGAATCAAGCTTTTGCCTGTCTGTGACCACTGTCTCTGCTGTAATACCTGCTACCATCTACATTTTGCTCACTGCTGGTATCACCCAGAACAGTGTTCCAGCCATAAAGGGACATTTGCAGCAAACAGCAGTCATCTCTAGTCCAATCTCTGTCTGCGTCCCACCGCCTTTGCAGCATTACCACCTAGTGGCCTCCGTTTGCTTCCAGCTTATCTTGGCACCAGTGCCGCAACTCTGTCTGCAAGGCCACACCTTGGCCCTTTAAGGCCACAACCCAGCCCTCAAGGCCGCACTTCAGTGTAAGGGTTGCACCTCTGCCCTCAACGCCACAACTCGGCCCTTAAGGCCTCACCTCAGCACAGTGTCACACCTCAGCACTCAAGGTCGCACCTCGGTCGCATCTTGTCATCAGTGCAGCACCCTGGCTCTCAAAGCCGCACCTCAGCTGTCAAAGCCACAACTCGGCTTCCTAAACCGCCTCCTGCCACCAAAGCTGTACCTTGTCATCTGAACCACCATGAGCTGCATAACATCTTGTGGTCATCAGGTTCACCGTGTAAGCCCCTACTGTTCCGAGCTTAGGACCAGGCGGCCACCTAAGTACCGGTGAGCGTGACCAGCTCTAAGGGAACAGCGGGTGGCTGTTATTGGCAGAAGAATTCACCAGAGTGACTCTAGGGGTCTTACACAGTGATTCCTAGGCGAACGTAACAATAAGAGGTAGAGAAATGTATAGATAAGGAGAAACAGAAATGTAAAGCTAGAGACATGTATAGATAGGAACATAGAGAATAGTTTAGATAAGGAGATAGAGAAGTGTATAGCTAGAGATATGTATACACAGGGAGAAAGAGAAATGTATAAATAGAGAGATAAAAAAAAGTGTAGGTAGAGAAATGTGAAGATAGGGAGCTAGAGAAATGTATAGATAAAGAAATATATAGATAGAGAAAAGTGTAGATAGAGAAATGTTAAGATAAGGTGACAGAGAAATGTAAAGAGAGAAAAGTATATAAAAAGAAAGAAATGTAAAGCTGAAGAAATAAAAAAATGTAAAGACAGAGATTTGTATATAAAGAGAAAGAGACATTTAAAGAGGAAGAGGTAAAAAAATGCATAGAAAGAGAGTGAGAAATGGAAAGAAATAAAAAAAAATAGAGGAATGTGTAAAAGAGAAATGTTTAGCAAGGGAGATGGAGAAATGTGTAGAAAGAAAAATGTAGAGATATGGAGATAGAGAAACTTGTAGATAGAGAAATGTTTAAAGAGGGAGATAAGGAAATGTACAGATAGATAAATGTTTAGATAGAGAGATAGAGAATTATATAGTTAGAAAAAGGTATAGATAGGGTGATAGAGAATAGGTATAGAGAAATGGGTTGAAAGAGAGAGTGAGAGAGAGAGAGAGAGAGAGAAAAGTGTACATGTATAGCTAGAGAAAAGTTTAGATAGGGAGATAGAGAAATGGATAAATAGATTTTATTTTAGATAGGGAGATAGAGAAATGTACAGATAGATAAATGTTTAGATAGAGATAGAGAATTATATAGTTAGAAAAAGGTATAGATAGGGTGATAGAGAATAGGTATAGAGAAAGGGGTAGAAAAATGCATAGAAAGAGAGAGCGAGAGAGAGAGAGAAAAGCGTACATGTATAGCTAGAGAAAAGTTTAGATAGGGAGATAGAGAAATGGATAAATAGATTTTATTTTAGATAGGGAGATAGAGAAATGTATAGTTAGAGAAATGTTTAGATAGGGAGATAGAGAAATGTGTAGATAGATGAATGTTTAGATAGGGAGATAGAGAAATATGTAGATAGATACATGTTGAGATAGGGAGATAGAGATATGTGTATATAGAGAAATGTTTAAATAGGGAGAAATGTATAATAGATATATGGAAAGAAAGAGAAATGTAAAGCGAGAAATGTATTGAAAGAGATAAATATAAATATGAAGTGAAAGAGAAATGAATGGAAAAACAGAAATGTAAAGATGAAGAGATTGGGACATGTAAAGATAAAGAAATGTATATAAAGAGAAAAAACTAAATATGAAAAGATAAAGAAATGCATAGAAAGAGATAGAAATGTAAATATGAAGAAATAAAGAAATGCATAGAAAGAGAAATGTAAAGATGAAGAGATAGAGAAATGCACAAAAAAGAGACAGAGAGAGAAATGTAAAGATGAAGAGATAGAGAAATTCATAGAAAGAAAATAAGTGTCACAAGCTGCCGTCGTGGCTTGTTACTCTCTCGCGTCCCAGCTACCGCTCCTTTTCCAGGACGCCCTGTTCTCCGGCCGCAACCCCAGACTATTCCCTCTGTTGCCGGGAAACCTAGATGCCAAACTGGGATGGTGCTTGCGGTTGCTTGTTGATCAAGATGCCAGGCTGGTGCACATACTCCTTGGAATCAAGCTTTTGCCTGTCTGTGACCACTGTCTCTGCTGTAATACCTGCTACCATCTACATTTTGCTCACTGCTGGTATCACCCAGAACAGTGTTCCAGCCATAAAGGGACATTTGCAGCAAACAGCAGTCATCTCTAGTCCAATCTCTGTCTGCGTCCCACCGCCTTTGCAGCATTACCACCTAGTGGCCTCCGTTTGCTTCCAGCTTATCTTGGCACCAGTGCCGCAACTCTGTCTGCAAGGCCACACCTTGGCCCTTTAAGGCCACAACCCAGCCCTCAAGGCCGCACTTCAGTGTAAGGGTTGCACCTCTGCCCTCAACGCCACAACTCGGCCCTTAAGGCCTCACCTCAGCACAGTGTCACACCTCAGCACTCAAGGTCGCACCTCGGTCGCATCTTGTCATCAGTGCAGCACCCTGGCTCTCAAAGCCGCACCTCAGCTGTCAAAGCCACAACTCGGCTTCCTAAACCGCCTCCTGCCACCAAAGCTGTACCTTGTCATCTGAACCACCATGAGCTGCATAACATCTTGTGGTCATCAGGTTCACCGTGTAAGCCCCTACTGTTCCGAGCTTAGGACCAGGCGGCCACCTAAGTACCGGTGAGCGTGACCAGCTCTAAGGGAACAGCGGGTGGCTGTTATTGGCAGAAGAATTCACCAGAGTGACTCTAGGGGTCTTACACAGTGATTCCTAGGCGAACGTAACAATAAGAGGTAGAGAAATGTATAGATAAGGAGAAACAGAAATGTAAAGCTAGAGACATGTATAGATAGGAACATAGAGAATAGTTTAGATAAGGAGATAGAGAAGTGTATAGCTAGAGATATGTATACACAGGGAGAAAGAGAAATGTATAAATAGAGAGATAAAAAAAGTGTAGGTAGAGAAATGTGAAGATAGGGAGCTAGAGAAATGTATAGATAAAGAAATATATAGATAGAGAAAAGTGTAGATAGAGAAATGTTAAGATAAGGTGACAGAGAAATGTAAAGAGAGAAAAGTATATAAAAAGAAAGAAATGTAAAGCTGAAGAAATAAAAAAATGTAAAGACAGAGATTTGTATATAAAGAGAAAGAGACATTTAAAGAGGAAGAGGTAAAAAAAATGCATAGAAAGAGAGTGAGAAATGGAAAGAAATAAAAAAAAATAGAGGAATGTGTAAAAGAGAAATGTTTAGCAAGGGAGATGGAGAAATGTGTAGAAAGAAAAATGTAGAGATATGGAGATAGAGAAACTTGTAGATAGAGAAATGTTTAAAGAGGGAGATAAGGAAATGTACAGATAGATAAATGTTTAGATAGAGAGATAGAGAATTATATAGTTAGAAAAAGGTATAGATAGGGTGATAGAGAATAGGTATAGAGAAATGGGTTGAAAGAGAGAGTGAGAGAGAGAGAGAGAGAGAGAAAAGTGTACATGTATAGCTAGAGAAAAGTTTAGATAGGGAGATAGAGAAATGGATAAATAGATTTTATTTTAGATAGGGAGATAGAGAAATGTATAGTTAGAGAGATGTTTAGATAGGGAGATAGAGAAATATGTAGATAGATACATGTTGAGATAGGGAGATAGAGATATGTGTATATAGAGAAATGTTTAAATAGGGAGAAATGTATAATAGATATATGGAAAGAAAGAGAAATGTAAAGCGAGAAATGTATTGAAAGAGATAAATATAAAGATGAAGTGAAAGAGAAATGAATGGAAAAACAGAAATGTAAAGATGAAGAGATTGGGACATGTAAAGATAAAGAAATGTATATAAAGAGAAAAAACTAAATATGAAAAGATAAAGAAATGCATAGAAAGAGATAGAAATGTAAATATGAAGAAATAAAGAAATGCATAGAAAGAGAAATGTAAAGATGAAGAGATAGAGAAATGCACAAAAAAGAGACAGAGAGAGAAATGTAAAGATGAAGAGATAGAGAAATTCATAGAAAGAAAATAAGTGTCACAAGCTGCCGTCGTGGCTTGTTACTCTCTCGCGTCCCAGCTACCGCCCCTTTTCCAGGACGCCCTGTTCTCCGGCCGCAACCCCAGACTATTCCCTCTGTTGCCGGGAAACCTAGATGCCAAACTGGGATGGTGCTTGCGGTTGCTTGTTGATCAAGACGCCAGGCTGGTGCACATACTCCTTGGAATCAAGCTTTTGCCTGTCTGTGACCACTGTCTCTGCTGTAATACCTGCTACCATCTACATTTTGCTCACTGCTGGTATATAACCCAGAACAGTGTTCCAGCCATAAAGGGACATTTGCAGCAAACTGCTGTCATCTCTAGTCCAATCTCTGTCTGCGGCCCGCCGCCTTTGCAGCATTACCACCTAGTGGCCTCCGTTTGCTTCCAGCTCATCTTGGCACCAGTGCCGCAACTCTGTCTGCAAGGCCACACCTTGGCCCTTTAAGGCCGCAACCCAGCCCTCAAGGCCGCACTTCAGTGTAAGGGTTGCACCTCTGCCCTCAAGGCCACAACTCGGCCCTTAAGGCCTCACCTCAGCACAGTGTCACACCTCAGCACTCAAGGTCGCACCTCGGTCGCATCTTGTCATCAGTGCAGCACCCTGGCTCTGAAAGCCGCACCTCAGCTGTCAAGGCCACAACTCGGCTTCCTAAATCGCCTCCTGCCACCAAAGCTGTACCTTGTCATCTGAACCACCATGAGCTGCATAACATCTTGTGGTCATCAGGTTCACCGTGTAAGCCCCTACTGTTCCGAGCTTAAGACCAGGCGGCCACCTAAGTACCGGTGAGCGTGACCAGCTCTAAGGGAACAGCGGGTGGCTGTTATTGGCAGAAGAATTCACCAGAGTGACTCTAGGGGTCTTACACAGTGATTCCTAGGCGAACGTAACAATAAGAGGTAGAGAAATGTATAGATAAGGAGAAACAGAAATGTAAAGCTAGAGACATGTATAGATAGGAACATAGAGAATAGTTTAGATAAGGAGATAGAGAAATGTATAGCTAGAGATATGTATACACAGGGAGAAAGAGAAATGTATAAATAGAGAGATAAAAAACGTGTAGGTAGAGAAATGTGAAGATAGGGAGCTAGAGAAATGTATAGATAAAGAAATATATAGATAGAGAAAAGTGTAGATAGAGAAATGTTAAGATAAGGTGACAGAGAAATGTAAAGAGAGTATATAAAAGTATATAAAAAGAAAGAAATGTAAAGCTGAAGAGATAAAAAAATGTAAAGACAGAGATTTGTATATAAAGAGAAAGAGACATTTAAAGAGGAAGAGGTAACAAAAATGCATAGAAAGAGAGTGAGAAATGGAAAGAAATAAAAAAAAAATAGAGGAATGTATAAAAGAGAAATGTTTAGCAAGGGAGATGGAGAAATGTGTAGAAAGAAAAATGTAGAGATATGGAGATAGAGAAACTTGTAGATAGAGAAATGTTTAAAGAGGGAGATAAAGAAATGTACAGATAGATAAATGTTTAGATAGAGATAGAGAATTATATAGTTAGAAAAAGGTATAGATAGGGTGATAGAGAATAGGTATAGAGAAAGGGGTAGAAAAATGCATAGAAAGAGAGAGCGAGAGAGAGAGAAAAGTGTACATGTATAGCTAGAGAAAAGTTTAGATAGGGAGATAGAGAAATGGATAAATAGATTTTATTTTGGATAGGGAGATAGAGAAATGTATAGTTAGAGAAATGTTTAGATAGGGAGATAGAAAAATGTGTAGATAGATGAATGTTTAGATAGGGAGATTGAGAAATATGTAGATAGATACATGTTGAGATAGGGAGATAGAGATATGTGTATATAGAGAAATGTTTAAATAGGGAGAAATGTATAATAGATATATGGAAAGAAAGAGAAATGTAAAGCGAGAAATGTATTGAAAGAGATAAATATAAAGATGAAGTGAAAGAGAAATGAATGAAAAAACAGAAATGTAAAGGTGAAGAGATTGGGACATGTAAAGATAAAGAAATGTATATAAAGAGAAAAAAATAAATATGAAAAGATAAAGAAATGCATAGAAAGAGATAGAAATGTAAATATGAAGAAATAAAGAAATGCATAGAAAGAGAAATGTAAAGATGAAGAGATAGAGAAATGCACAAAAAAGAGACAGAGAGAGAAATGTAAAGCTGAAGAGATAGAGAAATTCCTAGAAAGAAAATAAGTGTCACAAGCTGCCGCCGTGGCTTGTTACTCTCTCGCGTCCCAGCTACCGCTCCTTTTCCAGGACGCCCTGTTCTCTGGCTGCAACCCCAGACTATTCCCTCTGTTGCCGGGAAACCTAGATGCCAAACTGGGATGGTGCTTGCGGTTGCTTGTTGATCAAGATGCCAGGCTGGTGCACATACTCCTTGGAATCAAGCTTTTGCCTGTCTGTGACCATTGTCTCTGCTGTAATACCTGCTAACATCTACATTTTGCTCACTGCTGGTATCACCCAGAACAGTGTTCCAGCCATAAAGGGACATTTGCAGCAAACAGCAGTCATCTCTAGTCCAATCTCTGTCTGCGGCCCGCCGCCTTTGCAGCATTACCACCTAGTGGCCTCCGTTTGCTTCCAGCTCATCTTGGCACCAGTGCCGCAACTCTGTCTGCAAGGCCACACCTTGGCCCTTTAAGGCCACAACCCAGCCCTCAAGGCCGTACTTCAGTGTAAGGGTTGCACCTCTGCCCTCAAGGCCACAACTCGGCCCTTAAGGCCTCACCTCAGCACAGTGTCACACCTCAGCACTCAAGGTCGCACCTCGGTCGCATCTTGTCATCAGTGCAGCACCCTGGCTCTCAAAGCCGCACCTCAGCTGTCAAAGCCACAACTCGGCTTCCTAAACCGCCTCCTGCCACCAAAGCTGTACCTTGTCATCTGAACCACCATGAGCTGCATAACATCTTGTGGTCATCAGGTTCACAGTGTAAGCCCCTACTGTTCCGAGTTTAAGACCAGGCGGCCACCTAAGTACCGGTGAGCGTGACCAGCTCTAAGGGAACAGCGGGTGGCTGTTATTGGCAGAAGAATTCACCAGAGTGACTCTAGGGGTCTTACACAGTGATTCCTTGGCGAACATAACAATAAGAGGTAGAGAAATGTATAGATAAGGAGAAACAGAAATGTAAAGCTAGAGACGTATAGATAGGAACATAGAGAATAGTTTAGATAAGGAGATAGAGAAGTGTATAGCTAGAGATATGTATACACAGGGAGAAAGAGAAATTTATAAATAGAGAGATAAAAAAAAGTGTAGGTAGAGAAATGTGAAGATAGGGAGCTAGAGAAATGTATAGATAAAGAAATATATAGATAGAGAAAAGTGTAGATAGAGAAATGTTAAGATAAGGTGACAGAGAAATGTAAAGAGAGAAAAGTATATAAAAAGAAAGAAATGTAAAGCTGAAGAGATAAAAAAATGTAAAGACAGAGATTTGTATATAAAGAGAAAGAGACATTTAAAGAGGAAGAGGTAAAAAAATGCATAGAAAGAGAGTGAGAAATGGAAAGAAAAAAAAAAAAAATAGAGGAATGTATAAAAGAGAAATGTTTAGCAAGGGAGATGGAGAAATGTGTAGAAAGAAAAATGTAGAGATATGGAGATAGAGAAACTTGTAGATAGAGAAATGTTTAAAGAGGGAGATAAAGAAATGTACAGATAGATAAATGTTTAGATAGAGATAGAGAATTATATAGTTAGAAAAAGGTATAGATAGGGTGATAGAGAATAGGTATAGAGAAAGGGGTAGAAAAATGCATAGAAAGAGAGAGCGAGAGAGAGAGAAAAGTGTACATGTATAGCTAGAGAAAAGTTTAGATAGGGAGATAGAGAAATGGATAAATAGATTTTATTTTGGATAGGGATATAGAGAAATGTATAGTTAGAGAAATGTTTAGATAGGGAGATAGAGAAATGTGTAGATAGATGAATGTTTAGATAGGGAGATTGAGAAATATGTAGATAGATACATGTTGAGATAGGGAGATAGAGATATGTGTATATAGAGAAATGTTTAAATAGGGAGAAATGTATAATAGATATATGGAAAGAAAGAGAAATGTAAAGCGAGAAATGTATTGAAAGAGATAAATATAAAGATGAAGTGAAAGAGAAATGAATGAAAAAACAGAAATGTAAAGGTGAAGAGATTGGGACATGTAAAGATAAAGAAATGTATATAAAGAGAAAAAACTAAATATGAAAAGATAAAGAAATGCATAGAAAGAGATAGAAATGTAAATATGAAGAAATAAAGAAATGCATAGAAAGAGAAATGTAAAGATGAAGAGATAGAGAAATGCACAAAAAAGAGACAGAGAGAGAAATGTAAAGATGAAGAGATAGAGAAATTCATAGAAAGAAAATAAGTGTCACAAGCTGCCGTCGTGGCTTGTTACTCTCTCGCGTCCCAGCTACCGCTCCTTTTCCAGGACGCCCTGTTCTCCGGCCGCAACCCCAGACTATTCCCTCTGTTGCCGGGAAACCTAGATGCCAAACTGGGAGGGTGCTTGCGGTTGCTTGTTGATCAAGATGCCAGGCTGGTGCACATACTCCTTGGAATCAAGCTTTTGCCTGTCTGTGACCACTGTCTCTGCTGTAATACCTGCTACCATCTACATTTTGCTCACTGCTGGTATCACCCAGAACAGTGTTCCAGCCATAAAGGGACATTTGCAGCAAACAGCAGTCATCTCTAGTCCAATCTCTGTCTGCGGCCCGCCACCTTTGCAGCATTACCACCTAGTGGCCTACGTTTGCTTCCAGCTCATCTTGGCACCAGTGCCACAACTCTGTCTGCAAGGCCACACCTTGGCCCTTTAAGGCCACAACCCAGCCCTCAAGGCCGTACTTCAGTGTAAGGGTTGCACCTCTGCCCTCAAGGCCACAACTCGGCCCTTAAGGCCTCACCTCAGCACAGTGTCACACCTCAGCACTCAAGGTCGCACCTCGGTCGCATCTTGTCATCAGTGCAGCACCCTGGCTCTCAAAGCCGCACCTCAGCTGTCAAAGCCACAACTCGGCTTCCTAAACCGCCTCCTGCCACCAAAGCTGTACCTTGTCATCTGAACCACCATGAGCTGCATAACATCTTGTGGTCATCAGGTTCACAGTGTAAGCCCCTACTGTTCCGAGTTTAAGACCAGGCGGCCACCTAAGTACCGGTGAGCGTGACCAGCTCTAAGGGAACAGCGGGTGGCTGTTATTGGCAGAAGAATTCACCAGAGTGACTCTAGGGGTCTTACACAGTGATTCCTTGGCGAACATAACAATAAGAGGTAGAGAAATGTATAGATAAGGAGAAACAGAAATGTAAAGCTAGAGACGTATAGATAGGAACATAGAGAATAGTTTAGATAAGGAGATAGAGAAGTGTATAGCTAGAGATATGTATACACAGGGAGAAAGAGAAATTTATAAATAGAGAGATAAAAAAAAGTGTAGGTAGAGAAATGTGAAGATAGGGAGCTAGAGAAATGTATAGATAAAGAAATATATAGATAGAGAAAAGTGTAGATAGAGAAATGTTAAGATAAGGTGACAGAGAAATGTAAAGAGAGAAAAGTATATAAAAAGAAAGAAATGTAAAGCTGAAGAGATAAAAAAATGTAAAGACAGAGATTTGTATATAAAGAGAAAGAGACATTTAAAGAGGAAGAGGTAAAAAAATGCATAGAAAGAGAGTGAGAAATGGAAAGAAAAAAAAAAAAAATAGAGGAATGTATAAAAGAGAAATGTTTAGCAAGGGAGATGGAGAAATGTGTAGAAAGAAAAATGTAGAGATATGGAGATAGAGAAACTTGTAGATAGAGAAATGTTTAAAGAGGGAGATAAAGAAATGTACAGATAGATAAATGTTTAGATAGAGATAGAGAATTATATAGTTAGAAAAAGGTATAGATAGGGTGATAGAGAATAGGTATAGAGAAAGGGGTAAAAAATGCATAGAAAGAGAGAGCGAGAGAGAGAGAAAAGTGTACATGTATAGCTAGAGAAAAGTTTAGATAGGGAGATAGAGAAATGGATAAATAGATTTTATTTTGGATAGGGATATAGAGAAATGTATAGTTAGAGAAATGTTTAGATAGGGAGATAGAGAAATGTGTAGATAGATGAATGTTTAGATAGGGAGATTGAGAAATATGTAGATAGATACATGTTGAGATAGGGAGATAGAGATATGTGTATATAGAGAAATGTTTAAATAGGGAGAAATGTATAATAGATATATGGAAAGAAAGAGAAATGTAAAGCGAGAAATGTATTGAAAGAGATAAATATAAAGATGAAGTGAAAGAGAAATGAATGAAAAAACAGAAATGTAAAGGTGAAGAGATTGGGACATGTAAAGATAAAGAAATGTATATAAAGAGAAAAAACTAAATATGAAAAGATAAAGAAATGCATAGAAAGAGATAGAAATGTAAATATGAAGAAATAAAGAAATGCATAGAAAGAGAAATGTAAAGATGAAGAGATAGAGAAATGCACAAAAAAGAGACAGAGAGAGAAATGTAAAGATGAAGAGATAGAGAAATTCATAGAAAGAAAATAAGTGTCACAAGCTGCCGTCGTGGCTTGTTACTCTCTCGCGTCCCAGCTACCGCTCCTTTTCCAGGACGCCCTGTTCTCCGGCCGCAACCCCAGACTATTCCCTCTGTTGCCGGGAAACCTAGATGCCAAACTGGGAGGGTGCTTGCGGTTGCTTGTTGATCAAGATGCCAGGCTGGTGCACATACTCCTTGGAATCAAGCTTTTGCCTGTCTGTGACCACTGTCTCTGCTGTAATACCTGCTACCATCTACATTTTGCTCACTGCTGGTATCACCCAGAACAGTGTTCCAGCCATAAAGGGACATTTGCAGCAAACAGCAGTCATCTCTAGTCCAATCTCTGTCTGCGGCCCGCCACCTTTGCAGCATTACCACCTAGTGGCCTACGTTTGCTTCCAGCTCATCTTGGCACCAGTGCCACAACTCTGTCTGCAAGGCCACACCTTGGCCCTTTAAGGCCACAACCCAGCCCTCAAGGCCGTACTTCAGTGTAAGGGTTGCACCTCTGCCCTCAAGGCCACAACTCGGCCCTTAAGGCCTCACCTCAGCACAGTGTCACACCTCAGCACTCAAGGTCGCACCTCGGTCGCATCTTGTCATCAGTGCAGCACCCTGGCTCTCAAAGCCGCACCTCAGCTGTCAAAGCCACAACTCGGCTTCCTAAACCGCCTCCTGCCACCAAAGCTGTACCTTGTCATCTGAACCACCATGAGCTGCATAACATCTTGTGGTCATCAGGTTCACCGTGTAAGCCCCTACTGTTCCGAGTTTAAGACCAGGCGGCCACCTAAGTACCGGTGAGCGTGACCAGCTCTAAGGGAACAGCGGGTGGCTGTTATTGGCAGAAGAATTCACCAGAGTGACTCTAGGGGTCTTACACAGTGATTCCTTGGCGAACATAACAATAAGAGGTAGAGAAATGTATAGATAAGGAGAAACAGAAATGTAAAGCTAGAGACATGTATAGATAGGAACATAGAGAATAGTTTAGATAAGGAGATAGAGAAGTGTATAGCTAGAGATATGTATACACAGGGAGAAAGAGAAATGTATAAATAGAGAGATAAAAAAAGTGTAGGTAGAGAAATGTGAAGATAGGGAGCTAGAGAAATGTATAGATAAAGAAATATATAGATAGAGAAAAGTGTAGATAGAGAAATGTTAAGATAAGGTGACAGAGAAATGTAAAGAGAGAAAAGTATATAAAAAGAAAGAAATGTAAAGCTGAAGAGATAAAAAAATGTAAAGACAGAGATTTGTATATAAAGAGAAAGAGACATTTAAAGAGGAAGAGGTAAAAAAATGCATAGAAAGAGAGTGAGAAATGGAAAGAAAAAAAAAAATAGAGGAATGTATAAAAGAGAAATGTTTAGCAAGAGAGATGGAGAAATGTGTAGAAAGAAAAATGTAGAGATATGGAGATAGAGAAACTTGTAGATAGAGAAATGTTTAAAGAGGGAGATAAAGAAATGTACAGATAGATAAATGTTTAGATAGAGAGATAGAGAATTATATAGTTAGAAAAAGGTATAGATAGGGTGATAGAGAATAGGTATAGAGAAAGGGGTAGAAAAATGCATAGAAAGAGAGAGCGAGAGAGAGAGAGAAAAGCGTACATGTATAGCTAGAGAAAAGTTTAGATAGGGAGATAGAGAAATGGATAAATAGATTTTATTTTAGATAGGGAGATAGAGAAATGTATAGTTAGAGAAATGTTTAGATAGGGAGATAGAGAAATGTGTAGATAGATGAATGTTTAGATAGGGAGATAGAGAAATATGTAGATAGATACATGTTGAGATAGGGAGTTAGAGATATGTGTATATAGAGAAATGTTTAAATAGGGAGAAATGTATAATAGATATATGGAAAGAAAGAGAAATGTAAAGCGAGAAATGTATTGAAAGAGATAAATATAAAGATGAAGTGAAAGAGAAATGAATGAAAAAACAGAAATGTAAAGATGAAGAGATTGGGACATGTAAAGATAAAGAAATGTATATAAAGAGAAAAAACTAAATTTGAAAAGATAAAGAAATGCATAGAAAGAGATAGAAATGTAAATATGAAGAAATAAAGAAATGCATAGAAAGAGAAATGTAAAGATGAAGAGATAGAGAAATGCACAAAAAAGAGACAGAGAGAGAAATGTAAAGATGAAGAGATAGAGAAATTCATAGAAAGAAAATAAGTGTCACAAGCTGCCGTCGTGGCTTGTTACTCTCTCGCGTCCCAGCTACCGCTCCTTTTTCAGGACGCCCTGTTCTCTGGCCGCAACCCCAGACTATTCCCTCTGTTGCCGGGAAACCTAGATGCCAAACTGGGAGGGTGCTTGCGGTTGCTTGTTGATCAAGATGCCAGGCAGGTGCATACTCCTTGGAATCAAGCGTTTGCCTGTCTGTGACCACTGTCTCTGCTGTAATACCTGCTACCATCTACATTTTGCTCACTGCTGGTATCACCCAGAACAGTGTTCCAGCCATAAAGGGACATTTGCAGCAAACAGCAGTCATCTCTAGTCCAATCTCTGTCTGCGTCCCACCGCCTTTGCAGCATTACCACCTAGTGGCCTCCGTTTGCTTCCAGCTCATCTTGGCACCAGTGCCGCAACTCTGTCTGCAAGGCCACACCTTGGCCCTTTAAGGCCGCAACCCAGCCCTCAAGGCCGCACTTCAGTGTAAAGGTTGCACCTCTGCCCTCAAGGCCACAACTCGGCCCTTAAGGCCTCACCTCAGCACAGTGTCACACCTCAGCACTCAAGGTCGCACCTCGGTCGCATCTTGTCATCAGTGCAGCACCCTGGCTCTCAAAGCCGCACCTCAGCTGTCAAAGCCACAACTCGGCTTCCTAAACCGCCTCCTGCCACCAAAGCTGTACCTTGTCATCTGAACCACCATGAGCTGCATAACATCTTGTGGTCATCAGGTTCACCGTGTAAGCCCCTACTGTTCCGAGTTTAAGACCAGGCGGCCACCTAAGTACCGGTGAGCGTGACCAGCTCTAAGGGAACAGCGGGTGGCTGTTATTGGCAGAAGAATTCACCAGAGTGACTCTAGGGGTCTTACACAGTGATTCCTTGGCGAACATAACAATAAGAGGTAGAGAAATGTATAGATAAGGAGAAACAGAAATGTAAAGCTAGAGACATGTATAGATAGGAACATAGAGAATAGTTTAGATAAGGAGATAGAGAAGTGTATAGCTAGAGATATGTATACACAGGGAGAAAGAGAAATGTATAAATAGAGAGATAAAAAAAGTGTAGGTAGAGAAATGTGAAGATAGGGAGCTAGAGAAATGTATAGATAAAGAAATATATAGATAGAGAAAAGTGTAGATAGAGAAATGTTAAGATAAGGTGACAGAGAAATGTAAAGAGAGAAAAGTATATAAAAAGAAAGAAATGTAAAGCTGAAGAGATAAAAAAATGTAAAGACAGAGATTTGTATATAAAGAGAAAGAGACATTTAAAGAGGAAGAGGTAAAAAAATGCATAGAAAGAGAGTGAGAAATGGAAAGAAAAAAAAAAATAGAGGAATGTATAAAAGAGAAATGTTTAGCAAGGGAGATGGAGAAATGTGTAGAAAGAAAAATGTAGAGATATGGAGATAGAGAAACTTGTAGATAGAGAAATGTTTAAAGAGGGAGATAAAGAAATGTACAGATAGATAAATGTTTAGATAGAGAGATAGAGAATTATATAGTTAGAAAAAGGTATAGATAGGGTGATAGAGAATAGGTATAGAGAAAGGGGTAGAAAAATGCATAGAAAGAGAGAGCGAGAGAGAGAGAGAAAAGCGTACATGTATAGCTAGAGAAAAGTTTAGATAGGGAGATAGAGAAATGGATAAATAGATTTTATTTTAGATAGGGAGATAGAGAAATGTATAGTTAGAGAAATGTTTAGATAGGGAGATAGAGAAATGTGTAGATAGATGAATGTTTAGATAGGGAGATAGAGAAATATGTAGATAGATACATGTTGAGATAGGGAGTTAGAGATATGTGTATATAGAGAAATGTTTAAATAGTGAGAAATGTATAATAGATATATGGAAAGAAAGAGAAATGTAAAGCGAGAAATGTATTGAAAGAGATAAATATAAAGATGAAGTGAAAGAGAAATGAATGAAAAAACAGAAATGTAAAGATGAAGAGATTGGGACATGTAAAGATAAAGAAATGTATATAAAGAGAAAAAACTAAATTTGAAAAGATAAAGAAATGCATAGAAAGAGATAGAAATGTAAATATGAAGAAATAAAGAAATGCATAGAAAGAGAAATGTAAAGATGAAGAGATAGAGAAATGCACAAAAAAGAGACAGAGAGAGAAATGTAAAGATGAAGAGATAGAGAAATTCATAGAAAGAAAATAAGTGTCACAAGCTGCCGTCGTGGCTTGTTACTCTCTCGCGTCCCAGCTACCACTCCTTTTTCAGGACGCCCTGTTCTCTGGCCGCAACCCCAGACTATTCCCTCTGTTGCCGGGAAACCTAGATGCCAAACTGGGAGGGTGCTTGCGGTTGCTTGTTGATCAAGATGCCAGGCAGGTGCATACTCCTTGGAATCAAGCGTTTGCCTGTCTGTGACCACTGTCTCTGCTGTAATACCTGCTACCATCTACATTTTGCTCACTGCTGGTATCACCCAGAACAGTGTTCCAGCCATAAAGGGACATTTGCAGCAAACAGCAGTCATCTCTAGTCCAATCTCTGTCTGCGTCCCACCGCCTTTGCAGCATTACCACCTAGTGGCCTCCGTTTGCTTCCAGCTCATCTTGGCACCAGTGCCGCAACTCTGTCTGCAAGGCCACACCTTGGCCCTTTAAGGCCGCAACCCAGCCCTCAAGGCCGCACTTCAGTGTAAAGGTTGCACCTCTGCCCTCAAGGCCACAACTCGGCCCTTAAGGCCTCACCTCAGCACAGTGTCACACCTCAGCACTCAAGGTCGCACCTCGGTCGCATCTTGTCATCAGTGCAGCACCCTGGCTCTCAAAGCCGCACCTCAGCTGTCAAAGCCACAACTCGGCTTCCTAAACCGCCTCCTGCCACCAAAGCTGTACCTTGTCATCTGAACCACCATGAGCTGCATAACATCTTGTGGTCTTCAGGTTCACCGTGTAAGCTCCTACAGTTCCGAGCTTAAGACCAGGCGGCCACCTAAGTACCGGTGAGCGTGACCAGCTCTAAGGGAACAGCGGGTGGCTGTTATTGGCAGAAGAATTCACCAGAGTGACTCTAGGGGTCTTACACAGTGATTCCTAGGCGAACATAACAATAAGAGGTAGAGAAATGTATAGATAAGGAGAAACAGAAATGTAAAGCTAGAGACATGTATAGATAGGAACATAGAGAATAGTTTAGATAAGGAGATAGAGAAGTGTATAGCTAGAGATATGTATACACAGGGAGAAAGAGAAATGTATAAATAGAGAGATAAAAAAAGTGTAGGTAGAGAAATGTGAAGATAGGGAGCTAGAGAAATGTATAGATAAAGAAATATATAGATAGAGAAAAATGTAGATACAGAAATGTTAAGATAAGGTGACAGAGAAATGTAAAGAGAGAAAAGTATATAAAAAGAAAGAAATGTAAAGCTGAAGAGATAAAAAAATGTAAAGACAGAGATTTGTATATAAAGAGAAAGAGACATTTAAAGAGGAAGAGGTAAAAAAATGCATAGAAAGAGAGTGAGAAATGGAAAGAAATAAAAAAAAATAGAGGAATGTATAAAAGAGAAATGTTTAGCAAGGGAGATGGAGAAATGTTTAGAAAGAAAAATGTAGAGATATGGAGATAGATAAACTTGTAGATAGAGAAATGTTTAAAGAGGGAGATAAAGAAATGTACAGATAGATAAATGTTTAGATAGAGATAGAGAATTATATAGTTAGAAAAAGGTATAGATAGGGTGATAGAGAATAGGTATAGAGAAAGGGGTAGAAAAATGCATAGAAAGAGAGAGCGAGAGAGAGAGAGAAAAGCGTACATGTATAGCTAGAGAAAAGTTTAGATAGGGAGATAGAGAAATGGATAAATAGATTTTATTTTAGATAGGGAGATAGAGAAATGTATAGTTAGAGAAATGTTTAGATAGGGAGATAGAGAAATGTGTAGATAGATGAATGTTTAGATAGGGAGATAGAGAAATATGTAGATAGATACATGTTGAGATAGGGAGATAGAGATATGTGTATATAGAGAAATGTTTAAATAGGGAGAAATGTATAATAGATATATGGAAAGAAAGAGAAATGTAAAGCGAGAAATGTATTGAAAGAGATAAATATAAATATGAAGTGAAAGAGAAATGAATGGAAAAACAGAAATGTAAAGATGAAGAGATTGGGACATGTAAAGATAAAGAAATGTATATAAAGAGAAAAAACTAAATATGAAAAGATAAAGAAATGCATAGAAAGAGATAGAAATGTAAATATGAAGAAATAAAGAAATGCATAGAAAGAGAAATGTAAAGATGAAGAGATAGAGAAATGCACAAAAAAGAGACAGAGAGAGAAATGTAAAGATGAAGAGATAGAGAAATTCATAGAAAGAAAATAAGTGTCACAAGCTGCCGTCGTGGCTTGTTACTCTCTCGCGTCCCAGCTACCGCTCCTTTTCCAGGACGCCCTGTTCTCCGGCCGCAACCCCAGACTATTCCCTCTGTTGCCGGGAAACCTAGATGCCAAACTGGGATGGTGCTTGCGGTTGCTTGTTGATCAAGATGCCAGGCTGGTGCACATACTCCTTGGAATCAAGCTTTTGCCTGTCTGTGACCACTGTCTCTGCTGTAATACCTGCTACCATCTACATTTTGCTCACTGCTGGTATCACCCAGAACAGTGTTCCAGCCATAAAGGGACATTTGCAGCAAACAGCAGTCATCTCTAGTCCAATCTCTGTCTGCGTCCCACCGCCTTTGCAGCATTACCACCTAGTGGCCTCCGTTTGCTTCCAGCTTATCTTGGCACCAGTGCCGCAACTCTGTCTGCAAGGCCACACCTTGGCCCTTTAAGGCCACAACCCAGCCCTCAAGGCCGCACTTCAGTGTAAGGGTTGCACCTCTGCCCTCAAGGCCACAACTCGGCCCTTAAGGCCTCACCTCAGCACAGTGTCACACCTCAGCACTCAAGGTCGCACCTCGGTCGCATCTTGTCATCAGTGCAGCACCCTGGCTCTCAAAGCCGCACCTCAGCTGTCAAAGCCACAACTCGGCTTCCTAAACCGCCTCCTGCCACCAAAGCTGTACCTTGTCATCTGAACCACCATGAGCTGCATAACATCTTGTGGTCATCAGGTTCACCGTGTAAGCCCCTACTGTTCCGAGCTTAGGACCAGGCGGCCACCTAAGTACCGGTGAGCGTGACCAGCTCTAAGGGAACAGCGGGTGGCTGTTATTGGCAGAAGAATTCACCAGAGTGACTCTAGGGGTCTTACACAGTGATTCCTAGGCGAACGTAACAATAAGAGGTAGAGAAATGTATAGATAAGGAGAAACAGAAATGTAAAGCTAGAGACATGTATAGATAGGAACATAGAGAATAGTTTAGATAAGGAGATAGAGAAGTGTATAGCTAGAGATATGTATACACAGGGAGAAAGAGAAATGTATAAATAGAGAGATAAAAAAAAGTGTAGGTAGAGAAATGTGAAGATAGGGAGCTAGAGAAATGTATAGATAAAGAAATATATAGAGAAAAGTGTAGATAGAGAAATGTTAAGATAAGGTGACAGAGAAATGTAAAGAGAGAAAAGTATATAAAAAGAAAGAAATGTAAAGCTCAAGAGATAAAAAAATGTAAAGACAGAGATTTGTATATAAAGAGAAAGAGACATTTAAAGAGGAAGAGGTAAAAAAAATGCATAGAAAGAGAGTGAGAAATGGAAAGAAATAAAAAAAAATAGAGGAATGTATAAAAGAGAAATGTTTAGCAAGAGAGATGGAGAAAAATGTAGAAAGAAAAATGTAGAGATATGGAGATAGAGAAACTTGTAGATAGAGAAATGTTTAAAGAGGGAGATAAAGAAATGTACAGATAGATAAATGTTTAGATAGAGAGATAGAGAATTATATAGTTAGAAAAAGGTATAGATAGGGTGATAGAGAATAGGTATAGAGAAAGGGGTAGAAAAATGCATAGAAAGAGAGAGCGAGAGAGAGAGAGAAAAGCGTACATGTATAGCTAGAGAAAAGTTTAGATAGGGAGATAGAGAAATGGATAAATAGATTTTATTTTAGATAGGGAGATAGAGAAATGTATAGTTAGAGAAATGTTTAGATAGGGAGATAGAGAAATGTGTAGATAGATGAATGTTTAGATAGGGAGATAGAGAAATATGTAGATAGATACATGTTGAGATAGGGAGTTAGAGATATGTGTATATAGAGAAATGTTTAAATAGGGAGAAATGTATAATAGATATATGGAAAGAAAGAGAAATGTAAAGCGAGAAATGTATTGAAAGAGATAAATATAAAGATGAAGTGAAAGAGAAATGAATGAAAAAACAGAAATGTAAAGATGAAGAGATTGGGACATGTAAAGATAAAGAAATGTATATAAAGAGAAAAAACTAAATTTGAAAAGATATAGAAATGCATAGAAAGAGATAGAAATGTAAATATGAAGAAATAAAGAAATGCATAGAAAGAGAAATGTAAAGATGAAGAGATAGAGAAATGCACAAAAAAGAGACAGAGAGAGAAATGTAAAGATGAAGAGATAGAGAAATTCATAGAAAGAAAATAAGTGTCACAAGCTGCCGTCGTGGCTTGTTACTCTCTCGCGTCCCAGCTACCGCTCCTTTTTCAGGACGCCCTGTTCTCTGGCCGCAACCCCAGACTATTCCCTCTGTTGCCGGGAAACCTAGATGCCAAACTGGGAGGGTGCTTGCGGTTGCTTGTTGATCAAGATGCCAGGCAGGTGCATACTCCTTGGAATCAAGCGTTTGCCTGTCTGTGACCACTGTCTCTGCTGTAATACCTGCTACCATCTACATTTTGCTCACTGCTGGTATCACCCAGAACAGTGTTCCAGCCATAAAGGGACATTTGCAGCAAACAGCAGTCATCTCTAGTCCAATCTCTGTCTGCGTCCCACCGCCTTTGCAGCATTACCACCTAGTGGCCTCCGTTTGCTTCCAGCTCATCTTGGCACCAGTGCCGCAACTCTGTCTGCAAGGCCACACCTTGGCCCTTTAAGGCCGCAACCCAGCCCTCAAGGCCGCACTTCAGTGTAAAGGTTTCACCTCTGCCCTCAAGGCCACAACTCGGCCCTTAAGGCCTCACCTCAGCACAGTGTCACACCTCAGCACTCAAGGTCGCACCTCGGTCGCATCTTGTCATCAGTGCAGCACCCTGGCTCTCAAAGCCGCACCTCAGCTGTCAAAGCCACAACTCGGCTTCCTAAACCGCCTCCTGCCACCAAAGCTGTACCTTGTCATCTGAACCACCATGAGCTGCATAACATCTTGTGGTCTTCAGGTTCACCGTGTAAGCTCCTACAGTTCCGAGCTTAAGACCAGGCGGCCACCTAAGTACCGGTGAGCGTGACCAGCTCTAAGGGAACAGCGGGTGGCTGTTATTGGCAGAAGAATTCACCAGAGTGACTCTAGGGGTCTTACACAGTGATTCCTAGGCGAACATAACAATAAGAGGTAGAGAAATGTATAGATAAGGAGAAACAGAAATGTAAAGCTAGAGACATGTATAGATAGGAACATAGAGAATAGTTTAGATAAGGAGATAGAGAAGTGTATAGCTAGAGATATGTATACACAGGGAGAAAGAGAAATGTATAAATAGAGAGATAAAAAAAGTGTAGGTAGAGAAATGTGAAGATAGGGAGCTAGAGAAATGTATAGATAAAGAAATATATAGATAGAGAAAAATGTAGATACAGAAATGTTAAGATAAGGTGACAGAGAAATGTAAAGAGAGAAAAGTATATAAAAAGAAAGAAATGTAAAGCTGAAGAGATAAAAAAATGTAAAGACAGAGATTTGTATATAAAGAGAAAGAGACATTTAAAGAGGAAGAGGTAAAAAAATGCATAGAAAGAGAGTGAGAAATGGAAAGAAATAAAAAAAAATAGAGGAATGTATAAAAGAGAAATGTTTAGCAAGGGAGATGGAGAAATGTGTAGAAAGAAAAATGTAGAGATATGGAGATAGATAAACTTGTAGATAGAGAAATGTTTAAAGAGGGAGATAAAGAAATGTACAGATAGATAAATGTTTAGATAGAGATAGAGAATTATATAGTTAGAAAAAGGTATAGATAGGGTGATAGAGAATAGGTATAGAGAAAGGGGTAAAAAATGCATAGAAAGAGAGAGCGAGAGAGAGAGAGAAAAGCGTACATGTATAGCTAGAGAAAAGTTTAGATAGGGAGATAGAGAAATGGATAAATAGATTTTATTTTAGATAGGGAGATAGAGAAATGTATAGTTAGAGAAATGTTTAGATAGGGAGATAGAGAAATGTGTAGATAGATGAATGTTTAGATAGGGAGATAGAGAAATATGTAGATAGATACATGTTGAGATAGGGAGATAGAGATATGTGTATATAGAGAAATGTTTAAATAGGGAGAAATGTATAATAGATATATGGAAAGAAAGAGAAATGTAAAGCGAGAAATGTATTGAAAGAGATAAATATAAATATGAAGTGAAAGAGAAATGAATGGAAAAACAGAAATGTAAAGATGAAGAGATTGGGACATGTAAAGATAAAGAAATGTATATAAAGAGAAAAAACTAAATATGAAAAGATAAAGAAATGCATAGAAAGAGATAGAAATGTAAATATGAAGAAATAAAGAAATGCATAGAAAGAGAAATGTAAAGATGAAGAGATAGAGAAATGCACAAAAAAGAGACAGAGAGAGAAATGTAAAGATGAAGAGATAGAGAAATTCATAGAAAGAAAATAAGTGTCACAAGCTGCCGTCGTGGCTTGTTACTCTCTCGCGTCCCAGCTACCGCTCCTTTTCCAGGACGCCCTGTTCTCCGGCCGCAACCCCAGACTATTCCCTCTGTTGCCGGGAAACCTAGATGCCAAACTGGGATGGTGCTTGCGGTTGCTTGTTGATCAAGATGCCAGGCTGGTGCACATACTCCTTGGAATCAAGCTTTTGCCTGTCTGTGACCACTGTCTCTGCTGTAATACCTGCTACCATCTACATTTTGCTCACTGCTGGTATCACCCAGAACAGTGTTCCAGCCATAAAGGGACATTTGCAGCAAACAGCAGTCATCTCTAGTCCAATCTCTGTCTGCGTCCCACCGCCTTTGCAGCATTACCACCTAGTGGCCTCCGTTTGCTTCCAGCTTATCTTGGCACCAGTGCCGCAACTCTGTCTGCAAGGCCACACCTTGGCCCTTTAAGGCCACAACCCAGCCCTCAAGGCCGCACTTCAGTGTAAGGGTTGCACCTCTGCCCTCAAGGCCACAACTCGGCCCTTAAGGCCTCACCTCAGCACAGTGTCACACCTCAGCACTCAAGGTCGCACCTCGGTCGCATCTTGTCATCAGTGCAGCACCCTGGCTCTCAAAGCCGCACCTCAGCTGTCAAAGCCACAACTCGGCTTCCTAAACCGCCTCCTGCCACCAAAGCTGTACCTTGTCATCTGAACCACCATGAGCTGCATAACATCTTGTGGTCATCAGGTTCACCGTGTAAGCCCCTACTGTTCCGAGCTTAGGACCAGGCGGCCACCTAAGTACCGGTGAGCGTGACCAGCTCTAAGGGAACAGCGGGTGGCTGTTATTGGCAGAAGAATTCACCAGAGTGACTCTAGGGGTCTTACACAGTGATTCCTAGGCGAACGTAACAATAAGAGGTAGAGAAATGTATAGATAAGGAGAAACAGAAATGTAAAGCTAGAGACATGTATAGATAGGAACATAGAGAATAGTTTAGATAAGGAGATAGAGAAGTGTATAGCTAGAGATATGTATACACAGGGAGAAAGAGAAATGTATAAATAGAGAGATAAAAAAAAGTGTAGGTAGAGAAATGTGAAGATAGGGAGCTAGAGAAATGTATAGATAAAGAAATATATAGATAGAGAAAAGTGTAGATAGAGAAATGTTAAGATAAGGTGACAGAGAAATGTAAAGAGAGAAAAGTATATAAAAAGAAAGAAATGTAAAGCTGAAGAAATAAAAAAATGTAAAGACAGAGATTTGTATATAAAGAGAAAGAGACATTTAAAGAGGAAGAGGTAAAAAAATGCATAGAAAGAGAGTGAGAAATGGAAAGAAATAAAAAAAAATAGAGGAATGTATAAAAGAGAAATGTTTAGCAAGGGAGATGGAGAAATGTGTAGAAAGAAAAATGTAGAGATATGGAGATAGAGAAACTTGTAGATAGAGAAATGTTTAAAGAGGGAGATAAAGAAATGTACAGATAGATAAATGTTTAGATAGAGAGATAGAGAATTATATAGTTAGAAAAAGGTATAGATAGGGTGATAGAGAATAGGTATAGAGAAAGGGGTAGAAAAATGCATAGAAAGAGAGAGTTTGAGAGAGAGAAAAGTGTACATGTATAGCTAGAGAAAAGTTTAGATAGGGAGATAGAGAAATGGATAAATAGATTTTATTTTGGATAGGGAGATAGAGAAATGTATAAATAGAGAGATAAAAAAAAGTGTAGGTAGAGAAATGTGAAGATAGGGAGCTAGAGAAATGTATAGATAAAGAAATATATAGAGAAAAGTGTAGATAGAGAAATGTTAAGATAAGGTGACAGAGAAATGTAAAGAGAGAAAAGTATATAAAAAGAAAGAAATGTAAAGCTCAAGAGATAAAAAAATGTAAAGACAGAGATTTGTATATAAAGAGAAAGAGACATTTAAAGAGGAAGAGGTAAAAAAAATGCATAGAAAGAGAGTGAGAAATGGAAAGAAATAAAAAAAAATAGAGGAATGTATAAAAGAGAAATGTTTAGCAAGAGAGATGGAGAAAAATGTAGAAAGAAAAATGTAGAGATATGGAGATAGAGAAACTTGTAGATAGAGAAATGTTTAAAGAGGGAGATAAAGAAATGTACAGATAGATAAATGTTTAGATAGAGAGATAGAGAATTATATAGTTAGAAAAAGGTATAGATAGGGTGATAGAGAATAGGTATAGAGAAAGGGGTAGAAAAATGCATAGAAAGAGAGAGCGAGAGAGAAAAGTGTACATGTATAGCTAGAGAAAAGTTTAGATAGGGAGATGGAGAAATGGATAAATAGATTTTATTTTAGATAGGGAGATAGAGAAATGTATAGTTAGAGAAATGTTTAGATAGGGGGATAGAGAAATGTGTAGATAGATGAATGATTAGATAGGGAGATAGAGAAATATGTAGATAGATACATGTTGAGATAGGGAGTTAGAGATATGTGTATATAGAGAAATGTTTAAATAGGGAGAAATATATAATAGATATATAGAAAGAAAGAGAAATGTAAAGCGAGAAATGTATTGAAAGAGATAAATATAAAGATGAAGTGAAAGAGAAATGAATGAAAAAACAGAAATGTAAAGATGAAGAGATTGGGACATGTAAAGATAAAGAAATGTATATAAAGAGAAAAAACTAAATATGAAAAGATAAAGAAATGCATAGAAAGAGATAGAAATGTAAATATGAAGAAATAAAGAAATGCATAGAAAGAGAAATGTAAAGATGAAGAGATAGAGAAATGCACAAAAAAGAGACAGAGAGAGAAATGTAAAGATGAAGAGATAGAGAAATTCATAGAAAGAAAATAAGTGTCACAAGCTGCCGTCGTGGCTTGTTACTCTCTCGCGTCCCAGCTACCGCTCCTTTTTCAGGACGCCCTGTTCTCTGGCCGCAACCCCAGACTATTCCCTCTGTTGCCGGGAAACCTAGATGCCAAACTGGGAGGGTGCTTGCGGTTGCTTGTTGATCAAGATGCCAGGCTGGTGCACATACTCCTTGGAATCAAGCTTTTGCCTGTCTGTGACCACTGTCTCTGCTGTAATACCTGCTACCATCTACATTTTGCTCACTGCTGGTATCACCCAGAACAGTGTTCCAGCCATAAAGGGACATTTGCAGCAAACAGCAGTCATCTCTAGTCCAATCTCTGTCTGCGTCCCACCGCCTTTGCAGCATTACCACCTAGTGGCCTCCGTTGGCTTCCAGCTTATCTTGGCACCAGTGCCGCAACTCTGTCTGCAAGGCCACACCTTGGCCCTTTAAGGCCGCAACCCAGCCCTCAAGGCCGCACTTCAGTGTAAGGGTTGCACCTCTGCCCTCAAGGCCACAACTCGGCCCTTAAGGCCTCACCTCAGCACAGTGTCACACCTCAGCACTCAAGGTCGCACCTCGGTCGCATCTTGTCATCAGTGCAGCACCCTGGCTCTCAAAGCCGCACCTCAGCTGTCAAAGCCACAACTCGGCTTCCTAAACCGCCTCCTGCCACCAAAGCTGTACCTTGTCATCTGAACCACCATGAGCTGCATAACATCTTGTGGTCATCAGGTTCACCGTGTAAGCCCCTACTGTTCCGAGCTTAGGACCAGGCGGCCACCTAAGTACCGGTGAGCGTGACCAGCTCTAAGGGAACAGCGGGTGGCTGTTATTGGCAGAAGAATTCACCAGAGTGACTCTAGGGGTCTTACACAGTGATTCCTAGGCGAACGTAACAATAAGAGGTAGAGAAATGTATAGATAAGGAGAAACAGAAATGTAAAGCTAGAGACATGTATAGATAGGAACATAGAGAATAGTTTAGATAAGGAGATAGAGAAGTGTATAGCTAGAGATATGTATACACAGGGAGAAAGAGAAATGTATAAATAGAGAGATAAAAAAAAGTGTAGGTAGAGAAATGTGAAGATAGGGAGCTAGAGAAATGTATAGATAAAGAAATATATAGATAGAGAAAAGTGTAGATAGAGAAATGTTAAGATAAGGTGACAGAGAAATGTAAAGAGAGAAAAGTATATAAAAAGAAAGAAATGTAAAGCTGAAGAAATAAAAAAATGTAAAGACAGAGATTTGTATATAAAGAGAAAGAGACATTTAAAGAGGAAGAGGTAAAAAAATGCATAGAAAGAGAGTGAGAAATGGAAAGAAATAAAAAAAAATAGAGGAATGTATAAAAGAGAAATGTTTAGCAAGGGAGATGGAGAAATGTGTAGAAAGAAAAATGTAGAGATATGGAGATAGAGAAACTTGTAGATAGAGAAATGTTTAAAGAGGGAGATAAAGAAATGTACAGATAGATAAATGTTTAGATAGAGAGATAGAGAATTATATAGTTAGAAAAAGGTATAGATAGGGTGATAGAGAATAGGTATAGAGAAAGGGGTAGAAAAATGCATAGAAAGAGAGAGTGAGAGAGAGAGAGAGAGAGAGAGAGAGAGAGAAAAGTGTACATGTATAGCTAGAGAAAAGTTTAGATAGGGAGATAGAGAAATGGATAAATAGATTTTATTTTAGATAGGGAGATAGAGAAATGTATAAATAGAGAGATAAAAAAAAGTGTAGGTAGAGAAATGTGAAGATAGGGAGCTAGAGAAATGTATAGATAAAGAAATATATAGAGAAAAGTGTAGATAGGGAAATGTTAAGATAAGGTGACAGAGAAATGTAAAGAGAGAAAAGTATATAAAAAGAAAGAAATGTAAAGCTCAAGAGATAAAAAAATGTAAAGACAGAGATTTGTATATAAAGAGAAAGAGACATTTAAAGAGGAAGAGGTAAAAAAAATGCATAGAAAGAGAGTGAGAAATGGAAAGAAATAAAAAAAAATAGAGGAATGTATAAAAGAGAAATGTTTAGCAAGAGAGATGGAGAAAAATGTAGAAAGAAAAATGTAGAGATATGGAGATAGAGAAACTTTTAGATAGAGAAATGTTTAAAGAGGGAGATAAAGAAATGTACAGATAGATAAATGTTTAGATAGAGAGATAGAGAATTATATAGTTAGAAAAAGGTATAGATAGGGTGATAGAGAATAGGTATAGAGAAAGGGGTAGAAAAATGCATAGAAAGAGAGAGCGAGAGAGAAAAGTGTACATGTATAGCTAGAGAAAAGTTTAGATAGGGAGATAGAGAAATGGATAAATAGATTTTATTTTAGATAGGGAGATAGAGAAATGTATAGTTAGAGAAATGTTTAGATAGGGGGATAGAGAAATGTGTAGATAGATGAATGATTAGATAGGGAGATAGAGAAATATGTAGATAGATACATGTTGAGATAGGGAGTTAGAGATATGTGTATATAGAGAAATGTTTAAATAGGGAGAAATGTATAATAGATATATAGAAAGAAAGAGAAATGTAAAGCGAGAAATGTATTGAAAGAGATAAATATAAAGATGAAGTGAAAGAGAAATGAATGAAAAAACAGAAATGTAAAGATGAAGAGATTGGGACATGTAAAGATAAAGAAATGTATATAAAGAGAAAAAACTAAATATGAAAAGATAAAGAAATGCATAGAAAGAGATAGAAATGTAAATATGAAGAAATAAAGAAATGCATAGAAAGAGAAATGTAAAGATGAAGAGATAGAGAAATGCACAAAAAAGAGACAGAGAGAGAAATGTAAAGATGAAGAGATAGAGAAATTCATAGAAAGAAAATAAGTGTCACAAGCTGCCGTCGTGGCTTGTTACTCTCTCGCGTCCCAGCTACCGCTCCTTTTTCAGGACGCCCTGTTCTCTGGCCGCAACCCCAGACTATTCCCTCTGTTGCCGGGAAACCTAGATGCCAAACTGGGAGGGTGCTTGCGGTTGCTTGTTGATCAAGATGCCAGGCAGGTGCATACTCCTTGGAATCAAGCTTTTGCCTGTCTGTGACCACTGTCTCTGCTGTAATACCTGCTACCATCTACATTTTGCTCACTGCTGGTATCACCCAGAACAGTGTTCCAGCCATAAAGGGACATTTGCAGCAAACAGCAGTCATCTCTAGTCCAATCTCTGTCTGCATCCCACCGCCTTTGCAGCATTACCACCTAGTGGCCTCCGTTTGCTTCCAGCTCATCTTGGCACCAGTGCCGCAACTCTGTCTGCAAGGCCACACCTTGGCCCTTTAAGGCCGCAACCCAGCCCTCAAGGCCGCACTTCAGTGTAAAGGTTGCACCTCTGCCCTCAAGGCCACAACTCGGCCCTTAAGGCCTCACCTCAGCACAGTGTCACACCTCAGCACTCAAGGTCGCACCTCGGTCGCATCTTGTCATCAGTGCAGCACCCTGGCTCTCAAAGCCGCACCTCAGCTGTCAAAGCCACAACTCGGCTTCCTAAACCGCCTCCTGCCACCAAAGCTGTACCTTGTCATCTGAACCACCATGAGCTGCATAACATCTTGTGGTCTTCAGGTTCACTGTGTAAGCTCCTACAGTTCCGAGCTTAAGACCAGGCGGCCACCTAAGTACCGGTGAGCGTGACCAGCTCTAAGGGAACAGCGGGTGGCTGTTATTGGCAGAAGAATTCACCAGAGTGACTCTAGGGGTCTTACACAGTGATTCCTAGGCGAACATAACAATAAGAGGTAGAGAAATGTATAGATAAGGAGAAACAGAAATGTAAAGCTAGAGACATGTATAGATAGGAACATAGAGAATAGTTTAGATAAGGAAATAGAGAAGTGTATAGCTAGAGATATGTATACACAGGGAGAAAGAGAAATGTATAAATAGAGAGATAAAAAAAGTGTAGGTAGAGAAATGTGAAGATAGGGAGCTAGAGAAATGTATAGATAAAGAAATATATAGATAGAGAAAAATGTAGATACAGAAATGTTAAGATAAGGTGACAGAGAAATGTAAAGAGAGAAAAGTATATAAAAAGAAAGAAATGTAAAGCTGAAGAGATAAAAAAATGTAAAGACAGAGATTTGTATATAAAGAGAAAGAGACATTTAAAGAGGAAGAGGTAAAAAAATGCATAGAAAGAGAGTGAGAAATGGAAAGAAATAAAAAAAAATAGAGGAATGTATAAAAGAGAAATGTTTAGCAAGGGAGATGGAGAAATGTGTAGAAAGAAAAATGTAGAGATATGGAGATAGAGAAACTTGTAGATAGAGAAATGTTTAAAGAGGGAGATAAAGAAATGTACAGATAGATAAATGTTTAGATAGAGATAGAGAATTATATAGTTAGAAAAAGGTATAGATAGGGTGATAGAGAATAGGTATAGAGAAAGGGGTAGAAAAATGCATAGAAAGAGAGAGCGAGAGAGAGAGAGAAAAGCGTACATGTATAGCTAGAGAAAAGTTTAGATAGGGAGATAGAGAAATGGATAAATAGATTTTATTTTAGATAGGGAGATAGAGAAATGTATAGTTAGAGAAATGTTTAGATAGGGAGATAGAGAAATGTGTAGATAGATGAATGATTAGATAGGGAGATAGAGAAATATGTAGATAGATACATGTTGAGATAGGGAGTTAGAGATATGTGTATATAGAGAAATGTTTAAATAGGGAGAAATGTATAATAGATATATGGAAAGAAAGAGAAATGTAAAGCGAGAAATGTATTGAAAGAGATAAATATAAAGATGAAGTGAAAGAGAAATGAATGAAAAAACAGAAATGTAAAGATGAAGAGATTGGGACATGTAAAGATAAAGAAATGTATATAAAGAGAAAAAACTAAATATGAAAAGATAAAGAAATGCATAGAAAGAGATAGAAATGTAAATATGAAGAAATAAAGAAATGCATAGAAAGAGAAATGTAAAGATGAAGAGATAGAGAAATTCATAGAAAGAAAATAAGTGTCACAAGCTGCCGTCGTGGCTTGTTACTCTCTCGCGTCCCAGCTACCGCTCCTTTTTCAGGACGCCCTGTTCTCTGGCCGCAACCCCAGACTATTCCCTCTGTTGCCGGGAAACCTAGATGCCAAACTGGGAGGGTGCTTGCGGTTGCTTGTTGATCAAGATGCCAGGCAGGTGCATACTCCTTGGAATCAAGCTTTTGCCTGTCTGTGACCACTGTCTCTGCTGTAATACCTGCTACCATCTACATTTTGCTCACTGCTGGTATATAACCCAGAACAGTGTTCCAGCCATAAAGGGACATTTGCAGCAAACAGCAGTCATCTCTAGTTCAATCTCTGTCTGCATCCCACCGCCTTTGCAGCATTACCACCTAGTGGCCTCCGTTTGCTTCCAGCTCATCTTGGCACCAGTGCCGCAACTCTGTCTGCAAGGCCACACCTTGGCCCTTTAAGGCCGCAACCCAGCCCTCAAGGCCGCACTTCAGTGTAAAGGTTGCACCTCTGCCCTCAAGGCCACAACTCGGCCCTTAAGGCCTCACCTCAGCACAGTGTCACACCTCAGCACTCAAGGTCGCACCTCGGTCGCATCTTGTCATCAGTGCAGCACCCTGGCTCTCAAAGCCGCACCTCAGCTGTCAAAGCCACAACTCGGCTTCCTAAACCGCCTCCTGCCACCAAAGCTGTACCTTGTCATCTGAACCACCATGAGCTGCATAACATCTTGTGGTCTTCAGGTTCACCGTGTAAGCTCCTACAGTTCCGAGCTTAAGACCAGGCGGCCACCTAAGTACCGGTGAGCGTGACCAGCTCTAAGGGAACAGCGGGTGGCTGTTATTGGCAGAAGAATTCACCAGAGTGACTCTAGGGGTCTTACACAGTGATTCCTAGGCGAACATAACAATAAGAGGTAGAGAAATGTATAGATAAGGAGAAACAGAAATGTAAAGCTAGAGACATGTATAGATAGGAACATAGAGAATAGTTTAGATAAGGAAATAGAGAAGTGTATAGCTAGAGATATGTATACACAGGGAGAAAGAGAAATGTATAAATAGAGAGATAAAAAAAGTGTAGGTAGAGAAATGTGAAGATAGGGAGCTAGAGAAATGTATAGATAAAGAAATATATAGATAGAGAAAAATGTAGATACAGAAATGTTAAGATAAGGTGACAGAGAAATGTAAAGAGAGAAAAGTATATAAAAAGAAAGAAATGTAAAGCTGAAGAGATAAAAAAATGTAAAGACAGAGATTTGTATATAAAGAGAAAGAGACATTTAAAGAGGAAGAGGTAAAAAAATGCATAGAAAGAGAGTGAGAAATGGAAAGAAATAAAAAAAAATAGAGGAATGTATAAAAGAGAAATGTTTAGCAAGGGAGATGGAGAAATGTGTAGAAAGAAAAATGTAGAGATATGGAGATAGAGAAACTTGTAGATAGAGAAATGTTTAAAGAGGGAGATAAAGAAATGTACAGATAGATAAATGTTTAGATAGAGATAGAGAATTATATAGTTAGAAAAAGGTATAGATAGGGTGATAGAGAATAGGTATAGAGAAAGGGGTAGAAAAATGCATAGAAAGAGAGAGCGAGAGAGAGAGAGAAAAGCGTACATGTATAGCTAGAGAAAAGTTTAGATAGGGAGATAGAGAAATGGATAAATAGATTTTATTTTAGATAGGGAGATAGAGAAATGTATAGTTAGAGAAATGTTTAGATAGGGAGATAGAGAAATGTGTAGATAGATGAATGATTAGATAGGGAGATAGAGAAATATGTAGATAGATACATGTTGAGATAGGGAGTTAGAGATATGTGTATATAGAGAAATGTTTAAATAGGGAGAAATGTATAATAGATATATGGAAAGAAAGAGAAATGTAAAGCGAGAAATGTATTGAAAGAGATAAATATAAAGATGAAGTGAAAGAGAAATGAATGAAAAAACAGAAATGTAAAGATGAAGAGATTGGGACATGTAAAGATAAAGAAATGTATATAAAGAGAAAAAACTAAATATGAAAAGATAAAGAAATGCATAGAAAGAGATAGAAATGTAAATATGAAGAAATAAAGAAATGCATAGAAAGAGAAATGTAAAGATGAAGAGATAGAGAAATTCATAGAAAGAAAATAAGTGTCACAAGCTGCCGTCGTGGCTTGTTACTCTCTCGCGTCCCAGCTACCGCTCCTTTTTTCAGGACGCCCTGTTCTCTGGCCGCAACCCCAGACTATTCCCTCTGTTGCCGGGAAACCTAGATGCCAAACTGGGAGGGTGCTTGCGGTTGCTTGTTGATCAAGATGCCAGGCAGGTGCATACTCCTTGGAATCAAGCTTTTGCCTGTCTGTGACCACTGTCTCTGCTGTAATACCTGCTACCATCTACATTTTGCTCACTGCTGGTATATAACCCAGAACAGTGTTCCAGCCATAAAGGGACATTTGCAGCAAACAGCAGTCATCTCTAGTCCAATCTCTGTCTGCATCCCACCGCCTTTGCAGCATTACCACCTAATGGCCTCCGTTTGCTTCCAGCTCATCTTGGCACCAGTGCCGCAACTCTGTCTGCAAGGCCACACCTTGGCCCTTTAAGGCCGCAACCCAGCCCTCAAGGCCGCACTTCAGTGTAAAGGTTGCACCTCTGCCCTCAAGGCCACAACTCGGCCCTTAAGGCCTCACCTCAGCACAGTGTCACACCTCAGCACTCAAGGTCGCACCTCGGTCGCATCTTGTCATCAGTGCAGCACCCTGGCTCTCAAAGCCGCACCTCAGCTGTCAAAGCCACAACTCGGCTTCCTAAACCGCCTCCTGCCACCAAAGCTGTACCTTGTCATCTGAACCACCATGAGCTGCATAACATCTTGTGGTCTTCAGGTTCACCGTGTAAGCTCCTACAGTTCCGAGCTTAAGACCAGGCGGCCACCTAAGTACCGGTGAGCGTGACCAGCTCTAAGGGAACAGCGGGTGGCTGTTATTGGCAGAAGAATTCACCAGAGTGACTCTAGGGGTCTTACACAGTGATTCCTAGGCGAACATAACAATAAGAGGTAGAGAAATGTATAGATAAGGAGAAACAGAAATGTAAAGCTAGAGACATGTATAGATAGGAACATAGAGAATAGTTTAGATAAGGAAATAGAGAAGTGTATAGCTAGAGATATGTATACACAGGGAGAAAGAGAAATGTATAAATAGAGAGATAAAAAAAGTGTAGGTAGAGAAATGTGAAGATAGGGAGCTAGAGAAATGTATAGATAAAGAAATATATAGATAGAGAAAAATGTAGATACAGAAATGTTAAGATAAGGTGACAGAGAAATGTAAAGAGAGAAAAGTATATAAAAAGAAAGAAATGTAAAGCTGAAGAGATAAAAAAATGTAAAGACAGAGATTTGTATATAAAGAGAAAGAGACATTTAAAGAGGAAGAGGTAAAAAAATGCATAGAAAGAGAGTGAGAAATGGAAAGAAATAAAAAAAAATAGAGGAATGTATAAAAGAGAAATGTTTAGCAAGGGAGATGGAGAAATGTGTAGAAAGAAAAATGTAGAGATATGGAGATAGAGAAACTTGTAGATAGAGAAATGTTTAAAGAGGGAGATAAAGAAATGTACAGATAGATAAATGTTTAGATAGAGATAGAGAATTATATAGTTAGAAAAAGGTATAGATAGGGTGATAGAGAATAGGTATAGAGAAAGGGGTAGAAAAATGCATAGAAAGAGAGAGCGAGAGAGAGAGAGAGAAAAGCGTACATGTATAGCTAGAGAAAAGTTTAGATAGGGAGATAGAGAAATGGATAAATAGATTTTATTTTAGATAGGGAGATAGAGAAATGTATAGTTAGAGAAATGTTTAGATAGGGAGATAGAGAAATGTGTAGATAGATGAATGTTTAGATAGGGAGATAGAGAAATATGTAGATAGATACATGTTGAGATAGGGAGATAGAGATATGTGTATATAGAGAAATGTTTAAATAGGGAGAAATGTATAATAGATATATGGAAAGAAAGAGAAATGTAAAGCGAGAAATGTATTGAAAGAGATAAATATAAATATGAAGTGAAAGAGAAATGAATGGAAAAACAGAAATGTAAAGATGAAGAGATTGGGACATGTAAAGATAAAGAAATGTATATAAAGAGAAAAAACTAAATATGAAAAGATAAAGAAATGCATAGAAAGAGATAGAAATGTAAATATGAAGAAATAAAGAAATGCATAGAAAGAGAAATGTAAAGATGAAGAGATAGAGAAATGCACAAAAAAGAGACAGAGAGAGAAATGTAAAGATGAAGAGATAGAGAAATTCATAGAAAGAAAATAAGTGTCACAAGCTGCCGTCGTGGCTTGTTACTCTCTCGCGACCCAGCTACCGCTCCTTTTCCAGGATGCCCTGTTCTCCGGCCGCAACCCCAGACTATTCCCTCTGTTGCCGGGAAACCTAGATGCCAAACTGGGATGGTGCTTGCGGTTGCTTGTTGATCAAGATGCCAGGCTGGTGCACATACTCCTTGGAATCAAGCTTTTGCCTGTCTGTGACCACTGTCTCTGCTGTAATACCTGCTACCATCTACATTTTGCTCACTGCTGGTATCACCCAGAACAGTGTTCCAGCCATAAAGGGACATTTGCAGCAAACAGCAGTCATCTCTAGTCCAATCTCTGTCTGCGTCCCACCGCCTTTGCAGCATTACCACCTAGTGGCCTCCGTTTGCTTCCAGCTCATCTTGGCACCAGTGCCGCAACTCTGTCTGCAAGGCCACACCTTGGCCCTTTAAGGCCACAACCCAGCCCTCAAGGCCGCACTTCAGTGTAAGGGTTGCACCTCTGCCCTCAAGGCCACAACTCGGCCCTTAAGGCCTCACCTCAGCACAGTGTCACACCTCAGCACTCAAGGTCGCACCTCGGTCGCATCTTGTCATCAGTGCAGCACCCTGGCTCTCAAAGCCGCACCTCAGCTTTCAAAGCCACAACTCGGCTTCCTAAACCGCCTCCTGCCACCAAAGCTGTACCTTGTCATCTGAACCACCATGAGCTGCATAACATCTTGTGGTCATCAGGTTCACCGTGTAAGCCCCTACTGTTCCGAGCTTAGGACCAGGCGGCCACCTAAGTACCGGTGAGCGTGACCAGCTCTAAGGGAACAGCGGGTGGCTGTTATTGGCAGAAGAATTCACCAGAGTGACTCTAGGAGTCTTACATAGTGATTCCTAGGCGAACGTAACAATAAGAGGTAGAGAAATGTATAGATAAGGAGAAACAGAAATGTAAAGCTAGAGACATGTATAGATAGGAACATAGAGAATAGTTTAGATAAGGAGATAGAGAAGTGTATAGCTAGAGATATGTATACACAGGGAGAAAGAGAAATGTATAAATAGAGAGATAAAAAAAGTGTAGGTAGAGAAATGTGAAGATAGGGAGCTAGAGAAATGTATAGATAAAGAAATATATAGATAGAGAAAAGTGTAGATAGAGAAATGTTAAGATAAGGTGACAGAGAAATGTAAAGAGAGAAAAGTATATAAAAAGAAAGAAATGTAAAGCTGAAGAAATAAAAAAATGTAAAGACAGAGATTTGTATATAAAGAGAAAGAGACATTTAAAGAGGAAGAGGTAAAAAAATGCATAGAAAGAGAGTGAGAAATGGAAAGAAATAAAAAAAAATAGAGGAATGTATAAAAGAGAAATGTTTAGCAAGGGAGATGGAGAAATGTGTAGAAAGAAAAATGTAGAGATATGGAGATAGAGAAACTTGTAGATAGAGAAATGTTTAAAGAGGGAGATAAAGAAATGTACAGATAGATAAATGTTTAGATAGAGAGATAGAGAATTATATAGTTAGAAAAAGGTATAGATAGGGTGATAGAGAATAGGTATAGAGAAAGGGGTAGAAAAATGCATAGAAAGAGAGAGTGAGAGAGAGAGAGAAAAGTGTACATGTATAGCTAGAGAAAAGTTTAGATAGGGAGATAGAGAAATGGATAAATAGATTTTATTTTAGATAGGGAGATAGAGAAATGTATAAATAGAGAGATAAAAAAAAGTGTAGGTAGAGAAATGTGAAGATAGGGAGCTAGAGAAATGTATAGATAAAGAAATATATAGAGAAAAGTGTAGATAGAGAAATGTTAAGATAAGGTGACAGAGAAATGTAAAGAGAGAAAAGTATATAAAAAGAAAGAAATGTAAAGCTCAAGAGATAAAAAAATGTAAAGACAGAGATTTGTATATAAAGAGAAAGAGACATTTAAAGAGGAAGAGGTAAAAAAAATGCATAGAAAGAGAGTGAGAAATGGAAAGAAATAAAAAAAAATAGAGGAATGTATAAAAGAGAAATGTTTAGCAAGAGAGATGGAGAAATGTGTAGAAAGAAAAATGTAGAGATATGGAGATAGAGAAACTTGTAGATAGAGAAATGTTTAAAGAGGGAGATAAAGAAATGTACAGATAGATAAATGTTTAGATAGAGAGATAGAGAATTATATAGTTAGAAAAAGGTATAGATAGGGTGATAGAGAATAGGTATAGAGAAAGGGGTAGAAAAATGCATAGAAAGAGAGAGCGAGAGAGAAAAGTGTACATGTATAGCTAGAGAAAAGTTTAGATAGGGAGATAGAGAAATGGATAAATAGATTTTATTTTAGATAGGGAGATAGAGAAATGTATAGTTAGAGAAATGTTTAGATAGGGGGATAGAGAAATGTGTAGATAGATGAATGTTTAGATAGGGAGATAGAGAAATATGTAGATAGATACATGTTGAGATAGGGAGATAGAGATATGTGTATATAGAGAAATGTTTAAATAGGGAGAAATGTATAATAGATATATGGAAAGAAAGAGAAATGTAAAGCGAGAAATGTATTGAAAGAGATAAATATAAATATGAAGTGAAAGAGAAATGAAAGGAAAAACAGAAATGTAAAGATGAAGAGATTGGGACATGTAAAGATAAAGAAATGTATATAAAGAGAAAAAACTAAATATGAAAAGATAAAGAAATGCATAGAAAGAGATAGAAATGTAAATATGAAGAAATAAAGAAATGCATAGAAAGAGAAATGTAAAGATGAAGAGATAGAGAAATGCACAAAAAAGAGACAGAGAGAGAAATGTAAAGATGAAGAGATAGAGAAATTCATAGAAAGAAAATAAGTGTCACAAGCTGCCGTCGTGGCTTGTTACTCTCTCGCGTCCCAGCTACCGCTCCTTTTCCAGGACGCCCTGTTCTCCGGCCACAACCCCAGACTATTCCCTCTGTTGCCGGGAAACCTAGATGCCAAACTGGGATGGTGCTTGCGGTTGCTTGTTGATCAAGATGCCAGGCTGGTGCACATACTCCTTGGAATCAAGCTTTTGCCTGTCTGTGACCACTGTCTCTGCTGTAATACCTGCTACCATCTACATTTTGCTCACTGCTGGTATCACCCAGAACAGTGTTCCAGCCATAAAGGGACATTTGCAGCAAACAGCAGTCATCTCTAGTCCAATCTCTGTCTGCGTCCCACCGCCTTTGCAGCATTACCACCTAGTGGCCTCCGTTTGCTTCCAGCTCATCTTGGCACCAGTGCCGCAACTCTGTCTGCAAGGCCACACCTTGGCCCTTTAAGGCCACAACCCAGCCCTCAAGGCCGCACTTCAGTGTAAGGGTTGCACCTCTGCCCTCAAGGCCACAACTCGGCCCTTAAGGCCTCACCTCAGCACAGTGTCACACCTCAGCACTCAAGGTCGCACCTCGATCGCATCTTGTCATCAGTGCAGCACCCTGGCTCTCAAAGCCGCACCTCAGCTTTCAAAGCCACAACTCGGCTTCCTAAACCGCCTCCTGCCACCAAAGCTGTACCTTGTCATCTGAACCACCATGAGCTGCATAACATCTTGTGGTCATCAGGTTCACCGTGTAAGCCCCTACTGTTCCGAGCTTAGGACCAGGCGGCCACCTAAGTACCGGTGAGCGTGACCAGCTCTAAGGGAACAGCGGGTGGCTGTTATTGGCAGAAGAATTCACCAGAGTGACTCTAGGGGTCTTACACAGTGATTCCTAGGCGAACGTAACAATAAGAGGTAGAGAAATGTATAGATAAGGAGAAACAGAAATGTAAAGCTAGAGACATGTATAGATAGGAACATAGAGAATAGTTTAGATAAGGAGATAGAGAAGTGTATAGCTAGAGATATGTATACACAGGGAGAAAGAGAAATGTATAAATAGAGAGATAAAAAAAAGTGTAGGTAGAGAAATGTGAAGATAGGGAGCTAGAGAAATGTATAGATAAAGAAATATATAGATAGAGAAAAGTGTAGATAGAGAAATGTTAAGATAAGGTGACAGAGAAATGTAAAGAGAGAAAAGTATATAAAAAGAAAGAAATGTAAAGCTGAAGAAATAAAAAAATGTAAAGACAGAGATTTGTATATAAAGAGAAAGAGACATTTAAAGAGGAAGAGGTAAAAAAATGCATAGAAAGAGAGTGAGAAATGGAAAGAAATAAAAAAAAATAGAGGAATGTATAAAAGAGAAATGTTTAGCAAGGGAGATGGAGAAATGTGTAGAAAGAAAAATGTAGAGATATGGAGATAGAGAAACTTGTAGATAGAGAAATGTTTAAAGAGGGAGATAAAGAAATGTACAGATAGATAAATGTTTAGATAGAGAGATAGAGAATTATATAGTTAGAAAAAGGTATAGATAGGGTGATAGAGAATAGGTATAGAGAAAGGGGTAGAAAAATGCATAGAAAGAGAGAGCGAGAGAGAAAAGTGTACATGTATAGCTAGAGAAAAGTTTAGATAGGGAGATAGAGAAATGGATAAATAGATTTTATTTTAGATAGGGAGATAGAGAAATGTATAGTTAGAGAAATGTTTAGATAGGGAGATAGAGAAATGTGTAGATAGATGAATGATTAGATAGGGAGATAGAGAAATATGTAGATAGATACATGTTGAGATAGGGAGTTAGAGATATGTGTATATAGAGAAATGTTTAAATAGGGAGAAATGTATAATAGATATATGGAAAGAAAGAGAAATGTAAAGCGAGAAATGTATTGAAAGAGATAAATATAAAGATGAAGTGAAAGAGAAATGAATGAAAAAACAGAAATGTAAAGATGAAGAGATTGGGACATGTAAAGATAAAGAAATGTATATAAAGAGAAAAAACTAAATATGAAAAGATAAAGAAATGCATAGAAAGAGATAGAAATGTAAATATGAAGAAATAAAGAAATGCATAGAAAGAGAAATGTAAAGATGAAGAGATAGAGAAATGCACAAAAAAGAGACAGAGAGAGAAATGTAAAGATGAAGAGATAGAGAAATTCATAGAAAGAAAATAAGTGTCACAAGCTGCCGTCGTGGCTTGTTACTCTCTCGCGTCCCAGCTACCGCTCCTTTTTCAGGACGCCCTGTTCTCTGGCCGCAACCCCAGACTATTCCCTCTGTTGCCGGGAAACCTAGATGCCAAACTGGGAGGGTGCTTGCGGTTGCTTGTTGATCAAGATGCCAGGCTGGTGCATACTCCTTGGAATCAAGCTTTTGCCTGTCTGTGACCACTGTCTCTGCTGTAATACCTGCTACCATCTACATTTTGCTCACTGCTGGTATCACCCAGAACAGTGTTCCAGCCATAAAGGGACATTTGCAGCAAACAGCAGTCATCTCTAGTCCAATCTCTGTCTGCGTCCCACCGCCTTTGCAGCATTACCACCTAGTGGCCTCCGTTTGCTTCCAGCTCATCTTGGCACCAGTGCCGCAACTCTGTCTGCAAGGCCACACCTTGGCCCTTTAAGGCCGCAACCCAGCCCTCAAGGCCGTACTTCAGTGTAAAGGTTGCACCTCTGCCCTCAAGGCCACAACTCGGCCCTTAAGGCCTCACCTCAGCACAGTGTCACACCTCAGCACTCAAGGTCGCACCTCGGTCGCATCTTGTCATCAGTGCAGCACCCTGGCTCTCAAAGCCGCACCTCAGCTGTCAAAGCCACAACTCAGCTTCCTAAACCGCCTCCTGCCACCAAAGCTATACCTTGTCATCTGAACCACCATGAGCTGCATAACATCTTGTGGTCTTCAGGTTCACCGTGTAAGCTCCTACAGTTCCGAGCTTAAGACCAGGCGGCCACCTAAGTACCGGTGAGCGTGACCAGCTCTAAGGGAACAGCGGGTGGCTGTTATTGGCAGAAGAATTCACCAGAGTGACTCTAGGGGTCTTACACAGTGATTCCTAGGCGAACAAAACAATAAGAGGTAGAGAAATGTATAGATAAGGAGAAACAGAAATGTAAAGCTAGAGACATGTATAGATAGGAACATAGAGAATAGTTTAGATAAGGAGATAGAGAAGTGTATAGCTAGAGATATGTATTCACAGGGAGAAAGAGAAATGTATAGAGAGATAAAAAAAGTGTAGGTAGAGAAATGTGAAGATAGGGAGCTAGAGAAATGTATAGATAAAGAAATATATAGATAGAGAAAAGTGTAGATACAGAAATGTTAAGATAAGGTGACAGAGAAATGTAAAGAGAGAAAAGTATATAAAAAGAAAGAAATGTAAAGCTGAAGAGATAAAAAAATGTAAAGACAGAGATTTGTATATAAAGAGAAAGAGATATTTAAAGAGGAAGAGGTAAAAAAATGCATAGAAAGAGAGTGAGAAATGGAAAGAAATAAAAAAAAATAGAGGAATGTATAAAAGAGAAATGTTTAGTAAGAGAGATGGAGAAATGTGTAGAAAGAAAAATGTAGAGATACGGAGATAGAGAAACTTGTAGATAGAGAAATGTTTAAAGAGGGAGATAAAGAAATGTACAGATAGATAAATGTTTAGATAGAGAGATAGAGAATTATATAGTTAGAAAAAGGTATAGATAGGGTGATAGAGAATAGGTATAGAGAAAGGGGTAGAAAAATGCATAGAAAGAGAGAGCGAGAGAGAGAGAAAAGTGTACATGTATAGCTAGAGAAAAGTTTAGATAGGGAGATAGAGAAATGGATAAATAGATTTTATTTTAGATAGGGAGATAGAGAAATGCATAGTTAGAGAAATGTTTAGATAGGGAGATAGAGAAATGTGTAGATAGATGAATGATTAGATAGGGAGATAGAGAAATATGTAGATAGATACATGTTGAGATAGGGAGTTAGAGATATGTGTATATAGAGAAATGTTTAAATAGGGAGAAATGTATAATAGATATATGGAAAGAAAGAGAAATGTAAAGCGAGAAATGTATTGAAAGAGATAAATATAAAGATGAAGTGAAAGAGAAATGAATGAAAAAACAGAAATGTAGAGATGAAGAGATTGGGACATGTAAAGATAAAGAAATGTATATAAAGAGAAAAAACTAAATATGAAAAGATAAAGAAATGCATAGAAAGAGATAGAAATGTAAATATGAAGAAATAAAGAAATGCATAGAAAGAGAAATGTAAAGATGAAGAGATAGAGAAATGCACAAAAAAGAGACAGAGAGAGAAATGTAAAGATGAAGAGATAGAGAAATTCATAGAAAGAAAATAAGTGTCACAAGCTGCCGTCGTGGCTTGTTACTCTCTCGCGTCCCAGCTACCGCTCCTTTTCCAGGACGCCCTGTTCTCCGGCCGCAACCCCAGACTATTCCCTCTGTTGCCGGGAAACCTAGATGCCAAACTGGGATGGTGCTTGCGGTTGCTTGTTGATCAAGACGCCAGACTGGTGCACATACTCCTTGGAATCAAGCTTTTGCCTGTCTGTGACCACTGTCTCTCCTGTAATACCTGCTACCATCTACATTTTGCTCACTGCTGGTATATAACCCAGAACAGTGTTCCAGCCATAAAGGGACATTTGCAGCAAACTGCAGTCATCTCTAGTCCAATCTCTGTCTGCGGCCCGCCGCCTTTGCAGCATTACCACCTAGTGGCCTCCGTTTGCTTCCAGCTCATCTTGGCACCAGTGCCGCAACTCTGTCTGCAAGGCCACACCTTGGCCCTTTAAGGCCACAACCCAGCCCTCAAGGCCACACTTCAGTGTAAGGGTTGCACCTCTGCCCTCAAGGCCACAACTCGGCCCTTAAGGCCTCACCTCAGCACAGTGTCACACCTCAGCACTCAAGGTCGCACCTCGGTCGCATCTTGTCATCAGTGCAGCACCCTGGCTCTCAAAGCCGCACCTCAGCTGTCAAAGCCACAACTCGGCATCCTAAACCGCCTCCTGCCACCAAAGCTGTACCTTGTCATCTGAACCACCATGAGCTGCATAACATTTTGTGGTCATCAGGTTCACCGTGTAAGCCCCTACTGTTCCGAGTTTAAGACCAGGCGGCCACCTAAGTACCGGTGAGCGTGACCAGCTCTAAGGGAACAGCGGGTGGCTGTTATTGGCAGAAGAATTCACCAGAGTGACTCTAGGGGTCTTACACAGTGATTCCTAGGCGAACATAACAATAAGAGGTAGAGAAATGTATAGATAAGGAGAAACAGAAATGTAAAGCTAGAGACATGTATAGATAGGAACATAGAGAATAGTTTAGATAAGGAGATAGAGAAATGTATAGCTAGAGATATGTATACACAGGGAGAAAGAGAAATGTATAAATAGAGAGATAAAAAAAAGTGTAGGTAGAGAAATGTGAAGATAGGGAGCTAGAGAAATGTATAGATAAAGAAATATATAGATAGAGAAAAGTGTAGATAGAGAAATGTTAAGATAAGGTGACAGAGAAATGTAAAGAGAGAAAAGTATATAAAAAGAAAGAAATGTAAAGCTCAAGAGATAAAAAAATGTAAAGACAGAGATTTGTATATAAAGAGAAAGAGACATTTAAAGAGGAAGAGGTAAAATAAATGCATAGAAAGAGAGTGAGAAATGGAAAGAAATAAAAAAAAATAGAGGAATGTATAAAAGAGAAATGTTTAGCAAGAGAGATGGAGAAATGTGTAGAAAGAAAAATGTAGAGATATGGAGATAGAGAAACTTGTAGATAGAGAAATGTTTAAAGAGGGAGATAAAGAAATGTACAGATAGATAAATGTTTAGATAGAGAGATAGAGAATTATATAGTTAGAAAAAGGTATAGATAGGGTGATAGAGAATAGGTATAGAGAAAGGGGTAGAAAAATGCATAGAAAGAGAGAGCGAGAGAGAAAAGTGTACATGTATAGCTAGAGAAAAGTTTAGATAGGGAGATAGAGAAATGGATAAATAGATTTTATTTTAGATAGGGAGATAGAGAAATGTATAGTTAGAGAAATGTTTAGATAGGGAGATAGAGAAATGTGTAGATAGATGAATGATTAGATAGGGAGATAGAGAAATATGTAGATAGATACATGTTGAGATAGGGAGTTAGAGATATGTGTATATAGAGAAATGTTTAAATAGGGAGAAATGTATAATAGATATATGGAAAGAAAGAGAAATGTAAAGCGAGAAATGTATTGAAAGAGATAAATATAAAGATGAAGTGAAAGAGAAATGAATGAAAAAACAGAAATGTAAAGATGAAGAGATTGGGACATGTAAAGATAAAGAAATGTATATAAAGAGAAAAAACTAAATATGAAAAGATAAAGAAATGCATAGAAAGAGATAGAAATGTAAATATGAAGAAATAAAGAAATGCATAGAAAGAGAAATGTAAAGATGAAGAGATAGAGAAATGCACAAAAAAGAGACAGAGAGAGAAATGTAAAGATGAAGAGATAGAGAAATTCATAGAAAGAAAATAAGTGTCACAAGCTGCCGTCGTGGCTTGTTACTCTCTCGCGTCCCAGCTACCGCTCCTTTTCCAGGACGCCCTGTTCTCCGGCCGCAACCCCAGACTATTCCCTCTGTTGCCGGGAAACCTAGATGCCAAACTGGGATGGTGCTTGCGGTTGCTTGTTGATCAAGACGCCAGACTGGTGCACATACTCCTTGGAATCAAGCTTTTGCCTGTCTGTGACCACTGTCTCTCCTGTAATACCTGCTACCATCTACATTTTGCTCACTGCTGGTATATAACCCAGAACAGTGTTCCAGCCATAAAGGGACATTTGCAGCAAACTGCAGTCATCTCTAGTCCAATCTCTGTCTGCGTCCCACCGCCTTTGCAGCATTACCACCTAGTGGCCTCCGTTTGCTTCCAGCTCATCTTGGCACCAATGCCGCAACTCTGTCTGCAATGCCACACCTTGGCCCTTTAAGGCCGCAACCCAGCCCTCAAGGCCGCACTTCAGTGTAAGGGTTGCACCTCTGCCCTCAAGGCCACAACTTGGCCCTTAAGGCCTCACCTCAGCACAGTGTCACACCTCAGCACTCAAGGTCGCACCTCGGTCGCATCTTGTCATCAGTGCAGCACCCTGGCTCTCAAAGCCGCACCTCAGCTGTCAAGGCCACAACTCGGCTTCCTAAATCGCCTCCTGCCACCAAAGCTGTACCTTGTCATCTGAACCACCATGAGCTGCATAACATCTTGTGGTCATCAGGTTCACCGTGTAAGCCCCTACTGTTCCGAGCTTAAGACCAGGCGGCCACCTAAGTACCGGTGAGCGTGACCAGCTCTAAGGGAACAGCGGGTGGCTGTTATTGGCAGAAGAATTCATCAGAGTGACTCTAGGGGTCTTACACAGTGATTCCTAGGCGAACGTAACAATAAGAGGTAGAGAAATGTATAGATAATGAGAAACAGAAATGTAAAGCTAGAGACATGTATAGATAGGAACATAGAGAATAGTTTAGATAAGGAGATAGAGAAGTGTATAGCTAGAGATATGTATACACAGGGAGAAAGAGAAATGTATAAATAGAGAGATAAAAAAAAGTGTAGGTAGAGAAATGTGAAGATAGGGAGCTAGAGAAATGTATAGATAAAGAAATATATAGATAGAGAAAAGTGTAGATAGAGAAATGTTAAGATAAGGTGACAGAGAAATGTAAAGAGAGAAAAGTATATAAAAAGAAAGAAATGTAAAGCTCAAGAGATAAAAAAATGTAAAGACAGAGATTTGTATATAAAGAGAAAGAGACATTTAAAGAGGAAGAGGTAAAAAAATGCATAGAAAGAGAGTGAGAAATGGAAAGAAATAAAAAAAAATAGAGGAATGTATAAAAGAGAAATGTTTAGCAAGAGAGATGGAGAAATGTGTAGAAAGAAAAATGTAGAGATATGGAGATAGAGAAACTTGTAGATAGAGAAATGTTTAAAGAGGGAGATAAAGAAATGTACAGATAGATAAATGTTTAGATAGAGAGATAGAGAATTATATAGTTAGAAAAAGGTATAGATAGGGTGATAGAGAATAGGTATAGAGAAAGGGGTAGAAAAATGCATAGAAAGAGAGAGCGAGAGAGAGAGAAAAGTGTACATGTATAGCTAGAGAAAAGTTAAGATAGGGAGATAGAGAAATGGATAAATAGATTTTATTTTAGATAGGGAGATAGAGAAATGCATAGTTAGAGAAATGTTTAGATAGGGAGATAGAGAAATGTGTAGATAGATGAATGATTAGATAGGGAGATAGAGAAATATGTAGATAGATACATGTTGAGATAGGGAGTTAGAGATATGTGTATATAGAGAAATGTTTAAATAGGGAGAAATGTATAATAGATATATGGAAAGAAAGAGAAATGTAAAGCGAGAAATGTATTGAAAGAGATAAATATAAAGATAAAGTGAAAGAGAAATGAATGAAAAAACAGAAATGTAAAGATGAAGAGATTGGGACATGTAAAGATAAAGAAATGTATATAAAGAGAAAAAACTAAATATGAAAAGATAAAGAAATGCATAGAAAGAGATAGAAATGTAAATATGAAGAAATAAAGAAATGCATAGAAAGAGAAATGTAAAGATGAAGAGATAGAGAAATGCACAAAAAAGAGACAGAGAGAGAAATGTAAAGATGAAGAGATAGAGAAATTCATAGAAAATAAATAAGTGTCACAAGCTGCCGTCGTGGCTTGTTACTCTCTCGCGTCCCAGCTACCGCTCCTTTTCCAGGACGCCCTGTTCTCCGGCCGCAACCCCAGACTATTCCCTCTGTTGCCGGGAAACCAAGATGCCAAACTGGGATGGTGCTTGCGGTTGCTTGTTGATCAAGATGCCAGGCTGGTGCACATACTCCTTGGAATCAAGCTTTTGCCTGTCTGTGACCACTGTCTCTGCTGTAATACCTGCTACCATCTACATTTTGCTCACTGCTGGTATCACCCAGAACAGTGTTCCAGCCATAAAGGGACATTTGCAGCAAACAGCAGTCATCTCTAGTCCAATCTCTGTCTGCATCCCACCGCCTTTGCAGCATTACCACCTAGTGGCCTCCGTTTGCTTCCAGCTCATCTTGGCACCAATGCCGCAACTCTGTCTGCAATGCCACACCTTGGCCCTTTAAGGCCGCAACCCAGCCCTCAAGGCCGCACTTCAGTGTAAGGGTTGCACCTCTGCCCTCAAGGCCACAACTCGGCCCTTAAGGCCTCACCTCAGCACAGTGTCACACCTCAGCACTCAAGGTCGCACCTCGGTCGCATCTTGTCATCAGTGCAGCACCCTGGCTCTCAAAGCCGCACCTCAGCTGTCAAGGCCACAACTTGGCTTCCTAAATCGCCTCCTGCCACCAAAGCTGTACCTTGTCATCTGAACCACCATGAGCTGCATAACATCTTGTGGTCATCAGGTTCACCGTGTAAGCCCCTACTGTTCCGAGCTTAAGACCAGGCGGCCACCTAAGTACCGGTGAGCGTGACCAGCTCTAAGGGAACAGCGGGTGGCTGTTATTGGCAGAAGAATTCATCAGAGTGACTCTAGGGGTCTTACACAGTGATTCCTAGGCGAACATAACAATAAGAGGTAGAGAAATGTATAGATAAGGAGAAACAGAAATGTAAAGCTAGAGACATGTATAGATAGGAACATAGAGAATAGTTTAGATAAGGAGATAGAGAAGTGTATAGCTAGAGATATGTATACACAGGGAGAAAGAAATGTATAAATAGAGAGATAAAAAAAAGTGTAGGTAGAGAAATGTGAAGATAGGAAGCTAGAGAAATGTATAGATAAAGAAATATATAGATAGAGAAAAGTGTAGATAGAGAAATGTTAAGATAAGGTGACAGAGAAATGTAAAGAGAGAAAAGTATATAAAAAGAAAGAAATGTAAAGCTGAAGAGATAAAAAAATGTAAAGACAGAGATTTGTATATAAAGAGAAAGAGACATTTAAAGAGGAAGAGGTAAAAAAAATGCATAGAAAGAGAGTGAGAAATGGAAAGAAATAAAAAAAATAGAGGAATGTATAAAAGAGAAATGTTTAGCAAGGGAGATGGAGAAATGTGTAGAAAGAAAAATGTAGAGATATGGAGATAGAGAAACTTGTAGATAGAGAAATGTTTAAAGAGGGAGATAAAGAAATGTACAGATAGATAAATGTTTAGATAGAGATAGAGAATTATATAGTTAGAAAAAGGTATAGATAGGGTGATAGAGAATAGGTATAGAGAAAGGGGTAGAAAAATGCATAGAAAGAGAGAGCGAGAGAGAGAGAAAAGTGTACATGTATAGCTAGAGAAAAGTTTAGATAGGGAGATAGAGAAATGGATAAATAGATTTTATTTTGGATAGGGAGATAGAGAAATGTATAGTTAGAGAAATGTTTAGATAGGGAGATAGAGAAATATGTAGATAGATACATGTTGAGATAGGGAGTTAGAGATATGTGTATATAGAGAAATGTTTAAATAGGGAGAAATGTATAATAGATATATGGAAAGAAAGAGAAATGTAAAGCGAGAAATGTATTGAAAGAGGTAAATATAAAGATGAAGTGAAAGAGAAATGAATGAAAAAACAGAAATGTAAAGATGAAGAGATTGGGACATGTAAAGATAAAGAAATGTATATAAAGAGAAAAAACTAAATATGAAAAGATAAAGAAATGCATAGAAAGAGATAGAAATGTAAATATGAAGAAATAAAGAAATGCATAGAAAGAGAAATGTAAAGATGAAGAGATAGAGAATTGCACAAAAAAGAGACAGAGAGAGAAATGTAAAGATGAAGAGATAGAGAAATTCATAGAAAGAAAATAAGTGTCACAAGCTGCAGTCGTGGCATGTTACTCTCTCGCGTCCCAGCTACCGCTCCTTTTCCAGGATGCCCTGTTCTCTGGCCGCAACCCCAGACTATTCCCTCTGTTGCCGGGAAACCAAGATGCCAAACTGGGATGGTGCTTGCGGTTGCTTGTTGATCAAGATGCCAGGCTGGTGCACATACTCCTTGGAATCAAGCTTTTGCCTGTCTGTGACCACTGTCTCTGCTGTAATACCTGCTACCATCTACATTTTGCTCACTGCTGGTATCACCCAGAACAGTGTTCCAGCCATAAAGGGACATTTGCAGCAAACAGCAGTCATCTCTAGTCCAATCTCTGTCTGCGTCCCACCGCCTTTGCAGCATTACCACCTAGTGGCCTCCGTTTGCTTCCAGCTCATCTTGGCACCAGTGCCGCAACTCTGTCTGCAAGGCCACAACTTGGCCCTTAAGGCCTCACCTCAGCACAGTGTCACACCTCAGCACTCAAGGTCGCACCTCGGTCGCATCTTGTCATCAGTGCAGCACCCTGGCTCTCAAAGCCGCACCTCAGCTGTCAAGGCCACAACTCGGCTTCCTAAATCGCCTCCTGCCACCAAAGCTGTACCTTGTCATCTGAACCACCATGAGCTGCATAACATCTTGTGGTCATCAGGTTCACCGTGTAAGCCCCTACTGTTCCGAGCTTAAGACCAGGCGGCCACCTAAGTACCGGTGAGCGTGACCAGCTCTAAGGAAACAGCGGGTGGCTGTTATTGGCAGAAGAATTCATCAGAGTGACTCTAGGGGTCTTACACAGTGATTCCTAGGCGAACATAACAATAAGAGGTAGAGAAATGTATAGATAAGGAGAAACAGAAATGTAAAGCTAGAGACATGTATAGATAGGAACATAGAGAATAGTTTAGATAAGGAGATAGAGAAGTGTATAGCTAGAGATATGTATACACAGGGAGAAAGAGAAATGTATAAATAGAGAGATAAAAAAAAGTGTAGGTAGAGAAATGTGAAGATAGGGAGCTAGAGAAATGTATAGATAAAGAAATATATAGATAGAGAAAAGTGTAGATAGAGAAATGTTAAGATAAGGTGACAGAGAAATGTAAAGAGAGAAAAGTATATAAAAAGAAAGAAATGTAAAGCTCAAGAGATAAAAAAATGTAAAGACAGAGATTTGTATATAAAGAGAAAGAGACATTTAAAGAGGAAGAGGTAAAAAAAATGCATAGAAAGAGAGTGAGAAATGGAAAGAAATAAAAAAAAATAGAGGAATGTATAAAAGAGAAATGTTTAGCAAGAGAGATGGAGAAATGTGTAGAAAGAAAAATGTAGAGATATGGAGATAGAGAAACTTGTAGATAGAGAAATGTTTAAAGAGGGAGATAAAGAAATGTACAGATAGATAAATGTTTAGATAGAGAGATAGAGAATTATATAGTTAGAAAAAGGTATAGATAGGGTGATAGAGAATAGGTATAGAGAAAGGGGTAGAAAAATGCATAGAAAGAGAGAGCGAGAGAGAGAGAAAAGTGTACATGTATAGCTAGAGAAAAGTTTAGATAGGGAGATAGAGAAATGGATAAATAGATTTTATTTTAGATAGGGAGATAGAGAAATGCATAGTTAGAGAAATGTTTAGATAGGGAGATAGAGAAATGTGTAGATAGATGAATGATTAGATAGGGAGATAGAGAAATATGTAGATAGATACATGTTGAGATAGGGAGTTAGAGATATGTGTATATAGAGAAATGTTTAAATAGGGAGAAATGTATAATAGATATATGGAAAGAAAGAGAAATGTAAAGCGAGAAATGTATTGAAAGAGATAAATATAAAGATGAAGTGAAAGAGAAATGAATGAAAAAACAGAAATGTAAAGATGAAGAGATTGGGACATGTAAAGATAAAGAAATGTATATAAAGAGAAAAAACTAAATATGAAAAGATAAAGAAATGCATAGAAAGAGATAGAAATGTAAATATGAAGAAATAAAGAAATGCATAGAAAGAGAAATGTAAAGATGAAGAGATAGAGAAATGCACAAAAAAGAGACAGAGAGAGAAATGTAAAGATGAAGAGATAGAGAAATTCATAGAAAGAAAATAAGTGTCACAAGCTGCAGTCATGGCATGTTACTCTCTCGCGTCCCAGCTACCGCTCCTTTTCCAGGATGCCCTGTTCTCTGGCCGCAACCCCAGACTATTCCCTCTGTTGCCGGGAAACCTAGATGCCAAACTGGGATGGTGCTTGCGGTTGCTTGTTGATCAAGATGCCAGGCTGGTGCACATACTCCTTGGAATCAAGCTTTTGCCTGTCTGTGACCACTGTCTCTGCTGTAATACCTGCTACCATCTACATTTTGCTCACTGCTGGTATCACCCAGAACAGTGTTCCAGCCATAAAGGGACATTTGCAGCAATCAGCAGTCATCTCTAGTCCAATCTCTGTCTGCGTCCCACCACCTTTGCAGCATTACCACCTAGTGGCCTCCGTTTGCTTCCAGCTCATCTTGGCACCAGTGCCGCAACTCTGTCTGCAAGGCCACACCTTGGCCCTTTAAGGCCTCAACCCAGCCCTCAAGGCTGCACTTCAGTGTAAAGGTTGCACCTCTGCCCTCAAGGCCACAACTCGGCCCTTAAGGCCTCACCTCAGCACAGTGTCACACCTCAGCACTCAAGGTCGCACCTCGGTCGCATCTTGTCATCAGTGCAGCACCCTGGCTCTCAAAGCCGCACCTCAGCTGTCAAAGCCACAACTCGGCTTCCTAAACCGCCTCCTGCCACCAAAGCTGTACCTTGTCATCTGAACCACCATGAGCTGCATAACATTTTGTGGTCATCAGGTTCACCGTGTAAGCCCCTACTGTTCCGAGTTTAAGACCAGGCGGCCACCTAAGTACCGGTGAGCGTGACCAGTATCTAAGGGAACAGCGGGTGGCTGTTATTGGCAGAAGAATTCACCAGAGTGACTCTAGGGGTCTTACACAGTGATTCCTAGGCGAACATAACAATAAGAGGTAGAGAAATGTATAGATAAGGAGAAACAGAAATGTAAAGCTAGAGACATGTATAGATAGGAACATAGAGAATAGTTTAGATAAGGAGATAGAGAAATGTATAGCTAGAGATATGTATACACAGGGAGAAATAGAAATGTATAAATAGAGAGATAAAAAAAGTGTAGGTAGAGAAATGTGAAGATAGGGAGCTAGAGAAATGTATAGATAAAGAAATATATAGATAGAGAAAAGTGTAGATAGAGAAATGTTAAGATAAGGTGACAGAGAAATGTAAAGAGAGAAAAGTATATAAAAAGAAAGAAATGTAAAGCTGAAGAGATAAAAAAATGTAAAGACAGAGATTTGTATATAAAGAGAAAGAGACATTTAAAGAGGAAGAGGTAAAAAAAATGCATAGAAAGAGAGTGAGAAATGGAAAGAAATAAAAAAAATAGAGGAATGTATAAAAGAGAAATGTTTAGCAAGGGAGATGGAGAAATGTGTAGAAAGAAAAATGTAGAGATATGGAGATAGAGAAACTTGTAGATAGAGAAATGTTTAAAGAGGGAGATAAAGAAATGTACAGATAGATAAATGTTTAGATAGAGATAGAGAATTATATAGTTAGAAAAAGGTATAGATAGGGTGATAGAGAATAGGTATAGAGAAAGGGGTAGAAAAATGCATAGAAAGAGAGAGCGAGAGAGAGAGAAAAGTGTACATGTATAGCTAGAGAAAAGTTTAGATAGGGAGATAGAGAAATGGATAAATAGATTTTATTTTGGATAGGGAGATAGAGAAATGTATAGTTAGAGAAATGTTTAGATAGGGAGATAGAGAAATATGTAGATAGATACATGTTGAGATAGGGAGTTAGAGATATGTGTATATAGAGAAATGTTTAAATAGGGAGAAATGTATAATAGATATATGGAAAGAAAGAGAAATGTAAAGCGAGAAATGTATTGAAAGAGGTAAATATAAAGATGAAGTGAAAGAGAAATGAATGAAAAAACAGAAATGTAAAGATGAAGAGATTGGGACATGTAAAGATAAAGAAATGTATATAAAGAGAAAAAACTAAATATGAAAAGATAAAGAAATGCATAGAAAGAGATAGAAATGTAAATATGAAGAAATAAAGAAATGCATAGAAAGAGAAATGTAAAGATGAAGAGATAGAGAATTGCACAAAAAAGAGACAGAGAGAGAAATGTAAAGATGAAGAGATAGAGAAATTCATAGAAAGAAAATAAGTGTCACAAGCTGCAGTCGTGGCATGTTACTCTCTCGCGTCCCAGCTACCGCTCCTTTTCCAGGATGCCCTGTTCTCTGGCCGCAACCCCAGACTATTCCCTCTGTTGCCGGGAAACCTAGATGCCAAACTGGGATGGTGCTTGCGGTTGCTTGTTGATCAAGATGCCAGGCTGGTGCACATACTCCTTGGAATCAAGCTTTTGCCTGTCTGTGACCACTGTCTCTGCTGTAATACCTGCTACCATCTACATTTTGCTCACTGCTGGTATCACCCAGAACAGTGTTCCAGCCATAAAGGGACATTTGCAGCAAACAGCAGTCATCTCTAGTCCAATCTCTGTCTGCGTCCCACCGCCTTTGCAGCATTACCACCTAGTGGCCTCCGTTTGCTTCCAGCTCATCTTGGCACCAGTGCCGCAACTCTGTCTGCAAGGCCACACCTTGGCCCTTTAAGGCCTCAACCCAGCCCTCAAGGCCGCACTTCAGTGTAAAGGTTGCACCTCTGCCCTCAAGGCCACAACTCGGCCCTTAAGGCCTCACCTCAGCACAGTGTCACACCTCAGCACTCAAGGTCGCACCTCGGTCGCATCTTGTCATCAGTGCAGCACCCTGGCTCTCAAAGCCGCACCTCAGCTGTCAAAGCCACAACTCGGCTTCCTAAACCGCCTCCTGCCACCAAAGCTGTACCTTGTCATCTGAACCACCATGAGCTGCATAACATTTTGTGGTCATCAGGTTCACCGTGTAAGCCCCTACTGTTCCGAGTTTAAGACCAGGCGGCCACCTAAGTACCGGTGAGCGTGACCAGTATCTAAGGGAACAGCGGGTGGCTGTTATTGGCAGAAGAATTCACCAGAGTGACTCTAGGGGTCTTACACAGTGATTCTTAGGCGAACATAACAATAAGAGGTAGAGAAATGTATAGATAAGGAGAAACAGAAATGTAAAGCTAGAGACATGTATAGATAGGAACATAGAGAATAGTTTAGATAAGGAGATAGAGAAATGTATAGCTAGAGATATGTATACACAGGGAGAAAGAGAAATGTATAAATAGAGAGATAAAAAAAGTGTAGGTAGAGAAATGTGAAGATAGGGAGCTAGAGAAATGTATAGATAAAGAAATATATAGATAGAGAAAAGTGTAGATAGAGAAATGTTAAGATAAGGTGACAGAGAAATGTAAAGAGAGAAAAGTATATAAAAAGAAAGAAATGTAAAGCTGAAGAGATAAAAAAATGTAAAGACAGAGATTTGTATATAAAGAGAAAGAGACATTTAAAGAGGAAGAGGTAAAAAAATGCATAGAAAGAGAGTGAGAAATGGAAAGAAATAAAAAAAAATAGAGGAATGTATAAAAGAGAAATGTTTAGCAAGGGAGATGGAGAAATGTGTAGAAAGAAAAATGTAGAGATATGGAGATAGAGAAACTTGTAGATAGAGAAATGTTTAAAGATGGAGATAAAGAAATGTACAGATAGATAAATGTTTAGATAGAGATAGAGAATTATATAGTTAGAAAAAGGTATAGATAGGGTGATAGAGAATAGGTATAGAGAAAGGGGTAGAAAAATGCATAGAAAGAGAGAGCGAGACAGAGAGAAAAGTGTACATGTATAGCTAGAGAAAAGTTTAGATAGGGAGATAGAGAAATGGATAAATAGATTTTATTTTGGATAGGGAGATAGAGAAATGTATAGTTAGAGAAATGTTTAGATAGGGAGATAGAGAAATATGTAGATAGATACATGTTGAGATAGGGAGATAGAGATATGTGTATAAAGAGAAATGTTTAAATAGGGAGAAATGTATAATAGATATATGGAAAGAAAGAGAAATGTAAAGCGAGAAATGTATTGAAAGAGATAAATATAAATATGAAGTGAAAGAGAAATGAATGGAAAAACAGAAATGTAAAGATGAAGAGATTGGGACATGTAAAGATAAAGAAATGTTTATAAAGAGAAAAAACTAAATATGAAAAGATAAAGAAATGCATAGAAAGAGATAGAAATGTAAATATGAAGAAATAAAGAAATGCATAGAAAGAGAAATGTAAAGATAAAGAGATAGAGAAATGCACAAAAAAGAGACAGAGAGAGAAATGTAAAGATGAAGAGATAGAGAAATTCATAGAAAATAAATAAGTGTCACAAGCTGCCGTCGTGGCTTGTTACTCTCTCGCGTCCCAGCTACCGCTCCTTTTCCAGGACGCCCTGTTCTCCGGCCGCAACCCCAGACTATTCCCTCTGTTGCCGGGAAACCAAGATGCCAAACTGGGATGGTGCTTGCGGTTGCTTGTTGATCAAGATGCCAGGCTGGTGCACATACTCCTTGGAATCAAGCTTTTGCCTGTCTGTGACCACTGTCTCTGCTGTAATACCTGCTACCATCTACATTTTGCTCACTGCTGGTATCACCCAGAACAGTGTTCCAGCCATAAAGGGACATTTGCAGCAAACAGCAGTCATCTCTAGTCCAATCTCTGTCTGCGTCCCACCGCCTTTGCAGCATTACCACCTAGTGGCCTCCGTTTGCTTCCAGCTCATCTTGGCACCAATGCCGCAACTCTGTCTGCAATGCCACACCTTGGCCCTTTAAGGCCGCAACCCAGCCCTCAAGGCCGCACTTCAGTGTAAGGGTTGCACCTCTGCCCTCAAGGCCACAACTTGGCCCTTAAGGCCTCACCTCAGCACAGTGTCACACCTCAGCACTCAAGGTCGCACCTCGGTCGCATCTTGTCATCAGTGCAGCACCCTGGCTCTCAAAGCCGCACCTCAGCTGTCAAGGCCACAACTCGGCTTCCTAAATCGCCTCCTGCCACCAAAGCTGTACCTTGTCATCTGAACCACCATGAGCTGCATAACATCTTGTGGTCATCAGGTTCACCGTGTAAGCCCCTACTGTTCCGAGCTTAAGACCAGGCGGCCACCTAAGTACCGGTGAGCGTGACCAGCTCTAAGGGAACAGCGGGTGGCTGTTATTGGCAGAAGAATTCATCAGAGTGACTCTAGGGGTCTTACACAGTGATTCCTAGGCGAACATAACAATAAGAGGTAGAGAAATGTATAGATAAGGAGAAACAGAAATGTAAAGCTAGAGACATGTATAGATAGGAACATAGAGAATAGTTTAGATAAGGAGATAGAGAAGTGTATAGCTAGAGATATATATACACAGGGAGAAAGAGAAATGTATAAATAGAGAGATAAAAAAAAGTGTAGGTAGAGAAATGTGAAGATAGGGAGCTAGAGAAATGTATAGATAAAGAAATATATAGATAGAGAAAAGTGTAGATAGAGAAATGTTAAGATAAGGTGACAGAGAAATGTAAAGAGAGAAAAGTATATAAAAAGAAAGAAATGTAAAGCTCAAGAGATAAAAAAATGTAAAGACAGAGATTTGTATATAAAGAGAAAGAGACATTTAAAGAGGAAGAGGTAAAAAAATGCATAGAAAGAGAGTGAGAAATGGAAAGAAATAAAAAAAAATAGAGGAATGTATAAAAGAGAAATGTTTAGCAAGAGAGATGGAGAAATGTGTAGAAAGAAAAATGTAGAGATATGGAGATAGAGAAACTTGTAGATAGAGAAATGTTTAAAGAGGGAGATAAAGAAATGTACAGATAGATAAATGTTTAGATAGAGAGATAGAGAATTATATAGTTAGAAAAAGGTATAGATAGGGTGATAGAGAATAGGTATAGAGAAAGGGGTAGAAAAATGCATAGAAAGAGAGAGCGAGAGAGAGAGAAAAGTGTACATGTATAGCTAGAGAAAAGTTTAGATAGGGAGATAGAGAAATGGATAAATAGATTTTATTTTGGATAGGGAGATAGAGAAATGTATAGTTAGAGAAATGTTTAGATAGGGAGATAGAGAAATATGTAGATAGATACATGTTGAGATAGGGAGTTAGAGATATGTGTATATAGAGAAATGTTTAAATAGGGAGAAATGTATAATAGATATATGGAAAGAAAGAGAAATGTAAAGCGAGAAATGTATTGAAAGAGGTAAATATAAAGATGAAGTGAAAGAGAAATGAATGAAAAAACAGAAATGTAAAGATGAAGAGATTGGGACATGTAAAGATAAAGAAATGTATATAAAGAGAAAAAACTAAATATGAAAAGATAAAGAAATGCATAGAAAGAGATAGAAATGTAAATATGAAGAAATAAAGAAATGCATAGAAAGAGAAATGTAAAGATGAAGAGATAGAGAATTGCACAAAAAAGAGACAGAGAGAGAAATGTAAAGATGAAGAGATAGAGAAATTCATAGAAAGAAAATAAGTGTCACAAGCTGCAGTCGTGGCATGTTACTCTCTCGCGTCCCAGCTACCGCTCCTTTTCCAGGATGCCCTGTTCTCTGGCCGCAACCCCAGACTATTCCCTCTGTTGCCGGGAAACCTAGATGCCAAACTGGGATGGTGCTTGCGGTTGCTTGTTGATCAAGATGCCAGGCTGGTGCACATACTCCTTGGAATCAAGCTTTTGCCTGTCTGTGACCACTGTCTCTGCTGTAATACCTGCTACCATCTACATTTTGCTCACTGCTGGTATCACCCAGAACAGTGTTCCAGCCATAAAGGGACATTTGCAGCAAACAGCAGTCATCTCTAGTCCAATCTCTGTCTGCGTCCCACCGCCTTTGCAGCATTACCACCTAGTGGCCTCCGTTTGCTTCCAGCTCATCTTGGCACCAGTGCCGCAACTCTGTCTGCAAGGCCACACCTTGGCCCTTTAAGGCCTCAACCCAGCCCTCAAGGCCGCACTTCAGTGTAAAGGTTGCACCTCTGCCCTCAAGGCCACAACTCGGCCCTTAAGGCCTCACCTCAGCACAGTGTCACACCTCAGCACTCAAGGTCGCACCTCGGTCGCATCTTGTCATCAGTGCAGCACCCTGGCTCTCAAAGCCGCACCTCAGCTGTCAAAGCCACAACTCGGCTTCCTAAACCGCCTCCTGCCACCAAAGCTGTACCTTGTCATCTGAACCACCATGAGCTGCATAACATTTTGTGGTCATCAGGTTCACCGTGTAAGCCCCTACTGTTCCGAGTTTAAGACCAGGCGGCCACCTAAGTACCGGTGAGCGTGACCAGTATCTAAGGGAACAGCGGGTGGCTGTTATTGGCAGAAGAATTCACCAGAGTGACTCTAGGGGTCTTACACAGTGATTCTTAGGCGAACATAACAATAAGAGGTAGAGAAATGTATAGATAAGGAGAAACAGAAATGTAAAGCTAGAGACATGTATAGATAGGAACATAGAGAATAGTTTAGATAAGGAGATAGAGAAATGTATAGCTAGAGATATGTATACACAGGGAGAAAGAGAAATGTATAAATAGAGAGATAAAAAAAGTGTAGGTAGAGAAATGTGAAGATAGGGAGCTAGAGAAATGTATAGATAAAGAAATATATAGATAGAGAAAAGTGTAGATAGAGAAATGTTAAGATAAGGTGACAGAGAAATGTAAAGAGAGAAAAGTATATAAAAAGAAAGAAATGTAAAGCTGAAGAGATAAAAAAATGTAAAGACAGAGATTTGTATATAAAGAGAAAGAGACATTTAAAGAGGAAGAGGTAAAAAAAAATGCATAGAAAGAGAGTGAGAAATGGAAAGAAATAAAAAAAAATAGAGGAATGTATAAAAGAGAAATGTTTAGCAAGGGAGATGGAGAAATGTGTAGAAAGAAAAATGTAGAGATATGGAGATAGAGAAACTTGTAGATAGAGAAATGTTTAAAGAGGGAGATAAAGAAATGTACAGATAGATAAATGTTTAGATAGAGAGATAGAGAATTATATAGTTAGAAAAAGGTATAGATAGGGTGATAGAGAATAGGTATAGAGAAAGGGGTAGAAAAATGCATAGAAAGAGAGAGTGAGAGAGAGAGAGAAAAGTGTACATGTATAGCTAGAGAAAAGTTTAGATAGGGAGATAGAGAAATGGATAAATAGATTTTATTTTAGATAGGGAGATAGAGAAATGTATAAATAGAGAGATAAAAAAAAGTGTAGGTAGAGAAATGTGAAGATAGGGAGCTAGAGAAATGTATAGATAAAGAAATATATAGAGAAAAGTGTAGATAGAGAAATGTTAAGATAAGGTGACAGAGAAATGTAAAGAGAGAAAAGTATATAAAAAGAAAGAAATGTAAAGCTCAAGAGATAAAAAAATGTAAAGACAGAGATTTGTATATAAAGAGAAAGAGACATTTAAAGAGGAAGAGGTAAAAAAAATGCATAGAAAGAGAGTGAGAAATGGAAAGAAATAAAAAAAAATAGAGGAATGTATAAAAGAGAAATGTTTAGCAAGAGAGATGGAGAAATGTGTAGAAAGAAAAATGTAGAGATATGGAGATAGAGAAACTTGTAGATAGAGAAATGTTTAAAGAGGGAGATAAAGAAATGTACAGATAGATAAATGTTTAGATAGAGAGATAGAGAATTATATAGTTAGAAAAAGGTATAGATAGGGTGATAGAGAATAGGTATAGAGAAAGGGGTAGAAAAATGCATAGAAAGAGAGAGCGAGAGAGAAAAGTGTACATGTATAGCTAGAGAAAAGTTTAGATAGGGAGATAGAGAAATGGATAAATAGATTTTATTTTAGATAGGGAGATAGAGAAATGTATAGTTAGAGAAATGTTTAGATAGGGGGATAGAGAAATGTGTAGATAGATGAATGTTTAGATAGGGAGATAGAGAAATATGTAGATAGATACATGTTGAGATAGGGAGATAGAGATATGTGTATATAGAGAAATGTTTAAATAGGGAGAAATGTATAATAGATATATGGAAAGAAAGAGAAATGTAAAGCGAGAAATGTATTGAAAGAGATAAATATAAATATGAAGTGAAAGAGAAATGAAAGGAAAAACAGAAATGTAAAGATGAAGAGATTGGGACATGTAAAGATAAAGAAATGTATATAAAGAGAAAAAACTAAATATGAAAAGATAAAGAAATGCATAGAAAGAGATAGAAATGTAAATATGAAGAAATAAAGAAATGCATAGAAAGAGAAATGTAAAGATGAAGAGATAGAGAAATGCACAAAAAAGAGACAGAGAGAGAAATGTAAAGATGAAGAGATAGAGAAATTCATAGAAAGAAAATAAGTGTCACAAGCTGCAGTCGTGGCATGTTACTCTCTCGCGTCCCAGCTACCGCTCCTTTTCCAGGATGCCCTGTTCTCTGGCCGCAACCCCAGACTATTCCCTCTGTTGCCGGGAAACCTAGATGCCAAACTGGGATGGTGCTTGCGGTTGCTTGTTGATCAAGATGCCAGGCTGGTGCACATACTCCTTGGAATCAAGCTTTTGCCTGTCTGTGACCACTGTCTCTGCTGTAATACCTGCTACCATCTACATTTTGCTCACTGCTGGTATCACCCAGAACAGTGTTCCAGCCATAAAGGGACATTTGCAGCAAACAGCAGTCATCTCTAGTCCAATCTCTGTCTGCGTCCCACCGCCTTTGCAGCATTACCACCTAGTGGCCTCCGTTTGCTTCCAGCTCATCTTGGCACCAGTGCCGCAACTCTGTCTGCAAGGCCACACCTTGGCCCTTTAAGGCCTCAACCCAGCCCTCAAGGCCGCACTTCAGTGTAAAGGTTGCACCTCTGCCCTCAAGGCCACAACTCGGCCCTTAAGGCCTCACCTCAGCACAGTGTCACACCTCAGCACTCAAGGTCGCACCTCGGTCGCATCTTGTCATCAGTGCAGCACCCTGGCTCTCAAAGCCGCACCTCAGCTGTCAAAGCCACAACTCGGCTTCCTAAACCGCCTCCTGCCACCAAAGCTGTACCTTGTCATCTGAACCACCATGAGCTGCATAACATTTTGTGGTCATCAGGTTCACCGTGTAAGCCCCTACTGTTCCGAGTTTAAGACCAGGCGGCCACCTAAGTACCGGTGAGCGTGACCAGTATCTAAGGGAACAGCGGGTGGCTGTTATTGGCAGAAGAATTCACCAGAGTGACTCTAGGGGTCTTACACAGTGATTCTTAGGCGAACATAACAATAAGAGGTAGAGAAATGTATAGATAAGGAGAAACAGAAATGTAAAGCTAGAGACATGTATAGATAGGAACATAGAGAATAGTTTAGATAAGGAGATAGAGAAATGTATAGCTAGAGATATGTATACACAGGGAGAAAGAGAAATGTATAAATAGAGAGATAAAAAAAGTGTAGGTAGAGAAATGTGAAGATAGGGAGCTAGAGAAATGTATAGATAAAGAAATATATAGATAGAGAAAAGTGTAGATAGAGAAATGTTAAGATAAGGTGACAGAGAAATGTAAAGAGAGAAAAGTATATAAAAAGAAAGAAATGTAAAGCTGAAGAGATAAAAAAATGTAAAGACAGAGATTTGTATATAAAGAGAAAGAGACATTTAAAGAGGAAGAGGTAAAAAAAAATGCATAGAAAGAGAGTGAGAAATGGAAAGAAATAAAAAAAAATAGAGGAATGTATAAAAGAGAAATGTTTAGCAAGGGAGATGGAGAAATGTGTAGAAAGAAAAATGTAGAGATATGGAGATAGAGAAACTTGTAGATAGAGAAATGTTTAAAGATGGAGATAAAGAAATGTACAGATAGATAAATGTTTAGATAGAGATAGAGAATTATATAGTTAGAAAAAGGTATAGATAGGGTGATAGAGAATAGGTATAGAGAAAGGGGTAGAAAAATGCATAGAAAGAGAGAGCGAGAGAGAGAGAAAAGTGTACATGTATAGCTAGAGAAAAGTTTAGATAGGGAGATAGAGAAATGGATAAATAGATTTTATTTTAGATAGGGAGATAGAGAAATGCATAGTTAGAGAAATGTTTAGATAGGGAGATAGAGAAATGTGTAGATAGATGAATGATTAGATAGGGAGATAGAGAAATATGTAGATAGATACATGTTGAGATAGGGAGTTAGAGATATGTGTATATAGAGAAATGTTTAAATAGGGAGAAATGTATAATAGATATATGGAAAGAAAGAGAAATGTAAAGCGAGAAATGTATTGAAAGAGATAAATATAAAGATGAAGTGAAAGAGAAATGAATGAAAAAACAGAAATGTAAAGATGAAGAGATTGGGACATGTAAAGATAAAGAAATGTATATAAAGAGAAAAAACTAAATATGAAAAGATAAAGAAATGCATAGAAAGAGATAGAAATGTAAATATGAAGAAATAAAGAAATGCATAGAAAGAGAAATGTAAAGATGAAGAGATAGAGAAATGCACAAAAAAGAGACAGAGAGAGAAATGTAAAGATGAAGAGATAGAGAAATTCATAGAAAGAAAATAAGTGTCACAAGCTGCAGTCGTGGCATGTTACTCTCTCGCGTCCCAGCTACCGCTCCTTTTCCAGGATGCCCTGTTCTCTGGCCGCAACCCCAGACTATTCCCTCTGTTGCCGGGAAACCTAGATGCCAAACTGGGATGGTGCTTGCGGTTGCTTGTTGATCAAGATGCCAGGCTGGTGCACATACTCCTTGGAATCAAGCTTTTGCCTGTCTGTGACCACTGTCTCTGCTGTAATACCTGCTACCATCTACATTTTGCTCACTGCTGGTATCACCCAGAACAGTGTTCCAGCCATAAAGGGACATTTGCAGCAAACAGCAGTCATCTCTAGTCCAATCTCTGTCTGCGTCCCACCGCCTTTGCAGCATTACCACCTAGTGGCCTCCGTTTGCTTCCAGCTCATCTTGGCACCAGTGCCACAACTCTGTCTGCAAGGCCACACCTTGGCCCTTTAAGGCCTCAACCCAGCCCTCAAGGCTGCACTTCAGTGTAAAGGTTGCACCTCTGCCCTCAAGGCCACAACTCGGCCCTTAAGGCCTCACCTCAGCACAGTGTCACACCTCAGCACTCAAGGTCGCACCTCGGTCGCATCTTGTCATCAGTGCAGCACCCTGGCTCTCAAAGCCGCACCTCAGCTGTCAAAGCCACAACTCGGCTTCCTAAACCGCCTCCTGCCACCAAAGCTGTACCTTGTCATCTGAACCACCATGAGCTGCATAACATTTTGTGGTCATCAGGTTCACTGTGTAAGCCCCTACTGTTCCGAGTTTAAGACCAGGCGGCCACCTAAGTACCGGTGAGCGTGACCAGTATCTAAGGGAACAGCGGGTGGCTGTTATTGGCAGAAGAATTCACCAGAGTGACTCTAGGGGTCTTACACAGTGATTCCTAGGCGAACATAACAATAAGAGGAAGAGAAATGTATAGATAAGGAGAAACAGAAATGTAAAGCTAGAGACATGTATAGATAGGAACATAGAGAATAGTTTAGATAAGGAGATAGAGAAATGTATAGCTAGAGATATGTATACACAGGGAGAAAGAGAAATGTATAAATAGAGAGATAAAAAAAGTGTAGGTAGAGAAATGTGAAGATAGGGAGCTAGAGAAATGTATAGATAAAGAAATATATAGATAGAGAAAAGTGTAGATAGAGAAATGTTAAGATAAGGTGACAGAGAAATGTAAAGAGAGAAAAGTATATAAAAAGAAAGAAATGTAAAGCTGAAGAGATAAAAAAATGTAAAGACAGAGATTTGTATATAAAGAGAAAGAGACATTTAAAGAGGAAGAGGTAAAAAAAATGCATAGAAAGAGAGTGAGAAATGGAAAGAAAAAAAAAAAAATAGAGGAATGTATAAAAGAGAAATGTTTAGCAAGAGAGATGGAGAAATGTGTAGAAAGAAAAATGTAGAGATATGGAGATAGAGAAACTTGTAGATAGAGAAATGTTTAAAGAGGGAGATAAAGAAATGTACAGATAGATAAATGTTTAGATAGAGATAGAGAATTATATAGTTAGAAAAAGGTATAGATAGGGTGATAGAGAATAGGTATAGAGAAAAGGGTAGAAAAATGCATAGAAAGAGAGAGCGAGAGAGAGAGAAAAGTGTACATGTATAGCTAGAGAAAAGTTTAGATAGGGAGATAGAGAAATGGATAAATAGATTTTATTTTGGATAGGGAGATAGAGAAATGTATAGTTAGAGAAATGTTTAGATAGGGAGATAGAGAAATATGTAGATAGATACATGTTGAGATAGGGAGTTAGAGATATGTGTATATAGAGAAATGTTTAAATAGGGAGAAATGTATAATAGATATATGGAAAGAAAGAGAAATGTAAAGCGAGAAATGTATTGAAAGAGGTAAATATAAAGATGAAGTGAAAGAGAAATGAATGAAAAAACAGAAATGTAAAGATGAAGAGATTGGGACATGTAAAGATAAAGAAATGTATATAAAGAGAAAAAACTAAATATGAAAAGATAAAGAAATGCATAGAAAGAGATAGAAATGTAAATATGAAGAAATAAAGAAATGCATAGAAAGAGAAATGTAAAGATGAAGAGATAGAGAATTGCACAAAAAAGAGACAGAGAGAGAAATGTAAAGATGAAGAGATAGAGAAATTCATAGAAAGAAAATAAGTGTCACAAGCTGCAGTCGTGGCATGTTACTCTCTCGCGTCGCAGCTACCGCTCCTTTTCCAGGATGCCCTGTTCTCTGGCCGCAACCCCAGACTATTCCCTCTGTTGCCGGGAAACCTAGATGCCAAACTGGGATGGTGCTTGCGGTTGCTTGTTGATCAAGATGCCAGGCTGGTGCACATACTCCTTGGAATCAAGCTTTTGCCTGTCTGTGACCACTGTCTCTGCTGTAATACCTGCTACCATCTACATTTTGCTCACTGCTGGTATCACCCAGAACAGTGTTCCAGCCATAAAGGGACATTTGCAGCAAACAGCAGTCATCTCTAGTCCAATCTCTGTCTGCGTCCCACCGCCTTTGCAGCATTACCACCTAGTGGCCTCCGTTTGCTTCCAGCTCATCTTGGCACCAGTGCCGCAACTCTGTCTGCAAGGCCACACCTTGGCCCTTTAAGGCCTCAACCCAGCCCTCAAGGCCGCACTTCAGTGTAAAGGTTGCACCTCTGCCCTCAAGGCCACAACTCGGCCCTTAAGGCCTCACCTCAGCACAGTGTCACACCTCAGCACTCAAGGTCGCACCTCGGTCGCATCTTGTCATCAGTGCAGCACCCTGGCTCTCAAAGCCGCACCTCAGCTGTCAAAGCCACAACTCGGCTTCCTAAACCGCCTCCTGCCACCAAAGCTGTACCTTGTCATCTGAACCACCATGAGCTGCATAACATTTTGTGGTCATCAGGTTCACCGTGTAAGCCCCTACTGTTCCGAGTTTAAGACCAGGCGGCCACCTAAGTACCGGTGAGCGTGACCAGTATCTAAGGGAACAGCGGGTGGCTGTTATTGGCAGAAGAATTCACCAGAGTGACTCTAGGGGTCTTACACAGTGATTCTTAGGCGAACATAACAATAAGAGGTAGAGAAATGTATAGATAAGGAGAAACAGAAATGTAAAGCTAGAGACATGTATAGATAGGAACATAGAGAATAGTTTAGATAAGGAGATAGAGAAATGTATAGCTAGAGATATGTATACACAGGGAGAAAGAGAAATGTATAAATAGAGAGATAAAAAAAGTGTAGGTAGAGAAATGTGAAGATAGGGAGCTAGAGAAATGTATAGATAAAGAAATATATAGATAGAGAAAAGTGTAGATAGAGAAATGTTAAGATAAGGTGACAGAGAAATGTAAAGAGATAAAAGTATATAAAAAGAAAGAAATGTAAAGCTGAAGAGATAAAAAAATGTAAAGACAGAGATTTGTATATAAAGAGAAAGAGACATTTAAAGAGGAAGAGGTAAAAAAAATGCATAGAAAGAGAGTGAGAAATGGAAAGAAATAAAAAAAAATAGAGGAATGTATAAAAGAGAAATGTTTAGCAAGGGAGATGGAGAAATGTGTAGAAAGAAAAATGTAGAGATATGGAGATAGAGAAACTTGTAGATAGAGAAATGTTTAAAGATGGAGATAAAGAAATGTACAGATAGATAAATGTTTAGATAGAGACAGAGAATTATATAGTTAGAAAAAGGTATAGATAGGGTGATAGAGAATAGGTATAGAGAAAGGGGTAGAAAAATGCATAGAAAGAGAGAGCGAGAGAGAGAGAAAAGTGTACATGTATAGCTAGAGAAAAGTTTAGATAGGGAGATAGAGAAATGGATAAATAGATTTTATTTTGGATAGGGAGATAGAGAAATGTATAGTTAGAGAAATGTTTAGATAGGGAGATAGAGAAATATGTAGATAGATACATGTTGAGATAGGGAGATAGAGATATGTGTATATAGAGAAATGTTTAAATAGGGAGAAATGTATAATAGATATATGGAAAGAAAGAGAAATGTAAAGCGAGAAATGTATTGAAAGAGATAAATATAAATATGAAGTGAAAGAGAAATGAATGGAAAAACAGAAATGTAAAGATGAAGAGATTGGGACATGTAAAGATAAAGAAATGTATATAAAGAGAAAAAACTAAATATGAAAAGATAAAGAAATGCATAGAAAGAGATAGAAATGTAAATATGAAGAAATAAAGAAATGCATAGAAAGAGAAATGTAAAGATAAAGAGATAGAGAAATGCACAAAAAAGAGACAGAGAGAGAAATGTAAAGATGAAGAGATAGAGAAATTCATAGAAAATAAATAAGTGTCACAAGCTGCCGTCGTGGCTTGTTACTCTCTCGCGTCCCAGCTACCGCTCCTTTTCCAGGACGCCCTGTTCTCCGGCCGCAACCCCAGACTATTCCCTCTGTTGCCGGGAAACCAAGATGCCAAACTGGGATGGTGCTTGCGGTTGCTTGTTGATCAAGATGCCAGGCTGGTGCACATACTCCTTGGAATCAAGCTTTTGCCTGTCTGTGACCACTGTCTCTGCTGTAATACCTGCTACCATCTACATTTTGCTCACTGCTGGTATCACCCAGAACAGTGTTCCAGCCATAAAGGGACATTTGCAGCAAACAGCAGTCATCTCTAGTCCAATCTCTGTCTGCGTCCCACCGCCTTTGCAGCATTACCACCTAGTGGCCTCCGTTTGCTTCCAGCTCATCTTGGCACCAATGCCGCAACTCTGTCTGCAATGCCACACCTTGGCCCTTTAAGGCCGCAACCCAGCCCTCAAGGCCGCACTTCAGTGTAAGGGTTGCACCTCTGCCCTCAAGGCCACAACTTGGCCCTTAAGGCCTCACCTCAGCACAGTGTCACACCTCAGCACTCAAGGTCGCACCTCGGTCGCATCTTGTCATCAGTGCAGCACCCTGGCTCTCAAAGCCGCACCTCAGCTGTCAAGGCCACAACTCGGCTTCCTAAATCGCCTCCTGCCACCAAAGCTGTACCTTGTCATCTGAACCACCATGAGCTGCATAACACCTTGTGGTCATCAGGTTCACCGTGTAAGCCCCTACTGTTCCGAGCTTAAGACCAGGCGGCCACCTAAGTACCGGTGAGCGTGACCAGCTCTAAGGGAACAGCGGGTGGCTGTTATTGGCAGAAGAATTCATCAGAGTGACTCTAGGGGTCTTACACAGTGATTCCTAGGCGAACATAACAATAAGAGGTAGAGAAATGTATAGATAAGGAGAAACAGAAATGTAAAGCTAGAGACATGTATAGATAGGAACATAGAGAATAGTTTAGATAAGGAGATAGAGAAGTGTATAGCTAGAGATATGTATACACAGGGAGAAAGAGAAATGTATAAATAGAGAGATAAAAAAAAGTGTAGGTAGAGAAATGTGAAGATAGGGAGCTAGAGAAATGTATAGATAAAGAAATATATAGATAGAGAAAAGTGTAGATAGAGAAATGTTAAGATAAGGTGACAGAGAAATGTAAAGAGAGAAAAGTATATAAAAAGAAAGAAATGTAAAGCTCAAGAGATAAAAAAATGTAAAGACAGAGATTTGTATATAAAGAGAAAGAGACATTTAAAGAGGAAGAGGTAAAAAAATGCATAGAAAGAGAGTGAGAAATGGAAAGAAATAAAAAAAAATAGAGGAATGTATAAAAGAGAAATGTTTAGCAAGAGAGATGGAGAAATGTGTAGAAAGAAAAATGTAGAGATATGGAGATAGAGAAACTTGTAGATAGAGAAATGTTTAAAGAGGGAGATAAAGAAATGTACAGATAGATAAATGTTTAGATAGAGAGATAGAGAATTATATAGTTAGAAAAAGGTATAGATAGGGTGATAGAGAATAGGTATAGAGAAAGGGGTAGAAAAATGCATAGAAAGAGAGAGCGAGAGAGAGAGAAAAGTGTACATGTATAGCTAGAGAAAAGTTTAGATAGGGAGATAGAGAAATGGATAAATAGATTTTATTTTAGATAGGGAGATAGAGAAATGCATAGTTAGAGAAATGTTTAGATAGGGAGATAGAGAAATGTGTAGATAGATGAATGATTAGATAGGGAGATAGAGAAATATGTAGATAGATACATGTTGAGATAGGGAGTTAGAGATATGTGTATATAGAGAAATGTTTAAATAGGGAGAAATGTATAATAGATATATGGAAAGAAAGAGAAATGTAAAGCGAGAAATGTATTGAAAGAGATAAATATAAAGATGAAGTGAAAGAGAAATGAATGAAAAAACAGAAATGTAAAGATGAAGAGATTGGGACATGTAAAGATAAAGAAATGTATATAAAGAGAAAAAACTAAATATGAAAAGATAAAGAAATGCATAGAAAGAGATAGAAATGTAAATATGAAGAAATAAAGAAATGCATAGAAAGAGAAATGTAAAGATGAAGAGATAGAGAAATGCACAAAAAAGAGACAGAGAGAGAAATGTAAAGATGAAGAGATAGAGAAATTCATAGAAAGAAAATAAGTGTCACAAGCTGCAGTCGTGGCATGTTACTCTCTCGCGTCCCAGCTACCGCTCCTTTTCCAGGATGCCCTGTTCTCTGGCCGCAACCCCAGACTATTCCCTCTGTTGCCGGGAAACCTAGATGCCAAACTGGGATGGTGCTTGCGGTTGCTTGTTGATCAAGATGCCAGGCTGGTGCACATACTCCTTGGAATCAAGCTTTTGCCTGTCTGTGACCACTGTCTCTGCTGTAATACCTGCTACCATCTACATTTTGCTCACTGCTGGTATCACCCAGAACAGTGTTCCAGCCATAAAGGGACATTTGCAGCAAACAGCAGTCATCTCTAGTCCAATCTCTGTCTGCGTCCCACCGCCTTTGCAGCATTACCACCTAGTGGCCTCCGTTTGCTTCCAGCTCATCTTGGCACCAGTGCCACAACTCTGTCTGCAAGGCCACACCTTGGCCCTTTAAGGCCTCAACCCAGCCCTCAAGGCTGCACTTCAGTGTAAAGGTTGCACCTCTGCCCTCAAGGCCACAACTCGGCCCTTAAGGCCTCACCTCAGCACAGTGTCACACCTCAGCACTCAAGGTCGCACCTCGGTCGCATCTTGTCATCAGTGCAGCACCCTGGCTCTCAAAGCCGCACCTCAGCTGTCAAAGCCACAACTCGGCTTCCTAAACCGCCTCCTGCCACCAAAGCTGTACCTTGTCATCTGAACCACCATGAGCTGCATAACATTTTGTGGTCATCAGGTTCACTGTGTAAGCCCCTACTGTTCCGAGTTTAAGACCAGGCGGCCACCTAAGTACCGGTGAGCGTGACCAGTATCTAAGGGAACAGCGGGTGGCTGTTATTGGCAGAAGAATTCACCAGAGTGACTCTAGGGGTCTTACACAGTGATTCCTAGGCGAACATAACAATAAGAGGTAGAGAAATGTATAGATAAGGAGAAACAGAAATGTAAAGCTAGAGACATGTATAGATAGGAACATAGAGAATAGTTTAGATAAGGAGATAGAGAAATGTATAGCTAGAGATATGTATACACAGGGAGAAAGAGAAATGTATAAATAGAGAGATAAAAAAAGTGTAGGTAGAGAAATGTGAAGATAGGGAGCTAGAGAAATGTATAGATAAAGAAATATATAGATAGAGAAAAGTGTAGATAGAGAAATGTTAAGATAAGGTGACAGAGAAATGTAAAGAGAGAAAAGTATATAAAAAGAAAGAAATGTAAAGCTGAAGAGATAAAAAAATGTAAAGACAGAGATTTGTATATAAAGAGAAAGAGACATTTAAAGAGGAAGAGGTAAAAAAAATGCATAGAAAGAGAGTGAGAAATGGAAAGAAAAAAAAAAAAATAGAGGAATGTATAAAAGAGAAATGTTTAGCAAGAGAGATGGAGAAATGTGTAGAAAGAAAAATGTAGAGATATGGAGATAGAGAAACTTGTAGATAGAGAAATGTTTAAAGAGGGAGATAAAGAAATGTACAGATAGATAAATGTTTAGATAGAGATAGAGAATTATATAGTTAGAAAAAGGTATAGATAGGGTGATAGAGAATAGGTATAGAGAAAAGGGTAGAAAAATGCATAGAAAGAGAGAGCGAGAGAGAGAGAAAAGTGTACATGTATAGCTAGAGAAAAGTTTAGATAGGGAGATAGAGAAATGGATAAATAGATTTTATTTTGGATAGGGAGATAGAGAAATGTATAGTTAGAGAAATGTTTAGATAGGGAGATAGAGAAATATGTAGATAGATACATGTTGAGATAGGGAGTTAGAGATATGTGTATATAGAGAAATGTTTAAATAGGGAGAAATGTATAATAGATATATGGAAAGAAAGAGAAATGTAAAGCGAGAAATGTATTGAAAGAGGTAAATATAAAGATGAAGTGAAAGAGAAATGAATGAAAAAACAGAAATGTAAAGATGAAGAGATTGGGACATGTAAAGATAAAGAAATGTATATAAAGAGAAAAAACTAAATATGAAAAGATAAAGAAATGCATAGAAAGAGATAGAAATGTAAATATGAAGAAATAAAGAAATGCATAGAAAGAGAAATGTAAAGATGAAGAGATAGAGAATTGCACAAAAAAGAGACAGAGAGAGAAATGTAAAGATGAAGAGATAGAGAAATTCATAGAAAGAAAATAAGTGTCACAAGCTGCAGTCGTGGCATGTTACTCTCTCGCGTCCCAGCTACCGCTCCTTTTCCAGGATGCCCTGTTCTCTGGCCGCAACCCCAGACTATTCCCTCTGTTGCCGGGAAACCTAGATGCCAAACTGGGATGGTGCTTGCGGTTGCTTGTTGATCAAGATGCCAGGCTGGTGCACATACTCCTTGGAATCAAGCTTTTGCCTGTCTGTGACCACTGTCTCTGCTGTAATACCTGCTACCATCTACATTTTGCTCACTGCTGGTATCACCCAGAACAGTGTTCCAGCCATAAAGGGACATTTGCAGCAAACAGCAGTCATCTCTAGTCCAATCTCTGTCTGCGTCCCACCGCCTTTGCAGCATTACCACCTAGTGGCCTCCGTTTGCTTCCAGCTCATCTTGGCACCAGTGCCGCAACTCTGTCTGCAAGGCCACACCTTGGCCCTTTAAGGCCTCAACCCAGCCCTCAAGGCCGCACTTCAGTGTAAAGGTTGCACCTCTGCCCTCAAGGCCACAACTCGGCCCTTAAGGCCTCACCTCAGCACAGTGTCACACCTCAGCACTCAAGGTCGCACCTCGGTCGCATCTTGTCATCAGTGCAGCACCCTGGCTCTCAAAGCCGCACCTCAGCTGTCAAAGCCACAACTCGGCTTCCTAAACCGCCTCCTGCCACCAAAGCTGTACCTTGTCATCTGAACCACCATGAGCTGCATAACATTTTGTGGTCATCAGGTTCACCGTGTAAGCCCCTACTGTTCCGAGTTTAAGACCAGGCGGCCACCTAAGTACCGGTGAGCGTGACCAGTATCTAAGGGAACAGCGGGTGGCTGTTATTGGCAGAAGAATTCACCAGAGTGACTCTAGGGGTCTTACACAGTGATTCTTAGGCGAACATAACAATAAGAGGTAGAGAAATGTATAGATAAGGAGAAACAGAAATGTAAAGCTAGAGACATGTATAGATAGGAACATAGAGAATAGTTTAGATAAGGAGATAGAGAAATGTATAGCTAGAGATATGTATACACAGGGAGAAAGAGAAATGTATAAATAGAGAGATAAAAAAAGTGTAGGTAGAGAAATGTGAAGATAGGGAGCTAGAGAAATGTATAGATAAAGAAATATATAGATAGAGAAAAGTGTAGATAGAGAAATGTTAAGATAAGGTGACAGAGAAATGTAAAGAGAGAAAAGTATATAAAAAGAAAGAAATGTAAAGCTGAAGAGATAAAAAAATGTAAAGACAGAGATTTGTATATAAAGAGAAAGAGACATTTAAAGAGGAAGAGGTAAAAAAAATGCATAGAAAGAGAGTGAGAAATGGAAAGAAATAAAAAAAAATAGAGGAATGTATAAAAGAGAAATGTTTAGCAAGGGAGATGGAGAAATGTGTAGAAAGAAAAATGTAGAGATATGGAGATAGAGAAACTTGTAGATAGAGAAATGTTTAAAGATGGAGATAAAGAAATGTACAGATAGATAAATGTTTAGATAGAGACAGAGAATTATATAGTTAGAAAAAGGTATAGATAGGGTGATAGAGAATAGGTATAGAGAAAGGGGTAGAAAAATGCATAGAAAGAGAGAGCGAGAGAGAGAGAAAAGTGTACATGTATAGCTAGAGAAAAGTTTAGATAGGGAGATAGAGAAATGGATAAATAGATTTTATTTTGGATAGGGAGATAGAGAAATGTATAGTTAGAGAAATGTTTAGATAGGGAGATAGAGAAATATGTAGATAGATACATGTTGAGATAGGGAGATAGAGATATGTGTATATAGAGAAATGTTTAAATAGGGAGAAATGTATAATAGATATATGGAAAGAAAGAGAAATGTAAAGCGAGAAATGTATTGAAAGAGATAAATATAAATATGAAGTGAAAGAGAAATGAATGGAAAAACAGAAATGTAAAGATGAAGAGATTGGGACATGTAAAGATAAAGAAATGTATATAAAGAGAAAAAACTAAATATGAAAAGATAAAGAAATGCATAGAAAGAGATAGAAATGTAAATATGAAGAAATAAAGAAATGCATAGAAAGAGAAATGTAAAGATAAAGAGATAGAGAAATGCACAAAAAAGAGACAGAGAGAGAAATGTAAAGATGAAGAGATAGAGAAATTCATAGAAAATAAATAAGTGTCACAAGCTGCCGTCGTGGCTTGTTACTCTCTCGCGTCCCAGCTACCGCTCCTTTTCCAGGACGCCCTGTTCTCCGGCCGCAACCCCAGACTATTCCCTCTGTTGCCGGGAAACCAAGATGCCAAACTGGGATGGTGCTTGCGGTTGCTTGTTGATCAAGATGCCAGGCTGGTGCACATACTCCTTGGAATCAAGCTTTTGCCTGTCTGTGACCACTGTCTCTGCTGTAATACCTGCTACCATCTACATTTTGCTCACTGCTGGTATCACCCAGAACAGTGTTCCAGCCATAAAGGGACATTTGCAGCAAACAGCAGTCATCTCTAGTCCAATCTCTGTCTGCGTCCCACCGCCTTTGCAGCATTACCACCTAGTGGCCTCCGTTTGCTTCCAGCTCATCTTGGCACCAATGCTGCAACTCTGTCTGCAATGCCACACCTTGGCCCTTTAAGGCCGCAACCCAGCCCTCAAGGCCGCACTTCAGTGTATGGGTTGCACCTCTGCCCTCAAGGCCACAACTTGGCCCTTAAGGCCTCACCTCAGCACAGTGTCACACCTCAGCACTCAAGGTCGCACCTCGGTCGCATCTTGTCATCAGTGCAGCACCCTGGCTCTCAAAGCCGCACCTCAGCTGTCAAGGCCACAACTCGGCTTCCTAAATCGCCTCCTGCCACCAAAGCTGTACCTTGTCATCTGAACCACCATGAGCTGCATAACATCTTGTGGTCATCAGGTTCACCGTGTAAGCCCCTACTGTTCCGAGCTTAAGACCAGGCGGCCACCTAAGTACCGGTGAGCGTGACCAGCTCTAAGGGAACAGCGGGTGGCTGTTATTGGCAGAAGAATTCATCAGAGTGACTCTAGGGGTCTTACACAGTGATTCCTAGGCGAACATAACAATAAGAGGTAGAGAAATGTATAGATAAGGAGAAACAGAAATGTAAAGCTAGAGACATGTATAGATAGGAACATAGAGAATAGTTTAGATAAGGAGATAGAGAAGTGTATAGCTAGAGATATGTATACACAGGGAGAAAGAGAAATGTATAAATAGAGAGATAAAAAAAAGTGTAGGTAGAGAAATGTGAAGATAGGGAGCTAGAGAAATGTATAGATAAAGAAATATATAGATAGAGAAAAGTGTAGATAGAGAAATGTTAAGATAAGGTGACAGAGAAATGTAAAGAGAGAAAAGTATATAAAAAGAAAGAAATGTAAAGCTCAAGAGATAAAAAAATGTAAAGACAGAGATTTGTATATAAAGAGAAAGAGACATTTAAAGAGGAAGAGGTAAAAAAATGCATAGAAAGAGAGTGAGAAATGGAAAGAAATAAAAAAAAATAGAGGAATGTATAAAAGAGAAATGTTTAGCAAGAGAGATGGAGAAATGTGTAGAAAGAAAAATGTAGAGATATGGAGATAGAGAAACTTGTAGATAGAGAAATGTTTAAAGAGGGAGATAAAGAAATGTACAGATAGATAAATGTTTAGATAGAGAGATAGAGAATTATATAGTTAGAAAAAGGTATAGATAGGGTGATAGAGAATAGGTATAGAGAAAGGGGTAGAAAAATGCATAGAAAGAGAGAGAGAGAGAGAGAGAGAGAGAGAGAGAGAGAAAAGTGTACATGTATAGCTAGAGAAAAGTTTAGATAGGGAGATAGAGAAATGGATAAATAGATTTTATTTTAGATAGGGAGATAGAGAAATGCATAGTTAGAGAAATGTTTAGATAGGGAGATAGAGAAATGTGTAGATAGATGAATGATTAGATAGGGAGATAGAGAAATATGTAGATAGATACATGTTGAGATAGGGAGTTAGAGATATGTGTATATAGAGAAATGTTTAAATAGGGAGAAATGTATAATAGATATATGGAAAGAAAGAGAAATGTAAAGCGAGAAATGTATTGAAAGAGATAAATATAAAGATGAAGTGAAAGAGAAATGAATGAAAAAACAGAAATGTAAAGATGAAGAGATTGGGACATGTAAAGATAAAGAAATGTATATAAAGAGAAAAAACTAAATATGAAAAGATAAAGAAATGCATAGAAAGAGATAGAAATGTAAATATGAAGAAATAAAGAAATGCATAGAAAGAGAAATGTAAAGATGAAGAGATAGAGAAATGCACAAAAAAGAGACAGAGAGAGAAATGTAAAGATGAAGAGATAGAGAAATTCATAGAAAGAAAATAAGTGTCACAAGCTGCAGTCGTGGCATGTTACTCTCTCGCGTCCCAGCTACCGCTCCTTTTCCAGGATGCCCTGTTCTCTGGCCGCAACCCCAGACTATTCCCTCTGTTGCCGGGAAACCTAGATGCCAAACTGGGATGGTGCTTGCGGTTGCTTGTTGATCAAGATGCCAGGCTGGTGCACATACTCCTTGGAATCAAGCTTTTGCCTGTCTGTGACCACTGTCTCTGCTGTAATACCTGCTACCATCTACATTTTGCTCACTGCTGGTATCACCCAGAACAGTGTTCCAGCCATAAAGGGACATTTGCAGCAAACAGCAGTCATCTCTAGTCCAATCTCTGTCTGCGTCCCACCGCCTTTGCAGCATTACCACCTAGTGGCCTCCGTTTGCTTCCAGCTCATCTTGGCACCAGTGCCGCAACTCTGTCTGCAAGGCCACACCTTGGCCCTTTAAGGCCTCAACCCAGCCCTCAAGGCTGCACTTCAGTGTAAAGGTTGCACCTCTGCCCTCAAGGCCACAACTCGGCCCTTAAGGCCTCACCTCAGCACAGTGTCACACCTCAGCACTCAAGGTCGCACCTCGGTCGCATCTTGTCATCAGTGCAGCACCCTGGCTCTCAAAGCCGCACCTCAGCTGTCAAAGCCACAACTCGGCTTCCTAAACCGCCTCCTGCCACCAAAGCTGTACCTTGTCATCTGAACCACCATGAGCTGCATAACATTTTGTGGTCATCAGGTTCACCGTGTAAGCCCCTACTGTTCCGAGTTTAAGACCAGGCGGCCACCTAAGTACCGGTGAGCGTGACCAGTATCTAAGGGAACAGCGGGTGGCTGTTATTGGCAGAAGAATTCACCAGAGTGACTCTAGGGGTCTTACACAGTGATTCCTAGGCGAACATAACAATAAGAGGTAGAGAAATGTATAGATAAGGAGAAACAGAAATGTAAAGCTAGAGACATGTATAGATAGGAACATAGAGAATAGTTTAGATAAGGAGATAGAGAAATGTATAGCTAGAGATATGTATACACAGGGAGAAAGAGAAATGTATAAATAGAGAGATAAAAAAAGTGTAGGTAGAGAAATGTGAAGATAGGGAGCTAGAGAAATGTATAGATAAAGAAATATATAGATAGAGAAAAGTGTAGATAGAGAAATGTTAAGATAAGGTGACAGAGAAATGTAAAGAGAGAAAAGTATATAAAAAGAAAGAAATGTAAAGCTGAAGAGATAAAAAAATGTAAAGACAGAGATTTGTATATAAAGAGAAAGAGACATTTAAAGAGGAAGAGGTAAAAAAAATGCATAGAAAGAGAGTGAGAAATGGAAAGAAATAAAAAAAAATAGAGGAATGTATAAAAGAGAAATGTTTAGCAAGAGAGATGGAGAAATGTGTAGAAAGAAAAATGTAGAGATATGGAGATAGAGAAACTTGTAGATAGAGAAATGTTTAAAGAGGGAGATAAAGAAATGTACAGATAGATAAATGTTTAGATAGAGATAGAGAATTATATAGTTAGAAAAAGGTATAGATAGGGTGATAGAGAATAGGTATAGAGAAAGGGGTAGAAAAATGCATAGAAAGAGAGAGCGAGAGAGAGAGAAAAGTGTACATGTATAGCTAGAGAAAAGTTTAGATAGGGAGATAGAGAAATGGATAAATAGATTTTATTTTGGATAGGGAGATAGAGAAATGTATAGTTAGAGAAATGTTTAGATAGGGAGATAGAGAAATATGTAGATAGATACATGTTGAGATAGGGAGTTAGAGATATGTGTATATAGAGAAATGTTTAAATAGGGAGAAATGTATAATAGATATATGGAAAGAAAGAGAAATGTAAAGCGAGAAATGTATTGAAAGAGGTAAATATAAAGATGAAGTGAAAGAGAAATGAATGAAAAAACAGAAATGTAAAGATGAAGAGATTGGGACATGTAAAGATAAAGAAATGTATATAAAGAGAAAAAACTAAATATGAAAAGATAAAGAAATGCATAGAAAGAGATAGAAATGTAAATATGAAGAAATAAAGAAATGCATAGAAAGAGAAATGTAAAGATGAAGAGATAGAGAATTGCACAAAAAAGAGACAGAGAGAGAAATGTAAAGATGAAGAGATAGAGAAATTCATAGAAAGAAAATAAGTGTCACAAGCTGCAGTCGTGGCATGTTACTCTCTCGCGTCCCAGCTACCGCTCCTTTTCCAGGATGCCCTGTTCTCTGGCCGCAACCCCAGACTATTCCCTCTGTTGCCGGGAAACCTAGATGCCAAACTGGGATGGTGCTTGCGGTTGCTTGTTGATCAAGATGCCAGGCTGGTGCACATACTCCTTGGAATCAAGCTTTTGCCTGTCTGTGACCACTGTCTCTGCTGTAATACCTGCTACCATCTACATTTTGCTCACTGCTGGTATCACCCAGAACAGTGTTCCAGCCATAAAGGGACATTTGCAGCAAACAGCAGTCATCTCTAGTCCAATCTCTGTCTGCGTCCCACCGCCTTTGCAGCATTACCACCTAGTGGCCTCCGTTTGCTTCCAGCTCATCTTGGCACCAGTGCCGCAACTCTGTCTGCAAGGCCACACCTTGGCCCTTTAAGGCCTCAACCCAGCCCTCAAGGCCGCACTTCAGTGTAAAGGTTGCACCTCTGCCCTCAAGGCCACAACTCGGCCCTTAAGGCCTCACCTCAGCACAGTGTCACACCTCAGCACTCAAGGTCGCACCTCGGTCGCATCTTGTCATCAGTGCAGCACCCTGGCTCTCAAAGCCGCACCTCAGCTGTCAAAGCCACAACTCGGCTTCCTAAACCGCCTCCTGCCACCAAAGCTGTACCTTGTCATCTGAACCACCATGAACTGCATAACATTTTGTGGTCATCAGGTTCACCGTGTAAGCCCCTACTGTTCCGAGTTTAAGACCAGGCGGCCACCTAAGTACCGGTGAGCGTGACCAGTATCTAAGGGAACAGCGGGTGGCTGTTATTGGCAGAAGAATTCACCAGAGTGACTCTAGGGGTCTTACACAGTGATTCTTAGGCGAACATAACAATAAGAGGTAGAGAAATGTATAGATAAGGAGAAACAGAAATGTAAAGCTAGAGACATGTATAGATAGGAACATAGAGAATAGTTTAGATAAGGAGATAGAGAAATGTATAGCTAGAGATATGTATACACAGGGAGAAAGAGAAATGTATAAATAGAGAGATAAAAAAAGTGTAGGTAGAGAAATGTGAAGATAGGGAGCTAGAGAAATGTATAGATAAAGAAATATATAGATAGAGAAAAGTGTAGATAGAGAAATGTTAAGATAAGGTGACAGAGAAATGTAAAGAGAGAAAAGTATATAAAAAGAAAGAAATGTAAAGCTGAAGAGATAAAAAAATGTAAAGACAGAGATTTGTATATAAAGAGAAAGAGACATTTAAAGAGGAAGAGGTAAAAAAAATGCATAGAAAGAGAGTGAGAAATGGAAAGAAATAAAAAAAAATAGAGGAATGTATAAAAGAGAAATGTTTAGCAAGAGAGATGGAGAAATGTGTAGAAAGAAAAATGTAGAGATATGGAGATAGAGAAACTTGTAGATAGAGAAATGTTTAAAGAGGGAGATAAAGAAATGTACAGATAGATAAATGTTTAGATAGAGAGATAGAGAATTATATAGTTAGAAAAAGGTATAGATAGGGTGATAGAGAATAGGTATAGAGAAAGGGGTAGAAAAATGCATAGAAAGAGAGAGCGAGAGAGAGAGAAAAGTGTACATGTATAGCTAGAGAAAAGTTTAGATAGGGAGATAGAGAAATGGATAAATAGATTTTATTTTGGATAGGGAGATAGAGAAATGTATAGTTAGAGAAATGTTTAGATAGGGAGATAGAGAAATATGTAGATAGATACATGTTGAGATAGGGAGTTAGAGATATGTGTATATAGAGAAATGTTTAAATAGGGAGAAATGTATAATAGATATATGGAAAGAAAGAGAAATGTAAAGCGAGAAATGTATTGAAAGAGGTAAATATAAAGATGAAGTGAAAGAGAAATGAATGGAAAAACAGAAATGTAAAGATGAAGAGATTGGGACATGTAAAGATAAAGAAATGTATATAAAGAGAAAAAACTAAATATGAAAAGATAAAGAAATGCATAGAAAGAGATAGAAATGTAAATATGAAGAAATAAAGAAATGCATAGAAAGAGAAATGTAAAGATGAAGAGATAGAGAATTGCACAAAAAAGAGACAGAGAGAGAAATGTAAAGATGAAGAGATAGAGAAATTCATAGAAAGAAAATAAGTGTCACAAGCTGCAGTCGTGGCATGTTACTCTCTCGCGTCCCAGCTACCGCTCCTTTTCCAGGATGCCCTGTTCTCTGGCCGCAACCCCAGACTATTCCCTCTGTTGCCGGGAAACCTAGATGCCAAACTGGGATGGTGCTTGCGGTTGCTTGTTGATCAAGATGCCAGGCTGGTGCACATACTCCTTGGAATCAAGCTTTTGCCTGTCTGTGACCACTGTCTCTGCTGTAATACCTGCTACCATCTACATTTTGCTCACTGCTGGTATCACCCAGAACAGTGTTCCAGCCATAAAGGGACATTTGCAGCAAACAGCAGTCATCTCTAGTCCAATCTCTGTCTGCGTCCCACCGCCTTTGCAGCATTACCACCTAGTGGCCTCCGTTTGCTTCCAGCTCATCTTGGCACCAGTGCCGCAACTCTGTCTGCAAGGCCACACCTTGGCCCTTTAAGGCCTCAACCCAGCCCTCAAGGCCGCACTTCAGTGTAAAGGTTGCACCTCTGCCCTCAAGGCCACAACTCGGCCCTTAAGGCCTCACCTCAGCACAGTGTCACACCTCAGCACTCAAGGTCGCACCTCGGTCGCATCTTGTCATCAGTGCAGCACCCTGGCTCTCAAAGCCGCACCTCAGCTGTCAAAGCCACAACTCGGCTTCCTAAACCGCCTCCTGCCACCAAAGCTGTACCTTGTCATCTGAACCACCATGAGCTGCATAACATTTTGTGGTCATCAGGTTCACCGTGTAAGCCCCTACTGTTCCGAGTTTAAGACCAGGCGGCCACCTAAGTACCGGTGAGCGTGACCAGTATCTAAGGGAACAGCGGGTGGCTGTTATTGGCAGAAGAATTCACCAGAGTGACTCTAGGGGTCTTACACAGTGATTCTTAGGCGAACATAACAATAAGAGGTAGAGAAATGTATAGATAAGGAGAAACAGAAATGTAAAGCTAGAGACATGTATAGATAGGAACATAGAGAATAGTTTAGATAAGGAGATAGAGAAATGTATAGCTAGAGATATGTATACACAGGGAGAAAGAGAAATGTATAAATAGAGAGATAAAAAAAGTGTAGGTAGAGAAATGTGAAGATAGGGAGCTAGAGAAATGTATAGATAAAGAAATATATAGATAGAGAAAAGTGTAGATAGAGAAATGTTAAGATAAGGTGACAGAGAAATGTAAAGAGAGAAAAGTATATAAAAAGAAAGAAATGTAAAGCTGAAGAGATAAAAAAATGTAAAGACAGAGATTTGTATATAAAGAGAAAGAGACATTTAAAGAGGAAGAGGTAAAAAAAATGCATAGAAAGAGAGTGAGAAATGGAAAGAAATAAAAAAAAATAGAGGAATGTATAAAAGAGAAATGTTTAGCAAGGGAGATGGAGAAATGTGTAGAAAGAAAAATGTAGAGATATGGAGATAGAGAAACTTGTAGATAGAGAAATGTTTAAAGATGGAGATAAAGAAATGTACAGATAGATAAATGTTTAGATAGAGATAGAGAATTATATAGTTAGAAAAAGGTATAGATAGGGTGATAGAGAATAGGTATAGAGAAAGGGGTAGAAAAATGCATAGAAAGAGAGAGCGAGAGAGAGAGAAAAGTGTACATGTATAGCTAGAGAAAAGTTTAGATAGGGAGATAGAGAAATGGATAAATAGATTTTATTTTGGATAGGGAGATAGAGAAATGTATAGTTAGAGAAATGTTTAGATAGGGAGATAGAGAAATATGTAGATAGATACATGTTGAGATAGGGAGATAGAGATATGTGTATATAGAGAAATGTTTAAATAGGGAGAAATGTATAATAGATATATGGAAAGAAAGAGAAATGTAAAGCGAGAAATGTATTGAAAGAGATAAATATAAATATGAAGTGAAAGAGAAATGAATGGAAAAACAGAAATGTAAAGATGAAGAGATTGGGACATGTAAAGATAAAGAAATGTATATAAAGAGAAAAAACTAAATATGAAAAGATAAAGAAATGCATAGAAAGAGATAGAAATGTAAATATGAAGAAATAAAGAAATGCATAGAAAGAGAAATGTAAAGATAAAGAGATAGAGAAATGCACAAAAAAGAGACAGAGAGAGAAATGTAAAGATGAAGAGATAGAGAAATTCATAGAAAATAAATAAGTGTCACAAGCTGCCGTCGTGGCTTGTTACTCTCTCGCGTCCCAGCTACCGCTCCTTTTCCAGGACGCCCTGTTCTCCGGCCGCAACCCCAGACTATTCCCTCTGTTGCCGGGAAACCAAGATGCCAAACTGGGATGGTGCTTGCGGTTGCTTGTTGATCAAGATGCCAGGCTGGTGCACATACTCCTTGGAATCAAGCTTTTGCCTGTCTGTGACCACTGTCTCTGCTGTAATACCTGCTACCATCTATATTTTGCTCACTGCTGGTATCACCCAGAACAGTGTTCCAGCCATAAAGGGACATTTGCAGCAAACAGCAGTCATCTCTAGTCCAATCTCTGTCTGCGTCCCACCGCCTTTGCAGCATTACCACCTAGTGGCCTCCGTTTGCTTCCAGCTCATCTTGGCACCAATGCCGCAACTCTGTCTGCAATGCCACACCTTGGCCCTTTAAGGCCGCAACCCAGCCCTCAAGGCCGCACTTCAGTGTAAGGGTTGCACCTCTGCCCTCAAGGCCACAACTTGGCCCTTAAGGCCTCACCTCAGCACAGTGTCACACCTCAGCACTCAAGGTCGCACCTCGGTCGCATCTTGTCATCAGTGCAGCACCCTGGCTCTCAAAGCCGCACCTCAGCTGTCAAGGCCACAACTCGGCTTCCTAAATCGCCTCCTGCCACCAAAGCTGTACCTTGTCATCTGAACCACCATGAGCTGCATAACATCTTGTGGTCATCAGGTTCACCGTGTAAGCCCCTACTGTTCCGAGCTTAAGACCAGGCGGCCACCTAAGTACCGGTGAGCGTGACCAGCTCTAAGGGAACAGCGGGTGGCTGTTATTGGCAGAAGAATTCATCAGAGTGACTCTAGGGGTCTTACACAGTGATTCCTAGGCGAACATAACAATAAGAGGTAGAGAAATGTATAGATAAGGAGAAACAGAAATGTAAAGCTAGAGACATGTATAGATAGGAACATAGAGAATAGTTTAGATAAGGAGATAGAGAAGTGTATAGCTAGAGATATGTATACACAGGGAGAAAGAGAAATGTATAAATAGAGAGATAAAAAAAAGTGTAGGTAGAGAAATGTGAAGATAGGGAGCTAGAGAAATGTATAGATAAAGAAATATATAGATAGAGAAAAGTGTAGATAGAGAAATGTTAAGATAAGGTGACAGAGAAATGTAAAGAGAGAAAAGTATATAAAAAGAAAGAAATGTAAAGCTCAAGAGATAAAAAAATGTAAAGACAGAGATTTGTATATAAAGAGAAAGAGTCATTTAAAGAGGAAGAGGTAAAAAAATGCATAGAAAGAGAGTGAGAAATGGAAAGAAATAAAAAAAAATAGAGGAATGTATAAAAGAGAAATGTTTAGCAAGAGAGATGGAGAAATGTGTAGAAAGAAAAATGTAGAGATATGGAGATAGAGAAACTTGTAGATAGAGAAATGTTTAAAGAGGGAGATAAAGAAATGTACAGATAGATAAATGTTTAGATAGAGAGATAGAGAATTATATAGTTAGAAAAAGGTATAGATAGGGTGATAGAGAATAGGTATAGAGAAAGGGGTCGAAAAATGCATAGAAAGAGAGAGCGAGAGAGAGAGAAAAGTGTACATGTATAGCTAGAGAAAAGTTTAGATAGGGAGATAGAGAAATGGATAAATAGATTTTATTTTAGATAGGGAGATAGAGAAATGCATAGTTAGAGAAATGTTTAGATAGGGAGATAGAGAAATGTGTAGATAGATGAATGATTAGATAGGGAGATAGAGAAATATGTAGATAGATACATGTTGAGATAGGGAGTTAGAGATATGTGTATATAGAGAAATGTTTAAATAGGGAGAAATGTATAATAGATATATGGAAAGAAAGAGAAATGTAAAGCGAGAAATGTATTGAAAGAGATAAATATAAAGATGAAGTGAAAGAGAAATGAATGAAAAAACAGAAATGTAAAGATGAAGAGATTGGGACATGTAAAGATAAAGAAATGTATATAAAGAGAAAAAACTAAATATGAAAAGATAAAGAAATGCATAGAAAGAGATAGAAATGTAAATATGAAGAAATAAAGAAATGCATAGAAAGAGAAATGTAAAGATGAAGAGATAGAGAAATGCACAAAAAAGAGACAGAGAGAGAAATGTAAAGATGAAGAGATAGAGAAATTCATAGAAAGAAAATAAGTGTCACAAGCTGCAGTCGTGGCATGTTATTCTCTCGCGTCCCAGCTACCGCTCCTTTTCCAGGATGCCCTGTTCTCTGGCCGCAACCCCAGACTATTCCCTCTGTTGCCGGGAAACCTAGATGCCAAACTGGGATGGTGCTTGCGGTTGCTTGTTGATCAAGATGCCAGGCTGGTGCACATACTCCTTGGAATCAAGCTTTTGCCTGTCTGTGACCACTGTCTCTGCTGTAATACCTGCTACCATCTACATTTTGCTCACTGCTGGTATCACCCAGAACAGTGTTCCAGCCATAAAGGGACATTTGCAGCAAACAGCAGTCATCTCTAGTCCAATCTCTGTCTGCGTCCCACCGCCTTTGCAGCATTACCACCTAGTGGCCTCCGTTTGCTTCCAGCTCATCTTGGCACCAGTGCCGCAACTCTGTCTGCAAGGCCACACCTTGGCCCTTTAAGGCCTCAACCCAGCCCTCAAGGCTGCACTTCAGTGTAAAGGTTGCACCTCTGCCCTCAAGGCCACAACTCGGCCCTTAAGGCCTCACCTCAGCACAGTGTCACACCTCAGCACTCAAGGTCGCACCTCGGTCGCATCTTGTCATCAGTGCAGCACCCTGGCTCTCAAAGCCGCACCTCAGGTGTCAAAGCCACAACTCGGCTTCCTAAACCGCCTCCTGCCACCAAAGCTGTACCTTGTCATCTGAACCACCATGAGCTGCATAACATTTTGTGGTCATCAGGTTCACCGTGTAAGCCCCTACTGTTCCGAGTTTAAGACCAGGCGGCCACCTAAGTACCGGTGAGCGTGACCAGTATCTAAAGGAACAGCGGGTGGCTGTTATTGGCAGAAGAATTCACCAGAGTGACTCTAGGGGTCTTACACAGTGATTCCTAGGCGAACATAACAATAAGAGGTAGAGAAATGTATAGATAAGGAGAAACAGAAATGTAAAGCTAGAGACATGTATAGATAGGAACATAGAGAATAGTTTAGATAAGGAGATAGAGAAATGTATAGCTAGAGATATGTATACACAGGGAGAAAGAGAAATGTATAAATAGAGAGATAAAAAAAGTGTAGGTAGAGAAATGTGAAGATAGGGAGCTAGAGAAATGTATAGATAAAGAAATATATAGATAGAGAAAAGTGTAGATAGAGAAATGTTAAGATAAGGTGACAGAGAAATGTAAAGAGAGAAAAGTATATAAAAAGAAAGAAATGTAAAGCTGAAGAGATAAAAAAATGTAAAGACAGAGATTTGTATATAAAGAGAAAGAGACATTTAAAGAGGAAGAGGTAAAAAAAATGCATAGAAAGAGAGTGAGAAATGGAAAGAAATAAAAAAAAATAGAGGAATGTATAAAAGAGAAATGTTTAGCAAGAGAGATGGAGAAATGTGTAGAAAGAAAAATGTAGAGATATGGAGATAGAGAAACTTGTAGATAGAGAAATGTTTAAAGAGGGAGATAAAGAAATGTACAGATAGATAAATGTTTAGATAGAGATAGAAAATTATATAGTTAGAAAAAGGTATAGATAGGGTGATAGAGAATAGGTATAGAGAAAGGGGTAGAAAAATGCATAGAAAGAGAGAGCGAGAGAGAGAGAAAAGTGTACATGTATAGCTAGAGAAAAGTTTAGATAGGGAGATAGAGAAATGGATAAATAGATTTTATTTTAGATAGGGAGATAGAGAAATGCATAGTTAGAGAAATGTTTAGATAGGGAGATAGAGAAATGTGTAGATAGATGAATGATTAGATAGGGAGATAGAGAAATATGTAGATAGATACATGTTGAGATAGGGAGTTAGAGATATGTGTATATAGAGAAATGTTTAAATAGGGAGAAATGTATAATAGATATATGGAAAGAAAGAGAAATGTAAAGCGAGAAATGTATTGAAAGAGATAAATATAAAGATGAAGTGAAAGAGAAATGAATGAAAAAACAGAAATGTAAAGATGAAGAGATTGGGACATGTAAAGATAAAGAAATGTATATAAAGAGAAAAAACTAAATATGAAAAGATAAAGAAATGCATAGAAAGAGATAGAAATGTAAATATGAAGAAATAAAGAAATGCATAGAAAGAGAAATGTAAAGATGAAGAGATAGAGAAATGCACAAAAAAGAGACAGAGAGAGAAATGTAAAGATGAAGAGATAGAGAAATTCATAGAAAGAAAATAAGTGTCACAAGCTGCAGTCGTGGCATGTTATTCTCTCGCGTCCCAGCTACCGCTCCTTTTCCAGGATGCCCTGTTCTCTGGCCGCAACCCCAGACTATTCCCTCTGTTGCCGGGAAACCTAGATGCCAAACTGGGATGGTGCTTGCGGTTGCTTGTTGATCAAGATGCCAGGCTGGTGCACATACTCCTTGGAATCAAGCTTTTGCCTGTCTGTGATCACTGTCTCTGCTGTAATACCTGCTACCATCTACATTTTGCTCACTGCTGGTATCACCCAGAACAGTGTTCCAGCCATAAAGGGACATTTGCAGCAAACAGCAGTCATCTCTAGTCCAATCTCTGTCTGCGTCCCACCGCCTTTGCAGCATTACCACCTAGTGGCCTCCGTTTGCTTCCAGCTCATCTTGGCACCAGTGCCGCAACTCTGTCTGCAAGGCCACACCTTGGCCCTTTAAGGCCTCAACCCAGCCCTCAAGGCTGCACTTCAGTGTAAAGGTTGCACCTCTGCCCTCAAGGCCACAACTCGGCCCTTAAGGCCTCACCTCAGCACAGTGTCACACCTCAGCACTCAAGGTCGCACCTCGGTCGCATCTTGTCATCAGTGCAGCACCCTGGCTCTCAAAGCCGCACCTCAGCTGTCAAAGCCACAACTCGGCTTCCTAAACCGCCTCCTGCCACCAAAGCTGTACCTTGTCATCTGAACCACCATGAGCTGCATAACATTTTGTGGTCATCAGGTTCACCGTGTAAGCCCCTACTGTTCCGAGTTTAAGACCAGGCGGCCACCTAAGTACCGGTGAGCGTGACCAGTATCTAAGGGAACAGCGGGTGGCTGTTATTGGCAGAAGAATTCACCAGAGTGACTCTAGGGGTCTTACACAGTGATTCCTAGGCGAACATAACAATAAGAGGTAGAGAAATGTATAGATAAGGAGAAACAGAAATGTAAAGCTAGAGACATGTATAGATAGGAACATAGAGAATAGTTTAGATAAGGAGATAGAGAAATGTATAGCTAGAGATATGTATACACAGGGAGAAAGAGAAATGTATAAATAGAGAGATAAAAAAAGTGTAGGTAGAGAAATGTGAAGATAGGGAGCTAGAGAAATGTATAGATAAAGAAATATATAGATAGAGAAAAGTGTAGATAGAGAAATGTTAAGATAAGGTGACAGAGAAATGTAAAGAGAGAAAAGTATATAAAAAGAAAGAAATGTAAAGCTGAAGAGATAAAAAAATGTAAAGACAGAGATTTGTATATAAAGAGAAAGAGACATTTAAAGAGGAAGAGGTAAAAAAAATGCATAGAAAGAGAGTGAGAAATGGAAAGAAATAAAAAAAAATAGAGGAATGTATAAAAGAGAAATGTTTAGCAAGAGAGATGGAGAAATGTGTAGAAAGAAAAATGTAGAGATATGGAGATAGAGAAACTTGTAGATAGAGAAATGTTTAAAGAGGGAGATAAAGAAATGTACAGATAGATAAATGTTTAGATAGAGATAGAAAATTATATAGTTAGAAAAAGGTATAGATAGGGTGATAGAGAATAGGTATAGAGAAAGGGGTAGAAAAATGCATAGAAAGAGAGAGCGAGAGAGAGAGAAAAGTGTACATGTATAGCTAGAGAAAAGTTTAGATAGGGAGATAGAGAAATGGATAAATAGATTTTATTTTAGATAGGGAGATAGAGAAATGCATAGTTAGAGAAATGTTTAGATAGGGAGATAGAGAAATGTGTAGATAGATGAATGATTAGATAGGGAGATAGAGAAATATGTAGATAGATACATGTTGAGATAGGGAGTTAGAGATATGTGTATATAGAGAAATGTTTAAATAGGGAGAAATGTATAATAGATATATGGAAAGAAAGAGAAATGTAAAGCGAGAAATGTATTGAAAGAGATAAATATAAAGATGAAGTGAAAGAGAAATGAATGAAAAAACAGAAATGTAAAGATGAAGAGATTGGGACATGTAAAGATAAAGAAATGTATATAAAGAGAAAAAACTAAATATGAAAAGATAAAGAAATGCATAGAAAGAGATAGAAATGTAAATATGAAGAAATAAAGAAATGCATAGAAAGAGAAATGTAAAGATGAAGAGATAGAGAAATGCACAAAAAAGAGACAGAGAGAGAAATGTAAAGATGAAGAGATAGAGAAATTCATAGAAAGAAAATAAGTGTCACAAGCTGCAGTCGTGGCATGTTACTCTCTCGCGTCCCAGCTACCGCTCCTTTTCCAGGATGCCCTGTTCTCTGGCCGCAACCCCAGACTATTCCCTCTGTTGCCGGGAAACCTAGATGCCAAACTGGGATGGTGCTTGCGGTTGCTTGTTGATCAAGATGCCAGGCTGGTGCACATACTCCTTGGAATCAAGCTTTTGCCTGTCTGTGACCACTGTCTCTGCTGTAATACCTGTTACCATCTACATTTTGCTCACTGCTGGTATCACCCAGAACAGTGTTCCAGCCATAAAGGGACATTTGCAGCAATCAGCAGTCATCTCTAGTCCAATCTCTGTCTGCGTCCCACCACCTTTGCAGCATTACCACCTAGTGGCCTCCGTTTGCTTCCAGCTCATCTTGGCACCAGTGCCGCAACTCTGTCTGCAAGGCCACACCTTGGCCCTTTAAGGCCTCAACCCAGCCCTCAAGGCTGCACTTCAGTGTAAAGGTTGCACCTCTGCCCTCAAGGCCACAACTCGGCCCTTAAGGCCTCACCTCAGCACAGTGTCACACCTCAGCACTCAAGGTCGCACCTCGGTCGCATCTTGTCATCAGTGCAGCACCCTGGCTCTCAAAGCCGCACCTCAGCTGTCAAAGCCACAACTCGGCTTCCTAAACCGCCTCCTGCCACCAAAGCTGTACCTTGTCATCTGAACCACCATGAGCTGCATAACATTTTGTGGTCATCAGGTTCACCGTGTAAGCCCCTACTGTTCCGAGTTTAAGACCAGGCGGCCACCTAAGTACCGGTGAGCGTGACCAGTATCTAAGGGAACAGCGGGTGGCTGTTATTGGCAGAAGAATTCACCAGAGTGACTCTAGGGGTCTTACACAGTGATTCCTAGGCGAACATAACAATAAGAGGTAGAGAAATGTATAGATAAGGAGAAACAGAAATGTAAAGCTAGAGACATGTATAGATAGGAACATAGAGAATAGTTTAGATAAGGAGATAGAGAAATGTATAGCTAGAGATATGTATACACAGGGAGAAAGAGAAATGTATAAATAGAGAGATAAAAAAAGTGTAGGTAGAGAAATGTGAAGATAGGGAGCTAGAGAAATGTATAGATAAAGAAATATATAGATAGAGAAAAGTGTAGATAGAGAAATGTTAAGATAAGGTGACAGAGAAATGTAAAGAGAGAAAAGTATATAAAAAGAAAGAAATGTAAAGCTGAAGAGATAAAAAAATGTAAAGACAGAGATTTGTATATAAAGAGAAAGAGACATTTAAAGAGGAAGAGGTAAAAAAAATGCATAGAAAGAGAGTGAGAAATGGAAAGAAATAAAAAAAATAGAGGAATGTATAAAAGAGAAATGTTTAGCAAGGGAGATGGAGAAATGTGTAGAAAGAAAAATGTAGAGATATGGAGATAGAGAAACTTGTAGATAGAGAAATGTTTAAAGAGGGAGATAAAGAAATGTACAGATAGATAAATGTTTAGATAGAGATAGAGAATTATATAGTTAGAAAAAGGTATAGATAGGGTGATAGAGAATAGGTATAGAGAAAGGGGTAGAAAAATGCATAGAAAGAGAGAGCGAGAGAGAGAGAAAAGTGTACATGTATAGCTAGAGAAAAGTTTAGATAGGGAGATAGAGAAATGGATAAATAGATTTTATTTTGGATAGGGAGATAGAGAAATGTATAGTTAGAGAAATGTTTAGATAGGGAGATAGAGAAATATGTAGATAGATACATGTTGAGATAGGGAGTTAGAGATATGTGTATATAGAGAAATGTTTAGATAGAGATAGAGAATTATATAGTTAGAAAAAGGTATAGATAGGGTGATAGAGAATAGGTATAGAGAAAGGGGTAGAAAAATGCATAGAAAGAGAGAGCGAGAGAGAGAGAAAAGTGTACATGTATAGCTAGAGAAAAGTTTAGATAGGGAGATAGAGAAATGGATAAATAGATTTTATTTTAGATAGGGAGATAGAGAAATGCATAGTTAGAGAAATGTTTAGATAGGGAGATAGAGAAATGTGTAGATAGATGAATGATTAGATAGGGAGATAGAGAAATATGTAGATAGATACATGTTGAGATAGGGAGTTAGAGATATGTGTATATAGAGAAATGTTTAAATAGGGAGAAATGTATAATAGACATATGGAAAGAAAGAGAAATGTAAAGCGAGTAATGTATTGAAAGAGATAAATATAAAGATGAAGTGAAAGAGAAATGAATGAAAAAACAGAAATGTAAAGATGAAGAGATTGGGACATGTAAAGATAAAGAAATGTATATAAAGAGAAAAAACTAAATATGAAAAGATAAAGAAATGCATAGAAAGAGATAGAAATGTAAATATGAAGAAATAAAGAAATGCATAGAAAGAGAAATGTAAAGATGAAGAGATAGAGAAATGCACAAAAAAGAGACAGAGAGAGAAATGTAAAGATGAAGAGATAGAGAAATTCATAGAAAGAAAATAAGTGTCACAAGCTGCAGTCGTGGCATGTTACTCTCTCGCGTCCCAGCTACCGCTCCTTTTCCAGGATGCCCTGTTCTCCGGCCGCAACCCCAGACTATTCCCTCTGTTGCCGGGAAACCTAGATGCCAAACTGGGATGGTGCTTGCGGTTGCTTGTTGATCAAGATGCCAGGCTGGTGCACATACTCCTTGGAATCAAGCTTTTGCCTGTCTGTGACCACTGTCTCTGCTGTAATACCTGCTACCATCTACATTTTGCTCACTGCTGGTATCACCCAGAACAGTGTTCCAGCCATAAAGGGACATTTGCAGCAAACAGCAGTCATCTCTAGTCCAATCTCTGTCTGCGTCCCACCGCCTTTGCAGCATTACCACCTAGTGGCCTCCGTTTGCTTCCAGCTCATCTTGGCACCAGTGCCGCAACTCTGTCTGCAAGGCCACACCTTGGCCCTTTAAGGCCTCAACCCAGCCCTCAAGGCCGCACTTCAGTGTAAAGGTTGCACCTCTGCCCTCAAGGCCACAACTCGGCCCTTAAGGCCTCACCTCAGCACAGTGTCACACCTCAGCACTCAAGGTCGCACCTCGGTCGCATCTTGTCATCAGTGCAGCACCCTGGCTCTCAAAGCCGCACCTCAGCTGTCAAAGCCACAACTCGGCTTCCTAAACCGCCTCCTGCCACCAAAGCTGTACCTTGTCATCTGAACCACCATGAGCTGCATAACATTTTGTGGTCATCAGGTTCACCGTGTAAGCCCCTACTGTTCCGAGTTTAAGACCAGGCGGCCACCTAAGTACCGGTGAGCGTGACCAGTATCTAAGGGAACAGCGGGTGGCTGTTATTGGCAGAAGAATTCACCAGAGTGACTCTAGGGGTCTTACACAGTGATTCCTAGGCGAACATAACAATAAGAGGTAGAGAAATGTATAGATAAGGAGAAACAGAAATGTAAAGCTAGAGACATGTATAGATAGGAACATAGAGAATAGTTTAGATAAGGAGATAGAGAAATGTATAGCTAGAGATATGTATACACAGGGAGAAAGAGAAATGTATAAATAGAGAGATAAAAAAAGTGTAGGTAGAGAAATGTGAAGATAGGGAGCTAGAGAAATGTATAGATAAAGAAATATATAGATAGAGAAAAGTGTAGATAGAGAAATGTTAAGATAAGGTGACAGAGAAATGTAAAGAGAGAAAAGTATATAAAAAGAAAGAAATGTAAAGCTGAAGAGATAAAAAAATGTAAAGACAGAGATTTGTATATAAAGAGAAAGAGACATTTAAAGAGGAAGAGGTAAAAAAAATGCATAGAAAGAGAGTGAGAAATGGAAAGAAATAAAAAAAAATAGAGGAATGTATAAAAGAGAAATGTTTAGCAAGGGAGATGGAGAAATGTGTAGAAAGAAAAATGTAGAGATATGGAGATAGAGAAACTTGTAGATAGAGAAATGTTTAAAGAGGGAGATAAAGAAATGTACAGATAGATAATGTTTAGATAGAGATAGAGAATTATATAGTTAGAAAAAGGTATAGATAGGGTGATAGAGAATAGGTATAGAGAAAGGGGTAGAAAAATGCATAGAAAGAGAGAGCGAGAGAGAGAGAAAAGTGTACATGTATAGCTAGAGAAAAGTTTAGATAGGGAGATAGAGAAATGGATAAATAGATTTTATTTTGGATAGGGAGATAGAGAAATGTATAGTTAGAGAAATGTTTAGATAGGGAGATAGAGAAATATGTAGATAGATACATGTTGAGATAGGGAGATAGAGATATGTGTATATAGAGAAATGTTTAAATAGGGAGAAATGTATAATAGATATATGGAAAGAAAGAGAAATGTAAAGCGAGAAATGTATTGAAAGAGATAAATATAAATATGAAGTGAAAGAGAAATGAATGGAAAAACAGAAATGTAAAGATGAAGAGATTGGGACATGTAAAGATAAAGAAATGTATATAAAGAGAAAAAACTAAATATGAAAAGATAAAGAAATGCATAGAAAGAGATAGAAATGTAAATATGAAGAAATAAAGAAATGCATAGAAAGAGAAATGTAAAGATGAAGAGATAGAGAAATGCACAAAAAAGAGACAGAGAGAGAAATGTAAAGATGAAGAGATAGAGAAATTCATAGAAAGAAAATAAGTGTCACAAGCTGCCGTCGTGGCTTGTTACTCTCTCGCGTCCCAGCTACCGCTCCTTTTTCAGGATGCCCTGTTCTCTGGCCGCAACCCCAGACTATTCCCTCTGTTGCCGGGAAACCTAGATGCCAAACTGGGAGGGTGCTTGCGGTTGCTTGTTGATCAAGATGCCAGGCTGGTGCATACTCCTTGGAATCAAGCTTTTGCCTGTCTGTGACCACTGTCTCTGCTGTAATACCTGCTACCATCTACATTTTGCTCACTGCTGGTATCACCCAGAACAGTGTTCCAGCCATAAAGGGACATTTGCAGCAAACAGCAGTCATCTCTAGTCCAATCTCTGTCTGCGTCCCACCGCCTTTGCAGCATTACCACCTAGTGGCCTCCGTTTGCTTCCAGCTCATCTTGGCACCAATGCCGCAACTCTGTCTGCAATGCCACACCTTGGCCCTTTAAGGCCGCAACCCAGCCCTCAAGGCCGCACTTCAGTGTAAGGGTTGCACCTCTGCCCTCAAGGCCACAACTTGGCCCTTAAGGCCTCACCTCAGCACAGTGTCACACCTCAGCACTCAAGGTCGCACCTCGGTCGCATCTTGTCATCAGTGCAGCACCCTGGCTCTCAAAGCCGCACCTCAGCTGTCAAGGCCACAACTCGGCTTCCTAAATCGCCTCCTGCCACCAAAGCTGTACCTTGTCATCTGAACCACCATGAGCTGCATAACATCTTGTGGTCATCAGGTTCACCGTGTAAGCCCCTACTGTTCCGAGCTTAAGACCAGGCGGCCACCTAAGTACCGGTGAGCGTGACCAGCTCTAAGGGAACAGCAGGTGGCTGTTATTGGCAGAAGAATTCATCAGAGTGACTCTAGGGGTCTTACACAGTGATTCCTAGGCGAACATAACAATAAGAGGTAGAGAAATGTATAGATAAGGAGAAACAGAAATGTAAAGCTAGAGACATGTATAGATAGGAACATAGAGAATAGTTTAGATAAGGAGATAGAGAAGTGTATAGCTAGAGATATGTATACACAGGGAGAAAGAGAAATGTATAAATAGAGAGATAAAAAAAAGTGTAGGTAGAGAAATGTGAAGATAGGGAGCTAGAGAAATGTATAGATAAAGAAATATATAGATAGAGAAAAGTGTAGATAGAGAAATGTTAAGATAAGGTGACAGAGAAATGTAAAGAGAGAAAAGTATATAAAAAGAAAGAAATGTAAAGCTCAAGAGATAAAAAAATGTAAAGACAGAGATTTGTATATAAAGAGAAAGAGACATTTAAAGAGGAAGAGGTAAAAAAATGCATAGAAAGAGAGTGAGAAATGGAAAGAAATAAAAAAAAATAGAGGAATGTATAAAAGAGAAATGTTTAGCAAGAGAGATGGAGAAATGTGTAGAAAGAAAAATGTAGAGATATGGAGATAGAGAAACTTGTAGATAGAGAAATGTTTAAAGAGGGAGATAAAGAAATGTACAGATAGATAAATGTTTAGATAGAGAGATAGAGAATTATATAGTTAGAAAAAGGTATAGATAGGGTGATAGAGAATAGGTATAGAGAAAGGGGTAGAAAAATGCATAGAAAGAGAGAGCGAGAGAGAGAGAAAAGTGTACATGTATAGCTAGAGAAAAGTTTAGATAGGGAGATAGAGAAATGGATAAATAGATTTTATTTTAGATAGGGAGATAGAGAAATGCATAGTTAGAGAAATGTTTAGATAGGGAGATAGAGAAATGTGTAGATAGATGAATGATTAGATAGGGAGATAGAGAAATATGTAGATAGATACATGTTGAGATAGGGAGTTAGAGATATGTGTATATAGAGAAATGTTTAAATAGGGAGAAATGTATAATAGATATATGGAAAGAAAGAGAAATGTAAAGCGAGAAATGTATTGAAAGAGATAAATATAAAGATGAAGTGAAAGAGAAATTAATGAAAAAACAGAAATGTAAAGATGAAGAGATTGGGACATGTAAAGATAAAGAAATGTATATAAAGAGAAAAAACTAAATATGAAAAGATAAAGAAATGCATAGAAAGAGATAGAAATGTAAATATGAAGAAATAAAGAAATGCATAGAAAGAGAAATGTAAAGATGAAGAGATAGAGAAATGCACAAAAAAGAGACAGAGAGAGAAATGCAAAGATGAAGAGATAGAGAAATTCATAGAAAGAAAATAAGTGTCACAAGCTGCAGTCGTGGCATGTTACTCTCTCGCGTCCCAGCTACTGCTCCTTTTCCAGGATGCCCTGTTCTCTGGCCGCAACCCCAGACTATTCCCTCTGTTGCCGGGAAACCTAGATGCCAAACTGGGATGGTGCTTGCGGTTGCTTGTTGATCAAGATGCCAGGCTGGTGCACATACTCCTTGGAATCAAGCTTTTGCCTGTCTGTGACCACTGTCTCTGCTGTAATACCTGCTACCATCTACATTTTGCTCACTGCTGGTATCACCCAGAACAGTGTTCCAGCCATAAAGGGACATTTGCAGCAAACAGCAGTCATCTCTAGTCCAATCTCTGTCTGCGTCCCACCGCCTTTGCAGCATTACCACCTAGTGGCCTCCGTTTGCTTCCAGCTCATCTTGGCACCAGTGCCGCAACTCTGTCTGCAAGGCCACACCTTGGCCCTTTAAGGCCTCAACCCAGCCCTCAAGGCCGCACTTCAGTGTAAAGGTTGCACCTCTGCCCTCAAGGCCACAACTCGGCCCTTAAGGCCTCACCTCAGCACAGTGTCACACCTCAGCACTCAAGGTCGCACCTCGGTCGCATCTTGTCATCAGTGCAGCACCCTGGCTCTCAAAGCCGCACCTCAGCTGTCAAAGCCACAACTCAGCTTCCTAAACCGCCTCCTGCCACCAAAGCTGTACCTTGTCATCTGAACCACCATGAGCTGCATAACATTTTGTGGTCATCAGGTTCACCGTGTAAGCCCCTACTGTTCCGAGTTTAAGACCAGGCGGCCACCTAAGTACCGGTGAGCGTGACCAGTATCTAAGGGAACAGCGGGTGGCTGTTATTGGCAGAAGAATTCACCAGAGTGACTCTAGGGGTCTTACACAGTGATTCCTAGGCGAACATAACAATAAGAGGTAGAGAAATGTATAGATAAGGAGAAACAGAAATGTAAAGCTAGAGACATGTATAGATAGGAACATAGAGAATAGTTTAGATAAGGAGATAGAGAAATGTATAGCTAGAGATATGTATACACAGGGAGAAAGAGAAATGTATAAATAGAGAGATAAAAAAAGTGTAGGTAGAGAAATGTGAAGATAGGGAGCTAGAGAAATGTATAGATAAAGAAATATATAGATAGAGAAAAGTGTAGATAGAGAAATGTTAAGATAAGGTGACAGAGAAATGTAAAGAGAGAAAAGTATATAAAAAGAAAGAAATGTAAAGCTGAAGAGATAAAAAAATGTAAAGACAGAGATTTGTATATAAAGAGAAAGAGACATTTAAAGAGGAAGAGGTAAAAAAAATGCATAGAAAGAGAGTGAGAAATGGAAAGAAATAAAAAAAAATAGAGGAATGTATAAAAGAGAAATGTTTAGCAAGGGAGATGGAGAAATGTGTAGAAAGAAAAATGTAGAGATATGGAGATAGAGAAACTTGTAGATAGAGAAATGTTTAAAGAGGGAGATAAAGAAATGTACAGATAGATAATGTTTAGATAGAGATAGAGAATTATATAGTTAGAAAAAGGTATAGATAGGGTGATAGAGAATAGGTATAGAGAAAGGGGTAGAAAAATGCATAGAAAGAGAGAGCGAGAGAGAGAGAAAAGTGTACATGTATAGCTAGAGAAAAGTTTAGATAGGGAGATAGAGAAATGGATAAATAGATTTTATTTTGGATAGGGAGATAGAGAAATGTATAGTTAGAGAAATGTTTAGATAGGGAGATAGAGAAATATGTAGATAGATACATGTTGAGATAGGGAGATAGAGATATGTGTATATAGAGAAATGTTTAAATAGGGAGAAATGTATAATAGATATATGGAAAGAAAGAGAAATGTAAAGCGAGAAATGTATTGAAAGAGATAAATATAAATATGAAGTGAAAGAGAAATGAATGGAAAAACAGAAATGTAAAGATGAAGAGATTGGGACATGTAAAGATAAAGAAATGTATATAAAGAGAAAAAACTAAATATGAAAAGATAAAGAAATGCATAGAAAGAGATAGAAATGTAAATATGAAGAAATAAAGAAATGCATAGAAAGAGAAATGTAAAGATGAAGAGATAGAGAAATGCACAAAAAAGAGACAGAGAGAGAAATGTAAAGATGAAGAGATAGAGAAATTCATAGAAAGAAAATAAGTGTCACAAGCTGCCGTCGTGGCTTGTTACTCTCTCGCGTCCCAGCTACCGCTCCTTTTTCAGGATGCCCTGTTCTCTGGCCGCAACCCCAGACTATTCCCTCTGTTGCCGGGAAACCTAGATGCCAAACTGGGAGGGTGCTTGCGGTTGCTTGTTGATCAAGATGCCAGGCTGGTGCATACTCCTTGGAATCAAGCTTTTGCCTGTCTGTGACCACTGTCTCTGCTGTAATACCTGCTACCATCTACATTTTGCTCACTGCTGGTATCACCCAGAACAGTGTTCCAGCCATAAAGGGACATTTGCAGCAAACAGCAGTCATCTCTAGTCCAATCTCTGTCTGCGTCCCACCGCCTTTGCAGCATTACCACCTAGTGGCCTCCGTTTGCTTCCAGCTCATCTTGGCACCAATGCCGCAACTCTGTCTGCAATGCCACACCTTGGCCCTTTAAGGCCGCAACCCAGCCCTCAAGGCCGCACTTCAGTGTAAGGGTTGCACCTCTGCCCTCAAGGCCACAACTTGGCCCTTAAGGCCTCACCTCAGCACAGTGTCACACCTCAGCACTCAAGGTCGCACCTCGGTCGCATCTTGTCATCAGTGCAGCACCCTGGCTCTCAAAGCCGCACCTCAGCTGTCAAGGCCACAACTCGGCTTCCTAAATCGCCTCCTGCCACCAAAGCTGTACCTTGTCATCTGAACCACCATGAGCTGCATAACATCTTGTGGTCATCAGGTTCACCGTGTAAGCCCCTACTGTTCCGAGCTTAAGACCAGGCGGCCACCTAAGTACCGGTGAGCGTGACCAGCTCTAAGGGAACAGCAGGTGGCTGTTATTGGCAGAAGAATTCATCAGAGTGACTCTAGGGGTCTTACACAGTGATTCCTAGGCGAACATAACAATAAGAGGTAGAGAAATGTATAGATAAGGAGAAACAGAAATGTAAAGCTAGAGACATGTATAGATAGGAACATAGAGAATAGTTTAGATAAGGAGATAGAGAAGTGTATAGCTAGAGATATGTATACACAGGGAGAAAGAGAAATGTATAAATAGAGAGATAAAAAAAAGTGTAGGTAGAGAAATGTGAAGATAGGGAGCTAGAGAAATGTATAGATAAAGAAATATATAGATAGAGAAAAGTGTAGATAGAGAAATGTTAAGATAAGGTGACAGAGAAATGTAAAGAGAGAAAAGTATATAAAAAGAAAGAAATGTAAAGCTCAAGAGATAAAAAAATGTAAAGACAGAGATTTGTATATAAAGAGAAAGAGACATTTAAAGAGGAAGAGGTAAAAAAATGCATAGAAAGAGAGTGAGAAATGGAAAGAAATAAAAAAAAATAGAGGAATGTATAAAAGAGAAATGTTTAGCAAGAGAGATGGAGAAATGTGTAGAAAGAAAAATGTAGAGATATGGAGATAGAGAAACTTGTAGATAGAGAAATGTTTAAAGAGGGAGATAAAGAAATGTACAGATAGATAAATGTTTAGATAGAGAGATAGAGAATTATATAGTTAGAAAAAGGTATAGATAGGGTGATAGAGAATAGGTATAGAGAAAGGGGTAGAAAAATGCATAGAAAGAGAGAGCGAGAGAGAGAGAAAAGTGTACATGTATAGCTAGAGAAAAGTTTAGATAGGGAGATAGAGAAATGGATAAATAGATTTTATTTTAGATAGGGAGATAGAGAAATGCATAGTTAGAGAAATGTTTAGATAGGGAGATAGAGAAATGTGTAGATAGATGAATGATTAGATAGGGAGATAGAGAAATATGTAGATAGATACATGTTGAGATAGGGAGTTAGAGATATGTGTATATAGAGAAATGTTTAAATAGGGAGAAATGTATAATAGATATATGGAAAGAAAGAGAAATGTAAAGCGAGAAATGTATTGAAAGAGATAAATATAAAGATGAAGTGAAAGAGAAATGAATGAAAAAACAGAAATGTAAAGATGAAGAGATTGGGACATGTAAAGATAAAGAAATGTATATAAAGAGAAAAAACTAAATATGAAAAGATAAAGAAATGCATAGAAAGAGATAGAAATGTAAATATGAAGAAATAAAGAAATGCATAGAAAGAGAAATGTAAAGATGAAGAGATAGAGAAATGCACAAAAAAGAGACAGAGAGAGAAATGCAAAGATGAAGAGATAGAGAAATTCATAGAAAGAAAATAAGTGTCACAAGCTGCAGTCGTGGCATGTTACTCTCTCGCGTCCCAGCTACTGCTCCTTTTCCAGGATGCCCTGTTCTCTGGCCGCAACCCCAGACTATTCCCTCTGTTGCCGGGAAACCTAGATGCCAAACTGGGATGGTGCTTGCGGTTGCTTGTTGATCAAGATGCCAGGCTGGTGCACATACTCCTTGGAATCAAGCTTTTGCCTGTCTGTGACCACTGTCTCTGCTGTAATACCTGCTACCATCTACATTTTGCTCACTGCTGGTATCACCCAGAACAGTGTTCCAGCCATAAAGGGACATTTGCAGCAAACAGCAGTCATCTCTAGTCCAATCTCTGTCTGCGTCCCACCGCCTTTGCAGCATTACCACCTAGTGGCCTCCGTTTGCTTCCAGCTCATCTTGGCACCAGTGCCGCAACTCTGTCTGCAAGGCCACACCTTGGCCCTTTAAGGCCTCAACCCAGCCCTCAAGGCCGCACTTCAGTGTAAAGGTTGCACCTCTGCCCTCAAGGCCACAACTCGGCCCTTAAGGCCTCACCTCAGCACAGTGTCACACCTCAGCACTCAAGGTCGCACCTCGGTCGCATCTTGTCATCAGTGCAGCACCCTGGCTCTCAAAGCCGCACCTCAGCTGTCAAAGCCACAACTCGGCTTCCTAAACCGCCTCCTGCCACCAAAGCTGTACCTTGTCATCTGAACCACCATGAGCTGCATAACATTTTGTGGTCATCAGGTTCACCGTGTAAGCCCCTACTGTTCCGAGTTTAAGACCAGGCGGCCACCTAAGTACCGGTGAGCATGACCAGTATCTAAGGGAACAGCGGGTGGCTGTTATTGGCAGAAGAATTCACCAGAGTGACTCTAGGGGTCTTACACAGTGATTCCTAGGCGAACATAACAATAAGAGGTAGAGAAATGTATAGATAAGGAGAAACAGAAATGTAAAGCTAGAGACATGTATAGATAGGAACATAGAGAATAGTTTAGATAAGGAGATAGAGAAATGTATAGCTAGAGATATGTATACACAGGGAGAAAGAGAAATGTATAAATAGAGAGATAAAAAAAGTTTAGGTAGAGAAATGTGAAGATAGGGAGCTAGAGAAATGTATAGATAAAGAAATATATAGATAGAGAAAAGTGTAGATAGAGAAATGTTAAGATAAGGTGACAGAGAAATGTAAAGAGAGAAAAGTATATAAAAAGAAAGAAATGTAAAGCTGAAGAGATAAAAAAATGTAAAGACAGAGATTTGTATATAAAGAGAAAGAGACATTTAAAGAGGAAGAGGTAAAAAAAATGCATAGAAAGAGAGTGAGAAATGGAAAGAAATAAAAAAAAATAGAGGAATGTATAAAAGAGAAATGTTTAGCAAGGGAGATGGAGAAATGTGTAGAAAGAAAAATGTAGAGATATGGAGATAGAGAAACTTGTAGATAGAGAAATGTTTAAAGAGGGAGATAAAGAAATGTACAGATAGATAAATGTTTAGATAGAGATAGAGAATTATATAGTTAGAAAAAGGTATAGATAGGGTGATAGAGAATAGGTATAGAGAAAGGGGTAGAAAAATGCATAGAAAGAGAGAGCGAGAGAGAGAGAAAAGTGTACATGTATAGCTAGAGAAAAGTTTAGATAGGGAGATAGAGAAATGGATAAATAGATTTTATTTTGGATAGGGAGATAGAGAAATGTATAGTTAGAGAAATGTTTAGATAGGGAGATAGAGAAATATGTAGATAGATACATGTTGAGATAGGGAGATAGAGATATGTGTATATAGAGAAATGTTTAAATAGGGAGAAATGTATAATAGATATATGGAAAGAAAGAGAAATGTAAAGCGAGAAATGTATTGAAAGAGATAAATATAAATATGAAGTGAAAGAGAAATGAATGGAAAAACAGAAATGTAAAGATGAAGAGATTGGGACATGTAAAGATAAAGAAATGTATATAAAGAGAAAAAACTAAATATGAGAAGATAAAGAAATGCATAGAAAGAGATAGAAATGTAAATATGAAGAAATAAAGAAATGCATAGAAAGAGAAATGTAAAGATGAAGAGATAGAGAAATGCACAAAAAAGAGACAGAGAGAGAAATGTAAAGATGAAGAGATAGAGAAATTCATAGAAAGAAAATAAGTGTCACAAGCTGCCGTCTTGGCTTGTTACTCTCTCGCGTCCCAGCTACCGCTCCTTTTTCAGGATGCCCTGTTCTCTGGCCGCAACCCCAGACTATTCCCTCTGTTGCCGGGAAACCTAGATGCCAAACTGGGAGGGTGCTTGCGGTTGCTTGTTGATCAAGATGCCAGGCTGGTGCATACTCCTTGGAATCAAGCTTTTGCCTGTCTGTGACCACTGTCTCTGCTGTAATACCTGCTACCATCTACATTTTGCTCACTGCTGGTATCACCCAGAACAGTGTTCCAGCCATAAAGGGACATTTGCAGCAAACAGCAGTCATCTCTAGTCCAATCTCTGTCTGCGTCCCACCGCCTTTGCAGCATTACCACCTAGTGGCCTCCGTTTGCTTCCAGCTCATCTTGGCACCAATGCCGCAACTCTGTCTGCAATGCCACACCTTGGCCCTTTAAGGCCGCAACCCAGCCCTCAAGGCCGCACTTCAGTGTAAGGGTTGCACCTCTGCCCTCAAGGCCACAACTTGGCCCTTAAGGCCTCACCTCAGCACAGTGTCACACCTCAGCACTCAAGGTCGCACCTCGGTCGCATCTTGTCATCAGTGCAGCACCCTGGCTCTCAAAGCAGCACCTCAGCTGTCAAGGCCACAACTCGGCTTCCTAAATCGCCTCCTGCCACCAAAGCTGTACCTTGTCATCTGAACCACCATGAGCTGCATAACATCTTGTGGTCATCAGGTTCACCGTGTAAGCCCCTACTGTTCCGAGCTTAAGACCAGGCGGCCACCTAAGTACCGGTGAGCATGACCAGCTCTAAGGGAACAGCAGGTGGCTGTTATTGGCAGAAGAATTCATCAGAGTGACTCTAGGGGTCTTACACAGTGATTCCTAGGCGAACATAACAATAAGAGGTAGAGAAATGTATAGATAAGGAGAAACAGAAATGTAAAGCTAGAGACATGTATAGATAGGAACATAGAGAATAGTTTAGATAAGGAGATAGAGAAGTGTATAGCTAGAGATATGTATACACAGGGAGAAAGAGAAATGTATAAATAGAGAGATAAAAAAAAGTGTAGGTAGAGAAATGTGAAGATAGGGAGCTAGAGAAATGTATAGATAAAGAAATATATAGATAGAGAAAAGTGTAGATAGAGAAATGTTAAGATAAGGTGACAGAGAAATGTAAAGAGAGAAAAGTATATAAAAAGAAAGAAATGTAAAGCTCAAGAGATAAAAAAATGTAAAGACAGAGATTTGTATATAAAGAGAAAGAGACATTTAAAGAGGAAGAGGTAAAAAAATGCATAGAAAGAGAGTGAGAAATGGAAAGAAATAAAAAAAAATAGAGGAATGTATAAAAGAGAAATGTTTAGCAAGAGAGATGGAGAAATGTGTAGAAAGAAAAATGTAGAGATATGGAGATAGAGAAACTTGTAGATAGAGAAATGTTTAAAGAGGGAGATAAAGAAATGTACAGATAGATAAATGTTTAGATAGAGAGATAGAGAATTATATAGTTAGAAAAAGGTATAGATAGGGTGATAGAGAATAGGTATAGAGAAAGGGGTAGAAAAATGCATAGAAAGAGAGAGCGAGAGAGAGAGAAAAGTGTACATGTATAGCTAGAGAAAAGTTTAGATAGGGAGATAGAGAAATGGATAAATAGATTTTATTTTAGATAGGGAGATAGAGAAATGCATAGTTAGAGAAATGTTTAGATAGGGAGATAGAGAAATGTGTAGATAGATGAATGATTAGATAGGGAGATAGAGAAATATGTAGATAGATACATGTTGAGATAGGGAGTTAGAGATATGTGTATATAGAGAAATGTTTAAATAGGGAGAAATGTATAATAGATATATGGAAAGAAAGAGAAATGTAAAGCGAGAAATGTATTGAAAGAGATAAATATAAAGATGAAGTGAAAGAGAAATGAATGAAAAAACAGAAATGTAAAGATGAAGAGATTGGGACATGTAAAGATAAAGAAATGTATATAAAGAGAAAAAACTAAATATGAAAAGATAAAGAAATGCATAGAAAGAGATAGAAATGTAAATATGAAGAAATAAAGAAATGCATAGAAAGAGAAATGTAAAGATGAAGAGATAGAGAAATGCACAAAAAAGAGACAGAGAGAGAAATGTAAAGATGAAGAGATAGAGAAATTCATAGAAAGAAAATAAGTGTCACAAGCTGCAGTCGTGGCATGTTACTCTCTCGCGTCCCAGCTACCGCTCCTTTTCCAGGATGCCCTGTTCTCTGGCCGCAACCCCAGACTATTCCCTCTGTTGCCGGGAAACCTAGATGCCAAACTGGGATGGTGCTTGCGGTTGCTTGTTGATCAAGATGCCAGGCTGGTGCACATACTCCTTGGAATCAAGCTTTTGCCTGTCTGTGACCACTGTCTCTGCTGTAATACCTGCTACCATCTACATTTTGCTCACTGCTGGTATCACCCAGAACAGTGTTCCAGCCATAAAGGGACATTTGCAGCAAACAGCAGTCATCTCTAGTCCAATCTCTGTCTGCATCCCACCGCCTTTGCAGCATTACCACCTAGTGGCCTCCGTTTGCTTCCAGCTCATCTTGGCACCAGTGCCGCAACTCTGTCTGCAAGGCCACACCTTGGCCCTTTAAGGCCTCAACCCAGCCCTCAAGGCTGCACTTCAGTGTAAAGGTTGCACCTCTGCCCTCAAGGCCACAACTCGGCCCTTAAGGCCTCACCTCAGCACAGTGTCACACCTCAGCACTCAAGGTCGCACCTCGGTCGCATCTTGTCATCAGTGCAGCACCCTGGCTCTCAAAGCCGCACCTCAGCTGTCAAAGCCACAACTCGGCTTCCTAAACCGCCTCCTGCCACCAAAGCTGTACCTTGTCATCTGAACCACCATGAGCTGCATAACATTTTGTGGTCATCAGGTTCACCGTGTAAGCCCCTACTGTTCCGAGTTTAAGACCAGGCGGCCACCTAAGTACCGGTGAGCGTGACCAGTATCTAAGGGAACAGCGGGTGGCTGTTATTGGCAGAAGAATTCACCAGAGTGACTCTAGGGGTCTTACACAGTGATTCCTAGGCGAACATAACAATAAGAGGTAGAGAAATGTATAGATAAGGAGAAACAGAAATGTAAAGCTAGAGACATGTATAGATAGGAACATAGAGAATAGTTTAGATAAGGAGATAGAGAAATGTATAGCTAGAGATATGTATACACAGGGAGAAAGAGAAATGTATAAATAGAGAGATAAAAAAAGTGTAGGTAGAGAAATGTGAAGATAGGGAGCTAGAGAAATGTATAGATAAAGAAATATATAGATAGAGAAAAGTGTAGATAGAGAAATGTTAAGATAAGGTGACAGAGAAATGTAAAGAGAGAAAAGTATATAAAAAGAAAGAAATGTAAAGCTGAAGAGATAAAAAAATGTAAAGACAGAGATTTGTATATAAAGAGAAAGAGACATTTAAAGAGGAAGAGGTAAAAAAATGCATAGAAAGAGAGTGAGAAATGGAAAGAAATAAAAAAAATAGAGGAATGTATAAAAGAGAAATGTTTAGCAAGGGAGATGGAGAAATGTGTAGAAAGAAAAATGTAGAGATATGGAGATAGAGAAACTTGTAGATAGAAAAATGTTTAAAGAGGGAGATAAAGAAATGTACAGATAGATAAATGTTTAGATAGAGATAGAGAATTATATAGTTAGAAAAAGGTATAGATAGGGTGATAGAGAATAGGTATAGAGAAAGGGGTAGAAAAATGCATAGAAAGAGAGAGCGAGAGAGAGAGAGAAAAGTGTACATGTATAGCTAGAGAAAAGTTTAGATAGGGAGATAGAGAAATGGATAAATAGATTTTATTTTGGATAGGGAGATAGAGAAATGTATAGTTAGAGAAATGTTTAGATAGGGAGATAGAGAAATGTGTAGATAGATGAATGTTTAGATAGGGAGATAGAGAAATATGTAGATAGATACATGTTGAGATAGGGAGATAGAGATATGTGTATATAGAGAAATGTTTAAATAGGTAGAAATGTATAATAGATATATGGAAAGATAGAGAAATGTAAAGTGAGAAATGTATTGAAAGAGATAAATATAAAGATGAAGTGAAAGAGAAATGAATAGAAAAACAGAAATGTAAAGATGAAGAGATTGGGACATGTAAAGATAAAGAAATGTATATAAAGAGAAAAAACTAAATATGAAAAGATAAAGAAATGCATAGAAAGAGATAGAAATGTAAATATGAAGAAATAAAGAAATGCATAGAAAGAGAAATGTAAAGATGAAGAGATAGAGAAATGCACAAAAGAGAGACAGAGAGAGAAATGTAAAGATGAAGAGATAGAGAAATTCATAGAAAGAAAATAAGTGTCACAAGCTGCCGTCGTGGCTTGTTACTCTCTCGCGTCCCAGCTACCGCTCCTTTTCCAGGACGCCCTGTTCTCCGGCCGCAACCCCAGACTATTCCCTCTGTTGCCGGGAAACCTAGATGCCAAACTGGGATGGTGCTTGCGGTTGCTTGTTGATCAAGACGCCAGGTTGGTGCACATACTCCTTGGAATCAAGCTTTTGCCTGTCTGTGACCACTGTCTCTGCTGTAATACCTGCTACCATCTACATTTTGCTCACTGCTGGTATATAACCCAGAACAGTGTTCCAGCCATAAAGGGACATTTGCAGCAAACTGCAGTCATCTCTAGTCCAATCTCTGTCTGCGGCCCGCCGCCTTTGCAGCATTACCACCTAGTGGCCTCCGTTTGCTTCCAGCTCATCTTGGCACCAGTGCCGCAACTCTGTCTGCAAGGCCACACCTTGGCCCTTTAAGGCCACAACCCAGCCCTCAAGGCCACACTTCAGTGTACGGGTTGCACCTCTGCCCTCAAGGCCACAACTCGGCCCTTAAGGCCTCACCTCAGCACAGTGTCACACCTCAGCACTCAAGGTCGCACCTCGGTCACATCTTGTCATCAGTGCAGCACCCTGGCTCTCAAAGCCGCTCCTCAGCTGTCAAAGCCACAACTCGGCATCCTAAACCGCCTCCTGCCACCAAAGCTGTACCTTGTCTGCTGAACCACCATGAGCTGCATAACATTTTGTGGTCATCAGGTTCACCGTGTAAGCCCCTACTGTTCCGAGTTTAAGACCAGGCGGCCACCTAAGTACCGGTGAGCGTGACCAGCTCTAAGGGAACAGCGGGTGGCTGTTATTGGCAGAAGAATTCACCAGAGTGACTCTAGGGGTCTTACACAGTGATTCCTAGGCGAACATAACAATAAGAGGTAGAGAAATGTATAGATAAGGAGAAACAGAAATGTAAAGCTAGAGACATGTATAGATAGGAACATAGAGAATAGTTTAGATAAGGAGATAGAGAAATGTATAGCTAGAGATATGTATACACAGGGAGAAAGAGAAATGTATAAATAGAGAGATAAAAAAAAGTGTAGGTAGAGAAATGTGAAGATAGGGAGCTAGAGAAATGTATAGATAAAGAAATATATAGATAGAGAAAAGTGTAGATAGAGAAATGTTAAGATAAGGTGACAGAGAAATGTAAAGAGAGAAAAGTATATAAAAAGAAAGAAATGTAAAGCTGAAGAGATAAAAAAATGTAAAGACAGAGATTTGTATATAAAGAGAAAGAGACATTTAAAGAGGAAGAGGTAAAAAAAATGCATAGAAAGAGAGTGAGAAATGGAAAGAAATAAAAAAAAATAGAGGAATGTATAAAAGAGAAATGTTTAGCAAGGGAGATGGAGAAATGTGTAGAAAGAAAAATGTAGAGATATGGAGATAGAGAAACTTGTAGATAGAGAAATGTTTAAAGAGGGAGATAAAGAAATGTACAGATAGATAAATGTTTAGATAGAGATAGAGAATTATATAGTTAGAAAAAGGTATAGATAGGGTGATAGAGAATAGGTATAGAGAAAGGGGTAGAAAAATGCATAGAAAGAGAGAGCGAGAGAGAGAGAAAAGTGTACATGTATAGCTAGAGAAAAGTTTAGATAGGGAGATAGAGAAATGGATAAATAGATTTTATTTTGGATAGGGAGATAGAGAAATGTATAGTTAGAGAAATGTTTAGATAGGGAGATAGAGAAATATGTAGATAGATACATGTTGAGATAGGGAGATAGAGATATGTGTATATAGAGAAATGTTTAAATAGGGAGAAATGTATAATAGATATATGGAAAGAAAGAGAAATGTAAAGCGAGAAATGTATTGAAAGAGATAAATATAAATATGAAGTGAAAGAGAAATGAATGGAAAAACAGAAATGTAAAGATGAAGAGATTGGGACATGTAAATATAAAGAAATGTATATAAAGAGAAAAAACTAAATATGAAAAGATAAAGAAATGCATAGAAAGAGATAGAAATGTAAATATGAAGAAATAAAGAAATGCATAGAAAGAGAAATGTAAAGATGAAGAGATAGAGAAATGCACAAAAAAGAGACAGAGAGAGAAATGTAAAGATGAAGAGATAGAGAAATTCATAGAAAATAAATAAGTGTCACAAGCTGCCGTCGTGGCTTGTTACTCTCTCGCGTCCCAGCTACCGCTCCTTTTCCAAGACGCCCTGTTCTCCGGCCGCAACCCCAGACTATTCCCTCTGTTGCCGGGAAACCAAGATGCCAAACTGGGATGGTGCTTGCGGTTGCTTGTTGATCAAGATGCCAGGCTGGTGCACATACTCCTTGGAATCAAGCTTTTGCCTGTCTGTGACCACTGTCTCTGCTGTAATACCTGCTACCATCTACATTTTGCTCACTGCTGGTATCACCCAGAACAGTGTTCCAGCCATAAAGGGACATTTGCAGCAAACAGCAGTCATCTCTAGTCCAATCTCTGTCTGCGTCCCACCGCCTTTGCAGCATTACCACCTAGTGGCCTCCGTTTGCTTCCAGCTCATCTTGGCACCAATGCCGCAACTCTGTCTGCAATGCCACACCTTGGCCCTTTAAGGCCGCAACCCAGCCCTCAAGGCCGCACTTCAGTGTAAGGGTTGCACCTCTGCCCTCAAGGCCACAACTTGGCCCTTAAGGCCTCACCTCAGCACAGTGTCACACCTCAGCACTCAAGGTCGCACCTCGGTCGCATCTTGTCATCAGTGCAGCACCCTGGCTCTCAAAGCCGCACCTCAGCTGTCAAGGCCACAACTTGGCTTCCTAAATCGCCTCCTGCCACCAAAGCTGTACCTTGTCATCTGAACCACCGTGAGCTGCATAACATCTTGTGGTCATCAGGTTCACCGTGTAAGCCCCTACTGTTCCGAGCTTAAGACCAGGCGGCCACCTAAGTACCGGTGAGCGTGACCAGCTCTAAGGGAACAGCGGGTGGCTGTTATTGGCAGAAGAATTCACCAGAGTGACTCTAGGGGTCTTACACAGTGATTCCTAGGCGAACGTAACAATAAGAGGTAGAGAAATGTATAGATAAGGAGAAACAGAAATGTAAAGCTAGAGACATGTATAGATAGGAACATAGAGAATAGTTTAGATAAGGAGATAGAGAAGTGTATAGCTAGAGATATGTATACACAGGGAGAAAGAGAAATGTATAAATAGAGAGATAAAAAAAAGTGTAGGTAGAGAAATGTGAAGATAGGGAGCTAGAGAAATGTATAGATAAAGAAATATATAGATAGAGAAAAGTGTAGATAGAGAAATGTTAAGATAAGGTGACAGAGAAATGTAAAGAGAGAAAAGTATATAAAAAGAAAGAAATGTAAAGCTCAAGAGATAAAAAAATGTAAAGACAGAGATTTGTATATAAAGAGAAAGAGACATTTAAAGAGGAAGAGGTAAAAAAATGCATAGAAAGAGAGTGAGAAATGGAAAGAAATAAAAAAAAATAGAGGAATGTATAAAAGAGAAATGTTTAGCAAGAGAGATGGAGAAATGTGTAGAAAGAAAAATGTAGAGATATGGAGATAGAGAAACTTGTAGATAGAGAAATGTTTAAAGAGGGAGATAAAGAAATGTACAGATAGATAAATGTTTAGATAGAGAGATAGAGAATTATATAGTTAGAAAAAGGTATAGATAGGGTGATAGAGAATAGGTATAGAGAAAGGGGTCGAAAAATGCATAGAAAGAGAGAGCGAGAGAGAGAGAAAAGTGTACATGTATAGCTAGAGAAAAGTTTAGATAGGGAGATAGAGAAATGGATAAATAGATTTTATTTTAGATAGGGAGATAGAGAAATGTATAGTTAGAGAAATGTTTAGATAGGGAGATAGAGAAATGTGTAGATAGATGAATGATTAGATAGGGAGATAGAGAAATATGTAGATAGATACATGTTGAGATAGGGAGTTAGAGATATGTGTATATAGAGAAATGTTTAAATAGGGAGAAATGTATAATAGATATATGGAAAGAAAGAGAAATGTAAAGCGAGAAATGTATTGAAAGAGATAAATATAAAGATGAAGTGAAAGAGAAATGAATGAAAAAACAGAAATGTAAAGATGAAGAGATTGGGACATGTAAAGATAAAGAAATGTATATAAAGAGAAAAAAATAAATATGAAAAGATAAAGAAATGCATAGAAAGAGATAGAAATGTAAATATGAAGAAATAAAGAAATGCATAGAAAGAGAAATGTAAAGATGAAGAGATAGAGAAATGCACAAAAAAGAGACAGAGAGAGAAATGTAAAGATGAAGAGATAGAGAAATTCATATTAAGAAAATAAGTGTCACAAGCTGCCGTCGTGGCATGTTACTCTCTCGCGTCCCAGCTACCGCTCCTTTTCCAGGATGCCCTGTTCTCTGGCCGCAACCCCAGACTATTCCCTCTGTTGCCGGGAAACCTAGATGCCAAACTGGGATGGTGCTTGCGGTTGCTTGTTGATCAAGATGCCAGGCTGGTGCACATACTCCTTGGAATCAAGCTTTTGCCTGTCTGTGACCACTGTCTCTGCTGTAATACCTGCTACCATCTACATTTTGCTCACTGCTGGTATCACCCAGAACAGTGTTCCTGCCATAAAGGGACATTTGCAGCAAACAGCAGTCATCTCTAGTCCAATCTCTGTCTGCGTCCCACCGCCTTTGCAGCATTACCACCTAGTGGCCTCCGTTTGCTTCCAGCTCATCTTGGCACCAGTGCCGCAACTCTGTCTGCAAGGCCACACCTTGGCCCTTTAAGGCCTCAACCCAGCCCTCAAGGCCGCACTTCAGTGTAAAGGTTGCACCTCTGCCCTCAAGGCCACAACTCGGCCCTTAAGGCCTCACCTCAGCACAGTGTCACACCTCAGCACTCAAGGTCGCACCTCGGTCGCATCTTGTCATCAGTGCAGCACCCTGGCTCTCAAAGCCGCACCTCAGCTGTCAAAGCCACAACTCGGCTTCCTAAACCGCCTCCTGCCACCAAAGCTGTACCTTGTCATCTGAACCACCATGAGCTGCATAACATCTTGTGGTCTTCAGGTTCACCGTGTAAGCTCCTACTGTTCCGAGCTTAAGACCAGGCGGCCACCTAAGTACCGGTGAGCGTGACCAGCTCTAAGGGAACAGCGGGTGGCTGTTATTGGCAGAAGAATTCACCAGAGTGACTCTAGGGGTCTTACACAGTGATTCCTAGGCGAACATAACAATAAGAGGTAGAGAAATGTATAGATAAGGAGAAACAGAAATGTAAAGCTAGAGACATGTATAGATAGGAACATAGAGAATAGTTTAGATAAGGAGATAGAGAAGTGTATAGCTAGAGATATGTATACACAGGGAGAAAGAGAAATGTATAAATAGAGAGATAAAAAAAGTGTAGGTAGAGAAATGTGAAGATAGGGAGCTAGAGAAATGTATAGATAAAGAAATATATAGATAGAGAAAAGTGTAGATAGAGAAATGTTAAGATAAGGTGACAGAGAAATGTAAAGAGAGAAAAGTATATAAAAAGAAAGAAATGTAAAGCTGAAGAGATAAAAAAATGTAAAGACAGAGATTTGTATATAAAGAGAAAGAGACATTTAAAGAGGAAGAGGTAAAAAAAATGCATAGAAAGAGAGTGAGAAATGGAAAAGAATAAAAAAAAATAGAGGAATGTATAAAAGAGAAATGTTTAGCAAGGGAGATGGAGAAATGTGTAGAAAGAAAAATGTAGAGATATGGAGATAGAGAAACTTGTAGATAGAGAAATGTTTAAAGAGGGAGATAAAGAAATGTACAGATAGATAAATGTTTAGATAGAGATAGAGAATTATATAGTTAGAAAAAGGTATAGATAGGGTGATAGAGAATAGGTATAGAGAAAGGGGTAGAAAAATGCATAGAAAGAGAGAGCGAGAGAGAGAGAGAAAAGTGTACATGTATAGCTAGAGAAAAGTTTAGATAGGGAGATAGAGAAATGGATAAATAGATTTTATTTTGGATAGGGAGATAGAGAAATGTATAGTTAGAGAAATCTTTAGATAGGGAGATAGAGAAATGTGTAGATAGATGAATGTTTAGATAGGGAGATAGAGAAATATGTAGATAGATACATGTTGAGATAGGGAGATAGAGATATGTGTATATAGAGAAATGTTTAAATAGGGAGAAATGTATAATAGATATATGGAAAGAGAAATGTAAAGCGAGAAATGTATTGAAAGAGATAAATATAAATATGAAGTGAAAGAGAAATGAAAGGAAAAACAGAAATGTAAAGATGAAGAGATTGGGACATGTAAAGATAAAGAAATGTATATAAAGAGAAAAAACTAAATATGAAAAGATAAAGAAATGCATAGAAAGAGATAGAAATGTAAATATGAAGAAATAAAGAAATGCATAGAAAGAGAAATGTAAAGATGAAGAGATAGAGAAATGCACAAAAAAGAGACAGAGAGAGAAATGTAAAGATGAAGAGATAGAGAAATTCATAGAAAATAAATAAGTGTCACAAGCTGCCGTCGTGGCTTGTTACTCTCTCGCGTCCCAGCTACCGCTCCTTTTCCAGGACGCCCTGTTCTCCGGCCGCAACCCCAGACTATTCCCTCTGTTGCCGGGAAACGAAGATGCCAAACTGGGATGGTGCTTGCGGTTGCTTGTTGATCAAGATGCCAGGCTGGTGCACATACTCCTTGGAATCAAGCTTTTGCCTGTCTGTGACCACTGTCTCTGCTGTAATACCTGCTACCATCTACATTTTGCTCACTGCTGGTATCACCCAGAACAGTGTTCCAGCCATAAAGGGACATTTGCAGCAAACAGCAGTCATCTCTAGTCCAATCTCTGTCTGCGTCCCACCGCCTTTGCAGCATTACCACCTAGTGGCCTCCGTTTGCTTCCAGCTCATCTTGGCACCAATGCCGCAACTCTGTCTGCAATGCCACACCTTGGCCCTTTAAGGCCGCAACCCAGCCCTCAAGGCCGCACTTCAGTGTAAGGGTTGCACCTCTGCCCTCAAGGCCACAACTCGGCCCTTAAGGCCTCACCTCAGCACAGTGTCACACCTCAGCACTCAAGGTCGCACCTCGGTCGCATATTGTCATCAGTGCAGCACCCTGGCTCTCAAAGCCGCACCTCAGCTGTCAAGGCCACAACTCGGCTTCCTAAATCGCCTCCTGCCACCAAAGCTGTACCTTGTCATCTGAACCACCATGAGCTGCATAACATCTTGTGGTCATCAGGTTCACCGTGTAAGCCCCTACTGTTCCGAGCTTAAGACCAGGCGGCCACCTAAGTACCGGTGAGCGTGACCAGCTCTAAGGGAACAGCGGGTGGCTGTTATTGGCAGAAGAATTCACCAGAGTGACTCTAGGGGTCTTACACAGTGATTCCTAGGCGAACGTAACAATAAGAGGTAGAGAAATGTATAGATAAGGAGAAACAGAAATGTAAAGCTAGAGACATGTATAGATAGGAACATAGAGAATAGTTTAGATAAGGGGATAGAGAAGTGTATAGCTAGAGATATGTATACACAGGGAGAAAGAGAAATGTATAAATAGAGAGATAAAAAAAAGTGTAGGTAGAGAAATGTGAAGATAGGGAGCTAGAGAAATGTATAGATAAAGAAATATATAGATAGAGAAAAGTGTAGATAGAGAAATGTTAAGATAAGGTGACAGAGAAATGTAAAGAGAGAAAAGTATATAAAAAGAAAGAAATGTAAAGCTGAAGAGATAAAAAAATGTAAAGACAGAGATTTGTATATAAAGAGAAAGAGACATTTAAAGAGGAAGAGGTAAAAAAAATGCATAGAAAGAGAGTGAGAAATGGAAAGAAATAAAAAAAAAATAGAGGAATGTATAAAAGAGAAATGTTTAGCAAGGGAGATGGAGAAATGTGTAGAAAGAAAAATGTAGAGATATGGAGATAGAGAAACTTGTAGATAGAGAAATGTTTAAAGAGGGAGATAAAGAAATGTACAGATAGATAAATGTTTAGATAGAGAATTATATAGTTAGAAAAAGGTATAGATAGGGTGATAGAGAATAGGTATAGAGAAAGGGGTAGAAAAATGCATAGAAAGAGAGAGCGAGAGAGAGAGAGAAAAGTGTACATGTATAGCTAGAGAAAAGTTTAGATAGGGAGATAGAGAAAAGGATAAATAGATTTTATTTTGGATAGGGAGATAGAGAAATGTATAGTTAGAGAAATGTTTAGATAGGGAGATAGAGAAATGTGTAGATAGATGAATGTTTAGATAGGGAGATAGAAAAATATGTAGATAGATACATGTTGAGATAGGGAGATAGAGATATGTGTATATAGAGAAATGTTTAAATAGGGATAAATGTATAATAGATATATGGAAAGATAGAGAAATGTAAAGTGAGAAATGTATTGAAAGAGATAAATATAAAGATGAAGTGAAAGAGAAATGAATGGAAAAACAGAAATGTAAAGATGAAGAGATTGGGACATGTAAAGATAAAGAAATGTATATAAAGAGAAAAAACTAAATATGAAAAGATAAAGAAATGCATAGAAAGAGATAGAAATGTAAATATGAAGAAATAAAGAAATGCATAGAAAGAGAAATGTAAAGATGAAGAGATAGAGAAATGCACAAAAAAGAGACAGAGAGAGAAATGTAAAGATGAAGAGATAGAGAAATTCATAGAAAGAAAATAAGTGTCACAAGCTGCCGTCGTGGCTTGTTACTCTCTCGCGTCCCAGCTACCGCTCCTTTTCCAGGACGCCCTGTTCTCCGGCCGCAACCCCAGACTATTCCCTCTGTTGCCGGGAAACCTAGATGCCAAACTGGGATGGTGCTTGCGGTTGCTTGTTGATCAAGACGCCAGGCTGGTGCACATACTCCTTGGAATCAAGCTTTTGCCTGTCTGTGACCACTGTCTCTGCTGTAATACCTGCTACCATCTACATTTTGCTCACTGCTGGTATATAACCCAGAACAGTGTTCCAGCCATAAAGGGACATCTGCAGCAAACTGCAGTCATCTCTAGTCCAATCTCTGTCTGCGGCCCGCCGCCTTTGCAGCATTACCACCTAGTGGCCTCCGTTTACTTCCAGCTCATCTTGGCACCAGTGCAGCAACTCTGTCTGCAAGGCCACACCTTGGCCCTTTAAGGCCACAACCCAGCCCTCAAGGCCACACTTCAGTGTAAGGGTTGCACCTCTGCCCTCAAGGCCACAACTCGGCCCTTAAGGCCTCACCTCAGCACAGTGTCACACCTAAGCACTCAAGGTCGCACCTCGGTCGCATCTTGTCATAGGTGCAGCACCCTGGCTCTCAAAGCCGCACCTCAGCTGTCAAGGCCACAACTCGGCTTCCTAAATCGCCTCCTGCCACCAAAGCTGTACCTTGTCATCTGAACCACCATGAGCTGCATAACATCTTGTGGTCATCAGGTTCACCGTGTAAGCCCCTACTGTTCCGAGCTTAAGACCAGGCGGCCACCTAAGTACCGGTGAGCGTGACCAGCTCTAAGGGAACAGCGGGTGGCTGTTATTGGCAGAAGAATTCACCAGAGTGACTCTAGGGGTCTTACACAGTGATTCCTAGGCGAACGTAACAATAAGAGGTAGAGAAATGTATAGATAAGGAGAAACAGAAATGTTTAGATAGGGAGATAGAGAAATATGTAGATAGATACATGTTGAGATAGGGAGATAGAGATATGTGTATATAGAGAAATGTTTAAATAGGGAGAAATGTATAATAGATATATGGAAAGAGAAATGTAAAGCGAGAAATGTATTGAAAGAGATAAATATAAATATGAAGTGAAAGAGAAATGAAAGGAAAAACAGAAATGTAAAGATGAAGAGATTGGGACATGTAAAGATAAAGAAATGTATATAAAGAGAAAAAACTAAATATGAAAAGATAAAGAAATGCATAGAAAGAGATAGAAATGTAAATATGAAGAAATAAAGAAATGCATAGAAAGAGAAATGTAAAGATGAAGAGATAGAGAAATGCACAAAAAAGAGACAGAGAGAGAAATGTAAAGATGAAGAGATAGAGAAATTCATAGAAAATAAATAAGTGTCACAAGCTGCCGTCGTGGCTTGTTACTCTCTCGCATCCCAGCTACCGCTCCTTTTCCAGGACGCCCTGTTCTCCGGCCGCAACCCCAGACTATTCCCTCTGTTGCCGGGAAACGAAGATGCCAAACTGGGATGGTGCTTGCGGTTGCTTGTTGATCAAGATGCCAGGCTGGTGCACATACTCCTTGGAATCAAGCTTTTGCCTGTCTGTGACCACTGTCTCTGCTGTAATACCTGCTACCATCTACATTTTGCTCACTGCTGGTATCACCCAGAACAGTGTTCCAGCCATAAAGGGACATTTGCAGCAAACAGCAGTCATCTCTAGTCCAATCTCTGTCTGCGTCCCACCGCCTTTGCAGCATTACCACCTAGTGGCCTCCGTTTGCTTCCAGCTCATCTTGGCACCAATGCCGCAACTCTGTCTGCAATGCCACACCTTGGCCCTTTAAGGCCGCAACCCAGCCCTCAAGGCCGCACTTCAGTGTAAGGGTTGCACCTCTGCCCTCAAGGCCACAACTCGGCCCTTAAGGCCTCACCTCAGCACAGTGTCACACCTCAGCACTCAAGGTCGCACCTCGGTCGCATATTGTCATCAGTGCAGCACCCTGGCTCTCAAAGCCGCACCTCAGCTGTCAAGGCCACAACTCGGCTTCCTAAATCGCCTCCTGCCACCAAAGCTGTACCTTGTCATCTGAACCACCATGAGCTGCATAACATCTTGTGGTCATCAGGTTCACCGTGTAAGCCCCTACTGTTCCGAGCTTAAGACCAGGCGGCCACCTAAGTACCGGTGAGCGTGACCAGCTCTAAGGGAACAGCGGGTGGCTGTTATTGGCAGAAGAATTCACCAGAGTGACTCTAGGGGTCTTACACAGTGATTCCTAGGCGAACGTAACAATAAGAGGTAGAGAAATGTATAGATAAGGAGAAACAGAAATGTAAAGCTAGAGACATGTATAGATAGGAACATAGAGAATAGTTTAGATAAGGGGATAGAGAAGTGTATAGCTAGAGATATGTATACACAGGGAGAAAGAGAAATGTATAAATAGAGAGATAAAAAAAAGTGTAGGTAGAGAAATGTGAAGATAGGGAGCTAGAGAAATGTATAGATAAAGAAATATATAGATAGAGAAAAGTGTAGATAGAGAAATGTTAAGATAAGGTGACAGAGAAATGTAAAGAGAGAAAAGTATATAAAAAGAAAGAAATGTAAAGCTGAAGAGATAAAAAAATGTAAAGACAGAGATTTGTATATAAAGAGAAAGAGACATTTAAAGAGGAAGAGGTAAAAAAAATGCATAGAAAGAGAGTGAGAAATGGAAAGAAATAAAAAAAAAATAGAGGAATGTATAAAAGAGAAATGTTTAGCAAGGGAGATGGAGAAATGTGTAGAAAGAAAAATGTAGAGATATGGAGATAGAGAAACTTGTAGATAGAGAAATGTTTAAAGAGGGAGATAAAGAAATGTACAGATAGATAAATGTTTAGATAGAGAATTATATAGTTAGAAAAAGGTATAGATAGGGTGATAGAGAATAGGTATAGAGAAAGGGGTAGAAAAATGCATAGAAAGAGAGAGCGAGAGAGAGAGAGAAAAGTGTACATGTATAGCTAGAGAAAAGTTTAGATAGGGAGATAGAGAAAAGGATAAATAGATTTTATTTTGGATAGGGAGATAGAGAAATGTATAGTTAGAGAAATGTTTAGATAGGGAGATAGAGAAATGTGTAGATAGATGAATGTTTAGATAGGGAGATAGAAAAATATGTAGATAGATACATGTTGAGATAGGGAGATAGAGATATGTGTATATAGAGAAATGTTTAAATAGGGATAAATGTATAATAGATATATGGAAAGATAGAGAAATGTAAAGTGAGAAATGTATTGAAAGAGATAAATATAAAGATGAAGTGAAAGAGAAATGAATGGAAAAACAGAAATGTAAAGATGAAGAGATTGGGACATGTAAAGATAAAGAAATGTATATAAAGAGAAAAAACTAAATATGAAAAGATAAAGAAATGCATAGAAAGAGATAGAAATGTAAATATGAAGAAATAAAGAAATGCATAGAAAGAGAAATGTAAAGATGAAGAGATAGAGAAATGCACAAAAAAGAGACAGAGAGAGAAATGTAAAGATGAAGAGATAGAGAAATTCATAGAAAGAAAATAAGTGTCACAAGCTGCCGTCGTGGCTTGTTACTCCCTCGCGTCCCAGCTACCGCTCCTTTTCCAGGACGCCCTGTTCTCCGGCCGCAACCCCAGACTATTCCCTCTGTTGCCGGGAAACCTAGATGCCAAACTGGGATGGTGCTTGCGGTTGCTTGTTGATCAAGACGCCAGGCTGGTGCACATACTCCTTGGAATCAAGCTTTTGCCTGTCTGTGACCACTGTCTCTGCTGTAATACCTGCTACCATCTACATTTTGCTCACTGCTGGTATATAACCCAGAACAGTGTTCCAGCCATAAAGGGACATCTGCAGCAAACTGCAGTCATCTCTAGTCCAATCTCTGTCTGCGGCCCGCCGCCTTTGCAGCATTACCACCTAGTGGCCTCCGTTTACTTCCAGCTCATCTTGGCACCAGTGCAGCAACTCTGTCTGCAAGGCCACACCTTGGCCCTTTAAGGCCACAACCCAGCCCTCAAGGCCACACTTCAGTGTAAGGGTTGCACCTCTGCCCTCAAGGCCACAACTCGGCCCTTAAGGCCTCACCTCAGCACAGTGTCACACCTAAGCACTCAAGGTCGCACCTCGGTCGCATCTTGTCATCAGTGCAGCACCCTGGCTCTCAAAGCCGCACCTCAGCTGTCAAGGCCACAACTCGGCTTCCTAAATCGCCTCCTGCCACCAAAGCTGTACCTTGTCATCTGAACCACCATGAGCTGCATAACATCTTGTGGTCATCAGGTTCACCGTGTAAGCCCCTACTGTTCCGAGCTTAAGACCAGGCGGCCACCTAAGTACCGGTGAGCGTGACCAGCTCTAAGGGAACAGCGGGTGGCTGTTATTGGCAGAAGAATTCACCAGAGTGACTCTAGGGGTCTTACACAGTGATTCCTAGGCGAACGTAACAATAAGAGGTAGAGAAATGTATAGATAAGGAGAAACAGAAATGTAAAGCTAGAGACATGTATAGATAGGAACATAGAGAATAGTTTAGATAAGGAGATAGAGAAGTGTATAGCTAGAGATATGTATACACAGGGAGAAAGAGAAATGTATAAATAGAGAGATAAAAAAAAGTGTAGGTAGAGAAATGTGAAGATAGGGAGCTAGAGAAATGTATAGATAAAGAAATATATAGATAGAGAAAAGTGTAGATAGAGAAATGTTAAGATAAGGTGACAGAGAAATGTAAAGAGAGAAAAGTATATAAAAAGAAAGAAATGTAAAGCTGAAGAGATAAAAAAATGTAAAGACAGAGATTTGTATATAAAGAGAAAGAGACATTTAAAGAGGAAGAGGTAAAAAAAATGCATAGAAAGAGAGTGAGAAATGGAAAGAAATAAAAAAAAAATAGAGGAATGTATAAAAGAGAAATGTTTAGCAAGGGAGATGGAGAAATGTGTAGAAAGAAAAATGTAGAGATATGGAGATAGAGAAACTTGTAGATAGAGAAATGTTTAAAGAGGGAGATAAAGAAATGTACAGATAGATAAATGTTTAGATAGAGAATTATATAGTTAGAAAAAGGTATAGATAGGGTGATAGAGAATAGGTATAGAGAAAGGGGTAGAAAAATGCATAGAAAGAGAGAGCGAGAGAGAGAGAGAAAAGTGTACATGTATAGCTAGAGAAAAGTTTAGATAGGGAGATAGAGAAAAGGATAAATAGATTTTATTTTGGATAGGGAGATAGAGAAATGTATAGTTAGAGAAATGTTTAGATAGGGAGATAGAGAAATGTGTAGATAGATGAATGTTTAGATAGGGAGATAGAAAAATATGTAGATAGATACATGTTGAGATAGGGAGATAGAGATATGTGTATATAGAGAAATGTTTAAATAGGGATAAATGTATAATAGATATATGGAAAGATAGAGAAATGTAAAGTGAGAAATGTATTGAAAGAGATAAATATAAAGATGAAGTGAAAGAGAAATGAATGGAAAAACAGAAATGTAAAGATGAAGAGATTGGGACATGTAAAGATAAAGAAATGTATATAAAGAGAAAAAACTAAATATGAAAAGATAAAGAAATGCATAGAAAGAGATAGAAATGTAAATATGAAGAAATAAAGAAATGCATAGAAAGAGAAATGTAAAGATGAAGAGATAGAGAAATGCACAAAAAAGAGACAGAGAGAGAAATGTAAAGATGAAGAGATAGAGAAATTCATAGAAAGAAAATAAGTGTCACAAGCTGCCGTCGTGGCTTGTTACTCTCTCGCGTCCCAGCTACCGCTCCTTTTCCAGGACGCCCTGTTCTCCGGCCGCAACCCCAGACTATTCCCTCTGTTGCCGGGAAACCTAGATGCCAAACTGGGATGGTGCTTGCGGTTGCTTGTTGATCAAGACGCCAGGCTGGTGCACATACTCCTTGGAATCAAGCTTTTGCCTGTCTGTGACCACTGTCTCTGCTGTAATACCTGCTACCATCTACATTTTGCTCACTGCTGGTATATAACCCAGAACAGTGTTCCAGCCATAAAGGGACATCTGCAGCAAACTGCAGTCATCTCTAGTCCAATCTCTGTCTGCGGCCCGCCGCCTTTGCAGCATTACCACCTAGTGGCCTCCGTTTGCTTCCAGCTCATCTTGGCACCAGTGCAGCAACTCTGTCTGCAAGGCCACACCTTGGCCCTTTAAGGCCACAACCCAGCCCTCAAGGCCACACTTCAGTGTAAGGGTTGCACCTCTGCCCTCAAGGCCACAACTCGGCCCTTAAGGCCTCACCTCAGCACAGTGTCACACCTAAGCACTCAAGGTCGCACCTCGGTCGCATCTTGTCATCAGTGCAGCACCCTGGCTCTCAAAGCCGCACCTCAGCTGTCAAGGCCACAACTCGGCTTCCTAAATCGCCTCCTGCCACCAAAGCTGTACCTTGTCATCTGAACCACCATGAGCTGCATAACATCTTGTGGTCATCAGGTTCACCGTGTAAGCCCCTACTGTTCCGAGCTTAAGACCAGGCGGCCACCTAAGTACCGGTGAGCGTGACCAGCTCTAAGGGAACAGCGGGTGGCTGTTATTGGCAGAAGAATTCACCAGAGTGACTCTAGGGGTCTTACACAGTGATTCCTAGGCGAACGTAACAATAAGAGGTAGAGAAATGTATAGATAAGGAGAAACAGAAATGTAAAGCTAGAGACATGTATAGATAGGAACATAGAGAATAGTTTAGATAAGGAGATAGAGAAGTGTATAGCTAGAGATATGTATACACAGGGAGAAAGAGAAATGTATAAATAGAGAGATAAAAAAAAGTGTAGGTAGAGAAATGTGAAGATAGGGAGCTAGAGAAATGTATAGATAAAGAAATATATAGATAGAGAAAAGTGTAGATAGAGAAATGTTAAGATAAGGTGACAGAGAAATGTAAAGAGAGAAAAGTATATAAAAAGAAAGAAATGTAAAGCTGAAGAGATAAAAAAATGTAAAGACAGAGATTTGTATATAAAGAGAAAGAGACATTTAAAGAGGAAGAGGTAAAAAAAATGCATAGAAAGAGAGTGAGAAATGGAAAGAAATAAAAAAAAAATAGAGGAATGTATAAAAGAGAAATGTTTAGCAAGGGAGATGGAGAAATGTGTAGAAAGAAAAATGTAGAGATATGGAGATAGAGAAACTTGTAGATAGAGAAATGTTTAAAGAGGGAGATAAAGAAATGTACAGATAGATAAATGTTTAGATAGAGAATTATATAGTTAGAAAAAGGTATAGATAGGGTGATAGAGAATAGGTATAGAGAAAGGGGTAGAAAAATGCATAGAAAGAGAGAGCGAGAGAGAGAGAGAAAAGTGTACATGTATAGCTAGAGAAAAGTTTAGATAGGGAGATAGAGAAAAGGATAAATAGATTTTATTTTGGATAGGGAGATAGAGAAATGTATAGTTAGAGAAATGTTTAGATAGGGAGATAGAGAAATGTGTAGATAGATGAATGTTTAGATAGGGAGATAGAAAAATATGTAGATAGATACATGTTGAGATAGGGAGATAGAGATATGTGTATATAGAGAAATGTTTAAATAGGGAGAAATGTATAATAGATATATGGAAAGATAGAGAAATGTAAAGTGAGAAATGTATTGAAAGAGATAAATATAAAGATGAAGTGAAAGAGAAATGAATGGAAAAACAGAAATGTAAAGATGAAGAGATTGGGACATGTAAAGATAAAGAAATGTATATAAAGAGAAAAAACTAAATATGAAAAGATAAAGAAATGCATAGAAAGAGATAGAAATGTAAATATGAAGAAATAAAGAAATGCATAGAAAGAGAAATGTAAAGATGAAGAGATAGAGAAATGCACAAAAAAGAGACAGAGAGAGAAATGTAAAGATGAAGAGATAGAGAAATTCATAGAAAGAAAATAAGTGTCACAAGCTGCCGTCGTGGCTTGTTACTCTCTCGCGTCCCAGCTACCGCTCCTTTTCCAGGACGCCCTGTTCTCCGGCCGCAACCCCAGACTATTCCCTCTGTTGCCGGGAAACCTAGATGCCAAACTGGGATGGTGCTTGCGGTTGCTTGTTGATCAAGACGCCAGGCTGGTGCACATACTCCTTGGAATCAAGCTTTTGCCTGTCTGTGACCACTGTCTCTGCTGTAATACCTGCTACCATCTACATTTTGCTCACTGCTGGTATATAACCCAGAACAGTGTTCCAGCCATAAAGGGACATCTGCAGCAAACTGCAGTCATCTCTAGTCCAATCTCTGTCTGCGGCCCGCCGCCTTTGCAGCATTACCACCTAGTGGCCTCCGTTTGCTTCCAGCTCATCTTGGCACCAGTGCAGCAACTCTGTCTGCAAGGCCACACCTTGGCCCTTTAAGGCCACAACCCAGCCCTCAAGGCCACACTTCAGTGTAAGGGTTGCACCTCTGCCCTCAAGGCCACAACTCGGCCCTTAAGGCCTCACCTCAGCACAGTGTCACACCTCAGCACTCAAGGTCGCACCTCGGTCACATCTTGTCATCAGTGCAGCACCCTGGCTCTCAAAGCTGCACCTCAGCTGTCAAAGCCAAAACTCGGCTTCCTAAACCGCCTCCTGACACCAAAGCTGTACCTTATCATCTGAACCACCATGAGCTGCATAACATTTTGTGGTCATCAGGTTCACCGTGTAAGCCCCTACTGTTCCGAGTTTAAGACCAGGTGGCCACCTAAGTACCGGTGAGCGTGACCAGCTCTAAGGGAACAGCGGGTGGCTGTTATTGGCAGAAGAATTCACCAGAGTGACTCTAGGGGTCTTACACAGTGATTCCTAGGTGAACATAACAATAAGAGGTAGAGAAATGTATAGATAAGGAGAAACAGAAATGTAAAGCTAGAGACATGTATAGATAGGAACATAGAGAATAGTTTAGATAAGGAGATAGAGAAATGTATAGCTAGAGATATGTATACACAGGGAGAAAGAGAAATGTATAAATAGAGAGATAAAAAAAAGTGTAGGTAGAGAAATGTGAAGATAGGGAGCTAGAGAAATGTATAGATAAAGAAATATATAGATAGAGAAAAGTGTAGATAGAGAAATGTTAAGATAAGGTGACAGAGAAATGTAAAGAGAGAAAAGTATATAAAAAGAAAGAAATGTAAAGCTGAAGAGATAAAAAAATGTAAAGACAGAGATTTGTATATAAAGAGAAAGAGACATTTAAAGAGGAAGAGGTAAAAAAAATGCATAGAAAGAGAGTGAGAAATGGAAAGAAATAAAAAAAAATAGAGGAATGTATAAAAGAGAAATGTTTAGCAAGGGAGATGGAGAAATGTTTAGAAAGAAAAATGTAGAGATATGGAGATAGAGAAACTTGTAGATAGAGAAATGTTTAAAGAGGGAGATAAAGAAATGTACAGATAGATAAATGTTTAGATAGAGATAGAGAATTATATAGTTAGAAAAAGGTATAGATAGGGTGATAGAGAATAGGTATAGAGAAAGGGGTAGAAAAATGCATAGAAAGAGAGAGCGAGAGAGAGAGAGAAAAGTGTACATGTATAGCTAGAGAAAAGTTTAGATAGGGAGATAGAGAAATGGATAAATAGATTTTATTTTAGATAGGGAGATAGAGAAATGTATACGTAGAGAAATGTTTAGATAGGGAGATAGAGAAATATGTACATAGATACATGTTGAGATAGGGAGATAGAGATATGTGTATATAGAGAAATGTTTAAATAGGGAGAAATGTATAATAGATATATGGAAAGAAAGAGAAATGTAAAGTGAGAAATGTATTGAAAGAGATAAATATAAATATGAAGTGAAAGAGAAATGAATGGAAAAACAGAAATGTAAAGATGAAGAGATTGGGACATGTAAAGATAAAGAAATGTATATAAAGAGAAAAAACTAAATATGAAAAGATAAAGAAATGCATAGAAAGAGATAGAAATGTAAATATGAAGAAATAAAGAAATGCATAGAAAGAGAAATGTAAAGATGAAGAGATAGAGAAATGCACAAAAAAGAGACAGAGAGAGAAATGTAAAGATGAAGAGATAGAGAAATTCATAGAAAGAAAATAAGTGTCACAAGCTGCCGTCGTGGCTTGTTACTCTCTTGCGTCCCAGCTACACTCCTTTTCCAGGACGCCCTGTTCTCCGGCCGCAACCCCAGACTATTCCCTCTGTTGCCGGGAAACCTAGATGCCAAACTGGGATGGTGCTTGCGGTTGCTTGTTGATCAAGACACCAGGCTGGTGCACATACTCCTTGGAATCAAGCTTTTGCCTGTCTGTGACCTCTGTCTCTGCTGTAATACCTGCTACCATCAACATTTTGCTCACTGCTGGTATATAACCCAGAACAGTGTTCCAGCCATAAAGGGACATTTGCAGCAAACTGCAGTCATCTCTAGTCCAATCTCTGTCTGCTTTCCACCGCCTTTGCAGCATTACCACCTAGTGGCCTCCGTTTGCTTCCAGCTCAACTTGGCACCAGTGCCGCAACTCTGTCTGCAAGGCCACACCTTGGCCCTTTAAGGCCACAACCCAGCCCTCAAGGCCGCACTTCAGTGTAAGGGTTGCACATCTGCCCTCAAGGCCACAACTCGGCCCTTAAGGCCTCACCTCAGCACAGTGTCACACCTCAGCAATCAAGGTCGCACCTCGGTCGCATCTTGTCATCAGTGCAGCACCCTGGCTCTCAAAGCCGCACCTCAGCTGTCAAAGCCACAACTCGGCTTCCTAAACAGCCTCCTGCCACCAAAGCTGTACCTTGTCATCTGAACCACCATGAGCTGCATAACATCATGTGGTCATCAGGTTCACAGTGTAAGCCCCTACTGTTCCGAGTTTAAGACCAGGCGGCCACCTAAGTACTGGTGAGCGTGACCAGCTCTAAGGGAACAGCGGGTGGCTGTTATTGGCAGAAGAATTCACCAGAGTGACTCTAGGGGTCTTACACAGTGATTCCTAGGCGAACGTAACAATAAGAGGTAGAGAAATGTATAGATAAGGAGAAACAGAAATGTAAAGCTAGAGACATGTATAGATAGGAACATAGAGAATAGTTTAGATAAGGAGATAGAGAAGTGTATAGCTAGAGATATGTATACACAGGGAGAAAGAGAAATGTATAAATAGACAGATAAAAAAAAGTGTAGGTAGAGAAATGTGAAGATAGGGAGCTAGAGAAATGTATAGATAAAGAAATATATAGATAGAGAAAAGTGTAGATAGAGAAATGTTAAGATAAGGTGACAGAGAAATGTAAAGAGAGAAAAGTATATAAAAAGAAAGAAATGTAAAGCTGAAGAGATAAAAAAATGTAAAGACAGAGATTTGTATATAAAGAGAAAGAGACATTTAAAGAGGAAGAGGTAAAAAAATGCAAAGAAAGAGAGTGAGAAATGGAAAGAAATAAAAAAAAATAGAGGAATGTATAAAAGAGAAATGTTTAGCAAGGGAGATGGAGAAATGTGTAGAAAGAAAAATGTAGAGATATGGAGATAGAGAAACTTGTATATAGAGAAATGTTTAAAGAGGGAGATAAAGAAATGTACAGATAGATAAATGTTTAGATAGAGAGATAGAGAATTATATAGTTAGAAAAAGGTATAGATAGGGTGATAGAGAATAGGTATAGAGAAAGGGGTAGAAAAATGCATAGAAAAAGAGAGAGAGAGAGAGAGAGAGAGAGAGAGAGAGAGAGAGAGAGAGAGAGAGAGAGAAAGTGTACATGTATAGCTAGAGAAAAGTTTAGATAGGGAGATAGAGAAATGGATAAATAGATTTTATTTTAGATAGGGAGATAGAGAAATGTATACCTAGAGAAATGTTTAGATAGGGAGATAGAGAAATATGTAGATAGATACATGTTGAGATAGGGAGATAGAGATATGTGTATATAGAGAAATGTTTAAATAGGGAGAAATGTATAATAGATATATGGAAAGAAAGAGAAATGTAAAGTGAGAAATGTATTGAAAGAGATAAATATAAATATGAAGTGAAAGAGAAATGAATGGAAAAACAGAAATGTAAAGATGAAGAGATTGGGACATGTAAAGATAAAGATATGTATATAAAGAGAAAAAACTAAATATGAAAAGATAAAGAAATGCATAGAAAGAGATAGAAATGTAAATATGAAGAAATAAAGAAATGCATAGAAAGAGAAATGTAAAGATGAAGAGATAGAGAAATGCACAAAAAAGAGACAGAGAGAGAAATGTAAAGATGAAGAGATAGAGAAATTCATAGAAAGAAAATAAGTGTCACAAGCTACCGTCGTGGCTTGTTACTCTCTCGCGTCCCAGCTACCACTCCTTTTCCAGGACGCCCTGTTCTCCGGCCGCAACCCCAGACTATTCCCTCTGTTGCTGGGAAACCTAGATGCCAAACTGGGATGGTGCTTGCGGTTGCTTGTTGATCAAGATGCCAGGCTGGTGCACATACTCCTTGGAATCAAGCTTTTGCCTGTCTGTGACCACTGTCTCGCTGTAATACCTGCTACCATCTACATTTTGCTCACTGCTGGTATCACCCAGAACAGTGTTCCAGCCATAAAGGGACATTTGCAGCAAACAGCAGTCATCTCTAGTCCAATCTCTGTCTGCGTCCCACCGCCTTTGCAGCATTAGCACCTAGTGGCCTCCGTTTGCTTCCAGCTCATCTTGGCACCAGTGCCGCAACTCTGTCTGCAAGGCCACACCTTGGCCCTTTAAGGCCGCAACCCAGCCCTCAAGGCCGCACTTCAGTGTAAAGGTTGCACCTCTGCCCTCAAGGCCACAACTCGGCCCTGAAGGCCTCACCTCAGCACAGTGTCACACCTCAGCACTCAAGGTCGCACCTCGGTCGCATCTTGTCATCAGTGCAGCACCCTGGCTCTCAAAGCCGCACCTCAGCTGTCAAAGCCACAACTCAGCTTCCTAAACCGCCTCCTGCCACCAAAGCTGTACCTTGTCATCTGAACCACCATGAGCTGCATAACATCTTGTGGTCTTCAGGTTCACCGTGTAAGCTCCTAAAGTTCCGAGCTTAAGACCAGGCAGCCACCTAAGTACCGGTGAGCGTGACCAGCTCTAAGGGAACAGCGGGTGGCTGTTATTGGCAGAAGAATTCACCAGAGTGACTCTAGGGGTCTTACACAGTGATTCCTAGGCGAACGTAACAATAAGAGGTAGAGAAATGTATAGATAAGGAGAAACAGAAATGTAAAGCTAGAGACATGTATAGATAGGAACATAGAGAATAGTTTAGATAAGGAGATAGAGAAGTGTATAGCTAGAGATATGTATACACAGGGAGAAAGAGAAATGTATAAATAGAGAGATAAAAAAAAGTGTAGGTAGAGAAATGTGAAGATAGGGAGCTAGAGAAATGTATAGATAAAGAAATATATAGATAGAGAAAAGTGTAGATAGAGAAATGTTAAGATAAGGTGACAGAGAAATGTAAAGAGAGAAAAGTATATAAAAAGAAAGAAATGTAAAGCTAGAGAAATGTATAGATAGGAACATAGAGAATAGTTCAGATAAGGAGATAGAGAAATGTATACACAGGGAGAAAGAGAAATGTATAAATAGAGAAATGTTTAGATATGGAGATAAAAAATCTGTAGGTAGAGAAATGTTAAGATAGGGAGCTAGAGAAATGTATAGATAGGGAGACAGAGAAATTTATAGATAAAGAAATATATAGATAGAGAAAAGTGTAGATAGAGAAATGTTAAGATAAGGTGACAGAGAAATGTAAAGAGAGAAAAGTATATAAAAAGAAAGAAATGTAAAGCTGAAGAGATAAAAAAATGTAAAGACAGAGAATTGTATATAAAGAGAAAGAGACATTTAAAGAGGAGGAGGTAAAAAAATGCATACAAAGAGAGTGAGAAATGGGAAGAAATAAAAAAAATAGAGGAATGTATAAAAGAGAAATGTTTAGCAAGGGAGATGGAGAAATGTGTAGAAAGAAAAATGTAGAGATATGGAGATAAAGAAACTTGTAGATAGAGAAATGTTTAAAGAGGGAGATAAAGAAATGTACAGATAGATAAATGTTTAGATAGAGAGATAGAGAATTATATAGTTAGAAAAAGGTACAGATAGGGTGATAGAGAATAGGTATAGAGAAAGGGGTAGAAAAATGCATAGAAAGAGAGAGCGAGAGAGAAAAGTGTACATGTATAGCTAGAGAAAAGTTTAGATAGGGAGATAGAGAAATGGATAAATAGATTTTATTTTAGATAGGGAGATAGAGAAATATGTAGATAGATACATGTTGAGATAGGGAGATAGAGATATGTGTATATAGAGAAATGTTTAAATAGGGAGAAATGTATAATAGATATATGGAAAGAAAGAGAAATGTAAAGCGAGAAATGTATTGAAAGAGATAAATATAAATATGAAGTGAAAGAGAAATGAATGGAAAAACAGAAATGTAAAGATGAAGAGATTGGGACATGTAAAGATAAAGAAATGTATATAAAGAGAAAAAACTAAATATGAAAAGATAAAGAAATGCATAGAAAGAGATAGAAATGTAAATATGAAGAAATAAAGAAATGCATAGAAAGAGAAATGTAAAGATGAAGAGATAGAGAAATGCACAAAAAAGAGACAGAGAGAGAAATGTAAAGATGAAGAGATAGAGAAATTCATAGAAAGAAAATAAGTGTCACAAGCTGCCGTCGTGGCTTGTTACTCTCTCGCGTCCCAGCTACCACTCCTTTTCCAGGACGCCCTGTTCTCCGGCCGCAACCCCAGACTATTCCCTCTGTTGCCGGGAAACCTAGATGCCAAACTGGGATGGTGCTTGCGGTTGCTTGTTGATCAAGACGCCAGGCTGGTGCACATACTCCTTGGAATCAAGCTTTTGCCTGTCTGTGACCTCTGTCTCTGCTGTAATACCTGCTACCATCAACATTTTGCTCACTGCTGGTATATAACCCAGAACAGTGTTCCAGCCATAAAGGGACATTTGCAGCAAACTGCAGTCATCTCTAGTCCAATCTCTGTCTGCGTCCCACCGCCTTTGCAGCATTACCACCTAGTGGCCTCTGTTTGCTTCCAGCTCATCTTGGCACCAGTGCCGCAATTCTGTCTGCAAGGCCACACCTTGGCCCTTTAAGGCCACAACCCAGCCCTCAAGGCCGCACTTCAGTGTAAGGGTTGCACATCTGCCCTCAAGGCCACAACTCGGCCCTTAAGGCCTCACCTCAGCACAGTGTCACACCTCAGCACTCAAGGTCGCACCTCGGTCGCATCTTGTCATCAGTGCAGCACCCTGGCTCTCAAAGCCGCACCTCAGCTGTCAAAGCCACAACTCGGCTTCCTAAACCGCCTCCTGCCACCAAAGCTGTACCTTGTCATCTGAACCACCATGAGCTGCATAACATCATGTGGTCATCAGGTTCACAGTGTAAGCCCCTACTGTTCCGAGTTTAAGACCAGGCGGCCACCTAAGTACTGGTGAGCGTGACCAGCTCTAAGGGAACAGCGGGTGGCTGTTATTGGCAGAAGAATTCACCAGAGTGACTCTAGGGGTCTTACACAGTGATTCCTAGGCGAACGTAACAATAAGAGGTAGAGAAATGTATAGATAAGGAGAAACAGAAATGTAAAGCTAGAGACATGTATAGATAGGAACATAGAGAATAGTTTAGATAAGGAAATAGAGAAGTGTATAGCTAGAGATATGTATACACAGGGAGAAAGAGAAATGTATAAATAGAGAGATAAAAAAAAGTGTAGGTAGAGAAATGTGAAGATAGGGAGCTAGAGAAATGTATAGATAAAGAAATATATAGATAGAGAAAAGTGTAGATAGAGAAATGTTAAGATAAGGTGACAGAGAAATGTAAAGAGGGAAAAGTATATAAAAAGAAAGAAATGTAAAGCTGAAGAGATAAAAAAATGTAAAGGCAGAGATTTGTATATAAAGAGAAAGAGACATTTAAAGAGGAAGAGGTAAAAAAATGCATAGAAAGAGAGTGAGAAATAGAAAGAAATAAAAAAAAATAGAGGAATGTATAAAAGAGAAATGTTTAGCAAGGGAGATGGAGAAATGTGTAGAAAGAAAAATGTAGAGATATGGAGATAGAGAAACTTGTAGATAGAGAAATGTTTAAAGAGGGAGATAAAGAAATGTACAGATAGATAAATGTTTAGATAGAGAGATAGAGAATTATATAGTTAGAAAAAGGTATAGATAGGGTGATAGAGAATAGGTATAGAGAAAGGGGTAGAAAAATGCATAGAAAGAGAGAGCGAGAGAGAGAGAGAGAGAGAGAGAGAGAAGTGTACATGTATAGCTAGAGAAAAGTTTAGATAGGGAGATAGAGAAATGGATAAATAGATTTTATTTTAGATAGGGAGATAGAGAAATGTATACGTAGAGAAATGTTTAGATAAGGAGATAGAGAAATATGTAGATAGATACATGTTGAGATAGGGAGATAGAGATATGTGTATATAGAGAAATGTTTAAATAGGGAGAAATGTATAATAGATATATGGAAAGAAAGAGAAATGTAAAGTGAGAAATGTATTGAAAGAGATAAATATAAATATGAAGTGAAAGAGAAATGAATGGAAAAACAGAAATGTAAAGATGAAGAGATTGGGACATGTAAAGATAAAGAAATGTATATAAAGAGAAAAAACTAAATATGAAAAGATAAAGAAATGCATAGAAAGAGATAGAAATGTAAATATGAAGAAATAAAGAAATGCATAGAAAGAGAAATGTAAAGATGAAGAGATAGAGAAATGCACAAAAAAGAGACAGAGAGAGAAATGTAAAGATGAAGAGATAGAGAAATTCATAGAAAGAAAATAAGTGTCACAAGCTGCCGTCGTGGCTTGTTACTCTCTCGCGTCCCAGCTACCACTCCTTTTCCAGGACGCCCTGTTCTCCGGCCGCAACCCCAGACTATTCCCTCTGTTGCCCGGAAACCTAGATGCCAAACTGGGATGGTGCTTGCGGTTGCTTGTTGATCAAGACGCCAGGCTGGTGCACATACTCCTTGGAATCAAGCTTTTGCCTGTCTGTGACCTCTGTCTCTGCTGTAATACCTGCTACCATCAACATTTTGCTCACTGCTGGTATATAACCCAGAACAGTGTTCCAGCCATAAAGGGACATTTGCAGCAAACTGCAGTCATCTCTAGTCCAATCTCTGTCTGCGTCCCACCGCCTTTGCAGCATTACCACCTAGTGGCCTCTGTTTGCTTCCAGCTCATCTTGGCACCAGTGCCGCAACTCTGTCTGCAAGGCCACACCTTGGCCCTTTAAGGCCACAACCCAGCCCTCAAGGCCGCACTTCAGTGTAAGGGTTGCACCTCTGCCCTCAAGGCCACAACTCGGCCCTTAAGGCCTCACCTCAGCACAGTGTCACACCTCAGCACTCAAGGTCGCACCTCGGTCGCATCTTGTCATCAGTGCAGCACCCTGGCTCTCAAAGCCGCACCTCAGCTGTCAAAGCCACAACTCGGCTTCCTAAACCGCCTCCTGCCACCAAAGCTGTACCTTGTCATCTGAACCACCATGAGCTGCATAACATCTTGTGGTCATCAGGTTCACAGTGTAAGCCCCTACTGTTCCGAGTTTAAGACCAGGTGGCCACCTAAGTACTGGTGAGCGTGACCAGCTCTAAGGGAACAGCGGGTGGCTGTTATTGGCAGAAGAATTCACCAGAGTGACTCTAGGGGTCTTACACAGTGATTCCTAGGCGAACGTAACAATAAGAGGTAGAGAAATGTATAGATAAGGAGAAACAGAAATGTAAAGCTAGAGACATGTATAGATAGGAACATAGAGAATAGTTTAGATAAGGAAATAGAGAAGTGTATAGCTAGAGATATGTATACACAGGGAGAAAGAGAAATGTATAAATAGACAGATAAAAAAAAGTGTAGGTAGAGAAATGTGAAGATAGGGAGCTAGAGAAATGTATAGATAAAGAAATATATAGATAGAGAAAAGTGTAGATAGAGAAATGTTAAGATAAGGTGACAGAGAAATGTAAAGAGAGAAAAGTATATAAAAAGAAAGAAATGTAAAGCTGAAGAGATAAAAAAATGTAAAGACAGAGATTTGTATATAAAGAGAAAGAGACATTTAAAGAGGAAGAGGTAAAAAAATGCATAGAAAGAGAGTGAGAAATGGAAAGAAATAAAAAAAAATAGAGGAATGTATAAAAGAGAAATGTTTAGCAAGGGAGATGGAGAAATGTGTAGAAAGAAAAATGTAGAGATATGGAGATAGAGAAACTTGTAGATAGAGAAATGTTTAAAGAGGGAGATAAAGAAATGTACAGATAGATAAATGTTTAGATAGAGAGATAGAGAATTATATAGTTAGAAAAAGGTATAGATAGGGTGATAGAGAATAGGTATAGAGAAAGGGGTAGAAAAATGCATAGAAAGAGAGAGAGAGAGAGAGAGAGAGAGAGAGAGAGAGAAAAGTGTACATGTATAGCTAGAGAAAAGTTTAGATAGGGAGATAGAGAAATGGATAAATAGATTTTATTTTAGATAGGGAGATAGAGAAATGTATACGTAGAGAAATGTTTAGATAGGGAGATAGAGAAATATGTAGATAGATACATGTTGAGATAGGGAGATAGAGATATGTGTATATAGAGAAATGTTTAAATAGGGAGAAATGTATAATAGATATATGGAAAGAAAGAGAAATGTAAAGTGAGAAATGTATTGAAAGAGATAAATATAAATATGAAGTGAAAGAGAAATGAATGGAAAAACAGAAATGTAAAGATGAAGAGATTGGGACATGTAAAGATAAAGATATGTATATAAAGAGAAAAAACTAAATATGAAAAGATAAAGAAATGCATAGAAAGAGATAGAAATGTAAATATGAAGAAATAAAGAAATGCATAGAAAGAGAAATGTAAAGATGAAGAGATAGAGAAATGCACAAAAAAGAGACAGAGAGAGAAATGTAAAGATGAAGAGATAGAGAAATTCATAGAAAGAAAATAAGTGTCACAAGCTACCGTCGTGGCTTGTTACTCTCTCGCGTCCCAGCTACCACTCCTTTTCCAGGACGCCCTGTTCTCCGGCCGCAACCCCAGACTATTCCCTCTGTTGCTGGGAAACCTAGATGCCAAACTGGGATGGTGCTTGCGGTTGCTTGTTGATCAAGATGCCAGGCTGGTGCACATACTCCTTGGAATCAAGCTTTTGCCTGTCTGTGACCACTGTCTCGCTGTAATACCTGCTACCATCTACATTTTGCTCACTGCTGGTATCACCCAGAACAGTGTTCCAGCCATAAAGGGACATTTGCAGCAAACAGCAGTCATCTCTAGTCCAATCTCTGTCTGCGTCCCACTGCCTTTGCAGCATTAGCACCTAGTGGCCTCCGTTTGCTTCCAGCTCATCTTGGCACCAGTGCCGCAACTCTGTCTGCAAGGCCACACCTTGGCCCTTTAAGGCCGCAACCCAGCCCTCAAGGCCGCACTTCAGTGTAAAGGTTGCACCTCTGCCCTCAAGGCCACAACTCGGCCCTGAAGGCCTCACCTAAGCACAGTGTCACACCTCAGCACTCAAGGTCGCACCTCGGTCGCATCTTGTCATCAGTGCAGCACCCTGGCTCTCAAAGCCGCACCTCAGCTGTCAAAGCCACAACTCAGCTTCCTAAACCGCCTCCTGCCACCAAAGCTGTACCTTGTCATCTGAACCACCATGAGCTGCATAACATCTTGTGGTCTTCAGGTTCACCGTGTAAGCTCCTAAAGTTCCGAGCTTAAGACCAGGCAGCCACCTAAGTACCGGTGAGCGTGACCAGCTCTAAGGGAACAGCGGGTGGCTGTTATTGGCAGAAGAATTCACCAGAGTGACTCTAGGGGTCTTACACAGTGATTCCTAGGCGAACGTAACAATAAGAGGTAGAGAAATGTATAGATAAGGAGAAACAGAAATGTAAAGCTAGAGACATGTATAGATAGGAACATAGAGAATAGTTTAGATAAGGAGATAGAGAAGTGTATAGCTAGAGATATGTATACACAGGGAGAAAGAGAAATGTATAAATAGAGAGATAAAAAAAAGTGTAGGTAGAGAAATGTGAAGATAGGGAGCTAGAGAAATGTATAGATAAAGAAATATATAGATAGAGAAAAGTGTAGATAGAGAAATGTTAAGATAAGGTGACAGAGAAATGTAAAGAGAGAAAAGTATATAAAAAGAAAGAAATGTAAAGCTAGAGAAATGTATAGATAGGAACATAGAGAATAGTTCAGATAAGGAGATAGAGAAATGTATACACAGGGAGAAAGAGAAATGTATAAATAGAGAAATGTTTAGATATGGAGATAAAAAAAGTGTAGGTAGAGAAATGTTAAGATAGGGAGCTAGAGAAATGTATAGATAGGGAGACAGAGAAATTTATAGATAAAGAAATATACAGATAGAGAAAAGTGTAGATAGAGAAATGTTAAGATAAGGTGACAGAGAAATGTAAAGAGAGAAAAGTATATAAAAAGAAAGAAATGTAAAGCTGAAGAGATAAAAAAATGTAAAGACAGAGAATTGTATATAAAGAGAAAGAGACATTTAAAGAGGTGGAGGTAAAAAAATGCATACAAAGAGAGTGAGAAATGGGAAGAAATAAAAAAAATAGAGGAATGTATAAAAGAGAAATGTTTAGCAAGGGAGATGGAGAAATGTGTAGAAAGAAAAATGTAGAGATATGGAGATAAAGAAACTTGTAGATAGAGAAATGTTTAAAGAGGGAGATAAAGAAATGTACAGATAGATAAATGTTTAGATAGAGAGATAGAGAATTATATAGTTAGAAAAAGGTATAGATAGGGTGATAGAGAATAGGTATAGAGAAAGGGGTAGAAAAATGCATAGAAAGAGAGAGCGAGAGAGAAAAGTGTACATGTATAGCTAGAGAAAAGTTTAGATAGGGAGATAGAGAAATGGATAAATAGATTTTATTTTAGATAGGGAGATAGAGAAATATGTAGATAGATACATGTTGAGATAGGGAGATAGAGATATGTGTATATAGAGAAATGTTTAAATAGGGAGAAATGTATAATAGATATATGGAAAGAAAGAGAAATGTAAAGCGAGAAATGTATTGAAAGAGATAAATATAAAGATGAAGTGAAAGAGAAATGAATGGAAAGACAGAAATGTAAAGATGAAGAGATTGGGACATGTAAAGATAAAGAAATGTATATAAAGAGAAAAGACTAAATATGAAAAGATAAAGAAATGCATAGAAAGAGATAGAAATGTAAATATGAAGAAATAAAGAAATGCATAGAAAGAGAAATGTAAAGATGAAGAGATAGAGAAATGCACAAAAAAGAGAGAGAAATGTAAAGATGAAGAGATAGAGAAATTCATAGAAAGAAAATAAGTGTCACAAGCTGCCATCGTGGCTTGTTACTCTCTCGCGTCCCAGCTACGGCTTCTTTTCCAGGACGCCCTGTTCTCCGGCCGCAACCCCAGACTATTCCCTCTGTTGCCGGGAAACCTAGATGCCAAACTGGGATTTTGCTTGCGGTTGCTTGTTGATCAAGACACCAGGCTGGTGCACATACTCCTTGGAATCAAGCTTTTGCCTGTCTGTGACCACTGTCTCTGCTGTAATACCTGCTACCATCTACATTTTTCTCACTGCTGGTACCACCCAGAACAGTGTTCCAGCCATAAAGAGACATTTGCAGCAAACAGCAGTCATCTCTAGTCCAATCTCTGTCTGCAGCCCGCCGCCTTTGCAGCATTACCACCTAGTGGCTTCCGTTAGCTTCCAGCTCATCTTGGCACCAGGGCCGCAACTCGGTCTGCAAGGCCACACCTTGGCCCTTTAAGGCCGCAACCCAGCCCTCAAGGCCGCACTTCTGTGTAAAGGTTGCACCTCTGCCCTCAAGGCCACAACTCGGCCCTTAAGGCCTCACCTCAGCACAGTGTCACACCTCAGCACTCAAGGTCGCACCTCGGTCGCATCTTGTCATCAGTGCAGCACCCTGGCTCTCAAAGCCGCACCTCAGCTGTCATAGCCACAACTCGGCTTCCTAAACCGCCTCCTGCCACCAAAGCTGTACCTTGTCATCTGAACCACCATGAGCTGCATAACATCTTGTGGTCATCAGGTTCACAGTGTAAGCCCCTACTGTTCCGAGTTTAAGACCAGGCGGCCACCTAAGTACCGGTGAGCGTGACCAGCTCTAAGGGAACAACGGGTGGCTGTTATTGGCAGAAGAATTCACCAGAGTGACTCTAGGGGTCTTACACAGTGATTCCTAGGTGAACGTAACAATAAGAGGTAGAGAAATGTATAGATAAGTAGAAACAGAAATGTAAAGCTAGAGACATGTATAGATAGGAACATAGAGAATAGTTTAGATAAGGAGATAGAGAAATGTATAGCTAGAGATATGTATACACAGGGAGAAAGAGAAATGTATAAATAGAGAAATGTTTAGATATGGAGATAAAAAAAAGTGTAGGTAGAGAAATGTGAAGATAGGGAGCTAGAGAAATGTATAGATAGGGAGATAAAAAAAAGTGTAGGTAGAGAAATGTGAAGATAGGGAGCTAGAGAAATGTATAGATAAAGAAATATATAGATAGAGAAAAGTGTAGATAGAGAAATGTTAAGATAAGGTGACAGAGAAATGTAAAGAGAGAAAAGTATATAAAAAGAAAGAAATGTAAAGCTGAAGAGATAAAAAAATGTAAAGACAGAGATTTGTATATAAAGAGAAAGAGACATTTAAAGAGGAAGAGGTAAAAAAATGCATAGAAAGAGTGAGAAATGGAAAGAAATAAAAAAAAATAGAGGAATGTATAAAAGAGAAATGTTTAGCAAGGGAGATGGAGAAATGTGTAGAAAGAAAAATGTAGAGATATGGAGATAGAGAAACTTGTAGATAGAGAAATGTTTAAAGAGGGAGATAAAGAAATGTACAGATAGATAAATGTTTAGATAGAGAGATAGAGAATTATATAGTTAGAAAAAGGTATAGATAGGGTGATAGAGAATAGGTATAGAGAAAGGGGTAGAAAAATGCATAGAAAGAGAGAGCGAGAGAGAGAGAGAGAGAGAGAGAGAGAGAAAAGTGTACATGTATAGCTAGAGAAAAGTTTAGATAGGGAGATAGAGAAATGGATAAATAGATTTTATTTTAGATAGGGAGATAGAGAAATGTATACGTAGAGAAATGTTTAGATAGGGAGATAGAGAAATATGTAGATAGATACATGTTGAGATAGGGAGATAGAGATATGTGTATATAGAGAAATGTTTAAATAGGGATAAATGTATAATAGATATATGGAAAGATAGAGAAATGTAAAGTGAGAAATGTATTGAAAGAGATAAATATAAATATGAAGTGAAAGAGAAATGAATGGAAAAACAGAAATGTAAAGATGAAGAGATTGGGACATGTAAAGATAAAGAAATGTATATAAAGAGAAAAAACTAAATATGAAAAGATAAAGAAATGCATAGAAAGAGATAGAAATGTAAATATGAAGAAATAAAGAAATGCATAGAAAGAGAAATGTAAAGATGAAGAGATAGAGAAATGCACAAAAAAGAGACAGAGAGAGAAATGTAAAGATGAAGAGATAGAGAAATTCATAGAAAGAAAATAAGTGTCACAAGCTGCCGTCGTGGCTTGTTACTCTCTCGCGTCCTAGCTACCACTCCTTTTCCAGGACGCCCTGTTCTCCGGCCGCAACACCAGACTATTCCCTCTGTTGCCGGGAAACCTAGATGCCAAACTGGGATGGTGCTTGCGGTTGCTTGTTGATCAAGACGCCAGGCTGGTGCACATACTCCTTGGAATCAAGCTTTTGTCTGTCTGTGACCTCTGTCTCTGCTGTAATACCTGCTACCATCAACATTTTGCTCACTGCTGGTATATAACCCAGAACAGTGTTCCAGCCATAAAGGGACATTTGCAGCAAACTGCAGTCATCTCTAGTCCAATCTCTGTCTGCGTCCCACCGCCTTTGCAGCATTACCACCTAGTGGCCTCCGTTTGCTTCCAGCTCATCTTGGCACCAGTGCCGCAACTCTGTCTGCAAGGCCACACCTTGGCCCTTTAAGGCCACAACCCAGCCCTCAAGGCCGCACTTCAGTGTAAGGGTTGCACCTCTGCCCTCAAGGCCACAACTCGGCCCTTAAGGCCTCACCTCAGCACAGTGTCACACCTCAGCACTCAAGGTCGCACCTCGGTCGCATCTTGTCATCAGTGCAGCACCCTGGCTCTCAAAGCCGCACCTCAGCTGTCAAAGCCACAACTCGGCTTCCTAAACCGCCTCCTGCCACCAAAGCTGTACCTTGTCATCTGAACCACCATGAGCTGCATAACATCTTGTGGTCATCAGGTTCACAGTGTAAGCCCCTACTGTTCCGAGTTTGAGACCAGACGGCCACCTAAGTACTGGTGAGCGTGACCAGCTCTAAGGGAACAGCGGGTGGCTGTTATTGGCAGAAGAATTCACCAGAGTGACTCTAGGGGTCTTACACAGTGATTCCTAGGCGAACGTAACAATAAGAGGTAGAGAAATGTATAGATAAGGAGAAACAGAAATGTAAAGCTAGAGACATGTATAGATAGGAACATAGAGAATAGTTTAGATAAGGAAATAGAGAAGTGTATAGCTAGAGATATGTATACACAGGGAGAAAGAGAAATGTATAAATAGAGAGATAAAAAAAAGTGTAGGTAGAGAAATGTGAAGATAGGGAGCTAGAGAAATGTATAGATAAAGAAATATATAGATAGAGAAAAGTGTAGATAGAGAAATGTTAAGATAAGGTGACAGAGAAATGTAAAGAGAGAAAAGTATATAAAAAGAAAGAAATGTAAAGCTGAAGAGATAAAAAAATGTAAAGACAGAGATTTGTATATAAAGAGAAAGAGACATTTAAAGAGGAAGAGGTAAAAAAATGCATAGAAAGAGAGTGAGAAATGGAAAGAAATAAAAAAAAATAGAGGAATGTATAAAAGAGAAATGTTTAGCAAGGGAGATGGAGAAATGTGTAGAAAGAAAAATGTAGAGATATGGAGATAGAGAAACTTGTAGATAGAGAAATGTTTAAAGAGGGAGATAAAGAAATGTACAGATAGATAAATGTTTAGATAGAGAGATAGAGAATTATATAGTTAGAAAAAGGTATAGATAGGGTGATAGAGAATAGGTATAGAGAAAGGGGTAGAAAAATGCATAGAAAGAGAGAGCGAGAGAGAGAGAGAGAGAGAGAGAGAGAGAGAGAGAAAAGTGTACATGTATAGCTAGAGAAAAGTTTAGATAGGGAGATAGAGAAATGGATAAATAGATTTTATTTTAGATAGGGAGATAGAGAAATGTATACGTAGAGAAATGTTTAGATAGGGAGATAGAGAAATATGTAGATAGATACATGTTGAGATAGGGAGATAGAGATATGTGTATATAGAGAAATGTTTAAATAGGGAGAAATGTATAATAGATATATGGAAAGAAAGAGAAATGTAAAGTGAGAAATGTATTGAAAGAGATAAATATAAATATGAAGTGAAAGAGAAATGAATGGAAAAACAGAAATGTAAAGATGAAGAGATTGGGACATGTAAAGATAAAGAAATGTATATAAAGAGAAAAAACTAAATATGAAAAGATAAAGAAATGCATAGAAAGAGATAGAAATGTAAATATGAAGAAATAAAGAAATGCATAGAAAGAGAAATGTAAAGATGAAGAGATAGAGAAATGCACAAAAAAGAGACAGAGAGAGAAATGTAAAGATGAAGAGATAGAGAAATTCATAGAAAGAAAATAAGTGTCACAAGCTGCCGTCGTGTCTTGTTACTCTCTCGCGTCCCAGCTACCACTCCTTTTCCAGGACGCCCTGTTCTCCGGCCGCAACCCCAGACTATTCCCTCTGTTGCCGGGAAACCTAGATGCCAAACTGGGATGGTGCTTGCGGTTGCTTGTTGATCAAGACGCCAGGCTGGTGCACATACTCCTTGGAATCAAGCTTTTGCCTGTCTGTGACCTCTGTCTCTGCTGTAATACCTGCTACCATCAACATTTTGCTCACTGCTGGTATATAACCCAGAACAGTGTTCCAGCCATAAAGGGACATTTGCAGCAAACTGCAGTCATCTCTAGTCCAATCTCTGTCTGCGTCCCACCGCCTTTGCAGCATTACCACCTAGTGGCCTCCGTTTGCTTCCAGCTCATCTTGGCACCAGTGCCGCAACTCTGTCTGCAAGGCCACACCTTGGCCCTTTAAGGCCACAACCCAGCCCTCAAGGCCGCACTTCAGTGTAAGGGTTGCACCTCTGCCCTCAAGGCCACAACTCGGCCCTGAAGGCCTCACCTCAGCACAGTGTCACACCTCAGCACTCAAGGTCGCACCTCGGTCGCATCTTGTCATCAGTGCAGCACCCTGGCTCTCAAAGCCGCACCTCAGCTGTCAAAGCCACAACTCGGCTTCCTAAACCGCCTCCTGCCACCAAAGCTGTACCTTGTCATCTGAACCACCATGAGCTGCATAACATCTTGTGGTCATCAGGTTCACAGTGTAAGCCCCTACTGTTCCGAGTTTAAGACCAGGCGGCCACCTAAGTACTGGTGAGCGTGACCAGCTCTAAGGGAACAGCGGGTGGCTGTTATTGGCAGAAGAATTCACCAGAGTGACTCTAGGGGTCTTACACAGTGATTTCTAGGTGAACGTAACAATAAGAGGTAGAGAAATGTATAGATAAGGAGAAACAGAAATGTAAAGCTAGAGACATGTATAGATAGGAACATAGAGAATAGTTTAGATAAGGAAATAGAGAAGTGTATAGCTAGAGATATGTATACACAGGGAGAAAGAGAAATGTATAAATAGAGAGATAAAAAAAAGTGTAGGTAGAGAAATGTGAAGATAGGGAGCTAGAGAAATGTATAGATAAAGAAATATATAGATAGAGAAAAGTGTAGATAGAGAAATGTTAAGATAAGGTGACAGAGAAATGTAAAGAGAGAAAAGTATATAAAAAGAAAGAAATGTAAAGCTGAAGAGATAAAAAAATGTAAAGACAGAGATTTGTATATAAAGAGAAAGAGACATTTAAAGAGGAAGAGGTAAAAAAATGCATAGAAAGAGAGTGAGAAATGGAAAGAAATAAAAAAAAATAGAGGAATGTATAAAAGAGAAATGTTTAGCAAGGGAGATGGAGAAATGTGTAGAAAGAAAAATGTAGAGATATGGAGATAGAGAAACTTGTAGATAGAGAAATGTTTAAAGAGGGAGATAAAGAAATGTACAGATAGATAAATGTTTAGATAGAGAGATAGAGAATTATATAGTTAGAAAAAGGTATAGATAGGGTGATAGAGAATAGGTATAGAGAAAGGGGTAGAAAAATGCATAGAAAGAGAGAGCGAGAGAGAGAGAGAGAGAGAGAGAGAGAGAGAGAGAGAGAGAAAAGTGTACATGTATAGCTAGAGAAAAGTTTAGATAGGGAGATAGAGAAATGGATAAATAGATTTTATTTTAGATAGGGAGATAGAGAAATGTATACGTAGAGAAATGTTTAGATAGGGAGATAGAGAAATATGTAGATAGATACATGTTGAGATAGGGAGATAGAGATATGTGTATATAGAGAAATGTTTAAATAGGGAGAAATGTATAATAGATATATGGAAAGAAAGAGAAATGTAAAGTGAGAAATGTATTGAAAGAGATAAATATAAATATGAAGTGAAAGAGAAATGAATGGAAAAACAGAAATGTAAAGATGAAGAGATTGGGACATGTAAAGATAAAGAAATGTATATAAAGAGAAAAAACTAAATATGAAAAGATAAAGAAATGCATAGAAAGAGATAGAAATGTAAATATGAAGAAATAAAGAAATGCATAGAAAGAGAAATGTAAAGATGAAGAGATAGAGAAATGCACAAAAAAGAGACAGAGAGAGAAATGTAAAGATGAAGAGATAGAGAAATTCATAGAAAGAAAATAAGTGTCACAAGCTGCCATCGTGGCTTGTTACTCTCTCACGTCCCAGCTACCACTCCTTTTCCAGGACGCCCTGTTCTCCGGCCGCAACCCCAGACTATTCCCTCTGTTGCCGGGAAACCTAGATGCCAAACTGGGATGGTGCTTGCGGTTGCTTGTTGATCAAGATGCCAGGCTGGTGCACATACTCCTTGGAATCAAGCTTTTGCCTGTCTGTGACCACTGTCTCGCTGTAATACCTGCTACCATCTGCATTTTGCTCACTGCTGGTATCACCCAGAACAGTGTTCCAGCCATAAAGGGACATTTGCAGCAAACAGCAGTCATCTCTAGTCCAATCTCTGTCTGCGTCCCACCGCCTTTGCAGCATTACCACCTAGTGGCCTCCGTTTGCTTCCAGCTCATCTTGGCACCAGTGCCGCAACTCTGTCTGCAAGGCCACATCTTGGCCCTTTAAGGCCGCAACCCAGCCCTCAAGGCCGCACTTCAGTGTAAAGGTTGCACCTCTGCCCTCAAGGCCACAACTCGGCCCTTAAGGCCTCACCTCAGCACAGTGTCACACCTCAGCACTCAAGGTCGCACCTCGGTCGCATCTTGTCATCAGTGCAGCACCCTGGCTCTCAAAGCCGCACCTCAGCTGTCAAAGCCACAACTCGGCTTCCTAAACCGCCTCCTGCCACCAAAGCTGTACCTTGTCATCTGAACCACCATGAGCTGCATAACATCTTGTGGTCATCAGGTTCACAGTGTAAGCCCCTACTGTTCCGAGTTTAAGACCAGACGGCCACCTAAGTACTGGTGAGCGTGACCAGCTCTAAGGGAACAGCGGGTGGCTGTTATTGGCAGAAGAATTCACCAGAGTGACTCTAGGGGTCTTACACAGTGATTCCTAGGCGAACGTAACAATAAGAGGTAGAGAAATGTATAGATAAGGAGAAACAGAAATGTAAAGCTAGAGACATGTATAGATAGGAACATAGAGAATAGTTTAGATAAGGAAATAGAGAAGTGTATAGCTAGAGATATGTATACACAGGGAGAAAGAGAAATGTATAAATAGAGAGATAAAAAAAAGTGTAGGTAGAGAAATGTGAAGATAGGGAGCTAGAGAAATGTATAGATAAAGAAATATATAGATAGAGAAAAGTGTAGATAGAGAAATGTTAAGATAAGGTGACAGAGAAATGTAAAGAGAGAAAAGTATATAAAAAGAAAGAAATGTAAAGCTGAAGAGATAGAAAAATGTAAAGACAGAGATTTGTATATAAAGAGAAAGAGACATTTAAAGAGGAAGAGGTAAAAAAATGCATAGAAAGAGAGTGAGAAATGGAAAGAAATAAAAAAAAATAGAGGAATGTATAAAAGAGAAATGTTTAGCAAGGGAGATGGAGAAATGTGTAGAAAGAAAAATGTAGAGATATGGAGATAGAGAAACTTGTAGATAGAGAAATGTTTAAAGAGGGAGATAAAGAAATGTACAGATAGATAAATGTTTAGATAGAGAGATAGAGAATTATATAGTTAGAAAAAGGTATAGATAGGGTGATAGAGAATAGGTATAGAGAAAGGGGTAGAAAAATGCATAGAAAGAGAGAGCGATAGAGAGAGAGAGAGAGAGAGAGAGAGAGAGAGAGAGAGAGAGAGAGAGAGAGAGAGAAAAGTGTACATGTATAGCTAGAGAAAAGTTTAGATAGGGAGATAGAGAAATGGATAAATAGATTTTATTTTAGATAGGGAGATAGAGAAATGTATACGTAGAGAAATGTTTAGATAGGGAGATAGAGAAATATGTAGATAGATACATGTTGAGATAGGGAGATAGAGATATGTGTATATAGAGAAATGTTTAAATAGGGAGAAATGTATAATAGATATATGGAAAGAAAGAGAAATGTAAAGTGAGAAATGTATTGAAAGAGATAAATATAAATATGAAGTGAAAGAGAAATGAATGGAAAAACAGAAATGTAAAGATGAAGAGATTGGGACATGTAAAGATAAAGAAATGTATATAAAGAGAAAAAACTAAATATGAAAAGATAAAGAAATGCATAGAAAGAGATAGAAATGTAAATATGAAGAAATAAAGAAATGCATAGAAAGAGAAATGTAAAGATGAAGAGATAGAGAAATGCACAAAAAAGAGACAGAGAGAGAAATGTAAAGATGAAGAGATAGAGAAATTCATAGAAAGAAAATAAGTGTCACAAGCTGCCGTCGTGGCTTGTTACTCTCTCGCGTCCCAGCTACCACTCCTTTTCCAGGACGCCCTGTTCTCCGGCCGCAACCCCAGACTATTCCCTCTGTTGCCGGGAAACCTAGATGCCAAACTGGGATGGTGCTTGCGGTTGCTTGTTGATCAAGACGCCAGGCTGGTGCACATACTCCTTGGAATCAAGCTTTTGCCTGTCTGTGACCTCTGTCTCTGCTGTAATACCTGCTACCATCAACATTTTGCTCACTGCTGGTATATAACCCAGAACAGTGTTCCAGCCATAAAGGGACATTTGCAGCAAACTGCAGTCATCTCTAGTCCAATCTCTGTCTGCGTCCCACCGCCTTTGCAGCATTACCACCTAGTGGCCTCCGTTTGCTTCCAGCTCATCTTGGCACCAGTGCCGCAACTCTGTCTGCAAGGCCACACCTTGGCCCTTTAAGGCCACAACCCAGCCCTCAAGGCCGCACTTCAGTGTAAGGGTTGCACCTCTGCCCTCAAGGCCACAACTCGGCCCTGAAGGCCTCACCTCAGCACAGTGTCACACCTCAGCACTCAAGGTCGCACCTCGGTCGCATCTTGTCATCAGTGCAGCACCCTGGCTCTCAAAGCCGCACCTCAGCTGTCAAAGCCACAACTCGGCTTCCTAAACCGCCTCCTGCCACCAAAGCTGTACCTTGTCATCTGAACCACCATGAGCTGCATAACATCTTGTGGTCATCAGGTTCACAGTGTAAGCCCCTACTGTTCCGAGTTTAAGACCAGGCGGCCACCTAAGTACTGGTGAGCGTGACCAGCTCTAAGGGAACAGCGGGTGGCTGTTATTGGCAGAAGAATTCACCAGAGTGACTCTAGGGGTCTTACACAGTGATTTCTAGGTGAACGTAACAATAAGAGGTAGAGAAATGTATAGATAAGGAGAAACAGAAATGTAAAGCTAGAGACATGTATAGATAGGAACATAGAGAATAGTTTAGATAAGGAAATAGAGAAGTGTATAGCTAGAGATATGTATACACAGGGAGAAAGAGAAATGTATAAATAGAGAGATAAAAAAAAGTGTAGGTAGAGAAATGTGAAGATAGGGAGCTAGAGAAATGTATAGATAAAGAAATATATAGATAGAGAAAAGTGTAGATAGAGAAATGTTAAGATAAGGTGACAGAGAAATGTAAAGAGAGAAAAGTATATAAAAAGAAAGAAATGTAAAGCTGAAGAGATAAAAAAATGTAAAGACAGAGATTTGTATATAAAGAGAAAGAGACATTTAAAGAGGAAGAGGTAAAAAAATGCATAGAAAGAGAGTGAGAAATGGAAAGAAATAAAAAAAAATAGAGGAATGTATAAAAGAGAAATGTTTAGCAAGGGAGATGGAGAAATGTGTAGAAAGAAAAATGTAGAGATATGGAGATAGAGAAACTTGTAGATAGAGAAATGTTTAAAGAGGGAGATAAAGAAATGTACAGATAGATAAATGTTTAGATAGAGAGATAGAGAATTATATAGTTAGAAAAAGGTATAGATAGGGTGATAGAGAATAGGTATAGAGAAAGGGGTAGAAAAATGCATAGAAAGAGAGAGCGAGAGAGAGAGAGAGAGAGAGAGAGAGAGAGAGAGAGAAAAGTGTACATGTATAGCTAGAGAAAAGTTTAGATAGGGAGATAGAGAAATGGATAAATAGATTTTATTTTAGATAGGGAGATAGAGAAATGTATACGTAGAGAAATGTTTAGATAGGGAGATAGAGAAATATGTAGATAGATACATGTTGAGATAGGGAGATAGAGATATGTGTATATAGAGAAATGTTTAAATAGGGAGAAATGTATAATAGATATATGGAAAGAAAGAGAAATGTAAAGTGAGAAATGTATTGAAAGAGATAAATATAAATATGAAGTGAAAGAGAAATGAATGGAAAAACAGAAATGTAAAGATGAAGAGATTGGGACATGTAAAGATAAAGAAATGTATATAAAGAGAAAAAACTAAATATGAAAAGATAAAGAAATGCATAGAAAGAGATAGAAATGTAAATATGAAGAAATAAAGAAATGCATAGAAAGAGAAATGTAAAGATGAAGAGATAGAGAAATGCACAAAAAAGAGACAGAGAGAGAAATGTAAAGATGAAGAGATAGAGAAATTCATAGAAAGAAAATAAGTGTCACAAGCTGCCATCGTGGCTTGTTACTCTCTCACGTCCCAGCTACCACTCCTTTTCCAGGACGCCCTGTTCTCCGGCCGCAACCCCAGACTATTCCCTCTGTTGCCGGGAAACCTAGATGCCAAACTGGGATGGTGCTTGCGGTTGCTTGTTGATCAAGATGCCAGGCTGGTGCACATACTCCTTGGAATCAAGCTTTTGCCTGTCTGTGACCACTGTCTCGCTGTAATACCTGCTACCATCTGCATTTTGCTCACTGCTGGTATCACCCAGAACAGTGTTCCAGCCATAAAGGGACATTTGCAGCAAACAGCAGTCATCTCTAGTCCAATCTCTGTCTGCGTCCCACCGCCTTTGCAGCATTACCACCTAGTGGCCTCCGTTTGCTTCCAGCTCATCTTGGCACCAGTGCCGCAACTCTGTCTGCAAGGCCACATCTTGGCCCTTTAAGGCCGCAACCCAGCCCTCAAGGCCGCACTTCAGTGTAAAGGTTGCACCTCTGCCCTCAAGGCCACAACTCGGCCCTTAAGGCCTCACCTCAGCACAGTGTCACACCTCAGCACTCAAGGTCGCACCTCGGTCGCATCTTGTCATCAGTGCAGCACCCTGGCTCTCAAAGCCGCACCTCAGCTGTCAAAGCCACAACTCGGCTTCCTAAACCGCCTCCTGCCACCAAAGCTGTACCTTGTCATCTGAACCACCATGAGCTGCATAACATCTTGTGGTCATCAGGTTCACAGTGTAAGCCCCTACTGTTCCGAGTTTAAGACCAGACGGCCACCTAAGTACTGGTGAGCGTGACCAGCTCTAAGGGAACAGCGGGTGGCTGTTATTGGCAGAAGAATTCACCAGAGTGACTCTAGGGGTCTTACACAGTGATTCCTAGGCGAACGTAACAATAAGAGGTAGAGAAATGTATAGATAAGGAGAAACAGAAATGTAAAGCTAGAGACATGTATAGATAGGAACATAGAGAATAGTTTAGATAAGGAAATAGAGAAGTGTATAGCTAGAGATATGTATACACAGGGAGAAAGAGAAATGTATAAATAGAGAGATAAAAAAAAGTGTAGGTAGAGAAATGTGAAGATAGGGAGCTAGAGAAATGTATAGATAAAGAAATATATAGATAGAGAAAAGTGTAGATAGAGAAATGTTAAGATAAGGTGACAGAGAAATGTAAAGAGAGAAAAGTATATAAAAAGAAAGAAATGTAAAGCTGAAGAGATAGAAAAATGTAAAGACAGAGATTTGTATATAAAGAGAAAGAGACATTTAAAGAGGAAGAGGTAAAAAAATGCATAGAAAGAGAGTGAGAAATGGAAAGAAATAAAAAAAAATAGAGGAATGTATAAAAGAGAAATGTTTAGCAAGGGAGATGGAGAAATGTGTAGAAAGAAAAATGTAGAGATATGGAGATAGAGAAACTTGTAGATAGAGAAATGTTTAAAGAGGGAGATAAAGAAATGTACAGATAGATAAATGTTTAGATAGAGAGATAGAGAATTATATAGTTAGAAAAAGGTATAGATAGGGTGATAGAGAATAGGTATAGAGAAAGGGGTAGAAAAATGCATAGAAAGAGAGAGCGAGAGAGAGAGAGAGAGAGAGAGAGAGAGAGAGAGAGAGAGAGAGAAAAGTGTACATGTATAGCTAGAGAAAAGTTTAGATAGGGAGATAGAGAAATGGATAAATAGATTTTATTTTAGATAGGGAGATAGAGAAATGTATACGTAGAGAAATGTTTAGATAGGGAGATAGAGAAATATGTAGATAGATACATGTTGAGATAGGGAGATAGAGATATGTGTATATAGAGAAATGTTTAAATAGGGAGAAATGTATAATAGATATATGGAAAGAAAGAGAAATGTAAAGTGAGAAATGTATTGAAAGAGATAAATATAAATATGAAGTGAAAGAGAAATGAATGGAAAAACAGAAATGTAAAGATGAAGAGATTGGGACATGTAAAGATAAAGAAATGTATATAAAGAGAAAAAACTAAATATGAAAAGATAAAGAAATGCATAGAAAGAGATAGAAATGTAAATATGAAGAAATAAAGAAATGCATAGAAAGAGAAATGTAAAGATGAAGAGATAGAGAAATGCACAAAAAAGAGACAGAGAGAGAAATGTAAAGATGAAGAGATAGAGAAATTCATAGAAAGAAAATAAGTGTCACAAGCTGCCGTCGTGGCTTGTTACTCTCTCGCGTCCCAGCTACCACTCCTTTTCCAGGACGCCCTGTTCTCCGGCCGCAACCCCAGACTATTCCCTCTGTTGCCGGGAAACCTAGATGCCAAACTGGGATGGTGCTTGCGGTTGCTTGTTGATCAAGACGCCAGGCTGGTGCACATACTCCTTGGAATCAAGCTTTTGCCTGTCTGTGACCTCTGTCTCTGCTGTAATACCTGCTACCATCAACATTTTGCTCACTGCTGGTATATAACCCAGAACAGTGTTCCAGCCATAAAGGGACATTTGCAGCAAACTGCAGTCATCTCTAGTCCAATCTCTGTCTGCGTCCCACCGCCTTTGCAGCATTACCACCTAGTGGCCTCCGTTTGCTTCCAGCTCATCTTGGCACCAGTGCCGCAACTCTGTCTGCAAGGCCACACCTTGGCCCTTTAAGGCCACAACCCAGCCCTCAAGGCCGCACTTCAGTGTAAGGGTTGCACCTCTGCCCTCAAGGCCACAACTCGGCCCTGAAGGCCTCACCTCAGCACAGTGTCACACCTCAGCACTCAAGGTCGCACCTCGGTCGCATCTTGTCATCAGTGCAGCACCCTGGCTCTCAAAGCCGCACCTCAGCTGTCAAAGCCACAACTCGGCTTCCTAAACCGCCTCCTGCCACCAAAGCTGTACCTTGTCACATCTGAACCACCATGAGCTGCATAACATCTTGTGGTCATCAGGTTCACAGTGTAAGCCCCTACTGTTCCGAGTTTAAGACCAGGCGGCCACCTAAGTACTGGTGAGCGTGACCAGCTCTAAGGGAACAGCGGGTGGCTGTTATTGGCAGAAGAATTCACCAGAGTGACTCTAGGGGTCTTACACAGTGATTCCTAGGTGAACGTAACAATAAGAGGTAGAGAAATGTATAGATAAGGAGAAACAGAAATGTAAAGCTAGAGACATGTATAGATAGGAACATAGAGAATAGTTTAGATAAGGAAATAGAGAAGTGTATAGCTAGAGATATGTATACACAGGGAGAAAGAGAAATGTATAAATAGAGAGATAAAAAAAAGTGTAGGTAGAGAAATGTGAAGATAGGGAGCTAGAGAAATGTATAGATAAAGAAATATATAGATAGAGAAAAGTGTAGATAGAGAAATGTTAAGATAAGGTGACAGAGAAATGTAAAGAGAGAAAAGTATATAAAAAGAAAGAAATGTAAAGCTGAAGAGATAAAAAAATGTAAAGACAGAGATTTGTATATAAAGAGAAAGAGACATTTAAAGAGGAAGAGGTAAAAAAATGCATAGAAAGAGAGTGAGAAATGGAAAGAAATAAAAAAAAATAGAGGAATGTATAAAAGAGAAATGTTTAGCAAGGGAGATGGAGAAATGTGTAGAAAGAAAAATGTAGAGATATGGAGATAGAGAAACTTGTAGATAGAGAAATGTTTAAAGAGGGAGATAAAGAAATGTACAGATAGATAAATGTTTAGATAGAGAGATAGAGAATTATATAGTTAGAAAAAGGTATAGATAGGGTGATAGAGAATAGGTATAGAGAAAGGGGTAGAAAAATGCATAGAAAGAGAGAGCGAGAGAGAGAGAGAGAGAGAGAGAGAGAGAGAGAGAGAGAGAGAAAAGTGTACATGTATAGCTAGAGAAAAGTTTAGATAGGGAGATAGAGAAATGGATAAATAGATTTTATTTTAGATAGGGAGATAGAGAAATGTATACGTAGAGAAATGTTTAGATAGGGAGATAGAGAAATATGTAGATAGATACATGTTGAGATAGGGAGATAGAGATATGTGTATATAGAGAAATGTTTAAATAGGGAGAAATGTATAATAGATATATGGAAAGAAAGAGAAATGTAAAGTGAGAAATGTATTGAAAGAGATAAATATAAATATGAAGTGAAAGAGAAATGAATGGAAAAACAGAAATGTAAAGATGAAGAGATTGGGACATGTAAAGATAAAGAAATGTATATAAAGAGAAAAAACTAAATATGAAAAGATAAAGAAATGCATAGAAAGAGATAGAAATGTAAATATGAAGAAATAAAGAAATGCATAGAAAGAGAAATGTAAAGATGAAGAGATAGAGAAATGCACAAAAAAGAGACAGAGAGAGAAATGTAAAGATGAAGAGATAGAGAAATTCATAGAAAGAAAATAAGTGTCACAAGCTGCCATCGTGGCTTGTTACTCTCTCGCGTCCCAGCTACCACTCCTTTTCCAGGACGCCCTGTTCTCCGGCCGCAACCCCAGACTATTCCCTCTGTTGCCGGGAAACCTAGATGCCAAACTGGGATGGTGCTTGCGGTTGCTTGTTGATCAAGATGCCAGGCTGGTGCACATACTCCTTGGAATCAAGCTTTTGCCTGTCTGTGACCACTGTCTCGCTGTAATACCTGCTACCATCTGCATTTTGCTCACTGCTGGTATCACCCAGAACAGTGTTCCAGCCATAAAGGGACATTTGCAGCAAACAGCAGTCATCTCTAGTCCAATCTCTGTCTGCGTCCCACCGCCTTTGCAGCATTACCACCTAGTGGCCTCCGTTTGCTTCCAGCTCATCTTGGCACCAGTGCCGCAACTCTGTCTGCAAGGCCACATCTTGGCCCTTTAAGGCCGCAACCCAGCCATCAAGGCCGCACTTCAGTGTAAAGGTTGCACCTCTGCCCTCAAGGCCACAACTCGGCCCTTAAGGCCTCACCTCAGCACAGTGTCACACCTCAGCACTCAAGGTCGCACCTCGGTCGCATCTTGTCATCAGTGCAGCACCCTGGCTCTCAAAGCCACACCTCAGCTGTCAAAGCCACAACTCGGCTTCCTAAACCGCCTCCTGCCACCAAAGCTGTACCTTGTCATCTGAACCACCATGAGCTGCATAACATCTTGTGGTCATCAGGTTCACAGTGTAAGCCCCTACTGTTCCGAGTTTAAGACCAGACGGCCACCTAAGTACTGGTGAGCGTGACCAGCTCTAAGGGAACAGCGGGTGGCTGTTATTGGCAGAAGAATTCACCAGAGTGACTCTAGGGGTCTTACACAGTGATTCCTAGGCGAACGTAACAATAAGAGGTAGAGAAATGTATAGATAAGGAGAAACAGAAATGTAAAGCTAGAGACATGTATAGATAGGAACATAGAGAATAGTTTAGATAAGGAAATAGAGAAGTGTATAGCTAGAGATATGTATACACAGGGAGAAAGAGAAATGTATAAATAGAGAGATAAAAAAAAGTGTAGGTAGAGAAATGTGAAGATAGGGAGCTAGAGAAATGTATAGATAAAGAAATATATAGATAGAGAAAAGTGTAGATAGAGAAATGTTAAGATAAGGTGACAGAGAAATGTAAAGAGAGAAAAGTATATAAAAAGAAAGAAATGTAAAGCTGAAGAGATAAAAAAATGTAAAGACAGAGAATTGTATATAAAGAGAAAGACATTTAAAGAAGAAGAGGTAAAAAAATGCATAGAAAGAGAGTGAGAAATGGAAAGAAATAAAAAAAAATAGAGGAATGTATAAAAGAGAAATGTTTAGCAAGGGAGATGGAGAAATGTGTAGAAAGAAAAATGTAGAGATATGGAGATAGAGAAACTTGTAGATAGAGAAATGTTTAAAGAGGGAGATAAAGAAATGTACAGATAGATAAATGTTTAGATAGAGAGATAGAGAATTATATAGTTAGAAAAAGGTATAGATAGGGTGATAGAGAATAGGTATAGAGAAAGGGGTAGAAAAATGCATAGAAAGAGAGAGCGAGAGAGAGAGAGAGAGAGAGAGAGAGAGAGAGAGAAAAGTGTACATGTATAGCTAGAGAAAAGTTTAGATAGGGAGATAAAGAAATGGATAAATAGATTTTATTTTAGATAGGGAGATAGAGAAATGTATACGTAGAGAAATGTTTAGATAGGGAGATAGAGAAATATGTAGATAGATACATGTTGAGATAGGGAGATAGAGATATGTGTATATAGAGAAATGTTTAAATAGGGAGAAATGTATAATAGATATATGGAAAGAAAGAGAAATGTAAAGTGAGAAATGTATTGAAAGAGATAAATATAAATATAAAGTGAAAGAGAAATGAATGGAAAAACAGAAATGTAAAGATGAAGAGATTGGGACATGTAAAGATAAAGAAATGTATATAAAGAGAAAAAACTAAATATGAAAAGATAAAGAAATGCATAGAAAGAGATAGAAATGTAAATATGAAGAAATAAAGAAATGCATAGAAAGAGAAATGTAAAGATGAAGAGATAGAGAAATGCACAAAAAAGAGACAGAGAGAGAAATGTAAAGATGAAGAGATAGAGAAATTCATAGAAAGAAAATAAGTGTCACAAGCTGCCGTCGTGGCTTGTTACTCTCTCGCGTCCCAGCTACCACTCCTTTTCCAGGACGCCCTGTTCTCCGGCCGCAACCCCAGACTATTCCCTCTGTTGCCGGGAAACCTAGATGCCAAACTGGGATGGTGCTTGCGGTTGCTTGTTGATCAAGACGCCAGGCTGGTGCACATACTCCTTGGAATCAAGCTTTTGTCTGTCTGTGACCTCTGTCTCTGCTGTAATACCTGCTACCATCAACATTTTGCTCACTGCTGGTATATAACCCAGAACAGTGTTCCAGCCATAAAGGGACATTTGCAGCAAACTGCAGTCATCTCTAGTCCAATCTCTGTCTGCGTCCCACCGCCTTTGCAGCATTACCACCTAGTGGCCTCCGTTTGCTTCCAGCTCATCTTGGCACCAGTGCCGCAACTCTGTCTGCAAGGCCACACCTTGGCCCTTTAAGGCCACAACCCAGCCCTCAAGGCCGCACTTCAGTGTAAGGGTTGCACCTCTGCCCTCAAGGCCACAACTCGGCCCTTAAGGCCTCACCTCAGCACAGTGTCACACCTCAGCACTCAAGGTCGCACCTCGGTCGCATCTTGTCATCAGTGCAGCACCCTGGCTCTCAAAGCCGCACCTCAGCTGTCAAAGCCACAACTCGGCTTCCTAAACCGCCTCCTGCCACCAAAGCTGTACCTTGTCATCTGAACCACCATGAGCTGCATAACATCTTGTGGTCATCAGGTTCACAGTGTAAGCCCCTACTGTTCCGAGTTTGAGACCAGACGGCCACCTAAGTACTGGTGAGCGTGACCAGCTCTAAGGGAACAGCGGGTGGCTGTTATTGGCAGAAGAATTCACCAGAGTGACTCTAGGGGTCTTACACAGTGATTCCTAGGCGAACGTAACAATAAGAGGTAGAGAAATGTATAGATAAGGAGAAACAGAAATGTAAAGCTAGAGACATGTATAGATAGGAACATAGAGAATAGTTTAGATAAGGAAATAGAGAAGTGTATAGCTAGAGATATGTATACACAGGGAGAAAGAGAAATGTATAAATAGAGAGATAAAAAAAAGTGTAGGTAGAGAAATGTGAAGATAGGGAGCTAGAGAAATGTATAGATAAAGAAATATATAGATAGAGAAAAGTGTAGATAGAGAAATGTTAAGATAAGGTGACAGAGAAATGTAAAGAGAGAAAAGTATATAAAAAGAAAGAAATGTAAAGCTGAAGAGATAAAAAAATGTAAAGACAGAGATTTGTATATAAAGAGAAAGAGACATTTAAAGAGGAAGAGGTAAAAAAATGCATAGAAAGAGAGTGAGAAATGGAAAGAAATAAAAAAAAATAGAGGAATGTATAAAAGAGAAATGTTTAGCAAGGGAGATGGAGAAATGTGTAGAAAGAAAAATGTAGAGATATGGAGATAGAGAAACTTGTAGATAGAGAAATGTTTAAAGAGGGAGATAAAGAAATGTACAGATAGATAAATGTTTAGATAGAGAGATAGAGAATTATATAGTTAGAAAAAGGTATAGATAGGGTGATAGAGAATAGGTATAGAGAAAGGGGTAGAAAAATGCATAGAAAGAGAGAGCGAGAGAGAGAGAGAGAGAGAGAGAGAGAGAGAGAGAAAAGTGTACATGTATAGCTAGAGAAAAGTTTAGATAGGGAGATAGAGAAATGGATAAATAGATTTTATTTTAGATAGGGAGATAGAGAAATGTATACGTAGAGAAATGTTTAGATAGGGAGATAGAGAAATATGTAGATAGATACATGTTGAGATAGGGAGATAGAGATATGTGTATATAGAGAAATGTTTAAATAGGGAGAAATGTATAATAGATATATGGAAAGAAAGAGAAATGTAAAGTGAGAAATGTATTGAAAGAGATAAATATAAATATGAAGTGAAAGAGAAATGAATGGAAAAACAGAAATGTAAAGATGAAGAGATTGGGACATGTAAAGATAAAGAAATGTATATAAAGAGAAAAAACTAAATATGAAAAGATAAAGAAATGCATAGAAAGAGATAGAAATGTAAATATGAAGAAATAAAGAAATGCATAGAAAGAGAAATGTAAAGATGAAGAGATAGAGAAATGCACAAAAAAGAGACAGAGAGAGAAATGTAAAGATGAAGAGATAGAGAAATTCATAGAAAGAAAATAAGTGTCACAAGCTGCCGTCGTGGCTTGTTACTCTCTCGCGTCCCAGCTACCACTCCTTTTCCAGGACGCCCTGTTCTCCGGCCGCAACCCCAGACTATTCCCTCTGTTGCCGGGAAACCTAGATGCCAAACTGGGATGGTGCTTGCGGTTGCTTGTTGATCAAGATGCCAGGCTGGTGCACATACTCCTTGGAATCAAGCTTTTGCCTGTCTGTGACCTCTGTCTCTGCTGTAATACCTGCTACCATCAACATTTTGCTCACTGCTGGTATATAACCCAGAACAGTGTTCCAGCCATAAAGGGACATTTGCAGCAAACTGCAGTCATCTCTAGTCCAATCTCTGTCTGCGTCCCACCGCCTTTGCAGCATTACCACCTAGTGGCCTCCGTTTGCTTCCAGCTCATCTTGGCACCAGTGCCGCAACTCTGTCTGCAAGGCCACACCTTGGCCCTTTAAGGCCACAACCCAGCCCTCAAGGCCGCACTTCAGTGTAAGGGTTGCACCTCTGCCCTCAAGGCCACAACTCGGCCCTGAAGGCCTCACCTCAGCACAGTGTCACACCTCAGCACTCAAGGTCGCACCTCGGTCGCATCTTGTCATCAGTGCAGCACCCTGGCTCTCAAAGCCGCACCTCAGCTGTCAAAGCCACAACTCGGCTTCCTAAACCACCTCCTGCCACCAAAGCTGTACCTTGTCATCTGAACCACCATGAGCTGCATAACATCTTGTGGTCATCAGGTTCACAGTGTAAGCCCCTACTGTTCCGAGTTTAAGACCAGGCGGCCACCTAAGTACTGGTGAGCGTGACCAGCTCTAAGGGAACAGCGGGTGGCTGTTATTGGCAGAAGAATTCACCAGAGTGACTCTAGGGGTCTTACACAGTGATTCCTAGGTGAACGTAACAATAAGAGGTAGAGAAATGTATAGATAAGGAGAAACAGAAATGTAAAGCTAGAGACATGTATAGATAGGAACATAGAGAATAGTTTAGATAAGGAAATAGAGAAGTGTATAGCTAGAGATATGTATACACAGGGAGAAAGAGAAATGTATAAATAGAGAGATAAAAAAAAGTGTAGGTAGAGAAATGTGAAGATAGGGAGCTAGAGAAATGTATAGATAAAGAAATATATAGATAGAGAAAAGTGTAGATAGAGAAATGTTAAGATAAGGTGACAGAGAAATGTAAAGAGAGAAAAGTATATAAAAAGAAAGAAATGTAAAGCTGAAGAGATAAAAAAATGTAAAGACAGAGATTTGTATATAAAGAGAAAGAGACATTTAAAGAGGAAGAGGTAAAAAAATGCATAGAAAGAGAGTGAGAAATGGAAAGAAATAAAAAAAAATAGAGGAATGTATAAAAGAGAAATGTTTAGCAAGGGAGATGGAGAAATGTGTAGAAAGAAAAATGTAGATATATGGAGATAGAGAAACTTGTAGATAGAGAAATGTTTAAAGAGGGAGATAAAGAAATGTACAGATAGATAAATGTTTAGATAGAGAGATAGAGAATTATATAGTTAGAAAAAGGTATAGATAGGGTGATAGAGAATAGGTATAGAGAAAGGGGTAGAAAAATGCATAGAAAGAGAGAGCGAGAGAGAGAGAGAGAGAGAGAGAGAGAGAGAGAGAGAGAAAAGTGTACATGTATAGCTAGAGAAAAGTTTAGATAGGGAGATAGAGAAATGGATAAATAGATTTTATTTTAGATAGGGAGATAGAGAAATGTATACGTAGAGAAATGTTTAGATAGGGAGATAGAGAAATATGTAGATAGATACATGTTGAGATAGGGAGATAGAGATATGTGTATATAGAGAAATGTTTAAATAGGGAGAAATGTATAATAGATATATGGAAAGAAAGAGAAATGTAAAGTGAGAAATGTATTGAAAGAGATAAATATAAATATGAAGTGAAAGAGAAATGAATGGAAAAACAGAAATGTAAAGATGAAGAGATTGGGCCATGTAAAGATAAAGAAATGTATATAAAGAGAAAAAACTAAATATGAAAAGATAAAGAAATGCATAGAAAGAGATAGAAATGTAAATATGAAGAAATAAAGAAATGCATAGAAAGAGAAATGTAAAGATGAAGAGATAGAGAAATGCACAAAAAAGAGACAGAGAGAGAAATGTAAAGATGAAGAGATAGAGAAATTCATAGAAAGAAAATAAGTGTCACAAGCTGCCATCGTGGCTTGTTACTCTCTCACGTCCCAGCTACCACTCCTTTTCCAGGACGCCCTGTTCTCCGGCCGCAACCCCAGACTATTCCCTCTGTTGCCGGGAAACCTAGATGCCAAACTGGGATGGTGCTTGCGGTTGCTTGTTGATCAAGATGCCAGGCTGGTGCACATACTCCTTGGAATCAAGCTTTTGCCTGTCTGTGACCACTGTCTCGCTGTAATACCTGCTACCATCTGCATTTTGCTCACTGCTGGTATCACCCAGAACAGTGTTCCAGCCATAAAGGGACATTTGCAGCAAACAGCAGTCATCTCTAGTCCAATCTCTGTCTGCGTCCCACCGCCTTTGCAGCATTACCACCTAGTGGCCTCCGTTTGCTTCCAGCTCATCTTGGCACCAGTGCCGCAACTCTGTCTGCAAGGCCACATCTTGGCCCTTTAAGGCCGCAACCCAGCCCTCAAGGCCGCACTTCAGTGTAAAGGTTGCACCTCTGCCCTCAAGGCCACAACTCGGCCCTTAAGGCCTCACCTCAGCACAGTGTCACACCTCAGCACTCAAGGTCGCACCTCGGTCGCATCTTGTCATCAGTGCAGCACCCTGGCTCTCAAAACCGCACCTCAGCTGTCAAAGCCACAACTCGGCTTCCTAAACCGCCTCCTGCCACCAAAGCTGTACCTTGTCATCTGAACCACCATGAGCTGCATAACATCTTGTGGTCATCAGGTTCACAGTGTAAGCCCCTACTGTTCCGAGTTTAAGACCAGACGGCCACCTAAGTACTGGTGAGCGTGACCAGCTCTAAGGGAACAGCGGGTGGCTGTTATTGGCAGAAGAATTCACCAGAGTGACTCTAGGGGTCTTACACAGTGATTCCTAGGCGAACGTAACAATAAGAGGTAGAGAAATGTATAGATAAGGAGAAACAGAAATGTAAAGCTAGAGACATGTATAGATAGGAACATAGAGAATAGTTTAGATAAGGAAATAGAGAAGTGTATAGCTAGAGATATGTATACACAGGGAGAAAGAGAAATGTATAAATAGAGAGATAAAAAAAAGTGTAGGTAGAGAAATGTGAAGATAGGGAGCTAGAGAAATGTATAGATAAAGAAATATATAGATAGAGAAAAGTGTAGATAGAGAAATGTTAAGATAAGGTGACAGAGAAATGTAAAGAGAGAAAAGTATATAAAAAGAAAGAAATGTAAAGCTGAAGAGATAGAAAAATGTAAAGACAGAGATTTGTATATAAAGAGAAAGAGACATTTAAAGAGGAAGAGGTAAAAAAATGCATAGAAAGAGAGTGAGAAATGGAAAGAAATAAAAAAAAATAGAGGATTGTATAAAAGAGAAATGTTTAGCAAGGGAGATGGAGAAATGTGTAGAAAGAAAAATGTAGAGATATGGAGATAGAGAAACTTGTAGATAGAGAAATGTTTAAAGAGGGAGATAAAGAAATGTACAGATAGATAAATGTTTAGATAGAGAGATAGAGAATTATATAGTTAGAAAAAGGTATAGATAGGGTGATAGAGAATAGGTATAGAGAAAGGGGTAGAAAAATGCATAGAAAGAGAGAGCGAGAGAGAGAGAGAGAGAGAGAGAGAGAGAGAGAGAGAGAGAAAAGTGTACATGTATAGCTAGAGAAAAGTTTAGATAGGGAGATAAAGAAATGGATAAATAGATTTTATTTTAGATAGGGAGATAGAGAAATGTATACGTAGAGAAATGTTTAGATAGGGAGATAGAGAAATATGTAGATAGATACATGTTGAGATAGGGAGATAGAGATATGTGTATATAGTGAAATGTTTAAATAGGGAGAAATGTATAATAGATATATGGAAAGAAAGAGAAATGTAAAGTGAGAAATGTATTGAAAGAGATAAATATAAATATAAAGTGAAAGAGAAATGAATGGAAAAACAGAAATGTAAAGATGAAGAGATTGGGACATGTAAAGATAAAGAAATGTATATAAAGAGAAAAAACTAAATATGAAAAGATAAAGAAATGCATAGAAAGAGATAGAAATGTAAATATGAAGAAATAAAGAAATGCATAGAAAGAGAAATGTAAAGATGAAGAGATAGAGAAATGCACAAAAAAGAGACAGAGAGAGAAATGTAAAGATGAAGAGATAGAGAAATTCATAGAAAGAAAATAAGTGTCACAAGCTGCCGTCGTGGCTTGTTACTCTCTCGCGTCCCAGCTACCACTCCTTTTCCAGGACGCCCTGTTCTCCGGCCGCAACCCCAGACTATTCCCTCTGTTGCCGGGAAACCTAGATGCCAAACTGGGATGGTGCTTGCGGTTGCTTGTTGATCAAGACGCCAGGCTGGTGCACATACTCCTTGGAATCAAGCTTTTGTCTGTCTGTGACCTCTGTCTCTGCTGTAATACCTGCTACCATCAACATTTTGCTCACTGCTGGTATATAACCCAGAACAGTGTTCCAGCCATAAAGGGACATTTGCAGCAAACTGCAGTCATCTCTAGTCCAATCTCTGTCTGCGTCCCACCGCCTTTGCAGCATTACCACCTAGTGGCCTCCGTTTGCTTCCAGCTCATCTTGGCACCAGTGCCGCAACTCTGTCTGCAAGGCCACACCTTGGCCCTTTAAGGCCACAACCCAGCCCTCAAGGCCGCACTTCAGTGTAAGGGTTGCACCTCTGCCCTCAAGGCCACAACTCGGCCCTTAAGGCCTCACCTCAGCACAGTGTCACACCTCAGCACTCAAGGTCGCACCTCGGTCGCATCTTGTCATCAGTGCAGCACCCTGGCTCTCAAAGCCGCACCTCAGCTGTCAAAGCCACAACTCGGCTTCCTAAACCGCCTCCTGCCACCAAAGCTGTACCTTGTCATCTGAACCACCATGAGCTGCATAACATCTTGTGGTCATCAGGTTCACAGTGTAAGCCCCTACTGTTCCGAGTTTGAGACCAGACGGCCACCTAAGTACTGGTGAGCGTGACCAGCTCTAAGGGAACAGCGGGTGGCTGTTATTGGCAGAAGAATTCACCAGAGTGACTCTAGGGGTCTTACACAGTGATTCCTAGGCGAACGTAACAATAAGAGGTAGAGAAATGTATAGATAAGGAGAAACAGAAATGTAAAGCTAGAGACATGTATAGATAGGAACATAGAGAATAGTTTAGATAAGGAAATAGAGAAGTGTATAGCTAGAGATATGTATACACAGGGAGAAAGAGAAATGTATAAATAGAGAGATAAAAAAAAGTGTAGGTAGAGAAATGTGAAGATAGGGAGCTAGAGAAATGTATAGATAAAGAAATATATAGATAGAGAAAAGTGTAGATAGAGAAATGTTAAGATAAGGTGACAGAGAAATGTAAAGAGAGAAAAGTATATAAAAAGAAAGAAATGTAAAGCTGAAGAGATAAAAAAATGTAAAGACAGAGATTTGTATATAAAGAGAAAGAGACATTTAAAGAGGAAGAGGTAAAAAAATGCATAGAAAGAGAGTGAGAAATGGAAAGAAATAAAAAAAAATAGAGGAATGTATAAAAGAGAAATGTTTAGCAAGGGAGATGGAGAAATGTGTAGAAAGAAAAATGTAGAGATATGGAGATAGAGAAACTTGTAGATAGAGAAATGTTTAAAGAGGGAGATAAAGAAATGTACAGATAGATAAATGTTTAGATAGAGAGATAGAGAATTATATAGTTAGAAAAAGGTATAGATAGGGTGATAGAGAATAGGTATAGAGAAAGGGGTAGAAAAATGCATAGAAAGAGAGAGCGAGAGAGAGAGAGAGAGAGAGAGAGAAAAGTGTACATGTATAGCTAGAGAAAAGTTTAGATAGGGAGATAGAGAAATGGATAAATAGATTTTATTTTAGATAGGGAGATAGAGAAATGTATACGTAGAGAAATGTTTAGATAGGGAGATAGAGAAATATGTAGATAGATACATGTTGAGATAGGGAGATAGAGATATGTGTATATAGAGAAATGTTTAAATAGGGAGAAATGTATAATAGATATATGGAAAGAAAGAGAAATGTAAAGTGAGAAATGTATTGAAAGAGATAAATATAAATATGAAGTGAAAGAGAAATGAATGGAAAAACAGAAATGTAAAGATGAAGAGATTGGGACATGTAAAGATAAAGAATGTATATAAAGAGAAAAAACTAAATATGAAAAGATAAAGAAATGCATAGAAAGAGATAGAAATGTAAATATGAAGAAATAAAGAAATGCATAGAAAGAGAAATGTAAAGATGAAGAGATAGAGAAATGCACAAAAAAGAGACAGAGAGAGAAATGTAAAGATGAAGAGATAGAGAAATTCATAGAAAGAAAATAAGTGTCACAAGCTGCCGTCGTGGCTTGTTACTCTCTCGCGTCCCAGCTACCACTCCTTTTCCAGGACGCCCTGTTCTCCGGCCGCAACCCCAGACTATTCCCTCTGTTGCCGGGAAACCTAGATGCCAAACTGGGATGGTGCTTGCGGTTGCTTGTTGATCAAGATGCCAGGCTGGTGCACATACTCCTTGGAATCAAGCTTTTGCCTGTCTGTGACCTCTGTCTCTGCTGTAATACCTGCTACCATCAACATTTTGCTCACTGCTGGTATATAACCCAGAACAGTGTTCCAGCCATAAAGGGACATTTGCAGCAAACTGCAGTCATCTCTAGTCCAATCTCTGTCTGCGTCCCACCGCCTTTGCAGCATTACCACCTAGTGGCCTCCGTTTGCTTCCAGCTCATCTTGGCACCAGTGCCGCAACTCTGTCTGCAAGGCCACACCTTGGCCCTTTAAGGCCACAACCCAGCCCTCAAGGCCGCACTTCAGTGTAAGGGTTGCACCTCTGCCCTCAAGGCCACAACTCGGCCCTGAAGGCCTCACCTCAGCACAGTGTCACACCTCAGCACTCAAGGTCGCACCTCGGTCGCATCTTGTCATCAGTGCAGCACCCTGGCTCTCAAAGCCGCACCTCAGCTGTCAAAGCCACAACTCGGCTTCCTAAACCACCTCCTGCCACCAAAGCTGTACCTTGTCATCTGAACCACCATGAGCTGCATAACATCTTGTGGTCATCAGGTTCACAGTGTAAGCCCCTACTGTTCCAAGTTTAAGACCAGGCGGCCACCTAAGTACTGGTGAGCGTGACCAGCTCTAAGGGAACAGCGGGTGGCTGTTATTGGCAGAAGAATTCACCAGAGTGACTCTAGGGGTCTTACACAGTGATTCCTAGGTGAACGTAACAATAAGAGGTAGAGAAATGTATAGATAAGGAGAAACAGAAATGTAAAGCTAGAGACATGTATAGATAGGAACATAGAGAATAGTTTAGATAAGGAAATAGAGAAGTGTATAGCTAGAGATATGTATACACAGGGAGAAAGAGAAATGTATAAATAGAGAGATAAAAAAAAGTGTAGGTAGAGAAATGTGAAGATAGGGAGCTAGAGAAATGTATAGATAAAGAAATATATAGATAGAGAAAAGTGTAGATAGAGAAATGTTAAGATAAGGTGACAGAGAAATGTAAAGAGAGAAAAGTATATAAAAAGAAAGAAATGTAAAGCTGAAGAGATAAAAAAATGTAAAGACAGAGATTTGTATATAAAGAGAAAGAGACATTTAAAGAGGAAGAGGTAAAAAAATGCATAGAAAGAGAGTGAGAAATGGAAAGAAATAAAAAAAAATAGAGGAATGTATAAAAGAGAAATGTTTAGCAAGGGAGATGGAGAAATGTGTAGAAAGAAAAATGTAGAGATATGGAGATAGAGAAACTTGTAGATAGAGAAATGTTTAAAGAGGGAGATAAAGAAATGTACAGATAGATAAATGTTTAGATAGAGAGATAGAGAATTATATAGTTAGAAAAAGGTATAGATAGGGTGATAGAGAATAGGTATAGAGAAAGGGGTAGAAAAATGCATAGAAAGAGAGAGCGAGAGAGAGAGAGAGAGAGAGAGAGAGAGAGAAAAGTGTACATGTATAGCTAGAGAAAAGTTTAGATAGGGAGATAGAGAAATGGATAAATAGATTTTATTTTAGATAGGGAGATAGAGAAATGTATACGTAGAGAAATGTTTAGATAGGGAGATAGAGAAATATGTAGATAGATACATGTTGAGATAGGGAGATAGAGATATGTGTATATAGAGAAATGTTTAAATAGGGAGAAATGTATAATAGATATATGGAAAGAAAGAGAAATGTAAAGTGAGAAATGTATTGAAAGAGATAAATATAAATATGAAGTGAAAGAGAAATGAATGGAAAAACAGAAATGTAAAGATGAAGAGATTGGGACATGTAAAGATAAAGAAATGTATATAAAGAGAAAAAACTAAATATGAAAAGATAAAGAAATGCATAGAAAGAGATAGAAATGTAAATATGAAGAAATAAAGAAATGCATAGAAAGAGAAATGTAAAGATGAAGAGATAGAGAAATGCACAAAAAAGAGACAGAGAGAGAAATGTAAAGATGAAGAGATAGAGAAATTCATAGAAAGAAAATAAGTGTCACAAGCTGCCATCGTGGCTTGTTACTCTCTCACGTCCCAGCTACCACTCCTTTTCCAGGACGCCCTGTTCTCCGGCCGCAACCCCAGACTATTCCCTCTGTTGCCGGGAAACCTAGATGCCAAACTGGGATGGTGCTTGCGGTTGCTTGTTGATCAAGATGCCAGGCTGGTGCACATACTCCTTGGAATCAAGCTTTTGCCTGTCTGTGACCACTGTCTCGCTGTAATACCTGCTACCATCTGCATTTTGCTCACTGCTGGTATCACCCAGAACAGTGTTCCAGCCATAAAGGGACATTTGCAGCAAACAGCAGTCATCTCTAGTCCAATCTCTGTCTGCGTCCCACCGCCTTTGCAGCATTACCACCTAGTGGCCTCCGTTTGCTTCCAGCTCATCTTGGCACCAGTGCCGCAACTCTGTCTGCAAGGCCACATCTTGGCCCTTTAAGGCCGCAACCCAGCCCTCAAGGCCGCACTTCAGTGTAAAGGTTGCACCTCTGCCCTCAAGGCCACAACTCGGCCCTTAAGGCCTCACCTCAGCACAGTGTCACACCTCAGCACTCAAGGTCGCACCTCGGTCGCATCTTGTCATCAGTGCAGCACCCTGGCTCTCAAAGCCGCACCTCAGCTGTCAAAGCCACAACTCGGCTTCCTAAACCGCCTCCTGCCACCAAAGCTGTACCTTGTCATCTGAACCACCATGAGCTGCATAACATCTTGTGGTCATCAGGTTCACAGTGTAAGCCCCTACTGTTCCGAGTTTAAGACCAGACGGCCACCTAAGTACTGGTGAGCGTGACCAGCTCTAAGGGAACAGCGGGTGGCTGTTATTGGCAGAAGAATTCACCAGAGTGACTCTAGGGGTCTTACACAGTGATTCCTAGGCGAACGTAACAATAAGAGGTAGAGAAATGTATAGATAAGGAGAAACAGAAATGTAAAGCTAGAGACATGTATAGATAGGAACATAGAGAATAGTTTAGATAAGGAAATAGAGAAGTGTATAGCTAGAGATATGTATACACAGGGAGAAAGAGAAATGTATAAATAGAGAGATAAAAAAAAGTGTAGGTAGAGAAATGTGAAGATAGGGAGCTAGAGAAATGTATAGATAAAGAAATATATAGATAGAGAAAAGTGTAGATAGAGAAATGTTAAGATAAGGTGACAGAGAAATGTAAAGAGAGAAAAGTATATAAAAAGAAAGAAATGTAAAGCTGAAGAGATAGAAAAATGTAAAGACAGAGATTTGTATATAAAGAGAAAGAGACATTTAAAGAGGAAGAGGTAAAAAAATGCATAGAAAGAGAGTGAGAAATGGAAAGAAATAAAAAAAAATAGAGGAATGTATAAAAGAGAAATGTTTAGCAAGGGAGATGGAGAAATGTGTAGAAAGAAAAATGTAGAGATATGGAGATAGAGAAACTTGTAGATAGAGAAATGTTTAAAGAGGGAGATAAAGAAATGTACAGATAGATAAATGTTTAGATAGAGAGATAGAGAATTATATAGTTAGAAAAAGGTATAGATAGGGTGATAGAGAATAGGTATAGAGAAAGGGGTAGAAAAATGCATAGAAAGCGAGAGCGAGAGAGAGAGAGAGAGAGAGAGAGAGAGAGAGAGAGAGAGAAAAGTGTACATGTATAGCTAGAGAAAAGTTTAGATAGGGAGATAAAGAAATGGATAAATAGATTTTATTTTAGATAGGGAGATAGAGAAATGTATACGTAGAGAAATGTTTAGATAGGGAGATAGAGAAATATGTAGATAGATACATGTTGAGATAGGGAGATAGAGATATGTGTATATAGAGAAATGTTTAAATAGGGAGAAATGTATAATAGATATATGGAAAGAAAGAGAAATGTAAAGTGAGAAATGTATTGAAAGAGATAAATATAAATATAAAGTGAAAGAGAAATGAATGGAAAAACAGAAATGTAAAGATGAAGAGATTGGGACATGTAAAGATAAAGAAATGTATATAAAGAGAAAAAACTAAATATGAAAAGATAAAGAAATGCATAGAAAGAGATAGAAATGTAAATATGAAGAAATAAAGAAATGCATAGAAAGAGAAATGTAAAGATGAAGAGATAGAGAAATGCACAAAAAAGAGACAGAGAGAGAAATGTAAAGATGAAGAGATAGAGAAATTCATAGAAAGAAAATAAGTGTCACAAGCTGCCGTCGTGGCTTGTTACTCTCTCGCGTCCCAGCTACCACTCCTTTTCCAGGACACCCTGTTCTCCGGCCGCAACCCCAGACTATTCCCTCTGTTGCCGGGAAACCTAGATGCCAAACTGGGATGGTGCTTGCGGTGGCTTGTTGATCAAGACGCCAGGCTGGTGCACATACTCCTTGGAATCAAGCTTTTGTCTGTCTGTGACCTCTGTCTCTGCTGTAATACCTGCTACCATCAACATTTTGCTCACTGCTGGTATATAACCCAGAACAGTGTTCCAGCCATAAAGGGACATTTGCAGCAAACTGCAGTCATCTCTAGTCCAATCTCTGTCTGCGTCCCACCGCCTTTGCAGCATTACCACCTAGTGGCCTCCGTTTGCTTCCAGCTCATCTTGGCACCAGTGCCGCAACTCTGTCTGCAAGGCCACACCTTGGCCCTTTAAGGCCACAACCCAGCCCTCAAGGCCGCACTTCAGTGTAAGGGTTGCACCTCTGCCCTCAAGGCCACAACTCGGCCCTTAAGGCCTCACCTCAGCACAGTGTCACACCTCAGCACTCAAGGTCGCACCTCGGTCGCATCTTGTCATCAGTGCAGCACCCTGGCTCTCAAAGCCGCACCTCAGCTGTCAAAGCCACAACTCGGCTTCCTAAACCGCCTCCTGCCACCAAAGCTGTACCTTGTCATCTGAACCACCATGAGCTGCATAACATCTTGTGGTCATCAGGTTCACAGTGTAAGCCCCTACTGTTCCGAGTTTGAGACCAGACGGCCACCTAAGTACTGGTGAGCGTGACCAGCTCTAAGGGAACAGCGGGTGGCTGTTATTGGCAGAAGAATTCACCAGAGTGACTCTAGGGGTCTTACACAGTGATTCCTAGGCGAACGTAACAATAAGAGGTAGAGAAATGTATAGATAAGGAGAAACAGAAATGTAAAGCTAGAGACATGTATAGATAGGAACATAGAGAATAGTTTAGATAAGGAAATAGAGAAGTGTATAGCTAGAGATATGTATACACAGGGAGAAAGAGAAATGTATAAATAGAGAGATAAAAAAAAGTGTAGGTAGAGAAATGTGAAGATAGGGAGCTAGAGAAATGTATAGATAAAGAAATATATAGATAGAGAAAAGTGTAGATAGAGAAATGTTAAGATAAGGTGACAGAGAAATGTAAAGAGAGAAAAGTATATAAAAAGAAAGAAATGTAAAGCTGAAGAGATAGAAAAATGTAAAGACAGAGATTTGTATATAAAGAGAAAGAGACATTTAAAGAGGAAGAGGTAAAAAAATGCATAGAAAGAGAGTGAGAAATGGAAAGAAATAAAAAAAAATAGAGGAATGTATAAAAGAGAAATGTTTAGCAAGGGAGATGGAGAAATGTGTAGAAAGAAAAATGTAGAGATATGGAGATAGAGAAACTTGTAGATAGAGAAATGTTTAAAGAGGGAGATAAAGAAATGTACAGATAGATAAATGTTTAGATAGAGAGATAGAGAATTATATAGTTAGAAAAAGGTATAGATAGGGTGATAGAGAATAGGTATAGAGAAAGGGGTAGAAAAATGCATAGAAAGAGAGAGCGAGAGAGAGAGAGAGAGAGAGAGAGAAAAGTGTACATGTATAGCTAGAGAAAAGTTTAGATAGGGAGATAGAGAAATGGATAAATAGATTTTATTTTAGATAGGGAGATAGAGAAATGTATACGTAGAGAAATGTTTAGATAGGGAGATAGAGAAATATGTAGATAGATACATGTTGAGATAGGGAGATAGAGATATGTGTATATAGAGAAATGTTTAAATAGGGAGAAATGTATAATAGATATATGGAAAGAAAGAGAAATGTAAAGTGAGAAATGTATTGAAAGAGATAAATATAAATATGAAGTGAAAGAGAAATGAATGGAAAAACAGAAATGTAAAGATGAAGAGATTGGGACATGTAAAGATAAAGAAATGTATATAAAGAGAAAAAACTAAATATGAAAAGATAAAGAAATGCATAGAAAGAGATAGAAATGTAAATATGAAGAAATAAAGAAATGCATAGAAAGAGAAATGTAAAGATGAAGAGATAGAGAAATGCACAAAAAAGAGACAGAGAGAGAAATGTAAAGATGAAGAGATAGAGAAATTCATAGAAAGAAAATAAGTGTCACAAGCTGCCGTCGTGGCTTGTTACTCTCTCGCGTCCCAGCTACCACTCCTTTTCCAGGACGCCCTGTTCTCCGGCCGCAACCCCAGACTATTCCCTCTGTTGCCGGGAAACCTAGATGCCAAACTGGGATGGTGCTTGCGGTTGCTTGTTGATCAAGACGCCAGGCTGGTGCACATACTCCTTGGAATCAAGCTTTTGCCTGTCTGTGACCTCTGTCTCTGCTGTAATACCTGCTACCATCAACATTTTGCTCACTGCTGGTATATAACCCAGAACAGTGTTCCAGCCATAAAGGGACATTTGCAGCAAACTGCAGTCATCTCTAGTCCAATCTCTGTCTGCGTCCCACCGCCTTTGCAGCATTACCACCTAGTGGCCTCCGTTTGCTTCCAGCTCATCTTGGCACCAGTGCCGCAACTCTGTCTGCAAGGCCACACCTTGGCCCTTTAAGGCCACAACCCAGCCCTCAAGGCCGCACTTCAGTGTAAGGGTTGCACCTCTGCCCTCAAGGCCACAACTCGGCCCTGAAGGCCTCACCTCAGCACAGTGTCACACCTCAGCACTCAAGGTCGCACCTCGGTCGCATCTTGTCATCAGTGCAGCACCCTGGCTCTCAAAGCCGCACCTCAGCTGTCAAAGCCACAACTCGGCTTCCTAAACTGCCTCCTGCCACCAAAGCTGTACCTTGTCATCTGAACCACCATGAGCTGCATAACATCTTGTGGTCATCAGGTTCACAGTGTAAGCCCCTACTGTTCCGAGTTTAAGACCAGGCGGCCACCTAAGTACTGGTGAGCGTGACCAGCTCTAAGGGAACAGCGGGTGGCTGTTATTGGCAGAAGAATTCACCAGAGTGACTCTAGGGGTCTTACACAGTGATTCCTAGGTGAACGTAACAATAAGAGGTAGAGAAATGTATAGATAAGGAGAAACAGAAATGTAAAGCTAGAGACATGTATAGATAGGAACATAGAGAATAGTTTAGATAAGGAAATAGAGAAGTGTATAGCTAGAGATATGTATACACAGGGAGAAAGAGAAATGTATAAATAGAGAGATAAAAAAAAGTGTAGGTAGAGAAATGTGAAGATAGGGAGCTAGAGAAATGTATAGATAAAGAAATATATAGATAGAGAAAAGTGTAGATAGAGAAATGTTAAGATAAGGTGACAGAGAAATGTAAAGAGAGAAAAGTATATAAAAAGAAAGAAATGTAAAGCTGAAGAGATAAAAAAATGTAAAGACAGAGATTTGTATATAAAGAGAAAGAGACATTTAAAGAGGAAGAGGTAAAAAAATGCATAGAAAGAGAGTGAGAAATGGAAAGAAATAAAAAAAAATAGAGGAATGTATAAAAGAGAAATGTTTAGCAAGGGAGATGGAGAAATGTGTAGAAAGAAAAATGTAGAGATATGGAGATAGAGAAACTTGTAGATAGAGAAATGTTTAAAGAGGGAGATAAAGAAATGTACAGATAGATAAATGTTTAGATAGAGAGATAGAGAATTATATAGTTAGAAAAAGGTATAGATAGGGTGATAGAGAATAGGTATAGAGAAAGGGGTAGAAAAATGCATAGAAAGAGAGAGCGAGAGAGAGAGAGAGAGAGAGAGAGAGAGAGAAAAGTGTACATGTATAGCTAGAGAAAAGTTTAGATAGGGAGATAGAGAAATGGATAAATAGATTTTATTTTAGATAGGGAGATAGAGAAATGTATACGTAGAGAAATGTTTAGATAGGGAGATAGAGAAATATGTAGATAGATACATGTTGAGATAGGGAGATAGAGATATGTGTATATAGAGAAATGTTTAAATAGGGAGAAATGTATAATAGATATATGGAAAGAAAGAGAAATGTAAAGTGAGAAATGTATTGAAAGAGATAAATATAAATATGAAGTGAAAGAGAAATGAATGGAAAAACAGAAATGTAAAGATGAAGAGATTGGGACATGTAAAGATAAAGAAATGTATATAAAGAGAAAAAACTAAATATGAAAAGATAAAGAAATGCATAGAAAGAGATAGAAATGTAAATATGAAGAAATAAAGAAATGCATAGAAAGAGAAATGTAAAGATGAAGAGATAGAGAAATGCACAAAAAAGAGACAGAGAGAGAAATGTAAAGATGAAGAGATAGAGAAATTCATAGAAAGAAAATAAGTGTCACAAGCTGCCATCGTGGCTTGTTACTCTCTCACGTCCCAGCTACCACTCCTTTTCCAGGACGCCCTGTTCTCCGGCCGCAACCCCAGACTATTCCCTCTGTTGCCGGGAAACCTAGATGCCAAACTGGGATGGTGCTTGCGGTTGCTTGTTGATCAAGATGCCAGGCTGGTGCACATACTCCTTGGAATCAAGCTTTTGCCTGTCTGTGACCACTGTCTCGCTGTAATACCTGCTACCATCTGCATTTTGCTCACTGCTGGTATCACCCAGAACAGTGTTCCAGCCATAAAGGGACATTTGCAGCAAACAGCAGTCATCTCTAGTCCAATCTCTGTCTGCGTCCCACCGCCTTTGCAGCATTACCACCTAGTGGCCTCCGTTTGCTTCCAGCTCATCTTGGCACCAGTGCCGCAACTCTGTCTGCAAGGCCACATCTTGGCCCTTTAAGGCCGCAACCCAGCCCTCAAGGCCGCACTTCAGTGTAAAGGTTGCACCTCTGCCCTCAAGGCCACAACTCGGCCCTTAAGGCCTCACCTCAGCACAGTGTCACACCTCAGCACTCAAGGTCGCACCTCGGTCGCATCTTGTCATCAGTGCAGCACCCTGGCTCTCAAAGCCGCACCTCAGCTGTCAAAGCCACAACTCGGCTTCCTAAACCGCCTCCTGCCACCAAAGCTGTACCTTGTCATCTGAACCACCATGAGCTGCATAACATCTTGTGGTCATCAGGTTCACAGTGTAAGCCCCTACTGTTCCGAGTTTAAGACCAGACGGCCACCTAAGTACTGGTGAGCGTGACCAGCTCTAAGGGAACAGCGGGTGGCTGTTATTGGCAGAAGAATTCACCAGAGTGACTCTAGGGGTCTTACACAGTGATTCCTAGGCGAACGTAACAATAAGAGGTAGAGAAATGTATAGATAAGGAGAAACAGAAATGTAAAGCTAGAGACATGTATAGATAGGAACATAGAGAATAGTTTAGATAAGGAAATAGAGAAGTGTATAGCTAGAGATATGTATACACAGGGAGAAAGAGAAATGTATAAATAGAGAGATAAAAAAAAGTGTAGGTAGAGAAATGTGAAGATAGGGAGCTAGAGAAATGTATAGATAAAGAAATATATAGATAGAGAAAAGTGTAGATAGAGAAATGTTAAGATAAGGTGACAGAGAAATGTAAAGAGAGAAAAGTATATAAAAAGAAAGAAATGTAAAGCTGAAGAGATAGAAAAATGTAAAGACAGAGATTTGTATATAAAGAGAAAGAGACATTTAAAGAGGAAGAGGTAAAAAAATGCATAGAAAGAGAGTGAGAAATGGAAAGAAATAAAAAAAAATAGAGGAATGTATAAAAGAGAAATGTTTAGCAAGGGAGATGGAGAAATGTGTAGAAAGAAAAATTTAGAGATATGGAGATAGAGAAACTTGTAGATAGAGAAATGTTTAAAGAGGGAGATAAAGAAATGTACAGATAGATAAATGTTTAGATAGAGAGATAGAGAATTATATAGTTAGAAAAAGGTATAGATAGGGTGATAGAGAATAGGTATAGAGAAAGGGGTAGAAAAATGCATAGAAAGCGAGAGCGAGAGAGAGAGAGAGAGAGAGAGAGAGAGAGAGAGAGAGAGAAAAGTGTACATGTATAGCTAGAGAAAAGTTTAGATAGGGAGATAAAGAAATGGATAAATAGATTTTATTTTAGATAGGGAGATAGAGAAATGTATACGTAGAGAAATGTTTAGATAGGGAGATAGAGAAATATGTAGATAGATACATGTTGAGATAGGGAGATAGAGATATGTGTATATAGAGAAATGTTTAAATAGGGAGAAATGTATAATAGATATATGGAAAGAAAGAGAAATGTAAAGTGAGAAATGTATTGAAAGAGATAAATATAAATATGAAGTGAAAGAGAAATGAATGGAAAAACAGAAATGTAAAGATGAAGAGATTGGGACATGTAAAGATAAAGAAATGTATATAAAGAGAAAAAACTAAATATGAAAAGATAAAGAAATGCATAGAAAGAGATAGAAATGTAAATATGATAAATAAAGAAATGCATAGAAAGAGAAATGTAAAGATGAAGAGATAGAGAAATGCACAAAAAAGAGACAGAGAGAGAAATGTAAAGATGAAGAGATAGAGAAATTCATAGAAAGAAAATAAGTGTCACAAGCTGCCGTCGTGGCTTGTTACTCTCTCGCGTCCCAGCTACCACTCCTTTTCCAGGACGCCCTGTTCTCCGGCCGCAACCCCAGACTATTCCCTCTGTTGCCGGGAAACCTAGATGCCAAACTGGGATGGTGCTTGCGGTTGCTTGTTGATCAAGACGCCAGGCTGGTGCACATACTCCTTGGAATCAAGCTTTTGTCTGTCTGTGACCTCTGTCTCTGCTGTAATACCTGCTACCATCAACATTTTGCTCACTGCTGGTATATAACCCAGAACAGTGTTCCAGCCATAAAGGGACATTTGCAGCAAACTGCAGTCATCTCTAGTCCAATCTCTGTCTGCGTCCCACCGCCTTTGCAGCATTACCACCTAGTGGCCTCCGTTTGCTTCCAGCTCATCTTGGCACCAGTGCCGCAACTCTGTCTGCAAGGCCACACCTTGGCCCTTTAAGGCCACAACCCAGCCCTCAAGGCCGCACTTCAGTGTAAGGGTTGCACCTCTGCCCTCAAGGCCACAACTCGGCCCTTAAGGCCTCACCTCAGCACAGTGTCACACCTCAGCACTCAAGGTCGCACCTCGGTCGCATCTTGTCATCAGTGCAGCACCCTGGCTCTCAAAGCCGCACCTCAGCTGTCAAAGCCACAACTCGGCTTCCTAAACCGCCTCCTGCCACCAAAGCTGTACCTTGTCATCTGAACCACCATGAGCTGCATAACATCTTGTGGTCATCAGGTTCACAGTGTAAGCCCCTACTGTTCCGAGTTTGAGACCAGACGGCCACCTAAGTACTGGTGAGCGTGACCAGCTCTAAGGGAACAGCGGGTGGCTGTTATTGGCAGAAGAATTCACCAGAGTGACTCTAGGGGTCTTACACAGTGATTCCTAGGCGAACGTAACAATAAGAGGTAGAGAAATGTATAGATAAGGAGAAACAGAAATGTAAAGCTAGAGACATGTATAGATAGGAACATAGAGAATAGTTTAGATAAGGAAATAGAGAAGTGTATAGCTAGAGATATGTATACACAGGGAGAAAGAGAAATGTATAAATAGAGAGATAAAAAAAAGTGTAGGTAGAGAAATGTGAAGATAGGGAGCTAGAGAAATGTATAGATAAAGAAATATATAGATAGAGAAAAGTGTAGATAGAGAAATGTTAAGATAAGGTGACAGAGAAATGTAAAGAGAGAAAAGTATATAAAAAGAAAGAAATGTAAAGCTGAAGAGATAGAAAAATGTAAAGACAGAGATTTGTATATAAAGAGAAAGAGACATTTAAAGAGGAAGAGGTAAAAAAATGCATAGAAAGAGAGTGAGAAATGGAAAGAAATAAAAAAAAATAGAGGAATGTATAAAAGAGAAATGTTTAGCAAGGGAGATGGAGAAATGTGTAGAAAGAAAAATGTAGAGATATGGAGATAGAGAAACTTGTAGATAGAGAAATGTTTAAAGAGGGAGATAAAGAAATGTACAGATAGATAAATGTTTAGATAGAGAGATAGAGAATTATATAGTTAGAAAAAGGTATAGATAGGGTGATAGAGAATAGGTATAGAGAAAGGGGTAGAAAAATGCATAGAAAGAGAGAGAGAGAGAGAGAGAGAGAGAGAGAGAGAGAGAGAGAGAGAGAAAAGTGTACATGTATAGCTAGAGAAAAGTTTAGATAGGGAGATAGAGAAATGGATAAATAGATTTTATTTTAGATAGGGAGATAGAGAAATGTATACGTAGAGAAATGTTTAGATAGGGAGATAGAGAAATATGTAGATAGATACATGTTGAGATAGGGAGATAGAGATATGTGTATATAGAGAAATGTTTAAATAGGGAGAAATGTATAATAGATATATGGAAAGAAAGAGAAATGTAAAGTGAGAAATGTATTGAAAGAGATAAATATAAATATGAAGTGAAAGAGAAATGAATGGAAAAACAGAAATGTAAAGATGAAGAGATTGGGACATGTAAAGATAAAGAAATGTATATAAAGAGAAAAAACTAAATATGAAAAGATAAAGAAATACAAAAAAGAGATAGAAATGTAAATATGAAGAAATAAAGAAATGCATAGAAAGAGAAATGTAAAGATGAAGAGATAGAGAAATGCACAAAAAAGAGACAGAGAGAGAAATGTAAAGATGAAGAGATAGAGAAATTCATAGAAAGAAAATAAGTGTCACAAGCTGCCGTCGTGGCTTGTTACTCTCTCGCGTCCCAGCTACCACTCCTTTTCCAGGACGCCCTGTTCTCCGGCCGCAACCCCAGACTATTCCCTCTGTTGCCGGGAAACCTAGATGCCAAACTGGGATGGTGCTTGCGGTTGCTTGTTGATCAAGACGCCAGGCTGGTGCACATACTCCTTGGAATCAAGCTTTTGCCTGTCTGTGACCTCTGTCTCTGCTGTAATACCTGCTACCATCAACATTTTGCTCCTGCTGGTATATAACCCAGAACAGTGTTCCAGCCATAAAGGGACATTTGCAGCAAACTGCAGTCATCTCTAGTCCAATCTCTGTCTGCGTCCCACCGCCTTTGCAGCATTACCACCTAGTGGCCTCCGTTTGCTTCCAGCTCATCTTGGCACCAGTGCCGCAACTCTGTCTGCAAGGCCACACCTTGGCCCTTTAAGGCCACAACCCAGCCCTCAAGGCCGCACTTCAGTGTAAGGGTTGCACCTCTGCCCTCAAGGCCACAACTCGGCCCTTAAGGCCTCACCTCAGCACAGTGTCACACCTCAGCACTCAAGGTCGCACCTCGGTCGCATCTTGTCATCAGTGCAGCACCCTGGCTCTCAAAGCCGCACCTCAGCTGTCAAAGCCACAACTCGGCTTCCTAAACCGCCTCCTGCCACCAAAGCTGTACCTTGTCATCTGAACCACCATGAGCTGCATAACATCTTGTGGTCATCAGGTTCACAGTGTAAGCCCCTACTGTTCCGAGTTTAAGACCAGACGGCCACCTAAGTACTGGTGAGCGTGACCAGCTCTAAGGGAACAGCGGGTGGCTGTTATTGGCAGAAGAATTCACCAGAGTGACTCTAGGGGTCTTACACAGTGATTCCTAGGCGAACGTAACAATAAGAGGTAGAGAAATGTATAGATAAGGAGAAACAGAAATGTAAAGCTAGAGACATGTATAGATAGGAACATAGAGAATAGTTTAGATAAGGAAATAGAGAAGTGTATAGCTAGAGATATGTATACACAGGGAGAAAGAGAAATGTATAAATAGAGAGATAAAAAAAAGTGTAGGTAGAGAAATGTGAAGATAGGGAGCTAGAGAAATGTATAGATAAAGAAATATATAGATAGAGAAAAGTGTAGATAGAGAAATGTTAAGATAAGGTGACAGAGAAATGTAAAGAGAGAAAAGTATATAAAAAGAAAGAAATGTAAAGCTGAAGAGATAGAAAAATGTAAAGACAGAGATTTGTATATAAAGAGAAAGAGACATTTAAAGAGGAAGAGGTAAAAAAATGCATAGAAAGAGAGTGAGAAATGGAAAGAAATAAAAAAAAATAGAGGAATGTATAAAAGAGAAATGTTTAGCAAGGGAGATGGAGAAATGTGTAGAAAGAAAAATGTAGAGATATGGAGATAGAGAAACTTGTAGATAGAGAAATGTTTAAAGAGGGAGATAAAGAAATGTACAGATAGATAAATGTTTAGATAGAGAGAGAATTATATAGTTAGAAAAAGGTATAGATAGGGTGATAGAGAATAGGTATAGAGAAAGGGGTAGAAAAATGCATAGAAAGAGAGAGCGAGAGAGAGAGAGAGAGAGAGAGAGAGAGAGAGAGAGAGAAAAGTGTACATGTATAGCTAGAGAAAAGTTTAGATAGGGAGATAGAGAAATGGATAAATAGATTTTATTTTAGATAGGGAGATAGAGAAATGTATACGTAGAGAAATGTTTAGATAGGGAGATAGAGAAATATGTAGAAAGATACATGTTGAGATAGGGAGATAGAGATATGTGTATATAGAGAAATGTTTAAATAGGGAGAAATGTATAATAGATATATGGAAAGAAAGAGAAATGTAAAGCGAGAAATGTATTGAAAGAGATAAATATAAAGATGAAGTGAAGGAGAATGAATGGAAAAACAGAAATGTAAAGATGAAGAGATTGGGACATGTAAAGATAAAGAAATGTATATAAAGAGAAAAAACTAAATATGAAAAGATAAAGAAATGCATAGAAAGAGATAGAAATGTAAATATGAAGAAATAAAGAAATGCATAGAAAGAGAAATGTAAAGATGAAGAGATAGAAAAATGCACAAAAAAGAGACAGAGAGAGAAATGTAAAGATGAAGAGATAGAGAAATTCATAGAAAGAAAATAAGTGTCACAAGCTGCCGTTGTGGCTTGTTACTCTCTCGCGTCCCAGCTACCGCTCCTTTTCCAGGACGCCCTGTTCTCCGGCCGCAACCGCAGACTATTCCCTCTGTTGCCGGGAAACCTAGATGCCAAACTGGGATGGTGCTTGCGGTTGCTTGTTGATCAAGATGCCAGGCTGGTGCACATACTCCTTGGAATCAAGCTTTTGCCTGTCTGTGACCACAGTCTCTGCTGTAATACCTGCTACCATCTACATTTTGCTCACTGCTGGTATCTCCCAGAACAGTGTTCCAGCCATAAAGTGGCATTTGCAGCAAACAGCAGTCATCTCTAGTCCAATCTCTGTCTGCGTCCCACCGCCTTTGCAGCATTACCACCTAGTGGCCTCCGTTTGCTTCCAGCTCATCTTGGCACCAGTGCCGCAACTCTGTCTGCAAGGCCACACCTTGGCCCTTTAAGGCCGCAACCCAGCCCTCAAGGCCGCACTTCAGTGTAAGGGTTGCACCTCTGCCCTCAAGGCCACAACTCGGCCCTGAAGGCCTCACCTCAGCACAGTGTCACACCTCAGCACTCAAGGTCGCACCTCGGTCGCATCTTGTCATCAGTGCAGCACCCTGGCTCTCAAAGCCGCACCTCAGCTGTCAAAGCCACAACTCGGCTTCCTAAACCGCCTCCTGCCACCAAAGCTGTACCTTGTCATCTGAACCACCATGAGCTGCATAACATCGTGTGGTCATCAGGTTCACCGTGTAAGCCCCTACTGTTCCGAGCTTAAGACCAGGCGGCCACCTAAGTACCGGTGAGCGTGACCAGCTCTAAGGGAACAGCGGGTGGCTGTTATTGGCAGAAGAATTCACCAGAGTGACTCTAGGGGTCTTACACAGTGATTCCTAGGCGAACGTAACAATAAGAGGTAGAGAAATGTATAGATAAGGAGAAACAGAAATGTAAAGCTAGAGACATGTATCGATAGGAACATAGAGAATAGTTTAGATAAGGAGATAGAGAAGTGTATAGCTAGAGATATGTATACACAGGGAGAAAGAGAAATGTATAAATAGAGAGATAAAAAAAAGTGTAGGTAGAGAAATGTGAAGATAGGGAGCTAGAGAAATGTATAGATAAAGAAATATATAGATAGAGAAAAGTGTAGATAGAGAAATGTTAAGATAAGGTGACAGAGAAATGTAAAGAGAGAAAAGTATATAAAAAGAAAGAAATGTAAAGCTAGAGACATGTATAGATAGGAACATAGAGAATAGTTCAGATAAGGAGATAGAGAAATGTATACACAGGGAGAAAGAGAAATGTATAAATAGAGAAATGTTTAGATATGGAGATAAAAAAAGTGTAGGTAGAGAAATGTTAAGATAGGGAGCTAGAGAAATGTATAGATAGGGAGACAGAGAAATTTATAGATAAAGAAATATATAGATAGAGAAAAGTGTAGATAGAGAAATGTTAAGATAAGGTGACAGAGAAATGTAAATAGAGAAAAGTATATAAAAAGAAAGAAATGTAAAGCTGAAGAGATAAAAAAATGTAAAGACAGAGAATTGTATATAAAGAGAAAGAGACATTTAAAGAGGAAGAGGTAAAAAAATGCATAGAAAGAGAGTGAGAAATGGAAAGAAATAAAAAAAAATAGAGGAATGTATAAAAGAGAAATGTTTAGCAAGGGAGATGGAGAAATGTGTAGAAAGAAAAATGTAGAGATATGGAGATAAAGAAACTTGTAGATAGAGAAATGTTTAAAGAGGGAGATAAAGAAATGTACAGATAGATAAATGTTTAGATAGAGAGATAGAGAATTATATAGTTAGAAAAAGGTATAGATAGGGTGATAGAGAATAGGTATAGAGAAAGGGGTAGAAAAATGCATAGAAAGAGAGAGCGAGAGAGAGAGAGAGAGAGAGAGAGAGAGAGAGAGAGAGAAGTGTACATGTATAGCTAGAGAAAAGTTTAGATAGGGAGATAGAGAAATGGATAAATAGATTTTATTTTAGATAGGGAGATAGAGAAATGTATACGTAGAGAAATGTTTAGATAGGGAGATAGAGAAATATGTAGATAGATACATGTTGAGATAGGGAGATAGAGATATGTGTATATAGAGAAATGTTTAAATAGGGAGAAATGTATAATAGATATATGGAAAGAAAGAGAAATGTAAAGTGAGAAATGTATTGAAAGAGATAAATATAAATATGAAGTGAAAGAGAAATGAATGGAAAAACAGAAATGTAAAGATGAAGAGATTGGGACATGTAAAGATAAAGAAATGTATATAAAGAGAAAAAACTAAATATGAAAAGATAAAGAAATGCATAGAAAGAGATAGAAATGTAAATATGAAGAAATAAAGAAATGCATAGAAAGAGAAATGTAAAGATGAAGAGATAGAGAAATGCACAAAAAAGAGACAGAGAGAGAAATGTAAAGATGAAGAGATAGAGAAATTCATAGAAAGAAAATAAGTGTCACAAGCTGCCGTCGTGGCTTGTTACTCTCTCGCGTCCCAGCTACCACTCCTTTTCCAGGATGCCCTGTTCTCCGGCCGCAACCCCAGACTATTCCCTCTGTTGCCGGGAAACCTAGATGCCAAACTGGGATGGTGCTTGCGGTTGCTTGTTGATCAAGACGCCAGGCTGGTGCACATACTCCTTGGAATCAAGCTTTTGCCTGTCTGTGACCTCTGTCTCTGCTGTAATACCTGCTACCATCAACATTTTGCTCACTGCTGGTATATAACCCAGAACAGTGTTCCAGCCATAAAGGGACATTTGCAGCAAACTGCAGTCATCTCTAGTCCAATCTCTGTCTGCGTCCCACCGCCTTTGCAGCATTACCACCTAGTGGCCTCCGTTTGCTTCCAGCTCATCTTGGCACCAGTGCCGCAACTCTGTCTGCAAGGCCACACCTTGGCCCTTTAAGGCCACAACCCAGCCCTCAAGGCCGCACTTCAGTGTAAGGGTTGCACCTCTGCCCTCAAGGCCACAACTCGGCCCTGAAGGCCTCACCTCAGCACAGTGTCACACCTCAGCACTCAAGGTCGCACCTCGGTCGCATCTTGTCATCAGTGCAGCACCCTGGCTCTCAAAGCCGCACCTCAGCTGTCAAAGCCACAACTCGGCTTCCTAAACCGCCTCCTGCCACCAAAGCTGTACCTTGTCATCTGAACCACCATGAGCTGCATAACATCTTGTGGTCTTCAGGTTCACCGTGTAAGCTCCTAAAGTTCCGAGCTTAAGACCAGGCGGCCACCTAAGTACCGGTGAGCGTGACCAGCTCTAAGGGAACAGCGGGTGGCTGTTATTGGCAGAAGAATTCACCAGAGTGACTCTAGGGGTCTTACACAGTGATTCCTAGGCGAACGTAACAATAAGAGGTAGAGAAATGTATAGATAAGGAGAAACAGAAATGTAAAGCTAGAGACATGTATAGATAGGAACATAGAGAATAGTTTAGATAAGGAGATAGAGAAGTGTATAGCTAGAGATATGTATACACAGGGAGAAAGAGAAATGTATAAATAGAGAGATAAAAAAAAGTGTAGGTAGAGAAATGTGAAGATAGGGAGCTAGAGAAATGTATAGATAGAGAAAAGTGTAGATAGAGAAATGTTAAGATAAGGTGACAGAGAAATGTAAAGAGAGAAAAGTATATAAAAAGAAAGAAATGTAAAGCTGAAGAGATAAAAAAATGTAAAGACAGAGATTTGTATATAAAGAGAAAGAGACATTTAAAGAGGAAGAGGTAAAAAAATGCATAGAGAGTGAGAAATGGAAAGAAATAAAAAAAAATAGAGTAATGTATAAAAGAGAAATGTTTAGCAAGGGAGATGGAGAAATGTGTAGAAAGAAAAATGTAGAGATATGGAGATAGAGAAACTTGTAGATAGAGAAATGTTTAAAGAGGGAGATAAAGAAATGTACAGGTAGATAAATGTTTAGATAGAGAGATAGAGAATTATATAGTTAGAAAAAGGTATAGATAGGGTGATAGAGAATAGGTATAGAGAAAGGGGTAGAAAAATGCATAGAAAGAGAGCGCGAGAGAGAGAGAGAAAAGTGTACATGTATAGCTAGAGAAAAGTTTAGATAGGGAGATAGAGAAATGGATAAATAGATTTTATTTTAGATAGGGAGATAGAGAAATGTATAGTAAGAGAAATGTTTAGATAGGGAGATAGAGAAATGTGTAGATAGATGAATGTTTAGATAGGGAGATAGAGAAATATGTAGATAGATACATGTTGAGATAGGGAGATAGAGATATGTGTATATAGAGAAATGTTTAAATAGGGAGAAATGTATAATAGATATATGGAAAGAAAGAGAAATGTAAAGCGAGAAATGTATTGAAAGAGATAAATATAAAGATGAAGTGAAGGAGAATGAATGGAAAAACAGAAATGTAAAGATGAAGAGATTGGGACATGTAAAGATAAAGAAATGTATATAATGAGAAAAAACTAAATATGAAAAGATAAAGAAATGCATAGAAAGAGATAGAAATGTAAATATGAAGAAATAAAGAAATGCATAGAAAGAGAAATGTAAAGATGAAGAGATAGAAAAATGCACAAAAAAGAGACAGAGAGAGAAATGTAAAGATGAAGAGATAGAGAAATTCATAGAAAGAAAATAAGTGTCACAAGCTGACGTCGTGGCTTGTTACTCTCTCGCGTCCCAGCTACCGCTCCTTTTCCAGGACGCCCTGTTCTCCGGCCGCAACCGCAGACTATTCCCTCTGTTGCCGGGAAACCTAGATGCCAAACTGGGATGGTGCTTGCGGTTGCTTGTTGATCAAGATGCCAGGCTGGTGCACATACTCCTTGGAATCAAGCTTTTGCCTGTCTGTGACCAGTCTCTGCTGTAATACCTGCTACCATCTACATTTTGCTCACTGCTGGTATCTCCCAGAACAGTGTTCCAGCCATAAAGTGGCATTTGCAGCAAACAGCAGTCATCTCTAGTCCAATCTCTGTCTGCGTCCCACCGCCTTTGCAGCATTACCACCTAGTGGCCTCCGTTTGCTTCCAGCTCATCTTGGCACCAGTGCCGCAACTCTGTTTGCAAGGCCACACCTTGGCCCTTTAAGGCCGCAACCCAGCCCTCAAGGCCGCACTTCAGTGTAAGGGTTGCACCTCTGCCCTCAAGGCCACAACTCGGCCCTGAAGGCCTCACCTCAGCAGTGTCACACTTCAGCACTCAAGGTCGCACCTCGGTCGCATCTTGTCATCAGTGCAGCACCCTGGCTCTCAAAGCCGCACCTCAGCTGTCAAAGCCACAACTCGGCTTCCTAAACCGCCTCCTGCCACCAAAGCTGTACCTTGTCATCTGAACCACCATGAGCTGCATAACATCGTGTGGTCATCAGGTTCACCGTGTAAGCCCCTACTGTTCCGAGCTTAAGACCAGGCGGCCACCTAAGTACCGGTGAGCGTGACCAGCTCTAAGGGAACAGCGGGTGGCTGTTATTGGCAGAAGAATTCACCAGAGTGACTCTAGGGGTCTTACACAGTGATTCCTAGGCGAACGTAACAATAAGAGGTAGAGAAATGTATAGATAAGGAGAAACAGAAATGTAAAGCTAGAGACATGTATCGATAGGAACATAGAGAATAGTTTAGATAAGGAGATAGAGAAGTGTATAGCTAGAGATATGTATACACAGGGAGAAAGAGAAATGTATAAATAGAGAGATAAAAAAAAGTGTAGGTAGAGAAATGTGAAGATAGGGAGCTAGAGAAATGTATAGATAAAGAAATATATAGATAGAGAAAAGTGTAGATAGAGAAATGTTAAGATAAGGTGACAGAGAAATGTAAAGAGAGAAAAGTATATAAAAAGAAAGAAATGTAAAGCTAGAGACATGTATAGATAGGAACATAGAGAATAGTTCAGATAAGGAGATAGAGAAATGTATACACAGGGAGAAAGAGAAATGTATAAATAGAGAAATGTTTAGATATGGAGATAAAAAAAGTGTAGGTAGAGAAATGTTAAGATAGGGAGCTAGAGAAATGTATAGATAGGGAGACAGAGAAATTTATAGATAAAGAAATATATAGATAGAGAAAAGTGTAGATAGAGAAATGTTAAGATAAGGTGACAGAGAAATGTAAAGAGAGAAAAGTATATAAAAAGAAAGAAATGTAAAGCTGAAGAGATAAAAAAATGTAAAGACAGAGAATTGTATATAAAGAGAAAGAGACATTTAAAGAGGAGGAGGTAAAAAAATGCATAGAAAGAGAGTGATAAATGGGAAGAAATAAAAAAAATAGAGGAATGTATAAAAGAGAAATGTTTAGCAAGGGAGATGGAGAAATGTGTAGAAAGAAAAATGTAGAGATATGGAGATAAAGAAACTTGTAGATAGAGAAATGTTTAAAGAGGGAGATAAAGAAATGTACAGATAGATAAATGTTTAGATAGAGAGATAGAGAATTATATAGTTAGAAAAAGGTATAGATAGGGTGATAGAGAATAGGTATAGAGAAAGGGGTAGAAAAATGTATAGAAAGAGAGAGCGAGAGAGAGAAGTGTACAAGTATAGTTAGAGAAATGTTTAGATAGGGAGATAGAGAAATGTGTAGATAGATGAATGTTTAGATAGGGAGATAGAGAAATGTATAGTAAGAGAAATGTTTAGATAGGGAGATAGAGAAATGTGTAGATAGATGAATGTTTAGATAGGGAGATAGAGAAATATGTAGATAGATACATGTTGAGATAGGGAATAGAGATATGTGTATATAGAGAAATGTTTAAATTAGACAGAGAATTGTATATAAAGAGAAAGAGACATTTAAAGAGGAAGAGGTAAAAAAAATGCATAGAAAGAGAGTGAGAAATGGGAAGAAATAAAAAAAATAGAGGAATGTATAAAAGAGAAATGTTTAGCAAGGGAGATGGAGAAATGTGTAGAAAGAAAAATGTAGAGATATGGAGATAAAGAAACTTGTAGATAGAGAAATGTTTAAAGAGGGAGATAAAGAAATGTACAGATAGATAAATGTTTAGATAGAGAGATAGAGAATTATATAGTTAGAAAAAGGTATAGATAGGGTGATAGAGAATAGGTATAGAGAAAGGGGTAGAAAAATGCATAGAAAGAGAGAGCGAGAGAGAAAAGTGTACATGTATAGCTAGAGAAAAGTTTAGATAGGGAGATAGAGAAATGGATAAATAGATTTTATTTTAGATAGGGAGATAGAGAAATATGTAGATAGATACATGTTGAGATAGGGAGATAGAGATATGTGTATATAGAGAAATGTTTAAACAGGGAGAAATGTATAATAGATATATGGAAAGAAAGAGAAATGTAAAGCGAGAAATGTATTGAAAGAGATAAATATAAAGATGAAGTGAAAGAGAAATGAATGGAAAGACAGAAATGTAAAGATGAAGAGATTGGGACATGTAAAGATAAAGAAATGTATATAAAGAGAAAAGACTAAATATGAAAAGATAAAGAAATGCTAGAAAGAGATAGAAATGTAAATATGAAGAAATAAAGAAATGCATAGAAAGAGAAATGTAAAGATGAAGAGATAGAGAAATGCACAAAAAAGAGAGAGAAATGTAAAGATGAAGAGATAGAGAAATTCATAGAAAGAAAATAAGTGTCACAAGCTGCCATCGTGGCTTGTTACTCTCTCGCGTCCCAGCTACGGCTTCTTTTCCAGGACGCCCTGTTCTCCGGCCGCAACCCCAGACTATTCCCTCTGTTGCCGGGAAACCTAGATGCCAAACTGGGATTTTGCTTGCGGTTGCTTGTTGATCAAGACACCAGGCTGGTGCACATACTCCTTGGAATCAAGCTTTTGCCTGTCTGTGACCACTGTCTCTGCTGTAATACCTGCTACCATCTACATTTTTCTCACTGCTGGTACCACCCAGAACAGTGTTCCAGCCATAAAGAGACATTTGCAGCAAACAGCAGTCATCTCTAGTCCAATCTCTGTCTGCGGCCCGCCGCCTTTGCAGCATTACCACCTAGTGGCTTCCGTTAGCTTCCAGCTCATCTTGGCACCAGGGCCGCAACTCGGTCTGCAAGGCCACACCTTGGCCCTTTAAGGCTGCAACCCAGCCCTCAAGGCCGCACTTCTGTGTAAAGGTTGCACCTCTGCCCTCAAGGCCACAACTCGGCCCTTAAGGCCTCACCTCAGCACAGTGTCACACCTCAGCACTCAAGGTCGCACCTCGGTCGCATCTTGTCATCAGTGCAGCACCCTGGCTCTCAAAGCCGCACCTCAGCTGTCATAGCCACAACTCGGCTTCCTAAACTGCCTCCTGCCACCAAAGCTGTACCTTGTCATCTGAACCACCATGAGCTGCATAACATCTTGTGGTCATCAGGTTCACCATGTAAGCCCCTACTGTTCCGAGTTTAAGACCAGGCGGCCACCTAAGTACCGGTGAGCGTGACCAGCTCTAAGGGAACAACGGGTGGCTGTTATTGGCAGAAGAATTCACCAGAGTGACTCTAGGGGTCTTACACAGTGATTCCTAGGTGAACGTAACAATAAGAGGTAAAGAAATGTATAGATAAGGAGAAACAGAAATGTAAAGCTAGAGACATGTATAGATAGGAACATAGAGAATAGTTTAGATAAGGAGATAGAGAAATGTATAGCTAGAGATATGTATACACAGGGAGAAAGAGAAATGTATAAATAGAGAAATGTTTAGATATGGAGATAAAAAAAAGTGTAGGTAGAGAAATGTGAAGATAGGGAGCTAGAGAAATGTATAGATAGGGAGATAGAGAAATGTATAGATAAAGAAATATAGAGATAGGGAAAAATGTAGATAGAGAAATGTTAAGATAAGGTGATAGAGATTTGTAAAGAGAGAAAAGTATATAAAAAGAAAGAAATGTAAAGCTGAAGAAATAAAAAAATGTAAAGACAGAGAATTTAATATAAAGAGAAAGAGACATTTAAAGAGGAAGAGGTAAGAAAATGCATAGAAAGAGAGTGATAAATGGGAAGAAATTAAAAAAAATAGAGGAATGTATAAAAGAGAAATGTTTAGCAAGGGAGATGGAGAAATGTGTAGAAAGAAAAATGTAGAGATATGGAGATAGAGAAACTTGTAGATAGAGAAATGTTTAAAGAGGGAGATAAAGAAATGTACAGATAGATAAATGTTTAGATAGAGAGATAGAGAATTATATAGTTAGAAAAAGGTATAGATAGGGTGATAGAGAATAGGTATAGAGAAAGGGGTAGAAAAATGCATAGAAAGAGAGAGCGAGAGAGAGAAGTGTACAAGTATAGTTAGAGAAATGTTTAGATAGGGAGATAGAGAAATGTGTAGATAGATGAATGTTTAGATAGGGAGATAGAGAAATATGTAGATAGATACATGTTGAGATAGGGAGATAGAGATATGTGTATATAGAGAAATGTTTAAATAGGGAGAAATGTATAATAGATATATGGAAAGAAAGAGAAATGTAAAGCGAGAAATGTATTGAAAGAGATAAATATAAAGATGAAGTGTAAGAGAAAGGAATGGAAAGACAGAAATGTAAAGATGAAGAGATTGGGACATGTAAAGATAAAGAAATGTATATAAAGAGAAAAAACTAAATATGAAAAGATAAAGAAATGCATAGAAAGAGATAGAAATGTAAATATGAAGAAATAAAGAAATGCATAGAAAGAGAAATGTAAAGATGAAGAGATAGAGAAATGCACAAAAAAGAGACAGAGAGAGAAATGTAAAGATGAAGAGATAGAGAAATTCATTGAAAAAAAATAAGTGTCACAAGCTGCGGTCGTGGCTTGTTACTCTCTCGCGTCCCAGCTACCGCTCCTTTTCCAGGACGCCCTGATCTCCGGCCGCAACCCCAGACTATCCCCCCTGTTGCCGGGAAACCTAGATGCAAAACTGGGATGGTGCTTGCGGTTGCTTGTTGATCAAGACGCCAGGCTGGTGCACATACTCCTGGGAATCAAGCTTTTGCCTGTGTGTGACCACTGTCTTTGCTGTAATACCTGCTACCATCTATATTTTGCTCACTGCCGTTACCACCCAGAACAGTGTTCCAGCCATAAAGGGACATTTGCAGCAAACAGCAGTCATTTCTAGTCCGATCTCTGTCTGCGGCCCGCCGCCTTTGCAGCATTACCACCTAGCGGCCTCAGTTTCCTTCCAGCTCATCTTGGCACCAGTGCCACAACTCGGTCTGCAATAACACACCTCGGCCCTTTATGGCCGCAACCCAGCCCTCAAGGCCACACTTCACTGTAAGAGTTGCACCTCTGCCCTCAAGGCCACAACTCGGCCCTTAAGGCCTCACCTCAGCACAGTGTCACACCTCAGCACTCAAGGTCGCACCTCGGCCACATCTTGTCATCAATGCAGCACCCTGGTTCTCAAAGCCGCACCTCAGCTGTCAAAGCCACAACTCGGCTGCCTAAACCGCCTCCTGCCATTAAAGCTGTACCTTGTCATCTGAACCACCATGAGCTACATAACATCTTGTGGTCATCAGGTTCACCGTGTAAGCGCATACTGTTCCGAGTTTAAGACCAGGCGGCCAGCTAAGTACCGGTGAGCGTGACCAGCTCTAAGGGAACAGCGGGTGGCTGTTATTGGCAGAAGAACTTGCCAGAGTGACTCTAGGGGTCTTACACAGTGATTCCTAGGCGAACGTAACAATAAGAGGTAGAGAAATGTATAGATAAGGAGAAACAGAAATGTAAAGTTAGACAAATGTATAGATAGGAACATAGAGAAATGTTTTGATAGGGAGATAGAGAAATGTATAGCTAGAGATATGTATACACAGGGAGAAAGAGAAATGTATAAATAGAGAAATGTTTAGATATGGAGATAAAAAAGTGTAGGTAGAGAAATGTGAAGATAGGGAGCTAGAGAAATGTATAGATAGGGAGATAGAGGAATGTATATATAAAGAAATATATAGACAGAGAAACGTGTATATAGAGAAATGTTAAGATAAGGTGATAGAGAAATGTATAGATAGGGAAATGTATAGATAGGGAGAGGAAAGTGTAGATAGAGAAATGTTTAGATAGTGCTATAGAGAAATGTATAGATAGGTAGAGAAAAGTGTAGATAGAGAAATGTTTAGATAGAGAAACATATAGATAGGGAGATAGAGAAATCTTTAGATAGGGAGACAGAAATGTAAGGAGAGAAAAGTATATAATGAGAAAGAAATGTAAACATGAAGAGATAAAACAATATAAAGACAGAATTGTAATTTATATAAAGAGAAAAAGAAATTTAAAGAGGAAAAGGTAGAAAAATGCATAGAAAGAGAGAGATATGTGAAGAAATAAAAAGATCGAGGAATGTATAGATAGAGAAATGTTTAGCAAGGGAGATAAATGTACAGATTGAGAAATGTTTAGATAGAGAGATAGAGAATTGTATAGTTAGAAAGATATATAGATAGTGTGATAGATAAATGTGTAGATAAAGAAATGTAGAGATAGGGAGATAGAGAAATGTATAGCTAGATAAATGTTTAGATAGGGATATAGAGTGTAGATAGAGAAATGTTTAGAGACGGAGACAAAAAAATGTACAGATAGATAAAAGTTTAGATACAGAGATAGAGAATTATATGGTTATATAAAGGTATAGATAGAGTGATGGACAAATGTTTAGATAGGGACATAGAGAAATGTGTAAATAGAGAAATGTTTAGCTAGGGAGAAATGTATAGATAGAGATATGGATAGAAAGAGAAATTTAAGGATAGAGCAATGTATTGAAAGAGAGATAAATATAAAGATGAAGAGAAAGAGAAATGCATAGAAAAACAGAAAGGTAAAGATAGAGTTAGAGACATGTAAAGATAAGCAAATGTATATAAAGAGAAAAAAATTAAAGATGAAGAGATAAAGAAATATATAGAAAGAGAACAAGAAATGTAAAAATGAAGAGATAGAGAAATGCACAATAACAGAGAAAGAAATGTAAAGATGAAGAGATTGGGACATGTAAAGATAAAGAAATGTATATAAAGAGAAAAAACTAAATATGAAAAGATAAAGAAATGCATAGAAAGAGATAGAAATGTAAATATGAAGAAATAAAGAAATGCATAGAAAGAGAAATGTAAAGATGAAGAGATAGAGAAATGCACAAAAAAGAGACAGAGAGAGAAATGTAAAGATGAAGAGATAGAGAAATTCATTGAAAAAAAATAAGTGTCACAAGCTGCGGTCGTGGCTTGTTACTCTCTCGCGTCCCAGCTACCGCTCCTTTTCCAGGACGCCCTGATCTCCGGCCGCAACCCCAGACTATCCCCCCTGTTGCCGGGAAACCTAGATGCAAAACTGGGATGGTGCTTGCGGTTGCTTGTTGATCAAGACGCCAGGCTGGTGCACATACTCCTGGGAATCAAGCTTTTGCCTGTGTGTGACCACTGTCTTTGCTGTAATACCTGCTACCATCTATATTTTGCTCACTGCCGTTACCACCCAGAACAGTGTTCCAGCCATAAAGGGACATTTGCAGCAAACAGCAGTCATTTCTAGTCCGATCTCTGTCTGCGGCCCGCCGCCTTTGCAGCATTACCACCTAGCGGCCTCAGTTTCCTTCCAGCTCATCTTGGCACCAGTGCCACAACTCGGTCTGCAATAACACACCTCGGCCCTTTATGGCCGCAACCCAGCCCTCAAGGCCACACTTCACTGTAAGAGTTGCACCTCTGCCCTCAAGGCCACAACTCGGCCCTTAAGGCCTCACCTCAGCACAGTGTCACACCTCAGCACTCAAGGTCGCACCTCGGCCACATCTTGTCATCAATGCAGCACCCTGGTTCTCAAAGCCGCACCTCAGCTGTCAAAGCCACAACTCGGCTGCCTAAACCGCCTCCTGCCATTAAAGCTGTACCTTGTCATCTGAACCACCATGAGCTACATAACATCTTGTGGTCATCAGGTTCACCGTGTAAGCGCATACTGTTCCGAGTTTAAGACCAGGCGGCCAGCTAAGTACCGGTGAGCGTGACCAGCTCTAAGGGAACAGCGGGTGGCTGTTATTGGCAGAAGAACTTGCCAGAGTGACTCTAGGGGTCTTACACAGTGATTCCTAGGCGAACGTAACAATAAGAGGTAGAGAAATGTATAGATAAGGAGAAACAGAAATGTAAAGTTAGACAAATGTATAGATAGGAACATAGAGAAATGTTTTGATAGGGAGATAGAGAAATGTATAGCTAGAGATATGTATACACAGGGAGAAAGAGAAATGTATAAATAGAGAAATGTTTAGATATGGAGATAAAAAAGTGTAGGTAGAGAAATGTGAAGATAGGGAGCTAGAGAAATGTATAGATAGGGAGATAGAGGAATGTATATATAAAGAAATATATAGACAGAGAAACGTGTATATAGAGAAATGTTAAGATAAGGTGATAGAGAAATGTATAGATAGGGAAATGTATAGATAGGGAGAGGAAAGTGTAGATAGAGAAATGTTTAGATAGTGCTATAGAGAAATGTATAGATAGGTAGAGAAAAGTGTAGATAGAGAAATGTTTAGATAGAGAAACATATAGATAGGGAGATAGAGAAATCTTTAGATAGGGAGACAGAAATGTAAGGAGAGAAAAGTATATAATGAGAAAGAAATGTAAACATGAAGAGATAAAACAATATAAAGACAGAATTGTAATTTATATAAAGAGAAAAAGAAATTTAAAGAGGAAAAGGTAGAAAAATGCATAGAAAGAGAGAGATATGTGAAGAAATAAAAAGATCGAGGAATGTATAGATAGAGAAATGTTTAGCAAGGGAGATAAATGTACAGATTGAGAAATGTTTAGATAGAGAGATAGAGAATTGTATAGTTAGAAAGATATATAGATAGTGTGATAGATAAATGTGTAGATAAAGAAATGTAGAGATAGGGAGATAGAGAAATGTATAGCTAGATAAATGTTTAGATAGGGATATAGAGTGTAGATAGAGAAATGTTTAGAGACGGAGACAAAAAAATGTACAGATAGATAAAAGTTTAGATACAGAGATAGAGAATTATATGGTTATATAAAGGTATAGATAGAGTGATGGACAAATGTTTAGATAGGGACATAGAGAAATGTGTAAATAGAGAAATGTTTAGCTAGGGAGAAATGTATAGATAGAGATATGGATAGAAAGAGAAATTTAAGGATAGAGCAATGTATTGAAAGAGAGATAAATATAAAGATGAAGAGAAAGAGAAATGCATAGAAAAACAGAAAGGTAAAGATAGAGTTAGAGACATGTAAAGATAAGCAAATGTATATAAAGAGAAAAAAATTAAAGATGAAGAGATAAAGAAATATATAGAAAGAGAACAAGAAATGTAAAAATGAAGAGATAGAGAAATGCACAATAACAGAGAAAGAAATGTAAAGATGAAGAGATAGAGAAAGTCATAGAAAGAAAATAAGAGACACAAGCTGCTGTGGTGGCTTGTTACTCTCTGACGTCCCAGCTACTGCTCCTCTTCCAGGACACCCTGCTCTCCGGCCACAGCCCCAGACTACTCCCTCTGTTGCCGGGCAACCTAGAAGCCAAACTGGGATGGTGCTTGCGGTTGCTTGTTGTTGTAAACAACTGGCTGGTGCACACACTGCTGGGAATCAAGCTTTTGCCTGTCTGTGCCTTGTCTGTGACTACTGTCTTTGCTGTAATGCCTGATATCGTGTACAGTTCGGTCACTACTGTGACCATCCAGAACAGTGTTCTAGCCGTAAAACAGACATTTGCAGCAAGCAGCAGTCATCTCTAGTCCGATCTCTGTCTGCGGCCCGACGCATCTGCAACATTACCACCTAGCATCCTCCGTTTTCTTCCAGCTCATCTCGGCTCCAGTGCCACAACTCGGCCTGCAAGGTTGCACCTCGGCCCTCAAGGCCACAACTCGGCCCTAAAGGCCGCACTTCATCATAAGTGTTGCACCTCGACTCAGCCCTTAAGGCCTCAGCACAGTGTCGCACCTCAGCCCTCAAGGTCACAGCTCAGCTCTCAAGCTGCACCTCGGCTCCAAAAGCCGCATCTTGTCACCAGTGCCGCAGCCCAACTCTCAAAGTCACAACTCGGCTTCCTAAGCTGAGTACTGCCTCCAAAGCCATACCTTGCCATCTAAACCACAAGGAGCTGCATAACATCTTGTCATCAGGTTCAACGTGTAAGCCCCTACTGTTCCAAGTTTAAGACCAGACAGCCACCTAAGTACCGGTGAGTGTGACCAGCTTTAAAGGAAAAGCAGGTGGCTGTTATTGGCAGAAGACTTTAGGGGTCTTACACAATGATTCCTTGTAGAACGTAACAATAAGAGGTGGAGAAATGTAAAGATATAAAAATGTGAAATAACAGTGATTTAAATATTGATTTTGAAACCACAGCTTTAATTCTATCCTCAAATGTTTTCTTGTTCACCATCCTCCAATTATGGTGCCTCATATCAGCATGCTTTACTTATTCTATTTGTGTTGTGAAATTAATAAATCGGTAATGAATCCAACTGTGCACAGGTTATGTTGCGGTGGATGCAACATGCGCTTACACCATTAGCATAAATTACATCAGCAAAAAACAAATACAACTTTCCGGTTGCCAAAATGGTGTATACTAGACAGAAAAGTAACCAGTTGCTTGTAATTGCACTCTAAGGGGTTATAGTATTAAAACATAACTTTTACCGACATACAGTAGGTATATAAAAATAACTCCTAAGGGTATATTTACTAAACTGTGGGTTTATAGAAGTGGAGGTGTTGCCAATACCAACCAATGAGATTCTAGCTATTGTCTTCTAGAAGGTGCTAGATAAGTCATAAGTAGGATCTGATTGGTTGCTATGGGCAACACCCTCACTTTAATACACCCACACTTTAGTAAATATACCCCCTATTGCTTCAAAGTGTATTTATGAAAACATTGAAATATACAAAAAGATAGGGACTTGTGTGGAAACATTAATTGTCACAAATGCATCGCTTGACGAAAACAATCATGTATTGAAATGAAAAACACAATGTGTAAGTATCCATCCAATAGACAACATTTACTGTAAGCTGGCCACACATCTAAAGATTATCTGTCCAACCAGCAAACTAGTTGATTGGTTGGAATGAAAATCTGGTAAGGCATGAAAGCAAATGACAATCAGCAATTTGCTCCCAAACGCCGGAAAATGGACAAAAACTGTAGTTTGAACAAATTGTTTAGGTCAAACATTTAACAAACTTGTCTGAAAGACCATTTTCATCTGTTTTCTGGCATTCAGGAGCAAATTGCTGATCATCAGTTACTCCCATACGTTACCAGATTTTCATTCCAACCAATCAACTAGTTGTCTGGTTGGACAGATAATCTTTAGATGTGTGGCCAGCTTAAGTATCCATCCAATAGACAACATATACTGTACTTAAAAAATAGCTTGTAAGAGCCTGCCAAACCACATGGTTTCCAATAAACTGTTTTACTATACACAGAAGGCTTGCTAGATAAGGCTGCTGCCACTGGGGAGGCACAGCATCTGTAGTACCTCTACTATTATTGTCATAATTTGAGCTGTTAGCTGGGGGCAAAGGGTTTACGGGCAACTGTATCCTAATGGATTTGCCTGTCACCATATGAATATAAGATAATAATAAAAGATAAATATTATTATGTAGATATGCTTAGGGCCATATCCAATTAGCTGCAGAAAACGTCGGAGAAGTTTTCGCACAATTTGTGTTTTGGAGCAATATTTTCACGTCTTTTGTCTATGCGCGCTCCCATTATTTGCACTATCCTATTACAAAAGGCGTGGAAATGCATTTGTGTGAAAACTGCACATGGTGAAACCAGCGAAGCGTACAGCACATTTTGGGGAAATTAATCTGTACCCCTTACATGAAAGTGGGTGCAAATATATTTTTGTTAGAGGTGAGTGGGTCCGGTTCTCTGAGAACCGGACCCAAACGAACATACCTGATCTGAGGGGGATCCAAGTCCGGCTCGGGGTTTCCCACCAGACTCGGTACCCAAAATGAGGCTAAATGTCATCATTCGCGGCTTTGGATTGCATATAAGTTCCTTCCCGCAATGATCGCCGCCATTTGCTTTACCCCAGTTGTGCTGTACTCTGCTGTGTGGCTGAGCTGTGGGCTCTGCTGAGTCCATCCAGGGGCTGTACTATCCAGGGACTGTGCTGTCCGTCCAGGGGCTGTGCTGAGTCCATCCTGGGGCTGTTCTGTCCATCCAGGGGCTGTGATGAGTCCATCCGGGTGTGGATCATTATGTCTACATTGTCTAGTTAGACAATTTTGGGTAGACAATGGAAGATCTGACCCTAACTCTAACAAAAAAAATGTGGCAACCATTTGCATGTCGACCTAATGACCATGTCGACATTTAGTACTGTCGACCTTGTTACTAGTCGACCTTTAGTGTGTCGACCTTCAGACCCTGTTGACATTCAGTCCATGTCGTCCTATCATCCATTGTCTACCCAAACATTGTCTATCTAGACAATGTAGATCTAATGACCAGATACCGTCCATCCAGGGGCTGTGCTGTCCATCCAGGGGCTGTGTTGTGCTCCGTCCATACACTCCATTGGCTGCTCCTGTGCTCAGTGCTGTGCTGTGTCCATCCGCTCCAGTGCTGCCGATGCTCCAGTCCAGTGTCCATCCCCTACAGAGTTGCCAAAGCACCTTTGTGGTATTCGTCCACTCCAGTATTGCTGATGCACCTGTCCGGTGTCCTTTCGCTCCAGTGCTGCCCACTGACCGGTCCAGTGTCCATCCGCTCCAGTGCTTCCGATTCACCTGTCCGGTGTCCATCTGCACCTGTCCGATATCCATCTGCTTCAGTGCTGCCGACGCACCTGTCCGGTGTTAAAAATTAAAAAAAAAAAGTTAAATATTGTTTTAATAAGTTACGAAAAGTTGAAAAAAGTTGTACTGTACCACACTGTATCCCTAACACAAGTACTGTGACGCTCCAGGTCATACCCCAGTGTATCCATACAAGTACTGTGATGCTGCAGGCCATACCCCAGTGTATCCATGTAGTTGGTTATATTGTTACAATAACTAAGAGTAGCACTTATATAGTTACAATTCCACACTGTGGGCCTGATTCAGACCCGGTCGCAAGCGCTGAGCGCTCACAACCGGGTCGATGGTGGCCCTGAGTGCATGCGCACGACGGAGCATGCGCACGACGGGCAATCCGTCGCTCCGGGTCTTGCACCAAAGGGGGCGTGCTGTCGATGTTGAGTGACAGCATGCCCCCTTTGGTGGGCGGGCCAGGGGGGTGGCTGCCCAGACGGAGGCGTTCCCATGAGAATGCCTACCGTCTGGGGGCAGCCCCACTAACATCACAAGTGATATCAGTGGGAGATCTTTCGGCTCTGTTTGAGCCGAAAGCTCTCTGGGGCTTGCGGCCACGAGACCCTACCACAAGGGTCTCGTCGCAAGCCGGATGGTCGCGATGGTCTTGACCATCGCGACCATCATCATGGCCACTCACACGGCAACCCACAGCAATGTGAGCGGCCAGGAGGCCGCTCCATAAAAAAAAAAAAAGACGCCCTGATTCAGAGCGAGAGCTCTGAATCAGGGCCTGTGCTCACAGTATAATAACATCAGCTAATAATTAGCTACTTTCAGGTTTATTGGCTTTCTCCTCTCCTGCAACACTAATGTGTATTCAGTTTAATCGGGTTTGTCAATATAAATGATTCATATAGGTGCTCATCGGTGTGTGTAAATATAATTAGTCCCACAGATCAATTAACTAAACAACAACGTATAATCATTCTGACATATAATAATGAGTAGAGCTGGTTTACACTAATTGATGCGGTTTATGGTAAAGAGTAAAGTGTGTTTTGGCACGCTAATCTGAATGAACACTCTCCCAATATACACTGTAATTGACCGCTACTTGAATATTACTCAAAATTCAGCTCTTCTAGGTCAGGGCACACATTCGACCTGATGAAAGCTGATAATGTACACAGTTGATGTTAATTAGACACATGCTGTGCTCAGCGGTCGCTGTTTAGTTCTAAATTGGCTTCAGCCCATCTGATAATCTAATACCGGCAGCATCGGGTAAAGCTGGTAATCAGTGAACATACATTGTGACTAGGAGCTGTCGCTGTTTAATTATAGTTCATCTGCCAGTCCAACACCGTCGGTATTAAGTAGGGATGACAGCTATTGCTGAAGTATAACTGAACCTCAGTCCGTCACTGCCACGGAACACATTTGGCCTGATATAAGCGGCATTGGACGGGACTGATGATACTGTAATACAGATAGCGGGCAGGTTTATAACACTAGGGGTCTATTTACTAAGCAGTGTTAGGAGACAGAGTGAAAAGTGATTAGAAAGTGATAAGGTGCCAGCCAATCAGCTCCCAACTGTCATTTTTCAAACAAAGCCCGTGAGATGACAGTTGGGAGCTGATTGGCTGGCACCTTATCACTTTCTTATCACTTTTCACTCTCAGTGAGACGCGTCCCGACACACTCGGACGCACGTTTCACTTTAGCTTAATCATCGAGTGAACACGATGTCTGGGCTCACAGGAGTTTTATTCATTACACTCCTCCCATTCACACATAATAGCCAATCAAGATTAAATGACTATGTTTAAGGAAGATTCCCGTCAATGAAAAAAAAAAAATAGCAAATTATATAAATAAGGATATAAATATATAAATAAAAAAGCATGAATTCCTCCAAGCTAATAATAGTGGGTAAAAATATTAATGGTAAATAATTGTCTGCATGTTCCAAATGTAAAAAGGCAGACATACAAATATATACTTATATACTATTTAAAACTGATCCAATTATATATATATATATATATATATATATATATATATAGTCAGGTGCATAAATATTGGGACATTGACAGAAATTTCATATTTTGGCCTCTATTCACCACCACAATGGCTTTGAAATGAAACAAACAAGATGTGCTTTAACTGCAGACTTTCAGATTTAATTTGAGGGTAATTACATCCAAATCAGGTGAACAGTGTAGGAATTACAACGGTTTATATATGTGCCTCCCACTTTTTAAGGGGCCAAAACTAAACAATCCTAAATCTAACTTTCACTTTTTAATACTTTGTTGCAAATCCTTTGCAGGCAATTACAGCCTGAAGTCTGGAATGCATAGACATCACCAGACGCTGGGTTTCATCCCTGGTGATGCTCTGCCAGGCCTCTACTGCAAATGTCTTCAGTTCCTGCTTGTTCTTGGGGCATTTTCCCTTCAGTTTTGTCTTCATCAAGTGAAATGCATGCTCAATCGGATTCAGGTCAGGGGATTGACTTGGCCATTGTATAACATTCCACTTTTTAGCCTTAAAAAACTCTTTGCTTATGCAGTATGCTTCGGGTCATTGTCCATCTGCACTGTGAAGCGCCGTCCAATGAGTTTTGAAGCATTTGACTGAATATGAGCATATAATATTGCCCGAAACACTTCAGACTTCATTCTGCTGCTTTTGTCAGCAGTCACATCATCAATAAATACAAGGGAACCAGTTCCATTGGCAGCCATACATGCCCACGCCATGACACTACCACCACCATGCTTCACTGATGAGGTGGTATGTTTTGGATCATGAGCAGTTCCTTTCCTTCTCCATACTCTGCTCTTCCCATCACTCTGGTACAAGTTGATCTTTGTCTCATCTGTCCATAGGATGTTGTTCCAGAACTGTAATGTCTTCCTGTTTTTGTGGCTGACCAATGGTTTACATCAATGGTTTACATCTCCTATATATTCACTCTTGTGAAGTCTTCTCTTGATTGTTGACTTTGACACATGTACACCTACCTCCTGGAGAGTGTTCTTGATTTGGCCAACTGTTGTGAAGGGGTTTTTCTTCACCAGGGATATAATTCTTCTGTTATCCACCACAGTTGTTTTCCGTGGTCTTCCGGGTCTTTTGGTGTTGCTGAGCTCTCCGGTGCATTCTTTCTTTTTAAGAATGTTCCAAACAGTTGATTTGGCCACACCTAATGTTTTTGCTATCTCTCTGATGGGTTTGTTTTGATTTTTCAGCCTAATGATGGCTTGCTTCACTGATAGTGACAGCTCTTTGGATCTCATATTGAGAGTTGACAGCAACTGATTCCAAATGCAAATGTCACACCTAGAATCAACTCCAGACCTTTTACCTGCTTAATTGATAATGAAATAACGAGGGAATAGCCCACACCTGTCCATGAAATAGCTTTTGAGTTGATAGACCCATTACTTTTGGCCTCTTAAAAAGTGGGAGGCACATATAGAAACCGTTGTAATTCCTACACCGTTCACCTGATTTGGATGTAATTACCCGCAAATTAAATATGAAAGTCTGCAGTTAAAGCTAATGTTTGTTTCATTTCAAAGCCATTGTGGTGGTGAATAGAGGCCAAAATATGAAAATTCTGTCAATGTCCCAATATTTATGCACCTGACTGTGTGTATATATATATATATATATTAATAAGTTTAAATCATATATTATATTCAATGTATCCTTAACACACAAGTGCTGTGATGCTGCAGACCATACCCCAGTGTATCCATACAAGTACTGTGACGCCGCAGGCCGTACCCCAGTGTATCCATACAAGTACTGTGACACTACAGGCCATACCCCAGTGTATCTATACAAGTACTGTGATGCTGCAGGCCATACCCTAGTGTATCCATACATATACTGTGAAGCTGCAGGCCGTACCCCAGTGTGTATCCCTAACACACAAGTACTGTGATGTTGCAAGCCATACTCCAGTATATCCATACAAGTACTGTGATGCTGCAGACCATACCCCAGTGTGTATCCATAACACATACTGTAACGTTGCAGGCCCTACCCTAGTGTACCATACATGTACTGTGAAGCTGCAGGCTGTACCCCAGTGTATCTGTACAAGTACTGTGATGCTGCAGGCTGTACCCCAGTGTATACATACAAGTACTGTGATGCAGGCCGTATCCCAGTGTGTAACCCTAACACACAAGTACTGTAACGTTACATGCTGTACCCTTATAGGGCCCATACACCTAAAAGATTCACATAAAATCCGATTCATCATATGATTTCCCTTCAATCAACACAAGTAAAGTCGTTCCGTTTTGATGCTATTTTTACACACGTTTTTCATGCATTCAATCGTAAGATCATTGCGTCACTATACAACGGATCGTGTAATCGCGTGATCGTGTACACCTCAAAAACCATGCGATCATGCAATCGATTGGGTATAAATTTAAATTGAGGGCTGTGATTAACTGGGGGTTATAAAAACAGCCTGACTCTTCAGCTCTGTGCACTCCTGTTTGCTCTGTGATTAGTGAGGCTTGGTTTTTACCCTGCTGAATGCTCCACATTGCTAGCTACTGTGCATTGCTTTGTATTGCCTGGCTTTACAAAGTGCTTCTTGATCTATTTACAGTGGTTGGTCTGTTTTCTGCATTTTTGTGGTGATGGATCTCTGCCGTTATAGAGCACTGCTGTCCTATGCTGTGGTCAAGTTGAGTGAGGAGAGGGAGAGGGCCCAGCATAGGAGGAGGCTGAGGTCCTGCTGGACCAAGGATTGGCTGCTGGAGAGGGAGAGTCGATCCTACATGCCCATGCTGATGGAGATGAGGGAGAACAATCCGGACGACTTCCGCAACTTCCTGAGGATGGATGAACCCACCTTTCAGGAATTGCTGCTTCTGGTGACCCCCTATATCCGGAAGCAGGACACCAAATTTCGGATGGCCATCATGGTCGAGGAGAGGCTCGTAGCTACGCTGAGGTACCTGGCTACGGGACGCTCCCTTGAGGACCTAAAGTTTGGGACCCGCATCTCGGCTCAAGCTTTATTAACGCATTATCCCAGAGTCGTGCAAGGCTACTGTCAAGGTGCTGCAGTTCCGTTACTGTAAGGTAAGTTAAAACACACAGACCGCCATTTTCTTTTTTTTTAAATAACAGAAATTTTTTATTAATACTTTTTGTATTTTTTTCATTGCGACTTAAATTAGCATAATAACAATCTCTTATGCGAAATGTATAAATATAAATATCTATATATGTTGATATAAACATGGGTAAAATGTTAAAATTATCAGCAATTTACCCAAACCCTGGTAAGTATGTTGCGGAATGAGTTTTGGTGTTTGTGCCCCAGAATCCAGGGGCGCAAACACATACTGAAAGTGCAAAATGAGTGGTCCCGGCCCCACTGTCAAGCACTTCCAGCATGTGTTCCAAGCCGCCTGAGAGTCTAGGGCCCAAACACCATGCTGCATTCCGCACCATACTTACAAGGGAGTGTGCAACTTTAAAAATTTTAAAAAACGGTTTGGTCAAAGACCTATCAATTGTTATAAAATATCATTTTCATCATTATCTTCACGTAATAGTGCAAATAAATTTGGTGGAGAGGGTGGGCTAGAAGACGTTTGGTATGATGTTGCTGTTGGATTTATATCTTCGTATGAGAAGTTTGGCGGTGTAGGATGGTAGGTTGAGGTGCTTCGGAGGGCTGATTTGTTTGGCTGGAGGAGGTGTTTACTGGGCCAGGATGGTAGATGGGGGGGAGGTGGAGGAATAGGTTGGTAGGAGGAGGTGCTTGGGTGGGCTGAGTTGTTTTGCTGGAGGAGGTGTTTGCTGGGCCAGGATGGTAGGTGGGGGGGAGAAGGAATAGGTTGGTAGGAGGAGGTTCTTGGGGGGGCTGAGTTTTTTGGCTGGAGGAGGTGTTTGCTGGGCCAGGATGGTAGGTGGGGGGTGGTGGAGGAAGGTAGGAAGAGGATGGTTGGTTTGGATTTGGGTAGAAAGAGGTAGGTGGATGCAGAGTTTGGTAGGTGGTGGTAGGTGGGGTTTCTGGCTTGTAGGGTGGGTAGTTTACCGTTGGTGGATGGTATGTTTGTCTGGAATAGTAGGTACTGGTGTTTGGAACGACTGGTGGACTAATGATGTAACTTTCTGACATCAGTAGACATTGCCTTGCTTTAAAAATAAGGTCCGATGTCAGTCTTTCAAATTGAATCCGTTGCTCATGGGCCATTTCTTGGACTGCTGCACTGACATAGGCCGCAAAGTTGTCAAATTGATCGGGTGGCTTCAATAAGGCCTGTCTGGCCTGTAGAAGTAGTGGGTCTTCTTCCCTTGCTGCATTTTTGTTTTTCCTCTTTTGGTTTTTGGAAATCAGTGTTGTGGTGGTTGTAATGTCAATTGGATGAACTTCTCTTTGTAGGTCCGGTGTACTTGTCATATCTGTGCTTGAGTTTTTGGATGTCTGTTTAAAAATAGAAAACAATAAAAAAATAAGCGTTTAATGTAATTTCAAATTTATTTCACAGTTCCCAACAACAACAGAAGAGTGGCTTGCCATTGGGGAGGAGTTTGAGAGCCATTGGCACTTCCCTAACTGCGGCGGAGCAATCGACGGCAAGCATATAAGGATTAACCAACCTGCGAACAGTGGATCCTATTACTATAATTATAAGGGCTACTTTAGTATAGTTCTGATGGCTGTGGTGAACGCAAATTACGAGTTTGTGTTTATAGATGTGGGTAAGAATGGGCGTTCTTCTGACGGAGGCTCCTTTCAGAAGACGTCATTCTACGAGAGGCTCACCACTGACACCCTATATTTGCCGTCCAGAGAGGCAACAAAACATGGCCTCAATTTTGTCTTTGTGGCTGACGAGGCTTTCGCCCTTCATGAACATTTAATGAAGCCATTTCCACAGAGGGCCTTGGACCATGATAAGCGGGTGTTCAATTACCGCCTATCAGGTGCAAGGCAAATTGTGGTGAATGCCTTTGGAATCTTGAGCAACCGATTCTGGATTTTGCATACCCCAATAAATTTAAAAGTGGAGAAGAGTGACTGGGTGGTCATGGCTTGCTGTATCCTGCACAACTTCATGCACAAGAAAGCCACTCAGCAAAGGTCATTGGAGACACCTTCAGTTGAAGACCCCGATCATCCGGAAGCGGTTGTTCCATTCTCCTCTGTGGCAGTCCCAGTGGTTATGGAAACAGGTTCGACTCTGGCCAAAAAGGTCAGAGAAGAATATATGGTCTATTTTAATGGGGAGGGTGCAGTGTCATGGCAAGAACAGTCAATTTAATAATTTATAAAAAACTTACCATGGATGACTCCAAGGAACCACTAACATCCTCTTCCAGCACGCTGCAGTCCTCTGTCTCAGCCATTTGGACTTTGTACGCCAAAGACAGTCATGTTGGCGGTATAGCTCTATAAAGCCAGTGATGAAATCTGGTTCACGATCCAGAGACATTTCTATGGAGAAAAGAAATACAATAATGTAAAGGACATATTCATTGTGAAGTTTCTTTAAATATGTTATTAATTGTGCATAATTGTTTATGGCCGGGGTCTTTAAAACAATGGCCTTCTAGCTCCTGTGGAAGTACAAAATCCAGGATGCCCTGGCACAGTTTTTTAACATGCTGTAATTTCAAAATAAGGCCAGGGCATGCTGGGATGTGTAGTTCCACAACAGGTGGAGGATCACATTTTTAAATCCCTTGATGTATGTGGGTAAACATCTATCCAAATTAAATTTAAAAAAATGTACGTAACATTATTACATTTGGGAAACATAGCTGGTTAAGGCTTGATTGAGCGATGGTCATCAAAAAACAAAGGTCTTTGCTAGGCACATAGATGGACATAGAGCAGGGATGGGCACTATGCATAAACATTGATGTTGGCCAGTGGCCATTGTGGGGGGCACAATAGGTAGATGGTGGGCATGGAGCAGGGATGGGCAAACAGGGTGTGGCCATTGCTGGGTAAACACACAAGCCTGTGCAGGGAAATACATCCGCTATGCTTCAATAAAAACATTGCTGGCCAGTGGGCTTCTATATATATATATAGACATACCTGCAAAATCTTCTCTCCTGATTCAATGCTGCTCCTCTCCATTCGGGCTTTTTGTCTGCAGTGGGCGTACACAGGATCTTGTCAGTCAAGTCCCGGATTCGGACGTTCGAACACAAGATTCGTCGGATGCTGTAAAACAAGGCACGATCCTCATACAGATACGACGGGCAAGATGTGCTGCACATATGATCAGAGGAGACGACTATACGAACAACGGGAGCGCGCATCGTATCATTTCATAGTAAAAATACACGCGTTTCTTACAAGTTCGATCGTACGGCGAGTCAAAAATCGTGTAATCGTGCCAAAATCGCGTAGGTGTATGGGGGCCTTTAGTGTGTATCCATAACACTAATACTGTGACGCTTCAGGCCGTACCCTTAATGTGTATCCATAACACAAGTACTGTGATACTGCAGGTCGTGCCCTTAATGTGTATCCATAACAGAAGTACTGTGACACCGCAGGCCATACCCTTAGTGTGTATCCATAACACACAAGTACTGTGACGCTGCAGGCCGTACTCCGGTGTATCCATACAAGTACTGTGACACTGCAGGCCGTACACCAGTGTTTATCCATAACACAAGTACTGTGAAGCCTCAGGCCATACCATAGTGTGTATCCATAACACAAGTACTGTGACGCCTCAGGTTGTACCCAAGTGTGTATCCATAACACAAGTATTATGATGCTGCAGGCTGTACCCTTAGTGTGCAAGAAACAAATGTGTGAAGGCTGCGCTAAACTTATATAATCTATAAGAGATGCTGGCCTTGAGGTTGATAGGGATTCACCTTCCCTAATTTGAAGCTATTAATAAAGAACAAAAACATTTACCCCTGGCGCTTCACTTATTAATAAGAATATATTAAAAATACAAGAAAAGCAATGTTATGTAAAATAATATGGATGTTTATTAAAATTTAAATGCTATTTTTTTAAAATAATGTTTTTATATGCAATTCCCTTATAGTGTGTATTAGTAGTTTATCCATGAAAAAGGACCCTTTGAGGTCCTAAACGCGTTGGAGTACTGAGAGCCAGTGGAGCAACAACAAGAGTATATCCCACCGCTAAGTCCACATCGCGTCTGGCAGCTGATGTCACATCAGAGCGCCACACGTGTACCCGGAAGAAGACCGCCGCTCAGCTGGAAAAAGGCCACGAGTCCTCCGGGATCCTGAAGGTATAGTAGGGACAGATAGGGCCCGAACAACGGACTATTGCTTTGCGGACTATGCGGGAAAGCACCGCTATACTTCCACTTCTTAACAAAGTCTATTAAGACTATAAACATTATGTTTTATGTTATCATGTTTGTTTGTTTATTATTCAACACAAAACCAAGCACTTAATTTTAACCCCTTTATTTGTATACATATTTGAGCAGCTATATTAGTCACAACGCAAACACCCCATTTTTTGATCAGTTTATTAAACTGCCATACTGTCTGCCACTGCACTCACTGTGACGCCCACTGCTGTCACTTAGCTTAGTCAGCCAGCTAGCTTGGTGCAACCTTTTGGCCTAAACTGGATTAAAACAACATTGTGAGCTGTGAGGTGGTCAAAACTGCCTGGAAATTAATGTTATTGAGGTTAATAATACTGTAGGAACAAAAACAGGCCCAAATTATGTGATTTCAGCTGTTTTTATAATTTTTCTGAAAAAAAAAACATCCAAAACCAAAACTAAAGCACGCAAGGGCGGTTTTGGCAAAACCAGATCCAAAACACGAAGGAGATACAGATCCAAAACCAAAACACGGGGGTTGGCACACATCTCTAATTTTCCTGTCCTAAAAGTGGACTTTTAAAAAATTCTTAAAATACCCCAGGTGAAGCCACCTGCAATGTTTAAAAAACATATCCCATCTATAGAGCCCCCCAAAATACCTGACCCACTACTTTAAACCCATTTTCCAACACTTTCAATTTTTTCACCCCAAAAATGACATGTAATTATTGGCCAAATGAAGCTAATTAAAAAATAATTTTTGCCTAATTTGTCATAAGGGGGGTGGTGGGGGGTATCCAAGGGGTTCTGAAACAAATCCCCACATTGTTAATCAAAAATACGGATTTTGCTAATTCTTTCACCTCCTCTGAGGTGGTGAAAACATTTGTAGTTTTTAGTGTATAGAGTTTTCGCACATTTTTGTGCAAAAAGTTTGCACATGCGAACACATCACCAAAACGTGGCTTTTCACGGCTAATTGGATATGGCCCTTACTCTGTCTTCGATAGAACTATGCTGAGTTTTGGATTTGTGAAAACTTTTTATGCTGAATTTCTTCTACTGGCTCCAAAAACATCTGTCTGAACCCAAGTTCAATTTAAAATAATTTACATGGTGTATTTTGTTAATAACATCGCTTAGTAGTGTATTTTCCTGTGTACAGTAAACTGAGAATATGGGGCTGAATATGCAGCTGAATTGGCTGCAAGATTTTTGCCACAGAACTTAACAAAGTTATCGCAACACATTTTTGATTACTACAGCTATGGCCCGTATTCAATTTGAGGCGAAAAGTCCGGATCCGCGATACTTTTTCGTCGATGACGTAATTTTCGCCTGTTTGGCTGTTACCCCGTATTCAATTTGAAAGACTTTCCACCTAGGCGGAAAGTCAATGCAAAGTACAGTAATAGGAGGAAAAGTTTTGCCTATGAATGGGAGGCGGAAAAAAGTGCAGAATTGGGGTTTTGGGGTGCAACGTTGCGGGAACCTCCATGCAGCCTTCAGGCAGTCCCCCAAAGGTAATCTGTGTCAAAACAAATTTAAAAAATACTTAAGTACACCCCAAAAAAATCACTTTCATTTTGGCGGAGAAAAAAAAAATGTTGGGGGACAAAGTTAAAAACTAGCGAACTTGACTTTTTTGATTGCAGGTGCTTGCGGAAGGTGGATTTTTTTACGATTTTTTTCAACTTCACTTTAGCAACTTTTAAATATGCTGACCCTCATTTTCAAGTACCCCAAATTTGCTGGAATAACTTATTTCTGCAAAAAATATTCCTGAATACTATTCTGCATCACATATAGAAAAACGCTATTTAACAGCTATTGAGCCCGTTTTTAAACACCAAATACCTTCAGCAAGCCAAACCGGGGGGTACCATAGGGAACCCCCATGTCAGAGCATCTTTTGGGGGGGTGTCAGACTAATTTCCTCAAAACTGACAGTACTTTCTGCTTGTTAAGTTTCGCAGGGGTCCCGTTTTCGCGCACAATATTTTTCCACCTACAAAACAGGCGAAGTAGGCGGAAAGTCCAGGCCGCGAAAAAGTATCGCGGCTCGGCTCAAATTGAATACGGCTCTATGCCTGTTCCCAATTCTCGTGATATGCAATTGGGAAAAATATTTTTTTCTGCAAAAACCCACACGATATTTTTAAAATATAAGGAAATCAGCCTGTACCCTAAAAAACTTTAAAATGGATAACAGTATAGCTGTCTACTGCTGTCCCAAAGAAAAATATTTTGCACTTTTAAAATGTTTCAAATGGCTGATTTTTGCATTTTTTAATAGCAGAAATAATTATTTCTGCTATTATAGAAATAATTTTTTAAGTTAAAATAAATCCTCTAGTTAATTTTTTTTTGAGGCATATGAAGCCACTTTAAAAAATTCTTTAAAAAAACACTTGTAACTCCCAACTGCAATGTTAAAAACACCTGTCCCATCCATACAGCACAATAATAACCAAATGACATGTAATTATTGGTCCAATTAAGCTAATTGAAAACGTCCAATTGCCATTAGGGTCTTAGAGGTTTTGAACCAAGTCGGGACATTTTTAAATTTTTTCATAGATTTTCACCAACTTTGCACCTGCTGTGGGACTGTGAGAAAAAATTCTTGCGGCCAATTGAATATGCCCCTAAGTGTTTTAAAGTCAACTGGAGTGAGTATATACTGTAAATGAATCCAAGTAAAAGAACATGTGCTAACATGCGGCAGCTACACCCCTCTCCCCCCTCCCGCCACCATTGCCATTACCACACCCCCTGTATATGGTACATAGAATGGTAATTATCAAAAAGTAATTGTGCAAAAATTCCACATGAACGTATCACAGAAATGATTAGTAAACTTAAAATAGTTGTGCAAAAATGCAAACACTCCACTTTGTATATTAGATAAATCAAGACACAGGGGCCTATTCATCATACTTAAAATGGCCCGTTAACCATGCGGAAACGCTAGTTTCCACATATTTAAGTAACCGTGCCATTCATCACAGGGATAGTTGCATTTCAAAGCAATTGTCGCCACACCAGAGCAATGATGAATTGCTCCGGTGATAAGTATCCCCCGCTGCGAGGAGGATACTTAAGTGACATTGTAGAGGAAGAAAGAGTCAGTCCAGTGCATAGGGGATGTAGTTTTGCGGCCACCGGTCTCAGTACCGACATCCGAGTCCCGACAAAGGACTTAAGATAGGCGTCGAAATACAGACACCTATCTTAATCCCGACGCCGGAATGTCAAAGGACGCCAGTCCGAACGAGGTAAGTGCGGGCATCCTTAGCGTTTGCCGTGGGGGGGAGGGTTAGGTTTAGGGAGCGTAGCGGGGTTAGGATTAGTTTTTTTGGGGGGGGAGGTTAGGGTTAGGCACCCCCGGGCGAAGGTTAGGGTTAGGTACTAGAGGGGACCACTACTGGGGGGCACTGCATAGGGCGGACCACTACTGGGGGGAACTGCATAGGGGGGATGACTACTGGGGACACTGTATAAGGGGCACTGCATAGGTGGGACTACTACTGGGGCACTATATAAGGGGCACTACTGGGGGCACTACATAGGGGGAATACTATTGGGGGCACTGCATAGGGGGAACCACTACTAGGGGAACTGCATAGGGGGACCACTAATGGGGCACTATATAAGGGGCACTAGTGGGGGCACTGCATAAGGGGGAGTACTACTGGGGTCACAATATAAGGTGCACTACTGGGGGCACTGCATAGGGGGACCACTACTTGGGGCACTGCATAGGGGGGAGTGGGGGCACTATATAAGGGGCATTGGATACCTGGGGACACTGCATAGGGGGCCCTACCACTGGGGCACTGTATAAGGGGCACTGCATAGGGGGACCACTACTGGGATCACTGTATAAGGGGCACTACTGGGAGCACTGCATAGGGGGAACTACTACTGGGGACACTGCATAGGGGGGACTTCTACTGGAGCACTGTATAAGGGGCAATGCATAGGGGGGACCACTACTGGTGGCACTGTATAAGGGACACTACTGGGAGCTCTGAATAGGTGGGACGACTAATGGGAGCACTGTATAAGGGGCACTGCATAGGGGTAACCACTACTGGGGGCACTGTATAAGGGGCACTACTGAGGGCACTGCATAGGGGGACAACTGTTGGGGACACTGCATAGGGGGATCACTACTGGGGGCACTGCATATGGGGGACCACTACTGTGGGGAACTGCATAGGGGGACTACTACTGGGGCACTATATAAAGGGGCACTACTGGGGGCACTGCATAGGGGGAACCATTACTGGGGCAATGTATAAGGGGCACTACTGGGGGCACTGCATAGGGGGGACCACTACTGGGGGCAGTGTATAAGGGGCACTACTGGGGGCACAGAATAGGGGGAACCACTGTTGGGGGCACTGCATAGGGGGACCACTACTGGGTACACTGCATAGGGGGACCACTACTGGGGGGAACTGCATAGGGGGGATGACTACTGGGGGCACTGTATAAGGGGCACTGCATAGGTAGGACTACTACTGGGGCACTATATACTGGGGCACTGCATAGGGGGGAACACTATTGGGGCACTGCATAGGGGGAATACTATTGGGGGCACTGCATAGATAGGGGACCACTACTGGGGGCACTGCATAGGGGAACTATATAAGGGGCACCACTGGGAGCACTGCATAGGGGTGAGTACTACTGGGGGTGCAATATAAGGGGCACTACTGGGGGCACTGTATAGGGGGACCACTACTTGGGGCACTGCATAGGGGGGACTACTACTGGGGACACTGCATATGGGGGGACTGGGGGCACTATATAAGGGTCACTACTGGGGGCACTGGATAGGGGGGACCACTACTGGGGACACTGCATAGGGGGCCCTACTACTGGGACACTGCATAGGGGAACCACTACTGGGGGCACTGTATAAGGGGCACTACTGGGAGCACTGCATAGGAGGCACTGCATAAGGGAGACTTCTACTGGAGCACTGTATAAGGGACAATGCATAGGGGTTGACCACTACTGGGGGCACTACTGGGAGCACTGCATTGGTGGGACCACTACTGGGGGCACTGCATAGGGGGAACCACTACTGGGGGCACTACTGAGGGCACTGCATAGGGGGTCCAGTGTTGGGGGCACTGCATGGGGGAAACCACTACTGGGGGCACTGCATGGGGGGACCACTACTGGGGGCACTGCATATGAGGGACCTCTACTGGGGGCACTGCATACGGGGGACCACTACTGAAGGGAACTGCATAGAGGGACTACTACTGGGGCACTATATAAAGGGGCACTACTGGGGGCACTGCATAGGGGGAACCACTACTGGGGGCACTGTATAAGAGGCACTACTGGGGAACAGAATAGGGGGAACCACTGTTTGGGGCACTGCATAGAGGGGACTACTACTGGGGGCACTGCATAGGGGGGATCACTACTGGGGGGAACTGTATATGGGGGATGACTACTGGGGGCACTGTATAGGTGGGACTACTACTGGGGCACTACTGGTGGCACTGCATAAGGGGGAATACTATTGGGGGCACTATATAAGGGGCACTACTGGGGGCACTGTATAGGGGGGCTACTACTGGGAACACTGCATAGGTGGGACTGGGGGCACTGGATAGGAGGGACCACTCCTGAGGACACTGCAAAGGGGGCCCTACCACTGGGGTACTGTATAAGGGGCACTGCATAGGGGGACCACTACTGAGGTCACTGTATAAGGGGCACTACTGGGACCACTACATAGGGTGGGGACTACTACTGGGGCACTGCATAGGGGGACTTCTACTGGAGCACTGTATAAGGGGCAATGATTAGGGGGACCACTACTGGGGGCACAGGATAAGGGGCACTACTGAGAGCACTGCATAGGTGGGACCACTACTGGGGGCACTGTATAAGGGGCACTGCATAGGGGGACCACTACTGAGGTCACTGTATAAGGGGCACTACTGGGACCACTACATAGGGTGGGGACTACTACTGGGGCACTGCATAGGGGGACTTCTACCAGAGCACTGTATAAGGAGCAATGATTAGGGGGACCACTACTGGGGGCACAGGATAAGGGGCACTACTGAGAGCACTGCATAGGTGGGACCACTACTGGGGGCACTGTATAAGGGGCACTGCATAGGGGGAATGACTACTGGGGGCACAGTATAAGGGGCACTACTGAGGGCACTGCATAGGGGGGACAACTGTTGGGGGCACTGCATAGGGGGGACCACTACAGGGTGCACTACATAGGGGGGACCACTACTGGGGGCACTGCATAGGGGGACCACTACTGTGGGGAACTGCATAGGGGGGACTAATACTGGGGCACTATATAATGGGGCACTGCATAGTGGGAACCACTACTGGGTCACTGTATAAGGGGCACTACTGGGGGCACTGCATAGGGGGGACCACTGTCGGGGGCACTGCATAGGGGAGACCACTACAGGGGGCACTGCATAGGGGGACCACTACTGGGGGGAACTGCATAGGGGGGACCACTACTGGGGGCACTGCATAGGGGGACTTCTACTGGAGCACTGTATAAGGGGCAATGATTAGGGGGACCACTACTGGGGGCACAGGATAAGGGACACTACTGAGAGCACTGCATAGGTGGGACCACTACTGGGGGCACTGTATAAGGGGCACTGCATAGGGGGAATGACTACTGGGGGCACAGTATAAGGGGCACTACTGAGGGCACTGCATAGGGGGGACAACTGTTGGGGGCACTGCATAGGGGGGACCACTACTGGGTGCACTACATAGGGGGGACCACTACTGGGGGCACTGCATAGGGGGACCACTACTGTGGGGAACTGCATAGGGGGGACTAATACTGGGGCACTATATAATGGGGCACTGCATAGTGGGAACCACTACTGGGGGCACTGTATAAGGGGCACTACAGGGGGCACTGCATAGGGGGGACCACTGTCGGGGGCACTGCATAGGGGAGACCACTACAGGGGGCACTGCATAGGGGGGCCACTACTGGGGGGAACTGCATAGGGGGGACCACTACTGGGGGCACTGCATAGGGGGAAACACTACTGTTGGGAACTGCATAGGGGGGACTTCCACTGGGGCACTACTGGGGGAACTGCATAGTGGGAACCACTACTGGGGGCACTGTATAAGGGGCACTACTGGGGGCACTGCACAGGGGGGACTACTGTTGGGGGCACTGCATAGGGGATACCACTACAGGGGGCACTGCATAGGGGGACTACTACTGGGGGAAACTGTATAGGGGGGACCACTACTGGGGGCACTGCATAGGGGGAACTATATAAGGGGCACTACTGGGGGGCACTATATAAATGGGCACTACTGGGGGCACTGCATAGGGGGAACCACTACTGTGGGGAACTGCATAGGGGGCACTATATAATGGGGCACTACTGGGGGAAGTGCATAGTGGGAACCACTACTGGAGGCACTGTATAAGGGGCACTACTGGGGGCACTGCATAGGGGGGACTACTGTTGGGGGTGCTGCATAGGGGATACCACTACAGGGGGCACTGCATAGGGGGTCACTACTGGGGGAAACTGTATAGGGGGACCACTACTGGGTGCACTGCATAGGGGGCACTATATAAGGGACACTACTGGGGGGCACTATATAAAGGGGCACTACTGGGGGCACTGCATAGGGGGAACCACTACTGTGGGGAACTGCACAGGGGGGACTACTACTGGGGCACTATAATGGGGCACTACTGGGGGAACTGCATAGGGGGGACCACTACTGGGGGCACTGCATAGGGGGAAACACTACTGTTGGGAACTGCATAGGGGGGACTTCCACTGGGGCACTACTGGGGGAACTGCATAGTGGGAACCACTACTGGGGGCACTGTATAAGGGGCACTACTGGGGGCACTGCACAGGGGGGACTACTGTTGGGGGCACTGCATAGGGGATACCACTACAGGGGGCACTGCATAGGGGGACTACTACTGGGGGAAACTGTATATGGGGGACCACTACTGGGGGCACTGCATAGGGGGAACTATATAAGGGGCACTACTGGGGGGCACTATATAAATGGGCACTACTGGGGGCACTGCATAGGGGGAACCACTACTGTGGGGAACTGCATAGGGGGGACTACTACTGGGGCACTATATAATGGGGCACTACTGGGGGAAGTGCATAGTGGGAACCACTACTGGAGGCACTGTATAAGGGGCACTACTGGGGGCACTGCATAGGGGGGACTACTGTTGGGGGTGCTGCATAGGGGATACCACTACAGGGGGCACTGCATAGGGGGTCACTACTGGGGGAAACTGTATAGGAGGGACCACTACTGGGTGCACTGCATAGGGGGCACTATATAAGGGACACTACTGGGGGGCACTATATAAAGGGGCACTACTGGGGGCACTGCATAGGGGGAGCCACTACTGTGGGGAACTGCACAGGGGGGACTACTACTGGGGCACTATAATGGGGCACTACTGGGAGAACTGCATAGTGGGAACCACTACTGGTGGCACTGCATAGAGGGGACTACTGTTGGGGGCACTGCATAGGGGATACCACTACTGGGGGAAACTGTATAGGGGGACCACTACTGAGGGCACTGCATAGGGGGCACTATATAAGGGGCACTACTGAGGGGCACTATATAAAGGGCACTACTGGGGGCACTGAATAGGAGAACCACTACTGGTTGGCACTTTATAAGGGGCACTACTGGGGGCACAGAATAGGGGGAACCACTGTAGGGGGCACTGCATATGGGGGACCACTACTTGGGGAATTGCATAGGGGGGATGACTACTGGGGGCACTGTATAAGGGGCACTGCATAGGTGGGACTACTACTTTGGAACTAAATTAGGGGCACTACTTGGGGCACTGCATAGGGGGGAATACTATTGGGGGCACTGCATAGGGGGAATACTATTGGGGGCACTGCATAGATAGGGGGACAACAACTGGGGGCATTGCATAGGGGGACCACTACTGGGGGCACTATATAAGGGGTACTACTGGGAGCACTGCATAGGGGCGAGAACTACCGGGGGCGCAATATAAGGGACACTACTGGGGGCACTGCATAGTGGGACAACTACTGGGGACACTGCATAGGGGGTACTGGGGGCACTATGTAAGGGGCACTACTGGGGGCACTGGATAGGGGGACCACTACTGGGGGCAATGCATATGGGGGACCACTACTGGGGCACTGTATAAGGGGCACTATTGAGAGCACTGCATAGGTGGGACCACTACTGGGGGCACTGGCACTGTATAAGGGGCACTGCATAGGGGGAACCACTACTGGGGGAACTGTATAAGGGGCACTACTGAGGGCACTGCATAGGGAGGACCACTGTTGGGGGCACTGCATATGGGGGGACTACTACTGGGGCACTATATAAAGGGGCACCACTGGGGGCACTGCATAGGGGGAACCACTACTGGGGGCACTGCATAGGAGGGACCACTACTTGGGGAACTGCATAGGGGGGATGACTACTGGGGGCACTGTATAAGGGGCACTGCATAGGTGGGACTACTACTTTGGAACTATATTAGGGGCACTACTTGGGGCACTGCATAGGGGGAATACTATTGGGGGCACTACATAGGGGGGAATACTATTGGGGGCACTGCATAGGGGGGACCACTACTGGGGGCATTGCATAGGGGGACCACTACTGCGGGCACTATATAAGGTGTACTACTGGGAGCACTGCATAGGGGCGCGAACTAGTGGGGGCACAATATAAGGGGCACTACTGGGGGCACTGCATAGTGGGACCACTTCTTGGGTCACTGCATAGGGGGACTCCTACTGGGGACACTGCATAGGGAGAACAGGGAGCACTGCATAGGGGAACCACTACTGGGAGCACTGTATAAGGGGCACTGCATAGGGGGCAGTGCATAAGGGGGACAACTACTGGGGCACTGTATAAGGGGCACTACTGAGAGCACTACATAGGGGGAACCACTACTGGGGGCACTGTATAAGGGGCACTGCATAGGTGGGACTACTACTTTGGAACTAAATTAGGGGCACTACTTGGGGCACTGCATAGGGGGGAATACTATTGGGGGCACTGCATAGGGGGAATACTATTGGGGGCACTGCATAGATAGGGGGACAACTACTGAGGGCATTGCATAGGGGGACCACTACTGGGGGCACTATATAAGGGGTACTACTGGGTGCACTGCATAGGGGCGAGAACTACTGGGAGCGCAATATAAGGGACACTACTGGGGGCACTGCATAGTGGGACCACTACTTGGGTCACTGCATAGGGGGGACTACTACTGGGGACACTGCATAGGGGGTACTGGGGGCACTAAGTAAGGGGCACTACTGGGGGCACTGGATAGTGGGACCACTACTGGGGACACTGCAGAGGGGGCCCTACTGGGGGCACTGCATAGGGGGCACTGCATAAGGGGGACTTCTACTGGAGCACTGTATAAGGGGCAATGCATATGGGGGACCACTACTGGGGCACTGTATAAGGGGCACTATTGAGAGCACTGCATAGGTGGGACCACTACTGGGGGCACTGGCACTGTATAAGGGGCACTGCATAGGGGGAACCACTACTGGGGGAACTGTATAAGGGGCACTACATAGGGGGAACCACTACTGGGGGCACTGCATAGGGGGACCACTACAGGGGGAACTGGATAGGGGGGACTACTACTGGGGACACTGCAAAGGGGGGACTGGGGGCACTATATAAGGGGCACAACTGGGGCAGTGCATAAGGAGGATCACTACTGGGGTCACTGCATAGAGGGGACCACTACTGGGACCACTTAATAAGGGGGACCACTACTGGGTTCACTGTATAAGGGGCACAACTGGTGGCACTGCACAGGGGGGACCACTACTGGGGGCACTGCATAGGGAGGACTACTCCTAGGGCACTGTATAAGGTGCATTGCATAGGGGGGCACTGTATAAGGGGAACTACTGGGAGCACTGCATAAGGGGGACCACTGTATAAAGGGCACTACAGGGAGCACTGCATAGGAGGGACCACTACTGGGGGCACTGTTTAAGGGGCACTACTGGGAGCACATCATAGGGGGAACCACTACTGGTTGCACTGTATAAGTGGCACTACTGGGAGCACTGCATAGGGGGGACCACAACTGGGGGCACTGCATAGGGGGACCACTCCTGGGGGAAACTGTATAGGGGGGACCACAACTGGGGGCACTACGGGGGGCTCTGCATAGGGGGAACCACTACTGGGGGCACTGTATAAGGGGCACTACTGGGGGCACAGAATACGGGGAACTACTGTTGGGGGCACTGCATAGGGGGGACCACTACTTGGGGGAACTGCATAGGGGGGACCACTGCTGGGGGTACTGTATAAGGTGCACTGTATAAGGGGCACTACTGGGAGCACATCATAGGGGGGACCACTACCGGGGGCACTGTATAAGGTGCACTGTATAAGTGTCACTACTGGGAGCACTGCATAGGGGGGACCACAACTGGGGGCACTGCATAGGGGGACCACTATTAGCACACTGTATAAGGGGCATTAGGGGGGGGCACTGTATAAGTGGTACTACTGGGGGCACTGTATAAGGGGCCTTGTATAAGTGGCACTACTGGGGGCCCTGTATAAGTGTGCATTACTGGGGGCACTGTATAAGGGGTACTGTATATGGGCACTACTACAGGGGGCACTGCTACTGGGGACATTGCATATGGGGCACGACTACAGTGGGCATTGCAAGAGGGGCACTACTATTTGGGGCATTAAGGTGCACATGGAAAGGAATGTATCCAGAGTGACGAGAAATGGTGGTGTGTCATGTTGCCGCACCCCATTTTCCTGTGACCACACCCACTTTTCCATCACGCGTCGAAACTTGCAGGGAGGGGGGGCTCCGTTTGCCAGTGAGTCCCAGCCAGTGATGTTTGGCAGCATTTTGGGTGGCAGTTGGTGTGGCTCCCTTAATTGAATGTTGGACTACGCTGCAGCCCCACCACTGGAGTCTCCACTGATCATACCTAATTATTGTGGATCTGCACTACTTGTATCAGTTTCACCTCTATTTGTTGATCAAAAGCAGATGTCAGGTTGTTTTTCCTCTTTTTAACCTTCAGGTGTGAGTGGAGGACCCACTCACATGTCATTCACTACCCAGGTACATAACATGCAGCAGCGGTCTTCCCCACACCTTATGAGGATTATTATACCTTAATTATACTATGGGGCCTATTCATTATGTTAATTATCGGGGACCGTTCAGACCCCGATAATTAACATTCTAACTCGATACGGATTCCAGAAGAAATTCATCATTGCTCCGGCGCTGTGACAGCTGATGCTCTTGCCATCTTTAGATCTTTAGATGGAGAGAGTGATGCGGTCACCATTGCTGGTAATGGGGACCCACCACTGCATCTCTGGCTTCAGCTAACCATTTTAAGCACTGCCAGGTCCCCACCGGGTTACAGTGCCAAGCACATGCACAGTCGGAACATCGCATGTGCATTACACAGAAGCCCGTTGCTGGAAGCATTAGGCTGCCAGCAACTGAGCGTAGGACCTCGCCGACAATGACTTCGCTGGACCTTGGCGGAGGGCAAAGTATTGATAAATACTAATGCCATTCTCGTTTGTGTCACTGCGATGCTAAATGAAAAATGCCGCTAGTATTAAGCTTCGTTCTTAAATGGGGCCCTATATTCTTTAAGGCATTATCATTGTGGGTCTAATCTAGAAATATAAAATATGATTTTTGCATATATATATTGCTACATGTGCCTGCTGACCTAAATTGATTATTTTATGACGTTGTAGTGAGGATTTGGGATATTTCCCTAATATTATTCTATTATCGATTTAAGGGATACTTTTCCCGTTGTACAAGTATTATTGTTATGTGGTATGTGTATTTATATGAGAATTGAATTGACATTCCATGGAGGTTGTTAATGACAATAAATTATTAGTATTATTATTGTTATTATTATTCACCTTTACCAATAATTTATTCGCCGAGAAATTATTTTTAATTATCTACATAGGGCTTATTTTGCCCTTATTCTGTTCTTGATTTTATGCTCCTAAGTTTCATGTCTTATGATAATTTAAATGTTTACTTAATAAACATTGAGAGAACTTTCTTTCCCTTCCTCCTAGTAATTGAAACTCGTCTCAATAGGACAGCTGATGGATCACTGTTCTCCTTGCAGACTCCAGTCTCAGGAGCCGTTTTAATTAAAGACTCATTGGCCCTCATTCAGACCCACTTGCAAGCGGGCGCACGTACGTTAGGCGTACGTACAAAAATATTTAAATTCAATGGCTCGCTCGTATTTTCGTTCGCATCTAAAATTCCTCCCAAAACTCTGACGACCCCTCCTCTAACGAGCGTACGAAATAGCGAGCGTACATCCCCGAAATGGCTTGAAAGGAACGCACGCACAAGTATAAACAGGAAGTGGCCTTGTCAGATGTCGATTACCTGCTCCTTTATTCTGCCTACCTCCATCAATCGTATCATGCCAATCAATGTATCAATTAGCTTAATTGTTTGTTTTTTTCAACACAATGCAAGAAACTTTACTCTTGTCCGTGTTTGTGTTTACCCGCAGAATACGTACGAATGAAACATTCGCTTTTATTGTTCAAAAAAACATGTGAACCACAATTAAACAATTGTACTATTGCTGTGGATCCCCGCATATTTCCCTGGGTTCATTTCTTTATTTAAATTTGCTTACGCATGTCACTGCATCAAGCCTATCATAACTCTCCAGAGATTTCTGGCCCTGTCGAACACATGACTCATACACTAACCAATAAAATTGCTCCTGTTAATTTCCAAAATACATTAGCCAATCAGAAAATTTTTACACACTTTATCAAAAATGATTTTTAAGAAAAACACCATTGCCATCATGAGAGCCTCCGCATTCACCAGGCGCGAGCTGCTGGTGCTTACGGAGGTCATGGATCGCCGGATCACCAGCCAACCTCAACCCATGACCAACCGGCAGAAGCGCTCCGCATATGCGGAGGCACGGTCCCGCCTGCGGTCCTTCGGCTCACGCCGCAACATTGGGCAGCTGGAGCGCAGGTGGTCCGACCTGCAACGGCGAACGCCCCGCTTGCTGGCATGCTTTCGCATGCAGATCCTGGCAAGTAAGTGTTATGTATTGTGGTTTTAATGTTTGTGTTTGTGGGGCAAACTGCGTGTGCATGTTTTCCTGTCTGTTCTATTTATTATTTGTACTCATATCTGCGTGTGCATGTTTTCCTGTCTGTTCTATTTATTATTTGTACTCATATCTGCGTGTGCATGTTTTCCTGTCTGTCCGATTTATTATTTGTACTCATATCTGCGTGTGCATGTTTCCCCTCTATTTCTGATTTATTCATTCTACTGCTATTTGGTTTTGTTTTTTTTTTTTGTTTTTTTTTTTAGTTTTGTTGCCCGGATTTGTCCATAAACTAACCGCAATTTCTTTGTCATATTTTAGGGGGACAGCCAAGACTCCGCCGTCACCGTCCGTCCAGACGGCGTTCCCGGCCACTATCCCCAACCCCCAGCCAACACTCCACCCCAAATCTTTCCCCTATTCCCCACTCCTCCCCATCCTTCCCAGACCCTCTCCCAGAAATGTCGGGCCTCCTTCCCCTCCGTCCCACTTCCCCCTCTCCTCCACCCACCCCTCTTCCAATTACCCCCTCCCCGGAGTCCATCATAACTCCTCCCCATTCTTTGGGTAATGACGGATCCTCCGAGGAGGATCATGGAGGTATTTCCGGAGCTCCCGTTTTGTCTCCCGGTATGTATTTTTTTTTTTTTTTTTTAAAGCACAAACAGTTTGTATGTAATCATGTGTCGTGCCTTTCTTCGTGTTTTTGTGGCTTGACTTTTGGTGATTTTGAAGGTTTGCCTTTACCTCTTCCTGGTGATTTCAACATACACATATCATACCTGTGGGAATTTGTACCTAGGCCTTGTATTTTTGCCAGCCCCCCCTTTTTTTTTTTTGGTTTGGCTTTAGGAGTGATTTGGTTGTGTTTTTTTTTTTTTATGTGGATTCCCTATTGTTGTATTAACCCACACACTTTTCTCACCCACAGAGGAACAGAGGCGTCGGCAAGAGGTGGCGGATTGTGTGGGGCAGATGCGCCAACATGTCATCGGCATTCTGGTGGCCCTCGACCGGCTGTCTGGCCTCCTTCGGCAGTAGTTTTTTTATTTTTGTTATATTTTCAAAATAAATTTATTAAGACAAATATACGTTGTGGCTCATTTTTAAAAACCAAAACCAAGATAGTTTAGCATGACATAAGTAGACTGTTCCTGCAAGGATTTCCCTTTTTTAACAGTTAGATTGTGTTTTGTCTTTGTATGTCAAACAGACACAAGAAACACATAACAGTAACAATGTCATTTCCCTTTTTGGGTGTAGTGTCAATTACATATTTCTACATTTTCCAGGTTCCTAGTTGGTGCGCAAGCTGCTTAGGCCAATCTTACAAATCCCAAGGTTGGGCCAGGCTTCCTTTTGGTGTGGATTGGGAAGCTGAAAACATATTTCAGTTTAGCTCAACTGGCGTCAGTACTGGTTTACCCCTTAGTCAAATGTAACTTGTGTTAACCTGGTTACACTTGCTGTTAACGTCCCAAAAAAGGAAGACCATTTCACTCTCCAAACATTTATTCACAACATAACAGAGAAAACAAAGTGGTCACTCCCAAAAAAAGAACACAGTGATAAATTCAAATACAACACATACCAAGAAATAATTAAATAAAAACAAAAAATCAAGAACTGGTTGACGAAGGACCATGCCAACATGATTCCACAAACATGGCATTGCGATATGGGTTCCAGAATATATGCCCAAAAGGAACAGATCCAGGTTTGGTAAGGGTAGCAGGAAGTAGTGAGCGTTGGAGTGCCAAAGATTATGTGAACAAACAGAAGATGGTGAGAAAAAAAACACAAAATTAGATGTTCGCAAACAAACACAAACACATTAGGTATAAACACTGGAGTTTTGTTCAAACTTACCTAAAAAATCTGGCCACCACATCATCGCGTATGGCCCCCCCACATACTGACCTTCGACCAACCTCGGGGGGGCCATCCTCAGGTAAGGCATCCTCTGGCTGCATTGGGACACCACTCCTTATGGCAATGTTGTGAAATATCCCACACAGGACCACAATTTTAGACACCATATCCGGCACATACATGAGCTCGCCACCAGAGCGGTGGAGGCATCTGAATCGGCCTTTTAAAAGGCCGATACAGCGCTCCACCACTTGCCTGGTGGCTGTAAGTGCGGAATTATATGCACTTTGTGGCCCTGGTGTGAGAGCCAAATAAGGAGTGAGCAGCCAGGACATGCAAGGGTATCCACTGTCTCCTGTGAAAAAAAATAGACCACATCAGGAACACTGTGTATCAAGCTTAACATTGTTATGTACTAAAGGTCTCCACTTACCCAGAAGCCACGCATCACCAGCTTGTAGGTTGGTTAATTTCTGCCATATCCCTGATTGCCGGATGACGAAGGAGTCATGAGCACTTCCGGGTAATTTAGCATTCAGGGACAGGATCTGGAGGGAGGCATCACATACCACCATTACATTCAGGGAGTGATAGTGTTTACGGTTTCTAAATATTGCCTCCAGCCGTGCTGGAGGCTGAAGTGGTATGTGAGTACCATCCACAACCCCTATGATGTGTGGGAAGCCAGCTATTTGGTAAAAATTGGCCTTGGCCACACTAAGGGCACCCATATCCAAAGGCTTTTGAATAAAATGATGGAGGTGCTTGAAAAGTGCCTCCATCACTGCCCTCAGGATCCGGGAAAAGGAGGATTGGGAGATGCCCGCCACTATTCCCACCGTTGTTTGAAACGATCCTGAGGCACAGAAATGTAACACCGCCATAAATTGCGTCAGTGGTGGTATTGCTGTTGGACTGTCAATTTGCCACTCAAGATCACTTTCTATTAATGAGAGAGTGTCTATGATGATTTTGGGAGGTAGACGGTAGCGTCTTAAAACCTCATCATCGGGCATTCCAAAAAGGGTGACACGTGTTCGAAATATCTGGGGCCTTGCATGCCTACGATGCCTACGCCTGGGACGAGTTTGAGGTTGGTCGTCTTCCGGGAGCAGGGCCAGAACAATTCGCCCCAGATCTACCTGAAATTCAAAGTTTACAATGTAAGGCTTTTGAGCCACCCCAAAAGTAACAAAAAACAACTTAGCTTTCTGATACCATCCATAGCTGCTTACATGCCGGGGTATTGTCATGATACGTATAAACTGTAAAAAAGCCAAAAATGAGACATCAAAAATTTAGAGGGTGAATTTTTGGTTTTCAAATTTTTGCAAGCCAACACATAAAATAGGCGAAACACACATTTGGCCATGAATGAAAACGACATTGCACACCGTACATCAAATAGGGTTCAAATGGACCCCAAAAATGGAAAAGGGAAAAGCAAAACTGGTTTACATGATGAATAAGCCGCCAAAAATGCGTTAATTAGTTCGCAAATGCAAGTCACTACACCAACAGTCAAAAATGCGTTAATTAGTTCGCAAATGCAAGTCACTACACCAACAGTCAAAAATGTGTTAATTAGTTCGCAAATGCAAGAAAAAAAATTGACTTACCCAACTCGAATATATAAGATTTCCCAAAAAAAGGTCTTTGGGTCCGAAAGCCAAAACAAACTAAAAAAGATGAAATTAGTGTTAAAAAAAAATAGCTAACCAAAAAACAGAAGTAGACACCAATTGGCCACAAATTAGACTGCACAAAACTTACCAAATCAGGAAAGGATGGGGAAAAAAGCAAAAAAATGCGAACGGAAAACCAAAACAACTGTAGCAAAACCAAACAAAAAACCAACTCTGCCAAATCCTCCAACCGCAAACAACCAAATCCAAACTACTTAACCGCCAACAATCCAACAACCCAACCTCGACTCCACACACACCAAGCCATAAATAGTGTTTATTTTCCCGCACAAATTAAGGATGAATCATAGGGACGTACAATCAATGATGCGGCCGCAAACAAAGGACGCATGTATAAATACGTCACGAAATCACATTGAATTTCTGGTTGATTTCATTCTGGAAGCAGAGACATGGCTTCAGACCAGGGAAACAATGGCCAAAAATCCGGCGGTAAGGCCTTCATGCATTTTGTCTCAATGATTATTTTAAAACAAATATATTGGTCAAGTTGTGAAGTGGCTAAATCTGCATATTTACCCAAATAGGTGAGGAGGATGACATGGAAGAGACTGCTGGCCCCAGTCAACCCGCCAAAGCTGCCAAAAAAAAAAGGCAGCCACATTTCACAAGCAAGGAGATGGAGGTTTTGATCCAGAAGTGCGTTGACATCCTGCCCCAGGCAGCCAGGAATATGAGCCAAAGCCAGAAGTGGAGAATGTGGGAGGAGGTCGCCGTTGCTGTCAATAGGGTGGGTGATTATGTCCGTCTAGCCCGGGATGTCAAACGGCGGTAAGTAAACACTTTCCCATCCTATAAACAAACCCCATTGTAAAAAAAAGGATAATGGGTCCAATTTCATTCCACAGATGGGCAGACTTCAAATATCGTCTCAAGCAAAAACTTGCCGACAGGGCTAGGCATGCAAGGGGGACAGGTGGGGGTCCCACCCCTGTGTCATTGGAGTTGACGGATTTAGAAGAGCTGGCACAGGGGTGTGTGCAGCCTGTGGAGGTGTTTGGCGTGTCCAACATGGATACGGACATGCCAGACTTTGCGGCTCCTCATGTTGGCCCAGGTAAGTCTTGTGATGTCACCAACTGTGAAATGCTATTGTGCCAATATGTAGATTCTAATGTGAGTCTTTTCACAATTTTCCTAACAGAGACAGAGGCGGATGAGTCTGCTCCAGAGGGGAGCCTTGGCCGCAGAATTTCTGCTGGCTCTGCAGGGGAGGAACCAGTACATCCGGCTGAGGACCCTGCAGAAGCCAGTCCAGGGCGTGCCCCCTCGCAGGCAGTGGGCCTCCTCACAGAACTCAATTTTAAATCGGATTGCCATACGGAGATTCTGCAGAGGATGGACGCCAGTCTGATACGGGTGGCTGAGGCCTGGAGCAAAATGCTGCGGCCAACGTGACCATTGGTCAGGCCCTGGCGGAAAATACCAGGGCCAACATCCGCATCGCCGATGCCCTGGAGCAGCTCGTTCGCCAGCACATGGTGGAGCCGACCTCCCTTCCTGCCGGAACATCCGGATCCTACACCTCTGGCACAACATCAGCCAATCCTCCAAATGTGCCTAGCCCTGTGCCTAGTCCAGAGGCCACAACATCTGCCTCTGGACAGGCCAGCCCGATGGCATCCCGGACCCGGTCTGGCGCCCACCCTCACCCAGCCAAACGGGCGAGAAAACGGTGACAGCAATGGCGACTTTTCCCACACTCCTTCTGTGCTTGGCTCATATTCCTTTCTGGTCAAAACTTCCCTCTCCTTTCTTGTGAAATGTTTTTAAATTTTGTATTTACGTTTATGTTAGCAGTTATGGTTTTTTTTTTTTTTTTAACAAATATCTTTGCCACAAAAGGCAACAAAATATTATGCCAATTTGTTTGTGTTTAAACAATAAATTTAAAACAAAAAACTGAGATTGTATTGTGACATTATTGTACAAATGGGTTCCATTTAATCCTGGCCCTAAAGGCAAAAACTGACCCTCTTAAAAAAAAAAAAAGGCCTCTTTAAGGAACGTTTAAAAAATCACATAGCGATGCAAATTCCACACTAAACCAAAAAAAAGGGGAGCTAATTAAAACATGATGACATTATTGTTACAATAGGCCATAACCAACAAATTGTGGCCAAAATCAAACACCCAAAATGTACGCTAATTGATTGTGTAATCATGACATTAGCAGCTCTGATTTCCACCTGCGTACGCTTTTGTGCTATCCCAATAAACTGCTTTCCAAACACATACCAAGCCGGTTTTCAATCCAACACTAATTACTTTACTGACCAGCCGCGATTAATCGCAGCACCATCGTTGAGTCCCGGGACGGAGGAGAAGGCCATCGCCAATGTGGTCGAGTAATCCTGACCCTAAGCTGTGCGAGCATTTTGAAGGGAAAGCGGATGTTCCAGTGACGTATGAGACGGTCCGAACACATTGGACGTTCGCATCTGCTAATGTATGTACGCCCCAAAAACGCCTCGCCACGCCTGCGTTTTTTCATCTCCACCCCCGTCAACACCCAAAAATGCCCTGTTCTGTCAATCACATTTGACATGTCACTTCCTGTACGCTATTTTAGGAACGAGAGAAAAAAAGCTCGCAATCTGCCGTACGCACATGCGCAGTGTAACACCGACGCATGCGCGGTTAGTCAACATCGGAACGCAACGAGCGTACTGTTGTTAACGTGCGGCTCTGAATGAGGGCCATTATTCACTCTATTGAACTAATGAAATTACCAGACATAGAGATATAGATAAAATATGTTTATTTGATTTGTGGGCATCGTCCTGAATGTTATAGAGCACAGAAAGCGTGGTGCTAGATTTCTGACTCTCAGGTATGATCCCCTCCTCTATTCCACTTCTGGCATCACCATCTTCCAGCCTCCTGCACCCAGAAGGGGAATTTTGTTTGCTAATCATCTCCCTAAAAAAAATCTAACTTTGATCAGTGAACATGTGGAAGGTCACTATCCAGGAAAAGAAAATGTAATAGATTATGGCAGATGTGAGCAGATTAGGAAATCACATTGCCCCATTTTCCTGGAACCCAAAATTAGATGCAGCTATTTTATTCATTCGTTTTCATTTTGTATTTTATTTTTTTAATAGTGTTGGATTTTTGGAAGGTGGTTAAATTATACGTTTTAACAATAGTTTAAACATGTATTTACTGAAAACAAGTCACCAGCTATAGCCTCTTGTTCTACTATGCTTTGTCTTCAGCAGATCTCATTCAAGCTGTTCATCAGGTTTGGGCATACACACCTATGGAAACAAGTGACAAATGATAAAGAAAATGGAGACATTTCCACTTCAAAATATGTATTTAAAATATAACTTGAAGAAATGAAGATATAAAGCATCAGTAAAGTATTTGTGTTCCTGGTTCTATGTTTGAGAGCTGCAGATGAAACCTGCAAACTATAAAGCTATGGCCATATTTTCCTTATGTGGGTGGAGGTCTACATGTGTATATGTTTTTTTGAACCTTTCAATCCCCAGTACCACCAGATTATTAATTGAAACAAATATTAATTGGTATGTACTACATATTTGCTGATGTGGTTCATACAATGTGTGTCATTGGCTCTACATTCTCAAATTGTTTCTTGGGTTAGAAAACAAATAAGACTCAGTGTACCATCGTTCTGTGACCCCCAAGTGTCAGTGTGCCATTGTTCTGTGAGCCCAAATCTATTTTTTGGAAATCACTGGAATGATCTTGTATAGTATGGTGGTCACTGGGATGGTCTCTGTATATTATAATGGTCAGTGGGATGCTCTGTGAATTGTATGGTAGTCACTGGGATATTCTCTGTAATGTATCGTGTTCACTTGGATATTCTCTGTATTGCATAGAGGTCACTGGGGTGCTTTCTGCATTGTACCGTAGTCTTTGAGCCTGTAGTGACAGTTTGACTGTGTTCTCTGATCTACCTTTTAATTTGGATTGATTAAAATTAATTCTAATTTTATAGAATTAAAAACCTTTTTATACCTGCAATAAAATACACGGCACTCTCCTCATCTCCCTGCTCTAAATCAATCTCACCTCCACGCTACAGCAACCCTAATAATCTCATTCTCATCTCTCCTCTTAACTCTGTCCCTCTCTACTGTGCCCTCTGGAAAGACAGATCTGTCTACAACAAACTGGTCCCCATCCATGACCGCTTCATCTTCAACTCCCTGAATCTCCTAGCCAGCACAGAATCCTGAATTTACCCATCTGACACCACTTCTCCTGCAGCTATCTCCTTTGGGGGCCTTACATTCTCTCAAACAACCTTGCCTGGGGTTGCCATGATGGTGGTGTTGGGTTCCTTCTATCCTCTGGTCACTCCTACCAACTCCTACCTTCTGAAACCTCCCTTTCGTTCTTTCCATTTGAGGCTCATGGTCCTGCTCTTCCAACCTGTTCACCTACGAGTAGCTGTCATTTATCGTCCCCATGGCCCTAGATCCAAATTCCTTTATAACTGTACTTCCTGGCTCCTAATCTACAAATGGGCTTTCAAGATCCATTTCTTCCTCAAAGCTTTCCAGTGCTCATCCTAACCCACTGCTCCATGCTCCTTCCCCGCTATCTATCCCATCTGTGTCACCCCTGTTTGTCTGCCCCTCTAGAATGTAAGCTCTCATGAGCAGGGCCCTCTTCCCTCACATGCTTCTCATTGCCTTACTTATACTATCATTTACTGCTAACTCCCCACAACAGCACCTAACACTTGGTTCCTGACACCATGCTGCTTATTTAACTGTTATGCAGCAAAGTTTATAAACCATGTCTTTGTCCTGCATTGTTTGTACTGTTAATAACTGTTTTTCTTGTGTACTCATTTGTTTATGCACTCTGTAAGATGCTGTGGAAACCATGTGGCACCATATAAATAAAGGTTAATAATAATAATAATAATAATAATAATAAGGGAGGAAAAAGCATAGCTGTTTTCTATACTGTAATAATATTTGCCATGTTTTCAGACCACTTGCACTTATCTGTGTGTTCACATTCAAATATCTCAGCATAATCCTCAAGCCACTCTGCCATGATCTAATTGCATATCTCCTGTTGTTTTATTTCAGCAATGCCATGAGCCACACTATAAAGAGAGAGCATTATTAGTTCTACTTTCAGTTTCTGTAGTCCAGATCCCCATAATGTAATCTCTCCAGTTATAGCTACAAATTCTGCAATGAAAGAGTATGTTTCTTTATAGACTTCATCAGTAGGAGAGATATGACAGCCCAGAAACTAGGAAGACACATCATTCACACTATTCCCTGATTCAGTCTACTGAAGACGACTCTTCTCATTTCACAATTTCCAATCTTAGAAACAGCAGGAGCCCCATGGGTGCACATGTCTCAATATTCCTGCAGCCAGTAATATGGGACTACGGTAAATTATAAATAATTCAGGGAACCATCAAAGTATCCTCTTAAAAAAAAAATGAAATTATTTCTATTGGGCATGCCGATGGACGCGGCCGCTAGTGTCTCCTCTAGGTTTTTACTGCAGTGGATTGGAGACAGCCAGCGTGAGACCCTCAGGGTTAAGTCCCGATCCCTCTCCTGAAACAGAGGACATTACAGTGCAACCTACACACATCTCTGGGTGACATTATCTGTATCTCTCTGTGCTCCTGAGGCAGTCTGCTTACCCACAGAGAACAGCTGCCATATTCACTCATCAACAGAGGCAGCACTCATTTCTAGTGATTTGCCTCATTGTCGTTTAACACTACCTACTGTATACTGGAATGGGGAAAGGATCTCACAGTCTCATACCTCTAATCACACTTAGGGCAGGATTGCGGTCAAACCTCTGAAAATTACTTATGCTTACTGCATATGCACCAGGCAGGGCTGTAACTAGGGTAGTGCGACCAGTGCCATGGCACAAGGGCACCGCAGGGCAGGAGGCACTGTTTGGGCCTGTCAATTTTCCTGTTTATTATCATTCTTACTTGTAGCTTCCTCTTCTTTTACCCCCAACATCTCCTGGCCTCCCCTATCTCTTCCCTGGCCCTTCCCCATTAGGCCATGGCCCTTTTTCATGTGCACTCTCTTATGTTACCATTTTAAAATTGGGGGAGGGCACCAAAAAGTCTAGTTACGGCTCTGGCTCCAGGGTCTGGAATGCGATACATTCTGGGGCATGGGGGCGGTGTGCAATGCCATCTATAGATGGTATTGCACAATAGAAGCCTATAGGCTTCTATTCACAATTGCTCCTGAGAGGGTTCCGATTGGATCCCTCTCAGCACCCCCGTGGCGTGTGCGTCATGCAGAAGGACTTCTGGGTCATAAAACTCAGAGGTCCTTTTATCGCAAAGAACAGCTTTTACCAGGAGAGCTGTCCTTTGTGATTATTTTAAAGCATACGGCGTTAATTAATGCCGATATGCTTGCGATGAGTGGCGGGATGCATCGTATCATGCATCCTGCCCCCAAGCTGTTAGTGTCTTGCTATTATGGAGAAATAAGTTGCCAAAAACCAGCAGGCCCCAGGGTTTTACAGGCCAGGCCAAAATAAAGCGGCCATCTCAGATGCCTCTTCCTCCCTAAAATCGCCCAGACGGGATGACCCTTTGGATATCATAATTGATACAAATAAATACAGCTCCTCATCAGTACAGTGGGCAAAAAAAATTTTGAATATCATTTCTTCTTTGGTCGACATTTAACTAGTTCCTCTAACAGAGGCAATTAATTTGGCTGCTGCTCAAATACCGCACCATTCTACCTGGTTTGGTCGAATATTGTATATTAACGTTGGAAGATGAGTTACATGAGGCGAATAACACTTCTTCATTCCCATAATTCCACCATCACATCCTGGCTTCCCGATGCCTTAGGCCTGACAACCGCTACATCACCAATACTAGTGTACAGGGCACACAGGATTGGACCAAAACATCAAACTTCTCAGCAACACTTACGACTTGTCAAATTCAAGCTTCTAAAATATCTGGATAAAGTAAAAATCTTGGAGGCTTATCACAAATCTACCAAATGTTAATTTTCACCTGTATTAAGTGATGATGAACAGACCCCTATCAATGTTGCCTGCATACAAATCTGAGGGCTAGATAAAGAGCCAGTGTACAACCAAAAGAATGTAACTTTGGACAGGATGTGATCAGAGTAGTAGGACTCAGACTATCAAACAGACATGAGTGGCCAGGTTGGCTGATCATAGAAGAAGAAAACTCCTTTCTCCACATAACATGCCTACGGCTCAAAAACTGTATGATACTGTTTCTATATAGATCTTTATTTAAGTGAGTGAAGGTAAACATAATCTTAGTTCCTGTGGCAGCAGCCCAACCTGCCCAGTACCAGAGCTCCCCAGGTGACGAGATCTCAGAGTATGTGGGACACCTGTTCTGACAGGTACAATAGAGCTATATCATGTGAATGGTCATTGTTCTGTGGATATGCAAACTCCTCATTTCTAATAAGAGCAATGGACTCAATGCATTTCTCTGCAGAGTTGGATCCAAAGTAAACCCCCAAGATTAAAGGTCCAGACCACTGCATGGAAAATAAAACCAATGTAAGTAATGGGTATGTGTGACTTTCAGATACTGTATTATTGTTTAAATAACCTTTCTGTAAGAAATATCCACATATTTTGTAACAAAGATTGTGTTGGACTTTTTATGAGTAGAACTGAATAAGCCATATCTGTTTCTTTATGCTCTACCTGAACACATGCAGTTCTGCCACTGCAACCAGTCCTTCAACAGTTTCATTTCACAGTCCTTCAACAGTTTCATTTATCATTGTCAATTTCACAAAAAAAAACATGCGGAAAACAGATAATTCCATATATTTCACATGATTTTTACTATTGACGCCATCTATCAAAGGGTTTATGCAGGTGATTTTATTATTATTATTATTATCCTTTATTTATATGGCGCCACAAGGGTTCCGCAGCGCCTGGCAAAGTACAGAAACAAATGAGCACACAAGACAACAGCTATTAACAGTACAGACAATGCAGTGCAAGTACATGATTTATATACATTGCTGCATAACACCTAAATAAGCAGCAGGGTGTCAGTAATCAGTTTTAGGTGCCATTGTGAATGAAAGTAAAAGTAAGGCAAGAAGAAGCACGTGAGGAAAGAGGGCCCTGCTCGCGAGAGCTTACATTCTGAGGGGAGGGTCAGACAAACAGGGGTGACACAGATGGGCTAGATAGTGAGGAAGGAGCATAGAGTAGTGGGTTAGGATGAGCGCTGGAAAGCATTGAGGAAGAAATGGGTCTTGATGACCCATTTGAAGATTAAGAGCCAGGAAGCCAAGTGATGGAGGAATTTTGCCGGAGCAGTGGTGTCAGAGGGGTAAATCCAGGGTTTGGTGATGGCTAGGAGAATCCAGGCATTGCAGATGAAGTGCTCATGAACAGAGACCAGTTTATTATAGACAAAACTGGCTTTCCAGAGGGAACAGGAGAGAGGGACAGAGTTAAGAGGTGAGAGGAGAATGAGATTATTAGGGTTGATGCAGTGTGGAGGTGATACTGATCTAGAGAAGGGGAATAAGGAGTGTGGGGTTATGTGGCTGGCTTCTGAATGAGGAAGGGTGACAGCAGGTGGTGGGTCAGGTGGAGGTTTAGTGTGGTGTGGGGGGGGGGAGAGGATAGGTAACTTGGAGAAAAGAGAGGGTGCAGGGTTTAGTGGTGGTGCAGCAGGACCATGGTGGAAGAGAAGTGAATAATACTGGAGTTGTGGGAGATGCAGTTGAGAGACTTATATGTGATGAAGAGAGACAGAGGAGGGAGAGAACGTAGAGGGGACTATGGATGGAGAAAAGAGGTGAAAACTGGTGGTAGAGGAGAAAATAATGTAGCGGCTGAGTGAGGGTGGAGTAGAATAAAAGAGACATCGTGTAGATGAGGCGGTTGGGGGTGAAAAAGTCAGTAGTAGTAATGAGTTTGAGATGAGGGAGCAGTACAGGTCAAAGGTCAAAATCAGATAAAAGAAAGAACAGTGCTGGAAGATGTAAAGGCACAACTACAATAGTAAATTATAACCAAAAAAGGAGTGTAGAGCTGTTAAAGTAGCAAGACTTGAGAATTAGTCTAAAGTATGAATATATATATATATATATATATATATATATATATATAAAAAAAAAAAAAAGTATAGGTGTGAAACAATGGTAGATACTACAGTAAAGATAAATTGACAGTGGTATTGGAATGATTTAAACAATGTAGAGAAGAAACGCAAACATACAAGTATTAAATGTTCAGTAAGCAGGTAGTTGCTTGCAATGCTGAAGCAGGGTGTTGTCAAAAGGTGTGTCCAGGTTATAATGGAAGCTGGTTGCTTTGATTTCAACTGTATCTCGGGTGCAGGGTGTGCGGTTCACACAGGCACCTAGGTACTTGGGGACTCACACTGCACACCCTGCACCCAAAACTTACCTCTCCATTACCACCACGGATATCATTGGGAACATGGTGTGGGCACCATGTTTCTGAAGATCTACACAAATCACCGGTAAAATGGAACCAGTGCCAGCTATAATGCTGGAGAAAAGCCTATTTTAAGTTTACTAAAGAGAGTATGTTGTAAAATTACAATTTAATATTTATTAAATACAAACGTAAAAACCTATTTGAATGTATGAGAGATGGGAGGAAAAGGGGAGAGACAGATGTGAGATATAGAGGAAGACAGGGAGAGTGCGAGATGGGAGGAATAGAGGGAGAGAGGGTGATGGGAGGAAAAGGGGACGAGAGAGAGAGAGAGGGTGATGGGAGGAAAATGGGACATGAGAGAGAGAGAGAGGGGGTGATGGGAGGAAAAAGGGACATGAGAGAGAGAGGGTGATGGGAGGAAGAGAGAAAGAGAGGGTGATGGGAGGAAGAGAGAGAGAGAGGGTGATGGGAGAGAGAGAGAGAGAGAGAGATGGGGGAGAGAGAGAGAGGGTGATGGGAGGAAAAGGGGACATGAGAGAGAGGGTGATGAGAGGAAGAGAGAGAGAGAGAGAGAGGGTGATGGGAGGAACAGAGAGAGAGAGATATGGGAGAGAGAGAGATGGGGAGAGAGGGTGATGGGAGGAAAAGGGGACATGAGAGAGAGAGAGAGAGAGAGAGGGGGTGATGGGAGGAAGAGAGAGAAAGAGAGGGTGATGGGAGGAAGAGAGAGAGAGGGTGATGGGAGGAAGAGAGAAAGAGAGATGGGAGAGAGAGAGAGAGAGAGAGAGAGAGAGAGAGAGAGCGAGGGATGGGGGAGAGAGAGAGAGAGGGTGATGGGAGGAAGAGAGAGAGAGAGAGATGGGAGAGAGAGAGAATTAAAAGGGGGAAACAAGGGAAAGATCTGGGAAGATGGGGAAAAAGTGAGGAAAAATACCTTGCAGTACTGACCCAGTGAATGACGGTTCCAAAATACTTGTACAGTATATGTTATCAAGCAGGATGGAACAGTAAGACCCAGAGTCAATGTGCTGTATAAGTACATTGGCAAATACAGGATTCTAGAAGGGGATTTCCAAATGATTGACTATAGAGTGGATGTGTCGTCAGCCCATGGAGGAGTCATAAAAAGTACAGTACTTAACAAGCTACTGTATAGTCTGCATTATAAAAAGTACAGTACTTAACAAGCTACTGTACAGTCTGCATTATAAAAAGTACAGTACTTAACAAGCTACTGTATAGTCTGCATTATAAAAAGTGCAGTAAGTGTAATACTTCAGATATATAAAGGGCCAGTGATCACAGTAGGGATGTGCGGTTCGGTTCTCTAGAAATACGAATTTCATGAAGATGGGAATTTCATTACATATCCGAGTCGTGGTTCTAATTTGCTGAGAAGATCCGGATATATCCGAGTTGCGGTTTTGATCTTTCAACCGATTTTAAATCTGAATTTCGGGTTTTGGCTTGCAAAAATTACATGATTTTAGCTGTTTTTAAAAACTTTTTATCATTTTATTTTATTTTTTAAATCCAGATCCAAAACCAAAACACTTGAGGGTGCTTTTGCAAAACCAGAACACAAAGATAAATCCAGATCCAAAACCAGCGCACATCTCTAAATCACAGTGAGCCATTAGATGCGGCAGTAGGGCTAGCTGTCTGAGGAGAATGTTTTTTTTTCTGTGGATGTGGCACCATTCCACAATCTAGGATCCTTGTTCTGCAGAGCATTGAAGCAAGTCTGGTGGAGCGGCAGAAGAACCTAACACTGGCCCTATACATACATTTGTACACATTGGTCTCCTTATACACTGGATAGTGTATGTTATACAGTATTAATAATAAACTATTTATGGTCTATAACAGTAATTACCAAACTCAGTCCTCAGGGACCCTTAACAGTAATGTCTTACAGATCTATTAGTCAATGCACAGGGGGGAGTTTCGGGCAACTGGAACCCCCACTTCGCTTTATTAAAGTACTGTATACAATCACTCCATTTGAGGGAGAATTGTAATTTCTTGGCTATTAGGAGAATGCGAGAGTTATGCCATATGTGTATGTATGTTCCAGTTACACATGATACCACTGAAAGTTTGCAAAGTATATTTTTGCAGGCACAGATTTAAAAAAAGATGGTTCCAAACAATATAAACAGGAGGGCCATGCATACAATGGGTTAAGTTCAGGACCCCTGCCGTAATGCAAAACCGCTGATAATTTGAGTTTTGCCTTATTTGGATTGTAAATGCAGCCACAGATATATCTTGCTCACTAAATGTAATAATTTCTAACTTGGCATTTAAACTAAGAGGCCCTTCTCCTGAACACGTCAGGCTGAAAAAAAACACAGAGTGGGACATCTGACAAAAATATTAACTTATATATAATTAATATCGGTGTATTATCGGAACCCTAATCATTAAATCATTTAGAGTCAGACATATTAAACGAAAACCGGAGCATATTTTAAATTTTTTCCTTCAATTTAATAATCAATATTTTTTGGGAATATTTAAATACTAGATAAACAATAAGCAAAGTGCAATATGAATGTCATGTTGGTTGCATTATGTTGGCAACATAATACACAGAGCTTATATTATTCACAATAATAATATGATCTTTTACTTTTAATGACAAAAAACATTGAATGCTACATACTTTTACTGTTCTTGCCAGTTTTGATTTCATTCTATCTTCCTTATACTACCACTAGATGGAGCAATATTCCATGTTCAGCTTATCAGAAAGTAAAGTCTATAGGACTTGGGCCCTAATTCAGAGATGTATGTAAATCTGTTGTTTACATATATCTCCAATGTTTTTAGGGGGCTGCAATGTCCCTCGTAGTGGCCCAAACGCCGCTACATGATTGACATGCTGTTAGCCTTTGGGTACAGCAACAGGCAGCGTTACAGAAAACGGGGGTGTGCCAGCCCCGTTTTCTGGGCATGCTAAAAGTCATGGTAGCATCCTTGGACTTCACTGGCTTCAGCTGCGTGAAATTCCTGGTCATCCTGAGTAACCCGAGGTTACTGAGATGACCAATGTTCACGCAGATGATCTCATGCTGCATCCTCGGACGCAGCAGTGAATCAGAGAATCTGGCAGGAGGCGTCTACTTACATAAGACACCACCTGCGGCATTAGCATATTATCACACAGCCGCTTCGCACAAAGACGCAGTGACTGTGTGATCTGCGCCTATCTCTGAATCAGGATCTTGGTATATCACAAACAGTGTAATTAAAGTAGACTAGGGGGTAAATTTATTAAGCACCAGTTTTTGAAAACCCATGCGCATTGCTGGGAAATTGAAGCTCCAAATGCCTGTATTTACTATTAAACGGTTTTGATGGGATCTTGTAAAGCACCATCGATGTGCATATGTTTTACATTCATTTTGTGCGGCTTTTATAAAGGGATTTTGAAGAACCAACCGACATAAAACAATCATAAAAGTGATGTAAAACTGTAAAATCGACACATCTATCTGTCCAATCAGAAGGAGAAGAATGCACTTATAATGAAGGCAATTATTATATACTGCAAAAGAAGTCAGAAACTGTTACATTGATAATTCTCTTATTAGGGAAATACTATTTTATTAATATATTGGTGGAAAAAAATATTGTTTCATTTTATTAAGAGAGCAATATGATTTATGAATTATATTATAGGGTCAATATTAAGTAATTATTCATTGGCATTTACACATTTATTTTAATGATGGTAGAAGCATTATATAATTTATGATGTGGGTACCATTTATATAGTCATAAAATAATAAATGCTTCCCCGATCATTAAAATACAGTTTTAAAAACTGAGTAATAATTATTTAATATTACCCCTTTCTGACTTTATTATAAATGTATGGTTATACCTCTCTTTTCGATTGACCAGATAGCTTCAAAAGCATTATGTTTCAGCCTGTCACAAACGCTTCATTTATTTGGGTGCAAGCTTCTGCCATTTTTCATTGGTTTGTAAAAGACTATTGCTTAGCAAATATACGGGGTATCTACACTATGAGGGGTATTCAATATGAAACGTTAACTTCACTGCCGAAGTTAACGCTTCATATCTGGGTTTTTACCTGCGTTAAAGTATGGTGCGCGCTCCCGCTTACCCCCGTATTCAATATAAAATTAACGAAAACGGGAAACTCCGAAGTTGGATTTGCGTAAAGTTACGAATTTTTCCTTAAAATAAATTGTAAGACCCCCCTAAAGTTGTAAAAACATGGCGGAACACTATGGGTACCCCCGTTTTAGCCTTTAATTGAAAGTCGGGGATTTAAATAGCAGCAGGTGTTTTTTTCCCGACATTGAAGAAGTGTTGCAGAAGAGCACTTAGGTTATTTTTTTCATTTTTTTAAGTGGTCCCATCAAATTTGGGGTACATGAAAATGGGTACTAGCATATTTTGATGTCCCTAAAGTAAGTTTTTAAAAATTCTGCATTTGTGCACCTGTCGCTATAATTCTATTCTTCAAAACACCTGCCGCATACTTGCAGAATAGCCCTGAACCTATTTCCCTACTGTTTAACAATTTTTTCCCATTTTTTTTATTTCACCCCAATTTTTAAATTAATTTTTTGGGGTGTCCCTATTTTTTTTTTTTTTACTTTTTTTGACACAGTTCTTTTTTAAATGTCAGTCCCAGGGGTGCAGGCTATTTTTTTTAAGCCTGCACCCCTAAACCCCAATTCTGCACTTTTTTTCGACACCTATTCAAAGGTGAAAAGACTTTTCAAAACTGCGATAAGTCTTTGATATTGAATACAGTGTAAAACTAAAACCTGCGATAATGACGTCATAGCTCCGATATTAACGCAAAACGATGTTTTCGCTCCCATATTGAATACCCCTGATTAACTTTAAAAACATCGATAGTGAGCCAATGTTCTATTCTAAAGTGTGGTTTTTCTGCCATTTCCCGTTGGTTTGGGCTTTAGTAAATCAGCATATTAAATCAGCATATTGCAAAACCGCCAAAAAATCTACAGAGAACATAAAACCGACGCTCAGTAAATCTACCCCTATGGGTAAAATTACTAAAGCTTCTAAAACAGATAGGTGGTGTTGACCATTGCAACCAATCAGCTTCTATAATTTTTCTAGAATGCAACAGAGAAATTATAGCTAGTGTTTGATTGGCCTCTATGGGCAACACCACCACTTTTCGTTATTAGAAGCTTCAGTAAATCTACCTATAAGAGGTAAGTTTACTAAGCGAAGAGTTTGCAAAACCACTGGGACTTTTGCATTCTTCCAGCAGTTTTGCATTCCGACAATCGCAAAATTGTTGCCAAACCACATTTTTTAACCAAAAAACACTATTCTGATATTTTTACACCACAAATATAAAAACCACCAAATGTATCAAGTGCTTACTTGCCTACTTTTGAAAACTAGTTTCATGGATGGAGATTGTAGGTGGTAACAGAATGTTGCCGCTGAGGGGGCGTGTCACGTTTCACTTTCACCCAAAGGGTGTGTCTAGCTCCACCTGTGGGCGTGCCTAGCCCCACCTGTGGGCGTGTATTTTCACTCAGGGGCTCTGCGAAATAAATATACTGTCTCCAGGAATAAATATACTGCTCTGCTAAATAAATGTACTGTTCCCTGAACTAAATATACTGTTCCCTGAAATAAAGATACGGTCCCCTGAAATAAATATACTGTCCCCTGAAATAAATATATTGTCCCCTGAGAAATATACTGCTGCTTTATATATATTGTACTTTTTGTTATGTTATTAATGAGGGATACAAGACATTGTATAGGAATAACAGCTGGTTCCTCACTGAATAATGGGTCTGATTCAGAGATGGACGCAGCAGCGATATCGTACGTAGGTGAGGTAAAATTTATTTAAAAATCATATTGGACCTTTTGTTCCCACCAAATATAAATTTATATATATTATTTATTCCTTTTATGAGAGCTCGTGAGGCCACTGTAGGAGAAACACTAGTAAATTGTCAAAAAAAACAGACAGAGGAGAAACTGGGTGCTGAGTGTCACAGGCATGACCTGCTCACAGAGAGGGCACTCACTCACAGCCATGGAGTAGATGGCTGTCAGTGAGTCCCCTTTCAGAGTGCAGTTAATGCCTGTGACACTCAGCACCCAGTCACCATGGACTATATCTATATATATATATATATATATATATGTGTATATATATATATATATATATATATATGACGCAGTTCCTTTCATTTTAATTACTTACACTTGAGCCCACCGTCGTGGGATAAGAGGCCACCACACCACTGCTGCCCGACACCTGTGCTGCTAATGAGTGCAGCGCTGTTGTTGCCGATGCCGCCGCGGATAAGCACACTCTGTGCACCACTGACTAGCCGGCCACCGCTACTCAAAACCCCATGGTGGCCGGCCTTTAAGTAACATGGCATCACGCGTCGTGGCGCCATGACGTTCCCCCGCAGACCTGGCCCCCCGGCATTCCAGACTTGCGCATGCGCAGTCCGATGTTTTCAGAAACCGGGAGTTAATGTAAACTTTGAGGGGTAGCGAGAGGCTTCATGAAAAATCGGAAGGGTAGGCAAGTCTGATCAAGTGGCAGCTTTGGAATCACCACAAAAACAGCGAAAAAACTGAGTTGCCTCTGAGAGATGTTTTTGTGTAAAGGTGATGCAGTCATAATACCGAATGGAGGGATTCTGGCGCTCAGAATGCTGGCGCTGGAATATCGACACCTGTCAGAATCCCGGCACCAGTATCCCGACCGCCAACATCCCAAAGGTAAGTACCGGAATTATGGAGAGAGATAGTGTTAGGGGGGGTGTTAGGGTTAGGAACTATGAGGGAGGGTAAGGTTTAGGGTGCAGGGAGGGGAGGGGGAGGTTAGGTTTAGGTACTAGGGGGAGGTTAGGTTTAGGCACCAGGAAGGGAGGTTTAAGGGTAGGGAGAGGGGGAGGGTTAGGATATGTCAATATCCTAACCCTGTCAGGATTCTGATCGCCAGGATCCTGAGTGCTGGCATCCCGTATCCAACCCATGTCAAGAGCTGTTGTGTTTTTTTAACTGTGTTAGTGGAACAAAGAGTGTGGGGTCTCCCTGAATTTCTCACTACTTGCACTAGGCATCACCAGCCAAAGCTGGTGCCACTTTATTAGGTAACACAACGCATGGGGTCCCCCTACCATAGTGCCAACCAGCCCTAGTCCAGTCAGCAAAGTGCAGTATTCCCTAGGAAATTAGACCTGTATATAAAAAGTTTCCCCCAATTGAAACCAGCCCTGTGGGGTATAATAATGTTTTAATATCAGAAAATATATTTTTACTGGTGTATTACAGGTCCCAGCAAGCCCAGTCATTCCCAATTTTAGTGAGCATCCAGGCCATGCTGGCACAAGCAGTGCACCTGTAAAAAAAAAAATAAATACAGGGCACCCACATTGAATATTGTAATATTTTATCGAAATAAGACCCCAACATACTACCTTATTTTACCCATTTACTACTCACATTAATCCATTGGGAAGGTCCTCTTCAATCCATATAGCTAGCAACCACATTCTGGCTTATGAAAAAAAAAAAAAAAAACAATGTAGCACAACTTTTCCTTATAGGACCTCCCTGTGAAGGACATGCATAGAGCCTGTTGTAACACCCCCAATTTGGTGGGATGTCAGTGAGTGGATCATACCTGGTTTTCTTCTGGAACCTGCTTGGGCGTGGATCAGTGCAGTTCCTCTTTCAGGCTCCTCCTATCACAGCAGAGAGACAGGAGACCCCCCAGAACCCAGCACAGTAATCACACACTTTGAAAATGAAGTTAGTTTTATTGTGCAGGAGCACTTTGTCACACTGGCAGTGAATAAGTTTGGACATGCACAAATCATTCAATAACCATTACATACTAACTAGAATTGTCTTCAAACACTCATGAATGCATACTATAGTCATCACAGTAATATATTACAATACTTGCTTCTCGTTTACTAACTGATAAATAAGTACCTTAAACTCAACTAACAAATAAACTTTCTATGCATGGCAATATGTCTCACACACAAGTGTTTCAGTATATAGCATGATTTGCAAATTATCAATATAGAGCACAATTTTGCTATTCGTCCTGTGCAGGCTGTCGTCGGTGCACATGCGGTATAAGGAGACTGAAGGAATTGTCATACACTGAGATGTAAGCACACTGTAATCCTCCTTACTTGAGAGAATGTTCAAGTGATACCATGTTGGCAATTTAACTTGTGAAATGTCAACTACACAGAGTGGTAATGGGGCAGTATGTCCATGTACAATAGGGGACCAATGCTATATCATCACTGAGTGCTGTCTTGTAACAAAGCAGAGTGCTGGGGTTCAGATCTCACCACAGAAATGTTGCACTTATCACAGATGTCTGGGCTGGAGCTGTCTAGGATGTCTATCACAGGCTGGGGCTCACTGTGCCTCTCTCCTGGCTTACCCCAGGTACTGGCAGTGCAGCTCCCTGGTCTGTCCCTTTACAAGGTGTCCCAGCTCAAAGCCTCCTCACTCAGCTGCTGATAGCTACAGACCACGTTCCTGCAGCTCTCTCACACTGCCATTTTCCTTCTGCTGCCAGCCTCTATCACCTAGTTTCACTTTCAGCTCTGCACTGAGCACACACTGCCCATTCTCCTGGGTCCTAGAGTCCCTGCTTATTGTACTTCCAGAACATTCCCCAGCACTGGGCAGCATATAAAAGTCCAAGAATTTGGGGGTCCTTATGGGGTATCACACTGTCATTCCCATTGAAATGAATGGCTGCATTCTGATTGATCAGGGCGTGAGAACAGCCATTTAATTGAATTTCATAAAAATTAGTCAACACAAGTCAAATCATATAATTTATAGGGTGTTTTTTGTGTGCGCATACATTAGTATTATTATTGATAATTTTCCTTTACAGCTGTTGGCAGCTTCTTTGCAAGTTATTTCGCCTATTACGGTAGGCTGGATCTGCTTGCATCTCAATAAATAAAGTCAGCCTCTCTCCATTAACTGGTTATGGCAGCTTCTGCACTTAATTGAATCTGCTCTTCTGTGTGCAGCAAACACCACACTGCATCGATCCTCACTAGGTTTGTCTCTGGGTGATAGGTAATGGTCCTTTGTAATGTTTTCCCCATGGTCCTCACATTCTCAAACACCTAGCTTAGGCCAGATTTTGTTAATCAAGTAAGGGAAAAATATGTACGAAAATGGTGTTCGGTACCCAGGTACAAACCTTTCCAGGCTAGGTTTACTATACAGAGGTCATTACATAGGCTTTCACCAATCAACAAATCCAAAAGGACCCATTGCTGTATTTGTCAGGGGGTGGTGATAAACTGCATATTACCCAAATATTCACCACATATGGTTCTACCTTGAAGCACTCTTCATCACTAAAAAAAGGATGGGAATGTTATTGTATTTGTCAACTTGAGTCCATGAGTCTATAGGTGACTGAGCCCACAAAGAGAGTCCATGCGTTCTCCACAGAAGACTTGCAGTAGCACCTATTGCCACACATCAGTACCTCCTACCTATGCTGCAGAAACAGATATGGCCATCTTCATCCGGTAACGCTCCTGCTTATCCTGTTGCACATTACCAACTTCCACAGAAGCATCCTCAGTTGCTGTGTTTAAATTTAAACCATCAGCGTTCTTACCTACAGTTTCAGATGCAGAAATATCAGGCTAACGCATGACACTCATGGACACCCAGGGCCGCCAAGTGCTCTTTCGAGGTCGGGTACTGGTGGGTGCGTAGCCACCTGGGGTGGTACCTGTAACCTCCTCTTAGCCCACTACCATTGGCCAGGAATCGGTATGATTTACCAGCGGACAGGATGCCGGCGGTCAGAAGACCGACAGCGGCATCCCGATGTTGCAAATCTCGATGGGTCGGTGTGTAGCCTAACCCTCCCCCTCTCCCCCCTAATTCTAACCCTCCCCCGGTGGTGCCTAATCCTAACCTCCTCCCAGTGGTGCCTAAACCTAACTCCACCCCTCCCCGGGTGGTGCCTCACCCTAACCTCCCCCCGGGGGTGCCTAAACCTTACCCTCCCTTCCCGCACACTAAACCTAACCCTCCCCAGGCGGTGCCTAACCCTAACCCCCCCTCTCCCTGGAGCCTAACCCTCCCAGCTCGGGGCCTAACTCTAACCCCGACAGGTCCCTAACCCCACCATCCCCGGCCTAACGATAACCGTAACCCGCATACTTATCCTCCGGGATGCCGCCGGTTGGGATGCTGACGTCAGTATCTTGATCCCTTCGGGATGCCAGCGTCGGCATTCTGACGGGCGTCCGGATTCCGACATTGACATCTGGCATCCCGTCTGCCGGCATCCTCACTGGATCCCCATTGCCCGCACTGGTATAGCACCACAGCCACAGTGGTACATCAGGCATTGAGAGGAGACTGCTGCAGCAGCAGTCTCTGCTCTCTAGCAGCCTGATGTTCCTGCTCTGCTGCGCTGCTATACCTGTCAGTGGTAGTGGGCAGAGCAGTGGGGGCTGTCACTGACCCGGTCCTCAGTTGGGCCCCACCAACCAGCCCGTAGTACCCGTTCCTCCCTCCACTCTCTGCGTCCCTGGGAACATCCTTACACTCTCATCAGGATTCTTGGAAGACCCAATTAGTTCTTAAGGGGTCTATTTAATAAGCTTTGTTAGAAGATAAAGTGAACGGTGATAAGGTACCAGCCAATCAGCTCCTAACTGCCATGTCACAGGCTCTGTTTGAAAAAATGGCAGTTAGGAGCTGATTGGCTGGTACCTTATCACCGTTCACTTTATCTCCTAACAAAGCTTAGTAAATAGACCCCTAAGCCTCATTGTCCTAATGTTGTAGTCACCCCCCCTGTTACCTCCCAGGAATACCCACTAAAATTCACAGACGTCCAAATCTGTTCTGCGTATTTATATTTAGTAAAATATTTATTAAGCTAAATCAATATATACAATATAGATCAAATAACAATGTGTTCTAAACAGATATTTATTATTTGCATACATTTTACAGAACTATTTACACAGGGCTGCGGATGCAAACAAAGTGAGACTGTAACAAAATATTGTTTTAGCAGAATGATCATCACAAATACTGGCACGTGATGGCCCTAAATTAAGTTTTGGAGGACTAAAGGTGCGTACACACTGGGTGATTAAAATGGACGACTGAACGATATCGTTATTGTTCAGTCGTCCACTTTATCGTCCATTTTTAACACAAAAACGCTGAACGATAACGACGACGCACGTTCCCGCGTTTCATTCGTCATTATCGTTCATCGGGCTAACATGCAGGCCAACCTGACGATGTCGTCAGGTTGCTGCATGTTATGGAATGGGGGAGAGAGCCCGGCGCTGAACGATATCATTAATGATATCGTTCAGCGGGTGTGCTCAATGTCATGAACGACATTGAGCACAGCCTGCCGGGGACACACTAGACGATATCGCTCAGAAGGCCTGATTCTGACCCGCTCGCGAGCGCAGGACGCTCGCAAGCGGGTTGACGGTGCCCTAATGCGCACGACGGAGGGAGCTCTGTCGTGCGCATGCGCGAGACCCGCATAGCGACAGCCAAGCTGTCGTTATGGGTCTCGCACCAAAGGGGGCGTGCTGTCGATGGTGACTGACAGCACGCCCCCTTTGGTGGTGCCGGGGGCGTGGCTGCCCAGATGGAGGCGTTCCTATGGGAATGCCTTCCATCTGGGTCCGGCCCCACTGACATCACTAGTGATGTCAGTGGGAGAGATTTTGGCTCTGATAGAGCCAAAATCACTCCAGGGCTTGCGGTCACCGAGACCCTACCGCAGGGTCTCGTCGCAAGCCCGATGGTCGCTATGGTCTTGACCATCGCGACCATCATCATGGGCGCTCGCATAAGCTGTGGGTGGTAACCCACAGCTATGCGAGCGTCCAAGAGGCCGCTCCATTTTAAGGTAGGAGGGCCCTGATTCAGAGCAAGCGCTCTGGTCAGAGCGTCCGGCTCTGAATCAGGCCCAGAGAGCATATCGTCTAGTGTGTACGCTCCTTTAGTCACTGGTGCAGAAAATGTCAATCACTCATAAGTTGCATATAGCAAGCAATTAGATAATAGACAAATTGTAATGAGTAAAACCAGTCAGCACATGGCCAAACTGCTGGATTCAAAGATCAGATAAAACTGCTATGATCACACAGTGATCTCTGCAAATCACATTAAATACTTTCCAACATGTCCCCAAACTATCTTCCCTGGGTGTCCAGGCAGCTCACCCCCACACTCAGGACTCCAGACATCCAGCAAGATGGAGTGCTCCAGCACACTGGTGGGAAGCGGCTCCTGCCAAGCATTGCTCATATAGAACAGAGGGCCTGATTCAGACCCGGTCCCAAGAGCTGAGCGCTCGCAACCGGGTCGATGGTGGCCCACAGCGCATGCGCACGACGGAGCCGGCTCCGTCGTGCGCATGCGCGAGACCCGGCTAGCGACGGGCACTCCGTCGCTCCGGGTCTCGCACCAAAGGGGGCGAGCTGTCGATGTTGAGTGACGGCTCGCCCCCTTTGGTGGGAGGGCCGGGGGGGTGGCCGTCGCTAGCCGGGTCTCGCGCATGCGCACGATGGAGCCGGCTCCGTCGTGCGCATGCGCTGTGGGCCACCATCGGCCCATTTGCGAGCGCTCAGCGCTTGCGACCGGGTCTGAATCAGGCCCTAAAGCAGCAGCACAGCACCACTACTGAACTCTGGGCCTGATTCAGAGCCGCTCGCTCTGAATCAGGGCCGGGCTTTTTTTTTTTGGAGTGGCTCTTGGCCGCTCGCATAGCTGTGGGTGACAACCCACAGCTATAGCGAGCGGTCATGATGATGGTCGCGATGGTCAAGACCATCGCGACCATCGGGCTTGCGACGAGACCCTTGTGGTAGGCTCTCGTTCATCGCAAGCCCCAGAGAGCTTTCGGCTCTAACAGAGCCGGAAGTTCTCCACTGACATCACTTGTGATGTCAGTGGGGCCGCCCCCAAACGGCAGGCGTTCTCATGGGAACGTCTCCGTTTGGGCAGCCACCCCCCGGCCCGCCCACCAAAGGGGGCGAGCTGTCACTCAACATCTACAGCTCGCCCCCTTTGGTGCAAGACCCGGAGCGGCGGAGTGCCCGACGCTAGCCGGGTCTCGCGCATGCGCACGATGGAGCCGGCTCCGTCGTGCGCATGTGCTGTGGTCTACCGTCGACACGGTTGCGAGCGCTGAGCACTTGCGACCAGGTCTGAATCAGGCCCTCTCTTCTATGACTGTTAATGTGACAATAAGCCCATTACAGGACCTCACCTGATGAACAATAAAGAAAGAATTGTGTGGCACCATTGGTATTAGAATGCCCAGCACATGGCACAGGACCTTTATTTGTCCCTTTCACAGTATTGAGACCTGCCTGTCAATTTGATACCATGGATTATAAACGTGTGCAATGTCTGTGCAAATGTGTTATTCACCTCTGATGTTCTGTTGAATAATAGGCGTAATAGATCTGTCAGGAGGTGGTATAATGGTGAGGGCACACACTAAAGAAGTTTGAATTGGCTACCAAACAGTATATTTACTTTGAATACACACACACATATTAGTGCCCACACACTTACCTTATCAGTACAGTAGGATGCTGTATGGGACACTCCTGCCTGCTTCCTGGAAGTGATGCAGAGAAAAAGGGTAGGACCAGTCACCAGGAAGTGTAGGTCTCCTAGTTACTATTAAGGAAGAGATGGACGGTCACCCTTTCTTTCAAGCTTGCCCAAGCAGTCTATTATAGGAGCAAAAAGACAGAAGGGGAGGGAGGGGGAGTCCAGGCACTATTAAAATATGTATAAAAACTATCCAAATGCTGCTTACCACAAATGGGGAGCTGAACCCCAAAACAAACTGGCAAGGTGAGAAACATGTATAGTGGAAGGGAGTGCAAATGAAAAAATAACAATTTAATATAAAACAAATAAATGTAGTTAAGTCATCATTAGAATTAAAAATGGCAGAAAGGGTCTGCTCATGGGAGCATATGTGTGTACAAAAATACTTAACACACAAAAAGTATAACATCTCTAAAGCTGCATACACATACAATGATGTTAGTAACCAACGATTTTAGTGAACGATTTTCGTTCCGATTTTCCCTTGAAAAAGTGAACGAAAATCGTTGACTAAAATTCGTTGGTCACTAAAATAATTAACGATTTTCAAAAGCGATGAACGATTTTAATCAGGCATACAGTGAATGGAAATCGTTCATTGTTTATCGTTCATTCTGCAAAACATGAACGATTTTCTGAATGAAAATCGTTTGTTGGACAGTCAGAATGGACGATGAACTACATACTACAAACGTTAATGCGCATGAACGATTATCGTTCAGCTTGAAAAGATTAACGATTTTACAAACGATTTAATGATAACGATGACGTTATAGTTAAATCGTTCAAAAAATCGTTATGTGTGTACGCACCTTAATGTAACACGCACCCGAAAGTCAATACTAGAGTCTTTTATGAGTGTGTTGAAGCGTAACAGCTTCTTTCCAGTTCCCCAGTTCTGTATAGTCCTGAACCAGTTCGGATGGTACATAGTAGATTCAGGCAATAGGAAAACACTTACAAGATATATTTATTTAGCAGTTTCTTTTATACGATTAAAGGCAATTTTTCACACTGACATTTACAGCAAAACAATTACATTGCATAGAATGGACACTTTTTTAACAGAATAAATTAACACTGGGATCCATGCAATTTATTAGACTGGAACTCTGGATTTTCCGTCCGAACTGGGGACACAAATGGGTTAACAGCCAATATATATATATATATATTGTGACACAGTCCAGTTAGGGGGTCCCTCTCCTGGGTAGAGGACTCCTTCCTTACACACACAGCAGCTGAGAAACAGTACGCCAGACTGGATTCGAGTACAAGCTGGTCGGCACCAGTCTTTATTGTACAATATCAGAAATAATCATAAAGAAAACAAACATAAATCCTAGCCCTGTCGGGGCACTAACTTCACAAGAGACTTCCCTCACTACAAGAACCTGGCAGGGCCTAATGCCCTCGCCAGCAACAAAAGCACAGCACTTATAAATGGGTTTTCAAGTGTCTCTGAGCAAACTCCCTGCCTGCTCTCCCAGGTGAGACACTCAGCCCTAAACACACTAGGCTTATATTGGCCACTCTCAGGTGGAAACCATAACAAGCCTGTTACCAGATTGCAAGGCCCAAAACCTGGAGTGGCCGTGGGTGGAGCCCTCCCTCTCCTCTCACCCACAACCCCCAGGTCCCAAACCGGCTTTTCAAAAAGCCGAGACTCAAGCCTGCTACACTGCAGATTTTCTCCTGGGGGTTTAACACACATAAGACAGGAATCTGGGACAAATGTACCTGCCACAAACCACTTTACCAGTGATCCTATCACATATCCCCCCCCTTTGTTTCAACCTGTGGGGCGGAACAACTGAAGCCCCCAAACAATGAATGTGTGACAATGCGTCAGCATTGGCCAGCTGGCTTCCTGGCCTGTGTTCCACTGAAAACTTAAATGTTTGTAACGCCAAGAACCATCTCGTAATTCTCGCATTACTGTCCTTATTTTCGGACATCCACTTCAAAGGGGCATGATCAGTGATCAATTTGAACTTTCTTCCAACCAAGTAGTACCTGAGAGCCTCTAACGCCCACTTTATGGCCAACGCCTCCTTCTCCACTGTGGCATAGTTTCTCTCATGCACATTCAACTTTCTACTTAGATAGAAAATAGGGTGTTCCTCACCCTCCTTGTTCTGGGACAGGAACATTCCTATACCTACTTCTGATGCATCGGTTTGTACTATGAATTCCCTGTCAAAATTAGGAGTCATCAGGACTGGTTGGGAACACAACGCTACTTTCAACTCCTGAAAAGCTTTTTCTGCCTCAGGACTCCATTCTACCATGACTTTTTGTTTGCCTTTGGTCAGGTCAGTCAGTGGGACTGCCATGGTGGCAAAGTTGGGTATAAACCTCCTGTAGTACCCCGTAATTCCCAAGAAGGCTCTCACCTGCTTCTTATTCAGAGGCCGTGGCCAGTTTTGTATGGCATCAACCTTATTGAGCTGAGGCTTTATCAGGCCTCTGCCAATGGTGTATCCCAGATATTTTACTTCCTCCATGCCTAGACAACACTTTTTTGGGTTGGCTGTCAAACCTGCCTTATAGATGGAGTCCAACACTGCCTGTACCCTGGGTAAGTGAGACTGCCAATCAGGACTATGAATGACCACGTCATCCAGATAAGCAGCCGCATACTGTCTATGGGGCCTTAGAATCCTGTCCATCATTCTTTGGAAGGTAGCAGGTGCCCCATGTAGCCCGAAGGGCAACATCTTGTACTGAAACAAGCCCCCTGGCGCTGAAAAAGCTGTCTTTTGTTTGGCGCTCTCGGTTAACGGTACTTGCCAATACCCTTTGGTTAGGTCAAGAGTGGTTAAATACTTTGCCGTCCCTAGTCTCTCAATCAGTGGCATCGGGTAGGCATCGAATTTTGAAACACTGTTCAACTTTTGGAAGTCATTGCAGAAACGCATCGGGTAGGCATCGAATTTTGAAACACTGTTCAACTTTCGGAAGTCATTGCAGAAACGCACACTCCCGTCGGGCTTTGGAATCAACACAATGGGACTTGACCATTCACTATGTGATTCTTCAATAACCCCTAACTCTAGCATATTTTTAATTTCTTTCGACACCGATTCTCTTTGTGCTTCTGGTAACCTATAGGGCTTTAGATTAACTTTAACCCCTGGGTCAGTGATTATGTCATGTTTAATGACTGAGGTTTTCCCAGGTACGTCAGAGAACAGCACCCTATTTCTGATCAGAAACTCCTTGACCTCTTGTTGTTGAATCGCCGACAGGGTTTTTGCCACTGTCACTTCGGGAACTAAGGTCCCTGGATTTACTGGAGGGGCTCGGACAGCCGACAGTACCGTTCTATCTTTCCAGGGCTTTAACAGATTTATATGGTATATCTGTTCCGACTTTCTTTTCCCCGGCTGGTAAACTTTGTAATTGACCTGTCCCACTCTTTCTAAGATTTCAAAGGGCCCTTGCCATTTAGCCAAAAGTTTATTTTCCACAGTGGGAACCAACACTAACACTCTGTCCCCATGAGCAAAGCTGCGTAACCGAGCATTGCGGTTGTATACCCTCTGCTGTGCCTGTTGAGTCTGTTCCAGGTGCTCTCTCACTATCGGCACTACCGCAGCAATTCTGCATTTGAGAAACATACTCAATCACCATTTTGTAAGGACTAGACTGCCCCTCCCATGTCCTGGGGTGTAGGTTGGAAGCTGAACCTTGCCTCTCTGAGCATTGGCTGACGCCTCCTCTATGGGACTCCAAGGACACAGTGTTATTTCCACACTCACCAATTGGGTGTCTGTCCCTTTAATTTTTAAACGGAAAGTTTTCCTCTCGCTGCAACTTCAGTGTGTGTGGGTGCCCGCATTCTCCACCATATTGTGACACAGTCCGGTTAGGGGTCCCTCTCCTGGGTAGAGGACTCCTTCCTTACACACACAGCAGCTGGGAAACAGTACGCCACACTGGATTCGAGTACAAGCTGGTCGGCGCCAGTCTTTATTGTACAATGTCAGAAATAATCATAAAGAAAACAAACATAAATCCTAGCCCTGTCGGGGCACTAACTTCACAAGTGACTTCCCTCACTACAAGAACCTGGCAGGGCCTAATGCCCTCGCCTGCAACAAAAGCACAGCACTTATAAATGGGTTTTCAAGTGTCTCTGAGCAAACTCCCTGCCTGCTCTCCCAGGTGAGACACTCAGCCCTAAACACACTAGGCTTATATTGGCCACTCTCAGGTGGAAACCATAACAAGCCTGTTACCAGGTTGCAAGGCCCAAAACCTGGAGTGGCCGTGGGTGGAGCCCTCCCTCTCCTCTCACCCACAACCCCCAAACCGGCTTTTCAAAAAGCCGAGACTCAAGCCTGCTACACTGCAGACTTTCTCCTGGGGGTTTAAAACACATAAGACAGGAATCTGGGACAAATGTACCTGCCACAGACCACTTTACCAGTGATCCTATCACAATATACATAACTTTACATTCAAATGTAATTAGCATGAATGGATAAGTTATAATCCCAGTTATTTGGTGCACCAAACCAACAATTTAACATATTATCTACCCCCTCTTATGGCATGCACGTGTGCCTCTACTGTAACTAGTAGTCAATAATTGCCACAACGTTCCCCGGGTTGAAGAATGAGGTGTGAAGAAGAAGAAATGCACTGATGTTTCCTAAACAGTGTAACGTTACTTGCTGCAGATAATAATATACCTTTGGTAATCATCTATGGCCCTGATTCAGAGCCGGAAGCTCTCACCAGAGCCCTCGCTCTGAATCAGGGCCCACCTCCATTAATATGGAGCATCCTCCTGGACGCTCGTATAGCTGTGGGTCACCACCCACAGCATATACGAGCGTGCAGGATGATGGTCGCGATGGTCTTGACCATCGCGACCATCGAAACTGCGAGCAAAATCCTGCGGTTGGGTTTTTCAACCGCAAGGCCAGGAGTGATTTTGGCTCTATCAGAGCCAAAATCACTCCCACTGACATCATTCCCATGGGAACGCCTACGTCTGGCAGGCACGCCCCCGGCACGCCCACCAAAGGGGGCGTGCTGTCAGTCACCATCAACAGCACGCCCCCTTTGATGAGACACTCCGAGCGAAGGAAAGTCCTTCGCTCGTCGGGTCTCGCGCATGCGCACGACGGAGCTCCCTCCGTCGTGCGCATGCGCAGTGGGGACCATCGACCCACTTGCGAGCGGACAGCTGCTTGTGAGTGGGTCTGAATGAGGGCCTATATTCTCTCCTGCTGGATCATGCTGGGTAAGCTGCCTAAGCATAAGACTGTATGCTACAAAATCTGTTTATTTGTAGCTGTAAACAGAACTGTATCCGCTGTAGTAGATGGGATGAGACTCAATTAAGTGATTTTTTTAGCAGTTTATTTGTAAGATATCCTGGCTATATTCCCTGCCTGAGGTTCTGACTGTGCACTGATGTATACAGTTTCTATTGCTATCATCTGAGTAATTAGGTTTATATACTGTACTTTCCCTAAAGGATGCAGAGCTGTCTGTAGGGATATTTGCTGCACTCTGTATTTATTTATTATACAGTCCCCAACAATCCGGCTGCTTAGTGCTTGCTAAACTTTTTCCCTCCAGCTGCGATGAACTAACTATGGCAAGTGAGATATTGTAACAATGCTGCCAGGGTTTGTATTCGGGGTGGATCAGAGTACTCACTGCCCACTTTTGTCAGCAGCTTGCCTGACCAATCCTGAGGAAAACTCCGCCTCAGTCTCCGACAGACCCCGGCTGTCACTCTCACAGAAGGGGATGGTCCGTAGACAGCCCCGCTGATGCCGCCTCCTCCGACAGAGCTCCGGCAGCTTCCGGGCAGCAGTCTCAGGAATCTCTTCCACCTCCGGCAACGCTGGACCCACACCGCGCCAAACGGTGAGTCCCGTTCTCCTCTCCTCAGGCGGTCTCTCTCAGCATTACCCGCGAGTCCTCCTCTTTATACCCAGCGGTCGCGTGAGGGTCAGCTTCCCGCCGACCGAAAAAAGCTCGCTCTCCTGCACTTTATTTATTTATTAACAGTTTCTTATATAGCGCAGCATATTCCGTTGCGCTTTACAATTGGAAACATTGATAGAACAAAACAGGGTAATAACAGACAGACACAGAGGTAAGAGGGCCCTGCTTGCAAGCTTACAATCTATAGGCTTTCACTTAGTGTACTATAGACTTTTTTCCCTATCTTGCGGCTGCAGTGTAAGTGTCCCGGCCGCATGCCCACCAGTCTCTGAGTCCAGCAAGGGCAGGCTGCACCATGTCCTCTCCATAAAGGGGGGTACAGATAAAGAAACAAGGGAGCAGCCCTCTTAGTCCACAAGCAACATATGATACCTATAAAAACCATCACATTTTAACTCCTTTAACACAGTGTACACATATGAATTCACTGCTCTCCAACCCCCAACATCTCCACAGTGTACATACATTAATAATCATTTTTTAAATGTATTTATGTGTATGAGTTAGACCATGAATACCTACAGGGGTATCACATTAAGAAATAAAAAGGTAGATTTAAGTTAAAATTTCACTTGCCAGGTAATAAGTGACTAGCTGGTATATAATCCACAATGTAGAGAATATAGTATTTTGTGTACATACGGTATAAGTATTGTCAAGCAGACATCCAATTTTCCCAATTTATAAACAATATTGTGGCCAACAAATAACATTCACCAAAAAATCAGTCAATGGTGAGTCAGTGGAATATTAGTATATCAAATACACCACTTAGTAATTAAAGGGTTAACCTTAAAATTGTAACAGGTCCGTGAGAAACTCACCCAATGTGTAGGGACAGGAGAGGGATTGGTCATTCTCATTATGTGCTGGTACTGTAAGCAACTCCATAAACCTGGAAAGCTTGGAGGATAATCCAGAGTGGATGAGGAGGCCTAATGATGTATCTTGATACCCTGTGTGCTGGGTGTAATACTGTGTGGCAAGCTGGTAAGACAGTGTGCAGTGTCAGCGCTTCAGGCAAGTGCCGCTCTATAACAGCGGACCCGGCAGATGTAGCATAGAGGGCAGGATGCACTATCATCAATAATGACTGCATTTCTGATATGCACTAAGCTTTCCGCAGCTTGGACCCAATGAGTAACACCATCTATAGATGGCATTACCCAATAGAAGCCTATGGACTTCTTTCTGCAAAGTGCTGTGAGAGGGTTCCAATCCAATCGTATCCCTCTGTGTCATAAACCCTGAAGTCCCTCTCTTGCAAAGGACAGCTCTTATCAGGAGAGCTGTCCTTTGCGGTTTACTTCATACATAATGGCGTTATTAATGCTGGCATGCATTTGATGAGTGGCGGGATGCATTGCATGCAAAATCATCCCGCCCACAGTGTGAACTGATTATTGCCGGTATGAGGCAGCAAGATCACCTTGTACAGTGGTGCGCTGGCTACTGCCTGTGAGTGAAGTGAATTCAGTGGAAGCAGCAGTAGGTAAGCAACAAACATCCTTCCATAGTGAAACACTTTAATTAAAACAGCGTTTCTCGGCCAATAGGTAATGGACGTTTCATCAGAGGGGACAGTTCTGTGAAGGCATACAGTATCTATGCCACCGTGAGGAAGGGAGTTGGGGCCTTTAGGCACCAGTGATTTTACCAGTGTCCTTATGGACCAGTACAACACTGGAAGTAGCCAATGTAAAGCCTATAAAAGATATATTTGATAATGTGCCTCATAGTTATAGTGTCTGTAGTGTAATAATCATTTAATGCATTTCAGTGTCTTAATTTAGTCTTTGTTTTCTCTTTTGAAAATTGATTTAACTGTAAACACAATTTTTTTGCATTACAAAATCCTCTGTGGTAATGTCATACACCTCGGCTTTTGCTTAGATATATAGTGTTCTGCAAAGTGTTTGGGTTTGCGGTCAGAATGGTTGTGATTGCAATGGCTGATGGAAGCTGTGTGGAGTGCAGGTATACCAAGTGTCGGACAGGCTATTCTAGCTTTGCTAACGTGCAAAAACAAAGCTTCAGTTACCTGAATGAGATTATAAAAATGTAATTAAAGATGGAAGCTGCTCATTTTTATCAGTATAAACAGTAGGTCTTATTGACTCAGAGGCAAAGCGGCCGCAGGTGGGGACGGACCCGGCAGCCAAATGCACTATCTTGTAATAAAGCGAGTAGCTGCACAGCATCAAAGGAAAGCCGTACTACCCACTTTTTTTGTATTCGCAGGCATCATTATTAGTATCGGCGCTTACACCTACCCCATGCTGGGTGCAAAAGATCCATCTGAAACAGGCGTCTCAGCTCTGTCCACACGCCTCAGACACGCACAGTAGTCAGGCTACAAGCCCACAATACTCCCACAAGATAGATCTGTTATGTTCGACCACACAGTAACATCCAAGTTGCAGCCCAGAAACACCCATTTAATGGACACATAAAGCATCCATACACGGAGCGAACTGGCCACTCTCATATAACTCTCACTGACAAGGTGCGTATGCACGGTTCGGCACATGTGCAGTGTGCAATTGCATGCAGTCTACTGATAAACGCAAGAAATGCCCTCTTTTGGACTTGAGGGCCTGATTCAGAGATGGACATATTACCTAGCCTTATACAAGCAGCTGTGCAAATCCGTCCATCTCAGATACAAATGCAGAAGGAGTTGTCAGACCAGGGGCGTATCTATAATGGGTGCAGGGTGTGCGGGGAACACGGGCCCCTGGGTCCAGGGGGGCCCCGAACCACACACCCTGCACCCATGATATTACTTACCTCTCCAAAGTCCCACGTCGGAGCGGGCGTGCGGCACTGTAAAACGACTGGAAAATGGCCACGGTGGCCATTTTCCCATCATTTGCGCATGTGCATTACAGGGAAAATGGCTGCCGCGGCTATTTTCCCAGGGACCTGTGCATACACTATAGACTCTGGGTATACCCTAGAGTCTATAACTCCGGCGCTGGCTGCGCACAGTTCAGTGCGCTGCCGGGCGGAGAGGAGGGGGCCCGTGTTGGAGACTGCACACGGGCCCCCTCCTCTCTAGAAACGCCCTGCTGCATTTGCAATCCCAGCACGGTGACCGATATAGCAGGCTGGGGTCACCAAAAGAACCATCGCGATGGTTGGTCCTTCGGTCAGGCTTAGGGAGCTGAAGCTTCCCGCAGCCTGGTCGGTGCCTGGTCACACAAGAGGCCAGGAATCTGCGTCTGCCAACGCAGGCCTTGACATCATCCCTTCCCGGGAACGGTGACTTGGCACACCACCGATCCGCCCCCCAAACGCCGCAGCATGGCAATCATGCTGTAGCTTGGGTAGTCTGGTAGTCTGCGAGCAAGATTGCAGGACCCTTTCTGCATATGCGCAGAACAGGTCCTGCGTAGTCTCTGAATCAGGTCCTTGAGTCCAACTTAGAATCAGGCCCAGTGATCACAAATGCAAGAAAGAAATGACAATATGTAAATTTCTGTTTATGTAAGCACAGTGTTGGTGCAATGTTTATCAAAAGTCAAGAACTAGACAATTAACAACTGTTGGTAAAAATGTGGGTTTTTTGGTATTAACTTGACATTAAAAAGAAATGTTTCACAATTATTTTTATTCAGCTTCACAATTTAATCGGATTCATTTTCTGCATTAAATGCAGCAAATAATACATTTGTTACATTTTCTGCACCTGGATCTGGCTATATGTTCTGTTGACAATGAAGAAAATAATGTGCAATGAAGTATACCTATACACAGCACCAGTTCTTAAATCACTCAAGACAGCGGAAAACAAAATAAAAAGGAAAAGCGGGGCAGTGTCTAACGACATGAGAAGGAGCTATATTTACTCTCAGACTGAGGGTGGCCTACTGGCCTATATTTACATCTGTACAAGACAGAGTCATCAACTATATTTTTGGGTTATGGTTTGGCCAGAACATGGAGTACTGTACACATGATCTTCAGCATATCATTACCACGCCTCTACGCTGTATTTATCATTATTAAATGGGAGGCATTTAACCCCTTAGTTTAAGTAAATCTGAAAACTTATATAAGCTATATAAGTGAAATATCTTCACCTATAGTGTTGTTGGCAGTACGCCAGTGTGGGCATGCAAGTTTGTTAGGGAGAGTGGTTATTAGTGGAAATATTTATTTTCACATAAGATTCAGTAAGGCCAGATGTTAGAAATTATAGATATGTATGAATCAAATATACAATTAAAGTTCAGATTTATGTGTTATATGTATGGCTGATTCTCTACCTGAAGTTCATTCCAAATATAGTTGGTATCACTGTCACAGAGAAAGCTTTATTGTATCCTACCTAAATAAACGTTATATTTACTTTTCAGGATACTTTGCTTTATTTCTATATTGCAGTAATCTAAATATATATATTTTTTTTCATTATTCTTTACTTGTCACTAAATTAGCTTAACCCGTGAAAAATGCACATCATTTTTTAATATGTTGTGTAACAGGAGGAAAAAAAAAGTATTGTAGTGCAAGTTTAATTTATGCATGTTTGCCACATTAATACATTTTTGTATCGCTCTTTTTTTTATAATCGCTCTTTTTTTATAATTTTTTTTAACTTTTTTATAATTTCATTTTAAAAAGTTATATATAGATTCAAGACCAACTAGATACAAAGAACTGCGCAATAGAAACAGTTACTAGATTACTGTTCATAGTATAAGAAACACATTTATTAAGCTAAATAGTATCATTCAAACAATACAATATAATAATATGTATCAATAGTGTAGCACATACAATGTCAGTATAACAGGGGAAAAAAAACAAATAAAACAATGAAAGAATAAAAAATAGATAATAATAATAATAATAATAATAATATTCTCTCTGATACCATGCACAAAGTCTCAATGTAGGTGTCCCTTATTGATTCCCTGTCAGAGTAATAAATTGCACATTTCACAGTCAGCACAGACGTGTTATCAAAACACAGGTAACCAATATGACAGCCCTCCATGATACACAGGCTTATATGCTGCAGGATTTGTAAAGAACAGAGAATCGTGATGGAATGTAGTCAGAGAGCTGTGTGTTACCTTGCGCGAGGTGTCATTGCTGAGGCTGCTTCAGTATGTGATAAAATATATCGGTACCAGGTGCGGCAGGTGTTAAGGTAACAGTATTCACTCACTGTCCCCGTGCCTCAATAGCATTCAAGTTGATCGTTCAAATGCCGCCAGTCCGAGCGTCCTCAGATCCCGCGGTCTTCGTTACACAGGTGAAAGAAGCAGTGCTCAGTCTTCACATTAGGTGGGCATGGACAGCCAATGTTCAAAATGGTCCAGATAAAAGTTCCTGACGTGTGTGGTCAGATGGTGGAGTCTTTAATGCGCTTCGTCACGCTCATGTGACTTTTTCAAAAGGTTACCTTCTCTGGGAGTGGCTGATATTACTGGGGCAAAGACCTAGGTAAAATCTGCCACTGTGTAGGACTCATGTTGTAGGTGATAGAAATAGGGGCACCAAGAGGGGATGGAGCGGGTACTGTTTACCCAGGGCCCGGATCTGCTGCACCCCCTTCTGTCAGTTTTAGCAGCATTGGGATGCAGTGAGTAGAGAGAGACTGCTGCTGCTGAGTGCAGCAGCAGTCTCCTCTGCATGCATCAGATAGGAGGGGGCAAAGCGATTTCACTGATCGTGCCCCCCCTGGATCTGACACTGGCTGAGGGGCAAAATGGCACTCCCCTGTGGAGCGTGCGGCGTAGCTATGCTACTCTGCAGATAATACTTTAATTTTTATTTATTTTTTGCAGGGGGCATGGCCACATCTACTTACATTAGGCCACACTCTCTGTCATTACCTGGGCCCAGCCAGGCTCTCTACTGCCCTGGTTAGAAAGGAGCGTGTCAGCATTTATGGAACAGATCCGTCATTATGTTGTAAAGCAGCAAAGATACTTCAATAGCATTGGTAAAGGAAACATATGAAAAGGGTAGTCCCAGCTACATACAGTAGTAGGTGGCAAGTTCATAAAAACATACAGCTGGGAAAAAGGAGCATTTCTTTTTAACTTAAAGTAAACTGGATTGGATGCAAATGATAGAAAGAGCAGCTTCAAATAGGAAGTAGGATATTTTAAATTTAATAGAAAGCAGCGTACACACTATACAATATATCGTCCAAAATATAGTCCGCGATGGTTCGGAATGACCATCGCATAGTGTTTACCCTGAAAATCACCCAATTCATCGTACAATGAATTGGGAGGTCGCATCTTCTCATCGGATGTGCTGCACACCAGATGGGATGATACCACAGATGATGCGTTATAGTTATTAGACGTGTAACGCTATATCACACAATTGCACAGCGGATCATGCAATGCGTATGGCGGTGTTATATATATCGTTATGTCACGTCACCATGTCGCTGCGTCACCTGGTTGTCCAGGTGTGTACCCAGCATAAGATGCATTTTCTTAGTACAAAAATATGTAATTGGATACATATAAAACAGATAAAAACGGCAGACTTGGGTTGATTCAGTAGAGGACAGCATTGCAAAGCCACACACAAGCAGCTTTGCAATTCCTGCCATGCGAATATGCAAATGCAGCAGGAGGTGTCTGGACAGCGCCGGCCAGCTGAGCAAGCCTCAGATTACTCAGACTGGCTGGCTTGTAAGGCCAGGAAACTGCGTTTGTGGATCCAGATCCAGGCCTTGCCACTCTCGGAAATGGGAGTGATGGAGTCCCCGTTTTCAGGAACGCTGCCCGTCTCCGCCCCCGCATCGCCCTGTAAATGCCTCTCCCTGTTAATCAGGCAGAGGCATAGCAGGGGATGTGTGCAATCATGCAAGACCCATTCTGCACATGTGGAGAACGAGTCCTGTGCACACACAGATTCCCGATAATCAGGAATCTGCATTCAATGCTGCCCCCCCCCCCCTCAGATATTGGTATTCAGTAAGCAGCAATATACAGTCACAATGTCCAGCTGTGCACATCACCGCTAATCATGTTAGCCCAAGGAGTGCAAAGAACAATGGCCCTCATTCAGACCCACTCGCAAGCGGGCGCACGTACGTTAGGCGTACGTACAAAATTATTTAAATTCAATGGCTCGCTCGTATTTTCGTTCGCATCTAAAATTCCTCCCTAAACTCAGGCGACCCCTCCTCTAACTGACGAGCGTGCGAAATAGCGAGCGTACATCCCCGAAATGGCTTGAAGGGAACGCACGCACAAGTGAAACCGGAAGTGGCCTTGTCAGATGTCGATTACCTGCTCCTTTATTCTGCCTACCTCCCTCAATCGTATCATGCCAATCAATGTATCAATTAGCTTAATTTTTTTTTTTTTTTCAACACAATGCAAGAAACTTTACTCTTGTCCGTGTTTGTGTTTACCCGCAGAATACGTACGGATGGAACATTCGCTTTTATTGTTCAAAAAACATGTGAACCACAATTAAACATTTGTTCTATTGCTGTGGATCCCCGCATATTTTCCGGGGTTCATTTCTTTATTTAAATTTGCAAACGCATGTCACTGCATCAAGCCTATCATAACTCTCCAGAGATTTCTGGCCCTGTTGAACACATGACTCATACACTAACCAATAAAATTGCTCCTGTTAATTTCCAAAATACATTAGCCAATCAGAAATTTTTGGCACACTTTATCAAAAATGTTTTGTATGAAAAACTCCATTGCCATCATGAGAGCCTCCGCATTCACCAGGCGCGAGCTGCTGGTGCTTACGGAGGTGATGGATAGGCGGATCACCAGCCAGCCTCCACCCATCACCAACCGGCAGAAGCGCTCCGCGTATGCGGAGGCACGGTCCCGCCTGCGGTCGTTGGGTTCACGCCGCAACATCGGGCAGCTGGAGCGCAGGTGGTCAGACCTGCAACGGCGAACGCCCCGCTTGCTGGCATGCTTTCGCATGCAGATCCTTGAAAGTAAGTGTTATGTATTGTGGTTTTCATGTTTGTGTTTGTGGGGCAAACTGCGTGTGCATGTTTTCCTGTCTGTCCTATTAATTATTTGTCCTCATATCTGCGTGTGCATGTTTTCCTGTCTGTCCTATTAATTATTTGTCCTCATATCTGCGTGTGCATGTTTTCCTGTCTGTCCTATTAATTATTTGTCCTCATATCTGCGTGTGCATGTTTTCCTGTCTGTCCTATTAATTATTTGTCCTCATATCAGCGTGTGCTTGTTTTCCCTCTATTTCTGTTTTTTTCATTCTACTCCTATTTGCATGTTTTTTGTTGCTGTTTTTTTTTTTTTTATTTGGGCCCCGGATTTGCCCAGAAACTAACCTCAATTTGTTTGACATATTTTAGGAGGACAGCCAAGACTACGCCGTCACCGTCCGGCCAGACGGCGTTCCCGGCCACTATCCCCAACCCCCAGCCAACACTCCACCCCAAATATTTCCCTATACCCCACTCCTCCCCAGCCTTCCCAGACCCTCTCCCGGAAATGTCGGGCCTCCTTCCCCTCCGTCCCACTTCCCCCTCTCCTCCACCCACCCCTCTTCCAATTACCCCCTCCCCGGAGTCCATCATTACCCCTCCCCGTTCTTTGGGGAATGAAGGCTCCTCCGAGGAGGAACATGGAGGGACTTCCGGAGCTCCCGTTTTGGCTCCCGGTATGTTTTTCTTTCTCATTTTTTTTAACCACAAACTGTTTGTATGTAATCATGTGTCGTGCCTTTATTCGTGCTTGTTTGGTTTACTTTTGGTGATTTAGCAGTTTGCCTTTACCTCTTCCTGCTGATTTCAACATACACATATCACACCTGTGTGAATTTGTACATAGGCCTTGTATTTTTGGCAGCACCCCCTTTTTGTTTTGGTTTTTCTTTTTTCGGTTTAGGAGTGATTTCGTTGTGTTTTTGTTTTTTTAATGTGGATTCCCTATTGTTTTATTAATCCACACACTTTTCTCACCCACAGAGGAACAGAGGCGTCGACAAGAGGTGGACGATTGTGTTGGCCAGATGCGCCAACATGTCATTGGCATTCTTGTGGGCCTTGACCGGCTGTCTGGCATCCTTCGCCAGTAGTTTTTTTTGTTTATTTTCGTTTTGTAAATAAATTTTGTAGTTCTAATATACGTTCTGGCTCATTCTTTTTTTCAAAAACAAAAATAGTTTTCCCTGACATAAGTAGACTGTTCCTGCAAGGATTTCCCTTTTTTAAAAGTTAGATTGTATTTTGTATTTGTATGTTAAACAGCCACAAGAAACACATAACAGTAACAATGTCATTTCCCTTTTTGGGTGTAGTGTCAATTAGATATTTCGCCATTTTACAGGTTCCTAGTTGGTGTGCAAGCTGCTTAGGCCAATCTTCAAAATCCAAAGGTTTGGACAGGCTTCCTTTTGGTGTGGGTTGGGAACCTGCAAACATATTTCAGTTTACATCAACTGGTGTCAGTACTGGATTACCCCTTAGTCAAATGTAAGGTGTGTTAACCTGGTTACACTTGCTGTTAACGTCCAAAAAAAGGAAGACCATTTCACTCTCCAAACATTTATTCACAACATAAATGAGAAATCAAAGTGGTCAGTCCCAAAAAAAAAACAGTGATAATCTCAAATACAACACATACAAATAAAATATTTAAATAAAAAAAACAATCAAGAACTGGTTGACGAAGGACCATGCCAACATGATTCCACAAACATGGCGTTGCGATATGGGTTCCAGAATATATGGCCAAAATCACCAGATCCAGGTTTGGTAAGGGTAGCAGGAAGTAGTGAGCGTTGGAGTGGCAAAGATTATGTGAACAAACAGAAGATGGTGAAAGAAAAATAAATAAATTAGATGTTCGCAAACAAACACAAACACATTAGGTATAAACACTGTAGTTTGGGTCAAACTTACCTAAAAAATCTGGCCACCACATCATCGCGTATGGCCCCCCCACATACTGACCTCCGACCAACCTCGGGGGGGCCATCCTCAGGTAAGGCATCCTCTGGCTGCATTGGGACACCACTCCTTATGGCGATGTTGTGAAATATCCCACACAGGACCACAATTTTCGACACCATATCCGGCAAATACATGAGCTCGCCACCAGAGCGGTGGAGGCATCTGAATCTGCCTTTTAAAAGGCCGATACAGCGCTCCACCACTTGCCTGGTGGCTGTAAGTGCGGAATTATACTCACTTTGTGGGCCTGGTGTGGGAGCCAAATAAGGAGTGAGCAGCCAGGACATGCAAGGGTATCCACTGTCTCCTGTGAAAAATAAGAGACAACATCAGGAACACTGTGTATCAAGCTTAACATTGTTATGTACTAAAGGTCTCCACTTACCCAGAAGCCACGCATCACCAGCTTGTAGGTTGGTTAATTTCTGCCATATCCCTGATTGCCGGATGACGAAGGAGTCATGTGCACTTCCTGGTAACTTAGCATTCAGGGACAGGATCTGGAGGGAGGCATCACATACCACCATTACATTCAGGGAGTGATAGTGTTTCCTGTTTCTAAATATTGCCTCCAGCCGTGCTGGAGGCTGAAGTGGTATGTGAGTACCATCCACAACCCCTATGATGTGTGGGAAGCCAGCTATTTGGTAAAAATTGGCCTTGGCCACACTAAGGGCACCCATATCCAAAGGCATTTGAATAAAATGATGGAGGTGCTTGAAAAGTGCCTCCATCACTGCCCTCAGGATCCGGGAAAAGGAGGATTGGGAGATGCCCGCCACTATTCCCACCGTTGTTTGAAACGATCCTGAGGCACAGAAATGTAACACCGCCATAAATTGCGTAAGTGGTGGTATTGCTGTTGGACTGTCAATTTGCCGCTCAAGATCACTTTCTATTAATGAGAGAGTGTCTATGATGATTTTGGGAGGTAGACGGTAGCGTCTTAAAACCTCATCATCGGGCATTCCAAAAAGGGTGACACGTGTTCGAAATATCTGGGGCCTTGCATGCCTACGATGCCTACGCCTGGGATGAGATTGAGGTTGGTCGGCTTCCGGGAGCATGGCCAGAACAATCCGCCCCAGATCAACCTGAAAATCAAAGATTTCAAAGTAAGGCTTTTGACCCACTCCAAAACTATATTAAAACAACTTAGCTTGATGATACCATCCATTGCTGCTTACATGCCGGGGTATTGTCATGATACGTCCAAACTGAAAATAAACAACAAAATTACTTGACACATTTCACTCTGTGCATTTTTGTTTATACATTTTGTGCTAGACCAAAGTTCAAATATGCCAAACACCCATTTAGCAAAACCGCAAAGCGACATTTAACACAGTACATCAAAACGGGTCGAAATGTTGGCTCAAAAAGCGAAAGATAAACCACCAAAAAGTTAGAATGATTATTAAGCTGTTTAAAATGCGCTAATTAGTTCGCTAATACAAGTCACAAGAGTAACTACTAAAAATGCGCTAATTAGTTCGCTAATACAAGTCACAAGAGTAACTACTAAAAATTCGCTAATTAGTTCGCTAATACAAGTCACAAGAGTAACTACTAAAAATGCGCTAATTAGTTCGCTAATACAAGTCACAAGAGTAACTACTAAAAATGCGCTAATTAGTTCGGTAATACAAGATAAAAAATGGACTTACCAAGAGCAAATATCTAAGATGCAAAATCAAAAGGTCTTTGGGGTCGAAAATAAACAAAATCTAAAATAGAAGAAATTAGGGATCCAAAAATTACAAAATATACGAAACACAATGAAACAACAATTGAACAAAAGTTAGACTTCACAAAACTTACCAAATCAACAAACGAGGTTCCAAAAATATAAACCAACAAAGATAACGGAAAAAAAAACGCAAATCTAACCAACAAACGAATCTACAACCTCCAACTCCTTTCTACGCAATCAATAAACTCCAGCCAAGATAACCTCCAACAATCCAAAAACGCCACCTCGACTTGAGACACACCAAGCCATAAATAGTGTTTCGTTTCCCGCACAAATTAAGGAGGGATCATAGGGCCGCACAATCAATGATGCGGCCGCAAAATAAGGACGCATGTATAAATACGTCACGAAAACACATTCAAATTCTGGTGTATTTCTTGTTTGGACCGCAGACATGGCGACAGACCAGGGAAAAAATGCACAAGAGTCAGGCGGTAAGTCTTTCATGCATTTTCTATCAACGATTAATTTGAAACATAAGATTAGGCAAGTTGTGATTTTGTGAATTCTGTAAATTTACACAAATAGGTGAGGAGGATGACATGGAAGAGGCTGCTGGGCCCAGTATTCCGGCCAAAGCGGGCAAAAAAAAAAGGCAGCCACATTTCACAAGAAAGGAGATGGAGGTTTTGATCCAGAAGTGTGTGGACATCCTGCCACAGGCAGACAGGAATATGAGTCTAAGCCAGAAGTGGAGAATGTGGGAAGAGGTAGCCGTTGCTGTCAATAGAGTGGGTGATTATGTCCGTCTAGCCCAGGATGTCGAACGGCGGTAAGTAAACCCTTGCCCCCCCTAAAAACAAACCCCATTTTAAACCAAAGGATAATGGCTTCCATTTTTCCCCACAGATGGGGCGACTTCAAATATCGCCTAAAGCAAAAACTCGCGGACAGGGCTAGGCATGCAAGGGGGACAGGTGGGGGTCCCACCCCTGTGTCATTGGAGTTGACGGATTTAGAAGAGCTGGCACAGGGGTGTGTGCAGCCTGTGGAGGTGTTTGGCGTGTCCAACATGGATACGGACATGCCAGACTTTGCGGCTCCTCATGTTGGCCCAGGTAAGTATTGTGATGTCACCAACTCTGAAATGCTATTGTGCCAATATGTAGATTCTAATGTGACTCTTTTCTCATTTTTCCAACAGAGACACAGGCGGATGAGTCTGCTCCAGAGGGAAGCCTTGGCCGCAGAATTTCTGCTGGCTCTGCAGGGGAGGAACCAGTACATCCGGCTGAGGACCCTGCAGAAGCCAGTCCAGGGCGTGCCCCCTCGCAGGCAGTGGGCCTCCTCACAGAACTCAATTTCAAATCGGATTTCCATACGGAGATTCTGCAGAGGATGGACGCCAGTCTGATACGGGTGGCTGAGGCCCTGGAGCAAAATACTGCGGCCAACGTGACCATTGGTCTGGCCCTGGCGGAAAATACCAGGGCCAACATCCGCATCGCCGATGCCCTGGAGCAGCTCGTTCGCCAGCACATGGTGGAGCCGACCTCCCTTCCTGCCGGAACATCAGGATCCTCCACCTCTGGCACAACATCAGCCAATCCTCCAAATGTGCCTAGCCCTGTGCCTAGTCCAGAGGCCACAACATCTGCCTCTGGACAGGCCAGCCCGATGGCATCCCGGACCCGGTCTGGCGCCCACCCTCCCCCATCCAAACGGGCGAAAAAACGGTGACAGCAATGGCGACTTTTCCCACACTCCTTCTGTGCTTGGCTCATATTCCTTTCTGGTCAAAACTTCCCTCTCCTTTCTTGTGAAATGTTTTTAAGTTATTTTTGTACGTTTATGTTATCAGTTATTGATTATTTATTTTTGATAAAAAGTATCTTTGGCAGAAAAAAAAAAAATATATATTATGCCAATTGGTTTGTGTTTAAACAATAAATTTATGAAAAAAATCTGACATTGTATTGTGACATTATTGTACAAATGGGTTACATTTAATCCTGGCCCTAAAGGCAAAAAAGGACACAAAAAACCATTTCATTTGTATAAAAAAAAGGCCTCTTGAAGGAACGTTTAAAAAAATCACATAACAATGCAAATTCCACATTAAAAAAAAAAAGGGGAGCTAATTAAAACATGATGACATTATTGTCACAATAGGCCATAAACAACAAATTGAGGCCAAAAAAACCCCAAAAAATGTACGCCAATTGATTGTGTAATCCTGACATTAGCAGGTATGATTTCCACCTGCGTACGGTTTTGTGCTATCCCAATAAACTGCTTTCCAAACACATACCAAGCCGGTTTTCAATACAACACTAATTGCTTTTGTGACCACCCGCGATTAATCGCTGCAACATCATGGAGTCCCGGGACGGAGGAGAAGGCCATCGCCAATGTGGTCGAGTAATCCAGACCCTAAACTGTGCGAGCATTTTGAAGGGAAAGAGGATGTTCCAGTGACGTATGTGACGGTCCGAACACATTTGACGTTCGCATCTGCTAATGTATGTACGCCCCAAAAACGCCTCGCCACGCCTGCGTTTTTCCATCTCCACCCCCGTCAACACCCAAAAACGCCCTGTTCTGTCAATCACATTTGACATGTCACTTCCTGTACGCTATTTTAGGAATGAGAGAAAAAAAGCTCGCAATCTGCCGTACGCACATGCGCAGTGTAACACCGACGCATGCGCAGTTAGTCAACATCGGAACGCAACGAGTGTACTGCTGTTTGCGAGTGGCTCTGAATGAGGGCCTATATGCAATACACAAAACGGTTAGACAGCGGCACCTTGTGGCCATTGTGCAGAACTTACTTGCCCCAAGGATGATGGTTTGATATGTCGGATGCTGTGATATGAGTCGGATGCTAACCACAAGCAATGCCGATATGCACACAGTTGCCCGATGTTGTATGTACTGCGCATGCATCCCGATGGAGCCCCAGAACAAAGCTGGAAGCAGAGACTGTAGATTTTAGTGGCCATTCCTGGAAGGTAATGGGATGGCTAGGCAGGCACAGGCGTGTCACTAACAGCGGCTTCATTTAAAATCATAGAATCGCTCACACAGGACGCCATGTTCACATGGAGAAACTGCGCCTGCCATAGGGCTGGTGCAAGTAACAATGGTGTGACTGATGGTGCACCGACACAGATTTGCACTGCTGTGAACAAAGTGGTCAGCGATATTATCATAAAGATGTAGCTGCATCCAGCTCAGAATCAGGCCCACAGTCACAGAATATGATTAGGACAGATTGGGCTACAGCCCAGGGCCTATTAGAGTATGGGGCAGCAGAACAGATAAAATGGGGTGCAGACCAATGAGAAAGCTTGAGGCTCCCTCTAGACAGACCAGCCTGTCTCTGATATGCTGTGTTTGAGAATAATGTTATAGTGCAATGTCTATTTATCACAATCCACATTTTTTATGCAAATGTGACAAATATTTTTAATGTAAATTTGCAAAGTAAAAATGTATATTTTCTAGGGGTGAGCGGATTCGGATTTCTGAAATCCAAACCCCCCCGAGCCCACCTGATCCGAGGCCGATCCGAGTCAGGCTCGACTTTTCCCGCCTGACTCGGATCTGAAATCGAGATAAAACGTCATCATCCCGCCTTCCGGGTCTCGCGGGTTTTGGATCCTATATAAGGTACCCGCGTCGGCGCCATTTTCTCACTCGGCTGTGGACAGTGAAGAGGGAGGGTGGGAGTTAGGGCTGGCTGGGCTGTGTAGTGTAGTGTAGTGTAGTGCAGTGTAGTGTTGTGCTGTGCTGTGCTGCTGTTGTTCATAGGGGCTGTGTTTGTGAATTGTGTGCACTGTGGCTGCACGTGCATCAACAAAGGAGCAGCGCCAAGAGTGCGCCTGTGTCCCATAAGTAAAAGGCCGGCTGGCTTGTCCGTTAAAGGGTGCTGTAACCCCCAAAGGGCACTCCAAACAAAATAAAAAAATATATTTTTTTGTGTTTGTGAATTGTGTGTGCAGTAGCCGCACATGCATCAACAAAGTAGTGCCAAGCGTGCGCCTGTGTCCCATAAATAAAGGGCCGGCTGGATTGACCACTAAAGGGTGCTGTAACCCCCAAAGGGCACTCCAAACAAAATACAAAAATATATTTTTTTGTGTTTGTGAATTGTGTGCGCACCAGCCGCACGTGCATCAACAAAGTAGTGCCAAGCGTGCGCCTGTGTCTAATAAATAAAGGGCCGGCTGGATTGACCGCTAAAGAGTGCTGTAACCCCGAAAGGGCACTCCAAACAAAATAAAAAAATATATTTTTGTGTTTGTGAATTGTGTGCGCAGAAGCCGCACGTGCATCAACAAAGTAGTGCCAAGCGTGCGCCTGTGTCCCATAAATAAAGGGCCGGCTGGATTGACCGTTAAAGGGTGCTGTAACCCCCAAAGGGCACTCCAAAAAAAATAAAAAAATATATTTTTTTGTGTTTGTGAATTGTGTGGGCTGTAGCTGCACGTGCATCAACAAAGGAGCAGCGCCAAGCGTGCGCCTGTGTCCCATAAGTAAAGGGCCGGCTGGCTCATTTCTTAAAGGGTGGTGTAACCCACAAAGTGCACTACTCTCCAGCAAAAATAAAAAAATATTTTCTGTGTTTGTGTGCACCTTAGCCGCACGTATATATCAATATAACATAAATGGAGGACCAAACTTTCTCCGATGAAAATAAAATAGGGAAAGATCAAGAACCACTTCCTCCTAGTGCTGTTGCTGCTGCTGGGAGTTGTTCATCATCCCAGAGAGGAAGTAGGAACACCACTACTTTTACTAAACAATTGACCCTCCAACAGTCTCTAGCAAGGAGGATGAAGTACGACAGCAGTCATCCTGAAACAAAACGTATAACTGAGGCCTTGACTGCTATGTTGGTGTTAGACGTGCGTCCGGTATCCGCCATTAGTGCAGTGGGATTTAGACAATTGATGGAGGTAGTGTGTCCCCGGTTTCAAATCCCGTCTAGATTCCACCTGCATCCTCAAAGCAGCAGCGACAAGCGTGCGTCTGTCTGTTAAAGGGTGGTGTAACCCTCAAAGCGCGCTCCACAAACAATAAAAAAATTATTTTTTTTCCTGTCTTTGTGAATTGTGTGGGCTGTAGCCACACCTGCAATCTCAAAGCAGCAGCGACAAGCGTGCGTCTGTCTGTTAAAGGATTACATCAGTGACAGCATCCAAGTAGGCATGTCAGACAGTCCGTACATGTACTGGCAGGAAAAAGAGGCAATTTGGAGGCCCCTGTAGAAACTGGCTCTATTTTACCTGAGTTGCCCCCCCTCCAGTGTGCACTCCCAAAGAGTGTTTAGTGCAGCCGGGAACCTTGTCAGCAAAAGGCGTAGGAGGTTGCTTCCACAAAATGTGGAGAAGATGATGTTCATAAAAATGAATTATCAACTCTTCCAGGGAGACCAGCCTCCAGAACGTACAGAGGGACCTGTGGTGGTGGATTCCAGTGGGGACGAATTAATACTTTGGGCTCTATTTACTACAATCCGCATATTGAATGCGGATTGTAGTGTGATATTACCGAGTGAATTCGCATTGCGAATTCAGGCAATATCACAGGGATTTACTAAAAATCCCTTGCAGGGACAGAGCTTGCGATAAAGCTCTGTCCCTGTGGATCCCATCCGCACTCTAGTCGCGGTATTTTCGGAAAAAATACCGCGACTAAGAGCCCGCGACTAAGAGCCCGCGCATGCGTCGACCGACCACCGCTACTACCCCCCCACCGGCGCTAAGCCCCGCCCCCCACAATCGCGGACCCCCGCGACCCCCCCCTCCCCCCCCCCCCTCCCTTCATTACACTTACCTGCATCCTCCTGGCCTCCGGTGATCTTCTCCGGGCTTCCCGATCAGGTGATCTCCCATACTGCACTGGGACCCGATCACCTGATGACCGGGCCCCAGTGCACTGTGGGAGACCAGCTGACCGGAGAGGAGCCATCACCGGAGGCCCGATCACCGGTCCCTGGATTCAGGTAAGGAAAAAAAAAAATGTTTAATTTTTTTTTCTTTTTTTTACAGTAATCAGCTTGCCGTCTACTTAGACCACATAGCTGATTACTGGTACCGGCTCCCGCCTCTGCTCTCTCCGTTAGAGCAGAGTGGGAGCCCGGTAACCGGGGGAGACCCTGGATAACGCCACCTCCAGGTGGCGTTATTATCACAGGGCTTCCCCCGGTATTTTTTTACAATTTATTTTTAGTAACTTGCACACAGATCACATTTCCCATTACAATTATGGGAAATGCGATCTGCTTTACTAAAAATAAGTGATACTGGGGGTTGGAGTAGAATTTACTAATTCTACTCCAATTGCCCTGTAATAACTACAGGTGAAACTAAAATAATGTGAAAAGGGTGTGAAAACACCCTTTTTCACTTTATTTTAGTAAAAGTAATGTTAATAAATAGAGCCCATAGTGAGGATGAGGATGTACACAACACTGAAGAGGGTGAGGAATCGGTGAATGAGGAGGATGAGGACGACATCTTGCCTCCGTAGAGCCAGTTTGTGCAGGGCCAGATTAATTGCCAGCTTGTTTTGTGGGGGCCCAAACGAACCAATAATTTCAGCCACAGTCGTGTGGCAGACCCTGGCACTGAAATGATTGGTTTGTTAAAGTGTGCATGTCCTGTTTATACAACATAAGGGTGGGTGGGAGGGCGCAAGGACAATTCCATCTTGCACCTCTTTTTTTTCTTTGCATTATGTACTGTTTGGGGCCTAGTTTTTCAAACTGCCATCCTGTCTGCCACTGCAGTGTCACTCCTAGATGGGTCACGTGTTTGTGCCGCCCACTCGTGTCGCTTAGCATAGTCATCCATCTACCTCGATGCAACCTTTTGGACATAAAAACACTATTGTGAGGTGTTCAGAATAGACTGGAAATGAGTGGAAATTAAGGTTTTTGAGGTTAATAATAGCATAGGAGCAGAAAAATCAACACATTCTGTGATTTTAGCTGTTTTTATGCATTTTTAAAAAAAAATACAGATCCAAAACACAAAACCCAGAACCCAAAACACCAAAGGGTGGTTTTGGCAAAACCAATCCAGATCCAAAACACAAAGAAAGATCCAGATCCAAAACCAAAACACGAAAAAAGTGGCCGGTGCACACCCCTAATATTTTCATGCACATTGACTAACAATCTCTTGGCAGCGGACAGGCTCCAATAAGAACCCATCCTGGGTGAAGATCTGGAAGCAGTGTGATAGAGTTATGCTACCACACTTCTTCCTGGTTCACATTCTGGGGTTTGAAAAATCTGACAGCTTCTATGGGGGCTGCGGCTGTTGTCAGAAATTGAGGGACCACAGGAGATATCTCTGATATTTGCTGCAGTCCCTCCATGGTACATTGGAAGGATACTTACTATTTGTGGGTATCCCCGAAAATGGGTGCCAGAAGCTTGGCACCGAGGCAAACGATTCCATTGCCTCTGTGAGTTACACCACTGACATAGTCAATCCACAAACCTATGCTATTTCTATGCTATTGTAGGCATAAGTTAATTTGTCCGCCTGACTAGGGCTGCCATTAAGGGTTATATCTGTAAAGGACACTGATATTTCATTTGTTTTTTTTTATAAAATGTATACTACTGAAGATGCTCTTGCAAATAATATCACTGTGAGGGGGAAAGGCAGTGGTTTGCCACCACATACTCCAGGGATGGGAGGGTGCCTGAAGCCGCATATTCCCGGGAGCAGGAGACACATCGCTCATAGTTGCCCACCTTCCCAGATTGTCTAGGAACTCCCAAAACAATGAGAAATCTACTGTTGACCTAGGAGGGTAGACAGGGATCCCAGATTCTCAATTGCTCTTTCCATGTATTCCAATAAAAAGTAAAAAAAAACATAAAATAAAAGTGGCATAAAAACAAAAATGCACTATACAGTAAGTAGTTCTTGAAAGGAATCATCCGAATTAGTAGTCCACATAGTTGAAACCAGCCCCTTGAGGGTTAACTTGATTATTTATAGTCCCTCCAATGGTACCGGTACCGATGGCAAAAATTATATATAAAACAAAAAATGTATAATGAAAAACAGGCAAAAATCATATAGTATTCCCCTATGCTAGTGGTTCCCAAACGGAGTACCACAGAGAACATGCAGGGGTGCCACGGGTTGGTAAGCCATGTGTCCATGGTCCATGTGATTGGCAAAACAAGAGCTGCTGGGTGCCAAACATATAATATGTAGACAAACAGTAGAGCATCCCTGTCCAACACCAAACTTTTGGCCTAGGAATTCTGTGAAAAAAATACTGATACTCTAGAGTGCAGTGATTTAATAAAGTTTGGGAACCACTGCCTATGGGGTTCAAACCAAGGATTATCATGCAGGAAATGATGTTAAATACCTCTAGGCTAAACCAGCCTCAGTTTAACTTGATAGAAAAGTATAGATAGAAACATAGAGGTTAATTCAAGTAGGTACAATTTTGCAAAACCGAGTTGTTTCATGACACTCGCATACTTTGCAAGAATGTGCACACCAGAGAAATGCGAGATCCAATTACAAATGTTTATTCATGGTAGTCATGGCGACAGTATGAAACTTTTCTACAAACTGCAACCTGGAAGAAGTGCATGAAAAAGTGGGAAAACCATCCTGGACCTAAAAAAAAGTGACAACTAAGATAGCAGAATAATATAGTAAACTGTTAGCGGCCATAAGTACTGGAAGTTTTTAAAAGGTGTTAAATGGCTGATTTTTGTAGAAAAATGAAAGCAAGTGTCTTTCCAGCATTTTGGAATACAGAAAAAATGTCTGTGTACTAATTTTTAATTGTTCTCAAAAAGTCGGAATAAACACTTTTAACCTCTCATGGGCAAATAAAAAAAAACATCTTCTATTAATACAACACCTCCACAAACCTGTCCCACATAATTTACACCTCCTTATACCTGTCCCACATCACCTACACCTCCACATACCTGTCCCACATCACCTACACCTCCACATACCTGTCCCACATCATTTACACCTCCACATACCTGTCCCACATCATTTACACCTCCACATACCTGTCCCACATCATTTACACCTCCACATACCTGTCCCACATCATTTACACCTCCACATACCTGTCCCACGTCATTTACACCTCCACATACCTGTCCCACATCATTTACACCTCCACATACCTGTCCCACATCATTTACATCTCCACATACCTGTCCCACATCACCTACACCTCCACATAGCTGTCCCACATCACTTACACCTCCACGTACCTGTCCCGCATCATTACACCTCTACATACCTGTCCTATATCACTTACACCTCCACGTACCTGTCCCGCATAATTACACCTCTACGTACATGTCCTATATCACTTACACCTCCACATACCTGTTCTGCATCATTTACACTTCCACATACCTGTCCCACATCATTTATACCAGTCCCACATAATTTACACCTCCACATTCCTGTCACACAGATAGTTGGATTCTCTCTTGAAAAAAGAAATGTCTGTGAACACTCTTATTTGAAGTTGTCACAATCGATGTATATGCAGTGATAGTCTCACTTCCCAATTCCCAAGTGGGAAAATCAGCAGGGAATGTCTTATCAGCACAATGCACTCACCGCTCCCCCATCTGCTAAACAGTAGTCATCCAGAAATCCCGGAGTGCTCATGTAATATATGGATATTGATATAATTGCAATGTGCCGCTTGTACTGACCAAGAGGATAGTAGGACAGTGTGGAGTGAATACAATGTAATTCCTGTGCTGGCCAAGATAGTGAAAGCACAGCATGGTCTCCTTCCAGCAATGGCACATGTAACTCCACACTAGAGATGTAGGCTGACCTCCGTGTTTTGGTTTTGGATCTGGATCTCCCCTGGTTTTGGATCTGACTTCTGGCTTGGATTTTTTTCCTTGGTGTTTTGTTTTTAGGTTTTGGTTTTGGATCTGTATTTTTTCCAAAAAATTATATAAAAGCTAAAACCACATAATTTGGGCCTGTTTTTGTTCCTACAGTATTATTAACCTTAATAACAATAATTTTCAGGCATTTCTAGTCATCTTTAACCATCTCACAACTCACAATATTCATTTCACTATTTTTCACCAATATAGGCCAAAGGCTGCAGCGAGCTGGCTGGTTAAAGTAAGCAACAGAGCAGCGGCACAAACGCACGGCAGATTAAAAAAATATAGGACATCTATGAAACATTGCCACACAGCAGTGGCAGACAGGATGGCAGTTTAATAAACTATAATAATGTCAGTTGGAAATGCCCCAAATTGTGCAAAATGTAAAGGAAAGAGGTGTAAGATGGAATTGTCCCTCCCACCCACTCTTATGTGGGATATTAAAAAGGACATGCACAGTTTAACAAACCAAGCACTTTAGCCACTAGGACTGACACTTTCGTGGCTGAACTCCTTTGTGTGTTTGGGCCCCCACAAAACATTTTTGGGAAGGACTACCTTCAATTATTAAGGAGGAGGTTGATGATGAGAGTGTTGGTGGTGGAGATTGCATGTGCTGGTCCAAACTGCTGGTAGCTGATGCTGGACTGCTTGTTATTAATTTACAAATTATAATTTTGTTAAACAAATTGCATGCACTCACTGCAAATGACGTAACAGGAGGAGGCGCCTAAATGGTTAACGTCCCTTCCTCTGCTAACTTTGGCTTTACAAATGGAACAGATGCCTTCACAACTGTTGACAGAATTTACATTAAAATAATTCCACACCCAAGACGTTGCGTTTCTGGCTTTCTTTTTATCATTAGCAAGAACTGCTGCCACTGGTGGCTGATTTACGAAAACCACATCCTTATCATCAACATCCACATTAGCATCAGATAGGACAAAAAATTTCCCCCTCATCCACCTGTTGCACTTCCACCACACTATCATCCTCATTTTTTATTATTTCACCATCTAATACTAGCACAGCCATCATGGCGTCAGTGATCCGCTGTGAAACTGGGTGACAGCTTTTATACTTACTTCCTCTATCAAAGGACTGTTTAATAGTCAATTGTTTTTTTAAATTACTTCCGAGGATGAATGAGGATGTTGATGATGATGCAGGTGTTGGAGATTGAAGGCACTTGAATCCCACAGAGAGGGAGCAGGTAGGTGACACTGGACTTATTACGTTTTGAGTTTTGGAACTTGGCGACATACACTTTGATATATGATGAATGCGCTCCAAGTGACGTAACAAAGCGGAGGTTCCTAGGTGGTTTAGGTCCCTCCCTCTACTCACTCTTGCATGGCAACAGGCACATATGGCTTGACAATAGTTGTCCGGATCGGGATGGAAATAATTCCACATGTGAGAAGTAGATTTTTTTTGTCTTTTGTCCCAGCATGACAACAATGGGCTTTGGCTTTTTCAAACCATGGGCAACAGCTGTTGCCTTCCTTACACAAAGGACATCCTCATCACCAACATCTTCATCATCAACATTCTCATCATCCATAGCGCCTTCATCCACCAAAACATCCTCCTCCTTCATGTGCAATTCCACAGAAGCATCCTCATTGACTACATGTGTAAGATGTTGACTGCCCTTCCCCACATTTACAGAGGGCATACAAATGTTGGAACTTGGAGGATCCTCCAGTACACTAGTATTTAGGTCGGGCTCACACATGGCAACCACGGACACACTTGCACTCTCCTCAGGGATTTGTGATTTAGATTTCTCAGGGCACACAGTTGGTTTTTCTGGAGCTGTCTTAACAACATTTTTAATTGGACCACCACCACTACTACTACAAGCAGAAGGGCTATCAGAATCAGCAGTCTTCATAAAGAAAAGCCAAGGCCTTATCCTTTCCTTGCCACTTCATGTAGTGAATGGCATATTGCCATTTTTTTGTTATCTAAAGGCAAATATCCTTTCAATTTTTTTTCTTAACTTCAGTAAAACTTGCTTTACCATATCGATTGCGTGACTTAAGCCCTGGGGCATAGACCTTCATAGAGGACGAGGTAGTTGACGGCCTTGCACTGCTGACAGCAGCTACAACATGTGGTTCTTGGCCTTGCTCTCCTATCCTGTGACAGCCTTCCATATTTTCAGTAGTCTTGAAGCATTGTCACAATCACCAATAGTGTAGCCAAGGTGCGGTTACAAAATTCACACACGTACAGTCGTGCGCACACACAAAAATATTAGAAAAAATGACAAATTATGATTTTTATTTTTTGTCAGCTCCAGAAGAACTTGGCCCCAGAGCAACGATTGATCATGACTGGAGTCAGGCAGCACTAGGTTGCCACTTGCGTTGCTGGCTGGATCTTGTGCGGTACTGCGGTTAAGCCTAACACACACGTGCACACACACAGAAAAATATAAAAGACACTTTGATTTTTTTTGTTTTTAGTACGACTGGAGTTGGGCTGGATCTTGTGCGTTACTGCAGTTAAGCCTAACACGCACGCGCACACAGAAAAATATAAAAGACACTTCGATTGATTGATTTTGTTTGTTTGAAGCACGACTGGAGTTGGGCTGGATCTTGTGCGCTACTGCGGTTAAGCCTAACACGCACGCGCACACAGAAAAATATAAAATACACTTTTATTTTATTTTTTTGGAGTCAAGAACTTGGGCCCAGAGATGGACACATCACAAGCCCAGATGGATCAGCAGACAGCACAGTGACAGTGACAGCACCATGACCAGAGTCCAGAATGGATCAGCAGTCACCAGCCCAGGACACATCATACAGCCCAGATGGATCAGCAGACAGCACAGTGACAGTGACAGCACCATGACCAGAGTCCAGAATGGATCAGCAGTCACCAGCCCAGGACACATCATACAGCCCAGACGGATCAGCAGACAGCACAGTGACAGTGACAGCACTATGACCAGAGACTAGAATGGATCAGCAGTCACCAGCCCAGGACACAGCAGATAGCACCAGCACCTCTCTCAGCCTTACATTACCCATCCTCCCTGTTCAGTCTCCACAGCCGGAGTGAAATGGTGTCCATTGCGTGGTCCCTTATATACTACATTGATCATAGAGACGAAAGCTCGCGAACCGCGAGATTTCGTCTCTATTGTTTTGTCTCGATTTGAGAGATCCGAGTAAGGCGGGAACAACCGAGCCTGCTTGGGTCCAACTCGGTTATGCTAAATTCGGGTGGGTTCGGATCTCTGGAATCCAAACCCGCTCATCTCTACTCCACACTGTGCTACTATCCTCTTGGTCATGTGTTGATTGTACATTTATTAATACAGGAACTGCAGTTCTATTTTTATATGTATTTCACTATGATTAAATAACTGAATTTAACAGATTTCTGAATATTGAATTGTACTTTAGTGAACATTAGCGCAGACACACTGATATTTATTTCTGTTTCTTTTGAGAGTATTTGTGTCAGTTTCCTCTGTGTGTCAGCAGCTGTGGACTCACTTGCCATCCCTGATTGTATGAGCGCACCACTGTTTTGTCTTTTCTGATAAAATCATACTTACCTACTCTCCCTGAAGTTGTGGGAGGCTCCAGAACTTTCAGGGAACCCTCCCGCACCACTGGGGAATTATCCGGGTCTCCCACATCCCGCCCCCTTCCTAGTAAAGTGGGCAGGATGGTGAGATAATTGCCGGGAATCACTGCATATTTGGTAAGGGATGAAGAAGGGAGAAGTGAAAGAAGAAAGGGGATGGCGGGGTGATGGGCAGGGAAACAGGAAAAGTGATTTGTAAAGGGTACAGGGGGCACAGAGAAAAAATGGATGGTGGAGACACAGGGAAAATGTGGGTGCTGGTAGACACTGTTAGAAATAGGTGGGGGGACAGATATAACAGGAGTTATAGGAGCCATAGGCAAAGGAAGGAGGGAAGAAAAAGGCCAGACATACACATAGATGATACAGAGAAACACTGGGGTCTGGGAGGGCATGGACACATACACACAGGCGACTGGAAGGGGGGATGTCATCAGAGTCGGATTATGGGGCGGCACAAGGAGCAAGTAACCCAGAGCCCTCTTCTCACAAGGGGTCCCTGGACCCGTAGGAAACTTTCTGTTGGCCCCACAGTAACTCAGCTGCATTGCTGCCATTGTCAGGGCCGGCACTGCTGCTGTGTGCTGAGCTGCTGTACTCATCATGGGCTGCGATGAGGAAGCCTATACTCTCACCCCTCCAGACTAAGACTCCACCCCTTCACCTCCATGAAACTCCGCCCCCTTTCTCTCCTCAAGCCTATATCTGGACTTCTCCTTTCCTAGTCTCCACCCAGTCCTCTCCTCTCCCATCTGTGTCAGCCTCTGTCTCCCCTCCTCCAGAGCTCTGCAGTCTTCTGAGACCAGACGCTACTTCCCGATGAGGTAAGTATATATGGAGAGGTGCAGGGAGCATGTTAATGCAGTGTGGGGGTGGGTTGTTTTAATATTATCGGTGGGGGGCAATGTTAATGGGATGGGGGGGTTTATTATGGGAGGGATATTACTAATATCTAGGTGGTGGGGTGGGGTTGGGTTGTAGTAATACTGAGCCTGATTCAGAGGTGTATGGATCTGCAGTAGCAGCTGTGATAAAGTCGCAGTCACTACTGCGTCTTCATGCTAGTGCTGTGGTCGGTAGGCATCCTGTTGAGACACCCGCCAGCCAAGATGCAAATCAGTCAATTGGCTGCACCATCAGACATTAGAGCAACCCTATAGTGCCAGTGAAACTGTGATTTTTGACGCAGTCACTGACACCTACATGCCCATTGCCATAAAAGGTTCAAGCAGTTCCTTTATTCTCAGGCAGGTAAACAGCATCAGGTAAGCTTCAGAGGGCATATACTTCACAGCATAGCAGTTTACAGTTCACAAGCAAGTTGGTAACACATCCATATGACTTCCTATCGTAACCCCACGTCCCCCCAGCCTATCGTCCGGGCGACTGATTCACCATCAGAAGTCTTGTGGATTTGCACTGACACAACTTTAGACAGATAACAGGTGCTGCAAATTGGCCTTGCTTTGTGGATTACAACTGATCCCAGGAAAACCCAGGCTGGATCTCATCACCATTCTGTTTATTACTCCATCTCTGCACAATCCTGCTGCTCCACATTAACCTCATCTGAAAGTATTCTCTCCCTGTCACAATATATATACTTTACACACACACAACCATAAATTATCATACACAGCCTATGTTTTTTGTTAATTACATTGGCCCCACTTGACATGGTGCTAGGATTCACACCTTCACACCTTTACATCTGCAGATCTGGTGGCTCTGCCTAAAGGTGCCCATGATTTTTTGCACAATTTGGGCGATTTCAACGAATCATAACGACAAATCATGCAGTGTGTATGAACGATAATGATGTGCGTTCCCGCTGGTCATTTCCTCAGATCTTCCCTGCATGCAGGAAGATCTGGCAATCTCGTTAACGACCTTATATCTATATCAGATTGCACAGTGTGTATGCACAATACCGTTTGTCTGGGAGTGCCAGGGAGTTTAAGAAGAATCGTTGACAACATTGCATCATTTGCAGGCCGTCTAGTGTGTAGGGGCCATTAGAGGGGATCGGTGGATTGGAGCAGATGCACTCAGCGGCAAGTAGATAACATGCACCCACATGCACATATTACATTGTAAAAAAATACATGTTTTATTAATACACACATATATATATATATATATAGTGATATAATTAATCTGCCTACCTCCTTAATAGGGGCCTTCCCTGTCTGAAGTGCCCTGGGCCCACCATAGCCTTAATCCGGCCCTGGGGGTCGAAGAGAAATACACACTGGTGACTGGGGGGACATGGAGACATACAGTACACACTTGTGACTGAATGGGGAGGCATGCAGGACCAGATTAAGCCTTCGGGGGTCCTGGAGCACTAAAGACAGGGGGGCCATCCCCCTCTTGTCACCACCACTCCACTGGCTGTGCCAGCCGCATGCCTAATCCTCCCGGACCTCCATGAGGTAGAAGCAGCAGCTGCTTATGGATCCTAACTGCACTCTTGCTCTGGCAGCGCAGGGACTGCTGGTCTCCTGTCTTGCTGCTGCTGGCAAAGCATGGTGGAGACTAGCAGAATCACCCCAAACAGAAGCGCCAGAGCTCTGGCCGGGGAGGGCCTGAGGGTACTTACCCTCTATGCTCCCACCCCCTTAATCCGAGCTTGGAGACATACACACTAGTGACTGGATCGGGGGGGCATAGAGACATACACACTGGGGCCTGAAGGGGGACACAGACATACACACTGCTGGTCAGGGCCGGCTCCAGGGTTCAGAGCACCCTGTGCAGCGCGCGACCGAAAATGGGGGCATGGTCTAATTACCAAAGGTCACGCCTCCTACGTGACGTTATTTGGAGACGTGGAGATTTGGAGACGTGCCCTCACTAGCTGGGCTTCCCCCAGCCCTCTCCCGTCACAGAATGGATGCTGCACGCATGCCTGCAGCATCCATTGAGACTCCGGGGTCCGGCGTCGCCGCACAGCTGCAGCAGTGGGGGTCCCCAACCTCCTGATTTGACCACGCGCAGGCCACTTAGGCCTACGGGTTGAACAGCGGGACAGTACTGTCCCGCTGAAATTGGGATGTTGGGGAGGGATGCGCCCTCTATGGGTGGCGCCCCTGTTCGACCGCACTGATTGAACACCCCTAGAGCCGTCCCTGCTGCTGGTGAATGTGGGTAGGGGGATATGGAGACATACTGTACACACTGGTGACTGTAGGGGTATGGAAACATACACACTGGTGACTGGATGGGGGGCATGGAGGGTTACACACTGCCACACAGAGACATACATACTGCTGGTGAATGGGGGAGGGGGCCATGGAGACATAGACACTGGAGACTGGAGGTGCAGGGCCTGGGGGCATGGATAAATATACACTGGTGACTGGGGGAGACAGACAGTTAAAGGGAGCAGGGTGGGATAGAGGTGCTCAGAGAGTTACTGAGCACAGAGGGGAGAAGGAGCACAGGTTAGGTGGAATCAATCACACTTACTGGTCTAAAGACTGAAGACTGTGGCCAGCTGTGGGTCCAGAATGGAAAAGCCCCATCACTTGTTGCTGTGCTGCCCTCCTGGGGTTAAAGGTGAGGCCACAATGGATCACTGTGTCCGCTCTGCCCCCAATTCCGCGTCAGCACTGTTCAGCTCTGACCAAACCACATCCCTACCTGAAAACAGCTATGTCAGTCTGCTTCAGGGTGTGATTCTCCCCCACCCCTGCGACCTCCAACCTAGCAGTTGCACGTTGTTAATCCGGCCCTGTTGACAAGTGGCTCGGGAATGCCGTTCCTGATTACGTCATTTTTCAAAAGACGTTCTGGAGTGTTCCGCCCAAGAAATAAGGGCTATTTCAAGCACAGCCTGTAAAATGACAGTTATAAGCTGATTGGATGGTACATTATCTCTTTCCACTTTATCTCACTCCAAGGTTTGATACATCTCCCCCAATGTATTCAAACATTTAAGAACCAAAGTTAATAAGAACACCTTGGCATACACTAGTGTCGTGAAATAAACAATCATAAATAATACAATTTCAATCCAATCACGATGGTTTTTACTAACAGTCCATTTCAATGGATTTATTTAATCCACTGGGGTTCTTGGTACTTAGTATATTAATCCTATACATCTCCCTGATACATAGAATTCTTCTTCTATCCCCAACTCTCTGTGGGGCCTTTTTGTTTTATCATACGCAATGAGTGTTAAAACTCTGGCCCTCATTCAGAGCCGCTCGTTAACAGCAGTACGCTCGTTGCGTTCCGATGTTGACTAACCGCGCATGCGTCGGTGTAACACTGCGCATGTGCATACGGCAGATTGCGAGTTTTTTTGGACTCGTTCCTAAAATAGCGTACAGGAAGTGACATGTCAAATGTGATTGACAGAACAGGGCGTTTTAGGGTGTTGACGAGGGTGGAGATGGAAAAACGCAGGCGTGGCGAGGCGTTTTTGGGGCGTACATACATTAGCAGATGCGAGCGTAAAATGTGTACGGACCGACTCCTACGTCACTGGATGATCCTCTTTCCCTTCAAAATGCTCGCACAGCTTAGGGTCTGGATTACTCGACCACATTGGCGATGGCCTTCTCCTCCGTCCCGGGACTCCGCGATGTTGTTGCGATTAATCGCGGGAGGGCTGAAAAGCAATTAGTGTTGGATTGAGAACCGGCTTGGTATGTGTTTTGAAATCAGTGTTTTGGGATAGCACAAAACCGTACGCAGGTGGAACTTAGAGCTGCTAATGTCAGGATGACACAATCAATTTGCGTACATTTGTGGGGGTTTATTTTGCCCGCAATTTGGTGGTTAGGGCCTATTGTAACAATAATGTCATCATGTTTTCAGTTTCGCACCATTTTATTTGTGCCTCTTGAATTTGCCTAGTTATATGGATTTTTAAACGTTCCTTAAAGAGCCCTTTTTTTTTTTTTTTTTTTTTGGGTGAGTTTTTGCCTTTTGGCCCAGGATTAAATGTAACCCATTTGTACAATAATTTCACAATCCAATGTCATTTTTTATTTTCCAATTTATTGCTCAAACAAAAAAACAAAATTTAAAAATTTTGGGGACATCTTTTTTGGCCAAAGATATGTTCCAAAATCAAACAAATTGGCCCAACATAACTGTTGACATAAACATACAACAAAAAAATAAAAACATTTCACAAGAAAGGAGAGGGAACTTTTGACCAGAAAGGAATATGAGCCAAGCACAGAAGGATTGTGGGAAAAGTCACCATTGCTGTCACCGTTTTTTCACCCGTTTGGATGGGGGAGGGAGGGCGCCAGACCAGGTACGGGATGTCATCGGGCTGGCCTGTCCAGAGGCAGATGTTGTGGCCACTGGACTAGGCACAGGGCTAGGCACATTTGGAGGATTGGCTGATGTTGTGCCAGAGGTGGAGGATCCTGATGTTCCGGCAGGAAGGGAGGTCGGCTCCACCATGTGCTGGCGAACGAGCTGCTCCAGGGCATTGGCGATGCGGATGTTGGCCCTGGTATTTTCCACCAGGGCCTGACCAATGGTCACGTTGGCCGCAGCATTTTGCTCCAGGGCCTCAGCCACCCGTAGCAGACTGGCGTCCATCCTCTGCAGAATCTCCGTATGGGAATCCGATTTGAAATTGAGTTCTGTGAGGAGGGCCACTGCCTGCGAGGGGGATTGCCCTGGACTGGCTTCTGCAGGGTCCTCAGCCGGATGTAATGGTTCCTCCCCTGCAGAGCCAGCAGAAATTCTGCGTCCAAGGCTCCCCTCTGGAGCAGACTCATCCGCCTGTGTCTCTGTTAGGAAAAAAGAGAAAAGCCTCTCATTACAATCTATATATTGGCACAATAACATTTCAGAGTTGATGACATCCAAAGATTTACCTGGGACAACATGAGGAGCCGCAAAGTCTGGCATGTCCGTATCCATGTTGGACACGCCAAACACCTCCACAGGCTGCACACACCCCTGTGCCAGCTCTTCTAAATCCGTCAACTCCAATGAAACAGGGGTGGGACCCCCACCTGTCCCCCTTGCATGCCTAGCCCTGTCCGCGAGTTTTTGCTTTAGGCGATATTTGAAGTCGCCCCATCTGTGGGGAAAAATGGAAGCCATTATCCTTTGGTTTAAAATGGGGTTTGTTTTTAGGGGGGGCAAGGGTTTACTTACCGCAGTTTGACATCCCGGGCTAGACGGACATAATCACCCACCCTATTGACAGCAACGGCTACCTCTTCCCACATTCTCCACTTCTGGCTTAGACTCATATTCCTGTCTGCCTGTGGCAGGATGTCCACACACTTCTGGATCAAAACCTCCATCTCCTTTCTTGTGAAATGTGGCTGCCTTTTTTTTTTGGTCGCTTTGGCCGGAATACTGGGCCCAGCAGCCTCTTCCATGTCATCCTCCTCACCTATTTGTGTAAATTTTCAGAATTCACAAAATCACAACTTGCCTAATCTTATGTTTCAATTTAATCATTGATACAAAATGCATGAAAGACTTACCGCCTGACTCTTGGGCATTGTTTCCCTGGTCTGTCGCCATGTCTGAGGTCCAAACAAGAAATACACCAGAATTTTAATGTGTTTTCGTGACGTATTTATACATGCGTCCTTATTTTGCGGCCGCATCATTGATTGTGCGGCCCTATGATCCCTCCTTAATTTGTGCGGGAAACTAAACACTATTTATGGCTTGGTGTGTCTCAAGTCGAGGTGGCGTTTTTGGATTGTTGGAGGTTATCTTGGCTGGAGTTTATTGATTGCGTAGAAAGGAGTTGGCGGTTGGAGATTCGTTTGTTGGTTAGATTTGCGTTTTTATTTTCCGTTCTCTTTGTTGGTTTATATTTTTGGGACCTCGTTTCTTGATTTGGTAAGTTTTGTGAAGTCTAACTTTTGTTCAATTGTTGTTTCATTGTGTTTCTTATTTTTTGTAAATTTTGGATCCATAATTTCTTCTATTTTAGATTTTGATTATTTTCGAACCAAAAGACCTTTTGATTTTGACTCTTATATATTTGCTCTTGGTAAGTCCATTTTTTATCTTGTATTTGCAAACTAATTAGTGCATTTTTAGTAATTACTCTTGTGACTTGTATTAGCGAACAAATTAGCGCATTTTTAGTAGTTACTCTTGTGACTTGTATTAGCGAACAAATTAGCGCATTTTTAGTAGTTACTCTTGTGACTTGTATTAGCGACCAAATTAGCGCATTTTTAGTAGTTACTCTTGTGACTTGTATTAGCGAACAAATTAGCGCATTTTTAGTAGTTACTCTTGTGACTTGTATTAGCGAACAAATTAGCGCATTTTTAGTAGTTACTCTTGTGACTTGTATTAGCGAACAAATTAGCGCATTTTTAGTAGTTACTCTTGTGACTTGTATTAGCGAACAAATTAGCGCATTTTTAACTGCTTAATAATCATTCTAACTTTTCTGTGGTTTCTCTTTCGCTTTTTGTGCCAACATTTCGACCCATTTTGATGTACTGTGTGAAATGTCGTTTTGCTGTTTTGCAAAATGGGTGTTTTGCATATTTTAACTTTGGTCTAGCACAAAATTTATAAACAAAAATGCACAGAGTGAAATGTGTCAAATAATTTGGGTGTTTATTTTCAGTTTGGACGTATCATGACAATACCCCGGCATGTAAGCAGCAATGGATGATATCATCAAGCTAAGTTGTTTTAATATAGTTTTGGGGTGGTTCAAAAGCCTTACTTTGAAATCTTTGAATTTCAGGTTGATCTGGGGCGGATTGTTCTGGCCATGCTCCCGGAAGCCGACCAACCTCAATCTCGTCCCAGGCGTAGGCATCGTAGGCATGCAAGGCCCCAGATATTTAGAACATGTGTCACCCTTTTTGGAATGCCCGATGATGAGGTTTTAAGACGCTACCCTCTACCTCACAAAATCATCATAGACACTCTCTCATTAATAGAAAGTGATCTTGAGCGGCAAATTGACAGTCCAACAGCAATACCACCACTTACGCAATTTATGGCGGTGTTACATTTCTGTGCCTCAGGATCGTTTCAAACAACGGTGGGAATAGTGGCGGGCATCTCCCAATCCTCCTTTTCCAGGATCCTGAGGGCAGTGATGGAGGCACTTTTCAAGCACCTCCATCATTTTATTCAAATGCCTTTGGATATGGGTGCCCTTAGTGTGGCCAAGGCCAATTTTTACCAAATAGCTGCCTTCCCACACATCATAGGGGTTGTGGATGGTACTCACATACCACTTCAGCCTCCAGCACGGCTGGAGGCAATATTTAGAAACAGGAAACACTATCACTCCCTGAATGTAATGGTGGTATGTGATGCCTCCCTCCAGATCCTGTCCCTGAATGCTAAATTACCCGGAAGTGCACATGACTCCTTCGTCATCCGGCAATCAGGGATATGGCACAAATTAACCAACCTACAAGCTGGTGATGCGTGGCTTCTGGGTAAGTGGAGACCTTTAGTACATAACAATGTTAAGCTTGATACACAGTGTTCCTGATGTTGTCTATTCTTTTCCATAGGAGACAGTGGATATCCTTGCATGTCCTGGCTGCTCACTCCTTATTTGGCTCCCACACCAGGCCCACAAAGTGAGTATAATTCCGCACTTACAGCCACCAGGCAAGTGGTGGAGCGCTGTATCGGCCTTTTAAAAGGCCGATTCCGATGCCTCCACCGCTCTGGTGGCGAGCTCATGTATTTGCCGGATATGGTGTCGAAAATTGTGGTCCTGTGTGGGATATTTCACAACATCGCCATAAGGAGTGGTGTCCCAATGCAGCCAGAGGATGCCTTACCTGAGGATGGCCCCCCCGAGGTTGGTCGGAGGTCAGTATGTGGGGGGCCATACGCGATGATGTGGTGGCCAGATTTTTTAGGTAAGTTTTAACAAAACAACAGTGTTTATACCTAATGTGTTTGTGTTTGTTTGCGAACATCTAATTTTGTTTTCTTTTTTTCACCATCTTCTGTTTGTTCACATAATCTTTGGCACTACAACGCTCACTACTTCATGCTACCCTTACCAAACCTGGATCTGGTCATTTTGGGAATATATTCTGGAACCCATATCGCAACGCCATGTTTGTGGAATCATGTTGGCATGGTCCTTCGTCAACCAGTTCTTGATTTGTTTATTTTTGTTGTTTTTTTATTGGTATGTGTTGTATTTGAGATTATCACTGTGTGTTTTTTTTGTGAGTGACCACTTTGATTTCTCAGTTATGTTGTGAATAAATGTTTGGAGAGTTAAATGTTCGTCCTTTTTTTGGACGTTACCAGCAAGTGTAACCAGGTTAACACACCTTACATTTGACTAAGGGGTAATCCAGTACTGACGCCAGTTGAGCAAAAATGAAACATGTTTTCAGGTTCCCAACCCACACCAAAAGGAAGCCTGTCCAATCATTTGGCTTTGTAAGATTCGCCTAAGCAGCTTGCACACCAACTAGGAACCTGTAAAATGTTGAAATATCTAATTGACACTACACACAAAAAGGGAAATGACATTGTTACTGTTATGTGTTTCTTGAGGGTGTTTTACATACAAATACAAAACACAATCTAACTTTAAAAAAATGGAAATCCTTGCAGGAACAGTCTACTTATGTCAGGGTAAACTATCTTTGGGTTTGAAAAAACGAATGAGGCAGAACGTATATTAGAAATAAACAATTTATTTAGAAAACGAAAAAAAAAAAAAAAAACTACTGCCGAAGGATTCCAGACAGCCGGTCAAGGGCCACAAGCACCCCAATTAGATGTTGGCGCATGTGTGCCACACATTCTTCGACCTCTTGCCGACGCCTCTGTTCCTCTGTGGGTGAGAAAAGTGTGTGGATTAATAAAACAATAGGGAATCCACATTAAAAAAACAAAAACACAACCAAATCACTCCTAAACCAAAAAAAAAAAAAAAAAAAGGGGTGCAGATATGAGGAGAATGAATAAATAGGACAGACATGAAAACATGCACACGCAGATATGAGGAGAATGAATAAATAGGACAGACATGAAAACATGCACACGCAGTTTGCCCCACAAAGACAAACATGAAAACCACAATACATAACACTTACTTTCCTCTATCTGCATGCGAAAGCATGCCAGCAAGCGGGGCGTTCGCCGTTGCAGGTCAGACCACCTGCGCTCCAGCTGGCCGATGTTGCGGCGTGAGCCGAAGGAGCGCAGGCGGGCCCGTGCCTCCGCATACGCGGAACGCTTCTGCCGGTTGGTGATGGGTGGAGGCTGGCTGGTGATACGCCGATCCATCACCTCCGTTAGCACCAGCAGCTCGCGCCTGGTGAATGCGGAGGCTCTCATGATGGCAATGGTGTTTTTCAAAAAAATCATTTTTGATAAAGTGTGCAAAAAATTTCTGATTGGCTAATGTATTTTGGAAAATAACAGGAGCAATTTTATTGGTTAGTGTATGAGTCATGTGTTCGACAGGGCCAGAAATCTCTGGAGAGTTATGATAGGCTTGATGCAGTGACATGCGTAAGCAAATTTAAATAAAGAAATGAACCCCGTGAAATATGCGGGGATACACAGCAATAGTACAATTGTTTAATTGTGGCTAACATGTTTTTTGAGCAATAAAAGCGAATGTTTAAGCCGTACGTATTCTGCGGGTAAACACAAACACGGACAAGAGTAAAGTTTCTTGCATTGTGTTGAAAAAAAACAAACAATTAAGCTAATTGATACATTGATTGGCATGATACGATTGATGGAGGTAGGCAGAATAAAGGAGCAGGTAATCGACATCTGACAAGGCCACTTCCGGTTTATACTTGTGCGTGCGTTCCCTTCAAGCCATTTCGGGGATGTACGCTCGCTATTTTGCACGCTCGTTAGTTAGAGGAGGGGTCGTCTGAGTTTGGGGAGGATTTTTAGATGCGAACGAAAATACGAGCGAGCCATTGAATTTAAATATTTTTGTATGTACGCCTAACGTACGTGCGCCCGCTTGCGAGTGGGTCTGAATGAGGGCCTCTGTGCGTATGATAAATGGTGCTTAAGCCAATCAGCTCCCAACTGTCATTTTTCAAACAGATGACAGGAGCTTTTAAAACTTGTTGCGTATTATAAAACTAGTTGATAAATGAGCCCTGTAGTCAGTTTTCTATGTCCCAGAACTACAATTTCCAAATCTTCTAAATTTCAATTGTGATATCATTCAAAAAGTTTAGGCCCATTATGGTTTTTATTCCAAATATTCTTCCTGCGCTCCATAACGTTAGTTTTTAACTCTCTGAATGTACAATCTACATACTGATAAGCACATCTACAGTTATGGACGTAAATGTGCGGCTGCGTCCGACAGAGAATCAGGCCCATTGTGAGATATTCACTGTGAGGCATCTATATATGATACACAAAGATGTGTTTCCAGTCCTCCGGCAGTCTTGTACATTTTGTCAGTTAGAAGGTATGTTAATTTGGCTGGTCTTTTGCATGAAGTAACCCATCCGTCCAGCTTTAGCATGATTATAATAAGGAAGTATTTGCATCATTGTTGTTGAAATATTTTGATGATTGATAACGTAAGACTTGAAGGGCAGCTATAAAATGGTTCTAAAAAGTTAAACACAGCAGTGTCACTGGAGATAATATACAGCTGCCATATTAACTGGTCTGCGGTCATGGGCAGTCAACTCACTGACCGAAATTCCTTTTTCAATTTCAACATTCTGTTTATGGCTAATATTACCCTACATAAACAACTAAAATAGTAAAACATTAATGGTAGTGTATTTATTATATATTTTTATATTCTGGCAGCTTGTTTAATTTCATACAGGTGGTGTTTTTCCCACAATAGAGTACAGCTCCTTTTATAGGATCTTGGAGCAGACTGTACTGCATTAGCCATGCTGAACTCTCTTTGTGTTTGTAACACATTACCCTTAGAAACGAACGGGGCAGGGAAAACTGTGCGGGTTGCCGTAGGAAGGGCCCTGACTGTTTCATTTGTACTGATGGTCTGATTCACACCCGCTCGCGAGCGCTTAGTGCTCGCAAGCTGGTCGATGGCCAGGCAGTGCACGCGCGTGGCATGCACACAGCGCGTGCGCGAGCCCCGGAGCGAGCGAGAAGTCACTTGCTCCGACGCTCGCATCCAAAAGGGGCGGCTGTCGATGTTGATCGACAGCTCGCCCCATTTGGTAGGCGGGTCCGGGGGGGGTGGCTGGCCAAATGGAGGCGTTCCCGAAGGAACACCTGCCGTTTAGGGGTGGCCCCACTGACATCACGAGTGATGTCAGTGGTGAACTTCCGGCTCACTGGGCCTTGCGGCAGATGAGACCCTACCAGAAGGGTCTCGTTGCAAGCCCGATGGTCGCGACCATCACCTGGCCGCTCGCAAAAGCTGTGGGTGGTCACCCACAGCTTAGCGAGCGGCCAGGAGACTGGACCCATAAAAAAAACTAAAAATGCATAAATATGCTATTCCACCCATAGGCCTGCAGAAGCTTTAGGGCCAGCGTTCTTGAAAAGTTGGGATGTGTTGGCCTTGTTTTTAAGGCATACCGAGGCCAGTGGCTGCGTCTTAGGATGCAGCTTCACTGGTCCCAGCAGAGTGAAAACATTTGTCATCCTGCGTAACCTGAGGGTTACTCAGGAGGTTGATGTTTTCACAGATGATCCAGTGCTGCATTCGCGGATGCAGCAGCAAATCACAGAAGTTTTCAGAAGATATTTATTTATATAAGACGGCTCCTGCCAGGGGAGTAACTAGGTATTTGAAGGCTCCATAGGAAAAGTTTGCAAGGGCCCCTATGTACCACCGGGATTGGTATGAAATACAGTCGGGATCCTGACGGTCAGAATCTCAACGCCCGGATTCCAACATGGTTAACATACCGACACTTGTTAGTTGGTATGCTAACCCTCCCCCTCTCCCTACCCTAACCCTAACCCAGGGCCGGTGCTACCATTAGGCAGCCGCGTAAGGGTGCTGGCCACTGGAGAGCGCAAGCTAATAGATTGTTGTATATAATGAATTTGTGGCACAGCTGTGTGGCATAGTATGAATTTGCGGCAGTGTTATGAGGTACATTATGATTTTGGCTCTCTGCTTTGTGGCATATTCTATATAGTATATTATAAATTTGGGACACTGATGCGTGGCAGATTATGAATTTAGGGAGCAGGGGTGGTTCGCATGACCGCCGGGATGCTGAATGCATCCTGTACCACCCAATGGTCAAAAATTAATGTAACACATGTAACTTTTTCAAGAAAAATGAGCCCCCCTCTGCTCTGGGCCCCATAGCAGCTGCACCTATTGCACCTATGGTAGTTACGCCCATGGCTCCTGCAGCATTAGCATATTCACTATTTACCCAAAGCAACCAATCAGCTTATAACTGACACAGTTTTTTAATTGACAGTTATGGAGCATACACATGGTCAGATCTGTCAGATCAACGATTTGAACAATTTTTGACTACATTAAAATGAATGGAATCGTCCAAGTCTGACTGCAAACACATCAGATGTCAGATATCGTTATCTAACCATCGGGAACGCGCATCGTTCAAATCGTTCATCTGATAGATCTGACAGATATGTCAGATATGTCAGATTTTCCTTCAGATATGCACGATTGAACGATTTTTTAAATCGTTATCGTTCAGATCTGAAGAAAAATCTGACCGTGTGTATGCTCCATTAGAAACTGATAGACAATTTTGAGCAACTTCTCCACTGTATCACTTTCCAAGGCTTGATACATCTCTCCCTAGGTCTGGTCATATCTGGAACATACGTCTGACTGTGGCAGCTTCCACACCCCAGGATCCTGTGAATCTCCTCTCTTTCTACACTCAGATTTCCTGTGTCCTCTCTACATTTGGGGTCTTTTTATTTACTTCCCCAAGTCTATTCATTCCAATGGGTTCTTCATACAAAACCTGCTTTCCTGCCTCCTTCCCCAGAAGCTGAACCCATTGGTAAGGTAACTGTGACTTTTTCTACTGTGCAGGGACCAACTTTACAGAGTTCTGCTATGGTGCCACGACCTTTACATTAGCCCCACTGCCCGGCGCAGTTCATGACAGTAGGGCTTACGTTTTTGCTCACTGGAGTACACATAAAATTAGCTTATTTGGGACTGATGCAAAGTGGCATGCAAGTCTGCTGTATTTGCATTTTCACTATGTGCTCGGGACTAAATTCACATGGGATGCGGCCAAAATCCCGACTGTGGGGATTCCGGCAGTCCCGGTGCTGGCATCCCGATCGTCAGAATCCCGAAGGTAAGTAGTAGGGTTAGGGGGAGGGTTAGGGACATTGTTAGGCACTAAGGGGGAAGTTTTAGGTTTAGGAACTGGAAGGGAGGGTTAGGTTTAGGGGTTAGGTTAGGTATACGTGGCTGGTGGTATAGTCATTCTAACTTGGTGGGGATGCCGGCGTTGGGATTCTGACCCCTGGGATCCCGAGCGCTGACATCCCGTACCCAACCCATTCAGATATTTGCCCGTATGTCAAGGTGTATACAATTATGCGACCTCACCACCCCCATTATCAGCGTGCACTTGGACCAACCCTATACCTTATACAAGAGATTCATCTGAAATTACATACGCAAAACACATATTCATTCAGCTCAGCTTACGTATGAGCGCCCATTACCAGCCCGCTAAGCTCATTCAACCTAAGCACAGATGTGACTGAGTTGCGTATGAATCGCTCATAGTTGCATATACTCTGTAGGATATGCGCCAGACAGACATCAGATACATTTACACCCAACCAGGTCATAAGCACGAGAACGGTTCTTTAACATTTATTTTGATAGCTAAACAATTTTGGCTATTAGTGTAATTTAAGTGAAAAAAACATCCCCATAATAAAACAGCCATAATCTCTCTTCTCATGTTTGAAAGTGAAAAAAATATTCTAGCTATAATACGCAATCATAATCATGTAATATATGCACTAGCAAATCAGAGGTGATTCCACAAACAGCCAGTCAGTAGCTGCTACCGTAGATAGTGTATATCTTATCATCAGTGTGCATTTGCACCACCTCTGTGGTTATTAATAGGTGAATCTGTTTCCTTGTGGGTCTGCCTATGTCGCAGTTACGTAGACACTTTGCCCACCCCTTTCCTTCCCCATCCAGCTTCTCCAGTCTCTCTATACAGACATAGAGTTTAAGGTATTAAATTAATGCGCAATAAAGGGGTGTTACTCGTAGTGGATGTGCAGCTCGTACTGAGAGGTTGACCGCCTCTCTATAGATAATCAAGAAACAATAGGGATACTGTGCTCAACCCTTACAAGGCTAATGTATGTTTATATTGTTTGTTTAAATGAAATGTTGATGAAGAAGTGGAAGAAGCCCCACATACATGAATATATAATCAATTTTACTATAGAATAGGTATAAGCAATAAATGAAAATGTACACAACAAATAAAAACAATACAATATGATAGATGCAGCCAATAGATGCAGTGAATAAATGGAGCTTATAACTTTAAATGTATATAGGTCTGTGAAACGTATCCGTTTTCACTGATAATTCTGTGGGTTAGCAGTACATCACATTTGGTTTAAGTTGGAGTGAGTAACTATGTTCAAGTCGATGTGAATGGGAGGGTGTGGGTGAGTAGCGGCGTCCCGTTACTCGCCCTGGTTATCCTGTCCGTTAGTGCTAGCAAGGGCATGCCTCTTTACCTGGAGTGTCTTCAGGGCAGGAGTGGAGGGGTGTCAGGGCAGGGGTTCCTGGCAGGGGTGAATCAGTTGGTGGCTCTGGATAGTGCAGCGATTTGTGTTCACACTGCCCTAGACCCGGTCACACAGCGATCTCCCTTTGCCTGGGGAGGGGATGCTGCCGGTTTTGATCTTCCGATCTCTGCCGGACACCCCCTCCAAAGAGGAACTCACCTGCTGCGTTGCCTGTTGTTCCATCTTCAGCCCTCTATGGATGTCAGCCTTGCTTGGTGTGCTTGTCGGCATCTCCGTCTCCTTGTTACTTCCGGGTCACGTGACCGCTAGTGGCACCGGACCGACCTCTTTGGAGGGGATGTCCGGCAGAGATCGGAAGATCAAAACCGATGTGTGATTGGAGCGTGAGAAATGATCGCACTATTAAAGGGCTACTGGGTCCTTGCCCATTTTGACCAGCTTGTTTCCACTGCTTGCCTACACAGTTTCCAACATTGCATAATTTTCCCTGAAAACGTTTATTCCACTCTAGTGTATTCACTGTATGTGTTTTTTGCTAAATGAGTGTTCTATTAAATTAATCTAAGTATATATTTGGGTCATTTTAAGCCACTTTTAAAAAACCTTCAAACTACAGCTCTAACACCCTACATTCTTAAATACACCTATCCTATATACTTGTCCCACATCAATTAACCCATTTTCCTGCACTTTTTCACCCCATAAATGACATGTAATTATTGGTCAAATAAAGCTAATTAAGAAAATATATTGCCTAATTAGTCATTAAATAGGATGTCCCAGTGGTTCTGCACAGAGGGGTAAATTTACTAAGATTTGAGTTTGGTCGAGATTGCAATCTCAGGTGAGTTTAGGCATTTTTTTCAACTCGCAAATTTACTAAAGACAAACTCGGGTGAGATTTCTCTCTTTTCACTGAAAAACTCGGGTGAGATTGCAAACTCAAATAAACTCACCATCGGCCAAACTCATAAGTACTTTTCATGAAAAAGATACAATTCGGGAATTTACTAATAAACGAGATGACAATCTTGGATGTAATTGTAGTGAAGTTTCAAATAGACCACCTCCTGATCTCCTGAGTTTGGCAGAAACAAACACAGATCAGTGTGATTTGTGTATGTTTCTTCATGGAAACACTATCTAAAGGGTTAATATTATAAAAAAGCATAACCACCCTCGGGCTGCTCAGTCAGTCCTGGTTCCTAAAAATACGGTGAAAAAAATTAGTAGAGTTACCCTGTATTTTAGGAACCAACACTGGGCTGCTGAGTCTGTCCTGGTTTAAAAATAGGGGGGAATAAATTACATAGGTATCCCCCTATATTTAAAACCAGCACCGGATTCAAATCCGGCTGGGGTGTAATGCCACAGCCAGGGGTCCCTATCACCGGGTCACCCCAGCCAAAGCATTATCACGCCAAGCCGGTCAGCCTAAGCCGGGGATCTCAGGGTAGGTGAGGACCCAACCAATAAATGGGTCCCACCTCTCTCGAGTTCCCCAGGCTTACTCTGAAGCCCGGGACTCTTACCCGCACCTCTGGAGCGTTGGGTACGGGGGTAATAGTAGTGTAAAAAATTAGAAACTATTGTTTTTTACAGTGGAACTACAGGTGCCAGCATGCCTGCCCTTTGGCACTTGAGTAACTACAAGTGCCAGCAGGCAGCCGGCACCTGTACTCCCACTGCAAAAAAATAGGTTAAAAACCACAACACACACACACTGTAGAAAGTATAACTTTATTACATACACCTACCACTCTCACACATACTTACCTGCTGCCAGATGATTTGTCCCCTTCTCCAGTAGAATTCCAATGAGAATACCTGTGAACAAAGAACCTATACTCACCTCCGCTGGTCTCCGTAGCATCCCCGGTAAATCCCAACCACAGCAGACTGTAACCTCCTATGTGTTGTCACATAGACAGCTACATGGCTTCTGAACGGAGTGGGACACCCAACGTGTAAAATGTCCACTAATTGTAGAGCAACCACTGATTGGCTGGTGGGTCCGGCATCTGACAGTCGTTCACATACATATCACTGGTACACACTGGCCAACGGGCACCAGATTTATTGGCCAATCAATTGATCGGCCAATATATCTGTCAGTGTGTACCCAGCTTTAGTGAAGCTGGGTATATCTTATCTACTATAAGCAATTTGCGACGTCGGATTCTCCTGAGAGTTTGTTTCTATATAAGGTGATGCGACCGGGCCTCGGCTCCATTTCACTGTTCACTCGCACGCTGCGCACTGCTCTACAATGTCTCTCTGCATATGTTAAAGTGGCTGTGTCCAGAATGGCTGTGCTGGTAAAGTGACTGTAGGGGGCACACTGCACGCTGTTGTATGCTGCGCTACTCTACTGATTAAAGTGGCTGTAGCCTCTGTCCAGACTCCAGACTCACCAATGGCTGTGCTGTTAAGTGACTGAGTATAGGGGGGCACACTGCATGGCACGCTGATGTATGCTGCACTATACTCTGCTGATTAAAATGGTTGTGTCCAGACTCACAAGTGGCTGTGTGTACTAGGCATGCTGATGTATGCTGCGCTGTACTCATGCACATCTGCTCCAGTGTAAAAAAAAAGGTAAAATAATATTTTTTTTAAAAAAGTATTAAAAAAAAGTACAAAAAAACAGTTTTTTGTGCTGTATACAACTGTGTATACTGTATACAAGCACTGTGACTCCTTGGGCCTTAGGGCCTGATTCAGATCTGCTCGCTAGGCTGCGTTTGCATGTAGCTGCCGATGTTTCACAATGTGTGCATGGGTTGCATCGCAGTGTGCATGCGCAAACTAGTCCATGCGATCAGGAAGCGTTCGCTCTCTGAGCATAGCCAGCTCGCTGGAATGAGTAACAGCACAAGCCATTTATGGGAGGTGACAAGGGATGGTCATTAAAAATGGAGGTGTGGTGGTGCGAATGCAGTTGTGTCTGAGCATCTTAACGCCGTTTCAGAGACGTGCATAATTAAGACGCAGCGCCATAGTACGTGTCACTCAGTTGTTTTACACACTGAAGCACTCGCAGTGCTTGCGGTAGGGTATGGTCAACCACAAGTGCTGCGTATACTGTATACAACCATTGTGACTCCTTGGGCCATAGCTCTCTGTGTATACAAGCACTGTGACTCCTTGGGCTGTAACCCTCTGTGTATACAAGCAGGTTAAAGTGGCTGTACCCCTCTGTGTATACAAGCACTGTGACTCCTTGGGCTGTACCCCTCTGTGTATCCAAGCAGGTTAAAGTGGCTGTACCCCTCTGTGTATGCAAGCACTGTGACTCCTTGATCATTGCCCTCTGTGTATACAAGCACCGTGACTCCTTGGGCTGTAGCCCTCTGTGTATACAAGCACTGTAACTGCTTGGGCCGTAGCCCTCTGTTTATATAAGCACTGTGACTCCTTGGGCCATAGCCCTCTGTTTATACAAGCACTGTGACTCCTTGGGCCATAGTTCTGTGTGTATACAAGCACCGTTACTCCTTGGGCTGTAGCCCTCTGTGTATACAAGCACTGTGACTCCTTGGGCTGTAGCCCTCTGTTTATACAAGCACTGTGACTCCTTGGGCCATAGCTCTCTGTGTATACAAGCACTGTGACTCCTTGGGCTGTACCCCTCTGTGTATACAAGTACTGTGACTCTGCTGGCTGTTCCCCACTGGATGGGTGGAAGGGTCCAAGGAACAATTCTATCTTGCACTACCTTTCATTTCTGCCACTGCTATGTGGCAATGTTTCATAGATGTGCTTTAAACTGCGGTGTCTGCGCTGCTGCTCTGTCACTTAGTAACCAGCCAGCTCACTGCAGCCTTTGGCCAATAATGGTGAAAACAATACGTTAACAGTAAATGACTGGAAATTAATGTTATTGAGGTTAATAATACTCTAGGAACAAAAAAACAGCCCAAATTATGTGATTTTAACTTTTTTTTATACATTTTTGTAAAAAATCCAAAACCAGTCACGGCGGTTTGGCAAATCCAAATCCAAAGCCGGACAACGAATCAGAGCAAAATCCAAATCCAGCATACATCTCTAACTGTAACTTCAATGTGAGCATTCCAACTATCCCTGCAATCCAGCAATGTTTTATGGCATTAGTATCTGTGTAGATTAATTATTCTGGTCATTATTGCGGAATTCTCAGTAAATATTCGTTTTAATGAACTGTGAGTAAACAAATGAAACAAATGAAATCATATTGAGGTATTGGGAACAATTATTTGTAGTGAATGGATGAAGAGAGAAGATGATGCGGAAAGGAGACTATGGAAGCAAAAGCATCACAATTGCTAACGTTAAGGAGATCACTTTATATGTTAATTCAGCACCTACAATACGGGAATGAATATATCCATATTTTATCTGTAAGGTGCCCTGCTTTTAAGAGAGGAGGTAATACAAAGTGGCACTGGTAATAATAAAGCAACGTCACTTGGAAGAAAAAGTGAGAGCTCACTCCTCCAGTTGTGCACAAACAACTGAGCAGACACATATATTAAGTAATATCACATTTTGCCTTTTAAATGTTCCACTTCTTTTTGTTCCACAGCTCTGCCATTACCACCACCAGCAGTAAACACATATTACCGTATTTGGCACTCTGAATTACATGATGCCATGAAAAAGACTGCAATTATCAGTCTGCACATACAAGCAGCCCCTCCACTGGGAGCCTCAAGTAAAAGCTTCTTGTCTATCACTAAACATAAAAACATTAATCTACAGAAACTACAGCTAAGTTATCATCAGCTTTCTCTGAAATATGATCCCCCATCATATGTGTAATATTCATACAAACACTGTTGTCTGCATTGAATTTGAAGATAATTGCTAGAATTAAACTTAAGCCAAGTAAGGACATCTTTCCAGGCTACTCAGCCAGTTTCAGATGTGACTGATACACTGGCATATGAAGTTGTTGCCCAAAGTAAGCTTGAAATCATGGGCACAACAATGTTTTTAGGTTGGTGTGGCCAAGATATAATTTCATTTTGGAGCACCTAAATTGCTGAATGTTGCCACCTCAGGGGCAGCTGGAGCAACCCACAACACCACCTACCTGATGACAGAGATCAGTATGCCTGAGGGGGTCTTTGTTTTTGCTGATTTGGCCTCTGTATACGGACATCACTGCCCTCTCCCTGCTTCCTCACTTATAGACACAACACGGTATACAATCGGGAAACCGGCTGCCTTAATACCAACAGCCGGCTTCCCGACTGTCATATCCCGGCGAGGGTGAAATGCCGGGCGTCTATATCTAGACGCCTGTCATTTCCCCGACGCCGGGAGACAGGCGCCCGGCATCCCGATCGAAGGAATGCCGGGCGCGGCGAGCGGACAGCCACGGGGGGGAGGGTTAGGTTTAGGGCACCCGGGGGGTACTTAGAGTTAGGCACCCCCCCGGGAGGGTTAGGGTTAAGCTAGGGGGAGGGAGGGTTAGGGTTTGGCACCCTTGGGGGGGACTTAGGGTTAGGCACCCCCCGGGGGACTTAGGTTTAGGCAGCGGGGAAGAGGGGGGTTAGGGTTAGGCACTTAGAGGAGGATTAGGGTTAGGCACTTGGGGGGGAGGTTAGGGTTAGGCACCCCTAAGGAGGGTTAGGGGGTTAGGTTAGGTTAGGTTATACTTACCTTAGCGACGATCGGGATTTCCAGCGCTGTCGGGCTTCCGCTGCCAGGCTCTGCTGATCTGTCGGGCTGTCGCTGCCAGGAACTCTGCTTTTGTCGACCAGGCACTGCCGGGAATCAAACCGATTCCCACAACACTACCACATAGCTCCATCAACACAAGCAGCCAAAAGACGGTTACCTGCATGCTGCTGGGAGTTGTAGTTCAGCGTAGGTTTAGGAGCTTATCGCTACAGTGCCAGAACTAGTTTGTCTGAAAACAAAAATTTTTTTTAAATTCTGTTTTTAATTTATTGCATGTAAATGTTCTATCATTGTAAAATTATAATGAATAAATACACACACAAATATTGCTGGCATGCAGTATATAGATGGCATGTGGATTTTGCTTTCTGGAAACTTCACAAATTGGTCACCCCTGATCAAAGCCGGATTTACACTTCATGGAGCCCTAATCAAGTTACCCCACCCACCCGTCTCTACAAGAAAAAATAAATAAATAAAAATTTTACATAACTGAAAATATTCTGCAAGGAATAATGCATTTTTTAAATTATTTGAATCTGCTGAAAGAGCAGATATTGCGGTGATAATACTGCCATAATACTTGCGCTGTTAATAAGGTGAAGCTGTACTGGTGAAAACTAATAATTTAAAACAGAAGACTGTACTTACCTGCCATCCTCAGTTCTCCATGCCACTTCTGATTGCAGACCAGCAGGACTCCATGGCCTTCAGTAGAAAAGGAGGCAGAAGGTAACTGCTGGTGGGGGGATATATGGAGACACACACACTGCTGGTGAGGGGAGAGGGCATGGAGACACACTGCTGGTGGGGGAGAGGGGGACATGAGACATACACATAATGCTGAGTAAGAGGGAGGAGTACATGGAGACATACACACAGGAAAAGAGAGCAGGGCAGGGGCAGAGGTGCTGAAACAGAAAAGACAGAGAGCAGAAGGAGCACAGCACAGTGAAATCACACTTATTTTAGAGTGGCCAGTTGTGGGTCTTCAATGGAGGGGCCCTGCCATATTCTGCTGTCTATCCGTGCTGGGGGCAGGGCTAAAGGTGCCTGCCCCCAACTCTCCAACAGCGCTGGTGGCTCTGCCCACACCACGCTGCCTGTCTGAAGGCAGCAATGTCAGCTTGCTTCAGGGGGTGATTCCATCCCACCCCACGTACCCACCCACCCAGATGCTGTACGGCAGCCTGCAGGTGAGCGGAAATGACAATTGTTAATTTTTTTAAAATATATATGATTTTTTTACATATTTTACTGGCAGGGAGTGGTGGGCCCCCTAGTTCAGCACTGTCAGCTCCTTTTCTATGACAGGAGAATGTCACACTGCAGTACCCAGCTCCTGTCACTGCAGAGGAGTCAGCATTTTGGTGTCACCCTCTTCGACACCAAGCAGCAGGATGCCCCTAAGGCATTCATGAAGCTATAAAGGTATTTGTCTAGAATGCCTTTGCCTAGGGCTGGTTCTGCATGCCAAGGAGGGATGCATTCTTTCCCCTCCACATCTAGCCTGAACCTCTGCTGGGCCCCTTGTATGTAATGTATGTGATCCCTGAACAAATTACATGCACAAAGGCCTGAAAGTGTCACTGGAGAACCCTAAACCTTGTCTTTCAGTTGAGGAAATATGTGGACATCCATTTAAAAACTTTTTTAACTATATTTTAATTATAAAAAATAAGCACCCTCTGAGGGCATGTCTAGCAGATCTGTCATGATCCGGTGCAAGTGTTCCTCTGTGGAGGATGATGAGCCAGTGACTAAGGACGTGACTGAACTAGGTCTCCTAGTTGCGCCGAACCCAAGTTTGGCTAGACCTGCCCAGAGGCGCGGAGTCTAACTCACTTGGTGGTATTCTCCAGTGACCCCTCCAATTGGGATTTGGTTTTCGCCACACCAAGTGAGCAGGTCACGGCCCTCTGGTCAGGTACCTGGGAATGGCAGAAGACCGGAACTATATTTAATGACGTAGAGATCCTAATCACAGACTTGCATGGGAATACTGAAAAATGTACTGAAGATCGCTGAGAAATCCAGGAGCTGATTGCACAGACTAACACAGAGTAGAGTGGACATAGGCATATACTAGGAATGCTAGAAATGCAGGTGCTGAATTGCACAGACAAGACATAGAGCAGAGTGGACACAAGCATATACTGGGAATGCTAAGGGGTATATACAATTACCCGCGGGACTTCTCCCGCGAGTAATTGGGGCTCGAAAGTCCTTCGGCGCGGGGTTAAGCTATTCAATAAAATAGCTTTTTCCCTGCACCGGTAAATGTGCCCTCGCTCGCGGGAACACACTGTTTCCGCGAGAAGTGTGGAAACAGTGTGTTTTTCTGACGTGCGCGAGGCCGACAAGGGCAGCTTCATGCAGCTGTTACCACGCACCTACATGAGGTGCGAGGTAAAGCATAACAGTGGGGGACTCGCGCGTGGGGTCTCGTGGACACCCGCGCGTGGAGTCCCCATTAATTGACTCACCACCAGCGCAACAATTAGTCGCGGGGTAAACCCCGCGGCTAATTGTATATACCCTAAGAGATGCAACTGGGAGTTAATTAGTAATAGCAGGTAATCTGACACCTCAGTAACAGGGAAATTGCAGAAGAACTGGCAGAACATTACAAGACACACAGGCATAGAAACATACAGGACAGGAGTACTGGGAGAGAACTAAGTCTCAAACAGAAAATAGCATGGGTGCTAATGCAGGAATACTAGAGAACTGTAAGTGGGCTGAAGGGAAAACACAGAGCAACACTGGTGATAATCACAAGTCACTGGAACAGCAAAGTTGAACAGCAGTTACCTGTTCCTGGAGTCAGACTTAAATACTCCTGGGTAGCTGATCATTGGATCAGAGGATCAGCTGAGTGACCACAGGACTACCATTGGGAGAGACTAGTCAGGTGATATGAACCAACATGGCTGTGCCCATGCCCGGAAACCAGGATGCACACAGAGAAGCCCTAGTGGACCCCAGGGAGAATACTCAGTCACCACTCACCTCCACTCCCATCATCTGGACACCTAAGTCCAAGGACGCCAGCGCAGAGGTGAGTAGCGGCCGATCCCAGGCCGCATCCTGACAATACCCCCCCTTTTAGGGTGGACTCCGGACACCAAAAATGTGCACAAAAATTCCCTTCCAGAAATACAAGAAAAGCTTCCAAAAAACTTGAAACTTGAAACACCAGAAAAAAACTTGAAAAAACTTCCTAAATCTTGTCAAATATCTTCAAGAACTCGAAACTTTTAGTACTCTATAAGGTGCTAGAATATTGGTTCCTGAGGTGATTTGCTCATAAAATAATTCTTTGGTGAACAAAATGTCGATCAATTCAAACAAGCCATCCTCATTAATCACCTTCACCCTGAAACTCTTTGCTTTCACTCGCTTGGATCTACTGTCACGTTAACGGCCCATAATAAGTTAATCGAATTTACTGCAAATCTTCCCAGAAACTTTGCTTCCATAACTCTCAATTAACAACTTGGCTTCATCATTTTCCATGGACTCCGAGAATCCCGCGATCACAAAGGTTAATCCCTTCAAGCATTTCTCTGTTCCCAGAAGACTTTGCCTAATGTTAAGAACAGTAGCTGAAGAACTTTTCTTTTCCAGCGAAGTAGTTTTCACTGGTAATTCTTGGGGGAAAAAACAACTAGGAAGAATATGGTCAAATAACAAATGGTTGTCAAGGAAAGGAGTATTGTCATGCACAGGATCGAATTCAGAATCAGAATCCATGTCCAAAGGAAGATCAGGCGAGTTAATATGACTTGAAAACCTAGAGGACTCCGGAGATGGGCAGAGGGAAACACAACCAACTCTCATGGTATCATGTAGTTGGTCTCTAATTGTTCTTCAAGTTTTCTTCTTCCGGACTGATTGATCCTGTACCATATGATTTTGAGAAGGGAGTAAGGTGGTGTATCCGAGTTTAATGTCTGAAGGTGCTGAAATCAATCTAGAATTTTTATCAGAAAAGGTATCTGAAGACGGACACATAGGAGCAAATTCTTTAACCAGAGCTGTACTGAAAGCTATTACGTCTTGTAGAATTGGATCCTTGGACTCAATGAGTGGGTTAGCCCACTCCAAGGGTAAAGAGAAGAATATATGATAGCGCAAGTCTGAGTCATGCTAAGGAGAATGAAGAGCTGAAGCAACAGTGTGTGTATTTTGATACCTAAGTATATGACATAGGCAGATTGTAATAAATATATAAATTTAATAAAGGTTATTTGACAACCTCAAGTATTAAAAATGCATATCCTAAACAGTGCCTGGTTAAATATACACTTATATGATCAATGGATATAATCAATGAAAATAAATAAAGGGAAAAGTCATGAAGCAGCATGTGAATTGGATTGGTAAATAGATGTGAATTGATGGATCCCTTTGGGGGGAATCTGAGAGTTCTCCAGCACCTCACTGTAAATAAAGAGACCTAACCTATGTATGTGTGTGTGCATGTGATAGGGAACATAGATTGTAAGCTCCACTGGGGCAGGGACTGATGTGAATGGTAAGATATTCTCTTTAAAAGCGCTGCGGAATATGTGTGTGCTATATAAATAACTGATAATAAATAAATAAAATAATAAACCTGCAGCTTGGTGGAATGGTTGGTCCGTGTCTCACGCTTTGTGGGGTGTGTTAAAAGTCCTCCTCATCAGATATCAGCTTGGAAGCTGGGCAGCTGGTGCAAATGTTCAAGGGGAAAGCACAACCCTTGAAATGAATGGTATTCACAATCCGTGTCCCACGGTTGCTCCAAGATGATATTAACAGGTGGTAACTCCCGGAGTGTAATGCAGCTCAGCAGCTGAGCAACTTAGTGCTATGAGCAGGGAGATCCTGATATCCTGTATGGGTCGCGGTCAGTAGCCGACTGGGAGCCGGGGGACTGGGTGCAATGAAGTCCAGTGATGGGGCAAATCTCACTCCAATAAGGCAAAGGAGTTCGCCTAATGCATTTCACTGTTTAAAACAGCTTCGTCAGAGGCTAGTAACCCTACCATGCTGTGTCCGGGTTTAAATACCCTATTTCATTGGTCTGCATATGGCACAGCTGTTCCAATTTACACTGATTAGTTTAATATGTTCAGAATGTGAATAAAACCACATTTGTATACATAGATCTAAAAGCATTTTCTCTGCCAAGTCAGCTCACGGGAGAATAATCAAAGGGTAGATAAAGAAGAGAAAGAAACAAAAGTAAATAGATAAATGAATACATGATCAGACTTACAGCCGTCTCATCATTACGCGCTGTAGATTTGGACAATGGGCCTAGTGTATAGCCGGTTGCCCAGGCAACTCTCCGTCGTGTGGTCATTGGTTATATTCTGTTCATTTGGCTATCGAGCCCTGATAGGTTGTATCTACCCACGTGGAGTTGCGTGTATTAGAAAGGTAAAATTGGTTTATTTGTAGAATGGTTACTCCCAGTCCCCCGGCTCCCAGTCGGCTACTGGCCGCGACCCATACAGGATATCAGGATCTCCCTGCTCATAGCACTAAGTTGCTCAGCTGCTGAGCTGCATTACACTCCGGGAGTTACCACCTGTTAATATCATCTTGGAGTAACCGTGGGACACGGATTGTTAATACCATCCATTTCAAGGGTTGTGCTTTCCCCTTGAACATTTGCACCAGCTGCCCAGCTTCCAAGCTGATATCTGATGAGGAGGACATTTAACACACCCCACAAAGTGTGAGACACGGACCATCCATTCCACCAAGCTGCAGGTAAAGTAAATAGATAAATGAATACATGATCAGACTTACAGCCGTCTCATCATTACGCGCTGTAGATTTGGACAATGGGCCTAGTGTATAGCCGGTTGCCCAGGCAACTCTCCGTCGTGCCCGTTGTCCAAACTTCCAGTGCGTAATGATGAGACGGCTGTAAGTCTGAACATGTATTAATTTTTGCTGTGGGATACGTGACATAGTAGTCAGTTTGTCTTAGCAGAATCTTCTTGTGAAAAATGTATGAAGAGACGGCTGTAGAATAATTAGAAATATATACTATATTCATACAGTAAATGAATGGATACCTGTTTTGTTTAGTTTAATACACAATATGTGTATATATATAAACCGGCTATACACTAGGCCCGTTGTCCAAACTTCCAGCGCGTAATGATGAGACGGCTGTAAGTCTGAACATGTATTAATTTATCTATTTACTTTTGTTTCATTCTCTTCTTTATCTACCTATTGATTATTCTCCCATGAGCTGACTAGGGAGAGAAAATGCTTTTAGATCTATGTATACAAATGTGGTTTTATTCACATTCTGAACATATTAAACTAATCAGTGTAAATCGGAACAGCTGCGCCATATGCAGACCAATGAAATAGGGTATTTAAACCTGGACACAGCATGGTAGGGTTACTAGCCTCCGACTAAGCTGTTTTAAACAGGGAAATACATTAGGAGGACTCCTTTGCCTTATTGGATTGAGATTTGCCCCATCACTGGACTTCATTGCTCCCAGTCCCCCGGCTCCCAGTCGGCTACTGGCCGCGACCCATACAGGATATCAGGATCTCCCTGCTCATAGCACTAAGTTGCTCAGCTGCTGAGCTGCATTACACTCCGGGAGTTACCACCTGTTAATATCATCTTGGAGTAACCGTGGGACACGGATTGTTAATACCATCCATTTCAAGGGTTGTGCTTTCCCCTTGAACATTTGCACCAGCTGCCCAGCTTCCAAGCTGATATCTGATGAGGAGGACTTTTAACACACCCCACAAAGTGTGAGACACGGACCATCCATTCCACCAAGCTGCAGGTTAGGTCTCTTAATTTACAGTGAAGTGCTGGAGAACTCTCAGATTCCCCCCAAAGGGATCCATCAATTCACATCTATTTACCAATCCAATTCACATGCTGCTTCATGACTTTTCCCTTTATTTATTTTCATTGATTATATCCATTGATCATATAAATGTATATTTAACCAGGCACTGTTTAGGAAATGCATTTTTAATACTTGGGGTTGTCAACTAACTTTTTTAAATGTATACAGTATATTTATTGCAATCTGTATATGTCATATACTTAGGTATCAAAATACACACACTGTTGCTTCAGCTCTTCATTCTCCATAGCATGACTCAGACTTGCACTATCATATATTCTTCTCTTTACCCTTACCAAGTGACCATTGTGTATTTTTGATAGCAGCAGCCATTTTTCCAGTTCATCTATCAAGTATTATTGTCTACCATATATTGTCTACCATATATTTCAGTGCGATCATTTGTTATATATTTTTCTAGCCCATTCCAAGGCTTTACCTCTAAAGTGCATAAAAAGAAACATGACGAGTTTGGTGGGAGTAATACCACAAGATGGATCGGCTCTCATTAGGGCATCATAATGCTTAAGCAATACGGTGTACTGGGACACGTCTTCATCGAAGGTCATGGACACTAAAGCATCTGATGGGTCCTGAGTTACAGCATTCTTTCCAGGAATTGAGAAGAAACTACTTAAGAGATTCTTTAACGTGATGATTGGATGATTCAACAAAACTTGATTGATGTTCTTTCTCAGACATGACAATGGAAACCTCCACCAGGAGTGTGGAACTTGAATTCTGCTGCTGGGGAACAGAACTGTAAACCCCCTCTTGGGATACGAAACCTGAGACCTCCTCCTGGAATGAGACTTGAGACCCCCTCCAGGGGTGCAAAACTTGAAATCCCCTCCTGAGGAACAAAACTTGAGATGGAGAACCACTTCTGGGGTAAGAAGCTTACATCTTCACCTTATGGTATGGAACAAGGATTTTCCTCTTGAAAAATGTAACTTAATTCCCCCTCCTGGGGTAACAAACTAGAAGTTCCTTCCTGGGAAATAAGACTTAAATTCCCCTTCTGGGGTACAAAACTTGAGACCTCCTCCTGGGGTATGAAACTTGAAACCTCCTGGGGGTGTTGTGCGAGACTTGAGACCCCTTCCTGGGGTGCAAAACTAGAAATCCCCTTCTGGGGAACGGGACTTGAAACCCCCTCTTGGGGCACGAAACTAGGAACCTCCACTTGAAGTAAGGAAGTCGAGACCCCTCCTGGGGCTACTGACTGGAGTCCCATACTGGGAAAAACAGAATCCGGGCTGGGACCGGAACAGGCAGAATCCAGGCTGGGATCGGAAAAGGCAGAATCCGGGCTGGGACCGGAACAGGCAGAATCCGGTATGGGACCGGAAAAGGAACAGGCAGAATACGGGCTGGAACCGCAACAGGAACAATCCGGACTGAGACCGGAACAGGCAGAATCCTGGCTGGGACCGGAATAGGCAGAATCCGGGCTGGGACCAGAACAGGCAGAATCCGGGCTGGGACCGGAACAGGCAATATTCGGGCTGTGACCGGTAGAAATGGAATCTGGGCTGTGACCAGTAGAAATGGAATGAGTAGTGTCCCTGACTTAAGGAGGTTGAAATATCCTCCCAACATTTATTAGACGAGGGTTGAAGCATCTGTAACAGGGCCCCAATCGAAAACTTGAACTTTCTTTTACTTAGTGGACATCACCTCCTTATCTATAGCTGAAGAAACTGAAATCACTGATGTCTGATGGGAAGAACTAAAAGCGCAGATTTTGGGAGTCACACACTTGCCACCACTTTTCAGTGGGCGCAGAGTACAGTCTTTAAGAAAGTGATCATCATAACCGCAATATAAACACAGATGTAGTTCCCGGTGCCGCTGACGTTCAACCTCAGTAAGTTTAGGGCACAGGAAACTTTGATGCCTTACTTTATTTTGCTTGGAAGAGATGTTAGTCAAGTCAGGGATAGCACTAGGAAGCTTGGGAATAAATTGAAAAATTTTGGGACGGAGATTTTGTAGTTGTTCTAGAAGCAAGTAGAAACTCTTGAAAGGTTCAAGGTCATGGATATCAGATAATTGGGAGATCAGAGGACACTTGAGAGGTTCACTAGTATACACAGAAAATTTTTCATCAGTAGGAGTAATTGAAACTCCAGAAGAAACTGTGGAGAAGAGGACACAGGAGAATTTACTGGCGGAACTTGTGGTGTGTCTGGGGACAAAGCAGCGAGAACCGAATGAATAACCATCAATTGACTAGAAAGTTCTTGCAGCTGCTGTCTCACGAGTTGCAGAGCTGTCTCTTGTGCAGTCACACAAAGGAGTAGATCTTGAAAACTCTCTTTACCCTGGAACCCGGTGGCTTGCATATTTGGGCTGTTCAACCTGTCATGATCTGGTGCAAGTGTTCCTCTGTGGAGGATGGTGAGCCAGGGGGTTCTGGTGACTAAGGACATGACTGAACTAGGTCTCCTAGTTGCAGCCGAACCCAAGTTTGGCTTGACCTGCCCAGAGGTGCAGAGTCTAACTCACTTGGTGGTTTTCTCTAGTGACCCCTCCAATTGGGATTTGTTTATTTGCCGCACCAAGTGAGCAGGTCGTGGCCCTGGTCAGGTACCTGGGAATGGCAGAAGACCGGAACTATATTTAATGACATAAATGCTAGGACACTGTAGAGATCCTAATCACAGGCTTGCATGGGAATACTGAAAAATGTATTGAAGATCGCTGAGAAATCCAGGTGCTGATTGCACATACTAACACAGAGCAGAGTGGACATAGGCATATACTGGGAATGCTAGAAATACAGGTACTGATTTGCACTGACAAGACATAGAGCAGAGTGGACACAGGCAAATACTGGGAATGCTAGAAATGCAGGAGCTGATTTGCGCAGACAAGACATAGAGCAGAGTGGACACAAGCATATACTGGGAATGCTAAGAGATACAGCTGGGGCTAATTAGTAATAGCAGGTAATCTCACACCTCAGTAACACAGGGAGATTGCAGAAGAACTGGCAGGACATTACAAGACACACAGGCATAGAAACATACAAGACAGTAGTACTGGGAGAGAAATAAGTCTCAGACAGAAAATAACATGGGAGCTAATGCAGGAATACTAGAGAACTGTAAGTGGGCTGAAGCAACACTCTGAAGGGAAAACACAGAGCAACACCGGTGAGAATCACAAGTCACCGGAACAGCGAAGTTGAACAGCAGTTACCTGTTCCTGGAGTCAGACTCAAATACCCCTGGGTAGCTGATACGAGGATCAGCTGAGTGACAACAGGACAACCATTGGGAGAGACTTGTCAGGTGATATGAACCAACATGGCTGTGCCCATGCCGGCACCCCGGAAACCAGGACGCATGCACAGAAGCCCTAGCGGACCCCAGGGAGAATATTCAATCACCACTCACCTCCACTCCCAGCATCTGGACACCTAAGCCCAAGGATGCCAGCACAGAGGTGAGTAGCGGCCGATCCCATGCTGCATCCTGACAAGATCCCTCTAACAATTTCCCATCATCCATGTAGCCATATACAGTATCCCCTGTATCGTGCTCCCTCCTGTATTCTTGATTCCACTGTTGCATTAACATCCACCCCTGTAGTTTTCCGATCACCCCTGTGACATTATCCCCACCCCAGTAGTCACAGATCTCTATTATCACATTATCCCCTGGTGACAGTAGATTCTCCTATAGCATAAAGTTGCCAACCCCTCCCTACCACAGTAGCCATAGATAACCCTGTGACATTACCCCTTGCCCCCTTCCATAAATGCATAGTGCAGCACAGTATGTCTGAGAGGAAAAGAATCAGTCTTCCTGATGTCTGTCACTTCGAAAGGGGGTGGCATGATGATGATCTTATGATCACATATCAGTCCGCTCTGAGGGCCTGATTCTGCAAGGATCGTAATTGCAAAGTGGGCTGCTTTGCAATTGTGATCCTTGCAGATATGGTAATGCAGCAGGAGGCATCACGCCTCCTGTGCATTACTTATCCGAGCTGCATTGTCGAACGCAGCATCGGATAATCTACGTAACATCGGCCGGCTGCAGTGACCCCCTGGGGGACTCACAATGCAGAAAAGCCCACTTCCGGCGAAACACGTGTCGCTTGTCAGCTGGGGGATCCCAGTGCGCACTGAGGACCCCTTCACCTTATACCTATCTGGAGAGTATTTTTGACAGGTACTGCTATAATTCTTTTTCCCTGCTCTCTCATTAGCTGTCTGCGTTGTGAGTCCCTGCGCTGCCTTGAGCAACAGGGTTTTCACAACAATATTGACATTAACAGCAGAAGCGGGGTGCACTGTTTCTATGTGTGCCATGTGCCAGTGAAAATCATTCCACGTCCTCTATATTATAAGACGTGGAACAGCAGAATCTGACCTATAAGAACACACGCTCTGCCTTTCATATCTATTTAGATATCAATATATACTCTCCAATATACAAATAGAGTGATGCCTCTTATCACTCTAATTCTAAGAGTCATCAGGATACTATGTGGATATGGTATATAGCTTTTTAATATTGTTATGTGTTGTTTTCATATTATGTCATATATGTTTTGTTATATTTTCAACTTGTTGTATGAGGATTTCATCCTCTGTGAATATTAAATATTACATGTTATTTCTATGTCTATAATTCATGCCTAACCACCTGCTACAGTGGTTACAACATTGGTCTTTTGCACATCATTGATTATAAGTGGACATTTATACAATATTTATATGTATATTTATAACATGAATGCCCACTATCTCTAATCAACTGGCATTAGATGGCTGACTCATATATATGGTCCCAGATATTGATCATTTAAACATAATTCTTTTGACCTATTGTCTTTTATATGTTATACCATCTATCACAGCTGTTTTGGTACAATATAACAATTTGTTCAATATAACAATTTTGGTACTACATAATGGAATTGATACATCAGTATTTATTTGCTTGACCATTGTTGTTGTGACTAATGATTAATATTATTAGCCTGATAACAGTAGGTTGGTTTTGGTACATGAATTAAATTATTTCAAGTACAGATATATAGCTGTTGGTTTAATACTGTCTTAATACTCTTTGTCTGTTGATTGATAATTGCCTGTTGGTTCATGTTAGGTTTTATTTTTCTGTAATTGAATAAAGGTTTGTTTTTTAATATACATTCTTTTCTTTCTTTTTCTGCTATTATCTGGGGTGTGCCTCATACAAGGAGTTCTTTCTCTCTGCTATTCTTTACACTGAAATTTTAAATTTTGTGAATTTTTTGAGTCTGAAAAACATGTGAGTTTGCTCTGTTGCTTTGTTCTCAGGCTCTATTACATTGTCCTTGTTTAAAAAGTGTGAGAAAACTCTCCCATTTCTAAACTCTCACCCTATTACAATTGGCCCAAAGTCTTTGTTCAGTGCTAATCACGTCAAATAGATACAAATGGACATAAGTTTCAGGTTTCCCTTCACAGTTATAAATGTGTATGGAGAAGAATGTTATAGATCCTAATAATGTTTGTTCTTATTCACATCTGCAAAAAACAGGGAAAGATATGAGTCACTCTGCTTAGGTTCTCTATGTAGATAGAAAACAGGGAAGTATGGAAAGCAACAATGTTGCAGATGTTTGTATTTTTGTGCAAAGATAATCAGCTTTGTATAGTCGCTGAGTTGGATGCAGTTCATTAAAATACAGTTCCAGTAGAAAAAACAGTTATCTGCGGTACACCCTGGTATAATAGATAAAATAAATAAATATATATAAAGAGTTGGTCTCATCGCATTTGTAGTCTCCAAAGCCGGATCTGTGTCTGTATGTGGGAGTTCTGTCCCGCTTGTTGGAGGATGAAAAATATGAATGGAGAACCTTGATAAGTCCCCTGATTTGTAGCCACAAGTTTGTAGCCGTTTGTTGCCGGGTATTCAGCCGGGGCTTCCTAGTATCAGACCCGGGAACACTCACTGCATATGTAGTTTAGAGCTGCTACAATATAATTGGGGCAGCAGTGGTGAAAGACTCTGACTAGCGGGCGGCTGCATCTAAAGGTGCTCCGCAGCGTCCAAACTTTTTTCATCCTTCAACAAGCAGGACAGAGCTCCCACAGACAGATTTATAGCTGTGAGGGGAAACCTGAAACTTATGTCCATTTGTATCTATTTGACGTGATTAGCTCTGAACAAAGACTTTGAGTATGTCAACAAATATACTGATAGAAGTGTCTATATTTTAGCTTTATGTCTTTTTACTATTATTTTCTAAATGTTGAGCAATAAATTATTATTTTTACTCTGAATTGAATATTATCCATAAATCTGTTTTGAGCACAATGGAAAAACGGAGCATTTCCCTTTACTAAAAACCCCAACCTTTATCACCGGGTCAAAGTTCTGCACAGGGTACACCAACGGGAGGTCCAACTGGGAGCCTAACCCCCCTAAAACCTGGCCAGGAGCCATCTGAACCAGCTCGCATTGGTTTCATCACAATCGGTGCAGTGGTTTGCAATTGCGTAACAAACAAATAAACAGACACATTTTTTAGATACCAATTGTGTGTCGACCATTTTCACGTCTACCTTTTGATCCTGTTGACCATTTTTACCTGCCGACCTTCTTTCATGTGGACCTTTAGTATGTCGACATTTTGTCCTTGTCGACCTATTGTCTGTCTAAAGACATTGTCATCCTTTTTCATGTAGATATATACAGTAGTCCGGCATCCACATTGGCAAAGAGTAAAGTCCATCAAGCAATAAGTATTTATCATCTTCATCCTGACTGTTGTTGAACTAAGACTGAGACTCTACTGTGATAAACTGCATTATAGTTACAGAACTGAGGAAAATATTACACTGGATAAATCTGTTTACAACTTAAGAATGGAAATAAAATGGTTACTTTTTGCACTGTATGCTAAATTCACAGCTTATCTTTTGTATGAAACATTAGAACTTTTTAAAATTACAACAATTTATTTTTTAGTCATTTGCAGCGATGCAATCTATATTACAGCTCGTCTTTCATTAACAGGTAACACCTATTATTTTACTTCTAGATATTCTTATTGTCTGTATAATATCATGGATAACTCACCTAAGCACACTGCTCTTTATATTTTCCAATTTGTAACACAGACTTTACATTGAATAAGTACATACAAGAGAAGAGATGAAGAAGGGATAGGGGTAAAACACAGTGTATGATAAGATTATGCTAGAAACATTTATCTTGCATACTTCTTGTTAATCAGCTAAATGTGCTCCAGTATAATTAGGTAGGCTTTTGCTTTTCATAAAATCAAATTTATTTTCAATATTGTTACTACTGATTTTTATTTTGATGATTTCTAGGTTCTATATACTGTATGTATTTTATATATGTAAATACACTTTTTATAGCACTATCCTTAGTTTTGTTAGTTTTTTTGCTAATAACACGTTCTTTAATATTATGTCAAATAATTGTTAAGTACATTTTAGATTAATTGGTTAAAAAAGCAAGGTTACTTTTTGTAGACCTGTATATTTTTAATGTATAACATTTAATTTCAATGATATTCTAACTTGAACCACAAGTCATAGGAATCATTACATAGGAAACAGTGGTTTTGTGTATTTTGTGAGTAGGCTCTTTGTGTGTTAGGTTAAAATGTTATTCTCACATACAGAATCTGAACGGCAAGTAGATATACTCAAAATAAAGCTCAGACTGGTCATCTAATTAAGCGGAAGCTAGAACAGTTATTTGGAAACCACAAGTTTCATAGCGGATATTCGCCTAGACTGGTGGAAGTGTAGGTGTAATAGTGGAAACACCTTGTACCATCACAAATAGCCTTTGAGAAGATGATTGGATGATACATTTTCATACACTATTTAAATTCATGTACTATCAGGAAGGTTTCAAAACACAATAAGAAGAAAAGATTTACAACTGAGATCACACAGAACAGCTGCCACCTATATCAACAGATATTGGACTGAACAGTGCAGGTAACTATTTATATTATATGATTTCCGTAACAGGACACGATTTCTCACCAATTATTTATATTGAGATGAAGAAAACAAAACTATAATTTTATGAAATCTAGAGCACCATTCTTCTTTGTAAAAGGCCCATGAACATGGCAGCAGAATATAAAACTTGTGATGGTCTTGTTTGACAATGTAGCATGTATACAAGGGTGGGTTTAAGACATATGCAGTAAATGGGTGGCACAGTAGTTAGAATTGCTGCCTCGCACCACGGATTTCATTCCGACCAGTGCAATATCCATGTGGAATTTGTAGGATAATTGGTTTTTATGGGGCAGGAACTGATGAGAATGATCCAATATATTCTGCAAAGCGCTGCATAATATGGTGGTGATATACACATAATGATAAAAATAATATAATAATTCTAAAAAAAAAATATTAACAAACCTGATAATGATTTTTAGATTAGTCCATTTGTAAATCTAATTTTTAGCCAAATATTTATAATTAAATAATTGCATAAAATGTATGTAAAATGTATGTATTTTGGTTGATATTCTGTCCTTCAATCCTGTAAAAGTTCTTCCTTCCAGTGTTTGATTATTTTATTTAGCAAGTATAAGTCTTATAAAATATGTTTGTTAAACACTGAAGATGAATTACTTTGAGTTAATGTTTAGAAACTGGTTTCAATTATATGTTTACTTTGGGTATAATTATGATTTAAATACTTGTCTTTTTGTTTAGAGCGTCACCTTTTTCTGTAACAGCGCCTTTCTTTAGACTATTTTTTCACAGCCTTTTTTGTCTTCCATAAATAAGGGAACATAAGAAGTACTAAGAAAAGAATGCAACTTAGACCACAAATTATAGCGTGTAAACAATTAAAAGGCTACAACAAAGAGAGAGGATAAAACAAGGCAATTTCTCAGAAATCTTAACAACTAGGTTCTTATTTTAAATGCATGTTATATGGTATGTGGAGGTGGTAATTTCCAGGATTTCAAGGAAAACGTGACATTTTGTAAATGTCTCATGCAGTAAGAACAGTGTCTGTATTAATTACTTAGTATGATAAATATAAACATCCTCCAAGAGACTTTCCAGTCATGTCAAGTTTGGGAATTGCAGAATGCTGCACTATCACGCTGTTTTAGCCCATATGGTCACTGAAGACATTATTTTACCTTCTATTTTCTCCTTAAAGCGTTAACTATGCCCAATTTATTTTTGTATCAAATGTGGAACTATTCTGTGCAATTATTAAAGCATGCTTGCATTCTATCATTTAAAAACTGCTAAATAGAACTTTTGAACAATTACTTTTTTACTTATATCTGATCATATTAGTATTATATTTAAAACCATTTAAAAATACTCACCACTATGGGACCAACCACCTTTTTAATAGGTATGCTCCATACATAGCAATGTGGCAGTAGCCCCTTTGTGGATTATTATATTATTACTTTGAAGTCAGTGCTGCTTCCTGGTAAGTGGAAAGAACGTTCATTGTGAGAACACATTAATGACACTAACTTTGCTATACACCAGACCAGAGGCATAATTGAATCCATCACTTAAGTGGGTGTTCTGTGCACTGGGGAGGGGGGGGTTCTTCTCTCACAACTGAATACACAGGAACTGTGTGGAACCCAGGAAACACTTACTAAAAGGGAGATTGCTCCAAAGTGGAAACTTTAGGCAGTATGGTTGGTATAGTGGTTAGCATTGTTGTCACAAGGCACTGAGGCCCTGATTCAGAGCCGACGCTCTGACCACCCACAGCTATAGCGAGCGGCCATGATGATGGTCGCGATGGTCATGACCATCGCGACCATCGGGCTTGCGACGAGATCCTGCGGTAAGGTCTCGCTGCCGCAAACCCAGGAGTGCTTTTGGCTCTATCAGAGCCAAAAGCACTCCCACTGACATCACTAGTGATGACAGTGGGGCCGGATCCAGACGGTAGGCGTTCCCATGGGAACGCCTCCGTCTGGGCAGCCACGCCCCCAGCATGCCTACCAAAGGGGGCGTGCTGTCAATCACCATCAACAGCACGCCCCTTTTGGCTTGGCTGTCGTTACAGAGCCGCCTCCGTCGTGCGCATGCGCACTTGGGCACCATCGACCCGCTTGTGAGCGCTCAGCGCTCACGAGCGGGTCTGAATCAGGCCCTGAGTTCAGTTCCTGACCAATGCTCTATTTTGTTTGTATATTCTCCTGGCGTTTGTGTGTGGTCTTACTCTAGCTTATGTGGTTTCCTCCTATACGCCAATAATGTACTGGCTTATGACTTTTTTTTTTTTCACTCTAGTGTATATGGGCCCTATTTATTAATCTTTTTTTACTAACCCTTATCACATTATTTTAGTTTCACTTAAATGTATTAAAGGCAATTTGAAGCAGTTTAAAAAAAAAGTCAGTGCTGCTTCCTGGTAAGTGGAAAGAACGTTCAGTGTGAGAACACATTAATGACACTAACTTTGCTATACACCAGACCAGAGGTATAATTGAATCCATCACCTAAGTGGGTGTTCTGTGCACTGGGGAGGGGGGGGTTCTTCTCTCACAACTGAATACACAGGAACTGTGCGGAACCCAGGAAACACTTACTAAAAGGGAGATTGCTCCAAAGTGGAAACTTTAGGCAGTATGGTTGGTATAGTGGTTAGCATTGTTGTCACAAAGCACTGAGGCCCTGATTCAGAGCTGACGCTCTGAATCAAGCCCTGATTCAGAGCCGACGCTCTGACCACCCACAGCTATAGCCAGGGCCGCAACTAGGGGGGGGCTGGAGGTGCACGTGCACCGGGTGAGCCGCTGTACCTGGTGCCAGTGACCTCCAGCCCGGCGCTGCAGAGAGGCTCCAAGCCGGACGTCCGCTGGTAATATTTATTAAACTGACAGATACTGGCGCATGCGCACTAGCGGTGGGGAGCCATGCGTGCGCATATCACTGGTTTCCAAAGGAGCTGGGTAGAGCTGGCGGAAAGGCATTGAAGCAGCTTCCTACTGGAAGCCACTCTCTGCTAATAGCAGCCCGTACTGGCAGTCCCAGTGGGAGGAGACACTCCCCCCCTTAAACTGCCTGTTGTTTATGTGATTGGTAGGTGGCTATTCCAATGGGAAGCCACTGCCAGTCACAGTGTAGCCAGTGCAGTCACTGACTACACAGAGGTGGCGGATTTTACTGAGGGGGGGGGCTGCAGCCCATAGGTAAAAACCGCCTACATGAGATATGTAGCACAGACGGTGTAATGGTTAGCATTACTGCCTCACAGCACTGAGGTCCTGGGTTCGATTCCGACCACGGCCCTACCTGTGTGGAGTTTGTATATTCTCCCTGTGCTTGCGTGGGTTTCCTTCGGGTGCTCCGGTTTCCTCCCACACTCCAAAAAATATACTGGCAGGTTAATTGTCTCCCAACACAAATTAACCCAAGTGTGTATGTGAACATGTGGTAGGAAATATAGATTGTAAGCTCCACTGGGGCAGGGACTGTGAATGGCCAAATATGCTCTCTAAAGCACTGCGGAATATATGTGTGCGCTATATAAATAACTGATAATAACATAAAATTAAAATAATAATAATATTTGATGCATCCTTGCAATGTATTCAAATAGCACATTGCGAATCCAGGCGAAATTAGCACAGAACATAATAACTAGTGCCCTATGTGGGTCTATGTGAGAGAGGATATAGACTATAAGCTCCACTGCAGCAGGGACTGATTTCATTCTCTTTAAATCTCTGCGTAACAAATGTGCATGATATAAATAAGGCCCAGATTTATCAAGGAGTGATATTCTTGTTATAATTCATTACTAATTTTAAACGGTGCTCCAATCAATCAGCTCCTAACTGACATTTTTCAAACACATGACAGTTAGGAGCTGATTGGTAGGAGCACCATTTAAGACTAGTAACAAGTGATAATGAGAATATAATTTGATAAATCTGGGCCTAAGTGAAAATAAACAATAAATAAATAACAATTCCAATGTTTTGTTTGTATATTGTTTTGTAAAGTTTTTAAATAACAGCTATATATTTATATCATTTTTATTGTAGACATTTATCGAATCAATGAAGAATATCCTTTTATGTGTTTGCATCATCAGTCTGGTCTTTGGTTATCCGGTAAGTAGAATATATGAGGGGAGGAAAGATTCCATAGTTACACATTGTACTGTATTTAAACTGTCATATTTTCCAAACAGATTCCAGATTCTCCTTCCCATAGCTCAGAATATGTTGGGGTAAGTCACCATCCTGGCATTTAGAAAAGATACATAATTGCCTGTTTAGTTGCCTTTTTATTTTAATGGCATTAACAAATATGACAACATGAGGTCCTTTTATCATTAATCACATTTATTTATTTTATGTATTTGCTGTGCAGCCCAAAATGAATTCAAGCAATGTGATGTAATTAGAAAAATACTGTAACAGTGGGTTTTTAATTTATTGTTGTACACTGTACCAGTGATGGGCAACAGGCAGACCTAGTGCCGCTTGTAGTCCTCTGAATTTTCCCTGTGACTCCCAGCTCTTTCTTACTTTATAGTCAGAATTGATTGGTAAAGTTTGTAACATTTAATTAAATTGCTGGGCGTGATTTTCTGAGAATCAAGTCATAATGTCCAATGTCCCACCCATATCACTAATAAGTGGGTGGGGTGCAAATATTAGAGAGACCCCTAACGTTCTGGGAGAATAAGTAAGTAAGTGAGATGCGTCTCTTTCTTGATTACATGTTTTTCTTTAATTTATTACTGAGAATAAGATTAATGTGCAGCCATTATTGAAGGACATAGGACCATCCATATGTTAACTGGCACACCATGCATTAGTGCACCATAAACGGGAAGCAATCGGTAAGCCAACTGTCTATATACCGGCAGCCGGCTTCCCGACTGTCTTATCCCGGCAAGGGTGAAATGCCGGGCGTCTAGATGCAGACGCCCGCATTTCCCCGACGCCGGGAGACCGGCACCCGGCATCACGATCATAGTGATGCCGGGCGCCGCAAGCGGACAGCCGCCGGGGGGGGGAGGGTTAGGTTTAGGGCTCCCGGGGGGGACTTAGTGTTAGGCACCCCCCCGGGAGGGTTAGGGTTAGGCTAGGGGGAGAGAGGGCTAGGGTTAGGCACCCCCAGGGGGGACTTAGGGTTAGGCGTCCCCCCGGGGGACTTAGGTTTAGGTAGCGGGGAAGGTTAGGGTTAGGCAATTAGAGGGGGGATTAGGGCTAGGCACTTGGGGGGGAAGTAAGGGTTAGGCACCCCAAAGAAGGGTTAGGGGGGTTAGGTTAGGTTAGTGGATACTTACCTATCCACGATCAGGATTTCCAGCACTGTCGGGCTTCCGCTGCGTCGCACTCTGCTCCTGTCAGGCTGCCGCTGACAAGAATCGAACCGCCGGCCATGCGGCCGGCGGTATTTCATACCCGTTCCCCATAAACAGTAGATCATAATAAGCGTAGATCATAATAAGCCAATAGCGGCATCGTTGGATGATTTTGGAAATGGGTAGACATTTCATTACAAAAATCTACAGCATTTTGTATATTTACTACTCATTGTTCTCAGTGTTAGTATACTCTTATCTGAAAACACTATTTTCAAGATGGACCCATTCCCCTTGTACATAATGTTCTGCTCTCCGAACAGTTATTTTCGTATTGCAGTAACTAGAGATGAGAAAACTTGTAGAACAATTTCAAACTTTGAGGTGGAAGAGACAACTATGAAACAGGTGCAAAATGATGGCGATGCATTCTTCAGATCTGTCTTTGCTGTGCCATTCTGTTTAATGTTTGTAAATACCACGCTCTGTGGAATTTATAGCCTCGAATTGGAGCTGAGACGAAGACATTGTCAATTCTACTGTTATGTATTGTGCTTGGGGTAATAGTCTGGAATTTTGCTTGTGACACCTAAGGCCAAATTCCTGACAAAAAATCGTGCAAAATTCTGAGGCCCCGAGTCAGAATGAGGAAACATTCCTCAGAGCAGCCTGGGAGATGTCACTGATCTCTAGCAGTAACCCATGTTTCACTACTTAATTAACAAATTTCCAGCCGAGTAAACTGTGTTGTGTTTTTAAGGATGCTAAAGCAAACATCTTTTTTACATGCAAGGCAAAACTGCATGCTCACTGACAGGAGCATTTTCACATTGTGGGGCAGATTCAATTAATTGTCATCCCTGAGCTAGTCAATTAAGGCTTGCTACCCCTCGTGTTAAGCCCCTGAGTGTGCACTTAACGCAGATGGAAAATTCTGCACTAAATGCACTCTTTGGGGCTTAATTCTTGGGGTAACCCATAGATTCTGGCACTTAACGAGGAATCCATGAGCTAATGCGGGTTACCATCTTGGCTTCTGCACTTGGAAATTGACTAATAATGAAATAGCTCTAGGTGTTAAACCCAGAACTTTATCCACGTGGTAATTAAATCTGCCCCTGTATCTTACAGTTGGGCTGGACTGAGCTTCCCTCACTAATTAAGTAGTACAGCACAAAATGGGTTTTGCTGGTGAAATTGAAGTGTAATAGATCCTCATTTAGGGCGGGATGTACTAAGGGCAGAAATGCGGTAATACCCCAGAAAATGCAGTTTTCATGATTTTTACAGCATTTCTCATCGGTACTAAGCACGTAATGCCATCTTTAGATGGCATTACCCAATAAAAGCCTATGGGCTTCTTTTCGTGACACCACCTGAGAGGGATCCAATCTGATCTCTTGAAGCTTCCCCCGCAGTGCACGCATCCTTCTACACTTGTGCAGATGGACACCAGAGAGACTTCTGGGTCATAAACCCAGAAGTCCCTCTATCTTACATGTCCTTTTTGATATTTTAGGTACATACCGGCTATATTATTTCCGGTATGTACCCGATAATGGGCGCTATGTACGGCATCGCAGATGCGATGCTTAATACATCACGCCCTTAGAATCAATGCAAATCCAGCTGAAATATGGAAAAATCATGTTGTGATTAATTTTTTCATGCAGGTACTTACAGCTTTTGCATGTAGCTTACAAATACTGACCAGCTTTATTTATACACTGTAATTTACATTTAGTTAGGATGTGTCCCCTCCTAACTCTAAATCTTGCAATAGATTTTAAACATTGCAAATCTCCCCTGCAGCGCAACATGATTTTGCCAAGGTGAAAAACTGCACCTACTAATTGTATTTACAGCTCACTATAGGGCCTATTCATCATCACTTAATTTCTAGAAATTAAATTATCGGGCCATTCATTAAGAAGGTAAAGCAGGAGATATCACAGATATGGGCTGCTTACCTTCCTCGCACAGAATGGCCTGCTGTCATACACAACACTAGTATGGGGATAGAACTCATCAAGCTTTGAAAATACAATATTTTCAGAGCTTGATTGTGGGAGCATTCGTCATCTTCAGATGGCGAGTGCTCCCACTACCGTCTCCCTCCATTTGGGAAGGAGTCCCGGGTTGCGAAGAGAAATCCTTTAGGATCCCTCAGCCGCTGTCCGGCTCCTTCCTCCGAACGACGGGGCTCCTGTACACTCCTAAAGGAGCAGTGAAGCTCAGATCAGCTGTCTCCGTGCCAGGGCAATGATGAATTGCTCCTGCGTCTGCGGCGAGTTAGAATTTTAATTATCGGGTCTCTTTCTATCACAATGTATTTCTGCATTGGGTTTGCCATAGAAACTATGACGTCATTTTGACATTGCCACCACTTTCGCCAGGCCTGGATGCAGCCATGTCTGCCCACACTGGGGAGACGAGGTCCAAAATTTAAATAAATAAATATTAAATGACCTCTTCCTTTCTCAAAGTCCACTGACGCATTTTGAATGCAGATGTCACGTAACATGCATGCAGCCACAACTCTACAAAAAAATTTTGACAACCAACCAAAGAATGCTTTGCATAAGAGTGCTTTATTCTTCAAGTAGAGATAAGTTTCATTTTCATAGTTTTCAAAATAATTGCTTCATTCAGCATATTTCAGTGGAATTTTTCAAATTCTTCCAGTGTAATTTGATTTGTCCTCAGCTATTCTGTAGCAGAATTCTTCCTGTCAATTTGTAATATGACATGATTTCCCAGTCCATCTCCAACCACACCACATAGCTGAATGAAATTACTTTGTCATCACCACAGCTCCGCAAAATGCAATTGCAGCATTGACATATACAGTTCTACGACATAGTGAAACAGAAGGGGACAGGGGCGTTTCTAGAGAGAAGGAGGCCTGTGTGCAGTCTCCGACATGGCCTCCTCCTCTCTGTCCGGCGGCCAGCAGCGCACTGAGCTCTGCATGGCCAGCGCTGAAGTTATAGACTCTGGGCACTAGAGTGTGCCCAGAGTCTATAGATGATGTGCAGGTCACCGGGAAAATGGCCGTGACGGCCATTTTCCCTGTACTGCACATGCGCAAACGACGGGAAAAGTCGTTTCCAGTCGTATTTACAACGCCGGACCCCCGCGCCGACTTGGGACTTCGGAGAGGTAAGTAATACTATGGGTGCAAGGTGTGCAGTGCGGGGTCCCCCTGGACCCAGGTGCCCGTGTGCCCTACACACCCTGCACCCATTATAGATACGCCCCTGGAAGGGGAACTCTAATATTGTATTGCCGGTACTGCATAACGTACAGTACTGTTCCTCTACAGAGCTCAATCAACACAAAACTTTGCCACCATTTTACTGAATGTTATTTTCAAGGAAAGGAAAGGCTTTTAAACTGAATTATTATATTATATAATAAGGCAGACTGAGGTAGCTGACACATTCACATAGATATACAAATTATCTGCAACTGTGACTTCACAATCAATATAATTGCAGTGTTTTAATTTGGCTCTTGTTTCAAGACATATCATGCATTCTATCAATCTTAATACCAGTTACTTTAGAAATATACCCATTTTTATGCTTACAAACTTATCATTTGGTTATATATATGTGTGTCTCGGTAATAATGCAATCTGTATGCATATATTTGTTATAGGTTAACAGCAAATCATCATCTGAATCCAACTTGCAAAGTTCAGAGCAGCAGGTTGGTAAATATAGTTTAATGTCTATGAAATTATATGTTTAAATTCTACTATATCAATTTTGATTAAAAACTAAATTTGATTATCACATGCACCCTTACAACAGTCAGGTTTAAGGTGTTACTTTGCAAGCGTTTACAGGTATGGGATGGTAGTGTAGTTTTTAGCCATTTACTGATGTAAAGGAATTTACTTACGAGTATGTAGCAGCAGTGTATGCGGTCCCACTTCATGGGCAGTGCAAACCTTCAAAGTGTTAGATGCAAGCGGTCGCTCTGAATGAGGGCGGCCGCTTGCATCTTGAAGTGCGGCCTCCTGGTCGCTAGCTAAGCTGTGGGTTACCACCCACAGCTTAGCGACAGACCAGGGTGATGGTCGCGATGGTTAAGACCATCGCGACCATCGGGGCTTGCGACGAGACCCTAAGTTTGGGTCCCGGCATCCGCAAGCCCCAGGGAGCTTCCTGCTCTGATCGAGCAGGAAGTTCCCCACTGACATCATTGCTGATGTCAGTGGGGCCGCCCCCAAATGGCAATCGTTCCATCAGGAACGCCTCCCTTTGGCCAGCCACCCCCCTTGCCCACCTCCCAAACGGGGCGAGCTGTCATTCAACATCGACAGCTCGTCCCCTTTGGTGCGAGACCCGTAGCGACGGAGCGCCCGTCGCTAGCCGGGTCTAGCGCATGCGCACGTCGGAGCCGGCTCCAACATGCGCATGCCCAGTGGCTCAACATCGACCCGGTTGCGAGCGCTCAGTGCTTGCGACCGCGTCTGAATGAGATCCAAAGTCCTGAGTGGTAAAAATGGGACTTACCCACCAGAACCAGAACAGTTGGCAGACTTTATTGCTTTCTCCTAACTGTAGTTGCAGCTTTCTTTGCCTATTATTTCTTCTGGTGTCTTAAGCTCAGTAGCTGTCTGTCTGGATCTTAGAATGTCAGTCCTGTTTGGAAAAAGGATTGGTACATGAAATATCGAAACCCTATCAATGAGTGAACACTATGCTGTAGGTCACCCTCCCCTAATTTGCCCTGACATTAAATTAATAACTAGGATTCTCTCTTAAAAAACAGCCCCAACATAGCCATACCAATAACACCATATTTGATAAATATACCTATTTCCCCCAACCAGCCCCAATATTAATTTAATAGAATTCACATTTAATAAATAAACATATTTCCTCCAAAACATTAATAAGTATTCATATTTAAGAAATAGCAGCCCTTCTCCCAAAACTCAATCCCACATTCAATTAATAGCCCCTAAACCACCTCAGCATTAAAGTAATAGCATAATTATCCCATATTGAAATAACAGGCTCCCCAACATTAACTCACCACCATCATCAACCCACCAATAAATGAAAAGCTCCCACTGACTATTAAATGGCTAGCCCACACCCTCACCCTACCTTGAAATTAATAGCTTACACTGCTACCACCAAGTCTCCTTACCCCTACACTGACATTAATAAATGAGTCCCTAATTGTACTGTGCAAGTTGCTTATTGTCATTTTCCATTCAGATGTCTTTATCACTTATGGGCTAAATCAGAGTTACCCGCAATGCCGATTTTTAGCCAAATACCCATATGTCACTGCCTGCATACACAAATAAGAGCTATTACAAGCGATTCTTATGCTGGGTACACACTAGATGATGTGTACCCAGGCCGACCTCGGCAGCGATGGGACCCGGCGGGGGAGCCGACATCGGCAAGTGCATACACACTTACCGGTGCAAGCAGCAATGGAGCGAGGTTGGGAACCATGCATGGCCCTTGCTAATGATATATCCTGTCAGCCCTGCATGTAGGGCCGAAGGAGGATGTCGCGGATGGCATGCAGGAGCATGCATTGTCAGCGACATAACTGGTACACATTAGATGATGTGCCCGATATGTCGCTCCGATCCGCTGGATCGGATGACATATTGCCTAGTGTGTATCCAGCATTAATCTGCTGCATCTTGTTCATTTCTCACATACAGCTTACTGGGCGGGCTGGTTAAATAGATGCATCCGACGCAGATTACATGGGATTTCCAATCACTGGTCAAGTGGCCGTTATTGCTACCACAATTAAATGCGACTCCGAATCAGGCTCTACAGGGTTTTAAAACCCGACACTTCTGTTTATGTTTATGCCCGATATTTACAAGGTGAGTTTAATTATTTGGCATAAATACGCAACATATGTGTTGGGTTTTTACAAACCAACACTTTGTAAATAAACCCCCTACACACGGAACAACGCATCGGAACGACCAATTGTCAATATCATTCCATGTGTATGCACTATATCATGCATTGCGCGCTCCTGTGGGGTCGGCTGTCGCTTCACCTGGTCTTTTCAACACGCAGATAGATCAGACGACGCGGCTGACGATTCCATGCAGCACTATGCGGAGGGGGCCGGCATATCGGGCAGTAGGGCACCAGATCACTTCGTGTGTATGGACCGCCCGATATGTCGGTCTGGGATCATGGGTTCCATCGGTAGGTACACAATCATACCATGTGTACCCACCATTAGTCTGGATTACACATCTCAGATGGATAGACATATTACATATATTTAAGTCTACATTACATTTTATGAACCTTAGAACTGTTCTTTTTGTATTTTCAAATTTAATTCTTCAGTCTGACTCAAGTGAAGAAGCAATTGCTGAGCAACAGGCAGAGGAGGTTAGTGGAGGACAACAACATGACGATAATGTTGCTCAAGATCACATCTCCGTTGCTATTGATAGCATAGCTATTGAAGAGCACTTAACAAATGGAGATGATGAAGATAATGATGAAGACGTTGAGCCTACTCTATTCACTGCAGTCCAGAGCAGCCCAGAAGAGGAAAAGGAAGAAAACATAAGTCATTCTCCTGCTGGAGATGCGGATAATAACCATGATAAATCAGGAAGCCATGAAGATAACTCTCCTGTAAGTTCACAAAATGTTTATTTTCATACATTGTCAGTTGTCTATTAGTAATAATTAAAAAAAAAGAAAATTTATAAATGTGCTGATATTTTATTTAAAATGTAACCAGCTTTTACTGCTTGCTCTTAAATAGTTTATTTTATGTATTTTAACCAATTAACAATTGAGAGTTTTGAGTCCTTTGTGACATAATTTCAAGTTTTAGAGCTGTATCGATTTCACTGGGGATAACATTTCTATACTGTATTTTATTCAACCCACACAAATTATTTATTCTTCTTGTCTGAGGCACATACGGCTTTCATTTTCATTTTGAACACAACATTTCTAGAGGGGGGAGGTTCCAAATGCCTGAGTGTGGACAGTCCATGAAGAGGGAACAATTATCATGTAACAAGATAAGGTGCAGACTGACCCAATGCATCACTGCAGCATTCCAGCCACTATTACAAGTGATCGATAGCACAAGAAATCCTGATTGCCAACCACAAGGAGGAACAGTCCATTTCCAAATTGCTTTATGCAACAAGCCACATGAACACTGTTGAAGAGATAAATCAAACAGACCCCAACCAAGGCTTTTACTGGTAACCTGGTTCCTGTGCCAGCAGAAAGTAGCCCTGGAAACTTGTGCTTTTTTGCCTCACCTTACATATGTAGTTGCCTCACCTACAGGATGTAGTTAAATAAGCAAACTGCATTAAATGTATATTTTGGCTATACCAGTTGACAGGGGCTGGCAGGCAACGTTAAGCCTGTGGGGCAAACACAAGCAAGTGGCCACGACTTTTCTACCAGCACATTGTAATGTGGGCTTTGTTTATGTAAAGTGGTTTGGTTTAAATAGCCTACACAATATATGAAAAAGTTATAAACAAATGCATTAACCCACCAGCCCCATCTGATAACAAAGTGACCACTATAAAATACAGGAAGCATTCTCGTGACCAGTATACTATACAGGGAGCATCCCTATGACTGTCATACTATACAGAGAGCATTCCAGTGAAATAGAACAAGTAGTGGGATAATTTAACAAGCCATGCCACTGGCGATAGCTATTGTGTCTTTTAACCATTGCTGGAGCTCTAAATGCACCACTGGCTTTCCTCCTATACCATCGCCATCTAAGGTTGGTGAAAGTAGAGGCAATCCACAGGAAAAAATGCTTGTTATCAAAAGAAAGCACTTTATCATTCACTGATTTTGTTAAACAATAGTTTTTTTTTTTAACTTTTCTTCTTATGATAATTTTTATTTTTTAACTGAAACTTCAACAAGAAACCCACGTTCCAGTACAATGCACAGGTGTGACTCTGCTATAGTGGTTTGCACATGTGCAGATGTTCCCTGTACTGTGGCTGAGGCAGTGGGTTTTGCAATTAGATTGAGGACTACAATATAGAGAGGAGTTTGCTTTGTAAATTCACATAGATTTTTATGGTCAAGGGTAAATTATAATGATAGGGGACAGTGAGAGAGACTGCAGGGGAAAGGGAGACAGTGAGAGACTGCAGGTGAAAAGGGAACAGTGGGAGAGACTGCAAGGGAAAGGGGATAGTGGGAGAGTCAGCAGGGGAAAGTGAGTACCTCTGTGGTGTACTCTGCAGCTATAGTGCCAGCCTTCTCTTTGTGTGGTGCCAATGGTAGCAAGGAGAATAGAGCTGAGTTTGAGGGCTACTGCAGAGCCACCAGGTCCCCTCCATCTGCTCGGAACCTATACAGGTGCACCACCTGTTCCCCCCTGATGCCCTGCCTGTATCTGCTGGTCCCTTCTTATGCCAGTTGCACTGTGCTGCAACCTGACACTGGCAACAGAACGCAGGCAGAGGAACCTTCCTGACTGTCAGATATATGATACAGAGAAGGTATATATCACCAGTGGTCCTAGTGCTGCAGAATTGTACCTGTGCCATTTGCCCCCTGGACCAGCCCACCACTGCCAGACAATGCCTGGTGTGACATGTGAGTTGTTTGATGTCCTCTACAAATTTGATGTTCACCGCAAATATAGTTAAGCTCTATTACAGTAATAAACTTAAAAACAATCGCACTCAATACTTTTTGTACAGTGTATATATAACAGAGGACATCACATTTCAGGATAAAACATGATTTTAAGTTTTTATATTATACAGGAAGTTCCGGAAAGTGAGGAGCATTCTGACAGAACAGGTGTTTCTGAGACTACCACAGAAACAGGTGCAGAAGGAGGAACTAGCATTCAGTCAAATGAGGACGTAAACAAAAGTATAAGAGTGAGTGATGCTAAAAGTGACAATGATAAGAAGAATAAAAATAACAAATCAGGTGAAGGGAGTCATCTAGGAGATTACATAAAGCTAACAGGTGATAGTAGACAAGAAGATCATGGTAATAAGGAGGATGATGATGAAGCAAATGTAGATAGTGATGATTTTGAGAACAATGAAGAGGATGAATATGAAGACAATGTAAGCATAAAATCTGGAAATAGTAGAGAGACTGATAAGGACTGCAATAATGACAGTAAAGAAAATGGTGATTATTTAAACGGCAAACTTGAAAAAAGTCAGTACAGCTATGAATCACATGACATAGAAATGCAAAATGATGGCACAAACATTTTATTGAATTCTAATAGTGATTCCAGTTCAAATAAGGATGCTACTATTAGTTCATCTGTAGAAAAAAGCAAAGAAATACCCCGAAGAAAAAAGAAAGGAAAGCAGAGCACTACTAAAAATAATAAGGGTAATGTAAGGCCTAACAGAAAAAACAAAAAAAATACACACAAAATTGATTTAGATAGACACACCAGCAAATCTGATGAGGACAAACTGGTACCAGAGAATCATAATAGTTTTAAAAACAGTGATTCTGGAGTTTTAGATAGCAAAGAAAGATTGCTGCATAAGAAACTAGGGAACCCAAATAAAAATGTGTTTTCAAATAAAGAACCTGACTCAAAGGAAGACACTCACTCACAGGAGGACACTTATTCACCAGAAGACACTCACTCGCCAGAAGATATTCACTCACCAGAAGACACTCACTCATTAGAAGACACTCACTTACCAGAAGACACTCACTCACCAGAAGACACTCACTCATTAGAAGATACTCACTCACCAGAAGACATTCAATCACCTGAAGACACTCACTCTTTAGAAGACACTCACTCGCCAGAAGATCATCACTCACAGGTGAAGACTCACTCATCAGAAGACACTCACTCAAAAGAAGACTCTCACTTAATGGATGGTGCCAAGCAACCAAGCAAAGATATGCAGTTAACTAAAGGTGTCAAACAATCAATGAAGGAAGATAGTCATTCATTAGAACAGTTCAGCCGGTCAATTGAAGATATCACTCAGTCTAAGGAATCAAGTGAAGATGTCACTAAAACAGTAGAAGCCATAAGTCAATCAGAAGAGGGTGACAGTAAGTCAAAAGGAAATATCAGTCAATTTAGCCATAGTCAGTCCAAAGAAATATTGCAATTGAAAAAAGACAGAAAACAAGAAATAGAAACAATAAGCACAAGCGTATCAGTGGAAAATATGGATTCAAACAAATCCACAAATGATAAAAGTGAATCTGAGGAAGATTTGCAAAGTAATCTAAATTCTAAAGAAGACTCTGAGGATGTTGATTCTGCAGAGAATGACAAAAAATTACATCAGTCTGATACCACAACAGAGCAACTTGGAAGCAGCGAGTCAACAGAGTTGAGGTCTATTGTGCTACGAAATAATTCTTTAGATGACAGTAAATCTTCCAGCAAATCAACAGAGCTCACCAGTGCTTCCAAAGAGAACACTGAAGAGGAAAATGACTCCACAGGCATTGATGACAAAGAGAGTGTAACAGCAGAGGAGGATGAGAGCCATTCTAGAGAAAGTAATGAGTCATTTCAGGTGAGACAGCAGAAGGACTCCAGCGAATCAGAAGATGTCAGCAGAGTATCGATTAGTTCTGAAATTGATAGCAGAAGGTTAATGTTTGATGTTTATCAACGTAAAGCTATTGGAAATGATAATGATTGTCAAGATGGCTATTAGGTCCCCTGACTTTGTCAGTATGAAGAATTATAACCAACATTTACATAAATGTTTTTTGTTGGTCAACTGTAATGTGTACTGGAATACAAGTTACTGCCCACTGATGTGAATGTAGTTGTCTTCCACTACTGTACAGTACAGTGTGTTACATCAAAACGCTTAGTAATTAAAAAAAACACTGTGTGTCATCACTTCTTCCTTGTGGAAGAAGAAATCAGAAGCAATATAAGCTAGTTGTGTGTAGGCATATCCAGATCAATACCTCAGATTACTGTAGCCCTTAATAGAGACTTGTAATTTTCAAAACCACAACACACTGAAAGGGTTGTAAAGTCATGTCATTATTAGTCAACTACTGTGTATAATTTCTGTCTCTCAACTAATTAGCTATGATAAATGCATCAACATCATATATTAATCAGACAGATTTCTGACCAGTTTCCCAAGGATAGAAATGTCTCTTTACCATTCCTCTGGGCTCAATTGGCACTACAGGGTGTATATTTTGTTTTATGAGAGTCTCTGCATTACCAGTTTGAAACCACATACTTCTAGTAGTGACGGATGGTGGAGAAGGAGAGAGAACTTGACAGGATATCCAATCTCCCACTGCATGTGCACAGTAAATGCAGCTCCTGTTTGTATAGAAAATTGTCCAGTTCAATTAGCGGCTGTGTTTATGTAAATGGAGCAGACTGGGGGAGACTAGAAGTTCTCTCTACATACATAGAATGTAATTAGAAATGGAGGAATACCTGACTATTTTTTTGCTTGTGGTTCTTTGGGGTATGATCCAAAACAAGCGAGGTTATCCTTTCTGCATAACCCATGTAGTGTTAGCGGGCATGATTTTGACTGAATCACCCTTTTGAGTCTTGGTGATAATAGAATGTATACCTGTTGTAGGTGTCCCTAAATATTAAGTGAACATTTTTCTTATAAATAATATTAGCCATTGTATCACCATTTATAGATTATTAATGTTATTATGCACTGCTTTACATAGTGCAAGACTTATTTAATGAAAGTGTACATAATGCAAATGTCATAAAAATACAATACTTTTTCTTACATGGTGGAAGGTACTGTATTTGTCACTGTTTTGTAGATTGAACCAGTATTCTTAAGCCTTTGATAAAAAAAACAGAACCATAATTTAGGAACACCATAGCCAGAATGCTAGAGGTCTGAAATATTTACAAGACATTCTAGTGTTTGCACTAAATTGGTAGGTTTTACTCTTATAAATAATGGTTCAGCCCAAAAAGTGGCTTACACCTTTTTGGTCCAACCTAACCTTATGATCCAGGTGCCAAAAACAAGCAGCATTAATATCTACAATCATTTTCTTCTATGAATATGTATTTGTTCATACTTTTACCAGTGTTCTTTTTGTACAAAACAACATATATATGTGCACTTTAAATATTTTTTTTTCAATTAAAAATATAATATTGATATAAAATCTATAAATATTTTTTATTTCAAATTACGCACTTTCAGATTAAAATATGTAAATTAAGTTTCAAATGGAAAATTCCTATTTTGGAAATATAAATTACTATTTAAAATTAAACTTAAATATAATATAGTATGTGCTATGCTAATATTGTTGAAATTGCTAAACTCCTGCAATTAATAATAACATTATTTATTAATAATTATTACATATATCATTATTATTAGATGTTTCTAGCCTACGTTTAGATGTTCCAAATACTTTCATATATGGCAGTGCCAAATGGAAAATTACTATTTTGGAAATATAAATTACTATTTAAAATTAAATTTAAATATAGTATAGTATGTGCTATGCTAAGATTGGTGAAATTGCTATACTCATTCAAGTAATAATAACATTATTTACTGTATTAATAATTATTGCATACATCATTATTGTTAGATGTTTCAACCTTCTCTAAGATGTTCCAAATACTTTCATATACATCACAGATATTCCAAATATACTGTTTTTTAAACATGGATACTAATGAAGTTCCTAAAATATATTAGCATTCATTATTATAAATAATAGAGTAGAGATAGCTTGATTTCAAATCAATCACTGAAATTGCATTTAGAATTATCCCTAAACAGTTATCAGCTAGGATAGTATTATATGTAATTTACAGTTATTTTAAGTATGCTATGCAAATACATACTTCATTTCCCTATTACTTAACATATGTAGTTTAGACCAATACTGGCCAATGTATACAATATAATTGTAATGAGAAATTAAATGATGTCAAAACTGTCCAAGACTGATGACATTAGATCTTATATATTTTTTGCATATATTTTAATTTAAACATTCAAATAAACACTTTAATTTCAAAATTGTTTGTTCTGAATAAATTTGATAGTACATTTGAATATTATATCTGATATTGAGTTTGTTTTCTCTACTTAACTGATGACACTGACATAAGTAACATAAAAAAGTGGCATATGAAAAAAGTTAGGTTTACATATTTTAACTATATGTTGTTACAAAAATATATTTATTTGATTTTTAATTTGTTATCTGTTTTAGATACAGTGTATGTGTTTGTAATATATACATACCTAACAATACTAGGCACTGGTAAAGAATTTGTTCCATATTAATCAAAGAAATGTTTATACACTGAAATCAATAATAATATATTTAGAAAATCTATGGAACACATGTATGTTATGCATATTATTCATTTTTAAATAAATTAAAATCTGTTATGTTCCACTGGTGTGTACAGTATGTTTAATAAATGGTCATGAGTTAACAAGCACAGATAATAATAATACCTTTATCAAAAGTACAGGCTACCACAACAAATATAAATTTTTCTTAATGATTCAGACTGCATCAAAATCTATAAGAAAAAGCACAAACTGACTATATGGTGTCCAATGGTAGTCAAAATGCTAAAAAAAAACAATCTACTGTATATCCAAAACAATAATTAACTAATGACAGCAGAATAAAAAGAAAGAAAGACTCAGGTCATTAATCCAGTATATCAATAAATTGCCATTTGATTTTGAATGATCAATGAAAGGAAAGAAATTAAAATTGAAAACATAGAAGAGCAATTAGATATAGATTAGATATAGGGAAGTAACTTAGACTTTACAGTAATATAGGGAAGTAACTTATAATTTACAGTAATATTTCCACCCTCAAGATGCCACACAAAGATTTACATAGCTTAAATAATAGTATGTAAGCAAGATATGTATAATAACCTGGCCTTCCAAGTCTTCCTAAATACTGTATCTCCTGTTTAGAAAGGAGATAACTGAATCTGTTTTTATTAATCAGTAATCAGGTTATTTGCCTTTTTTTTCTAAATTAATAATTGCAATATGCCAAGAGCTAGCCATCGTGTTCATTGTGTTCATTGTGAGTAGAAAAAATTAATAAGTTTAAACATGGCCTTCTCTACAGCTGTAGGACCCAGGGTGGCACCCAAATCCCTTGGTTCTAAGGCTATTATCACACTACCATACTGAACAGGATTCTGGATTGGACTAGAAACACTGCTTCAAAACAGTGGGTTGTCATAGAGAACTACTCAGTTGACATTCCTCTTTATATAGCCCCCTGAACACCAGACATTGTGACTTTTACCCATCTGACGATAGGGCTGACTTTACAGGCCTGGAAAAGCCCATGCAAACTTATTACCACTATCATATTGCCACTGACTGCTATCACACATAACACAAGGTTACTTAAAGGTGTGCATCCTCAGGCACTACTAGGGTGGTGTATTGGAGGTGCTCTATGGATCAGTCAGCTTGTAGATTCTAGTAGGATGCACCAGTTTTTGGCCCTGCGGGTTTCTCTCTCTCTCTGCCTGCTAAAGAACAATGGTCCTACCTTCAATTCAAACACTATCTGTTGGGTCTAGCCAGAGACCATACCCTCTATAGAAACTTAACCCCTTTTGAAGACTTATGTTCCTCTACAAAGGTTTGGAGACATACTGTGTCTAGTCTTTATCGAATTCTCTTGGACAACACCTTTACCCTTCTGCTGAACTTCACTTAGCAATGAGTGCTTAGCATCACTTTAGATGACCACCAATGATTGAATATATTCTCTATGGCTACGTCTCTGTTGTTGAAACACAATTCAAGATTTTCACACGGTGGTATAGGTGCCCTAGCACCGTTAAAAAAATGTCCTCTCTCATTCCTCAAACCTCCTGGCAATGTGATTCAGCTATAGGCACTACCATTCATATTTGGTGGTATTATTTATTGCGCTAAGGGAATTGTATTGCCTCACTATTTATACATTTCAGTTTTTTTATTTATTGCACTAAGGGAGTTGTATTGCCTCACTATTTACATATTTGATGGGATTGTCCCAGTTTAAGGCCCTGCTGTGTCCAGGTCAGAAATTTCAGATCAAATCCTAGGTTCCGCAGTTTCGACTGATCCTGGTTTCTAGCTACTCCTGCAAATCACACTCCCCATCTCCACATAAAATAAGTTGTTCCTAAAGCACTTAAACAACACAGTGAAGGCAATAATACCTCCACACTGGAAGTCTATAAACTCCCCGTCTATGTTTGAATGGTTTAGTAGGATAGACTTTTATATGCAGAAGAATGTCCTAAGTCTGTCTTCGAAAGATAGACTGGCTGAGTTCACTTCTACCTGGTTCAATTGTCTCACATTTAAGGAATCGGATACCTATTGTTGTAATTTAGGCCCTTGATCACTTAAACATATATACCCTTCGGTACCGTTTGACCCTTCCTGGTTTCTTGTTTGGAGTTTCCCCTGGCTGTCACTCTTTTCCTGGAGTGTGATCCAGCTTTTGACTCCTCTGGTCGCTTCCATCTGATTAGCTTTTACTTTTTTTATTTTTTTGCATCAGCCTCTCTCCTTTTTCCACTTTTCTGCCTTATCTATTTTCACTCTCCATTACCCTTAGTAGCAGTACATACCTCGTACTTTTTCTCCTTTTTTATATTGACTGTATTGCCAATGCTTTTTAATTGTCACACTACTGTAATATTTTGTTGTGCTTTATTCGAACTGAATAATAAATGTGTGACCTGTTTGCTCCTTTTGTTTCTTGCTATTCCACAATATGCTAAATAAAGAATGCAGAAAAATAATAAATAGGGCTCCCCAGGAGAACTTAGCAAATATGATTTCAGTTACTTATTTATTTTAGGAGAGTCTGTCACAGAGCCTGCCCTAGGCATAGGCATTTTATGCAAATGCCTAGGGCATCTGTGGCTGCCTTAGGGGCATCCCCACGGCTCTGCAGCTTAGCTGTAACGACGCCTGCTGTGGTGCTTACTGACTATCCACAGAGTTGGCGCTAACAGCTGTGATGGTGCCGGCAACTATCATGTACCTACCCACCGCCCCCACAGGCTAACATGATCGGAGCCCAGCTCCGATCAGGCAGCGCTGCAGTAGTCAGAATCAGCTTCTCATTCTGCTACAAGTAAGATGGTAGCAGGAGGGCATACTGTACATGCCCAGCTACTGCCACTCCTCCCATGGATCTTTTGCAGAGCTGACGGCCATCAGAGACAGGAGCAGCACCTGCAGTAGGGTGGGTCACGGTCTTTTCCACTCACCAGGATGAGAGTGGAGTCACTGTCTATTTTATTCTAGTTTATATCTCTTAACTAAGCTATCTGATAATATGATGCTATAGCCTGGATCTGACTAGACTGACTGAGAGGGGCTGCCTGTAACTGGGGAGCTGACTGTGCTTGCAAAGGGCTGGGGTGCCCCAGTATAGATAAGTTAGCCTGGCCAGGGGTGCAGGATAACTGAGCAGTGCTGTGCTAGGAAAGGGGTAGGGTGCATAAATAATGGGGCAGGGGTTTTGTGCACTGTTGACTGTCCTGGGAAAGGAGGGCATAATTAATGAGGCTAGGGGTGCTCTGCTGGCTGAGGGGTGCTGATCTGACTGAGCAGGGAAAGGGGTGCATAATTAATGAGGCATGGGGTACTCTGCTGGATAAGGGGTGCTGAACATGCTGGGAAAGGGGTGCATAATTAATGAGGCCAGGGGTGCTGTGCTGAATGAGGGGTGCAGATTGTGCTGGATAAGGGGTGCTATGCTGGGATAAGGGGTGCTGGGTGAGGGATGCATTGATGGGTGATGGGTGCTGTGCTGTGATCTGTGCTGTGCTTGGAGAGCGGTGCTCTGATGGGTGCTGTGCTGTGATCTGTGCTAGGTGAGGGGTACTGTGCTGGGAGAGGGGTGCTCTGATGGGTGCTGTGATCTGTGCTGGATGAGGGGTGCTGTACTGTGAGAGGGCTGCTGTGCTGTGATCTGTGCTGTGCTAGGTGAGAGGTGCTGTGCTGGATGAGGGGTACTGTGCTGGCAGAGGGGTACTGTGCTGGGAGAAGGGTGCTAGGTGAGAGGTGCTGTGCTGGGTGAGGGGTACTGTGCTGGGAGAAGGGTGCTGGGTGAGAGGTGCTGTGCTGGGTGATGGGTGCTGTGCTGTGATCTGTGCTGGGAGAGGGGTGCTGTAATGGGTGAGGGGTGCTGTGCAGTGAAGGGTGAGGAATGCTGTGATGGGTGAGGGGTGCTGTGTAGTGAGGGGAGAATATGCACTATAAAATGTCAGATGCACTACACTAATGTAATGGTGGTTGGCTGAAGAGGAACCTGACACATCAAGAACCTGAAAAGGAGTGCCCTGGAACAGACAGAAGAATCATATAGTTGAAGAAAAAAGTGTTTTATTATAAATATTTTTACACAAGAAAGAAGATGCTGTGCTGGGGTTGGAAAGAGATAAGGGGGATGAGGCTGCATGGGATGGGAGTACAGCACAATGGGGGAAGTGGAGCAAGTTTATAGATATGATTGGAATAATATCTTTAATTTCTGAAAATACAGCAATTAAGAAACATCTGCTCTGATGTAGATTTACAATGTCAACATTCCTAAAGTCGACAATGTTGATCGTAAAAATGTTGCCATTGAACATGTCGGCATGTGCATAATGTTGACAAGTCCAGAATGTGAAAATGCTGACATTCTGCATGTACCTGCAGCAGAGGGTTAGGGGAAGGCTGCGGGAGGGGAGGATTGGGTTAGACACTAAGGGTAGTGGTAGAGATACTCACCTCCGGTGTCGTCACTGGATCTGAAGTAAGTCATAATCAGTTCACCACCAGACCCAGAAGACATCCCTGGAGCCTCCATATCAGGTAAGTCAACACTAAACCACCAGGGACATTTTGTCAATATTTTAATCATGTTGACATTTCATCGTTGTCGACAAGCTGCATGTCTAATTGGCCAATGTCGACAAGCTGCATGTTGATATTATGATCATGTCGATATTCTCATGTTGATATGATGAATGTGAACAAAATATACAATACCTTTCTGGTCAACACATTAAAACATCGCTCTGTCAACACCTCAACAAAAATATTTTCAAACTATTAATCTACCAGGAAATTATAATACATACTGCATCTCTACTTTCCAACATTTAACAACTTTAGACTACTACACCAGCACAGCACACTACTTAATGCAACATAAATGTATAACACTGGGTTAAACTGGACAAGATCCAAAATCCCAGCATTCAGGTTAAGTGGCCCAAACACTGCCAGACCACATGGTGATTTGGAAGAGAAGATAACGCATAGGAAAAAAACAGTCAAATTCCAACCGAATCTACTGGCATGCCTAATAATGGTATTGTAAGAATAATTTATATAAGAGCTCATGATGGGGCCCATCAAATTTGATATCACAATGTGTGTGGCCAGCTTAAGAGTATATCATGGCTTAGTATTGTGAAGCCCTGGGATTTTCACGAAAGAGGTCAGCTAAAATACTCAGAGAGGTGGTGACCACGGAATACCCTAAAGTGATTAACACAACAGGCACAATGCTGAAGGTACAGCTGTGGATACAAAGTTTGGGATTTTGGTATTATGCCACAAGGTACACGGATGCGTTGGCACTGTTTGTACAGCGCGTAGCAATCGGGTATACGGAAGTGTTGGCACTGTTTGTACAGAGCGTAGCGTGCAATAAGGTACACAGAGGTTTTGTGACTGGTGGAGCTGTGTGTAGCATGCAAAAAGGTACACTGATGTGTTGGCACTGTGGGAACAGCGTGCAATGTGCAATGAGAGGCACAGATATGTTTGCACTGTGGGAACAGTAAGTAGCGTGCAATGGGATAAATGGAGTATATTGCAATAACCTTGGAGCTCAAAACAGATAACAAGTGTCAGAATACAGACACAGATAATGAATGTACACACATAAAACAGGCGCAACCAAATACACTGGCACAGAGTCTAAGACCCCCACCAGACTTCACCAGGAATCCCCACAAGAGGATATGGACTTTACTCAGTGAGGGTCCAGGTCGCGGCCCAGTGTAGTTGAATTCAACCATGAAAGCAACAGAGTACTTAGCTAATATGAGGACTCTGGAAAATATAGCAGATGGAAATGCAGGTATGGATATGCTGTTGTTTAGGAAACTGAACACAGAAGTTTAAACAACACAGGAAGAAAACTATACTGGAGAGTATAGTTCTTTAGTGGGAGCACCTATGTAGAACACAATAGTTACTCAAGCACTGGAATAATGCACAGAGCATGTTCTTATAGTGGGTGGCTGATGGGTAATTCCCCACATGAGTCATCAGTGGTGGAGGTTATTGGTGACATCTGAGAGAGGTGTTATGTCATCTCTAGCCTGAGGTTCAGCTTAGCTGGGTTTGTCAAGGATTCTGAAAGGGAAGTCCAGAAATCAGTGGCCTGCTGAGTGTTGGAGTCAGGCCAGTGGTATCCATGACTGCTGGTACTGACAGGTGTATTCAAGAATTCTCACTTTATTTCTTTGTGCCATTAAAATGCTGAAGATAAGAAGATGTGCTGTTACTCTGACTGTTCTTTTACAGCTTATGCAGTCATTTCCACCAAAACATTGTACTAAATTGTGCTGAAACCTGTACAAGCTAGCTTTTCAAGCCTCTGGTAGGTAGCACACTGACAAAGATAATGTCAGGGTTCCCAGAACTGATTACAGGTTACAGTGCCCACAAAACATTGTACTGAATGGGCGTTCTGAACTTCCTGGGCTATATACTATACCAAGGGGCCCATTTTTCAATGAGTTTTAAAACTTGTTGCGACTGATAATGGTTTGAAAAATTAAATTTGGGAGCTGAATGGCTGGAGCTCTATTTATCATACAGTTGCGCATGATAAAACTAGCGTATGATAAAACTTGTGATGTGACACAGGGCAGTAACTAGTGGTGTGCAACCGGTGCCGCCACACAGACAACAAGGCTCTATGGGCAGCACTGTGTCTACCTCACAACCCTTGCCTGGAACGGCAGGATCTCAGATGCAGTGTCGCATTTAGACGCTCCAGACAGGCACCCTGCAGTGTGTGCAGCTGATCTGGAGCGTCCTCAGGACACTCGGAGTCAGCGCTGCACTTACTGGTGTTGCCAGCCCCACCCCTTCTGCTCAATGTAATTACGTCATGATGTCGGATAATATGGGGGTGGGGCCAGCACAAGCCAAATTTAAGCCCTGTTACAGCCCTGGTGTGAAAAGTTTACTAATCAGTTTTGTTAGGGACAATGCCTGCTAATGTTGGCATGCTTACAACAACCCATAAGAGTCCCTTTATGCTTTAAAAGTTCAATACATTGACTTATAAGTTGCAAACCATAAAGAGCTAGGTTTACTTACCAGCAGCTTTTGCATTTCACTTATTATCTGCAGTTTTGACCCTGAAATTTAAGACAATAATATTAAATGCAAAACATGTCTGACTTTAAATTTAACCCAATGTCTCCACATTATGAAGTTTCCATCTAAAATATCTTTATTTCTAATACATTTGTGAAACTGTGACACATACGCACTATTTGTGATTATGAACAGTTCATTTATGTAAAGTAAATATGCCCTGATGAATCCTAATTTACATGATTTGTTTAAAAAAAATCTAATATTATTAGAGCTGATAGCAATGAGAAGCAAGTGGCAGACATTGTGTAGCACTGGAATGTAATATTTCCATTATCTCACATAAGACTCATGAAGCCAGTAGGAAGGATTTTGCAACTTTCACCATTCACAATCATTATTGATGTCTGCTGTATGCACCCGACTGTTCTACTACATAGAAGCCCTTGTGACTGAGCCTTTTATTTGATGAATTTGCCAAAAACATATTACAGTTTTTTCTGGAAGGGAGCCGAGTGAGAATTACGTGCCTGGAAGCAAACAATTAACATGATTAGAATGTACAATGTGTTATTCTACCTGGATTATAACAATGATTACAACAATCAGATTGGATTGGTTGTTACAGTGATTTTACAGCATTTAAATTTGCACTCTTCCCTGCCACAAACCTAATGCATACCCAGCACTGTGAGGAGAGTGACTCCAAATATTGTTTATTATTTAGATAAACGATCAGGTATGTCTTCATTTATTTAGTAATAGTATAGTATATAGAAGTATAGTAACAGTTAACGCAACAAATGTTCATAATGTAGTAGATTTTGTTTTTAGATTTTATACCTGCTGTGAATCATGTGCATTTATATGTTTGTGCTGCTTTAAAAATGTGTTTCAATCTTTTGGATGGAGATACTGTATGCTTTTTTTTTGCTTTATTTTTCAAAAAAGAATAGCAATAGAGTAGCTAAACAACCAAATGACATGGGGCAGATAGGAAACAAAGGGAATCTTTAGATTGTAATTTAGTGGAGAATAAGGGGGACCTACTTTAATCTAGAATGTGCATGATTTCTGAGTCACATTCAAATAACAATACTTAGAAAATACTAGAACAGTTCATAACAAGTATATACAGTCAGGGATATTAAAATTGGGATACATGCTAAGATTTAGATGTGTATTTACATGTATGGCCAAATCTGACAAATATCCAGCCTCTCATACTTTCATGAGGTATAACTGCAACATTATTGTATTAACCACTAGGAGTATATCAGAACTTTTTTTTTTAATCTCTTTATTTATAATAATAGTCGATACAAAATACAGCATATTAATTATCCAACACAGTATATCAGAACTTTTTATGGGAAAAAGTGGTAATTATTCACTTGTATATGCAATATAACATAATTATGTGAGATCATTATGCAACATAGGTTGTTGGCTTTGATTTCTCACATTTTCTCCAGCTAACATTGTTTTGTCATTCTATACCATAAGCCTGGGGTGGCCAAACTCAGACCTCTCAGACCACTTGTGGATATTTTTAAAAATGTTTCAGTTAGTGATGATTTATATTTGTACTCCAACTAAGAGATCTGGAAAATATGAGCTGTTAAGGTACCTTGCGGACTGAGGGGTTTATTTACTAAGCTTTGTAAGTATAATAAATATATGAGTGCAGGGTGTGTGGTGTGGGTTTGTGTGCACTGCACACTCTACATCCGCATATATATTATCGCAGGTATTGACTTTTTAACTGCTCACACAACAGAATATGTGGATATATTCCTTAATAAATATGTGAAAGATCTACAATCATACCTCAAAGATACAACTAGTTTGCTGAAAATTATACAAGAAACACATTGGGGAAAAAGATTTCATGAGTGCAACTATTAATGTTCAGTGTTCATATACTTGTATACGACACTCAAAAAGTATAGCAGCCTGTAAAAAATTCTTAAACCAGGATCCCACTCTAGATGCCCAACATAAGCAGTTTATCTGGGACCTTATTTTATTTATCTTAACATATAATTATTTTAAATGTTTAGATCAGTTTTATCTTCAATTATGTGGCACAGCCATGGGCACTATCTTTGCGTCAAGTTACCCAAATGTATTTATGGGTAACTGGGAACTTGAACACACACATATATATATAGATGCCCGCCAGTAACCACGCATGTGCAGTTCAACCAACACAATCTGAAGCATCATGGGATAGCACTGATATCACGAATGACATCAGACAAGAATGCAGCAGCACACAGAGCAGCGTTTTTTGTGCAATTTGCACTTTAAACCACCCACTTTCTAACTAAATTTTTATAGTTAACACTCACCAGCTTTGTGGAGCTCCCTGGGATTGCAGGGAGATGAGAGGCAGCAACAGCTCAGCCTCGCTTCTGTATAGTCAGACACTACTTGCAGAGCTGGGGGTGGGGCCACACCATGGGCAGTAAGCTGCACAGAAAGAGAGCTAATAGAGGCATGCCTCTGAGTATGGGGGCATGCCTTGAACACTGATGGACACCTTCGATGTTTCATGTGACCAGGAAGTGCAGTGTTTAGAGATCAGTCAGCAGCAGCAGCAAGAGAAGGATTTGGGAGTAATCTAAAGTGTAAACTGTCTTTTCTGCTTCAGTCTATGGGGATTTTTGGGAAGGCATAACTCAGGGCAGAGGATGAATTTAGACTTAGGGTTTGTTTTGCTAGGTAGCTTTTGTTCTAGTGTAGGTGCTTTTGGGGTTCAGGTAATTGAGAAAGTTACAGTTTTAAACTATTACCTCACAAATGCCCCATTATAGGGAGCTTCAACTTGTTGTGAAGCCTCAGTAGGTGGCATTTAGCAGGGGGTGTACTGTGGCTTCACTTGATTGCACAAAGAGGGATGTCCTTTGTGGGCATTAGCAATGGTGGGATGAAGCGGAGGTAGCAAGCATTAGCGGCGTTAGCGGTGATGGGGATCCAGCTTAGGTGCTGGCATTAGCGGTGGCGGTGAAGGATTTAGCAGTGATGGTGCAGGTATTAGCAGCAGCGGCAGGACCTGGCAGCAGTTCCGGTGGTGGGACCTGGCAGCGGTGCTGTTTTGACAGCATGCCTGGATATGAAAGGATCCAGTCCCTGCCAGCCATTCTGTAGAGTTCGGCAGTGATGCCAATTTCAAAAATGGTTCCTCAGCACCATTTTTGAAATTCAAAGAAGCCACCACGACTTGGAGACACCGGCGGGTTGGCCCCTCGCAGGCACAAATTACGGAAACCCTGGCAGGTTGGCACCCACCGGGCAAAGATGCCGGAAGTCCTGCAGTGGCCCCGTAAAAGAGCTTAAAGGCCGCCTCCCCCAGGTGAAGATGCAGTAAAATAAACTTTTAAAATATTAAAGTGTATTGTGTTTATTTTAATATTTTTTTTTCTGGTGGACTACAGGTGCCAGCGAGCCAGTAATGTCCTGCATGCTGGTTCTCCAAGTACCAGTATGTGGGGGAGTAATGCTGGGACCTGTGGATATTTTTTTACACTACACTTTACACAATCAACCCGGCACCAACCGCCCAGGGTGCCGGGAATAGCCCTGGGCTATCAGCCTAAGCCTACGGTGCCCTGGAGAGGGGGACCCCTTTATTGGGGGTGTGCATTGCTCCCCAGTATTCACCAGCCTTGGCTGACTAGTGGTCAGAGGCAATGCTTTAGCCGGGGGTTCCCCTGGCTGTGGAATTATCCCCCCACTAGAAAGGCTCCGGTGCTGCTTATGGCAAATACAGGGGACCCAAACACTTTTTGTCCTCTGTATTTCCAAAACCAGGAACGGTCAGTTGAGCTCAGTGCTGGCTATGCTAAATACAGGGGACCCCTATGTCATTTGTCCCCTGTATTTGATAACCAAGATTGGCTCTGAAAAGCCCGGTGCTGGTAGTGCTTTAGGGGGTGGCACTTTACACGATCAACCTGGCACCCATTTGTTTTTAATTGAATTCCCCCCTATGTTTAGTTTCTGTAATAAAAAACCTATCCAAGTAACCAATGCTGATATTTAAGTCAGGTGCCCCCAAAATGTCATTATTTTATAGACAGGATTTTAATTTAATATTATTGATAGTGTGCAGAGGTGCCTTTCCTTGTCCATTTAACAGAGGTGCATTTTAAACCAGAGTAAGCGCAACTTAACTGCAACCCAGCAGGGAATACAGATACAGTACTCATGTGAATGCTGGATGAACCATGCCCACAACAAAGCAATACATGCTACGTCTTATTGCTTGTATTGTAGGTATAGACTACTGGGCAGCAAGGAAGCTGTTTAAATACAACAAATAAGCAAATAATAACTAGAATAGGCTCCTGTGTGACCAAGCCATTTTACATGCTATAAGAATTTGATAGTTTTTTTGCCCATGTAACTGGAATTTACCAAAGTCACTGTAGTCAATTGTTAGGTCTGAAAGTAAAGCTGCAAAATGAGGGAGACACATCATACTGGTATTGCTTGAAATGCACTAAATGTATATATTGTTACTGGAGAACACCAAGCACAGCACTTCTAAAGTGCATATGTTGAGGCATTTCCTGAAACAGTTCAGGGCTTCCGGTGTAAGGAACATTCCCGGAAGAAATACTTCAGCTGGGACAGAATAAGAATAACTTCTGGTTTTGCCTTCAACCTCATTTCTGATCAGTAATCAATTGTCTGTTGAATTTTATACCTTGCATTTTTTCCTTTTCTGTCCCATGAGCTGTTGGTAATGAACAGAGGGCCAGATTCAGAAATGTACGTAAACATCATCTTTGGATCTGTGATGCCAGCTGGTGGCATCTTTTTACCTCTGGTGTCTTTTTCCTCAGACGCCACCAGCCGGCATCAGCATACTAATTGTATGGTGCTGTACAGCCGCTTCCCAGCGGCCGTGCATTACTGTGCATACCGTATCTGAATCAGGCCCAGAGACTGAGGACTAAAAAAACAGAATTTCTGTGAAAGGGCTGGAAGGGTGATATCTTTGTCTCTCAAGACATTATTCCGCAAGTCAGATATTTTTATTATACATCTGCACAGTGACAGAACTACAGAGTGGTGGGGCCAGGTGCAACCATCTGCTTTGCCCCCACCCCTTCACAAATATATATATACACACATCCCAGCACCCACCACACCCTGATTTTGTGCAGATTACGCTGAAAAGGTTGGAAGATTTGGGGGTGTGGAAATTTTTATTTTAATACAAGAACACAATTAAAGTTTAAAATATAAATATATGCCATCAGATCTGCCTCTTTATAAGCCTTCAGACACCTCCTCTGCAGGACACCAGCATTTGTCACACATGTTCCCATGCTCACAATATGCCACACACTCTTATTCACATTATGCTACACAGTAGTGCCCCTTACTCACATTATGCCCCACATAGTGCTCCTTATTCACATTATGACACAAAGTAGAGCACCTTACTCACATATTCCACAGTAGTGCATCTTATTTATGCCACACAGTAGAGCCCCTTTTCTGCATTATGCCGCACAGTAGTGCCCCTTATTCACAGTATACCATATCGTAATCACCCTTATTCACATTATGCCACACAGTAGTGCCCCTTATTTACAGTATACCATGCTGCAATGCCCCTTATTCACATGCTGCCACACAATAGTGTTCCTTATTCACAGTAAGCCACACAGTAGAGCCCTATTCACATTATGCCACACAGTATTCCCCTTATTCACATTACTCCACATAGCAGTGTCCCTTATTTACAGTATGCCACAGTAGTGCCATTTATTCATGTTATGTCACACAGTAGTGCCCTTGAATCACAGTATGCCACAGTAGTGCCCCTTATTCACAATATACCACAGTAGTGCCCACTGTATGCCACAGTAGTGCCCCTTATTCACAATTAATGACTAGACTTCTTCACACTAATAAATAAATAGCCATGCACCCTCCACAGTTAAGAGGCTTCCTCTCTCCCTTCCCTTTGCACTTACCGTGCCAGCATTATAGATGTCAGCAGGGATGGGTGCCTGTTTCTGGTCCTCCTGGTCATCATAGACATGTAATGGGGGCAAAGTCTGGGTGCTTGTGTGAGCCAGGGAGCAGGAACAGTGACCAGCATCCTATGAAATGCAAGCTCAGGCCAGGGCAGCTGGAAGTTTATCACTTCAGAAGCTGTGCAGGCGCCGGCGGCATTTTTAAGCTCCTCATCCGCACTAGGACTAGCAGCCACATTGACCGCACATATGCAACCAGTGGCCGCATGAAAACTGCCCCTCCCGCAGGCACACAGTGACCAGGCACAGGGGAGGAGGTAACTGCATGGACTTAATGGAGAGGAGTAGAAGAAGACGGCACAGGGAGGAGGAGGCACTGTTGGTAGAGACGTCATGATGCCTCTCCCCACACACAGGGCAGGAGCTGGGAGGCAGAGCTCCATAGTGAAGAAGAAGCTGCCTAACATATATCACGGCAGGCACCTGGCAAATACAGATTGTGGTGGCAGCCGGTTTAGCCCCAGGGCATCCTGCGCTCTATGCGACAGCACCGATCACACCACTCTAGATACCACCCTGGTTATGTCTACTCAGGATTACATTTATGTTGATATGATGAAAAATGACCATGTCCATGCCAATTAACATGTGCCAGGGTTGGAGAATGAACAAGAGGGTAAAATTGTGTCTACTGTGATTCCTGAATGTGACACAGTTATCAGGGCCAAATCACTTCCATTAGCCTCTGAAAGAATGTGCAGGGATTGTCCGGGACAGGAGACAGTAACTTAGCAAAAGCCCTCACAGCAGCATCAGCCCTCCACCCTCCAGACTTTGCACAAACACAGACACATCCACTGGCACACTCCCAGCCAACCCAACATCTCTTCCCCTCACACAGAACAAATGAGAAGTAAGGCTTTCCAACTGAAGCAGCGAACTGAACCATCCTTAGATGAAATGAGGATGCAGGCTAGTCAGCTGCCCCAAGAAGGGGACCCTGATAAAAAAATGTATTGGGAAAATGAAAATCTATACTAGGATAAACCTGTCTTAGAAGTACCCCAGATAGGTGTGGCTAGGAGACATCTTATAGTGCCACAGATTTACCAAGAGGGATTATTGAAAGTGACACATTAGGCCCCCTTAGCAGGACACTTGTGTATTGCAAATAACCAGACAAAGTTAAAAGAAACAGGGGTTGATGTGTGCAAAGCATATAACAATGTGTCGGATGTGATTCCTGTCCTAGCCATGACTACCAGGCAGAAAGCAGCACAGAGGAGCTGTACCTTAGCCCCTGAAGAAATGTGCAGTAGTTTGTTATCAGTTAAAAAGGACCAAACACAGAATTTCCAACTTCCCTCCTGACCCCCTTCCTACACTAACACATAGACACTCATCCCTGCAGATTTCTTGCTGATCTCCGTCTTCCCTCTCACTGGGCTGCTTAAAGACCTGAATGAAATGCTAGATGGCAATGCATTAGGTCAGGGGTCGGGGAACTTTTTAACCTTTTACCCCAAAATATATTGCCCCTGTAGCAGTGCACCCATATAATGCCCCTGTAGCAGTGCCCCATATAATGCCCATGTAGAAGTGCCCATGTAGTAGTTCCCCAATATAGTGCTGCTTGCCGCACCCGGCGCCAGTGACCTCCATTCCTAGGGGTAATGGACGGTCAGCCAGGCATGCAATGATTAATATGCATGCCCGGCTGTCTGTCCATTACCCCTAGGAATTTAATTTTACCCCATTTGGGGTAATTTACCCCTGTTCCCTGACCAGTGCATTAGGTGATACTGAGGTTTATGTATCAAGCAGTGAAATGCATGGTCAAGTGGACCAGTGGAGAAGTTGCCCATAACAACCAATCAGCTTTGAAGTAGCATTCATCAAGTACAGTCTGTATAATAATAGGTAGGAGCTGATTGGTTGCTAGGGACAAATTCTCCACTGGTCCACTTCTCCACTGTTTGATACATAAACCCCACTGTGAGGAAAGAGTGTGTGTCAGAGTCTCAGCTGGCACTGCGGGAAACCCCATCCCCTGAGCTAGAAACCCAGACCAATGACCAATTTATAAAAAAATATACCTAATGACTGGTATTCAGTTTTTAAAAGATCCCCCTCTCACAAGTGTTGTAGGTCCCAGGGAACTAGAGGTTCACAATGTTTACTCCCAGGTACTATGTAGGGAGATGGAGCCAGGGCAGAGTAAAGGCAGAGTAAAGATAGGAGGTACTCCTTACCTGAACCAACAGTGATTCAGGCAATGTCAGATGAACCAGAGGCTCAGAACTGCCAACTTAGCATGAGTGAGGTGCAGTATTCAAAGTACAGAATAGGGAAAGCTACCCTTTGTCCCCAGAGCTAGCAAAGGTGAAAGCATATGTGGCCTACCCCTAAGATGAAAAAACAGGTCATATCTTTTTTGGGGACAGCAGGATATTACAGGAAGTTTGTACCCCATACAGAACCATAGCCATATCCCTCATGGATTTAACCAAAAATAAATTGGCATAGGTGGTTAAGTGGTCCAAGAGCTGCGGCCACGCCATCAGCACTTTGAAACTGGCCTCACCTTTATTTAAGGTTTATTGTATAGACAGATGCCTCCAACTATGGGTTAGGAGCTGTGCTCACTTAGGTGATGGAGCAACGTGAGGAGCACCCTGATATTTTCCTCAGCCAGCAATTGAGTACCTGTATGGTGGCGTAAGGTACTTGAGAGAATTACTTTACACCAGCATAGAGATAGAATGTCTTGCAATTGTGTGGACCTTACAGAAGTTACAATTGTAACTGTATGGGCAACATTTTACTGTGATTACCAACCATAATCCTCTGAGCTGATTGAATATGATGTCTGGGGACATTGGTAAGCTGCAAAGGTAGAGCTTCGCCCTCCAGAAATATGATTTCACTATCCAGCATCACAAGGGTGCAGATCACAGAAATGCAGATGGTCTCTCCCAGCAAGGTGAGGAGGTAATAAGAGGGGTGCAACTAGTGAGTCACTGACCTACATGCCCAATTATCAGGGGGAGGTATAGTGATTAGGCCTAGAAGAAATCACCAGAAATTATATTTTATGAACATTGTATGTATAAAGTAGGGGTGTGCACCGGCCACTTTTCGTGTTTTGTGTTTTGGTTTTGGATCTGGATCTTTCTTCGTGTTTTGGATCTGGATTGGTTTTGCCAAAACCACCCTTCCGTGTTTTGGGTTCTGGGTTTTGTGTTTTGGATCTGTATTTTTTTTTAAAAAGCATAAAAACAGCTAAAATCACAGAATTTGTAGGTTTTTCTGCTCCTATGCTATTATTAACCTCAATAACCTTAATTTCCACTCATTTCCAGTCTATTCTGAATACCTCACACCTCACAATAGTGTTTTTATGTCCAAAAGGTTGCACCGAGGTAGCTGGATGACTATGCTAAGCGACACGAGTGGGCGGCACAAACACGTGACCCATCTAGGCATGAAACTGCAGTGGCAGACAGGATGGCATTGAAAAACTAGGCCCCAAACTGTACATAATGCAAAGAAAAAAAAGAGGTGCAAGATGGAATTGTCCTTGGGCCCTCCCACCCACCCTTATGTTGTATAAACAGGACATGCACACTTTAACAAACCAATCATTTCAGCGCCAGGGTCTGCCACACAACTGTGGCTGAAATGATTGGTTCGTTTGGGCCCCCACAAAACAAGCTGGCAATTTATCTGTCCCTGCACAAACTGGCTCTACGGAGGCAAGATGTCATCCTCATCCTCCACATCCACCGATTCCTCACCCTCTTCAGTGTGTACATCCTCATCCTCACAGAGTATTAATTCGTCCCTGCAGGAACCACAGGTCCCTCTGTACGTTCTGGAGGCTGGTCTCCCTGGAAGAGTTGATAATTAATTTTATGAACATCATCTTCTCCACATTTTGTGGAAGCAACCTCCTACGCCTTTCGCTGACAAGGTTCCCGGCTGCACTAAACACTCTTTCGGAGTACACACTGGAGGGGGGGCAACTCAGGTAAAATAGAGCCAGTTTGTACAGGGACCTCCAAATTGCTTCTTTTTCCTGCCAGTACAGGTACGGACTGTCTGACATGCCTACTTGGATTCTGTCACTGATGTAATCCTTTAACAGACAGACGCACGCTTGTCGCTGCTGCTTTGAGGATTCAAGTGCGGCTACAGCCCACACAATTCACAAAGACAGAAAAAAAAAAAGAATATTTTTATTGTTTGTGGAGCACACTTTGAGGGTTACACCACCCTTTAACAGTCAGACGTACGCTTGTCGCTGCTGCTTTGAGGATGCAAGTGCGGCTACAGCCCACACAATTCACAAAGACAGAAAAAAGAAGAAGAATATTTTAATTGTTTGTGTAGCACACTTTGAGGGTGTCACCACCCTTTAACAGACAGACGCACGCTTGTCGCTGCTGCTTTAAGGATGCAGGTGCGGCTACAGCCCACACAATTCACAAAGACAGAAAAAAGAAGAATATTTTTATTGTTTGTGTAGCACACTTTGAGGGTGTCACCACCCTTTAACAGACAGACGCACGCTTGTCGCTGCTGCTTTGAGGATGCAAGTGCGGCTACATCGCACACAAGTCACAAACACATTAAAAAAATAGTTTTTTATTTTTTGGAGCACTTTGAGAGTTACACCACCCTTTAACAGACAGACGCACGCTTGTCGCTGCTGCTTTAAGGATGCAGGTGCGGCTACAGCCCACACATTTCACAAAGACCAAAAAAAAAAGAACAATATTTTAATTGTTTCTGTAGAACACTTTGAGGTGTCACCACCCTTTAACAGACAGACGCACGCTTGTCGCTGCTGCTTTAAGGATGCAGGTGCGGCTACAGCCCACACAATTCACAAAGACAGAAAAAAGAAGAATATTTTTATTGTTTGTGTAGCACACTTTGAGGGTGTCACCACCCTTTAACAGACAGACGCACGCTTGTCGCTGCTGCTTTGAGGATGCAAGTGCGGCTACATCGCACACAAGTCACAAACACATTAAAAAAATAGTTTTTTATTTTTTGGAGCACTTTGAGAGTTACACCACCCTTTAACAGACAGACGCACGCTTGTCGCTGCTGCTTTAAGGATGCAGGTGCGGCTACAGCCCACACATTTCACAAAGACCGAAAAAAAAGAACAATATTTTAATTGTTTCTGTAGAACACTTTGAGGTGTCACCACCCTTTAACAGACAGACGCACGCTTGTCGCTGCTGCTTTAAGGATGCAGGTGCGGCTACAGCCCACACAATTCACATAGACAGAAAAAAAAGAAGAATATTTTTATTGTTTGTGTAGCACACTGTGAGGGTGTCACCACCCTTTAACAGACAGATGCACGCTTGTCGCTGCTGCTTTAAGGATGCAGGTGCGGCTACAGCCCACACAATTCACAAAGACAGAAAAAAAAAAGAACAATATTTTAATTGTTTGTGTAGCACACTTTGAGGGTTCACCACCCTTTAACAGACAGACGCACGCTTGTCGCTGCTGCTTTAAGGATGCAGGTGCGGCTACAGCCCACACAATTCACAAAGACAGAAAAAAGAAGAAGAATATTTTTATTGTTTGTGTAGCACACTTCGAGGGTGTTACCACCCTTTAACAGACAGACGCACGCTTGTCGCTGCTGCTTTAAAGATGCAAGTGCGGCTACATCGCACACAAGTCACAAACACATTAAAAAAATAGTTTTTTATTTTTTGGAGCACTTTGAGAGTTACACCACCCTTTAACAGACAGACGCACGCTTGTCGCTGCTGCTTTAAGGATGCAGGTGCGGCTACAGCCCACACAATTCACAAAGACAGAAAAAAAAAGAACAATATTTTAATTGTTTGTGTAGCACACTTTGAGGGTGTCACCACCCTTTAACAGACAGACGCACGCTTGTCGCTGCTGCTTTGAGGATGCAGGTGAAATCTAGACGGGATTTGGAACCGAGGACACACTACCTCCATCAATTGTCTAAATCCCACTGCACTAATGTCGGATACCGGACGCACGTCTAACACCAACATAGCAGTCAAGGCCTCAGTTATACGTTTTGCTTCAGGATGACTGCTGTCGTACTTCATCCTCATCGCTAGGGACTGTTGGAGGGTCAATTGTTTAGTAAAAGTAGTGATGTTCCTACTTCCTCTCTGGGATGATGAACAACTCCCAGCAGCAGCAACAGCACTAGGAGGAAGTGGTTCTTGATCTTTCCCTATTTTATTTTTATCGGAGAAAGTTTGGTCCTCCATTTATGTTATATTGATATATATACGTGCGGCTAAAGCGCACACAAACACAGAAAATATTTTTTTATTTTTGCTGGAGAGTAGTGCACTTTGTGGGTTACACCACCCTTTAAGAAATGAGCCAGCCGGCTCTTTACTTATGGGACACAGGCGCACGCTTGGCGCTGCTCCTTTGTTGATGCACGTGCAGCCACAGTGCACACAAGTCACAAACACAGAAAATATATATTTTTTTGGTTTGGAGTGTACTTTGGGGGTTACAGAACCCTTTAACGGTCAAGCCAGCCGGCCCTTTACTTATGACACAGGCGCACGCTTGGCACTACTTTGTTGATGCACGTGCGGCTACTGCGCACACAATTCACAAACACAGAAAATAATTTTTTTTTTGGTTTGGACTGGAGTGTACTTTCGGGGGATACAGCACCCTTTATTGGTCTAGCCAGCCGGCCCTTTACTTATGACACAGGCGCACGCTTGGCACTACTTTGTTGATGCACGTGCGGCTACTGCGCACACAATTCACAAACACAGAAAATAATTTTTTTTTTGGTTTGGACTGGAGTGTACTTTCGGGGGTTACAGCACCCTTAACGGTCAAGCCAGCCGGCCCTTTACTTATGACACAGGCGCACGCTTGGCACTACTTTGTTGATGCACGTGCGGCTACTGCGCACACAATTCACAAACACAGAAAATAATTTTTTTTTTGGTTTGGACTGGAGTGTACTTTCGGGGGATACAGCACCCTTTAACGGGCTAGCCAGCCGGCCCTTTACTTATGACACAGGCGCACGCTTGGCACTACTTTGTTGATGCACGTGCGGCTACTGCGCACACAATTCACAAACACAGAAAATAATTTTTTTTTTGGTTTGGACTGGAGTGTACTTTCGGGGGTTACAGCACCCTTAACGGTCAAGCCAGCCGGCCCTTTACTTATGACACAGGCGCACGCTTGGCACTACTTTGTTGATGCACGTGCGGCTACTGCGCACACAATTCACAAACACAGAAAATAATTTTTTTTTTGGTTTGGACTGGAGTGTACTTTCGGGGGTTACAGCACCCTTAACGGTCAAGCCAGCCAGCCCTTTACTTATGACACAGGCGCACGCTTGGCACTACTTTGTTGATGCACATGCGGCTACTGCGCACACAATTCACAAACACAGAAAATAATTTTTTTTTTGGTTTGGACTGGAGTGTACTTTCGGGGGTTACAGCACCCTTAACGGTCAAGCCAGCCGGCCCTTTACTTATGACACAGGCGCACGCTTGGCACTACTTTGTTGATGAACGTGCGGCTACTGCGCACACAATTCACAAACACAGAAAATAATTTTTTTTTTGGTTTGGACTGGAGTGTACTTTGGGGGTTACAGCACCCTTTAATGGTCAAGCCAGCCGGCCCTTTACTTATGACACAGGCGCACGCTTGGCACTACTTTGTTGATGCATATGCGGCTACTGCGCACACAATTCACAAACACAGAAAATATTTTTTTTTTTGGTTTGGACTGGAGTGTACTTTCGGGGGTTACAGCACCCTTAACGGTCAAGCCAGCCGGCCCTTTACTTATGACACAGGCGCACGCTTGGCACTACTTTGTTGATGCACAGGCGGCTACTGCGCACACAATTCACAAACACAGAAAATAATTTTTTTTTTGGTTTGGACTGGAGTGTACTTTCAGGGGTTACAGCACCCTTAACGGTCAAGCCAGCCGGCCCTTTACTTATGACACAGGCGCACGCTTGGCACTACTTTGTTGATGCACGTGCGGCTACTGCGCACACAATTCACAAACACAGAAAATAATTTTTTTTTTGGTTTGGACTGGAGTGTACTTTCGGGGGTTACAGCACCCTTAACGGTCAAGCCAGCCGGCCCTTTACTTATGACACAGGCGCACGCTTGGCACTACTTTGTTGATGCACGTGCGGCTACTGCGCACACAATTCACAAACACAGAAAATATATTATTTTTTTAGCACTTGGGGGGAGCACCCCTGATGGACAGAGCACCCCCTGGACAACACTTCAGCACCCCTTTAGGACTGGGACACTGCACAGGACTTTGGAGTGGACACAGCCCCTATGGAGAACTGACTGCACAACACAGTCCAGCCAGCCCCTATGGACTTTGAAGTAGTGGACACAGCCCCTATTAACAACAGCAGCACAGCACAACACAGCCAGCCCCTATGGACTTTGAAGTAGTGGACAACAGCAGCACTACACTACACTACACTACACAGCCCTAACTCCCACCCTCCCTCTTCACTGTCCACAGCCGAGTGAGAAAATGGCGCCGACGTGTGTACCTTATATAGGATCCAAAACCCGCGAGACTCGGAAGGCGGGAAGATGACGTTTTGCCTCGATTTCAGATCCGAGTCAGGCGGGAAAAGTCGAGCCTGACTCGGATCGGACTCGGATCGGGGGGGCTCGGGGGGGTTCGGATTTCAGAAATCCGAACCCGCTCACCCCTAGTATAAAGTAACTGTATTTTATTAACCTATGTATGTTCAGTGTGTAAAATGGTCCTGTGCAATGTATCAAAATGGATGCCAGGTACTATGCCCTATAAATTACCTAAATTGATGCTGCAGATGGGCTGGTGGGGAGAATGAGGTTTATGACCACTGAGTCCTTTGAAGCCATCCCAGACTAGGAAAGGGGCATATAACCATCTATGTACTGAGTGACAGAGGTTGTGTTCTTTCTACAGCTCCTCCCAAAAGAGTGAGTGTTGTGCAGGGGATCAGGAGAGATATAATATTTTTTATGATAGTTATGCCTAAGAATGTGTAAATCCAGAGCATGACAGGATATTCACAAATATTTGTAGTATGTTGATGAATCTGCATCCCATCCACTGGGTAGCAGCTATAGGACACCTCAAATAGACCCTCTACTAATATGTGATATCTGGCCTGTGTAATTTTGACAGAAGAAGGGGTGTGAGTCACAAAATTCATTAACATATGGCACTAAGAGACACAGCATAAAGTTGAATCTCTGCCAGCACTTCAATCTTTGGAGAAGTCTGTGCAGACTAGATTGATCCATTCCTCCTAAGTGGTCTCCACACTGCAGTGCTTTCATATTTCTTATAAGTGAGTTGTTCTGCTTTTATTCCTTTTCATTTCTTGAAATTATTTTGCATATTAATACTGTATGTGTGTACTTTATGTAATAATTTTTGTACATTTGATGCATTAGAGTAATGTTGTACTCAGTTTAAAACCCTTAATCTTAGCTTGCTTTCTGAATTTCTTTCTAGGTACCTATACACCTATAGGATTGCTAAGGTCTATGCTACATACGTATGTGTGACATTATTGATTGAAAATTAATAATTGTGTGAAGGTAGAATCTAAGGGCTACCTCCAGTTAACCCTTGATGGTGGCAGTTGAATCATGTTATTCACCATAAGTGCAGATGTAACAATCAATAACTGATCGTGACACCTTTTTATATTCATATCTGCGTATGTGTCCATGTCAAGTTTTATTTACTTGAAAACACCCTTAGGTTCCTTGGCATACACTCTCCCTCCTGTTTCAACTCTCCAGGCGCAGGCAGATGCATGGCAGTGAAACACTAAAGTCTACATATGGATATATGAGCCTTACAGTTTTCACATTGCGGCCTCTATGTGTAATGTTTATAAATGTATTTACTCTGGTGCAAAATGTAATTTGAAACTATATCAAAATACTGGCAAATGTAATAATTTTTATCTATAGCTTTGCCTAATCTCTGACATGATTTTTTATATAATTGTACCATAATGTAATGTTTCAATAATAATAATAATAATAATAAAAAAATACTGGCATATATAAACTTTCTATTTTCTATGCTATAGGGTTAGCAGAATATGAATGCACAATATAAAATTGGTGTCTACAAGACATGACTGAAACAAATGCTGGAAATTGTAATAATCATTATTAATAATTGTTTTTACAGATTCCTGTATGAAAAATGAGAAAAAGTTTTTTTTATGGATATGTGTTAGGTTTAACTTTTGCCTCCCCAGTAAGTATTAAAATGTAATTTAATTGTAAGGTAAATAATTTAATATTTTGGGATTATTTGTTTTTATTAGATTAGTTACATAACCTGTCAGCTGGCAGCATATAGTTTCAGAGAACAGCCAGGGCCAGCACTAACACTAGGCCAGATTAAGTGGTTGGCCAGGGCGTCTATATGCCAGTCTAAAACACTTAATGAGTGGAAGTATGTCACTCATTCAGTATTTTTATTTTCAGCATGGCACCCTCACACTGACAAGGATAATCTGTAGCCATGTTAATTAAATTGTTTGATATACATCTAGTTAAGGCCCAAAGTGTTGCTTAATCACACAGTCTTATCTAGCGAAATTGATGCTATATTTAAAAAAGTGTTGGATCACTCTGCGTGAACATCGGTGATCTGAGTAAGCTTCAGGTCACTCAGTATGACTGGTGTTTTCAGGCAACTGGTACAAGGACACAGCCACTGGCTTCAGCACACTCAGAAAACAGGACAAACATGTCCACGTTTTCTGGGATGCTGCCTGAAGCCTCCCCAAACAGCCACAGCCTGTCAGTCAGGCTGTGGCATTTGGGCACATGTGCAGTACAGATCCTCTGCATGCGCAGATCTTCAAACTTCTGAGTTATATGCAAACCATTGGGTTTGCGTGCAACTCTGAATCAGCCCTATTATAAGGCTGCCAGTACATATTATGGCACCCAGTATACCCAATTCACATTATGATATACACTGTCCCCAGTTCATATTTTGCCACATTACAGTGCTCCCTGTTCATATAATACCACACTATTGTGCAAATATCAGGGGAATTTTGAGAAACTTCAAAATATGACTAACAAAAAAATTATGTACATTTTGCATTATTTTTAAGGTCACAAGGACCCAAGATTGTGATGAAGACCTGAAAAGCATCAGCATGACTAACAAAAATGTGGATCATCAAGGAGAAACTGCACACAAACAAATCCAGCAACATAATGTAGAAATGCTAAAAATAGATTAAAGAAGACAACCATCCCTAAACTGCAATGTTATTGGTATGCAAGCTAAAGGAACAGAACAAGAACTAACAAACAAGAAGTAGGCATTGCACTAAATAGGAAACCCGATACAAAGGATCAGTCCAACCTTGCCACAGTCTGCTAAACATAAAAAAATTAGAACCAGTAAAAAGAAACATAAAACAGGCAAACTCTTTCAAAGTCAAAATGTCTATAACACATCCAGAAAAAAAATTGTCAGTGAAACCCTCAAAGAGACGCCAAAAAAAGAAAGTGTTTCAAAACAATTAAAGAAAAGAAATGTTGACTATGAAGACACTTTAGATAACCTATACATTTCCTATGATTGGGGTACTAAGGGGGACTTCAATGAGAAGCAAAATTTACATGTATTTAATAATTCAATCAGCTTATCCAAACAGACAGATCTAGACTCAAATATAATAAGTCAAAATAGTGACCCTATGGATTTCATTGAATCAAGTCACACTGGTTCAAATGAATCAAGCCATCCTAGAGATTCCTCAGAATCTAGTTACTCTATGGACTCAAATGAATCTAAGGACTATAATAATTCCAGTGAGTCTAACTTCAACAGTGTGTCACATGAATCCAGCCATGCTGACTTAGATGAGTTGGCCAAGCCTTCTTTTTCAAACAACGTAATCGACCCTTTGGATTCCTATGAAAAGGATGTAGAAAATATTTTTGGTACTGCTGCCGTAGTCTCATGGAGGACCAATGAGTTTAGTGATTCTAAATGGATTGCTGATTCTGAACCTCCAAGTGGGTCACAGATGCTTGATAACTCAAGTGAATCCAGTGATCAAAATTATTCCAGTGAATCAAGCAATTTAAGTGATTCCAATAGCACTAGTGATTCCATAGAGTCCAACAGTAATGCAGATAATATGACAGAAATCATTATGGGGAAAATACTATCAGCAGGATGTTTACACATAACATGGATGAAGATGTTACACATAGATGACTTGTCTGTCTGTTTTTCGTTGCTTGTGTACAACTGCACTGTGTTATATAAGGTAGGCTTAGGATAATACCCCTAATAATTACAGTTTTATATTCTATTCATGAAGCTGCCACTTTCTCCACCATTTTGTCAGTGGATTGTGCTTTAATGTGTAAAGGTGCATACACGCGGGGCGATGTGCTGTATGAATGATATTGGTGAAAGATTTCCCTTGAACTTTATGTAGTGCAGGACAAACGATATTGGGTGTACACACTGAAATATATCTTTAAAGATATCTTTCAGTGAAGTCATCCTGCCACATCTCCGAACAGTATATATAGAACAAATACAATGATTGCACTACCAAAGTGACGCAGCCTCAGGAAAACACAAAGGATTGAATCCAGTACACCACACAATATATTCTCTCAATGGCACAAACACTTATATCAACATCTAAAAAGTCCTTACATAATATGTTTAGCCTTCGTGAGGGGTGAATTCCCATAGATCCTGGACTTAATTCCTCCTTTATTGGTATGGTCAATTTTCAAATGTTCACTGACTCCACCGTATCTTCCCTAAAATACTGCTTAGTATCTCAAAGTAAAAGAAAAATGGGGCATAGTGTAATATTATCACATGTAAAATAGCAGGTTTATTTTAAAGTTACACTTACATTTAAAATATATTAAAAGGCACATAGCAACATAATTGCATCGGGGTTAAAAATCACCCTGGTTCCTTTCAGTTACCCTCCCAGATGGATAGTGGGTTGGAGATCCAGAGGTCCGGAATTCTCTAAAATCTCCTGGGTAATCAAGTCACGGCAGCAATATCCCCATGTAATAACGATCACCAGCTTAAAGCTTTTCGGATAACAGTCCTTCATCAGAAGCATGATGATCAAATGAACAATCCCAGATACTTATACCCACACTAATTAGCTAATCACTCCCTGATGTCCCGCTCAATTCCCGCCAACTCCGGCTGAACATCTTAACCGGAAGTGATGTAATCGCGGAGTCAGTGAACGTTTGAAAGGAGGAATTAAGTCCAGAAAAAAAGAACTATAGGAATTCACCCTCATGAAGGCTAAACATATTATGTAAGGACTTTTTAGATGTTGATATAAGTGTTGACACCATTGGGAGAAAATATTGTATGGTGTACACATCTCTGAACAGGCAGTTCTTGACGATATCGTCAGATTGGCCTGCATGTACGGACTACAAAAGATATCGTTATTGCTCAGCGGGAGCGTGCATCATTGTCATTCACTGCATACACACTGAACAAATATATCATTGAACGATATCGTTATTGTCCATATCATTCATAGAAATCGTCCCATGTGTATGCACCTTAAGATTATATATCTTAAATTACATGAATTAAAGTTATCATTCTGTAACAGTTTTCTGATATTGTGTATTCATAAAATGTTAAATCCTATTAAATAAAGGCATTTTAAAAACAATCCAGTTTTCTCCAGCTCAGATTACGGCTATTATGATCTTTGTAGGGGATTTCTGAATAAGTTGGGAACTCTCCCTTCTGTTTTCTCCATGCATCAAACTGTACATTCATAAATTTAAAGATACAGTACTTAGTAACAGATTAGAACTAGGGGTGTGCACCGGCCACTTTTCGTGTTTTGTGTTTTGGTTTTGGATCTGGATCTTTCTTCGTGTTTTGGATCTGGATTGGTTTTGCCAAAACCACCCTTCCGTGTTTTGGGTTCTGGGTTTTGTGTTTTGGATCTGTATTTTTTTTTAAAAAAGCATAAAAACAGCAAAAATCACATAATTTGTGGGGTTTTCTGCTCCTATGCTATTATTAACCTCAATAAACCTTAATTTCCACTCATTTCCAGTCTATTCTGAACACCTCACACCTCACAATAGTGTTTTTATGTCCAAAAGGTTGCACCAAGGTAGCTGGATGACTATGCTAAGCGACACGAGTGGGCGGCACAAACACGTGGCCCATCTAGGAGTGACACTGCAGTGGCAGACAGGATGGCAGTTTGAAAAACTAAGCCCCAAACAGTACATAATGCAAAGAAAAAAAAGAGGTGGAAGATGGAACTGTCCTTGGGCCCTCCCAGCCACCCTTATGTTGTATAAACAGGACATGCACACTTTATCAAACCAATCATTTCAGCGCCAGGGTCTGCCACACGACTGTGGCTGAAATGATTGGTTCGTTTGGGCCCCCACAAAACAAGCTGGCAATTAATCTGTCCCTGCACAAACTGGCTCTACGGAGGCAAGATGTCGTCCTCATGCTCCTCATCCACCGATTCCTCACCCTCTTCAGTGTTGTGTACATCCTCATCCTCACAGAGTATTAATTCGTCCCCACTGAAATCCACCACAACAGGTCCCTCTGTACGTTCTGGAGGCTGGTCTCCCTGGAAGAGTTGATAATTAATTTTTATGAACATCATCCTCCCACGCCTTTCGCTAACAAGGTTCCCGGCTCCGCTAAACACTCTTTCGGAGTACTCACTGGAGGGGAGGCAACTCAGGTAAAATAGAGCCAGTTTATACAAGGGCCTCCAAATTGCTTCTTTTTCTTGCCAGTACAGGTACGGACTGTCTGACATGCCTACTTGGATGTTGTCACCGATGTAATCCTCCACCATTCTGTCAATGGTGACAGTATCATATGCAGTGACAGAAGACATGTCAGAAATTGTTGCCAGGTCCTTCAGTCCGGACCAGATGTCCAAACTTGGTCCTGCCTGCCCTGCATCACCGCCAGCGGGTTGCTTAGGATACCTAAGGTTTTTCCTGGCAGCCCCAGTTGCGGGAGAAAATGAAGAAGGAGCTGTTGACGTGTCACGTTCCGCTTCAGCTGACAGTGTTTCACCAGCAGGTCTTTGCACCTCTGCAGGCTTGTGTCAGCCGGAAAGAGAGACACCACATAGGCTTTAAACCTAAGATCGAGCATGGTGGCCAAAATGTAGTGGTCTGATTTCAACAGATTGACCACCCTGGAATCCTGGCAAAGCGAATGAAGGGTTTCATCCACAAGTCCCACATGCCGAGCGGAATCGCTCCGTCTTAGCTCCTCCTTCACTTTCTCCAGCTGCTTCTGCAAAAGCCTGATCAGGGGAATGACCTGACTCAAGCTGGCAGTGTCTGAACTGACTTCATGTGTGGCAAGTTCGAAGGGCTGGAGAACCTTGCACAACACGAAAATCATTCTCCACTGCGCTTGAGTCAGGTGCATACCCCCTCCTTTGCCTATGTCATAGGTGGATGTATAGGCTTGAATGGCCTTTTGCTGTTCCTCCATCCTCTGAAACATATAGAGGGTTGAGTTCCACCGCGTCACAACCTCTTGCTTCAGGTGATGGCGGGGCAGGTTCAAGAGTTTTGCTGGTGCTCCCGTCTTCAGCACGCAGTCGCTGAATGGCAAAAGTGGCCAGAAATTTTTTGGGCCACCCAAAGCATCTCTCTTAGTGGGGTAAGCCACTGGGCGATGATTTCCCTCAGATTCACTAAGAGGTTGTCAGCGGTGTGCCTCTTACTGAAACCGGTGATACACAGCGTAGCCTGCCTTGGAACGAGCTGGCGTTTCTGAGATGCTGCTACTGGTGACGCTGCTGTTGTTGCTGCATAAGGTGATACATCTACCCAGTGGGCTGTCACAGTCATATAGTCCTTAGTCTGCCCTGTTCCACTTGTCCACATGTCCGTGGTTAAGTGGACATTGGGTACAACCACATTTTTCAGGACACTGAGGACACTTTTTCTGACATTTCTTTACAGTCTCGGTATCGCCTGCCTAGTGAAGTGGATTCTAGACGGGATTTGGAACTGGGAACACACTACCTCCATCAATTGTCTAAATCCCACTGCACTAATGGCGGATACCGGATGCACGTCTAACACCAACATAGCAGTCAAGGCCTCAGTTATATGTTTTGCTTCAGGATGACTGCTGTCGTACTTCATTCTCCTCACTAAGGACTGTTGGAGGGTCAATTGTTTAGTAAAAGTAGTGGTGTTCCTACTTCCTCTCTGGGATGATGAACGACTCCCAGCAGCAACAGCAGCAGCGGCAGCAGTAGGCGTAGCAATGCAGGATCCTCCGGAGGAATCCTGGATAGGAGAGTCAGTCATGTCAGTGACATGGCCTGCAGGACTACTTCCGATCCTGACTAAGGAGGAAATTGATGAGGAGGGAGTTGACGGTGTGGTTTGCAGGCACTTGGATACCAGAGGACAAAGGGAATTAGGTGTCCCTGGACTGCTTACGGTCTTAGCCAAAGTTTCTGAACTTGACAGTAACTTTTTATGAACGAGCTGCAGGTGACATATAAGGGAGGATGTTCCTAGGTGGTTAACGTCCCTACCCCTACTTATTTCACCTTTACATATGGTACATATGGCAAGTCAGTTGTTGTCCGGATTTGGATAGAAATATTGCCAGACCAAAGAGGTGGATGTTTGGTCTTCTGCCCAGGCATGACCGTGATGGGCTTTTTCATCCCACCGACAACAACTGTCTCCCCCAGAGCCTGATTTAAACAAACCACATCACCATCAGAATCCTCCTCGCCAACTTCCTTCTCAGCGCCAGCTACACCAGTATCCTCATCCTGTTGTACTTCAACAGTGACATCTTCAATTTGCATATCAGCAAGTGGACTGTGGGTGCTCCTTTCAGCACTTGCAGAGGGCGTGCAAATGGTGGAAAGAGCCACCTCTTCCCGTCTAGTGCTGGGATGGTCAGGCATCGCAACCGCCACCACACTTGGACTCTCCTTGGGGATTTGTGATATCTTCTTAGAATGCACAGTTCTTCGCTGTGATTTTGCCAGCTTAACTCATTTGATTTTTTTAGCGGGACGAGGGCTTCCATCGTCATGTGAAGCTGAACCACTAGTCATGAATATAGGGATAGACCTTAGCCGTTCCTTGCCACTCCGTGTCGTAAATGGCATATTGGTAAATTTACGTTTCTCCTCAGATGATTTAAATGTTTTTTTTAAGGTCATTTTCCTGAACTTTGTCATTTGGGATTGTATATGCACTCTACTATGACATTGGGCATCGGCCTTGGCAGACGACGTTGATGGCATGTTATTGTCTATGTCATGACTAGTGGCAGCAGCTTCAGCACTAGGAGGAAGTGGTTCTTGATCTTTCCCTATTTAATTTTTTCGGAGAAAGTTTGGTCCTCCATTTATGTTATATTGATATATACGTGCGGCTAAGGCGCACACAAACACAGAAAATTATTTTTTATTATTGTTGGAGTGTAGTGCACTTTGTGGGTTACACCACCCTTTAAGAAATGAGCCAGCCGGCTCTTTACTTATGGGCCACTGGCGCATGCTTGGCGCTGCTCCTTTGTTGATGCATGTGCAGCTACAGTGCACACAATTCACAAAGACAGAAAAAAAAGAAGAATTTTTTATTTTTTGTGGAGCGCATTTTGAGGGTTACACCACCCTTTAACAGACAGACGCACGCTTGGCGCTGCTGCTTTGAGGATGCACGTACAGTGCAGACAATTCACAAACACAGAAGAAAATATTTTATTTTTGTTGGAGTGTACTTTGGGGGTTACACCACCCTTTAACAGACAGATGCACGCTTGGCGCTACTTTGTTGATAACCTTGCGGCCACAGTGCACACAATTCACAAACACAGAAAATATTTTTTTATTTTGTTTGGAGTGCACTTTGGGGGTTACAGCACCCTTTAACGGTCAAGCCCGCCGGCCCTTTACTTATGACACAGGCGCACGCTTGGCGCTACTTTGTTGATGCACGTGCGGCTACTGCGCACACAATTCACAAACACAAAAAAATATATTTTTTTATTTTTTTTGGAGTGCACTTTGGGGGTTACAGCACCCTTTAACGGTCAAGCCAGCCGTCCCTTTAAGTATGACACAGGCGCACGCTTGGTGCTACTTTGTTGATGCATGTGCGGCTTCTGCGCACACAATTCACAAACACAGAAAAAAAAATTTTTTGCACTTGGGGGGAGCACCCCTGATTGACAGAACACCCCCTGGACAACACTAAAGCACCCCTTTAGGACTGGGACACTGCACAGGACTTTGGAGTGGACACAGCCCCTATGGACAACTGACTGCACAACACTGTCCAGTCAGCCCTCTATGGACTTTGGAGGAGAGGACACATCCCCTATGGACAACAGCAGCACAGCGCAGCACAGCACAACACTACACTGCACTACACTACACTACACAGCCCAGCCAGCCCTAACTCCCACCCTCCCTCTTCACTGTCTACAGCCGAGTGAGAAAATGGCGCTGACGCGGGTACCTAATATAGAATCCAAAACCTGCGAGACCCGAAAGGCGGGATGATGACGTTTTGTCTCGATTTCAGATCCGAGTCAGGTGGGAAAAGTCAAGCCTGACTCGGATCGGCCTCGGATCGGGGGGGGCTCGGGGGGGTTTGGATTTCAGAAATCACTGCACTCTCTTGCTTTTCAAACTGTAATCTGTAATTCTTTTGACTACAGGGAATGTTTATTCCAAAATATTGCAATAATTTGTCAAGCTGAACAACCACTTCACTTTCTTCCCATCTGGTCAGTCCCTACACTGACTCCTGAAACATGAATATGGGTCCTGGACCACACCAAGGGATATCAGTAAATGAGTACCTGGGGATAAACTGACAAAGTCTGTCTTACATTTGAAAAGCAGGGTGCCCTAGCATGCGTGACCACAAAATTAAAATAAATGACAGGCTTAATCCACGGCACTCAACCATCCTGGGGTGCCCTTGGTATGTGACCACACCATCTATTATTCTTCTCTCAACCTTTAAAGGTGGCCAGGTCTTCCACTTCTAGATATGGCTGTGGTATATCTTGTCGACATTCACAATGTCAATATCTAATACTATATTAGAGAATGTCAACTCGATTGTAATCAATGTTTGACATGTCAACATGTTCATGGGGTTGACATGGAGCGTATCTTTATTCAACACTTTCGATACTGTGTTTTGTCTATATCTATCTCTATCTCTAGCGCTAATCCTAACACTACCTTAATGCTAATCCTATTATGACAAAGTCGACGTTTCCAATGTCATCAATGTGGACATTTTGCAGTTATCTAAAATTTAACAACGTTAACAACATCAAAGTTGACTTGCTATTGTCGACATTGTGAATGTGGACATTCTGATTGTAGACATACTAGCATACCTTAGATATAAGTTCTACATACTTATTATTATTATTATTTTATTTTTTTTTTAAATCTGTTAAATTAAGCTTTCAAAATAATACAAAAATCATACAAAAACAAAACAAAAAAACAACCAGCAATGCAAAGCTGTACATGACATGAGGAACAGGGATTGGTAGAGAAGATACAAGGTAACAGTTAAAATAATGAGATTGGGCGGTCCTAAATTAAGGAAAAAGTACTGTACCTTAAATTAGAGATGAGCAGATCAGATTTGACTTGGTTAGATTGGATCTGAAAACAAAGCAAAACTTCATCTATGCACCATGGGAGATCCCAGGTGTCCATGAAAGATGACTGTGACAGAGTGGGTCTCTCCCACATTCTGAGGAAAGGGTTAACCTCCATGCAGCTGGGGAGGAACCACACCCTTACCTCAATTAAGACCAGCTAAGGTATAAAAACATGGTAAGTTTAGTTAGTCAGTGGAAATGTGAGGGAGAGGTTGCACCTTAAGCAGCTCTCCCTATGCTGGACAATCTGAACCATGACTGTGCTGGGATTACTCTGCTTGTTTGAACTGCTGTCTCACGTAAGCTGTATTATTGTTCCTGAACTGTTTTTGCCTTATGTAAGAAGTCATTACACCGGCACTGCCTTTCCAAGCCTGGAATAAAAAGCTTACCTGTTTGCATCATCTCAGTCTCCCATTGGTCGTCTGAACTTACCCACTACAATGATGATATGCCTCACTTTCAGATCCGAACAGTGGCATCTCTTACCTTTCTTCAGGAGGGTGGCTGCCCGCCATGCTGCTTTCCGGTCTCAGACTGCACTCTGGACAGAGAGCAGTGGTCATGTCTCTGCGCCTTGCAGATGCAGGGAACGGTGCACAAACACCAGCAAACCGGCACACAAGCCCAGCTTCTAGGAACTGCATCAGCTGCAGCCCCTAGGTGCTGGGTAAGGCTGATGGGAATGCAGGAGAGTGAATTCCCCCTGGAAACACACTCTCTGTCAATCACAGCCTAGACTAGCAGTCCCAGAGGGAGAAAACTATTCCCCATGGGACTGCCTGTTCTCTGTGTGATTGGCTGGTAGCGCTTCCAATGGGATGTCATTGCCAGTAAAGCCAGGCTGCAACTGGTTTACTGGAGGTGACGGGCTGGGGGTAAAACCCGCCACTGGATCTGAACTTGCGATAAGTTGGCAGAAAAAACAGAGTCAGAACCTTAAATAACCTGGAGAAGCCCTAGGAGCTATCAGACAAGAGCTTGGTCACCAGATTAACAATCATAAAAAATTGACACATAAATGAGAAGTAATTCACCTGTTGCAAAAAGCAACTAAGGAAGAGGGGAGATTTGATGTCTTGTGTTGATGGAATTGTTACATATACTGTATATATCAGATTTATTCACATACTTTCAGAACGTGTTTTGAGTCTGTATATCTAGTGTAAAAATAAATGATCCCTTTTATTTTGGGACTGGCTGAAGTACTCAGCATTGCCCAGGTTTAAATCTCCAAGTTATTAAGAACAGACTCCCTGGGTCAAAGTGCTTCCCAGCGTACACCAACGGGAGGTCCAAATGGGACTTCAACCCCCCTAGTATGTCTTCTGGGATCCAGTGTTACCACTCTGTGAAGTTTTCGTCCAAATCCATTCAGTGGAAAGCTCAGAACAGACTCGTTGGGTCAAAGTTCTGCCCAGTGTACATTAACTGAAGCTCCAAAAGGGACCCTGTACCCCCTAAAACCTGGCCAGGATCCAACTGGGCCACCCCATGTTGGTTTCATCCCAAACAGTGCAGGGGTGTCGGAATGCATAACCAGACAGACAGACAAACAAAACAGACTAATTAATTTTATATATAAGATTTTTCGCTTAGTCGCATTTAGAGATGAGCGGTTCGGATTCTGTGGAATCCGAACCGCTCCGAACATTGGGGATCCGAGTCCACCCGAACCCTGTTCGGGTGTTCACCGCCTGACTCGGATCCCCGTTCGGGGCCGAACGGCGGCCGCCTGATGTCGGATTCTCACTAGAGAATCCGACATCAGGTCTCCTCGCGTGTAGGGCAGAGCGCAGTGATAGCGCTCTGCCCTACACAGACACAGACACACAGCCGCCAGCGGCAGCTGTGTGTTTGTTACAGCAGCCAATGAGAGTCACACAGACTCTCATTGGCTGCTGCACGGAGGGAGCCGGCTGGAGCTCACACATGAGCTCCGTCTTCCGGCTCCCTCCTCAGCGTGTGACAGAGCGGACGGCGCGGGAGCGGGGATACAGGTAAGTTTTATTTTTTTTATTTTTTTACTTGTCAAAGGTCCGGGGGCGCTACTGGGGGGGGGGGTCTGCACTACTGGGGGGGTCTGCTACTGGGGGGGGCTATACTACTGGGGGGGCCATACTACAGAGGGGCCTGCTACTGGGGGGGCTATACTACTGGGGGGGGGTCTGCACTACTGGGGGGGGGTCTGCTACTGGGGGAGGCAATACTACTGGGGGGGCCATACTACAGAGGGGCCTGCTACTGGGGGGGGCTATACTACTGGGGGGGGGTCTGCTACTGGGGGGGCCATACTACTGGGGGGGATCTGCACTATTGGGGGGCCATACTACAGAGGGGCCTGCTACTGGGGGGGGCTATACTACTGGGGGGGTCTGCACTACTGGGGGGGGTCTGCTACTGGGCAGGGCTATACTACTGGGGGGGCCATACTACAGAGGGGCCTGCTACTGGGGGGGGCTATACTACTGGGGGGGTCTGCTACTGGGGGGGCCATACTACTGAGGGGCCTGCTACTGGGGGGGCCATACTACTGGGGGGGCCTACTACAGGGGGGGCCATACTACAGGGGGGGCCCATACTACAGGGGGGGCTACTACTGGAGCAGCCTACTACTGGGGGGGCCTGCTACTGGGGCAGCCTACTACTGGGGGAGCCATACTACTGGGGGGGCATACTACTGGGTGGCATGCTAATGGGGGGCATACTACTGGGGGGGCCTGCTAATGGGGGACATACTACTGGGGGGGCCTGCTAATGGGGGGCATACTACTGGGGAGCATTCAACTGGGGGCACTGCATAGTGGACCGTACTACTAAGGGGACTGCATAGGGGGCACCACTGCTGGGGGACATTGTGTAAGGGACACCGCTACTGTGGGCATTGTGTAAAAGGGTCACTACTGTGGGCATTGTGTAAAAGGGGCACTACTGTGTGTCGTAACATAAATAAGAGACACTACTTTATGGTGTAATGTGAATCAGGCCCTATGTGCGGTGTAATGCTAATAAGATTGTGCACTGTGACTCCTAGGGCCGTAGCCCACTTTGTAAACAAGTACTGTGACTCTGCTGGCCGTACCCCACTGGGTGGGTGCACTACTTTTCATTTCTGCCACTGCTGTGTGGCAATGTGTCATAGATGTGCTTTATACTGTGGTGTCTGTGTCGTTGTGCCGCTGCTTTGTCGCTTAGTAACCAGTCAGCTCACTGCAACCTTTGGCCAATAATGTTGAAAACAATATTATAAGCTGTGATATGGTCTAAATTGACTGGAAATTAATGTTATTGAGGTTAATAATACTCTAGGAAGAAAAAAAAGACCAATTTATGTGATTTTAGCTTTTTTTGTCAATTTTTGTAAAAAAATCCAAATCCAAATCCAAATCCAAAGCCAGTCACCGCAGTTTGGCAAATCCAAATCCAAATCCAAAGCCGGACGACGAATTAGAACCAAATCCAAATCCAAATCCGGCAAAAATGGTCCGGCGCACATCCCTAGTCGCATTGCTGCGTTGTCGCTATGTAGTCTAATAGCTTACTTTTCCGATGCTAAATAACTATGTAGGATTTGGCAGCTTTACCTTGAGAGCTGTGGAAGATATTCACCAACAAACAAACAAACTTAATTTATATATATTTTATATACATGACTTCTTCAATATCAGGCAGATTTGATCTGAGGACAAAATGCAAGATTTGTTACAGTTCAGCCTTGACCTAATTTAGGAATGGAGGAGAGGCTGGGGCCCTTTTCTTTAAAATTGGCTTTTTGTCTAAAGTCAAGATAGGAGTGGGACACCTTATTTAGCCCCAGATCATAGGATATATTAAAGGAAGACAAAGTTATGTTCCAAAATGTATAATTTCCTGCAGTCACAGAAATTATGCTGGGAAGAGGCATTTTCACTACGACATTTTGAGCATTATCTAGAGGGAAAGTGAAAGTGCGTCTAAGAAATGCAAACCCTTCATATGCACTTCATGGAGCCACTGCAAAGAACTGAGAGAATTTGGGTAATATTATATTTATTTTTAAAGATCAAACTGCAACATCTTTTGTGCCATAAATGTGGTATCTCCATAACATCTGCATTTTCCCATATGCTATAAATAAGAATTTGAATACCTGGAAAAAAAACATTATTATTAATAATTTCCAATAGAAAACAAAACATAACTGTCCTAGTAAACTTGGAAAACGTGAGCTTTGTGAGGCATGTAAAAAAATAAAAGAAGTTGGTACACAGTGATGGTGCTAAATCTAAGGGGTTTGTAAAGGGAAAGATATATAAAATAAAACTTTCCTTAATTATTGCTGTGGCATGGTGTCTTCATAGCGTGCTCATCAACATGACATGACATCAAGGACAAAAAATCATAGTGCAACAATGTATAAAACCAATGAAATAAGCAAACTGGAAAGTGTATGTATTGAACTGTACCTAAAACATGTACATTAAATGCATCAATTAATCATAGTGCAAATATTCAGCAGCTATTTCATATATCTGAAGCAATTAAAACAAAAAGTAATGAGCATATAAAAATTATATAGGTGAATACAATTGTGAGAGCATAGATCACAATGCAATAAGTCACGAGGAGTGCATCTGCAGGGTCACATATCAATAGCTAAAAGTTAGAGATGAGCGGTTCGGATTTTAGAGAATCCAAACCTGCCCGAAATTAGGGGATCGGAGTGGTTCCGAGTCCTGGCTCGGATCTTCGTGCCGGTCTCCAATCCGAAAATGAGCCAAAACACAGAGATCCAGGCATGGGCATTGGTTTGGAAAGCTAACTGCTCGGATTCAATCAGCGGCTGCTACCAGCCAACCAGTGGCCTGTTAGCATGGTAGCACAGGCTGCATGAAAGGGACATCAGTACACTGGGCTGCATTCTTCCGGGTGCCCACTATGATGTATATTACTAATATACGGTACATCTCAGCGGTGGGCGTCCAGTTCCTGTGCAGTCAGCTCTGCCTCCACTGGCTCCCGCAATGGTGTAACATATAAGGGGTACTACTGTGTGGTGTACTGTGAATTACGGAAACTACTGTGTGCGTGGTGTAATGTGACTAATGGATGTTGCAGGAGTAGTAATTGGCAGGGATTCTGGACTCTTTACGTGCAGGGGCACTATATCCAACATCAGTGAGGAGAGATAGGAATCAAGTTCCCCAGGTGTACCGCAAAAGCTGAGTCCGCCTTAAAGCGTTTACACTGGATATACCAACTTCATCAGAAGGAAGCACAAGGAATTGGCTTGGCGTGGATGAGTCCTATAATCTATTTATAGAAAGCAGTAGCCATATTTGAAACCTAATAGCCAATAATGACAATAGAGATCTTTGAAATCTAGTGCACAATTACAATAAGGAACAGAGCAGAAGTAAGGACAATTCACCTGTTCCCAGAGCAGGGGGACAGGTACTGGAAAGAACCTAGGTTTACTGACATGTGGATGGAAAACACTGTGGTGCACAGTAGGGGGGTATAGGAAGGTGGAGGAGAGGAGCAGGAAAGAGAGGGACAGGTCTGCCCAGGGCTGATGTGCACACAACCTGTAATAAAAGAGCTGGTCCCTGGGGAGAGAACCAGGACTAATCGGGTTCGCTCATGATCTATTGTTGGCCAGATCTGATATGCAATTTAAAAAATATTTACAGAATTAAAGGATATTTTTGTTTTCTTTTACTCGTCTTAGTGGCCCTGTATTCAGCTGGCCGGCCGGTGAGGTTCATGGACAATGAGTCTGTGTGTCAGTCTAAAAAAAAAAAAAAAAAGCAGCTTTCTTAAAAGGAATTACACATGAAGTAATTACAGTATGCGATAAACAAGTTTGGTCTTCAGGTGTAGCCACCTGCAGAGGCTCAGTGTAGGTACAAACTTTAACTTTTGTTATAGGTATCAGATTGGCGTCCATAGCTATGATATGCTGTGCTGTAATAAAATGAAGGAGTGCACAAACAGATGTGTAGGTTCCTTTCTTAGATCTGGCTTATTCTAACAATTCTGCACACAATACCAATATTCTTTTTGTTTAAACATACCAGCTTAACACAACTAGGGTAGTGCGACCAGTGCCATGGCACAGGGCACCGCAGGGCAGGGGGCGCTGTTTGGGCTGTCAATTTTCTGTTTATTATCATTCTCACTTGTAGCTTCCTCTTCTTTTATTCCCAGCATCTCCTGGCCTCTCCTATCTCTTCCCTGGCCCTTCCCCATGAGGCCATGGCCCTTTTTCAGGTGCACTATCTTATGTCCTACTTAAAAAATGGTGTGGGGAGGGCGCCAATGCTCTCTCTGGTACAGGGCACCAAAAAGTCTAGTTACGGCTCAGGCAACAATACTGTACCAGCTATACGAGTATTGTACATTGATGCGATCACTTTACTTATCACATCGCAGAGATGGTCTTCTATCAGAGATTTTTAATACATCCGGGCAGTACACAATTTCTTATTGCTGTGAATAGCGCCCCTAAAGAAATTCTAATAATCATGGTGAATAAATTTGAAAGTTTAGGAAAAGTGTCTGTGGGGGCAAATGGCAGGCACAGGAGGGATAAATATAACAAGGCGAAAAAGGTAGGTAGACAGGCACACAAATGGGGAGTAAGAAAGGACATAGACTCCCAAAGAAGAGACAGAGAAATACTCTTACACACACAATAATAAAAATTATAAAATAAAAGAGAGCTTGCACACGTTTACCATCAAATGAAGTGAAATACTTTACGAGACCTAAGTTATTTGCCCAATGTATTCATTTTCATTACAGCACTTGTGGCTTTAAAAAGTATATTTTATACTTGTCATTTACAAATGAATTTGCTCAATCATTGAGATATGGGGGAATCTGCACATTGAGGAGATAGAGTCACGTTCACTCACACACAGAAACAGGGAACTGGAGATGCAAACAGCAAAGAAAACAGAAGCAGTAGGAGAATGAGATGGCACCAATTACTTAGACAAGGATCAGGCATCAGCAGTGCAGAGGTCAAGGGGAGGAGCAGAGGTATATATGCGCAAGAAGAGGTCTGCGTCCCCTAACTAAACAGAGTGCTGCACTGTACTACCACTATGTAATAATAGGCAGCCGAAGCGTGAGTTTGCTGTAGGTAATTGTATAGAGCGTGCAGCAGTGGTTCCCATACAGTGCACACAGGATGCAGATGTGTCATTTCTGTGCAGGAAAAACCATAGCCCAGCAATCTATAACATCAATGGATGCACACCCTGCCAATTACTGACTTACTGGGGCCCCCCTGCCATAATGTTAACCAGCTTACTTACATACTGGGGCCCCTTGCCGTAATATTAGCTCCAAATGATCAGCCCAGGGCAGGAATCGCTTGAAAAATTGGGACCCCACAAAAAAATGGGGGACCCCACACTATGTGTCTCTCTGCTATAGCATTACTCCACTCCCCCCTAATCATCCCCACCCCACCGGCCAGACAGGGGTAGGGGGGCAGAACTGTTCTTTGGAAAATAGGGGGAACCCTACATCGTCGACCTGCCCCTCCCCCCCATTCCCAATATTCCGATGCCAGTCCTGGCTGAGAGGGCGGGGGTTGGTAGTGGATTTGGGGGGTAACTCCACACATTTTTTATTTGACAATTAACCATTTCTTTTCTTTTCACTATAACAAAGCCTGCACTGATCATCATACTGATCTGTGCAGTGCTTTGAATCCACCAACGGATTTATACTTCTATTTGACAGCGGAGTCTATCATAAAGGGGACAATCCAACAGAGTCTTAAACAGAAAAAAAATTACAGGTATCATTGGCGCTTTGCAATAGACGCTCAAATACGATGGTTAGTAAATCCTGTATTTTTGGGCAGCTATGCACCAGCGATGTCTAGCGGATTGCAATAGAAGGCAAATACGAATCATAGTTAATTTAACCCCAGGATTTCTTAATGGCACAATGTAAAGAAGAAAGTGTAAAATAAGTTGCAGATGCTTTTTACTAAGAATCAAAAACAGAAAATGAGAAAGAGATATTCAGTGGTAAAGTTCTTAATAGTATGTGTTTTTACCACGTCTAGCAGGGTTTAAAGATCACCCCACTCTGAGCCAACTCTGCCTTCACCTCCACATGCTGGGCAATGGCAACTCATACCCCTTTCACACTGCCATCAAATAACCCGGGTAATTGCACATGAACACGCAACAACCCATGTTGCTGTGCAGTGAGAATGGGTCCAGTTGAAATAAAGCGGCATTTCAACTCGGGTAACGAGGCGACCCGGGTTCCGTTCACTGCGTAGGGAGAGTCGGCGCTTGTAGATGAAATTAGCATGTGATGGCAATGACATCATCGACCCTGGTCGGCACGCCAGTCTGAAAGGGGTCTCGGGCAGGTCGCACCCGGGATGGATGCATGTACAAAACCCGGGTGCGACCCGCCATTTGCGATGTGAAACAGGAATTAATGATCCAGGGCACAGCATTACAGCCTGCAACAAACCAGTCACAAGTACAGTACACGTGTCCCCCCGGCATGACTAAGACCCTCTGAGAGGAGTAGTGTACCATATTTTTCTTTCCATTTTCTTCTTATGCACATCGCTCACAGTGTACCATAGACAGGGGCTGGCTGGCAACTTTCAGTCTGGGGGGCAAACATAAGCAAGTGGCCCTGGCGCATTGCAATTAAAGAAAATGGGTGTGACAAAACCCCTGTAGGTGTGGTTTATCTTACGTGGGTGTGGCTTAAATAGGCAATGACATATTGTTCTGTCAAATAGCTATAAACAAATATAATACCTACGATTCTCATGACAAAGCAGAGGCTATTGTAGTGACCACTATTAAAAACAGAGCATTCCTTGAACTGTATACAATACAGAAAGGATTCTAGTTACTGATACACAGCACAGCGAGCATTGACAATACCCAAATAAAATACAGGTGCTATTCTAGTGATCAACATACACAGGAGAGGATTCGGAATTTAGAGTGTCTTGTCTCTCCAGCCTCCTGCCCTTGTGTCTCTGCAGCTTCCTGTCTCCTGTGTCTCTGCAGCCTAATGTCCCCTGCATCTCTCCAGTCTCCTGTTCTCTATGTGTCTCCAACTTCTTGTCTTCTGTGTCTCTCCACTGCCTTCTGCCCCGTCACTCCAGCATCTTGCCACTCCAGCCTCCAAATTCCACCTTTATGGCAGTCAGGGATCCATGCCATGAGGGTAGGGAAATGCTGTGCTGCTGTTGCATAGGCGCTCAGTCCTCAGCCATTGCCTGCGCGCTGCTACTATGTTGTGTGGCCATGCAGTGTGACTCTCTCTTGGTCTTGGTGGTGCTGCAAACAGCAGTGTGCATAGGCTTGCCATAATATCCCTTTAATTTGAGACACATATGAATTACACAGGTTCTGTGGCTGGCTTAATTCAAGCCTGGATTTCACCTGGTATGAATTAGTCACGAGACCTGGATTAAAAGGATATTATGGCAAGCCTATGTATAATACAGGATGGGTGGCAACACTACCCCTGCCTTCAATATTTTGTATTATAACCTCCTCCTCTGCCCTGCATTGTCCTCTTCTTTCTGTATTTCATTGTCCCCTCCCATCTGCCCTCTGTTTTGCATTGTCCTCTCCCCTCTGTCTTTTATTGTCCTCTCCCCTTTGTTCCCTGTCTTGCATTGTCCCCACAGCTCTTCCTTGCATTGTCCTCTGCCATCAAAGTTACAGTACCTGTCTTCCCCTGCTCTTCTATGATCGGAGCTCCTCTGTGCGGCTGCAGTGCTGCTCCCTCCAGAGTTGACAGTCAAACGGCATTGACGGCAGCGTCATGACGTCATCACCTGACGTCCGCACCGCTACCTGGATGTAGTCTGCGGAGGAGGAGGGCATCAGTCCCATGGACTGCCACCGGCCACTGACTGGACGGCTGGGAGGCAGGCTGACGATTCTCCCTGCATGCTAGGCCAGCATGCAGGGAGAATCGTCAGCCTGTTTCCCAGCCGTCCAGTCAGTGGCCGGCGGCCCCAGAGAAGAAGAATTGTACCGGCCCGGGGGGCAGATGGCACCCTGCCCCCCAGGCCAGCCCGCCCCTGACCATAGATGCTGGGATGCAATTGTGACTGCACATGAATTACAGTAGTTTAAACACATACAAAGTTGCAGATGAAGCACAACAGAACTTGGTGTGAGAAAAAGCCGCAGCCACTGCATTAAAGCACTTGTTACACCATACTTGCCAACACTCCCTGATTGTCAGGGAGACTCCCTGAAATAGTAGCAATCTCCCTGACTCCCTGAAGAGCCTAGCAGTCTCCCTGATTATTATTATTATCCTTTATTTATATGGCGCCACAAGAGTTCCGCAGCGCCTTACAAAGTACATAAACGAAGTACATAAACAGTTGAATAGGACAAGAAAACAGTGACATACAGTACAAGACATTGCAGGACAAGTTCATGGTATATAAAAATGACTGCAACAGTAGCAGGATGACAAAAGTCAAGGGTTAGGTGCTGTTATAAGGAGTATAGAGTAGATATCAATATAAGTAAAGAAAGGAAAAGCACATGAGGGAAGAGGGCCCTGCTCGTGAGAGCTTACATTGTAAAGGGGGATTGCACATTACCCCCATTATGTAGCTTTTCTATACTTGGAAAAAAAGAAACAAGGTACAGTATAAATATATTCAAATGGGATCATCAATGCCATTTCCCTGCATTGGTTATAAGGTACAATGATGTATTAGTGTGTTTTCATAAACAAGTAGATATTACTGACCAACAACTGCTGCTTTGGGGCTCGTTTACATTTGGATTTAAGTCATCTTTATGACACGCCTCTAAGGCCGAACAGTATAGGTCCATGTCACCGCCGCGCTCATAGATAGAATTTTCACAATCTCCCTGAAATGCTTTTTCAAAAGTAGGTAAGTATGTGTTACACACATTCATACCGAGTTGCAGTCAACTATTTGGTGCAACTTGAGTGTATGAGGACACATATGCAGGGCTGCCATCAGAACTTCTGGGGCCCGGTACTGGCAAATAGGCAGGGCCCCCCTCCCCCCCGGGATGGATGGAGCAGAGTTGACAGGGGCGGCAATCAATTGGTACGTAAACCAGTTTAAAACCAAAACTGCTGTAAAATTCACACACACATCATACCAATATATATATATATATATATATTTCTATATATATATATATATATATATATATATATATATATATATATATATAGGGAAGTCAACATTGGTTCTAAAATATATATATCAGACCCACATAGAAATACACTAAAAAAGATGGATCCACATACAAAGCCAGAAGAAGGGTAAGTGTAGAAGTGTACGGCACAGGGCAGGGAATGCTGGTGGGACTAGGGGGGACAAGAAAGGCTGGCTGAACTAGGGGGGAGGCACAGGGTAGAGAAGGCTGACTGGACTGGGGGACTGGGCAGTGAAGGCTGGCTGTACTTAGGGGGGGGGGCAGGGAAGGCTGGCTGAACTATGGGGGGAGTTACAGGGCAGAGAAGGCTGTAACAGGAGAGGGGGCAGTGTAGAGAAGGCTGAATGGACAAGGTGGGGAGGCATAGGGCACAGGAACAGGGGGGTGGACAGGGAAGGATGGCTGAACTAGGGAGAATAGTATGTCAAGGTCAGGGAGTACCTGGTTAATGGTGCGTTCAGATGGCTGTGCTGGTACAGACAGCCAGGTAGAATCCACACTGCTGCTTAAGTATGGAGAGAGATGGGGCAAACGCAGGATTTTTAGAGGGGGTTTCCATAAGGGTGCGGCCTGGGACACTGAGGGGAGTTACAGGGAGGGTGAAGGCGAGGACACTGAGGGGGGTTACATACATATTTGTTTAAACATATACACAGGCAACATCTTCTGGGGAACACAGAAAGTAAATGTATCCTTAGATTACGTAAGTAATCCCCTTTATTTTATGCTTTGTGCCTATGATTTCATATGTTTAAAAAGTTTGTGCATAGTTCTGTTACAGTATTTCTCCTTCATTGTTACTAGTGTGTTTTTGTGAACCCCCATCTACCTCCTTTTATATTGAATGGGGATCATGTCAGCAGGGACTATGCTGCCATAATAAACACATTGCCCATCTCGTTTTCTCCCATCACATCTCTCCTGGCCCACAGTCTACAAACTGTCACACACAGTAGGGTAAATAATAACATATTCCAATGCAGTCCACACACTTACTTTAGCTATCAGTGGTTCCTCCTCTCCTCTCCTTCAGGGTGTAGGACTGTGGCCATGCAGCTGTTGCATCGGGTCCGCGGCATCCTCCTTCCCCTATAGTAGCGCGCTGCTCCTCCTCGGCACTTCAAGACAGTTCTACACAGCATCAGGTACAAAGATAGCACGCCGGCGATGTGACTTCAGCATGTCACATTCATGGAGTACTCAGTGAAAGGACAGCGCAGCTGTGTTTAGAGCCGGGAGAGGCGGAGCTTTGAGGTGACTCCACAGGCTTCGGCAGCAGCCGCGTGGGGGGTAAAGAGCAAAGCAAATTCTACAAGCGGCTACGCTAATGGGTGGTCCGGAGCACACACGGATCACCCCTTATGCTGCTGATTGTGCATAGACAAGGCTATCTCTGCCGTCACTTGCTGCTGCTGCAGCGGCACTGCTACCCGCGGTCCCCCCCTGATGGCGGCCCTGCACATATGTATTGGGGTTCACCAACACTTCCACACAGCTGATCAGTGAGGGCCCACCGATATCCATCTAGCTCCCCATCTAGCTCCCCCAACTCTGAGGCCCAGCACCATGATAAAGCTAAGAAATAATATTATAGAGGAAAAATAATGGACTCCCATCATTGACAGAAAAATAAAAAATTATATACAGTATATATATATATATATAAATTAATTTAAAAAGCAACCAATGATCAATTTAAGATGCCTCCTGCCTTCCAGGAACTAATAACCCTTTTCCACTGCCACAAATACCCAGGTTTTTGCCAGGTTTACCCGGCTCGCAGTGATCCAGGAATCCAACCCAGGGTTGGACCCGGATTTAGGGCTACTGTAAATGGGTAACCGGTGTCGGACGACCCAGGTCCCAGTTACAGTATGGGGAGATCTGGATTTCCCGGTGCTTGGAAATTGTCATCTCCAAGTGGCGGCAGAAGAGTTCCACTGCACGCGGGTGCAGTGTGTACAGCGCCGACCCGAGAATAACCTGGGTCGGCTCCGTGGTGTGAAAGGGGTCTGTCCTGGGTCTGACCCAGTTTCGAAGCGTGTTCCAAATACCGGATCGGACCTGGGATTTTGATGGAAAAGAGCACACTGCAGCCCTCATATAATGTATGAGGATGATCCATTTGTGCTATTTTCCAAGCTCTGAAAACTGAAAGTTTTTGTAGCTAGACTGAGTCCTACATACCTATAGGAAGGGTTCAGGAGTGTGAAAAGATATTTATTTGGATCCCTCTGCCTCCACCAGCCCTCACCGTGCGAATGCACAATCTAAGATCTCACAAGCATAGTAACACGGCCGTGACAGAACATACACATATACACACCTCATATACAGGTCTGCATTCAGCTATATTAAAGCTATTTTAAAGGAAGCATAAAACTGTTTAATACTTTAATGAACTGTGCCATCTATCTGTGAAACTCAATCCTCAAAACTTAAGCTAGCATCATATTCTCCTTAATAAAACAAATATATAAAAAAAATGGAAAAAATGAATCTGTGGTTGTTCAAAATTTCTTAAAATAGTTTTGGAGGTACACGTAAATGCTAGATGAAAGAGATTGTGCTACACTATACTATACTCTGCAGCATCATTATATGTTGGCATTGGTGACCAAACCCTCCAGTAAACCTAGACCTTCAATTATACTAAACGAAACAAACATGTTGGCATTATAGGGACATTCTTTATAAACTGTGTGGCCATAGTAAGTGTTGACATTAAAGGTTCTTGGTGAGAACCCGCATGGTAACGTCGCTCCAGTGGTTTGATTGGCTGGAGTGAAACAAAGAGGGAGTTTATATTGCAACATGTCCAGCTAACAGGCTAAATCTGTGCTCTTCACTCTTTGCTTGAGAACACACTGAAGAAGGTAAGAAAACTTGTCTCTTTTCTACTGTGCATTTTATCTTATAATACATATAGTCTATTCTGTATAGGTAATTATACAAAAGCCTGCAACTACAATAGCTGGAATATAAATGGCTTAATTCAGGCTCAAGCAAATTATCATTATACAGTAATTGAGAAACTACAAGTCTCAACATGCCATATACTGTAACTGACATTATATAGCCTTTTGCTCACAGGGTATCATGGGACTTGTAGTTTTCCAACTGCTAGGTTGCCACACAGTGCTTAAACATAGGTTGAATAGCAAATGGGGTGATAGATGCCTTATGTTATATATTATGAAAATATTAACTTTTTCAAGTACCTTTCTTGAGGAAGAGATACAACGGTAATTTGTTTTTAAGAAAATTATGCCTATTAACTGCTGGATTTTAAGGATACTCTCTTGTAGTGGGTGTGGTATGACAAGCTGATATGTCATGTTCTGAATGTCAACAGTCAGAATGCCTACATGGACATTAGGTCAACAATCAATATGTCGACATTAGCAAATGTCGACAAGGTTAAAATGACAACATGATCATAATGCCGACACCATAATGTCAATGTGCAGTTTTTTGCATATTTTAGCATAACCGTAACCCTAAAACTATCCCTAAACCTAGCCCTAAAAATAACAGAGATGTAATCAACAATATGAACATGTAGACATTTTAACCATGTCGACAAGTGTAAATGTTGACATATTTGTTGTCAGCCTAATGTCCACGTTGACATTTGACTGTCGACATTCAGAATCTGTCGACATTCTGTTGTCAACATTCTGATCGGATCCCCTGGAGCACATATACATAGCTTCCAAGGCTATTTCCCTACTGGCCATGTCATGTAGATTATGCTTAGGGCAGAGGTTCCCAAACTCGGTCCTCAAGGCACCCTACCAGTCCAGGTTTTAAGGAAATCCATGCTTGACCACAGATGACTTACTTAGTGCCTCAGTCAATTTGATTTAACACCTGTGCTGAACCAGAGATATTGTATCTATAAAACCTGTACTATTGGGGAGCCTGGAGGACCACGATTGGGAATCTCTGGCTTAGGGCAAAATGTATCACAAAATGTATCACTATTTGATTTTTGACAAGCTACAATTTATTTTAAGAAAAATAAAAATAATGTTTTCACTTTAAAACCATAGGTTTTTGTATCAATTACAGTGGGGAGATTATTGGATTTGAAGGTTGTCCCATACAAAAAGTCAATTATTCCCTGACTACAACACGAATAGCCCTGACTTTTAGTTGAGGCTATTTTATTATTCGTAAGTCATAGGGGTAGATTTACTAAAGCTTCTAAAACAGACAAAATGTGGTGTTGCCCATAGCAACCAATCAGATTCTGTCTATCATTTTTTAGATTGCAGTAGAGAAATGTTAGCTAGAATCTGATTGGTTGCTATGCGCAAACACCATGACTTTTTAGTCTGTTTTAGAAGCTTGAATCTGTGTGCCTGTGCCAAGGCCTAAAAAAGAAAAAAAACAGTTTCTAAAAAAGCAGCAACATTTTAAAAAAAGATATGTGCTGAGATATGCAATTATTTGTGTAATTATTCTGAATATTATTATTTTATTGAATATTTCACCACATGCATCAACAGCTAAAAGGATTTTAATTGAATTAATTTACATTTTTCTTAAGTTAGAAAAAAAATCTTTACATGTGTTTGGTTTATGTGTCTTAAACTTATATAATGGCATTTATGCATACTTGCCTACTCCCCCGGAAGTCGCGGGAGGCACACGATTTTTCAGGTAACCCCCCGCACCCCTGGAAGAGTAGGCAGATCTCCCGCATCCTGCCCACTAGTGAAGTGGGCAGGATAGGGAAATTTTAAGGGGAATTTGCAGGTCCGTAGGGAGGACGTGAATCACTGCATTTAGCCTCTCCCCTTCCTTGCAGACCCGCTTTTGCTGTGTAGGGGCGTGGCTTAATGATGTTTACCATCGAGCATAGCCCCCTGAACCTGTCCGCAGCATCTCCTCTCTGGGCTTGCTCCCAGAGAGTAATATTGTAAAGTTGGCAAGTATGTGTTTATTAATAATATTAATGATTTTAAATATTCTTGATAAAAACAATATTGTAAAACTAACAGTAATTTCAAGCCCAACAATATAATTATTTTAGCCTTCAATTATTTAAAGTAGGGGTGTGCACCGGCCACTTTTCGTGTTTTGTGTTTTGGTTTTGGATCTGGATCTTTCTTCGTGTTTTGGATCTGGATTGGTTTTGCCAAAACCACCCTTCCGTGTTTTGGGTTCTGGGTTTTGTGTTTTGGATCTGTATTTTTTTGAAAAAAAAGCATAAAAACAGCTAAAATCACAGAATTTGTGGGTTTTTCTGCTCCTATGCTATTATTAACCTCAATAACCTTAATTTCCACTCATTTCCAGTCTATTCTGAACACCTCACACCTCACAATAGTGCTTTTATGTCCAAAAGGTTGCACCGAGGTAGCTGGATGACTATGCTAAGAGATACGAGTGGGCGGCACAAACACGTGGTCCATCTAGGAGTGGCACTGCAGTGGCAGACAGGATGGCAGTTTGAAAAACTAGGCCCCAAACTATACATAATGCAAAGAAAAAAAAGAGGTGCAAGATGGAATTGTCCTTGGGCCCTCCCACCCACCCTTATGTTGTATAAACAGGACATGCACACTTTAACAAACCAAACATTTCAGCGCCAGGGTCTGCCACACGACTGTGGCTGAAATGATTGGTTCGTTTGGGCCCCCACAAAACAAGCTGGCAATTAATCTGTCCCTGCACAAACTGGCTCTACGGAGACAAGATGTCGTCCTCATCCTCCTCATCCACCGATTCCTCACCCTCTTCAGTGTTGTGTACATCCTCATCCTCACAGAGTATTAATTCATCCCCGCTGGAATCCACAACCACAGGTCCCTCTGTACGTTGTGGCGGCTGGTCTCCCTGGAAGAGTTGATAATTCATTTTATGAACATCATCTTCTCCACATTTTGTGGATGCAACCTCCTACGCCTTTCATTGACAAGGTTCCCGGCTGCACTAAACACTCTTTCGGAGTACACACTGGAGGGGGGGCAACTCAGGTAAAATAGAGCCAGTTTGTACAGGGACCTCCAAATTGCTTCTTTTTCCTGCCAGTACAGGTACGGACTGTCTGACATGCCTACTTGGATGCTGTCACAGATGTAATCCTTTAACAGACAGACGCACGCTTGTCGCTGCTGCTTTGAGGATGCAAGTGCGGCTACAGCCCACACAATTCACAAAGACAGAAAAAAAAGAAGAATATTTTTATTGTTTGTGTAGCACACTTTGAGGGTGTCACCACCCTTTAACAGACAGACGCACGCTTGTCGCTGCTGCTTTGAGGATGCAAGTGCAGCTACAGCCCACACAATTCACAAAGACAGAAAAAAAAGAATATTTTTATTGTTTGTGTAGCACACTTTGAGGGTGTTACCACCCTTTAACAGACAGACGCACGCTTGTCGCTGCTGCTTTGAGGATGCAAGTGCGGCTACATCGCACACAAGTCACAAACACATTAAAAAAATAGTTTTTTATTTTTTGGAGCACTTTGAGAGTTACACCACCCTTTAACAGACAGACGCACGCTTGTCGCTGCTGCTTTGAGGATGCAAGTGCGGCTACATCGCACACAAGTCACAAACACATTAAAAAAATAGTTTTTTATTTTTTGGAGCACTTTGAGAGTTACACCACCCTTTAACAGACAGACGCACGCTTGTCGCTGCTGCTTTGAGGACAGTATCATATGCAGTGACAGTAGACTTGTCAGAAATTGTTGGCACGTCCTTCAGTCCGGACCAGATGTCCAAACCAGCCCTTGACTTATGACACAGGCGCACGCTTGGCGCTGCTACTATGTTGATGCACGTGCGGCTACATCGCACACAAGTCACAAACACATTAAAAAAATAGTTTTTTATTTTTTGGAGCACTTTGAGGGTTACACCACCCTTTAACAGACAGACGCATGCTTGTCGCTGCTGCTTTGAGGATGCAAGTGTGGCTACAGCCCACACAATTCACAAAGACAGAAAAAAAAAGAACAATATTTTTATTGTTTGTGTAGCACACTTTGAGGGTGTCACCACCCTTTAACAGACAGTCGCACGCTTGTCGCTGCTGCTTTAAGGATGCAGGAGCGGCTACAGCCCACACATTTCACAAAGACAGAAAAAAAAGAACAATATTTTTATTGTTTGTGTAGCACACTTTGAGGGTGTCACCACCCTTTAACAGACAGACGCACGCTTGTCGCTGCTGCTTTAAGGATGCAGGTGCGGCTACAGCCCACACATTTCACAAAGACAGAAAAAAAAAGAACAATATTTTTATTGTTTGTGTAGCACACTTTGAGGGTGTCACCACCCTTTAACAGACAGACGCACGCTTGTCGCTGCTGCTTTAAGGATGCAGGTGCGGCTACAGCCCACACATTTCACAAAGACAGAAAAAAAAAGAAGAATATTTTTATTGTTTGTGGAGCGCACTTTGAGGGTTACACCACCCTTTAACAGACAGACGCATGCTTGTCGCTGCTGCTTTGAGGATGCAAGTGCGGCTACAGCCCACACAATTCACAAAGACAGAAAAAAGAAGAAGAATATTTTTATTGTTTGTGGAGCGCACTTTGAGGGTTACACCACCCTTTAACAGACAGACGCACGCTTGTCGCTGCTGCTTTTAGGATGCAGGTGGAATCTAGACGGGATTTGGAACCGGGGACACACTACCTCCATCAATTGTCTAAATCCCACTGCACTAATGGCGGATACCGGACGCACGTCTAACACCAACATAGCAGTCAAGGCCTCAGTTATACGTTTTGCTTCAGGATGACTGCTGTTGTACTTCATCCTCATCGCTAGGGACTGTTGGAGGGTCAATTGTTTAGTAAAAGTAGTGATGTTCCTACTTCCTCTCTGGGATGATGAACAACTCCCAGCAGCAGCAACAGCACTAGGAGGAAGTGGTTCTTGATCTTTCCCTATTTTATTTTTATCGGAGAAAGTTTGGTCCTCCATTTATGTTATATTGATATATACGTGCGGCTAAAGTGCACACAAACACAGAAAATATTTTTTTATTTTTGCCGGAGAGTAGTGCACTTTGTGGGTTACACCACCCTTTAAGAAATGAGCTAGCCGGCTCTTTACTTATGGGACACAGGCGCACGCTTGGTGCTGCTCCTTTGTTGATGCACGTGCAGCCACAGCGCACACAATTCACAAACACAGAAAATAATTTTTTTTTTGGTTTGGACTGGAGTGTACTTTGGGGGTTACAGCACCCTTTAACGGTCAAGCCAGCCGGCCCTTTACTTATGACACAGGCGCATGCTTGGCACTACTTTGTTGATGCACGTGCGGCTACTGCGCACACAATTCACAAACACAGAAAATATATATTTTTTTGGTTTGGACTGGAGTGTACTTTGGGGTTACAGCACCCTTTAACGGTCAAGCCAGCCGGCCCTTTACTTATGACACAGGCGCACGCTTGGCACTACTTTGTTGATGCACGTGCGGCTACTGCGCACACAATTCACAAACACAGAAAATATTTTTTTTTTTGGTTTGGAGTGTACTTTGGGGGTTACAGCACCCTTTAACGGTCAAGCCAGCCGGCCCTTTACTTATGACACAGGCGCACGCCTGGCACTACTTTGTTGATGCACGTGCGGCTACTGCGCACACAATTCACAAACACAGAAAATATATATTTTTTTGGTTTGGAGTGTACTTTGGGGGTTACAGCACCCTTTAATGGTCAAGCCAGCCGGCCCTTTACTTATGACACAGGCGCACGCTTGGCACTACTTTGTTGATGCACGTGCGGCTACTGCGCACACAATTCACAAACACAAAAAATATTATTTTTTTAGCACTTGAGGGGAGCACCCCTGATGGACAGAGCACCCCCTGGACAACACTACAGCACCCCTTTAGGACTGGGACACTGCACGGGACTTTGGAGTGGACACAGCCCCTATGGAGAACTGACTGCACAACACAGTCCAGCCAGCCCCTATGGACTTTGAAGTAATGGACACAGCCCCTATTAACAACAGCAGCACAGCACAACACAGCCAGCCCCTATGGACTTTGAAGTAGTGGACAACAGCAGCACAGCGCAGCACAGCACAGCACAACACTACTCTGCACTACACTACACTACACTACACAGCCCAGCCAGCCCTAACTCCCACCCTCCCTCTTCACTGTCCACAGCCGAGTGAGAAAATGGCGCCGACGCGGGTACCTTATATAGGATCCAAAACCTGCGAGACTCGGAAGGCGGGATGATGACGTTTTGCCTCGATTTCAGATCCGAGTTAGGCGGGAAAAGTCGAGCCTGACTCGGATCGGCCTCGGATCGGGGGGGCTCGGGGGGGTTAGGATTTCAGAAATCCGAACCCGCTCACCCCTAATTTAAAGATGCCCTACAAGATACAGAATGATCATGTGTAATGTGTTGACTAAATATAACATTGAAGTTATTGCAGTAGGAAAAAACATTATTTGTATTAATATTTACTTGCAAAAATACAACTAAATTCAAGCAAAATAAATAGGAAGGATATTGGATGAGGCAATTTTATGCCAAGTAACCCTGCATACTGTACTCATCAAGGTGCTCCCAATTAACTGTGTGTGAAATGCGAGAGCTTATAATAAGGTGTGTGTTGTTAATGCATGCTCCTGTAAATGGTATTTTACTGCTTTATTTTACCTAATATTATAGGTGCTGCCCCTTTTCCCCTTATTGGCTGACTGCTTTGTTAAAAGCAGCTGACATATGTCCAGGGACGTCGAGAGAGGGGGTGGGAGCGGGTACAAATTATACGGGGCCCATGTTTGCTGGAGGGGCCCGGCGGGGGCCCGTGTCCGGCACCGCCCCACTCTCTTCTACATCACAGCAGCCCAGCACACACTGCTGTGTGCTGGGCTGCAGTGGGAGACTGCTCGCAGCTGCTAAGCAGCAGCTGGAGCAGCCTCCTATGCCTATGCAAGAAAAAAAAAAGTGCAGATTGCTTGCTGGGACTCAGGCCCTCCCAAACGACGGGGCCCCATAGCAAATGCACCCTCTACAGTTACGCCACTGCTAAGACAAATATGTACAGCTAAGGCATTCGGCGCCCCCCTGCAAACTATAAATGTGCGCCCTCCCTCCCATACTTTTAAAAGGGACAGCATGCGCTGAGGGGGTGTAGTCTCACAAGGAAGGGGCGTGGCCACACAATAGTACCGCCAATTCAAATTATGCCACACAGTAGCGCTATCTTATTCACATTACACCGCATGACATTCCCCTTATTCATGTTACTTCACACAGTTGTGTAGTGCCCCTTATACACATAATGCCCACAGTAATAATCCCCTTACACATAATGTCCACAGTAATGCCGCTTACACATTGTGCCATACAGACACTGCACTGTACTTACCTGTAGCCCCGCTACTGCACTCACCGCTGTCCGACAGCTCCTCACCCTCACACTATGGAAGATATGTCATGACGCCTCTCCCTACACGCACTGTGGGAGACGGAAGGTAGAGCTCAAGAGTGAGCTCCAGCCTTTGGTTGCAGGAAAGGAGCTGCCGGGCACCCGCTGGTAACAAAATCTCATAGGGTGCCCAGCAAATGGAGAAGGAGCCTCTCTACATTCCAAAGCCCGCTTACCGCATCGTGCCGACACTGTATACAGCTATATCTGTGTGAAGGGTTTTATTTATATATTTATTTATGTAAAATTGCAGTAATTTTCCCGTGATTTTGGCCTCCAAATTGCCTGTCCTAATAGTCTGCAATTTCAAGGCTGATTCGCCAAGCTGTCAGTGATGTGCATCAGGTTATAAGCCCAGATATCACTGGCTCTCTGGCATGTTTACAGCTTGTTTATTTTATTTTTAATGAATTATTACAAAACAAAAAACTGCTGTCAGGTCCACCAGAGGGATCTTTTTTGTGTCTCTGGTGGCTTCTATCTTAAAATCAGGATGATGACTAGAAGCCAGACGAGATTAATTTTGACTGGTTTCTGCCAACTTTGTGTCCATTTGTATTTTATTATAATCACTGACTAACAACCAGTGGCGGCTCCAGGGGTGGGGCTGCAGCACAGTCCTAAATTCAAATAGGGGAGCCACACCAACTGCCACCCCAAACGCTGCCAAACATAGCCAGATGGGCCTCACTGGCAGTTGGTATGGCTCCCCTATTTGAATTTTGGACTGTACTGCAGCCCCACCCCTGGAGCCGTCACTGCTAACAACTCACCAGAAATGCACCAGTTTTTCAAAATCAGAAAGTAGTACATCCCATTAAATATTAGGGCCCGATAATGAGTTGTAGGTAAAAGCGAACACAGTAACATCTATTGGAATACAAACTCCTTCCATTATGTACTGTACATCCATGCAGCTGAATGTGCAAGGACTGAAATGCCCACTTTTAGCACCTGTGTACGCCGTAATACTGATTGGTGCATCCTTATACGCTACTATCAGTAGCACCATCGAAACTTGCATCAGCCCTGTGTGGCGAGTGCCGTTTCTCCATCTGACCATTGGCTCCTATGCTTGGGGCTGTGAGTGCACCTGCTGGCACTGACACACTAGCGATACTCCCATAATACGCCCACTAAACCGAATATTTTTGTGTATACACTACTAGCCACCACCCAGGAATGCCCATTATGTTTCCGGGACACTTCCAATACCATCTATCCTGATCGCTACAGCACCTTTGTGCATACACTCTGTGTAACGCCTGTGCCGTAGGAGTTTTCAGAAATTTCTGTGCTTGCACAGTAGCAAATAATCACTCACCTAGGAAAACATCGGCATTGTGCGCGGATTGCATGTGACTCAGAGTCAGGTCCTTATGTCTTGTCAGTTAAGCCATACTCCCAACTGTCCCAATTGTGTCAGGATAGTCTCCTTTTTTGGGTACTGACCCTTCACCATCAAACTATTCATAGATGTCACGGTTGGTGAACAACCCTAGGGAAGAAGAGCGGTGTGTTCTGTATAATGAGGTCTGTCTCATTCATCTCCAGCTGTACAGGTAAGGATTTTTAGGTACATGAAGGATGTTTAAGTGGCATGTGGGGACATTTTGGGGTAAGTGGGCGGCCTGAGGTAGCCATTTTGGAGAACATGAGAGGCATGTGTAGGCATTTGGGGATGAGCAATGTGGGAGTGTCAAAGCAGGTTCCAGGCTACTTTTCCATTCTTGAAATAAGAGACAATGTGCAACTCATTTGAAGGCCTCACATGCGGCCATTGCAGTTTATTTGGCTGGCCCTTACCTAATAGTGTAGTAAAAATAGGAGAGTATAATTTATTCATTAAAGGGGCAGGATAATTACAGGGGGACGGTTTCTGAATGCTTGATTTAGGGACAATTTACGAATGTAGGTTCATTAACATTGGTCTTCTAAATAAATACAAAACATTAGTTAAAAGGTATTCCCAGGAACCCATTAGATTGCAAGCTTGGGGTTTGGAACTCTTTTTGTTTACATTTGATGAACCTCCTAGTGTGTTTATATATTTAAACATACAAACCTTATACTAAAGATGAGCAACTGTTCCACATAATATCCACCTCATTCCACATTTGGCTACAGAATATTGCACATTTCACCAAAAGAATTTGCTCCTTAGTGTTTTCAATACCACTTACCGCACACATCACAAAACAGAATTAATTGACCCACGTTACCCCTCCATTCATTTATATATATTTATAGCTATATTACATATAGATACACGGCAGGAAGCCCTCCACAAATCACTGGTAAATGCAGTTAAGGTTGGTGTACTGCAAGTTAACCCGCATGGCAACGGCACAGTTACAAAATCTCCAAGGACGGCACTCAATGCAAAATAAATCCACTCCAGGATTAGTGTTATGACCAACGTATCAATGTTAATTCAACATTTTCAACAGGGTACAAAAAAGCTTGGAACCAATATAAGTTGTGTAGCTTTATTACATGTAATGCTTTTCCTGGCATTGGAATGAAAAAACTAAACTGGAAGATTGCAATACAGAAACTTTGCACCTTTTTACACAATTCCGCTAATCTCTACTGTTATACAAAATTACCATCCTCTTCAACATGTCTCAATATGTTTTATTTTCATCCCTTTAGAGACAGAAAAATGAAAACAGCACTCACATTCATCTTTCTTTTGGGTTTGAGCAGTGCATTTTATGTGAGTAAGAAATATATTGCTAATACTTCTGGTGAATTGTGACCGATTCATTTAGTTCTCCATCACAATATTTTAATGGCAAATCAAAATTCTGCTAGACCCAAATGTTAAGAAAACAATTTATATGATGTTTAGACAGTCTCACCTTACTCCCAAATCAACTAGTGAAGCCCTGAAAATTCTACATTTGTTGGTCTGATGCAGGACAGCTGATGTTCAGCTTGGTTGCGAATAACTTTCTCAGAAGCTATCTCATGACGATAAACAGGAAGTGGATAGTGTACTTTTTCTAGTATAATTTTGTTTATGCTTTCAATTAAAAAATAAAATAAAACTTTTGAATATGGGTTTGAAGTGCCCGATGAATAGACAAAGTGGAACCAACAATTTGCATCTTTGAATCTAGCAACTAATATAATTAGTGATGTTGCTAGGGAATGAAGCAGCGAGGCATTAATATTACTTAAGTCCACAAATGGCCACCAACAGTGTGACAGGCACACAGATACCACTGCTCTCTTTTAGACATAGCACAGCCTTGTATGCTTCATTTACTTGTCAGGCTAAACTAGGAAAAGGCTGGGTGCCGGACAATAGATAGACAGTAAAAAGGTCGACAATGTCTAGACAGACACCAGATGTTAGACAGTCAATAGGTCGACTGGGACAAAAGGTCGACAGGGACAAAAGATCGACATGGTCAAAAGGTAGACATGTAAATGGTCAACACAAAAAAAATGGTCCACACATGATTTTTTTGTTGGTTGGTTGGTTTTGGTTGGCACTTATCCCGATGGTTAGGGTTAGGCATTAGGCACTTACCCCGACGGTTAGGGTTAGGCACCAGGAGGGAGGGTTAGGCACTTACCGGAGGGTTAGGGTTAGGCACTAGAAGTGACAGTTAGGGTCAGGCACCTACCCTGATGGTTAGGGATAGACACCAAGGGGAGGGTTAGGGTGAAGATTAGGGTAAAAAATATATATTGTGTCGACCATTTTTGTGTCAACCATTTCCAGAGCGATCTTTTGACCCTGTTGGCATTTTTGTACCTGTCGCCCATCTTACATGTCAACCTTTAGTGTGTCGACCTTTTGTCCCTATCGACCTTTTGTTCCAGTCGACCTACTGACTGTCTAACAACTGGTGTCTGTCTAGACATTGTCTACCTTTTTACTGTCTATCTTTTAATCCACACCCGAAAAAGGTTGGAGCATCTCAACACTGCATGTTTTAGGTCATATAATTGTAGGGTCTAGTTCAGTTCGGGTTATCTACAATATCGTAGCATAAAGCGCTCACCTATTGGAATGGTGTGTGTGACAGTGTGAGTGAAAGATAGATAATATCTATGTCGTCTGCAATAAGGAGTGACAATATGCATATCTATCCAACGGAGCTGGGACGACTTCTGCATGGAGCTGCTCCCATCACCTGGGTATCCCAGTAGAGCGCGGATCACTACACACCTGCTCTAAAGATCAGTTCGGGTTATGGTACCTCTGTTTTGTGGGGTGATGGTTATGGGCAGTCTCAATTCAGTGCAAGGTTTAATTTCAAACTCATGTGATCATCAGATCAAATGATGCATGGATGTCTGGCCATTATGGTACTAACATTTTCTGAGATTTCCCTTGCTGCAGCCTGACACCTGCAATGCGGCTTGTTGGATTAACCCTTTAGGATTTTTGAGAAAGGGATTCTGTTTGCTTGAAAGTTTATGAGCAGAATTATTTGTCCTTTTCATGATTAATCAGGTTTTGACTACAAACAACAAATCACAGAACATATATGGGACATTTCCTCATCTGTAGAAAAATAACATAATTTTCTGGTATTCTGTGGGCTTATCAGGACTGCTCCTGCTGATCCTTATATGTTTAATAATAGATACGCTGGAATAGAAGTCAGGTTTTTGACATTATCTAATGTGCCGGTATGCTACAGCTCTGTCTAATATAGAACCTGTGCCAGTATCAGTACCTTTCTATGACAATTGTAAAATGAACCAAGCTACACCTGGACATTGGGGGATATGTATCAAACCTTCTAAAGAGTGGAGAAGTGGAAAAGTGGAGAAGTTGCCCATAGCAGTCAATCAGCTTCTACCTATCATTTTATAGAATATTCTTGATCAGGGCTGGCTCCTCCTGTGCAAACAAGGACTCCGAAAAGGGGGTGTGACCTAATTACCATAGGTCACGCCCCCTAAATAACACTATTTTGGGGCATGCCCGTATTGCACGCCTCCCATTTAACATCAGGCTGGGGGAGAGCCCGGTCTCTGCACTCCGTCAGTAGCTGGGCTGCCTTCAGCCATCTCGGTGCACTGAATGGATGCTGCGCACATGCGTGCATCCATTCCTCTTCTCCAGGGCCGGCACCGCTGCATGTGCCCAACCTCCAGACCCCCGGCAGGACACTTTGGCCGGCGGGTGGAACAGCGGGGCAGTGGCCAAAAAATGGGACTGTCCCGCTGAAATCGGGATGGTTGGGAGGGGTGCGCCCTCTATGGGGTGGCGCTCCTGTTCGACCACACTGGTTGAACAGTCCTCGAGCCGGCCCTGTTCTTGATAAATTATATCTAGAAGCTGATTGGTTGCTATGGTAAATTCTACCGTTCTCAATTCTTTAGAACTTTGATACAGTTCCCGCATAGTGTGCAAAAGTTACCATTAAAACCTTAAAGTTCCCAGTTCCAACATCAATGGTTTTGCAGCTTCAACTAAAAAAAAAAAAGAGAAACATTTCAAGCATGTTATTTGACAAAAATACTACTAAAACACCAGTTACTCAAATTACCAATAAAAATGTGGAACGTTCCCTCAAATTTACTCAGTTGTTGCCTGCAATATTTGCTTGTGGTATCCCTCAAACCTTCTAATACAGGAAGAGGTCTCTGATTATGTATTTCTACAGTGCAGAGTTCAACACATATCATTTTCTGGGGATGACTTTATTTGACCTCTTTAATAATAGTTTCTCCTAAATGTCCTCCAAAACTGGAACAACAGACAATATTCCAAGAGAGAAAAAAAGGCGGTACCATGAGGGCTAAGGGATGACCACAAAGGAAAAAGAATGTTGAAGGCAGGATAGAAGAATACTTTGTAAAGCAATTAAAAAAAAAAAGAGGAAATGAGGAGGCAATGATGAAAGTGTGTAGAAGTGACAACAATTATAATACCGGAGGTGTACAGAGAGGGTATTAAGAACAAAGGTCAAAAAACATGTACAAGGCCTAGTTTACACAAGGAGCATTTTCACAATGCAGCAGTAGCCCCACACATTACAGTCACTGACTACACTACAGGCACAGGTGTCAGTGTGCCAGTTCATGATTAATGTCAGGCAGGTGGGGATTTACAACCATGCTGTAGCAAGCTGGGAAGAAGTTGGTTACTATGCATTAAAGTTTCTATCTATTTAACTAAAGCAATATTTTATCCTGTACTCTTACATAATTTAAAGCTATTATTTATACAAATCATTTGTCTGTGCACTTAACACTTTTGACAATTTTATTTGACAGATAAATCGTTTCCAGAGGAAGTGGAAAGGTGATGATTCTGAGGAAAAAGAGGTAAGTCATCCAATTTACTTTATTACCCAAATCCTTTTAATACATTTATTTTCCTCTAGAATATCGCTTTAATCCCATCTACATATTTGATAATTCCAATCCCCCTTTCACTATACTATTCAATGAGATATAAATAGATAAGAAGCAGTGGCCCACATTTAGACAGGACAGTTTTCATAGGTATTCAGGGCGCCATTTAACAACATTCCTAAATACCAGCAGCGTATTTGGTTTAGTATCGCAGTGATACAAACGAATATTCCACTGGTTTTCATCATTATTTACGCTCCCAGGAGGATCCGTGACGTCCTCCTGGTCGGCGGGGTCCTACCAGCGACAGGCTACTCTGTCACATGTGACGGTCAGTATGCACATGTGCATGACTGATTTACCTGGCAGGGACCCTGTTGTGCATGGAAGGTTTCACTGAAGCCAGAAAGGCTGCTACCAGGTCCCCATTGTCGGCAATGGGGACCACATTGCTCTCCCCATGTTCTAAACATGGCGAGAGTGATGCAGTAACAAACAGCTGCAGTCTTACCGCTGTTTGTTAAATACAGAAAGGAAAACATAACCCCTTTAGCGACTGCTAGGGGGGTTATGCATTGTTGTATAATGGGACCCTCAGTAAGATACAAGTTACAAAGAAATAGATGTTGTAAATACTGGGTAATTACTGTAAGTAACAGTTGGAAGCGGATATCATTACAGATTAATTAACTAGAACTCTTATGGTGGCAACTTTTAAAAAAGCACTTTTTTTTCCTAATAATGTGTGTTAGATGCAGAAAATAAACAGCATAGCGCTATCTAGTGATTCCGAAAGCAATAACTTTACTATAAATTATTATAGACTAGCTGGAGTACCGGGCGTTGCCCGGGATTTTAAGAATGTTTGTTTACACATCATCCTCCAACCAACCTCTCCTTAGGCAGGCCTCACGAAAAAGTGTGACAAACTTCCCCATCAACAGTCCTAAGGTCTTCAAAGGAAGTAGGATCTGTAACAGTGTAAAGCAGACTTCGGAGATAGAAGCATTCAAAATTTGTGGGATGTACAGTATAAACACGGCCAAGAGCTTCTGTTGCTCTGATACCAGGATGACCATCTACAGCGACTCCCTGATTTTGGGAGAAGCATTCCATGTGTAATATATTTGGCAGCTCACAGTACAGCAGGGTCCTTGCAAAGTCATCATTTTGACACAGTTGGAAGAAAGCAGTAAATGTTATTGCATAATTTGGTATAGTCAGAGAGCTGAGAATGCTGGCGAAGCCTGCTAAAGCTCTCTTCGATAATAAACATTAAGATCATGGCAAAGCATGACAACACAAAATGCTTGCTCCGAGGCCCTACCCATATGCCGTGAGGCCCCACAATGTGGTTTTAAATTAATTAAAAATTAACAGTAATTAATTTTGATTTAAATTTTTTTTAGTTGCCTCAGTCGTGTTTTAATACACTCGTATGTAAAATGTCATGATTTTCACTTGTAAACTGTGGATTTGTATAGAAAGACAAAAGTACATAAGAACAAATTTTCGCTTTGATATAGTAGAGAAGATAGAAAAGAAAAAATAGTAGATAAGCTAAATTATTTTGTAATTCCATACCTGACCTGTAGAGGGTGAATGGTATGCAAAAATTGTGTTTTTTAATTAATTAAAAAGTAACAGTGATTAATTTTGATTTAGTAGAGAGGATAGAAAAGAAAAACTAGTAGATAAGCTAAATCCTTTTGTAATTCCGTACCTGACCTGTAAAGGGCGAATGCTATGCAAAAATTGTGGTATTTCATTAAATAAAAATTAACAGTAATTCATTTCGATTTCAAATTTTTTTAGTTGCCTATGCCGTGTTTTAATATGCTCGTATGTAAAATTTCACGATCGTGGCTTGTATACTGTGGATTTGTATAGAAAGACAGAAGGACAAATTTTCACTTTTATATAGTAGATTGGTTACATGACAACACAACTTGCAGACAGCTGTGGAAAGAGTAACTGGAATTTATACTGCATATTTGACTGGTTTTAGTTGTGAGTAGATAAACTGTTATTTTAATTTAAACCATCTGAAAAGAATACTGTAAGTGTATGAATGTGTGGGATCACCATCTATATATATTTTGGCAGTGTACAGCTACAATTACATAATTATAGAGGAACACCACACACCTCCTATTCACAGGGAGAAGGAGGAAAATTGACAATGAATACAGGGCTCAGTGAAAATGTCATGTGTTTATTTTACAGACACAGGACATACATTTTTATAGCTATGTAGCTTGTTGATGGGTGAGACCTTCAGTTGAACTTGCTTAGATATGGCTCTGTCAGACCCCAGCTTCAACTAACTAAAATATAACTTCTGTATGATATGTGGTCAGACAAATATCCCTTCTCTCCATGGTTCATATAATCTGGGCCAAATGTAATAGGGTGAGAGTTTAGAAAATGTGAAAGTTTAGCATAAACTCTCACACTGTTTAATCTCGGCCAATGTAATAGAGTCTGAGAACTTACAAACTCGGATATTTTTAGACTAAAAAAACTCTCATGATTTAAACTCTCATCCAGATGTTTTACCCATTTTGAAGATAAAACTCGGCCAATGTTAAAGTTTACTGCTAAACGCTCACATTTTCTAAACTATCACCCTATTACATTTGGCACTCTGTCTTGTTCTCTTGTTAATCATAAGTACTGTATACAGGCTGTCTCTGGCTGTATAAATACTATATGTCTACCAACTGTAACCACATAAGGGCGGTAAAAAAGTGACAGGCAGCTGCATAGCAAAAATGTACTTCTCTTGTTTGTGTGCAGCATTCATACATATGTGCAAGCTTACAATGTGCAGACTGTAGATTACAGATAATATGAGATCAGGATCCCTCCGCCCCTGTCCGACTCCTTTCGCCGGACGCCGGGGCTTTTGTGCACATGCGTGACCTGTAGGTCACGCAGGCGCACTAGTTTCACTGCTATGAAATTAACATAATGAATAGAGCCATTTACCTGAATATATGTGCATTATATGTGCATGAGTGATGGGACAAGTTTAGTGATACTACTTACCTACGTTTTGGTACAGTATGAACAGAAAAGAAGGGTGTGACTTGGTGATGTCATTTGCATGAAGTGGGAGGGACAACGTCACACAAGTCTACTTTTGGTATGTCCTAGGACTATAATGATGTCATTTTCTGAAAATCACATCATGATGCCACTGTCCCTCCAACTTCAATAGGGAAATGTGCAGCATACAAGAGGGTGTCCTGCTCAATGAAATTCTGGAGTCTTCCAGAATTCTGGGAGAGTCGGCATATGGGAAATGTTTATGTTGATAGCTATTATGCCATAATGTCTGTGCCCACTCACTGTTAACTAAAATGGGTGATGCTTGATGATGCAATATACATCATTACCGGGTTGAGAAAAGGATACTGGTGCTCGGGATCCCGGCAGTCAGAAACCCGACTCCAGTATTCTGACCAGGTTAGAATGTCGATGCCCCCAGGTAAGTAAGCCTAACCTAACCATAACCCTAACCATAACTCTCCCTCCCTAGTGTCTTAACCTAACCTCACTCCCTAGTGCCTAAACCTAACCCTCCCTCCCCGCAGCCTAAACCTAACCTCCCCTTCCGCAGCCTAACCCTAACCCTCCCCTAGTGCCTCACCCTAAACCCTTACCCTAACCCACCCCTTAACCCCAGTACTTACCTTCGTGTTTCCGGCACTCGGGATGCCGGCGCTGGTATTTTGACAAGTGTCGGGATTCCAGCGTCAGCATTCTGATCACCGGAAACCCAGCGGTTGGCATTCTGACTGCATTCCTCAACAGAATATGTATTTGTTCTACTATCCCTACTGTAAGCAGCCTCTGCAATATATTATTGTTAGTGTAGTAATTTTCTTTCTTTCTTTTTTTTTGGCAGTGCATGCAAGATTGAGCCATGCACATGTAAGCACAGTGACATTGCAAATGGCTCATTAACTTGGTTATAGTAAGATTTTAAAGATACAGTAACTGTTTTGTTATAAACTGAACAATATTAGCAGTGTAAGCTTTGTGACACTTGTGTACCATGTACAGCTTGGTAAAATGTTTTATGTTATTTTTATCTATACAGGTACTGAGGAATAGATATGGCAACTACTTTTTCAGACGTGTACACTTCCAATCGCCACCCAGATACATAACTCATGCTAGAGTGAGTACATACACAAAAGTACTTATCTTATGTTTACACTTACAGAATATTTCAGAGGATGAGTCCTGTGGGAGTCAGTGATTATGTTAGTGTGACAAGGGTTTAAGTGATGGTGCAGTGTAATGATGCGAGGAAGGCAATGGAGGAGCCAGAAGCCACAGAGAGCTAGATAGTGAAGGGTCCCCCAGCAGCACAGCATAGTGATGTGAGTCTCATGCCAAATTGATACAGAAGACTGTGATATAACATGCACTTATATTTATGAATTAAGTTAATCTATCCAACTGTTAGTGTACAATGCATTTACAGTACATTGGGTAGATATCCACGAAGAGTATGTTATAGTAACAATTTATTATTTATTTACTGGTTTAAAACTTAAATACTTTCATGGCCTAGTGAACTTTATGAGTAAATACAAGAATTTGCTTTACTACAATTAGTTACTGTTTCCTAGTGAAGTGCACAAACAGTTCCATTACTGAACCTTGGCAAGAAGTAAATCAGTTCAGACAGGTCCAATACCAGCAATGCTAGGCATAAAATGGTATTCCCTATTTAAGGTAAAAGGAGGGTATTTTCCTGCAATCATTAACCCCTTAGCTTCCATCATTAACCAACCATCATTCATGATTAACCCTCCCTTCATCTGCCTATATAAACTTTCCATCACTAATCCCTCATTTTCCATGAATCATTAACTCTTCATCCTTTAGTTAGTCCTTTCCTTCATCATCATCAATCACCATTAATACCCATTTAAATAATTCTTCATTAACTCTCTTACAACATCATTATCTGCTAACGCCTCATACTCATAACATGATTTACCCAATCACTCACCCTTTATTCATGCTATCCCTCAGGTTGCTCTAGTGGGGGACGGGCAAGAGAGAAACAGTTACGTTTTCCCAAAGTAAGTTTAATGTCACACTACAGAATCCCTGCCGATACACACAGCATTCTGGGAGTTCAGTTACTTGCCTTTATCAGTGGTCAGAGGAGATACTTCATTACAGGGTTTCCTGTTGCGCCAGTCTGGTTATTAAAAAAAACAAAACAAAAGTAAAATATCACTTAAAAGTCTTTTCTACCTACAGTACTTTAGGACTATACCTTTAAGTAAATTCATAATTTTTGTTTTCTCCTGAAATACTGCTCAGCTTCATTTATGAGTCATATTTATCATGAGAGGGAGCGGGCATTGTGTCATTTTTGTGTGTTTGAATATTTTTATTGGTCTAACTGCAATTAGAGCTGCACCATTCAGCAACTGTACAACTGTAAATTACAAAATGCATTTCATTAGAAGTATAGAATGAGACCTCACCTTGCCAACTGACTTGCCCAATTATTTCCAACAAATTATGCAAACTTTGGCACCCCAACAAAGGCAGCCATATATGCTCGCAAATATGCTGTATAGATGTATTAATGAGTGCATTTGTGCAAAAGTAGCCCGGTGATGTCACAAAACGGTATTTGTACAGCACTTACCCCATTTCAGAAATGAGCCTTAATGAACAATTTACTTCTGTATCCACACTGAGTACATGGATTGTAAACTGATGGTTTATTTTATTTTTTAGGGCAGTGATTCTTCAGAGGAAAGTGAAAACAGTTCTGATGAGGTATGTTAATTAATTAGATCATCACTCTAAAACTGGGTACACACGTAAAGATTTTCTGTCCAACCATACAACTAGTTGATTGGTTGGAATGAAAATCTGGTAACGTATGGGAGTAAATGATGATCAGCAATTTGCTCCTAAATGGCAAAAAACAGATGGAAATGGTCATCAGACAAGTTAGTTAAATGTTTGATCTAAACAATTTGCTCAAACAGTTTTTGTCCATTTTCCGGCATTTGGGAGCAAATTACTGATTGTCATTTGCTTTCATACCTTACCAGATTTTCATTGCAACCAATCAACTAGTTGGATGGTTGGACAGAAAATCTTTACGTGTGTACCCAGCTTTAAGATTACTTTATTGCTCTAAAGGCAACCAATCATCAACAATTAACCTCAAATACAATCAATTAACTACTAAGATACCTATAGTGGCCAGGGCCAGCTCTAGGGGTGTTCAACCACTGCGGTCGAACAGGGGCACCACCCATAGAGGGCGCACCCCTCCCCAACATCCCGATTTCAGCGGGACAGTAGTGTCCCGCTGTTCCACCAGTGGGTCGAAGTGGCCCAGGGGTGGTGAAATCGGTAGGTTGGGGACCCCCACCGCCACAGCTGTGGGGTGGTGCCGGACCACCGGAGTATGAATGTTTGCCGAGCGCATGCGTGCGGCATCCATTCACAGACGGGAGAGGGCTGGTGGAAGCCCAGCCAGTGATGGAGGGCTGGGCTTTACCCCCAGCCTGACATTACTTGGAGGCATGCCATGCGGGCACGCCTCCAAATAACGTCACATAGGGGGCGTGGCCTATGGTAATGAGGCCACACCCCCAATTTCAGTCAGGCGCGGCTTTGTAGAGTGCCATTACAAGGCGAATCGCAACGGGCCGGCACAGGGTGCTCAGACCCCTGAAGCTGGCCCTGCTTACATGTATTTAAGAACTAAAGTGAAATGTGCTATACACTTTCCAACAAGAGGAGAGCTGAACTTTTATTAAAAATGTGTAGTACTCACTTCTTTGACAACCATATATATAGAACTTATATTATGTTTATACCAGGATGATAACTTGTTATTGGTAATAAATTGCATCCTACTAATAATAGCAGGGCGCAGCGTACCGGGCCAGCACAGGGTGCTTAGACTCCTTATAGTGGCAGTTTTACCTGTAGTATCCATCGAAGGAAAAGACGTGTTGTTGATAATTTTTCCTGTTTGTTACACTGGGTGACACAAATCATGCAGGTACTGTATAAGACCTGCTACCAAGGAGCTGACTGTAATGTTGGGCATACACTATACAATTATCTGTCAGATATCTGTCCGATTCTGGCTGGTTGGAATGAAAACCTGGTAATGTAGGGGAGCAAATGACAGTCGATCATATGGTCTTAAACGCTGGAAAACGGACAAAAATCAATTGTTCAAGTTGGATAAATTTGTGTGTTTTAACCAATTTGTCTGAACGACTATTTTTGTCTGTTTTCCAGTGTTTGGGCTCTATTTACTACAATCCGCATTTTGAATGCGGATTGTAGTGTGATATTACCGAGTGAATTCGCATTGCGAATTCAGGCAATATCACAGGGATTTACTATAAATCCCTTGCAGGGACAGAGCTTGCGATAAAGCTCTGTCCCTGCGGATCCCATCCGCACTCTAGTCGCGGTATTTTCGGAAAAAATACCGCGACCAAGAGCCCGCGCATGCGCCGACCCACCGTCGCTACTACCCCCCACCGACGCTAGGCCCCGCCCCCGGCGCTAAGCCCCGCCCCCCGCGTTCACGGACCCCGCGACCCCCCCCTCCCCCCCCCCCGCGATCCCCCCTCCCTTCATTACACTTATCTGCACCTCCTGGCCTCCGGTGATCTTCTCCGGGCTTCCCGATCAGGTGATCTCCCATACTGCACTGGGACCCGATCACCTGATGACCGGGCCCCAGTGCACTGTGGGAGACCAGCTGACCGGAGAGGAGCCATCACCGGAGGCCCGATCACCGGTCCCTGGATTCAGGTAAGGAAAAAAAAAATGTTTAATTTTTTTTTCTTTTTTTTACAGTAATCAGCTTGCGGTCTACTTTGACCACATAGCTGATTACTGGTACCGGCTCCCGCCTCTGCTCTCCCCGTTAGAGCAGAGTGGGAGCCCGGTAACCGGGGGAGACCCTGGATAACGCCACCTCCAGGTGGCGTTATTATCACAGGGCTTACCCCGGTATTTTTTTACAATTTATTTTTAGTAACTTGCACACAGACCACATTTCCCATTACAATGATGGGAAATGCGATCTGCTTTGCTAAAAATAAGTGATACTGGGGGTCGGAGTAGAATTTTACTAATTCTACTCCAATTGCCCTGTAATAACTACAGGTGAAACTAAAATAATGTGAAAAGGGTGTGAAAACACCCTTTTTCACTTTATTTTAGTAAAAATAATGTTAATAAATAGAGCCCTGTTTGTGAGCAAATGGTAGACTGTCATTTTCTCCCATACATTACCAGGTTTTCATTCCAACTAGCCAGATTGGACAGATATCTGACAGATAATTGTATAGTGGATGGCCAGCATTAGGAATTAAAGGAGGCTGCCCCTGCGGGGTGCTCGAAGTGAAGAGACCGTCTCTTCACACCTGTGCCTGGCTCCTTTGCAGGTGTAGTCTGCAGACCATGCCTGTGCGGTGACCATTGCCGTGTAGGCTACCTTTGGAACCCTCTCATGGTTAGGTTTGTGATGTGTAGCTCATAGACTCCGTTAACAAATAGTTAATGATAAATGGACTCCTAAAGCTTTGATAAGTAAACTGGGGAGATATGGTAGGACAAAGGGTCACATCTACTATCAATACTCTAAGGTAGAGGTTCCCAAACTGTGCCTTCCCTGGGGTGCCTCAGGGAAGATGCAGGCGTGCTTCGGGTTGGTGGTCCAGTACCAAATAAAATGATTTTTAGTCAGTGTGATAGGCAAAACAAGAGCTAATGGCTGCCAATCAAAAAATATGTGGACAAAAAGATGTGCAGCCCTGTCAGACACCACATAACTGACCCTAAGGGTGACATACTGTATAAGCACAATTTAATTAAAATTTTGGTGAATTTCTCAATAAGAAAACTTTTGGCTCAGGCGTTCTGGGGAAAAATGCTGATACTCTAGGGCGCTGTGAATGGGAAGCGTTTGGGAACCCCTGCTCTAAGTGGTAAATTTACTAAAGTGAGAGTTTTTAGAAGTGAGTTTTAGAAGAGATGTTGCCCACAGCAACCAATCAGATTCTACTTAACATTTAAATAGCACCTTCTAGAAGATAATAGCTAGAATCTGATTGGTTGCTATGGGCAACATCTCTTTTAAAACTCACTTCTAAAAACTCTCACTTTAGTAAATGTACCCCTATATTTCTACCCACCAGTTTTGTTCCAGGTATTATTGTATGTTCAGGATTCAATAAAATGCAATTTGCAATCATCCATCCTGTTTTTAAATGATGTGGCTTCATGACTCATTATCAGGCTCTTTTCCCAGAGATGTATTTCTTGCCTCTATGCCACAATAGAAGCTAACCTCAAACTAACAAAAAGCAGCACTACTCTGCCACAGCTCTACAGAATCCACATGATACTGGTTAAGGCTAAAGCAAGTCCAGCACGATATATTTACTTGTACTGCATGTCCTTACTACAACACTGTGTTGCAACATTAGACAGATAATTATCTATGATTAGGCAAAATATTACAATGAAATATAAAGTACCAGAATGTGGTAATATATTCACCTATTGGAACTTACAGTTTTTTAGAAAAACGATCTGTCTGTAGGGGTTGGGTACAGTCAGAATCCCGACACTGGCATCCCGACATGGTTAGGATACCGACACCTGTCGGTCAGTATCCTAACCCTCTCCCTACCCCTAACCCTCCCGTCCCACTGCCTAAACCTAACCACCTCTCCAGTGCCTAAGTCTAACCCTCCCCCATTAGTGCCTAATCCTCATCCCAAACCCTAATCATTTGGGATGCTGGTGGTCAGGATGCCGGTGGTCAGGATGCCAGTGGTCAAGATGCCGGTGGCGGGATTCTGACAGGTATTGGGATTCCGGCGCCAGCATCCCGCCTGTCGGTATTATGAACGCATCCCTTCTGTAGTAAGCCCCCTTCTACCTTTATAAATTTCAGCTAAAACATATTTGTTGGACTAAATTAATACTTTACTAAATCAACTGACACAACTTGTGATTAGGTGAAAATATAGTTATTATGGCAGTTTTCAAACCAGACCTTGATTAAGGTGTCCGAGTGCCCTAGGCTAATACATATGTAGTGCTCTAACCCATCACATCCCACATTAAAGTTTCTCCCCACTGCCAGCATCATAGTATCTCCCCTGCTCCTCTAGCCATTTCCCACCACCACCGCAGTCATATCGAGTTGATCTCTTCAAGACAAATTACAAAGAGTGTGACTGCCACACATGTTGTGGAGGGGGTGAGTCTACAAACATCCTTTCAGTAGATATAAGGGGAGAAATGTCACAGTATCCTCACAAACTACTCAGTGGATGCTGACAATCACACCTGCACTTGATGTGGATCTTGCACGTTACAATAGAACATGAGGACAATGCAACCTTATGAAAGTGACACAAATAAAGTACCAGTATCCTAAATAATAAGCACATGAGCTCTGATAAGTCTTTGGTACACTGGTGACCATTGATCACCACTTCTGTAACGAGACGACAATGTGACATTATAGTACACTGTAGCACAGCTACATATGCTAAGCTGTGTAGTTCCAGATGCTTGTGGTTGCTCTTTCCAGCTTTTCTGCATGTTATGAAAGCATCACAATGTCATTGGAAGATGTCTGATAGGTGCAGGGAGCTGTAACTCCGCCCAGCCTGATGCCCTAGATTGCAGTCTAATGCTGGCCATACACGGGACGATTGATCACGCGATTTGGGCAGTTTCTACAGGTTGGACAGACCAATCATTTGAAAATAGTTGTATTTTGAGTCTTCTGCGACCCCGATACGCGTCCCCGCCGTCGTCTAGTTGGATCGCAGATCAGATGGTTTTGCAGAGAGATCTCAACTGATCGTGTAGGAATTGACACACATTATGTGATGTGATTGATCAAATTGTATGGTCTTATGTGAAATAGTTGCATTTTAAATACAAATCATCCTGTATCTGAAGGGAAGAATTTTCAAGGGAAATCGTACAACTGATCTGACCAACTTTTGAATCTCACCGTGTATGGCCACCTTAAGTAGCTTAATGTTTGTTCAGGTGCTCATTCAAACAAATGGAATCTCATTGTATAGTGCATATTTTCATATTTCCTAATCAGTGACATGGTCTCTACATGTATAACATATACAGTATATTAGGAGGTTAAATTGAATTAGCTTTAACAAAGTGGGATGTTACTTGAACATACTGTATACTGTAGGGCCTAATTCTGAGTTTGGAAGTCATCATTAGTATTGGCACTTGCACCCACCCTGTGCTGGGTGCAAAAAATCTATTTGAAACATGTGCTCCGTCTGTGTCCGCTCGCCTCACTCAAGGACAGAAGTCATGCTACTTGCCCATAACACTCCCATGACATTCCCACAAGGCACATCTATTCCATGTGTCCATATGGTAACAGCCCAGTTGCCACCCAGAAACACCTATTTCACATAAGGCTAAGTATGTTCAAGATCCAGCTCATACAGAGCTCCTTGCCACTGCGCATCCTTCATGCGATGCATGTGCAGGTAGCGTTTGCTGTTTTTGCTGCATGTGCAGTCTATGGAAAATCATGAGTTGCATCCAGTTTTGCCCTTGCTTCCCACTCAGAATCAGACCCATACTGTATTCGCTGATGGTTTATAACATGAGCCTATAACATTCTCCCTTACTTGCAGGAGCACGGTCCAGAATCGCTGCCACCACTGGGATTTAGTTGCATGTAGTCAGGAGCAGAGTGCAGAATGAAGATCTGATTTTGATCTAAAATGCTGGAGGACATCCGCAACCTAACTCTCCTCTGTGAGGGAGGAAGTTGAGTCGTCTGGGAACTCGGCCCCAGAGAGGAGAGGGAGGTCATGGCCACCTAAGGTGCCCATAGAGAGGCACGTGTGTTAAGAGGGCAGCTTATTCCCCTACCCCCTTCCCTTTCACCATGAATCCACCACTGATCAGAACTTAGTAGGGAGTACAGTAGTCAAATCCTGTGTTCAAAATCTAGTCAAGTTATCAAGGAAGAATAATGTTCTGTACCATAACATTTTATTGAGATTATTTACTAATTTTCTGTCTTTATCTTTAATAACTAAAAACACCTGAATACAGCAGGAGGATTCAGTGAACGTTGGTAAATATGGAAATAATGCTGCATCAGAGGAAGCAGGAGCCGTGGAAACTGAAGGGAATGGGGCTGAGGAAGAGGCTGATTCTGAAGGTGCAGAGGAGGAGAATGGAGGCACATCTGCTCCAGAGGTGACAACTCCATTCATAGCCAGTAACATCTTCTCAACTTGCAATATTGTTAGCAAAAGTACTTTTCTTCTTGATCTGTTCCTATTCTGCCTTACATTACGAGTACAAAGAAGAAAATGTGCAGTAAGCTTTGGCACTCAGATAATAATTCATATTCCAATAGTTAACATAAAAATATTTCACAGATTGAATAACTCCCGGGAGTACATATATATCTGAAGATGGGCGGTAGAACTGCGCTCTCATTGACCAGGGGGTAGCATGTTGTGGTTTCGGGGTGCTGCACCTTTGTGTGGGAGTACCTTTCCCGCACTGAATACATATGGGGGTAGGGGGGGTAAGGTGCGCTCTTTCTGCTAGTAGTGGTGATGGTGATGACTTGTGTGTGTTTGTGAGTGGTGTAAATTGGAATGTTTCTTCTGGTGGTGGTGGTGTTTTGGGGGTGAGAAGGAGGGTGTGATTGGGTATGGAGTGTAGTTTGGAGTAATGTGAAAAGGGGAATAAAATAGGATCAAAATGAGGCCAGCGAGACACAGTAATTTGGGGCAAAATCTTTTATTGAGTAGTCACAGTGCTGCTCTGTTGAGATCACGGCAGGTGGGTGGGGTTCAGTGATGAGTGGTGATGAGACTGGGGAGGTAGGTGGACCCTTTTAGGGGGCTCCTACCCATGCAGTTCAGTGACCTTGCACGTCACCCCTGCTGGACCTATGGTAGACAGTCTAGGAAGTCTCGGGGGGTGGGGGGATTTGCAAAGTGGGTTGGAAGTGAGTCTTGGTAGTACTTACCCACCGGTAGGTTTTTTGTTATGGTGATGTAGGTCGACGTTGCGGCCGTTGCAGATATGTTGGAAGCTGCAGGTTTGTTGGTGAGCTGGATCAGCCGCGTGTTGCTGGTGTGCTGCAGGTGCACGGCTGTTCTGATTGGTCTGCGGAGGTCAGCGACCGGAGTGTGCAGCTGAGGTTGGCTCTTGGTCGTGCCGCTGGTGGTGCGGAGCCAGAGGTGTGGATGGGTGAGCCGCTGGGAGGCTGGGTTGCAGCGTGTGTGCTGGGACCACCCCTGGGGGGTGGTCTGCCCGGGATACTGATTAGAAAAAAGCCAGGGAGGAGGGGGAATGTGGAAGGTGTGACCGGGATGGAGCTGATCACTGGCAATGTTGGCTGTGTGGACTTGCAGCCGGATGTGTGGGGTGCTCTTATCACTGATGGTCCCTCATGGAAATGGGGATCGACAGTGGAGACAACCCTGGCCAGGAGTCAGTTGCTGAGCATGCCTGGGAGGGGGGGGGGAGAGAGAGGCTGGTCCGGGGTGGAGCCGGTCACTGGAGGTGTGAGTGGTGCGGACCAGCGGGCGGGTGGGCTGGGAGCTTTCTGCACTGGCGGTCCCTGGTGGGTATGGGGATCTTTAGTGGAGGTCAGCCTGGATCAGTGTCAGGTTTGATGTGAGGGTCTCAAACGCGTTTCGGCACAGGTGCCTTCTTCAAGGAGGTGTGAGAGGATCAATGCTTCAGAGGTTCTTATGTAGTGCACTTCCGGGGGTGGGGGTGTGGTCAGGTGACTCATGGGGCCAATGGTGTGTTTGAAAGGTAATGTGGTGCAGATGTGTGCAGGGACTTGCTGAATGGTGATGCGGTTTCATTTGTGTGCAGGAACTAGCTGGAGTGATAAATGTAATCAAATTAGGCCAATGGTGTGTTTGAAAGGTAATGCGGTGCAGGTGTGTTAAGGGACTTGCTGATTGGTGATGCGGTACAGGTGTGTGCAGGGACTAGCTGGAGTGATAAGTGTAATCATATTAGGCCAATATACATATATATCTGTCCAGATGTGCTTGTGTAACTGTATATGTGTGTTTAGGTTTGTGTCTGTGTAACTGTTTATGTGTGTCTGTGTAGCTCTGTGTATATGTGTCAGGACTTGTGTATATGTGTCTTATGGGAATTAGGTTTGGTAGAGATGCATTTAGTGTGAATGTATGTCTTTTCTCATGGCACATCTTTACGCAGCCGCAAGTCTGACTTGTGAACGTGTATGACTGGGGACTGGAGTAGGCATGTAGGGAGCTGGGCGAAGGGGTATCGGGGGAAGCAAGGGGCGGTATTTACGTAGCTTTGCCTAGGGCGGCTAGAAACCTTGCACCAGCCCTGTTGCAGACACCTGTCAGCTTGATTTAAAAAGGTGTCAGACAGAAGGAATAGGACTCCTGAACCAGTTGCCCAGGTGATAGGCCAGGGGGTGGCTACTGTTTTTTTTAGGGGGCCTGGACCTCAGTGTACTCTGGAGAACCTCTATCTCTGTTTGCAAGATCTTCTGTGGATTGTTTCACTGTGACCTGTGACCTACTGGTTATTACTGACATTCATCAGTGAACTGCCTGACTGAGGGAAAGCTGTGGAAAAATAAACCTTTTGGGCCAGATGTACTAAGCTCTGAAAAGTGATAAACTGGAGTGTGTTAAACCACCAGCCAATCAGCTCCCAACTGTCATTTTTCAAACACAGCCTGTAACATGACAGTTGGGAGCTGAGTGGCTGGTGGTTTATCACTCTCCAGTTCATCACTTTTCAGAGCTTAGTACATCTCGGAACTTTTACCCGGCGTATGCGATCCTTGTCACACTGCATCCAACTCAGAATGACCCCCTTTATGTGATCATTTGTGGAATTGAGCAGACTGTAAGAGGAATGTGCAAACTGAAAAAGTACAATTTATTTAAATATTGGGTCAAATGTAATAGGATGAGAGTTTAGAGAATGTGAGAGGAAACTCTCACATTTTTAAACTCAGGCAATGTAATAAAGTCACAGGACATGCAAACTTGCTCATGTTTTTCAGACTCAAAAAATCTCAAGATTTTGGTGCCTATGTATCAAAGCTTGATGAGAGATATAATTGTGAGATATAAATCACCAATCAGCTTCTAACTTTCATTTTATAGGCTTTGTTTGAAGCTGGAGGAGCTGATTGCTTAATACTTTTTCTCTAACAATTTTATCTCTCATCAAGCTTTGATAAATATCCCCCATAAACTCTCATCCAGGTGTTTCCTGTTTTGAAAATACAACTCGTTCAATGTAATAGGGGCCTATGTATTAATAAACAAGGTACTGCCGCGATTATTAACAATCCAACTCGCCGTGAATATTTTAATTTTTAATGAAAATATTTCTCTTTGTACTATTGGGAACTTGCAGGGACAGTGGTTCTGGTAGCCGCTGTCCCTATGAGTTATATCCTACCTGCATTTTGGAGAAGTCTTGCACAGCGCCAGCTTCCGGGGCCGGACAGGGGCTGCACGGGAGAGATCAAAAGATCTATCTTCTTCCCCTGGAGACCCCATAGACAAACATTAGTTTACACATACATGCCTACTCTCCCGGGAATCACTGGAGGCTCCTGATTTCTCCGGCATCCCTCCCACTTCCTAGTGAAGTGGGCAGGATGGGGAGATTTTACCTTAAATTATCAGGTCCGTAGGGAAAGGACGGGGCTAAATGGTGCAAATCGCGTCATTTAGCCATGCCCCCTCCTCACGGACCCGCAAATCACGGCAGTTTTCTGTAAAGAGGGCAAGGCTTAATGCCGTCTATCGTCTGTCCCCGCCCCCCGAATAGGAGAGCAGCAGATCCCCTCCTGCTGCTCCCAGAAATCTCCCCAATAATGTTGGCATGTATGAGTTTACACCATCTGAAGATGGTGTAAAGTGTAAACTAACGTGGCTAAACTCCGAAAAGCTATGGTTTTTGGAGTTTAGTACATAAGGGACAGATCGTAATCCCCATTGATAATAATGGGGACTGCGATCTGCAGTGCTAATTAGCACTTTGCAGGAGATTTTGGTTAAATCTCCTGCAATGTGCCATTAGTACATAGGCACAGTACATAAAATTATGCAGAAACTGCAGTTTCTGTATAATTTTATGCAATAAATAGCTTGATACAGTGGCCCCTAAAGGTGTCTATCCATTAGCATATAAATTTGAATGATGAATGATTTATCGTTCAGTCTTTCAATTTATCTGCTAATGGATAGGCTCTGAACGATAAAAATGCGCACTCCCGCGGCCGACAAATTTGGTCTTTTGTCTCTCCAACATGTTGGTCAATTATCGTTTATCGCTGACAGATATTAGAAATATCTGTCACGGTAAACGACGAACGACGAACTATTTTTTTAATGAAAATGAATAGAAACATAAAAAAAATCCACTCCCAGAATGATGTCATGCAATATCGTTCGTCGTTTGCAAATACTTTTGTCTTTCAGAAAGATCTGCTAATGGATAGGCCCCTAAGTGTGAGAGTTTTACTGCTAAACTCTCACATTTTCTAAACTCTCACCCTATTACATTTGGCCCTTCCTGTCTATTATCACTTATGGATCATGTCCTTACTATTTTCCCCTAAAATACTGTTTGAGGTTTCTTCAGGTCTTAAATAATAAAGAGTAAGGGGATAATTTACTGTATTTCTTAGATACATCACATATGTACATTTGAATGGTTTTTCTTACATACATTTTTATTTTAGTGGTCATAAAAACTTGTGTTGTTGGCTCAAAAGGTGCCCTTTTAAAAAGATAGGCTATCCAAGCTAGGCTAATGCCCAGTAACTGCCATTTCCATGGACATGTAAAAATCAGTTTGGGTTGTAGAAGCAAAGGGGCTGGGCACATGATGCCAGCGCTCTGGATCCCGGCGGTCAAAAACCCTCCCTCCCTTGTGCCTAACCTTACCTCTACCTTCCCACATCCTAAACCTAACCCTCCCTCCTTAGTGCCTAACCCAGGGGTTCCCAACCACGGCCCTCAAGGCACACTAATAGTCCATGTTTTCAGGATAGCCATACGTGAGCACAGGTGACTTAGGGCCTGAATCAGCAAGGAACGCACGGATGCAGACGCACGCAATCGGTCGATGGTTTTGCTCTGACCATGCTTATGCATCGCAGTGCGCGTGCTTAAACCAGGCAGTGCAATGAAGTATGCGTACGCAGGGAGTCCGCAGCCCCAGGGACAAGTGATTGACAGGAAGTGCCGTTTGTGGGTGGTGACGGGGGAGTGGTCAGGCAAACGCAGGCGTGCCTGTGCGTTTGGACGGCATTTCAGGGGTGTGCATAATCAAGCCCTTGTGGCGGCGGACGCAGCCTGAGGACTAGTTGCATACAAGAAGTCTTGCTATGTCTGCGGGAGGGTCAGGTCAACCAGTATTGTGTGTATAGGTCCGATGGTTCTCGATGTTACAGATGTTTCTGCTAACTTGCCAGGTATAGAGGACGCAAATAAAGGGAAGTGGTATTATGTAGTGCTGGCCGTCTGCTAATTCTGCTGCAAGTGCTGTGCGTATGCATTCATTAGCATATTCTCGCAGCGGCCGGGTGTGTGCGTCTGCATCTGTGCGTTCCTTGTTGAATCATGCCCTTAATTAGCACCTCAGTTATTTTGATTTAACCACCTGTGCTTTAGCATGGATATCACTAAAACCAGGACTGTTAGTGTGCCTTAAGGACCGAGGTTGGGAATCACTGGCCTAACCCCTAACCCTCCACCTAACCTCGCTGCTTACCTTCGGGGATGCCGGCGCCAGGATTCTGACAGGTGTCAGGATTCCGGCGTGGGTATTCTAAGCGACGGCATCCCCTGTGCCGGGATACTGAAAGTATCCCAAGCAAAGGTATTTGCACCAATGTACTAAAGGAGGAATATCCCCATAAGCACATTATTTCCCACTTTAAAGCTAATTTAAAAATTGTGTGCCAAAAGAAGGTAATCTCAGTTTTATATATGGATACAGTGCTCCCATTCAAAAGAGAATATGCAATAAACCCAGTTACTTCAACTGGAAGCAGCAACATTTATTACCAACCAAGTTGCATATATCTTTGCATATTAAACTACAAGCAAGCCCTTCATTATACTGTAGCTTCAGCCATGCAGAACTAGATGTTGAAGCCGGAGAGCACTACTGCACATACTCCATATTGACTCCTTTAGGGAGGCTTCAGTTTCTAACCAAGATGGCCACCGTCTGTACTTCTGCACACGTGCAGCACATTTTGTCACTTAATGATCTGTAATTGCGACCACCTCTGAATCGTATATACATGGTGGACTGATTTTATGCACAATACTTTAAAAGACTATTTTCAATAAATGCCAACTAACTAATACATATTTCTGTTGCCCTGTGATTAGGTTGAAGACAGCACTGCAAGCCAGAATGAGACAGTCACTGATAATGGAGAGCAGTCAAGCAATGCTAGCGAGAGCATCACTGAAGTGCAACCTACAGAAGTTGGCACCATTGAATCTGTCACCAGACAGCTTGAGAGCAATGCTGGTGTGCCCACTGAGATCCCCAACAATGACTATGATAACGTAGGCACTGAAGAAGGTAGTAATGGAGGTGTTGCAAGCACTGCTGCTGCATATGAGTCAAATAATGGAAACCATTATGATAATGGTTATTATGACCATGAAAATGAAGTTGACCATAGAAGAGTAAGAGGTGATACTTATGCAAGATATGAGGATGAATATCATTATAGAAACCAAGTATACGATGCCTATGGTCAACCATACCATTACTATCAATAGGCCCATACCTCCCAACATTTCTGATTTATATTCAAGACATTTAGCAAGAAGGTGGCATAGTCACACTACACATAGGCATGCCCATGTCACATTGGGGGTGTGCCCAGTGCTTCAGAAGCAATGAGCCACACCCAGCTCCCTTCAACTGCTCATAAGAACAACCCTTCAATGTCACCTGCACTAATGGGGCATCATCTAGTGGGATATATCTTCCAACTGTCTACCAATATGGCCAAAAGTCCTTATATGTAGCAGGGTGGAACAATCTCCACAAATTGAGACTGTCTCGCCTAAGTTGGGACAGTGGGAAGATATGTAGACACAAACCAATATATAAAAACTTTTAACAGTTTGGCATCAGGTTTTTCTTCTTTTTTTTTACCAGATACTCTTTTGTTTTATTATTATTTGATACCACATACTTCTTTTATTAGAATCGGTATGAAAGTACTGTAGCATTTCCAGATTAGAAAGTCTGGCTATCTAACAAAAAATGTCCTGATTAATGTATGGATGATCATAAATTGGTTTAGACTAGTCTGATTGTCCAGCTCAGGTATCCTACCTTTATTAATTGAAACACTACAGGTTCCTCTAGCACTACAGTAGGTAGAGTACATCAATTATTTCATCATTGTACATGGAATTTATATATCCAGCAGGAACTCTTTCTATATTGGCTAAATTAAAGAGAAATATACAGTTTTCAGAAGTATATTATCCAAATATCTTAGCATGTGCAGCCGATGACTTTCCTTGCTCCAGAAATGTCTGTATATGGTCAGATAAATGAAAGCTGCAGTTTCGTCAACTATGTTCAAGTTATTTAAGCATTATACTTACGTTCTTTATGTTAAGTGTAAAATGGAATATGAAATTAATATAAACTATTTGCTGTATATTTGAGTTGTGTATTTAATCATTTATTGTGCTAATTAATTGCAAAACAAACACCTCCTACATTTAACTGTACCCATTTTTCCTTCAAGCTTTCCCCTTTCACCAATAACATTTCCTTTCTATGTCTATGTTATTGTGTTATGTAGTTGGATACTATATATGGATGTTATTCCATACAGGAAAAGTGAACCAGGAAGGTGGGTTTTTTATAAGCACATGGTATTCTGCATACACATAGGTCCAGGGGAGGAGGAGGACCGTGTGCAGTCTCTGACCGGGCCCCCTCCTCTCTAGCCAGCAATGCAGTATACTCTGAGCACTAGGAGCACAGGGTAGGTCTCCAGGGAAATGGTGCAACGGACATTTTCCTGGCGATTTACCTACTGCACATGCGCAAAACACCGGGAAAATGGCCATCACACCATTTTCCCGGTGATTTGTGGAGCATTGCTAATGCTATTGGGGGACTCAGAAGAGGAGAGTATTAAAGAAAAGGGTGCAGCGTGTGTGGTGTGGGCCCCCCTGCACTGATTATAGGTACTCCACTGCATAGGTCACTGTACACATACAGTAGAAGCATCTAAGTGTTACATATACTGTGCAAATATAAGACATGTAATATAAAATAGTGACTGCTCAGATCAACTTAATGGTACTTCACAGGTGCATGAAAAGAGAGGGGTTTAATCTAGGCAAGAAAAAAAGGAAAATTGTTCCCCCAGTACACTGCAATAGAGCAGCAATAACGTTTGAATACTACATAATAATAGAAATCCAGAGATCTTTGTTGCATACAGCAAAGATATGTGTAAGCCATCCGGGCCACATCAAGGTGCCTCCGTACCAGTGGTCCCTAACACTACATGACAATAGCACCCACTTTGGGTGATATAATTGCATACTGTTATGCCACATGATAATAGCACATACATTAATTATCTAAGTTGAGAGTCAACTTACCTGGAGGTACCCCAAAGTCCTCCAAATGGCACTACAGGAACCAGCACAGCCTTCAAATGCATCCCGTCCATGCCTCTCTGAACAATAAAATAAAATAGTGGCTGCTCAGATCAACTTAATGGTCTTTCACAGGTGCATGAAAAGGTTGAGGTTTAATCTAGACAAGAAAAAAAGCAAAAAAGTTCTCCCAGCACACTGCAAAAGACCAGCAGGAGGAACATTTTTGCAAATATAAGACATGTCTGTGTGGATCTGCATCTGGAACAAGAGCCGATACGGAGGATTCAAGCAGCGATACACATACACAGTAGTGCAATGACATCAGTGCAACTTGTTAGTTTTAAATCAAATTGTTTGGAGGAGAAGTAATGAAATATAATATTTGAAACATGCAATTAGGCACTGCATCTAAGCAGGGGCCGCTGAGCCACCGTCAGACAGGAGGGGGCCCAAACTGAGGCTGCACATGGGCCCCCTCCTGTCTGACGGTGGCTCAGCGGCATTGAGCGTTGTAGATTTTGGCTTCATGCCAGAATCTACACTGACTACGGATGTAGTTGTTAGTTTTATTGTGTAGTGTAAAATAGATGTTTAAATATTGTCTTTAGCTGTGGTACTACACGTCCCAGCAAGCATACTCCGTATGCTGCTACTTGGAGAACCACAAATACCAACATGTGGGGCATTATGGGCTCGCTGGTACTTGTAGTAACACAGCCAAAGAAATATGTAAAAAAATAACACACACACCGTGACAGTAAAAGTTTATTATAACATACATGCACACTCACTCTCATTATCACACATACTCAGCTAGTATCCCTGATGCCACCATGTCCACTTGTCCAGTAGAAAATCCATAGGGGTACCTATAATAAAAAATCCATAGTCACCTCTCCTATGCGTAGCTCATGTCCTCTTCGTTCCAAGCAGGCATCCAGGCGGTTAAAAAAACAAACTGGTGTATGTTTACACATACCTTTCCTCCGCGCGAATGACTGGGGCCCACATGTGCCCAGTCATTGCAGGAGCCACCAGCCAATCAACGGGCATCTCCGTCGGAGCTGCTCGCTAATTGGCTGTGTGCTGTCAGCCTGTCTCCTCCATAGACTTCAATGGTGAGTAATCTCTATTGAAGTCTATGTTGGGAACCGCGACATTGTATCCAATGATGTAACCATAAGGTTACGTGAGGTAAACTCCACAACCAGGTGTTTCTCCACAACCAGGGCCGGCTCAGCAAAGCCCTGTGCTGGTTCTTAAAATACAGGGGACTCCTGCGTATTTTGGGCCTGATTCAGACCCGGTATCTGCAGTCCGTTCGCAATTGCCAATGGTTGCTAATCTGCGCATGCGTATGCATCGCAGTGCGCATGCGCGAACTACACTGTGCGATCACAGATCCCTCGCTCGCCCAGCAAAACCAGCCCAGCAGAGTGAGTGACAGGAAAGGCCGTTTGTGGGTGGTGACAGGGGCAGTCCAGTAAAAACGGGGGGTTGGAGATGCGAACGCAGGCGTGCCCGAGTGTTTCAACGCCATTTTAGAGGCGTGCATAATTAACAGGCAGCATCAAAGTACACGTCACCAGCCATTTTTTTCCTCTGTTTTTCTTGCAATGCTTGCGGTAAAAAAAATCTACCACAAACACTGCTTTCACATCCGATAGTGGTCGATGTACCAATGTATTCATAAACTTCCAGGAGATGACGTGGGGCAGTGGGCGTCTCTGCATACACAAAGTCAACGCTCATACAGGTATGATGGGCGTGCTTATGCCTTGGCGAGCGATCGCTCCCTGCTGCGTCACTTTCAAATATATGCATACGCATCATGTGAGCGTACGCTCATAGCAACTGGGTCTGAATCAGGCCCTTTGTCCCCTGTAGTTTTAGAACCAGGACAGGCTTTATAAAGCCCAGGTCTGGTTATGCTTTTTGGGGGGCTGCACATCATTTAAATGAAAAAATAAAAGTTTTGCATAAGTACATACAGAAACATGCACGTATCTCATGGATATGTGCATGTTTCTGTTTTACTCTGACATGCTCAGGATATTACTCGCTATCCTGAAGCTGGTGTATTATTTGGGGACTTTTGGTTATCTTTTTTTTACGATCCTGAAACTCGCACCCTATTACATTGGGCGGTTTCAATGGGAAAACATCTGGATGCGATTTTGAGAATGGAGATTTTTATTAACTCTGAAAATATGCGAGTTCTATCCGGAATATAATTAGTTGTGAGGATATGCAGATTAACATATAGTATACACATCAGGAGCAGGCTTTTCTCAACAGAGAGTGTAGCCAGTTCAAACAAAACAGATAAAAAATGTTCTCAGCAGACAAAACAGAATAAACACTGATCATTATGAATCACAGTAAGTATCAGCACAAAGTGTCTGTCATCACATCTGTCTATGGATCCTTATTAGGTTATCTATAAGGGCATACTAGAACCTGCTCACTGAGCGACGTGTATAAAACCTCATACACTCTGTGGCCAAGCCACGAAATGCACATCAGATTAGTTTCTTAGGGTGCCTTGCAGCTGCGCAATGTCAAGGCACCCCTACTTCGAGGTTGTATGAGGTTTTATATACATCGCTCAGTGGGTCTCATTCAGACCCGCTCGCGAGCACAGGACGCTGGTACCCAAATGCGCATCCGCGCGACGGAGGTTGCTCCGTCGTGCGCATGCACGAGACCCGGCGAGCGACGGGCAAGCCGTCGCTCGGGGTCTCGCACCAAAGGGGGCATGCTGTCGATGTTGAGTGACAGCACGCCCCCTTTGGTGGGCGTGCCGGGGGCGTGGCTGACAGACGGAGGCGTTCCCACGGAAACAAACCTGAGAAAGGGGCCAGGGTGGCAGCGGCTAGTAATGCACCGGGCGGCAGGCGCCAGGTGGAGAAAAAGAGCATCTAGCTGCGTTGCAGCATTAGAACTATGGAGCCGGCCGCGAGCTATGATTGGCTAATAAGCAACCACTTCTGATTGGCTGCTGTTCCGCGAGCTGTGATTGGCTCGCGGCCAGCTGAATACTACTGAGCTGGCCGTGAGCCAATCATGGCTCACAGAACAGCAGCCAATCAGGAGCGGCTTCTTCTGATTGCTACCGTCTGGGTCCGGCCCCACTGACATCACTAGTGATGTCAGTGGGAGTGTTTTTGGCTCTGATAGAGCCAAAATCACTCTAAGGTTTGCGGCAGCGAGACCCTACCGCAGGGTCTCGTCGCAAGCCCGATGGTCGCTATGATCTTGACCATCGCGACCATCATCATGGACGCTCGCATAAGCTGTGGGTGGTAACCCACAGCTATGCGAGCGTCCAAAAGGCCGCTCCAAGTTTAGGTAGGAGGGCCCTGATTCAGAGCGAGCGCTCTGGTCAGAGCGTCCGGCTCTGAATCAGGCCCTGTGAGTACTCATTATATGCACCCTGCAGTCCCACTTTTACCCTGCTTTCCCACCCTCACCCTGCATTCCCACTCTTATCCTGCTTTCCCACCCTCACCCTGCATTCCCACTTTTAACCTGCTTTCCCACTTTTACCCTGCTCTCACAAAGGGCAGGGAAAGCCTGCTGGGCTAGGGGAGAGGCAGGGCACAGAAGGCTGGCAGGCTGGCTAGACATAGGGGTGCCGCTGGGAAGACTTGCTGGACTAGGACAGGGAAAACTGGCTGGTTGGCTGGACTGGAAGGGGATGGGAGTACAGGGAAGGCTGGCTGAACTGGGGGGGTAGGCAGGGAAGGAATGCTGGCTGAACTGGGGGTGGGCAGGGAAGGATGGCTTGCTGGACTTGGGGGTAGGCAGGGAAGGAAGGCTGGCTGCACTGGGGAGATGGGCAGGGAAGGAAGGCTGGCTGCACTGGGGGAATGGGCAGGGAAGGAAGGCTGGCTGCACTTGGGGGATGGGCAGGGAAGGAAAGCTGGCTGCACTGGGGGTGTGTGGGCAGGGATGGAAGGATGGCTGGGAAGGAGAGGGCTTAGGGAAGGCTGGCTGTAATTGAGTGGGGGCACAAGACAGGGTCAACGGAAACAAACCTGAGAAAGGGGCCAGGGTGGCAGCGGCTAGTAATGCACCGGGCGGCAGACGCCAGGTGGAGAAAAAGAGCATCTGGCTGTGTTGCAGCATTAGAACTATGGAGCCAGCCGCGAGCTATGATTGGCTAATAAGCAACCACTTCTGATTGGCTGCTGTTCCGCGAGCTGTGATTGGCTCGCGGCCAGCTGAATACTACTGAGCTGGCCGTGAGCCAATCATGGCTCACAGAACAGCAGCCAATCAGGAGCGGCTTCTTCTGATTGCTACCGTTCTGCGAGCTTTGATTGGCTTGCGGCCGGCTCTATGTTAGTTGTTCAAATGCCGTAGCACTGATGCTCTTCCTCGCTGCTGCCACCCGGGCCCCATCTCTCTCCGGGCCGGGACAGGAGGCCTGGCAGTTCCCCCCTGATGGTGGCCCTGCTCCTGTATTCTGTACCTGTATCCTGTATTCCCACTTTTACCCTGTTTTTCCACTTTTACCCTGCATTCCCGCTTTTACCCTGCTTTCCCACCCTCACCCTGCATTCCCACTTTTACCCTGCTCTCACAGCGACACCTTGCTCTCATACACTCACCCACTCTCTCACTTCTACATTATACTGTAGATTATCATGTTAATACCCACCTCTGACAAACCCCGCCCCAACCCAAGGAGAGGGGCCCTGCCTATTTTGAAAGTCCCAGGCCGCACAATCTCAATAGTGCCCCTTATACAGTACCCACTATGCAGTGCCCCCAGTAGTGGTCCTCCAGTAGTGCCCCTTATACAGTACCCCCCCGTATGCAATGTCTCCAGAAGTGGTCCCTCTTATCAGGGCCACCATCAGGGGGGGACTGCCAGGACTAGAGTCCCAAGCCCTGACAGAAAGGAGGTCTGCTCAGAAGTGGCGTAGATACTGGATATCTGGATGGAGTTTTGAAAGTGGCGCTGGCACCAAGCCAATCATAGCTCGCGGACGGGCAGCCAAACAGGAGTGGCCACAGTGGTGGCTCTTGATTGGCTGCCAGTCTGCGATTTCTGATTAACTCGCGGCCGGCAACAAATTCAAAATGCTGCTGCCTCTGAGACAGGGCCCCTCTCTCTGGGTGACAGTGTGAGTGGCAGCCAGTCCGGCAACCGCCAGCCAGCGGGGAGAGGCTGGGCAATGAAGAAAGCAGCCGACAGAGAGGGAAAAGCAGCGGCATCCACAGTGAAGAGGAAATGCTCAGTCGGCCAGGAGCAAGAGAGGCTGTGGGGGTCCCACTTCCCATACAGGTACAGAGATTCTTGCTTCCCCACCCTCACCCTGCTTTTCCACTTTTACCCTGCATTCCCACTTTTATCCTGCATTCCCACCCTCACCCTGCATTCCCACTTTTACCCTGCTCTCACAGCCACACCTTGCTCTCATACCCTCACCCCACTCTCTCACTCTCACCTCTAAATTATACTGTAGATTATCATGTTAATACCCACCTCTGACAAACTCCCCCCCGCCAACAAAAGGAGAGGGGCCCTGCCTATTTTGAAAGTCCTGAGCCCCACATTCCTTGATGGCAGCCCTGCCTCTTATGCAGGCCCCCAGTGGTCCCCCTTATGCAGGCCCCCATTAGTTCCCCTTATACAATGCCACCAGTAGTGGTCCCCCTTATGCAGGCCCCCAGTAGTGATCCCCATTATTCATTGCCCCATGCAGTGGTCCCCCCTATGCAGTGGCCCCAGTAGTGCCCCTTATACAATGCCCCCAGTAGTGGTCCCTCTTATGCAGGTCCCCAGTAGTGATCCCCCCTATCCAGTCCCCCTTATACAATGCCCCCTGTAGCGGTCCCCCCTATGCAGTGCCCATTATATAGTGCCCCCAGTAGTAGTCCCCCACATGCAGTGCCCCCAGTAGTGGTACCCCCTATGCAGTGTCCTTTAGATAGTTCCCCCAGTAGTGGTCCCCCTACACAGTGCCCCCAGTTGTGACCATCGATGCAATGTCCCCAGTAGTAGTCCCCCCCAGTAGTGCCCCCAGTAGAGGTCCCCCCCATTAGTGCCCCCAGTAGTGGTCCCCCGCCAATGCAGTGCCCCCAGAAGTAGTCCCCCGTAGAGGTGTCCCCCCCGATGCAGTGCCCCAAGTAGTAGTCCCCCCCAGTTGTAGTCCCCAGTAGATGTCCCCCCAATGCAGTGCCCCCGGTAGTATTCATCCCTCCAGTAGAGGTCCCCCCCCCCCAATGCAGTGCCCCCAGTAGTGCAGACACACAAGTAAAAAAAAAATTTAAAAACCCACTTACCTGAATCCCCGCTCCGGCTCCTGCTCCCGCTGCTGTCCGCGCCTCGGTCTCCCTGGGCTGGCGCGCTCAGCATTATGGGAGAGACATCATGACATCTCTCCCATAACCTTCTGCAGGAGCCGGAAGGCAGAGCTCATGACTGAGCTCCAGCCCGGCTCTCAGTGGGCGCACCTGCCAATGAGAGTCTGTCTGACTCTAATTGGCTGCTGAAACACACATCGCCGCCGCGTCAGCGGCGATGTGTGTGTAAATGCACTGGCTAGCCTGAGCCCGCCTCTAACCCTTCGCCTGGCGCTATTGGGTAAGCACTCAGGGGGAGGGAAGGGGCTCGGCTGTGCAGCACAGGATGGCGCTGGGCGCAGGGAAGCCTAGCGCCAGTCCTGAGTAAGTGAGTAGTGCTGACTGCACTCACTGAGGTCGACACTACATTGGCTAACTAGGACGGGCCGGTACCGTGGCCGGCGGTGCCCCCCGCACCGCCGGTACCACAGCGCCCAAGGCACGAGCCCCGACGGCCCTGCCCTAGTTACGCCATGCCTTTCTGTCAGGTAATACTGTACAATTACAGTAAGTGGGGAAGGGGAGAATAACATGTAAATGGTAACTAATCCTAGAATGTAAATATTTGATATATATCCCGGATAGAAGAAGGGAATTATTTAACACAGTTTTGTGTCATCAGTTCATGTCTCTTTCTCTATCCATCTCCTTTCAGTGTTAAGACAACTTACTAACTCTCTCATCAGATGTCATATACCCATTAATCCACTAATGTGGTTTTGGCACGACACTTGAAAGCAGAAGCGAACGGCTGCACACAATCATTGATATTGACTATTGTTTCAAGGAGATTCTGTATAACAGGAGTCTCTCACTTGCTATCCTATACCTTGTGTATTTTATAACTATACATTTTAAACATTATATGTTATATGGTATTGTATGTATGTTTGTAATATTTTGAGTCTTGTAGGTATATAGGAACCTGATATGTGTTCCTATTACTTATGATCATTCTGTGTTTATGTGTAATTTATTTTGCACTTTGTCACACTCTATTATGTTATGCGTTTTTGTGAATTTATTTGAAATGAAATTGTAGTTGTAATAAAGGTTAAGCTTTAACCAGACTTGCAATGTCGGTATCAATATGCTATTAGAGTGCTCTCATTATAGAGTCTTTGGTGGTCTGTAAGACGTCCAATTTTTGCTGTTCTAGATTAATTTAACTCTGAGAAGCACCTCCACTATCATACATTTACCTAATTCATAGAGTACAATTATTTCTGATTATTAGCGGTTATAGCACCCTGCGCCCCCTTACTCGTTTGTTTATGTTATTGGTGAATATATACCTCTGTGATGGTGACATCCCATTTCTTTCCCTTCCCTGTTCTTTAACTCTATTTAGACATTGTCTACCTTTTTACTGCCTATCTATAGTCCGGCACCTGGACGGGATGTATCAAGCATCACATGCATGACAGTGTTAATAACGCAGAGATCAACTGCAGCAGGGGGCCTGATCTTTGATGCATGCACAGTGCGATTTAGACACTTGCGCAGTTCATCTATAATTGGTTAACTCCGAAAACATCAGCATTGGGTCCATCTCTGATCAGGCCCTTAGTGCATGCCAATAAGGTACCATCATCATTTTATGCCTAATGTGGCACAAGTTCTAAGTACAGCCTTGGGGGCACAAAAAGTATAATATACTGATAGCACTGGCTATATAGTATCCTATAAATAAACGTAATAAAGCAAGTGTATTACTTTTCTTAGGTATCTCAACATATAAATTCTGAATATTCCAAAAACTATATTTCTGTTTGCAAAATGTCTCCCTGTTTATGAACATTTGAGAATGATTTGTCATCTAACTTTTCATAACTGTTAAGCACACAACGATTTTGTTACCAACGATTTTATGAACGATTTTCTGTCAGATTTTCTGTCAGATTATCTGTCAGATTTTTTAAAGTGTAACGAACAATTTTTTGAACTACAAACGATTTTTGTAACTTCCCTTAATGAAAATCGTTCAGTTGGTCAGTCAGAATGAACTACAAACTACAAACGGGAACGCGTATGAACGATAATCGTTCATCGTTCATAGTTAAACCGTTCAAAAAATCGTTACTTGTGTATGCACCTTTAAGCTGTTAGTAACCAACGATTTTAGTGAACGATTTTCGTTCAGATTTTCCCTTGAAAAAGTGAACGAAAATTGTTCACTAAAAATCGTTGGTTACTAAAATAATGAATGTTTTTCAAAAACGTTGAACGATGAACGATTTTTTAATCATGCATACAGTGAATGGAAATTGTTCATCGTTTATCGTTCATTCTGCACAACATGAATGATTTTCTGAATGAAAATCGTTTGTTGGACAGTCATAATGGACGATGAACTACAAACTACAAACGTGAACGCGCATGAACGATTATCGTTCATCGTTCAGCTTAAAAAGGTGAACGATTTTACAAATGATTTAACGATAACAACGTTGTTATAGTTAAATCATTAAAAAAATCGTTATGTGTGTACGCACCTTTAGAGATAATTCCATAAGGCCTACAGATGTAGACTTTGCAGGAGCAAATTAACCTGGTTTATTTACTAAATATGTGTTGATAATTGCTAACTTATGAGCTTGTTATGACAAAACGTTACCAGTAAAATGATTCCCACATGTAATCATATCACATGTTTGTTATAGCACTGTGTACCCTAAATATACCAGACTATAATTAAAATTAAACGTTCCCATTTGTAATCATATCACATGTTTGTTATAGCACTGTGTACCCTAAATATACCAGACTATAATTAAGATTTTCAGGAAATGATGTCTCTATCTGCGAATTTGTTTTAAAGAGGAAAATCATAGCATGTTGGAGAGAGTTTTAATTACTAAAATATGCTTTCAAATAACCAGAAATCACACTATTGATTGGTCTAAAATAATATTTGAATTTCCACCCTAAGGACAGAAATTATTGATTGCACTCCACAGTTTCCTGTGGTGTTCTCAAGTAAACCACAAGTACTCCCCTATGTATAACTGCGGTTAGCTGCTCTTGTACTCTGGCTCATCTTATTTTGCAGTGTCTCCAAATGTCTTAAGTAAAGGAAAAAACTTCCCATTTGTTATTAACAGGACACAGAACTTAACGTCTAAAAATATTCCATTCATCTGTTTCACTTTGGCTGCAGAGTACTCTGCTTAGCAACATCTAATTGTTTTCACCACAGAATTATTTCAGTTTACAGTAAACCCATCACAATTTCTTGTGCTGATGATGTCACAGTATTCTGGAGCACCGGCATCTGATTGGCTGTCACTAAGTTTAAATTTCTGACATAAAGAACTTCCAGTCTACAAATTCTGCTGGGGATGAAAGGATTATAGAAGCCAGGTAAAGATTATTTATTATGCATTATTGTTGTTTATTAGCTCTTTTTGAATGCTTTTCTTTTTTTTATGTATTTGTGTATTTGTGGATTTAATGGGTGGTAATTTTATTCTTCATTGAAATTGTATTAGAAAGAAAAATAAAGTCACAATATTGGGATATTATTAGAGGCACGCATTACCTGAATTAACTTTATCAACTATTATTGCTCTTTTCTGTGCCATTAATGCAGTTTGTGGTTTGTACAGTAGATGTAGACATGGTTGTTTTCTTGTCTTGTTAGGTTTTACCCTCTGGGAGGAAATATTACTAAATTGCTACTAAGGGGAATTACGAAAAAGTCTGTGTTATCAATAACTACCACAAAGATTCTGTCATTTTCTTAATGAAGCTTGCAAAATAAAATAAAAAATCTGATCGGTTGCATTGTCCAACTCCTCATATTTTAATTTCATAAATGCCCCGCAGTGTGTTATTTATTGATTACCATAGTGATTTATGTGGTTCTGGAGTCTAAAACAGCTCTTTCTTTATGTACTGCAGTGGAAAACTTTCATTGTTAGAGAAAATATATTTCTAATTATTTTTTTCCCTGAGTTTAATATATTTGTCTTACAAAGTATACATGCTGCAGGTGTCATTACTTCCATAGTTTGTTCCATAAAAGTGTAACATAACAATAAGTATAATTCAATAGAACATATAGTATATGCAATTAATGATCAGATATTATCAGTGGTGGCTTCAGAGGTGGGACTGCAGCACAGTCTAAAATTCAAATAGGGGAGCCACACCAACTGTCAGTGAGACCCGGCTGGCGATGTTTGGAAGCACAGTTGGTGTGGTTCCCCTATTTGAATCTTGGACTGCGCTGTAGCCACACCTCTGGAGCCACCACTGGTTATTATTACTCATGCTGTATTTCACAAAAGAGGTTGTTCACTTTGAGACAAACCCACATTTTATACTTTGGAGCCTATTTATTATTTTCTTGTGTTGATGTTGAGGCCCTGAAAATGAACGTTCCACATACAGTACTGCAGCAAATTGAAATGTGCTATAGTTCCAATTACTGGAGAGGGATCCAAATAAACATTGGGCCTGACTCACACAAATGTTTTTCCTCTTCTAATGTAGTGGCAAACACAAGATTTTCATGGGGGGTTTCTATATATATATATATATATATATATATATATAAAGTTTCAAGGTGCAAAGCCACCAACCGTGACAGAAAGGGCACAAAATACAAAATCAGGCATGTGTAGTCGTGCAATACTAAATTTGTTATCTATCTGATGACATGCACGTGTGCCTTATGTTATATAGGCATGACTTCCCCGTCATTTAAAGAACGCATGGCCTTACATAGGCCTGCCATCCGCATGGCCCTCAATGGCAGAGAAATAGATCAGCCGGTTGCCAAACATTTCAAAGGGAAGGGACATAAACTGTCCACATTACGTTATAAAATAATAGACCATATCCCAGGGGGGGGGGGGGGGGGTAACCGAATGGCAGCTCTCACCACATTGGAAGCTAAATGGATTCTAAGGATGAATACAGTCCGGCCTTTTGGACTCAATGAACGGATTGCTTGGAATTCCTTCCTTTAATACTTGTAAGATTGAATATTGTAATCTCTTATTATTGTGTACATATTACAGATGCATATAATAGATGTATTATCTATGATTTATGACATCTAACATGCAGTTTTCATTGTTCATGTTATGCCACCCTTTATTTTATACTGCTTGCTTTTTTTATGTCACATGATCAGATTCCATACCTTACATGTTGTATGTTTAGATTCCACACCTCTATTGTAGGGGTGTGCACAGGCCACTTTTCGTGTTTTGTGTTTTGGTTTTGGATCTGGATCTTTCTTCGTGTTTTGGATCTGGATTTGTTTTGCCAAAACCACCCTTCCGTGTTTTGGGTTCTGGGTTTTGTGTTTTGGATGTGTATTTTGTTGAAAAAAAGCATAAAAACAGCTAAAATCACAGAATTTGTTGGTTTTTCTGCTCCTATGCTATTATTATCCTCAATAACCTTAATTTCCACTAATTTCCAGTCTATTCTGAACACCTCACACCTCACAATAGTGTTTTTATGTCCAAAAGGTTGCACCGAGGTAGCTGGATGACTATGCTAAGCGACACGAGTGGGCTGCACAAACACGTGGACAATCTAGGAGTGACACTGCAGTGGCAGATAGGATGGCAGTTTGAAAAACTAGGCCACAAACAGTACATAATGCAAAGAAAAATAAGAGGTGCAAGATGGAATTGTCCTTGGGCCCTCGCACCTACCCTTATGTTGTATAAACAGGACATGCACACTTTAACAAACCAATCATTTCAGTGCCAGGGTCTGCCACACGACTGTGGCTGAAATGATTGGTTCATTTGGGCCCCCACAAAACAAGCTGTCACGTTCCGCTTCAGCTGACAGTGTTTTCACCAGCAGGTCTTTGCACCTCTGCAGGCTTGTGTCGGCCAGAAAGAGAGACACCACATAGGCTTTAAACATAGGATCGAGCACGGTGGCCAAAATGTAGTGGTCTGATTTCAGCAGATTGACCACCCTCGAATCCTGGCAAAGCAAATGAAGGGCTTCATCCACAAGTCCCACATGCTGAGCGGAATCGCTCCATCTTAGCTCCTCCTTCACTTTCTCCAGCTGATTCTGCAAAAGCCTGATGAGGGGAATGACCTGACTCAAGCTGGCAGTGTCTGAACTGACTTCACGTGTGGCAAGTTCGAAGGGCTGGAGAACCTTGCACAACACGGAAATCATTCTCCACTGCACTTGAGTCAGGTGCATACCCCCTCCTTTGCCTATGTCATAGGTGGATGTATAGGCTTGAAAGACCTTTTGCTGCTCCTCCATCCTCTGAAGCATATAGAGGTTTGAGTTCCACCGCGTCACAACCTCTTGCTTCAGGTGATGGCGGGGCAGGTTCAAGAGTGTTTGCTGGTGCTCCAGTCTTCGGCATGCAGTCGCTGAATGGTGAAAGTGGCCAGAAATTATTTTGGCCACACAAAGCGTCTCCTGCACGCCCCTGTTGCTTTTCAGAAAATTCTGCATCACCAAGTTTATTGTGTGAGCAAAACATGGGACGTGCTGGAATTTGCCCAGATGTAATGCCCGCACAATATTGGCGGTGTTGTCAGATATCACAAATCCCCAGGAGAGTCTAAGTGGGGTAAGCCACTGGGCGATGATTTCCCTCATTCTCTAAGAGGTTGTCGGCGGTGTGCCTCTTACGTAGCCTGCCTTGGAACGAGCTGGCGTTTCTGAGATGCTGCTACTGGTGACGCTGCTGTTGTTGCTGCGTAAGGTGATACATCTACCCAGTGGGCTGTCACAGTCATATAGTCCTTAGTCTGCCCTGTTCCACTTGTCCACATGTCCGTGGTTAAGTGGACATTGGGTACAACCGCATTTTTCAGGACACTGAGGACACTTTTTCTGACATTTCTGTACAGTCTCAGTATCGCCTGCCTAGTGAAGTGGAATCTAGACGGGATTTGGAACCGTAGACACACTACCTCCATCAATTGTCTAAATCCCACTGCACTAATGGCGGATACCGGATACACGTCTAACACCAACATAGCAGTCAAGGCCTCAGTTATACGTTTTGCTTCAGGATGACTGCTGTCGTACTTCATCCTCCTCGCTAAGGACTGTTGGAGGGTCAATTGTTTAGTAAAAGTAGTGGTGTTCCTACTTCCTCTCTGGGATGTTGAACGACTCCCAGCAGCAACAGCAGCAGTGGCAGCAGTAGGCGTAGCAATGCAGGATCCTCTGGAGGAATCCCGTATAGGAGAGTCAGTCATGCCAGTGACATGGCCTGCAGGACTACTTCCGATCCTGACTAAGGAGGAAATTGACGAGGAGGGAGTTGACGGTGTGGTTTGCAGGCGCTTGGATACAACAGGACAAAGGGATTTAGGTGTCCCTGGACTGCTTACGGTCTTAGCCAAAGTTTCTGAACTTGACAGTAACTTTTTATGAACGCGCTGCAGGTGACGTATAAGGGAGGATGTTCCTAGGTGGTTAACGTCCCTACCCCTACTCATTTCACCTTTACATATGGTACATATGGCAAGACAGTTGTTGTCCGGATTTGGATAGAAATATTGCCAGACCAAAGAGGTGGAATGTTTGGTCTTCTACCCAGGCATGACCGTGATGGGCTTTTTCATCCCACGGACAACAACTGTCTCCCCCGGAGCATGATTTAAACAAAACACATCACCATCAGAATCTTCATCGCCAACTTCCTCCTCAGCGCCAGCTACACTAGTATCCTCATCCTGTTGCACTTCAACAGTGACATCTTCAATTTGCATATCAGCAAGTGGACTGTGGGTGCTCCTTTCAGCACTTGCAGGGGGCGTGCAAATGATGGAAAGAGCCACCTCTTCCCGTCCAGTGGTGGGAAGGTCAGGCATCGCAACCGCCACCACACTAGGACTCTCCTTGGGGATTTGTGATATCTTCTTAGAATGCACAGTTCTTCGCTGTGCTTTTGCCAGCTTAACTCGTTTGATTTTTTTTAGCGGGAGGAGGGCTTCCATTGTTATGTGAAGCTGAACCACTAGTCATGAACATAGGGAAAGACCTTAGCCGTTCCTTGCCACTCCGTGTCGTAAATGGCATATTGGCAAGTTTACGTTTCTCCTCAGATGATTTAAATGTTTTTTTTAAGGTCATTTTCCTGAACTTTGTCATTTGGGATTGTATGTGCCCTCTACTATGACATTGGGCATCGGCCTTGGCAGACGACGTTGATGGCATGTTATTGTCTATGTCATGACTAGTGGCAGCAGCTTCAGCATTAGGAGGAAGTGGTTCTTGATCTTTCCCGATTTTATTTTAATCGGAGAAAGTTTGGTCCTCCATTTATGTCATATTGATATATACATGCGGCTAAGGCGCACACAAACACAGAAAATAATTATTTATTTTTGTTGGAGACTAGTGCACTTTGTGGGTTACACCACCCTTTAAGAAATGAGCCAGCCGGCTCTTTACTTATGGGACACAGGCGCACGCTTGGTGCTGCTCCTTTGTTGATGCACGTGCAGCTACAGTGCACACAAATCACAAAGACAGAAAAAAAAGAAGAATTTTTTATTTTTTGTGGAGCGCACTTTGAGGGTTACACCACCCTTTAACAGACAGACGCACGCTTGACGCTGCTGCTTTGAGGATGCACGTACAGTGCAGACAATTCACAAACACAGAAGAAAATGTTTTATTTTTGTTGGAGTGCACTTTGGGGATTACACCACCCTTTAACAGACAGACGCACGCTTGACGCTGCTGCTTTGAGGATGCACGTACAGTGCACACAGTTCACAAACACAGAGAAAAAACTATATTTTTTGGAGTGCACTTTGGGGGTTACAGCACCCTTTAATGGACGAGCCAACCGGCCCTTTACTTAAGACACAGGCGCATGCTTGGCGCTACTTTGTTGTTGCACGTGCGGCTACTGCGCACACAATTCACAAACACAAAAAATTATTTTTTATTTTGTTTGGAGTGCACTTTGGGGGTTACAGCACCCTTTAATGGTCAAGACAGCCGGCCCTTCACTTATGACACAGGCGTACGCTTGGCGCTACTTTGTTGATGCACGTGCAGCTACTGCGCACACAATTCACAAACACAAAAAAATATATATTTTTATTTTTTTTGGAGTGCACTCTGGGGGTTACAGCACCCTTTAATGGACAAGCCAGCCGGCCCTTTACTTATGGGACACAGTAGCACGCTTGGCGCTGCTCCTTTGTTGATGCACATGCAGCCACAGTGCACACAATTCACAAACACAGAAAATATTTTTTTATTTTGTTTGGAGTGCACTTTGGGGGTTAAACCACTCTTTAACAGACGAACCAGCCGGCCCTTTATTTATGACACAGGCGCACGCTTGGCGCTACTTTGTTGATGCACGTGGGGCTACTGCGCACACAATTCACAAACACAGAAAATAATTTTTTATGTTGTTTGGAGTGCACTTTGGGGGTTACAGCACCCTTTAACGGTCAAGCCAGCTGGCCCTTTACTTATGGGACACAGGCGCACGCTTGGCGCTACTTTGTTGTTGCACGTGCAGCTACTGCGCACACAATTCACAAACACAAAAAAAATTTTTTTATTTTGTTTGGAGAGCACTTTGGGGGTTACAGCACCCTTTAACGGTCAAGCCAGCCGGCCATTCACTTATGACACAGGCGTACGCTTGGCGCTACTTTGTTGATGCACGTGCAGCTACTGCGCACACAATTCACAAACACAAAAAAATATATATTTTTATTTTTTTTGGAGTGCACTCTGGGGGTTACAGCACCCTTTAACGGTCAAGCCAGCCGGCCCTTCACTTATGACACAGGCGCATGCTTGACGCTACTTTGTTGATGCACGTGCGGCTACTGCGCACACAATTCACAAACACAAAAAAATATATATTTTTTTTTTTGGAGTGCACTTTGGGGGAGCACCCCTGATGTACAGATCACCTCCTGGACAACACTACAGCACCCCTCTAGGACTACAGCCTTTATGGGACACTGCACAACACAGCCCAACCAGCCCCTATGACAGCAGCACAACACAGCCCAGCTAGCCCCTATGGACAACAGCAGCACAACACAGCCCAGTCAGCCCCTATGGACTGAGTGGTCACAGCCCCTATGGACAACAGCAGCACAACACAGCCCAGCCAGCCCTAGCTCCCACCCTCCCTCTTCACTGTCCACAGCCGGAGTGAGAAATGGCGCCGACGCAGGGACCTTTTATAGAATCCAAAACCCACGAGATCCGGAAGGCGGGATGATGACGTTTTGCCTCGATTTCAGTTCCGAGTCAGGTGGGAAAAGTCGAGCCTGACTCGGATACGACTTGGATCGGGGGGGGCTCGGGGGGGTTCAGATTTCAGAAATCCGAACCCGCTCATCCCTACTCTATTGTATTGTATTCACTAGCTACAATGTAACTTATTAATGTGTTTGTTTTATATGGCTGTTTTTCAGACAATCAATGGCCGCAGGAGCGTTTTTGGTTGACATGCAACCTCCGGAGGTGAGCTGAGTTACGTCACTTTCTGTGCGACTCGCGCCCTCCAGTCACGTGAACGCGGTCCAGCGGCAGTATTACATTCAGCACACGCTGGGTGGGGTCATAGGCAAACGCGGGGAGGGGGGTTCAGGTTGCCTGGAAACCCCCCTACAAAGCACACACAATGATGTCCACAATTGAAGTAGCATATAATACAAAAATAGTATGTTTTTAAAATACCCTCAGTGTCACAAATGACATTATTAGCTCCTCCTGTTGATCTTTTAAAATGTGTCAGTCAGTCAGTAATGAATATAATTGTGCACCAACTAGGAGATATGGAAAACATGCACTGTTAGGGGTGCACTGATATAGACCATCTATAGGAGCCCACATCTGAAATAAAAACTTTTAGCTCAGACAGGATGGCCCTACTGCCACATATAAAGGCTAGATGCGATCGCTGGTCCTGTATATGTACTTCGCATGCCATATAATATTATAGCTGGTTAAGTGCTGATTATGCCCTCTTCATGGATACATTTGCTTTAAAATCAAGCATTTGGAAACCCCTCTCTAGAAATCCTGTGTTTGCCACTGGGTGGGGTATATAGGTGTGTTTTTATGTCTTTATGTACTGTATTCCTCATGACGGGGCCAGGAGGGCCTTGAAACGTTGAAGCTGTAATAAATATCGATATATCAAATCCTGGAGTGACGCCATGTGTTCTGTCATGGTTGGTGGCTTTGCACCTTGTAACTTTATGCCATGGATTGTGCGAGCACCCAAGTCATTTTATCTATAAAGGAGCTGTGAGTGCCGAACCATTTATATATATATACCGTCCAAATGGTTTGGATGCATACATACATATATGCATACACACGCATATAGATATACACACATATATACATACACACATATGCATGTCACACATACCTTGCACACACACACATATGTCACATATACATTACAAACAAACTTACCTTGCAGCAGATCTGATTGGTACAGGACTTAGCAGGCTGGCACCATGTAATTAGGCCCCTCCCCCTCGTGGTAAAATGCCACGATTCGCGGGTCAATCGGGAGCGGGGCGGGGCCAAATGACTCGATTCTAATGAAATTGTGTCATATTGGCTCCGCCTCCTCCATTATCAACACGCTAATCGCAAACAATTTACCACAAGGGGGCGGGGCTTAAGAATATGGTGTCTGCACTCCAGTCTGTCAAGGGGGTTTCTGGGTACTCAGAAACCTCCCTACGTGCGCTACTGTAATGCATCTGAGTCACACTGCGCATGTGTCCCGATTTTGTATGTACAGAGTCGCAGTAAAGATTTAGACGCCTGGTATTAGAAATGGAAGGGGCATTCCTGGGCTAAAAAGATGCACACAGATCTTGGAGAATCTTATAGTAGTGTCGGAGGCATGTCGTTCAAAGTGGTTGTGTACAGAGATGCTCAGCCACTCACATAGGAGGCCATACTCATATGGAGAAACTGCACCTACCATAGGGCAGGTACAGGAGTGTCCACATACATCTATCCTCCGTGTGCTACAAGTTTTGATACACATATTGCATGAGCGCCATGTGACTTGTTGTTGAGCATCTTTTCGTGCAACTTTTCCCTTCAAATGCGTCTTATTCACAAAGCAGCTGCTGACACTGTAATGTAGCGTTTCGCATGCAGATATAACCGCAGTCACACAGAGAATATAGGCATGCCACATATCATTTTATTCTGCAGAAGCTTGTTCATCCAGTTTGCATCATTTTGTGAATAAGATGCATATCAAGAAAAAAGTTAAATGACAAGACGCTCAACACTACATATAGAAAGTATGGTGGTCGCTCAAATCAGCTTAATGATATTGCCCAGGTGCTTGTAAAGGGCGGGGTTTACACTGAATCACAGAAAAAAAAGATGATATTCCCTCCAGCACACTGCAGCAATATTGGCAAAAATACTTGAATCCTACATGATAATAGAAATTCAGAGGTATTAGTTATATACATTTGCAAATATATGATTAAGCGCCAGGCCAACGTCAAGGCTCCTCTATACCGGCATCCCTAACTTTAAGAGGTTCACTTCCGAGGTGCAGAGCAGCCCAAAAGAACCCAGCCAAGGACCACTCCCAGGGCATCACACGAAAAATGGAAGAAAGGTGATAGTGAAGTGTAAAGTATAGATGTGTTAAAGATGAATCAATAAGTGTTAATATAATAAAAAAGAATTAAAAGACGCTCAACACTACCGAGTCACACGGCACTCACGCAATATATGTAACGCGACTTGTAGCGCACGGAGGATAGATGTACGTATGTGGACACATCTGTGTCTGCCCTATCGCAGGTGCAGTTTCTCCATCTGAATATAACCTCTATTGTGCCTACATTCTGGGAAAAAAATACATTCAATCATGCAAACTGACCCTACTGCAGCATTTTAACACCTTACAGTGATAGCTGACCTTGTATATGTCTAAAGTATACCATCACAAGGGGGTGCAGGGGGTACGGGCTGCAATGGGTGACACCATCCGTGCCAGTGAGCTGCTCTGCTGGTGTCATCCCCGCGTATAGTGTCACCAAACAGCGATGCAGTGGTAATGGTGACGCTCATCATCAACACTGTGCTGGGAGAAGCTAGGGGCTGCCCATCAGCTCCCGGAACGCTGGGCAAGCTCCCCAGCATGACAAGGACAGGGGCATGACACGCGGTCACGCCTCGAAAACATCACACCCATTTTGCAGGACAGTAGGTGCTGCCCGTGTGTCACCACTCTTTGTGATGCTTCTGCTTGTAGAAGGCAGACTAGCTTATTAAGTGCCACACTCACTCTTAATCAAGCATTTGGAAGCCCTCCTCTAGAAATCCTGCATTTGCCCCTAGAATTTACGATATTTTATAGATAAATTGCAGCGATAAGTGACACAATCATTTTGATAACCAGAGGCCTTAAGGGTCTATTTATTAAACCATGAAAAACTCTAATTCCATTGAAACAGATAATTAGGGGTGTATTTATCCAAGTTCGATTTTGCATACGATTTTATGTTCGATTAAGCTCACCTAAAATCAAATCAAATCGAATGTAGAAATCCCTGTCAAAATCCCACATTTACTAAAATTAGATTTTTGGAAGCTTTTTCTAAATCAAATTCGATTTGGTTACATTTTGAACAATGATTTCTTGTTTGATTTTGCATGCCCATGTCCAAAACAAGCACCAAATCAAACACAAGTACAAACTTCAAATCCTCAAAATAATAGACCTGCTTCATGCTTGAATTTTTGAAAATTCTGGTTTTGATAATACGGGGAACAAAAAACGTAGGGGTCCCTCGTATTTTCCAAAACCAATACCCGACTCTTTCTAGCGGGGGTGTAATCAGGGCTGGCAACAGAAATCTCGGGGCTCAGTACACTATGTGTGTTATGTGAAGCATGAGAATTAGGGGCGTATCTGTAATGGGTGCAGGCTGTGCGGTGCACACCGGCCCCTGGGTCCAGAGGGGGCCCGCACCACACACACTGCACCCATATTATGTAAAACGTACCTCTCCGAGGTCCCGCGTTGGGTCTCCCAGCGCTGCTCAAACGCCGGAAAATGCCACCACGGGCATTTTTCTAGTGTTTTGAGGAAATTGCTGGGAAAATGGTGGCCACTCCATTTCCCCGGCGATCTGCGCATGCACAAAAGACTCTGGGCACACTCTAGTGCCCAGAGTTTATTGATTCTGTGGTGGCCGGGCAGCCGCCAGAGAGGAGGGGGCCCGTGACGGGGGGCCCCTTCCCCTCTAAAGACGCCCCTGATGAGAATGTTAACTGAAAGATATGACAGCCTTTAAATAAAGTAAAAATACACTATGACTTACCACACTATCTCTCTGTCACTGATGATGCAGGCTGTAGTTCTTGTCTGCAGTCTCTTGCAAGATCTTCTTGATGTCAGTGCTGTGGATGCCTCAGGGGTAGGAGGGATGTGTCTGCAGCCAGCCATCCTCAGTCGTCAGCCTCTCATCACCTTCCTCAAATTCAGCCTCTCATCACCATCCTCAGCCCAGAAGCCCCCATCACCTTTCTCCGTCCCCAGACCCCATCCTCAGTCCCCAGCCCCTATCACCTTCTGCCCCCAGCTCCCCATCCCCTTCTACTGCCCACAGCCCCCTTCATCTTCCTCTGCCCCTTCACCTTCCTCCGTCCCCAGGCACCATCACCTTCCTCGGTTTCTAACCCCTGTCACCTTCTGCCCCCAGCACCTTCCTCTGCCCCCAGTCTCCTTCATCTTCCTCTGCCCCCTTCACCTTCCTCCGTCCCCAGGCACCATCACCTTCCAACCCCTGTCCCCTTCTGCCCCCAGCCCCCAGCCCCCATGCCCTTCCTCTGCCTCCATCCCGTCAGCTTCTGCCCCCAGCCCCCATCACCTTCCTCTGCCCACAGCCTCCTTCATCTTCCTCTGCCCCCTTCATCTTCCTCTGCTTCCAGCCCCTGTCACCTTGTGCCCCCTGCACCTTCCTGTGCCCCAGCCTCCTTCATCTTCCTCTGCCCCCTTCATCTTCTTCTGCGTCCAGCCCCTGTCACCTTCTGCCCCAGCTCCAATCACCTTCCTCCGTCACCAGGCACCATCACCTTCCTCTGCGTCCAGCCCATCACCTTCCACCCCCAGCCCCCGTCAGCTTCATCTGCCCCTTGCACCTTCTACCATCCCCAGCCCTAACAGCAGCCTCAACTACTTACAAACTAATGGCTGGCCGGGGATCCATCCCTGCCCGGGCAGGGAAGATGTGCGGCCATGTGACTAATGATGTAAAGGTCATGCCTGGGCTGCAGCTGAGCCACCTGGAAGAGCCCAGCGCTGCATGCGCCAGGCTACAAGGGAGCTGGGGCTGAGCGGTGGTGGCTATGGTTCTTGTCTGGACCTCGGGGCCCCTCTTGACCTCAGGGCCCAGTACGGGTGTCCCCTTAGTCTCCCCTGTTGCCGAGCCTGGATGTAATACCACAGCCTGGGTACCCTTTCACCGGGTCCCCCGGCCAAAGCATTATACCTGACCGCTAGTCAGCCCAGGTCTGGGATCCCTGGGGAGGTAGGGACCCCCAAAACAGAGGTTCCCCCTCTCCAGGGTGCCCCAGGCCTGGGCTGTTAGCCTGGGGCTATCCCCAGCACCACTGGCCGAAGGGTGCCAGGTTGATTGTGTATAAAATAGAGACAAAAAAATATTGTCTTTTACAGTAGGACTAGAGATCCCAGCAAGCTTCCCCCGCATGCTGGTACTTGGAGAACCACAAGTACCAGCATGTGGGGCATTACGGGCCGCTGGTACCTCTAGTTCACCTGAAAAATAAATATTAAAATAAACACAAGACACACACATTGAAAGTAGAACTTTATTATACTCTCATTTAAACCCAAAAATTCCTGTACACGTCCTCTTCTCCATGTAGGCATTCGTGTCTTCTTAAAACAAAAAAATACAAAGTCCAGAGCCAAGGACTTCCCGAATGACAGCTTAGCTGTGGCATTTCACTTTGAAATGCATTGGCTGAGAGTTCATTGGCTGAGAAAGGCGAGTCTCCCCCACTCTCACAGCCAATGAACGGTTCCCACCATTGATTTCAATGGTGAAAACCGCTAGGTTACTAAAGGTTATCACACAAAGCTCAAAATCGAACATTAGTAAATATACCCCTTAGGGTTTTTTGTTATTAGTGGCTATCAACGAGTATAGCCGTTGGTAGCCTACTCCTGTGATAGCTTCCAGGTGGAAAGCATAGGGAAATGCCAATTAAACAAGTACAGCCGCTGTGCTCTGGAAAAATGTTTTTTTTTGGGGTGATATGAGAAAAAGGCCCCGTAGTGCAAATAATACCCTGCATAATACCCTGCATAATACCCTGCATAATGCCCTGCATAATACCCTGCATAATACCCTGCATAAACATATTCTTTGTTCTGGTTCATAATGATATTAAAGCAACAACTGTAAAAAATATAAATTCTTAACTGCTAGACAACCTGTAATTGTTGTGTTTTGTCCACAGTAACATATAAAAATGAAGCTTATTCTTTTCTGGCTCTGTGTCATTTCTGAGACATTTGCATTTCCAGTAAGTATGCTAACTACATTATGTATTGTTTATATAACAAGATTTTGTACTAATCACATGCAAATTGCTATTTGGAGGAATAATGGCCATAAACATTAACATCAAATCATCAATATAAAGATGGTTCTCCCTGTGTTTAATTGTGCACATTTTTTATATTTGGAAGTGTTGTGTTGTCATATTGTACGGTTCCATATCGTCAATTGTGTCCCAGCAACTGGAGGACAGAAAAGTGTATTGTAAATATTTTGTTGTCATATGACAAATAATTATAAGGGAGTAGCATAAGGCAATTTTTTTATTGTTTATTTATACAGCACCACCAGGGGTGTATCTAAATGGGTGCACCCCGCACCCATATTTTTAATACTTACCACTCTGCCTCTGGAATCCCACATCGCTGCCGGTATCAGTGCTATCAAAATCACCTGGAAAATGACCACTGCGGCCATTTTCCCGGCGTTTTGTGCATGAACAGTAGGAAAAACACAGACTAGTGCCCAGAGTCTACCGCTGTGGCGCTGCGCTCAGTGCATACTTGCCGACATCCAGGGCCAGCATTCCGGGAGGCAGAAGCCAGTCTTCTTCGGCGGGGGACGTGGTGCGGCATAAAGGGGGCGTTTTGAGGGAGATGAAGTGGCAGCGAGGGCGGAGTAAGGGCGTGACCGCAGTATCGCGTCATTGTAGCCCCGTCCCCTCTTCTCAATGCCGAAGTTAAGGGCATTGTGAAGCAGGGGCCGGCCATGATGACGTGATTCAGCCGCGGGGGGTTTCTATTGCAGTCTGGGAGGGCCGGATGGTTCAGCTGCTGCCTGGAGGCTTGTCTACCTTTCCGGGGGGCCGGGAGCGGAACCTGATTTTTGGGAGGCTCCCGGGCCGAATTGGAAGGGCAGGCAAGTATGTGCTGCCGGAGAGAGAGGAGGGGGCCCCAGAGAGAGACGGCACACGGACTCCCTCCTCTCCTGAAATGCCCCTGAGCACCACCACATTACCCAGTGCTGTACAGAGAATATGTAAGCATTCACATCAACCCCTGCCCCGTTGGAGCTTACAGTCTAAATTCCCTACCAAACAAACATACATACCCTGCTCCATAGTGCTATGACACAGCAAAACTAACCACTCAGCCACTGTGCTGCCCCATAAATTGCCATGAATTACAGCACAATGATGTGCTGTAACCCATAGGAACTTGTCAGATATTAGCCTGAAAATATAAAATTGAAATTGCTCACTGCACCATATTCTTAAAAAGGCATGTTTTATATGTCTAGGGACCCCAGTTATACTTCCAACATCAATATTTTTAAATAAAGGGATTAGAATTCATACTTGCCGACTCTCCCGAATGGGGCAGCCAGAAAGCCAGCAAGCATGGATTAGATATTGTTGGCCAAGGTATATTAGACATGTGATATTATAGGGGGAAAATACATGTTAAAGGGTCTATTTATGAAATAATATTTTGTGGGATATCCCCTGTAAATTTTAAGTATCATCCCAATATACCATGATGGAACTGCAGCAAATATCTCCATATCTGCCGTGGTCCCTCCATTTCCAACAGCAGCAGCAGGCCCTGATTCAGCAAGAAAAGCTGCATGCAGCCAGCATTGCAATTGCGTCCTTGCAATAATGCAACTGCACCAGAGGTGTATGACACCCCCTGCTGCATTTACGATTCCAGCACTATGACAGAGGTCACAGTGCTGGGATCACCATCGCGACCATCAGTGGTCGATGGTCGCTATGGTCAGGGCACTGAGAGGGGGGGGGCAGGTAAAAATTACCAGAGGATTACCCCCTCACCTCCCTCACAGCAGCCCAGCACACAGCAGTCTCCTATGCCTGTGGGGGGGAGCGATCACACTGATCATACTGCGTTCATCAACGCAGATCCTGGGCTGGCCACTCCCGGAAAACGGGTAATTTCCGGCAACTCACAATTATAATACGTATGGGTGAATAAGGATTCTTTGTTACAGCGATAAATGCCCCTAAGAATTGGATTTATACTGTATATGTGCTTAATTGCTATTCCTGTAAGTGGATACATATATGGAAAGAGATATGATAATGAAAATGTGCATTTAAACTTTGCAACTATCTCATATCGTTTCGAATGCTAACTGCACTCACTGTAGAATCTACCGATTTGCAGCATTCACTCAGGGCCAATGCTACCATTAGGCCACTTTAGGTGGCTGCCGAAGAGCACCAGCCACTGGAGGTCGCTGCTAAGTCCATAAAAAAAAAGAAGGATGTCTCTATCATAGGGATGGCTATCGGTGTGGTTACCATCGATGGTTACCATTGATGGCGAATTAGCAAGTGGCCATTGATGGTAACCAACTATGCAATGGATGACCATCAATGGTTTCACCAACTGATGGATATCCCTGTTCTTTGACTGACTGGCCCATGGGCCAATCAGAACCTGTGGGCGGGGCATCATGGGTGACAGGGGCGGAGCTATACTCAGTCCCGATACCTTGCTAAAAAAAAAAACATTCGGTTATGCTTTACCATTGATGGAGGAAAACCATCTGGTTCTCCCCAATTGATGGTAAAAGCATTCGACATCGGCCATAAACCATCGATGATGGCCATCCCTACTCTATCAGTGCCAGCAGGGACTACTGATGACCAAAGCTGACGCAGGAACTCCCCCAGACCCTGGCACTGCACTCTCACTTGTTAGTGAGGTAGAGTCAACAGTAGGGGTGGTTCTTCTCCAGTCTTCTCCTTTCCTCTGGGTGCCAGCCTGTCACTTTCCAATGTTGTGCTCAGAAAGTTGTTTGAAATACTTGATGTACTTAGGTGGCTATTCAACATGTCAATGGCTCCCAGATAATTAAGTATTCAACTCGCTGCGAGTGGCAGTGGTGGATACAAAATCACTGGGGCAATTCTACATTGTTCTGGTGCAGAGACAGCTGATCCGAAGATCAACAGTTCCCGCAATTCCTATAATAGCTACTTTAGACTCAGCAGTGCTAGTGCGCATGAGTGAACTAGAGTTCACACATGCACACAAGAACCCTGCATCTGTCACGGATGTGGTTTCTTTTAGTTGTGTTCCCGGGCTGGGGTTAGGACTAGCTCTATTCAACTCAGTTGCCCTCTGGAGGAGACTAGGTCTAATGAAGTTCCTACACATGAAGAGGATACTGAAGTGACTGAGAGCGGGTTAGTAGTTCGGGCACTGCTTTGAGCGACCAGGAAGTCGCAAGGTGAATGCAGATTAGCTGTGATGTGAATGGTGATAGCACAGGCTACTTGGTGCGGCAGATTAGCCGTGAGGTGAATGATGGTAGCGCAGGCTACTTGGTGCGGCCTGGGAGCCGGAGGTGGTTGGTGGTAGCGTGAGAGCTACTTGTCGCAGCTTGGGAGCCGAAGGTGGTGGGTGGTAGCGTGGGAGCTACTTGTCGCGGCTTGGGAGCCGTAGATGGTTGGTGGTAGCGTGGAAGCTACTTGTCATGGCCTGGGAGCCGTAGATGGTTGGTGGTAGTGTGGAAGCTACTTGTTGCGGCTTGGGAGCTTTTGGTGGTTGGTGGTAGCGTGGAAGCTACTTGTCACAACTTGGGAGCTGTAGGTGGTGGATGGTAGCGTGGAAGCTACTTGTCGTGGCTAGGGAGCCATAGATGGTTGGTGGTAGCATGGAAGCTACTTGTCACGGCCTGGGAGCCGTAGATGGTTGGATGGTAGCATGGAAGCTACTTGTCGCGGCTGTCAGCAGAGAAGTCCACAAACACTTTCAGAGTGCAGTGTGGAGGCTCACTTAGACAGTCTAAGGGGACTTTTTGCACTGGCAACTCGTGAGAGAGGTGAAGATCCTTTTAAAGGGAGTGCTGGATGCTGACTGGCTGGAAGAGAGGGAGAAGCAAGTCTATTGGAGGAAATCGCGTCACATGGGCAATCCAAGATGGACGCGCTCATGGACCGGAGACCCGCAGTGGACCCACGAGTGAGACGCCGGACCTGAGGCTGAGAACAGGATGCAGAAGCCGCCGGGGAGCAGAAGGAGTGATCACCTGCAGGAACTGACCGGCGGGGAAGTAGGAAGCCGCGCCGCAGCACTCTGAGAGGTAAGTGCCGGGGTCTGATTCTGGGGTCTCTATGGTGAGTTGTGACAGTACCCCCCCTTGACGAGTGGCCTCTGGACAGGTGCATGCACATCAGAAGCATTAACCCAGATTCTCTCCTCTGGACCGAAACTCTTCCAGTCGATGAGATATTGCAGACGATTGAATCAAAAATGAGAGTCTAGGATATTGTCAAGCTCAAATTCCTGTCCTTGTCTGGTTTGAACACTAGCAGCCTCAGGAGGATCCTTTTGTAATCTGTTGAGGACCAATGGTTTCAGGAGAGAGATATGGAAGGAATTAGGGATGTGGAGGTATGGAGGTAGTCTTAGCTTGTAAGCTACTGGATTCAGAACCTTGGCAATAGGAAATGGACCAATATAACGTGGGGCAAATTTCATTGAGCTAACCCGGAGTCTGAGGTTTTGAGTGGAGAGCCAGACCATATCTCCATATTGAAGACTAGGCACCGCTCGTCTCTTGTGATCAGCAAATCTTTTATATTGAGCAGATGTTTTAACGAGCGAGGAGCGAACCTTCTTCCAAATTTCAGAAAACTGCTGGAGAGAAATCTTGGCAGCTGGTACATCCAGTGTCAGAAGAAGTGGAGAATCTGGAACTCGAGGATGATGACCAAACACTGTAAGAAAAGGAGTGGAATTGGTGGATGTGTGGTAATGATTGTTGTGAGCGAATTCGGTCCATGGGAGGAGCTCCATCCAATCATCTTGGGAAGAGGAGATAAAGGTGCGAAGAAACTGCTTGGTTGACCCTTTCGGTTTGCCCGTTGGTCCGGTAGAGAAGTTAAGTTTCACCCGAAGTGCTGAATAGAGTGACCTCCAAAATTTAGCTACGAACTGTACTCCTCTGTCAGAGACAATTTCTTGCTGCCATGAAGTCTGAAGATCTCCTTAATGAAATTTTGAGCGAGTAATGGAGTGGATGGAAGTCCAGTGAGAGGCACGAAATGGGCCATTTTGGAGAATCTGTCCACGATAACCCAGACTGTGTTGTGGCCTTGAGATGGAGGGAGGTCAGTGATGAAATCCATGGATAAGTGTGTTCATGGCTGTGAAGGAATGGCTAATGGCTGGAGTTGCTCGGATGAAGCTTGTCGAGGTACTTTGTGCTGAGCACACTTAACACATGAGGAGACGTAAGAAGCAAAATCTGTTTTCATGGAAGGCCACCAATAAGATTGCCGGATAAATTCAATCGTTTTCTCAATGCCATAGTGTCCGGGGAAGTGAGATGCGTGAGCCCATTGTAACAACTTCTTACAAAGGTGGGGCTCCACAAATGTCTTTCCAATGGAAGGTGTCATAGCGATGTTGGTAGCGGCAAACAAAGTTGGATCCAGGATGGGATGAACTTGTTCAGCGAGCTGTTTAGAGCCACTCTCCATGGAACAGGAAAGAGCGTTGGCTTTACAGTTTTGTGAACCAGGGTGATAGGAGAGCTTGTAGTTGAATCAGGAGAAGAACATCGCCCATCTAGCTTGCTTTGGTTTCAAACAATTAGCAGATTTCAAATAAAGTAAGTTTTTGTGGTCTGTGTAGATGGTGATAGGATACTGAGCCCCTTCTAAAAGATATCGCCATTCTTCGAGAGCCAATTTTATGGCAAGTAACTCCTGGTCTCCAATGGACTACTTCCTCTCAGCAGGCAAAAACTTCCGGGAGTAGAATCCACAGGGATGAAGTTTCTCGTCCTCGAAGCATTGAGAGAGAACTGCTCCAACTCCCTTAGACGAGGCATCAACCTCCAGAATGAAGGGTCGTGTTAAATCTGATTGTTTCAGCACCGAAGCGGAAATGAAGGCCTGTTTCAGGAGTTGAAAGGTAGAAGTGGCCTCGACTGACCAAGTGGTTGGGTCCGCCACCCTTACGGAGGAAAGCTGTGATAGGAGCTACCAGGGTGGAGAAACCTTTAATAAACTTGCGATAATAGTTAGCAAAACCTAAAAATCATTGAATGGACTTCAGGGATGTAGGGATAGTCCAATCGATGACGGATTGAAGCTTTGCATGATCCATTTGAATATTAGACCCAGAGATGATGTACCCCAGGAATGGTACACTAGATACTTCGAAAACACATTTTTCTAACTTGCAGTAAAGTTGATTGGAGCGCAACCTTTGAAGAACCTCCTTAATCTGATTCCGATGACTTGCCAAATCTTGAGAGAAGATCAAAATATCGTCTAAGTAGATGACCACACTTTTATACAGAAGATCTCGGAAGATCTCGTTGACAAAGAATTGGAAAACAGCTGGGGCATTACAGAGGCCGAAGGACATGACGAGATACTCGTAATGCCCATCTCTGTTGTTGAAAGCTGTTTTCCATTCATCACCGGGATGGATACAAATGAAGGGAATTGGTATGAAATTGGTATGAAATACCGCCGGCCGCACGGTTCGATTCCCGGCATTGGCAGGCCGACAGAAGCAGAGTTCCCAGCAGCGGAAGCCCGACAGCGTTGGAAATCCTGATCGTCCCTAAGGTAAGTATAAACTAACCTAACCCACTAACCCTCCTTAGGGGTGCCTAACCCTAATCTCCCCCCAAGTGCCTAACCCTAATCCCCCCTCTAAGTGCCTAACCCTAACCCACTCCTTCCCCGCTGCTTAAACCTAAGTCCCCCAGAGGGTGCCTAACCCTAAGTTTCCCCCGGGGGTGCCTAACCCTAACCATCTCTCCCCCTAGCCTATCCCTAACCCTCACGAGGGGGGGCCTAACCCTAAGTGCCCCCCGGGTGCCCTAAACCTAACCCTACCCCCCCACGGCTGTCCGCTCGCGGCGCCCGGCATCCCTTCGATCGGGATGCCGGGCGCCTGTCTCCCGGCGTCGGGAAAATGTCAGGCGTCTACATCTAGATGGCCGGCATTTCACCCTCGCCGGGATATGACAGTCGGGAAGCCGGCTGTCAGTATTAAGGCAGCTGGCTTCCCGATCGCATCCCAAATGAAGTAGTAGGCTCCTCTTAAATCAAGCTTTGTGAAGATTGTGGCTCCTTTGACTATGTCGAACAGCTCAGTTATGAGAGGTAGAGAATACCAATTTTTTATAGTTACGTCATTGAATCCGCGGAAGTCAATGCATGGACGTAATCCTCTGTCTTTCTTTTTGACAAAGAAAAATCCAGCCCCTGCTGGAGAAGAAGAATGATGAATGAAACCTTTTTTTTTATTTTCCTCAATGTATTCGGACATAGCTTGAGTTTTAGGGAGTGAGAGCGGATAGGTGCGTCCCATAGGAGGGTTCTTCCCAGGAATTAGATCTATGGGACAGTCCCAATTGCGATGAGGAGGTAGTAGATCCGCCTTTTGCTTACTGAACACATCTGAGAAATCTGAATAGGATTCAGACAGGCCCACAGGATGTTGCAGGTCAGAGGACCGAACTGGAACCACCCGATGTTGACAATCCTTGAAGCAATTGGTACTCCTGGAGATAATTTGCATGGTTGACCAGTCAATTTGTGGAGAATGTCTCTGTAGCCAGGGTAGGCCGAGAACTAGAGAATGAGAGGCTTTGGGAATCACTAGAAATGATAGTTCCTCACAGTGGAGAACCCAGATGGTAAGTTTAAGTGGTTTGGTTCGTTGGGTGATGGTTCCACTATTAATTCGACTACCATCGATGGCAGTTAAGGTCACCACTCGAGTTAGGGTTTCAACAGGAATCCGGTATTTATGAACAAAATCTGTAGTCATAAAATTTTCTGCAGCTCCAGAATCGAGAAGGGCTAGAACGGCAGTAGGACCCCGCGGAAGTGTCGCTTGAGCTTGAGTGGTGGAATCTGACTTCCTAGGCGATTCAAAGGCTACGCCTAACTTAACCTCTCTGCAATAAGTTAGGAGGGGGCGTTTCCCGGACGGAGGGGACAAGCTTTAATTAAATGTTGAGATGAACCGCAATACATGCAAAGATTCTGTCTCTGCCTTTTCAGTCGCTCCTCCATGGATAAGTGGGAAAGATTGACCTGCATAACTTCCTCTCCCACAGGTGGTGAATGGAATTGGGGAGCAGGTCGAAGTTTGCTCCGGTCGAATCTGCCCCTCTCTAAAGTGCGTTCTCTGTGCCGGAGATCCACCTTATTACAAAGGGAAATTAATTCATCCAATTTGGGAGCAGGATCTCGAGAAGCCAAGTCATCTTTTAAGCCTTTCTGAAAGCCCGCTGAAGAAAGCTGCAATGAAACCCCTGCATAACTTCCCGCAATTCCTATAATAGCTACTTTAGACTCAGCAGTGCTAGTGCGCATGAGTAGACTAGAGTTCACACATGCGCACAAGAACCCTGCATCTGTCACGGATGTGGTTTCTTTTAGTTGTGTTCCCGGGCTGGGGTTAGGACTAGCTCTATTCAACTCAGTTGCCCTCTGGAGGAGACTAGGTCTAATGAAGTTCCTACGCATGAAGAGGATACTGGAGTGACTGAGAGTGGGTTAGTAGTTAGGGCACTGCTGTGAGCGACCAGGAAGTTGCAAGGTGAATGGAGGTAGTACAGGCTACTTGGTGTGGCAGATTAGCCGTGAGGTGAACGGTGGTAGTACAGGCTACTTGGTGCAGCAGATTAGCCATGAGATGAATGGTGGTAGCGCAGGCTACTTGTCATGGCCTGGGACCCGTAGATTGGTTGGTGGTAGCGTGGAAGCTACTTCTCACGGTCTGGGAGCCGTAGATGGTTGGTGATAGCGTGGAAGCTACTTGTTGTGGCTTGGGAGCCGTAGGTGGTTGGTGGCAGTGTGGAAGCTACTTGTCGTGGCTTGGAAGCCGTAGGTGGTGGATGGTAGCGTGGAAGCTACTTGTCGCGGCTTGGGAGCCGTAGATGGTTGGTGGTAGCATGGAAGCTACTTGTCGCTGCTTGGGAGCTGTAGGTGGTGAATGGTAGCGTGGAGGCTACTTGTTGCGGCTTGGGAGCCGTAGATGGTTGGTGGTAGCATGGAAGCTACTTATCGCGGCCTGGGAGCCGTAGATGGTTGGATGGTAGCGTGGAAGCTACTTGTTGCGGCTGTAAGCAGAGAAGTCAGCAAACACTATCAGAGTGCAGTGTGGAGGCTCACTTAGACAGGCTAAGGGGACTTGTTGCACTGGCAACTCGTGAGAGCGATGAAGATCCTTTTAAAGGGAGTGCTGGATGCTGACTGGCTGGAAGAGAGGGAGAAGCAAGTCTATTGGAGGAAATCACATCACATGGGCAATCCAAGATGGCCGCACCCATGGACCGGAGACCCGTGGTGGACCCACGAGTGAGAAACCGGACCTGAGGCTGAGAACAGAATGCAGAAGCCGCCGGGGAGCAGAGGGAGTGATCGCATGCAGGAACTGACCGGCGGGGAAGCAGGAAGCTGCGCCGCAACACTCTGAGAGTTAAGTGCCGGGGTCTGATTCTGGGGTCTCTATGGTCAGTTGTGACAGCATCCAGCTGAAGGAGCGGAGCAGTGACGGTCTCCGCAACACCAGACCTCCTTCCTGAACAAACGGCCATCTGAAGATGGCGAAGATTCTCGCTGTTAAGCTCTGAAAATGTTGTATTTTGGGGCTTGATTAATTTAGGTTCCCGCAGCCAGATCAGGGCTGAAAGGTAAGCAGGAGATATATAAACGTGATATGTCCTGCATTACCTTTAGAATGAAAGGCCTGGTAATTAATTTCTTCAAAAGTAGGTGAAAATGTTAATTTTTTAAATCTACTTTTGAAGAAATTAAGGGATGATGAATAGACACCTTCATGTGTTGACCCTGCACTGCAACTAGAGTCTCCCTCAGTAGTGTATGTGGCTATACAAGTCAGTTTTACCCTTTGGAGCAAAATACATCTGTTGTCATTACAGGGTAAAGCAACTTCAAGACAATGCAACACTGAGTAAGGAGTAAGCACATTAAGTAAGGTCAAGAGCCTGACAATCCTCCTATCCAGATTCCAGACCCATGGGTTTATTTACTAAAGAGCAGGTTTTTAAAAGTGGAAATGTTGCCCATAGCAACCAATCAGATTCTACTTATCATTTATCTAGCACCTTCTAGCAGATAATAGCTAGAATCTGATTGGTTGCTATAGGCAACATCTCCACTTCTAAAAACCTGCACTTTAGTAAATATACAGTACCCCTCAGAGTCTCATATCCACAAATTAAGCAACTTTATCTTGTCTTACAGTGCCTCATATGTTCTTATTGACAAAAGACTAATAATAACACAGAGTCTTAGCAGGGTAGTTCTGGTCCTGGGCTGGCCCTCGCTGCCCCAACACATGTGACATCATGACACCACAGACAGGGGCGTAGCCAGAACTATGTGGGCCCCATAGCAATATTATATATGCTTCTAGAGAGACATCTCTCAGCAGCAGTTGTTCATTTAATCCTGCTGAATAGTGCCCTAGTTAATTTTCTGAACTATAGTTTATGTTATGCCCTATAGTAGTTCCCTATTTTATGAACCATAGTAGTGCTCTAGTTCAAATTATACGGATCTCTAACATATCTTACAGTGCAGGGCATAATCAGAAGACATTGTTCCACATGTTACATTCATGAGATATAAGTAACTGTCGGCAAGTTGGTTCTTTTTCGGGTTTGCATCTCAGGATGTCGCCATACTGTTCTGTGTATAAAAGGGTCTATGTAATAAGCTTTAGAGAGAGATAAAGTGGACGGAGATAAAGTACCAACCAATCAGCTCCTAACTGTCATTTTTCAAACACAGCCTGTAAAGTGATACCTAGGAGCTGATTGGTTTGCACTTTATCTCTCTCTGAGGTTTAGTACATAGACCCCTTATACACTTGGGCACCTACTAAAAGATGTACATGTCTCTCCAACAATTGCTATGGTAAAGAATAAGCAAACATTTTCTGGTTCTGTTGGCATTATATACCAGCTATGTACTGTATATGAAATTGTTTAGAGAAGGCTTATGTACTTTCTCATTTACTTACAGTATTTAATTAATTATCTACTTAGTAGTATTTTTATGCCTGTCTTTAACAAAAGTCAAACATAAACTAATGAAACAGACATGTTGCACTACTATGCACAAGGTTGTTTCTAGAGAGGAGGGGGCCCGTGTGCAGTCTCCGTCAAGGCCCCCTCCTCTCTCTCCGGCAGCCAGCAGCACTCAGTGCTGGACCTGTAGACTCTGGGCAGTAGAGTGTGAGCAGGTCACCGACTTAATGGCGCGGCTGCCATTTTCCCAGTGATTCTCCTAGTGCGCATGCGCAAAACACTGCAAAAATGGCCACGGCAGCCATTTTTCAGGTGTTTTTCCAGCGCTACAGCCCGACGCGGGACTTCGGAGGGGTAAGTATTAAAACATATGGATGCGGGGTGTGCGGTGTGAGCCCAAGGGCCGTGTGCACCACACACCCTGCACCCATTATAAATACGCCCCTGACTATGCAGTAAGATGCCAGTCTAGCAGTATTAGTATATAATGCTTTGCTTTCATTGTTACTTGTAGACAGAGCCTCCTCGCAAATTTGAAAATAAAAAGCCTTGTTGTGTTGGACAACCACAGGTATGTAATCACTAAATAAAATTAAAACTATTAAATATGGCAAATCTTATAAACATAATTTAGGATAATAAACAACACAATTATGTTTTTCATAATGAAAAACACCAGTGAAATTTGCTGACAAAAAGTCTCTATGTGCCCAATTAAACGCCAATTCAGATGTGAACCAATAATGCAGGTAACTTAACACCTATTATAATAACTAAAAATAACGACACCGACAACCAAGATCAACCTTTTATTTACAATTCCAAAATGAAAACTAATGTTGGCAAAGAATGGCAGCTGATCAGTGACAACAAGATGGTAACAACAAACTTGCAGGGCCAATTGCCCTTCTCAACGGCAAGAGTTAGGAAGCACCACTCCTAAAGTATAAAAACAAAATGCGGCCAGGCCAGAAAGCCACTGCCGCTGACCCCTGTAGGGTAAAGTTAGCCACAATAATGTACTGCAGGGAAGCATATCCAGATGGTATTGCAAAGAGTTTTCCCTGGACTGCCGTTCTTTCCCATAAAAAGGTCGAAAAAAAGCATGGAAAAAAGAGAAAAAAAAAACAGGGATGTAGTGAGACCAAAGTAAAAGAGGCAGAGCCCTGCCTAACACACCACTAAGTTCACCTTTCCAACCCATCAACACACCCCCTTGCAAGACTCTGATTGACTACCTATCAAACAATTAACCACATAGCTCCCTGCAACTAATCCCCTAATTTGAAACTACCTAATGGTTTAAGCTCTCTCTCGCACATGAAGTGCACCTGCTCCTCACTCAGTTATCTGCAACAAAAGCCAACAACATTATGCATAAAAGCAATCATAGAAGTCAAGAATAGAAAGTCGTTTGAGATAAAATGTAAATCTTGAAGAGCAAGTTAAATCGCTTACAGGTATTAATATAATGTGCATCACTGAGCTATAATGACATGCAGGGCAGTTTCTAGACAATATGGCTCCCAGTGCAAAGAGTCAAAATGTGCCCCCCCCACAGGTATTTTTATAATGAATATATATGTGCATGCCTCAGGCAAGCACAAAAAAAGGTGTGGCCTCACAACAGAAGGCGTGGCCTTGTAGGAAATCCTGCCATGCTTAGAGCCAGCCCCTAGTGTCCCTCCAGGCAGTCCTCACAGTGTGGCCTCACAGCAGGGGGCGTGGCCTTGCAGGGAATCTTTCCCTGCTTACAGCCAGCACCTAGTGTCCCTCCAGCCAGCCCTCATAGTGTGCCTCCAGGCTCCAGCCAATCCCCACAGTGTTCCACCAGCCAGCCCCCAGTGTCCCTCCAGCCAGCCATGCACGCCGCAATAAACAAAAACTTTATTGCACCGGCCGCTGCAGTGAAGTTAAATGTCAGCAGTTGCATGGCTCACCCGCCCCTAGAAATGGCCCTGATGACAGATAATATATAACATACTTTTAGGCTGCAATTTTTTTTCTAGTTGCAGACAGGCTGTGTACACACTGCAGTATATGGATTTCTGCCCACATATAGGGCCTGTAATGTCACAGCGAACAAAACTAGCAGACAAAAGTTTAATTTGAACTTTGGCATTATCAACATTATTTTATGTCTAAAGGCCTTATTCATATATAGGTGCATATCCCCAAGAAGATGATTGTAGTGGCCTCAAAATAATAAGGAGACTCCAAAAAGTAACTAGCATAGGGCCTCTGAGTACATACTAAGGGTGTAGTTGTACATATGTGATGGATTGGCAGGAAATATTTTTTTATTTAATTTGAACAAAGTAGAAGTGGCATGGACGGGTATGGCTAAGCAAAGCATTTTCCATTATAGTTGATTTATAGCTATAGAGCCATAATTCACCTAAACGTCCCTTTCTAGCTGTTATTGGTTAGATACACTCTGACACTTAATATTTTTTTGTATTTAACTCTGAACATTCAGTTTAGGAAGACAATAAATTAGTAATCTAAATCCCATATTAGATGCATTTTTGGCTTATACTTTTTTAAAATTTGTTTTAAAAATAGTTTTCTTTCTTCCTACTGTTCCCTTTCCAGCTAATTTACCAGGGTCGTGCTCCCAAGCATGGTATAAATGTCTACGTGTTTGAGTTTCCACCACTAACTGAAGAAAGTAAGGTAAATGTTGGCAAGTATTTGTTACAGTTTTATGGCATGTAAATCAATTCTTTTTAATTGTGCTATATGTTTTTACTGACTGATGATTCTGGTTCCTTTGGTCTCTTGAACAGTCTTAATTCCCTTTCCTCCTCTATCTGTACACATACAGCTCTTTCCCTCCTCCGTTTGTACACAGTTACACACATCATGGCCCCGCATCACTCGCCTGATCGCCGTGCTCCCTTCCCATCTGGTTCCTCAGCGGTATATTGAATATGGTGCTGGTCGCGCAGACAGCCAATTAAGGACAGCCGCCCCTGATTGGCTGCCAGTACGCGAGCTGTGATTGACTCGTGCAACTGGCGCCAGCGCTCAAATTTAAAGGGGACAGTGATAGCCGCCAGGTGCCGAAGTGAAGTGCACTTTGAGCACTGGTCAGCTGCGATAAATCGGCGGCTAGGGGGAGTTTCTAGGTACTCAGAAACCCCCCCTTCATGCGCGTCGGCAGTCTACTCCATGTCTGAGGGTTCCTCCCTTGTGAACAGCGTTAAATAAGGGCAGTAGGAGTAATTGGCGCTGAGTGTGTAAGAATGTTAGTATTATATGTTTACTATACTTAAATTTATTTACCGTAAAAATTTACAGAAATATAAAATCCAACATATGCAATACCTAATATTTTATACTGTTCTACAATTGTTTTGAATAACAGATACAAATTAAATTCTAAACATATATATAGATAGAAAAAAAAATACAATGTTGTCTCACAAATAATCCTCAATTAATGACTAATGGATCTAGATTTATGTAACCCATGCAGGCAGGGCCGGACTGGGACTAAAAATAGGCCCTGGCATTTTAAAGCACACAGGCCCACCTCGCGTCAGCACCTGGCTCTTGGCATAGACTCCTCCCCTTACTAATCCTGACACGAAGGGGGGGGGGGTTAGGTTTAAGGTGCATACACACTAGACGATATGCTCCCTGAGCGATATCGTCTAGTGTGTCCCCGGCAGGCTGTGCTCAATGTCGTTCATGACATTGAGCACAGCCGCTGAACGATATCATTAGCGATATCGTTCAGCGCCGGGCTCTCTCACCCATTCCCTGACATGCAGCAACCTGACGAGGTCGTCAGGTTGGCCTGCATGTCAGCCCGATGAACGAGGATGACGAACGACCCGCGGGAACGCGCGTCGTCGTCATCGTTCATCTTTTTTGTGTTAAAAATGGACGATAAAGTGGACGACTGAACGATAACGATATCGTTATCGTTCAGTCGTCCACTTTAATCGCCCAGTGTGTACGCACCATTAGGCACTAATGGGGAAGGTTAGGGGGAGAAGGGGGGAGGGTAAGTATGAAAAGCTCAGTTTCTAACAAACAAAGAAATTTGATGAAAAGTGAGAAAAATATGGGAAACAATATGTGTATATATAGTTCACACTAGCTGTAATGTGTCCAAGGCACACAGTAAACAACACTCAGAGAGGGCTATTGCAGCAATCCAATAGAACATGTTGTGGATATATAAATACGCATATGGTACAGTACACAAGCCTCCTCCTCTATCTTGCCCAGTCACCAGCAGTTTGTAGAATCCCAGCCGTATAGACAGGAACGGCCAAAGCCCAAATTTTTTGGTAAGCAAATATATTTTTTGGTGCCCCCAGGCATATTATTGCGCGTGCCCAAACAAATTAAGGGGCCGTGGTCTCATGAAAAAGCCATAATCATTACACATACCCCTTTCTCTTCACTCTGGTAACAGTCCTTTCCATATGTACCTTAATGCAGTCCCCCCAGTAGTTCCCGTTATACAGTACTCAAAGTACACAATGCCCCCAGTAGTGGTCACCCTATGTAGGCCCCCAGTAGTGATCCCCCTTCTACTGTGCTCCCAGTAGTTGTCCCCTCCCCCTGTGCAATGCAGTGCCCGAGGAGTGGTCCCCCTTATGCAGTCTCCCAGTAGTGCCCCTTATATAGTGCCCCCAGTAGTAGTCTCTCCCTATGCAGTGCCCCCAGTAGTGGTCACCCCTATGCAGTACCCTTTATACAGCACCCCCTGTAGTGGTCCTCCCTATTCAGTGCCCCCAGTAGTGGTCCCCTTATGCAGTGCCCCTTGTGCTCCAGGAGAGGTCCCCCTTATGCAGGCCTCCAGTAGTGCCCCCAGTAGTGATCCCCCCTATGCAGTGCCCCTTATACAGTGCCCCAGTAGTGGTCCCCCCTGTGCAGTGCCCCTTGTGCCCCCAGTAGTAAGCCCCTTATATAGTGTCCCCAGTAGTAGTGCCCCCTATGCAGTGCCCCCAGTAGTGGTACACCCTATGCAGTGCCCCCAGTCGTAGTCCCCCCATGCAGTGCCACCAATAATGGTACCCCTTATGCAGTGCCCTTTAAATAGTGGCCCCAGTTGTAGTCTCCCCCCCTCCCTATGCAGTATCCCCAGTATTGCCCTTTATATAGAGCCCCCAGTAGTGGTCCCATGATGCAGTCCCCCTCAGTGGTAGTCCCCCCCTATGCAGTACCCCCAGTATTGCCTTTTATATAGAGCCCCCAGTAGTTATGCCCCGATGTAGTGCCCCCAGTATTGCCCTTTATATAGAGCTCCCAGTAGTGGTGCAGTGATCCCAGTGGTAGTCTCCCCCCTATGCAGTGCCCCTAGTAGTAGTCCCCTCCCCTTGTAGTGCCACTAGTAGTAGTCCCCTCCCCTTGTAGTGCCCCTAGTAGTAGTCCCCCCTTGTAGTGCCCCTATTAGTAGTCCCTCCATATGCAGTACCCCCAGTAGTGGTCCCCTGATGCAGTGCCCCTACTAGTAGCCCCCCCTTGTAGTAGTAGTAGTCCCCCTAGTAGTAATCCCCCCACAGCAGTACCCCTAGTAGTTGTTCCCTCCCTTGTAATAGTAGTCCCCCTAGTAGTAATTCCCCCACAGTAGTAGCACCCCTGATACAGTGTCCCTAGTAGTTGTCCCCCCCTTGTAGTAGTAGTCCCCCTAGTAGTAATCCCCCCACAGTAGTGCCACCCCCCAGTAGACGCACACATAATGAAGAAAAAAAAAACACTTACCTGAAAGGCAGGGGAGGCAGCATGCAGGTCTTGCCCGGTATTTTGCTGAACTAGCTGCTCCCTGTTACTAGAGGTACAGCTGGTCCTCTAGCGTCTGGCAGCAGAACATGGCAAATGAAGACCTCTCAAATGTCAATGTGCTACGATGTCTCCTATGAGGCGGCGGCCATTTTGGGAGAGACAATTTCAATAGTACTGTATCCCTGTAGATGGACAGACCGGCCCACGCAGCTATCGGCCCTTCTGGCATTTGCCAGAGGTGCCCGATGGTCAGTCCGGCCCTGCATGCAGGTGTAATATATAGTAGGGATGTGCGCCGGACCATTTTTGCCGGATTTGGATTTGGATTTGGTTCTAATTCGTCGTCCGGCTTTGGATTTGGATTTGGATTTGCCAAACTGCGGTGACTGGCTTTGGATTTGGATTTGGATTTGGATTTGGATTTTTTTACAAAAATTGACAAAAAAAGCTAAAATCACATAAATTGGTCTTTTTTTTCTTCCTAGAGTATTATTAACCTCAATAACATTAATTTCCAGTCAATTTAGACCATATCACAGCTTATAATATTGTTTTCAACATTATTGGCCAAAGGTTGCAGTGAGCTGACTGGTTACTAAGCGACAAAGCAGCGGCACAACGACACAGACACCACAGTATAAAGCACATCTATGACACATTGCCACACAGCAGTGGCAGAAATGAAAAGTAGTGCACCCACCCAGTGGGGTACGGCCAGCAGAGTCACAGTACTTGTTTACAAAGTGGGCTACGGCCCTAGGAGTCACAGTGCACAATCTTATTAGCATTACACCGCACATAGGGCCTGATTCACATTACACCATAAAGTAGTGTCTCTTATTTATGTTACGACACACAGTAGTGCCCCTTTTACACAATGCCCACAGTAGTGACCCTTTTACACAATGCCCACAGTAGCGGTGTCCCTTACACAATGTCCCCCAGCAGTGGTGCCCCCTATGCAGTCCCCTTAGTAGTACGGTCCACTATGCAGTGCCCCCAGTTGAATGCTCCCCAGTAGTATGCCCCCCATTAGCAGGCCCCCCCAGTAGTATGTCCCCCATTAGCAGGCCCCCCCAGTAGTATGCCCCCCATTAGCATGCCACCCAGTAGTATGCCCCCCCAGTAGTATGGCTCCCCCAGTAGTAGGCTGCCCCAGTAGCAGGCCCCCCCAGTAGTAGGCTGCTCCAGTAGTAGCCCCCCCTGTAGTATGGGCCCCCCCCTGTAGTATGGCCCCCCCTGTAGTAGGCCCCCCCAGTAGTATGGCCCCCCCCAGTAGCAGGCCCCTCACTAGTATGGCCCCCCCAGTAGCAGACCCCCCCCAGTAGTATAGTCCCCCCCAGTAGCAGGCCCCTCTGTAGTATGGCCCCCCCAGTAGTATAGCCCTGCCCAGTAGCAGACCCCCCCAGTAGTGCAGACCCCCCCAGTAGTATAGCCCCCCCCCAGTAGCAGGCCCCTCTGTAGTATGGCCCCCCAATAGTGCAGATCCCCCCCAGTAGTATGGCCCCCCCAGTAGCAGACCCCCCCCCAGTAGTATAGCCCCCCCCAGTAGCAGGCCCCTCTGTAGTATGGCCCCCCAGTAGTATTGCCTCCCCCAGTAGCAGACCCCCCCCCAGTAGTGCAGACCCCCCCCAGTAGTATAGCCCCCCCAGTAGCAGGCCCCTCTGTAGTATGGCCCCCCCAGTAGTATAGCCCCCCCCCAGTAGCAGACCCCCCCAGTAGTGCAGACCCCCCCCCCAGTAGCGCCCCCGGACCTTTGACAAGTAAAAAAATAAAAAAAATAAAACTTACCTGTATCCCCGCTCCCGCGCCGTCCGCTCTGTCACACGCTGAGGAGGGAGCCGGAAGACGGAGCTCATGTGTGAGCTCCAGCCGGCTCCCTCCGTGCAGCAGCCAATGAGAGTCTGTGTGACTCTCATTGGCTGCTGTAACAAACACACAGCTGCCGCTGGCGGCTGTGTGTCTGTGTCTGTGTAGGGCAGAGCGCTATCACTGCGCTCTGCCCTACACGCGAGGAGACCTGATGTCGGATTCTCTAGTGAGAATCCGACATCAGGCGGCCGCCGTTCGGCCCCGAACGGGGATCCGAGTCAGGCGGTGAACACCCGAACAGGGTTCGGGTGGACTCGGATCCCCAATGTTCGGAGCGGTTCGGATTCCACAGAATCCGAACCGCTCATCTCTAATATATAGATTCTTGTTTGTGGGATAATTATGGAATTGTCAGGTTTCGGCCTAGGATCAGCCGCTACTCACCTCAGCGCCTACTTCCCCTGACTTCTTGAGCGGTCAGACGCCAGGTGTTTGTGGCGAGTGACGCGCTGAGGAGTATACCTAGGGTCCGCTAGGACATCCATGCGTTGCTCCGTGACTTGGTTCCTGCAGTTACCGCGCAGCCATGACAGTCTTCATCACCTGACTAGCCCTTTACCCAATTGTAGCACTGGTTGCTCTGAACAACAGGAAGTTGCCTGTACAACGTCATTGCTTCTACTGTTTACTTGCTGTTTCAACATTCCAGATTCCATTCTCGATTCTTCTCAAGATCTATTCCTAGTGTCTACTCTCAATGTGTGTGTACTTAGTACACTATCTGAGTACTAACTTCGAAGTGTCATTCTCCTGTGCCAGTTCTGCATGTAGATCCACAGCCTGTGTACTCAATACGCCACCTGAGTACTAACTACTAAGTGTCATTCTCCTGTGCCAGTGCTGTATCTGGGTCCACAGCATGTGTACTCAGTACACCATCTGAGTACTAACTCTGAAGTGTCATTCTCCTGTGTCAAGTACTGCATCTGGGTTCACAGCATGCGTACTCAATATACGCCATCTGAGTACTAACTAGAAGTGTCATTCTCTTGTGCCAGTTCTGCATCTACAGTGTGGGCAGTGGCATCCCTACCTCATTTGACACATGGTGCGGGGAGTAGTGATGGCTGGATTCATAGTTTGAAACGGGGAGAAGGGGGCGTGGCCTCACGGGAGGGGCATGACATTGCGGTACTGTCCCTGTTTTTGTCACATAGGGGGTGCCAGAGGTGCGGGCTGCCTCCGGGGACCAGCCTGTCTGAAGTGCCGGCTCCCTCACTGTGTCAGGAGCTGAGTGCTGCATGTAATTCTACAGTGCAGCACCCAGTTCCTGTCACTGAGGGTTGAGTCTGCACCTTGGTGTTACCCCTTGGCGGGTGACACCCTGCGGCACGCACCCCCCCAATGATGCCATTGAGTGTGGGTACTCAGTACGTCACCTGAGTACTAACCCTCCATCTCATCCTCCTGTGCCTGACCTGTGATTAGAGATGTGCGCCGACCCCCGTGTTTTGGTTTTGGATCTGTATCTCCCCTGGTTTTGGATCTGGATTGATTTTGAGAAAAAACCTCCCTTCCATGTTTTGTTTTTTGTTTTTGGATCTGGATTTTTCCTTAAAAAATCATAAAAACAGCTAACATCACATAAAATGGGCCTGTTTTTGTTCCTACAGTATTTTTAACCTCAATAACATTTTTTTCCACTCATTTCCAGTCAATTGCACCAAGCTAGCTGGCTGATTAAGCTAAGCAGCAGCAGTGGGCGGCACAAACACGTGGCAGTTCAACTTCCAACATGGCACATCAGGAAACAAATGTTTTTATTATTCAAGAGAGGCCTGAGGGAGTTGGAGTATGTATGTAGTTGAAGGCAGGGGCAGGAAGGGTTGATTGGTAGTAAATTTTATTTCATTTTTGGATTCTGAAGTAAATTTATGAGGGAGAAGGGGAGTGGAGGAGGGGATGCATTTACAAAAAAATATTTTACTCATTCACATCAGTCCTTGCCCCAGAAGAATCCTTAAGCGCCATGCCTGATGCTGCTGCTGGGAGTGGATTTTCTTATCCCAGAAGGGGACCAGGAAGACTTCTAGTAGTGCTTTCCAAAACAATTGACTGTTAAATAATCCTTTGCAAAGCTTCCACATGAAAAAGCATTTCCCAACCTGTACAGGGACATTAAAAAAAACATAGTTAGTTAGTGGCCTCCAAACTGCCACTTAGCCAGCACAGATATGTGGACAAGTGCAAGATTTAAGATTAATGGGTAAATTTAATTTACTAAACTTAGAGTGTTTACAAGTGAGTTTTAGAAGTGATGTTGCCCATAGCAACCAATCAGATTCTACTTAACAATTACCTAGCACTTTCTAGAAGATAATAGCTAGAATATTATTGGTTGCTATGGGCAAGCAACAACACTTCTAAAACTCACTTCTAAAAACTCTCACTTTAGTAAATTAAATTTACCCCTTAAGGTCTTACGTTGTCTTTCTTTAGAATCCTGTGCCAACTTCTGCTGCTAGGAGTGGATTTTCATCAAAGAAGGGACTCAGGAAGACTGCTTTCCAAAACAATTGACTGTAAAATAATCATTTGCAAAGCTTCTACATGAACATTTCTCAACCTGTACAGGGACATTAAAAAAACATAGTTAGTGGCCTTCCAACTGCTGTTGTTCCCACTGTCCACTTAACCAGAGCAGATATGTGGATAAGCAGAACAAAGCAGCAAATGCAACATTTCAGATTTAAGGTGTAAGTATTACGTTGTGTCTTGCTTGAGAATTCTTGAGCGCCATGCCTGCTGCTGGGAGTGGATTTTCATTGCAGAAGGGTTGAAGACATTGTTTCATCTTTCCAATGGACACAGATCTGAAGAGATGTAAATAACTACTGGCAGGAAAAACTGCCTTTACTTTATTTGAGCTGCCCACCTTCCAGTGTGTACTCAGAAAGAGTTTTCAGCACAGCCAGGAACCTTGTCAGTGATCATCCTGAGACTACTTCCCCAAAATGTGGAATAGATGATGTCCATCAAAATGAACTACAAATTCTACGAGAAAGACCTTTACCATCAATTACATTCAAAAATTACAGAGGCACCTGTATTGGTGGATTCCAGCGGGGACAAATTAATATTGTGTGAAGAAGATGATGTATATATCACCCCAGATTCTACCAGCACCCAAGCCTATATCGTCATCCCATCCTGTGTTGTGTATAAATTTCAGCTGCGCTCCCTGTTAGATTTAGGATTCATTGTCCACTTTGGTGGATGTGAGCTCCATTTTAGGCCATATCATCACCACACCCCCTACACATCTTCTGACCTGGGCTACAAGAGGAGCAGCTGCACTCTGGAATACAGTTGCATGAAGTTGCCCCTCTGACTCGCTGAAATGCAGCTAGAGGGGCCATGGGTAGGGACTGGAAGTAGGGACACTATAATCAGAGAATGCAGTTTTAGCTGCTTTATTCTATTTTTTAAACCATATTCTCTATTTTCACCTTTTGAAAATGTTTACGCAAATCTCAGCTGAGGTGTTTGTGATGTCATGGCTAACGCACACACACACACACACACAGAAATAAAAAACACATTGATTCATTCATTTTTTGTGGCACTTGGGAGGGAGAGCACCCCTGAATGAGGCAGCAGCCCCTTGATAAATGACACAGGCAGCAACTCCACGCAGCTATGTTGCTGGTGATAAGTGTGGATAATGCATACACACACACAGAAAAAAAAACAAATTGATTGATTCATTTTTTTTTTGGCACTTGGGGAAGGAGAGCACTCCTGAATGAGGCAGCAGCCCCTTGATAAACGACACAGGCAGCACCCCTGCGCAGCTACATTGCTGATAAGTGTGGGTAACGCACGCACACATACAGAAAAAAAAACAATTTCTTTATTTTTTCACACTGGGGGTGAAGAGAGCACCCCTGATGGACAGAGCACCCCCTGGACAACACAGCAGTACCCCTTATGGACTGCAGTGACATAGGAGCCACTGAAGCCCCCCTCTTCTGTCTGCAGCACAGCTCCTAGTATAGAGTAATACAGCCCTTATGGACAAGAGGCACAGCACAGCCCAGCAGCCAGCCCTAATATGGACTAGTGGATAACAGTCAGCCAGCCCCTATGACAAGTGACAACAGCCATCCAGCCACTATGCAGTATGGACATTAAGCAGCCAGCCCCTATGCAAACACAGCAACAGCACAGCACAGCGATCACAGCCCCCTCTTTCCTCTTCACTCTCCACAGCCGGAATGGCGGCGATTGTGGGACCTTTTCTAGAATCCAAAACCTCCGAGAATCCGACAGCGGGATGATGATGTTTTGTCTCGTTTTAAGATCCGAGTCAGGCGGGAAAACCCGAGCCGACTCGGATCTCGGCTCAGCTCGGATCACTTAGTTCGGGTGGGTATGGATCTCTGAGATCCGAACCCGCTCATCTCTACCTGTGATTGTGTTTCTCTATTCCCCACTTGTGTTGGATACCTGAGCAAAGGGCTGCGACCTGCTTGCTGGGTGCAGCTTAAACATAAATACCAGTGTAAGATATACAAAGGATTATCAATAGAGCGCTTCACACTGCTGCTGCTTCTACCACTAACACCCGACAGCTGGGTGTAGATAATCACTACTATGCAAATGGTGCAATACACCGTGGTAGACTCTGCAGCGCTGTGTTTTTAAATGTTCAAATCTGATGTGATATGACAGATCGTAATATACATAAACCACATCCAAATAAAAAAAGGGAAATTATATGTCCATCAAATAGTACACTAAAAGGGTGTTCCTTGTAATGGATAGCAATAAAGGGTATTCCTTATAACGGACAACACCATATAGCGTCTGATGATATTATATGAATAATGTCCAAGTAAGTAACAGTTCCTGTATACAACTTAATAACCGTCCTGGGCGGGTTTTATTAGTCACAAAGGCAAAAGGAGGACTCTATTCCTCAAAGCCATCTTCAAATGTAGATCCTAAAAGGTGGATCAAATTATTGTAATTCACCCAGAAATAAATATAAAAGTCTCGATACTCTCCCAAAGCAAATCCTTTTAATAAAATTAAAAAAAAACAGTCACAATAAAAACAAAAAACGAGATTCCAAACAGATCTTCTTTAGAAACAGTAAATCTCTTTCAAGTCACGCTAATGCCATTCAGTGATGTTAACTCCGTATATGACAAGACTGGAGTAGCTTACCGGACCTGCAGGGACCCACCGGATAGCAGCGCAAAAGCTCCGTCTATGATGGTAGGGATGCCACATCACAGCCTTCCTTAAGGCCGGCACTTATACAGCTAATCGAAATGGTACGAATGAGAATATCCTGCTTAATGTTATGTGCTTACCAGTAAGCTCCTAGAAGTCCCATCTTTACCACTGCTCTGGGATATATATCCCTTGCTTCCAGTCTTCCTTCTCTTCCCTGCTGTGTCACTGGTCCGATGCTTTCTTGAGGGGCAATCATTCACTGGTGTTCTGGCTTCTTACCGCAGCAGGCTAGTGGAAAAATCAAGGGAATTCCTTCTTATACATGAAATCCTTTCTGGTAGTCGCTGTATATCTGTCCCTCTAATGCGTTTTACTCACCGGTGACTCTATCACAAGTTGCTTATGAGAGACTGATTGAATTTGTTAGCTGCTACATGCAGGTGTAGCTGATGTGGAATGGATACGGAATGCCGGTGCTCGGGACCCTGCTGGTCAACATCCCAATGCCAGCATCCCAACAGCGTTAGGTTACTGACACCTGTCGGTAGGTATCCTCCCCCTCTCCCTACACTATCCCTTACCCTCCCCTAGTGCCTAAACCTAACCTCCCTAACTTTAACCCTAGCCCTCTCACCAACCCTGCTACTTTCCTTCAGGATGCCATCAGACGGGATACCGGCGCCAGGATTCTGACAGGAATCGGGATTTCCGGCACCGGTATTCTAAGCGCCGGCATCCCCTGTGCTGGGATACTGAACATATCCCACTGGTGTTGTAATTAGACTTTTTAGCATGTCATTCCAACAGGCATAATGATTAGAAGAGATACCTAATTATATATATATATATATATATATATATATATATATATATACAGCAAAGGCTTGGCACTCTTCCACAGCAAATGAAATATCGGTGCCCTCCGCAATAAGATGAATACAGCATACAGAAGGCGGCGGCACTCGTCAATAATATAATTAAAGAAACGGGTCACAGACCATCAGTGAAGTTTCAACGTTTCAATCTTAATAGATTTTCATCAGGAATAGTATACAATACAAAAAGCACTTACCTAAATACACTTCTAAAACACCCCCAGTGAGCTGAAGCCCGAGTCCATCTGAACAACGTATTGACGTCATCACGTCATCATGACGGAAAGCTACCCACCCTACCTACTTTTTGATGAAAAAAATGGGCAATTATAAATGCCTGGGTTGCACCACCTGTGGCTACCTAGAAACGGGGAACACATTTGTGCACCCTTATTCCGGAAAAAAGTTCAGAATCAGACATATCTTAACATGCTCTAGTCAGTATGTTGTATATTACATCAGGTGTCCGTGTGGACACATGTACGTAGAGAAAACTACAAGACAATTCAAAGAACGGATGGCCTTACATAGGTCATCTATTAGACTAGCACTACAGGGTAGAGAAGAGGATCAGCCTGTTGCTAGGCATTTTAAAGAACATAAACATGCCCTATCTACGTTACGTTATAAAATGATAGATTTTGTCCCAGACAGTCTGAGGGGAGGAGACAGAGCCAAAGCACTTTTAAAATGTGAAGCACGCTGGATTCACATTCTTAATACCGTACAACCGTACGGTTTGAATGAAAATCGAAGTTTGACATGTTTTCTTTAATATGTATGTATTATTATTAATGCCGACATTTCCGTAAGACAGGATATCTTGATACCCATCAATGTTTTTTCTCCGCTGCTGTTACATATTTTGTATTTGTTTCATGTGGTGCAGGGCTCACTGTCTTTTGTTTACTGTTGCCACAGTAACTTCTGACGGGTGGGCGTCACATCCGCTTGCACTATGCAACGTGATGACGTCAATACGTTGTTCAGATGGACTCGGGCTTCAGCTCACTGGGGGTGTTTTAGAAGTGTATTTAGGTAAGTGCTTTTTGTATTGTATACTATTCCTGATGAAAATCTATTAAGATTGAAACGTTGAAACTTCACTGATGGTCTGTGACCCGTTTCCTTAATTATATTATTGACGAGTGCCGCCGCCTTCTGTATGCTATATATATATATATTAGGGGTGAGCGGGTTCGGATTTCAGAAATCCGAACCCCCCCGAGCCCCCCCGATCCGAGGCCGATCCGAGTCAGGCTCGACTTTTCCCGCCTGACTCGGATCTGAAATCAAGGCAAAACATCATCATCCCGCCTTCCGAGTCTCGCGGGTTTTGGATCCTATATAAGGTACCCGCGTCGGCGCCATTTTCTCACTCGGCTGTGGACAGTGAAGAGGGAGGGTGGGAGTTAGGGCTGGCTGGGCTGTGTAGTGTAGTGTAGTGTAGTGCAGAGTAGTGTTGTGCTGTGCTGTGCTGCGCTGTGCTGCTGTTGTCCACCACTTCAAAGTCCATAGGGGCTGGCTGTGTTGTGTTGTGCTGTGCTGCTGTTGTTAATAGGGTCTGTGTCCACTACTTCAAAGTCCATAGGGGCTGGCTGGACTGTGTTGTGCAGTCAGTTCTCCATAGGGGCTGTGTCCACTCCAAAGTCCTGTGCAGTGTCCCAGTCCTAAAGGGGTGCTGTAGTGTTGTCCAGGGGGTGCTCTGTCCATCAGGGGTGCTACCCCCAAGTGCTAAAAAAATAATATTTTTTGTGTTTGTGAATTGTGTGCGCAGTAGCCGCACGTGCATCAACAAAGTAGTGCCAAGCGTGCACCTGTGTCATAAGTAAAGGGCCGGCTGCCTTGACCGTTAAAGGGTGCTGTAAACCCCAAAGTACACTCCAGTCCAAACCAAAAAAAAAATTATTTTCTGTGTTTGTGAATTGTGTGCGCAGTAGCCGCACGTGCATCAACAAAGTAGTGCCAAGCGTGCGCCTGTGTCATAAGTAAAGGGCCAGCTGGCTTGACCGTTAAAGGGTGCTGTAACACCCAAAGTACCCTCCAGTCCAAACCAAAAAAAAAAATATTTTCTGTGTTTGTGAACTGTGTGCACAGTAGCCGCACGTGCATCAACAAAGTAGTGCCAAGCGTGCGCCTGTGTCATAAGTAAAGGGCCGGCTGGCTTGACCGTTAAAGGGTGCTGTAACCCCCAAAGTACACTCCAGACCAAACCAAAAAAAAAATTATTTTCTGTGTTTGTGAATTGTGTGCGCAGTAGCCGCACGTGCATCAACAAAGTAGTGCCAAGCGTGCGCCTGTGTCATAAGTAAAGGGCCAGCTGGCTTGACCGTTAAAGGGTGTTGTAACCCCCAAAGTACACTCCAAACCAAATAACAAAATATTTTTTCTGTGTTTGTGAATTGTGTGCGCAGTAGCCGCACGTGCATCAACAAAGTAGTGCCAAGCGTGCGCCTGTGTCATAAGTAAAGGGCCAGCTGGCTTGACCGTTAAAGGGTGCTGTAACCCCCAAAGTACACTCCAAACCAAAAAAATTTATATTTTCTGTGTTTGTGAATTGTGTGCGCAGTAGCCGCACGTGCATCAACAAAGTAGTGCCAAGCGTGCGCCTGTGTCATAAGTAAAGGGCCGGCTGGCTTGACCGGTAAAGGGTGCTGTAACCCCCAAAGTACACTCCAGTCAAAACCAAAAAAAAAATAATTTTCTGTGTTTGTGAATTGTGTGCGCCGTAGCCGCACGTGCATCAACAAAGTAGTGCCAAGCGTGCGCCTGTGTCATAAGTAAAGGGCCGGCTGGCTTGACCATTAAAGGGTGCTGTAACCCCCAAAGTACACTCCAAACCAAATAACAAAACATTTTTTCTGTGTTTGTGAATTGTGGGCGCAGTGGCCGCACGTGCATCAACAAAGTAGTGCCAAGCGTGCGCCTGTGTCATAAGTAAAGGGCCGGCTGGCTTGACCGTTAAAGGGTGCTGTAACCCCCAAAGTGCACTCCAGACCAAACCAAAAAAAAAATATTTTCTGTGTTTGTGAATTGTGTACGCAGTAGCCGCACGTGCATCAACAAAGTAGTGCCAAGCGTGCGCCTGTGTCATAAGTAAAGGGCCAGCTGGCTTGACCATTAAAGGGTGCTGTAACCCCCAAAGTACACTCCAAACCAAATAACAAAATATTTTGCTGTGTTTGTGAATTGTGTGCGCAGTAGCCGCACGTGCATCAACAAAGTAGTGCCAAGCGTGCGCCTGTGTCATAAGTAAAGGGCCGGCTGGCTTGACCGTTAAAGGGTGCTGTAACCCCCAAAGTACACTCCAAACCAAAAAAATATATATTTTCTGTGTTTGTGAATTGTGTGCGCAGTAGCCGCACGTGCATCAACAAAGTAGTGCCAAGCATGCGCCTGTGTCATAAGTAAAGGGCCGGCTGGCTTGACCGGTAAAGGGTGCTGTAACCCCCAAAGTACACTCCAGTCCAAACCAAAAAAAAAATAATTTTCTGTGTTTGTGAATTGTGTGCGCCGTAGCCGCACGTGCATCAACAAAGTAGTGCCAAGCGTGCGCCTGTGTCATAAGTAAAGGGCCGGCTGGCTTGACCGTTAAAGGGTGCTGCAACCCCCAAAGTACACTCCAAACCAAAAAAAAAAATATTTTCTGTGTTTGTGAATTGTGTGCGCAGTAGCCGCACGTGCATCAACAAAGTAGTGCCAAGCGTGCGCCTGTGTCATAAGTAAAGGGCCAGCTGGCTTGACCGTTAAAGGGTGCTGTAACCCCCAAAGTACACTCCAAACCAAATAACAAAACATTTTTTCTGTGTTTGTGAATTGTGGGCGCAGTAGCCGCACGTCATCAACAAAGTAGTGCCAAGCGTGCGCCTGTGTCTTAAGTAAAGGGCCATCTGGCTTGACCGTTAAAGGGTGCTGTAACCCCCAAAGTACACTCCAGTCCAAGCCAAAAAAAAAATTATTTTCTGTGTTTGTGAATTGTGAGCGCAGTAGCCGCACGTGCATCAACAAAGTAGTGCCAAGCGTGCGCCTGTGTCATAAGTAAAGGGCCGGCCGGCTTGACCATTAAAGGGTGCTGTAACCCCCAAAGTACACTCCAGTCCAAACCAAAAAAAAAAATATGTTCTGTGTTTGTGAATTGTGTGCGCAGTAGCCGCACGTGCATCAACAAAGTAGTGCCAAGCGTGCGCCTGTGTCATAAGTAAAGGGCCAGCTGGCTTGACCGTTAAAGGGTGCTGTAACCCCCAAAGTACACTCCAGTCCAAACCAAAAAAAAAATAATTTTCTGTGTTTGTGAATTGTGTGCGCAGTAGCCGCACGTGCATCAACAAAGTAGTGCCAAGCGTGCGCCTGTGTCATAAGTAAAGGGCCGGCTGGCTTGACCGTTAAAGGGTGCTGTAACCCCCAAAGTACACTCCAAACCAAATAACAAAATATTTTTGCTGTGTTTGTGAATTGTGTGCGCAGTAGCCGCACGTGCATCAACAAAGTAGTGCCAAGCGTGCGCCTGTGTCATAAGTAAAGGGCCGGCTGGCTTGACGATTAAAGGGTGCTGTAACCCCCAAAGTACACTCCAGACCAAACCGAAAAAAAAAATTATTTTCTGTGTTTTTGAATTGAGTGCGCAGTAGCCGCACGTGCATCAACAAAGTAATGCCAAGTGTGCGCCTGTGTCATAAGTAAAGGGCCATCTGGCTTGACTGTTAAAGGGTGCTGAAACCCCGAAAGTACACTCCAAACCAAAAAAAATATATTTTCTGTGTTTGTGAATTGTGTGCGCTGTAGCCGCACGTGCTTCAGCAAAGTAGTGCCAAGCGTGCGCCTGTGTCATAAGTAAAGGGCCGGCTGGCTTGACCGTTAAAGGGTGCTGTAACCCCCAAAGTACACTCCAGTCCAAACCAAAAAAAAAAATATGTTCTGTGTTTGTGAATTGTGTGCGCAGTAGCCGCACGTGCATCAACAAAGTAGTGCCAAGTGTGCGCCTGTGTCATAAGTAAAGGGCTGGCTGGCTTGACCGGTAAAGGGTGCTGTAACCCCCAAAGTACACTCCAAACCAAATAACAAAATATTTTTGCTGTGTTTGTGAATTGTGTGCGCAGTAGCCGCACGTGCATCAACAAAGTAGTGCCAAGCGTGCGCCTGTGTCATAAGTAAAGGGCCGGCTGGCTTGACCGTTAAAGGGTGCTGTAACCCCCAAAGTACACTCCAAACCAAAAAAATATATATTTTCTGTGTTTGTGAATTGTGTGCGCAGTAGCCGCACGTGCATCAACAAAGTAGTGCCAAGCGTGCGCCTGTGTCATAAGTAAAGGGCCGGCTGGCTTGACCATTAAAGGGTGCTGTAACCCCCAAAGTACACTCCAGTCCAAACCAAAAAAAAAATAATTTTCTGTGTTTGTGAATTGTGTGCGCCGTTGCCGTACGTGCATCAACAAAGTAGTGCCAAGCGTGCGCCTGTGTCATAAGTAAAGGGCCGGCTGGCTTGACCGTTAAAGGGTGCTGTAACCCCCAAAGTACACTCCAAACCAAAAAAAAAATATTTTCTGTGTTTGTGAATTGTGTGCGCAGTAGCCGCACATGCATCAACAAAGTAGTGCCAAGCGTGCGCCTGTGTCATAAGTAAAGGGCCAGCTGGCTTGACCGTTAAAGGGTGCTGTAACCCCCAAAGTACACTCCAAACCAAATAACAAACTATTTTTTCTGTGTTTGTGAATTGTGGGCGCAGTAGCCGTACGTGCATCAACAAAGTAGTGCCAAGCATGCGCCTGTGTCATAAGTAAAGGGCCGGCTGGCTTGACCAGTAAAGGGTGCTGTAACCCCCAAAGTACACTCCAGTCCAAACCAAAAAAAAAATAATTTTCTGAGTTTGTGAATTGTGTGCGCCGTAGCCGCACGTGCATCAACAAAGTAGTGCCAAGCATGCGCCTGTGTCATAAGTAAAGGGCCGGCTGGCTTGACCGTTAAAGGGTGCTGTAACCCCCAAAGTACACTCCAAACCAAAAAAAAATATTTTCTGTGTTTGTGAATTGTGTGCGCAGTAGCCGCACGTGCATCAACAAAGTAGTGCCAAGCGTGCGCCTGTGTCATAAGTAAAGGGCCAGCTGGCTTGACCGTTAAAGGGTGCTGTAACCCCCAAAGTACACTCCAAACCAAATAACAAACCATTTTTTCTGTGTTTGTGAATTGTGGGCGCAGTAGCCGCACGTGCATCAACAAAGTAGTGCCAAGCGTGCGCCTGTGTCATAAGTAAAGGGCCGGCTTGCTTGACCGTTAAAGGGTGCTGTAACCCCCAAAGTACACTCCAGTCCAAACCAAAAAAAAAAATATTTTCTGTGTTTGTGAATTGTGAGCGCAGTAGCCGCACATGCATCAACAAAGTAGTGCCAAGCGTGCGCCTGTGTCATAAGTAAAGGGCCAGCTGGCTTGACCGTTAAAGGGTGCTGTAACCCCCAAAGTACACTCCAGTCCAAACCAAAAAAAAATAATTTTCTGTGTTTGTGAATTGTGTGCGCAGTAGCCGCACGTGCATCAACAAAGTAGTGCCAAGCGTGCGCCTGTGTCATAAGTAAAGGGCCGGCAAGCTTAACCGTTAAAGGGTGCTGTAACCCCCAAAGTACACTCCAAACCAAATAACAAAATATTTTTGCTGTGTTTGTGAATTGTGTGCGCAGTAGCCGCACGTGCATCAACAAAGTAGTGCCAAGCATGCGCCTGTGTCATAAGTAAAGGGCCGGCTGGCTTGACCGTTAAAGGGTGCTGTAACCCCCAAAGTACACTCCAAACCAAAAAAAAAATATTTTCTGTGTTTGTGAATTGTGTGCGCAGTAGCCGCACATGCATCAACAAAGTAGTGCCAAGCGTGCGCCTGTGTCATAAGTAAAGGGCCAGCTGGCTTGACCATTAAAGGGTGCTGTAACCCCCAAAGTACACTCCAAACCAAATAACAAACTATTTTTTCTTTGTTTGTGAATTGTGGGCGCAGTAGCCGCACGTGCATCAACAAAGTAGTGCCAAGCATGCGCCTGTGTCATAAGTAAAGGGCCGGCTGGCTTGACCAGTAAAGGGTGCTGTAACCCCCAAAGTACACTCCAGTCCAAACCAAAAAAAAAATAATTTTCTGAGTTTGTGAATTGTGTGCGCCGTAGCCGCACGTGCATCAACAAAGTAGTGCCAAGCATGCGCCTGTGTCATAAGTAAAGGGCCGGCTGGCTTGACCGTTAAAGGGTGCTGTAACCCCCAAAGTACACTCCAAACCAAAAAAAAATATTTTCTGTGTTTGTGAATTGTGTGCGCAGTAGCCGCACGTGCATCAACAAAGTAGTGCCAAGCGTGCGCCTGTGTCATAAGTAAAGGGCCAGCTGGCTTGACCGTTAAAGGGTGCTGTAACCCCCAAAGTACACTCCAAACCAAATAACAAACCATTTTTTCTGTGTTTGTGAATTGTGTGCGCAGTAGCCGCACGTGCATCAACAAAGTAGTGCCAAGCGTGCGCCTGTGTCATAAGTAAAGGGCCGGCTTGCTTGACCGTTAAAGGGTGCTGTAACCCCCAAAGTACACTCCAGTCCAAACCAAAAAAAAAAATATTTTCTGTGTTTGTGAATTGTGAGCGCAGTAGCCGCACATGCATCAACAAAGTAGTGCCAAGCGTGCGCCTGTGTCATAAGTAAAGGGCCGGCTGGCTTGACCGTTAAAGGGTGCTGTAACCCCCAAAGTACACTCCAGTCCAAACCAAAAAAAAATAATTTTCTGTGTTTGTGAATTGTGTGCGCAGTAGCCGCACGTGCATCAACAAAGTAGTGCCAAGCGTGCGCCTGTGTCATAAGTAAAGGGCCGGCAAGCTTAACCGTTAAAGGGTGCTGTAACCCCCAAAGTACACTCCAAACCAAATAACAAAATATTTTTGCTGTGTTTGTGAATTGTGTGCGCAGTAGCCGCACGTGCATCAACAAAGTAGTGCCAAGCATGCGCCTGTGTCATAAGTAAAGGGCCGGCTGGCTTGACCATTAAAGGGTGCTGTAACCCCCAAAGTTCCCTCCAGACCAAACCAAAAAAAAAATAATTTTCTGTGTTTGTGAATTGAGTGCGCAGTAGCCGCACGTGCATCAACAAAGTAATGCCAAGTGTGCGCCTGTGTCATAAGTAAAGGGCCATCTGGCTTGACCGTTAAAGGGTGCTGAAACCCCGAAAGTACACTCCAAACCAAAAAAAAAATATTTTCTGTGTTTGTGAATTGTGTGCGCTGTAGCCGCACGTGCATCAGCAAAGTAGTGCCAAGCGTGCGCCTGTGTCATAAGTAAAGGGCCGGCTGGCTTGACCGTTAAAGGGTGCTGTAACCCCCAAAGTACACTCCAGTCCAAACCAAAAAAAATATATGTTCTGTGTTTGTGAATTGTGTGCGCAGTAGCCGCACGTGCATCAACAAAGTAGTGCCAAGCGTGCGCCTGTGTCATAAGTAAAGGGCTGGCTGGCTTGACCGTTAAAGGGTGCTGTAACCCCCAAAGTACACTCCAAACCAAATAACAAAATATTTTTGCTGTGTTTGTGAATTGTGGGCGCAGTAGCCGCACGTGCATCAACAAAGTAGTGCCAAGCATGCGCCTGTGTCATAAGTAAAGGGCCGGCTGGCTTGACCAGTAAAGGGTGCTGTAACCCCCAAAGTACACTCCAGTCCAAACCAAAAAAATAATAATTTTCTGAGTTTGTGAATTGTGTGCGCCGTAGCCGCACGTGCATCAACAAAGTAGTGCCAAGCATGCGCCTGTGTCATAAGTAAAGGGCCGGCTGGCTTGACCGTTAAAGGGTGCTGTAACCCCCAAAGTACACTCCAAACCAAAAAAAAATATTTTCTGTGTTTGTGAATTGTGTGCGCAGTAGCCGCACGTGCATCAACAAAGTAGTGCCAAGCGTGCGCCTGTGTCATAAGTAAAGGGCCAGCTGGCTTGACCATTAAAGGGTGCTGTAACCCCCAAAGTACACTCCAAACCAAATAACAAACCATTTTTTCTGTGTTTGTGAATTGTGGGCGCAGTAGCCGCACGTGCATCAACAAAGTAGTGCCAAGCGTGCGCCTGTGTCATAAGTAAAGGGCCGGCTTGCTTGACCGTTAAAGGGTGCTGTAACCCCCAAAGTACACTCCAGTCCAAACCAAAAAAAAAATATATTTTCTGTGTTTGTGAATTGTGAGCGCAGTAGCCGCAAATGCATCAACAAAGTAGTGCCAAGCGTGCGCCTGTGTCATAAGTAAAGGGCCGGCTGGCTTGACCGTTAAAGGGTGCTGTAACCCCCAAAGTACACTCCAGTCCAAACCAAAAAAAAATAATTTTCTGTGTTTGTGAATTGTGTGCGCAGTAGCCGCACGTGCATCAACAAAGTAGTGCCAAGCGTGCGCCTGTGTCATAAGTAAAGGGCCGGCAAGCTTGACCGTTAAAGGGTGCTGTAACCCCCAAAGTACACTCCAAACCAAATAACAAAATATTTTTGCTGTGTTTGTGAATTGTGTGCGCAGTAGCCGCACGTGCATCAACAAAGTAGTGCCAAGCGTGCGCCTGTGTCATAAGTAAAGGGCCGGCTGGCTTGACCATTAAAGGGTGCTGTAACCCCCAAAGTTCACTCCAGACCAAACCAAAAAAAAAATAATTTTCTGTGTTTGTGAATTGAGTGCGCAGTAGCCGCACGTGCATCAACAAAGTAATGCCAAGTGTGCGCCTGTGTCATAAGTAAAGGGCCATCTGGCTTGACCGTTAAAGGGTGCTGAAACCCCGAAAGTACACTCCAAACCAAAAAAATAATATTTTCTGTGTTTGTGAATTGTGTGCGCTGTAGCCGCACGTGCATCAGCAAAGTAGTGCCAAGCGTGCGCCTGTGTCATAAGTAAAGGGCCGGCTGGCTTGACCGTTAAAGGGTGCTGTAACCCCCAAAGTACACTCCAGTCCAAACCAAAAAAATATAAAAGTTCTGTGTTTGTGAATTGTGTGCGCAGTAGCCGCACGTGCATCAACAAAGTAGTGCCAAGCGTGCGCCTGTGTCATAAGTAAAGGGCTGGCTGGCTTGACCGTTAAAGGGTGCTGTAACCCCCAAAGTACACTCCAAACCAAATATCAAAATATTTTTGCTGTGTTTGTGAATTGTGTGCGCAGTAGCCGCACGTGCATCAACAAAGTAGTGCCAAGCGTGCGCCTGTGTCATAAGTAAAGGGCCGGCTGGCTTGACCGTTAAAGGGTGCTGTAACCCCCAAAGTACACTCCAAACCAAAAAAATATATATTTTCTGTGTTTGTGAATTGTGTGCGCCGTAGCCGCACGTGCATCAACAAAGTAGTGCCAAGCGTGCGCCTGTGTCATAAGTAAAGGGCCGGCTGGCTTGACCATTAAAGGGTGCTGTAACCCCCAAAGTACACTCCAGACCAAACCAAAAAAAAAATTATTTTCTGTGTTTGTGAATTGAGTGCGCAGTAGCCGCACGTGCATCAACAAAGTAATGCCAAGTGTGCGCCTGTGTCATAAGTAAAGGGCCATCTGGCTTGACCGTTAAAGGGTGCTGAAACCCCGAAAGTACACTCCAAACCAAAAAAAAAATATTTTCTGTATTTGTGAATTGTGTGCGCTGTAGCCGCACGTGCATCAGCAAAGTAGTGCCAAGCGTGCGCCTGTGTCATAAGTAAAGGGCCGGCTGGCATGACCGTTAAAGGGTGCTGTAACCCCCAAAGTACACTCCAGTCCAAACCAAAAAAAAAAATATGTTCTGTGTTTGTGAATTGTGTGCGCAGTAGCCGCACGTGCATCAACAAAGTAGTGCCAAGCGTGCGCCTGTGTCATAAGTAAAGGGCTGGCTGGCTTGACTGTTAAAGGGTGCTGTAACCCCCAAAGTACACTCCAGTCCAAACCAAAAAAAATAATATTTTCTGTGTTTGTGAATTGTGTGCGCAGTAGCCGCACGTGCATCAACAAAGTAGTGGCAAGCGTGCGCCTGTGTCATAAGTAAAGGGCCGGCTGGCTTGACCGTTAAAGGGTGCTGTAACCTCCAAAGTACACTCCAAACCAAATAACAAAATACTTTTTCTGTGTTTGTGAATTGTGTGCGCAGTAGCCGCACGTGCATCAACAAAGTAGTGCCAAGCGTGCGCCTGTGTCATAAGTAAAGGGCCGGCTGGCTTGACGGTTAAAGGGTGCTGTAACCCCCAAAGTACACTCCAAACCAAAAAAATATATATTTTCTGTTTGTGAATTGTGTGCGCAGTAGCCGCACGTGCATCAACAAAGTAGTGCCAAGCGTGCGCCTGTGTCATAAGTAAAGGCCTGGCTGGCTTGACCGTTAAAGGGTGCTGTAACCCCCAAAGTACACTCCAGTCCAAACCAAAAAAAAAATTATTTACTGTGTTTGTGAATTGTGTGCGCAGTAGCCGCACGTGCATCAACAAAGTAATGTCAAGTGTGCGCCTGTGTCATAAGTAAAGGGCCATCTGGCTTGACTGCTAAAGGGTGCTGAAACCCCGAAAGTACACTCCAAACCAAAAAAAAAATATTTTCTGTGTTTGTGAATTGTGTGCGCAGTAGCCGCACGTGCATCAACAAACTAGTGCCAAGCGTGCGCCTGTGTCATAAGTAAAGGGCCAGCTGGCTTGACCATTAAAGGGTGCTGTAACCCCCAAAGTACACTCCAAACCAAATAACAAAATATTTTTTCTGTGTTTGTGAATTGTGTGCGCAGTAGCCGCACGTGCATCAACAAAGTAGTGCCAAGCGTGCGCCTGTGTCATAAGTAAAGGGCCGGCTGGCTTGACCGTTAAAGGGTGCTGTAATCCCCAAAGTACACTCCAGTCCAAACCAAAAAAAAAATATTTTCTGTGTTTGTGAATTGTGAGCGCAGTAGACGCACGTGCATCAACAAAGTAGTGCCAAGTGTGCGCCTGTGTCATAAGTAAAGGGCCGGCTGGCTTGACCGTTAAAGGGTGCTGTAACCCCCAAAGTAACCTCCAGTCCAAACCAAAAAAAAAAATATGTTCTGTGTTTGTGAATTGTGTGCGCAGTAGCCGCACGTGCATCAACAAAGTAGTGCCAAGCGTGCGCCTGTGTCATAAGTAAAGGGCCGGCTGGCTTGACTGTTAAAGGGTGCTGTAACCCCCAAAGTACACTCCAGTCCAAACCAACAAAAAAATAATTTTCTGTGTTTGTGAATTGTGTGCGCAGTAGCCGCACGTGCATCAACAAAGTAGTGCCAAGCGTGCGCCTGTGTCATAAGTAAAGGGCCGGCTGGCTTGACCGTTAAAGGGTGCTGTAACCCCCAAAGTACACTCCAAACCTAAAAAATATATATTTTCTGTGTTTGTGAATTGTGTGCGCAGTAGCCGCACGTGCATCAACAAAGTAATGCCAAGAGTGCGCCTGTGTCATAAGTAAAGGGCCGGCTGGCTTGACCGTTAAAGGGTGCTGTAACCCCCAAAGTACACTCCAGTCCAAACCAAAAAAAAATTATTTTCTGTGTTTGTGAATTGTGTGCGCAGTAGCCGCACGTGCATCAACAAAGTAATGCCAAGTGTGCGCCTGTGTCATAAGTAAAGGGCCGGCTGGCTTCACCGTTAAAGGGTGCTGTAACCCCCAAAGTACACTCCAGTCCAAACCAAAAAAAAAATATTTTCTGTGTTTGTGAATTGTGTGCGCAGTAGCCGCACGTGCATCAACAAAGTAGTGCCAAGCGTGCGCCTGTGTCATAAGTAATGCGCCTGCTGGCTTGACCATTAAAGGGTGCTGTAACCCCCAAAGTACACTCCAAACCAAATAACAAAATATTTTTTCTGTGTTTGTGAATTGTGTGCGCAGTAGCCGCACGTGCATCAACAAAGTAGAGCCAAGCGTGCGCCTGTGTCATAAGTAAAGGGCCAGCTGGCTTGACCGTTAAAGGGTGCTGTAACCCCCAAAGTACACTCCAAACCAAAAAAATATATATTTTCTGTGTTTGTGAATTGTGTGCGCAGTAGCCGCACGTGCATCAACAAAGTAGTGCCAAGCGTGCGCCTGTGTCATAAGTAAAGGGCCGGCTGACTTGACCGTTAAAGGGTGCTGTAACCTCCAAAGTACACTCCAGTCCAAACCAAAAAAAAAATTATTTTCTGTGTTTGTGAATTGTGTGCGCAGTAGCCGCACGTGCATCAACAAAGTAATGCCAAGTGTGCGCCTGTGTCATAAGTAAAGGGCCATCTGGCTTGACCGTTAAAGGGTGCTGAAACCCCGAAAGTACGCTCCAAACCAAAAAAAAAATATTTTCTGTGTTTGTGAATTGTGTGCGCAGTAGCCGCACTTGCATCAACAAAGTAGTGCCAAGCGTGCGCCTGTGTCATAAGTAAAGGGCCGGCTGGCTTGACCGTTAAAGGGTGCTGTAACCCCCAATGTATACTCCAGTCCAAACCAAAAAAATAATAATTTTCTGTGTTTGTGAATTGTGTGCGCAGTAGCCGCACGTGCATCAACAAAGTACTGCCAAGCGTGCGCCTGTGTCATAAGTAAAGGGCCAGCTGGCTTCACCGTTAAAGGGTGCTGTAACCCCCAAAGTACACTCCAAACCAAATAACAAAATATTTTTTCTGTGTTTGTGAATTGTGTGAGCAGTAGCCGCACGTGCATCAACAAAGTAGTGCCAAGCGTGCGCCTGTGTCATAAGTAAAGGGCCGGCTGGCTTGACCGTTAAAGGGTGCTGTAACCCCCAAAGTACACTGTAAACCAAATAACAAAATATTTTCTGTGTTTGTGAATTGTGTGCGCAGTAGCCGCACGTGCATCAACAAAGTAGTGCCAAGCGTGCGCCTGTGTCATAAGTAAAGGGCCGGCTGGCTTGACCGTTAAAGGGTGCTGTAACACCCAAAGTACACTCCAGTCCAAACCAAATAAAAAAATATTTTCTGTGTTTGTGAATTGTGTGCGCAGTAGCCGCACGTGCATCATCAAAGTAGTGCCAAGCGTGCGACTGTGTCATAAGTAAAGGGCCGGCTGGCTTGACCGTTAAAGGGTGCTGTAACCTCCAAAGTACACTCCAAACCAAATAACAAAATATTTTCTGTGTTTGTGAATTGTGTGCGCAGTAGCCGCACGTGCATCCTCAAAGCAGCAGCGACAAGCGTGCGTCTGTCTGTTAAAGGGTGGTGTAACCCTCAAAGTGTGCTCCACAAACAATAAAAATATTCTTCTTTTTTTTTCTGTCTTTGTGAATTGTGTGGGCTGTAGCCGCACTTGCATCCTCAAAGCAGCAGCGACAAGCGTGCGTCTGTCTGTTAAAGGGTGGTGTAACCCTCAAAGTGTGCTCCACAAACAATAAAAATATTCTTCTTTTTTTTTCTGTCTTTGTGAATTGTGTGCGCAATAGCCGCACGTGCATCAACAAAGTGGTGCCAAGCGTGCGCCTGTGTCTTAAGTAAAGGGCCGGCTGGCTTGACCGTTAAAGGGTGCTGTAACCCCCAAAATACACTCCAGTCCAAACCAAAAAAATATATATTTTCTGTGTTTGTGAATTGTGTGCGCAGTAGCCGCACGTGCATCAACAAAGTAGTGCCAAGCGTGCGCCTGTGTCATAAGTAAAGGGCCAGCTGGCTTGACCGTTAAAGGGTGCTGTAACCCCCAAAGTACACTCCAGTCCAAACCAAAAAAAAAAATATTTTCTGTGTTTGTGAATTGTGTGCACTGTGGCTGCACGTGCATCAACAAAGGAGCAGCGCCAAGCGTGCGCCTGTGTCCCATAAGTAAAGAGCCGGCTGGCTCATTTCTTAAAGGGTGGTGTAACCCACAAAGTGCACTACTCTCCAGCAAAAATAAAAAAATATTTTCTGTGTTTGTGTGCGCTTTAGCCGCACGTATATATCAATATAACATAAATGGAGGACCAAACTTTCTCTGATAAAAATAAAATAGGGAAAGATCAAGAACCACTTCCTCCTAGTTCTGTTGCTGCTGCTGGGAGTTGTTCATCATCCCAGAGAGGAAGTAGGAACACCACCACTTTTACTAAACAATTGACCCTCCAACAGCCCCTAGCGATGAGGATGAAGTATGACAGCAGTCATCCTGAAGCAAAACGTATAACTGAGGCCTTGACTGCTATGTTGGTGTTAGACGTGGGTCCGGTATCCGCCATTAGTGCAGTGGGATGTAGACAATTGATGGAGGTAGTGTGTCCCCGGTTCCAAATCCCGTCTAGATTCCACCTGCATCCTCAAAGCAGCAGCGACAAGCGTGCGTCTGTCTGTTAAAGGGTGGTGTAACCCTCAAAGTGCGCTCCACGAACAATAAAAAAATTCTTTTTTTTTTTCTGTCTTTGTGAAATGTGTGGGCTGTAGCCGCACCCGCATCCTTAAAGCAGCAGCAACAAGCATGCGTCTGTCTGTTAAAGGGTGCTGTAACCCTCAAAGTGCGCCCCACAAACAGTTAAAAAATTCTTATTTTTTTTTCTGTCTTTGTGAAATGTGTGGGCTGTAGCCGCACCTGCATCCTTAAAGCAGCAGCGACAAGCGTGCGTCTGTCTGTTAAAGGGTGGTGTAACCCTCAAAGTGCGCTCCACAAACAATAAAAATATTCTTCTTTTTTTTTCTGTCTTTGTGAATTGTGTGGGCTGTAGCCGCACTTGCATCCTCAAAGCAGCAGCGACAAGCGTGCGTCTGTCTGTTAAAGGGTGGTGTAACCCTCAAAGTGTGCTCCACAAACAATAAAAATATTCTTCTTTTTTTTTCTGTCTTTGTGAATTGTGTGGGCTGTAGCCGCACCTGCATCCTTAAAGCAGCAGCGACAAGCGTGCGTCTGTCTGTTAAAGGGTGGTGTAACCCTCAAAGTGCTCCAAAAAATAAAAAAATTTTTTTTTTATGTGTTTGTGATTTGTGTGCGATGTAGCCGCACGTGCAGCAACACAGTAGCAGTGCCAAGCGTGCGCCTGTGTCATAAGTCAAGGGCCGGTTTGGACATCTGGTCCGGACTGAAGGACGTGCCAACAATTTCTGACAAGTCTACTGTCACTGCATATGATACTGTCCTCAAAGCAGCAGCGACAAGCGTGCGTCGGTCTGTTAAAGGGTGGTGTAACCCTCAAAGTGCGCTCCACAAACAATTAAAAAATTCTTATTTTTTTTTGTCTTTGTGAAATGTGTTGGCTGTAGCCGCACTTGCATCCTCAAAGCAGCAGCGACAAGCGTGCGTCTGTCTGTTAAAGGGTGGTGTAACCCTCAAAGTGCTCCAAAAAATAAAAAATATTTTTTTTATGTGTTTGTGATTTGTGTGCGATGTAGCCGCACGTGCAGCAACACAGTAGCAGCGCCAAGCGTGCGCCTGTGTCATAAGTCAAGGGCCGGTTTGGACATCTGGTCCGGACTTAAGGACGTGCCAACAATTTCTGACAAGTCTACTGTCACTGCATATGATACTGTCCTCAAAGCAGCAGCGACAAGCGTGCGTCTGTCTGTTAAAGGGTGGTGTAACCCTCAAAGTGCGCTCCACAAACAATTAAAAAATTCTTATTTTTTTTTCTGCCTTTGTGAAATGTGTTGGCTGTAGCCGCACTTGCATCCTCAAAGCAGCAGCGACAAGCGTGCGTCTGTCTGTTAAAGGGTGGTGTAACCCTCAAAGTGCTCCAAAAAATAAAAAATATTTTTTTATGTGTTTGTTACTTGTGTGCGATGTAGCCGCACGTGCAGCAACACAGTAGCAGCGCCAAGCGTGCACCTGTGTCATAAGTCAAGGGCCGGTTTGGACATCTGGTTCGGACTGTAGGACGTTCCAACAATTTCTGACAAGTCTACTGTCACTGCATATGATACTGTCCTCAAAGCAGCAGTGACAAGCGTGCGTCTGTCTGTTAAAGGGTGGTGTAACCCTCAAAGTGCGCTCCACAAACAATAAAAAAATTCTTTTTTTTCTGTCTTTGTGAAATGTGTGGGCTGTAGCCGCACCTGCATCCTTAAAGCAGCAGCGACAAGCGTGCATCTGTCTGTTAAAGGGTGGTGTAACCCTCAAAGTGCGCTCCACAAACAATAAAAAAATTCTTTTTTTTTTTTCTGTCTTTGCGAAATGTGTGGGCTGTAGCCGCACCTGCATCCTTAAAGCAGCAGCGACAAGTGTGCGTCTGTCTGTTAAAGGGTGGTGTAACCCTCAAAGTGCGCTCCACAAACAATAAAAAAATTCTTATTTTTTTTTCTGTCTTTGTGAAATGTGTGGGCTGTAGCCGCACCTGCATCCTTAAAGCAGCAGCGACAAGCGTGCGTCTGTCTGTTAAAGGGTGGTGACACCCTCAAAGTGCGCTCCACAAACAATAAAAATATTCTTCTTTTTTTTTCTGTCTTTGTGAAATGTGTGGGCTGTAGCCGCACCTGCATCCTTAAAGCAGCAGCGACAAGCGTGCGTCTGTCTGTTAAAGGGTGGTGTAACCCTCAAAGTGCTCCAAAAAATAAAAAAGATTTTTTTTATGTGTTTGTGACTTGTGTGCGATGTAGCCGCACGTGCAGCAACACAGTAGCAGCGCCAAGCGTGCGCCTGTGTCATAAGTCAAGGGCCGGTTTGGACATCTGGTTCGGACTGAAGGACGTTCCAACAATTTCTGACAAGTCTACTGTCACTGCATATGATACTGTCCTCAAAGCAGCAGCGACAAGCGTGCCTCTGTCTGTTAAAGGGTGGTGTAACCCTCAAAGTGAGCTCCACAAACAATTAAAAAATTCTTATTTTTTTTTCTGTCTTTGTGAAATGTGTGGGCTGTAGCCGCACTTGCATCCTCAAAGCAGCAGCGAGAAGCGTGCGTCTGTCTGTTAAAGGGTGGTGTAACCCTCAAAGTGCTCCAAAAAATAAAAAATATTTTTTTATGTGTTTGTTACTTGTGTGCGATGTAGCCGCACGTGCAGCAACACAGTAGCAGCGCCAAGCGTGCACCTGTGTCATAAGTCAAGGGCCGGTTTGGACATCTGGTTCGGACTGTAGGACGTTCCAACAATTTCTGACAAGTCTACTGTCACTGCATATGATACTGTCCTCAAAGCAGCAGTGACAAGCGTGCGTCTGTCTGTTAAAGGGTGGTGTAACCCTCAAAGTGCGCTCCACAAACAATAAAAAAATTCTTTTTTTTCTGTCTTTGTGAAATGTGTGGGCTGTAGCCGCACCTGCATCCTTAAAGCAGCAGCGACAAGCGTGCATCTGTCTGTTAAAGGGTGGTGTAACCCTCAAAGTGCGCTCCACAAACAATAAAAAAATTCTTTTTTTTTTTTCTGTCTTTGCGAAATGTGTGGGCTGTAGCCGCACCTGCATCCTTAAAGCAGCAGCGACAAGTGTGCGTCTGTCTGTTAAAGGGTGGTGTAACCCTCAAAGTGCGCTCCACAAACAATAAAAAAATTCTTATTTTTTTTTCTGTCTTTGTGAAATGTGTGGGCTGTAGCCGCACCTGCATCCTTAAAGCAGCAGCGACAAGCGTGCGTCTGTCTGTTAAAGGGTGGTGACACCCTCAAAGTGCGCTCCACAAACAATAAAAATATTCTTCTTTTTTTTTCTGTCTTTGTGAAATGTGTGGGCTGTAGCCGCACCTGCATCCTTAAAGCAGCAGCGACAAGCGTGCGTCTGTCTGTTAAAGGGTGGTGTAACCCTCAAAGTGCTCCAAAAAATAAAAAAGATTTTTTTTATGTGTTTGTGACTTGTGTGCGATGTAGCCGCACGTGCAGCAACACAGTAGCAGCGCCAAGCGTGCGCCTGTGTCATAAGTCAAGGGCCGGTTTGGACATCTGGTTCGGACTGAAGGACGTTCCAACAATTTCTGACAAGTCTACTGTCACTGCATATGATACTGTCCTCAAAGCAGCAGCGACAAGCGTGCCTCTGTCTGTTAAAGGGTGGTGTAACCCTCAAAGTGAGCTCCACAAACAATTAAAAAATTCTTATTTTTTTTTCTGTCTTTGTGAAATGTGTGGGCTGTAGCCGCACTTGCATCCTCAAAGCAGCAGCGAGAAGCGTGCGTCTGTCTGTTAAAGGGTGGTGTAACCCTCAAAGTGCTCCAAAAAATAATATTTTTTTTTGTATGTGTTTGTGACTTGTGTGCGATGTAGCCGCACGTGCAGCAACACAGTAGCAGCGCCAAGCGTGCGCCTGTGTCATAAGTCAAGGGCCGGTTTGGACATCTGGTTCGGACTGAAGGACGTGCCAACAATTTCTGACAAGTCTACTGTCACTGCATATGATACTGTCCTCAAAGCAGCAGCGACAAGCGTGCATCTGTCTGTTAAAGGGTGTTGTAACCCTCAAAGTGCACTCCACAAACAATAAAAATATTCTTTTTTTTTCTGTCTTTGTGAATTGTGTGGGCTGTAGCCGCACTTGCATCCTCAAAGCAGCAGCGACAAGCGTGCGTCTGTCTGTTAAAGGGTGGTGTAACCCTTAAAGTGTGCTCCACAAACAATAAAAATATTCTTCTTTTTTTTTCTGTCTTTGTGAAATGTGTCGGCTGTAGCCGCACCAGCATCCTTAAAGCAGCAGCGACAAGCGTGCGTCTGTCTGTTAAAGGGTGGTGTAACCCTTAAAGTGTGCTCCACAAACAATAAAAATATTCTTCTTTTTTTTTCTGTCTTTGTGAAATGTGTCGGCTGTAGCCGCACCAGCATCCTTAAAGCAGCAGCGACAAGCGTGCATCTGTCTGTTAAAGGGTGGTGTAACCCTCAAAGTGCGCTCCACAAACAATAAAAAAATTCTTATTTTTTTTTCTGTCTTTGTGAAATGTGTGGGCTGTAGCCGCACCTGCATCCTTTAAGCAGCAGTGACAAGTGTGCGTCTGTCTGTTAAAGGGTGATGTAACCCTCAAAGTGCGCTCCACAAACAATAAAAAAATTCTTATTTTTTTTTCTGTCTTTGTGAAATGTGTGGGCTGTAGCCGCACCCGCATCCTTAAAGCAGCAGCGACAAGCGTGCGTCTGTCTGTTAAAGGGTGGTGTAACCCTCAAAGTGCGCTCCACAAGCAATTAAAAAATTCTTATTTTTTTTCTGTCTTTGTGAAATGTGTGGGCTGTAGCCGCACCTGCATCCTAAATGCAGCAGCGACAAGCGTGCGTCTGTCTGTTAAAGGGTGGTGACACCCTCAACGTGCGCTCCACAAACAATAAAAATATTCTTCTTTTTTTTTCTGTCTTTGTGAAATGTGTGGGCTGTAGCCGCACCTGCATCCTTAAAGCAGCAGCGACAAGCGTGCGTCTGTCTATTAAAGGATTACATCGGTGACAGCATCCAAGTAGGCATGTCAGACAGTCCGTAACTGTACTGGCAGGAAAAAGAAGCAATTTGGAGGTCCCTGTACAAACTGGCTCTATTTTACCTGAGTTGCCTCCCCTCCAGTGTGTACTCCGAAAGAGTGTTTAGTGCAGCCGGGAACCTTGTCAGCAAAAGGCGTAGGAGGTTGCTTCCACAAAATGTGGAGAAGATGATGTTCATAAAATGAATTATCAACTCTTCCAGGGAGACCAGCCTCCAGAACGTACAGAGGGACCTGTGGTTGTGGATTCCAGCGGGGACGAATTAATACTCTGTGAGGATGAGGATGTACACAACACTGAAGAGGGTGAGGAATCGGAGGATGAGGACGACATCTTGCCTCCGTAGAGCCAGATTGTGCAGGGACAGATTAATTGCCAGCTTGTTTTGTGGGGGCCCAAACGAACCAATCATTTCAGCCACAGTCGTGTGGCAGACCCTGGCGCTGAAATGTTTGGTTTGTTAAAGTGTGCATGTCCTGTTTATACAACATAAGGGTGGGTGGGAGGACAATTCCATCTTGCACCTCTTTTTTTTCTTTGAATTATTTACTGTTTGGGGCCTAGTTTTTCAAACTGCCATCCTGTCTGCCACTGCAGTGTCACTCCTAGATGGACCACGTGTTTGTGCCGCCCACTCGTATCTCTTAGCATAGTCATCCAGCTACCTCGGTGCAACCTTTTGGATATAAAAACACTATTGTGAGGTGTGAGGTGTTCAGAATAGACTGGAAATGAGTGGAAATTAAGGTTATTGAGGTTAATAATAGCATAGGAGCAGAAAAACACACAAATTCTGTGATTTTAGCTGTTTTTATGCTTTTTTTAAAAAAAAATACAGATCCAAAACACAAAACCCAGAACCCAAAACACGGAAGGGTGGTTTTGGCAAAACCAGTCCAGATCCAAAACACGAAGAAAGATCCAGATCCAAAACCAAAACACGAAAAGTGGCCGGTGCACACCCCTAATATATATATATATATATATATATATATATATATATATGTATGAGAAATTATAGCACCAAAGACAAATGAGATTCCTTTAATTAAAGTTAAAACCCGTTATTCAGGTGATAAGTTTTTTTCCAACAAAGCACTCCCCATAGGTGTGGGTGTCAGCTTATCAGTAAAAATATTAACAATGGTGATTTGTTAAAAGAAAAGTATATAAATAATAAAACTGATGTAAAGCGCACTGTGCTAAGTAAACACAACCAAAGTGTAAATGATAAACTGAGCAATAACAATATATAAACGTAATGTGCAATTATCGCAATATAAAGTGTATAACGTGCATATAGAATAAAGTGAAAATCAAGTTCTTATAATCATAAAAAATATATATAAATTTAATTACAAAAAAACTCTGAATATACAAGGCAACAACATACAATAGAAATAAAAATGCCACTGGCAGATGTTAAAAAACAGTTAGCATAAGGGAATAAAAAGGGGGGGAGAGAGGAAATAAATAGGGAATGGCTTATCTGGATATTAAAGGTAAGTTCATGGAAGGCGGAATCAGGAGTCTCCAACGCGTTTCGTCCGATTGTTGGACTTCTTCAAGGGATATATATATATATAGCAAAACAAATGTGGACCGTCACTCAGAAAAAGGATAAATACAACATACCGGGGTGCCTGGATGTATAGCACAACAGAAGCAGATGGCACTCCGAGACTTGAAAAAAATACAGACAGGCCGTGTATAATAAAATACTTTTATTAGACACGGTTTGTCTGTATTTTTTTCATGTCTCGGAGTGCCATCTGCTTATGTTGTGCTATATATATATATATATATATATAAATATATATATATATATATAAAAACAAGCAAAGTAAACGCAGCACTCAGGGGTCTCAATAAGACTCGTAACACCTAATTTCCTGGGGTCTATATTCCAGGAAATTTGATGTTACGTGTCTTATTGAAGCCCCTGAGTGCCACGTTTACTTTGCTTGTTTATTATAGCATGTTGACATGTTCATGCTGGCAATTTATGTTCAAATGACATATAATTTTTTAACATAGTCTCCAATTACTTCAATACACTTCTCCCATCGAAGCTCCAACATCTAGGAAAACGTCTGGTGAATGGTCCTCAAACCAGTAGTCATGACATCGTCATCAGACGCAAAAGTCTTCCCACGAATGTTCTCCGAGTTTAAGTGTGAATTACAGTAGGCGTCATCTTCTTCTTTTGCAGTTATTTATTCATTTTTCTCCACTTTTCAGTATTCTCCATTTGTCAACTTTTAGTGATGTTGTTCTTTTTATTATTCAACATCTGCAAAAATAAAAGAATTGTGCTGTAATATTCAATAGTGTTCTAATAAGACCTCTAGTACGTACATCTACTATTACGTCAGGACACAGACTTTTGGAACAACCCCCGTGTATGACAGTCTGTGACTGCTCTGTGAATAAACAAGCCAGTCCCAGAACACAACATGTGATAGATGCAGAGGTTACACTTGGGAGTCATCTCAGTCAACCCGATGCAGGTTGCAAGCCCTTCTCACTCCCCTGAGTGCAGCATGAGAAGCAGCACTGTGTGCATGCCCCAACAGTATTAACCCATTCAGCTCCTTATACTAAACATGATGCTTGCAGCCCAAACAACATGTGTAAATGATGCATTAAAGTGCAACAAAGGTACCTATATGAATAAACAGACATTGTCATAAAATAGTTTGTTAGAGATCATTCAAATAAAAACCTATGCACAGAAGATGTATCACATCACTGTATTTGTTGGATTATATGGTTAATAGTTAAGTATGTAGAATAAGAAACTCTCTACACTAGGGGTGGGCAATAAGTGGCCCCCCAGATGTTTTAAAACACCCCAGTATACCCTGCCACAGTTTTGCTATGTGGACATGCTAAAAATGTTGCAATGCATGCTGGTATTTGTAGTTCAACAACATCTGGAGGACCACTTATTGCCCATCCCTACTATACAGTAGGGATGGACATCAGAGGCTGATGGTTAGCAACCAACAATGATTCCAATTCGATGGAAGTACTTTTTCCATCGAATAGCGGGAATTTGATGGTTGCCAGCCATCGGATGCAGCTTTCTGATGCCCATCTGGTGGGTGGCTGTGAGGGGAGCAGAGCAGGGACCGTTTGTGGGCAACAATGGAGGGAGGTGATGACTCCAATGCAGGCATCTCATGACTGCTTTTGGAGAGTGTCTCAGTCTGCGATCTCATATGCAGTAAAAATGGCTCCAGCGTCTCAGTTTCAGCGGCCATTCTGAGTAACCAGAACTCCGATAATCGACAGATCAGCGGCTGGTGCTGCATCTTTGTACACAGTTGCTTGGATATGTAAAGCCACTGGAGGCTGCAACATTTGCATACTTTTGCACAGCTGCTGCGTACAAATTCGCAACAGCGGTGGCATTAGCGTTAATGATACTGACTTTGAACCTCTATACACTCCTGCCACGTGTATGGTCACATCACCTGACACCCAGGCAGACGCTGGTAACAACAATCATATTCAACTCCCGCCCCCACACACGCGGCGCGCACGACCCGGAAGTGATTCAACCGGAAGTGCGGCGCCGCTTCACATGGGGACTGATGATCAAAGAGGATGCCTATAAAAGATGGATTGCACACTAGGAACATCACTTGCCCTTGATAAAGTCTCTGGAAGAGATGAAACGCGTTGGGACATATATATTAGCATATGTACTTTTAACCTTAATCCCTGTTTGAAGGGTATTTTGCCATTTTTTTCTATTTTGTACCATTTCAATACTGTTCAATAAAACAGTGTTGTATTATTTGACAATCAGTCATTTATAGTACCATAGCCTCCCCCTGCATACTCACACACAGGGATTGCGGATACAGATTGACACAGGACCAGCAGACTTCATGGTCAGGTAAGCAAACATTCCATACCTAAAGTCACTGCAATTCTAGTGTCGCATGTCTCTCTGATACTACGTTCCTTTCCTGAGGTGGAGAGTGCAGTGGAGGAGAGGAGTTCACGTTCTCACCATACCCTGGTTAAAGGTCTCTTTTGCATACAAATACCTGCCTACAGTTTTTGCCTATCTGCAATTAGCTTAATGCTATAAGAATTTTTGAATATCCTGCCAACAGCTTTTGCCCACCTGATATGCATATTACTTGTTGATTGTTACATTACATTCATTGGAGAGACATATCCTGACTACATCATATTGGTATTCATGCCAAACTTGAACTCCAGACGTATAAAATTCTAGTCCTGAAAATCCAGCCTCAAGTTATTGCCCACCAGCTTGATAACATAAGCAGACTGTGTTATATATATATATATATATACACTTATATATTAGAGAGCTGTCTTTCTGCTTAGACACCTCCCACCAAATCAATCCATTTTGAACACACAGCCCCAAGTTTTTGCTAACCAGTCTTTGTACGAAGCACTTACATATATATTATACGGGACTACAGAAAGTCAATTAACTTTATACAGTAGACCAATTACCACAGAGCGCTTTATCTTATTATTGTTTGTCTCTATACACTCCTGCCTATACCTTCTAATATCCTGCCTATACCTTCTAGTATCCTGCCTATAAACCTCTAAGGTTGACGCTATTTGTGTACGCAGTCATACATTAAATAAAGACTTTAGACCTTTAACCTGTGTTTCCAAAGCACAAAGTATTATTCAAGCAAAAGTACAGTCAGTTACACGCTATGATCTAAGTACAATTTAGCGCTAAGAATTATACAGACCCAAGTACAGTTATACATACGCATGCGCTATGGACCAGATCCTGGCATCAGCAAGAAACCTCCGTCAATCAGCATTCAGCAAGAAGACTTTCGACTGGGGTCACAACACACACATTTATACCCTCACAGAAACAGACAACATAAAGGAGAGGCTTGTCGCTGATGCCATTGGTTCCCAAGGGGGACGCATCTGTTACAGAGCATTTAACAGGTTGATTCAAATAGACACAGTCCAACCTCCGACAGCTGGTTGCCTCTATTTCCCGCCTCATGCAAATCCTAACAGTTGGTCATATCATGTACATTTCGGTGCTTTAAGTCTCTGCGGTCCATAAGTTGCGGATGCATGTTGCGATCTTTCCACCGATGATACCGGGAAGCTGTTGAGAGGATGCAGATCAGTAAAATACCAAGCACGGCATACTTATCATGTATTAAACCTGAGCTACTAAATAACCTTTATCTCACAGCATTTAAAATAAATGGACAAACTTGATTCTTATACTTTAAAGCTTATGGAACCTTGTATGTAAATATGTAATGTGTAAGTATGTGGGGTTTGATGTAAAGACGCTAGTTAACTTGGGGCAGATGCGTGCGCATGAGGCTAATAAACAGCGTTTTCATTCGCTAATCTGCGACTCGTTAACAGTGCAATTGTGCGTGTTTATGTGTGTATGAGAAATAGTGAAAAGATGCAATCGCATGATGCTAATAGTAACATCGCCATATTAAGTGTGAATTTTGCTAAAATGGCGCTGGGCGGCCATTCACAAAATGGCGTCTTGCGATCTCATTTTCAAGATGTCATCTTTATGATCTAATTTTAAGCTGATCTTGTCTCATCCAATTATCCAGCTTTGACAGCGTACATCTATGACTTGGCCCTTTGTCCACCAATACACATAGCTGATCTGTGTCCAAATTACTTTGCATGCCAGTAACTGCATGACGTTCTTCCTCCTCTGCTGTGCTGTATACCTTCCACAAGTAATTACTAGGTCTTCAGCTATAGCAGCTCCAAAAATCAGCAACATGACATGCTTGCCCTGTTATTGCAGCCAGAGTAACACTATAGTAAAATTAGTAAAACATACATGGCAACTTTCTTGCTGGTCGCCACAGCAAGGTGGCGTGTGGGGTGTCGCGGCATAGGTGGGTGGTGCGATTGTGTCATCATGGCCCCGCCACCTGCTATACAATGCTGAGATTATCTGCATTGTAAAGCAGGGAATGTAGCTATGATGACGCGATTCAGCTCGAATCACGTCATCAGACGCCGTTATCGCCCACTTTGCTCGGGAAGTGCCACCCAAGGACAGTAAGCAACTATGCAGTACCAGTGCTAAAAGGAAGTAGAAGCAATAACAGAAAGAGACATGCTCTGGACACGAGGACATGTGGGTGCATTTCTAATTCATCATGGCAACTGGGATATGTACAGGGGCGTATCTATAATGGGTGCACACACCCTGCACCCATAGTATTACTTACCTCTCTGGAGTCCCACGTCGGCGCGGTGGTCTGGCGCTGTAAAAACTACTGGAAAATGGCCGCCGCAGCCATTTTCCCGGTCACCTGCGCAAACTCTATAGACTCTGGGCGCACTCTAGTGCCCAGAGTTTATAACTACGGTGCTGGCCGCGCACAGCTCAGTGCGCTGCTGGCCGCAGGACAGAGAAGAGGGGGCCCATGTCAGAGACTGCACATGGGCCCCCTCCTCTCTAGAGGAGGGGGCCCGTGGATATGTACTAGGGTGGGTTGGAAAAAACTAAATTGCGAGTTCGAAATTCCAATAGTGCGGAAAAGTTGTGGATCCATAACAATAACATTTGTGCAAAATTTCAGCTCGGTTGGATCATTTTATTATCCCCCGTTGGCGCTTGAAGTTTTGAAAATTTGACACAAATTAGGATATTTTGTAATCAGGTGAAGACACGGCTTTGGGGCACATATTTTGGCAATTAAGTTGTTTTTAGGTGAAAACGCTTCAGTTGAACTCAGTTAGATACAAACCTTCGGGATAGACGTTTAAGAGGGGTCAGTGCCCCCCCCCCCCAAAAGGTCAAAATATTGCAATTTTCCACAAAATGCCACCTGTGCTGCGTGGCTCCTGAGATCGAGTGGCACTATTTTCAGGTATTCTGTTAATATTATTGTCTAGGTAGGGAGTAGGGATGAACATCGGAAGCAGCAGCAAAAGTATTTGATGGTAAAACCTATTTATATGATTTGTGCATGTGTAAAAAACCCTGCAGCGCAATTTGCAGGGGGTGGGATCGGGGCGTGGCTAGGGCCGGGGCCCGGAGCAACGTATACACTATGTCTTCTGTAGTGTAGCTAGCAGCACTGCTGTGCTGTGTGGACAGTAGGGTAGACTATATTTACATTTACAGGGCCTGATTCACTATGGATCGCTATTCTGCTTATACGCATGCACCACAGCTGCTAATATGAGCGGTGCTATTTAAATATTTGCATTCACATTGCAATCGCATCCTAACATAAGGACACCCACTTCCTACGCCAACGCATTAAAATCCAGTAGTATATACAGTACATAGGTGCTGCCCACACACATTACATACTGTGGGGCTCATGCTGAGTAAGGCATATGTCTGTTTCTTAAAATATGCAAATTTGCAATGCATATGCCTAGGTGGGCACAAGTGCATGCTGCAAAGTATGCTTTATAACTGTTGTTTCCTTTCCATCATGAAAAAATGAGCGCTCACAAGCGGGTCGATGTTGGGCCAGTGCGCATGCGCACGACAGAGGCGGCTCCGTCGTGCGCATGTGCGAGACCCTGATAGCGACGGACAAGCCGTCGCTCCGGGTCTCGCTACAAATGGGGCGTGCTGTCGATGGTGAGTGACAGCACGCCCCCTTTGGTGGGCGTGCCGGGGACATGGCTGCCCAGTCGGAGGCATTCCCATGGGAACGCCTACCGTCTGGGGCCGGCCCCACTGACATCACAAGTGATGTCAGTGGGAGTGCTCTCGGCTCTGATAGAGCCGAAAGCACTCCAGGGCTTGCGGCAGACAAGACCCTACCACAAGGGTCTCGTCGCAAGCCCGATGGTCGCGATGGTCAAGACCATCGCGACCATCTTCCATCATGACGTCACTCCCATAGTGCATTGCGGGACACGGAGGGCGGAACTCAGGAGTGCGCTCCGGCTGCCGCTGGCGCCGGGGGGGGGAAGAAAGAAGGAGCGGGCATTACACTCAGTGGGCACCCGGCAAATGGAAGGTGCAGGGGATGTGACCGCACCCCCTGCACCGCCCATAGTTATGACACTGGAGGAGGAGAGCTGATCAGCGGCGCTCCTTCTCCATGCTGCTCCTCAGCAGTGCCCGGAACGGCCGGGGGACAATGGAGCAAGGTGCACCCTTCAGGGCTGGCGCCCGGCGGCAAATGACTCCATTGTCTTCGGGAGTTCCGCCACTGTTCGCAATGGTTGCGCCTTCGATCAAGTTTCTGTCGAGCTGAAGCTTCCCGCATCCTGTCTGAGTGCTGGTCATGTAAGAGGCCAGGAATCTGCATCCCCGTTTCCAGGAACGGTGACTTGGACCCACAAAATATACTCATCTGTGAGCAATTTACTCATAATGACATGAAAAATGACATGGCTTTACTGACTAGACCTTACTATTTAAATTAGAGATGAATGGTTCGGTTTTGACTGGGTTCCTTTTGCCAAATTAGCGCAAGTTTGGATTTATGTTATTGGCTATCCAAAACACGGGAGAGACGGATAGCCAATAGGATGCCATTTTTGACATCTGAACATAACTGAGTACAACCGAACCACTCATCTCTAATTTAAATGCCTCTCAAGAGCATTATTATTTATGGGGGTTGGGAGTGTTTGTACCAGAGGTTCTGTTACATGTCCCAACACTTTTACCCTAAGATTAAGAATTTTTTTCCACCTTTTCACCTACTCACGAGGTGTGTACTAAATGCCATATTAACTCCTATTGACAACTGCGGTACTCACGAAGTGTATACCAAACGCCATGGTAACTCCATTGACAACTACGGTAAACTAAAGATGTGTACACACGGTAAGATTAAAATGGACTATATGAACGATAATCATATTGATCATATAGTTATCGTTCATATCGTGCATTTTCCGCCTACCAACCACCTGCGATTGCCGTTAATGTATGAACGATATCGACCATCGCCCGTGTATGCAGACCAACCTGGTCGATATCGACCAGGTTACTATAACTATCGTTATAGTAGTTGGTGGGTACATGGTGTGCTGGATGATCGATATCGATTGTCCAGCACACCCGGGAGATCAAACAACGATATCGTTGTCGATCGTCCCGTCTGTACGCAACATAACTTGGATTTCTAAGCAAATAGCAAAGACTCACGAATGCAAGTTTTGACCCATGAATCGCGGCAAAGTCGCAACTATTTGAATGCGGCCCTTTGTGTACGAAATATGTTATGGAATTAGTTAGCCCCTCGATTTTACTTCATGAATCTATGAAAGCATTTGAAACTTGACACAAAAAATTTTATTATTTTTTTTCATATAATCTAGATGAAAGATGAATATGCTGAATACACAACTATGAAAGATGTTTTGAAAGGTGAAGAAAATCTACATATAGGTAATGGAGAACAATATGGAGACACAATTCCTGAAACCAATATACCGGCAAGTACATATGGGAACAATCGGATGTCAGACATGCAGAATGATTTCATCAATGAAACCACAGAGGTAGGGGACACACAGAAAAGTACTTTTTCAATATTTTCAGATAAGCTGATGAGTAGTACCCAGAGCAGCATTTATATGCCTGATTTGGATACAATTAATGACCAGGGCACTGTTATACAGGATGACACTGAAATGTATGGAGACAGTGCTCCAGGATCTAAAATCGCAGGAGGAAGCCAAGCGGAGACAACACACAACAGAGAGGTGCGTAGGACCAATGAACAAAGTGATGGTTATTATAGTACAGAAGGAAGCACACTCACTGACCTTCCAGCCTACAATGACAGTGATGCAGACATAAAAGACCCAAATATATATCTTCCCTCTAATAATGATGAATTCAGTAGCACTCTTGGATGCACTGGTGGACTATGCAGAAACTCATCCAACTACTTAGAAGATCTTGTGACACAACAAACAACAGATGAAGACTTTTTGCAAACCACAATAAGCAGCCCTGGTACTGTTGCATATGTAACCAAAGAGCAAAATACAGTAAACCGCACTGTCAAAGGGAGCGCAAAACCAATAAAAACTGTTTCAACAAACAAGAATAAAGGGAAAAAGAAACCTGACAAGTCTAAAGTGAATGAAAAAGAATCCCCGAAAAAATACAGCACTGGAAGAAATGTCAAATTTAGCAGAAGGCACAGACAACGGGCTGCGAAATACGGTGGTAGCCGTCGTCATCCTCACTATCACAGACACAGTTCCTCTGAAAGTGACAGTGACAGTAGCCAGCAACACAATTAATAGTAGGACTGCAAATAATTACCACTAAACACCTAGAGACTGAGTGATGTGACACTAGATAGAGACATGATTACAGGGAATTGTCATTAGAAAATCACTGTAATATATTATGGACACAAATAACGTTTCTAACTCGATTTTATAAAAAAATATTAAGGGTTCAAAAGATGCAGCCACTTGTGGCATACAAGGAACCATACAGAACCTTGCTCACTCTCTGTAATCCTCCTACATACACTAGTTTTATTTTAGTCATAAAATCTTTTTTGAGTAGTCTGGCAGATTAATCCTACAATAAAGCTCATGGCAGGTGGCAGCAGACTGTAGCATAAGGAATTCATACGATGAAATAGGAGACAATGGGCATGTTTAAGAGGTGAGCGCTATGCGACCGTTGCTGCGTCTATTGCCGGTTGTACGTCTGCGACTTTAATGGAAATGCCACTACAAATCAATTCCCTACTATACATCTGTGCGTATGACGGTGCAAGGAATGAGACGGCCACTGTGAGCGTCTGTAGATGCTGTTATACCGCCTGGTGCATCCTTAGACATCACCATCAGTGGCACCATGAAAGCCACCATCAGTGGCACCATGAAAGCCACCATCAGTGGCACCATGAAAGCTTGCACCAGCCCTATGGCAAAGGCAGATTTTCATCTAAGTATGGCCTCCTATGTGAACAATGAAGCGTCTGTTTAAGCAAAGACTATAGCAACACGCCCGCGACACTCCAATAAAACACCCATAACACGCCCCCATCTCCATGCATCTGTTTAGCAAAAGTCACTGCCCAGGAACACCCAGGTCTTTTCCGAGACATTTCTGATACCATGCATCTCAATCACAACAGCGCCTTTGTGCATCTGAGTTTTTAGGTATCTTTGTGCACGCACAGTAGAAAAATATCACTGAACTCCATGAATATCGGCATTGCGTGCGTCTCTGAGACAGGTCCAATGTGTTTGGATAGATATAAAACCAGTTGAAACGTTCAACCTCTTATCATTTTCCTTTAAAAATTCTAGTTTCAAATTCTACATAGCATATTCCAGTTACAGTGATTTACTCTGTTCCCATCAATATATTATTTGTAAATGATATGATGTCACACTGCATTTTGTGAACTATCAAACATGTGCCATAAAATGATAATAAATGATAATAAATGATAATAAAAGTGCTGTTGAAAAAATAAATTTTATCTGAATTGTATTCCTGTTTGTTTAAGGTCATTTTATATTGATAAGCTGCACAGAAAGAGAGCTAACAAAGGCATGCCTCTGAGTATGGGGTGCGTGCCTTGAGCACTGATGGACACCTTGGATGTTTCGTGACCAGGAAGTGTACTGCAGTGTCTAGAGATCGGAGCTCAGTCAGCAGCAGCAAGAGAAGACATAGCGATGCAGGTAGGGAAATCAATAGACACTGAAGCTTAGTGTAGTGTGGAAAGAGTTACAGTGAGTGGGGTGAGACAGGCTGCAGGCAAACAGTGTTCTGCCATCCGGGCTCACTGTTCACATTCACTTTGGAGGGGTTGGGTACGGGATGCCTGTGCTCAAGATCCTGGCGCTCATCCCGACTGGGCTATAATGCCGACACCTACCGGTAAGTAAGCTAACCCTACCCCTAAACCAAACCCTCCCCGCAGCCTAAACCTAACCCATCCCCCCACAGCCTAAACCTAACCCTCCCCCCCACAGCCTAACCCCAGGGCCGCAACTAGGGGGGGCTGGAGGTGCACGTGCACCGGGTGCGCCGCTGCACCTGGCGCCAGTGTCCTCCAGCCCGGCGCCGCAGGGAGATTCCAAGCTGGACGCCCGCTGAGATTTTATTACCAGCTCCTTCTCTGCAGCGCCGCGCTAGCCGGAGGCTGGAGTTCTCTCCTGAACTCCAGCTTCCGGCTCTCCCCACAGGCACTATGGGAGGGATGTAATGACATCTGTCCCATAGTTCCAGGGAGCAGCCGTGCAGACCCGACGGCGTCAGTCACAGGAGGGGGTTTAAGGTAAGTTTTTTTTTTGTGTGTGTGTGTGTATGTGGCACTACGGGGGCATTAACAGGGGGTACTGCAGGGGGACTACAGTGGCATTACCTACAGGGGCATTACCAGGGGGTTCTACAGAGGCATTACCAGGGGGCACTACAGGGGCATTACCAGGGATCTCTACAGGGGCATTACCAGGGGGCTCTACAGGGTCATTACCAGGGGGCTTTACAGGGGTATTATCAGGGGGCACTATAGGTGGCATTACCAGGGGTCTCTACAGGGGGACTACAGTGGCATTGCCTTAAGGGGCATTACCAGGGGGCTCTACAGAGGCATTACCAGGGGGCACTACAGGGACATTACCAGGGGGCTCTACAGGAGGACTACAGTTGCATTACCAGGGGGCTCTACAGGGGCATTACCAGGTGGCATTACCAGGGGGCTCTACAGGGGCATTACCAGGGGACACTACAGGGGGCTCTACAGGGGCATTACTATTTGGGCACTACAGGGGCATTACCATATGGGCACTACAGGGGCATCACTATGGGGACATTACCATATGGCCACTAGTACAGGGAAATTACTATAGGTGCACTGCTGAAGGGGGCATTACTATAGGGGAATTACCAGGAGGGTGCCAAATTACTGTCTTGCCCCGGGTGACAAAGACCCTAGTTTTGGCCCTGCTAACCCTCCCTCTAGTGCCTAACCCTAACCCATAACTGTAGCATTAAGTGCAGCTCGGCTCCTGTCACAGTGAGGGAGCTGGAACTCCGCACCTCCGACACCCCCCACCACGCCAGTGATGATACCCATGGCACGGGCCGGGGTTTGGGTTGGGAAGCCATGCAACCTGTTAGTGAGACCATGCCCCATCTGTGAGGCCACACTCTCTTTTCAGCGGCGCATGGCACAGCCACATGCATGGCAAACTTCCCTGCACTGGGTGTCACAGCAGGGAGGGACGCCACTGAGTGGATGTCATGTCTTTACCAACTCTTTTTAAAAATGATGCCAAAGAAATAACCCTTATCACTTAACTTAACTCTGTAATTATTGCTTATCCCTTCCTTACCCCTCCTCCTTTATCCCACAAATTATGGAAGCCTAAATTGTGACTATTCAAAATTTGGCCAATGTGACTGCTGCAGTGTATAAACCAGTGTACCGGTCGCTATGCAAACAGTTGGCCAGGTCAGGATGCAAAAGTAGATGGCGGTGTGCATTAACAATTATTTACGACACTAAATGAAAATAGAATTTAATCCTTCCTTCCCTTAAATTACAGCCAGGATCCAAAAAGCAGCTATCCAACAAAACCCTAACATTACCACTTTTGCTGCTAATAGTAACAGCACTTCCAGGTTCTGTCCTGACAGTGTTACTGCACATGTGCATTCTTAAGTCACACATGTGCACTATGAGGCCCGGAGAAGTTAGAGGGATCCAAAAGGATCATCTTCACAATATGGCACTACTTTCCATAGGGAATAGCAGTACAGCATTCAATTTCCAAAAACTTTCAGTTTTTGTACTTTCATGAATAGAATAATTAATACGTCCACATATTAGTGTAATGTACATTGCATATTAGGTCTTTTGTGTGTGCAGGAGATAGTTCTTGTATTGTTACTTTGTTGTATGGGTCCTTAACTTAAAACATACAGAAACTACCATTATTTTATTAACTGGCCCATTCACCATGATGCATAAGCCCCATAGTAAAAGTTTGTAAATAATCTTTATTAAAAGATCAGAATTAATCAGTTGCAAATATTTTCAGGACAAATCTCGAAATCCTGATTGTATTTTATGCTAGCCTTGATAATAAATGTGAGGTTTGTACAATTTATTTTTAAAAAGACTCCTTTATGACCTTGAAATTATATAGTGTGTCATATTGTGTTTAACAGGGTGCACACATGAAACGTGCTTTCTTCAGGTCTAGATTAGTAATACATACTGCCACCTAGTGGGCTTCCAAGAGATTTTACAACAACAAAAAACCTTCCAACTCTGGACCTAATTGAGCAAGGATCGCAAGTGCAAAGCTGCACGCATGTAATAAAGCAAATGCAGCAGGAGGTGCATTTGCGATCCCAGCACTGCGACGAAGGTCACAGGCTGGGATCACCATCACGACTGTTGGTGGTCGATGGTCGCAATGGTGGACGGCCGGACAGCTGAGTAAACCTCAGCTTAAATGCACACTCGCAGAATGTATCCTGCACACGCGCAGATTCCCGACAATTGGGAATCTGCTTTCAGCAGTGCACTTGTGTGCACTGCTGAATCAAGCCCTCTGTGCATTTCCATATATACTATTTTTCCTGATCATTTATTTTATATAACTATTTTAAGCAATAATACATTAATCACACAGACTTGGATCTTAAAAGTGATGCCCACTCAAATGCATTTGAAAAGTATATACAGGACATATTAATATAAATGGCAGCACTAGAGAATCATCAATAAACAAAATGTATTTATGCTGGGTTTAACTTTTCAGATCACTTGATTCACAGTACAGTCACAGTACAGCCAAAAGAACTTAAAACATAGAGAGATTGTGATGTGATCTATTACAATATAGAAAATATAAAAAGGTTTCAATATCTAAACAAGATAAGAATTTATCACAAGATCCTGTTTATCCCTTATTACTAGATACGGTATGTTCTCAGGCAGCCGGCGGTCGAAATGCCGACCGCCAGCTTCCCGACAGTGAAATCCCAGCATGGCACTAATGATAGGCGTCTAAATAACGACGCCTATCATTAGCCCCATGCCGAAATCCTCTTCTGACGCCTGGCATACCGATTGTAGGTAAGCTGGGCGTCGGGAGCGAATAGCCGCGCGGGGGGAGGGTTAGGTTTAGGGTCTCCCGGGAGGACTTAGGGTTAGGCACCCCCCCCCTGGAGGGTTACAGTTAGGCTGGGGGAAGGGGGAGGTAAGGGAGAGGCACCCCCCGGGAGGGTTAGGTTTAGGGTGCGGGGAGGGGGGGTTAGGTTTAGGCATCCCTGGTGGGAGGCTAGGGTTAGGCACTAAGGGGAAGGTTAGGCACCCCTAAGGGAGGGTTAGGGGGCGGAGGAAGTTAGGGATAGCCTACTTACCTTCCCCATCGAGATCTTCATCTGGCGGACTTTCAGTGTCGGTATTTCATCCCCCGGACTGACGTCTGGTGGTATAACATAACGATTCCCTAGATACAGATGTTCTGGGCATAAAATATATAATTTGACTAAAGGAATTTTAGGTACTTGCCTACCTCACAAACTGTTAAGGAACGGGTATAATCTTTTAGAGGGTATAGTCCTGCAACAGCCTTGAGGGCTGGAACACTGGCTAGCTGCAGCTTGAGGGCTGGTAAGCAGCCTTGAGGGCTGGTAAGTCTTTGACTAGTCGTGACCCGAGGGCAGTGAGATGAGATGAGTTGCGGCCTGTGGGCCATGTAGCAGCCTTGAGGGCTGGTAAGACTTGGCTTGTTGTGGCCTGTGGACCATAAGACAAGATGCGGCTTTTGGGCCGTGTAGCAGCCTTGAGGGCTGGTAAGCCTTGGCTTGTTGTGGCCTGTGGGCCGTAGGACAGGATGCGGTCTTTGGGCCGTGTAGCAGCTTTGAGGGCTGGTAAGCCTTGGCTTGTTGTGGCCTGACGGCGTAGGGCAAGATGTGGCCTTTGGACCGTGTAGCAGCCTTGGCAAGCTGTGGCCTGTGGGCCGTATAATGATATGCAGCCTTTGGGCCATGCAGCAGCCTTGTGGGCTGGTAAACCTTGGCAAGCTGTGACCTGTGGGCCGTAGAACAAGATGTGGCCTTTGGGCCGTGCATCAACCTTGGCTGCGGTAGACTGATGAAGGACCTGTGCCGCCGGGTTGACACAGGCGATGGTACGCTGGGTTGCATACTTAGGATGCTGTGTTGTGGTCTGTGTCGCTGGGTTGACACAAGCGTTGGTACACTGGATTGCATACTTTGAACTCTGGATTGCGGCCTGTGCCGCCGGATTGACACAAGCGATGGTGCGCTGCATTGCAGCCTGTGCTGTCGGGTTGACACAAGCAGCTGGACGCTGAAGTGCGCCCTGTGCCGCTGGGTTGACACAAGCAGCTGGACGCAGAACTGCACACTCTGGACTCAGAGTGCTAACTGTGCCGCCTGGATAACACAAAGGTCAGAGCGTGGATACGCGAACCGTGCCGCCTAGATGACACAAACTTGACTGGATAACAGGAGACAACACCAAAACTGGAAACACATGAAACGCTATCACCAGCACCGGAGCAGCCTTCGCACCAGCAGTAAATAGTCACAGGAGCCAATCCAGGAGAGACCAAGGATCATGGACAGCTGATGGGGAGGAGTTCAGCAAACGATTGCCCGGCGTTCGCCTCACCCTGCGTTCTCAGTGTGGCGGCTTGTGACACAAATCTGCTACAGTATATAGAAGAGCTTATTGTTCTATATTAGCCCCAATTCAGTATTAAATATTATGACCACAAATAATTGGCTAAATTGACTTTGTAACAGGGGATGCAACCACTGTTTATACTTTAATATATGTGTTAACTTGTGACTAAAAAAAAAAAACCTATATAGCCATGCTTTTATATGTTTTTCTTTAGTTAATAATATATATAGTTACTGTGAAACTAAAGGGTCTACTAAAAATCGGTTTTGCCATCCATTGCAACCCGATGGACATCGCTGTTGGATTGCCATCAAATAAACCCAGCATTTAGTAAGAATCGGATTTGAGCATCAATAGAAGTCCAATGTCGATGAAGTATATTTTGTGTCTAAAACCCCGTCGGATTACCTGTTTCTGATAGAATCCACCGTTAATCTGCGGCCGATTTAAAGCACTGCACTGATCACTATGATCTGTGCATGCTTTGTTTTATTCTTAAATACTAATTTTTAAAATCAATAATCTGCCTCTGAATCCAGACTGGTATTGGAAAACTGGGGGGGGGGGAAATGGCATGAGGTCCCCCCCTATTTTCCAATAACCAGCAGTAGGCTGAAACAGCCAGTGCAGCTGACGCTATAGCAGGAGGACACACAGCGAGGGGTCTCTCTGCCATAACGGCAACCAACCCGAAACTGGTCAGCCCATGACTAGAATCCCTATGGAAATGGGGTCCCCCTTCTCCATGGACAACCAGCCCAGAACTCTTCTACGCACCCTCTGGGCTTTGGGTGCAGATGTGATAGTGACATGAAATGGATAAATAATATTATTCTTTACAGATGAACTACCTGCCCCAGTAAGGCTGACCAGGCTTGGTGACACTTGTTGAACCACAAGTGCTAGCATGCCAGGACATCAAGGGCCCGCAGGCACCTGTACTCCATCTGTAAAAAAAAATATTAAACAAAAGATAAGAGACACACACTGGATATTGTATTATTCTGAAAAATAAAAACACTCCCACACAGCCCTTGTTGAACCATTTATTACTCACAAAATATAACGGTTCACATCCTCTTCAGTTCATTTAGCATCCCTGAATCTTGGTCCTATGTTCTGTTGCCGTCTAAAGTTGAATTTATGATGGATATGCCCTTACTGAATCTCCGATTTGTAAGACCCACAAAATTGCCGTTTGGCAAAAAGTTTCTGCAGATTCAGACTTTCCGCCTGTTTTCAAAGTATCTCCATATTCAATTCCAGGATGGAATAAGCGGTAACTCAATGCAATGTAATAGGCGAAAAATATTTGCCTATGAATAGCAGGTGAAAAGAAGTGCATAATCTATATTTTGGGGTGCAAACATGGGGAAACCACCCAGAACCCTTGGGGCAGACACCCAAGGGACAAATCTACCCAAATAATTACCTCAAAACACCTCAAAAAAGTACTTTGGGGGCAAAAAAGTGGGGGGACAATTATAAAAACTAGCGAAATAAGGTTCTTGGGGTGTTGTATGGAGGGGCCAAGTGTTTTTAGGATTGCAGGTGCATGTGTGAGGGTGGTTTTTTATGTTTTTTAAACTTCACTTTAGAGACTAAAAAACATGCTAGCACCCATTTTCAAGTATCCCAAATTTGACTGGACTACTTATTTCACCAAAAAATACTGCTTTATGCCATTCTTCACCACTTTTGCAAAGACGCTAATAAGTAGCAGAAACACTTTTATTAGGGCTATTAGTACACATCTACATTGATTCTCTATGTTAGTGCATCTTTTTTTGGGGTACAGACTGATTTCCCGACTTCTGACAGTACTTTCTGCCTGTTCTACATTCCCTGCTTGCTGTTTTCCATTGGTTTGGAATTGAATAGGGCGAAAAGTGGGGAAACGCACGAAAAGTTTTCGCGTCTGAAACTGGCGATGTAGGCGGACAGTCGGACAGGCAAACCTTTCCGACTTTTCATGTCTAATTGAATACGGGCCAGAATCTGAAAAATGCAGAAAAACACAAAACTTGACGCTTAGTAAATTTACCCCTAAGAGGCAGATAAAAATCATATGAAGGAACACATTATGTACATTGAAAATGTACTTACTACTTTTAGCTTATCACAACATATGACTAAATATTGGAAACATCTGGATACGTTTAAATGTAAAGCAATTGAACATGTCTCTTTAGGAGGGAATAGAGAGTTACTACTGTGCAAAAGGGAGCCCTTCTGAATACACCAACTTAATACTCTAACATCAACAGGACTAAATAAAGACACTGGGCACGATTCAATTAAACGCAAAGTGAATAGAGCCAGGAATGAGCTCCCGGAGCTATTCAATACATCACGATGTTAGGTCGGGGAAGGCTCGTTCTTGCGCCTTAAACGGGCATTCTCCTACTAAACTTCCCGGCGCGATGTTGTTTTCCCGGCGCTAAGGGCAGAAAACAGCATTGTGCCTGGACTTTTGTGAGATTTCTGCTCGCATCCCCGAAGGGATGCGAGAAGAAATCCTAGTCGGGCTTAACAGCGCATATGAATTGAATAGCTCCAGGAGCTGATTCCCGCCGCTATTCACTTTGAATTGAATAGAATCGTGCCCACTGACTTAGTAGCATTCTTGGGATGTTAATGTATGTTACATAGCACAAACTCTTCTGTTTCTATTATTGCCATTCTAATGGCTATCTAGTTTATTATTTTAAATTGTGATTCTAGTAGTTACGGTATGTAAAGCAATATAATGTAGCATGTATCATAATCACTTAGATCAGAGGAATAACTGGTATTGATAATCCCCATTGCAAAAATTTGCCCCTTGAAAACTTAAATTTTTTGTTTATCTACTGTACTCAAATAAACACACAATGGAAACACAATTAGTGAAGCACAAGAGAAAGTCAAAACATATGTATGACAGCGATGATACCACATGCACATAGTTATGTAATGGAATCTAAAGTAAGTAAACAAAGTGATTATGTTAGTGTGAAATTAATTTTAGATGCTGTTTTACCGGCTGAGATTAAAATGTTAGGCCACATAAAAGTAAAATAGGAGTCTACTTTTACTAGTCTGTCGCTCTCTTCCAATGTCAAAGTGTGCTGTTTTTACCCGGGTTAGCTACTTTCCAGCCCCAGAACTTTTTTATAACATTAATGCTGTCTTTTTACCCCAATAGTTGGTGTGTAATATTTGGGGAGAAGTCAGAGCACTCATCTGTACCAGTCAAACAGGACTCTACTTAATTCACAACAGTAATCAACCAATGCCATGATCACCGCCTTATCTTATCTCACTTTGGGGCATAGTTATCACAATCCTCCTGGGTCATTCCATGTGAAATCACCCAGAAAAAAATTATTATGCCACCCACAGTCTCAGATTTTCATAAAACTTTGTACACTTGATACTACCTCAGAGCAACAACCCATTTCAAATTTTATCTTTGTACCTAATCCGCATATTACTTTGAAATTTTGGCCCTTTGTCAATCAGAATATGGAGCTTTCAGAAAACATGTTTTATCGACCTTGCCTAACTCTGAGAGTCCTTTACTTCATTCCTTTACTTCATTCCTTTACTTCATACTTAATGATTGATGCCAAAAAAAAGGTGGGTTCAAAACTCATTATCAACCTAAGGCAGATAAGTTACCATATCCATTTTTTTTTTTTTTTTTTAATTAACCTTAAAGTATACTTTAGAAGCCTATTAAAGAAAAATAATGGTATTTTGATTGCCTGTATGAGTATTTTAATGTTTAATTAAAAATCTCTCTTTAAAAATGAAAAATAACATTAGGCATAATTTTGCCCACTGGGGAGTATTTTAAGTTGTATACTTCTATATATCTGTGCAGATTTCTTATTATACATAGGGGGTATTCAATTAACCTGCGATTACACGTTTTCGTGCGAAAAACTGCTATTTTACTGCGAAAAAAACCTTTTCAATTAGCTGTAATAATTTATCGGGAATACTCTCCTTAGCCCTTAGACCTTGAGCTGTTGCAGCAGTGCTGCTCATCACTATGTGAATAAAGGAACATTTCTACCCACTACACGTGAGTGCAGCCTTTTACACTTTGCTGCTTCAGGAAGTGTTAGTGGTTATATATATATATATATATATATATATATATATATATATATATATATATATATATATATATTAGGGGTGTGCACCGGCCACTTTTCGTGTTTTGGTTTTGGATCTGGATCTTTCTTCGTGTTTTGGATCTGGATTGGTTTTGCCAAAACCACCCTTCTGTGTTTTGGGTTCTGGGTTTTGTGTTTTGGATCTGTATTTTTTTTTTTTAAAAAGCATAAAAACAGCTAAAATCACAGAATTTGTGGGTTTTTCCGCTCCTATACTATTATTAACCTCAATAACCTTAATTTCCACTCATTTCCAGTCTATTCTGAACACCTCACACCTCACAATAGTGTTTTTATGTCCAAAAGGTTGCACCGAGGTAGCTGGATGACTATGCTAAGCGACACGAGTGGGCGGCACAAACACGTGGTCCATCTAGGAGTGGCACTGCAGTGGCAGACAGGATGGCAGTTTGAAAAACTAGGCCCCAAACACTACATAATGCAAAGAAAAAAAAGAGGTGCAAGATGGAATTGTCCTTGGGCCCTCCCACCCACCCTTATGTTGTATAAACAGGACATGCACACTTTAACAAACCAATCATTTCAGCGCCAGGGTCTGCCACACGACTGTGGCTGAAATGATTGGTTCGTTTGGGCCCCCACAAAACAAGCTGGCAATTAATCTGTCCCTGCACAATCTGGCTCTACGGAGGCAAGATGTCATCCTCATCCTCCTCATCCACCGATTCCTCACCCTCTTCAGTGTTGTGTACATCCTCATCCTCACAGAGTATTAATTCGTCCCCGCTGGAATCCACAACCACAGGTCCCTCTGTACGTTCTGGAGGCTGGTCTCCCTGGAAGAGTTGATAATTCATTTTTATGAACATCATCTTCTCCACATTTTGTGGAAGCAACCTCCTACGCCTTTTGCTGACAAGGATCCCGGCTGCACTAACCACTCTTTCGGAGTACACACTGGAGGGGGGGCAACTCAGGTAAAATAGAGCCAGTTTGTACAGGGGCCTCCAAATTGCCTCTTTTTCCTGCCAGTACAGGTACGGACTGTCTGACATGCCTACTTGGATGCTGTCACCGATGTAATCCTTTAACAGACAGACGCATGCTTGTCGCTGCTGCTTTGAGGATGCAGCCCACACAATGCACGTGCGGCTACATCGCACACAAGTCACAAACACATTAAAAAAATATTTTTTATTTTTTGGAGCACTTTGAGGGTTACACCACCCTTTAACAGACAGACGCACGCTTGTCGCTGCTGCTTTGAGGATGCAAGTGCGGCTACAGCCAACACATTTCACAAAGACAGAAAAAAAAATAAGAATTTTTTAATTGTTTGTGGAGCGCACTTTGAGGGTTACACCACCCTTTAACAGACAGACGCACGCTTGTCGCTGCTGCTTTGAGGACAGTATCATATGCAGTGACAGTAGACTTGTCAGAAATTGTTGGCACGTCCTTCAGTCCGGCCAGATGTCCAAACCGGCCCTTGACTTATGACACAGGCGCACGCTTGGCGCTGCTACTGTGTTGATGCACGTGCGGCTACATCGCACACAAGTCACAAAGACAGAAAATTTTTATTTTTTATTTTTTGGAGCACTTTGGAGGTTACACCACCCATTAACAGACTTATGGGACACAGGCACACATAATTCACAAAGACAGAAAAAAAAGAATTTTTTTATTGTTTGTGGAGCGCACTTTGAGGGTTACACCACCCTTTAACAGACAGACGCATGCTTGTCGCTGCTGCTTTAAGGATGCAGGTGTGGCTACAGCCCACACATTTCACAAAGACAGAAAAAAAAAAGAAGAATTTTTTTATTGTTTGTGGAGCGCACTTTGAGGGTTACACCACCCTTTAACAGACAGACGCACGCTTGTCGCTGCTGCTTTAAGGATGCAGGTGTGGCTACAGCCCACACATTTCACAAAGACAGAAAAAAAAAAGAAGAATTTTTTTATTGTTTGTGGAGCGCACTTTGAGGGTTACACCACCCTTTAACAGACAGACGTACGCTTGTCGCTGCTGCTTTAAGGATGCAGGTGCAGCTACAGCCCACACATTTCACAAAGACAGAAAAAATAATAATTTTTTTATTGTTTGTGGAGCGCACTTTGAGGGTTACACCACCCTTTAACAGACAGACGCACGCTTGTCGCTGCTGCTTTAAGGATGCAGCTGCGGCTACAGCCCACACATTTCACAAAGACAGAAAAAAAAAGAAGAATTTTTTTATTGTTTGTGGAGCACAGTTTGAGGCTTACACCACCCTTTAACAGACAGACGCACGCTTGTCGCTGCTGCTTTGAGGATGCAGGTGGAATCTAGATGGGATTTGGAACCGGGGACACACTACCTCCATCAATTGTCTAAATCCCACTGCACCAATGGCGGATACCGGACGCACGTCTAACACCAACATAGCAGTCAAGGCCTCAGTTATACATTTTGCTTCACGATGACTGCTGTCGTAATTCATCCTCCTCGCTAGGGACTGTTGAAGGGTCAATTGTTTAGTAAAAGTAGGGGTGTTCCTACTTCCTCTCTGGGATGATGAACAACTCCTAGCAGCAGCAACAGCACTAGGAGGAAGTGGTTCTTGATCTTTCCCTATTTTATTTTTATCGGAGAAAGTTTGGTCCTCCATTTATGTGATATTGATATATACGTGCGGCTAAGGCGCACACAAACACAGAAAATATTTTTTATTTTTGCTGGAGAGTAGTGCACTTTGTGGGTTACACCACCCTTTAAGAAATGAGCCAGCCGGCCCTTTACTTATGGGACACAGGCGCATGCTTGGCGCTGCTCCTTTGTTGATGCACGAGCAGCCACAGTGCACACAATTCACAAACACAGAAAATATTTTTTTATTTTGTTTGGAGTGTACTTTGGGGGTTACAGCACCCTTTAACGGACAAGCCAGCTGGCCCTTTACTTATGGGACACAGGCGCATGCTTGGCGCTGCTCCTTTGTTGATGCACGTGCAGCCACAGTGCACACAATTCACAAACACAGAAAAACATTTTTTATTTTGTTTGGAGTGCCATTTGGGGGTTACAGCACCCTTTAGCGGTCAATCCAGCCGGCCCTTTATTTATGGGACACAGGCGCACGCTTGGCACTACTTTGTTGATGCAAGTGCGGCTACAGCGCACACAATTCACAAACACATAAAGATATATTTTTTTATTTTGTTTGGAGTGCCCTTTGGGGGTTACAGCACCCTTTAGCGGTCAATCCAGCCAGCCCTTTATTTATGGGACACAGGCGCACGCTTGGCACTACTTTGTTGATGCATGTGCTGCTACTGCGCACACAATTCACAAACACAAAAAAATATTTTTTTTTATTTTGTTTGGAGTGCCCTTTGGGGGTTACAGCACCCTTTAGCGGTCAATCCAGCCGGCCCTTTATTTATGGGACACAGGCGCACACTTGGCACTACTTTGTTGATGCACGTGCGGCTACTACGCACACAATTCACAAACACAAAAAAATATATTTTTTTATTTTGTTTGGAGTGCCCTTTGGGGGTTACAGCACCCTTTAACGGACAAGCCAGCCGGCCTTTTACTTATGGGACACAGGCGCACGCTTGGCGCTGCTCCTTTGTTGATGCTTGTGCAGCCACAGTGCACACAATTCACAAACACAGAAAAAATATATATTTTTTTTGCACTTGGGGGGAGCACCCCTGACAGACAGAGCACCCCCTGGACAACACTACAGCACCCTTTTAGGACAGGGACACTGCACAGGACTTTGGAGTGGGCACAGCCCCTATGGACAACTGACTGCACAACACAGTCCAGCCAGCCCCTATGGACTTTGAAGTAGTGGACACTGCCCCTATGGACAACAGCAGCACAGCGCAGCACAGCACAACACTACACTACACTACACTACACAGCCCAGCCAGCCCTAACTCCCACCCTCCCTCTTCACTGTCCACAGCCGAGTGAGAAAATGGCGCCAACGCGGGTACCTTATATAGGATCCAAAACCCGCGAGACCCGGAAGGCAGAATGATGACGTTTTGCCTCGATTTCAGATCCGAGTCAGGCGGGAAAAGTCGAGCCTGACTCGGATCGGCCTCGGATTGGGGGGGCTCGGGGGGGTTCGGATTTCAGAAATCCGAACCCGCTCACCCCTAATATATATATATATACTGTATATTTATATATATATATAAAAAAATATATATAAAATACAATCAATCCGAGAAGCTGCACTGTTATATCACAGAGTGTATAATGAGAAGTACTCCATTAGAGACAGTAAAGTCCAAAATACAAGCAAAAAGGATGGGCACTCACCAATCAGTAAAAGGCATATTTTAATTACTCACGAATCACATAGTAATGGTCGACGTTTCGGTCACGACAGGACCTTTGTCAGGACAGGAGAGCCACCACAAAGCTACCACCAGAGAGTCCCAAGACTCTGGATATAAATAAATATACAAATCAAAATACTCCCCTGGCGAGCAAAATTATGCTTAATGGTAATTTTCATTTTTAAAGAGAGATTTTTAATTAAACATTAAAACACTCATACAGGCAATCAACATCCATTAGTTTTCTTCCATAGGCTTTTAAAGTATACTTTAAGGTTCAATTAAAAAAAAAGGGAAATGATAACTCATCTGCCTTAGGTTGATAATGAGAATTGAACCCACCTTTTTTTTTGCACCAAAAAAATAATTAAGTATTAAGTATTAAAGTAAAGGAATGTATAATGACTCTCAGAGTCAGGCAAGGTTGATAAAACATTTTCATTTTCTGGAATCTCCATATTCTGATTGACAAAGGGCCAAAATTTCAAAGTGATATGTGGACTAGGCACATACACCTCACATAAAAAAGGAGCATCGGGAGTGACATTTCCCAGCATTTTTTTTCAACTTTGACCCCCTACATCTCAAACACTATGATGGCTAGAGAAGAAAATTGAACATGGGTTTGTAGCTATGTGGTAGTATCATAATTGCCAACTCTCCCTGATTACCAGGGAGACTCCCTGAAACACTAGCAATCTCCCTGTCTCCCTGAAGAGCCTAGCAATCTCCCTGATTCTAGCTTACCCCCATTACGAATATGTTATATATAAAAATAAACAGAGATATTTACATTCAAATGGGATCATTAATATAATTTCTCTGCATTGGTTATAAGGCACAGTGATCCCTATGGCTACATGCACTTTCTGTAATGTGTTAGTGTGTTTTCATAAAAAAAATAGATCTTACTAACTGCTTTGGGGCTCATTTACATTTGGATGTAAGTCAGTGTTATGACGCCTCTCATATGTAGCAGTACACGCCCACTTTACAGCCACGCTCAAAGCTGTTGCTTTCACAATCTCCCTGAAATGCTTTTTCAAAAGTAGGCAAGTATGGGTAGTATTTATTAAGTGTACAAAGTTTAATGAAAATCTGAGTCGGTGGGTGTCATGGCCTGGGTGAACTGACATGGAATGACCCTCCTCTCAGATGCAGATGGGATGTGATAAATTGTTTGAAAATTTGCATTGCAAGGATGTATCAAATATCATATGCAGGGACAAAGCTTGTGAGAAAGCTCTGTCGATGCGAATCCAGTCTCCGCAACTCTCAGGCTATTTATTGCAGAGATTGTGACCGCGCATGTGAGATTCCAGCTAAGAGTTTCACAGCATCAGTTGACTGGGGTCACTGGAGCCGGACACCAATCCCTGGCGGCAGCAGCGTGCAGGTAAGTGTTAGTTTATTATTTTCTTTTTTAACTTTTTATTTTCTTCAGTAATCAGCCTGTGGTCTATTTAGACACACATTTATGATTACAGGTGCCATCTCTGAGCTCTGTTCTGGCTGTCAGAGCATAGCTGGAGAAGGGGAAACGGGAGGGAAGCCAAAATAACACCATTGGAAGATAGTGTTAGTATCACAGGGCTCCCTCTGTTATTTAGCACATTTTATCAGATCACATTACCCCTTGGGAAATGTAGTCTGCTTACTAAAAGTAATGCGAATTTAAGGACTTGGAGGAGAATTTTGGGAATTCTCCTACAGAAGCCTTTTCATACAGTTAGCTGATAATGTGAAAAGGATGTGAAAACACCCATTTTCACATTATTTTAGTAAAAATAATATTGCTACAGTAACTATAAGGTCTATTTATCAACATTCCACATACCGTGGAGTTAATGCTAGCACTGCAAAGCAGGAGCCGGCTACCGCAGCTGTTACTAAAAATAAACCTGCCAAGGAGAGTGACCGCTAAGTCACCCCCTCGGTAACAGCTGAGACCCCTTTCCCCTGACAGCCTGTGTCTGACTCACCATCCCAGCCGGCAGCAGTGGCTTTAAAAAAAAAAATCTTTATCAACAAACTTGAAAATGACAACAAGCTCTTCCTGCATCTCCAATGAGAAGAATCAGATAGTAGCAGCTACAGGAGGCGTAGTCACACATAAGAGGGCCCATCGCACCTGGGAGATTAATCACAACAAAAATCAAAGTTAAAGCCCATGGGTCATAGGCTGCGAGGCTTTATTAAATAATAACCAAGGGAGCCAGGAGGAAGAAAAAAGAGCAGATTTATTGTCAATGACACTAGAGATAAATTCCATTTGGTAAGTGACCCAGACGGCTTCTGTAATGAAGGTCAGGCAGGCGGGTAGAAGAGATTTCCAGATATATGCTATACGGCACTTGACCACGTTTAAAATATACCATATAAGTTCTTGCATGTGTCTATAGACAATAGCTGTAGTCCTGGGCAGGAGGTAATAAGTTGGTGAAGCCGGCATGGTGACATTAGTAACCTGAAGGATGAGAGTATGGATTGCTGCCCAGATAGGGGCTAAAAAATTGGCTCTAATTTTTAAGATATACACACTAAAAACAAGAAAAACACAATGAACAACAAACAACTGGTTGGGTGGCCAATCACTTATATACTGAGGGGGAATATTCTAGAATGATCGCAGGGTGAACACCTAGAATATGCATGTGTCTCACCTTCTAGAATGTTCAGATAGATTTACTTATGGCTGAGATCACTATTATTTGAGGGTATCCATTATCTCAAGAACTGCTACCCAAATATCTCAATTCGTTCAAATATCCTTGGCAATGAAACAATTTTTTTGTTTCTTTGGCTGTGTTATACATCTTTGAATATCAGGGGTGGATTAAGAGAGGAGGGGGCCCATGTGCATTCCCCTTCCAGGGCCCCCCCCCCCTCTCTCCCCGGCGGCCACCAGTAGGGGCAGCACAGACGGTGTAATGGTTAGCGTTACTGCCTCACAGCACTGAGGTCATGGGTTCGATTCCCACTACGGCCCTAACTGTGTGGAGTTTGTATATTCTCCCTGTGCTTGCGTGGGTTTCCTCCGGGTACTCCGGTTTCCTCCCACACTCCAAAAATATACTGGTAGGTTAATTGGCTCCTCCCAAAATTGACCCTAGTGTGTATGTGTGTGAGCATGTGGTAGGGAATATAGAGTGTAAGCTCCACTGGGGCAGGGACTGATGTGAATGGTAAGATATTCTCTGTAAAGCGCTGCGGAATATGTGTGCGCTATATAAATAACTGGTAATAAATAAAATAAATAAATAAACTGACAGAAGCAGTAGACTCTGGGCACTAGTCTGTGCCCGGAGTCTACTGTGCATTGTAGGACACCAGGAAAATGTTGGCAGACATTTTCCTGGTGATTTCCCTACTGGTGATTTCCCGCAGGGACCCATGTGCACCGCACACTCTGCACCAATTACAGTATAATACGCCCCTGTTAAAAAATAAAGTTTTAAAGAGGGTGCAACAAAAGCATTGACTTCCCTGACAGACTATAAATAAAAATAGATTCATCTATAACATTTCTGTTGCACCAATTTACAGAAGTGAAACCAAGTGTATAAATGTGATGACTTGTAGAGCATATCTCTTCGATATGAACTAGTGTTATATGCACTCAAGAGCAGTCGCTCCAAAAAAACAGGGATTTGTCAACTTCACCACAGACCAGATATAAAAGGAGTAAACTGAAACGGCGGAATGTGAGTATTCTACCTCATCCTCTTCTTCTCTCATGCAGATGTTTGGGTGGGCATATAGGTATATCTTTTCACATCCCCATGGGTCCTTCTTTTAATTATGTCTAGTTACCTGTTCTCGCTTGTAGCGTCTGTGTGTCCCCCTCTTGCCAGCAGATTTCCTCAGTTTCCTACTGTGCATGTGTGCGTGCACCATTTTCCCAGTGAATTATGTAGTGCGCATGCACAGATCTATGAAAACATAGTGCCTGTGTCATGTTTATGTTGATATATTGGACATAGATATCAAGAAACATGGTGCTTGCAACATGTTCCAGTGATATCTGTGGCGGTGACGGAGAGAGGTAACGATTGCAAATAAGTACAGGATGCGGGCCCGCTGAACCCAAGGGACCATGTGCACCCATTATAGATAGACCCATACCTCTTGTCTTATGAGGTGGATCTTTGAATGGTTAGCAGGATGTGTTCACTAGAGCTAGTCGGTCTGTCCAATACGTGTAGAGCCAAAATTTAGTAGGCTACAATTCAAGGAGGCGTGTATAGAAGAAAAAAAAAGGAATGGACATGCAGGGATGATCATAATGTGGAGCAGGGGAAACAGAATTACAAACCAGATGGCGATCAACAACATTATGAGATGTTATATAAAGCAGTTGTCAAGATTGGAAACTTTGGAGTTCACAACCATTTGAGAGTAATGGTTGTAATCATAAAATCAAATGTTTCGGAGAAGGAAATCAGTATGTACTGTATAAGAGAGAATAGGAAACATGAGTGCAATTATAGGTTTTGAAGAAGGGATGGGAAAAAGCAGACGTGGAATTCGTAATTGCATGTGAAAAAAATAATAAAGAGACATTCTGTAGGGGAGTTCACCTGCCAGAAGAGGTGTTGGATTCAAAATGTAGTAACCAAGCGTTCCAAGTACTGGGGGCAGTCATGAAGGATTCCAGTGTTTGCTCAGATGTGTTAATCTTCCAGACTTTGTTAATTACAGCAGGGATTGAGGTTGGGTCTGATTGCTTTCAGTTTATAAGGTATCTAGACAAAGTGAGTATATGGTTTATAAGCTTCTGAGTACTTCAGGAGCTGCTTGTGGGAGAAAGGAGTAGGACAAATTAATGGGGAGGCTGACTTGTGTAACAGACTGTATTAAATCAATTACTTTATGCCAGAACAAGTGTAACTTAGAGCAGCTCTGCCAAATCTGGGACAAGGTGCCTTGTGGAATGCAATTCTTCCAGCAGTGGTCAGATGAAGATGGGTAAATTGCATGCAGTTGATGCGGTACTTGGTACCAGCGAAACAAGTTTATAAGAATTCTTCTTAAAGTGTGTGCATATTGAGATCTTGGCCATTTCTTCTCTGATTTGAGACCAGACTTCACGTTTGAGTGTCTTCCCCGTGTCCTCCTCCCACCTACACTCACACAGCTCTTTGTCAGGCTGGCCATATTTAAACAATAATGAGTAAAACATGAATATAAGACCTCTGTGACCGGACGCCTTTCGTCTAGGCCGGCCCTGGTCATGGGTTAGCACTTTTGGACTCCCACTCACCATCAGTGACCGCCTGTCACTGACTCTGCCCACTGCACCGTGGGCATTTACTGAAGCTGCCACCACAAAGCTCCTTTCAGCGGCGCTTGGAATCGCTTTTTACGTACAATCAGGCTCCTACCTCGGCACCTGGAACCGCTTCTGCTGCATATGCATTTGATTAGCTGCAGCCACACCCCCTGATTGGTGTCGGCTGATTCCCCCTGATCCCTCGCAATGGACCAGGTCTGCACGGTAGCTTGGCAGAGGGCTTGAACTTGGAGACGCTGAGCTCTTACCCAGAACAGCCGGAGAATGGAATAGCGTTTGGCGCAATTCTGTTGGTCGCAGGGTACAGATGTAATCAAAGTAAAGGCAAAAAGGTGTTTATTGCTCCATGTCTTAAAACAGACTCGTCCCTTCGGATTGAAGGAGAATAATCAGCATACAGTACAAGATGTTACAGGAATCTTAACAACAGTCCTTCTCCACAAAGGATTGTCAAAGATGTACATTTCAGAGCCCACAAGCCCTTCTTTTATGCTCCCTCAGGGCACAGTGCCACAGGGGGTAAGTCCGCCCTGTGGTCCCTAACCAATCAATTGAAGTGCATGAGCTGTGCATGTGCTGGCCTCATGCACATTTAACATTGTCCCTTATGGCAAGGGGGAGTGGTGACTCCCCTGTGCCTGGGCTCAACCTCAGAGCTGGGCAACACCCACAGCTCTGCTCCATCTGGATACAGCCTGGGGAGATAAGGATCTCCCTCCAAAAATAGACTTCCAGGAATCTGCTAAGGGACCAAGCTTGCTACCTCTGCCTGAATCTGGACTCCAAAGGTGGGCTAGCAGGGTCCCTGGGCATGGACTCCTGGCCACGGAAGGGAAGCTCATTTGGAGCTCCCTGCCAGAGTTATGCACCCCCTCATACCACTTCCAGGAATGCTGCATAGGAGAACATTTTATTCCCCTAGGGAAGAGGCTGGGGGACCCAGCAGCCCACAGAGGGCTCCGGATCCCCCTGGACCTTCACAGACCATATTTTCTTAAATTATACATTTAAAATTATACCTTTTACATACAATTTATATACACATTTTATTTAACAATAAGTACCTAGGGGTGTGCTTTTAACTGTGCCCAGCGCTGGGCTTTACTTAACTCAGCCCTTACATGCTGGGACTCTGGGAGCCGAGCTCCCAGTCCCCAACATAGGGCTTTTAGCTCTACAGCCTGGGACCATGCCCTGGCTGCAGTAGTTGTACTTTTCACCCAGCAGCTCTCAGCTGCTGTCCCCCTCTCTGCGCTGGGGGTACAGGGAGCTGACTGTCCCTGCCCCCAGCGGGCAGCTAATCTGCCTGGGAATGCTGGGGCATTGGGGGCAACGCTCTCGGTCCCCAGCGGTCAGTGCTCTGTCCTAACTAGCGGCGCACAGGGAGCCGGCTAGCCCAGTCTCCTCATGCGTGGCTCTCGGCCCTGCAGTCCGGGACACTTGTCCCGGCTGCAGCGGCATCTGCCCCTCTCTCGCTGCACGGGGTATCGGGAGCCAGTGCTTCCGTCCCCTGTATGCAGCTACTCTGGCCTGCAGTGTTGTTGTATGGGTGGCTGGCTTGCCCAGTCCCCCCGCGTGCAGTGCTCAGCCCTGCAGTTGGGGACACTCATTCCGGCTGCAGTGGCTTCTGTCTGACCTGGAGCGTGCTGGAGGGCCGGGAGCTGTGCTCCTGGTGACCTGATCTCCAGCGCTCTGCACCCCACCCAGCAGCCCAGGACTCAGCCTGACTGCAGGGGCAGCCTCCGCCATCTCCGCAGCTCACCTCCGGCAGCGTGCGGCGCTTCACTACAGTCGCTGCACCGGGGGTTAAACCACAACGCTGCCGTGGCCACAGAGCGGTCCGGCCGCGGCAGCACAAAACACATCCCCTACACACCCGGCGCCTAGCGCCGGTAACACAATTCAAAAATGGCGCCGCAGCACGGGGGTTAACCCCTTCAGTGCTGTGGCCGCCATTATACACGTGGGGCCGGCCTCCGGCCACAGCCTCTATCAGGGGATCTGCATATACACAGACCCTCAAATGTGGAGGGTTGAATTGGACCACTAGGTTTAGCTACGGCAAAGATGCAAATATTGGTAAATTCAGTTAGGTAAGAGATTTAGGAGATTGCAGAGCTGATAGAATTCCAGAAAATTATGGCGATAAGAACTTAATATCATGCCACATCCAGTGGTGAAACATCATAGGGTCAAGGCCTGGGGGAAATGTCAGGTTATTCCATAGGGGAATCATCCTGTGGGGATTAGTTACCAGAGAAAAAGCACCTTAGGGATGAGCGAAATACAAGGATTATATTTTGGTGCCATCCAAACCAGAGTGTATGCAAAGACCATATGCAGAATGTTGAACCATACTTGCCGACATTCAGCTCCCTCCTTCCGGGAGGGAGCTGAATGCCTGCACACTGCGGGGGGCGTGGCTGAGCAATTGGTCCATTTTGGGGGCGTGGTCACATGATCGTGTCATCGTGGCTCCGCCCCTCCTCACAATGCTGAAAATAAAGGCATTGTGAAGCAGAGGGCGGAGCCACAATGACGTGATTCAGCGCAAATTGCGTCATCGGGCCCCCCGCTGCGGGGGTTTCTAGTAGGTTGTTGGGAAGGCAGGCGGCAGGCGGCTTGCCTGCCTTTACAGGGGGTCGGGAGCAGCACCCGATATTCGGGAGGCTCTCGACCAAATCGGGAGGGTAGTGCAATCTGACTTAGATGAGTAGCAAGATTGTATTAGTGTGTAGATCACAGATTCCATCCCTAGCATGTCTATTACAGAACTCTAAGATGGACTCTGGGTCTCCTTCATGACCAGATGAACCACAAAATGCATTGTTGGCATTGTTGTGTATCCTTAAGGACAGTGGAGGGACCTCTGACTGCAAAGGTTTGAAACAAGTAGAGAAGCCTGGGTAAGGCATTCATTTTCACAGCAGAAATTCTGCCCATACCATAAATACATTGATTGGCCCATGCAGAAAGACTTTTTTTTAACAGACTCTGAGGGAGAGGATATACAGTATATCTCAAAAAGTTGGTCACAATAACGTTTAGCAAGATAGATAATTATGTATTTCAGCTTCTAAGGCTGCCTTTTAAACTGAAAATTAGAAAGATTGTGCTGCTGCTATTTGTTTGGGGAAATATTAAGGACTAGAAGTTCTGTATTATTGGGATTGACGTTAAAATTGGATAGCAGACTATAAATTAAAATGTTATTCAATACGGAGGAAAAAGATATATGGGGTTTATTAATAGTGAGAAGAATATCGTCACCATGAAACAGCAATTATGCTAGAATAAGCCAGCATTTTGTTATGGTTCTCGCACGGTTGTGTAAGACCTCTAGAGCCAAGGAGAGGATCTTCCACCAATAACAGCCACACATTGTTCCCTTAGGGATTTATACTCACACTTTATACTGCAGGATTTACAGACTAGGACTAGACAGGCAAGACAACAGATGCGGCGTGGCCACGTTGCAGGCTATGACAGGACAGACAGAAAATGCACTATAATGTGGCTGGGCAGCTCGCTGAAGTAACAGGCTAGGTTCAAGGTGTGGCCTTGCTGTCCGAGGTGCGACAAAAACAACACGGTGCAGCCTTGAGGACCGAAGTGTGGCCTTGAGGGCCGAGATGTGATGGGATATATGGGGTTTATTAATAGTGAGAAGAATATCGTCACCATGAAACAGCAATTATGCTAGAATAAGCCAGCATTTTGTTATGGTTCTCGCACGGTTGTGTAAGACCTCTAGAGCCAAGGAGAGGATCTTCCACCAATAACAGCCACACATTGTTCCCTTAGGGATTTATACTCACACAGGTACTTAGGTGGCGCCTGGATTTAAGCCTCCAGCAGTAGAGGCTTACACAACCGACAAGAGACCACAGAACTGCTGACTAAAAACAAGGCAGAGCTGAGGAGTGGCAGTCCCACCACTACTGGAACCAGCTGGAGTGAGGCTGCAGGCAGATGGTTACTTGCAGAGATGTGAAGGACAAGGTTCACTAGCAGCAGCATATGATGAAGGTCTCAGGTTATTTATTGGGACTATGGTGCATCTATTGGGACTATGGTGCATCTAGATCTTCACTCAAGAAACGGCTAAACAATGAATACAAGCTGAGGAACCGGAGTGACCTGGACTGTGATACTGCAGGATTTACAGACTAGGACTAGACAGGCAAGACAACAGATGCGGCGTGGCCACGTTGCAGGCTATGACAGGACAGACAGAAAATGCACTATAATGTGGCTGGGCAGCTCGCTGAAGTAACAGGCTAGGTTCAAGGTGTGGCCTTGCTGTCCGAGGTGCGACAAAAACAACACGGTGCAGCCTTGAGGACCGAAGTGTGGCCTTGAGGGCCGAGATGTGATGGGACAACACGGTGCAGCTTTGAGGGGCTAGGTGCAACAGGAACAACACGGATCAACCTTGAGGGCCGAGATGTGGCAGGAATAACATGGAGCAACCATGAGGGCCGAGGTGCAACAGGAACAACACAATGCAGCCTTGTGGGCCATGGTGCGGCCTTGAGGGCCGAGGTGCGACAAGAACAACATGGTGTGGCCTAGAGGGCCGAAGTGCGACAGGAACAACACAGAGTGAACATGAGGGCCAAGATGTGGCAGAAACAACACGGAGCAGCTTTGAGGGCCAAACTGCAGCCTTGAGGGCCAATGTACGACAAGCCACTGACTGAGCAGACAGGTGAACACAGGCGCAGCTGGAACACAGGCTGGAGGCAGCGAGGAAGAGAACACTGCTGGCTTGAATCGGTTGGACACAGGCTGATGCGGCTGGACTGGGTTGCGCTATTGAAATGCCGCAGGCTGTGGAGAGGTACTGTAGGCCGCGTATGCAGAAATCACAGTTTCAGGATTTCTCAACAGTAAGGACATGAGTAGATGGAACCACAGCAGATGACTCACAGGAGACATCTGATCAGGTAGACAGGCACAGGACACAGGAGAAATAATCTCAGCATGCAGGAACTGCAGAACGAGGTGAGACCGGTTAAAACTCAGGCTTCTGAGCACAGGAAAAACACCTACTCTGGAAGTCAGACAATATCACCGGCAGGAAGTGTAGGGCTGGCTGAAATTTATTAGAAACTGGAACCAATCAGCGCAATCCCTGCAGAGAGCTTCCCTAATCACAGCTGATCTCTGCACACAAACTGACAGGCAGAAATGCAGCAATAAGCTGCACACAGAAATAGACAGAGTTCCAGCTACCTGCAGAGCCGGAACTGGAATCAAGGCATAACACAGTGTCCCAGTCGCCTAATATAGCCGGGACCTGCCACCAAGATGATCCGCTGCCACGGATCATAAAACATTGATGCTTGTGATGTCTGGATTCTATAGTGAGATAAAAGAGATGGTACGACACTACCTAGTCCCGCTTTTGATTATATATGGAGAAGAGGAACATCCGTGAGTAAAGACTAACACAATTGCTTTGTAAATAATACAGCGCTATGACTGTTTTAATGAAAGGACCATAAAATTCCACTACTTGGAGTGCATGATGCATAAAGGATAGAAAAAAGGGGGAGAGCAGATGCACCATATAACCATTATTAATTATACATCATATATAAGGTTTTTGGCATAAATTTGGCCAAAGTTATGAGCTTACCCACCAACGTCAAGGTAACCTTCATCAGGTAAGTCCCTAACATTATGGGGGTTCATGTCTGGGGCATGGGGCACCCCCAAACCATCCCAGTCAAACCACCCCAGAGCACCACACATAATAAAATAATAGTGAAATGTTGAAGTGTTATATAAGTGAAAGTAGCTGCTTAGTGATGGAAGTGTTAAAAAATGAAAATAAATGCGTGAAATTGTAACATAAATAAAAAACAAACAGAGTAATATAAAGTGCCTATGCAACATTTTTCAACAATATACAAAAACGGTTGCAAAATTATATAGCTACAGTTAGCGCTTCTGTCCCTCTACTCACATAGTGCTCTATTTACTACAATACGCATTGCGAATTCAGGCAATATCACAGGGATTTATTAAAAATCCCTTGCAGGGACAGAGCTTGCGATAAAGCTCTGTCCCTGTGAATTCCCTCAGCAGCCTTATCACTGTATTTTTCGGGAAAAATACAGTGACGTGGTGGCTGCGCATACGCTGACTGGCCACCGCTACCCCATGTGCCAGCGAGGCACATCTACCAAATTGAGCTCCTCTGCCTTCAATCTACCACACTAGTCACAACTCAGAGGTGGACGCTCCCCTCCCGAGTTCTAGTGCTATTAGGTGCCAGCAGCTTCTTATTTCTTCTTAGCAGTGTGCAGGCATTGCAAAGCTGCTGCAGACTCCAGTCCTGACTGACTCCATCTCTCCTCTTTGACATTAGGAGGGAGCGTGGCCATGGTGCAGGTACATCCTAGCAGGCCAGGCAGCAGCAAGCTATAATCCTTCCATAGTGCACCATGACTGGGTGCAGGACGAGGGCAGGTCCTTAGAGGTGGCCCAGGCCAGCCTGCGCCCTGCGGCAGCCACACCTCCCACCCTATAGCAGCCACAACCCTATGATAGTTAACGCCTATGGAGGAAGTTGTAAATTGCATTGCTAAGCCTAAGAGATCATTTCTTATATTTTGTTTAAAGGTGTAGTTTCATTAGAGTAACAACTTTAATATAAAGGGCTATATATTTTCAACTATTTAAATAACTGAATTGTTAATTGTAATATTTTGGGTGTTGCCTTTTACCTGACCCCTCTTTGCATCCTTGAATAAAATACTATTACCCTATTTATTCATTGTTGTATTACTGACTTATTTGAAGGCTCGGAACATAGTCCACCACATCAACATGTTGGACCAGGGAGGTCCTTGTGTTGATCCCTGGTGGATTCCCCTCTTCACTCAACAACAAGAAGACTTAGGTAGGAGGCACCATGACTGCCAGAAAGAGATTAGGAATAGAGAAGAAACTGATCTTATTGATGTAACGTGTCTTGTCTCCCATAATCCAATCAAAGGTGAACAAGTGGTACAATAACATTAGATAAATGCAGTCTGGAAAAGTTACACCAAAGAAGTTACACCAAAGAAACTGAAGGACAGCCTGTGGTTGTATGCTCTGCTCACTAGAGGTCACTGTTACATTTCCATGAAAATAGAAAATAATTTTTTTTTCTCATAATTTGACATTTTTACCAAACTGTTAATCTTTAAAACCGTTAATAGGATGGTACATGTACATATATCTTCTAGAAGCTTATAAGCATCCACAGAGAGGGGCGTTTTAAGATAGGAGAGGGCCGGTGTGCAGCTTCCGTTTGGGCCCTCTCCTCTCTGTCGGTGCAGTGTATTCTGGATTAATGCCAGAATCCACTGCTCATATGCAGGTCTCCATGAAAAATGGTGCTTGTGCCCTTTCCCCGGGGATATCTTTTCTGCGCATGCGCAAGTCACCGGCAAAATGTCCACCGCCATTTTCCCTGTGATTTTTTTACAGCTCTGCACACCAGGGTTGGTGGAAAGATAAGTATAACTAAATATGGGTGCACGTCGTGCGATGTGGGCCCCCCTGGACCCATGGGCCCGTGTGCACCGCACACCCTGCACCCATTTATAAATACGCCCCTCCCCACAGACTAGCTATCGGTCCAATACAAATATAGGGTGCTGTTTGAAAAGCCAAATACAAAATATCAAATGTATTAGTGTGATAAGACTGAAAATTTCCACATGTATGATGGCTAAAATAAAGACAACTCTAATGTTCATTTACTATAGGGAATTGGGGGATTTATTTAAGATTTAGGAGTGTAGTCTCAAGAGGGAAATGTTACCAGTGGAGTATCTCAGGGATCTGTACTTGGACCAGTGCTTTTTAATATTTTTATTTGTGACATTGCAAATGGTATTGAAGGGAAACTATGCCTTTTTGCAGATGTCACAAAGGTATGCAACAGGGTAGACACACCAGGAGGGGTAAAACAAATGATTGATGATCTAGGTAGACTAGAGGAATGGTCAAGAATGTGGCAACTACAGTTTAATACCAAAAAATGCAAGATCATGCACTTGGGTCTCAAAAATCCAAAGGCTAAATATAGTATTCATGGAACTATACTGGAAACTACTGAAGAGGAAAGGGATCTAGGAGTCACAATTTCAGGTGACTTAAAGGCAAGCAATCATTGTAACAAAGCAATGAGGAAGGCAAGTCAGATGCTTGGTTGCATAGGGAGAGGAATCAGTAACAGAAAGAAAGAAGTGATAATACCACTGTATAGGTCATTGGTACGTCCTCATCTCGGATACTGTGTTTAGTTCTGGAGGCCATATCTCCAGAAGGATATAAATACATTACAGACTGTACAAAGAAGGGCAACTAAAATGGTGCAAGGTCTACACCACAAAACGTACCAGGAAAGACTAAAAGATCTTAATATGTATAGTTTGGAGCAGGGAAGGGATAGGGGGGACATGATAGAAACATTCAAATATATAATGGGTTTTAACAAGGTAAAGGAAGGAGACATTCTTCAAAGAAAGAGAAGTATTAGAACAAGAGGACATGTTCTGAAACTGGAGGGTAGTAGGTTCAGGGGAAATTTGATTAAAAATTACTTCACAGAAAGGGTAGTGGACAAGTGGAATAGCCTCCCATCAGAGGTGGTAGAGGCTAAGACAGTAGAGCAATTTAAACATGCATGGGATAGACATAAGGATATCCTTCAGAAGAAGTAAGCATCAATAAGGGTTGAGGTAATAATATGTTTAAAAATGGGGCAGACTAGATGGGCCAAGTGGTTCTTATCTGCTGTCAAATTCTATGTTTCTATTATTTAAATGAAGACCAATTAAAATTGTGAAAAGCCAATGTCAATGTCAATACAGGTGAAGGTCCAATATGGGGGTAAGCCATACTTGCCAACTCTCCCTGATTGTCAGGGAGACTCCCTGAAGTAGTAGCAATCTCCCTGTCTCCCTGAAGAGTCTGCCAATCCCTCTGATTGCACCTTACCCCTATTATGTAGCTGTTATATAAAAGAAAAAAATAGAGATATCTACATTCAAATGAGATAATTAGTATCATGTCCCTGTATTGGTAACAAGGCACAATGATCCATATGGCTACATGCATTTTCTGAAAAGTATCAGTGTATTTTCCTCAACATGAAGATCTTACTAACTGCTTTGCAGCTCATTTACATTTGGATACAAGTCAATTTTATGATACGCCTTCCCACATGTATTAGTACACGTCCACTTACCGCCACGCTCATAAGTGCTGCTTTCACAATCTCCCTGAAATGCTTTTTCAAAAGTAGGCAAGTATGGGGCAAGCAGAGATTTCAAATTCATTTTTCACTGTTGCAAACCTGCACACAAAGGAGTTGTTGACCTGAGGTTGCAAAGTCTCATTATCATTAAAATAATAATAAAAGTTGATGCTAAATTACACGCTAAGCGAAATGCATTGTTAATTCGGAATATAGTTTATTGTGCTCCTATAAGTGCAAAAGTGCAGACCTGCAGCGCAAATACTGTACATGACAACACTCCCCTATTCGTTTTACCCACTTGTCTGGCGTGGTTGCATCATTTGCGACCACACCAAGCAGTGCATTATCTGATATGGTCGCAAACAATGCAACCTGTCAGTAATGTACAGTGGTCGGCTGACAACAGATAATCTTATAGCAGCCGCCACTAGCAGAGGGACCTCCTGGCCTGTCTGCATCCCTGCACCCTCCCCCAGTGACTGCCATGCAGCAAGACACTGCTGATCGGTCAGTTTGGCAGGACCCCCCACCTGGTGGCTGCAGAGAGCTGCAGCAGTCGGGAGGAGATGTAAATTACCCCCCAAGCGCCCCATTGTGTACTCAGAGGAGCAGCTGTGGGGGAGAGCAAAGTCGCAATGGTCGCAATCCATAGTCCTTCAAATTGATGACTGATATATTAAAAAATCAATGTTAATATTAAGGGCAGGATGTACTAAGCATCGCATCCGTGATGTGGTACATCCCACCTGTCTTCGGGTACATACCGCGGTATGTACCTAGAATATCACAAAGGACAGCTCTCCAGATAAGAGCTGTCCTTTGCAATGGCTCCAGGGAGATGGACTTCCGGGTGTAACACACAGAAGTCCCTCTAGCTTCCTTCTGTGAATGCACAAAAGGCTGCGGGGGGTGATGTGAGGGATCCGATTGGATCCCTCTCAGGAGAGGCATCCCGAAAAATTGCATTTTCAGGGATTTTACCTCATTTTCCCTTTTAGTACATCCCGCCCTAAATGTTTAAAAAAAGATTTACTTTTTGTAATAAAGTTGTGTTGGATAAGTATTAAATAGATGTTCTTGACTAAATTCAATCATAAAAAAACCTTACAATTTTGGAGCGGTTTTAAACAAAAAAATCAGTTGAGTTAATAGGTAGGTACATGGATTTGCCAATCAAGTTGGCAGCATCAGCACTTTTGCAGTTATTTATATTTATTTTCAGAGTTGTGTGCTATGCCAATGTTTTCGCAGTTGAGCAATTACTGGCCATCTGTGCATGCATCTGAGTCAAACTGTGCATGCGTCAAGGTATATTGCCGTAGTCGCCCGGAGTGACTATTTAGTCACAGAGTGATTGACAGTCAGGGAGCATTTGGGGGAGGTAACGGGGAGTGTCATCATCATACAAAAAAGGTACTACCAAATTCATCCCCAATGTGTCACCTTCTGCCCCGTGTCCCTATCAGCCTCCTGCCCCCTGTATCTCTCTAGCCTAATGCACTGTGTCTCTCCTGCCACCTGTCACTCCAGCTTCCTGTATTTTCATCCTCCTCCCCCCGTGTCAATCTAGCATCCTTCCCCGTCACTTCAGGCTCCTGCAACCATTTGTTTCCACCTCCTGTGTCTCTCCTGCCTCCTTTGTCTCCCCAGCCTCCTCCAGCCTCTTATTGACTGCATGCATGCTCCTCCAGTTTGCACTACTCTGGCAGCACTGCATGATGAAGTCATGAAGTACACCAAGCAACGCTGCATGGAAGGTCCCTGGGTCCTAGTGACCATCGCCTGTTGGCCAGGCCCGGCAATAAAAAGAGGCAGTGCACATTCAGAGCATGCCTCTAACAGATGGCTCTAGTGGGGGAGGGGGCTGCAGCTGTGACACACAAACATACCCAGGCTACAGCGCCCCGGGCAATAGCCCTGCGAGCCCGCCCCTTGAGCCACCCCTGTGCATAAACATAACCCAGATTAGCCTGCAATTCTGTCTATGGGGTAGATGTACAACATGGTGGTAAGAGTAACATACATGCTATAACTAGCACTATTTTATACTTGCATCGGTCATACACATGTATGAATGCAGATAACGTATAGAAAATAATTTTTCTCAATGGTATCTGCGAATGATAAGCATACTTCTGTGGCTAATTGTTTTTTCACACACAAGTAGGATTAATTGCCAGTATATGTGTTGTCTGGTGGCAACGTACACTAGGCTGATGCGTTTGGGGACTTGCAGGGATCGCCGGAGGGTGGAGTTTAATAATATAGATTAATGTGAAGATATCATATTTAATGTAGCTACAGTATTACACAAGAGAAATTATGTACAGTTATTTGTACTTAGGTTAAAAAGTAAGTGAGCAGTCATGGTATGAATCCTGGGTTAATTAATAAGCCAGCCAGTCATCAGGGACATGGTCATGATCTCACTATGGGGTGATAAAAGGTATGGGAGCATGTTGCTCTGTTTCAGACTTGGGGGATTAATTCTAAAGTTTCTCGCTGTTATTTTGAAATCATGTTTGTCTATGTAATCATTAACCCTTTCTATTAATATGTTTGTTACTAAGCATTGTATTTCCTTTTGTAAAGTAATCCTTGTTTAGTCTATTTCCTATATGCTCTTTGAAGAAGCTATTAGATCACTAAGGTTATGCTATAACTAACATGTATTGCTAGAAGCAGGAGGAGACCAACTAAGAGAGTGGTGGTTTGTGTCAGCGAGCTTGTACAATTGTGATAGAATGTTAGGTGACCTGTGGCTCCTTTGTGTATTTACCACAGTAGAGAGATATATTGTATAGCGGGAACAGTAATAGCATATTCATTGTATTATATTCAGCTTTGCCCTCACTACATAGGCACTTTGGGTTCTGTGCATAGCACTGACATTTGCGTGATCACAGTCCTGACGCTAGTGTAGTACCAGTCAGGGTGATACAGTCATAGGCTCTGACTTAAGCATTGCTAAATCAGGGATACCTATTGGGGTCCCTGATGCCTATATTATAAAGGTGGTAATTGTATACAGGTGGTATTGAGTATGTTGCATAGAAGAAATATAAAGAAGCCAATCCTGCAATACTCTCTACTCCCCATATGTACCTCTATGGGCAAATCCAGCTTTTCCTCCCTCTTTAACCAATTGTAATTATCTCCAATGGAGAGAAGTTTATCCATCACCTCCAAAGTATTTGATCCAGGAGGACAGCACAAAAATTTCAGCTGCCAAAACACCATTTTTATTTGTACCTTCAAACCAGGCGCTATATATCTTCTTTATGTACAAATCCAGTTGCGGAGACTAGTCCAAAACCGCTCCTCTCACTTCTGACTTTGATTTCTACAATACCTTATAAAATTAAAATGCTTTACACATATCTGACGTATAATCAATCGACTACTTCCTGTTATGGTTTCCAAGGCCACCCTGTGTCAACCACCTAGAACTCAAGCTAATGAGGTCTTCCACCAATAACAACCACCCATTGTTCCCTTAGAACTGATAATGTTCACCGGTACTTAGGTGGCCATCTGAACTAAACTCAGAGTAGTAGTGGTTTACACAGGTACCTAGGAAGACCAGAGTTTCATATGAGAGAGTAGGTGCTTGATGGGAAATAGTGTAACTAATACAGCCGGAGATTTGGATGCAACTGGTATGTTGATGGTGTGGCAAAAGAGCCAGTCATGCGGCTTTGAGAGCCTATGGTGCGGCTTTGAAAGCCGGCGTGGCTTGAGTGCCAGTGGTGTGACTGGAGAGCTGGTAGTGCGGATTTATGAGCAGGTGGTGCAGCTTGAGAGTCGGTGCAGCTTGACAGTGGTGGTGTGGCTTGAGAGCCAATGATGTGGCCTTGTGAGCAAGTGAAGTGGCTTTGAGAGCTGGCGGTGCGGCTTGAGAGCTGGCGGTGCGGCTTGAGAGCCGATGATGCGGCCTTGTGAGAAGGTGATGCGGCTTGACAGCTGGTGGTGTGACTTGAGAGCCGGTGCGGCTTGAGAGCCGGTGGTGCAATCTTGTGAGCAGGAGATGCGGCTTTGAGAGCCGTTGTGGCTTGAAAGCCGGTGGTGCGGCTTGAGAGCCGATGATGTGCCCTTGTGAGAAGGTGATGCGAGTTGAGAGCCGGTGTGGCTTGAGAGTCGGTGGTGCAGCCTTGTGAGCAGGAGATGCAGCTTTGAGAGCTGGTGTGGCTTGAGAGCCAATGGTGCGGCTTGAGAGTCAATGATGCACCTTGTGAGCAAGTGAAGTGGCTTTGAGAGCCGGTGCAGCTTGAAAGCCGGTGGTGCGGTTTGAGAGCTGATGATGCGGCCATGTGAGCAGGTGATGCGGCTTGAGAGCCGGTGGTGCGACTTAAAAGCCGATGCAGCTTGCGAGCTGATGGTGTGGCTTGAGAGCTGGTGGTGCGGCTTTGAGAGCAGGTGAAGTGGCTTTGAGAGCCAGTGCAGCTTGAGAGCCGGTGGTGCAGCTTGTGAGTTGGGAATGCAGCCTGAGAGCCGGTGGTGTGGCCAGAGTCTTTGATGCACATTGCTCCAAATGCGACGGAGCCAAGAAACAGAATGTGAATCAGGCAAATTGGAGGAGCTGGAATCAAACAAATTTGCTGTGGGATGTTGACCAGTTAGACAAAAGAAAGGAGAGACTGAAGATGCTAAATGACACGAGTTGTTAAATGCAAATTCCACAAGAGGCAGATGAGAAACCCAGTTGTTATGGCATTTGGAGAAAAAGCAGCATAAATATTGTTCCAGAGATTGGTTGGTGCATTCTTTTTGCCCATTGGCTTGAGGATGATATCCTGAAGAAAAGGCTGAGGTAGATGCCTAAAGAGGAACAGAAGGCTCTCCAGAACTGTGCAACAAATTGTGTTCCCTGATCCGACACAGGCAATCCATGCAGGCGAAAGATATGCTGGAGGAACAACACAGAGAGTTCTTTGGCAGTGGGCAATTAAGACAAAGGAATGAAGTGTGCCATTTTGCTTAAGCGGTCCACAACTGTCCAGATAACGGAGCAGCAAGCAGAAACTGGGAGATCGACAATAAGTTAATGGCAATGTGGATCCAAGATCTCTTAGGTATAGAGAGAGAGGAAGCAATAGACCTGAAGGGGCTGTCCGAGGTGTCTTATTTCGGGCACAAACCTCACATGCTAGGACAAACTTGCGGACATATTTGGTCAGAGAAGGCCACCAAACTGAGTGGGATAGTGACTCCAGAGTCTTGCTAATGCCGGGATGACCAAAAGCTTGTTGAGAGTGGAAATCCAACAAAACTGACTTTCTGAACCTTTTTGGAACAAACAAAAGACCAGGATGCTTGTCCGATGGAGTTTCTGACTGACAGGCCTGAATGAGCTCAGCCAAATTCCGGGTGAGAGCAAATTGGATGCGAGAATTGGGAACAATAGGTTCATTGGAAACAGTAGTTTGTTGAACCAGTACAAAGCTTCTGGAAAGCGCATCAGCCTTAATGTTTCTTGACCCAGGACAGAAAGAAATTATGTAATTAAAATGGGTGAAAAACAACGCCCAACATGTCTGTTGGGAATCCAATCTTTTAGCAGACTTGATGTATGATAAGTTCTTATGGTCAGTAAGAACAGTAATTTGATGCTTTGCCCCCTCCAGCCAGTGCCTCCAGTCCTCAAAAGCCCATTTAATAGTGAGTAAATCCTGATTGCCCACATCGTAATTACGTTCCGCAGTGGTGAATTTATGGGAACAAAAAGCACTGGGGTGCAATTTGTGAAGAGGATCCCTACGGCTCCTATCTCAGAAGCATCTACTTTTAGGATGAATGGCAGATCCATATTAGGATGACGGAGAACAGGAGCATGAGTAAAAGCAGCCTTTAGATCTTCAAAGTCTTGAACAGCCTTGGATGACCAGTTGAGAGTGTCAGCTCCCTTTTTGGTTAACTCCACAATGGGTGCCACAATAGTTGATAATGAACTGAGGAATCTTCAATAATAATTAGCGAAACCGAGGATTCGCTGAATAGCTTTAAGGTAGTTGGTTGGACCCACTCCAGAATTGCTTTGGTCTTATCAGGATCCACAGAAAAGCCCTGGGAAGATATGATGTAGCCTAGGAAAGAGATTTGAGTGACGTTGAAATCGCACTTATCCAATTTAGCGAAAAGATGGTTTTGTCGCAATTTTTGCAGTACCTGGCAAACATGTTGATGGTGTTGATACGACTGTGTTGATGTGAGTAAATGAGAATGTTGTCAAGGTATTCTACCACGAAGACTCCCAGGAATTCACGAAGAACATCAGCTCTCAGGCCACATAATAAGATCCTGAAAAACCGCTGGGGCATTGGAAAGCCCTTATGGCATGATCAATTACTCATAGTGTCCTGAGTAAGTATTGAAGGCCGTCATCCATTTGTCACCACTCTTAATCCGGATCAAGTTGTAGGCTCCCCAAAGGTTGATTTTTGAGAAGATAGTGGCTTGACGTAGTTGATCAAAGAGGACCGAAATGAGCGGTACTGGGTAGGAATTCTTGATGGTTATATTACTAAGGCCCCTGAAGTCAATGCAAGGAGGGAACAGTCTTTCTTCTCTACAAAGAAAACCCAGCCCCAACTGGAGACTTGGAAGGACGGATAAAACCTTTAGCTAATGCATCCTCGATGTATTCTTCCATAGCTTTGTTTTTGGAAATATAACCGACCTATTGGTAACTTAGCACCAGGGACCAAATTGATGGCACAATCATACAAACAATGAGGTGGAAGAGCATTTATTTAGAGAAGACATTGGAAAAATCCTGATACTGGACAGGTATAGCTGTAGGTGTTTCAGGTGCAGCAGTTGAATCATCCTAATAGGTAAGGTGAGACATTGAGAATGGCATGCAGGACTCCATTTTATGATTTCCCCAGAGGACCAATCTATAATGAGATTATGATCCCTGAGCCAAGGGAGACCAAGAACAATAGACACAAGAGGACACTGGAGAAGGTAGATAAAGATGACCTCCAAATATAAAAGACCAATGGACAAACAAATGGGAGGTGACTTGAATTTGATGAATCCATTGGAGACCAGTCCTCCATCCAGTCCGCAAATGGGAATGTGTTGATCCAAAGGAACAATGGAAAGACCCAGAGACTTAAAAAAAAGAAATCCATAAAATTACCAGCTGCACCGCTATCCAAGAATGTGGAAGTGGCCAAAGTAAAATTGGAAAGTTGGATTGCCGCAGGAATAAGAACGGGATTCTTGATTCTTGGAGGAGATTGGAGCCAGGCCTAAATGTTACTCCTCCTGGACATTTAGGCCATGCCTTTTACTGGTTTGAGTGGACAGTTACTCAAGGAATGTCCCTTCTCTCCGCAATACATACAGAGACCTTGGGAACACCTCCTGCTCCTCTCTTCTGGTGGTAAGTAAAAGGCACCAATTTGCATGGGTTCCTCCTGATCTAAAGATGGAACCCAGGTGGGAGACCGAGGAGATCTTGTAGGAAGATTCTGTTCTCATCTTATCTCACGGAGATGATGATCAATGCAGATAGCCAAATGCATAAGAGCATCTAATGATTCAGAAAGAGGATGCTGGACAAGAATATCTTTTATAGCTTCTGAGAGCCCAAGATGGAATTGACTGCATAATGCTGGATCATTCCACCTGGAGTCAACTGCCCATCTACGAAATTCAGAAGCATAATCCTCCGCTGTTTTTTATCCTAGTCTGAGGAAGCGCAGCTTTGACTCAGCCAAGGTAGTTATATCTAGATCATCTTACAAAATCCCCAGAGCGGTAAAGAAAGTGTTAGCTGATTGAAGTCGAGGGTAACCTAAATGCCCAAGTCTGAGGGTCTCCTTGGAGTAAGGATAAAGCCAGGCCTACCCACTGAGACTCAGATCCAAAGAAGCGGGTTATAATCTGAAGTGAAGTTTACAACTCTCACGGAATTTAAGGAACTGTTGTGATCTCCAAAGAATCGACCTGACAAGTTCATTTTTGGTTCTTTAAGACCACCAGGAGCTGCCGTAGTTCGGCCATCCTCTACTTGAAGAGTAAGCTCCTGAACTTTTTGAGTAAGCACTTGAATCTGTGCAGCAAGCACCTGAGCAGGGTTCTGTGACTGTTCCATAAGCCACAAATGTCTTATATTATTAATGTGGCCAACTATAATGTTACGGTTTCCAAGGCCACCCTGTGTAAACCCCATAGAACTCTAGCTAATGAGGTCTTCCACCAATAACAACCACCCATTGTTCCCTTAGAACTGATAATGTTCACAGGTACTTAGGTGGCCGTCTGGACTTAAAACTTGGAGTAGTAGTGGTTTACACAGATACCTAGGAAGACCAGAGTTTCAGGTGAGAGAGTAGGTGCTTGATGGGAAATAGTGTGACTAATACAGCCAGAGATTTGGATGCAACTGGTTTGTTGATGGTGTGGCAACAGAGCCAGTCATGCAGCTTTGAGAGCCTATAGTGTGGCTTCAAGAGCAGGCATGGCTTGTGGGCCGGTGGTGCGGCTGGAGAGCCTGTGGTGCAGCTTGAGAACTAGTGGAGCGGCTTGATGAGCAGATGGTGCAGCTTTGAGAGCTGATGCAGCTTGCAAGCCAGTGGTACAGCTTAAGAGCCAATGATGTGACTTGAGAGCTGGTGGTGTTACTGGAGAGCTGGTAGAACGGCTTTGTGAGCAAGTGGTTCAGCTTTGTCGTGCGGCTTGAGAGCTGGTGGTGCGGCCTTGTGAGCAGGTGATGTGGCTTGAGAGCCAGTGGAGAGGCTTGAGAGCTGGTGGTTTGGCTTGAGAGCCAGTGGTGTGACCTTGTGAGCAGGTGATGTGGCTTTGAGAGCCGGTGGTGCAGCTTGAGAGCCGATGATGCGGCCTTGTGAGCAGGTGATGCAACTTGAGAGCCAGTGGCGTGACTTGAGAGCCAGTAGTGTGGCTTGAGAGCCGGTGGTGCGACTTGGGAGCCAGTGGTGTGGCCTTGTGAGCAGGTGATGCGGCTCTGAGATCCGGTGTGGCTTGAGAGCCGGTGCCGCTTGTGAGCCAGGAACGTGGCCTGAGAGCCGGTGGTGTGGCTAGAGAGCCGGTAGTGTGGCTTGGTGAGCCGGAACAGCATGGAAGCTGGTAAATGATATAGTTTGAAATAAGGAACAATAGTAACACCAAAAAGCCAAGGGATCCAAAAAGAAACGCTATAGTTGGCGAGGCGGCAAAAGACCAGCGTGTACAAATAAGGAAAGGATCCAATCACGCTGTGTTGTGGTTCACACGTAACTTCCTGCAGCGTCCAGATCGCCTAGCAACCAACTGAATGACTCCAGGAGAAACACTGGCAGATGAAGGTATATTGCTGGAGGGAAACAAGTCGTGACCGCGACTTGTAACACTTCCTGGACTTCTCTACTTAATACATGGAGAACAGATATTCCTTCCTTAACCATACTACCTGACCTTCTTACCCATTTCGATTCCACTATCAAGTATTTGCAATCTGCTTATTTACATGAAGTTCATATCCGTACAATTCATAAGGTGTACAATTAACCAGCTCAACGGATGCACATGATAGACTCAGAATCTGGTAATTGTCCAAAATGCCAAATGACCAATGCCACATTCTTTCATTGTATATGGGGATGTAGAAAAGTGAAAAAAATTTTGGTGTAAACAAATTAGTTAAATCTCTAAATAATATGTTCTCCCTTCAACTAACACCCAACCCATTAGCATGTATTTGTGGTAAGGTTAAAATATGGAATTTAGGCCGGGATAAAGCAACTAAAATCTGTCTTTTGACTGCTTTTACAACGGTTGCTAAGAAAGTTATTCTTTTACATTGGAACAGTAAAACTTCTCCATCCCCTTCTGAGGTTAAGCACAGAATGCTACAACTCCTCTACTATGATTACTGCTCAACCATACCCGATATTACAAAGGAGTAGAGAAATGTTATCAGAAATGGGAACCCTTTATTAACACCTTAGAAATATCATCTCAAGACCACATTATTAAACTTTTCAAAAGTACTGATCGGTATCTCTTTAGATTAGGGATGTGCAGGCGCGGTTCTACTCGGTTCCGTTAGGTTTTTTTTCCCGAATCTTATTGGGTTTCAGCTGTCACGAGTTTTGGATAGCCAATAAGATTTGGTAAAAAAAAACGAACGGAACCGAGTAGAACCGAGCCTGCACATCCCTACTTTAGATGTATTTCATCTTCTGTTTAAGCAGCTGAGATCAAACCCTTTTCCTACTCATATACACATGCCTTTTGTACTTTTTATGATCGCTATGTATTATATACTAACTCTAGTTTGAGACAAGCTAATAATATATAAATTTTTCTCCAATCTCCCTTCCCTCTTCTTCCCTCTTGTAACCCACTCCCCCATGTTTTTCTTTTTCCACTACTTCTCCCCTTTTTTTTAACTGTTTCTGCAGTTTGTCATTTTAAGTATGGTGGATTTATATTTCAGTATTTGTGAATACTGTCATATCATACCATAACAAGAGTTTACATATTGCTATCTTTCTTTCACATGGTAAATTTTTAATTTTGAGATAGAAATCTACCCTTTTGCCATTCATTTCTCTGCAGACTACTGTATGTGATTTTTTTTCTCTTGTTGGTAATTATCCTTCCATTATCACTGTACTTCATGTTGTAAAAACCAATAAAAATTTGGCTCAAAAAAAAAAGAAGCCAATCCTAACCCCTATCTCTTGCCTCCTGCTCTGTGCATAATGTAGTGACCAGCTGTGGGTAAACGGGTAGGGATGTAAGATCGCTTCTGCTGTCTGGCGTTAGCATTGCAGGGAACCACTACCAGACCAGAGTGGTGAGGGGGGAGAAAGGAAAGGTACCTGTGTGTAGAGTGAGTAGTCAGTCAGTGCTACTCGTGGATGCAAAATACAAGTATTGTACCCAAATTTTACCTCAGGGTTCCTCTCTGTCGGCCCCCGATGACACATTAGCCATGGTAGATACAAACCAGGAGGCAGATTGATCACTCCGCTTTCAGTCTTTGCCTTGACAGTCTCTCCCGTGTGCCTGTAAGAGCTTCTTGGTAAATTCCTCTGAAAATATTAACTTTCACATTGCTTATTTAAGCAAAAATTATTTAAATTAATAATCTGGATTTTGATACATAGGACCATTGGGGGGCATATATATCCCAAGCTGCATCTCAGGATGCAGATTGGTTGTGTAAATTCGGCCAATAGTGCAATGTGATTTTAGAATACATCACAGGTATCGCATGCAGGGACAGAGCTTGCGATAAAGCTCTGTTCCTATGAATCCACTAAACATACTTTTCACTGTATTTTTCACAAAAATTGCAGTGAGGTGTCTACACATGCACCGTCAGCTCACCAACGTGCACCCCCCTCCCCAACGATTGTCTCACCCCAGGATCGCTGGAACCTGGATGCAAGTAAATCATACTTGCCTACTCTACCGGGAAGGTTGGAAGCCTCCCAAAAATTGGGTTGCGCTCCCGCCCCCCCGAAAAGTTGGGCAAGTCTCCCAGTCGGCGCCACATCCCCTGGCTCCCCCCCTCCTCCGGCATCCTCTCCTGCTTGTAAGTGCCAATGTGGGCGGTCCAGGGGAGCCGATGATGTGATTCGTGCTGAATCTCGTCACCGTGGCCCCGCCCCCCAGCCGTACGATGCCGGTAATCTCGGCATTGTGTGTGGGGGCGTGGCCGCGATGACGCAATCGCGAAGTCACGCCCCTCGATCCGCCCCTAAATTAGCTGCACGCCCCCATGCTGTACAGTTATGGCTGCAGCCACAATGTCAGCATGTATGAGGTAAGTGTTTGGGGGTTTTTTTTAACTATTTTTTTTTAAGTGATCAGCTTGTGATCTATTTCGACCACACAGCTGATCACAGGGGCCAGCTCCCGGCTCTGCTCTGGCTGTCAGAGCAGAGCAGGAGTCGGGAAACCAGGGAAAGCCCTAATAACGCCATCTGAAGGTGGCGTTATTATGACAGGGCTTCCCCATGTATTTTTTCACCATTTATTTTTAGTAAATTTCAGGCAGATCGCATTTGCCATTACAATTATGGGAATGCAATCTGCTTACTAAAAATATGTGAACTGGAGGAGATGGACTAGTTTTTCCTGAAAACTACTCCAATTGCCTTGTAATAAATATATGTGATACTAAAATAATGTGAAAAGGGTGTGAAAACACGTTTCACATTATTTTAGCAAAAATAATGTTAATAAATATGCTCCTTGGGCTTTGACATTATTACATGTGCGGGAACAAAAACTATTATTTTTTTTTTATACTACCCCTCGAGTAATATTGATGCATATATCGTTTGCCAACACATAAATTACATAATAAAAAATAGTAGCTGTGATAATAGTAGCAGTGACCAAAAAGATGAGAGCCCATCTCTTTTACCAAATTCTCTCTAATTATTGGGCATATTTGTAAATAATTTGCAGGATATCCCCTGAAAACACCCACAAGGGTGGAAACAGACATTTGGGGCCTGGTACACTCATGTTTTAGGGAGGCCCACAGCCCTGCCCTATAGGTACAGGCAGCTCGGCTTAAATCTTTTCTTACTTATATGGTGGTTTCAATATAACAGGGAATAAACAGAGAATCCCTGGGCAGATAGTGTTTTCAGTTGGTATTCAATATTCATCCAGGAGATCACATGGTCTGGATGACACCTGGTTGCGTAGAAATATAACCAGTGTCATTATCATACAACAGAGGCTTGACTAAATAATACATAGTAACAGAATGTCACGACGGGTGTCGTGACAGAGTTACCTGTTTCAGGCTGTGTTCTCTTATGCAAAATTATGAGTGAGCCCACTCATGAATGGTCTCAGGATGCTTTACTGTTGGCATGACACAGGACTGATGGTAGCGCTCACCTTTCCTTATCCGGACAAGCATTTTTCCAGATGCCCCAAACAATCTGAAAGGGAATTCATCAGAGAAAATAACTTTACCCCAGTCCTCAGCAGTCCAATCCCTGTACCTTTTTCAGGATATCAGTCTGTCCCTGATGTTTTTCCTGGAGAAAAGTGGCTTCTTTGCTGCCCTTCTTGACACCAGGCCATCCTCCAAAAGTCTTCACCTCACTGTGCGTGAAGATGCACTTACATCTGCCTGCTGCCATTCCTGAGCAAGCTCTGCACTGTCGGTGCCCCTATCCCATAGCTGAATCAACTTTAGGAGATGGCCCTGGCACTTGCTGGACGTTCTTGGTTGCCCTGAAGCCTTCTTCACAACTATTGAAGTTATTGATGATCCAATAAATGGTTGATTTAGGTGCAATCTTACTAGCAGCAATATCCTTGCCTGTGAAGCCCTTTTTGTGCAAAACAATGATGACTGCATGTGTTTCCTTGCAGGTAACCATGGTTAACAGAGGAAGAACAATGATTTCAGGCTCCACCCTCCTTTTAAAGTTTCCAGTCTGTTATTCTAACTTAATCAGCATGACAGAGTGATCTCCAGCCTTGTCCTTGTCAACACTCTTACCTGTGTTAATGAGAGAATCTCTGACATGATGTCAGCTGGTAGTGTTGTGGCAGGGCTGAAATGCAGTGGAAATGTTTTTGGAATTAAACTCATTGTCATGGTAAAGAGGGACTTTGCATTTAATTGTAAGCTCTTACGAGCAGGGCCCTCTACCCTCTTGTGCTTCTCCTTACTTTAGTTTCATCTACTTCTTACTCACCACTAGGGCACCTAACACTTGGTTGCTTATGCTCTGTTGCTTATCTGGGTGTTATGGTCGCTAATGTAGCAATGTATATTATCCATGTCCTGGTCCTGTATTGTATTGTTCTATAAGTCGCTTGTCTACAACTTGTTTATGTACTTTGTAAGGCGCTGTGGAACATTTGTGGTGCCATATAAATAAATTATAATATTAATAATTCCAATTCATTTTAACCCTCTTCATGACATTCTGGAGTATATGCAAAATGCCATCATAAACACTGAAGCAGCAGACTTTGTGACAACCAATACTTGTGTCATTCTCAAAACTTTTGGCCATGGCTGCAGAACATCCAGATCCACAGGTCAGATGGCAGGGGTAAGTCACAAAACAAAACAAATGAAAGAAATCCTGACACAGAATTTTTGGGGCGGGGGAAAATGTGAGCTTCCCTGATCTAACCATTTTATATTATTAAACTGTATTTGCTAATTTGGTATACCATTTGCATCTTTTTTTTTTAGAATTGGTGTCTTATCAATGATTACTGTGCCCCAATTTTTTCTTCTAACTCTGACAGTTGTTTATAAGTTCCACCTGTGAATCTCGCAAACCCGCAAATATTAAGGATCCCTGGGTTTTAATATGGAGGGACTGCAGCAGATATCTCTGGAATGTGAAGCATTCTGTTGCTTTGTATTAACCTATAATAGCCTATGGGCTTTTGTTGCACAGATTTTTTTCAGTAAAGAATCCTCCAGATCCTTCTCCGTCATCCCCCACTGACTCATATGTGCACAGATTCTAAACCAGGAAGCACTCCATGTCATCAGAGACATGGCCATAACCTCACTATGGGCTGATAAAAGGTATGGGAGCACGTTGCTCTGTGTCAGATTGTTTTCCATTGCACATGCGCATAAGCTGCACTGCGCGTGCGGTATGCGTTCGGCATCCCGGTAGTCGGGATGCCGACGCTTATATTACCGGCGCCAGAATAACAACCCCCGGTCAGAAACCCGATGCCGGCATCCCGACCGGCGGGATGCCTAAGGTAAGTAACGGGGTGGGGGGGTTAGGTTTAGGGATTAGGAACTAGGGGGAGGGTTTAGGTTAGGCACTAAGGGGGGAGGGTTAGGTTTAGGGTGTGGGGAGGGGGAGGTTAGGTTCAGGCATAAGGAGGCAAGTTAGGGTTAGGCACCAAAGAGGAAGGGATTAGGGAAGGGAGAGGGGGAGAGTTAGCGTACTGACCAACAAATGTCAGTATGTTAACCCTGTCAAGATTCTTACCGCCGGGATCCCAACTGACTTTATTTCATACTAAATCCGTGCGTGTGCAGTGATTGCATTGTGATTACGGATACAGAGGAATTCATTGCAAAGTGAATGACAGGCTGTCAGCATTTGGGAGTGGTAACGGAGGGGTGGTTGGAAGAATGCAGGCGGGTCTGTCCGTTTGTCAGTCACCAATTAGCCACTGCGATTGCTTACGCAGCATGAGAGCTCTCTGCATGTGGGGAGACTTACAGTGCTTGCAACTGGTCAGACTTGTAAATGTTGCGTGACTGACCTATGTGCATCGATGGTACCGATGGCTATGCAGAAGAGCGACATTGGATGGATATGAGAAAGCAGCAGTGGGTATCTTTATGCTGGCTGAGCTTTGACAGGCATTAGAATATTTTTACAGCAGCATTCCGTGCAAAATCACAGCTGAAATCGCAATAGTGTCCACTATTGAATCATGCCCTGTGTTACATTGTGCCCACAAGCTAAATGAGACATGTAGGCATGTGTACGTATATTTTCGGAACACAACTTGGTCAGGTAGTGACCCTGACTTACCAAATGCTATGTTCTGATGCATTAGTATGACACTCATCCACTGTACCATAATATGGAATATCAAGGCTCTCTAGCCTATCCTGCTTTTATAAACAGCCACAAAAACTGCAAAACTCTTTATAACACATTGGGCCTGGTTCAGATGTGGTTGGCATTGCACACCCGCAAGATTAATAATGTCTAATACTCTCCAACTAAATGCCAATGCAGCAGGAGGTATCTGTAAGAAATAGACACCGCCTGCCTGCATCTGTGATCCAAGTGCAGCATCCGTAGACACAGCTTGGGATCACCAACATGACCATCAGTCACGATGGTTGCTGCCCCCAGCCAGGCTGCAAATGCTGAAGTCTGCGCCCGACGACGTAGACCCTGAGCTTGGCACGTCTCCAAAGCTGTGTCATCGCACCCCCATTAGGTAGAACGGTCCCAGTCAATCATGCTGTGGCTAAGGGGGGGCTGTGGGCTCGATTCAGACCCGCTCACTAGATGCGTATGCACACTGCAAAAGTATGCAAATCCGCGATTGCACAGCTAGGCATTAGCATGCGCCCACTGTCTTAGCGTGCGATCGCTTTGTGTATGCAGATGCCTACCAGCGTGTCCTAAGACGCGCACTGTCCCACGTCATCTCCAGGAAGTGTATGCAACCATCAGTAACATCGAGTACCATCGGATGCGATCGCAGCTCTTGTGGTGGACCATACCCTTCCGCAAGCACTGCGAGTGCTTCAGTGTGAAATACAACCAAGCGACGTGTACTTTGATGCTGCGTCCTAATTATGCATGCCTCTTAAATGGCGTTAAGATGCTCAGCCTGCGTTCGCTCCACCACTACCCTGTCTTCATGGACCATCCCCTGTCACCACCCACAAACAGCGTGTCCTGTCACTCTAGCTAGCGATCACATGGACTAGTACGCGCACTGCGATGTATATGCATGCGCAGATTGCAAAAATCGGCTGGCTGCGTGCGAACGCAGCCCAGCGAGCAGGACTGAATCTGAACCTGTTAGCGTTCACGCAGGACCCGTTTTGCACATGTGCAGAATGGGTCATGCACAGACCCCGAAACAACAGATATGTACGTAAACCATCAGGTTTACGTACAAATCTGAATCAGGCCTATTTGCTGTATGTTGTTTCCTGGCAGCTCTGGTAGCCAAACACAGGTTTTCAAACCACAGTATAACAAATGTGCAAACTATGTCATCTGCAACATATTGTTACAGAAATGCAGCTATTTGTCTATCTCATGCATACATAAATAACATAGATTTCAGGATGTATTTTGTTGCTTTGTGTCAGTGCATCTACAGTAAGTCCTTTATCCGCTGCAATGTCTAGATGAACCTTCATGCACTACATTTCCCAATATATATGTCTACTGTACTTGGTTATAATAATATTATTATTTTGCTTATAAATGCTGGTTAGTTGCTGGCCCTAGTCAGCACACATTCTTCTACTGAACATCTAAATATAACAGAGCAATGCACAACAGGGACTTTCATTTAAACTCCAGCACCAGAAATAAGTGCTGGACACAACTTGGTGCTCATTTATAATATTTGTGGAAAGTATTTTTACCTAGTAATGAAAATAAATGAACTACTACTATGATAATCACATGATGATCCTATGGGAAAGGCCAATGTGGCTAAAATCGGGTCATGGTGCAGTTATCATTACAGCCTCTCTCACTGTTAAATATATTATTTTAACAAGTTATATTTTTTATACCTCTTTGCTCCAACTGCAGTGACTATTCTTATGCATTTTGCATCTATATTGAGATATTGATGCTGCATAGGAATTCTAAAAAACTTGTAGGAACAGGTGGGTGCACAATTTCCTGATTATTTTGTCATTGCTTGTAGTTGTACATTTGATTACAGAATATGTAATTATCATGTGTAAATGCAACAAATAAATATATTATTTGATCAATTGGATTTCAAATGTGTAGTTTTTCTCTCATGACCTTCTCATAGACAAAGGGTCAGCCAAATGTATGATGTATTTGCTTAGATCGAGAGGACAGGTAATGGTTTATGGCTGTTGTCATAAATAGTTGGCCTAAAACTCTGTGGACTAATATGTCAATTTTTAAGTGACACGTTAATCCAAAACCAGCCAGCCTCTCATACTAACCAGGACAAAGGAATACTCATATACATATCAGTAGCACTGTGCGGTCCTGATAGAGAAGAGAAATTATGGCAATAGCGATCAGTTCACTTCTAACAAATCGCATGGACCCTGTCTCTGCGTGATCAATAATACATTTAGGCTATCCATAAATTCTTATTGCCATGAATAAAAATTGTAATTATCGGGTGTAAAACCTGATAATTGGTAAATATGCCTCATATGTTTCAGTCATGTTTGGTCTATAAAGAACAAGGACACAAGGCCATCTGAGAAAAAGGTATTACTCCGTAGGGTTTTCGGACCTAGGAGATGGTGTGATAAGAATACCATATATGCCTTATTTGCATTTACACAGACCTATTTTTGTGACTTATAGGAACAGGGAGTGGGGGGTTAAACTGACAGACTGCAATAGGCTTAAAATGTTATGTTGAGAGGGAACAATCCTGTGGTCTCCCCACCACAGAAAACAGAGTAGAGGATGTCCAGGACCGAGGTAGGTCAGGGAGAGAGTGAGGTAGAAGAGGTGGCTTGTCAGGAGACCCATGACACTGATGGGGACAGTGATGACATGCCCAGCCAGAGGGGCAAAATATAAACAGACCGAATTGTCAAATCCATAGTTAGTCAAAAAACATGGCCTTGGTGCATGAGGTCATGAAAAACCATCGCCTGATGTTTGGTCTATATGCAAGAAAAACCTAATTTGTCAGTGTCCTCACAGTAGTATATATATATATATATATATATATATATATATATATAGCTAAACACAAGATGATGATTAAAATATTACCAGCTAACAGTACTATTATAACTTGAATCTCAGCTGCACCTCTTGAAAAGAACCCACCAGCAAGAGTTCTATCTAACAATGTAAAAACCTAATTTGAATCTAAAGGGCGCTTTGGTATGTATATGGCTAATTCTTAGTATGTCACATATGTAGTCTAATTAACTAGTGATGTTTCTGTCTCTTGATTGTTGATATATCATTAATTCAAATGTACCCAATAGTGAACATTTTGACATATAATAAAAATATTACATTTTTTAAAACAATGTTTCAATATAAAAACTTTTTACAATACAAATCACAATTATTATATAGGCACCAAATAGCTGGAGATCTGATACCACTTTTTCTGCTTTATGGAATGTTAACACTTTTTGTACCATCCTAGATAGAATGTGAGCTTGTACCATATGTGGCTTCACAGTATTGTGGATACAGAATTCAAACACCCGGGCATCCAGTGCTAATACGCCCCTCACTCCTCACTGGGACCCTCACTCACGTCACATGTACAGCTGTAGAGTGCAGGGTGAGGAGAGGAGAGGATAGAACCACTATTTCATACCAGCTGTGCCCACCTCATCCGTACCACCCCATTTTAGCCCAGGGAACCCTGCGCTTACTTTTCTAAGCCGCCTTTTTTTTCCCTCCTCTCCTCCTGTGTCCCTTCTTTCTGTTTGGCTGTCAGTTAGTAAGACCATAGGAACCTCCACAAACCAACTGCGGTCCGGACCAGGGGTGCGCTACTGCCATCACATCTAAGTGTCTCCTCCTCCTGCACAGACCCTGTGGGGGGCTGCACGTACTGATCCAAGTTACAGGGGGAGGTCAGGTCACCAGTGGCAGTGGCCCACAGTGATAGTGCAGCAGGAAAGGGGGGTTGATTTGACAGGTACACACAGTGTCGGACTGGGGCATGAGGGGCCCACTGGGGTAATCAGTGGTAAGGGCCCATGTTTAAGGGGTGTGGTCATCCACCAGAGGGGGTGTGACCAGCCACCACAGACACTTGGCTAACCATTAGGCAAATCTTGGTGTAGTTTCTATAGAAGGGAACCAAGCCCCCATGTTGATCAGTGGTCCTGCTCCACCAGGTAACTGACTGTCTAATAGAGTGACAATTTAATTATAATTTGAGGTCTGAAACCTGACACCTAGAGGAGGGGGGTGGGCCCTAAGGCAGTGGGGCCCACTGGGGATTGTATTAAATGGTGTATTTACTTGTATTTGTGTGTTCGGCTGTGTTTTGCAGATCGAATCATGTTTTTAGACCCTTATTTCCCTTTGGTAAATCTCTGTGTTTGAAACTCAAGCGAAACATGGCCGGGAATGCAATCTCGAACAGACACAAATCTTAATAAAGGGGGTAAGGTGCTCTATTTACTACAATCCGCATTTATAATGCAGATTGTAGTGTGATATTACCGACTGAATTCGCATTGCGAATTCAGGCAATATCACAGGGATTTACTACAAATCCCTTGCAGGGACAGAGCTTGCAAGAAAGCTCTGTCCCTGCGAATCCCCTCCGCACTCTAGTCATGATATTTTCGCCAAAAAATACCGTGACTAGTGCCAGGCGCATGCGTCGACCGACCGTCGCTGCTACCCCCCCAGGCGCTAAGCCCCACCCCCAACACTAAGCCCCACCCATGCGATCGCAGACCCCCCCGCGACCACCCCCCCCGCAACCCCCCCTCCCTTAATTACACCTACCTGCATGATCCGGGCCTCCGGTGATGTCCTCCATGCCTCCGGTCAGGTGATATCCCAAACTGCACTGGGACCCTTTCACCTGATGACCAGGCCGCAGTGCAGCATGGGAGACCAGCTGACCGGAGGGAGGACAATACCCAAAGCACCAATCACCGGTCCCTGGAGTCAGGTAAGTTAATTTTTTTTGTTACTATTTTTTTTTGCAGTGTATCAGCTTGCGGTCTGTTTAGACCACACAGCTGATCACTGGGACCGACTCCCGGCTCTGCTCTCCCCGTTAGAGATGCTATATTATATATTATATATTATATTATTAGAACATTATATCTGTCAGCACTTTTTCTTTTGCTGTCCCCTTACTTTCAAAAATGAACTCCACTGACTTTGAATGTGAAATATTTTGGAGTACAACAGAAAGATATGAAATGTCACATTGAATAGTCCATATCTGCCTGAAAGGCTGCATGGTCCATTCTCTTCAGTTGTTTAAATGGTTGTAAAATACTCATATTGCAGCACACAGGCTTGTACACATATGCCAGTCTTCTAGGAAATGAAAAAATATTAGTGATATGAGACATGTCTGGAAAGTCACTACATCATTCTTATATCCTAGCCAATACTAACATTCCACATATTTATTTAAACCAAGGACATTAGCAGAGTAAAACGAAACAGCTCCAAAAATATTTGAGATGTAAACAGGAGGTAAGATTTTGGGATGATGGTGACAAGGGCTCATCATTTCCTATTGACAATAATGCAGCAATGCTGGCAGTAGACAATGTTCTTATTTGTGGTTGGGACACTGATGTAATTTCTCACTCCTGCCAGTAACATTATAAATAGATTTCTAGATCTTCAGAAAACAAGATTTCTGCTGTGTTGATGCCAATGCCATTTATAGAAACAATTGAGCTCAACCCAATTTAGTTTTGGATGGTGTTCAATAGTTTAATCTAAAATATTGAGATAATTAAACACTGCTGTTCTCCTCAGTGTTGTCACAGAGCATGATTCTGAGACAGGGGCGGATTGGGATCGAAAACCAGCCCGGGAAATTCCGGTAGCAGCCCTAATGGGGGCGGGTCTGTTGAGGGGGGCCATGTGTGTGTGTGTATGTATATGTGTATATATATATAAATATATATATATAGCAAATGGCTGGGCGGCACTGGACGTGTGTGTGTGTGTATTTACATGTATATATATGTATGTATGTATATATATATATATATATATATATAAAATCATATATATAGATATATATATATTTTTTTTAATATAGTATATAATAGCTTAGCTGCTGTGGCAAGAAAAGTAGTATGTGTTTATATATATATATATATATATATATATACACACACTACTTTTCTTGCCACAGTAGCTGAGCCTATCATAAACAGGCAGGTAGATTTTCACACACACACACACACACATATATATATATATATATATATATATATATATATATACACAAAGTTTAGTTTACTTACTTATTGGCAGAATGGCGGCTCCTCCTGACCCTGTGCTCTGTGTGTTCTGCACTGTGCAGGGGACAGCTGCTGCTGCTGCTGCAGACGCCGGAGAGGGGGGCGGGCTGATGCAAATGCCGGAGAGGGGGGCGGGCTGATGTAGCCGCCAGAGAGAGGAGAGCGGCTGATGTACAAGCCGGAGAGAGGGCGGGCTGCAAGCGGAGCCGTCAGTGATTACTGACGGACTCCGCAATGGCCTATGGGAGGAGCTGCTGCAGTTGGGCATGCGCAGCAGCTCCCCCGTCGGCCATTTTTTTTCTTTACTTCAGTGAGCTGCCCGATCCGATCGCAGCAGCCCGGCCAGCGGTGCAGGGGTGAGCAAAGGGTAGCGGCCACAAAAGGGGAACAAAGGGACCGGCCCAGCGGGAAACGTCCCGGCGGCCCAATCCGCCCCTGTTCTGAGATGTATGCTAAAGCAATCTCAACTGTGATCTCTTACGGATCGCAATTGCTAAAATATTAATGCCTTCCTATCCGTCCAACAACGTACAACAGTATAAACATCAGTAACATCGATGCAGATCGTGCAGCCAGGTAGCTTTTAAGTCAAGTCTGACCAGCCGCAAACACTGCAGCTCTCCTGACACGCTGAGAGCTCTGATGCTGTGAAGGATATCGCAATGGCTAATTTATGGACGCCCATGAAACAGAGTTTAAACGTTCCCAACATGCCCGTGTTTGCCTAACCACACTGTTACCTCCCCCAAATGCTGACTACCTGTCACTCACTTTTGCGAGTGAATCCTCTGTGCAAGCATGATCGCAATACAATCGCTGCGCGTGCACAGTGCATTTACGCATGCGCAATGACTAACAAACGCTCAATCTGCATAAATATTGGCATTGTGTAAATCTCTGAATCTGTTATTACTGTCTTACCCCTGTGAACTTCTCATTCATGCATTAAGGGCCTGATTCAGAGACGCTCGTAAGCAGCAGTACGCTCGTTCGACGAACGAGCGAGAAAATGTAAATTCCAGCGCCCGCTTGAAAGTTCGCTCGTAGCTAATCTTCCGCCCCAAAATCTCCCAACCCCTCCTCTAGCTAACGAGCGAGCAAAATTGCGACCATCCATCTCCCAATTTGGTTGCAGAGAACGCTCGCACAAGTCCAAACCGGAAGTGGGCCTGTCAGATTTCGATTACCTGCTCGTTCATTCTGCATACATACTTTAATCGTTTCATGCAAATCAATATATTAATTAGCTTAATTGCTCTTCACATGTTTGCAATCCGTTTTTTTTTCATTTTCAACAAACTTTAATCTTGTCCGTGTGTCATTTTTCCCGCAGAATACGTATGGTTTCAACAATGTTTAACTTTATAAAAAATACATGTTTGAACCAATGATCCTATTGTTTTCCTGTGTTTGTGCTAGGCATATTTTAGTTTTTTCATTTCTTTATTTAAATTACCTTACGAATGTCACTGCATCAAGCCTATCATAACTCACATTATATTTTTTAGCCTGGAGGACACATGACTCATACAATTACCAATAGAATGGTTCCTGTTAATTTACCAACTACATTAGCCAATCAAATTTTTTCTCTGGCCTTTATTAAAACTGTTTTTTAAAAAAAAAAACCATTGCCATCATGAGAGCCTCCGCGTTTACCAGGCGGGCGCTTTTGGTCCTAACGGAGGTGATGGACCGTCGGATCACCAGCCAGCCTCCCCCATCAGCAACCGCCAGAAGCGATCCGCCTATGCGGAGGTTCGCCGCCGCCTGCGCTCCTTCGGCTCACGCCGACAGATCGGGCAGCTCGAGCGCAGGTGGTCGGATCTGCGCCGCCGCATGTCACGCTTGCTGGCCTGTTTTAGACAGCGGATAGCTGAAAGTAAGTATTTGTTTGTTTTTTTCCTTTCTTTTTTTGCGGCCCTATCTGCGTGTGCATGTTTTCAGTCTAGCCCTGTTGTTATTTTTTGGACAGGCCTGCGTGTGCATGTTTTCAGTCTAACCCTGTTGTTATTTTTTGGACAGGCCTGCGTGTGCATGTTTTCAGTCTAGCCCTGTTGTTATTTTTTGGACAGGCCTGCGTGTGCATGTTTTCAAATTTTAAAATGTTCTAACATTTGTGCAGTTGTTAATTTGTGGCCCAACCCCCCCACCCCAAAAAATATTAAAAACATTTTTCGCTACTCATTTAGGGGCTGAACGCAGAATCCGCCATCGCCGCCGGCACAGACGCCGGGCTCGGCCCCTCAGTCCAACGCCCAGCACAGCAGCCACTCCCCAACTTTCCCCCAATTCCCCCTCCACCCCTGACGGGCCACTTCCTGAGGCCCCTCCCTCTGGAATTTGTAGCCCCCACAAATTCCCGACTCCACTCCCCCCCTTCTCTTTTCTTCACCCTCCCATCCCCCCCCCGGTGCTTTTCATCACCATCAAGCTGCTCCCAGATCTCCCCTCCATGGAGCCTACATCACTGTCCCACCTCCGAGGAAGAGGAGGATGTAGGGCCCTACAAACCCCCAATTCCCGATGACCAGTAGGTTTCCCTTTTATAAATTTGAAAATTTGTCGTGTTGACCTTTTTATTTTGATAGACAATGTATTGGTTTTTTACCAATGATACATATCACACATGTCCAAACACTCATACTTGGGTAGTTATTGTTTACTCTAACAAGGGTACTTCTTATTGTTTGTGGTTGCCTTTTTGTGTGTTCATTTGTAATTTAGTATTTCTGCCATCTTTGCATTTTCCAGTACTTTGTTTTTTTCATCACAACTGGATCTGTGTTTACACTTTTTTTTTGGGAGGAATTGTTTTTTTTAAACTCCTAATGTAAGGTTTTTGTTTTTTTCTCTTTGTTTTTTCCAACAGAGGACCAGAGGCGGATGCATTGTATCCAGGAAGGTTTGGCCGCCTTGCGTGGCCACATGATTGCCATGTCAATGGTCCTTGACCACATGGCGGCGGCCCTTCGGCGATAATTTTTTGTTTTCCTTGTTTTTTTGTGGAAAATTATTGTTTTGAAATTAAAATTTCATTGTATTTTAACGAGTCTCATTCATTGTCTGAAACAATTACATTGTTTAACCTTCCATAAGTCCACTATTTGATCATGTTCTTTAAACTAAGGTAAATTATATTGTACAAAGTGCTAGGAAGTATGTAAGCTGACACATTAAACACCTCAACATACCAATAGGTTATTACCAAATTAAACATTTTCTTGTTTTTCTTTGGGTGGGTAATGTATTTTTTTTTAAAAACAGCTTAGACCTAGTTTTTGAAACCTACTGATTCAACATAATACCTTTGATGTTTTTGTTAAGCCAAAAAGCATGTTCAAACACGTAAACATTTCACACATTACAGGATTAGACATTACGAAGGTTACACGTGACTAGAATTTAGTAAAAAACTGTCTTTTTAACGTCAAACAAAAATTGAATACACACCAAACACATACAGAAAGTGAATTGTGTCAAGCAATTCACACAGTGAAAAGACAATCCCAAAAAAACCCAACACCAAAAGCAAACAAAAAAAGAAACAATCAAGAACTGATGAAATAAGTAGCAGGACAACATAAAGCCACAAATGAGGCAATGAAATAATTGATTCCAAAGTAAGATCCAATGTGGCCACATGTACACAATTTAGTGGAGCAGGTAGCAGGCATCGTTTTGTCGAGGTGTGTAAAGGAAGACAAGAAAAGTTAAAATTAAAAAATTAATTTCAAAAAGGAACATTACAATGGTACATGTCGACATTGTGTCAATTAAGTAAATGTTTGTCAATAATTACCTGAAAAAACGGGCCACCACATCATCGCGTATGGCCCCACCACATACTGTCCTCCGACCAACCTCGGGGGGGCCATCCTCAGGCAAGGCATCCTCTGGCTGCATTGGGACACCACTCCTTATGGCGATGTTGTGAAAGATCCCACACAGGACCACAATTTTAGAAACCATAGCCGGCAAATACATGAGTTCGCCACCAGAGCGGTGGAGGCATCTGAATCTGCCTTTTAAAAGGCTGATACAGCGCTCCACCACCTGCCTGGTGGCTGTAAGTGCAGAATTATACTCACTTTGTGGCCCTGGTGTGGGAGTCAAATAAGGAGTGAGCAGCCAGGGCGTGCAAGGGTAGCCACTGTCTCCTGTGAAAAAACAAATACAACAATCAGGATCACTGTGTATCAAGCTTTGCATTGGTTTCAACTAAAGGGCTCCACTTACCCAGAAGCCATGCATCACCAGCTTGTAGATTGTCTAATTTATGCCAAATCCCTGATTGCCGGATGAAGGAATGAGTCATGTGCACTCCCGGGTAATTTTGCATTCAGGGACAGGATCTGGAGGGAGGCATCACATACCACCATTACATTCAGTGAGTGATAGTGCTTGCGGTTCCTAAAAATTGCCTCCAGCCGTGCTGGAGGCTGAAGTGGTATGTGAGTACCATCCACAACCCCTATGATGTGTGGGAAGCCAGCTATTTGGTAAAAATTGGCCTTCGCCACACTAAGGGAACCCATATCCAATGGCATGTTAATAAAATGATGGAGGTGCTTGAAAAGGGCCTCCATCACTGCCCTCAGGATCCTTGAAAAGGAGGATTGTGAGATTCCGGCCACTATTCCCACCGTGGTTTGAAAGGATCCTGAGGCACAGAAATGTAACACCGCCATTAATTGCGTAAGTGGTGGTATTGCTGTAGGACTGTCAATTTGCCTCTCCAGATAACTCTCTATTAATGAGAGAGTGTCTATGATGATTTGTGGAGGAAGACGGTATCATCTTAAAACCTCATCATCGGGCATTCCAAAAAGGGTGACACGTGTTCTATATATCTTGGGCCTTGCACGCCTACGATGCCTACACCTGGGACGAGGTTGAGGTTGGTCGGGTTCCGGAAGCATGGCGACCTAAGCATAAGACGACCAACATCAACCTGAAATGGTAAGCCAGGTAGTTAATGTTTGTTGAAAATGATCTTTCAAAAAAAACCTTATCTTTGCCGCAAAATCCAAAGATGCTTACATGCCGGGGTATTGTCATGAGTGCAACAACCTACATTTCAAAATTAGAAATTCGGTTTAGAATTTTGGGAGGCCAGATTTGATTTTTTAAAATTTGGCAAAATGCATTCAAAGATAGGGTGGAGCACACATTATTTTGAAAATGCACCCTACATTGAGTGGACAAACAAGAATGCCCAAATTTATAATATAAAAATCATTCTTGCGCTAAATAGTTCGCATTTTTACATGGGGAATAAGGAAACATTAGTGCGCTAAATAGTTCGCATTTTTAAGGGATAAACAAAGGAAATATATTTGGCTAAACATTACGCTATATTTAGTGTTAATACATGATTGTTAAACTTAGAAATAAAACAGTAATGTACAAAATATATGCGAAGACCAACACATCAAATTTGGAAAATCAGGAAAAAAGATAAATTTACAGAAATTCGACTAATAAGTCACAGTCCAAAAACTTCAATAGGGCCCAGCCAAAATAACTGTAAAAAAGTATAAAAAAATATTTAAAATAATAACATTTGGTTTGTAGATCCCTTATTTTTTAAAGGAGTTGTAAAAAATACTTACTCAAAAAATAACCGACAAAGAAACTAACCGCAATAAAAAAAAGCGAACGGAAAATAAGGAAAAAAAAAACAAGAACCAACTCCTACTCCAAAAACCCGCCTCAATCCACTAATCCCGCCAACAATCCACTACTACACACGAAACCTCCAACAATCATCACCCGCCACCTCGACTCGAGTCGCCAAAAGCCATAAATAGTCTTTATTTTCCCGCTCAAATTAAGGACGGATCATAGGAGCGCACAATCAATGATGCGGACGAATAATACGGACGCATGTATAAATACGTCACAGAAAATACAAAACGGTCTGCTGTAGTTCAAGTATCAGTAGTGCACCAGCAGTCTGTAGCTTTAATATACTGTCTGTGCTATTGCTTCAACTTTCACTGAGGCAACGTGGGAAAAACACATGCAGGCCAAGCTTAAAGCAGTAGTGCACCAGCAGGCTATCGCTTTAATAAACAGTTTGTGCTAATGCTTCAACTTTTACTACCAGAATTGCGAGCCGGGGGTTACACAGGGCTAAATAAACAATTAATGTACATTACACCACAGAAAATGACAAGGTAAAAGATTCACAGCAAACATACACCTTGTGCTAAGAGATGACAGCAAATAATATACATTACATCAGCATGAATGGACTTTGAAATGGATACCGGCAACAAGCAATGTATAAAAGACAATTTACATTAAGACTTTGAAATGGATACCTGCAACAAGTAGTGTGTAATAGACAATTTACATTAACACCAATACCAGCAAATATTCAAACATTTCATGGCAAGCAAAATAATAGTCAGCATTGACAACAATAACCCAGCAACAAGGCACAATGCCCGAGAGAGAACAGCATTTGAATAACAAATTTCAGCAGGAATAAATACAGATTACATTAGATTTAAGTGACATTTGACATCCCATTAGATTGCATCAGACATGAGCTGACACAAGTAACTCATGTCCCCTAGCGGACATGAGCCGGAGGTTCACAGGAGAGAAAACAACCACCAATACAACTCTTGGGGGACAGAAGAGGTAACCTATCTTTCACTTCCCCCCTTATTTCCACATTACACACACACTTTAAGGCACAATGAAGTGGAGATGGGGCAATAATATGCTAAAAACAACAAAAAAAAACCCTGGTGGGCCTGAGAGTGAATACTGGGCAACAACTGCGCGGTGGCAGCTACTTAGGAGGGGAAGGGACCCACTAAATGGGACTTTGGGGAAGGGGGAGAGGGGTACCCATAGTCTCACCGCAGGGGCTCTTCCGCCCAATTCCGACTCCTAGGTTCTGGAACTGCGCAGCCCGGGATGCTAGGCACCGCACCGGGCCTCACTGTAAACACTGAAGCTCCTCCTCTGTACTTCAGTGGTCAGCAAGCGGAGGTAGGGTAGCTTCACAACTCCGGAGGAACAGCAAGCAGGGAAGGGATTAGGCCTCCCCGATGGCTGCACACCGTTGCTCTAACGGGGTTCCCCACACCGGTGTCCGGCAGGCTTCTTCTGGGTCTTCCTGGTCCTGGTGGATGTATCTCCTCAGTGGCAGGTCCTCTTCCAGCTGGCACAGCTCCTGTCCCCAGCGGCAGTGTGCTCTTCCCAGGCTGTCCCCTCTTCTGCCCACAGCCACAGCAGCCACTCTCCGGGGTCCTCAGGCACCTCCAGTGTCCGTGCAGGGCTTCGCATGGGGTCCGCACAGGCACTCCTAAAGCCAGCCGACGTCAGATGGGGTCTTCCAGCAGGGTCCTACTAATCTCCCAGTAGTCCTCAGAGACACAGGCAAGGGTGAGCATGGTCCAGCAGCCGGGCTCCAACCACGGCAGGCAGGTTCCTACAGCCAAGTCATTAGTGGCGATGTGTCCTCCCCAGCGGCAGTGGCTCTGGACAGCAATCTTCAGCTGAGTAGAGCAGGTGAGTGACAGTGATGTGTGAGGGGTCCGGCAGACTTTAATCCCCTCTATTGGCACTCTGCTAGACGGTGGCGGGTCCAGCATCACCCGCTCCGTCCCTGTAATCTCCTCTCCCACAGTAGGGATCCTCACAGCAGTCCGGTCAGCTGCCAGGCAAACTCCCTTTGGGCTCGGGAGCCATTATTTATAACTTTGGTGTCTTCTCTGGCCCTCCTCCCTGGCACAGTCCGGGAGTCCTAATAGGCCAGAGGGCACCAGTAGCAGCCCATCCACAGGTCCCTCTGCCCTAAAATCTAAGGGGCCAATCAATGGGGGGTCATTTTCCCGGGTTCCAGGGTTGCTGGCCAGCTGGGCAACCTTCCCACCTGGCTGCACATACCCAGTAGGGGTTCCGGGACAGTGGGGTCACTCTGAGTTCAGTGTCCCTGTCTATGTGAATGGGGCTGTTATCTCTATATATAGAAAAAAAATTGGGGGACCCCTATGTGGGACACAAAAATGGGGGTACCACACAGTCACTGCTGCTGCTTTCCATTTTCTGTGTCATCCCGACCATATAAACAGCTCTGGTGAGTGGGCAGTGCTACAGTGAACTGCTTAGACCAGCCTCCCCCTCCTTTGGTGCCATAGAGAATGAGGCGCAGTGACATCATGAGGCGATATTTGTCTCCAATCCTTACCACAGCACTCAGGAGAAGAGGAGCTTTCAAGGAGACCCACGCAAACACCTACCCTACTGCACAAGCACTCCACAGCTAGGCATGTGACCCCAGACAGTACAGGACTCCAGGCTGTGACCGGTCACCATATACAAGTTCAGTGAGTTGAGCAGCTGGAGGAAAATGGTGCTGAAGAGACGTCGATGAGACACAGGTGGATGACTCTGAAAAGACACAAGAGGGGTTGATGTTGGAGAGATGCAGGAGGGTTGAAACTGGTGAGACACAGGAAGATGTAGAGATGCGGAGGAGAATGGTGTTGGAGAGATGCAGGGGGATGATGTTGGTGACACGGGGAGGAAGCTGGAGAGATGCAGGAGGATGGTGTCTCTCCATGTTGTTTGATCAGGGAAGTACACCATTTTACCCTGTCCCAAAACTTCTATTACTATGTATTATCTGCTTAAACCTCTGTTGTATGAAGATGATATGTTATTCGGGATAGGTATGGATTGTCGGCGGTTGGGATGTTGCCGTCAGCGACATCCCGACAGTCAGAATCCTGACACCCATAGGTAAGTATGCTAGCACTGACCCTAACCCCTACCCTAACCCTCCCTCCCTGGTACCTAAACCTAACCTCCCACCCTAGTGCCTTAGCCTAACCCACCCTTCCCTGCACCCTAAACCTCCCTCCCCGGTGCCTAACCCTGCACCCGAACCCTAACCCTCCCCTAACTGCTGATACTTTCCTTCGGGTTGCTGGCAGTTGGGATACTGGTCCCGGGATCCCGATGCTGTCGGGATTTCGGCACCGGTATTTAGACCATCGGCAACCCACATAGGTAAAAAAAGACTCAAGAACAGGGGGTACATAGGGGTTGCAAGAAAAAAATGGGTTACCCAAGCGACAAAGACTTGGGGACCCCATAAAAAAAGAGTTTAGCAGAAAAATAATTAAAAGTGATGTCATAGAACAATTTTTTTCTTTTTAAGTGGACTAACATTATAGTCTCAGCTGGCGACAGGAATGTTAACCCTTTAACTGGCGATGTCGCATGTGATGCAACCGCAGCCAGCAGTGCATCTGCTGGCAAGCAATGCAAGCGACCGCACCGCCCTGCTGCTTCCCCGGCTTTTGCAGAGGAGATCCATTCTGCACTTGTGTAAGACAGATTTCCTCTGACACCCCGGAAGTGATGTGGTGGTCTGTAATGTGGTGGTCAGTTCTGGAATGGTGCCCCAGAATGCCGTGCAAACAGCACTCCGGGACGGTGCCTGGAATCACAGTGCGAGGAGGGGAACTTAGGGCCTGATTCAGCACGGATCGCAAGTCTGCAATCGCACGCACCTGCTCGCTGCGAAATTATGCAAATTAATGCGGTCAAAATGTGACCGCCGCACGATATAAAGATGCCCACCAGCTTATAAAGGCGCCTGCCTCCCATTACATAAATCCCCAAGCCATCAAAAACATTGAGTAACATTGCACCCATATGCACAGTTGTGCTTGAGCTGACCTGACTCACAAACTGCGAAACTTCCTGTAGCCATCTAGACCTCTTGCCGTCGCAGGGGCTTAATTATGCACGCCCCTGTAACGGTGTTCAAATGCACAGACACGCCTGAGTTCCTTCGACCACCCCCAAACGGCACTTCCTCTCAAAAATTTGTTGATGGCTCTGTGTGTCCGCTGCGTTCGCTTTCGTGATCGCAGTGGCCGGTTTGCGCAGGCGCAAAGTGATGCATACGCATGTGTAGAAACAGGGCCGGCTCCAGGGGTTGGAGCACCCTGTGCCGGTACCTTAAAGGGTGCCCGTCTCTGCTACGCACGGCTGCCGTCGTCGCCTCGTCCAGGCCTCCATGACCGCCCAGTGCTGCTCAGCTTCAGGGTTGCTGAGTTAGCCCCACCCATGACTCGTCATCCAGTCAGTTGTCATCTGGTCCGTCCGTCCACACGCCCGCGCTAGCTGGTGAGCCCGGCATGACAGTGACAGCCAGGGCCAGGCCAGCCAGGCAAAATGCCGGGAGAAAATCGGCGCGCCCTCTGTAGGTGACGCCCTTGTGCGGACGCTCAGGTGGAACGTGCCTGGAGCCGGCCCTGTGTAGAATGCAAACATCGAACGAGTGCGTGCATCCGCAGACTTGCAATCCCAGCTGAAACAGACCCTTAATTCCCCTCTATGCACTATTTGGCTGATCTCGGCAAGTGCAGGGTGGAGGGGTAATATAGAGAAATATGACACTGGAGGAAGGAGGGGGAAGGGGGGTTAAAATGATAAGAAACAGTATACTGGTCACAGGGTAGGAGGAGAAGGGGGCAAAGAAAAAGGAGCTTTTTACAAGGAGGAGGATTGGTTTAGAAAACAGGGATATTTTTTCTTACTAATGGGGTGTGTATTATTATTAGGATTTATGACCCCTGGGGGGTCTACCGTATTGCCTATAGGGGATGGGAAATAATTTTATAATGGGGAGTTACAGACACTGGGGGGGATGGGTGGGGTTGAAAAACACCCCCTGGATAGATATATATCTATATCTATTTAAATATACAGTATTATTAAAAGTAAATTTTAAACTTATTTAAATAATTAAAAAAACAACCATTTCTGAGTGGTTTTCTGGGGAAAAAAATAATCTGTTAAGTGGCTAAAAAAATAAACTAAAATGTATTTCACACTGTCATACCTCGTAAAGCGGCTGCGGGCCTAAGCGGCTAGTGACTTGCGGTAAGGTAAATGGGTGGGGAGGCACTGGCTAGTATCAGAGCTAGATTTACAGATTCATATATGAACCCGAGGGTTCATGTGGGCATTATACAAAGGTGCAGCAGGATATTGGCCCTCATTCAGACCCACTCGCGAGCGGCTGTCTGCTCGCAAGTGGGTCGATGGTCTGCACTGCGCATGTGCACGACGGAGGGAGCTCCGTCGTGCGCATGCGCGAGACGCGACGAGCGAAGGACTTTCCTTCGCTCGGAGTGTCTCATCAAAGGGGGCGTGCTGTCGATGTTGACTGACAGCACGCCCCCTTTGGTGGGCGTGCCGGGGGCGTGCCTGCCAGACGGAGGCGTTCCCAAGGGAATGCCTACCGTCTGAAGCCGGCCCCACTCAGTGGGAGTGATTTTGGCTCTGATAGAGCCAAAATCACTCCTGGCCTTGCGGTTGAAAACCTCAACCGCAGGCTGTTGCTCGCAGTTTCGATGGTCGCGATGGTCAAGACCATCGCGACCATCATCCTGCATGCTCGTATATGCGGTGGGTGGTGACCCACAGCTATACGAGCGTCCAGGAGGACGCTCCATATTAATGGAGGTGGGCCCTGATTCAGAGCGAGCGCTCTGGTCAGAGCGTCCGGCTCTGAATCAGGGCCATAGTGCTGGAAATTTGGTGTGTTTTGATCCTGGATGTGGGGAAAAGGTATCCAGGGGCGGCAGTGCCTCACCTACCATACACTTTTTTTACTCCAGAGTTTTAACTATAAAAAATATTAGAATAACACAAAGAAGATATTTATAATATTTTCTTAAAATTTTTCTTATAATTTTTTATAGTCAAAACTCTATAGTATACCAAAGTATGACAGGAAGGGCTCTGCCTCACCCCACCGCACATCAATGTAGAGAACCCAGGTCCCTGACCATTCACTTTACATTTTTCTATAAACAAGCTATATATAGCTTCTTTGACCCCCGCACCTAACGTCATCTGAAGTTGGCGTTGTTCTGCTGTAGCCTATGGACTCCACTTCATAAAAAATGAACCAGGAGTCCTGGCACAGAATTGCACATCGTGGAGATAGGCTTATTTCGAAGCCCCTGTCCATGCATATGCAATTTCATACATCCCAGCACCAATATTGCATCATAAATTATCCACTGCATGGCCATAAGCACTGATAACATGCGTGGCTGTTAGCAATTTCTGAGTAAGGTCAGGGCTTGAGCAAGTGTACATATGGGACCGATGATACTCAATGTTACCTATTGTTTCGCTATGTTGCCCTAGTATATGAATGTGAGTAAGGGGAAGTGGGCGTCCCAATGTCTGGCTTAGGGGTGAGCGGGTTCGGATTTCTGAAATCCGAACCCCCCCTGAGCCCCCCCGATCAGAGGCCGATCCGGGTCAGGCTCGACTTTTGCGCCTGACACGGATCTGAAATCGAGGCAAAACATCATCATCCCGCCTTCCGGGTCTCGCGGGTTTTGGATTCTATATAAGGTACCCGCTTCGGCGCCATTTTCTCACTCGGCTGTGGACAGTGAAGAGGGAGGGTGGGAGTTAGGACTGGCTGGGCTGTGTAGTGCAGTGTTGTGCTGTGCTGTGCTGCGCTGTGCTGCTGTTGTCCATAGGGGCTGTGTCCACTCCTCCAAAGTCCATAGGGGCTGGCTGTGTTGTGCTGTGCTGCTGTTGTCCATAGGGGCTGTGGGCCTGATTCAGAGCCGGACGCTCTGACCAGAGCACTCGCTCTGAATCAGGGCCCTCCTCCATTAAAATCTAGCATCCTCCTGGACCCTCGTATAGCTGAGGGTGACCACCCACAGCATATACGAGCGTCCAAAAAGATGGTCGCGATGGTCTTGACCATCGCGACCATCGGACTTGTGACGGAAACCCTGTGGTAGGGTTTCCCAGCCACAAGCCCTTGAGTGATTTTGGCTCTATCAGAGCCAAAATCACTCCCACTGACATCACTAGTGATGTCAATGGGGCCGGCTTCAGACGGTAGGCGTTCCCATGGGAACGCCTCCGTCTGGCAGGCATGCCCCCGGCACGCCCGCCAAAGGGGGCGTGCTGTCACCATCGACAGCATGCCCCCTTTGGTGCGAGAACCGGAGCGACAGCTTGGCTGACGCAGTCCGGGTCTCGCGCATGCGCATGACGGAGCTCCCTCCGTCGTGCGCATGCGCAGTGTGGAACATCGACCCACTGGCGAGCGTACTGCCGCTTGCGAGTGGGTCTGAATGACCCCCTGTGTCCTCTCCTCCAAAGTCCATAGGGGCTGGCTGGACTGTGTTGTGCAGTTAGTTGTCCATAGGGGCTGTGTCCACTCCAAAGTCCTGTGCAGTGTCCCAGTCCTAAAGGGGTGCTGTAGTGTTGTCCAGGGGGTGCTCTGTCCATCAGGGGTGCTCCCCCAAGTGCAAAAAAATAAATATTTTTTCTGTGTTTGTGAATTGTGTGCGCAGTAAAACGTGCATCAACAAAGTAGTGCCAAGCGTGCGCCTGTGTCATAAATAAAGGGCCGGCCAGCTTGACCATTAAAGGGTGCTGTAACCCCCAAAGTGCACTCCAAACAAAATAAAAAAAGATATTTTTTTGTGTTTGTGAACTGTGTGCGCGGTAGCAGCACATGCATCAACAAAGTAGTGCCAAGTGTGCGCCTGTGTCATAGGTAAAGGGCCGGCTGGCTTGACCGTTAAAGGGTGCTGTAACCCCCAAAGTGCACTCCAAAAAAATAAAAAAAGATATTTTTTTGTGTTTGTGAACTGTGTGCGCGGTAGCAGCACATGCATCAACAAAGTAGTGCCAAGTGTGCGCCTGTGTCATAGGTAAAGGGCCGGCTGGCTTGACCGTTAAAGGGTGCTGTAACCCCCAAAGTGCACTCCAAAAAAATAAAAAAATATATTTTTTTGTGTTTGTGAATTGTGTGCGCAGTAGCAGCTCGTGCATCAACAAAGTAGTGCCAAGGGTGCGCCTGTGTCATAGGTAAAGGGCCGGCTGGCTTGACCGTTAAAGGGTGCTGTAACCCCCAAAGTGCACTCCAAACAAAATAAAAAAATATTTTCTGTGTTTGTGAATTGTGTGCACTGTGGCTGCACGTGCATCAACAAAGGAGCAGCGCCAAGCGTGCGCCTGTGTCCCATAAGTAAAGGGCCAGCTGGCTTGTCCGTTAAAGGGTGCTGTAACCCCCAAAGGGCAGTCCAAACAAAATAAAAAATATATATTTTTTTGTATTTGAGAATTGTGTGCGCAGTAGCCGCACGTGCATCAACAAAGGAGCACCAAGCGTGTGCCTGTGTCATAGGTAAAGGGCCGGCTGGCTTGACCGTTAAAGGGTGCTGTAACCCCCAAAGTGCACTCCAAAAAAAATAAAAATATATATTTTTTTGTGTTTGTGAATTGTGTGCGCAGTAGCAGCACGTGCATCAACAAAGTATTGCCAAGCGTGCGCCTGTGTCCCATAAGTAAAGGGCCGGCTGGCTTGTCCGTTAAAGGGTGCTGTAACCCCCAAAGGGCACTCCAAACAAAATAAAAAAATATTTTCGGTGTTTGTGAATTGTGTGCACCGTGGCTGCACGTGCATCAACAAAGGAGCAGCGCCAAGCGTGCGCCTGTGTCCCATAAGTAAAGGGCCGGCTGGCTCATTTCTTAAAGGGTGGTGTAACCCACAAAGTGCACTAGTGTCCAACAAATATAAAAAATTATTTTCTGTGTTTGTGTGCGCCTTAGCCGCACGTATATATCAATATAACATAAATAGAGGACCAAACTTTCTCCGATAAAAATAAAATAGGGAAAGATCAAGAACCACTTCCTCCTAGTGCTGTTGCTGCTGCTGGGAGTTGTTCATCATCCCAGAGAGGAAGTAGGAACACCACTACTTTTACTAAACAATTAACCTTCCAACAGTCCCTAGCGAGGAGGATGAAGTACGACAGCAGTCGTCCTGAAGCAAAACGTATAACTGAGGCCTTGACTGCTATGTTGGTGTTAGACATGCGTCCGGTATCCGCCATTAGTGCAGTGGGATTTAGAAAATTGATGGAGGTAGTGTGTCCCCGGTTCCAAATCCCGTCTAGATTCCACCTGCATCCTCAAAGCAGCAGCGACAAGCGTGCGTCTGCCTGTTAAAGGGTGGTGTAACCCTCAAAGTGCGCTCCACAAACAATAAAAAAGTTCTTCTTTTTTTTCTGTCTTTGTGAAATGTGTGGGCTGTAGCCGCACCTTCATCCTCAAAGCAGCAGTGACAAGCGTGCGTCTGTCTGTTAAAGGGTGGTGTAACCCTCAAAGTGCGCTCCACAAACAATAAAAAAATACTTCTTTTTTTTCTGTCTTTGTGAAATGTGTGGGCTGTAGCCGCACCTGCATCCTCAAAGCAGCAGCGACAAGCGTGCGTCTGTCTGTTAAAGGGTGGTGTAACCAAAGTGCGCTCCAACCAAAATAAAATAATCTTCTTTTTTTCTGTGTTTGTGTGTGAAATGTATGCGCAGTAGCCGCACCTGCCTCCTCAAAGCAGCAGCGACAAGCGTGCATCTGTCTGTTAAAGGGTGGTGTAACCCTCAAAGTGCGCTCCACAAAAAATTTAATTTTTTTTTTTTTCTGTCTTTGTGAATTGTGTGGGCTGTAGCCGCACCTGCATCCTCAAAGCAGCAGCGACAAGCGTGCGTCTGTCTGTTAAAGGATTACATCGGTGACAGAATCCAAGTAGTCATGTCAGACAGTCTGTACATGTACTGGCAGGAAAAAGAGGCAATTTGGAGGCCCCTGTACAAACTGGCTCTATTTTACCTGAGTTGCCCCCCCTCCAGTGTGTACTCCGAAAGAGTGTTTAGTGCAGCCGGGAACCTTGTTAGCGAAAGGCATAGGAAGTTGCTTCCACAAAATGTGGAGAAGATGATGTTCATAAAAATGAATTATCAACTCTTCCAGGGAGACCAGCCTCCAAAACGTGCAGAGGGACCTGTGGTGGTGGATTCCAGTGGGGACGAATTAATACTCTGTGAGGATGAGGATGTACACAACACTGAAGAGGGTGAGGAATCGGTGAATGAGGAGGATGAGGATGACATCTTGCCTCCGTAGAGCCAGTTTGTGCAGGGACAGATTAATTGCCAGCTTGTTTTGTGAGGGCCCAAACTAACCAATCATTTCAGCCACAATCGTGTGGCAGACCCTGGCGCTGAAATGATTGGTTTGTTAAAGTGTGCATGTCCTGTTTATAAAACATAAGGGTGGGTGGGAGGGCCCAAGGACAATTCCATCTTGCACCTCTTTTTTTTCTTTGCATTATGTACTGTTTGCAGCCTAGTTTTCAAACTGCCATCCTGTCTGCCACTGCAGTGTCACTCCTAGATGGGCCACGTGCTTGTGCCGCCCACTCATGTCGCTTAGCATAGTCATCCAGTCATAGACTGGAAATGAGTGGAAATTAAGGTTATTGAGGTTAATAATAGCATAGGAGCAGAAAAATCAACACATTCTGTGATTTTAGCTGTTTTTATGCTTTTTTAAAAAAAAATACAGATCCAAAACACAAAACCCAAAACCCAAAACACGGAAGGGTGGTTTTGGCAAAACCAATCCAGATCCAAAACACGAAGAAAGATCCAGATCCAAAACCAAAACACGAAAAGTGGCCGGTGCACACCCCTAGTCTGGCTGCGTTCGCAATGTGAATGCACACATTTAAATAGCTGATATTAGTAACGGTGGTGCGTGCGTATAAGCAGAATTGTGATCCGTAGTGAATCAGGCCCTCTGTCCCTTTAACTGGCCTAGGTTTTAGAGATTTCTGTCTGTGGCTGAAATCTAGGCAGCTGGCTGCTATTTATCTGACTGCTTTCTGCATTGCTTACTTCTGCAGGAGAGAGTCTATACAAGCTATTAGATAAGCATGCACTCTAGGTATTGTAGTCTCTGTTTAACAGGCGTCTGGCAGATTAAAGTAAACTGTTATGGCTGAGGCAATGTTGGTCTGTCTCTCACAGACCTGTCCTGTGTCTCTGTATACTGATCAGAACCCGCTCTCTATCCTGAGGATTTCACTCCTCCCTCACTGTTGTCAGCTGGGCTCTCCCTCCTGCTGCGCTGCTTCTCTGAAATCACCAGGAATCACCACCACCACAGCTCTCCCTGTGACTCACCCTGCCCCTCTTTCTCTGACAGGGCAAACCACACAGAGATGTATCACTCACACAGGGCAAATCACAGGAGTCATCCAATATAGAGCCATATACAATTAGAGTGGATCCGTGATACTTTTCCGCCTCCCAGACTTTTCGCCTACATCGCGTTTTTTGTAGGCGGAAAAGTATCGTGGCCATGCCCACTTTACCCCGTATTCAATATGGAAGTACGCGAAAACGGGACCCGACAAAACTTGAACAGGCGAAAAAGTACTGTCGGATTTGGGGAAATCAGCCTGACCCCCCCCCAAAAAAATGCTCTGACATGGGGGTTAGCTATGGTACCCCCCGATTTGGCTTGCTGAAGGTATTTTGTGTTTTTAAACACGCTCAATAGCTGCTAAATAGCGTTTTTCTATACGTGGTGCAGAATAGTATTCAGGAGTATTTTTTGCACAAAATAACTTATCCCAGCAAATGTGGGGTACTTGAAAATGGGGGTCAGCATATTTAAAAGTTGCTAAAGTTAAGTTGAAAAAATCGTGAAAAATCCACCTACCGCAAGCCCCTGCAATCAAAAAAACACTTAGGGCGTACTTGGGGACCCCCACAGAGTCAAGTTCGCTAGTTTTTAACTTTGTACCCCCAAATTTTTTTTTTTTACGCCCCCAAATTCAAAGTAATTTTTTGGGGAGTTCTTAAGTGGTTTTTTTTTTTTTACATTTGACACAGTTTACCTTTCGGGGACTGTCTGAAGGCTGTGTCGCGGGTTTTGGATTCTATAAAAGGTACCCGCGTCGGCGCCATTTTCTCACTCGGCTGTGGACAGTGAAGAGGGGGGTGGGAGTTAGGGCTGGCTGGGCTGTGTAGTGTAGTGTAGTGCTGTGCTGTGCTGCTGTTGTCCATAGGGGCTGTGTCCACTCCTCCAAAGTCCATAGGGGCTGGCTGGGCTGTGTTGTGCAGTTTCCTCTCAATAGGGGCTGGCTGGGCTGTGTTGTGCAGTCAGTTGTCCATAGGGGCTGTGTCCACTCCAAAGTCTATAGGGGCTGGCTGGGCTGTGTTGTGCAGTGTCCCAGTACTAAAGGGGTGCTGTAGTGTTGTCCAGGGGGTGCTCCCCCCAAGTGCAAATAAAATATATATTTTTTTCTGTGTTTCTGAATTGTGTGCACTGTACGTGCATCCTCAAAGCAGCAGCGCCAAGCGTGCATCTGTCCGTTAAAGGGTGGTGTAACCCCAAAAGTGCACTCCAACAAAAATAAAACATTTTCTTCTGTGTTTGTGAATTGTCTGCACTGTACGTGCATCCTCAAAGCAGCAGCGCCAAGCATGCGTCTGTCCGTTAAAGGGTGGTGTAACCCCCAAAGTGCACTCCAACAAAAATAAAAAAATGTATTTTATGTTTGTGAATTGTGTGCACTGTGCGTGGATCCTCAAAGCAGCAGTGCCAAGTGTGCATCTGTCCGTTAAAGGGTGGTGTAACCCCCAAAGTGCACTCCAACAAAAATAAAACATTTTATTCTGTGTTTGTGAATTGTCTGCACTGTACGTGCATCCTCAAAGCAGCAGTGCCAAGCGTGCGTCTGTCCGTTAAAGGGTGGTGTAACCCCAAAAGTGCACTCCAACAAAAATAAAACATTTTCTTCTGTGTTTGTGAATTGTCTGCACTGTACGTGCATCCTCAAAGCAGCAGCGCCAAGCGTGCGTCTGTCCGTTAAAGGGTGGTGTAACCCCCAAAGTGCACTCCAACAAAAATAAAACATTTTCTTCTGTGTTTGTGAATTGTATGCACTGTGCGTGCATCCTCAAAGCAGCAACGCCAAGCGTGCATCTGTCTGTTAATGGGTGGTGTAACCCCCAAAGTGCACTACAACAAAAATAAAAAAATTTCTTTTGTGTTTGTGAATAGTATGCACTGTACATGCATCCTCAAAGCAGCAGTGCCAAGCGTGCGTCTATCCGTTAAAGGGTGGTGTAACCCCCAAAGTGCACTCCAACAAAAATAAAACATTTTCTTCTGTGTTTGTGAATTGTCTGCACTGTACGTGCATCCTCAAAGCAGCAGCGCCAAGTGTGCGTCTGTCCGTTAAAGGGTGGTGTAACCCCCAAAGTGCACTCCAACAAAAATAAAACATTTTCTTTTGTGTTTGTGAATAGTATGCACTGTACATGCATCCTCAAAGCAGCAGCGCCAAGCATGCCTCTGTCCGTTAAAGGGTGGTGTAACTCCCAAAGTGCACTCCAACAAAAATAAAATATTTTCTTCTGTGTTTGTAAATTGTGGGCCTGATTCAGAGCCGCTCGTAAGCGGCCGCTCATTCGCTCTGAGCGATGTTTGCACAACTGCGCATGCATATGGGTCGTAATGCGCATGCACAAACCAGTCACTGCGGTCGGAAATCGTGCGCTCGCAAAACAGCGAGGGGCTGCTAATGTGATTGACAGAATGTACCATTTGTGGGTGGTAACAGGGGAAGGTGCTAGAAAACGGGGAAGTGGAGATCCGAACGCAGGCGTGCCTAACGGTCAAAAGGGCATTTAATGGGAGTGCATAATTAGTAAAGGAGCGCCATCGACCACGTCACTTGGTTGTCTTTTAGCCTGAACTGCTCGCAGTGATAGCGGTAAGAAAAACCTACCACAAGCACTGCGAGCAGTTCAGTTGCCTTTCGATGTACCCGATTAATCTAATAAATACCGGAGATGACGTGTGTTGCGAACGGCAAAGGGGCGTCTTTACAAAATAGCGAGCGCATTTTTCATATGCTCGCTCAGACATAGAGGCGTCAACAAACCGCAAAGAGCGAGCGCTCAATTTAAATAGCCAGCCCCTTTTTTGGAACGACCGTCCACAAATAGCGTCCGGCTCTGAATTAGGCCTTGTGTGCTCTGTACGTGCATCCTCAAAGCAGCAGCACCAAGCGTGCGTCTGTCTGTTAAAGGGCGGTGTAACCCCCAAAGTACGCTCCACAAAAAATAAAAAGATTCTTCTTTTTTTTCTGTCTTTGTGAATTGTGTGCACTGTAGCTGCATGTGCATCAACAAAGGAGCAGCGCCAAGCGTGCGCCTGTATCCCATAAGTAAAGAGCCAGCTGGCTCATTTCTTAAAGGGTGGTGTAACCCACAAAGTGCACTAGTCTCTAACAAAAATAAAAAATAATTTTCTGTGTTTGTGTGCGCCTTAGCCGCACGTATATATATCAATATAACATAAATGGAGGACCAAACTTTCTCCGATAAAAATAAAATAGGGAAAGATCAAGAACCACTTCCTCCTAGTGCTGAAGCTGCTGCCACTAGTCATGACATAGACGATAACATGCCATCAACGTCGTCTGCCAAGGCCGATGCCCAATGTCATAGTACACAGGTTCTCAAACTCGGTCCTCAGGACCCCAAACAGTGCATGTTTTGCAGGTCTCCTCACATAATTACTAGTGAAACTGATAGCTGCACCTGTGGATCTTTTAAAATGTGTCAGTGACTAATGAATACACCTGTGCACCCGCTGGGTGACCTGCAAAAAGTGAACTGTGTGGGGTCCTGAGGACCGAGTTTGAGAACCACTGTCATAGTAGAGGGCATATACAATCCCAAATGACAAAGTTCAGGAAAATGACCTTAAAAAAACATTTAAATCATCTGAGGAGAAACGTAAACTTGCCAATATGCCATTTACGACATGGAGTGTCAAGGAACGGCTAAGGTCTTTCCCTATGTTCATGACTAGTGGTTCAGCTTCACATGATGATGGAAAAATGGACGCTGTACGATGGATGCTACAAAAATCAAACGAGTTAAGCTGGCAAATCCCCAGCGAAGAACTGTGCGTTCTAAGAAGATATCACAAATCCCCAAGTGTGGTGGCGGTTGCAATGCCTGACCTTCCCAGCACTGGACAGGAAGAGGTGGCTCCTTCCACCATTTGCATGCCTTCTGCAAGTGCTGAAAGGAGCACCCACAGTCCACTTGCTGATATGCAAATTGAAGATGTCACTGTTGAAATACAACAGGATGAGGATACTGGTGTAGCTGGCGCTGAGGAGGAAGTTGGTGAGGAGGATTCTGATGTTGATGTGGTTTGTTTAAATCAGGCTCCGAGGGAGACAGTTGTTGTCCGTGGCATTAAAAAGCCCATCATGGTCATGCCTGGGCAGAAGACCAAACATTCCACCTCTTTGGTCTGGCAATATTTCTATCCAAATCCGGACAACAACTGTCTTGCCATATGTACTATATGTAAAGGTGAAATAAGTAGGGGTAGGGACGTTAACCACCTAGGAACATCCTCCCTTATACATCACCTGCAGCGCGTTCATAAAAAGTTACTGTCAAGTTCAGAAACTTTGGCTAGGACCATAAGCAGTCCAGGGACACCTAAATCCCTTTTTCCTGTTGTATCCAAGTGCCTGCAAACCACACCGTCAACTCCCTCCTCGTCAATTTCCTCCTTAGTCAGGATCGGAAGTAGTCCTGCAGGCCATGTCACTGGCATGACTGACTCTCCTATCTGGGATTCCTGCATTGCTATGCCTACTGCTGCCGCTGCTGCTGTTGCTGCTGGGAGTCATTCATCATCCCAGAGAGGATGTCGGAACACCACTACTTTTATTAAACAATTGACCCTCCAACAGTCCTTAGCGAGGAGGATGAAGTACGACAGCAGTCATCCTGAAGCAAAACGTATAACTGTGCCCTTGACTGCTATGTTGGTGTTAAACGTGCGTCCGGTATCCGCCATTAGTGCAGTGGGATTTAGACAATTGATGGAGGTAGTGTGTCCCCGGTTCCAAATCCCGTCTAGATTCCACTGCACTAGGCAGGCGATACCGAGACTGTACAGAAACGTCAGAAAAAGTGTCCTCAGTGTCCTGAAAAATACGATTGTACCCAATGTCGACTTAACCACGGACATGTGGACAAGTGGAACAGGGCAGACTAAGGACTATATGACTGTGGCAGCCCACTGGGTAGATGTATCACCTTACGCAGCAACAACAGCAGCATCACCAGTAGTAGCATCTCAGAAACGCCAGCTCGTTCCAAGGTAGGCTACGCTGTGTATCACCGGTTTCAGTAAGAGGCACACCGCCGACAACCTCTTAGAGAAACTGAGGGAAATCATCGCCCAGTGGCTTACCCCACTTAGACTCTCCTGGGGATTTGCGATATCTGACAATGCCAGCAATATTGTGCGGGCAAAACATCTGGGCAATTTCCAGCATGTCCCATGTTTTGCTCACACAATAAATTTAGTGGTGTAGAATTTTCAGAAAAGCGCCAGGGGCGCGCAGGAGACGCTTTGGGCAGGCCGAAAAATTTCTGACCACTTTCGCCATTCAGCGACTGCGTGCCGAAGACTGGAGCACCAGCAAACACTCTTGAACCTGCCCCGCCATCACCTAAAGCAAGAGGTTGTGATGTGGTGGAACTCAACCCTCTATATGCTTCAAAGGATGGAGGAGCAGCAAGAGGCCATTCAAGCCTATACATCCACCTATGACATAGGCAAAGGAGGGGGTATGCACCTGACTCAAGCACAGTGGAGAATGATTTCCGTGTTGTGCAAGGTTCTCCAGCCCTTCGAACTTGCCATACGTGAAGTCAGTTCAGACACTTCCAGCTTGAGTCAGGTCATTCCGCTCATCAGGCTTTTGCAGAAGCAGCTGGAGAAAGTGCAGGAGGAGCTAAGATGGAGCGATTCCGTTCGGCATGTGGGACTTGTGGGTGAAGCCCTTCATTCGCTTTGCCAGGATTCCAGGGTGGTCAATCTGTTGAAATCAGACCACTACATTTTGGCCACCGTGCTCGATCCTAGGTTTAAAGCTTATGTTGTGTCTCTCTTTCCAGCTGATACAAGCCTGCAGAGGTGGAAAGACCTGCTGGTGAAAACACTGTCAGCTGAAGTGGAACGTGACACGTCAACAGCTCCATTTTTCCCCGCAACTGGGGCTGCTAGGAAACAACTTAGGTATCATAAGCAACCCACTGGCAGTGATGCAGGGCAGGCAGGACCAAGTTTGACATCTGGTCCGGACTGAAGGACCTGGCAACAATTTCTGACATGTCTACTGTCACTGCATATGATACTGTCACCATTGACAGAATGGTGGAGGATTACATCGGTGACAGCATCCAAGTAGGCATGTCAGACAGTCCGTACCTGTACTGGCAGGAAAAAAAGGCAATTTGGAGGCCCCTGTACAAACTGGCTATATTTTACCTGAGTTGCCCTCCCTCCAGTGTGTACTCCGAAAGAGTGTTTAGTGCAGCTGGGAATCTTGTCAGCGAAAGGCGTAGGAGGTTGCTTCCACAAAATGTGGAGAAGATGATGTTCATAAAAATTAATTATCAACTCTTCCAGGGAGACCAGCCTCCAGAACGTACAGAGAGACCTGTGGTGGTGGATTCCAGTGGGGACGAATTAATACTCTGTGAGGATGAGGATGTACACAACACTGAAGAGGGTGTGGAATCGGTGGATGAGGAGGATGAGGACGACATCTTTCCTCCGTAGAGCCAGTTTGTGCAGGGACAGATTAATTGCCAGCTTGTTTTGTGAGGGCCCAAACGAACCAATCATTTCAGCCAAGGACAATTCCATCTTGCACCTCTTTTTTTTCTTTGCATTATGTACTGTTTGGGGCCTAGTTTTTCAAACTGCCATCCTGTCTGCCACTGCAGTGTCACTCCTAGATGGGCCATGTGTTTGAGCCCCCCACTCGTGTCGCTTAGCATAGTCATCCAGCTACCTCGGTGCAACCTTTTGGACATAAAAACACTATTGTGAGGTGTGAGGTGTTCAGAATACACAGGAAATGAGTGGAAATTAAGGTTATTGAGGTTAATAATAGCATAGGAGCAGAAAAACCCACAAATTCTGTGATTTTAGCGGTTTTTATGCTTTTTTAAAAAACAATACAGATCCAAAACACAAAACCCAGAACCCAAAACACGGAAGGGTGGTTTTGGCAAAACCACTCCAGATCCAAAGCACGAAGACAGATCCAGATCCAAAACACGAACAAAGATCCAGATCCAAAACCAAAACACAAAACACGAAAAGTGGCCGATGCACACCCGTACTTTAAACATGTATGGTGCAAATGGATTATGAATGCACGAAAGTTGATGATGACCGACATAATTTGACGATTATTGGCATGAGCAAACTCTATAGCAGTCTCAATTTCAGCAGGACTAAGCTTTTTCCCCCTGTACCAAGGATCAAGTAGAATAGCCAGCTAGTGGGCATCTGTGAGTGCAATATTAGCTGTTGCATTTGCTATCTTTACTACATTGCTGTGGTGTCCAATCTCTTCAAGATCATCTAACAGCTTCTTCCACACTTGTACGACCTCACTGTATGTGCACTGCAGTTGCGTCTTTGTGCATGATCCAGGGCTACAGGTACATCATTTGATTTCAATTGTTTGATTAAACTCGTGCAACCTTGATGCAGGACAGTTGGGAGGTATGCACATGCGCTATACAGATTATCAGAGAACATAGCAGTGTGCTAAATTAAATTGTCCTACCTCTCATTTGAACCTGTCGCTTTTCATTCCGACCCCCTACTCACTAGCTTTTAGCACATATGCCCACCCTTCTTATCAGATTACCACAAACATGCACCCTGTTCACAAGCTTTTCATACAAGCAGGGTTGCCTATCCTCCCGGATAATCGGGTGCAGCTCCCGGCCCCCCGGAAAGGCAAGCAAGCCTCCCAATTACGCGATCGCATGACTCCGCCCCTGTCACACCCACAAATGGCAGTCGTCGGCCACACCACACCCTCTTTTGCTGACCACGCCCCCCCTGTCCTGCCAATCTGGCTGCTCCCTCCTGGAAGGAGCAGCCAGAAAGTCGGCAACTATGCATACAAATGCTCCTGTGCCTGGTGATTTTTTCAATCATGCCCCCAACATTTCTCAGACTTGCCCATCTACAGTCCTCAAACATGCCCGCCTGCACACCAGAGTCATTACACTTTTTCCTTACCTAACATGCCCAGGAAAGCTGGTACAGCAGCAGTCCACCCTCAGCACACAGACAGGATCACAGTCAGTGTAATGTACCTTGTTCTTCTTATTATTATCCTTTATTTATATGGCGCCACAAAGGTTTCACTGCACCTTACAATGTACATAAACAAATGAGCACACAAGAAAAACAGTTATTAACAATACAAAACAATGCAGGACAAGGACATGGTTTATAAACATTGCTGCATATCAATCAATAAGAACAGCAAGCAGATTGGGAAGAACTTGTAATGTCGAAGCAGTGAGTGCAGTAAAGAGTTGCCTGGATATGCATACAACAGGTGTTAGTGATGGCAAATCAGATAACTCACATAAGTATGACATGTTAGATGATTGGTGTTCCTTCAGACTAGAGATGAGTGGTTCGGATTCTGAGGAATCCGAACCACTCTGAACAGGTGGAATCCGAGTCCACCCGAACGCAAATTCAGGTGTTCCCGCCTGACTTGGTTTCCACCTCAAGGCCGAACGTCACCCGGCTGAGGTCGGATTCTCGCGAGCCTCAGGTGATGTTCGGCCTCTATAAAAGGCGTGGCGCCCGGGACTCGGCGCCATTTTCAATTAGAAAGGTGAGGTGTCTGGTCTGGTCTTTGTTAGTTGTTAGAGTCAGACTCAGTATTAGAAGCTCCGTTACTGTGTAAAAGCTAGGGGTGAGCGGGTTCGGATTTCTGAAATCCGAACCCCCCCGAGCCCCCCCGATCCGAGGCAGATCCGAGTCAGGCTCGACTTTTCCCGCCTGACTTGGATCTGAAATCGAGGCAAAACGTCATCATCCCGCCTTCCGAGTCTCGCGGGTTTTGGAACCTATATAAGGTACCCGCGTCGGCGCCATTATATCACTCGGCTGTGGACAGTGAAGAGGGAGGGTGGGAGTTAGGCCTGGCTGGGCTGTGTAGTGTAGTGTAGTTCAGAGTAGTGTTGTGCTGTGCTGTGCTGTGCTGCGCTGTGCTGCTGTTGTCCACTACTTCAAAGTCCATAGGGGCTGGCTGTGTTGTGCTGTGCTGCTGTTGTTAATAGGGGCTGTGTCCACTACTTCAAAGTCCATAGGGGCTGGCTGGACTGTGTTGTGCAGTCAGTTCTCCATAGGGGCTGTGTCCACTCCAAAGTCCTGTGCAGTGTCCCAGTCCTAAAGGGGTGCTGTAGTGTTGTCCAGGGGGTGCTCTGTCCATCAGGGGTGCTCCCCCCAAGTGCTAAAAAAATAATATTTTTTGTGTGTTTGTGAATTGTGTGCGCAGTAGCCGCACGTGCATCAACAAAGTAGTGCCAAGCGTGCGCCTGTGTCATAAGTAAAGGGCCGGCTGGCTTGACCATTAAAGGGTGCTGTAACCCCCAAAGTACACTCCAGTCCAAACCAAAAAAAAAATTATTTTCTGTGTTTGTGAATTGTGTGCGCAGTAGCCGCACGTGCATCAACAAAGTAGTGCCAAGCGTGCGCCTGTGTCATAAGTAAAGGGCCGGCTGGCTTGACCGTTAAAGGGTGCTGTAACCCCCAAAGTACACTCCAGTCCAAACCAAAAAAAATATTATTTTCTGTGTTTGTGAATTGTGTGCGCAGTAGCCGCACGTGCATCAACAAAATAGTGCCAAGCGTGCGCCTGTGTCATAAGTAAAGGGCCGGCTGGCTTGACCGTTAAAGGGTGCTGTAACCCCCAAAGTACACTCCAGTCCAAACCAAAAAAATAATTATTTTCTGTGTTTGTGAATTGTGTGCGCAGTAGCCGCACGTGCATCAACAAAGTAGTGCCAAGCGTGCGCCTGTGTCATAAGTAAAGGGCCGGCTGGCTTGACCGTTAAAGGGTGCTGTAACCCCCAAAGTACACTCCAGTCCAAACCAAAAAAATATATTTTCTGTGTTTGTGAATTGTGTGCGCAGTAGCCGCACGTGCATCAACAAAGTAGTGCCAAGCGTGCACCTGTGTCATAAGTAAAGGGCCGGCTGGCTTGACCGTTAAAGGGTGCTGTAACCCCCAAAGTACACTCCAGTCCAAACCAAAAAAATATATATTTTCTGTGTTTGTGAATTGTGTGCGCAGTAGCCGCACGTGCATCAACAAAGTAGTGCCAAGCGTGCGCCTGTGTCATAAGTAAAGGGCCGGCTGGCTTGACCGTTAAAGGGTGCTGTAACCCCCAAAGTACACTCCAGTCCAAACCAAAAAAAATATTATTTTCTGTGTTTGTGAATTGTGTGCGCAGTAGCCGCACGTGCATCAACAAAATAGTGCCAAGCGTGCGCCTGTGTCATAAGTAAAGGGCCGGCTGGCTTGACCGTTAAAGGGTGCTGTAACCCCCAAAGTACACTCCAGTCCAAACCAAAAAAATAATTATTTTCTGTGTTTGTGAATTGTGTGCGCAGTAGCCGCACGTGCATCAACAAAGTAGTGCCAAGCGTGCGCCTGTGTCATAAGTAAAGGGCCGGCTGGCTTGACCGTTAAAGGGTGCTGTAACCCCCAAAGTACACTCCAGTCCAAACCAAAAAAATATATTTTCTGTGTTTGTGAATTGTGTGCGCAGTAGCCGCACGTGCATCAACAAAGTAGTGCCAAGCGTGCACCTGTGTCATAAGTAAAGGGCCGGCTGGCTTGACCGTTAAAGGGTGCTGTAACCCCCAAAGTACACTCCAGTCCAAACCAAAAAAATATATATTTTCTGTGTTTGTGAATTGTGTGCGCAGTAGCCGCACGTGCATCAACAAAGTAGTGCCAAGCGTGCGCCTGTGTCTTAAGTAAAGGGCCGGCTGGCTTGACCATTAAAGGGTGCTGTAACCCCCAAAGTACACTCCAGTCCAAACCAAAAAAAAATTATTTTCTGTGTTTGTGAATTGTGTGCGCAGTAGCCGCACGTGCATCAACAAAGTAGTGCCAAGCGTGCGCCTGTGTCATAAGTAAAGGGCCGGCTTGCTTGACCGTTAAAGGGTGCTGTAACCCCCAAAGTACACTCCAGTCCAAACCAAAAAAAAAATTATTTTCTGTGTTTGTGAATTGTGTGCGCAGTAGCCGCACGTGCATCAACAAAGTAGTGCCAAGCGTGTGCCTGTGTCATAAGTAAAGGGCCGGCTGGCTTGACCATTAAAGGGTGCTGTAACCCCCAAAGTACACTCCAGTCCAAACCAAAAAAATATATATTTTCTGTGTTTGTGAATTGTGTGCGCAGTAGCCGCACGTGCATCAACAAAGTAGTGCCAAGCGTGCGCCTGTGTCATAAGTAAAGGGCCGGCTGGCTTGACCGTTAAAGGGTGCTGTAACCCCCAAAGTACACTCCAAACCAAAAAAATATATATTTTCTGTGTTTGTGAATTGTGTGCGCAGTAGCCGCACGTGCATCAACAAAGGAGCAGCGCCAAGCGTGCGCCTGTGTCCCATAAGTAAAGAGCCGGCTGGCTCATTTCTTAAAGGCTGGTGTAACCCACAAAGTGCACTACTCTCCAGCAAAAATTAAAAAATATTTTCTGTGTTTAGCCGCACGTATATATCAAATCAATATAACATAAATGGAGGACCAAAATTTCTCCGATAAAAATAAAATAGAGAAAGATCAAGAACCACTTCCTCCTAGTGCTGAAGCTGCTGCCACTAGTCATGACATAGACGATAACATGCCATCAACGTCGTCTGCCAAGGCCGATGCCCAATGTCATAATAGAGGGCACATACAATCCAAATGACAAAGTTCAGGAAAATGACCTTGAAAAAAACATTTAAATCAGCTGAAGAGAAACGTAAACTTGCCAATATGCCATTTACGACACGGAGTGGCAAGGAACGGCTAAGGTCGATCCCTAGTATGTTCATGACTAGTGGTTCAGCTTCACATGACGATGGTAGCCCTCCTCCCACTAAAAAAATCAAAAGAGTTAAGCTGGCAAAAGCACAGCGAAGAACTGTGCTTTCTAAGAAGATATCACAAATCCCCAAGGAGAGTCCAAGTGTGGTGGTGGTTGCGATGCCTGACCTTCCCAGCACTGGACGGGAAGAGGTGGCTCTTTCCACCATTTGCACTCCCCCTGCAAGTGCTGAAAGGAGCACCCACAGTCCACTTGCTGATATGCAAATTGAAGATGTCACTGTTGAAGTACAACAGGATGAGGATACTGGTGTAGCTGGCGCTGAGGAGGAAGTTGGCGAGGAGGATTCTGATGGTGATGTGGTTTGTTTAAATCAGGCTCCGGGGGAGACAGTTGTTGTCCGTGGGATGAAAAAGCCCATCATGGTCATGCCTGGGCAGAAGACCAAACATTCCACCTCTTTGGTCTGGCAATATTTCTATCCAAATCCGGACAACAACTGTCTTGCCATATGTACCATATGTAAACGTGGAATAAGTAGGGGTAGGGACGTTAACCACCTAGGAACATCCTCCCTTATACGGCACCTACAGCGCGTTCATAATAAGTTACTGTCAAGTTCAGAAACTTTGGCTAAGACCGTAAGCAGTCCAGGGACACCTAAATCCCGTTGTCCTGATGTATCCAAGCGCCTGCAAACCACACCGTCAACTCCCTCCTCGTCAATTTCCTCCTTAGTCAGGATCGGAAGTAATCCTGCAGGCCATGTCACTGGCATGACTGACTCTCCTATCCGGGATTCCTCCGGAGGATCCTGCATTGCTACACCTCCTGCTGCCGCTGCTGCTGTTGCTGCTGCTGGGAGTCGTTCATCATCCCAGAGAGGAAGTAGGAACACCACTACTTTTACTAAACAATTGACCCTCCAACAGTCCTTTAAGTACGACAGCAGTCATCCTGAAGCAAAACGTATAACTGAGGCCTTGACTGCTATGTTGGTGTTAGATGTGCATCCGGTATCCGCCATTAGTGCAGTGGGATTTAGACAATTGATGGAGGTAGTGTGTCCCCGGTTCCAAATTCCGTCTAGATTCCACTTCACTAGGCAGGCGATACCGAAACTGTACAGAAACGTCAACAAAAGTGTCCTCAGTGTCCTGAAAATGCCGTTGTACCCAATGTCCACTTAACCACGGACATGTGGACAAGGGGAACAGGGCAGACTAAGGACTATATGACTGTGACAGCCCACTGGGTAGATGTATCACCTTACGCAGCAACAGCAGCAGCGTCACCAGTAGCAGCATCTCAGAAACGCCAGCTCGTTCCAAGGCAGGCTACGCTGTGTATCACCGGTTTCAGTAAGAGGCACACCACCGACAACCTCTTAGAGAAACTGAGGGAAATCATCGCCCAGTGGCTTACCCCACTTAGACTCTCCTGGGGATTTGTGATATCTGACAACGCCACCAATATTGTGCGGGCATTACATCTGGGCAAATTCCAGCACGTCCCATGTTTTGCTCACACAATAAACTTGGTGGTGCAGAATTTTCTGAAAAGCGACAGGGACGTGCAGGAGACGCTTTGGGTGGCCCAAAAAATTTCTGACCACTTTCGCCATTCAGCGACTGCGTGCCGAAGACTGGAGCACCAGCAAACACTCTTGAACCTGCCCCGCCATCATCTGAAGCAAGAGGTTGTGACGCGGTGGAACTCAACCCTCTATATGCTTCAGAGGATGGAGGAGCAGCAAAAGGCCATTCAAGCCTATACATCCACCTATGACATAGGCAAAGGAGGGGGTATGCACCTGACTCAAGCACAGTGGAGAATGATTTCCGTATTGTGCAAGGTTCTCCAGCCCTTCGAACTTGCCACACGTGAAGTCAGTTTAGACACTGCCAGCTTGAGTCAGGTCATTCCCCTCATCAGGCTTTTGCAGAAGCAGCTGGAGAAAGTGAAGGAGGAGCTAAGACAGAGCGATTCCGCTCATCATGTGGGACTTGTGGATGAAGCCCTTCTTTCGCTTTGCCAGGATTCCAGGGTGGTCAATCTGTTGAAATCAGACCACTACATTTTGGCAACCGTGCTCGATCCTAGGTTTAAAGCCTATGTGGTGTCTCTCTTTCCGGCCGACACAAGCCTGCAGAGGTGCAAAGACCTGCTGGTGAAAACACTGTCAGCTGAAGCGGAACGTGACACATCAACAGCTCCTTCTTCATTTTCTCCCGCAACTGGGGCTGCCAGGAAAAAACTTAGGTATCCTAAGCAACCAGCTGGCGGTGATGCAGGGCAGGCAGGACCAAGTTTGGACATCTGGTCCGGACTGAAGGACCTGGCAACAATTTCTGACATGTCTACTGTCACTGCATATGATACTGTCACCATTGACAGAATGGTGGAGGATTACATCGGTGACAGCATCCAAGTAGGCATGTCAGACAGTCCGTACCTGTACTGGCAAGAAAAAGAGGCAATTTGGAGGCCCCTGTACAAACTGGCTCTATTTTACCTGAGTTGCCCCCCTTCCAGTGTGTACTCCGAAAGAGTGTTTAGTGCAGCCGGGAACCTTGTCAGCGAAAGGTGTAGGAGGTTGGTTCCACAAAATGTGGAGAAGATGATGTTCATAAAAATGAATTATCAACTCTTCCAGGGAGACCAGCCTCCAGAACGTACAGAGGGACCTGTGGTTGTGGATTCCAGCGGGGACGAGTTAATACTCTGTGAGGATGAGGATGTACACAACACTGAAGAGGGTGAGGAATCGGTGGATGAGTAGGATGAGGACGACATCTTGCCTCCGTAGAGCCAGTTTGTGCAGGGACAGATTAATTGCCAGCTTGTTTTGTGGGGGCCCAAACGAACCAATGATTTCAGCCACAGTCGTGTGGCAGACCCTGGCGCTGAAATGATTGGTTTGTTAAAGTGTGCATGTCCTGTTTATACAACATAAGGGTGCATGGGAGGGCCCAAGGACAATTCCATCTTGCACCTCTTTTTTTTCTCTTGAAGTATGTACTGTTTGGGGCCTAGTTTTTCAAACTGCCATCCTGTCTGCCACTGCAGTGTCACTCCTAGATGGGCCACGTGTTTGTGCCGCCCACTCGTGTCGCTTAGCATAGTCATCCATCTACCTCGGCGCAACCTTTTGGACATAAAAACACTATTGTGAGGTGTGAGGTGTTCAGAATAGACTGGAAATGAGTGGAAAGTAAGGTTTTTGAGGTTAATAATAGCATAGGAGCAGAAAAATCAACACATTCTGTGATTTTAGCTGTTTTTATGCTTTTTTTAAAAAAAATACAGATCCAAAACACAAAACCCAGAACCCAAAACACCGAAGAGTGGTTTTGGCAAAACCAATCCAGATCCAAAACACGAAGAAAGATCCAGATCCAAAACCAAAACACAAAACACGAAAAGTGGCCGGTGCACACCCCTAGTATAAGCCCACTGCGTGTATACAAGCTCCGTGACTGGGCATAAGCCCACTGCGTCTATACAAGTTCCATGACTGGGCATAAGCCCACTGTACTTGGCATAAGCCCACTGTGTGTATAGTGTATACAAGCTCCGTGACTGGGCATAACCCACTGTTTGTATACAAGCTCCGTGACTGGGCATAAGCTCACTGTGTGTATAGAAGCTCCGCGACTTTACTGGGCATAAGCCCACTGTGTGTATACAAGCTCCGTGACTGGGCATAAGCCCACAGTGTGTATACAAGCTCCGCGACTTTACTGGGCTTAAGCCCACTGTGTGTATACAAGCTCTGCGACAGGACATAAGCCCACTGTGTGTATACAAGCTCCGTGACTGGGCCTAAACCCACTGTGTGTATACAAGCTCCATGACTGGGCATAAGCCTATGCCTTCGTTGTGGGGGAGCGCACTCTGGGAAAGAATGTACGCGAGGGGCAGGGGGTGGTGGCCCCTTGTCTGTGGGACAGGCTGGAGGTCCTGGTGCGAAGTAGGACGTCCACACCTGTGGACGTTCGAGCCATGTCCCCTTGGCTCGACGCTTACCCATGTAGTACAGATGCAAAAATGTTGCGGGATGGTTTTCTTCATGGTTTTTGTCCTCCCATTGTCGGCCTAGTAAATACGGGGTCGCCGCGGAACTTACGTTCTGCGACTGATTTCCCGTTGGAAGTAAGGAGGAAGGTCATGAAGGAAGTAAATTTGGGCCGGATGATTGGCCCCTTTTCGGAGCCCCCTCTCCCCGACTTGATTTTGTTAACGATGCAATCCCGGAGGACCTGTGTAAGGTCTCTTATCAGTCCTTTGGGGAGGCTTTGGACATGGTCCGATCTTTCGGGGCTGGGGCTCTCATGGCCAAGATAGATGTGGAGTCTGCTTTCCGGTTGTTGCCCCTGCATCCTGAGTATTTCAGATTCATGGGTTTTAGGCTGGAGGACGGGTTCTATCTGGACAGATGCCTTCCCATGGGGTGCTCGATTTCTTGTTCTTTTTTCGAGAAGTTTAGCACCTTTTTGCACTGGTGTATTTGCAGGCGGTCGGGTGAGTCGGGGGTGGCTCACTACTTGGATGATTTCCTTTTAGTGGGTCCCCCAGGCTCCTCACGTTGCACTATCATGCTAAAGGGGGTTCTATCGGTGTTTGCGGAATTCGGCGTTCCCGTCGCAAGCGAGAAAATGGAAGGGCCCTACACGGTATTGTCCTTTTTGGGGATAGAAATTGATACCCAGGAAGGGGTTTGTCGTCTCTCCCAGGACAAGGTGGCCCGGTTACACGATGCGCTCGCTCTGGTGTTGGCTGCGGGTAAGATTACCCTCTGTCAAGGTCAATCATTGCTAGGACTACAAAATTTTGCATGCCGGGTCATTCCCATGGGCCGTATTTTTAGTCGCAAGCTTGAGCGTGCTACATCGGGGGTGCGGCGGCCAAATCATTTCATCAGATTGTGAGCTGAGCTCCGGAGGGACCTCAGGGTTTGGGTGGAGTTCATTTCTGCATTCAACGGAACACGCATTTGGGTTTCCCGAGTGGAGCCCAGTTGCGTCCTTCAGTTATTTATGGATGCAGCAGGCTCTTCGGGTTTTGGGGCATACTTTAAGGGTCGTTGCTATGCTGCCCCTTGGCCAGTTGAGTGGGTGACCAGAGGCTTAATGAGGGATCTTCTCCTCCTTGAGCTCTTTCCAATTATGGTCTCCCTTGAACTCTGGGGTCCTTCCTTGTGTAACTGCAACGTCCTGTTTTGGTGCGACAATCTAGGTGTGGTGTACGCGATCAACCGGCAGCACGCAGTGTCTTTGCCCGCTCTTCGTTTGTTGTCCCAATTTGTGTTGCATTATCTGCAGTACAATGTCACTTTCCGGGCGCAGTATGTGCCTGGGGTGGATAATGATATTGCAGACTCCTTGTCGCATTTTGATTGGCCACGGTTCCGCGCTTTGGCTTTGTTGGCATGTCAGGTCGGTGAGTTGTGCCCTTCTTATGTCTGGCAGGTTATAGAGCTGGCATGGAGGAGCTAGCCCATCGATCCCTGGCACCACGTACCCTGAGAAGCTATCAGGCGGCTTGGGCTGAATGGCGCAGGTTTGCGTCCCGCAGCGAGAATCGAGGTAAGGCCGGACGGTCACTTATCCTCGAGTTTGTTTGGAGTCTATTTGAGTCGGGCAGGTCCAGAGGTGTGGTCATAAAATTGTTGGCAGGCTTGTCCCATTTTTTTCAGGTCAAGTGTTTGGAGGTCCTTTCAAAGAGCTCCTTGTTTCAGAAGGCTTTGAAAGGGTGGGCCAGATTGGCTCCAGTTCCTCTGGACTCACATAGACCCATTGATTTGCGACTGCTGGCGCGCTTGCTCACGGCATTACCGTCGGTTTGCTCTTACGATTATGGGGCCCAATTGTTCGGAGCGGCTTTCGTGATAGCTTATCACGGAGCTTTTCGGGTGTCAGAATCAGGAGCTCCCTCTAAGCGAGGCTCCCTATCCTTGCTCATATGCCATGTTTCCATTGAAGACGCGGCGGTTCTTTGTCGGATATGTCGGTCTAAAACGGACCAATTGGGAAGGGGTCGTTGGGTTTCCATGCAGGCATGTGATGATCCTGAGGTGTGCCCGGTTGCGCGGGCTAAGCGGTACCAAGAACTTCGTCCCTTCGTGGAGGGGGCGTGGCTGATACATGCAAATGGATCCCCCATGACTCATTTTCAATTTGGTTGGGTTTTAAAGCGTTGTCTAGAAGCGGTTCGGTTGCTCCCGCGCGAACTTTGGAACTCATTCATTCCGGATTGGTGCCGCTACGGCTGCTGATATATCCGGTTCCTCCATAGAGCAGATTAAGGCCTTGGGCCGCTGAAAGTCTGGTGCTTACAAAAAGTACATCAGGCTTCAGTAAGTTGGTTTTCAAAAGTCCCAGTAGCTACTTGCCATTAGGGGGTCCTGAGGAATTTTGTTTTACCACTAGTCTTAGCCCAGGCTACAACCGGCTGGTGGATGTTTTGTGTTTTGCCTCAGGCCAAGTTGGGATTTTTGCCCCCCCCCCTTTCTTTCATGTTAGCCCCTCTGTCATAGGTTTATTCACTCTTCTCTTTTTTCTTGTTCATTACCTATTTCACGGTTGGTCCTCATCCTCTCATAAATTCAAGGGTGCTCATCGTTTTGGAACTTACGGTGTCAATTATATGAGGAAGGTTTTTGTGTGTTTCTTTAGGTTTTAGTTCAAGGGTACTGGATAGTGTATGGTGGCGGCACGGACTGGAAGAGGTGCCTGCGTTTGGCGGGAAAGAACGGTGGCAGTCACCATCTGCCTTAGCAACCTAGGTGCTCTCCCGCCCTATACATAATTTAGGCTGATTACACCCTAATGGGGTCAGCGGCATAACCGATCTCGGTGGGTTTCACATGGTGACATTGGGCGAGAGGTGAAAACCTTAGGCAGGATTATGGGCTGGCGGATAAGCGCCCCCCCATTTGGAAGATTGTCGTGGTGTAGATGGCGATATTGCATTTTGGGGCATTCTTTCTGAGCCACCATATTGTGTCTGTCTCTTTGCTTTTTCTCATTAGCTAGTTCATTTACAATTATTATAGTTCAGTTACAGTTAGGTTACTTATTAGCTTAAGAAATTTTTAATACAATTTTAAATACATTCAAATAAATTTAATATAAAATATAAATAAAGCTGGCCTTTCTTTCCCCTATGCAAGTCTCAGTGTCGTTATTTCAGGTTTTATATTGTGGTTTACCCTTTGATGTATCGGGAAAGGTACCCATCAGGTGATGGGGAGTTTACAAGCTCTGTGACAGGACATAAGCCCACAGTGTGTATACAAGCTCCGTGTCTGGGCATAAGCCCACTGTGTGTATACAAGCTCTGTGACTGGGCATAAGCCCACTGTGTGTATACAAGCTCTGTGACAGGACATAAGCCCACTGTGTGTATACAAGCTCCGTGTCTGGGCATAAGCACACTGTGTGTATACAAGCTCTGTGACAGGACATAAGCCCACTGTGTGTATTCCTAGCTCCGTGACTGGGCATAAGCCCACTGTGTGTATACAAGCTCCGTGACTGGGCATAAGCCCACTGTGTGTATACAAGCTCTGTGACAGGACATAAGCCCACTGTGTGTATACAAGCTCCGTGTCTGGGCATAAGCACACTGTGTGTATACAAGCTCTGTGACAGGACATAAGCCCACTGTGTGTATTCCTAGCTCCGTGACTGGGCATAAGCCCACTGTGTGTATACAAGCTCCGTGACTGGGCATAAGCCCACTGTGTGTATACAAGCTCCGTGACTGGGCATAAGCCCACTGTGTGTATACAAGCTCCGTGACTGGGCATAAGCCCACTGTGTGTATACAAGCTCTGTGACAGGACATAAGCCCACTGTGTGTATACAAGCTCCGTGACAGGACATAAGCCCACTGTGTGTATACAAGCTCTGTGACTGGGCATAAGCCCACTGTGTGTATACAAGCTCAGTGACTGGGCATAAGCCCACTGTGTGTATACAAGCTCCGTGACTGGGCATAAGCCCACTGTGTGTATACAAGCTCCGTGACTGGGCATAAGCCCACTGTGTGTATACAAGCTCCGTGACAGGACTTAAGCCCACTTTGTGTATACAAGCTCCGTGACTGGGCATAAGCCCACTGTGTGTATACAAGCTCTGTGACTGGGCATAAGCCCACTGTGTGTATACAAGCTCAGTGACAGGACATAAGCCCACTGTGTGTATACAAGCTCTGTGACAGGACAAAAGCCCACTGTGTGTATACAAGCTCTGTGACAGGACATAAGCCCACTGTGTGTATACAAGCTCTGTGACAGGACATAAGCCCACTGTGTGTATACAAGCTCTGTGACAGGACTTAAGCCCACTGTGTGTATACAAGCTCTGTGACAGGACTTAAGCCCACTGTGCGTATACAAGCTCCGTGACAGGACATAAGCCCACTGTGTGTATACAAGCTCTGTGACAGGACTTAAGCCCACTGTGCGTATACAAGCTCCGTGACAGGACATAAGCCCACTGTGCGTATACAAGCTCCGTGACAGGACATAAGCCCACTGTGTGTATACAAGCTCCGTGACTGGGCAGTCCCTGTCGCTGAAATGCTTGGTTTGTTAAAATGTGCATGTCATTTTTAATTTCCAACATAATAATAAATATAATATAATATTATATATAATATAAAATAATAAATTCAATAATTGTCTGTTAGTAAATGTGTGATTTTTGCCCCAGGAACACAACAATTTTAATTGATTTTAAATCGATCAAAATCGATTAAAATCAAACTTTAGTAAATATACCCTCAAACCTCAACAACTGCTGGGGTGCTCCTCATATATGTATCCTTCCAACCAATTGTCATCAGACTACTACAAATACAGTATAACATGAAGGCACTCAGCAGGCTTTTCTCAAACAGTAAAATAATTATTCTGATCACCTTCCATTCTGGGGAACAAACAGGTTAGGGTGAAGTTTCGGTCCATGCATACTTTACATAACTCTATAATCAACAGTGAAGGAATGATTTAAACCATTTTATATATATATATATATATATATATACATGGAAATCTCTACCTTGCCTCTGTAAAGTCCCACCATCTGTCTGGGTATTCACATTACGTTTTTATAATTTGAAGTATCTCCGTAAATTCCAGAGGTACATAAATATGCAGCGGAAACATCACTAGTGTTGTATTGTATAGCTGTACTTTCCACTAGTATGTGGGATTCCAAATGCACTCACAGGTAAAAGGTATTAAAAGGTTTCTTTATATCCTCCTTAAAGTATAGACTGTAGGCCCTCTCTAACCTATGCCTCATGTCTGCACCTCCTTTGTATGCTGGATTGTGTACATGTATTTTTGGCTACTGTTTGATTAATTTTTGTACATACTAACAGAGGCGTCACAAGGGGGCGCTGCACTGTGACATTATCATGCAGCACCCAGCTCCTTTCACTGGGGACGAGCCAGCAGTGCATGCACAGTCTCCAGGGGCAGCCCTGCATCTCTGGGAATGCTGAGCACACCCTTTGAGTGATGTAAACTAGGGCCACACTCCTGGATTAAAGGATATCCGGTAGGCTATTTACCACATTGGGTGTCACTGACCCCAGTGCCACCACTGCATACTTTTACTTTGCACTTGTATAATTTGCTGCTATGTTTAATTTGTAGTGCCAGATTTTATGCTGACTGTCCAGTGCAGTGGAATTTGTGGCATCGTACAAATACATAATAATGTTGATAGGACAAAACTTGATCTCCGCCTGCTCTGAGCTGGTTTAAAATTCAAGTCCTCACATCAGGGCCTTAACTGATGTGCGAGCATCACTGCTCCTTGTAACTAGCACTTGGCTTCCTAGTGAAGGCGGCCCAGACCCCAGAGTGTGAAATCATGACGTTTCTTGTTTGAGGGAGCAGCGGCCAGGGTCGGATTGGGAATTTAAAGTGGCCCTGTAAAAAACTCAGAAAGTGAACCTACTGTATGTGCACGGGCCTAAGGTGCATGCCTGAAAAAGTGGGTGAGGCCGTGAGGCAGGGGCTGTGACCTAATGTGAAATGCCTGCCCGCAAGCCATTCCCCCCATTTTAATCATGCTGGAGGCATGCCCACAGCTCCAGGAGCTGATAGCCATGCCCACAGACCCTCCCTCTAGTGCAGGGGTGGGCAACACGCAGCTTTCGAGCCGCATGCGGCTCCTTTGTTTCAAAAATGCGGCTCCCTCCACTGGAACTGGGATTGCTGGCCTCTGAAGCGATCAGAGACTAAAGAAGCTTCTGATAGCTTCAGAGGCCAGCGTTCCCAGTGATGCTTTGCGCGGGTGACGTCATGACGTCACCCTCATGATGTCACCCGCAATGTGAGTAGCCTTCCCTGCGCACTAGTTAGATCCAGTCAGAGCGAGGCAGCGGGAGCAAGAGCCAGCATGGTCAGGTAAGTACTGGGCTGGGGGGCACTACTTTAGGGGGCACAAAGACAGGGGTCACTGCTTAAGGGGCACTACTTTTGGGGGCACAAAGACAGGGATTACTGCTTAGAGGGCACAAATACATGAGGCACTACTTTAGGGGGCACAAATACAGGGGGCGCTACTCAAGGGGCACAAATGCAGGATGCACTGCTTAAGGGGCACTACTTTAGGTGGCACAGATACATGAGGTACTGCTTAAGGGGCACTACTTTAGGGGGCACAAATGCAGGGGGCACTGCTTAAGGGGCACTACTTGGGGTGGCACAAATACTAGGCACACTGCATAAGGGGCACAAATACAGGGGGCACTGCATAAGTGCCAAAACTACAGGGGACACTGCATAAGAGCCACAAATACAGGGGGCACTGCATAAGGGGCACAAATACAGAGGGCACTGCATAAGGGGCACAACTACTGGGGCATTGCCTAATGGCCACAGCTACAGTGGGCATTGCATAAGGGCCACAACTACTGGGGGCATTGCTTAATGGACACAACTACAGGGGGTATTGCAGAAGGCGCACAACTGCTGGGGGCATTGCATAATGGGCACAGCTACAGGGGGCATTGCTGAAGGGGCACAACTACTGAAGGCATTGCATAATGGGCACAGCTACAGGGGGCATTGCATAAGGGCCACAACTACTGGGGCATTGCTTAATAGGCACAACTATAGGAGGCATTGCAGAAGGGGCACAACTACAGGGGGCATTGCTTATTGGGCACAGCGACAGGGGGCATTGCATAAGGGCCACAACTACTGGGGACATTGCTTAATAGTTACAGATACAGGGGGGCACTGCATATAGGGCACAACTATAGGAGGCACAGCATAATGGGCACTGGCTTTCTCAATGTATTTTATGTGGATGTGTATTTTAAATGTATTTTATGTGGATCTGGCTTGTTTCTGTGTAGTTTATGTGAATGTGGCTATTTCGATGTTTTCTATATTTCTCTGGCTTTTTCTTTCACTTCAACAGTGAAAAAATTATATTGGGAAGTTTATGTAAATTGTGTATTTTCAATGTCCTGGGCTCGCCCGCAGAGTGACTAAAAAGGGGGGTGTGACACAAGGTCATGCTCCTGCAAATGTCATACCAACAGCATGCGCACAAAAATGGGGCGTGGCCTTTTGACAGCATGAGATCGGCACTTCAACATGTCCACAGATATTTTTTGGCTCTTTGCCTCTGGTTGGCCACCCCTACTCTAGTGAATAAGCACAGCAAGCATGTGAATCAGTATTTTCTTACCTATAAGATTTCTTTGCAATGAGGGAACCTCTGAAGAAATCGATCCCTCCCTGGACAGGCAGTGTCTTCAGTCGGTATTTAGTATTTATGCAGGAGATCACATGGTCTGAAAGCTGCCTGTTTCTGTGGTAATAAAGCCAATGTCATCATCATCATGCAATATACGTTCAACTAGATAGTAACAAACGTTTTGGGGCAGGACAGAATGTGAGTTTCCCATATCAAACAATTTTATATTAATAAAATATATGGTTCCATTTGCATCAGTAATATGGTTTCATTAGAACTGTTGTTTTACTGAAGATTATTGTCCCCCAGTCTTTTCTTCTAATAGTGGTCCTACCATCCTCTATGTGTGTCTCCAGCACCATTGCCTTGGGTGTCCCCAATGCCATCATCCTGCGTCTCTCTAACGCCATCATCCTGCATCTTCCCAGCACCATTATCTCCTGCCCTAGCACATAATAGCCCCCCTCCCCCACACACAGATCACATTCCCTTAGCACAGAATAACCCCACTCACCACAAACAGATCATTATCTCCCCCTAGTACAAGAGATCCCCCTCAGACAGATTATCATCTCTCCCTAGCACAGAATAGCCCCCCTCAGACAGATCATCTCCCCTTAGCAGAGTAAAACCCCCCAGACAGATCATCTCCTGTTAGCACAGAACTCCCCCCCCCACAGACAGATCATCATCACCCCTAGTAGAGCAGATCCCTCCTCCCCCTCAGACAGATCATCATCTCCCCTTAGTTAAAAATAGCTCCCTCCCCCACAGACAGATCATCTCCCCTTTTTACAGAATAACCCCCGCCCCCCCTCAGATCATAATTAACAGGTATTCCCCCAAGACAGATTTTATCAGCCACTTAAAAAAAAAAAAAGACCTGTCACCTGACTCCTGCATGCTGGTACCGATGGAAATCTTCCAGGCAGCCAGCTAGCCCAGCCCTGTTTTTCTCCACTGCACTGCGGCTTCCCCGGGGCTCTCATGATTTTTCACTAAACCCAGGTTTGCCTGAGTCTCCCAGGCAGCCAGCCCCGATTGTCTCCTCTCCACTCTGCCCTCTCACCAGGCTGTGAAGTTAAACTTTAACTTAACAGCTTCGGGAGGGGACTGAGTTGAGAGGAGATAATCGGGCAGGCTGCTTGGGCAGCCCCGTAACTTACCCCACCTGCCGCCACCAGCTGCGGACCAGCACCTGAGCACTCTTCCTCCAAGGTGCTGGCGCGCAGCATCTGACATAGCTCCATTCTTCTCGCGATAGAGGTGAGCCGCGGGCAGCTGACAGCCGGACTGATTGTCACGCTAAAAAAAAAATTACAGCCAGATGACTCGATTCGGGCGGCAGGGCCACAGTTGACGAGTGGCCCCACAGACCAATCGGCCCACCAGGATTTTCCCCGCAAAAGGTAAGCGCCAATCCGCCCCTGGCACTGCCTCTTATACCAAACTTCATCAGCATTGGGTTATTCTTTGTTGAAAAATTTACTGATCTCCAATTTTACTGCCTAGAGAAGAAAATATTTGAAAGGGTTTTACACCTTCAATTACTTTCATTTATTTGCATTCATGCAACTTGTATGGAATATATATCATCATCTTACTTTTGTGATTGTTTGCCTGATTACATAAATATAGAGAATAAAAACAGACAATTGCTAGAAGTATAAAGTGATTACATTTAGTGAATGTTGCAAGAGGCTATACACAAACCAGTAAATTAAATTCATATTAAGTTAGAATATAACAGCTTGCTACAATTCATATTCAGAATAATTACCAGATTTTAAATGTGGGTCACTAAAAGTTAAAACTGGAATGTTTATTTTCGGCTAACATGTAGATTGTGTATATTTAAAGTTATGCCCATATGATGAACATATAATTTTCAGTAACTGTTCCATCCAATTCTCCTGAGTTGACAAAACATAGGAAATGAGATTTACACAATCTCTGTTAGCATACACTGTTTAATTTGAGCATGAAATTACACCACATCCCTAACTATGGTTTGTGTTTTCCTGTCTTTTTATTATATATGATGGCAAGCCACTTTATTGTGCACCAATCTAAGAATATTTACATTTGTGGGATTTTTTTTTTTGTCTGCGAATTATGTTTCATGCTTATTCTACTATATTATGGGTTACAACTGTACAAACAAATATGTGAAAAAAACCATTATATTATCACCTTTGCAGTTGTATTTATAGAATATCTTATTGTTACAGTATCCAGTTGACCCAGTCTCTGTACCTGGCACTGATTAGTGAGGATACTCTGGTGATTACAACATACAAGTCTCCACCAGTGCAGCTCTTATAGAGCTTATCAGTACTGTTTCTAATAGTGCATACACACGATCAGATTTTTTCTTCAGATATGGACGATAACGATTTAAAAATCGTTCAGTCGTTCATATCTGATGAAAAATCGTTCATATCTGACATGCCTGAACGATGGACGATCAACGATGCGCGTTCCCGTTTGTCAGATAACGATATCTGACATCTGATGGGTTTGCAGTCAGACTTGGACGATTCCATTCATTTTAATGCAGTTAAAAATCGTTCAATCGTTCAAATCGTTCAAATCGTTCAAAACTTTGTTCAAATCGTCCAAATCGTTCAAATCGTTTAATCGTTCAGTCGTTCATCTGACAAATCTGACAAGTCTGACAAATCTGACCGTGTGTACGCTCCAATAGGTAAGTATTCAAACCAATGTGAAGATTCTTAAAAAAACTATATATTTTTTATCTTTCAACCAAAATTGGCTGCATCCAATGTCATCCCGCTTGCTGCCGGCAAACAATGGTGCAAAGAAACAATTCCATGGATGGTTGTTATTGGCTACTTTTATCTGTGGGAGAGAGGTGAGGATAGAGGGTTCCTGTCCACATTCTCATTGGGTTCCCTGCTGGGTTTGGTTCTGTTAGGCTCCTTCAGGCTGGGAGAATTACAACATGGGGATAAACTAATTGGACTGATGATATAAACCTTCAGTGACAAGGCCTTGGACTTACTTTTTTTTTTACACTTTTATGGACCTCAACTCATTCTCGGGGAGGTTATATATGGCAAATGAGGTAATAATAATGCAACTGTTTCAGAGTACGGAACCTGGGGTTATTTAGCCGTTAGCCCAAGTACACTTAAGCATGTTTACACACATCTACTACCTTACATGCAGGACCGGCTCTAGGGGTGCTCGATCAGTGTGGTCGCAAAGGGGCCGCCACCCATAAAGGGCGCACCTCTCCCCAACATCCTGATTTAGCGGGACAGTACAGTCCCGCTGTTCCACCCGTGGGCCGAAGCGGCCCGCGGGTGGTCAAATCGAGAGGCTGGGGACTACCACCGCCGAAGCTGTGTGGCGGTACCGGACCCCCAAAGTGCAAATGGATGCAGCGAGCGTATGCGCATGGCATCCATTCACTGATGGGAGAGGGCTGGGGGAGGCCAGCCAGTGACGGAGGGCTGGGCTTTACCCCCAGCCTGACGTTATTTGGAGGCGTGCAATGCGGGCATGCCTCCTAATAACGTCACTTAGGGGTGTGGCGTATGGTAATGAGGTCATGCCCCCAATTTCGGTCGATTACAATGCGCATCGTAACGGGCCGGCACAGGGTGCTCAGACCCCTGGAGACGGCCCTGCTTAAATGTATTTAAGAACTAAAGTGAAATGTGCTATACACTTTCCAACAAGAGGAGAGCTGAACTTTTATTAAAAAATGTGTAGTACTCACTTCTTTGACAACCATATATATAGAACTTATATTATGTTTATACCAGGATGATAACTTGTTATTGGTAATAAATTGCATCCGTCTAATTTAGACAAATGTATTCATCATGTAGGCAATATAAGGTCTTGCATTCAATGACACAAAGTGCTATGGTTTAAAAAAAAATAATGCAAATGTGTGTATATGATCTGCGCTGTTTTATAGTGGCAGATCCATATGAAATACAGTAAAGGTAGATATGGGAGTGAGCACTTGTTATTGTATAAAATATGCAACTATAAAACATATAAAAATTAGCAAATGTTTATAGTCCTTTTTCTGGTGCTTAAGGGAGGTTTGTAGATGGAAATTGCCTTGGGGGCGGTGCTTTGCTCAACTAAACCAAAGCGTTTCGTGCTGGCGTGCTTCCTTAACAAAGTGCACATCAGCATGAAATGCGTTGGGTCCTGGGAGACCGGATTTGTAAACCGGAAGTGACGTATTGGTCCACTTCTGGCCGTACAGACAGCGCCGTCAAGGTAAGAAAGATGCACAACTCCAGCTACTGTGAGGTAATTTCCATCTACAAAACCAGCCACCTGGCTTCCAAACCGCACCAGAATAAGGGCTATAAATTTTATTTATAATTGCATATTTTAGTGTTACAGCATTGCATGCTTATTTCATTAGTACATACAATAATAAGTGCTCCCTCCCATACCTGCCTTAAAAAATGTATGTACTGAGTAATAACTAATAGGGAGAGTTGTTACAGAAACATAATACCATTCCACGACCTAATCAGTCAACAATGGAGTAAAGCATCATAAACACTTCATTGGTCATTAAGTAGCATAAGCAGATTGGTCTTTACTTGATGATTTTTCTCATCAGGTTGATGGCACCTACGACTTCATGGAGCCACCATAAGGCACCCATAACTTTGGTATGGGAGGCCCTGCTCTTATCTGGGATGATTTCCCCTATAAGTATTTTATGTCATATCTGGTTGGGGGGAAATAGGCCTAATTATTAAATGTCAATGTTTGTCATTTACAATTGAGGCTGGTTACGGTAAGGAGGCCATGATTAAACGATGCTGCTATTGATTTAATATCAGAGCTGGTTTGGGGAAACAGAGACCTAGAGTTTCCCAAACAAATCCCCAACATTCAAGGGTCTGGCCAAGCAGCAACAGCGGTTAAGATACCAGCAGCTGCTAGTCAAAGCTACAAGAACACATTAGAAGCAACCATAGGCTTATTTTTCACAAAAGCATGTGAAGATTAACATTTTCACATACTTTTGTGAAAAGTAAGAGTCGGGGCTATTCATCAAGTTCCGAAAAGGCATTTATTTTGGAACTTGATGATTTTACTAAACGCCACTTTCATATGGCGTTCAGTCCCTGATAACCTTCACAGGCTGCTGTTTACATGGCAGCCTGTGAAGATTAACATTGCAGCCACACAGCACAGGAATCAATTCAGATCACTCCCTGCTGTATCTGCACATGTGGCCTGGCTCTCTGAAAGAAGACAGGTGAGCCGGGCAAGGCCGGCAACAGAAATCTTGGGACCCGGTAAACTCATGTTGTTGGGGCCCCCTATACCTTCTCTTAGTCCTTATCCAAGCCAGTCACACACACAACCCTCTTCCCAGCCCCTGTGTCTGTCACACCCCCCCTCTTCCCCAGCCCATGTCAGTCACCCCTCCCCTCTTCCCCAGCCCGTGTCTGTCACCCCCCCCTCTTCCCCAGTCCCCAGGTCACACACCACCCTTCCCCAGGTTTTCACACACAGCCCCAGCTCCTGGCACATGTCCCCCTCTTCCGCAGACCCTGGCACATGTTCCACTCTTCCCCAGCCCCTGGCACATGTCCCCCTCTTCCCCAGCCCCTGGCACATGTCTCCCTCTCCCCCAGCCCATGTCACATGTCCGCTCTTCCCCAGCCCTTGTCACATGTCCCCCTCTTCCTCAGGCCGTCACATCTCCCCCTCTTCCCCAGCCCCTGTCACATGTCCCCAGGGCCGGCTCCAGGGGTCTGAGCACCCTGTGCCGGCCCAGTACACTGCGCCCTGCTATCACGCGTGGCGAAGCCGTGCGCAACTGAAATTGGGGGCGTGACCTCATTACCATAGGCCACTCCCCCTACGTGACGTTATTTGGAGGCGTTCCCGCATTGCACACCTCCAAATAACGTCAGGCTTGGGGTAAAGCCCAGCCCTCCGTCACTGGCTGGGCTTCCCCCAGCCCTCTCCCGTCAGTGAAAGGATGCCGCGCGCATGTGCGCAGCATCCATTCACACTCCAGGGGTCCCCAACCTCTCGATTTCTCCACCCGCGGGCCATAGAGAATTCTGAAGGGGGGCAGGGTGTTTAAGGGGCTACACCTCAAAAGCTACAGGAGGTATCAAGTTGAAATTTGGTAGGGGCGGGTAGAACTGTCGCACGGTGCTGCATGCTAAATTTCATGGCAAGAACATAAAAAGTGAGGACATGGGAGTAATCTAAAGCTCCAACTGTCACTTTTTTTTGTCTATGGAATAAAAACATATATTTAATCACATACCATATCGTGTATAAAAAAATGTATATAAGCTGAATAATATTAATTATAATACAACTTATGCAATCAGATCTACTATCTCACGTGACTAATAAAATGTCCAATATTTACATCAGCAGCAATTATTACTTTTAAAAGCAACTAATTATTCCTTTAGTGCTTCATCTGTATTCAAACTGGTTTGGAAGAAACTCATGTAAGGGGGGAGGGTGATATAGTTTAAGAGCATATGTTTTATCACTCTGTAATGTTAGGGGGGGTGATATATTTAAAGAGCACATGTGATAAAATATATGCTCTTTAATTATACCCCCCTAACATGACTGAGTGATAAAATATGTGCTCTTTAAATATATCATCCCCCCCTCAGCACCTAACCCCCCCCCCCTCACCCTCAGCACTCCAAACAAGCCCTATCCCCAGCAACGACCTCGCGGTCCCCACCCTCATGGAAGAGCATAAAACCCCTTCAATAGCCGTACCTGGAAGTGATGTGAGTGAGGGTGGAAGTGGAGGTTTCTGCCCATACTTTTCACGAAAATAAGAAAGTTGGTCCCTTGTGGGCTCGCTTCACTCGCCACGCTGTGGGCACGGTGGCTCGCTACGCTGGCCACATGAATATATTCCCCCTCTATGCCCACTTGGATGGCAGGGAATGACGTTGGACACTGGCAGATAACGTCATCGTACATCTACGGAAGGGGATCTATCTCTTCCCCCACCCTCATAGGGCTTGGCTTGCACTTGACAGACACTGAGACACAGACTTACTGTTTTACTGCCTGTCTGCAGTGCCACAGCCCACAGAGCCTCTCTCCCGGGTCCTGGCCACTCTCTCCCTGCAGCCAGCCGCCGGTCACGGTGCCAAGTTGCACTGCAGTAGCAGTGTGTCAGAGACGGAGTCTCGTCTCTTTAGAAGGGGCAAGCACAGGGTCGCGGGCGGTCACATGACGTGACATCCACGACGGCTCGACCAGAGAGATGTGGTGGAACCGGAGGAGGAGCGCCACTAATGCTGATCGGCGCTCAGCTCCGCTAGTTAGAAGACTGACTCACTGAAGCCGGTAGGTGGAACGGCCGGGAACGGGTGACAATGGAGTGCTCCATGGCGCTGGCGCCCGTTGGCAACTGACTCCATAATCTCCAGGAGTTACGCCACTGTTTAGATCACATATGAACCGCTCCTGCCCGATCTCATCTGCTATTTTACACCAGAAAGTGTGGAGTAAGGTTGTGTTATTAGGTATATTGAGTAACAGAGAGGGTGAGGCATGTTGAAAGACTGTGTAATAAAGTTTCAGCAACAACACCCCACCCTGCCCACCCCAAAAAATAAAAGAATAACAAATCAAAAAACTTTTTTAATGATGTAAAAACCAAGTAGTCAAATCTATTATAGCAAAAGGCTGCTGTGGTCGTGTAACTGCATAAGCACAAATAATAATTTCATTCATGTTGTTAATATCCAAGAGGATACAGTTTGGTATTCTTGTGTGAGAGATAGTTTCAGAATACTTCTGATAGCAAAAGCCTGCTGTGGACTTATGACTCTGCGTATTAAGGGGCCTATGTATCAAAGCTGGGAGAGTGATAAAATTATTAAAAATAAATTACCAACCAATATGCTCCTAACTATCATTTTATAAACACAGCCTGGAAAATGTAAATTGGCAGCTGATTGGTTGGTACTTTATCTCTCACAATTTTATCTCTCTCAGAGCTTTGATACATAGGCCCCTTAATTGCCTCCGACATTTTTATTTTTTTAGAATTTAAAATACATTCTATTCTTGTGAAAATCCAATTGGTTACAGTTGGGTATTTTTGTGTGAGGGGCCATACCATGATAACCCTGGTAGCAAAATACTGCTGTGAACATGTGACTGTGTGTATGCAACCACAAAAGCAAAATAAAAATGTATTTGCATTAAAATCTAAGTGGTTACAGTTAGGTATTGCTGGGGGGTGGGTCGGGGGTGGCGAAAGGAGGTGTTTTGCTTTCAATGACTCTAGGTGTATACGTGGTGCCTCCTGTCATTTTTGTCACTCCTGCTGCATCTGTAACGGGGCGCACCCAGCCAGGGATTGCCGTTGCAGCTCTGGAAACGCAGCAGCTGATCGGGGAGATAGCTCCAAGAGTGCTAGTCAAGGCTAGGTCACCCATTTGTTTGGCGGAGCTTGCTAAGTGGCTGGTTTGTTACCATCACAGGGGGGCTGCTACCTTTCTTTTAGGTGGTTTCCAGTTTAGTTTTTGTTTGTCTATTGATGGTCTGCTTAAGGTTAGAGCGCCCTGCCAGGGAGTTTCCTGCAGTTTTACAAGCTAAGGTTGATTCTGATGCTGGGAAGGATGTAGGGCCCTTTCCCTTTTCCTCCCTTGCGGAATCTTTGCGTCTTAAAAAAGCCCCGGGGAAGTATTGTCTCATTAAGCATTTATCCTACCCCCATGGTAGTTCAATTAATGAATCAGCTTGCAGGATGGTCTATCAGTCCTTCGATGAAACTTTGGGTTTGGTGCGTAGTTTTGGTCCGGGCTCTTTGCTGGCAAAAGCTAGATATTGAATCTGCATTTCGCTTGTTACCTTTACACCCTGATGCAATACAATATATTGTTTTTCAGTTAGGAGGTGGTTTCTTTGTGGATAAAAGTGGTTACAGTTAGGTATTGCTGTGGGGCTGGGCGTGGTATTTGAAGGCCCTATGGCAAAAGTTTGTAAGGTCCCCTATGTACCACCCAATGGTGAAAAACGTATATAACACATGTAACTTTGACTAGGATTATGGGTCTCCCCCCTCAGCTCTGGACTCTGAAAATGACGTTTTCTGAGGTTTGGCCGATTATAACATATGCATCAAGCTCCGGAATGCGATATATTCCAGACTTTAGATGCGGTGGGCAACACCATCATTAGAGCTGGGAGGGATCCAATTGGATCCTTCCCAGCACTCGCCATGGTGCATGCATCGAAGGACTCCCGGGTCCTAAACTCAGAAGTCTTTCTATCGAAAAGGACAGCCCTTTAACCTCCTGGTACATGGGCTGATGAATTGCTCTTCAGGACAAATGGAATTAAAACCAAATTTGGTAGCATGGATACATCCAGGGCTGAATTAAGGGCCACATGGGCCTGGGGCTGAAAATAATCAATGGCCTGTTGCAGTGGTGGTTGCAGGGTGGGGGCTACAGAGCAGTGCAGAGTGGATGTGACCAGTGCCATGTGGGAGTGTACAACCCAGGTATGCAATCGGGAAGCCAACTGCCTAAGGGTGAAATGCCGGGCGTCTAGATGTAGACACCCGCATTTCCCCGACGCCGGGAGACCGGCGCCCGGCATCCCGATCGTAGTGATGCCGGGCGCCGCGAGCGGACAGCCACGGGGGGGGAGGGTTAGGTTTAGGGCTCCCGGGGGGGACTTAGGGTTAGGCACCCCCCCGGGAGGGTTAGGGTTAGGCTAGGGGGAGGGACGGTTAGGGTTAGGCACCCCCGGGGGGGGGACTTAGGGTTAGGCACCCCCCCGGGGGACTTAGGTTTAGGCAGCGGGGAAGGGGGTGGTTAGGTTTAGGCACTTAGAGGGGGATTAGGGTTAGGCACTTGGGGGGGAAGTTAGGGTTAGGCACCCCTAAGGAGGGTTAGGGTTAGGGGGGTTAGGTTAGTAGATACTCACCTATCCACGATCGGGATTTCCAGCGCTGTCGGGCATCCGCTGCTTCGAACTCTGCTCATGTCGGCCTGCCGCCGGCGGTATTTCATACCCATTCCACAACCCATACACAATCAGCCACAATGTCTCTCTAAATACATAAAAGTAAAGAAATTTCATCATTTTGTGAGGAAAATAGAAATACAATTTTAATACAGGTGTGGCCTTATACATCTTTGCTGCAGTCGCGCTAAAAAGACCCTCCCGGCGTGCCAGGTCTCATGAGACTCTGCTAGCGCTGGGCGTCTTTTTTGCATCTATTTTTGCCAAAAATGCGTCTCTGAATCTGTGGGCCTGATTCAGAGCTGAACGCTCTGACCAGAGCGCTCGCTCTGAATCACGGCCCTCCTACCTTTTTTTGGAGCGTCCTCATGGACGCTCGCATAGCTGTGGGTTACCACACAGGTGACCCTGCGGTAGGGTCTTGCTGCCGCAAGCCCAGGAGTGATTTTGGCTCTATCAGAGCCAAAGTCACTCCCACTGACATCATTACTGATGTCAGTGGGGCTGGACTCAGACGGTAGGCGTTCCCATGGGAATGCCTCCGTCTGGCCGGCACGCCCACCAAAGGGGGCATGCTGTCAGTCACCATCGACAGCACGCCCCCTTTGGTGCGAGACACCGAGCTCCCTCCGTCGTGCGCATGCGCAGTATCACAACATCGACCCACTAGCAAGCGAAATTTGCTCGTGAGCGGGTCTGAATGACCCCCATTATACGAAGTGCTTCCATTGTTCATATACAAACTCAGGTGCACACAGATATATATGTCGCATATCAAATTAATCAGCACAGTCTGCTGTTGTGTCCTAGTCGCATCGTATTGTGACTTAGATGCATTTTCTGTGAAAAAAGACGCCCAGCGCTAGCAGAGTAGCAACAGGACCTGGCAGCTCACCCACGCCAGGCAAGTCATGCTGCATGGCATATTGAGGCTAGGTGTATGAGGACATATCTGTACCTATGATCTATGGCCAACCATATGGCCAGGTGGGTACCTGGTTATTATCATGTTGTCATGATGATGGGCCTATTTTTATGTGCAGGCCTGGAGCTGTAGCCCCATCCACCCCATTGTTAATCTGGCCATGGACACATCACCTCAACTAATATTCTTTAACAAGATGCAATGATAGTGGAAATTTGACGCATATCCAATGCTAATGTAGCTGTCATAGATTCAGTGAAATGTAGTGCAACAGGATGCTGACTGTCATACTTGGCTACTCTTGAAAACAATTGTTTCACAAACAATTGTCTGCAATGAGTTTTCAGACTCAATAGCAGTAGCAGTCTTAGCGCACAAGCATTCTTCTTGGGAATCGGATTGCATAAGGGGTGTCAGTTTGCTTTTGCAAATTTGATACAGCAGGACTACCTACTAATGAGAAGTTTCAGTGGCGTAACTATAAATTTTGCTCCCCCATGCCAAAAAAGTTTCAGGCGCCCCCTCCCGCCCAACTCCCCCCCTGCCCAAAGATCAAACACACCCAAAGACGACGTTTAAGGTGTGTGGTTACATGATACAGCAACGTGCCTTACACATTATGACACACTAAGTAATGCCACTTACAACACAGTGTGCCACACCAGAATGCCCCTTACAACACATTATTCCACACAGCAATGCCCCTTACACATGCCACCCTGTAATAGTGCCCCTTATGCAATGCCCCCTGTAGTAGTGCCCATTATGCAAGGCCCCCTGCAATTGTGCCCATATGCAGTGCCCCTTGTAGTTGTGCCCCTTCAAGTAGTGCCCCCTGTAGTTGTGCCCCTTCTAGTAGTGCCCCCTGTAGTTGTGCCCATTTTAGTAGTGCCCCCTGTAGTTGTACCCAGTAGTTGCCCCCTGTAGTTGCCCCCAGTAGTGAGCCCCCTGTAGTTGCCCCCAGTAGTTGCCCCCAGTAGTGAGCCCCCTGTGGTTGCAACCAGTAGTCAGCCCACTGTAGTTGCACTTAGTTGATCTCAATAATGAGCCCCCTGTAGTTGCCCCTAGTGAGCCCCCTGTAGTGAGCCCCCTGTAGTTGCCCCCAGTAGTGAGCCCCCTGTAGTTGCCCCCAGTAGTTAGCCCTCTGTAGTTGTTCTCCCCCCCCTCGCGTGCACACAAACACACAAAAAAACAAAACAAAAAACACAAACACTTACCTTTATACCCGCTCCAGTGTTGCTGCCGCCCATACCCCGGCGTCCGTTCCTCGGCACTATGGGAGTGACGTCAGAATTGAGCACACAATTCTGTGAACTAGCAGCTCAACCATTTTGTGAGTGCCAGCAATCTCACTCTGTGAGAGTGCTGAATCTGCAGTTAACCAAAGGGTGTGATGGCATACCATATCTGTATTACGCAAGGAACACGTCCATTAAGACGTCAAACCGGCCACCAGCAGAGGAGAACTTTAACAAAATGGTTCACTATGAAAAAGGGGACAGCACACAGAGGTGTTTTGGAGGTGCAGAGGGAGAGATGGCTGAGGGGGCAGGCTGCAGACATGCGGGGCAGTGCACAGGGGCAGCAATGGCGGACAGAAAGGCTCACTAGTGCTGAACTGCCCTGAACTGCTTCTTAAGACCCCTACACTTGGAACGATATGTTCAAGATGCGATATTGTGAACGATTTCCCTTGAACACTCCCTGGCACTTCTGGACAAGATATGGTGCTTAACAGCACATTTTGACTTGGGAACTACTGTATCATACTAGATCTAAAGATAGCTGACTGCATACACAGATCAGTGAGATCCGTGTAAAATAAATGATTCAGAGATGCACGCATGGAACAGTGTGATCCATGTGGATGCATGGACAGATTAGTGAGATCCATCCATGCATCTGTTAAAATTTTTTATAAAAGTACATTTAAAAAAAAATAAAATGCGTACCTCCACCCCCCAGGAACAACCAGCCCTGGGCTCTGTAGACCCAGTACTGGTTGTGCTATATGCAGGAGTCCCTGAGGTGCCATTTTTGAAATGGGTATGCACGGTTCTCACCATTGAAGAACTGTAGCTGGCGCATTGCATGTGGTCTCCTCATGGAATTTGCATTTGGCCAGAGAGCTTCCCCATGTGGTACTACAGAAAGTGTTTGCTAAAGAGGCTTTGGGCCGTATGTCTGGGCCTGTTACCACTCCCCCTTTGCCGGACCTGTGCATTTTCCCTCTCAGTGTCGTGCCCAAGAAGGCCCAGGATAAATATTGTTTGATTCAGCATTTGTCATTCCCTCATGGAGGCTCTGTGAACAATGCAGTCCCTCACTCTCTTTGCCAGGTTCAGTATCAGTTATTCGATGGGCGCTCGCAATGATAAAGGGTTTTGGTCCTGGGGCATTGATGGTGAAATTGGATGTTGAATCCACTTTTCGCCTGCTGCCATTGCACACTGAGGACCTGATTCAGACCTGCTTGCGAGCGCATGGTGGCCCAGTGCGCATGCGCACGACGGAGCCGGCTCCGTCCTGCGCATGTGTGAGACCTGGATAGCGACGGGCAAACCGTTGCTCCGGGTCTCATACCAAAGGGGGCGTGCTGTCGATGTTGCGTGACAGCACACCCCCTTTGGTGGGTGGGTCGGGGGAGTGGCTGCCCAAACAGAGGCATTCCCATGTGAACGCCTCCGTTTGGGGGCGGCCCCACTGACATCAGAGATTTCGGCTCTGTGAGAGCCGAAATCTCTCTGGGGCTTGCGGCAACGAGACCCTACCACAAGGGTCTCGTCGCAAGCCCGATGGTCGCGATGGTCTTGACCATTATGACCATCTTCCTGGCCGCTCGCTATAGCTGTGGGTGGCCACCCACAGCTATGCGAGCGGCCAGGAGGCCGCTCTAAAAAACATGAAGGCCAGCCCTGATTCAGAGCGAGCGCTCTGTCAGAGCGTCCGGCTCTGAATCAGGGCCTGAGTCCATACGTTTTATGGGTTTAAAGTTAGATGGGCAATTTTTTGTTCGTAGGTGCCTCCCCATGGGTTGTGCTATCTCGCGTACATATTTTGAAAAGTTTATCACTTTCGTGCATTGGTGTATCCAGGCTGCTATGGGCCATGCAGGAATTGCACATTATTTGGATGACTTTTTGTTTGTTGGACCATCAGATAGCGCAGTTTGTGGGGAGGTTTTGTTTTCTGCGCAGGCCCTTTGCCGGTTGCCCGAGACAAAAAGGAAGGCCCAACTTCCTGCTTGTCTTACCTTGGAATTGAAGTGGATACAGTTGCTGGGTGCTGCCGGTTGCCTGCTGATATGGTTCAGCAGTTGCTAGGGCAGATTCATTTTTGCTTGGATTCACAGCGGGTTAGATTGCGGCAGGGGCGGTCGGTCCTGGGTTCATTTAATTTTGTGTGCCAGATAATACCGATGGCGCTGGTGTTTTGCCGTAAGCTAGAGCGTACTATTGCGGGTCGCCATCCTGCATTTCAGTATCTGCCTTACCATGGAAATCTTGGATGACCTACAAGTGTGGGCTTCGTTTTTGGTTGATTTCATTTGGAGTTGCTTTGGCCCTTGCAGCTGGTTGACATAGCTGAGTTACAGTTGTTCACCGATGCTGCTAGTTCAACTGGCTTTAGAGCATTCTTTCACAGGGACTGGTGCGCTGCTCCATGGCCTGCGTCATTGATATCACGTGGCTTTCAGTCCAATCTGCTGTTATTGCAACTTTTTCCAATAATAGTGGCTGTGGATTTTTGGTCTGATAGGTTATCTAATCGGAATATAGTTTTTCGGTGTGACATTCTGGGAGTGGTACACACTATTAATAATCAGCGTTCCTCTTCCCCTATGGCGCTGCGGCTGCTGAGGTTCTTGGTTTTGAAGTGTTTGCAGGCAAATATTGTTTTTAGGGCACGACATGTGCCAGGAATTGGGAATGGGATAGCGGATTCTTAATCCCGTTTTCAATTTGACAGGTTTCGGCTTTTGGCCCCTGATTGGGGTGACTTGTCCGTCTTCTGTCTGGCAGATTGTTGAGCCAGATTAGTGGTTCTGGCTCGGAGGTCCCTGGCATTATCTACTTTGCGGATTTATGAGGCAGCATGGCGCAACTGGGAGACTTATCAGTTTAGATATCCTTCTACTGGTAAATCTTTAGATCAGTACTTGGTTGAGTTTGTGTGGGGCCATTATCAGAGGGGCCGATCTAAGGCGGCCAGGGCTTCTGCCCTAGTGGGGATTGCTTTTATCTCTCGCCTTCATGGCGGTCACGACCCCACAAAGTCATTCATGCTGTCTAAAGCCCTTAATTCTTGACGCCCAATTGATGTGGTACTGCTGCAGCATCTAGTAGGAGTGGTTTCATTGACTGCTTCTTCTGACTTTGAATCTGTTTTTTTCCAATTAGCATTTGTGCTGGCTTTCTATGGTGTGGTTCGGGATAGCGAGCTAGTTCCGTCCAGTAAGAGGTCTGCTGATTCCGGTCTATTAAATAAGCATGTGGTACTTCAGGCCGGGGCTGTCCTGTGCAAAATCCCCATTCTAAAACTGATCAGTTAGGACACTTGAGTTGGGTGACCATCAAGCCTCATCCTAATACAGAGATTTGCACTTTGCGCTTGGCTGGTTTATATGCAGGGTTGAGACCGTCAGGCGGTTCGCAATGGTTGTTGCATGTGTACTCCTCCCCCTTGACTAAGTTCCAGTTTGCTGCTGTGTTTAAGCGCTGTTTGGGTCAGTTGGGTTTGGATGTTGCACGATACGGTACTCACTCTTTCCGTATTGGTGCGGCTACTTGCGCTAGCGGGTTGTATCCATCTGCCATTTAAGCTATTGGTAGATGGAAGTCCCCTTTTAAGTCATATGTTAGATGTGATAAGCTTTAAGTTGTGTTTTCCCTACCCAGAAACGTTGTTTACCTGCCAGTTTTAGAATGGCTAGCATTCAAAAATTGAGGAAGTGAAGGGATATTTTCATTTTTCCTCCGAAGGGGGTGCAATTCAATTGGCTTATTATTTATTTGTTGGGCTGAGGCATGGGATGGCAAGAAGGGCATTAGGTGGTCGTCAGGTTTGGTGATTTGAGGTCCGAGGTACTGTATGCGTTGGTCGGCTCTTTTGGACCTTCTGTTTCATCATGAAAAGTGCTGTGGGTGCCCGTCATGGTTGGTGCTTCACCTTGGAGGCAATGATTTTGGACAGTCCAAGGGTATTGATCTGATCTTGTGGATAAAGGCTGACTTGGCCGCCTTACGGTCGCGGTGGCCTGAGGTGCACTTAGTATGGTCGTAAATTGTCCCTCACCATGTATGGAGGGGTTCCAGGGACCTTTTAGCCTTGGATAAGAATCACAGGAAGATTAATAAGGCTGTTTCTCGTTTTATTTCCGGGTATGGTTGTTTGGTGATGTGGCACCCAAGTTTAAGGCTGGGACAGGCTCATTTTTCTCACCATGATGGGGTACATTTATCAGAGTTAGGGTTAGGTGTTATCACAAGCCGCCGCTACATCTTGTTGAACAACAGTACTCAGGGCAGCTCTCGTTGTTGCTAGTAGAGAAGGACGCCGGGCTGCTTCTCAGTGAGGTCCTCCTACCTGGCTACTCTGTCATCTCCGCCCTGCTTGGATTGAGTTCCTCTCCTTTTTCTCTAACTGGTTCTTTACTCAGATGCCGGTGATAGCGTTCAGTATGTGCCTTCCGGTTCCTGTGTGAGGAATTCCTGCTCTTGTGTGTTCCAGATCTTAGTTTCCAGCGTGTGTATTAACAGTCTCAGCTGCACTTCAGTATCTGTGTGGGCTACCTGCCACCTAACATCTCAGCAAACTCAGCCACACTTCAGCGTCTGTGTGGGCTATCAGCTATGACCATCTTAGCAATCTCAGCTGCACTTCAGAGTCTGCGTAGACCCTCTGCTAATAACATTCTAGCATTCTCAGCCGCACTTCAGCGTCTAAGTAGACTATCTGTTATTAACATTACAGCAGTCTCAGCCACACCTCAGTGTCTGAGTGGACTTTCAACTCCTAGCATCACAACAGTCTCAGCCGCACTGCAGTGCCTCAGTGGACTTTTGTTATTGGACACTGCTGCTGTCTCAGTCGCACTTCCGTGTCTGTGTGGACCTCATTCAAGTTCACATCAGCCCTCAAGGCGGCAACTCGACCCTAAGGACGCACCTCAGCCAAGTTCACAACAACCCTCAAGGCTTCAACTTGGCCCCAAGGCTGCACCTCAGTCAAGTTCACGCCAGCCCTCAAGGCTGCCACTCGACCCTAAGGCCACACCTCAGCCAAGTATACAACAGCCCTAAAGGCTGCAACTCGGCTCAAGGTCACACCTCATCCAGGTACACATCAGCCCTCAAGGCTGCAACTTGGCCCCGAGGCCACACCTTAGTCAATTAAACGTCAGCTCTCTAGGCTACGACTTGGCCCCCCGGTCTCACCTCCATCAAGGATTACCAATTCAGTTGACCCCATCGCACTATATAATCCTCAGCACTATTGCTTTAATCCAGAAGTGAATCTTACCTGGGATTCATATCCCAGGTGTATTTTTGGGTGATGTTTTTTTCTTTTTTGGATGTGGTTTAGTGTTTTGGTTTGGGTGGCAGGCTGCAGTTCTTTGAACCTGGCGGTGACGAGAAGGTGCTACAAACCAGCGGCCATGTAAGGTGTAAGAAAACATTGTGGTGCACATATCCTTTGAAGGGTCGCTAGTACAGCCTACCTCTGCGCAAGGACTTTGGGCATCCGTCTCTGCGGACACGCTCATACTATGCAGTATTATAGGGGTTGTGTCTTCACAGCTCAGCTTACAATTTCCACGGGGGGGGGGTATCAGTCACTCCTTAATATTGGTTAAGAAACATATGGCATAGCTGTTTGTTTGTAGTATCCTTCTTTGCCTCCCAAAATTTTATTTAAAAGCTCAGGGTCATACCTTCAATAAAAGCAAGTTATGACCATTTAAGCAAAGCAGTCTGTTTCCGTGTCTTTATTTTAGTTACTTGTAAGTTCTTATATTGTCTTTAATTGCAATAAAGTTATGGACGTCTTATCTAAAGGCCCCCATACACGGTGCGATGGCACCATGCGAGGTGACAGTGGATCCGCCGTCCGACATATCGGGCGGTCCACACACACGATGCGATCGGGTGGCCAACCCCCTGATATGCCGGCTCCCCTCTGTCTCACCTGCATAGCAATGAATGGGATCGCACATCGCATCCCCTGATCCTATGGTTCTTAACGATACTGGATTAGAACCTCTATACACTCCTTCCTATACCTTCTATTATCCTGCCTATACCTTCTAATATCCTGCCTATACCTTCTAAAGATGACGTTAATTTGCGTACGCAGTCATACAGTAAATAAAAGACTCCAGACTTGGAACGTGTGGTTCCGAAGCACAAAGTATTATTCAAGTAAAAAGTACAGTCAGTTACACGCTATTGATCCAGACACAATTAGACGCAAAGGAATTATACAGTAATAAAGTACAGTATACATACGGAGCGCTTCCGGACCAGATGTTAGGCATCAGCAAGAAACCCCTTGTCTATCAGCTCTCGGCACAAAGACTAAAAATCCAGTGTTGAAGCACACATATTTATACCCCCCAGGAATAGACAAAACAATAGAGACGTTTGTTGCTGATGCTATTGGTTCTCAAGGGGGAAGCATCTGTTACAGGGCGTTTAACAGGCTGATTCAAATAGACTCAACCCAGCCTCCAACAACTGGGGGTCTCTGCCCTCCCGCCCCATGCAACATCCTAACAGTTATTCATATCATATACATTTTGTTGGATGAAGTCTCTGCGGCCCATAACTCAAGAATGCATGATGCGATCTCCCCACTGATTTTACCGGAATACTGTGGAAAGAGTACGCATCAGTACAAAACAAAACACTGCTTACTTAGCATGTATAAAACCTTAGTTACCAAACAATCTTTATTTCATAGCATTTATACTAAATGAACAACTTAAATCTTTTACCTTAAAGCTTATGGAACCTTGTATGTGAATATGTAATGTGTGAGTATGCGGGGTTTGATATGAAGACGCTAGTTAACTTGGTGCGGATGCGTGCGCATTTAGCTACTAAACAGCGTTTTCATTCGGGGTCTTATGCATTCGCTAATATGCGACTAGTTAACAGCGCAATTGTGCATATTACTGTGTGTATGAGAAATGAGAAAGGTGCAATCGCATGGTGCTTAATAGTAATCTCGCCATATGTACTTAGTTGTGAGTTTATCTAAAATGGCTCTGGGGCGGCCATTCGCAAAATGGCATCTTGCGATCTCATTTCCAAGATGGCGTCTTGCGGCCAGTTGCAAGATGGCGTCGCCGCGATTCAATTTTATACTGATATTGTCTCAGCCAATTTTCCAGCTTCGACAGTCCACCCTTTGATAGCAAACAACATGCTATCACAATCTCTTCTTTGAGTTTAATTTAGGCTTACTGTTACATATTTAGTGATATTATGGGATGGCACAAGGTGGTTCTTAATCCATCAATAATGTGTCTCTGGGTAGGACATAAAACTACTATTATACGCACACCGCGGATCTTGGAAGATCATGTGAAAGGTGTGGGAATGCACCAGTCTTATAAAAGCAGTCTTGAAGGGGAATTGAGACTATGGGCCTGATTCAGAGCCGTTCGCTATTTGTGGTCGTTCGTTCAAAAACAAGGGGTGGCTATTCAAATGATCCATTTGCAAATTGCAGTCTGTTCCCACCTCTAAGTCTGAACGAGCGAGCAAAACATACGCTCGTTTATTTGATAAAAACGCCCCCTGGCCGCACGCACCATACGTCATGTCCGCTATTTATTAGATTAATCGAGTACATCGTACAGCGTATGAACTGCTCGCTATTCTTGTGGTTGGTGTTTTCAACCGCTATTTTGCGAGCAGTTCTGAGTTAAAAAAAACCAAGTGACGTGGTCAATGACGCTGCTGTATTAATTATGCACTCCCTTAAAACGCCCGTTTTGACCTTTAAGCACGCCAGCGTTCAGATCTCCACTCCCCGTTTTCAAGCACCTTCCCCTGTTACCACCCACATACGCCTCATTCTGTCACTCAAAATAGCAGGCCCTCGCTATATTGCGTACCAACGATTTTCGGCCGCACTGACTGGTTCGCGCATGCGTACTAAAAACCGTACGCATGCGCAGATGTGCGAACATCGCTCGGAACGAGCGTACTGCCGCTAGCGAGTGGCTCTGAATGAGGGCCTATATTATCTGAGGTGTTCTAAAAATAAAATTTCAATAATACATTCTATGCACATCTAAATATAATACATTAAATGATAGTATTTCCTAGTTCAGGGTTGTAATGCAGTTCTATATTTACCTCGGTATTCATATTGTCATTACTGACCACCATCATAGTTTCGTTCTTGCGTTTTACTCTATTTTTATATTTTCCACACTTCAACACAATAGGAACACACCGGATGCATTTGCCAATTATTATTATGACAATTAGTATAAGGATCAAGAATTTGCCTATGCTAGCGATCACTTCCTGGACCCATTCCCCTAGACCTGAGAACCATTTTACTGGGTTCAGCCATGAAACCCATCCTTCTATCTTTTCCCCTACTTCAGCCACTGAAGCGTTATGGTTCTTATGAAACTCCCATTTTAGCTGCAGAATTTCATTAATCTTTCGGTCTATCACCTCCTTGGGGTCGCTGGTATCATTGGTGACATAGGTGCAACATTTTACTCCAAATTGGGTGGCCAACGTTACGCAATACCGTCCAGTAACAGCAGTTAAATAATTTAACACTAGCCTGTGTTGCACCAGTTCTTTCTTGTACGCTTGCAATTCTCTCCCTGTATACCTGAATGTGTCATTGTACATCTCGGTGATATTATCTATCAATTTAGTAAGTTCCTGAATATATCTAAAATTTATTGTACCCCGAGCAATCCTGGTGGGATCCAATGCGACTAAAACTTGAGAGCCAGTTGTCTCACTGATTAACTGAGTGGCTTTATGCACGTCACCAGGTATCATATTTCTTTTGCCTCTGTGTTCATATTGTGTGTGAAAATATGTTGACGGTGTGTTTTTATGTATACCCAGCATTTTGTGTGAGGGTCCTAACTTCTGGGACTACTCTTCCCAGGTAACACAAACCTTCGGAGCTCGGGGAGAGCCATATATACGCTTTTCTTGCACATATGAAATATACATTATCAGGGAGAACATAAGGAATGGTATGCATCACTATCATTTAGCACATTTCCCTTGCAAACAATTCTATTTCTGGGTCTTCCATCTGGTACATGCAAGTTTCTGGTTGTATTATTTTAGCACAATAACCATTTGGCACCTTACCAATAATTTCTTTGGTGGAACTCAATGTATATCTATACCTAAAATGTTTCCCACCAGATTTAATTGAGCGTAACAGATCATGGTTTATGGACTCATTATCAGCTCTTTGTGAGAAGGTCATCGTCTGATTATTCCCCGTCACTTCCCAACTCCCGGGTTTATTGGGGTTGGTTATGTTTAAACACAAAAGTGATCTATCTACTTGGAATTGATAGAGTTTGAAATGAGGTGGTTTGGATGAGAGGAATTTTCCATCCAAGGTTTTCCCTTTCTGTAATTCTAAAATTTCCGTGATATTCAGCGGAAATGGCACCAACCCTACATTATGCTGTCCCTGTGGCACATGTGAACACACCCAGCAATCAGTTTGATTTAACACTTTGCCTACCTTGCTATGATAATCCTCTAAAGGATACCAACCACAGTACGGGTTATATTTAGGTTGGCACCGTTGGATACAGTTCTCATCAACTAGGGACCCACATAGCTCACAAATTCAGGAATCTTCAGACGATAAACCTCCACACCGTCCCCGAGTATCTGTAATGACAGCTCTTTTAACAATAATAGTACTAAGATTGGTCAGACACTCCCCTGATTGGCATTGCACTCCTCCTGACTCCACTCCATCAGCACTGCCATCAGCTCCCATTTCCTCGATCGGTCTCCCATCACAGAAACTGGATATTCCCAAACCGAACAAGATGGTGAACACTCTAAAAGAGAATATGAAAATGAACACAGCAGGCCCGTCCATTGTCACAACAAAACCTGCAAGTTTCTTTTAGTTCAGGTATCTCACTACAACCTTTTCAATCCTCCCGGTACAAGCTCGCGAGCGACAGGTCCACACTATCAGCTTTGTCATCGACTTGTTTCTCCACCGGTTGATTGACCTTTTTGCAGTGAGTGGAATGGACCTAGGTATCTCTCTCGGCCACCTTCAAAGATGTAGTACTTGTCAGCAGCACCTGGTACGGACCTTCCCACCAATCAGTCAAACAACCTAAACGCAAGAAATGTCTGATCATTACATATTCTCCTGGTTCAACATCATGACAGTTAGTTTCAGGCATATCATTAGACAACAATTTCAGTTTCTGCTGCTGTTGCTTTAACTGCTTACTCATTGATATAAGATACTTTACAGTTACCTTGTTGTTACCCTTCAGGTCTTCCTGTGGACTTATAATCAAATGAGGTTGTCTACCGAACAATATTTCAAATGGGGACAGATTCAGAGGAGGTCTGGGAGTGGTCCTTATGCTATGTAGGACCAAAGGTAACGCTTCTGGCCATCCTAGTCCAGTCTCTGTAATGATTTTACTTAACTTATTTTTAATAGTCCCGTTCATCCTCTCTACCTTTGCACTGGCTTGCGGTCGGTAGGGGGTATGAAGTCGGCAATTAATACCCATCAGTTTACACATATTTTGAAAAACATCTCCTGTGAAATGAGTACGCCTGTCACTCTTGATGATTTTAGGGATACCGTACCTGCATACAAATGCCTGAACTATTTTCTTGGCAGTAAACGCAACAGTTTTAGTGGCCGCTGGGTAGGCCTCAACCCAGTTAGAAAATACGTCTGTGCACACTAATACATACTTAAGGTTCCTGCAGGGTGGTAATTGGATGAAATCAATTTGTATTACCTGGAAAGGTCCATCAGTCGGTGGAATGTGGGACGGTTTGGTAGGGATCACTTTGCCTATGTTCTTTCTCAAGCAGGTCAGACAGGACATTGCTATCTTTTCTGCTTGTGAAGAAAAACCTGGTGCGCACCAGTATGTCCTCACCAATTTGCACATACCTTGTTTACCCAGATGAGTCAGACCATGTGCTGCCTCAGCCAGGCTGGGGTAATATGCCTTGGGGGCTACTGGCTTACCTTGTCCGTCCCTCCAGAGCCCGGAGGACTCTTGCCCACATCCCTTGGACTTCCAAATGGATTTTTCCTGAATTGAACACAAATTTTGCATCTCAATTAATTTCAGCATATCAATCGTTTGGAAAGACATCATTTTTTCAGTTGGAGAAAACATTTGCAACCCTGCTGCCCATTTTGCAGCTTCATCGGCCCTGTTGTTGCCTAGTGACACCGGATCATCCTCACATGTATGGGCTTTACATTTAATTACTGCCACCGCTTTGGGCAGTTGGATTGCTTCTAAAAGATGTTTTATGTGTCGGGAGTGTGCAACTGGTGTGCCTGCTGCTGTCATAAAATTTCTCAGATGCCATAGAGCCCCAAAATCGTGCACCACCCTGAACGCGTACCTCGAGTCAGTGTAAATGTTAGCAGATTTGTCTGCTTCCAGTTCACACGCTCTAGTTAGTGCTACGAACTCTGCCACCTGGGCTGAGTGAGGAGGACCAAGAGGCTTAGCTTCTATGATGTCTGTGTCATTTACAACAGCATAACCTGTACATAATTCACCTGTGTCTGTTTGTCTATGACAACTCCCATCCGTATAAAAGTCACATCAACATTCTCTAAAGGTGTGTCATGTATGTCAGGTCTAGCAGTAAAGGTCTGATTCAGATATGTCAAACAATCGTGCGTATCATTATGTCTGCTGAACTCACCTCCCACCAGCAACTCGCCTCCTTCCACCCTTTGTACATCATGTTGTACATATGGTAAATACGTTGCTGGATTCAACGTGCTGCAACGTTTAATAGTAATGTTTGCGGGTGCGATTACAGCTAGTTCCCATTTGGTAAACCTAGCTGAAGTCTTGTTTGAGCTGAGTTCAACAGAGCAGATACAGCATGGGGAGTGTAGCCAATCATATCATGACCCAATACTACGTCCTCACTTTTACTCACCAATAGAGCGGTAGCTGCTACACTTCTCAAACAGGTGGGGAGTGATCTTGCTACAGTGTCCAATTGGGCACTGTAGTATGCTACGGGCCTACTGGCATCACCATGTTTTTGTGTAAGGACACCTGCAGCACAACCATCGGCTTCCGTACAATACAAATCTAAAGGTTTTTCATAATCAGGTATTCCCAATGCAGGAGCTCTTGTCAGACTATCCTTAAGATTAAGGAAAGCCTGCTCTAATTCCTCTGTGTGTACGACACAATCGGGCTTTGAGGAAGAGACTAATTCCTGTAAAGGTAAGGCCAAAATTGAAAAACCTGGGATCCACATTCTACAGTATCCACACATTCCCAAGAAGGTATGAATTTGCTGTTGATTTTGCGGCAGTGTCATGTTTTGTATGGCCTGGATTCTATCCGTTGTGAGGTGTCATAAACCCTCGGTTAGGCAGTGTCCCAAATATTTTACTCTGGATTGGCACGGCTGTAGTTTGTCCTTAGCCACCTTGTGTCCTGTATGTGAGAGATGAAGTAACAAAAGTTTAGTATCATTCAAACATGACATAAATGAGTCAGAACATAGCAATAAATCGTCCACATATTAAATTAGAACAGATCCATTGGCAGGTTGAAAAGATTGTAAACAGTGGTGCAATGCGTGGGAGAAGATACTGGGGCTGTCTATGAAACCTTGGGGTAACCGTGTCCATGTGTATTGTAAACCTCTGTATGCAAATGCGAATAGATACTGACAGTCAGGGTGGAGAGGCACAGAGAAGAAAGCAGAACAGAGGTCAATGACAGTGAAATGGGTTGCATTTGGTGGGATCTGGATCAGGATGACAGCTGGATTTGGCACTACAGGGAATTGGCTCTCTACCACCTTATTAACACCTCTAAGGTCTTGTTCCAGCCTATAACCCCTCCCACCACTCTTTTTCACTGGAAAAATGGGACTGTTGGCTATACTAGCTGTACGAACTAAAATTCCCTGTTGCAATAATCGCTCAATTATTGGAAAAACCCCTAATTCTACCTCCTGTTTTAATGGGTACTGGGGAATTTTTGGAGCTTGCCTACCGCCTTTTAAATTTACCATTACTGGGCTTACGTTTGCCATTAATCCAATGTCTGGTCCATCCTTAGTCCAAAGGGAATCTGGAATTTGGGACAACATTTCATCTACCTGGGATGGATTTTCATTTAAGCTTGTAGAGTGATACATTATCCTTTGGGGAGTGTTCAATATATACCGCACCTCATGTGCAACTCTCTCTGGGATATCTAAAAATACACCATCAGGGGTGCAGTATATAACACATCCCATATTACTTAACAAGTCTCTTCCCAGCAGGTTAGTAGGAGCCGCAGCAGACAGGAGGAAAGAATGCCTGGTATGTAACGGTCCAATAGTAACCTCTGTGGACTTTGTTAAAGGATAATGTTCCACTTTACCTGTTACACCCATTGTTGGTACTGTCTCGTTGGTCACCTGTAAATTAACGGGAGATTTTATCACTGACCTGGTCGCCCCTTTGTCTACAAGAAAAGGATATTCAGTACCAGCTACATCAACCATCATGACCGGTTCTTCCCTAGTACTTCCCGTGTTAACCTGACTATCTGTAGACTACAGGTATGACCTGACCCCTAGCGTTGGCTACCATTCTCCAATAAAGCATTTACGGCCACAATTGGAGCTGGTGCCTGTTGGACATTTGCTGGTCTCTGTGCATATCCCTTATGGGGATATCCAGGTCTTCCTTGACTTGGGGTTCCTACTCTTTTTACTGTACAGTTTCTACTTAAGTGTCCTGTTTGTTTACAGTTAAAACATGTTCGTGTATCGGGTGAAGACATGTGTTGTTGTGAGGTATGAGCAGAGGGTAAAGGTGGTGGATATGGGTAAGGATAGGGAGGGTAAGGGTATTGTGGGGGATAAGAAGTTTGTGAGTAGTATGGGACCTGTGGTTGTATCGGGTTAGTGGGGTTAGTGAGGGCACATACTTGTTCAGATGTAAGTGTGTGTGCAAGTGCAAGTGTGTCTGTTGGCTGTGATGTTACCGTCATTCCCTCGAGAGCTTGGATACTGACAGCCATAAGTTTTTTGCCCTGGGCTTCTCTCTTCTTTGAGATGTTTTTATCATGTTCGATGGTTTCTATGAGAGTATCTATTTTGAGTCCCCGCCAGCCAGGCTGTGAGGTCTGAACCTGAGTTTTTAAACTCGCTTTCAGACCGTCCACGAGTACCGTGACTATCATTCCCCTGTGGTGAGTGCTATCTTTAATATCTTCTATCCCAGTGTACTGGGTGATAGCCTGCAGTGCCCGGTCGCAATAGTCTTCTGCAGTTTCACTCTCCTTTTGCTTAATGGTGAAAATTTTGTTCCAGTTAACTACTACCGGAAAATATATACTCAGTTGAGTTACAATGCGGGAAATGTTACCTTGGTTTACTTGGTCGGTTAAGGGAACGTCACCATCCAATACACAATCCGTGATAAATTTTGTCACGTCGGTATTGCGTGGTAGGCAGGCCCTTAACACCACACGCCAATCTTTATTAGTGGGTTCATGTGAACTACCCAAATTTCTCAAAAATCTTTGACATTTGGCTAGTTCCTTTTTGGGATCGGGGAAATAATTTATGATGGAATTTAGTTCTGCCCTTGTCCAAGGACAGTGCATTACTACCTCCCTCGTGGGCACTATACCGTTTGCATCTGCATTTCCATTTGGAACGGTTATTGTCCGAATGGGATGCAGACCGGTAGCGCTGCTACCTTTGACCTGGTTACCTGACTGGGGGTTTAGTCTGCTGCTGCTACGTATGGTATGAACAACTTCCTCTATGGGTGCAGAGGGCGGTAACACTTCCCTTGCTGTTACCGATGGAGATGGCGGCACCACTCGTGATTGTGGTGATGCAGCATCTATCATTTGCACAGCATGGGAAATGGCAGACATTACAATAGGCTCATCATCCACATCATAAACATTTTCCTTAGGGTTGCTTAAGAGAGGGTACAAATTGCTTGTTACATTTTTATGGGTATTTTTGGTAACTGTACTTGCACCTCCATCCACATAAGGTGGGGGAGGTGAGCATGAACCGCTAGCAATACTCTCCACAACGCTACCTTCCCGCACGTGCGCGACATTTTGCGGCTCGCCCGTATTGCAATTTAGCGTCGCGGATGTATTCTCTGGCAATGTGCTCGCGACGCTAGTTTGTGTCGTTTGCACATTTTTAAGCCACGCATCCCCTTCTTCCTGCCACAGTTTTAAACATTCATAAAATTTAACCTTTTTCTCTCGGGAGCGCATCAGACTGATGTGATCCTGGACATTATCTAATAAATTTTTATCAAAACTACCAATTCTGGGAAATGGTCTAACACTCTTCATCGTCATTTGAAACCTTACATCACAATACCTTATCGCATAAGTACCGTACTTAGTATGCATAATACGATGAGCCGATCCGATCAGTGCCTCCATTAGCAGCACATCATTGTCTAACATCTCTACTGTTTGCGCAGCTCCCATTCTGAGACAAAATCCTACGCTTTTCAATGAAGATTTAAACTGGTGAAAGACAATCAAGATACTTTCACTTACCTGTGGACTATTTAAGTCGGTGGCGTCCACACACCTGGATAAGATTTGAAAAAGGCAACTTCCACACCTATGGAAGTTTATATGTCGGCCACTTCCACGCACCTCTCTACAACAAAGATAACATGTACACCTGCTACTGTGTATAGAACGGTAAAGCTGCTTACCGAGCGACTAGCACTTAGCCCTTAAAGGTCATACAGTACCTTTAACTGTAGGGAACAAGTTACCCCTACCAACAAACACTCACTGTTACACACTTTTTCCTGCGCAGAAAAATACATGTTAACCCAGATATTGATAATAATTGAAAAATGTAAACCTCAACGGCTTTATCTAAAACACGTGGCAGCACAACCGGAAGTACGTATACGCTATTGTGCGACCAGTCGCATACACAATAATGCGACTACCACACAACCGTATGACAACCTTTTAGCTGCGTACACAAAAGTGCGTCTTTGCTGTGCGCAAACCTGCGACTCAGCCGTGTACTCAGTACTGCGGCACCCCTTTAAACGTAAGGTTCTATCAACAGAGGAAAACAAACTTTGTCCTCTCTTGTCCCTGGATTCTAGTCAGCTTCCTTGATTCACACGGAGACAGATAGCGATCTTTCAGCACAAAGTGGTTGTAGGAAAACCCTGCATGTGGCCACTCCACCCTTTGCTGAAATATCGATAGCCGTATGTACCGTGTCAGCAGGTAAGTGACTTCACTACGAGCCCCCAACTAATGATACTGGATTAGAACCTCTACACACTCCTTCTTATACCTTCTATTATCCTGCCTATACCTTCTAATATCCTGCCTATACCTTCTAAAGATGACGCTAATTTGCGTACGCAGTCATACAGTAAATAAAAGACTCCAGACTTGGAACGTGTGGTTCCGAAGCACAAAGTATTATTCAAGTAAAAAGTACAGTCAGTTACACGCTATTGATCCAGACACAATTAGACGCAAAGGAATTATACAGACCCCAAGTACAGTATACATACGCAGCGCTTCCGGACCAGATGTTAGGCATCAGCAAGAAACCCCTCGTCTATCAGCTCTCGGCACAAAGACTAAAAACCCAGTGTTGGAGCACACATATTTATACCCCCTAGGAATAGACAAAACAATAGAGACATTTGTTGTTGATGCTATTGGTCCTCAAGGGGGAAGCATCTGTTACAGGGCGTTTAACAGGCTGATTCAAATAGACTCAACCCAGCCTCCAACAACTGGGGGTCTCTGCCCTCCCGCCCCATGCAACATCCTAACAGTTATTCATATCATATACATTTTGTTGCTTGAAGTCTCTGCGGTCCATAACTCGAGAATGCATGATGCGATCTCCCCACCGATATCACCGGAATACTGTGGAAAGAGTACGCATCAGTACAAAACCAAACACTGCTTACCTAGCATGTATAAAACCTTAGTTACCAAACAATCTTTATTTCATAGCATTTATACTAAATGAACAACTTAAATCTTTTACCTTAATGCTTATGGAACCTTGTATGTGAATATGTAATGTGTGAGTAAGCGGGGTTTGATATGAAGACGCTAGTTAACTTGGTGCGGATACGTGCGTATTTAGCTACTAAACAGCGTTTTCATTCGGGGTCTTATGCATTCGCTAATATGCGACTAGTTAGCGCAATTGTGCGTATTACTGTGTGTATGAGAAAGATGCAATCGCATGGTGCTTAATAGTAATCTCGCCATATGTACTTAGTTGTGAGTTTATCTAAAATGGCGCTGGGGCGGCCATTCGCAAAATGGCATCTTGCGATCTCATTTCCAAGATGGCGTCTTGCGGCCAGTTGCAAGATGGCGTCGCCGCGATTCAATTTTATACTGATATTGTCTCAGCCAATTTTCCAGTTTCGACATCCTGTACAGAGATCAGGTGGTGCGATGTACGACCCCGCGGGAGCGTGCTCGGCCCGATATCAGGGCCATACACGGTGCAATATAGCAGGCAAATTGCACCAATGACTCGAATCGCCTGCTTTATCGCCCCGTGTATTGGGACCTTAAGATTACAGCTGTTTGTCACAGCATCGCTCTCACCATCTTCATCGAAACCTACCATGCTTTGCTGGGACTCGTGTCATGCACATGCGCAGACAGACCATCGCACATGTGCATTTTACAAGACCCCCCTCGATTGCAGCATTAGGCTGCCAGCAGCCCAGCGGAGGACCTCACAGACGGGGAGGTCTTCGCTGTACTTCGACTGAGGGGTAAGTATTGGTAAATACCAGTGAATTTTTCATTTGTATAACAGTAATGCTGCTCTCTGGAGTCATTAATGGCACAGAATAGCTCCCAAGAGAACTACAGTATATCCTGTCATGGTCATCAAACATAAATGTATCTGTAGGATTATTTTAATACAAGACTGCTTCTGTATATAGGACTTGATTCAGAGATGGGCACAAATCCCGTTTCGACTGCGTTTATGCATGCATTGGCTGTGTAAAAATATGCCAATGTTGCAGCCACCTGTTTTATTGAGGCCGGCTGCAATACAGATCCAGGGCCGTAACTAACTAGAGGTATGTGAGAGCAGGGCCCTGAGGGCAGCACCATCACCGCCCCACATCATCTGCATGTGGTTTGGAATGGCAGCAAGCAGATCCACCCAGAACATCCAATGGGCAGGCACCCACAGCCTCTGGAGCTTAGCGCTCGATTCAGACCCGCTCACTAGATACGTTCGCACGCACCCAGCATATGCAAATTCTGCAAAGGCAGGCGATCGTACGGCAAGGCATTAGCACACCCTCAGGCGATTGCAGATGCCCACTAGCATGTCTTAAGATGCCCACTAATCGCGATCGCAGCACTTATGGTTGACCATACCCTACTGCAAGCACTGTGAGTACTTCAGTGTGAAATACAACCAAGTGAAGTGTACTATGACGCTCTGTAATAATTATGCACGCCTCTGAAATGGCATTGAGATGCTCAGACACGCCTGTGTTCGCACCACCACTCCCCCGTTTCCATCGACCAATCTCTGTTACCACCCACAAACGGCTTGTCCGTTTGCTCAAGGGGCGATCGCTTCACAATTGCATGGACCTCTTCACACACGCACACTGCGATGCGTACGCATGCAGAGATTGCAAACATCAGCTGGCTGCGTGCAAACGCATCCTAGTGAGTGGGTCTGAATCAGGTCCTAAGATGCCAAATCTTTAACAAATGCGTACGGGATCACAGTTGCAGGCTGCGATTCACCAACTAAATTGTTGGGACATGCTTGCATTTGAGGCGCAACTCAGAAACTTTCCCTGACTCTCAATCAGTTTGCGAATAAATCCTCACATCGACCACCATCGCAAAACAATCATGGCACATGCGCAGTAGAAAAAAACATTGGCCATTTGTGAAAACAAACATTGCTTCCACCTCTGAATCAGGTCCATAGTTAACTAATAATAACAGCCTACATGCTGTTTTACTGTAATCCAATTTACAATGACAGAAGCCTATGTAGGAGCCCAAACACTTACATTAGTTTTAAACAAATAATACAAAGTATGTGTCAATAACAACTTGCTGCTCCAGAAAATATCCCTCTTTCATGAAAACCTGTTAGAAAATGTCCTCGTTCATCCCTGTACACAGTAACCTACATTTTATTTTGAGATGTTTTGCAAAATTGTAGACATTATATGGCTGTCTCACCAAGGTCACACTGAGGCGAGGGCAGCAGGGGTGTCAGAGACACATGTTGTGGTATGCCTGAACCACTAGATCCGGACTGTAGGACAGGAGAAACAAACATTGCCCCTAAATGACCTGAAGAAGCTGCAACCTGGACTTAAATAGTGAAAATTATTCTAAATGCAAAGGGACGTTGAATGAACATGTGATGTTCTGGGGCTAAAATAATCTTGTTTTGAATTCATAAAACCATAAATAAATCTGAACACCGTTGAGTATATTACATCAAGTCATAATGATCCCATATTGTATTCCTTATATACGTAAATGCATAGTTATGATATGGTGAGGAGAGTTCATAGCATAATTTCAAACTGTCCTTAATAAAATTATAAAGTACTGCTTACTCCCAGACAGTGCAGGTAATATTATGATCTTCAGGCATAGCCGTAAATGACCTGGTGCAGGGACACGAGGGCAGGCCAGTTTCTGCTCCTATGAAGCACAATATGATATTGGGTACTCTGTTGCCATCATGTCTTAATGTAAGTAGTACAGGTTTAAAACAAGCTGGTGCAGTCAACAATGATCTATAGGTATGATGAAAGATGGCAATACCACTATGCGTGTACAGTGACAGAAAATTAGCAACACAACGGAGAGTCAGAACCTGGAGCCAAAAGCAGGGACAGGCGGCTAAAAACAATATGTAACAAGCAAATTGTCATGATAGGTGTCTAAATGTGGGTACACATAGTGCGGATCACTCGGCAGATCAGATAAATGCTCCAATCCTCTCAGCTATTATCTGATTGGTGTGTATCCTGTACACAATGGGCTATTTCTCTATGTGTACGTACTTCAATGGATTGGGAGGTCGGGCATCTTAAATTTTAAACTGCTCATAAAATGAGACCTCCCAACCTGACCACATCGGCTAACACTCCTGCATATACACTTATGCAATTATTGGGCCGATCAGCCAATATCGGGTGACCAGCCCCATAATTGTATAAGTGTATACCTAGCTTAAGGAGCAATGTGGTAAACTATCAAGAATCAGGGATGGCAGTAAAAAAAATAGTAAATAAATATTTAGGATCATGGCAACGACAGACAGAATAACCTATACATAGTATAAAATAAAGTCCCTGGTAGGTGTCTGTCTGTTTGTTCGGGCTAATCTCGAGAACCGCTGGATGGATTTTGATGCAGTTTTCATAATTCTATAGAGCATTTGTAGAGGAAGGTTTAGGTGTATGAAACACAATATATGACAAAAGAGAGCCGAGCACTGACAATTTGAGTGAAGTACATGAAAAAATGGACATACAGTATGAGCGCTTTCTTGGCTTAAGCCGCCTAAACCGTTAAAGATATATCACAATGATGTACTTTATTTTATACTATGTAGAGATTGATACGTTTTATCCAGTTTTCCCCAGATAAATTTATGTAAGCCCTGTTTACTGATACAAAATTTCAGTTTTCCCTTTTTTTTACCGTTCCTATTTCATTTATGTGAAAAACGATTCTTTAATTTCAAACAAATACAATTCCCGGTAAGAGTTGCTTTGGCATAAGAATAAATAAAACACAGGGACAGACACTTAACGTGGCTGGAGTTGACCTAAGTGGAGACTGTTTTGTTCATGAACAACTTTACCTGGTCCTTTTGCATGTCACATAAAAACTAAATCTTTTCATGTTGACATCAGGAGGAAAAACGACTAATATCGTCTACAAGGCAATTCGTATAACACCTCGGTTAACAAAAACTATCACCGTAAATTCAAAATTGCTCCTGTGCAAAGCCAGGGCAGATCGCTAGTTACTCATACACAATCCAACGTCAAGAGAATTACAGACAGAAGGACAGCGTAAGGCAGGTGCAATCTGACTGAGCCAGTTTAAACCCCGTGGTTGTGGGAGCAGTATACCTGTAAAGACTTTTGTTGTTAAGTGTCAGTCATTAGTGTTAGCCTATAGGGATCCTGGGGGTTTATCCTTGCTGGTATATTAGGTCTGTTAGCCAAAGACGACTCCTCTTTGTTTCTGGCTTCATTTCATTTTCTATCCTTCATCTATTCTTTTCTTCCTCCTGTTGTATCCCAGTCTGTGGTGCGGTCCCTTATTTTGCCTTTTTAACTTTTAAATCTTCCTTGTGCCTTTCCTAGTTTTCTTATCCCTTCCCCACCTCCTGCTGTGCAGCTTTGCCCCCCTTGCTATGCCCCGCTGTCCTGTGAAGCCTTCAGCCCGCTCTGCCTATTCAGCCGGAGCGGGGCCTGCTGTGATCCACGTGGCTGGCAGTCACGTGACACGCCGTCGCGGCACGGGTCACGGCTAGTAGCAGCTGTGCCGGAGCCGGGGGTCGTTAGCAGCCCTGGCTCCCGGCAGTGTTGTGCAGCGCGGCAGAGGAGGAGTTGCTTCCTTTTAGCTGGAGGTGCCCTGCAGTCCGGTTAAGTGCGCTTCCCGGGCGGCTTCCACTGCCGGAGCGGGGCCAAACGGGAGTCGCGCGGCTGGCGAACACGTGGCACGCCCCGACTCTGGGTCCCGGCTCAGGTCACCACTAATTGCATGGTGATGCAGCGACGGCGAGCCCCTGGAGTCTGTATACATGACAGTAGCGGGGTCGGCGGTGCTTCCACTTGTCCCTGCTGCTGTTGAAGGGCATGGTGCTGGGTCCCTGGTTGCTGCTGTCCCCGGCCGAGGTCAGCGGCATTCTGGGTAGGGGGGTTCCGTATGTGCTAGAATTAATGCGCGGCCATAGGCCATTGCTGACAGGTGCTCAGATGCCCTAGACCTAGAGGAGTAGAGCGGTTTTGACGGTCCCTGTTGGGCACCCTGCAGCAGTGGTGTAACTAAGGTATTTGGAGCCCAGGGCAAATTTGAAAATGGAGTCGTCGTCCATGGGCGTGGTCATAAGGGGCGTGGCCAGTGAAAAATGGGGCGTGTCAACATGACACACCCCTGGTCACTGGGAACATTTTTCCATTTGCACCTTAATGCAGTGCCCCTTATACAGTCCCCCCTACGTAGTGGTCCCCCTTATATAGTACCCCCAGTATACAATGCCCCCAGTAGTGGTCCCTCTTATGCAGGCCCCCAGTAGTGCCCTACCGTACCTCCAGTAGTGGTCCCCCTTATGCAGCCCCCAATTAGTTCACCTTATACAGGTCCCCAGTAGTGATCCTCGATATGCAGTGCCCCGTACACAGTTCCCCTTGTAGTAGTAGTCCCCCTTATGGAGCCCACCATTAGTTCCCCTTATACAGTGCCCCCAGTAGTGATCCCCCATACGCAGCCCCCCAGTAGTGCCCCCAGTAGTAAGCCCCTTATATAGTGCCCCAGTTTGAGGCCCCCTTGAAGCCATGCCCCCAATAGTAGTGGTCCCCCCAATGCAGTGCCCCCAGTAGTAGTCCCCCCTACACAGTGCCCTTTATAGTGGCCCCAGTAGGAGTACCCCTTAATGCAGTGCCCCCTGTAGTAGACCCCAGTAGTGGTCCCCCCCATTGCAGTGCCCTCAGTAGTATACCCCCCAGTAGTAGCCCCCAGTAGTGGTCCTGTGCCCCCCCTCGAAGCAGTACCCCCAGTAGTAGTCCCCTCCTTAGTAATAGTCCCCCCCCCCTGTAGTAGACCCCAGTAGTGGTCCCCCCCGTAGCAGTGCCCCCAGTAGTATCCCCCCCAGTAGTAGTCCCCAGTAGTGGAACCCGCCCCCCCCTCCGAAGCAGTGCCCCCAGTAGTAGTCCCCTCCTTAGCCCCCACCGATAAATACACACTGAAATGAAATAATAAATAAAGTAAAAATTCTTACCTGAGTCCACGCCGCTGCCATCCGCACATCAGTCCCCCTTATGTAGTACCCCCAGTATACAATGCCCCCAGTAGTGGTCCCTCTTATGCAGGCCCCCAGTAGTGCCCTACCGTACCTCCAGTAGTGGTCCCCCTTATGCAGCCCCCAATTAGTTCACCTTATACAGGTCCCCAGTAGTGATCCTCCATATGCAGTGCCCCGTACACAGTTCCCCCTGTAGTAGTAGTCCCCCTTATGGAGCTCGCCATTAGTTCCCCTTATACAGAGCCCCCAGTAGTGATCCCCCATACGCAGCCCCCCAGTAGTGTCCCCAGTAGTAAGCCCCTTATATAGTGCCCCAGTTTGAGTCCCCCTTGATGCTGTGCCCCCAATAGTAGTGGTCCCCCCAATGCAGTGCCCCCAGTAGTAGTCCCCCCTACACAGTGCCCTTTATAGTGGCCCCAGTAGGAGTCCCTCTTAATGCAGTGCCCCCTGTAGTAGACCCCAGTAGTGGTCCCCCCCAATGCAGTGCCCTCAGTAGTATCCCCCCCAGTAATAGCCCCCAGTAGTGGTCCTGTACCCCCCCTCGAAGCAGTGCCCCCAGTAGTAGTCCCCTCCTTAGTAATAATCTCCCCCCCCTGTAGTAGACACCAGTAGTGGTCCCCCCCGAAGCAGTGCCCCCAGTAGTATCCCCCCCCAGTAGTAGTTCCCAGTAGTGGAACCCGCCCCCCCCTCCGAAGCAGTGCCCCCAGTAGTAGTCCCCTCCTTAGCCCCCCCCCGATAAATACACACTGAAATGAAATAATAAATAAAGTAAAAATTCTTACCTGAATCCATGCCGCTGCCATCCGCACATCAGTCCTCCCGGGCTGGCATGCTTGGCATTATGGGAGAGATGTCATGACGTCTCTCCTATTACCCACTGCAGGAGCCGGCAGGGAGCTGGCTCTTGCAGTGTGCACTGCGGCTGCAGCAGTCAATGAGCGTCTATCTGACGCTCATTGACTGCTGTTTAACACACACATCGCCGCCAGCGCTGGTGGTGATTTGTGTGCAGCAGCCAATGAGAGTCTGTCTGACCTCATTGGCTGCTGATTCACACACACATCGCTGCTGCTCGGCAGTGATGTGTGTGCAGCAGCAGCCAATGAGAGTTGTCTGACTCTCATTGGCTGCTGGTTAACACACATCGCCGCCAGCGCTGGCTGCGATGTGTGTGTCAGCACAGCCTGAGCCCGCCTGCCACACTCCTCCTGGCACTATTGGGCAAGCGCTCAGGGGGAGCGAAGGGGCTCAGCTGTGCAGCACAGGACCGGCGCTGGGAAGCCTACCAACGGTCCTTTGTAAATGTGTAGTGCTGACCGCACACACTGTGGTCGGCACTACACTGGCTAACTAGGGCGGGGGGGCAGCACCCCCCGCCCGCGCCGCCGGTCCCATGGTGCCCAGGGCACGTGCCCCGCTCGCCCTGCCGTAGTTACGCCACTACCCTGCAGGCCAGGCTGGACCTGTAGATTAGGTGCAGTGCATGGCTGCTGTATAGCGAGATATGATGCCCGATACAATAGATTTTAGTACTGATAGTAGTTTGCTAGTATTGCATGTTATTTTAACATGTGTCAGCCAGTGATGGGTGACCTGTAACACCAACAGGGAGATCTGGAAACATGCACTGTTGGGGATGTGCTGCTATAGAGCCCATTATATACATATATGCCCAGGGCAGTGCTAGGTCCTTATGCTGCTCCCCCAGAACCCCGAACTTGCTCCAATGATCTGGAATGGTGCCCACATCTGAAATAAAAACATTTAGCTCAGGCGGTTGGCCCTACTGCCGCATCTAATAGCTTAGTGAGATTGCTGGTCCTGTATATACTGGAGTTAATGCACACTCAATATAGTTTGTATGACACATATTAAAGTGGGATTAGTGCTAATTATTACTTATTCAGCAATTAGCCACAATCACTCTAAAATCAAGCACTGAGAACCCCCGCCCCCCTCTATAGAAATCCTTCATTTGCCACTGATGGGAGTCACTTAACACTGGATAACACCTATGCCCTGCCATTAGCCTACATGTGCAGCGGGTGCGCTTAAGCAATTCACGTGTTTATTCCCCTGCCGCTTTTGCTAGGTGATGCTGCACCTGTAGTGCAACAGGTTCCATTACCTCACAGCTATAGAAAATAGGGGCACTTGTAAACGTCTGTTGGTTTGGGTAATATAGTTTATTGCACATTTCACAATTAAGACCTATTAATTTACTCAGATACACAGATGGAATAATTCATAGGACCTATTGACACGATATATCTGTAAAGCACGGATACGGCTCTGATTACACAAAAACAGTAAAAGCATACGTATAAAAACCTATGTCAAGGTCATAAAAATAAAATTCTTAAAAATCAAACACCGGTCTTATTAGCAGGAGTATGAGCAGCAGAACATGAGGCATAACTATTCCATCACAGCCAGTCAGCAGGTGCATAACATTTTTTATTTGATGACAGCGTAGTTCACGTTCACCTCCCCAGTGTCAGCGCATTCATCTGCACACTGGCAGAACACTTTGGCCCCCATCCCCGACGGGTCAGATTTTGCACGTTTTTTTTGTTTGCAGGGGGTAAGTCCTGGTGCTGCGCCCTTTGTTTCTCCTTCTATGTCTGTGAATATGGCTATGGATTTTGTGCCTGTTCTCCCTTCTCCCTCCTCTGCAGGTGTTGCTGCGGCTATGACCTCTGCTGACCAGATTGATGGTGCGGTGGTTTGCTGAATAGATTGTTTGCGTTGCTAAAATGGGTAACGTTAGCTGGGTGGACCAATTTGAATTTCATTTGCTCAAACTGGCGTTTGCAATGGCATTTCATGGCGCATTCCGTGTTTCGGCGGCTGTGCTGCTTTAGCGGGATGTATTGTGCGGTGCGGATTCTATGTTGCGCAGGATGCGTCACGGGCAGGGTGCTTGCTAACGCTTCTTCAGCATGCTAATCAGGGGTTTAGACTACTCGCTTTCAGGGGTTTGAAGGCGTCAGATGAATACGGTGCAAATGTTTGGATGGCCTAAATGTGTTGATCGTGCACTTGAATGGACATGATGGCGGAGGTGTTGGTTCATCATGCACTCATGATCCAATACGTGCATTTGTTAGGTCTGATGGGGACCTTGATTTATCATGCACTCATAATATAAGATGTTGATCATGCACTTGCATGGACATGATGGCGGAGTTGTTGGTTTATCATGCACTCATGATCTAATATGTGCATTTGTTAGGTCTGATGGGGACCTTGGTTTATCATGCACTCATGATCTAATAAGTGCATTTGTTAGGTCTGATGGGGACCTTGGTTTATCATGCACTCATGATCTAATACGTGCATTTGTTAGGTCTGATGGGGACCTTGGTTTATCATGCACTCATGATCTAATACGTGCATTTGTTAGGTCTGATGGGGACCTTGGTTTATCATGCACTCATGATCTAATACGTGCATTTGTTAGGTCTGATGGGGACCTTGGTTTATCATGCACTCATGATCTAATAAGTGCATTTGTTAGGTCTGATGGGTACCTTGGTTTATCATGCACTCATGATCTAATACGTGCATTAGCTAGGTCTGATGGGGACCTTGGTTTATCATGCACTCATGATCTAATACGTGCATTTGTTAGGTCTGATAGGGACCTTGGTTTATCATGCACTCATGATCTAATACGTGCATTTGTGGGGTCTGATGGGGACCTTTTTGTCGGACAGTTTTTGCTTCTGAAGGCGTTGTTTAAGGTGATGGTCGAGTTGGGTTTAGTTTGTTTGGTGGCGGGTTGCGGCTTTGATTTGCCTCGCTTTGGCGGAAAGAACGGTAGTGTGCTTTTAGCTATACAAATTAGATGGGTGTGCTTTTTGGGGAGAGTTGAACACCAACGAGTGATGCGTTTGGTCTGCATGTGTCTATGGGAGTGTCCGTTCTTTGTTGTCCGCCACCATACTAACTTTAAGCTCATAATTAATTTCAAATGGCAAAATCTAATTATCTAATTAGATAACCCAAATTTAATATGATTAATTATTAATAATCTGATGTCAAATAAATTTGACCTTTAATTTTAAATCCAACTCCTGTTGTCCGTGTGTTTATTCTTAGATAAGTTTTAGTTGTGTTAAGTCAGTAAGGTATAGTGCGCATATCAACCATAGGGAGTTTATAGTAAAAAAAAATAGCTGTATAAATCAGGAGCATGTATAGAACAAAAACAAGAACAGACTGGTCTAAATTGTTTAACTAGCAGCCTATGAGTGCCACAGATCAGTATACAAAGCATCTGTGACCAATCACATTTCTTCAATCAGACTCCACTTACCACAGCATGGGACGGACAAAATGCATACAAATATTTCTTAGCTCAAAAATAGTAATCACTTAAGAAAGAAAAGCAGAGCAGACAGATGTTACTGATGCATTGTGAGGAAAGGGTTGACCTTCCTGCAGCTAGGGAGGGACCACACCCTTACCTCAATTAAGACCAGCTAAGGTATAAAAACATGGTAAGTTTAGTTAGTCAGTGGAAATGTGAGGGAGAGATTGCACCTTTAGCAGTGCTCCCTATGCTGGACAATCTGAATTATGACTGTGCTGGGAATACTCTGCTTATTTGACTCATACACGCCTACTCTCCCAGGAGTCGCGGGAGCTCCGGATTTTTCGGGTAACCCCCTGCACCTCTGAAAGAGTAGGCATATCTCCCGCATCCCCCCAACATCCTTGTAAAGTGGGTAATTTGTAGGGATGTGCGCCGGACCATTTTTGCCGGATTTGGATTTGGTTCTAATTCGTCGTCCGGCTTTGGATTTGGATTTGGATTTGCCAAACTGCGGTGACTGGCTTTGGATTTGGATTTGGATTTTTTTACAAAAATTTACAAAAAAAGCTAAAATCACATAAATTGGTCTTTTTTTTCTTCCTAGAGTATTATTAACCTCAATAACATTAATTTCCAGTCAATTTAGACCATATCACAGCTTATAATATTGTTTTCAACATTATTGGCCAAAGGTTGCAGTGAGCTGACTGGTTACTAAGCGACAAAGCAGCGGCAACGACACAGACACCACAGTATAAAGCACATCTATGACACATTGCCACACAGCAGTGTCAGAAATGAAAAGTAGTGCACCCACCCAGTGGGGTACGGCCAGCAGAGTCACAGTACTTGTTTACAAAGTGGGCTACGGCCCTAGGAGTCACAGTGCACAATCTTATTAGCATTACACCGCACATAGGGCCTGATTCACATTACACCATAAAGTAGTGTCTCTTATTTATGTTACGACACACAGTAGTGCCCCTTTTACACAATGCCCACAGTAGTGACCCTTTTACACAATGCCCACAGTAGCGGTGTCCCTTACACAATGTCCCCCAGCAGTGGTGCCCCCTATGCAGTCCCCTTAGTAGTAGGGTCCACTATGCAGTGCCCCCAGTAGAATGCCCCCCAGTAGTATGCCCCCCATTAGCAGGCCCCCCCAGTAGTATGCCCCCCATTAGCATGCCACCCAGCAGTATGCCCCCCATTAGCAGGCCCCCCCAGTAGTATGCCCCCCCATTAGCATGCCACCCAGTAGTATGGCCCCCCCAGTAGTATGGCCCCCCGAGTAGTATGGCCCCCCCAGTAGTAGGCCCCCCCCAGTAGTAGGCTGCCCCAGTAGTAGCCCCCCCTGTAGTATGGGCCCCCCCTGTAGTATGGCCCCCCCTGTAGTAGGCTGCCCCAGTAGCAGCCCCCCCCCAGTAGTAGTAAGCCCCCCCAGTAGTATGCCCCCCCCCAGTAGCAGGCCCCTCAGTAGTATGGCCCCCCCAGTAGCAGACCCCCCCCAGTAGTATAGCCCCCCCAGTAGCAGGCCCCTCTGTAGTATGGCCCCCCCAGTAGTATAGCCCCCCCCAGTAGCAGACCCCCCCAGTAGTGCAGACCCCCCCAGTAGTATAGCCCCCCCCAGTAGCAGGCCCCTCTGTAGTATGGCCCCCCCAGTAGTATAGCCCCCCCCCAGTAGTGCAGATCCCCCCAGTAGTATGGCCCCCCCAGTAGCAAACCCCCCCCAGTAGTATAGCCCCCCCAGTAGCAGGCCCCTCTGTAGTATGGCCCCCCCAGTAGTATAGCCCCCCCCCAGTAGCAGACCCCCCCAGTAGTGCAGACCCCCCCCAGTAGTATAGCCCCCCCCAGTAGCAGGCCCCTCTGTAGTATGGCCCCCCCAGTAGTATAGCCCCCCCCAGTAGCAGAGCCCCCCAGTAGTGCAGACCCCCCCCCCCAGTAGTGTCCCCGGCCCTTGCACAAATAAAAAATAAAAACTTACCTGTATCCCCGCTCCCGCACCGTCCGCTCTGTCACACGCTGAGGAGGGAGCCGGAAGACAGTGCTCATGTGTGAGCTCCAGCCGGCTCCCTCCGTACAGCAGCCAATGAGAGTCTGTGTGACTCTCATTGGCTGCTGTGACAAAAACACAGCTGCCGCTGGCGGCTGTGTGTCTGTGTCTGTGTAGGGCAGAGCGCTATCACTGCGCTCTGCCCTACACGCGAGGAGACCTGAAGTCGGATTCTCTAGTGAGAATCCGACATCAGGCGGCCGCCGTTCGGCCCCGAACGGGGATCCGAGTCAGGCGGTGAACACCCGAACAGGGTTCGGGTGGACTCGGATCCCCAATGTTCGGAGCGGTTCGGATTCCACAGAATCCGAACCGCTCATCTCTAGTAATTTGCGGGTCCGTATGCAGGGGGTGGGGCTAAATGATGCAAATCGTGTCATTTAGCCCCTCCCCCTCCGCACAGACCCTCGAATCACGGACTTTCCATCAAAAGGGGGCGGGGTCTAATTACAGCCGAAGCCTGGCCCCGGCCCCCAAAGCCGAGATGACCGGGCTGCTCCCGAAAAACATTAATGAAAAGTCGACAAGTATGTCTGAATTGCTGTCCCATGTAAGCTGTATTATTGTTTCTGAATTGTGTTTGCCTTATGTAAGAAGTCATTACACTGGTTCTGCCTTTTCAAGCTTGGAATAAAAAGCTTACCTGTTTCCATCATCTCAGAACTTAACCCGCTACAACATCCTACAAAAAAAAACAGTTCTAAAGTCTAACCAAAACTGTGATTGCTTTTTTTTTTTAATCATAAATACTCATGTAAAATATATTGCAAGGCATTATGGGCATGATTCAGCAGTGCACTACTGAAAGCAGATTCCCAGGGGCGTATCTATAATGGATGAAGGGTGTGCGGGGCACATGGGCTCCTGGGTCCAGGGGGGCCCCGCACCGCACACCCTGAACCCATAGTATTACCTCTCCGAAGTCCCACGTTGGTGTGGGGGTCCGGCTCTGCAAAAACGACTGGAAAATGGCCGCCGCTGCCATTTTCGTTTGCGCATGCTCAGTACAGGGAAAATGGTCACCACAGCCAATTTCCCGGTGACCTACGCATACTCTATAGACTCTGGGCACACTCTAGTGTCCAGAGTCTATAACTCTGCCGCTGGGCACGCACAGCTCAGTGCGCTGCCGGCCACCGGTCAGAGAGGAGGGGGCCCGTGTTGGAGACTGCACACGGGCCCCCTCCTCTCTAGAAATGCCTCTGCTGATTCCCGATGTTTGGGAATCTGCGCCGGCGTCAGACCCGTTCTGCGCATGTGCAGAATGGGGCTGCGAGTTCACTTGCAAACTGTCAGCAGACTGTCAGTGATTGTCACTGCTGCCATTTAGGAGCAGGGAGGGGGCGGCGACAGCCTCCGTTACTCGAAACGGAGGCGTGATGTCGCCATTAGGGGGGCAGGGAAGAGGCCAGGATCTTCGGATTTCCTGGCCTTTTACTCTTTACTGCGACGGCCGGCTGCGGGACCTTATGGGTTACCGCAGCCGGCCGATGGTACGCAGATTAACCAATGCTGCGTTGAACAACACATCTCAGTTAAGTAATGTACAGGGGGAGTGATACCTCCTGTGCATTACCATATCTGCAAAGGATCGCAATTTCAGTGCTGCCTGAGTGCAGCTTTGCAATTACGATCCTTACAGAATCAGGCCCTATATCTGTAAGACAAATCAGGTATTATACTGTTTTGAATAACAATTTGTCATGCCAGTGATTGATATACATTACCGAGAGCACCCCACAGCGTGATGGAAACGGGCCATGACTTCTGGGCACGTAATTTCCCGTGAGGTCATGTCCCCTTGTCGCTAAGCCACGCCTCCTAATTTCCACGCCTCCTAATTTCAGCAGCTTGTCTTCGACACGCGCTATTGTCCCGACCTCCAACTTAAAAAGTTGGGAGGTATGCTATGGGAGAGATGTTTAATATGGTGGTAAATGTTAAATGCGTTAGATCCACCTCAGTTTGACTCTTATATTGAACATCCACATGTATTAAAGCAGTTACCATAGAGAAAATCTCTTATCTCTACAGTATCTGCATACATGTACCGAAACAACTGTATGGCGACTATAATCAGACAGCTCTTGCTAAAAAAAAATTATAAACTTACTTGTGGTTTATAATTTTTTCACACACTGACAGGATTACCTGCTGGTATGTGTACTGTATGCAGTGGTGACCGGTATGGTATGCGAGGGCACATGAAATCTTGTGCATGCGCATTGGAGCCATCCATGAGGCATGACGTAATGTAACAGCACTTGCTGATGCGCTATTGAACTTGCCGAGATCACTGAAGGGTGGAGTTAACTCTCCCACAGTCTGGCAGCCAAGATGGTAATACATCTCGGCATCAGGGGTGCTGAGAGGGGGGGGGTACTGTTTACCCAGGCTTCCTGAGAGGCCTGGTGGGGGCCCGAGTCCGGCGCCACCCCCCCTCCCTTCTCTTTCCCACACAGCAGCCAAGCACACAGCGTGTGCTGAGCTGCAGTGAGAGACTGCTCGTAGCTGCTGAGCAGCAGCCACAGCAGTCTCCTATGCCTGTGGGGGGGAGCGATCACACTGATCATGCCCCCCCCTTGCTTTGCGACGGGCTGAGGGGCTCACAGCACCTCCCTCCCTGGCGCGCGGTGCTGCAAAAGTGTTTATATATTTTTTTGTTCAAGGGAGCGTGACCACGCCTCCTGCATTTAGGCCACGCCCCCCTCTGTACCTGGGCCCGGCAGAGCTCTCTACGGCCCTGCTCGGCATTACTGGTTATGAACAATCCACCCCTGCACATTAATTTCTGGTTATTTGTCTGTAAACAGTTTTAGCAATACAATATAGGGATTAGGGATTAGCCAAAATACTTCCTAATGGGCAAGTGGGTGAATTAGGCCACCTGGAGACACCTGATGTAAATTTTTCAATGATTTGTATCATTCTTGGGAGGGAAAATGTTCTCCCAGACTAAAAAGGGCAGAACATGTATCTGTGACAAGCAGACTAGCAAAAAAAAAAAAAACATTTGATGACATGCTGTCTCCCATTGTGCAAATTGTATGAGATAAAGTAATCTGAAGCAAAACGTCATCAATCCCATGTCGGATTCTCACAGGTTTTGGATTGCATATAAGTCCTTCCCCGCGGTGATCAGTGCCATTTGCTGCTGAGTATCCGTGCAGGGAGGGCAGGCTGTGTGTGCTGTGCTGTCCATCCAGGAGTGTGCTGTCCATCCAGGGGTGTGATGTCCATCCAGCGGAGTGCTGTGCTGTCCATCCAGGGGTGTGCTGTGCTGTCCATCCAGGGGTGTGCTGTGCTCTCCATCCAGGGGTGTACTGTGCTGTCTATCCAGGGGTGTGCTGTCCATCCAGTGGTGTGCTGTGCTGTCCATCCAGTGGTGTGCTGTGCTGTCCATCCAGGGGTGTGCTGTGCTGTCCATCCAGGGGTGTGCTGTGCTCTCCATCCAGGGGTGTGCTGTACTCTCCATACAGGGGTGTGCTGTGCTCTCCATCCAGGGCTGTGCTGTGCTCTCCATCCAGGGGTGTGCCATCCATCCAGGGGTGTGCTGTGCTCTCCATCCAGGGGTGTGCTGTGCTCTCCATCCAGGGGTGTGCTGTCCATCAAGGGGTGTGCTGTGCTGTCCATCCAGGGGTGTGCTGTGCTCTTCATCCAGGGATGTGCCGTCCATCCAGGGGTGTGCCGTGCTCTCCATCCAGGGGTGTGCTGTACTCTCCATACAGGGGTGTGCTGTGCTCCCCATCCAGGGGTGTGCTGTGCTCTCCATCCAGGGGTGTGCTGTGCTCTCCATCCAGGGGTGTGCTGTGCTCTCCATCCAGGGGTGTGCTGTGCTCTCCATCCAGGGCTGTGCTGTGCTCTCCATCCAGGGGTGTGCTGTACTCTCCATACAGGGGTGTGCTGTGCTCTCCATCCAGGGGTGTGCTGTACTCTCCATCCAGGGGTGTGCTGTCCATCCAGGGGTGTGCTGTGCTGTCCATCCAGGTGTGTGCTGTGCTCTCCATCCAGGGGTGTGCTGTGCTCTCCATCCAGGGGTGTGCTGTGCTCTCCATCCAGGGGTGTGCTGTGCTCTCCATCCAGGGGTGTGCTGTGCTCTCCATCCAGGGGTGTGCTGTGCTCTCCATCCAGGGCTGTGCTGTGCTCTCCATCCAGGGGTGTGCAGTCCATCCAGGGGTGTGCCATCCATCCAGGGGTGTGCTGTGCTCTCCATCCAGGGGTGTGCTGTGCTCTCCATCCAGGGATGTGCTGTGCTCTCCATCCAGGGGTGTGCTGTACTCTCCATACAGGGGTGTGCTGTGCTCTCCATCCAGGGGTGTGCAGTGCCGTCCATCCAGGGGTGTGCTGTGCTCTCCATCCAGGGGTGTGCTGTGCTCTCCATCCAGGGGTGTGCTGTACTCTCCATACAGGGGTGTGCTGTGCTCCCCATCCAGGGCTGTGCTGTGCTGTGCTCTCCATCCAGGGGTGTGCCATCCATCCAGGGGTGTGCTGTGCTCTCCATCCAGGGGTGTGCTGTGCTCTCCATCCAGGGGTGTGCTGTCCATCAAGGGGTGTGCTGTGCTGTCCATCCAGGGGTGTGCTGTGCTCTCCATCCAGGGATGTGCCGTCCATCCAGGGGTGTGCCGTGCTCTCCATCCAGGGGTGTGCTGTACTCTCCATACAGGGGTGTGCTGTGCTCCCCATCCAGGGGTGTGCTGTGCTGTCCATCCAGGTGTGTGCTGTGCTCTCCATCCAGGGGTGTGCTGTACTCTCCATACAGGGGTGTGCTGTGCTCCCCATCCAGGGGTGTGCTGTGCTCTCCATCCAGGGGTGTGCTGTGCTCTCCATCCAGGGGTGTGCTGTGCTCTCCATCCAGGGGTGTGCTGTGCTCTCCATCCAGGGCTGTGCTGTGCTCTCCATCCAGGGGTGTGCTGTACTCTCCATACAGGGGTGTGCTGTGCTCTCCATCCAGGGGTGTGCTGTACTCTCCATCCAGGGGTGTGCTGTCCATCCAGGGGTGTGCTGTGCTGTCCATCCAGGTGTGTGCTGTGCTCTCCATCCAGGGGTGTGCTGTGCTCTCCATCCAGGGGTGTGCTGTGCTCTCCATCCAGGGGTGTGCTGTGCTCTCCATCCAGGGGTGTGCTGTGCTCTCCATCCAGGGGTGTGCTGTGCTCTCCATCCAGGGCTGTGCTGTGCTCTCCATCCAGGGGTGTGCAGTCCATCCAGGGGTGTGCCGTCCATCCAGGGGTGTGCTGTGCTCTCCATCCAGGGGTGTGCTGTGCTCTCCATCCAGGGGTGTGCTGTGCTCTCCATCCAGGGGTGTGCTGTACTCTCCATACAGGGGTGTGCTGTGCTCTCCATCCAGGGGTGTGCAGTGCCGTCCATCCAGGGGTGTGCTGTGCTCTCCATCCAGGGGTGTGCTGTGCTCTCCATCCAGGGGTGTGCCATCCATCCAGGGGTGTGCTGTGCTGTTCATCCAGTGGTGTGCTGTGCTCTCCATCCAGGGGTGTGCTGTGCTCTCCATCCAGGGGTGTGCTGTGCTCTCCATACAGGGGTGTGCTGTGCTCTCCATCCAGGGATGTGCTGTGCTCTCCATCCAGGGGTGTTCTGTGCTCTCCATCCAGGGGTGTACTGTGCTGTCCACCCAGGGGTGTGCTGTCCATCCAGGGGCGTGCTGTGCTGTCCATCCAGGGATGTGCTGTGCTCTCCATACAGGGGTGTGCTGTGCTCTCCATCCAGGGGTGTGCTGTGCTCTCCATCCAGGGGTGTGCCGTCCATCCAGGGGTGTGCTGTGCTCTCCATCCAGGGGTGTGCTGTGCTCTCCATCAAGGAGTGTGCTGTGCTCTCCATACAGGGGTGTGCTGTGCTCTCCATACAGGGGTGTGCTGTGCTCTCCATCCAGGGCTGTGCTGTGTTCTCCATCCAGGGGTGTGTAGTCCATCCAGGGGTGTGCTGTGCTCTCCATCCAAGGGTGTGCTGTGCTCTCCATCCAGGGGTGTACTGTGCTGTCTATCCAGGGGTGTGCTGTCCATCCAGTGGTGTGCTGTGCTGTCCATCCAGTGGTGTGCTGTGCTGTCCATCCAGGGGTGTGCTGTGCTGTCCATCCAGGGGTGTGCTGTGCTCTCCATCCAGGGGTGTGCTGTACTCTCCATACAGGGGTGTGCTGTGCTCCCCATCCAGGGCTGTGCTGTGCTGTGCTCTCCATCCAGGGGTGTGCCATCCATCCAGGGGTGTGCTGTGCTCTCCATCCAGGGGTGTGCTGTGCTCTCCATCCAGGGGTGTGCTGTCCATCAAGGGGTGTGCTGTGCTGTCCATCCAGGGGTGTGCTGTGCTCTCCATCCAGGGATGTGCCGTCCATCCAGGGGTGTGCCGTGCTCTCCATCCAGGGGTGTGCTGTACTCTCCATCCAGGGGTGTGCTGTGCTCTCCATCCAGGGGTGTGCTGTGCTCTCCATCCAGGGGTGTGCTGTGCTCTCCATCCAGGGGTGTGCTGTGCTCTCCATCCAGGGCTGTGCTGTGCGCTCCATCCAGGGGTGTGCTGTACTCTCCATACAGGGGTGTGCTGTGCTTTCCATCCAGGGGTGTGCTGTGCTCTCCATCCAGGGGTGTGCTGTCCATCCAGGGGTGTGCTGTGCTCTCCATCCAGGGGTGTGCTGTGCTCTCCATCAAGGAGTGTGCTGTGCTCTCCATACAGGGGTGTGCTGTGCTCTCCATACAGGGGTGTGCTGTGCTCTCCATCCAGGGCTGTGCTGTGTTCTCCATCCAGGGGTGTGTAGTCCATCCAGGGGTGTGCTGTGCTCTCCATCCAAGGGTGTGCTGTGCTCTCCATCCAGGGGTGTACTGTGCTGTCTATCCAGGGGTGTGCTGTCCATCCAGTGGTGTGCTGTGCTGTCCATCCAGTGGTGTGCTGTGCTGTCCATCCAGGGGTGTGCTGTGCTGTCCATCCAGGGGTGTGCTGTGCTCTCCATCCAGGGGTGTGCTGTACTCTCCATACAGGGGTGTGCTGTGCTCCCCATCCAGGGCTGTGCTGTGCTGTGCTCTCCATCCAGGGGTGTGCCATCCATCCAGGGGTGTGCTGTGCTCTCCATCCAGGGGTGTGCTGTGCTCTCCATCCAGGGGTGTGCTGTCCATCAAGGGGTGTGCTGTGCTGTCCATCCAGGGGTGTGCTGTGCTCTCCATCCAGGGATGTGCCGTCCATCCAGGGGTGTGCCGTGCTCTCCATCCAGGGGTGTGCTGTACTCTCCATACAGGGGTGTGCTGTGCTCCCCATCCAGGGGTGTGCTGTGCTCTCCATCCAGGGGTGTGCTGTGCTCTCCATCCAGGGGTGTGCTGTGCTCTCCATCCAGGGGTGTGCTGTGCTCTCCATCCAGGGCTGTGCTGTGCGCTCCATCCAGGGGTGTGCTGTACTCTCCATACAGGGGTGTGCTGTGCTTTCCATCCAGGGGTGTGCTGTGCTCTCCATCCAGGGGTGTGCTGTCCATCCAGGGGTGTGCTGTGCTGTCCATCCAGGTGTGTGCTGTGCTCTCCATCCAGGGGTGTGCTGTGCTCTCCATCCTGGGGTGTGCTGTGCTCTCCATCCAGGGGTGTGCTGTGCTCTCCATCCAGGGCTGTGCTGTGCTCTCCATCCAGGGCTGTGCTGTGCTCTCCATCCAGGGCTGTGCTGTACTCTCCATCCAGGGGTGTGCTGTCCATCCAGGGGTGTGCCGTCCATCCAGGGGTGTGCTGTGCTGTCCATCCAGGGGTGTGCTGTGCTCTCCATCCAGGGGTGTGCTGTGCTCTCCATCCAGGGGTGTGCTGTGCTCTCCATCCAGGGGTGTGCTGTCCATCCAGGGGTGTGCTGTACTCTCTATACAGGGGTGTGCTGTGCCCTCCATCCAGGGGTGTGCAGTGCCGTCCATCCAGGGGTGTGCTGTGCTCTCCATCCAGGGGTGTGCTGTGCTCTCCATCCAGGGGTGTGCCATCCATCCAGGGGTGTGCTGTGCTGTCCATCCAGTGGTGTGCTGTGCTCTCCATCCAGGGGTGTGCTGTGCTCTCCATCCAGGGGTGTGCTGTGCTCTCCATCCAGGGGTGTGCTGTGCTCTCCATATAGGGGTGTGCTGTGCTCTCCATCCAGGGGTGTGCTGTGCTGTCCATCCAGGGGTGTGCTGTGCTCTCCATCCAGGGGTGTACTGTGCTGTCCACCCAGGGGTGTGCTGTCCATCCAGGGGTGTGCTGTGCTGTCCATCCAGGGGTGTGCTGTGCTCTCCATCCAGGGGTGTGCTGTCCATCCAGGGGTGTGCTGTGCTCTCCATACAGGGGTGTGCTGTGCTCTCCATCCAGGGGTGTGCTGTGCTCTCCATCCAGGGGTGTGCCGTCCATCCAGAGGTGTGCTGTGCTCTCCATCCAGGGGTGTGCTGTGCTCTCCATCAAGGAGTGTGCTGTGCTCTCCATACAGTGGTGTGCTGTGCTCTCCATACAGGGGTGTGCTGTCCTCTCCATCCAGGGCTGTGCTGTCTTCTCCATCCAGGGGTGTGCGGTCCATCCAGGGGTGTGCTGTGCTCTCCATCCAAGGGTGTGCTGTGCTCTCCATCCAGGGGTGTGCTGTGCTCTCCATCCAGGGGTGTGCTGTCCATCCAGGGGTGTGCTGTGCTGTCCATCCAGGGGTGTGCTGTCCATCCAGTTGTGTGCTGTGCTGTCCATCCAGGGGTGTGGTGTGCTCTCCATCCAGGGGTGTGCTGTACTCTACATACAGGGGTGTGCTGTGCTCTCCATCCAGGTCTGTGCCGTCCATCCAGGGGTGTGCTGTACTCTCCATCCAATGGTGTGCTGTGGTCTCCATCCAGGGGTTTGCTGTGCTCTCCATCTAGGAGTGTGCTGTCCATCCAGGGGTGTGCTGTCAATCCAGGAGTGTGCTGCGCTGTCCATCCAGGAATGTGCTGCCCATCCAGTCACTTTGTATAATAAATTGTATTTCAGTATACATCTGAGAAAAATGTAACATCTCATTTTGCAACATAAACGTTAACCATAACCTATATCCACATGTCACTAATGTAGCAGCTTTCCTGTTAGTGCAGATTGATTAAAGAGTGATTAATAGGATTGGATCCAGTATACTGATTGTGCTTAAAATTATAAAGCTTTTTTATTTTCAGCTTGAGGGGTATTTGCTTGTATTAGCAGGGCAGTAGAATTGCCTCCAATATATAGCTGTTTAATTTAACCCGACTTAGAACAGTTCAATACAAGTAAGTTTAGCAGAAACAGGTGTAAATTCAAATGCACTAACCATGTAATGATTACCTCCAGTATAGAAATGATCATTAGCCCCAAATACACGCTCTGGTGATTTATGCAAAATATTTATAAATATTCACACTTACGAATCCTTTGTAGGGTATCTTAACATACATACAAAGTCACAGCGTGTCTGCCTACAAAGCCGGCTTGTTTAATTAGCAAGTGGGTGTTGTTATCCAGTATCGCTGCCGTCACCGCTAATCCTGGACTTTGAATATATACACATGGAATCCTCAGCTGTCTGAGACAGCTAACTTTAGCAGGCAGATATCCTTTAGCGGGCGGGTGCTGTTTGTCTGGTGTCACGTCGACACATCTTCAAAGTATAGGCACACCCGGGGAGTCCTTAGCTGTCTGCAACAGCAATCCTTAGCAGGTAAATATCTATATGCAGTGTCGCCGCTGCCGCCTCTTGTTCCCAAGAGTGTCTGGGTTTCTGTATACTGGAAGAGACTTTGTCCATCTGGAGCAACTACGCGTTTCAGTCACACCTGTGACCTTTTTCATAAACATACTCCAACTCCCTCAGGCCTCTGACCTATTTCTTGATTAATGAAAACAATCTTGATTTTAACTTCCTATGGGGTCGTATAGTTTATTAAACTGCTATTCTGTCTGCCACTGCAGTGCCACTCTGTTTCCTAAATGTACCATGTTGGAAGCAGAACTGCCACGTTTGTGACGCCCACTGCTGTTGCTTAGCTTAGTCAGCCTAAACTGGATGAATCAATATTGTAAGCTGTGAGGTGGTCAACATTTACTGGAAATGACTGGAAATAAATGTTATTGAGGTTAATAATACTGTAGGATTAAAACAGGCCCAAATGATGTGATTTCATCTGTTTTTATGATTTTTTTAGGTAAAAACAAAACAAGCAAGGGTGGTTTTGGCAAACACAAAGCAGATACAGATCCAAAACCCGGCACACATCTTTAATTAATTTATTATTATATAATAGAATCTGCTTATTCTATAGGACGTCTGTTCCACTGCTGTAAACAACACAGACACATACAGGGTCAGATCATGACATAGATATAGCATGTAAAATATATTTTTTAAAGTTTGCACATATATTCATTGCAATAAACCAGTGATTCTCAAATTCGGTCTTCAGGACGCCACACAGTTCACATTTTGCAGGTCACCCAGCAGGTGTACAGGTGTACTGATTACTCACTGACACATTTTAAAAGCTTCACAGGTGGAAATAATTATTTCTGTGATTCTGTGAGGAGACCTGGAAAACCTGCACTGTTTGGGATCCTGAGGACCACGTTTGAGAACCTGAGCAATAAACTAATGCTTGTCAACATATGACTCCCGAAGACTAAAAATGGTTTATAACAGCCGCCTTTCCCGGATAAACAGGGCTGGTTTTAGACCTTGTGGAGCTTAGGGCGAAAGTTTTCTTTAGCTAAAGAGGACTCTCTTCTGCACGACAAGGTGGCATGGTTTTATGTCATGCCCTCTGATCATCACTCTAGGGGGCATGCCCTACGGAGAGGTAAAGGGCGACTGGGAGAAGGTGACGAAGAGGCAATGGGTGACAGCAGAAGGCAGATGGTGAGAGCAGAAGGCAGAGGGTGACAGACAGAAGGTGGCAGGGAGAGGCAATGGGTGACAGGGGAAAGGCAGACAAGGAGAAGCAGTGGGTGACTAGGATATAGAGGGTGACAGGGAGAGGCAGTGAGTGACAGAGGAAGGCAGAGGGAGATAGCAGAAGGCAGAGGGAGACAGGGAGTGGCAGCGGGTGACAGCAGAAGGCAGTGGGTGGCAGCAAAAGGCAGAGGGTGACAGGGAGAAAGTAGCAGGGTAAGGCAATGGATGACAGGTAGGGGCGTTTCAAGAGATGAGGGAGCCTGTGTGCAGTCTCCGACACGGGCCCCCTCCTCTCTGTCCGGCAGCCGGCAGCGCACCGAGTTGTGCGCAGCCAGTGCTGGAGTTATAGACTTTGGGCACTAGAGTGCGCCCAGAGTCTATAGAGCATGCTCTGGTCACCGGGAAAATGGCCATGGCTGCCATTTTCCCTGTACTGCGCATTCGCAAATGATGGGAAAATGGCCGCGGCAGTCGTTTTTACAGCGCTGGACCCCCACACCGACGTGGAACTCCAGAGAGGTAAGTAATACTATGGGTGCAGGGTGTGCGGTGCGGGGTCCCCCTGGACCCAAGGGCCCGTGTTCCCCGCACACCCTGCACCCATTATAGATACGCCCCTGATGACAGGGTAGAGGCAGACAGAATTGGTATGAAATTCGATTCCCGGCAGCCCGACAGCTGAACAGATCCCGGCAGCGGAAGCCCGACAGCGCTGGAAATCCCGAACGCCCTGAGGTAAGTAAAAACTAACCTAACCTAACCCCCCTAACCCTCTTTAGGGGTGCCTAACCCTAACCCCCCCAAGTGCCTAACCCTAATCCCCCCTCTAAGTGCCTAACCTTAACCCCCCCTTCCCCGCTACCTAACCCTAAGTCCCCCCTGGGGGTGCCTAACCCTAACGCTCCCTCCCCCTAGCCTAGCCCTAACCCTCCCAGGGGGTGCCTAACCGTAAGTCCCCCCCGGGTGCCTTAAACCTAACCCCGCGGCTGTCCGCACGTGGCACCCGGCATCACGATGATTGGGATGCCGGGCACCTGTCTCCCGGCATCGGGAAAATGACAGGCGTCTAGATATAGCAGTCGGGATCACGTCAGCCGGTTTCCCAATTGGATCCCAAGCAGACAGGGAGAGGCAGTGGGTAACTCTTCCTGTCAGTGGGTGACAGGAAGAGGCACTGGGTGGCAGATAGAAATAGAAAATAACCTTATTTCTACAAGATACTCCACACAATTTTGCCCCAAAATCACAATTTTTCATAAAGTGATAAAGAATAGCAGCATCTACTGTATATATTTATTTACAAAATAAATGCTTTCTTTGAAATGGGATTGAAATACCGGTGGCTGTTTCAAATCCCATCAGCGGATGCCCGACAAGATGAAGATCCCGACTGGGGAAGGTAAGTACCCTAACCCTCCCCTGTTCCCCCTAACCCTCCCTTAGTGGTGCCTAACCCTAACCTCCTAGTGCCTAACCCTAACCCCCCTTTACCACTCCCTAACCTAACCCTCCCAGGGGGTGCCTAACCCTAATCTCTCCCTGGAGGTGTCTAACTCTAAGCCTCCCCCCTAGGGGTGCCTAACCTCCCCCCAAACGGCAACCAGCCAGCGGCCCCAAACTGTAAAAGTGTAGTTGCCCATGGGGCATGTGGCACTTTACCCCCCAGCCCTGCTCACCCCTGGCCGTCAAATTAGAAGAAGCTGGTGGGGTAACTGCGACTGCACCCCCAGGCCGCAGTGCCCTGCTTGCCCGCCCCTAGAACCGCCACTGCGAATGAAGTAAGTTTGCCCATTACTAGTATTCCGCCAGGACTTAACACAGGTGCAAATAGTCAATGTGGAAACTAGGCAGTAAAAGGAATGGGCTGAGATGGGAACAGAAATAAAACAGGAGAGAAACCAGGTACTGCAAATGGTAGATACCAGCAGGGGTGCTGAGAGGGGGTTAGCAGGTATTAATTATTCGGCCCCGGGCTTGCTGGAGGGGCCCTGCAGGGGCCCGGGTCCGGCACCGCTCCCCCCCCCCTTCCATCACAGCAGCCCAGCACAGGCAGCACTGGGAGACTGCTCACGGCTGCTAAAAGCATCCACAGCAGTCTCCTATGCCTGTGGAAGAGCAATCAAGCTGATAGCGCCCCCCCCACTGGTTATGCGCCGGGCTGAGGGGGCTCACTGCGCCCCCCTCGCCAGCACACAGCTTCGCGGCGCTGAAAAACCATACTTTTTTTTAAACCTAAGGGGGCTTGGCCATGCCTCCCAAGATTAGGCCACGTCCCATTTTACCTGGGCCTGGTGCGGCTCTTGGCGGGCCTAGATACTAGACAGATGCAGGCAGGGATTCCTACAAGCATGGACAAGTAGAAATGAAAGAATGGCTGGAAAAAACTAGCAGAAAACTACTAGAATACTGCAGCAGGGCACGTGACTTTTTGCAGGACAGACACTATGGGCTCTATTTATTAACATTATTTTTACTAAAATAAAGTGAAAAAAATTCTTAAAATTCTACTCCAACCCCTAATTATCACTTATTTTTAGTAAGCAGATCGCATTTCCCATAATTGTAATGGGAAATGTCACCTGGCCAAAGTTACTAAAAATAAATTGTGAAAAAATACTGGGGAAAGCCCTATGATAATAACGCCACCTGGAGGTGGAGTTATCCAGGGTCTCCCCCATTACCGGACTCTTGCTCCGCTCCAACAGGCAGAGGAGAGACCGGAGCCGGCCCCAGTGATCAGCTGTGTGGTCTAAACAGACAACACTCTGATACACTTGAAAAAAAAGAAAAAAAAATGAGAAAAAAACAAAACTTACCAGAGTCCAGGGACCGGAGACAGATGCTCCAGTGATGTCCTTCCTCTGGTCAGCTGGTCTCCCATCCTGCACTGTGACCCAGTCATCAGCTGACCGGGTCCCAGTGCAGGATGGGATGTCAGCTGACCGGAGCCATGGAGGACATCACCGGAGCACCGATCATCGGAGGTAAGAGTAATAAAGGGAGGAGGGTCATGGGGGGAGGGGAAGGGTCACGGGGGGATCGCGATCATGGGGGCGGGGCTTAGCGGCAGGGGTGGGGCTTAGCGGCAGACGGTCGGCGCATGCGCGGGCACTTGTCACTGTATTTTTTGCAAAAATACAGTGATAAGTGTGCGGAGGGGATTTTTAGGGACAGAGCTTTATCGCAAGCTCTGTCCCTGCAAGGGATTTTTAGTACATCCCTGTGATATTGGCTGAATTCGTAATGCGAATTCAGTTGGTAATATCACACTACAATCTGCATTCAAAATGCGGATTGTAGTAAATAGAGCCCTATAATAGACAATGCACCAATGCCCTGACTGTGCTTTAACTATTCAGGGAGCCAATCAGAACCCCTGAACAGAAACAGGCCCCTTGCAATTCATTAGACTGCAGCTGATTAGCTGTACATACAGAGACAGGCCCCTTACAATAAATTGCATTGCAGGTGAATAACTAACCCTTGCAATAAAGGCACAAACAAAACGTCCCGGATGTTAGTAACAGCCAGGGCCAACAGGCAGTGCAGTTGCAGAGAATACCGGGTGCCTAGCAACCGTCACGACCATCGGCCATTGTGGCTGGCGAGTGCGCGGTGTCCCGGTTGCTTTGCAATTACCGGGATCCACTGGACCAGTTATTAACACTCATGAAGCAGAGTAAAATTGTATTCCAAATTTCAATGCTGGCACAGAAAATTATTGGAGATAGCAATGTAGTGTGAAACCAGGTATGCCGTAAAATAGTTACAGTACTCCCAAAGTTATGGAAAATGAGTATCACTTGCCAGCAGGAATAGTAGTACAGAAGGCAAAAGCCATACCTGCATGTTTTAAGAGTAGAATTACTTTGATTAATAGGCCCCTGAGAAGTATAAGACATGAAATATTTTCTCAAGTCCTTAGACTGTAAGCTCCTTTGGGCAGGCCATCTTCATATTCTGATTTATACCATTTTATATTATTATGATCCTTCAATGGATGGAAATAGTACTAATAATAATACATAGTAATATTATAAATAAATAAATAAATAAAAGAAGCAAGGGATCTATAACAGACACGGAACTACAAACTGAGTAAATGTTCCTTTAAAAACTATAATAGGAATCGGTAAGTAATGCCGTCTGATATATTCTAAGCAGACTAAATACCGACGCTGGAAACCCGAACTGTCAGGATCCCCTCTGGGGCTGGTAAGTACCTTAATCCCCCCCCCTAACCCTAACCCTCCCTTAGTGGTGCCTAACCCTAACCTCCCCCAAGGGGTGCCTAACCCTAACATCCCTCTGGCGATGCCTAACCCTAACTCCCCCTTCCCGCACCCTGAACCTAACCCTCCCGGGGGTGCTTAACCCTAACCTCCCACCAGTGGAGCCTAACCCTAACTCCCCCTTTCCCTAGCCTAACCCTCCCCTGTGGGTGCCTAACCCTAAGTCCCCCCGGGGGGTGCCTAAACTAACACGCCCCACCCCGCAGCTAACAGCTAACAGTCCCCACTTACCTTCGTTCGGAATGCGGGGTGTCGGGATTTCGGCATCTGGATAAAAATAGGCGTTGGTATTTAGACGACTAGTATTTAGTCAGGCTTCCAGCGTCGGGATTCCGACGTCCGGCATTCTGGACGCCAGTAAAGTAACTGCATCCCCTATAATACATATATTTTTTACTTTAATTGATACAGATTGAGTCTCCCATATCCATATATTCCGAAATACAGAATATTCTGAAATACAGAATTTTTTTAGCAAAATTGTGACACCTTTGCTTTCTGATGGTTTAATGTGCACAAACTTTGTTTAAGGCACAAAATTATTAAAAATATTGTATACAATTATCTTCAGGCTGTGTGTATAAGGTGTATAATGAAACATAAATTAATTTAGAGTATGTACGTAAACTTTGATGCACAAAATTATTAAAAAATATTGTATAAAATTACCTTCAGGGTATGTATATAAGGTGTATATGAAATATAAATGCATTATGTGCTTAGACTTGGTTTCCATTCCCAAGATATCTCATTATGGTATACATATATTCCAAATTACGGAAAATACGATATCCAAAATACTTTCCTTCCCAAGCATTTTGGATATGGAAAACGCAACCGGTAATACTGTACATGTGCATGTACTGTATCAAGTGCAATTATATTCCCAAAGAAACATTGCCATTTGTCTGGTGTAACTATTACTATCACACTCTAGTAAACAACGCAATACAATTCATACAGTAGCATAATGTACTATTATCAGGCAAACTAGCATCCTGTTTATAGAGCACTGGAAGCTATACAGTACAGTTAACCAAAATATAAGTAACAGAAAGTTTCATGTGCTCATCTTCAATATTAAAGTCACACATATGATGATTGTATATATTTAATTCTGTGTCATAAAACTAAAACTGGTCTCAAATATTATAAAGTAGGGTTGTATGGTTCACAAAGTACATTATAAAGTCATTACTATTTCCACACGCTGCTTGTACCCTCTCTTTGGGTCATCCTGTTCACAAGACCACAGTTTACAGTATTCTTGAAAAAAATGCCAACTGCACATCCACCAGTACTATTTTTGTCTGCTTGGCATCAAATTAAATTATGGATTTCAATGCTAAGATTTCATTGTATATTGACATCCTGTAACAGCACATTTAAATGCCCTGTAAACAACTTATTTCAAAAGATTCTACAGAAAGTGCTTGTATCATATGTTGACTCAATCTCCTACCAGTATTGGTTTTATGCAAAAGCAATAATTATCCATGTGTGGAATTTTGTAAGCTGAGATTTTATGTTGTTGCATGTTTTTTTTACAGACTAACACAGGAAGCCAGTTAGCATTCACAATGAGAGTTTTTGAACCTGGCTTTTAAGAAATGGCTAGTCTCTACAGTCTGGTGAGTAACATCAGTAAGACATTGTTTGGTATGTCTGAGTGATCTCTTCAGATCATTGCACAGAATACATTACATAAGCTGGCAGACCTTTTATATGAACAATTTTTCTGCTGGTTTTTATGATTATTATTTATTTACTATCATAGGGCCTGATTCAGACTTGGGAACAGAGGGGCCTATTCATTAACACATAAATATCGATGGAGGTAATTAGGTAGGAATTCATCATTCCTCCTCCCCATAACTATCTATTCCGAAAAGCTGTCATTTTTGCGATGACAGCTTTTCGGAAAATAGATACTTTTCCCTGCCTACATCCCAGTCCTCCATCTCCTTCACCCACCTCTGCACTGCAGTACTCTGCAGGGAACTGTCCCCCGGCGTTTAGCACCCCTCCGCTGCCTGCTCCATCCACTGTTGCTGCTGGCTGTGCCTCCGCCGACCCTCTTCCCCTCCTGCCCCCGAATCTTCTGTCCTCTGGAAGTTAGCAGGTCCCACGACCCCCACTTGCAGGACACTGTGCCCTAGTGGGCTCCTCTCTGCTGCCCGCACCAATTCAATGTTGCCGCCCTCCACCTTCCCGGAAGGTAGCAGGTCCCCCAACCCCCGCCCGGTCAACCTGGACTTGCAGGTATTTTCTTAATGCAGCCGACAGGGAGATGCTCTCCTGCACTGGCTGAGGCTCCATGCTATATCCCCGTGTTGTTTGGAGCTGGGCACCGGCAAATGGAGGCTACAGGCAGGAGGGGACTGCGTGTATATATATATATATATATATATATATAGTTTTTTTAAATTACTATTCTTCTTTCTCCCGCTGCTACATGCTGCTGCTGCCGGGAAGTCTCTCCTCTGTTGCCCGGTGGCATTTATAAGTGCTTCTTCAATCAAATGTTTAGAGTAAATAAAAACAGTTAATTGAAGAAGCACTTAGTGATCTGGTGCACAGAGGGGAGACGCTTCCTGCCAGCAGCACCATGTAGCGGCTGGGGATAACACACAGACCAGCCAGAGCCGGAGGGAGCTGAGGAGGATGGTGAAAGCTGGTAAGTATGTCACTTTCCTACATAAGCTGCATGTAGTCGGCAGCTTGTGTACACTATCGGGGGCTATACGCCACCTGAGAGTGGTGTATAGCAACACCATCAGATTCCGAAAATACTTAATTTTCAGAGATTGATGAAAAGCTTAATTTCTACATCCCCATACTAATGTATGGGGAGTGTGGAAATTAACACAGACGAACTTAACCAGGAGATATCGATTATATCTCCTGTGTTAAGTGTGTTAATGAATACCAAAAAACAGTATTTAAGGAAAAATTTCCTTAAAACCATTAGTTTGGTGTTGATGAATAGGCCCCAGAGTGAGATATCTCTCTCAACTGATCATCTTGGTGAAACCATGCAGCACTGCAGGTGGGGCAGATTTAAAATGTGCAGAGATTTAGATTTGGGAGGAGTGTTTCCAAACTGACATCTAAATTGTAGAGTAATAATAAAGCTGTGCAGTATTTGTGGGCTACATGCAAAAGCAGCCAGTATTTACCCCACATGTAAAAAAAATTATGTATTCACACACCTTGCATTGCAATATGGTTTGTTCAGGTTCACAGTTGAGAGAGATATCTCACTCTGGGCCTGATTCAGAGCTGAACGCTCTGACCAGAGCGCTTGCTCTGAATCAGGGCCCTCCTACCTTTTTTTTTAGCGGCCTCATGGACGCTCGAATAGCTGTGGGTTACCACCCACAGCTATAGCGAGCGTCCATGATGATGGTCGCGATGGTCTTGACCATCGCGACCATCGGGCTTGCGACGGAGACCCTGCGGTAGGGTCTCCCTGCCGCAAGCCCTGGAGTGATTTTGGCTCTATCAGAGCCAAAATCACTCCCACTGACATCACTAGTGATGTCAGTGGGGCCGGCTTGAGACGGTAGGCGTTCCCATGGGAACTCCTCTATCTGGCAGGCACGCCCCCGGCACGCCCACCAAAGGGGGCGTGCTGTCAATCAACATCGACAGCACGCCCCCTTTGGTGCGAGACCCGGAGCGATGGAGAGCCCGTCGCTCGCCGGGTCTCGCGCATGCGCACAACGGAGCTCCCTCCATCGTGCGCATGCGCAGTGGGGGAACATCAACCCGCTTGCGAGCGTACTGCCTCTATTCCCAACTCTGAATCAGACCCATAGTTTACTTATGGTTAACACCTTTTCATACTACATCACTGAACAGGGGTTATGGCCATTCATGTGACCAAAACCACACTATACCTTGGAGCCTCCTCATGCCCCTTTATATCCCTTATAGCCCATACATACCTACCCTCCCGATTTTTCTGGTAACCCCCCGCACCCCCGGAAGGGTAGGCATTTCTCCCGCATTCTGCCCACTTCCTATTGAAGTGGGCAGAATTAGGAGAATTTCCGTGGCGATCGTGGGTGTCCGTGCAGGGGGCAGGGCTTAATGACGCGATTTGAGTCATTTGGCTCCGCCCCCTATTTAAATTTAAGCCAATCGCGGGCATTTTACCGCAAGAGAGCGGGTCTTAATGACGCAAATCGTCAATGCCCCGCCCCCGTCACCACCCACCTGCCTCTCCTCCCAGGGCTTCTCCCGGGGAAGAGACAGCAAAGGTAGGCAACTATGTTATAGCCCCTTATATGCAAAACACAGAGCCCCCTAATGTAACCTTATATGAGTCTTGCCCTTTTATATACCTCATAGCCCCCTTATATGCCAGCTCAGGGCCCTCTAATGTACCTTTGTACAGACCCCTCATGCCCCTTAATATACGTCATAGCAGCTCTTACCACTTTATATGTGAGCCCACAGCCTCTTTAAATGCCTCATAACACCCTCATGCCCCTGAATGACTCAGAGCCCTTTCATGCCCCTTAATATGCCTCATAGCTCCCTCATGTACCTTTATATGGCAAACCAGAGTCCTCTCATGCCCCTTTATACGCACCTGAGCCCTTTTATGCACCTATAAATGCCTCAGTACCCTCTCATACCCCTATATATGGTAGAGTCCCTTCATGTCCCTATATATACAAGACCAGAGCTCTCTCATGCCCTTGTATATGCCACTACATTTGCTAACAGACTCAAAGTACATGCATTTCTATCATAAATTACTTCCTAGTGGACTTCAGATGTTTTATAGCATGTCTCAAAACAGCTTCCCTTTGCAGATGTCACTGAGGATATACAAACAGTTTTGCTGTGCATTCAGTCCCCAGAGGAGATAATCTGTCAAGTTCAGCAAGGTTATGTCTGGCTTCTCTCTGCTCCTACCTTGTGGCCGACTGCCGGTGACTTTAATCAGTCAGCGAAGAGTCACTACAGGAAGCAAAAAATCCTAATTGGGTCTCTGCAAGCCTGACACATACGGCCCAGCTGTAGCACCGCTTGTATACTGGTGCAAACAGCAAACGAACGAACAGACATGCAAACATGGTGCTGCTATGCCTGCGAACACTACCGATCTGGAATATTGGGACTCTGGATTCTGGACAGATCTCGAGATTTCTGGTCTGTCTGGAGTAATCTCGGATTGGTGGTACTCTAAATTAACTGAGCTGAATATAGAGGTAAATTGACAACAGAGATAAATTAAACAGCAAAATGGATTGGTCCACTCAATAGAATATTATGGACTGTACAGACAACTTTATAACTTTACATATATACATAATTACAATGTGCAGATTACATAAGGGTCCTGCTCGCCAGAGTTTACATTCTAGAGGGAAGATGTATTATGCCTTTGAGAAAAATAAAATGAAGTTGTCCATTGCAAACAATTTTATCTACCACAGATTACAAAATGTAAATTGGAAGCTGAATGGTTGCTATGGGCAACTTCTTTTTATCTCTCTTGAAGATTCTATATATCTCCATGGTTATGGGCTTGCCTGGGTGCAGCACATTGGTGGAGAATGCAGGGTGATGAGTCCCGGCAGCAATGGCGTAACTAGGGTATTTGGAGCCCCCCCTCCTAAGTGCGCACACTGAAAAAATGTGCGTGGTCACTGAAAAATGGGGCGTATCGACATGACACACACCCCTTTCTCGTCACTCTGGAAACATTCCTTTCCATTCCATATGCACCTTAATGCAGTGCCCCTTATACAGTCCCCCCCTGCCCCCAGTAGTGGTTCCCCTTATGCAGGCCACCAGTAGTGCCCCTTATACAGTGCCCCCAGTAGTGGTCCCCCTTATGCAGACCACCAGTAGTTATCCCTACTATGCAGTGCCCCTTATACAGTGCCCCCAGTAGTGGCCCCCCTTTATGCAGGCCCCCAGTAGTACCACTTATACAGTGCCCCCAGAAGTGGTCCCCCTTATGCAGGTCCCCAGTAGTGATCCCCCCTATGCAGTGCCCCTTATAAAGTGCCCTCTGTAGTGTTCCTTCCTATTCAGTGCCCCCAGTAGTGGTTCCCCCTATGCAGTGCCCCTTGTGCCCCCAGTAGTAAGCCCCTATATAGTGCCCCCCAGTAGTGCCCCTTATGTAGTACCCCCAGTAGTGGCCTCCCTTATGCAGGCCCCCAGTAGTGATCCCCCCTATGCAGTGCCCCTTATACAGTGCCCCCAGGAGTGGTACCCCTTATGAAGGCCCCCAGTAGTGCCCTTAAACAGTGCCCCCAGTAGTGGTACTTCTTATGTAGCCCCCAGTAGTGATCTCCCCTATGCAGTGCACCTTATACAGTGCCCCCTGTAGTGGTCCCCCTTATACAGTGCCCCCAGTAGTGCCCCTTATACAGTGCCCCCAGTAGTGGTCCCCCTTATGCAGGCCCACAATAGTTTTCCCCCCTGACAGTGCCCCCAGTAGTGGTGCCCCTTATACAGTGCCCCCAGTAGTGGTCCCCCTTATGCAGGCCCCCAGTAGTGATCCTCCCTATGCAGTGCCCCTTATACAGTGCCCCTGCAGTGGTCCTCCCTATTCAGTGCCCCCAGTAGTGGTCCCCCTGTGCAGTGCCCCTTGTGCCCCCAGTAGTATGCCCCTTATATAGTGCCCCCAGTAGTAGTTCACCCTATGCAATGCCCCAGTAGTGGTCCCCCTATGCAGTGCCCCTTATATTGTGCCCCCAGTAATAGTCCCCCCAGTAGTGGTCCCCCAATGTAGTGCCCCCAGTAGTAGTCCCCCCCAGTAGGGCCCCAAGTAGTGCCCCCCCCTGACGCAGCGCCCCAAGTAGTAGTCCCCCCCTGTGCAGTGCCCCCAGTAGTAGCCCACCCCTAAGCAGTCCCCCCCAGTAGTGGTCCCCCGATGCAGTGCCCCCAGCAGTAGTCCCACCCCCATTAGTGCCCCCAGTAGTGGTCCCCCCCGATGCTGTGCCCCCAGTAGTAGTCCCCCCCAGCCCAGCTCCGGCAGTGGGTGCAGTAGCAGCGACGTAGCTGGACAGCAGTGCGCCCTGTGCAGCACTGCCGCCCCTCTCACTTTCTCTCCTCCCCCCCTGAACGATTACCTTTCCTTCCGAGTTGATGAGGGAGGACGGGTTCCTGCGCCGAAATTCACTGTGCAGCGCGCACCACTGCCGGAGGTCTCCTCCTGCAGACCTCCGGCACAGATAAGTGTGTGGCCGGTGCCGCTGGAGGATTCCGCCCTGTGCGGAGGCACCGGCCGCACCACCCTCCCTACGGCCCTGTGCAGTAGTCAATGAGAGTTTGTCTGACTCTCATTGGCTGCTAATTAAAACAAACACAGCCGGCGACTGTGTGTTTGTTACTGTGTAGTGCGGGGGGGGGGGGGTTGGGTTAGGGAGAGTTAGGTTTAGGCACCACCGGGGGACTTAGGGTCAATTCTGGAGTTAGAACCCCACCCGAAAGGTTAGGTTAGGGGAAGTGAGGGTTATGGTTAGGGATCACTGGGAGTAGGTTAGGGCTAAGCACCTCCGGGGGGAGGTTAGTGTATTTATGTGTATTTATATACAATGGGCCTGATTCAGCAAGGATCACTATTGCGTATGCAGCTGCAAATCCTTAGGGAACGTGAATGTATGCTAATGCCTGCCACATTCCAGTTGGCATAGAGATGCTCACTGCTGCTTTCTCACATCCGCACTACGTCACACTCCGGCGTATACATTGGTACCATCGATGCTTATCGACCCCTCATGCACAATTTACACCAGGTCTGACCAGCCACAGAAACTGCAAGTCTCATCGCAACCAGGTAGTACTCCAGGGGCGTATACACTCGCAGTGGCTAATCTATGCACGCCAATGAAATGGCGTTCAAACGGACAGACACATCTGCGTTTTTATGACCACTCTCTCGTCACCACCCCAAACGCTCATAGCCTGTCACTCACTCAGGCCCAATGTTTGTATATACAATATATACATTAGTGCTTTTTGTCATTTGGATTTCCATCTCCTGCTTATGTGCAATGTGACATACCTCCAGTAGTAGTTAGGCGTGTGCTCCCATTTACTGATCTGTCATGGGTTGCACTAAAATTCCCTTGTGATGATGTGTCTAATTATCTGCAGCTCATATAAATTAGTAACTTAGTAGCAGGAAACACTTCACATTTTCCAACTACTTAGTGGCCTGTGAAACCACAAGGAAGATGATTGGAAAGAAACAACAATTCTGATATTCTTTTCATACTAAATCCCTTCTGCAATTAAGCAATAAATTCTCGGTGAGTGGGTGCTGCTCCTGGAAATGAACTCATGCACACAAATAAAGAGCCCACATGCTGGATTTAAGGAACACAAGAATAGTCCATGTCAACAGCCAGGCCTGAGTACACAGCAGCCTCTGCACTTCATGGCCGACCACACACAAACTTGCTCTGTATACTGTACTTCATTTTACCAAATCCTGTTGTTTACTGTACACCTCAGAAAATTTGCAGTTGTCCATAATATTTGTAGTAGACAGGAGTGGGAATCAGTGGGGTCTTCTGCTGCAAATTTGATGTGCTGAGCTTTCGTAAAAAATCTGTAACAGGACTTAAATGCGCTCTGTTCCAGCCCTGCACCCTTAGCCCAATGATGTCACACAGATGAGCTCAATGGTGCCGACCACAAAGCTCTCACTCTGTGTGTTGGCACCTAATGCACACCTCTAGTAACAGCCCTGCATTCAGAGATGCTCTTCTGCTGTGTTGTAATGCATGGTTTGTTTAGCTACTATCACCTTCTTCAAACCCGGCTAGCCATTTTCCTTTGGCCTCTCTCACTAACAAGGCATTTTTGTCCACAGAACTGCCACTAACTGCATGTTTTTTGCCTATTGCACCATTATTTGTAAACTACAGAGGATGCTGTGCAGAAAGATTACATAGGATCAGCATTTTCTGAGACTGCAGCTACTGATTATATTACATGTGTATACTACGTGTCGTTCACTGATCCATAAAGTGTCCTAAAGTCGATGTCGACTAAACGGATAATCATCATCATATTTACATTGTAATCCCGGCACTCCCTCTGTTAGTCAATCAATTCGCTGTGTGCATATGCTCCATTCAATATAAATCCATAGGGTCAGGCAAAAAAACAGTCCACTCTCTGGTACAGTTGAGATATACATTATGTCCCACAAGATGATGTCCCTCCAATGCCACACGTACCAATGATGGGTGCGCATAGGTGAAGCTAGACTTTCTGTCACTCGGCTCGCTTGCAGTGCTATTTTAAAAACCTTTGTCGGTTCTACAAAAGGTTTTCATATACATTTAGCTGCCAAACACAGGGCCGCAGAGAGCTGTGCTGGGCCCTGGTAATTATGGGCAGGATGGGGTGGCCTAATGTAAGTATGCTATTTTGCAGCACAGTGCGCTCTATAGGGTGGCTCCATGTGCTGCTCAGTCAGGGTCAAATCCAGGGGTAATGGCGCGATCAGTGTGATTGTCCCCCCCTCGCACAGCCAGAGGAGAGTGAGACTGCCGCTGACAGGTAAGAGCAGGCAGCAGACATGGGCTCCCGCCGGGCACCTACATCAAACCCAGGTAATTAGTCCCCGCCCTCTCGGCGCCCCTGGCCAAACATAAAATAAAAGTACAACCAAAAGAGGCCATGATCATACCAATGTCTAGTCAAATGAATATTGATGAATGTCCATCTATGAAAAATGCATCACTAGTGCGCGAATTACAGCTTTAGGCGAACTGATGTTTAAAATTTTTTGACTATACATCGCAGGATTTAATGCAATTATTGATATGTTGATTTACCTTCCACTCCAACTACCATATAAATTAGAGTAGTGATTTATGCCCTGAAAACTAAATTAAAAGTCATCCAGGAAATAAGTAATTTTAAAATGGTGGGGGAATTTTCTGCTACATTTATAAATGGCCCTCTACTGCTAATAAAAGATATATGAATATTATCTTACATGGCCAAACAAATTCTGGTGTTTTGGTGTGGTCAGAGGGCCTGATTCAGTTCCGCTCGTAAGCGTCCGCACACTCGCTCTGAGTGATGGTCGCACAACCGTGCATGCATATGGTTCACAATGCGCATGCGCAAACCAGTCATTGCGGTCGGAAATTGTGCGCTCGTAAAACACAGAGGGGCTGCTATTTTGAGTGACAGAATGTGCCGTTTGTGGGTGGTAACGGGGGAAGGTGCTTGAAAACGAGGGAGTGGTTGTGCGAACGCAGGCGTGCCCAACAGTCAAAAGGGCGTTTAATGGGAGTGCATAATTAGCAAAGGAGCGTCATCGATCACGTCACTTGGTTGTCTTGTAGCCTGAACTGCTCGCAGTGATTACGGGAAGTAATTCCTACCTCAAGCGCTGCGAGCAGTTCAGATGTCTTTTGATGTTCCCAGTTAATCTAATAAAAACAGGAGATGGCGTGATTTGCGAACGGCAAAGTGGCTTCTTGAAAAAATAGCGAGTGCATTTAGCGGGCGCTCGCACAGACATAGAGGCGTCCTCACACCGCAAAGAGCGAGCGCTGAATTTAAATATCCGGCCCCTTTTTGAGAGCGAGCGGACGCAAATAGCGTCCGGGTCTGAATCAGGCCCAGAGTTCACAGATCGACGACTGCAGAAAAATGTCTTAAAGTAAAAAAGTTAAAGTCATTTAAAATTATATTGCTTGAAAATTATATTGTTGCAATCGTCACAGGTGATCCAACTATAATGGAACAAGTTACGAAACTTGCGACTGTTGAACAACACTTGTGTCATGTAGTGCAACACCTTGCAGTATCTGATGTTCTCTACAAATCTACAAAGCCATAATAATGGTTGATCCGTCCACTTCGTGATCATCGTGTAACTCTGCCTAATATTGATGATGATGGTGATGAGTCTAACACATGCACTGCTGAATCGGCAGGTATTGGACATGGGCTTAACCAAATTTAGTGTAGAGCCTGAAAGTGCTTTCTATGCAGCTGGGAATGAATTCTGAAAACGAATTAGCAATGACACCCTGGTCGCTCTACTTTTTCTTTGGTTGTACTTTTCCGCATATGAATAAATACTCAATTTTTTTTAGAATATTGCAGTTTGCATTACATCATCTGTCTAGTCATCTAACTTCCAATTTCTGTTTTGAGCTGTTTTCGAATTTTTCAGTTTTTTTTTTTCTTAATCCCGAACCCAAAATTAATCCCAGGATTGTATCCCATAATCCCAGGATTTTAAATCATTTTGGGACTGGAATTCTTAGTGACTGCATACTACATAAATTTGATTAGCTGTAATGGTTTTAAAATGTGTGAATATATCTATCTATTATTAATATCAGTCAACGTTTTGGGGTCTTTCACCCCTTCCTCAGGACTCCTTCCTTATGTTGTCCTGAGGAAGGGGTGAAAGACCCCGAAACGTTGACTGATATTAATAAACCCCTCTGATGAGGGTATTTGGATTTATAAGTCTGAGTGCCGCTTGTCAATGTGGAGGATATTGATTTGGGGCGCTGACCCCATCAGGAAGGCACCAGAGCCAGTTAGGCTATATGCCCTTTTGCTATATATATACACATTTATAGCACATGTGGGAAAGGGCATAATAACATGTGCTTGCTCGGGGTGCTAGTGCTCGTTGGACTTCTGTGTCCAACGTGTCATAGGCCGGGGGAGGGTGGGGCCCTGTCTCTTCCATCTGTACTGAGCCTCATAATTTCTGTTGGCGGCCCTGCACCATCCCCATAGCATAAATATACCATACCCTAGATAACATTTTCACACCATCCCTGACACCTGTGCTGAAGAAGGACCTGTCTGGAAGGCCTCGCAAAGCTCCAGAGTACATGAAAGGAATTTAGATGTGGGAGGGGTTCAGAGGCAAATTTATGCTGAAGTCGCCGCGGTGACTAGCGCTGTAGTGGCCACTGACCTTGGCGTTGTTATGGCGGCCCCCTCTGGTGTTGAACCTGACAGCCCCATGACAAGGACGGGTGGCGAGCTAAACAGAACTCACTGCCAGTCCAGCAAATCTTGTGTGCTGGAGAGTCAATCATGGCTCACCACGTCAGCGGTCCGTGACATCATGGCAGCTATTTAAATTAGTAATTGCAAGCAGAGGGGAAGTTCCAGTCCGACAGTGGAGAGAAGTGCATCGGAGAGAAAGATTTCCAGTAGCCATGGAAGAGGCCAGAAGATGCCATCAGCAATCAAGAAGGTGATGCGGGCCGTGAAAGCAGAGAGCATGGATCGCCACCGGTTAATTTGAGGATGCTGCAGACACCACGGAGCAGTTTTGCGGCAGTCATGTACTTTCTTTAGGCTCGTGGGCATGATAAATTCAGGCACTAGACCTGTGGCGCCAGTACTAAAGTTCGGGCAATAGGCCCATGGCACCAATATTAAAGTCCAGGCAACAGGCCAGTGGCACCAGTATTAAGGTCGGGAATGAGGCTTGTGACATCACTTTGTTTGCAGACGATAGGTGTGAGACAAGTCGTGTTTTTCCGGATCCGGAAGACCAGCAGCAGTGAAGATCCCGACAGGTAAATATACTAACTAACCTAACCCTCTCCCCCCCTAACCCTAACCCCCCCTTAGGGGTGCCTAGCCCTAACCTCCCCCCTAGTGCCTAAGCCCCCCATCCCCGCATCTTAAACCTAACCCCCCCCGTCCCTGCAGCCTAAACCTAACCCTCCCGCGGGGGTGCCTAACCCTAACCTCCGCCTGGGGGTGCCTAACCCTAACCCCCGCTTCCCCTAGCCTAACCCTCCCGGGGGGGTGCCTAACCTTAAGTCACCCCAGGAGCCCCTAGCCTAATCCTCTCCCCGTGGCTGTCCGCGCCTGGCTTACCTACGTTCGGCATGCTGGGCGTTGGGCTTCCGGCGTAGGGATAATTATAGGCATCAGTATTTCGACACCTATCGTTAGTCCCCTGTTGGGATTGCACAGTCAGGAAGCCGGCAGTCGGCATTTCGACCGTCGGCTTCCTGACTGCATCCCCCGTCAGGGGAACGGGTACTATTTACCCAGGCCTGTCCTGCAGCCTGCCCCCTCCCTTGCCGCCGCTACTCGGTTCGGGCAGGGAGAGAGAGGAAGACTGGCTACTGCTGCAACAGTCTCTCACCCCAGCCCACTACACACACTGCAGTAGCAGTCAGTTCTCTCTCTCCCGGCATTATATGTGGGGAGGGGGGGGAGGGGGGAGCAGCTGCAAATATGGTTTTTTTTTTCTTTTGAAGAAGGGGGTCTGGCCACACCACCCCAGTTCGGCACATCCCCTCCTTGTACCTGGGCACGGCAAAGCTGTCGACAGCCCTGCTCACTGTGTTTGTATATAAGTGCTGCATGACGTACAAGCAAGGTGTTGTGAAAGTGAGTAGTCAGTGTGTGTCTGTTTCACTTTTTCCCCTCATACCAGTTTGGTGATCCTTACATGCCCCTGTAAGACCCATGTTACACCTCAGTGCTACAGCACTAAATAGATGATGTTAGGGTGGCTGGGGCCTTGTGCCTGTGATTATCATTCACCCTTGATGTTTCCCTTTTACCTATCGTCAAAAGAGAGAGAACACGTATTATATGTCCTACTGATCGTCAGTTTATCATCAGGGCGCCATTGAATGCATCTGCTCAGGACCCTTTGTCCAGTGACAAACAGTGAGTATGACCTAGGAGCTACAGTGTACTTATCACACAGAGACAGGCTAGAGGGGAGGAAGGGGCGGATACTTGGGGTGCGGTCTCAGGCAGGGATAGGAGGGATTATTAGACAGACAGGTTAGAAGACAGAAGGGGCTGGGGACTCTGGGCCTGATTCAGAGCCGGACGCAATCAGCCATTCGCCCGCAGTAGGTACGACCGTCCAAATGTCAAACCAAGCGCTCGCACGTGTGGTCGCTCGTAGCGAGTCTTCCGCCTCATATTTCCCCAACCCCTCCTCTAGCTAACGAGCGTCCGAAATAGCGAGCGCACTACTCGTTTTTTGTTGAAGTATTCACTCACACAAGCACTACCGGAAGTAGGCCTGTCATTTGTCCATTGCCTTGTTTCTCGTTCGGCAAACATCCGTGAATCGATTGGTGCCAATCATTACCTTAATTGACTTAATTGTTGGTCGAATGTTTTCAATCTTGTTTCTTTTTTGAATGTCAATAAACTTTATTGTTTGTTTTGTGTTCATTTTGGTCCGTAGTTTCCGTCCACTTTTAACGGCAAACTTGTTGTTTATTTTAAATCCAAACGCTGTTTGTGCGTTTTTTTGGGGGGGTTTATTTAGGTTTATAATACAGAAAAAAAAAATTTCGTTTTTCCGGATTGTTGCTAACGCATCAAAATGCAGCAAGGCAATCCTAAGTCACAATATATTTTTATGGGTTGTTCATATGACTCACACATTAACCAATAGAATTGTTCATGTTATTTATGAAAGTACATTAGCCAATCAAAATTTAGGGGTCCCTGTAATAAAACTGATTTGTCTTTAAAAAAAAACATTGCCATCATGAGAGCCAGTGCTTTTACACGGCGTGAGCTGCTGGTGCTCACTGACATATTAGATCGCCGTATAACGGACAGGCCGCCCCCGTCACCAACATGCTCAAGCGACGGGCGTACGCGGAGGTGCGGCGCAGGCTGCGGTCAGTGGGGTTTCGGAGGACCATCGGGCAATTGGAGCCAAATACAAGTTTCATTGTGCTTTTTAAATTTGTTGTCTAAAATCAAAATACAAATTGTGTAAGGACTATTTCAGATGCCAAAGTGATTGTTCAACCCACTATTCTCATGTTCATGTTGTTGTAAGTTGTTTTTTGTGCCAATTGGTAATTTAGGCAAGTTCACGTAACCACTATATTTTTGTTCAAAATTTAGCATGGTGTGTTAACTAATTTTCGTTGAAAATCATACTGTCGTTTGTTTTGTTTTTGTATTTTAAAAATAAATTTTATTAAAACACAGATTTGTCTTTCAACAGACCCAAGGAGGCGGGATCAGCAGATATTTTACACATGAGGGGCCATTTGGTGCAGCTGCTTGTGTCCATGGACCATTTAATTTCATTTTTGAACCATTAATAAATCTTATTTATTGACTCAAACATTAGCTCACAAGGTCAATCAATGTGTTTGTTTTTTATTTTGTTTTGTTTTTGAATTTGCATATGAGAATGCAAACAAAGTTCCAGACTAAAATTTATTTTTAAATATAAAAAATAAAAAAAGAGTGGTTTACCAGAAATTGTAGACATATTTTGTCAGTCCAAAAATTGGGTAAATTGACATTAACTCCATAATGTTTCGCTAGAATACCCTTATGTAGTTATTTAATTTCTTAAAAATTATAAATGCAACTCCCAAAATAGGAAAATAAAGAGGAAAAAAGGTTGGGCAAACTATGCCAACATGTTGTTAATTGTTAGGTTAAAAAGACAAAAATACCAACCCCCCCCCAAAAAAAAACACTTGGAAATTAATTTCAAAGGTACTGTCCATTTGTGAAAGTGTTTTGTGTTTTTTTCACGTTAAACAAAAACAAAATAAAATTCTAAATTGTTTAATACACATTAGCTCACAAACCAAAAAATATACACACAAATTGTTGTAAATCAAAATCAAGAACTAGTTGAAGATGGTGCATGCCAACATGTTGTCCAAAATCAGGTAAGAAACACATTTGTCCAGGTGTAAAGGTCATTTGTGAGTCATTATTGTCACAGGCTATCAATTTCAGGAAGTAAGCAGGTTGTTGTTTGGATTTTGAGAAAAAAAAAAAAAGGTTAAAATTCAAAACATAGGATAGTTAACACACATAATTTACCTTATTCCCAATGTCAACAAATGAAAAAAAAGGAAAATCAAATACCTGAAAAAACGAGTAACTACCTCATCACGTATGGCCCCCCTGACACTCTCCTCCAACCAACCTCGGGGGGGGCCATCCTCAGACAAGGCATCCTCTGGCTGCATTGGGACACCACTCCTTATGGCGATGTTGTGAAATATCCCACACAGGACCACAATTTTGGAAACCATAGCCGGCAAATACATGAGGTCGCCACCAGAGTGGTGGAGGCATCGAAATCGGCCTTTTAAAAGGCCAATGTAATGCTCCACCACCTGACTGGTTGCAGTAAGTGCGGAATTATATTGACTTTGTGGCCCTGGTGTAGGAACCAAATAAGGAGTGAGCAGCCAGGGCGTGCAAGGGTAACCACTGTCTCCTGTGAAAAAAAAAACATTCAGTACCATTTCTAAGTCAACAGTGTTTGTTTTAAAAATTAAGGGTACCACTTACCCAGAAGCCATGCATCACCAGCTTGTAGGTTGTTTAATTTGTGCCAAAGCCCTGATTGCCAGATGACAAATGAATCATGTGCACTTCCTGGATATTTGGCATTCAGGGACAGGATCTGGAGGGAGGCATCACATACCACAATTACATTCATTGAATGGAAATGTTTTCGGTTCCTAAATATTGCCTCCAGCGCTGCTGGAGGCTGAAGTGGTATGTGAGTGCCGTCCACAACCCCTATGATGTGTGGGAAGCCTGCAATTTCGAAAAATTTCTGCTTAACCACATTAAGGGACCCCATATCCAATGGCATATTAATAAAATGATAGAGGTGCTTAAATAGTGCATTCATTACCGCCCTCAGGATCCTTGAAAAGGAGGATTGGGAAATTCCAGCAACGATGCCAACTGTGGTCTGGAAGGATCCTGAGGCACAAAAATGTAACACCGACATTAACTGCGTAAGTGGTGGTATTGCTGTTGGATTGTTAATTTGCCTTTCAAGATCACTCTCTATTAATGAAAGAGTGTCTAGGATGATTTGGGGTGGTAGGTGATAACGCCTTAAGACCACATCATCAGGCATTCCAAAAAGGCTGACACATGTACTAAATACCTGGGGCCTTGCATGCCTACGATGCCTACGCCTAGGAGGATGTTCAGGTTGGTTGGGGTCGTGGACCATCGCTACTATAATTCGCCCAACAACAATCTGAAATGTTAGACAATGTAGTTATTTCTCCATCATTTAACAATGAGAAAATATACTTATCTTTTTTACACATTAAGAAGAATCTTACAGGGTTAGGCAGTGACATCTTGAAGTAAACCTACGGATTAGATTTTCCATAAAAATAATGTAAAAATGTACACAAAATAAAGACAGGCTAAGGCTAAAATATAAAGAATGCATGCACTACACAGATGATGTTGTTATTCTAGGATTGTAAAAGAAAATTGTAATGTACGCTTAAGCCACAGACAGGAGATGAGCAAAATATATGCAATACAGCTTACAAAATAACGCTAAATGGTACGCTTAAGCCATAGACAGGAGATGAGCAAAATATACACAATACATTTCGCATTTATTATGGCAAAAAAACCATTGGCAAAAAAAAAACAATTTTACGTACACCTATCTGCATAGTGTGACCCCTTAAATAAACATGAAAAATTAATAAAAATAACAGGGTCTAATGTATGACAAAAAACACCTACCGCACAAAGACGATAACACCAAATGCGATCCACAACACCAAACGTAAAAAAAAAACTAAATAAAAGCAAAGAAAACACGTATTAACATTAAAAATGAATAAAATATTTGCTAGTTAGAATCTACCAAATCATTCCAAAAAACTTACCTCAACAAAAAAAAAAATTTATGATAGAAAAAAAATGCAAAAATGCGAAAGAAAATAAACAAGAAACAGAAAACTCGCCAAAAATCCACCAAACTCTCCGCAAACAACCACTACTCCGATTAACTCTCAAACGACAACCACTACAAACAACCCACCCCGAAACAAGGCCACAAAAAAGCCTTAAATAGAATGAACTTTCCTGCTCAAATCAATGACGCACAATAGATGCGCCCATATAATGCACACGCATCTATAAAAACGTCACGAGAGCCCACAATGGGTCAGCTGATTTCAAGGGTTTAATCATGTCCTCTGAACAGCAGCAAAGCCAAAATCCAGGACCTCACAGTAAGTTACCACCCAAAACAAAAAAAAATGTTTCTAAATTTTTTGTAAGGTGTTGAGACTGACAATGAGGAGGCTGCGGGGCCTAGTACCCAGGCCAGGGTCAAATGCAAAAGGCAGCTGCAATTCACAAGAAAGGAGATGGAGGCTTTGGCGCAAAAGTGCATTGATAACCTGGCACGGGCACCCCGACTTATGGGTGCAACCCAGAGATGGAAACTGTGGGAGGAAATAGCCAGTGCTGTCAATGGGGTTGGTGACTTTGTCCGTTCAACCAAAGAGGTCAAACGCCGGTACGTAAATGCTGTAACCTGTTTCCAAATTTTAAAAAAATTAAGAACAAATCTAACCAGACATTTTTAAACAACAGATGGAGCGACTTCAAATATCGGCTAAAACAAAAAATGGATGATAGGGCTAGGCATGCATGGGGGACAGGTGGTGGGCCAACCCCTGTGTCATTGGAGCTAACAGATTTGGAGGAGCTGGCACAGGGGTGTGTGCAGGAAGAGGAGGTGTTTTGCGTGTCCAACATGGACACAGACATGCCAGACTTTGCGGCTCCACATGTTGCTGCAGATAATTTAGTTAAAAATGATTGAAAAACTTGTTTAAGTAAATTTACAAATGTAGTAATATTTGTATGATCTCTCTTTTTCACACAGGCACAGAAGAGGACGAGTCTGCTCCACAACTGAGGTTTGGCCGCAGTAGATCTGCTGTGTCCGCAGGGGAGGAAGCAGTATTTCCGGCTGGGGACCCTGTGGCGGACAGTCCAGGGCCTTCCCCCACGCAAGCAGTGGCCCTTCTCTCAGATCTCAATGAGAAAATGGATAAAAACACTGAGATTCTGATGAGGATGGACGGCAATCTGCTACGGGTGGTGGACGCCCTGGAGGAAAACGCTGCATCCAATGTCAGAATAGCTAACGCCCTGGAGCAGCTCATCCGCCTGCGCATGTTGGAGCCGGCCTCCCTTCCTGCCGGAACATCAGGGCCCTCCACCTCTGGCGCAACATCGGCCATCCCTCCAAATTTGCCTAGCCCTATGCCTAGGCCAAAGGAAACACCAGCTACCTCTGGCCAGGCAAGGCGTACGACCAGACAGACAAAGTCATGCTCCCTCCAACATCAAGCCAAGCGGGGGAGAAGGCATTGACAGCACTGGCTAATTCCCCCAAATTCCATCTCTGTGTTTGCCCCATATTTTTGCACCACAAAACCTCCCTCTACTTTCTTGTGAATTGTTTTTTTTTTTAACATTACTTTATTTTTGGGATCTAACAAAAAAAATAATTTGGCTGCAAAAAAAAACACATTTCTACCAAAAATGTGAACATTTAATTTTTGAAAAATAATAATCCCTAAAAAAAAATTGTGTGTCAAATTCATTAGCAAATGGCTAAAAGGGACTGAAACAAACATACTTAAATACATAACAAAGGTCATATACTTAAAAAAATGTTTCAAAAAACATAAGGTAACAGGTAAGTAAACAATAACACAAGCAAAGCAATTAGTAGCTGATTGTCTTTCTGTATTGTAACCAAATGTTAAAAAAAATTATAAATAAATAAAAAGGTGTTGGGCTTTTTTTTAAAAACAAAATAAATCTGACAACAACATGCGTACGGAATATAGCAAAAACATCAAGCATTTTTACCTTTATAAAAACATTTATTTTGTGATTGCTGTGATTTCAAAACACAAACAAATAGGAACACAACATGCGTTCCAAATTTAGCTAATAAATCATGGCCATTGCAAATCACCTTCTCGCAAGTGAACCAATTATTAGGTGATTGGTATTGTGCCTTGTAAAGGAGAATAGCAAAACATCGATTCGCTAAGGGAGCTACGAAGAGACCATCATCTTTGTGAGATCCAATACCCTACCACAAGCTGAACGAGCAGTCATATTGGAAACTGGATCACACAATGACGTATCCAAAAGACCGTCCAAATTGGACGTTCGCACAAGATAATACATGTACGCCCAAAAAACAGCTTGACACGCCTGTGTTTTCTCATCTCCACCCCGTTACCACCCATAAACAGAACATTCTGTCAATCAAATTACATAGGTCACGTCCTGTTCACTGTGTATACGAGTGAACGAAAAATTACCGCACTGATCCGGCCGCACATGCGCAATGATAACCGGACGCATGCGTGGTTTAAAACAATCGAATGTGTACGAGCGAATGGCTGATTGCGTCCGGCTATGAATCAGGGCCTCTGAGTGAGGTGGAAGGTCTCAGGCAGGAATAGGAGGAAACAGAAGAATAGAGTCTTCACAGACAGGTAGAGGATAGGAGGGAGCGAAGATGGGGGTCTCAGGCAAGGAGGAGCAACATTAATTGAGCATCCACAGGCAGGTGGTTTAGAATGCCCCGTCTTTCCAGCCCCCCAACCCAAGCAACCAATATTCAAAGGGTGTTTTTAAGGGAGGAAAAGGCAGCTGGAGAAGGGCATAGCGTCCTTAAATTGGTACGCCTCCAATAAGTGTTTGATTCAATTGTGGATGATGAGAATGTATGTTTCATTTACGATAGTCTTGAGCTTGTGTAGTATTGTAGGCACCCTATGGGGCTGCAAATAAAAATACATAATTTCTTCCCAAAATAGGAACAATTTGATGTGCCATTGCTGGCGTTTCTACACCATTGCAACAGTACATCATGGGATCAGCTCCAAAGAGTTCATTTTAAAATTAGAACAGAGAGAATTTGATATATTAATGTGTTTAGTAAGATGACATCAGCTGTTTACCCAGCCACATACATACATATTTCCATTCATAACAACAGAACCATGTGATAGCATAGGAAATACAGCTATTTTAAGATTAAAGCACAGTCAAAAATATAATGTTTTCCCCAATGATAAATATGAAACTTTACTTCCTCATACATTGCAGTATAAAGTGATTTTGTACATAAATATTAATTATATTCATTATACACAAAGTCTAAAAGAACATAATTATTATTTCACCTATGATTCTGTGAAAAGCAATACAGGAGGGTGGGAGCAAAGTGAGGACCACAGACTCCAAACTCCCCACCTATTTCCCCACTGCGGTTACCTGCACGGAATGAATGAATTAACTAATTAATTTATTCATCACAACAAAAAATTATTTCTCACCAATGAAGTTAACTGCTATAGTAAATTATATAGAAGGTTTGGCAGCAGAGAATTTGATGGAAAAGGTTATGTTGGGGTGGGTAAGGAACCCCTGCCATAATATAACTTATAATGTGAATTATAAGGATATTAGACGTTAAATAATCTGCCTAAATAACTGAATGAGAAGTTAATAATCAAATATTGAATTATAGGAACATTAGAAATGGTGTGCCTATTTAAATGAATCAGGAGCTATTAATAAAAATATAGAGTTTTTTGGAACAAAGTAAAGTTATATGCTTATATAGCTGAACCAGGAGTTATTCCTAAATTATCATTGAAGTTACAGTATATGCCTACAGTACACTGTAGTGTAAAGTGAACTTTACAGGGCCTGAATAGTCTTCTCTGTAGTTGGACTGGGCCATGAGCTAAATTAATCAAAGTTGCATTGCTGTGTTCTATGAAGTTGTTATGCTGAAATAATGCACAGAGGTTATTCACTAACTGTATAATATATGCAGCACAAATATACTTTATTTATGCATTATTATTGTGTTTTGCAGAACACTGTAGAAATTTAGGGAATAAGAAATCCTATTATGCATCACCATCAATTAAATGAGGTTTTCAAACACAAACTGCATTATTTATCAATCAGTGGTTTGCAATAAATTTCATCCTAAGTGTGGTGGTAATAACAGTGTCCATCCCACAGGCCTGGTGCCAGTTTAATTATTGGTGATGATTGAAAACAGGAGAGTATGTCCGGTGCTGAGACGGGTACTGTACTTTATAGCTGAAAACTTCATTGTGACACTTCCGCTATGCAAAACTAGCCCTTACTCTCCATAAATGGGAGCCTAATAAATAATATAGTACTGTTAAAAGTAGTGTCAGCACTTTAGATATCAGTGGCCAAACACCCTCTTACCAAAACATGAAATATGGGCTGCAATTGGCAAATAAGGGATGACCCAACAAAAAATTGATAAACAATAATGAAATTATTTAATAGTTCGATTAATGGCATCTTATTACAACTCACTATTGTCATGGATAAATGAAATTTGAAAATAACAAAATAGTTTTCACTATTGTAGACAACAATGGTTAAAGGAATAATTAAAAATACAAATATTTTTAAATTATTTATAAAACAGTACCACATGTTAAGAATCAGTCTTAAAAATAAAGCATAAAAGTAAAATGAAATTCTCACATTTCACAGCACCTGCTCAATCAGTGCACTGGACAAGAGAGACCAGAGAGCAGCTGTCTGCAAGAAGAGACAGTTGTCTTAGCATCAGGTGGAAGAATGTATTCTCTCCTACTGATTATATTGTGTGTGTATAATTATTATGGGATGTTTAAGGCAACGAGGGGGGGTCGGCAGATACTGATTACCCAGACTTGCTGGAGAAGCCCATCTGGGGCCCAGGTCACATTGTCACCCTTTGCAGCACTGCTGAGGGGGCCAAATATCCCCCTTTGCAGTGCTCGGCGACATTTCACGTCACTCTGCAAAGTATTTTTTTCCTTCCGGATTGGCCACACACCCCAAGTACCCACGCCCTTGTTAGCTCTCGACGGCCCTGATCCTGACCACATATATTATTTATTTGTTTGATATAGAAAGCTCAGATTTTAGGCTTTTCCCTTAAGTCTATACTAGACCATTGTTTTCCAAACTTGGCCTATAGGGACCCCTAACCGTACATATTTTACAGATCTCCCCAGTCTCAACATTTTAATATTTAGCACCTGTGGAGCTTTAAAATATGTCAGCCAGTAATTAATACACCTTTGCACAAACTAGGAGATCTGGAAAGCAGTGTTAGGCGTAACTGTTATAAACCATGTACAGTGTTATTTATTAAGACCATATTACATACACTATTCAGTGTATAAGGAGACCAATTTAAATTTTATACATATAAGTTGAGACCCATGCTAGGTTTTCTGCAGTTCCACCAGACTCCCGAACTTGCTCAAATGCTCTGCAGAGCAGGGGACTTGGATTGTGGAATGGTGCCCACATCCGGAAAAAAAACACATTCAGCTCAGAGAGGTTGGCCATACTGCCACATCTAACGGTGATACACTGTACTTTGTATGAGACAGACTAGCTTGTTTTGTGCTATGCCCTCTCAAGGGCTGTCCACACTTGCTGTAAAATCAACCATTTGTTAACCCCCCCACTTAATATCCTGTTTCACCCTGAGATGTGTGTCTAAATCATAGCTGCCTACCCTCCTGTATCCTCCGGGAGAGTGCCATTCCAAGCTCTAATCTCCCGCTGCCCCGAATTCTAAATAAAATCCCCCAGATTCTTTGGATTCTTCACTGCAGCTAGAGGGCGACTAAGGAGTTTCTGGGCAAGGACAGTGATTTGCTGCAGTCACTATCACTGCTGTCCAGGCTTTGCAGCCTCTACTGTTGACTCTCAGCAACTCTTTGTTGGACCCTGCCTGTAGTAAATATTGCTTGCTTGACCCCTGTGATGAGTGTCGTCTTATCTCAGCATCTGTTGCTATTGCTAATGTGAGCTGTGGCTGACAGTAAGAATTCTTTATTAGTTATCTTTAGTTAAACACACAAAAAGGACAAACAACAAAAAGTTTTAAAATCTGTGATGATCATTAAAGTAAGTCTGAAATTTCTTATCATATGTTCCCAATTGTAAAGCAAATGTAATATGCTGCACTCTATAAGTAACTGTAAACAAATAAATAATAATAATAATTATAATAATAATAATAAATATTTGGTAAACCAACGGTAATTAGGCGAAATATAGGTCCAAAGTAGTTGGACAATATATATCTAAAATAGAACATCAAAACAATGGCTACCTCGATAAGCTTGATGTAAAGGTAAGTATATTTTATGTTGCTGGTTTTATTAAGCAACATATTCTCAGTCGATCTGGCAAGAAATATATACTTAGGGATGAATTCACACATTGTCAAATTGCATTTGGAATTTGATGTATAGGCATCATATTTATCATATACTGTATATTGTGCTGAGTGAGAAGAAAAGAAATATCACAGTGAATAGCTGCAAACAAGACATCGAGTTTTGCAGGCAACAATGTTAAGGTGCCCACACACACACATAGCGATTTTTTACCCAATCTGGGCGATTCCGACACATCGGAGCGACAGATCGGGTAAAAAATGCCCAACTCGTGAGTCCCCACTCACGATCACGATGCGTTGCGCGCCCCCGCAGGTCGCACATCGCATTGTCAGATCTGCCATGCAGTACGGCAGATCTGACAATCTAGGACACAATGCAGTATAAAAAAGTCTGGCTGCAGGAGATCGGATGAAGATTTTGCAGCATATCGTGTGCAGATCGTGTGCTGAGCTGTCTGGGAGAGTTTCAAGGGAAATCGTACACATCATCGGATCGTACGTATATCGGTATGTGTTGGGCACCTTTAGTATCAATACTTGCAAAATTTCCCAAAATATATTGTTATTAATGTTATTTTAAAAATATCTTGCAACAAGCATTTAAGCACATATATGCCCATATGTGGAGCTAGACATGCCCCCAACCTCAATGGCTTTCTGCGAATTCTACTACCTGCTATAGTCTTCCTGAAACTATTTATCAAAAGTAGATAAGTATTGTCTAAATGTATTTTTTGTGATTATACTGTGTCTGCATTTTAGTAAACATCTGTAAATCATGTACCATTTGTCTCAACCAGGCACTAGGAATACCTCTGTTGAGGTCAAAAACCGGGGGAAGGTTAGGATAGCCATGAAGCAATGATGGGGCGACAGACTAAGTCTTCTAATTGCGGCCAAACCCAGGTTTGGCTAGACCTGCCTATAGGCACGGATTCTAACTCACTTGGGGCTCTATTTATTAACATTATTTTTACTAAAATAAAGTGAAAAAGGGTATTTTCACACCCTTTTCACATTATTTTAGTTTCACCTGTAGTTATCACAGGGCAATTGGAGTAGAAGTAGTAAAATTGTACTCCAACCCCTAGTATCACTTATTTTTAGTAAAGCAGATCGCATTTCCCATAATTGTAATGGGAAATGTGATCCGACCAGAGTTACTAAAAATAAATTGTAAAAAAATACCGGAGGAAGCCCTGTGATAATAACGCCACCTGGAGGTGGCGTTATCCAGGGTCTCCCCCGGTTACCGGGCTCCCACTCTGCTCTAACAGGGAGAGCAGAGGCGGGAGCCGGTACCAGTAATCAGCTATGTGGTCTAAACAGACCGCAAGCTGATTGCTGTAAAAAAAAAGAAAAAAAAAATGTAAACATTTTTTTTTTACTTACCTGAATCCAGGGACCGGTGATCAGGCCTCCGGTTATGCCTCCTCTCCGGTCAGCTGGTCTCCCATAGTGCACTGCGGCCCGGTCATCAGGTGATCGGGTCCCAGTGCAGTATAGGAGATCACCTGATCGGGAAGCCCGGAGAAGATCACCGGAGGCCAGGAGGATGCAGGTAAGTGTAATGAAGGGAGGGGGGGTCGCGGGGGTCCGCGATCGCGGGGGGTGGGGCTTAGCGTCGGTGGGGGGGTAGCGGCGACGATGGGTCGGCACATGCGCGGGCTCTTAGTCGCGGTATTTTTTCTGAAAATACCTTGACTAGAGTGCGTATGGGATCCGCAGGGACAGAGCTTTATCGCAAGCTCTGTCCCTGCAAGGGATTTATAGTAAATCCCTGTGATATTGCCTGAATTCGCAATGCGAATTCACTCGGTAATATCACACTACAATCCGCATTCAATATGCGGATTGTAGTAAATAGAGCCCTATGTGTTCTTCTCCAGAGACCCCTCCACTTGGGATTTGGTTTTATGTGCACCAAGTGAGCAGGTCGCGGCCCACTGGACAGGTACCTGGGAGTGACAGAAGACCATAACAAATATAACGAGAAAATCACTAACACTGGGAAATCTAGAAATAACACAGGGTGACTGGGAATGGATTAGCACTAAATAGGAACTGAAGAGTGCGTCTACTCTCCCAGTAGACGCACTGGGAGAGGATGATCCAGAGATAGGCTTGCTCAGGAAAGCACAGGGAATAACCTCAAAGTTGCACTTGAGACACACTGGGCTTTTGACACAAAGTGGTAGAGATACACAGGAGTGAGTACGCGGGAATACACTTGAGACACACGGGAGGTGCAGATATGAACTTGTACTGTGATCTGAGTATTGAATACACAAAGAAGCTCTGGGGATGCACCGGTGGTGCAGGGACGGCTTGTACTGAAACACAGGAATTGCGTACACAAAGATGCTCTGGTAACGTACTGGAGCTGCAGAGATGAACTTGTACTGAGGTCCGGGTAATGAGTACACAAAGATGTGCTTTGAGACGCACCGGAGGTGAGGGAACAAACTTGTATTGAGACACAGGAACTGAGGGCCTGATTCAGAGTTAGGAATAGAGAGAGATATCTCTCTCAACTGATCATCTTGGTGAAACCATGCTGCACTGCAGGTGGGGCAGATTTAAAATGTGCAGAGAGATTTAGATTTGAGAGGCAGGTGTCCAAACTGACATCTAAATTGTAGAGTAATAATAAAGCTGTGCAGTATTTGTGGGCTACATGTAAAAGCAGCCAGTGTTTACCCTACATGCAAAAAAAAAAAAATATTTACACCCCTTGCATTGCAACATGGTTTGTCCAGATTCACAGTTGAGTGCTATCTCTCTCTCTATTCCCAACTCTGAATCAGGCCCTGAGTACACAAAGTTGCTACTTGAGACACACGGGAAGTGCATACATGAAGGCACAAGTACTGGATACACGGAGAATACAGGAACACTGTAAATAAATACACAAAGGTGCTCTTGAGACGCATCGGAGGTGCAAACACGAACTGGTACAGGAACACAGGCAGTGAGTACACAGAGGTCACAAAAGACAACAGGAAGCCAGGAACAGTGAGGAAAGTAATACAGTGATGTTGATCAGGCAACTTCCTGTTGCAGGAGTCAGACCTAAGTACCCCATGGCAGTTGGTCATTGGATCGTGAGATCAGCTGAGAGACTGCAGGACTGCCATTGGAGGAGACTGATCAGGTGAGATGAAATAATCTGGCTGTGCCCATGCCCACTACCACGGGAACCAGGACGCATGCATGGAAGTCCTAGCAAACCCCGGGGAGAATCCTCAGCCATGACGCACCACTACTCCTGGTGTCCGAGCGGCTCGGAGCCCAAGGACACCAGTTCAGCAGTGAGTAAAGTCCGATCCCAGGATGCATCTTGACACCGTTGTATAGGAATCAAACTCAAAACACATGTGATTTGACCAATAACAACCATATTCCTTTCCAACATCTTTGTGTGCACTTTTCCATGCATTCTAAACCAGTGCTTGATACATTGCATGAATTGTATGGGTACCATTTGATGGTTTGTTTTTTTATTAATTTTGCGGATGGCATGCCACACACAAAAATGTAATTTTAAATGTTCTATAAAGCCAGAGTTTAGTTTATTTAAATTGTAAAATTATTTTTACTGCATTGTTGTCCTTGTGGTTTCTCGTAATAATTGCACATTACTTGCACTTATTTTTGTTTAAAATTTTATCTTTTTGATAATTATATTTTTTGTCCATTTGTAGGCCTGAAACCCCCTAGGGCAGGGGTTCCCAAACGCGGTCCTCGAGGCTCCCCAACAGTTCAGGTTTTAGAGTTAACCATGGTTAAGCACCAGAGCCGTAACTAGACTGTTTGGTGCCCTGGGCCAGAAAGCGCATTGGCGTCCCCCTCCCCCCCCATTTTTCAAAGACGGACATAAGACATGCACCCGAAAAAGGACCGTGACCTCATGGAGAAGGGGCATAACAAATATGATTTGTCCCATATGATGATGAAGGTGTACTGATGCCTTTGTACAACTTCTATCCAGGTGTTTTTGGCAAATACAGTGTGAATCCAATGGCTGCAGTGATGATACACAATAATTATGCCAAGGTGATGGATTTGAGTCCCGGGAATGCCAGTATTTTGAAATGTCTGTGTAAATAAAGGAGGATGTGGTAAAGATGCCTGGGGAGGTGGCCAGATGGATGGGAAGAAGGCCAGGGAGGCGATAGGAGTGCCCAGGAATTGCAGGGGATAAAAGAAGTGGAAGCTACAAGTGAGAATGATTATAAACAGAAATTGACAGGCTGTACCAAACAGTGCCCCCTGCCATGCGGTGCCCTTTGCCGTTGCACCACCCTAGTTAGGGCCCAGTTAAGCACAGGTGGCTTAATTAGTACCTCAGTCAATTTGATTTAACCACATGGATATCTCTAATACCTGAACTGTTGGTGAGTCTTGAGGACTGCATTTGAGAACCTCTGCCCTAGGGCATCCCATAAAATCTGACATTCCCACAGGAACTCCCATCATTATCACCTTTTATATTCCTGTTTGTTATAGCAAAATCTCTTTATCGTTTTTTTCCTTTATTTTAAGGCTCATCATGAATCTAGCTTATAAGGAATAATAACCCTTACAATAAGGAATAACTATCCACTCGGCCTGTCCTGCTTATCAGAAATCACAAGATGTTCATTCTACTACAGCAGCCATCTTGTTGCACAAATGAATGGAAGGTTCTTTATTGCGACTTAAAATTGTAATTTCCATATACGTTGCAGTTCTGCTTCCTACACGACTCTTAACAGATAGATTCTTATTTGTATAGACAAGGCCGGATTAACAATGGAATGAAAATAGGCCCACAGGACCCCCTGCAGTGCACAGTCACAGTGTTGACAGGAAAAAAAATTCCTGTCACACCAACAGCCCAGCACATAAGCCTCCCAACCGGCTGAAGCATTATCCCCTCAATACCAACCCCCCCATCCCCCGGCTCTGACCACTGAGCCATCCAAAGCTTCGCCCCCTACTCGCACGAAGCTCTGCCCCCAGCCATCGTCTCAGTGTGGGAGACCCTGATTGCTGTAAACTCTGCCTCCTGGTTGCCCTACGCTCCACTCACAATTTACTAATTATCAGGTTTCAGACCCAATAATTACAATCTCTTATCGCTGCTATTTGTGGTAATAAGAAATTAACTTTCCCCCAAATGTAGTAAAAATTACATGCTGGGACAGGTGCTCCAAACGGAGCTCGCCCCTGCAAAATGATCACAAATACAATAATTTCTTAATTATATCCAGGGCCGTTCCACACTGCCATTTCTGAGGAGGCCTCTCTCGGTAATTTTTGCACATAGGCTACTATAGGATTACACCAACTAGAGATAACGTTATCCTATTGGGACAAGCTCCAGAATGTGAAAGGAAAATCTGACAGCTTCACATAGTCCTGGTCCAGTATAGCCATTGCGCCCATTTCATTTTTTTAAAAGGCAACAGCTAAGAATGTAGTTAATTTATTAATTTACTGCAGTGGCTGGGGATTTGGGAACACTTAAAGAAATATGGCAATAATCAGTGAACAATTATTTTTATTAATGTAAACTATTCTAGTAGTCAATGAAAAGCTGACAAAACAGTTCTCAATCTTTTACATAATAGAGTGGTTGAAGGTCAGGGCCGGATTAAGGCTTGTGGGGGCCCTGGCGCAACTAAATTGTGGGGGCCCCCACCAAGCCACATGGAGCTTATCCTCCCTCCCCCGCCACACGGAGCCTACCCCTACCACCACACTCCCCTGACTACTTCTGGCTTTGTGTTGTGAATGCAGCAGCACAGTCAGCGCTGCTGCATAGTGCGCAGAGTGGCTCCTGAAGCCCGACATCAATGATCAGCGTCACGGACATGATGTGTCATGTGATGCTGATGAGGGGACTCGGGAGCCGCTCTGCGCTCTATGCGGCACCGCTGACTGTGCTGTTGCATTCAGAACACAGCTCAGCGGCAGCTCAGCCCCCATCCGGGAACAGGGGACACTGGACACCTGCTCTCCGCAGGGTCACCCCGACCCTGTGTGGGCAGTGGCAAATACAGGAGGTGGGGGGGGCTTACATATAAATATATATAAATCTATACATCTATATATCTTTTTTTTTATTATTATTTATACACGTGTGTATTAAACATGCACACACACACACACACATATATATAATATATATGTAGCAAACGTATATAATATATATAAAATACACACTAACACACATATACAGTACACAAACACATACAGTATACACACACATACACACTAACACATATACACACACATATACAGTATACACACATAAACACATACATACACACTAACACATACACACACTCATCCACACATATACAGTATACCCATACATACACACTAACACATACGCACACAGTATACACACACACTAACACATATATACACATGAACACATACATACACATATACACTAACACATACACACACTAACACATACTGTATATACAATAACACATATACACATACATACACATATATACACAATGAAACAGTACATATACACACTTACTGAACTTTTTATGCAGCTGCTGCTCACATTCTTAGGCTCCGCCCCCTCAAGCCACAACGCCGCTCCCTTTGGCCACGGTAGTAGCAGGGGGAATTGGTCCATCAGGGGGGTTTCTAGCTACTCAGAACCCCCCCTTGCGTGCTCTAGAGGTGGGGGCGCCTCTGTGTGTGTGGGCCTTGGGACGACCGCCCCTGTCGCCCCCCCTTAATCCGGCCCTGTTGAAGGTAGTTCTTTAACTGCTCTGGTCGCACAATTTTGACCAGTCAGATAAACATGAGGGCGGGTGCATGAAGATAATCTTTCCGTAGCTGCTGCTCTCAGGAGGACCTTCTCTTCCTGTGTCTGCTGTGTTGCTGATCACTGCTGATCATTCAGCAAAGCAGGACTCCATACCCTCCAACTATACCATTTCAGCCGGTACAGTACCGTTTTTTAATGGTCTGTACCGGCAACAGGGGCTGTACCGTTTTGTACCGGGTTGGTACAATCACCCGATTTCTTAAGCAGCGCTGCTGGGACACAGGACTCCCGCAGCGCTGCTGAGTGACAGCCGGCTATTCTCAGTCCTCCTTCCTCCTCTAAAGTTTGCCCTGACCGTCGCTAGCGCCTGTATATAGAACTTGCAGTATAACACTTATACTGCAAGTTTTAAACCAGCCAGCGCCGATGCCTCCAGCCCCGTGGACACGCCCCTTTATCTGTGGCCACGCCCCCATGTACCGGGTTCATACTCTAAAATGTTGGAGGGTATGGGACTCCCCACCCAGTGGTTGCAAAGATTAGCAGCCACTGGGAAAAAGTAAATTACCCTCCCCCCTCACCCCCTAGTGTACCTTGTGCCTGAATCCGGTCTCAAATTGAAACTCATGATAGTTGGGATATTTACAATGTTCCGATGGTGGTTCCAATGTTCCGATGTTTGAAAGAAGAAAAAAATCTTTCTTTTTTTTTTTTCAAATCTTAAAAGAAAAAAAAACTTTTTTTTATCATTTTGGATAAGTTAAAATGGATGTTCCTCACCTAATTCACTTATTTAAAAAAAAAATCAATTTTGGAGTGGTTATTAGAAAAATAAATCGTCAGTTAAGTGGTTGATTTAATATTGCCATCACCTGTGGTGCACTATTTTATTGATAAGAAGGGTGTTTCACCACAGGTGACGGCAATCATAAACTAAGAGGGAAGTCCAGTAACAGAGCATTTTGTCCCTCATGGAATGGGTCATGTTGGGAGGAATGACATAGAATAGGTTACAGCAGTCCAAAACTTACAAGTATCTAAATATTGAATTAAAGAGTTCCTAAAAGAAATATGTGCACTTAGAACAAAATAGAGAAATAAAATATCTCCTCCAGATTGTAAGCTTAAGAGCAGGGCCCTCTTACCTCTTTGTCTGTCTGTTATTACCGAGTCTCGTCTTATTACTGTTCTGTTGCCAATCGTAAAGCTCAACAGAATATGCTGGTACTATATAAATCATTGTTAATAAATTAATAGAATCACTTAATGTTTTCTAACCTCCTAATACATCTATATAAGCCTATATACATTAGTGTTAGCTGATGAAAGTTCTATTAATTATAAACCTGACCTATCATACCCGACTGTATTATTCATCACAAGCCCATCCTGAATAATTTCCTTTCCAAAAGGATTGAGACAGGTAAATGCATTGACCACAGTGTAATCACTTCACAAAAACACAATCAAATCACTGTCTAAACTTCCTACATATTGCTAAATAGTATGCATCTGAATAAAACGAGTTAATTACACAGTAGTGTTATTGCAGAAGCCTTCGCATTCTGTTGACAGAAATACCACAAAACCAAAGGGAAGTGTGGGTGAGTGTGGGCAGGTCAGGTGGTCAGAAACCTCACTGTGTCACAACCATAGCCTGAGCGTGATTGGCTGTTCATGTCTGTGGATACAGTTTAAATTCTGTGAGTTCTGGGCAATTCCACAGCAAAACATTACTTCTGCCTGTCACACACTCCACTGCCAAATATTGGAGGAGCTCCCAGTGCTGTACAGTTTTATCTGGATTCCAGACGAGTTAAGGTACTGCACAGCAAGAGATGCTCTATTGATCATTTTATGTATTTGAAGCCTAGGACCAAGACTATGCCAAATATTAATATTTACCTTTTATTTTGCAGATATCGAGTTGAAAATGAAAATTGCCGTGCTCATCGTTTGCCTCATAGGCATGACCTGTGCATTTCCTGTGAGTATATCTCGCTGCTGGCTCGGTCTCTATGCTTTCTGTAGTTCTTATAGAATGAAATCATAGACGTGGCATAATTCCAATTAGTTGACTGCCATTGATAGCGAATGGTCCTGAGTTAGAGATAACTTCTCAGTCTAATATTGTAAGTATTGTGATTTTGCCATCAGCTCATTACAATGGCCATGTAAGGTAAGTGAAAGTACTCCATTTCGAGAAATGATAGAGATTTCCCATTCTTTAGTGTTGCCACATCTTTATTTTCAACCTCAGTCAGCATAATGGCTAAGTCTGCCTCTATTCATGGCAATATTATAATGAGAAGCCCAGTTTGATCATTTAATAAAGTACACACAGCTCATGCTTTCCTCTTGATGCATGTCTGTGTCATTTTACATCTGTAAGTCCTGATGTGCTGCAGTCAGTTTTAAATACACTGTCGCTTTGAATCTTGTTCATATGTTAAACATTGATAGTTGTCCGAGTCTAATATCATATATAAGGATGGACAGGAGTTCGTGAAATACATTTTGTTTTTGTTGTGTATTGTATTTCATGATATTGACTGTTCAAAGCTAAATTTACTCAATGCTGATAGTTTACTCCACAATCGTGTACTGTATGTGCCTTATGTATTTCATATACTGGATGTGAAAAGGGAGCCTAAAACACATCTTTATATTTTTCAGGTTTCGGACTCAGATTCATCATCGCACCAGGTGTGTAGTCATTTAATTCATATTCCTTTGTAAAATAAACTTCACATTATGATTCTTTTGTACAAGAAACTCCATATTATGACTGTCCTGTCTTATTATACATTCCAAGATCATTTTCTCCAATGATACAGAATTCTTATGAGGGGATTCACCTGCTCCTTTCATCATTCAAAAACAATTGATATTCTGCAGGTTTATGTAGAATATGCACAGACCCGCAATCGTGATGAAATACTGACAGTCGGGATCCTGGTAGTCAGAATCCCGATGACGGGAACCCAACAGGGTTAACATACGGACAGTTGTTGGTCTGTATGCTAACCCTCCCCCTCTCCCTACCCTAACCCTCCCCCCCTGATGCCTGAACCTAACCTCCCCCCTAGTGCCTAAACCTAACCTCCCTGTCCCCACATCCTAAACCTAACCCTCCCCCCTTAGTGCCTAACCCTCCCCCTAGTGCCTAACCCTAACCCTCCCCCTAGTGAATAACCCTAAACCTAATCCTCCCCCCTTAGTGCCTAACCCTAACCCTTAATCCTAAACCTAACCCTCCCCCCAAACCCGTTACTTATCTTTGGCATTCCCAAGGTTGGGATGCTGGCGCTCAGATTTTGACCGGCGTCGGTATTCTGGCGCCGGTAAATTAAGCATCGTCATCCCAACCGTCGGGATGCCGAACGCATACCCACAGACCCATATAGGTACCAAACGCATATAACAATTGTGCAAAAGATCCAGTGATCCTTGAAAAAGCATACCAGTGAAACGTGCGCGTCAGCGGCAGCTATCTGGTTACAATGTGTCATGTTCAATTGATACTAATCTGCAACATAGTCTGCACTGTGAATCAGACTGTTACCATTATGTATCCAGTACTAGTACTGACATAGAGCAACAATATCAGCATATCAATCCAGTAATCTTGAGACTTGCTGTGTTTAGATGAAGAGTTTATATTAAGTACCCATGCATTACTAAAAACACGAATTATCAGGGATAGAGCATATACAGAGTAAACAAGTGAGTTCCTCTGTCATTTGATCTCATATGTGTATCAATATAAAATCCTTTTTGAAAATAATCAATTATTATTTTTTTATATCATCTGTCAGTCGATAATTAGTGCATGCAGCACCATTTGCTTTGATATTTAATACGATATATCACTCATATTATATGTAATATTTTGTCTATTATGACCAATTGGGAGCACTAACAGTGGTGAATTATTTATACAGTCCAATTTACGGACAGTGCATTTCAGAATTCATAAATACATTAGATACCATGAAACCAGATAGTTTTTTTAATTTATTTTTATTTATTATTATTTTTTGTTTGAGCACCAACGCATATTTTTTCATATCATAAGAAATTCCCTTTTTAGCTATATATTTCACTGATCTCCAACCTGAGCCCTGTGACATGGTTCTGGTTTATTACTGGAATAAATTCATAAAAGTTATATTTTAGTTGTTAATTAGTGCGCCTGTCAGATACAACCGCTTTTCCTCTCTTTCTTTGCATTTCTAGTAATGGTTGTCTAGGTTTTTGATGAGGCACTTGACCACAACAGAAATTTACTGTGTGCAGATATACTCCTTTTTGTCTTCATATTGGTAAAAGATCATTACCAAGAAAAGCCTACAATATTGAGTGTCAAAGTAATTGTCAATAAAAGAGAGGAAGAGATCTTCACAACCAACTACAAAGCCAAATGATAATACAATACTGCTGCGTGGTTTTATTTTTTTTTTTCTTTACCTAGGGGTAGTAATTGTTGTCTATAGATATTCCCAGAACTTATGGTATTCCACCTCTACCAAGTAACACACGGGACTGAATTTCAAATGACGAAATATGGGCTGTTTTAAGTATATGCGGGATTTGATTATAATTTGCATTTCTTTCAGGATTCAAGTGAAAGTCGCAGTAAATCAGATTCAGTCTCTTCATCAGAAGAAGTCAGGGTTGCCCCTCCTCCAAATGAGACAACACTGGGTCAGGATATCGTAACTGACAATGCAGCAAGAGGTGACAGTCGGCGTAGACGTGCTGCTGGACAGGTAAAATGCTGCAAACTGCCTTTTAAACTGTTTATGATATAATTGAATTATGAAACAAGTTGCATTGTGTTACAGTTATCATTCATATTCTGCAAGTCACACTTAATTATTTTTATTTATAAATGTCTTTAATACAATGTTTTCTGTTTGATTCAAATATTTGTGGAAATGTCAGCTGCTATATAGCTAGTTTGGAATATACTATTGCATTAAGCAGTGCCATTGTAGCAGACTGGATTGCAGACAGTACATAGCTATAACCTGTAGATGTCAGTATGTCTAGGGAAAAGTTTTGTACAGTAATATTGTAAGGTTCTTCAAAGCTGGATTATTACAATAATGATATTTCTTATGATGTGTTCGACTTGCTCAGGATCATTCTGTTATACAAGACACATACTTTTATGTCAACACACTACATTTGTCTGTGTGTCATGGTGGCACATCTTTTGCAACAACTTATTTCCTAAATCTATAGAACCAATTAAAACTGCTAGTTATGCACCATACATAGATGCTTACAAACTTTTTACTTCATCCAGAAGTAAAATTTATATCTGCCAATAAAGTATTTGACCTATTCTCATCTCCTATCCACATCACAAATGCATTTTCTCTCCATGGTTTTCATAACATTAAAATTTCATGGTAGAATAGAACCACTTGGTCCATCTAGTTTGCCCTTTTTTACCTTTTGGTAACCTCAACCCTATGTGATCCTCAGTTCTTTGTAAGGATATCCTTATGCCTATCCCAAGCATGTTTAAATTGCTCTACTGTCTTAGCCTCTACCACCTCTGATGGGAGGCTATTCCACTTATCCACTACCCTTTCTGTGAAGTCATTTTTCCTCAAATTTCCTTTGAACCGCTCTCCCTCCAGTGTCAGTGCAGTCATATAGAAACACAACATTGATTAATAACATAAAGATGATTACATTTCCCAATCGGATCAGATATTTGAGAAGCATTTTAAGCAAGTGTCACTTACATGGTGTTGTTCATCTAAAGCATGTATAAGCCATTTATTTGCTAGTCTTGATATGCAAACATTGACTGAAATTATTTCCTTTTTTATTCAGTTTTCAGATTCCTCAGACCAGGTTAGTATATAATATTGTCTATTGTGGTGCCAACTGAATTATAATACTATAATACAGGCCTTGTCTTTGAACAGCTTAGTAAATGTACAATCTCCTTCATCTGGTCGCATCAGCTGTCTTGCCAATGACACACACAAAAGTCTCACACTGGACACCAGAGCTAGATTTAGATCCCATGGGTCCTATGCAAGATGCCGGTTTGGGAGCCCCCATCCTCACATATATAGACAAACACACATACAGAGAGGGTCACATAGAGAGACAAACACACATACAGGGAGGGTCAGCTATAGAGACACACACATACATACATACATACATACATACATACAGGGAGGGTCAAAAATAGAGACATACACAGGAAGGTTAACATATAGAGATACACATATACAGGGAGGGTCAGCTATAGAGACACACACATACATACATACATACATACATACAGGGAGGGGCAAAAATAGAGACATACACAGGAAGGTTAATATATAGAGATACACATATACAGGGAGGGTCTCATATAGAAACACACACACATCTATAGGGAGGGTCACATATAGAGACATACACATATACATGGAGGGACACATCTGTAGATAGATAAATAGAAAGAAAAAAAGGCAGTTGATGAGGCGATACCCAGGCGGCTGTCTGTACTGGCATATGGATAATCCGGCCTTGCTGTGCTCTCTACTACTGAACCTCCTCTACTGGGCTTTGGATGGGTGTGATCACGCACCTTCTCAGTCTTGTTGGGGTGGATTCTAATCCCAGGCCATGAATAGATTGCATAGTACAGCAATTACTTATTATGTATTTCATTTTTCATTTTTTTGTTAACACTCACTAACACTAATTATGAACGTAGGAAAGTATGGGCACATGCAATACTCACTAACAACATCAGAATCAACTAAGAACACAGATAGAGCTGCATTGCGAATAGTGTTAATGTATGATCATTTGATGGCAATGTACAGTATATGTGCATGTTTATATGTAATCCTATATTTGTTCACAGGATACAGTTTCAAGTGAAAGCCACAGTGTATCTACATCAGATTCACACTCAGACTCTTCATCGGAAGAAGTCAGCATTGCCCCTACGCCTGACAGTACAACAGCTGGTGAGAGAAGAGGGGATAGTTTGCGCAAAAGACGTGCTGCTAAACAGGTAATGTACCAACACTCCTAACTATAGCACAAACACTGGTCACCCTTCATTTAATTAATAAAAGAGTTGCACAGTGTTATAGTCATCTCACTCATCACACAGTTGACATGTTACACTGGACACCTTCGACCTGCATGCTTGTACTATGATCTTGCACACTTTGGGACCAAGATTTCACCAAGTTGGCAGAAACATATAAAGTGGCAATGTTTGTTGGTGGTTGGCGCTTTAAATTTATGTGCTAATTTCTTTGATGGAATATGTACGTCATTTAATTTGAACAAGCCTATTTTATTTCCATGTTGAACAGAATGCACATGGCAGCTCCTCACAGCAAACTGACGAGAGTGTGACCACTGAGAGCACAAGCAGAAATGAGAGTTCAGAGGAAGATAGTGATGAGCACAGCACTAAGCAAAACCTAGTGCAAGGCATCCTGGGAACAACAGCTGTGCCAGATACGTCTGAAGAAAGCTCAGAGGAGACAACAGGGAACACACCTATATTTGAGCCCTGAACCCGATAGCCTAACAACATATACTTCTATCCTCTGTCTTTCTACTTTATGAATGGTTTATTGTATGTGCTAATCCTTGACTTTGTACTGTACATATATTTGAGCAAACATCTGAGATGCCTTACTGTTACCAAACAGAATAGCGTGCAAAGTGATCTTAAGCTGACTTACAATGCTTGCAGTAAACACACTGGTAAATCATTTATTCATGAACAAAGCATGTATCGCTTTATCCATCACTGCTATTAATGAAGGATTCTTCAGCATTAGTTTGCTGCATGATCGCTGCATGGTGGCAGGAATCCCAGACACAGGGGTAAATTTACTAAAGTGAGAGTTTTTAGAAGCGGAGATGTTCCCCATAGCAACCAATCAGATCTAGCTATTATCTTCTAGAAGGTGCTAGTTAAATGTTAAGTAGAATCTGATTGGTTGGTATGGGCAACAGATCCACTTCTAAAAACTCTAATTTTAGTAAATGTACCCAACAGGCTCAACCATCAGTTTGTGAAGCCTCTAGCTCAGGCCTGGCTCTCCAGCTATTGTGAAACTACAAGCTCCAGCATTTACCAGCTGATTGGTGGGAAGGTATACTGGGACTTGTAGTTTCAGATGGTGAGCCACAGGTTGGCCAAGCCTGCTCTAGCTGCTATGAAAAAAAAAGTGGACAGATATTGTGGTTTTACCAACATTGTTAAGCACAAGCTTATCTTATTTATTTAGAAATGTCAGCACAATTTGCAGTAAATTTCATAATGTGTAGGTCAGGGGTTCCCAAACTCAGTCCTCAAGGCATCCTAACAGTTTTTAAGTATGGATATCCTGAAAACCTGGACTGTTTGGGTGCCTCGAGGACTGAGTTTGGGATCCACTGGTGTCGCAGGTATAATGTAACACAGTAGAGCTATGAAAGGCTCGCAGCATACCAGTTACACCGTCACATGCATATACGCTGCCTGAACATTTCCATGGTGCCGATATCACAGCTAGAGAACCAATGCAACATGTAAATGTGTATGATTAGCCAGTCACAATGCTTTATTACTGTAATAGCTCCAAAATTACCTGCTATAATAACTTATGGATCTGAATGTTTAGTGTATCTGCTGCTGATGTTTACGTAACACTTCATTTAGAGACTACTTCTATAACACTAGGGACATGTATGCAATCTCCAGTGTCTTGTGCAGTGCAGAATTACACATCATTCTACTGCATGCATTAATACTTGACTGTATAGAAACAAACTACCTATAATTTTTCATATGCATTTCCTGACACTATCTGACACTATCTTCATAATCTCCTATGTATAAATATGTGTTTAATAAATATTCAAAATTATTATAAATTATTTTCTGTGTCTCGCTAAATGCCTTCTCCGCTCGAGTGCCCAGCTCAGCTTACCTTTCCCTCAGATGCAACCCACTACCCTTTACCTTGTGTACAGCAGGTGGTGGTGGCATTTCTGCTCCTTGCACTGTGCATGTGACATATCTCAGCAGCACACTCCCAGCTTACCACTAACACAAAGGAGTAGTCGCCAAAAGTATATATAGATAGCGCTCACCTATGGAGCACTGTATAATTGAATTAACTAGAGTGTGGGGTGTAGTCCATGTATAGTGTCTGATAGTACTAATATACATGTATAATACAGTAATAAGGTCCAAATAAAAGTTAAAATACAATTTATTGAAATATAGGTAGGTAAATAACAATATGTTCCAGATAAAGAGCAACGGTGGGTCTAGTAACACGACACTTGTTAATATATAAAGGGTGTAATGAGTTCCAATGAGCCCAGTAGTACTAATATGAGGTATATGTGTTGGCTCACAGGTGCTAGCTATTATCTTAATGATATTACGTTGCTAGTGGCAAACTGCTGCATATTTTGTTGCTAGCAACTGCCAGAATCTATGTAGCAACAGTATGTGGATGCTGCTCCTGATGTCCTAAATTGTAGTTCTAATAAGCTCAATATAACTAATATGGGGTATAATCTATTACCTCATAGATTCTATAGTTTTGAATGGTACTATCCTGCTGGATATTTTAATGCGAGTCTGTGTTACAACAGTTCATAGAAGCTGCTGCTGATGTGCTGTAATGTAGGGTATTAAGAGCAATAGTGGAAACAGTAGAGGGTAGGAAGTATGGGGGAGGGCTAACGTGTGATCCGGATTGGTGATGAATAAATCTCATCTGTTAAGCATGAAATTTCACGTTGTAAATATTCCCGATATGTACCATGTTTGCAGGCTTGTTGTTAGAAGAGGAAGTGGAGTGTTGACTGGAAACCCTAGAGCCTCTGTAGTAGCCTAGGGGACCCTTTGCATGTGTAACACTCTCAGCAGGTCAACCAGGGTCGTAACAGGGCTTAATAGAGGGTAATGTCTAAATCCCCTACATGGAGAGGATCCTGACGTCATCAGCCAGTGTCCAGCGTCATTCCCTACCATCCAAGTGGGCACAGAAGGGGACTATAACCTTGTGGTGAGCGTAGCAAGTCACCGAGCCCGAAGCGTGGCGAGCCCGCGAGGGAACATCTTTCTTCTTTAGGTGGGGACAACTTTCTGCATTAGGTGTCTTAATGGGCATGGAACTGCACTTCCGCCCTCACTCACATCACTTCCATGTCCCTAGGATGAAGGGGAAATAAGCTCTACCCTTAATAGAGCCATGAGCTGCCCCATCCTGATGTCATGACGTCGCACATACGGGGCGACTTCATGACATCTTAATGATGCTTAATGATGCTTCCAGCAGCTGGAAACTTGGCAGGGTGCCTGTCTGTAGCGTCTAAAGGACACTACGGGTGGTACTGCTACAGGAATACTGGCAGGGTGCAGTTCCAGTGTGGTGGCAGCACCAGTCGCACACCCCTATTTATGGTCCTGCAGTCAACAAAGTCAGGAGCCCACAATGGAATACTAGGCTTCTGTTGCTTTTAGGTACTGTACTCAGTGAGTCAGCATCAGACAGACCAGCTGGGACTCAGCCGGCTTTGCTGTACCAGACACAGGATTTCCGCTGCTGCTGCAAAATCAGCGGTCACCGGCTAAGCCTGGTTTCAGAGAAAGAAAATAAAGCTGCTCGAATGGCCCAGCCAATCACCTGACTTGAATCCAATTGAAAATCTATGGAAAGAACTAAAGATCAGAGGGCCTGATTCAGACCCGCTTGCAAGCGCTATGCGCTCGCAAGCGGGTCGATTGTCGGGAAGTGCGTGCGCACTGCGTGTGCGCGAGCCCCGGAGCGAGAGAGAAATTCTACAAATGGGGCGGCTGTCGATCAGTGAACTTCCTGCTCTACTAGAGCAGGAAGTTCACTGGGGCTTGCGGGAACGAGACCCTACCACAAGGGTCTCGTCGCAAGCCCGATGGTCGCGACCATCGCGACCATCACCTGGCCGCTCGCCAAAGCTGTGGGTGGTCACCCACAGCTTAGCGAGCAGCCAGGAGGCCTGCTTTTAAAACAAAATTGGCCGCCCTGATTCAGAGTGAGCGCTCGCTTTTTGCGAGCGGCTCTGAATCAGGCCCAGAGTTCATAGAAGAGGCCCACGGAACCTTCAAGATTTGAAGACTGTTTGTGTGGAAGAATGGGCCAATATCACACCTGAGCAATGCATGTGACTAGTTTCTCCATAAAGGAGGCGTCTTGAAGCTGTCATTACCAACAAAGGCTTTTGTACGAAGTATTAAATAAATTTCAGTAAGCATGGTCAATACTTCTTCCCTATGTCATTTTACATTATTACACATAACTTAATTTATGGACATCTATGGTTTGATTTCTGTGCATGTGTGGAATGTATGGGTTGTTGCTGACATTTAGTGAAAATGTCATTACAATAGCCCTATTACAAATATATTTACTGAAGAAAATGTTGATGTGTTCAATACTTATTTTACCCGCTGTATATATATATATCAGGAGCGTATCTATAATGGGCCAGGATGTGCGGGACACACAAGCCCACACCGCACCGCAGGGGGGACCACGACCACACCGCACACCCTGCACCTATGCTTCCTAATACTTACCTCTCCGAAGTCCCACATTGGGACGCTACACAGAACGCCAGAAAATGGCCGCAGTGGCCACTTTCCTGGCGTTCTGCGCATGAGCATCAGGGAAATCGCCGGGAAATGGCAGCCACGCCATCTTCCCGGTGTCATGCGCTTGCGCAGTAGACTTCGGGCACAGACTAGTGCCCGGGGTCTACTGAAGCTGTCAGTGCACCGCATCTGCCGAAGGGAGAGGAGGGGGCCCCGGACGGTGAGTGAACACGGGCCCCCTCCTCTCTAAATATGCCCCATATATATATATATACATATATATATATATATATTATATATACATATATATAGTAGTTGGAACAGAATGCACTCAAAAGGGACTTTATAATAAAACTTATCTTATGGAAAATACATTTTGTCCCAGGACATTTCGTCATAGTTAATGAGAGGTTCAGGAACTGAGTTCCTGCTGAAAAATAGCACTGATTATAATAATATTTCATCACAATGTCACCCACAATATCCCTATCTATGGTTAATTAGCCCTTCTTTTTAACTATATATTAACTATTAAGCATGGATAATAAATATACTGTGTAATAATACTTATATCTAATTTTTTTACCACACAGTTCATATACTGTAATCATAGCATATACAGTATTGCAGTAGTCACCTATTTGTTCAGTTAACCCTAAATAGGGGTTACATTAAAATTTGCTCACTAACATTGCTCTACGTATCTATTCTCTGTGTGATTCTATCTTTTTAAGAACAAGAACGTACTCTACTGATCAAATCCCATCCATAATGCCAAAATGAAAGAAACCTACTGCTTCTCCAGAAATATGGAATCGAAGCAACTGACTCTCTATAAGCCAGAATGGAGTCTAAATACGAGATTGAACATACAGATCTAGCCACAAAGGATGAGAATGAGTCTGTGTGGTATCAGAAATTAGATCACTCAAATAGACTGCTGACATGAAGTAGAAGAAACAGGCGCTTGCACACATTTGGTTGATACAAAATCAGTGGCCTTTAAGGCCAAAATTGAGCCAATTAGAGGTTTTTCCTAAGCCCTTCCTTTCAATAGATCAACTAATTTGGCTCACGCCATGATGAGTCAATGCCGAACCAAGGGCTGTGCAATCAAAACCTAGGGGGCAGCAGAGCCCCCTATGTCCCAAATCCAGTCTCCATAATGTCCTGTAAATTCCCTAAATAAGCGTGGCTGGCCATGGTTCCCAGAAATCGGGAGGGGCGAGGCCAGAATGTGCATCGGTGAGCACAGACTTCCTGGTCTCATAAGTGACCAGGAACTGGCCAGGCTGAGGTAATCTTCAACTCACACAGCCTGGCCAATGGAGCAACCATCGCGACCGTCAGTCACGAGGGTTGTGATGGTGATCCGAGGCAGCGCCTCTGGATGCTACATTCAGATTACAAATGCAGCAAGGAGGTGTCTATTTCATACAGATACCTCCTTATTGTTCATTCTAGCACCCTGCACCTGTCACAACCCGAGCAGATCCTCTTTCCTGCCTGGGGTGTCGCTCTCTGCTCTGGTGCTTCTAGAACACTCAGTTGATGCAGCAAACTGCTGAGATATAGACCAGAGTGTGCTAGAAGCACCAGAGCATAACTCAACACCCAAGGCAAGAATGAGGAACTGCATGGGTTGTGACAGGTGCAGGGTGCTAGATTGAACAATACTTCTTGCTGCATTTACATTTTGTTGGATGGTATTGCACAGTGCACCATCTATCTCTGAATTAGGCTATGAGACACTTGATCTAAGGCGTGCATACTCTAAGTCATAATTTACTTTCTCTTTTTAGATTGTAATGCAAATCTGTTGGTGATCTTTGGAACATTTTTATTCACTTTTTCTTACCTTATTTTGCTTAGGGGTCAATTCAGTCATACTTGCCTATCATCCCGATTTGGCCGGGAGCCTCACGAAAAATCGAGTGCCGCTCCCGGCCCCCCGGAAATGCAGGCAAGCCTCCCAGTCCCCGGTGACACCCCCCTGTGATTAGATTATAACGGAACGAGGGAGCTAAAAGCCGGTAAGTGTGAGTTAGGTGCGAATTGCGAGTAGCATTTTTTTATCATGAAACTCGACGACTTGACACAAATGCGCGCATCCAAGAATTCTCCAATCCAATTAAAAATGCCTGTGGTACTCGCAGCGGAAATGACTGCCAAATGCGAAGTGAGAGATGTGCATGAAAAATTGGGAAGACCCTTCTGGACCCTCCAAAATTTATAATTTCTTTGGCGTATTTATGTTTTTTTTAAATGCAAAAAAATTATAAAACGCTAACTTTTTTCATTTAATCTCAAACAAATTAAATGAAAAACTGCAAAAAGTAGGAAACAAGCTGATTTTGGGGTACTTCAATTAAAAAAAATACTGTCATTAAATTTGGGGTGCCTAAACTAACAAAAAAGTTGCTTTTGGGGTAATTTGAGGCCATTTTTAACCCCCCCAAAATTACATGTAATTATTGGACTAATTAAGCTAATTGGAAACTTCCAATTGCCTAATTAATAATTAGGGGGGTGTCCAAGGGTTTCAGCATGGTGCCTTACATTTTAAAATTTTAACCTTAAAAAAAAAATGTTCCTTTCCATTTGTCACCCTTAGGAAGGTGCGAATGGAAAAATGCTAATTCACTTTGACTAGTACAGTGTGAGTTGCTAATTGAGAATAATTAGTTAACCCAAGCGCTGAGCAAAAATAGACAATGACCAGCAGCTGCTGAGAGATGGCTGCTACCGCCTTAAAGAAAGAAGAAACCAAAGAGAAATATATACAACAGCGCTTAGTCTTAAGGCACACATCCACTTAAAGACATGTAAACGACTGCACAATTACGACATTGTAATTGTGCTGTTGTTTGTCAGACTGTGATGTGCCTACACTGAACGAGCAGTCGTTCAGTGTAGGAACATTAATCATCTGCAAACATGCTGAATCTGACGTTATCGTCAGGTTGTATAACATATTTGCCTTATGATAGATGGCTAAATGACCAGCGGGAGCGCACATCACTGGCCATTTTAGTCATTTTTTTAAATGATGTGCAAACGATTTGCAAACAATTATTGAACGATAACGATATCGTTATCGTTCAATCGCTCAATTTAATCGTCTAGTGGATGTGTGCCTTTAGTCTATTAGATCTGTAGATAATATTCTGTCAAGTTGCAAAGTAAGAGACTGTCGAAGCTGAATAATTGAGTGAGACAAGTTCAGTTTAAAATTTAATCACAGCAACGCCATCTTCCGAATGGCCGCAAGACTCCATTTTGGAAATGAGATCGCAAGACACCATTTTTGTGGTCAGCATCAATCCAAGTTATAACTCAGGAGCTAAGAACAGATGGCAATGTTTTTGTTAACCTACCAAGGGCAACGGGAAAAACCAGCTTTCTGAGTAAAAGTAAATAAGAAGAGACAATGGGTAATTTTACATACAAATTGGGAATCCCTGGATGCAGATAAAGTATAGTTGTGGCAATTGTAATATAATATCTACACAATTGGATTTGCCTGAATCCTAGACAGGATGGCCCCAAATCCCACAGTTTGAGGTGATAATACATTTGCATTTCACACAAGAGTCTGTGAGAACAAAAGAGGTTTTGTTTTCCTTTGAACACACAACAGGTGGGGGCCTGCTGACAGAGGGCATGTAGAACTACAACCCTCAGCCATCCACACTGCTGGATGTTCACTTCGTGTATGAGAGATTATGCACTTAAATCTCACCCATTAATAACTAGTGTCCTTATACCAAACCCCGAATACCCACACACTACATATTCGCACATAAGGTTCCATAAGCATCAAAATGTATGATTCAAGAAGGTTCAGTTAGTTTAAATGCTAAGAAATAAAGATATTTGTTAACTAAGGAATTATACAAGATAAACATGTCATTCTTGGAGTTGTTCTGATGCATACTCTTTCCACAGTTTCCCAGTGCTATCGGTGAGGAGATCGCATTATGCATTCTCGAGTTATGGACCGCAAAACCTACAAGCAACCAAAATGTATATTTTAGATTCAACTGTTAGGACGCTAAAGGAGGCGTTACCAGAAAGACTCCGGCTGTTAGAGGCAGGGAAAGTCTATTTGAAACAACCTGTTAAATGTGTTGTTACATATGCTTCTCCTCTGGGAACCAATGAGATCAGCAGGAAGTTCTCCCTTTGTCCTGTTTCAGTCTGGGGGGGAATAAATACATGTGTCCGAACACTGGTTTGCCAGTTCATGCTGAATTTTGGGTGAACTGAGGATATCTAGTCAGAAGTCTATCTCTGGGTCCAGAGATAACCGTGTATAACCGTACTTGGTCTGTATTATTTCCTTTTTACGCCTAAATTATGTATGTATAGATTGCGTGTAACTGACTGTACTTTTACCTGAATAATACTTGTGTGTTGGAACCACAGATTCCACTCCTGTCTTTATTTGTGGTCATACTGCGTACGCAATTAGCGTTGTGTTTAGAGGTTTATAGGCAGGTTTTGTCTTAGAGGTTCTAGGCAGGTGAATCTTACAGGTTTATAGGCAGGTTTTGTCTTAGAGGTTCTAGGCAGGTGAATCTTAGAGGTTTATAGGCAGGAATGTATTAAAAGGTTTATTTACAAATTCAACAGTGGGGGCTCATCGGTTTATCACACTACCTGATACACGATAACACTCGGTCAGTCCTCTCTCAGCAAAAGGGTGGAGGCGCCTTTTGAGAGACGCATTAGTCTTTCATTACCACAGTGTGGCTGAGAGCGTACTGCCGGTTATTGTGTAGAGGAAGCGCTGATCAGAATCCAGGGACAAGAGAGAAAAAAAAAAAAGTTTTTTTTCTCTGTTGATAGAACCTTACGTTTAGAGGGGTGCCGCAGTATTGAGTATGCGGCTGAGATGCATTTTTGCGTACGCAGTTAAAAAGTGATTATACGCTTGTTTGGTAGTCGCATAATTGTGTATGAGGCCGGTCGCACAATAAGCGTATACGCACTTCCGGTTCTGCTGCCACGTGTTTGAACAAAGCCATTAAAGTTTACATTTTTTTTCTATCTACCAATATCTGGGTTAAACGTTTATTTTCTGCGCAGAGAAAAAGTATGTAACAGTGAGTATGTGTTGGACAGTTAAGGGTATCGTATGATCGTATGATCCTTGAGGGCTAGGTGCAAGGGTTAGCCTAGCCGCTCGGTAAGCAGCTTACCGTTCAGTACACAGAGTAGGTGTATGGTTTGTTATTTTTGTTAGGGACCGGCTCTCAGTGTGACTGCAGTGTTCAATAAAATTTGAGCATTGTAGTTGAGCCGCACTAGGTGTGATTGTGAGCTGAGAGATAATAGGTGAGCCACGCAAACAGTAGAAATGTTAGGCAATGATGTGCTGCTAATGGAGGCGGATCAGCCCGTTGTATTATGCATACTATATATGGTTTAATATGACGAGAAAGAGTGTTAGACCGTTTCCCAGAATTGGTAGTTTTGATAAAAATGTGTTAGATAATGTCCGGGATCACATCAGTATGGTGCAATCCCAAGAGAAAAAGATTAAGTATTTTGAATGTTTAAAAATATGGCAGCATGAAGGGGATGCTTGGCTTAAAAATGTGCAAACGACGCAAACTAGCGTTGCGAACGCATTGCCAGAAAATACATCCACGACGCTGAGATGCAATATGGGCGAGCCGCAAATTGGCGCGCACGTGCGGCAAAGTAGCGTCGTGGAGAGTATTGCCAGCAGTTCACGCTCACCTCCCCCACCTTATGTGGATGGAGGTGCAAGTACGGTTACCAAAAATACCAATAAAAATGTAACAAGTAATTTGTACCCCCTCTTAAGTAACCATAAAGAAAATGTTTATGAAGTAGAAGATGAGCCTATTGTAATGTCTGCCATTTCCCATGCTGTGCAAATGATAGATGCTGCATCACCACAATCACGGGTGGTGCCGCCATCTCCATCGGTAACAGCAAGGGAAGTGTTAATACACTCTGCACCCATTGAGGAAGTTGTTAATACCATACGTAGCAGCAGCAGATTAAACTCCCAGCCAGGTAACCAGGTCAGAGGTAGCAACGATGCCGGTCTGCATCCCATTCGGACAATAACTGTTCCGAATGGAAATCCGGATGCAAACGGTGTAGTGCCCACTAGGGAAGTAGTAATGCATTGTCCATGGACAAGAGCAGAACTAAATTCCATCATAAATGATTTCCCCAATCCCAAAAAGGAACTAGCCAAATGTCAAAGATTTTTGAGAAATTTGGGTAGTTCTCATGAGCCCACTAATAAAGATTGGCATGTGGTGTTAAGGGCCTGTCTACCACGCAATACCGACATGACAAAAGTTATCACGGACTGTGTATTGAATGGCGACGTTCCCTTAACAGACCAAGTAAACCAAGGTAATATTTCCCGCACTGTAACCCAATTGGGTGTATATTTTCCAGTAGTAGTTAACTGGAACAAAATTTTTACAATTAAGCAAAAAGAGAGTGAAACTGCAGAAGAATATTGCGACCGGGCTCTGCAGGCTATCACCCAGTACACTGGGATAGAAGATATTAAAGATAGCACTCACCACAGGGGAATGATAGTCACGGTACTCATGGACGGTCTGAAAGACGATTTAAAGACTCGGGTTCAGACCTCACAGCCTGGCTGGCGGGGACTTACAATAGATAACCTCATAGAGTCTGCCATGGAACATGACAAAAACATCTCAAAAAAGAGGGAGACCCAGAGCGAAAAATTAATGGCTGTCAGTATACAAGCTCTAGAGAGAATGACGGTAACATCATAGCCAACCGACACACCTGCACCCACACACACACCTGCACCTGAACAATTACACGTCCTCACCAACCCCACACCACAGCAAACACATCCTTACCCCACATATCATACACAACCACAGGTCCCATACTCATATCCCCCACAATATCCTTACCCTCCCTATCCTTACCCATACCCACCACCTTTCCCTCTTGCTCAAATCCCACAACAATCTTTTCATCCACCCCGTTCAAAATTATGTTTTAACTGTCACCAAGTGGGACACATAAGTAAGTACTGCAAAGCAAAGAACACCACACAGGAACACGAGTTTCCCATGAGTTCATAGGTAACCCCAGTATCTTCTCCCAGGCCTTATATGACTGTTTATAATCTTTTCAACCTATCAATGGATCTGTTCTAATGTAAAATGTGGATGATTTATTGTTGTATTTTGGGTCATGTTTAAATGATATTAAACTGTTGTGCTTTATCTCCCACTCATAGAACACAAGGTTGCTAAGGATAAACGGCAGCCATGCCAGGCTGAGGTCGACTACTCGGAAAACTATCCAACCCAGCGGCACAGGCATTATTTACAGCAGTAGCTATTAATAACAAGATTTAATTCCAGGAACCTGCATGCAGATACTATATCCCTAGAATTATTAAAAATGATAGGGGGACTTATTTTATAGGTGACGTTTCCAAGAACATGTGTAAGATGATGGGTAACAACACTGAAATTATCCCAGATTGTCTTTTCCTTTATTTGCCCCCCTTTGAGATACTGTCCAAACAGGCAGCCTCATGTGAAAATATGATAATGAGGTTACTGTGCAGGGTCTCACGAAGATGAATGAGAATAACCGAAATTGGAAGTGTTATTAACTAACATCTCTAATGCAAACTGTCATGATGTCAAATCTGGAAGAATTTGTTATGATCCTAATTTTTTTTAGCTCAGGTTGTTTGACTGATCGGTGGAAAGATCCGTATCTGACGATACAGCATCCTCAAAGGGTGGCCAGGGAAGATACGTGGGTCCATTCCGCTCACTATAGGGAGGTTAACCAACCGGTGGAGATACAAGGCAGAGACAAGGCCGATAACGTGGACCTGTCGATTGCGAGCTTGTGCCGGAAGGATTAAAAAGGTGACGGTGACATATCTGAGCTAAAGAAATGTGTAGATCAGTGCTTCAAGCAATGGAGTGGTCTGCTGTGGTCATCCTAGTTCTTTTTTTTTCCCAGAGTTTTATTTTTTTTGTCATGATGATCTATTTGGGGATGCTCAGTGTCTGTGATGGGGGACCGATAAAGGAGATGTGAGCTGATGGCGGAGCTGATGGAGTGGAGTCAGGAGGAGGAGTGCTATACCAAATCAGGGGAGAGCCGGTCCAATTTCAGTACAGTAAATTGTTGTGAAAATGTGAATAACAATAATAAGGAAGAACTGTAATTCAATCCTGAGTTATGACGTAGTGTATAACAATGTAGCCTGAGTTTGAGTGGTCATGCATGGATATAACGTTTATGTTGTTTTAAGTCATCTTAGGTAATGCAGTCCCAACCCCTTCCAAGGCTCTCCTTATAGGATAGGTGCATCCCCACATCTTTCCCATGATCCCTTAAGGATCCGCGGTGTGCGTATCAGGGCAGTTTTATGTCCCTCCCGGAGACGCATTATCTGAATGGTTCAAATGACCATACTGTGTCATACCATAATAACATTGAACAGTATATTCTCATGCATGGCTAAACAGATTCAAATTAGGTTGTGATAGCATGTTCTTTGCTATCAAAGGGTGGACTGTCGAAGCTGAATAATTGAGTGAGACAAGTTCAGTTTAAAATTTAATCGCAGCGACGCCATCTTCCGAATGGCCGCAAGACTCCATTTTTGGAAATGAGATCGCAAGACACCATTTTTGTGGTCAGCATCAATCCAAGTTATAACTCAGGAGCTAAGAACAGATGGCAATGTTTTTGTTAACCTACCAAGGGCAACGGGAAAAACCAGCTTTCTGAGTAAAAGTAAATAAGAAGAGACAATGGGTATTTTTACATACAAATTGGGAATCCCTGGATGCAGATAAAGTATAGTTGTGGCAATTGTAATATAATATCTACACAATTGGATTTGCCTGAATCCTAGACAGGATGGCCCCAAATCCCACAGTTTGAGGTGATAATACATTTGCATTTCACACAAGAGTCTGTGAGAACAAAAGAGGTTTTGTTTTCCTTTGAACACACAACAGGTGGGGGCCTGCTGACAGAGGGCATGTAGAACTACAACCCTCAGCCATCCACACTGCTGGATGTTCACTTCGTGTATGAGAGATTATGCACTTAAATCTCACCCATTAATAACTAGCGTCCTTATACCAAACCCCGAATACCCACACACTACATATTCGCACATAAGGTTCCATAAGCATCAAAATGTATGATTCAAGAAGGTTCAGTTAGTTTAAATGCTAAGAAATAAAGATATTTGTTAACTAAGGAATTATACAAGATAAACATGTCATTCTTGGAGTTGTTCTGATGCATACTCTTTCCACAGTTTCCCGGTGCTATCGGTGAGGAGATCGCATTATGCATTCTCGAGTTATGGACCGCAGAACCTACAAGCAACCAAAATGTATATTTTAGATTCAACTGTTAGGATGCTAAAGGAGGCGTTACCAGAAAGACTCCGGCTGTTAGAGGCAGGGAAAGTCTATTTGAAACAACCTGTTAAATGTGTCGTTACATATGCTTTTCCTCTGGGAACCTATGAGATCAGCAGGAAGTTCTCCCTTTGTCCTGTTTCAGTCTGGGGGGGAATAAATACATGTGTCAGAACACTGGTTTGCCAGTTCATGCTGAATTTTGGGTGAACTGAGGATATCTAGTCAGAAGTCTATCTCTGGGTCCAGAGGCGCAGCGTATGTATAACCGTACTTGGTCTGTATTATTTCCTTTTTACGCCTAAATTATGTATGTATAGATTGCGTGTAACTGATTGTACTTTTACCTGAATAATACTTGTGCATTGGAACCACAGATTCCACTCCTGTCTTTATTTGTGGTCATACTGCGTACGCAATTAGCATTGTGTTTAGAGGTTTATAGGCAGGTTTTGTCTTAGAGGTTCTAGGCAGGTGAATCTTACAGGTTTATAGGCAGGTTTTGTCTTAGAGGTTCTAGGCAGGTGAATCTTAGAGGTTTATAGGCAGGAATGTATTAAAAGGTTTATTTACAAATTCAACAGTGGGGGCTCATCGGTTTATCACACTACCTGATACACGATAACACTCGGTCAGTCCTCTCTCAGCAAAAGGGTTTATTTACAAATTCAACAAGACCTAAAAACTAATAATAAAAAAATATATATATATATATATTTATATATATATATTTTTATTTCGTTTATTAAATGTATATTTTTTTATTATTAGTTTTTTGGTCTCTTACTTTGCAATTTGACAGAATATTATCTACAGAGCTAATAGACTAAGACTAAGCACTGTTGTATATATTTCTCTTTGAGTTGCTAATTGGATTGCAAAATTAATTCGCTATGCGAATTCGAAGAGAAAACAGAAACCCGCACCTCGCAATTCGCATCTAATTGGGTTGACCCCTTAGAGTATGAAGTACTCATATACTAATTTTATTAACCGATATCAATAAAAGTTATGTTTTAATTGTCTATGCTTACCATATCGTGCACCTTTGTATCACCATTATCTTCATTCTTTTAGATCATCTTGTGTAAACAGTAGCACCTCTCTACATATTGTACTACTATATATTTGAAATTAGAAATTTTCAGTAATTCAATGATGCGGAGGCTCTCCATTCCTCTTGCTGTATGCATATAGTCTAAATGTTTTCAGGACATGTAGGCGGAACTGCAGTCTATGCAGAGGGGAGCATATGCAGAGGCCTCAGATGGAGTTATTGCACCAGGTATAGGGCTGGTGCAACTGCATGCTGATCAGGGGCATTTCTACAGAGGAGGGGGCCCGTGTGCAGTCTCTGACATGAGCCCCCTCCTCTCCCTTCAGCGACCGGCACTGAGCTGTGCGCGGCCAACGCCGCACTTATAGAATCTGGGCACTTGAGTGTGCCTGGAGTCTATAGCGCATGCGCAAGTCACTGGGAAAATGCAGCAGTGGACATTTTCCCTATAATGCACATGTGCAAACGATGGGAAAATGGTCACAGCGGCCACTTTCCAGCAGTTTTTACAGTGCCGCCCCCCCCAATGCAGACATGGGACTCTGGAGAGGTAAGTATATTATGGGTGCAGGGTGTGCGGTGCGGAGCCCCCCTGGACCCAGGGGCCCGTGAGCCCCGCACACCCTGAACCCATTACAGATACGCCCGTGATGCTGATAGTGATGACATAGCGATGAAAACTACATTCACAAGCGGATAAATAGGGGTGGTGCAGTCGCATGTATGCGGCCAACTCTGAGAACAAGCAAATATCCAAATTTATTCTTCATCACGCAATTTTGCCGCAGTTGCTAACGACTTCTCTGCATCGGGCAGGGAGCGAGCAGGAAATACTGTGGCTGCTCAGTAGCTGCAATCTCTCCCCCCGGCAAAGCGCACACTTGCCACTGCTGTGTGCAGGGTTGTGGTTTAGAAATATTAAAGAAATCCGCACTGATCCTTATTAATTGTTTTGTTCCATAGACCTATTCATCCTTCCTCTTAATAAATGCATCTGGTGTTATTATTCACCAATTTCATACATATTAAGCTCTTACCAGGATTCATAGGAAAGAGACTTGAGGCTAATGGTGCTACCCTGCTCACTAATTAAATACTAGTTATGGGAAAAGAAAAAGTTGTGAGACCTGTGGGTGCACTTCCTGGATGAAATAGGAAAATAGGAGAAAGAAAGAGGGGGCGGGCTCGGTTCTTTTAAATCTTTGTGTTACTAATGCATCATATTTGTAAAAAATAACTTTTATTTGCACATTTAAAAATAGTAGTATCCAATTAAAATGAAGAGATAGTGTATAAAGTAAGAAAAGAATGTGGTTAAAAAGCCTGATTAGATCGCTGGATCACATATAATTATTTATTTATATCTGGATTATATAAGATACACAGTATTTAAAACTACTTATTCTCTTGTCATGAGATACAAAATATATTATTCACCAGAGCAAATTAGTTCTACTGTGTCACGAATCAAGCAATAACATTTGTTACAAACAGTATTTAGCACAAAATGTTTATTGTTTCCTGTATAGTAAATGTACTGCTTGATATTTTGTATAGTATTCAATCTGTGTCATATAGTGCTCACACACCGTTTATCTAGAGGGCTTTCTTAAATTTGAGTCAAGTCTGTCTTGGTACTATTTAATATAATGCCATTGATGGTGTCTCTAATATTGATAAATACAGTGACGCTTTTATGTCATACAATAATGGTTAGGTATGTACTGACTTATTGCTGTCAGTCTCAGGCACTAGAATAAACGGTCCTTATTGCTGCAATTGTTTATGCACCTATTGCTGGGTTAAGAAGCACTTCTCTCCCAGTATCTCCATTAGCGCTGTATTTACAGTGTACAGCGGCTCTGCTGATACAATATTATTGCAGCAATTCAGTTTAAACATGTGCGTCCATAAAACCCGGCAGACTCAGACGCCTATATTTACTATAAACAATAACTCTACTGACACAGTATTTTAGAACAATTCAGTTTGGACATATACGTCCATGTGACCCAGCGGTCTCAGGCGCCGATGCGCATTTTGCCGGATGTCCGGATTTCTCAGGGCAAGCCGAGCGCTTGGCCTTACTTAGTTTAAATCCCTGACCCTTAGATACTGTTGCCAAGGGGCAGGTGCGTCCGGCTTGTAACAATCACCGCTGAAGAATGCATGTCTCCGCTTTCACACTGAGGTATGATCCTTTCCTTTGAACCAATCCACTATTTGTTATTTCTTTATTATTATATACTACCTAATCAGTCACTTAGTAAATAATTATCTTTTTGCAATTATAAATCTATATAATGAAACTAGTACATTTTAGGAAAATATTAAAATTATCCACCACTAATTCTAATGAAACTGTATACAGTGTATTTAGCCCCTTGAGGTATTTGTGTTTACAAAATCAAGATTATTAAAAAGTATAGGATATTGTATTGTTATATCGATAAATATATAATCATAATATATGAATATATATAATTATTTCAAATAAAATTATAGGTGAAAAAATTATAATTATAAAATGAATATTACTGGAATATTTACTGTGTATTCAAGTCTTGTGAACACCTATAATAACTAATTAACCCTAGTGCCGCAAAAATATCATAGTGTGCATTAGTGATTAAAAGGAGAAAAATAAGTAAGTGACCATGTAATTTGTGAGAATCATAAAGTGTATATACATTTTTTTTTTTTTTATCTAATATATAAATTAATGTAAGACAGGGATTAAACCCTGATGGAGTAGATATTTTTGTGATGAGTTAATACTATCATTTTAACATAAAATATAATACTTAATTTCTTGCTAATATGCCATAAACAATATAGTGTGTTAGTGATCCATAAACTATATATACATAGTATGAGTATTTTACTACTATATCCATAGAATCTAGATATTAGGGACTTATTTATTATAATCCTAATCTGTAGCAGTCATACATCTAGATAGAGGAATTATTTTGATAGACATGTATTTCTTCAAAAATTTATTTTGATAGATATATATTTCTTCTTTAAAAATCATAAAGAAGTATGAGAAAGGATGATTGATATTATTAATTAATAACTTGTACCTAATGATGTTATTTCCTAAATTTTTAGTGTAAGAGAGAGCCAGGAAATTATCATGTTCTTAAAACATTCATCCTGGTGAATAAGGGAAATGTGTGTTAAACAAAGATAGAATGTTTTGAGTATCTTCACCGATGTATCAAGATGTATATTTCCTGTTTGGTTATTCGGTTGGCAACAGAAGCATTAAGGAAAAATGTATTTATATGTATACATTTATTTATTCATTATAATGCTGATTCATGTTATTATTGGGGTATTGGTAAATTGGTATTCCATCCTCCGGGATCAATCTAAATGGACTGTGAAGTTGTTGTTTTCATTCATTCCTTTCGGTATAATAGTGTCCATCATATATATCATTTTTGTTTCTTTTCTTGCTAATTCCTTCTTTAAATCTCCACTTCTGATTCCCAAATGGACTTTTTCTATACCAAAAGCCCTCAGATGTCTAGGATCTCCTCCATGTGTCTTCAAGAAATGTCGAGCAACACTAGTAAGTTGCTTCATTCTTTCTCGATCCCTTTCAGCATTTTTGATATTACCTATGTGTTCCAAAATCCTCTGCTTTAATTTCCTGATAGTCATTCCTATATATTTTTTCTGACATTCACATTCCAAACAGTAGATAACACCTTGTGTGTCACAATTGATGTATCCCTTAATCATGTTGATTTTATTATATTTGTCTGTGAAGCTTTTGGTGTTCTTCATATATTGGCAGGCCTTACATTTGCCACACGTGTAACTGCCATTCAGTCTTTCCTTTCTGTTGTATTTAGAAAAGTGACTATGGACCAGTTTGTCTCCAATATTTGATGTTCTTCTCCAACCAATATTCACATGGTCATCTAATTGCTTCGCCAGATCTTCATCGGTAAGTAATATATGCCAATGTCTCTGGAATGCTGTTTGAATTTCGGTCGACTGGTTACAATACGTACCTATGAGCCTGATCTTATTATTTATTGAGTCGATCTCTTTTCTTTTAGGTATTAGTAATTCCTTTCTTTCCTTCCTTCTTACATCTTTATAGGCTCGTTTTATACATCTTCTGCTGTATCCTCTGTCTATTAGACGTTTTTCCAATTCTTTAGCCCTATATTCAAATGTCTCAATGTCTGTACAATTTCTTCTTATTCTTAACATCTCACCTTTGGGAATATTTTCTCTCGTTGCTTTGTGATGTGAACTGTTGAAATGCAATATACTGTTCGTAGCCGTCTGTTTTCGGAACATGTCTGTAGTTATTCTTCCAATTTCACTAATATTAATAGTCAAGTCCAAAAAAGTGACAGATTTTTTACTCATATCCATTGTTAGTTTCAGGTTGAACGTATTGCTGTTCAGTTCCTCTATAAATTCCCTGAATAGATGTTGTGGTCCCTCCCAAATTATAAGGAGGTCGTCAATGTATCGATACCAGGCATTGACATGTTTGGTAAACTTTTCCAGTCGTTCTCCAAAGACATGTTCCCTTTCCCACCACCCGAGGTACAGGTTTGCGTACATCGGAGCACACGTTGTACCCATCGCTGTACCTCGTATCTGTAGGAAGAACTGCTCATTGAAAATGAAGAAGTTTTTAGTTAGAATAAATTCCAACAATTCACATAGAAAGTTACTATGATCATTCATTTTGTCCATTCTCGGGAAGTAATCAACTGCATGTATACCAACATTATGATTAATGCTGGTATATAGTGATTCTATATCGCATGTACATATCCAAGTGTCTTCTGTAATATATAGATCTTCCAACTTGTTAAGTATATTCATGGTATCTCTGACATGCGACGGTAGTTCAGTAACAAATTTCCTTAAATGTGCATCCACATAGATGCTCGCCTTCTCTGTTAGGCTTCCCAGACCAGATACTATGGGTCTGCCCGGTGGTTTCTGCCTGTTTTTGTGTATCTTAGGGAGAGCATATAGGGTAGGAATTTTGGGATTCTCTACCCATAAGAAATCATATTCATCCTTTCTAATGATATTTTTCTCCAAAGCTTTTTTGATAATCTTATGCATTTGTTCTTGGTAACTACTAATAGGATTGGAGAATAGACGTTTGTAGCATTCAATGTTGTTTAATTGACTGTGAATCTCCCTCATATAATCTTCTCTGGGCCAGAGGACAATATTGCCCCCCTTGTCTGATGGCTTAATGACAATCTCTTCCCAACTCTCTATTTCTTTTAAAGCTTTCCTTTCTTCCATATTCAAATTGTTTGCTCTCCCAATTTTCTTGTTCATTATTACATCCAGGTCTCTTGATACCAGGTTCTGATATACTTGTACTTGCAGAAACATTTGCAGCAATAAGCACCGTTTATTCTAGTGCCTGAGACTGACAGCAATAAGTCAGTACATACCTAACCATTATTGTATGACATAGAAGCGTCACTGTATTTATCAATATTAGAGACACCATCAATGGCATTATATTAAATAGTACCAAGACAGACTTGACTCAAATTTAAGAAAGCCCTCTAGATAAACGGTGTGTGAGCACTATATGACACAGATTGAATACTATACAAAATATCAAGCAGTACATTTACTATGCAGGAAACAATAAACATTTTGTACTAAATACTGTTTGTAACAAATGTTACTGCTTGATTCGTGACACAGTAGAACTAATTTGCTCTGGTGAATAATATGTTTTGTATCTCATAACAAGAGAATAAGTAGTTTTAAATACTGTGTATCTTATATAATCCAGATATAAATAAATAATTATATGTGATCCAGCGATCTAATCAGGCTTTTTAACCACATTCTTTTCTTACTTTATACACTATCTCTTCATTTTAATTGGATACTACTATTTTTAAATGTGCAAATAAAAGTTATTTTTTACAAATATGATGCATTAGTAACACAAAGATTTAAAAGAGCCGAGCCCGCCCCCTCTTTCTTTCTCCTATTTTCCTATTTCATCCAGGAAGTGCACCCACAGGTCTCACAACTTTTTCTTTTCCCATAACTAGTGTGCAGGGTTGTGAAGGGTTCAAGGAGGCTGCAGCAATCTCCTCTCTTTTTTTCTGCAAGTGTTACTGGGGGGGGGAGGGTGGATCTGCCCCATCGCCAAGAGAGACAAATTCGTCCCCCTTCCCAGTGTGAGGCGTCACATATAATACTTCTTAAAAACACACCCCAAATTAGCCATGCCCCCCCAGTATCCAGGCCGTCACTGCTCTCAACTGCCCTGCCATTACATATATGGACATAATAATGAATTTTCTTGTTATTATGAATAGGTGGGATGCAGTTTATAGACTGGCGGGCTAAATGCTGACCGGTCTATATCCCGACAGGAGATGTCTGACGGGGGACTTAATCCCAACGCCGGAACACTGAAGGACGCCAGCCCGTATGAGATAAGTCCAGGGCGTCCTTAGCCAAGTCTCCGTTCCTACGTTCATTGATAGTGGAGCTGTGGAGAATTTCTTTGGGGGGGTCCTGAGCTCTGGATTTGAACCCTAGTATGTTAGGGACCTACCCTAAAAAGGTTACCTGGATATGGTGGGTAGGCCCATAACCTTGACCATGATTATGCTAAAAACCTCTATTGATTGCAAAATTGTATTGCCTTTATATATTATCAATAATTTGGAGTTGTGCACCTAAGATTTGTCTGTTTTTGTGCCTGCAGTTAGTCTCATCAGGTAGCACCTCCCATTATATATATTCAGGTTGTGCAGTCCAGGAATCTTTTCCATATACTCCATTTAATGTGCTTTATTGCACACTTGAGGGAAAGGAGACGCCCTCTGTCTGGATTAGCACCCTTCCTTATTGGTTTAAAAGCATGGAATATGGTAATGTATATGCACACTGGTATTAGGCACAATTCTAGGTAAGTCCTACCAGTTATATACTGTAGTGCAACTTTGGTTCATTTTTGGGGTGTGGGTCCCCCTGGATTGCTTTGGTTGATCTGTTTCAGGGCATTGCATTATAACACATTTTTCTTTTATAACACATTTTAACCCTTCACTGTTTGTTTATTATACTTGTACTTCACTTTTTTATTTTCTTTCTTTATATGCAGCTGTGGCTGCTCTTAACTATCTCTTTTACACTGCACTTTTCTTACTATGGCGGTGCCCTGGGGCAATTTAGCTGGGCCAGTTTGAGGGGGTCCTGTGCTCTGGATTTGAACCCTAGTATGTTAGGGACCTACCCTAAAGAGGTTCCCTGTATTGGTGGGTAGGCCCATAACCTTGGCCATGATTATGCTAAAAACCTCTATTGATTGCAAAATTGTATTGTATTTATATATTATCAATAATTTGGAGTTGTGCTCCTGAAATTTATCTGTTTCTGTGCCAGCATCTGGGCGGTTCAAGATGTGGGCTGACAAGCACCGCAGGCCCTTCAAATTCAGACTAGGAGACCTAGTGTGGCTGTCCTCCAGAAATATTAATCTGCGCCAGAGTTCACATAAATTTGGGCCCAAATTCATTGGCCCATTTCACATCATTGCCCAAGTTAATCCCGTAGCCTTTCAGCTGAAATTACCAAGGACTCTGTGGATCAACAGTACCTTTCATTGTTCCCTCCTGAAGCCGGTGTTCCTTTCTTCCAGGTTTTCTCCTAGGCATCCAATTAGGCCTCCACCAGTACTCATCCAGGGGCGCCAGGAGTTTATAGTGGAGAAGATCCTGGACTCCAGAATATCTCATGGATGTCTTCAATTTCTTGTCCACTGGAAGGGGTATGGTCCAGAGAAGCATTCATGGGTTCCAGAAAGATCTTTTCATGCTCCTACGCTGCAGAGAGGATTCTTTGAGAACTTTCCAGAAAAGCCGGGGTCTAGGGGTTCCTTGACCCCTCGTCAAGGGGGGGTACTGTCACAAGCTGCCACACTGCGAACACTGGACCTGATTGAAACCCGCATGACATCAAGGCAGGCAATCGCAGGGCAAGGCATAAGCATGCCCACTATATCTTGGCGAGCGATCGCTTTTTGTATGCAGACATCCACCAGCCTGTCTTAAAATGCCCACTTGCGCACATCATTTCCAAGAAGTGTATGTAACCATCGGTACATCGGGGTCCATTGGAACTGACCGCAGTGCTTGTGGTTGACTGTACCCTACCGCGAGTAGTGCGAGCACTTCAGTGTATAATTCAACCAGGTGATGTGCACTATGATGCTGCATTTTAATTATGAATGCCTCTGAAAACGGCGTTAAGATACTCAGGCATGCCTGCATTCGCAACTCCACTACCCCGTTCCCAGTAGCCTGCCCCTGTTACCACCCACGAACGGCCTCTCCTGTCACTCATTCCACTGGGCTGTCTTTGTTGGCTGAGCGAGCGCTTCCCGATCGCTCGTACTAGTTTGCGCACGTGCACTGCGATGTATACGCATGCGCACATTAGCAAACATCGGCAGCAACGAGCGATCGATTGCTAACGACCGGGTCTGAATCAGGCCTACTGTGCGAAGTGTACACAGGGCAAGTGTTCACTGAATGTCCGCCTACCTCCTGTACATCATTCTGTGGATCACTCCAGATTGGCTCTTGCATCCATATCCAATGCCGGTGATAGGGTTTTTGTGTTTCCGGTTCTGGCTTTGTCTCCTGTCATCCAGTTGAGCTCCAGTTTTCCTGCCTCCTATAGTATATTGTTACCTGCCGTTTGTGTCATCCAGGCGGCACAGTCCTGCATACTATCTACCTGCCGTTTGTGTCATCCAGGCAGCACAGGCCGCACTGCAGTGTCAGCTGCTTGTCAACCCAGCGGCACAAGCTGCACTACAGCATCAGCTGCTGGTGTAAACTTGGCGGCACAGGCCGCACTACTGCATCAGTTGCTTGTGTCAACCCAGCGGCACAGGCTGCACTCCAGCAACATCAGTGCGCAGTCCAATGCTCCCACACCAGTGACTTTGCTTCTGTTATTTCCGGCTTTTGCCGCATCTAGCCAAGTTGCTCCAGCCCTCATGGCCGCCACACAGCCCAGTGGCTACTTCATATTCATAAACAACCCACTGGCTGCATCTGTCCAAGTTATACCAGCCCCCAAGGCTACTGCACGGCCCAAAGGCCGCTACATATTCTCCAGCCCATGGGCTGCATCCAGCCAAGTTATACCAGCTCCCAAGGCTGCTGCACGTCCCAGAGGCCGCTACATATTCTCCAGCCCACAGGCTGCATCCAGCCAATTTATACCAGCCCCCAAGTTATACAAGCCTCCAAGGCTGCTGCATGGCTCAGAGGCCGCTTCATATTCTCCAGCCCAAAAGCTGCTTACAGCCAAGTAATACCAGCCCTCAAGGCTGCCACATGGCCTAAAGGCCACTTCATATTCTACAGCCCTTTGGCTGCATCCAGCCAAGTAATTCCAGCCCTCAAGGCTGCTGCACGGCCCACTGGCCACAACTAGTCAAGTGATACCAGCCCTGAAGGCTGCGACATGGCCCAAAGGTTGCTTCATCATCTACTGCCATGAGGCCCAACAAGCCAAGTCTTCCTCCTGCTCACAAAGCTGTTATACGGCTGCATCCAGCCAAGAATTCCAGCCCTCAAGGCTGTAACTGGACTATACTCCAAAGAGTCATGCACGTGCCATAACAGTTTGTTAGCTGGCCACCCTTCTTATGGAATCCATAGAGGATGAAGAGGGAGTCAGATTTCCTGATGGAACTAGTACAGTCCAGGTAGATCTTTAGAGCACAGATCACATCCAAAGAGGCCTCACCTGCCGAGAGGTCTGGTGATTGAAAGGCCGGAACCACAATTTCCTCATTTAGGGGGAAATGAGAAACCAGGCAGCCAGGGTGCATTCTAAGAACAGCCCTGTCCTGATGAAAGATCAAAATGGAAGTGTGACATGAAAGCACCCCTAAATCCGATACCCTATGGGCAGATGCTATAGCCAGAAGAAACAGAGGCCCTCATTCAGAGTCGGTCATAAGCGGCCGCTCAGTCGTACGCCTAAAGACCGCAAAACTGAAAAAGGAAGCAATCGCATGGCTGGTCGGTCGCAACCAAAGTGACGCCCATACGTGAACAATGCACCTCCTCTAGCTAGCGAGTGATAGCAGCTAGCGATCAAGTCAATCGTTGTCAGTCGTTGTCAGTCGCTGTATGTTAATTTTCTTCTGATGGTTGCGGCCGCTTGTGTTGTGTGCAAATTACGACAAGAATTAACAAACAAACGCATCGAATAAGCCATCCCCATGAAATGTATTTATTCTTATTATTCTCTAATGCAAACGCAACTGAATCAATTACAAGCCAATTAGCAGTGTTATTAGCAACAACAAACGATTATTAGCTGCTTGCATTGTGTGGCACAAAATAGAAACATCAAACATAACATCAGTCACATTCAATAGTATCGATTGTACTCTGGTGCTTGAGAGAGCACATACCCAACCTCAAGCTGTACGATCAGCCAGGCCTCTAACCTGCTCACAGAGTGACGTTTTACTACTTCCGGCCTTCTATGTCAGTCGTAGCAGGAAATTTATGTACGGACCGAAAACGCCCTGAAAACAGTGAGGAACGCCTGCGTTTTAAGACCACCCCCGTCAACACCCACATGTCAATCAACTCTCGGAAGCCACTTCCTGCTCGTAAACCATACGATCGACAGCATTTTGGATCACAAGGTCTCGTACGCACATGCACACAACTAACCGTACGCATGCGTGGTTTGGAAACATCGGATGCGTACGACCGAGCAGCCGCTTACGACCGACTCTGAATGCGGTCCACAGTCTTTGCAGTGAGCCAATTGACTTCTACCAATTCCAGGGGTTCAAATGGAGATTCCTGAAGTGCATGGAGAACCAGTGACAAATCCCATGGAGCCACAGGAGGGACAAAGGGGGGGTTGTATACCTAGAACACCTTGCAGAAAGGTGTGAACATCCAGTAGAGGAGCAATTCAGATGGAGAGAGCAGAGACGTGCACTTTCAGAGATACTAGGTGGAGTCCAAGATCCAGTCCAGCCTGAAGAAAGGCAAGTGTTCCAGAAACCTTAAAAACTTGAGGGTCATAGTTTCTAGGAGCACACCACTGGAAATATGTATGCCATAATCGGTGATAAATTCTGTCCGAGGCCGGTTTATGTGCTTTGAGCATAGTCTGGACCACAGAGCTAGAAAATCTCTTAGCCCTTAGGAGGGATATCTCAAGAGCCAAGCCGTTAAAGACAGGTGGGCCAGGTCCGGATGTATTTAGTTATTTATTTATTACCAGTTATTTATATTGCGCACACATATTCCGCAGCACTTTACAGAGAATATTTGGCCATTCACATCAGTCCCTGCTCCAGTGGAGCTTACATTCTATGTTCCCTCAACAAAAAAGAAAAAAAAAAGTATGGCTATTATCTGGGGCACTCTTAAGTACTAATTATAATTAAATTAAGACATAACTTTTATTAGTAGCAATAAAATAATCATGTACCATATAATTTTCTCAAAAGTTCAGATGGAATAAATCCATCATAGGAAAGCAGATTTCATAAATCATAATGAAATCTGAAGGCGAATAAAAAAATCATTACACACTCAGAAATTGGGTGTGTTTGATTGATACTATAAACTTATATTGCTAGGCCGTTTGCAAAACCGCTAACAAATGTATATCTTAAACTACAACACCTGGTATTCCCTGGAGGTCACCCTACCAGGTACTGACCAGGCCAAATACAGTTTAGCTGCCAAGATCAGATGAGATTGGGCAATCACGTAATGTATGGCTGTAGGTATATTAGGGAAAATTGCACAGTTGCCAGGTCAAAGTGTGGTAACCACTTTTTACTAACAACCCCAAGTGTGGTGTGATACAAAGGGTACCTTACCAGTCTGGTTTATCCCTTGGTTCTTGTCAGTCATCAGGCGTTATTACAGGCAACAAAAGTATTTTACCAAAGGAATTTACAGACAATGCAAGAATTTATGGTCAAATAACAATGTAAATATCAAGTTTTATGACAATTATTATGGTTCAGCAATTAGAAATACAATTCTTATTATACACTTTGAACAAGCAAATGCCCTTTGGATCCATAAAGTTCTATTTGAGCGGGAATGCTGGAACTTCAGATCAGACTGCAAAACAAGGGGTTAAATGCAGGCATACATATTACATAACATTCACACATACTGGCAAGTGTGAAGCAAGAATAACCTTCCGTTAGTTTGTGCACAAACAAGGACAATTTTGCCTACCCTTCTTTTGCATTCAAGAGATTGTCTAAATAGAAGTCAATGTTTGCAAACGGTGCCCGGGATAATTACTGTGGTTGCAGGTATCAATTCTCCTAGCAGTGCTGCAATTGGACTGTACCAAGTGACAAAGTTAATGTCTCCTGTCTTTTATCTGTCCTTAATGAACTCAGTTGTAGATACTTGAATAAATGGCTATTGTTTATTCCTGACTCCCTCCAAAAGTCTCACAGATGCTTTACACTGGATTGTGGGTTTGAAATGCTTGAACAGCAGCAAAAGAATATACAGACAGGTTCACAGGTCAGGCTGCCTTCCTGCTCCTCTCTCACTCTGGGCTCTCATTAACTTAAACAGGGAGGAGTTCCCCCTAAAACTCAGTTGGAAGAGTCCTGATCACATGACCTCTCCTGCAAGTTTATTACACTAAGTTCAATGGATAGTGCCATTATGTCCTTGTTTAAGGGGTAGTTAATTGGCATAAACACACAGCAGTAAAGCACCATCACTGTACCATAATACATAGATATTTATATATATTCACAACAGTACTTCTTTTCACCATTTAATATGTACATATATGAAGTTACATATAACCAATAACTAGTTAGGTGGAAGAAAGGGCTCTTTCTCTCTGTTTAAATACTGGGGTGCCACATACTTCCCCGCTAGAATGATGCCTGTCCCCAGGCATCGGCCCATACCAACAAGTTTATGTAACAGTGTTTATAAACATCATCCAGGTACACTCTATCCTAGTGGTAAAACACCTTTGTTGCGCTTTCTAGACCTGCATATAGCCTGCTGCACCCTAAACATGAACTCCTCACCACTTATAGTGGTGTACCCACTATTTGGGCCATGTTCCTCTGGAGAAAGAGATGTCACGACCCCTTTATCTTCCTTAGGGGTATCTACAGGGACATTAGACTCCAACCGTGACTTAATCAAATCTGGGCTATGGGGTTTAAGGGACCCCGATCCCTCTGTTGTGGCCATGTGAATCACCCTTTCAATGTCTCTTTCACGGTCAGTGGTAATTAAATTTGCCTGATTGAGGTAGGCCATACTAGTATGAATATTTTCCACTCTAGATTCACTCTCGGGTACTGGCTCTGGAGAAAGTAGTGTCCTCCCTATGTTCCTCCAACCCTGCTGCACTGTCTCACCCAGGTTCTCCACAAATTGTTCGTCTGTTCTTTCCGATAGTTCACTCTCCACTTGGTCATCAAGGTATTCTTGTCTGTGTCCATATGATCTCAGTAAATAGGGTGGTAGGTTGCAATTTGTCTGGTAAGACCATTGCTGATTTGTACTTTCTACCACACTTTCCACTTCTCTAGGTTCCTCTCTATGTTTGGAGTAGTGGTAGTCTTGCTGGTAATTACATGGAGAACATCTGTGATGTGAATGGTGCCAATAACGCTTGCAAACTGTTGCATATCTGCTGCCTTGAACTGGAAAGCCACCAGGACCAGTCACATTTGCTGCCTGCAGGCCATTTCTTCCCTCAACAATATCAAACTCTACCGTCTCTCGCTCTCCCAAACTGCGGAGGTACTTCCTGGGATTGTTCTTTTTGATAGCTGTATAATGGATGAACACGTCTTCCTTGATGTCATCCTGGTTGATGAATCCATATCCTCGTCGCACGTGGAACCATACAACATTCCCTGTAATCCTTCTTGCACTGATGTAACATTCTCTGCAGTTAGCGTGTTCACAAATTTGATTTGGTTCTGTATTACTGGGCTCGAACTCGCATCTCTGGGTTGCCCTTCCTCCATCTGTAGACCCATTCTTTCTGTCACTCCTGTGGACTGGTCCTCAGGCTCACTCTGGATGCAACAGCATTCAATGTGGCTGCTTTGCCGGCAACCTCTGCAGATGGGCCTCCCTTGTGAGTCGAATTGATCTGTTGTGCATCGACCTGAATCTCATGGGAAATCCCAGTTTGATCAGTTTCTCCTGTCATGGTCTCTCTGCGCCTGGCTTCAGCTTGTTCCTGATGGATCTCTTTCACCTCTCGACCCAGCTCTGACATATTTTGCATTAACTCTGTGATTTTACTTGTAAGAACTCCAATTGGATCGTGACCAGACTGTACTTGTTGTGTGGCCGTCCCCTTAGGAGTTAGGGGTTCAGGTTTCAGGATTTGGCTGACCTCACCAGTTCTCATCTTCTAAATGTTCTAAAGATTCATGATCTTCAGGGTCAGCATTCTGGTTTAGACCAAGGATCTGCAACACCTCCTCCTTAAACTCAGAGAAAGAGCATTCCAGATTCTGATGTCTCCACATTCTCAATTGGGAACATGTCGCTTCTCCTTGCGCCCCTTCAATAAATAAGTTGATGAGGGTTTCATCTTCTTGTTCTGCCTCTCATGGTTCTAAGGCTTGAATTGTACGCATGGCTTCCTGTAGGCCCAGGGCAAACTCCCTTAATGACTCCTGAGGTTTTTGTTTTCTAGCATAAAGACGACCTTTAAGTTCTGACAGGGAGCGTGAGTCAAAGATGCTGGCTAATTTTTTAAATATGGCTTCCACCGTTTCACGTTGTGCATCAGACCATGCTTTGACCTCACGTTGTGCAGGCCCTTTCAGTTGTCCACGCAAGATCTCTACTCTTTGCATGTCGCTCAGTGGGTATAGCCTAAACATAGACTGCATTTTGTCTTTAAATTCTTTGAATGTACTCATACCTGATGTACTTGCATCTCCCAAGTAGGTCGGTAGCCATGGGGCACCAAAATAATATGGTATGGTAATAGGTGAAGTCTCTGTCATTGGTAACCTCCTTCTGTTGGGTGAGGCATTTGTTGCAGGTAAAAATCTTCGGCCTGACATTGATGTAGAAGATTGGGGGTCTGACATCTGGTCAGTTGTAATCTGTTTCAATCTTTGGCCTGACATTGGTGTAGGAGATTGGGGTTCTAACATCTTGTCTATTGTAGTTTGCTTCGATCCTGTTCGCGGACGCCAAGTTGTGGTAACCACTGTTTACTAACGACCCCAAGTGTGGTGTGATACAAAGGGTACCTTACCCGTCTGGTTTATCCCTTGGTTCTTGTCAGTCATCAGGCGTTATTACAGGCAACAAAAGTATTTTACCAAAGGAATTTACAGACAATGCAAGAATTTATTGTCAAATAACAATGTAAATATCAAGTTTTATGACAATTATTATGGTTCAGCAATTAGAAATACAATTCTTATTATACACTTTGAACAAGCAAATGCCCTTTGGATCCATAAGATTCTATTTGAGCGGGAATGCTGGAACTTCAGATCAGACTGCAAAACAAGGGTTTAAATGCAGACATACATATTACATAACATTCACACATACTGGCAAGTGTGAAGCAAGAATAACCTTCCGTTAGTTTGTGCACAAACAAGGACAATTTTGCCTACCCTTCTGTTGCATGCAAGAGATTGTCTAAATAGAAGTCAATGTTTGCAAACGGTGCCCGGGATAATTACTGTGGTTGCAGGTATCAATTCTCCTAGCAGTGCTGCAATTGGACTGTACCAAGTGACAAAGTTAATGTCTCCTGTCTTTTATCTGTCCATAATGAACTCAGTTTTAGATACTTGAATAAATGGCTGTTGTTTATTCCTGACTCCCTCCAAAAGTCTCACAGATGCTTTACACTGGATTGTGGGTTTGAAATGCTTGAACAGCAGCAAAAGATATATACAGACTCTGTTTGTGCTGATATGGGGAGGATGAGTTACTCACTGCAAGGCTTCATATCACCATTATAATCTCCATTGCCTGCAAGGTGTGGTTCAGGGTGCAGTGATCCAAGATTCTGACAGGACCTGCTCTACACTTCAGCCATCTGGATAGCAGGCTCAGACTCCTTCCAGTCACTCCAGCTCTCTTCACAGCTCTGTCTTCCCACCTAACAGGCTCCGCCTCCTGAGTTCACAGGTCAGGTTGCCTTCCTGCTCCTCTCTCACTCTGGGCTCTCATTAACTTAAATAGGAGGGAGTTCCCCCTAAAACTCAGTTGGAAGAGTCCTGATCACATGACCTCTCCTGCAAGTTTATTACACTAAGTTCAATGGATAGTGCCATTATGTCCTTGTTTAAGGTGTAGTTAATTGGCATAAACACACAGCAGTAAAGCACCATCACTGTACCATAATACATAGATATTTATATATATATTCACAACAGTACTTCTTTTCACCATTTAATATGTACATATATGAAGTTACATATAACCAATAACTAGTTAGGTGGAAGAAAGGGCTCATTCTCTCTGTTTAAATACTGGGGTGCCACAAAAGCAATATATATGTAGGACTAATAGTGTTAGTAGTCCATTTGATGGTAGATAACAGCTTCCAAAAAAAGAATGCACAGGCAAACTTTATTTGTACCACATGTATAGTTAATTAGTCAAGAGAAATCACCAGACTTAATATGCAGATAATAATATGTGCTTCTAAACCCCCTTATTCAATAAGGAGGTAGAACATAAATATTTATGCATTCATTGGAGCTGTATAAGAGACATATGAAATTAGTCCGACAGAATATCTTGTAGTAAACTGTAATAGCATAATCAATCAAACTAGGAACAGTATTGTAAACACCAACTAGATGGAGAAATATATGTCACCACCTGATAACTGTAATTGGTATAATGAGCAGAGACAAAAAATAATAACACAACAGGTGTCAGACCATCAAAGAATATAAGGAATTGGAACTCGCTGTCTCTGTGAGAATTAATAAAGGTCCACATACCTTGATAATTAAATAAGAAAAATAATTTGAGAAAAAATCACATGAACATAATGAATGTCACTTGGAAATGACACATACACGTCAAATCCTGGACATGTGGATCCTTTTACCCCTGCATCAAACAATCAATTAACATAATTAGATCCATCAGTGGAAGAAAAAAGTTTGTAAATCAAACTGACTAATTCCTAAAAATAATGATATAATCATAAGTGATACACAATATCTCTACACTGTGAAGTGAGAGATTATAAATAAATATGTTGCTATAAACTGGCTTAGATAAGAGCATTCACAAAAAGAATATATAGAAAATTAAATCACAGCCAGTCAACAAATATACCAGTTTAACAAGTGACCATGTGAATAAAACAGAGACAGAGTTGTTAAAAAAATATTAACAATTGATCTCTAGAATATGTATACATAAATTGTTGAGGCTGTAATCAGCAAGTAGCACTAAGAGATCGCATGTAAATAGATTAATTGGCAACAAAGACAGGTCCTAGTACACGAAGGTCCTGCTGTGTCAGTGTGTGTATAAATGAATAACACTCCTGCATCCAGATCCCCGCAATGAAGCGGGTTCAAGGACACTGAGGTCCTGCTATGTCAGCGTATAAGTAAATACAATACCGCTCCTGCATCCACGCGCGTTTCGCCCGGCAGAGGGCTTGTTCACCTCCTCCGTATCGACAATCTATATCATATAGATTGTCGATACGGAGGAGGTGAGCAAGCCCTCTGCCGGGCGAAACACGCGTCCTCACTGTTATCTACACACTGTCCGGACTTCCAGCCAGTGCACGGGCTGGACGCCTCAGAGACTTGGATGCAGGAGCGGTATTGTATTTACTTTCCCATACAAAACCTGGGCACCCTGATAAACTTGTTTAAAGACTTGAGGTTGATGATAGGCTGATGAGACCCGTTGGGCTTCTGAACTAAGAAAAGTGTAGAATAATAGCTCTTCCCTTGCTGTGAGGAGGGGTCCAGAGTTATTACTCCTGACAGCAGTAAGGACTGAATGGCCTTTTGGAGCAGCAGGGCCTTGCTTGGGTCCGATGGAGGCCCTGTGCAAAAAAACTGCTGGGGGGGTTGCCTCAGGAAGGAGAGGGCATATCCGTGGGAGACCACTTCTCTTACCCAGGCATTTGATGTGGTCTGACACCAGAACTGGGCAAATTGAAAAAGTTGGCCTCCCCCCTGGGATCCCCAGGGAGAGGCTCGTCCCATCAGGCTGAAGGCTTGTCCTCAGATTTGGTGTCGCAACTCTCGGATAGATAATGGATGCAACCCGTATTTGGGGATTGGCGTGACCTATCTCAAAATGCGGAGTCTAATATGCCGGTGGTGTTCACCAGGGACCCTCACAAGAAGGTATTGGCTTAGCTGCACCTGACAAACAGGTCGCGCCACTCATAATAGGTTCCCCTATAAGGTGCTGGTGAACTCTGGATAGAGACGAGAAGACTTTCAGCATAGTCAACAGGTCGGGACAGAACCAAATGGACAAGATGATACCAGGGCACAGACATATGCAGGTCACGGAGGATAGCCAAGGTCAGAACCAGATTACCAAATGCAGTGCCAGGGGTCAGAAAAAATCAAATTCATGAACAAAGCCAAGGTCAGGAACAAGTATCAAAGTATTCACAGGAACGCTGGAGTAAGCTAATGGAGCCTATATTCTGGCACAGGAGTGCTCCCAGGGACTTACTTTTATAGGCAGGGCTTGAATTTAGTCACCTTTTGTGACATCACCAACAAGTGTTCTGGCCCTTTATATCAATTTACAGGAAGCCGCAGCCGCCTGCACCATGCCACCGGGGGGGAGTAGCATCATCTAGCAGCGGGCGCCGGGGACTCCCACTTGCTGCCAGACCAGGTAAGTGTGTGCCAGTGACATTATCCCCCCCTCTAGGGGTGGGCACCGAACACCCCACAAATGGTTTGCCAGGGAACTTCTGATTGAATTTCCGAACAAGTTGAGGGTGCATGAATATCTGCGGCATTGACCCAGCAGCATTCTTCAGGACCATATCCTTTCCAGTCCACCAAGAATTGGACTGTGGACCTGATTCAGACCCACTCGCTAGATGCGTTTGCACACTAGATCCGTATGCAAATTCTGCAAGGCAGGCGATCGCACGGCAAGGCATTAGCACACCCGCTATGTCTTAGTGTGCAATTGCATTGTGTATGCAGTAGCCCACCAGCCTGTCTTAAGATGCCCACTTGTGCACGTCATATCCAGGAAGTGTATGCAACCATCAGTAACATCCAGTAACATCGGATGCAATCGCAGCACTTGTGGCTGACCATAACCTGCTGCAAGCACTGTGAGTGAATACTACCAAGTGACTTGTACAATGACGCTGCCTTTTAATTATGCACACCTCTGAAACAACGTTAAGACGCTCAGGCACGCCTGCGTTTGCACCTCCACTCCCCCGTTTCAACAAATGGCATCTCCTGTCACTCATTCTGCTGGACAGTCTATGCACAGCGAGTAACTGCTATCCGATCAATCACACTGGTTCGCGCATGCACATTGCAATGTGTACGCTTGCGCAGAATGCAAACAATCGGCTGGCTGAGTGCGAACGCACCCTATTGAGCAGGTCTGAATCAGGTCCTGTGCCTCTAGAAACTCTGGAGTCCAAACTCTCCTTTACCTCATACTCCTCCTGATGATCTACTGGAATAGTTGAAGGAGGGTGACAGGGCTTCAAAAACTTATCAGAACCAGCAGAACCAGATGTGAAAGACATTCAGAACCATAAGCGTGCCAGGAAGCTTTACACGATATGCCACCGGGTTTACCACTTGGAGAATCTGGAATGGCCCAATGAATCTAGGGGCAAACTTCATTGTAGGCACCCTCAGACGTAGATTTTTGGTTGACAGACAAACTCTGTCACTAGCACATAATAAAGGAACCTTCCTTCTTCTCCTGTCCGCAATCATCTTATACCGTGAAGATGCTCTGCAAGATTCTTCTTTACCTCTCTCCAGATATTGATGAATCTCTTAACTGTATCGCGGATGACTGGAAGTCATACTGACCCAAGGACTGGCAATTCTGGTAACACAGGGTGTAACCCATACTGTATAAAGAATGGAGACTAGCCTGCTGTCTCATTAAACAAATTGTTGTTAGCGAATTCAGCCCTTGGAAGTAAGGAAACCCAATCATCCTGATTGGATGACACATACATTTGAATTAATTTTTCCAAATCTTGATTCACCCGCTCCATCTGACCATTACTCTGAGGATGGTAGGCCAATGAAAAACTTAGTTTAACCCTAAAACATTTACATAGTGCCCTCCAAGATTTGGAGGTAAATTGCACCCCACGATCCGACACAATGTCCTTGGGAAACCCATGCAACTCGAAAATCTCCCTTATAAATGCCTCTGCTAGCTGTGGAGCTGAAGGTAGACCTTTTAATGGAACAAAGTGTGCAGCTTTGGAAAACCTGTCTACTACTACCCAGATGGTATTAAACTCTTGACACGGAGGTACATCTGTCACAAAGTCCATAGAAATGTGGGTCCAAGGACAATCAGGCACTGGTAGTGGAAGCAGAGGCCCTGATGGAGAGTGCAGAAGAACCTTATGTTGAGCACAAGCATGACAAGCTGCCTCGAAGTCCTTAACATCCTGACGAACTGTCGGCCACCAATAATTCCTGAGGATTAGCTTAAAAGTCTTCCTTACGCCTGCATGACTAGTGAAGCGTGATGAATGAGCCCACTGATGTAACTCAGACCGGAACTCAGGTGCTACGAATGTCTTCCCTGGCGGGATCTTGACCCTCTTGGTAACAGCCACAAAGCAAGCAGGGTTCAGAATCGGCTTGTCTTCTTACTTCCTCTACTTCAGCAGAACTGAATGCTCGGGAGAGAGCATTGGCCTTGATGTTCCTATTACCCGGCCGGTAGGTAATCACCAAGTTCAACTGATCAAAAAATAATGACCACCTGGATTGATGGTAATTTAAGTAGTGGGCTGTTCTAAGATACGTCAGATTCTTATGATCGTTAAAGACTGTCACCGGAAATTTAGCTCCCTCTAACAAGTAACGCTATTCATGAAGAGCCAACTTGATGGCTAGAAGCTCTTTATCCCTGACAGCATAATTCTGCTCTGGCACAGAGAATTTTCGGGAGAAGAATCCACAGGAATACCACTTGCCTTCTTCATCCTTCTGCGACAGCACTGCCCCAACACCAACTGTGGAAGCATCCACCTCCAGGGAGAAAGGTTGGTCACAATTTGGTTGCCTCAGAATGGGTGCTGAAAGGAAACACTGCTTTAAATGGAATAAAGCTTCTTCTACCTCAGGAGGCCACACACGAGTGTCTTGACCCTTTCTCGTAAGAGCAGTGATGGGAGCTGTGGTGGACGAGTATTTCCTAATGAAATTGCGGTAAAAGTTGCAAAAACCCAGGAAGCGTTGTATTGATTTCAATCCGATTGGACAGGGCCAGTTGAAAAGTTCGGTAAGCTTTTCTGGGTCCATCTGAAGGCAAGAACCCGAAATGATGTACCCCAGAAATGTTAGTTCCTTTTGCTAACAAAAAGTATGGTGGTCGCTCATATCAGCTTAATAACATATCACAGGTGCTTGTAAAGGGTGGGGTTTACACTGAACACAGAAAAAAAAATGATTTGCCCTCTAGCACACTGCAGCAAAATCAACAAAAAATACTTAAATCCTACATGATAATAGAGATTCAGAGGTATTAGTTACATACATTTGCAAATATATGAATAAGCGCCAGGCCATCGTCAAAGCTCCTCTATACTGGCATCCCTAACATTAAGGGGTTTGTGTCTAAGAAGCAAGGTACCCCAAAAAATTCCAGCCAAGGACCATCCCCAGGGCATCACATGAAAAGGGGAAAAAAGGTGATAGTGAAGTGTAAAGAATAGATGTGTAAAGATAAATCAATAAGTGTTAATGAAATGAGAAAGAATTAAAATGACATAAATAATAAACAATTAGAAAAGTGATACAAAATATCTATGTGAATTAAGTGGTGATGCCCTGAAAAAGGTCCAGCCAGAACAACTCCGGGGCCCCACTCCCAAACGCTCACCCCAAAATAATTATTGCTACATAATAGTAGCACCCACTCTGGGTCATATAATTAGAAATTGGTGTACTGCATAATAACAGCACATGTATAAGCTGAGAGCTGACTAATACCTCTTAATCTCTATTATCATGTAGGATTTAAGTATTTTTTGTTGATTTTGCTGCAGTGCGCTGGAGGGCAAATCCTTTTTTTCCTGTGATTGGTTCCTTTTGCTCAAAGGAGCATTTCTCAAACTTGCAAAAAAGCTGAAATGGAGGGTCGGGTGCACTCTCTATAGTTGTGTGGGGAAGGAGGTTGAGGTGTCTTGTATAGGCGAGGTGTGGTAATGAAAGACGGACACTCATGTTTTGAGGCCAAAACATTTAATGAGTAGTCATAATGCTACTCCAGGTTGGTCTTAGGTGGTTAGTGGCTTAGGAGAAATGGATGGCTAGTATTTTGAGGGGTGTTGGCCTGGGTGTGGTGGGGTGGATCTGCTCAGTGGGGAATGTTGGTGCACCCTTTCAGGGAACCGTGCGGTTCTTGACCAGCAGGTCTTCCCTGCTGGACCTATGGTCAACAGTCTTATGAGCAGTCTGAGTCACAATATCACTAGATCGGTGTATGGGTTGCAGGCGGTGTCCCGCACTGGAATGAGGTAGCAGGTCTTACCTACCGGTAGGAGCGTTGGTTATCTTACGTTGCGGCTGATCAGTCCCTTGTGCTGGAGTAGGTATCTCTGTCTCCTGGCATGGATGTGTGCTCTGTCATCACAATGGTGATGTAGATCCCATGCCCTGGTGTCAGGGGGGTCTCATGCGTGAGATACTGAACTCCACAAGCCTGTGGGGGTTCAAAAGTTCCACTCACCTAGTTACCAGGCATTCCACATGAAGGAAGGGTCCACTTACCCTGTCTGGTGCCACTAGCCACTAGCATATTGTGCTTATGACTGGCCTGGGGTGTTAAGTGTCCTTCCCAGGTGTAGCTTGCTGCAGGGTTTGCTAGGGGGTAGCAGTTGATGTCACAGCTGCTGGCAGTGGGGGTTCTGGTCCTGCAGTGGGCTGCCGGTCGCTGGTGGTGCTCATAGCAATTGAAGGGCCAGTAGGTGCTCTATTGCTACAGCTGGCAGGTTAATGTGAGGGACCACAGGTGATAGTAAATGCGGTCGGTGCGGTGGGTGGGTAGTAGCATCGCCAGTCACCTGTGAATGATAGGTCTAGTGCTGTAGCTGGATATGGTGGACAGTCTGTGGGTCTTCAATACGTTTCAGCTGTATAGACTTCTTCAAGAAGTTTACCGTGGTGTTGTGGAGCATTGGTTTATGTAGGCCGCACTGCCGGGTTCCACTCTGGTCATATGGTGCATCTTGGCCAGTGAGAGTGTGCCATACTCTCGGGACTTGCTGCATTCACATGGTGCTGCTGGGGCCAATGGTGAGAGCCCTAGAATGTGGGTGTGTTAAAGCACTAGTGGGGAACGGATGGTGGTGTGGCTTGAGGGGAGGGGGCAGTGTTCATGATGGGGGGTGTGGAGCACATGGGTGCCTTCCACCAATGGGAGGGAAGGATGTAGAGTGTAAACAAAGGTATATAGAGGATCGGAGCTAGTGAGTGATGTAAACAAATGTCGGATGGTGGATCGGATGGGGTGGGTGGTAACCAGAGGTGGCGATTAATAGGTGGATATAGATAGTATGTGGGTGTGGATAGTGACTAAGTTTAATGCCGAAGTTTGGGTGTGCGCGGTGAGCAAACTGATTGCAGACTAGATCGTGTGATGAATAACAGGGTGGGAGATGGATATGTATTAGGAGGAAATGTGGGAGCATGTATGAGTGTGTGTGTAGGAAGGGGGGAGAGTATAAGCATGCATAGGGGTGTGTGGGGGAAGGGGGGAGAATGTGGGGTGGATGCATGAGTGAGTGGGATTGGTATTGAGAGTAGTGTATGGGTGTTGCTAGTGCAAGAAAGGGATTGGTGTGGTGGATGCAGTGTATAGGGCTTGTGGTTGCGGTGTGGGGGCGAGGTTTGTATTGGGGGGCATTAGTGTATGTCGAGTTCAGGAATGCGGAGGGGAGTGGTAGCTGGTGGATGTGGTGTGATGGGGGAGGTGGTGATTATGATGTGGGTGGGCTGGTGGGTATCCTAATACCCATGTGAAGGGTGGGGGGGTGATGCGATTATAGTGTATTATATGGATGGTGGGTGATTGAACTGGTGGGTGTGATGTTATGGTTACGTGTTGGTGTGTGAATGGAAGGTAGCTGCTGGGTATTAATGTTCTTGCTGACATGAGGTAGTGTGTACGGGAGCGGTTACTTGGCGATTACAGACTTCATTTTGTTGTCTATATTTAGTCCTTTCAGTGTGAGTGTTTGAAGAGTGATGATCCATCTTAGTTCTTCCTTATTCAAAATTTTGGTGTGGTCTCTCCCTCTCCAATTTTTCTCTATGTGTTTAATCCCTATTAAAGTTATTCCTTTCGTGCTGCTGTGGTGGTGTTCAAGGAACTGTATAGGGACATTGTGGTTGTCGATTTTCTTTGTGATGTTCCTCAGGTGTTTTGTAATTCTGGTTTTAAGTGGTCGAGTGGTTCTCCCTACATACTGTATGTTGCAGGGGCTTTGTATGAGGTAAACAACATTGCTGGTGTTGCAGGAGATTTGTTCCTGTAGGTCTAACTCATCTGTGTTGATGAGAAGGTTGTGGTCGGTTTGGTACTCCTACATTTTAGGGTTCTAGAGTTGTTGCATGTACCACAGTGGAAGAACCCTCCAGTGGTGGGTCTGCTGTCTTGTATGGTTTGTGTTAGTTTTGCAGGAGGGATGTGGTTGTGTACCAGTGAGTTTTGGATGTTGGGGGGCCTTCCTGTATATTACTTTGGCTTTGGTTGGTATTGTGTCAGTGAGTTGTTCATCCTTCAATAATAGGTGGCAGTGCTTGTTGATGATTTTTTTTAATGCTGGCTACGTGAATATTGTACTGTGTGCTGAAGGGGATGTGATTTTGTGAGTAGTTGGTGTTTTCTCTCCTGTCTTTTTTGTATTCTAGGAGTGGTGTCCTGTCTTCCTCCCCTATTTGGTGAAGGTTTCCTTTAGTGTGTCCTTTTTGTATACTTTCTCTATGAATTATTGTTTGAGTGTTTCTCCTTGTTCCTGGTAATCTGTGAGTTTAGTGCAGTTGCATCTAATTCATTTGAAATGTCCTGTGGGGATATTTTGTAGCCAATTGGGATGATGACCACTGCTAGACAGGATGTAACTGTTCACGTCGACTGGTTTTTGAAAAGTTTTTGTGTGAATCATGTTCTGGTCAATGTAGATCTGTAGGTCAAGGAAATTGACAGATGTTTGACTGTATTGTGTTGTGAAATGGAGGTTCCTGTCGTTATTGTTGATGTACAGGATGAAGTCTTGAAGTGTAGATAGTGGTCATATGCAGAAGTCGTCATCTGTGAATTTTGTCCATAGGACCAAGTTTGCCTCCCAGTTATGCCCTATCCATATGTGGGAGTCCTCCCACCTGCTCATGAACAGGTTGGCATAACTGGAGGCGAACTTCAACCCCATAGCTGTCCCTGTCTTTTGTAAGAAGAAGTCACCATTGAATCAGAAGTAATTGTATGTATTCGATACCTTCCAGAATAAATGTGGATTGTTGTGGGTCCAGAGTCATATCATGGTTCAGGTAATGTCGGATGCTATCCAGTCCTTGTTTATGATTGATGATTGTGTAGAGTAATGTTACATCACTAGTGACTAGCCAGTGGTCATCATCCCAAGTGGTGTTTGCAAGTATTTTGAGGATGTGGATTGTGTCTTGTAGATGTGAGCATTGTTTCACATATGGCTGTAGGAAGTGGTCTATGTATTGTGAGAGGTTAGATGAGATGGAGTTAATTCCAGATAGGAGGGGCCTGCCAGGTGGGTTGGTAGTACTCTTGTGTGTCTTGGGTAAGTAGTAGAAGACTGGGATAACAGAGTGTGGGTTGTGTATGAAACTGTATTCCTGTTTGTTAAGAATCCCTTCATTGATTACTAATGTGAAGATTTGTGATAGTGTTCGATTGAAGCTCTGTGTGGGGTCAGTTTTGAGTATCTCGTATGTCTTCTCGTCTTGTAGTATGCGCTGTGATTCCTTGATGTAGTCTACTCTGTCTAGAAGTACCACCCCTCCCCCTTTATCTGCTGGTTTTATGATTAAGTCGTGTTTCAGTTTTTGATTTTTTCAGTGCTGCTTGTTCTGTTTGCATTAGGTTGCGGTTGTGGTTTTTAATGGGGGTTTTGAGTTTGTTGATGTCTTCTGTGACTAAACATTCAAATGTGTGTATGAGGTGTCCATTGAGATGGCTAGGAAAGAAACTTGATGGTGGTTTGAGGTCAGAGTGTTTGTACTTGTCCTTGGTATTATTCTGTGATTCTTTAGTCAGGGGGTTGGACATGAAGAATTTTTTTAATTTGTGGTATGGGGTGAATTTTAAGCCTTTGTTAAGTAGGAAGATGTCGCCAGCTGACTGTGTATGTTGGCTCAGATTGAAGATGCCTTTGGTGTTGTCTGTATTGGGTGTAGTTAGTGTTGTTTGTCTGGTTGATTGTCCAGCTCTACATCCCCGTCTCTTTGTTCCAGTTTTATATTTATTCTGCTCTGGGTATTTGTTTGTGATGACTGGAGGCAGGTGCGGTATCCCTGCCTCCAGATCTAAAAAATGGAGCACCCATTGGTCCTTTGTGTTTGTTGTTTTGGTGTTGTTGGTGTTCGGTGAGGGTTTAGAGGTTTGAGCGAGTGTTGTTGTATCGGGGGGTGGTCCTCCTCTGATGGTGTTCACCCACTCTTGTTCTAATGACTGTCTATCAAGATTCTCGTAATGATCTGTCTCCGATAGGTCTTCTATTTCATGTATGCTGAAGATGTCTAGATCCGAATCTGCATCTGGATTTGAGTCCTGCGGGTGGTGGGCTGTATTTAGCTGAGTGTTTGTTTTCAATTTTTGCACTTTGTGGATCTTTGACATGTATTGTTGGTAAGTCAGTTGATGTTTTTTGTAGATGGGAGTCCTAGTGTTTGTGGGTGCATGTGTGGTGAGGTGTTGTTTTAGTGTGGTTATGTTGTCCTGATGTTTCCCTTTGTTTTTGTTCTTAATGTTATTTTTGTCAGTGTTGGTGTTTCTCTACTGTGGGTTCCCAAATCTGTCCCGTAGGATCTTACCTTGTTTCTTTTCTATGATAGATTCCTCGGTTTTATGTAAATTATTCCAAGTCAAGGTTACCAAGTTCCTAAATTCTTCCTCACTCTTGTAGGGGTCTAGATCGATGTCTAGTGTGTTTATATGTTTGTCAACGGTGAGTAGCTCCTCTTTGTGGGTGTCTATGATCAGTTGTATCAATTGCTTGGAGCAATCATGCAGTATTTTGTTCAATTTGAGCATAAATGCTGGCTTGGCCCGGAGTCATGACAGTACTTCACATACGTGTTGGTGATGACTCGATACATCTTCAGAGAATATTAGGATGTTATCCAGGTATACCACTACGTACTTCTATAGTAGGTCCCGGAAGATATGATTTATGTATTTTTATTGACTAAGTATTCGTAGTGGCCATCACAAGTGTTAAAGGCCATCTTCCACTTGTCCGCGGATCGGATTCTGATTAGATTGTAGGCCCTACGAAGATCTAGTTTAGTGAAAAACCTCGCTCCTTTTATCTGGTCAAAGAGCTCAGAGACCAAGGGTAGAGGAAACCGGTCCTTGATGATAATGGTGTTCAGGCCCTGGTAATCAATGCATGGTCTAAAACCCCTGTACTTCTTTTTGACAAAAATTAGACCAGCTGCAGCAGGTGATTGTACTCCCTGATGAACCTGCATTACAGATTCTCTTTAATGCATTCTGACACTGCTTGGGACTCAGGAAGCGATAGAGGGAAGACTCTTACACGAGGTGGCATTTTCCCGGGTAACAAGTCTATAGCGCAGTCCCACTCCCTGTGAGCGGAAAGCGTTTCAGCAGCCTTTTTACTGAATACATCCCTGGAAGACCTGTATGGAGCTGGAATAGGATCTTCTGGAGAAATGACCAAACTCAGGATGACATGATGTGGAGGTTTGACAGACGCCAAACATGACCCATGGCATTGAGAACCCCATGACAGTATTTGAGGTTATTTCCAGTCTAAAATGGGAGTATGCTTTACACGATATGCCACCGGGTTTACCACTTGGAGAATCTGGAATGGCCCAATGAATCTAGGGGCAAACTTCATTGTAGGCACCCTCAGACATAGATTTTTGGTTGACAGCCAAACTCTGTCACTAGCACATTATAAAGGAACCTTCCTTCTTCTCCTGTCCGCAACAATCTTATACCGTGAAAATGCTCTGCACAGATTCTTCTTTACCTCTCTCCAGATATTGATGAATCTCTTAACTGTATCGCGGATGACTGGAAGTGATACTGACCCAAGCACTGGCAATTCTGGTAACACAGGGCGTAACCCATACTGTATAAAGAATGGAGACTAGCCTGCTGTCTCATTAAACAAATTGTTGTGAGCGAATTCAGCCCTAGGAAGTAAGGAAACCCAATCATCCTGATTGGATGACACATACATTTGAATTAATTTTTCCAAATCTTGATTCACCCACTCCATCTGACCATTACGCTGAGGATGGTAGGCCAATGAAAAACTTAGTTTAACCCTAAAACATTTACATAGTGCCCTCCAAGATTTGGAGGTAAATTGCACCCCATGATCCGACACAATGTCCTTGGGAAACCCATGCAACTGGAAAATCTCCCTTATAAAAGCCTCTGCTAGCTTTGGAGCTGAAGGTAGACCTTTTAATGGAACAAAGTGTGCAGCTTTGGAAAACCTGTCTACTACTACCCAGATGGTATTAAACTCTTGACACGGAGGTACATCTGTCACAAAGTCCATAGAAATGTGGGTCCAAGGACAATCAGGCACTGGTAGTGGAAGCAGAGGCCCTGATGGAGAGTGTGGCAGAACCTTATGTTGAGCACAAGCATGACAAGCTGCCTTGAAGTCCTTAACATCCTGACCAACTGTCGGCCACCAATAATTCCTGAGGATTAGCTTAAAAGTCTTCCTTACGCCTGCATGACTAGTGAAGCGTGATGAATGAGCCCACTGATGTAACTCAGACCGGAACTCAGGTGCTATTGATGTCTTCCCTGGCGGGATCTTGACCCTCTTGGTAACAGCCACAAAGCAAGCAGGGTTCAGAATCGGCTTGTCTTCTTACTTCCTCTACTTCAGCAGAACAGAATGCTCGGGAGAGAGCATTGGCCTTGATGTTCCTAATACCCGGCCGGTAGGTAATCACCAAATTGAACTGATCAAAAAATAATGACCACCTGGATTGATGGTAATTTAAGTAGTGGGCTGTTCTAAGATACGTCAGATTCTTATGATCGGTATAGACTGTCACCGGAAATTTAGCTCCCTCTAACAAGTAACGCTATTCATGAAGAGCCAACTTGATGGCTAGAAGCTCTTTATCCCTGACAGCATAATTCTTCTCTGGCGCAGAGAACTTTCGGGAGAAGAATCCACAGGAATACCACTTGCCTTCTTCATCCTTCTGCGACAGCACTGCCCCAACACCAACCGTGGAAGCATCCACCTCCAGGTCCTGCAGTGGGCTGCCGGTCGCTGGTGGTGCTCATGGCAATCGAAGGGCCAGTAGGTGCTCTATTGCTACAGCTGGCAGGTTAATGTGAGGGACCACAGGTGATAGTAAATGCGTTCGGTGCGGTGGGTGGGTAGTAGCGTCGCCAGTCACCGGTGAATGATAGGTCTAGTGCTGTAGCTGGATATGGTGGTGGGTCTTCAATACGTTTCGGCTGTATAGCCTTCTTCAAGAAGTTTACCGTGGTGTTGTGAAGCATTGGTTTATGTAGGCCACACTGCCGGGTTCCACTCTGGTGATGTGGTGCGTCTTGGCCAGTGAGAGCGTGCCATACTCTCGGGACTTGCTGTGGTCATATGGTGCTGCTGGGGCCAATGGGGAGAGCCCTAGAATGTTGGTGTGTTAAAGCACTAGTGGGGAATGGATGGTGGTGTGGCTTGAGGGGAGGGGCAGTGTTCATGACGGGGGGTGTGGAGCATGTGGGTGCCTTCCACCAATGGGAGGGAAGGATGTAGAGTGTAAACAAAGGTATATAGAGGATCGGAGCTAGTGAGTGATGTAAACAAATGTCGGATGGTGGATCGGATGGGGTGGGTGGTAACCAGAGGTGGCGATCAATAGGTGGATATAGATAGCATGTGGGTGTGGATAGTGACTAAGTTTAATGACGAAGTTTGGGTGTGCGCGGTGAGCAAACCGATTGCAGACTAGATCGTGTGATGAATAACAGGGTGGGAGATGGATATGTATTAGGAGGAAAAGTGGGAGCATGTATGAGTGTGTGTGTAGTAATGAAACTGGATCAGAACCTTTATATACCCCTGCCTATACCTTCTAAAATCCTTCCTATAAACGTCTAAGAATAACGCTAATTTGCGTACGCAGTCTGACCGCAAATAAAGACAGGAGTGGATCTGTGGTTCCAACGTACAAGTATTATTCAGGTAAAAGCATAGTCAGTTACACGCAATTGATACATACACAATTTAGGCGTAAAAGGAAATATTACAGACCCAAGTACAGTATACATACGCTGTGCCTCCGGACCCAGAGATAGACCTCAGAATAGAGACCCTCAGTTCATACAGCATTCAGCATGGACTAAAAAACCAGTATACGGGCACACATATTTATCCCCCTCAGACTAAAACAGGACAAAGGGGAAGTTTCTTGCTGATGTCATTGGTTCCCAGAGGAGAAGCATATGTTACAGCACATTTAACAGGCTGGTTCAAATAGACTCTCCCTGCCTCTAACAGCAGGGGAATCTTTCTAGTAACGCCTTCTGTACATTCCAACAGTTAAACATTTTGTTGCTTGTAGGTTCTGCGATCCATAACTTAAGTTTGCATGATGCGATCTCTCCACCGATAATACCGGAATGCTGTAAAAAGCGTACGCATCAGAACAAGACCAAACACAATTTGCTTATCATGTATAATACCTTAGTTATCAAAAATCTTTATTTCTCAGCATTGAAACTAACTTAACCGACTTAAATCATACATTTTGATGCTTATGGAACCTTATGTGTGAATATGGAATGTGTGGGTATTCAGGGTTTGATATAAGGATGCTAGTTAACTTGGGGCAGATGCGTGCGCATAAAGCTACTTTTACAGCGGTTTCATTCAAAGTCTTATGCATTCGCTAATATGCGACTAGTTAATAGCGCTCTTGTGTGTATGATTGTGTGTATAAGAGATGATGAAAGAAGCGATCGCATAGTGCTAACATAAATATTGCCACATGTACTATACTGTGAGTTTACCTAAAATGGCGCTTAGGCGGCCATTCGCAAAATGGCGTCTTGCGATCTCATTTCCAAAATGGAGTCTTGCGCCCATTCACAAGATGGTGTCGCTGCGATTAAATTTGAAACCGTACTTGTCTCAGCCAATTATTCAGCTTCAACAGTCCACCGTTTAATAGCAAACAACATGCTATCACAATCTGCTATTTAAATTTATTTTAGGCTTACATTTACATATTATTTAGTGTTATTATGGGATGGCACAAAGTGGTTCTTAGCCCATCAATAATATGTCTCTGGGTGGAGACATAAAACTACTATTATACGCACACCGCGGATCTTGGAAGATCATGTGACAGGTGTGGGAATGCACCAGTCTTATAACAGCAGTCTTGAAGGGGAATTTGAGACTTTACATTGTCTGAGGTGTTCTATAAATAACATTTCAATAATATCTTCTATGCATGTCTAAATATTATACATTTAAATGATGGTACTTCCTAGCTCAGAGTTGTAATGCAGTTCTGTATCTACCTCGGTATAAATATTATCATTTCTGACCACTATCATAGTTTCATTCTCTCGTTTTACTCTGTTTTTACATTTTCCACACTTCAACACAATAGGAACACACCGGACGCATATGCCAATTACTATGATGACAATCAGTATAAGGATCAAGAATTTGCCTATGCTGGCGATCACTTCCTGGACCCATTCCCCTAGACCTGAGAACCATTTCACTGGGTTCAGCCATGACACCCATCCTTCTATCTTTTCCCCTGCTTCAGCCACTGATGCGTTATGGTTCTTACGAAATTCCCACTTTAGCTGCAGAATCTCATCCATCTTCTGGTCTATCACCTCCTCAGGGTTGCTGGTATCATTGGGGACATAAGTGCAACATTTTACTCCAAACTGGGTGGCTAACATTATGCAATACCCTCCAGTAACAGCAGTTAAATAATTCAACACTAGCCTGTGTTGCACTAGTTCTTTCTTGTATGCTTGCAATTCTCTCCCTGTGTACCTGAATGTGTCATCGTACATCTCGATGATATTATCTATTAATTTAGCAAGTTCCTGGATATATCTAAAATTTAATGTACCCCTAGCAATCCTAGTGGGATCCAGGGCGACTAAAACTTGGAAGCCAATTGTCACACTGATTAACTGAGCGGCTTTATGCATATCACCAGGTATCATATTTCTCTTGCCTCTGTGTTCATATTGTGTGTGAAGATATGGTGACGGTGTGTTTTTATGTATTCCCAGCATTTCAACATGTGTGAGGGTCATAACTTCTGGGACTAATCTTCCCAGGTAACAAAAACCTTCGGAACTCGGGGAGAGCCATTTGTACGCTTTTCTTCCACATATAAAATATACATTATCGGGGAGAACATAAGGAATGGCATGCATCATTATCATTACACACATTTCCCTTGCAAACAATCCTATCTCAGGCTCTTCAATCTGGTATATGCAAGTTTCTGGTTGTATTATTTTGCACAATAACCATCTGGTACTTTACCAATAATTTCTTTGGTGGAACTCAATGTATACCTGTACCTAAAATGTTTCCCACTTGATTTAATTGAGCGTAACAGATCATAGTTTATGGACTCATTATCAGCTCTTTGTGAGAAGGTCATCATCTGATTATTCCCCGTCACTTCCCAACCTCTGGGTTTATTGGGGTTGGTTATGTTTAAACACAAAAGTGATCTAACTACTTGGAATTGATAGAGTTTGAAATGAGGCGGTTTGGATGAGAGGAATTTTCCATCCAATGTTTTCCCTTTTTGCAGTTCTAAAATTTCCGTGACATTCAGCGGAAATGGCACCAACCCTACATTATGCTGTCCCTGTGGCACATGTGAACACACCCAGCAATCAGTTTGATTTAACACTTTGCCTACCATGCTGTGATAATCCTCTAAAGGATACCCTCCCCAGTACGGGTTATATTTGGGTTGGCACCGTTGGATACAGTTCTCATCAACCACAAAACTAAAAAATACAGGAATCTTCAGACGATAAACCTCCACACCTTCCCCGAGTATCCAGAATGACAGCTCTCTTAACAATAACAGTACATAGATTGGTCAGACACTCCCCTGATTGGCATTGCACTCCTCCTGATTCCACTCCATCAGCACTGCCATCAGCTCCCGTTTCCTCAATCGGTCCCCCATCACAGACACTGGATATTCCCGAACTGACCAGGATGGTGAACACTCTAAAAGAGAATATGAGAATGAACACAGCAGGCCCGTCCATTTTAACAACAAGTCCTGCAAAATTTCTCTCAGTTCAGGTATCTCACCTTTTCAATCCTCCCGGAACAAGCTCGCGAGCGACAGGTCCACACTATCAGCCTTGTCTCCGCCTTGTTTCTCCACCGGTTGATTGACCTTTTTGCAGTGAGTGGAATGGACCCAGGTATCTCTCTCGGCCACCTTCAAAGATGTAGTACTCGTCAGCAGCACCTGGTATGGACCTTCCCACCGATCAGTCAAACAACCTGAACGCAAGAAATTTCTGATCATTACATATTCTCCTGGTTCAACATCATGGCATATCATTAGACAACAATTTCAGTTTCTGCTGCTGTTGCTTTAACTGCCTACTCATTGATATAAGATACTTTACAGTTACCTCGTTGTTACCCTTCAAGTCTTCCTGGGGACTTATAATCAAATGAGGTTGTCTACCAAATAGTATTTCAAATGGGGACAGATTCAGAGGAAGTCTAGGAGTGGTCCTTATGCTATGTAGGACCAAAGGTAACCCTTCTGGCCATCCTATTCCAGTTTCTGCCATAATTTTACTTAATTTATTTTTAATAGTCCCGTTCATTCTCTCCACCTTGGCACTGGCTTGCGGTCGGCAGGGGGTATGAAGTCGGCTGTTAATACCCATCAGCTTACACATATTTTGGAACACATCACCTGTGAAATGAGTACCCCTGTCACTCTCGATGATCTTAGGGATACCGTACCTGCATACAAATTGCTGGACTATTTTCTTGGCAGTAAATGCAGCATTATTAGTGGCCACTGGGTAGGCCTCAACCCAGTTGGAAAATACGTCTGTGCACACTAGTACATACTTCCTGCAGGGTGGTAATTGGATGAAATCAATTTGTATCACCTGGAAAGGTCCATCAGTAGGTGGAATGTGGGATGGTTCGGTAGGGATCGCTTTCCCTATGTTCTTTCTCAAGCAGGTCAGACAGGACATTGCCATCTTCTCTGCTTGTGAAGAAAAACCTGGTGCGCACCAGTATGCCCTCACCAACTTGCACATACCCTGTTTACCTAGGTGAGTTAGACCATGTGCTGCCTCAGCCAGGCTGGGGTAATATGCCTTGGGGGCTACTGGCTTACCATGTCCGTCCCTCCAGAGTCCAGAGGACTCTGGCCCACATCCCTTGGACTTCCAAATGGATTTTTCCTGAATTGAACACAAACTTTGCATCTCAATTAATTTCAGCATATCAATGGTTTGGAATGACATTATTGCTTCAATTGGGGAAGACATTTTTAACCCTGCTGCCCATTTTGCAGCTTCATCAGCTCTGTTGTTGCCCAGTGACACCGGGTCATCCTCACATGTGTGGGCTTTGCATTTAATTACTGCCACTGCTTTGGGCAGTTGGATTGCTTCTAAAAGATGTTTTATATGTCGGGAATGTGCAACTGGTGTGCCTGCTGCTGTCATAAAATTTCTCAGATGCCATAGAGCCCCAAAATCGTGCACCACCCCGAACGTGTACCTCAAGTCAGTGTAAATGTTAGCAGATTTGCCTGCTGCCAGTTCACATGCTCTAGTCAGTGCTACTAACTCTGCCACCTGGGCTGAGTGAGGAGGACCGAGAGGTTTAGCTTCCATGATGTCTGTATCATTTACAACAGCATAACCTGTACATAATTCACCTGTGTCTGTTTGTCTATGACAACTCCCATCCGTATAGAAAGTTACATCCACATTCTCTGACAGGTGTGTCATGTATGTCAGGTCTAGCAGTAAAGGTCTGATTCAGATATGTCATACAATCGTGAGTATCATCATGTCTGCCAAACTCAACTCCCACCAGCAACTCTTCTCCTTCCACCCTTTGTACATCATGTTGTACATATGGTAGGTATGTTGCTGGATTCAGCGTACTGCAACGTTTGACAGTAATATTTGCAGGAGCGATTAGAGCTAGTTCCCATTTGGTGAACCTAGCTGAGGAGACATGTCTTGTTTGAGCTGAGTTCAACAGAGCAGATACAGCATGGGGAGTGTAGACAATCATATCATGGCCCAATACTACGTCCTCACTTTTACTCACCAATAAAGCGGTAGCAGCTACACTTCTCAAACAGGTGGGGAGTGATCTTGCTACCGAGTCCAATTGGGCACTGTAGTATGCTACGGGCCTACTGGCATCACCATGTTTTTGTGTAAGGACACCTGCAGCACAACCATCGGCTTCCGTACAATATAAATCAAAAGGTTTTTCATAATCGGGTATTCCCAATGCAGGAGCTTTTGTCAGACTATCCTTAAGATTAAGAAAAGCCTGTTCTGATTCCTCAGTGTGTATGACGCGATCAGGCTTTGAGGAAGAGACTAGTTCCTGTAAAGGCAAGGCCAAAATAGAAAAACCTGGGATCCACATTCAGCAGTATCCACACATTCCCAAGAAGGTACGAATTTGCTGTTGATTCAGCGGCAGTGTCATGTTTTGTATGGCCTGGAATCTATCATTTGTAAGATGTCGTAACCCCTGGGTTAGGCAGTGTCCCAAATATTTTACCCTGGATTGGCACGGTTGTAACTTGTCCTTAGCCACTTTGTGTCCTGTATGCGAGAGATGAAGTAACAAAAGTTTAGTATCATTCAAACATGACATAAACGAGTCAGAACATAGCAATAAATCGTCCACATATTGAATTAGAACTGATCCATTGGCAGGTTGAAAAGCTTGTAAACAGTCATGCAATGCCTGGGAGAAAATACTGGGGCTGTCTATGAAACCTCTGTATGTGAATGCGAATAGGTACTGACAGTCAGGGTGGAGAGGCACAGAGAAGAAAGCAGAACAGAGGTCAATGACAGTGAAATGGGTTGCATTTGGTGGGATCTGCATCAGGATGACAGCTGGATTTGGCACAACAGGGAATTGGCTCTCTACTACCTTATTAACACCTCTAAGGTCTTGCACCAGCCTATAACCCCTCCCACCACTCTTTTTCACTGGAAAGATGGGACTGTTGGCTACACTAGCTGTACGAACTAAAATTCCCTGTTGCAATAATCGCTCAATTATTGGAAACACCCCTAGTTCTACTTCCTGTTTTAGTGGGTACTGGGGAATTTTTTAAGCTTGCCTACCGCCTTTTAAGTTTACCATTACTGGGCTTACGTTTGCCATTAATCCAGTGTCCTGACCATCTTTTGTCCAAAGGGAATCTGGAATTTGGGACAACATTTCATCTACTTGTGATGGATTTTCTTTTAAAACGGTAGAGTGATACATTATCCTTTGAGGAGTGTCTAACATATCCCGCACCTCGTATACCATTCTCTCTGGGATATCTAAATATACACCATCAGGGGTGCAATATATAACACATCCCATTTTACATAACAAGTCTCTGCCCAGCAGGTTAGTAGGAGCTGCGGCAGCCAGTAGAAAAGGATGTCTGGTATGCAACGGCCCAATACTAACCTCTGCGGACTTTGTTAAAGAATAACGTTCCACTTTACCTGTCACACCCATTGTTGGTATTGTCTTGTTGGTCACCTGTAAATTAACGGGAGATTTCATCACTGACTTGGTCGCCCCTGTGTCTACAAGAAAAGGATATTCAGTACCAGCTACATCAACCATCAAGACCGGTTCTTCCCTAGTACTTCCCGTTAACCTTACCATCTGTAGACCACAGGTATGACCTGACCCCAAGTGTTGGCTACCATTCTCCAATAAAGCATTTACAGCTACAATTGGAGCTGGTGTTTGCTGAACATTTGCTGGTCTCTGTGCATATCCCTTATGGGGGTATCCAGGTTTCCCTTGATGTGGGGTCCATACTCTTTTTACTGTACAGTTTCTACTTAAGTGTCCTGTTTGTTTACAATTAAAACATGTCTGTGATTCAGGTGAAAGCATGTGTTGTTGTGAAGTTTGAGCAGAGGGTAAAGGTGGTGGATATGGGTAAGGATAGGGAGGGTAAGGGTATTGTGGGGGGTAAGAAGTAGGTGGATATCCTGGGACCTGTGGTTGCATTGGGTTAGTGGGATAGAGTTGTGTTTGTTGTTGAGTGGGCTAGTGAGAGCAACTTGTTCTGACATGAGTGTGTGTGCAAGTGCAAGCGTGTCTGTTGGCTGTGATGTTACCGTCATTCCCTCCAGAGCTTGTATACTGACAGCCATTAATTTTTCGCTCTGGGTCTCCCTCTTTTTAGAGATGTTTTTGTCATGTTCTATGGCAGACTCTATGAGGTTATCTATTGTAAGTCCCCTCCAGCCAGGCTGTGAGGTCTGAACCCGAGTTTTTAATTCTCTTTTAAACCGTCCATCAATATTGTGACTATCATTCCCCTGTGGTGAATGCTATCTTTAATATCTTCTATCCCAGTGTACTGGGTGATAGCCTGCAGAGCCCGGTCGCAATAGTCTTCTGCAGTTTCACTCTCCTTTTGTTTGATTGTGAAGATTTTGTTCCAGTTAACTACTTCTGGAAAATATACACCCAATTGAGTCACAATGCGGGAAATGTTACCTTGGTTTACTTGGTCTGTTAAGGGAACGTCGCCATCCAATACACAATCCGTGATAAATTTTGTCACGTCGGTATTGCGTGGTAGACAGGCCCTTAACACCACACGCCAATCTTTATTAGTGGGCTCATGAGAACTACCCAAATTTCTCAAAAATCTTGACATTTGGCTAATTCCTTTTTTGGATCAGGGAAATCATTTATGATGGAATTTAGTTCTGCTCTTGTCCATGGACAATGCATTACTACTTCCCTCGTGGGCACTACACCGTTTGCATCCGCTTTTCCATTCGGAACAGTTATTGTCCGAATGGGATGCAGACCGGCAGCGTTGCTACCTCTGACCTGGTTACCTGGCTGGGGGTTTAATCTGCTGCTGCTACGTATGGTATTAACAATTTCCTCAATGGGTGCAGAGTGTGTTAACACTTCCCTTGCTGTTACCGATGGAGATGGCGGCACCACCCGTGATTGTGGTAATGCAGCATCTATCATCTGCACAGCATGGGAAATGGCAGACATTACAGTAGGCTCATCATCTACATCATAAACATTTTCTTTACGGTTACTTAAGAGGGGGTACAAATTACTTGTTACATTTTTATGGGTATTTTTGATAACTGTGCTTGCACCTCCATCCACATAAGGTAGGGGAGGTGAGCGTGAGCTGCTGGCAATACTCTCCACAACGCTACCTTGCCGCATGTGCGCGCCAATTTGCAGCTTGCCCGTATTGCAACTCAGCGTCACGGACGTATTTTCTGGCAATGCGCTCGCAACGCTAGTTTGCGTCGTTTGCACATTTTTAAGCCAAGCATCCCCTTCATGCTGCCATAGTTTTAAACATTCAAAATACTTAATATTTTTCTCTCGGGATCGCACCATACTGATGTGATCCTGGACATTGTCTAACAAATTTTTGTCAAAACTACCAATTCTGTGAAATGGTCTAACACTCTTCCTCGTCATATTAAACTATAAATCACAATACCTTATTGCATAAGTACCATACTTAGTATGCATAATACGACGGGCCGATCCAATCGGAGCCTCCATTAGCAGCACATCATTGCCTAACATCTCTACTGTTTGCGTGGCTCCCATTCTGAGACAACTCCTATGCTTTTCAATAAAAATTTAAACTGGTGAAAGACAATCAAGATACTTTCACTTACCTGTGGACGATTTAAGTCGGCGGTGCCCACACACCTGGATAAGATTTAGTAAGGCAACTTCCACACCTAGATAAGATTTGAAACAGGCAACTTCCACACCCGGATAAGTTTTAGTAAGGTAACTTCCAAACCTATGAGAGTTTATATGTTGGCTACTCTCACGCACCTCTATACAACAAAGACAACAGGTACACCTGCTACTGTGTATAGAACGGTAAAGCTGCTTACCGAGCAACTAGGCTAACCTTTGCACCTAACCCTTAAGGATCATACGATACCCTTAACTTTGTTCAACAAGTATTCACTGTTACACACTTTTTTCCTGCGCAGAAAAATACATGTTTAACCCAGATATTGGTAATAGAAAAAAAATTTAAACCTCAAATGGCTTTGTTCAAACACGTGGCAGCAGAACCGGAAGTGCGTATAGGCTATTGTGCGATCATCCGCATACACATTAATGCGACTACCACACAACCGTATAATGACTTTTTAACTGCATACGCAAAAATGCGTTTTAGCCGCGTACGCAATACTGCGGCACCCCTCTAAACGCAAGGTTCTATCAACAGAGGAAAACAAACTTTTTCCTCTCTTGTCCCTGGATTCTAGACAGCTTCCTTAATTCACACGGAGACGGATAGTGATCTTTCAGCACAAAGCGGTTGCAGGCAAACCCTGCATGTGGCCACTCCACCCTTTGCTGAAATATCGATGACCGTATGTACCATGTGAGCAGATAAGTGACTTCTTTACGAGCCCCCAACTAACGAAACTGGATCAGAACCTTTATATACCCCTGCCTATACCTTCTAAAATCCTTCCTATAAACCTCTAAGAATAACACTAATTTGCGTACGCAGTCTGACCGCAAATAAAGACAGGAGTGGAATCTGAGGTTCCAACGCACAAGTATTATTCAGGTAAAAGTACAGTCAGTTACACGCAATTGATACATACACAATTTAGGCGTAAAAGGAAATATTACAGACCCAAGTACAGTATACATACGCTGCGCCTCCGGACTCAGAGATAGACCTCAGAATAGAGACCCTCAGTTCATACAGCATTCAGCATGGACTAAAAAACCAGTATACGGGCACACATATTTATCCCCCTCAGACTAAAACAGGACAAAGGGGAAGTTTCTTGCTGATGTCATTGGTTCCCAGAGGAGAAGCATATCTTACAGCACATTTAACAGGCTAGTTCAAATAGACTCTCCCTGCCTCTAACAGCAGGGGAATCTTTCTAGTAATGCCTTCTGTACATTCCAACAGTTAAACATTTTGTTGCTTGTTGGTTCTGCGAGCCATAACTTGAGTTTGCATGATGCGATCTCTCCACTGATAATACTGGAATGCTGTAAAAAGCGTACGCATCAGAACAAGACCAAACAAAATTTGCTTATCATGTATAATACCTTAGTTATCAAAAACCTTTATTTCTCAGCATTGAAACTAACTTAACCGACTTAAATCATACATTTTGATGCTTATGGAACCTTATGTGTGAATATGGAATGTGTGGGTATTCAGGGTTTGATATAAGGACGCTAGTTAACTTGGGGAAGATGCGTGCCCATAAAGCTACTTTTACAGCGGTTTCATTCAAAGTCTTATGCATTCGCTAATATGCGACTAGTTAATAGCACTCTTGTGGGTATGATTGTGTGTATAAGAAATGATGAAAGAAGCGATCGCATAATGCTAACAAAAATATCGCCACATGTGCTATACAGTGAGTTTACATAAAATGGCGCTTAGGCGGCCATTCACAAAATGGCATCTTGTGATCTCATTTCTAATATGGAGTCTTGCGGCCATTCGCAAGATGGCGTCGCTGCGATTAAATTTTAAACCGAACTTGTCTCAGCCAATAATTCAGCTTTGACAGTACGAAGGGGGGAGAGTATAAGCGTGCATAGGGGTGTGTGGGGGAAGGGTGGACAATGTGGGGTGGATGCATGAGTAAGTGGGATTGGTATTGAGAGTAGTGTATGGGTGTTGCTAGTGCGTGAAAGGGATTTGTGTGGTGGATGCGGTGTATAGGGCTTGTGGTTGCGGTGTGGGGGGGAGGTTTGTATTGGGGGGGATTAGTGTATGTCGAGTTCAGGAATGCGGAGGGGAGTGGTAGCTGGTGGATGTGGTGTGATGGGGGAGGTGGTGATTATGATGTGGGTGGGCTGGTGGGTATCCTAATACCCATGCGATGAGAGGGGGGGTGAAGCGATTATAGTATATTATATGGATGGTGGGTGATTGAACTGGTGGGTGTGATGTTATGGTTACGTGTTGGTGTGTGAATGGAAGGTAGCTGCTGGGTATTAATGTTCTTGCTGACATGAGGTAGTGTGTACGGGAGCGGTTACTTGGCGATTACAGACTTGATTTTGTTGTCTATATTTAGTCCTTTCAGTGTGAGTGTTTGAAGAGTGATGATCCATCTTAGTTCTTCCTTATTCAGAATTTTGGTGTGGTCTCTCCCTCTCCAATTTTTCTCTATGTGTTTAATCCCTATTAAATTGATTCCTTTCATGCTGCTGTGGTGGTGTTCAAGGAACTGTATAGGGACATTGTGGTTGTCGATTTTGTTTGTGATGTTCCTCAGGTGTTTTGTAATTCTGGTTTTAAGTGGTCGAGTGGTTCTCCCTACATACTGTTTGTTGCAGGGGCATTGTATGAGGTAAACAACATTGCTGGTGTTGCAGGAGATTTGTTCCTGTACGTCTTACCCATCTGTGTTGATGAGAAGGTTGTGGTCGGTTTGGTACTCCTACATTTTAGGGTTCTAGAGTTGTTGCATGTACCGCAGTGGAAGAACCCTCCAGTGGTGGGTCTGCTGTCTTGTATGGTTTGTGTTAGTTTTGCAGGAGGGATGTGGTTGTGTACCAGTGAGTTTTGGATGTTGGGGGGCATTCCTGTATATTACTTTGGCTTTGGTTGGTATTGTGTCAGTGAGTTGTTCATCCTTCAATAATAGGTGGCAGTGCTTGTTGATGATGTTTTTTAATGCTGGCTACGTGAATATTGTACTGTGTGCTAAAGGGGATGTCATTTTGTGAGTAGTTGGTGTTTTCTCTTCTGTCTAAACCTATTTGGTGAAGGTTTCCTGTAGTGTGTCCTTTTTGTATACTTTCTCTATGAATTGTTGTTTGAGTGTTTCTCCTTGTTCCTGGTAATCTGTGAGTTTAGTGCAGTTGCATCTAATTCATTTGAAATGTCCTGTGGGGATATTTTGTAGCCAATTGGGATGATGACCACTACTAGACAGGATGTAACTGTTCACGTCGACTGGTTTTTGAAAAGTTTTTGTGTGAATCATGTTCTGGTCAATGTAGATCTGTAAGGTCAAGGAAATTGACAGATGTTTGACTGTATTGTGTTGTGAAATGGAGGTTCCTGTTGTTGTTGTTGATGTACAGGATGAAGTCTTGAAGTGTAGATATGCAGATGACGTCATCTGTCAATCTTGTCTATAGGACCAAGTTTGCCTCCCAGTTATGCCCTGTCCATATGTGGGAGTCCTCCCACCTGCTCATGAACAGGTTGGCATAACTGGAGGCGAACTTCATCTACATAGCTGTGCCTGTCTTTTGTAAGAAGAAGTCACCATTGAATCAGAAGTAATTGTATGTATTCGATACCTTCCAGAATAAATGTGGATTGTTGTGGGTCCAGAGTCATGTCATGGTTCAGGTAATGTCGGATGCTATCCAGTCCTTGTTTATGATTGATGATTGTGTAGAGTAATGTTACATCACTAGTGACTAGCCAGTGGTCATCATCCCAAGTGGTGTTTGCAAGTATTTTGAGGATGTGGATTGTGTCTTGTAGATGTGAGCATTGTTTCACATACGGCTGTAGGAAGTGGTCTATGTATTGTGAGAGGTTAGATGAGATGGAGTTAATTCCAGATAGGAGGGGCCTGCCGGGTGGGTTGGTAGTACTCTTGTGTATCTTGGGTAAGTAGTAGAAGACTGGGATAACAGAGTGTGGGTTGTGTATGAAACTGTATTCCTGTTTGTTAAGAATCCCTTCATTGAGTCCTAATGTGAGGATTTGTGATAGTGTTCGATTGAAGGTCTGTGTGGGGTCAGTTTTGAGTATCTCGTATGTTTTCTCATCTTGCAGTATGCGCTGTGATTCCTTGATGTAGTCTACTCTGTCTAGAAGTACCACCCCTCCCCCTTTATCTGCTGGTTTTATGATTAAGTCGTGTTTCAGTTTTTGATTTTTTCAGTGCTGCTTGTTCTGTTTGCATTAGGTTGCGGTTGTGGTTTTTAATGGGGGTTTTGAGTTTGTTGATGTCTTCTGTGACTAAACATTCAAATGTGTGTATGAGGTGTCCATTGAGATGGCTAGGAAAGAAACTTGATGGTGGTTTGAGGTCAGAGTGTTTGTACTTGTCCTTGGTATTATTCTGTGATTCTTTAGTCAGGGGGTTGGACATGAAGAATTTTTTTAATTTGTGGTATGGGGTGAATTTTAAGCCTTTGTTAAGTAGGAAGATGTCGCTAGCTGAGTGTGTATGTTGGTTCAGATTGAAGATGCCTTTGGTGTTGTCTGTATTGGGTGTAGTTAGTGTTGTTTGTCTGGTTGAAGGTCCAGCTCTACAGCCCCGTCTCTTTGTTCCAGTTTTATTTTTGTTCTGCTCTGGGTATTTGTTTGTGATGACTGGAGGCAGGTGCGGTATCCCTGCCTCCAGATCTAAAAAATGGAGCACCCATTGGTCCTTTGTGTTTGTTGTTTTGGTGTTGTTGGTGTTCCGTGATGGTTTAGAAGTTTGAGCGAGTGTTGTTGTATGGGGGGTTGGTCCTCCTCTGATGGTGTTAATCCACTCTTGTTCTATTGACTGTCTAGCAAGATTCTCGTAATTATCTGTTTCCGATAGGTCTTCTATTTCATGTATGCAGAAGATGTCTAGATCCGAATCTGCATCTGGATCTGAGTCCTGCGGGTGGTGGGCTGTATTTAGCTGAGTGTTTGTTTTGAATTTTTGCACTTTGTGGATCTTTGACATGAATTGTTGGTAAGTCAGTTGATGTTTTTTGTAGATGGGAGTCCTAGGGCCAAATGTAATAGGTAGTCAGTTTTAATAACAGTACAAACTCGCACTTTCTCGCACTTTTAAAAAGTGCGAGTTTGTACTGAAACTCGCAAATTCAATAGCCTGCGAACTTTTCAGCTCGAGACTACTGCATTTGCTAGTGCAGGCGTGTTTAGGACAATGTAAACTGACACCTTTTAATGCGAGTAGCATTAAAAGGTGCGAGTTTTAGAGAAGCCATCACAGATCAGTGAGATCCGTGATGGCTTCTGTGTGTGTTTAAAAAAAAAAAAAGTGCACCCCCTCCCCAAAAGCATAACCAGCCCCGGGCTTTATAAAGCATGTTCTGGTTCTAAAAATACAGGGGCCAAAATGCGTAGGGGGCCCCTGTATATTAAGAACCAGCACAGGGCTTTTTTGAGCTGGTCCTGGTTCAGGAAAATCAGGGGACAAAACGAGTAGGGGTCCCCTGAAAAATCCTGAACCAGCACCGAACTCTTTCTAGCGGGGGGATAATGCCACAGCCAGGGAAAACCTTTCACCGGTTTCCCCGGCCAAAGCATTATCCCTGACTGCTAGCCAGTCCAGGCCGGGGATCCCTGGGGATTTGGGTACCCCCCCAATAAAGGGGTACCCCTCTCTAGGGCACCCCAGGCCTAGACTGATAGCCCGGAGCTATCCCCGGCACCCTAGGGCGGTGGGTGCCGGGTTGATAGTGTAAAGTGAAAGTGTAAAATTAAATTTACCATATTGTCTTTATTTGTAGAACCACAAGTACCAGCAAGCCTCCCCTGCATGCTGGTATTTGGAGAACCACAAATACCAGCATGCGGGGCATTACGGGCCCGCTGGCACTTGTAGTTCCACAACTAAAGAAATACGTAAAAAAACAAACTTACACCGTGAAAGTATAATTTTAATAAAACATACATGCACACTCACACTCACACTCACACTCACACATACTCACCTATTATCCGAAGTAATCCATAGGGGTGTACCTGAAAAAAAAATCCATACTCACCTCTCCTATGTGTAGATCACGTCCTCTTCTCCAAGTAGGCAATCCAGGGGTTAAAATAAAAAAACGAAAAAAACCCGATCCATGCCGGACTGAGCAAAGGTATGTGTGTACACATACCTTTGCTCCGCGTAAATGACCGGGGCACACGTGTGCCCCGTCAGTGCAGAGGCCGCCAGCCAATCAGTGAGCATCTCCGTCGGAGCAGCTCCCTGATTAGCTGAATGCGGCCAGCCTCTGTCTCCCTTAGGAGACATTGTATCATTGATGTAACCACAAGATTAACATCAATTAATCTTGCGGTTACTATGTAGCGGCTCTCACCATAGACGCGCTATGGGGATTTCTCACCATAGACATCTAAGGGAGACAGAGGCTGGCCGCATTCAGCTAATCAGGGAGCTGCTCTGACGGAGATGCTCCCTGATTGGCTGGCGGCCCCTGCACTGACGGGGCACACGTGTGCCCCGGTCATTTACGCGGAGCAAAGGTATGTGTACACACATACCTTTGCTCAGTCCGGCATGGATCGGGTTTTTTTCGGTTTTTTATTTTAACCCCTGGATTGCCTACTTGGAGAAGAGGACGTGATCTACGCATAGGAGAGGTGAGTATGGATTTTTTTTTCAGGTACACCCATATGGATTACTTCGGATAATAGGTGAGTATGTGTGAGTGTGAGTGTGAGTGTGCATGTATGTTTTATTAAAATTATACTTTCACGGTGTAAGTTTGTTTTTTTACGTATTTCTTTAGTTGTGGAACTACAAGTGCCAGCGGGCCCGTAATGCCCCGCATGCTGGTATTTGTGGTTCTCCAAATACCAGCATGCAGGGGAGGCTTGCTGGTACTTGTGGTTCTACAAATAAAGACAATATGGTAAATTTATTTTTACACTTTACACTATCAACCTGGCACCCACCGCCCTAGGGTGCCAGGGATAGCCCCGGGCTATCAGTCTAGGCCTGGGGTGCCCTGGAGAGGGGTACCCCTTTATTGGGGGGGTACCCAAATCCGCAGGGATCCCCGGCCTGGACTGACTAGCGGTCAGGGATAATGCTTTGGCCGGGGAAACCGGTGAAAGGTTTTCCCTGGCTGTGGCATTATCCCCCCGCTAGAAAGAGTTCGGTGCTGGTTCAGGATTTTTCAGGGGACCCCTACTCGTTTTGTCCCCTGATTTTCCTGAACCAGGACCAGCTCAACAAAGCCCTGTGCTGGTTCTTAATATACAGGGGCCCCCTACGCATTTTGGCCCCTGTATTTTTAGAACCAGAACAGGCTTTATAAAGCCCGGGGCTGGTTATGCTTTTGGGGAGGGGGTGCACATCATTTTTTTTTAATTTAAAGTAAACACATTTTACATAAGTACACACAGAAACATGTTCATATCTCATGGATATGTGCATGTTTCTGTGTTAATCTGACCTGCTCAGGATGTACTCGCTAGCCTGAAGCAGGTCTATTATTTGGGAACTTTTGGTAATCTTTTTTTTGCGAGTCTGAAACAGACACTCTATTACATTGGGCGAGTTGATTGTTTTCAATGTGAAAACATCTGGATGCGAGTTTGAGAATGGAGAGTTTTAGTAACTCTGAAAAATGCGAGTTTTAGTGAATAGACACCCTATTACATTGGAGAGTTGTGAAAAATTGCGAGTTTAGCACCAAACTCGCAATTTACCAAAACAGACTACCTATTACATTTGGCCCCTAGTGTTTGTGGGTGCATGTGTGGTGAGGTGTTGCTTTGGTGTGGTTATGTTGTCCTGATGTTTCCCTTTGTTTTTGTTCTTAATGTTATTTTTGTCAGTGTTGGTATTTCTCTACTGTGGGTTCCCAAATCTGTCCCGTAGGATCTTACCTTGTTTCTTTTCTATGATAGATTCCTCGGTTTTGTGTAAATTATTCCAAGTCAAGGTTACCAAGTTCGTAAATTCTTCCTCACTCTTGTAGGGGTCTAGATCAATGTCTAGTGTGTTTATATGTTTGTCAAGGGTGAGTAGCTCCTCTTTGTGGGTGTCTATGATCAGTTGTATCAATTGCTTGGAGCAATCATGCAGTATTTTGTTCAATTTGAGCATAAATGCTGGGTTGGCCCGCAGTCATGACAGTACTTCACATATGTGTTGGTGATGACTCGATACATCTTCAGAGAATATTAGGATGTTATCCAGGTATACCACTACATACTTCTATAGTAGGTCCCGGAAGATATGATTTATGTATTTTTATTGACTAAGTATTCGTAGTGGCCATCACGAGTGTTAAAGGCCATCTTCCACTTGTCCCCGGATCGGATTCTGATTAGATTGTAGGCGCCATGAAGATCTAGTTTAGTGAAAAACCTTGCTCCTTTTATCTGGTCAAAGAGCTTAGAGATCAAGGGTAGAGGAAACCGGTCCTTGATGATAATGGTGCTCAGGCCCCGGTAATCAATGCATGGTCTAAAACCCCTGTACTTCTTTTTGACAAAAAATAGACCAGCTGCAGCAGGTGATTGTACTCCCTGATGAACCTGCATTCCAGATTCTCTTTAATGCATTCTGACACTGCTTGGGACTCAGGAAGCGGGAAGACTCTTACACGAGGTGGCATTTTCCCGGGGAAACAAGTCTATAGCGCAGTCCCACTCCCTGTGAGCGGAAAGCGTTTCAGCAGCTTTTTTACTGAATAAATCCCTGGAAGACCTGTATGGAGCTGGAATAGGATCTTCTGGAGAAATGACCAAACTCAGGATGACATGATGTGGAGGTTTGACAGACGCCAAACATGACCCATGGCATTGAGAACCCCATGACAGTATTTGAGGTTATTTCCAGTCTAAAATGGGAGTATGCTTGCAGAGCCAAGGAAGACCCAGGATGACCTGACTTTCGGCTGACGGAAGTGTCGTAGCTGGATTAGTGGCTGAGATGGAATCAGCGTAAAAATTAGCGTGCACGATGCCATCTTGCGAATGGCAGCTAGACTCCATCTTAAAAATAAGAATCTGCAAGACGCAATTTTGCGACCAGCGCCCTTTTAAGTTACAACTCACGAGCTAAGTACAGATGGCAATGTTTTTGATAATCTACCAAAAACAACTAGAAAAACAGCCTCCTGAGAAAAGTAAATAGAATAGACAATACACCAGAATACTGTGAGTGTTTTACATACAAATTGGGAATCCCTGTATATATACAAGTATAGTTGTGGCAATTGTAATATAACCCAGACATTGATCTACACAATTGAATTTGTCTGAATCCTAAACAGGTTTTAGTCTTACTCCCAGACAGAATGGCCCCAGCTTCACAGCTGGGGGTAACACATTTGCATTCCAGTTTGAAACTGTAAGTAAGGAATGAGATATGTTTGTGTATGTGTGTGTATGTATGTATATATATATATATGTATATACATGTATATATATATATATGTTAAGTCCATCATAGATAGAATCTAATGCATAAACACCGCACATTACACACAGTTGTGCTGCTAACATGACGCTCAGTAGCGAATGCACAATAACCTGCATGCGAACGCTGTTTATTAGCTGCATGCGTGCACATCTGCCCCAAATAAGATAAACCTAACTAGCGCCTTTTCCCATATCCCTAATACTTACATAATGCACACTTACACAAAAGGTTCCATAGCTATAAAGTAAAAGATCCAAGTTTTATTCATTTATCTAAGGTTTAATACATGATAAGTAAGCCGTGTTTGATATTATACTGATCCGCACTTTATCCACACCTTTCCAATATCAACGGTGTGAAGATCGGAACATGCGTTCGCAAATTATGGACCGTAAAGACATAAAGAACCAAAATGTACTTTGTAAACTCAACAGTCTAGATTTGCATGAGGTGGGAAAACGAAGGCAACCAGCTGTTGGAGGCTGGACTGTGGCCATTTGAATCAACCTATTAAATGCCCTGTAACAAATGCACCTGCACTGGGAACCAATGGGATCAGCAACAAACTCCTCTATTGTGTTGGGTATAAAATAAATATGTGTGCTCTGACCCTGGGTTGCTAGTCTATTCTGCTGATTGCTGATTGACGGAGGTCTCTTGCTGATGCCAGGATGTGGTCCAGAGTGCGTGCGTATGTATGACTGTATCTTGGGTCTGTATAATTCTTAGCACTAAATTGTACTTAGATCACAGCATGTAACTAATACTTTGTGCTTTGGAACACATGTTCAAGGTCTAAATGTCTTTATTTTACTGTATGACTGCGTACTCAAATAGCGTCCATTTTAGAGGTTTATAGGCAGGGTTTAGAAGGTATAGGTAGGTGCGTATAGAGGTTGAAATTGAATATCCTTAGTTGGGGGCTCATAGTGAAGTCACTTACCAGTTCACACGATAAAATACGGTTATCAATATCTCACCAAAGGGTGGATAGTGGCCATACGTAGTTTTCCCTGCAACCACTCTATGCTGAGAGATCACTATCCGTTATCGTGTGAGTCAAGGTACGCTGACTAGAATTCAGGGACAAGAAAGGAAAAAGTTTGTTTTCCTTTGTTGATAGTATTTTACGCTAAAAGGGGTGTCACAGTATTGCGCACGCGGCTAAGTCACATTTTTGCACGCAATAGGGATGCACTTTTTCGTACGCAGCTAAGGGTACGACATACGGTTGTGTGGTGGTCGCATCATTGTGTATGCGACTAGTCACACAATAGCGTATACGCATTTCCGGTTGTGCTGCCACGTGTTTAAACAAAGCCATTGAGTTTACATTATCAATTGCTGCTAATATCTGGGTTAACATGTATTTTTCTGCGCAGGAAAAAAGTGTGTATCAATGAGTATTTGTTTAGGGTGTAACACGGGACCTAAATGTTAAGGGTATCGTAGGACCCTTAAGTGCTAGGCGCAGGAGTTGGCCTAGTGACTTGGTAGCAGCTTACCGTTTACTTTACACAAAGCAGGTGTATGGGTTGTTATTTTTGTTAGGGTTCGGCCCCCAGTGTGATTATAGCGTTCAGTAATCAATGTGTGTGATCTGTTAGGCTTATTTGAACACTATAATTGAACACCATAATTTTGGTTAGATTATGATTGTGAGCTGGTGGGAGGGTGGACGAAATCAACTGGAACACAAAGAGTACTTTGCTGCCCCCTAGCAGTTGAAAGGTAGTCAAAAAGGGATTGCTGAGCGGAAGCAGCCTTTACTTCTTTAGGTGAGTGGAAGCGTCTAGAAGTCCTCCATAGGGTTTGCGGATACACCCTTTTTCCAAGGCGTTCGCAGGTAAGTGAAAGTATCTTAATTGTCTTTCACCAGTTTAAATTTTTATTGAAAAGCATAGGAGTTGTCCCAAGATGGGAGCCACGCAAAAAATAGAAATGTTAGACAATGATGTGCTGCTAATGGAGGCGCCGCTTGGATCGGCCCATCGTATTATGCATACTAAGTATGGTACTTATGCAATAAGGTATTGTGACGTATGGTTTCAAATAACGATGAAGAGTGTTAGACCGTTTCCCAGAATTGGTAGTTTTGATAAAAATTTATTGGATAATGTCCGGGATCACATCAGTCCGATGCGTTCTCGAGAGAAAAAAGTTAAATATTATGAATGTTTAAGCATGAAGGGGATGCGTGGCTTTAAAAATGTGCGACACTAACTAGCGTTGCGAGCACATTGCCAGCAAATACTCCAGCGGCGCTGGATTGCAATGCGTGTGAGCCGCAAAATGGCGCACAAGTGCGGCAAGGTATTGCCAGTAGTTCACGCGCACCACCGCCACCTTATGTGGATGGAGGTGCAGATACAGTCATGAAAAAAAACTCATAAAAATGTAACAAGCAACTTGTACCCTCTCTTAAGTAACCATAAAGAAAATGTTTATGATGTGGATGATGAGCCTATTGTTATGTCTGCCGATTCCCATGCTGTGCACATGTTAGATGCGACACCACGACAAGCTCAAGTGGTGTCACCATCTCCATCTGTAACAGTTGTTGATACTATACGTTGCAGCAACAGATTAAACCCCCAGCCAGGTAATAAGGTCAAAGGTAGCACTGCGGCCGGTCTGCATCCCATTCGGACAATCACTGTTCTAAATGGGAATGCGGACGCGAACGGAGTTGTACCTACAAGGGATGTGGTAATGCATTGTCCTTGGACAAGAGCAGAGCTAAATTCCATCATAAATGATTTCCCCGATTCGAAAAAGGAATTAGCCAAATGTCAAAGATTTTTGAGAAATTTGGGTAGTTCTCATGAGCCCACCAATAAAGATTGGCGGGTGGTGTTAAGGGCCTGTCTACCACGCAATATCGACGTGACAAAATTTATCACGGATTGTGTATTGGATGGTGACGTTCCTTTAAAAGACCAAGTAAACCAAGGTAATATTTCCTGCATTATAACTCAATTGGGTATATATTTTCCAGTAGTAGTTAACTGGAACAAAATTTTCACCATAAAGCAAAAGGAGAGTGAATCTGCAAAAGATTATTGCAACCGGGCTCTGCAGGCTATCACCCAGTACACTGGGTTAGAGGATATTAAAGATAGCATTCACCACAGGGGAATGATTGTCACCATATTCATGGATGGCCTTAAAGAGAACCTAAAAACCCGGATTCAGACCTCACAGCCTGGCTGGAGGGGAGTCACAATAGATACCCTCATAGAATCCACCATAGAACATGATAAAAACATCTCAAAGAAGAGAGAGACACAGAGCGAGAAACTAATGGCTGTCAGTATTCAAGCTAACAGTTATACGCCCTCACTAATCCTACACCACAGCAAACAGCCCTATCCCACTTATCCTACACAACCACAAGTCCCATACTACCCACAAGCTCCATACCTCCCACAATATCCTTTTCCTCAATATCCTTACCCATACCTACCACTTTTCTCTTCTGCTCAACCCACACAACAATCCTTCCATAGAAGTGTTTTAATTGCAACCAGCCAGGACCATAAGTAAGAGCTGCACGGCAAAGAGGGTAGGACCCCCAAACCAGGGAGTACCTGGATATCCCCATAAGGGCACCAGCTCCAATTGTGGCTGTTAATGCTTTATTGGAGAGTGGGAGCCAACGCTAGGAGTCGGGTCATACTTTTGGTCTGCAGATAGACAGGTTGACGGGAAGTACTAGGGAAAAACTGGTAATGGTAATTGATGTAACTGATACCCAATCTCTGTTCTGCTTTCTTCCCTCTGCCCTAACACCCTGCCTGTCAGTATTTTTCTTTTCCCACCTAGGGGGAGGTGTACACTACACATGGACACGAGTGTACCATGGGTTCATAGATAACCCCAGTATCTTCTCCCAGGCCTTTTATGACTATTTACAATCTTTTCAACCTGCCAATGGATATGTTCTAATGTAAAATGTGGACGATTTATTGTTGTATTTAGGTCATGTTGAAATGATATTAAACTGTTGTGCTTTATCTCTCACACACAGGACACAAAGTCGCTAAGGACAAACGGCAGCCATGCCAGGCTAAGGTCAAATACTCGGAATACTGTCCAATACAGGGGTCCAGGCAATATTTAGAGCAGTAGATATTGATAACAGAATTTAAATTGCAGGAATTTGTGTACAAATACAGTATCCCTAGAATAATTGAATATAGGAGATATACTCATTTCACAAGTAATGTCTTCTATAACCTGTGTAAGGTGATGGGTATTAATATCAAGATCATCCCAGACCATCTGTCTACCTGTCCCCCTTTGATATACTGTTTAACAGGCAGCCTCATGTGAAAATATGATAATGAGGTTACTGTGCAGTGTCTCACGAAGATGAGTAAGAACAACTGAAATTGAAAATGTTATTTTCCAATATGTCTGATGCAAACTGTCATGATGTCAAACCTGGGGAATTTGTTATGATCCAAATTTTTTTTAGCTCAGGTTGTTTGACTGATCGGTGGAAAGGTCCGTATCTGACGTTGTTGACAAAGTACGACATCCTCAAAGGGTGGCTGGGGAAGATACGTGGGTCCATTCCACTTACTACAGGGAGGTTAACCAACCAGTGGAGATACAAGGCGGAGATGAGGCCGATAACGTGGACCTGTCGATTGCGAGTTTGTGCCGGGAGGATTAAAAAGGTGACAGTGAGAAACCTGAGCTAAAAGAAAACTATAGATCAGTGTCGCAGCAAGGGATTGTTCTGCTGTGTTCATTTTTGTATTCTTCTTCCAGAGTTTCCGTCATCTTGGTTTGTTTGGGGATACTCAGTTTCTGTGATGGAGGACCGATAGAGGAGATGGGAGCTAATGGCAGTGCTGATGGAGTGGAGTCAGGAGTGCTATGCCAAATCAGGGGAGTGTCTGACCAATCTTAGTACCGTAATTGTTATGTTATTTGGGAAGACTACTTCCAGAAATGATGACCCTTACACATGGTGAAATGCTTGGTATTCATAAAAACACACCATCACCATATCTTCAAGCACAGTATGAACACAGAGACCAAAGAAATATGATACCTGGTGACGTGCATAAAGCCACTCAGTTAATTAGTGAGACAACTGGCTTTCAAGTTTTAGCCGCATTGGATCCCACCTGGATCGCTCGGGGTACGCTAAATTTTAGAGATATCCAAGATCTTGCTTAATTGATAGATAATATCACCGAGATGTATGATGACACCTTCAGGTATACAGGTAGGGAATTGCAAGCGTACAAGAAAGAACTGCTGCAACACAGACTAGTGCTAAATTATTTAACAGCTGGCACTGGAGGGTATTGCGTAACATTGGCCACCCAATTTGGAGTAAAGTGTTGCACCTATGTCACCAATGATACCAGCGATCCCAAAGAGGTAATAGATCGAAAGATGGATGAAATTCTGCAGCTAAAATGGGAATTTCGGAAGAACCATAACGCTTCAGTGGCTGAAGTAGAGGAAAAGGTAGAGGAATGGGTGTCATGGTTGAACCCCGTGAAGTGGTTCTCAGGTCTAGGGGAGTGGGTCCAGGAAATGATCGCAAGCATAGGTAAACTCCTGATCCTTATATTGGTTGTCATCATAGTAATTGGCATATGTGTCAAGTGTGTTCCTAATGTGTTGAAGTGTGGAAAATGTAAAAATAAGGTAAATCGGAAGAGCGAAATTATGATGGTGGTTAGTAGTACGCATATGAATACTGAGGTAAATGTAGAACTACATTACAACCCTGAACTAGAAATACCATCATATAATGTATTATATTTAGATGTGTATAAAAAGTATTATCAAAATGTTATTTTAAAAACACCTCAAATAATGTAAGTCCCTAATTCCCCATCAAAACTTCCTTTATAGGACTGGTGCATCCCCATATCTTTCACATGATCTCCCAAGGTCCACGGTGTGCATATAATGGTAGTTTTATGTCCCCTCCTAGAGACACATTATTGATGGATTAAGAACCACCATGTGCCATCCCCTAATAACATTAAGTAATATAAATGTATGCCTAAATTAATTTTAAATCAGAGTGTGATAGCATGTTGTTTGCTATCAAAGGGTGGACTGTCGAAGCTGGATTAGTGGCTGAGATGGAATCAGCGTAAAAATTAGCGTGCGTGACGCCATCTTGCGAATGGCAGCTACACTCCATCTTAAAAATAAGAATCTGCAAGACGCCATTTTGCGACCAGCGCCATTTTAAGTTACATCTCACGAGCTAAGTACAGATGGCAATGTTTTTGATAATCTACCAAAAACAACTAGAAAAACAGCCTCCTGAGAAAAGTAAATAGAATAGACAATACACCAGAATACTGTGAGTGTTTTACATACAAATTGGGAATCCCTGTATATAGACAAGTATAGTTTTTAGAGGTTTACAGGCAGGGTTTAGAAGGTATAGGTAGGTGCGTATAGAGGTTGAAATTCAATATCTTTAGAAGTATATAGAACACTATCAATTCCCGATGGAGAGCACCCAATTGCATGGTAATCTCTGTTGTCTGAGAGTGAATGGTAGCTGTGGGAAGTTTATTCCCATACACACCAATGACACAAAGGGGTGTTTGAAGTGACACACTCGAAATTCCTATTTCTTGAACCTTCTCAGCAGAAATTAAGTTGCCATCAGCACCCGAGTCTAAAAAGGCCTTAACGACTTCAAAGGAATTTCCCAGGCCCAGAGTTACATCAATGGAAAAGCTATATTGTCTTCTGACAATCTGACCACCCCTCGATCATTTATGCCTTCTCGTTTCCCGGATGTTTTGAACAGCCAGAGAAAAGATGACCTGATTCACCACAGTACAGACAGAGGTTATTCTTGAACCTCCTTTCCCTCTCTACTGCAGGAAGATGAGAATTCCCAATTTACATGGGCTTTCTGGAGGCTCAACTAGTGGGGTGAACCGTGGACGAAGCTTGAAGGTGAAGTGATGAGACTGTTCCTTTTCTTGTGCTCTCTCTCTGTGGCGAAGAACTACCCAGATACACAAGGAGATCAAGTTATCCAAGGAAGTTGGCAAGTCCCTGGACCCTGGATGCGAGTACATCTTTGATTTGATCCGACAGCCTCTGCATAAATGCGACAACCAAAGCTTAATTATTCCACCCTAACTCTGAAGCAATGGTTCGAAACTGCACAGCATACTGTCCTATTGATTGGTTTCCTTGTTTCAACTGCAGGATAGCTGACCCTGCAGAGGATACTCACCCAGGCTCATCGAAGACCTCTGGAAAGCTGTCAGGAATGCAGCGCTATTGTTGACTATGGGATCATTCCTTTCCCATAATGGAGAAGCCCAAGCCAGAGCCTGACCGGATAATAGTGAGATCACATAGTCCACTTTTGTCCTTTCAGAAGGGAAATTTGCTGCCTAGACCTCAAACTGAATTGAGCACTGGTTCAGGAATTCTCAACAGACTTTAGGATCCCCATCATATTTTGATAGACTCAGAATCCGTAATGGTGCAGAAGCACCTGCAGTCTGAACAGTCACCGTAGGAGGTGGAGCTGGTTGTACCGGAGGTGGCTGAGTAACACCGACTTGTTAAATCAATGTTTGCAAACACTGCATAATCTGAGCCTGGTCTTGTTCTTGTTTCTCAACTCTGGCGAGGGGATTTTCAAGGAAGTCATGTGGTGAAAGATTAGCCGCATCCAAGTTTTTGGGGCCAGAGTATTCTGTCGCAACTCTCAGGTAGGTACTGTATGCAACCTGTATTTGGGGATTGGCATGACCCATCTCTGAGGTGTGGAGTCTAATGTGCCGGCAGTGATCACCAGGGACCCTTGCAAGAAGGTATGGATCCGACACACAGGTCACGGCCCTCAGAATAGGTTCCCCTATACAAGTCCTGGTAAACTCTGGATAAAGCAGAGAAGATTTTCAGCGTAGTTGACAGGTCAGGTCGGAACCAAACGGACAACACGGTACCAGGAGGCAGACGTATGCAGGTCACGGAGGATATCCAAGGTCAGAACCAGATTACCAAACACAGTACCCGGAGTCAGATGAAATCAAATTCACGAACAAAGCCAAGGTCAGGAACAAGTAACAAAGTACGCTGGAGTAAGGTAATGGAGCCTATACTCTGGCACAGGAGTGCTCCCAGGGACTTCCTTTTATAGGCAGGGCTTGAATTTAGGCTCCTCCTGTGATGTCACCAACAAGTGTTCTGGCCCTTTAAATCAATTTACAGGTCGGCGTGCAGGTGACCGCAGGAAGCCGCGGCTGCCCGCACCATGCCGGCGGGGGGAAGAATTGTCTAGCAGCAGGCGCCGGGGACTCCCCGCCCGCTGCCCCATTACAGACCAGCGCCGCCAGACCCGGTAAGTGTGTGCAGGTGTCTGGCGTGCTGTGAAATTTGGTAGGCCCAGTTCTATTTGGTCCTAGGCTTGGAAGCCTTAGTTGATGCCTGATGCCTTGGAAAGGACTGACCTTTAGCTTTTCCTTGAGGACGAAAGGACCGAAGGATGACATCCAAGGTTTTGCATTATATGCAGAGGGAAGAAACGCCATCTTGGCAGCTGCCAAGGCAGTCACAATTTTGTCTAATTCTGGGACAAACAGGATATCCCCAGAATAAGGCAGACTCCAATGCCTTTCTAGAGTCCGAATCTGCCTTCCATGAGTGGAGCCAAACAATACGGCGGGCTGCTGCAGAAGTAGCAGATGCCTTTGAAGCTAGAAGAGCTGTATTTGGAGCTGCTTCACTCAAATAGGAGGCTGCCTCTCTAATGTAGGTAGATATGTAGGGCAGCTGTTCCCTCAAAGCATCACAGGGAAATGTCTCTTCTAGTTCCTCTGCCCAACTCTCAATAACTTTTGCCACTCAGGCCGTAGTCGTGGCAGGAAGAGTAATAGCTCCTGAAAGAGAGTATATAGATTTCAGGCAAGCTTCAATCCTTATCTGTAGTCTGCTTTCAAGGAGATTGCAGTATGGATATGTAGAGTATCATTCTTAACCAGACGTGTTACGTGGGAAACCACTGCTGGGGGAACTTCCTATTTAGTGCAATCAGTAGCTGGGAGAGGGTTAAAGGCAGCCGAAATCTTTTACTGGGCATATTCCATACCTCACTCATATGATCTGATAGCTAATCAGACTGAGGAAACTCTGGTAAAACTACAAGAGGGGCTCCTTTGTCTTATGAGCGGGTTCTGTCTCTTCTATTTGGAGAATAGATTTTACAGCTCTTACAAGTGCATGTATATTCAATTTAGAGGGGGGTTCCTTGTCTACCAATGGGAGTCCGAGTGAGAGGTCTGCGTCTTCTGCCTCCCCAGATGATAATTCAGAATCTGATACCTGGGTGGACTGTGAAGATAACACAGCACAGCACAGTAGGTTTACTAGAGGTATGTAGTTATAAAACCGACGGACGCATGCCTGCCGGTCTCAATACCGACAGTGTAATCCCAGCAAGGGATCTAACTTAGGATCGAAATACCGATGCCTATGTTAATCCCAACGCCGGAACTCCAACAGGATGCTGGGCCAATCGTCCAATGCCGGGGGTAAGTATCCACGTAGCTGGGGATGGGGGAGTTAGGTTTAGGGACCCCCAGGGGGACTTAGGGTTAGGTACCCTCCAGGGAGGGTTAGGCTAGGGAAAGGCGGGTTAAGTTTAGGCACTAAGGGGGAAGGTTAGGGTTAGGCACCCCCTCTGGGAGGGTTAGGTTTAGGGTGCGGGGAGGGGGGTTAGGTTTAGGCACTAACGGGGGTAGGTTAGTGTTAGCCACTAAGGGGGTAGGATAGGGTTAGGCATCCCTAAAGGTGGGTAAGGTTTAGGGGGGGAAGGGTTAGAAATAGTAAACTTACCTACGCTGTCTGGATCTCCTCTATCGGGCTGCCAGCGTCAGGATTTGAACTACTGGGCTCACATCCAGCGGTCAAACATACTGTTTCCTTACTAGGTAAGGGTCTCTCCTTTTGCAGCATTTGTTGAAAGGCTGTACAGGTATCTGCCAAACTCTGCACTGAGGTAGAAAGTATGTCTATCCATGGGGGAGGCAAAGGATTTGCAGGGAGTACCTGCTGTGCCATCCCATAGGGGGAGCTACAGTACCACAGGGGCCGCTAGGTGGTCCGCAATTTTTGCCAGCACCTGTTAAAAAGTAGCCCAGGGTAGGGGGCCTGAGAAGAGGACACCGGGGCTGATGGGCCCGGGGCAGTATAACAAGATGCACAAAGACCATCCTGAATGAGGTCCTCTGAAGCTAAGCCTGCTGAGCAGGACTTACAAGACTGCTTGTTATTCTTGCCTCTGCCAGACATAGCTGCAAGAACAATGTAACACACAATCTGACACAGTTCAGTGAGCAACCCAGATGTATGTGTAATATGGCACAGTATAGTGCCCAACAGTGATAAATTATATGTGATAGCTCGCACAAATATAGGGAGATGTGAGGTACAATGAACCCCCTATACATTAGTATGCCAGGGTTATAGTAGAATAAAGGGAAAGGTATAAGCTGAAAGTAATAGAAAAACAGACAGCAGCGCTAGCACAAGTCATATACAGAATTATACAATATAACTGCAGTGGGCACTAAAATCAACTACACAGACTGCAGTGGCTAGTAGGATATAGCGCTGTATAAACCTGGCCCTTTGGAGAGGTATACAAGGAAACTGGACCCTGCAGAAAATGGCTGGTGAGAGTCTCAGAGGGGGCGAAGGGTGAGGGAGGAGCAGCTCAGCGAGCAGCAAGACCACAGTGGAAAGGCGCCCTGAGCTGGGGGAGTCCCAGATGCACCGGTGTCCACATCAGCGCCTCTGGTCTGTCTCCTAAGACCAGAAGCAAGACTGCGCATAGATGCGGGTCCCTGACAGCGGGGATCCGCCTTACCTGTCCCCTTGAGTCCCAGCTGCAGTCTGGGGGTCGGGGAGCCCTGCTAGCTAGGCCCCTTTTGGGACCCTGTCGGGCGTACCTAGCCGAGGCTGGTGTCACGGCGCCGCGAAGGGGTGATGGAGCAGCAGAGCAGACATCCAAAGAACTGTCTCGCGCTGCTGCTCAGTTAGAATAAACGAAAATAAACTGAAATCATAAAAATAAGCTGCGGCAGCTTAATAGCAGCCCTACGGTTAAAACCGTGAACCAGCTCCTGCCAGACACCAACAAAACTGAGATTCCCTCAGGCTGTGGACGGGATATAGGGGGAAGGATCAGAGCATCCTGGAATTGAAAAGCTTTGCTGCTGGTGTCCGGTCCACCAAGCCCCACCTACACCCCATTGTCTCCCTATTGAGCCCTATGGACCCTGAAGAAGAAATATAAGCTAAGGGGCATATTTATAAATATTATTTTCACTAAAATATTGTAAAAACTAGTGCTTTCACACCCTGTTTCATATTATTTTAGTATCACCTAAAAGTATTAAAGGGCAATTGTAGGAGAACTCACAAAATTCTTAATTGTAATAAGAAATGCGATCTGCACAGATTTAACTGGTAAAAAAATAACAGGACACATCAGATGACCAGGGTCACAGAGCAGGAGCCGGTGACCAGCTGACTGGAGTCAAAGAGGAGCTCACCGGTTCACCGTGGTAAGTGCAAATGAAGGGGTGGGTGTTGGAGGGGGAAAGGGGGGGGGTAGATGGCAACGGCAGACACACTCTCGGGGTATTTTTTTCAGAAATTACACTGAGAAGTGCATGGAGCGGATTCGCAGGGACAGAGCTTTCTCGCAAGCTCTGTCCTGTATGCGATATTTGAGACGTCCTTATGATGTATTCAAATATAGCATTGCAAATTTGGGCGATATTATCACATTCAATCCGCAATCTGAGATACAGTTAGTGATAAGTATGCCCCTAAAACACTTATCGTCTTCTCTGGATGCAGAGAAGGTATTTACAGTAATCTACAGTCATTTCTGGCCTTTCATGCTTGCCACATGTGGACAAGATCTTCTTGTCAGTACAACAGAATTGGGTAAACTTGATTCAAGGACCTTTGGGATGGCTGGAGCGTGAGTGGAATGTAGGAATCCTGGGCTTCTTGCGAAGCTCTCCCTCATGAGAGAGAACAGGTACAGATTATTACTGGTAGTAGGTGGAGTAGCTGAAGATCCACTAGAGTCAGTACTAGTTCTGATTAAACTTAAGGAGAGTACCACACGGGGTAGTGGTGCTCCATGGAAGGCAGCAGACGGAGTTCTGGATAACTCTAAATACTATTTATATAGTATAGGCCCAGCGATGATCCCCCTCCTCAGCTGCGTCTTCTGCTCTGTTGCTGCCAGTGACAGGTCTCTGTGTCATACGTATGACACTTTCATCTGACAGGATCCAGGCAGAGCCTGGAAGGCTTGCTGAAGCCATCAAGTCTGCTACCGTGTCACCATTGCTGGCAATGGGGACTATATTGCTCTCGTCATCTATAGATGGCGTAAGCAATACAGTGACAAACAGCGGTAATCTTGAAAAATGTAAAGGAGGACATAACCCATTTAGTGAGTACTAAAGGTTAGAGATGAGCGGGTCTGGTTCTCCGAGAACCGGACCCACCCGAACATCGCGATCCGAGCAGAGATCCGAGCACAGCTCGGGTTTTCCCGCCTAATTCAGATCCGAAAATGAGGCAAAACGTCATCCTCCAGCTGTCGGATTCTCGCAGGTTTTGGATTCTATAAAAGTCCTGCTGATCGGCACCATTTTCACTCTGGCTGTAGAGTGTGCAGAACAGATGATGTCTGTGCTGCTGTTGTTCAAGGGGCAGTGTTGTTGGGCTGGGGATGCAGTACATAAGGGGGGCTGCAGTACATAAAGGGGAGCTGCTATGTTGTCCGACAAGGGGCTGCAGTACATATAGGGGTGCTACTGTGTTGTCCTGTCCACCAAGGGGCTAGGACTGCAGTACATAAAGGGGTGCTGTATCATCCAGGGGTGCTCTTCTCCAGTGTAAAAAAAAAATGTAAATTTTTCTTTGTGTGTGTGCTAAGTAGTTACTAGTTAGTAACTAGTTACACAATTATTGTTCGGTGACACTGCCGGCCAGAGCACAGTTTATCATCCACGTATTTGTGACTCTGCAGGTGGTCCGTCCGCACTCCGTAGGGGTGCTTTGTTGTCCATAAAGGGGTGCTGTATTGTTCATCAAGGGGCTGCTGCCTCTTCCAGGGGTGCTCTTCTCCAGTGTAAATAAAATAAAAGTGAAACAAAATTATAATTTCTCAAAAAATAAAAAAAAATTTTTTTTTTGTGTGTGTGGGGATGCAATCGGGAAACCGGCTGCCTTAATACCGACAGCCGGCTTCCCGACTGTCATATCCCGGCGAGGGTGAAATGCTGGGCGTCTAGATGTAGACGCCGGCCATTTTCCCGACGCCGGGAGACAGGCGCCCGGCATCCTGATCGAAGGGATGCCGGGTGCTGCGAGTGGACAGCCGCGGGGGGAGGGTTAGGGCACCCGGGGGGGACTTAGGGTTAGGCACCCCCCGGGAGGGTTAGGCTAGGGGGAGGGAGGGATAGGCACCCCCGGGGGGACTTAGGGTTAGGCACCCCCCCGGGGGACTTAGGTTTAGGCAGCGGGGAAGGAGGGGTTAGGCACTTAGAGGGGGCAATTAGGTTAGGCACTTGGGGGGAGGTTAGGGTTAGGCACCCCTAAGGAGGGTTAGGTTAGTTTATACTTACCTTAGGGACGTTCAGGATTTCCAGCGCTGTCGGGCTTCCGCTGCGAGGAACTCTTGCTTCTGTCGGCCTGCCAATGCCGGGAATCGAACCCCCGGTATTTCATACCGATTCCTGTGTGTGTGTTAGCAACTTAGTTGCGCTGTGACACTGCCGGCCAGACTGCAGTTTATCATCCACGTATTGTGACACTGTAGCGCAGTGTGTTATTCTTATTCATAAAAAATCTTGTGACACTGTAAGTGGTAGCACAGTGCTACACTCAAAAAAATCTTGTGACACTGTAAGTGGTAGCGCAGCGTAATATTCATCTTTTCACTTCTTTCCTCAATCGTGAATAAATGATTAGTCTACACGCCGACTACAAGACCACAACAAAGTGCTAAATTACATGCGTAATATATAAAATATAATGACATCACTGTAAGTGGTAGCGCAGTATGTTATTATTTTCTTATTCATAATAAATCTTGTGACACTGTAAATGGTAGCGCAGTGTGTTATTCTTTTCTTATTCATAAAAATATAGTGACACTAAGTGGTAGCGCAGTGTCTTACTCATAAAAAATCTTGTGACACTGTAAGTGGTAGCGCAGTGTTATTCTTTTGTTAATCATAAAAAATCTTGTGACACTGTAAGTGGTGGCGCAGTGTATTATTCATAAAATGCTTTCTGTGTTGTGCAAAGTGCTGAAACCCTTCAAAGTAGTCACCTGTGAAGTGAGTTCAGACACTGCCAGCTTGAGTCAGGTAATTCACCTAATTATACTGTTGGAAAAGCAGCTTAAGAAACTGAAGCATGTCAGACTTCTAGATCAAGTCCTTTATTCGCTTCGCCAGGATCCAAGGGTTGTTAGGATCTTACAATCGGATCAATACATTTTGGCGACCGTGCTGGATCCTAGGTTTAAGTTGTATGTTGTGTCTTTCTTCCCAGCGGACACAGATCTGAAGAGATGAAAAAAGCTGTTGGTAAGGAAATTGTCAACTCAAACAACACGTGATGCAGCGATGGCTCCTCTTTCAGTTTCTCCAGCAAGTGCGGCTGCCCGGAAAAAACTAAACTTTCCCAAAAAACCCCCCACTGGTATTGCAGATGAGTCAGCACAACCAAGTTTTGACATCTGGTCTGGTCTAAAAGAAGTGCCTACAATTAAGAGACCTCTACTGTGACTCCATCTGATACAGTCACCATTCAAAGAATGGTTGAGGAATATTTTAATGATAACATCCAAATAGGCATCTCAGACAGTCCGTTTCACTACTGCAGGAAAAAAAGGCACTTTGGAGGCCCTTGCACAAACTGGCTTTGCTTTACTAGAGCTGCGTACTTAGAAAGGGTTTTCAGCACAGCCAGGAACCTTGTCAGCGATCGGTGTAGGCAGGGCTGCCATCAGAAATCATGGGGCCCAGTACAGATAAAACAGACAGCACCCCCCCTTCAACCTGACACACACATATTATATATATATATATATATATTATACATACACATATAGATACACACACACACACACACATATATATAGATACATAATGTGTATATACACATACTGTATGGATACACACACACACACGTGTATATAGATACATAACGTGTGTATACATATATATATACATAGCTATATATATATATATCGGTCCACCCCTTGCTATACACAGACACACACTCACACAGCAGCAGCACACACTGGTGTAATACAATACAGTGCCATCACCACAGCAGGGTGCCAGTCTCCTATCGGGAGTGAGCGGGTGTAGAGGGGCTCCTCCTACGTCTTGCTGACCATGTCCTCTGTTTAATGGGGCTGGGGGCTGATCGCCATCTAACCTTTCAGAGCTCCAGTGACTCCACCGCCGAGGAACAAGTGTCTGTTCCTCACACATCGCCTTAGTGACAAAGACAGTATCTATTGTTGGCTGCTGTTTCACATCCGTCAGTGCAAGCAGCAGTGTGTGAGATACAGGGGGGCCCGCAGCACGCCGATGTTCCACTCCAGACACTAATTATCAGCATACTGATTATCCGCACACTGCCGGGCCCCCCAATGAGCCCAGGCCCGGTACATTAGTACCGGCATTACCCCCCTGATGGCGGCCCTGGGCGTAAGAGACTACTTCCTTAAAATGTGGAAAAGATGATATTCATCAAAATGAACTACAACTTTCATGAGGAAGACCTTTACCGCCAATTACATCCAAAAATTACAGAAACATCTGAGGCTTTAATGGTGGATTCCAGCACAGACTAATTAATATTGTTTGAAGATGATGTACACACTGATGAGGGTGAGGAATCGGATGATGATGGCAAAAACATCTTGCCTCTGTAAAGCCAGTTTGTGCATGGAGAGATCATTGCCAGCAATGTCAGCTGCCCATTGATAGCTTGTTTTGTGGGGGCCCAAACAAACCAATCGCTTCAGCCACAATTTTAAGTCCCTGTCGCTGAAGTAATTGGTTTGTTAAACTGTGCATGTCCTGTTTACTATATACAAAATAAGGGTGGGTGGTAGGGCCCAAGGTAAATTCCATCTTGCGCCTCTTTATGTATTATGTGCTGCTTGGGGCATTGCTGCCTGACATTTTTAATTGTATAGTTTATTAAACTGCCATCCTGTCTGCCACTGCTGTGTGGCAAATGTTTCATAGATGTCCTATATTTTTTTAAACTGCTGTGCTTTTGTGCCGCTGCTCTGATGCTTCCTTTTGTTTTTTTAGTTTCATACTGTATAAACTAAAATTACAAATAGGCATACTTGCAAAATATACTTATGCCATTTTTGAACCTTGATTTTAGATACCAATTTGGTGGGCTTGGCTTTGCTTGATCATAACAGCCATGTTTGGTCAGATGCAACTCAAACACCAAATGGAGAGGCTATTTTGTCATGGTATCTGGAGATGTTCTCCCTCCTCCCCTCCCAGCCTTCCCATACATAATCCCAGAAGTACAATGATAAGAGATGTTTAGTACCAGACTTTAAAACTCTTCTGCCCCCATTCTGTTCAGAGCTTCCGTTTTGTATGTCGCCACAGACATAATCTCCTGCATGCCTCTTTGATTCTATTAAAAAAAATTGGAACCACTGAGAAGCTCCTCTGGGGCAAGGACTGATATGAATGAGTAAAATATATTTTTTTAAATGCTTCCCCTCCTCCCTCATAAATTTGCTTTGGAATCAAAAAATGAAATGAAATTTACTACTAATCAACCCTTGCTTTCATCTCCCTCAGGCCTCTTGATTAATGAAAAAATATGTTTCCTTATGTGCCATGTTGGGGGTTGAACTGCCATGTGTTTGTGCCGCCCACTGCTGCTGCTTAGCTTAGTCAGCCAGCTAGCTTGGTGCAACTTTTGGGCCTAAACTGGATGAAAACAATATTGTGAGCTGTGAGGTGGTCAAAATTGACTGAAAACGAGTGAAAATTAATGTTATTGAGGTCAATTATACTGTAAGCCAAATTATGTGATTTTAGCAGTTTTTATAATTTTTTAAAGAAAATACAGATTCAAAACCAAAGCCAAGACACGCAAGGGCAGTTTTGCAAAACCAAATCCAGATCCAAAACATTGAAGGAGATACAGGGCCAGATGTATTAAGCCCCGGAAAGTGATAAATTGGAGAGTGATAAGCTACCAGCCACTCAGCTCCTGTCATTTTTCAAACACACCCTGTAAGATGACAGTTAGGAGCTGAGTGGCTGGTGGCTTATCACTCTCCAATTTATCACTTTCCAGAGCTTAGTACATCTCCCCCACAGATCCAAAATCAAAACATGGGGGTCGGCGCACATCCCTACTAGAGGGGTTATGTCTCGTTGATAAATTGGACCCACAGTCTGTAAAATGACAGTTAGGGGCTGATTAGTTGGTACTTTATCTCTCCCCCATAGTAATCTAACTGATGCTACTACCCTACAGAGGACCTGATTCAGAGCCGGACGCTATCAGCCGTTCGCCCGCAGGAGGTACGTCCATCCAAATGGCAAAACAAGCGCTCGCACGTGTGGTCGCTCGTAGCGAGTCTTCCGCCCCATATTTCCACAACCCCTCCTCTAGCTAACGAGCGTCCGAAATAGCAAGCGCACTACTCGTTTTTGGATGAAGTGTTCGCTCGCACAATTCCGACCGGAAGTAGGCCTGTCATTTGTCGATTGCCTTGTTTTTCCTTCGTCAAACATCCGTGAATCGATTGGTGCCAATCATTACCTTAATTTACTTAATTGTTGGTCGAAAGTTTTCAATCTTGTTTTTTTTTTGAACGTCAATAAACGTTATTGTTTGTTTTGTGTTCATTTTGGTCCGTAGAATCCGTCCGCTTTTAACGGCAAACTTGTTTTTTTTCAATCCAAAGGCAGTTTGTTTGCTTTTTTAATCGCTTTTTTTTGGTTTTAAATTTTGTAATTGTTTTATTTCCAGCTTTTTGCTAACGCATCCAAATGCAGCAAGCCAATCATAAGTCACAATATATTTTTATGGGTTGTTCACATGACTCACACATTAACCAATAGAATTCTTCATTTTATTTATGAAAGTACATTAGCCAATCAAAATTTAGGGGTCCCTGTAATAAAACTGATTTGTGTAAAAAAAAAACATTGCCATCATGAGAGCCAGTGCTTTTACACGGGTTGAGCTGCTGGTGCTCACTGAAGTGATCGATCGGCGAATAACTGATATGCCGCCCCCCCCGTCACCAACCAAAGCGCCGGGCGTACGCGGAGGTGCGATGCAGGCTGCGGGCCATGGGATATCGTCGGACCATCGGCCAATTAGAACGCCGGTGGTCGGATTTACGACGCCGGTCCCCACACCTGCTTGCGCATCTTCGGATGAGGATCCGTCGGCGTAAGTGGATATTTGAATGTTTATATATCTAGGACAATCTGTTGTTACTTTTTGTCTTTGCTAATGTAAATTTGCATTAATGCGTGTGCATGTGTGCAGTATGGGTTTTTTTCGGGCTAAATGAGACCTTGTTATTGTTTTTTTTAAGATTAATATTTTCTTTTTGGTTAATGTTTTACATTAAAAATGTTTTTAGGTATACATATTTGCTAATATTACAAACTATACATCATTTAGGTCAGGAGCGGATCCAGAGACATAGACAGAGGCGTGCCCGACCCCTCTCCCCAACTCCCACCATCTCCTCCCCTGTCCAATCCTCCCAAATTTCGCCACCCTCCCCTGACCTGGTCATCCCTATTTCCCCTCCCTCTCCTGCTCCCCAAATCCAAATCACCCCTCCCTCCCGTCCTACCCATCCACATTCCCACACCCTCCCCTGATGCACCCACTCCTGAATCCAACCCCTCCCCTTTATCCCCCCGGACATTTCACCCCGTCTTCACCCATCCACTGGCCCACTTCGGAGGAAGAGGATCTGGGCCAACCTGGCCCTGAACCTGCAGGTATTTTTTTGTGGTTGTTTGCAATTATTGTGTAAAAATGTGCCCTATATGCATACACTGTTGTATCCCTGCTTACAATCTAAGGGCAGTCCATTTTTTTTTTTATTATTTATTTATTTATTTTTAAATTTGGCTTCATTTTTTTTAAAAAATTTTTAAAAAATGCATTTTTATTTCTTTGTAATTTTTGGATTTTATTTTACCTAAATTTTTGAACAATTTATTCATGTTTCTAAACAAAATAAACTTTACAATAACCACATATGCCAGAGACAAATACAAGTTTCATTGTTTTTGTTTAAATTTCTACAATAAAATAAATATACAAATGGTGTAAGGATTAATTAAGATCCCAAAGTGATTGTTCCAACCACTATTCTCATGTTCATGTTTTTTTTGTTTTGTTGCCAATTGTTAATGTAGGCAAATTTATGTTACCACTATAGTTTTGCCACAAAATTAGCATGGTATGTAAACTTTATTTAACTGTAAATAATCCTGTTTTTCTTGTATGTATTTGTAAAAAAATTCACATTTATTTGAAACTCATATTTGTCTTTCTACAGACCAAAGGATGCGGGATCAAGCCATTTTGGGCCAGATAATGGCAATGAGGGGACATTTGGTCCAGCTGATTGTCGCAATGGACCATTTGATTGTGTTTTTGCAACAATAATTTATTATGTTTTTTTCTTTTGTTAATAAAAGCTGTTTGTTTAAACCAATCTCATTTATTGTCTCCAAAATTAGCTCACAAGGTAATTTTTTGCCAAAATTTTGGGTGTAAACATTTTGCTTTATGGATTTTGCATATGAAAATGCAAACAATGTGGCATACGAATTTTTTGGAGTAAGTATTCTTTAAAAGTAAATCTTTAACATAAAAAAGTGGTTTCCCAGACTTTAAAGACATAGTTGTACATTCCAAGAATTGGTCCAATTGACATTAACTCCATAGTGTTTTTTAAAAAATACCTTATGTAATTATTTAAGTTATTCAAAAATATCCATGCAACTCCCATAATAAGTTAAAAAATAATAAAAAAAAAAAAGGTAGGCCCAACTATGCAAACATGTTGTTAATTGTTATGTTGTTTTTAAAATTGTTTTGCCCAAAAAAGTTACATTTCTTAAAAAAAACCCTTGTAAATTAAGTTAAAAGGTACTGTCCATTTGCTGGTTTTTCTGGTAAACAAAAACAAATAATTTTAAAAGTAGTTTATTATACAATTTATCATAATACAAAGCAAATACACACAAAGAATGGTAAAAAAAAATCAAGAACTGCTTGTAGATGGTGCATGCCAACATGTTGTCCCAAAATCAGGTAAGAAGCACATTTGTCCAGGTGTAAAGGTCATTTTGGGGTCATTAATGTCACAAGTGAGCATTTTCAGGAAGTAAGAAGGTTGTTGTTTGGATTTTGCAAAAATAAAAAATAAATAAAAAAAAAAGTTTAAAATTTGAAACATAGGATAGTAAACAGACATAATTTTCAGTCTTCACAATGTCAACAAATGTAAAACCAAGGAAATGCAAATACCTGAAAAAGCGTGAAACGACATCATCACGTATGGCCCCCCCTGACACTCCTCCGACCAACCTCGGGGGGGCCATCCTCAGGCAAGGCATCCTCTGGCTGCATTGGGACACCACTCCTTATGGCGAAGTTGTGAAAAATCCCACACAGGACCACAATTTTGGAAACCATAGCCGGCAAATACATGAGGTCGCTACCAGAGCGGTGGGTGCATCGAAATCGGCCTTTTAAAAGGCCGATACAATGCTCCACCACCTGCCTGGTGGCAGTAAGTGCGGAATTATATTGAGTTTGTGGCCCTGGTGTGGGAACCAAATAAGGAGTGAGCAGCCAGGGCGTGCAAGGGTAACCACTGTCTCCTGTGAAAAAAAACAAGAATTCAGTACCATTTCTAAGTCAACAGTGTTTGCTTAAAAAATTAGGGGTACCACTTACCCAGAAGCCACGCGTCACCAGCTTGTAGGTTGTTTAATTTGTGCCAAAGCTCTGATTGCCGGATGACAAATGAATCATGTGCACTTCCTGGATATTTGGCATTCAGGGACAGGATCTGGAGGGAGGCATCACATACCACCATTACATTCATCGAATGAAAATGCTTGCGGTTCCTAAATATGGCCTCCAGCGCTGCTGGAGGCTGAAGTGGTATGTGAGTGCCGTCCACAACCCCTATGATATGTGGGAAGCCTGTAATTTGGTTACATTTCTGCTTCACCACATTAAGGGAACCCATATCCAATGGCATATTAATAAAATGATGTAGGTGCTTAAACAGTGCATCCATGACTGTCCTCAGGATCCTTGAAAAGGAGGATTGGGAAATGCCTGCAACAATCCCAACTGTGGTCTGGAAGGATCCTGAGGCGCAAAAATGTAACATCGACATTAACTGCGTAAGTGGTGGTATTGCTGTTGGATTGTTAATTTGCCTTTCAAGATCACTCTCTATTAATGAAAGAGTGTCTAGGATGATTTGGGGTGGTAGGCGATACTGCCGTAAAACCACATCATCAGGCATTCCAGAAAGGGTGACACATGTTCTAAATATCTGGGGCCTTGCACGCCTACGATGCCTACGCCTAGGAGGATGTTCAGGTTGGTCGGGGTCGTGGACCATTGCCACTATAATTCGCCCAACATCAATCTGAAATGTTAGACAATGTAGTTAATTTTCTAAAATCTAAAAACAAGAAAATATACTTATCTTTTTGACACATTAAGAAGAATCTTACAGGGTTAGGTAGTGACATCTTGAAGAAAACCTACGAATTAGATTTAACATAAATAAAAACACACAAAAAAAAAGGCTAAGGCCAAAATATAAAGAATGCATGCACTACACAGATGTTGTTAGTGTCTGATTTTATTCTATTAATCCAATGTACGCTAACGCCACAGACAGGAGCTGTGCAAAATATACGCAGTAGAGGGCAAAAAAGACCGCTAAATGGTACGCTAACGCCACAGACAGGAGCTGTGCAAAATATACACAATAGAGGGCAAAAAAGACAGCTAAATGGTACGCTAATGCCACAGACAGGAGCTGTGCAAAATATACGCAATAGAGGGCAAAAAAGACCGCTAAATTGTACGCTAACGCCTGACAGGAGCTGTGCAAAATATACGCAATAGAGGGCAAAAAAGACTGCTAAATGGTACACTAACGCCACAGACAGGAGCTGTCTCATTTTTGATGGCCAAATAATAATTTGGGCAAAAATAAAAAAATAATGCATAATGAGATCCCTTAAAAAAACATGATAAATGTTAACAATAAACAGGGTCTAATGTATCTCAATAAACACTTACCGTACAAAGACGATCCCGAAACTCGAAATGCAGTCCACCAGACGAAAGGAGATAAAAGGTAAAAAAAAACAAAAACTGAAATATAAAAAAAATCTATTAAAAAAATAAAAAAAATGTTCCTAAAAAAAGTAGAAAAAAAGCGAACCACCAAACTTACCTCAAAAACCAAAAAAAAGGCTTAGTACAAAAATGCAAAAATGCGAAAAAAAAACCACTTGACAACTCTCAGCAACTCTCGACAACACCTTCACAAACAACTCCGCACCTCCAACATCCACCAACCACTTCTATCAACCCACCCCGAAACAAGGCCACAAAAAAGCCTTAAATAGACCTAACTTTCCCACTCAAAGCAATGATGATCAATAGCACACGCATCTATAAAAATGTCACGAGAGCACACAATGGGTCTGCTCAATTCAAGGATTGAATCATGTCCACAGAACAGCAGCAAAGCCAAAATCCTGGACAACAAAGTAAGTAGCTCCAAAATGAAAGTTAGCAACCCCAAAAAACTAAAAAAAAGTAGAAATGAAAAAAATATATATTTTTTTTTTTAAGGTGTGGAGACTGACAATGAGGAGGCTGCAGGGCCTAGTACCCAGGCCAGGACTAAAAGAAAAAGGCAGCCGCAATTCACAAGAAAGGTGATGGAGGTTTTGGTGCAAAACTGTATTGACAACCTGGCACAGGTGCCACGAAATATGGGTGCAAGCCAGAGATGGAAACTGTGGGAGGACATAGCCAGTGCTGTCAATGGGGTTGGTGACTTTGTCCGTTCAACCAAAGAGGTCAAACGCCGGTACGTAAATGCTCTCACCTAAGTCCCAAAATGTGGAGGAACATTTCAAATCTAAAATTACTTTTTTTACCAACAGATGGAGTGACTTCAAATATCGGCTAAAGCAAAAGTTGGCTGATAGGGCTAGGCATGCAGGGGGGACAGGTGGTGGGCCAACCCCTGTGTCACTGGAGCTGACCGATTTGGAGGAGCTGGCACAGGGGTGTGTGCAGGAAGAGGAGGTGTTTGGCGTGTCCAACATGGGCACAGACATGCCAGACTTTGCGGCTCCACATGTTCCCGCAGGTCATTGAGATAAAACTGTTTAATTTTTTATGTTTTGGAAAACTTAAAAATGTACTAATATTTGTATGATCTCTCTTTTTCACACAGGCACAGAAGAGGACGAGTGTGCTCCAGAACTGAGTTTTGGCCGCAGTAGATCTGCTGGCTCCGCAGGGGAGGAAGCAGTATTTCCGTCTGGGGACCCTGTGGCGGATAGTCCAGGGCCTTCCCCCTCGCAGGCAGTGGCCCTTCTCTCAGATCTCAATGAGAAAATGGATAAAAACACCGAGATTATGATGAGGATGGACGCCAATCTTCTACGGGTAGAGGACGCCCTGGAGGAAAACGCTGCGGCCAATGTCAGACTAGCTAATGCCCTGGAGCAGCTCGTCCGCCTGTGCATGTTGGAGCCGGCCTCCCTTCCTGCCGGAACATCAGGGCCCTCCACCTCTGGCACAACATCAGCCAACCCTCCAAATGTGCCTAGCCCTATGCCTAGGCCAGGGGAAACACCAGCTACCTCTGGCCAGGCAAGGCGTTCGACCAGACGGACAAAGTCATGCTCCCTCCAACATTAAGCCAAGCGGGGGAGAAGGCGTTGACAGCACTGGCAAATTTCCCCACATTCCATCTCTGTGTTTGCCCCATATTTTTGCACCTCAAAACCTCCCTCTCTTGTGAATTTTTTTTTTTTTTATCATTACTTTATATATTTGAAGTCCCATAAAAAATATTTGGACTGTAAAATTACCCTAATTTTTGCAAAAAATGTGAACAGTTATTTATTTACAAATAAAAAAACAATAACCCAATAAAAATTGTCTAATTCATTCTCAAATGGCTAAAAGGGACTGTAACAAACATAATTAAATACTTAACAAAGGTCATATACTTAAAAAAGTGTTTAAGTTAAAAAAACAAAAGGTAACAGGTAAGTAAACAATAACACAAGCCAAGCAATTAGTAGCTGATTGTCTTTCTGGATTTAAAAAAAAATGTTAAAAACAAAATTTTACAAAACAGGTGTGGGGCTTTTTAAAACAAAAAAAAAAAAACAAGGTGTTGGGCTTTTTAAATAAAAATAAAAAAATTCCAAGGTGTTGGGCTTTTTAAAACCATAAAAATATCTGACAACAACATGCGTACGGAATACAAGAAAAACAGCTAACATTTTTACCTTTATTAAAACATTTATTTTGTGATTGCTGTGGTTTCTAAAAACAAACAAATAGGAACACAACATGCGTTCCAAATTTAGCTAATATATCCTGGCCATTGCAAATCACCTTCTCGCAAGTGATCCAATTATTTGGTGATCGGTGTTGTGCCTTGTAAAGGAGAATAGCAAAACATCGATTCGCTAAGGGAGCTACGAAGAGACCATCGTCTTTGCTAGATCCAATTCCCTACCACAAGCTGAACGAGCAGTCATAATGGAAACTGGATCACACAGTGACGTATGCAAAAAAAACGTCCAAATTGGACGTTCGCACAAAATAATACATGTACGCCCAAAAAACGGCTGGACATGCCTGCGTTTTCTCATCTCCACCCCCGTTACCACCCATAAACGGAACATTCTGTCAATCAAATTACATAGGTCACTTCCTGTTCGCTGTGTAAACGAGCGAACGAAAACTGACCGCAATGATCCGGCCGCACATGCGCAATGAGAACCGGACGCATGCGTGGTTTAAAACAATCGAATGCGTACGAGCGAACGGCTGATAGCGTCCGGCTCTGAATCAGGGCCAGAGTGCCTTCATCACTACTGCGTGTCATGTATGATTTGGTGAGAGCATAAGTTCTGATTAATTCAAATGGAATGACAGATTGTGGTGTACAGTGCTGTATTTTGCTTCCTATGGATGCTTCCTTTGATAGTTGTAAGTAATAACAGCTAAACTGAAAATATGTATTACAAAAAAAAAAAATGATAAAAACAACTTGACTTTCCTGTAATGTATGCAACTGAACAAAACAGGTATTCATGTTTATTTTATTTTTTGTTAAACATTATTTGACTAGTTGATTGCTATTGTTGCAATTCCCCCAGGGGTTGTGATGGGTGACCTATATGCATGTATCCAGGAGCTCCTGTAAAGTAACTAAGGTTATTTGCACTGTTACCTAGGAACAACCCAAACAAACATGTTTCCTGCATTCCCCATACGAGAAGACTCTGATGCAGTGTGCTGCTGCCTAATAGAAAATAAACAACTGAAAAAAATAAATATAGGATGGATACAGTAGATGTTTGTGTAAAGTTATTAATGCACAGAATGTTAAAATATTAACCTGGTCAAGTTAATCATGAAATTACCGTTTTGTTGTTTTTTTTAAACTGCAGAACCACTTAATAAAACAGGCTTGGCTTTCTCCTGTGTGCGAACAGTCAGAGGTTAGAGGATTATTAGCGAAGAGCATGGTGCAGGGGTTAAAGTTTTGAAAGTTTTGAAAGTTTCATGGAGTTATAAAGTGAAGGAGGGGAGGGGGTGCACTGCCAGGGGGCTGCCCAGTTGGGTGCTCAGCCTTCTCCTGTCCCTCACACATAGGAGGGGGTGTCTCTATTACACACAGGAGGGGGGATATTACATAGTGGATCTGTGTGAGAGAGGGAAGGGAAGGAGGCGGAGATTACAGAAGGGAAACGCAAAAAAGACCCTAAACTAAAGAAATACTACTAAAGAGTCCGTAGTAAAATGGCTGCCGAGGTTGGGGGGAAGGAGTGCAAGAGTGTCGCGGTGCCCGCTCGCCCCGCTGCAGCATGGTGAACCCCAGCAGAGTGAAGCCTCAGCCGGAGCTGGAGGGAGAGGAGAGGAAGAGAAGGAAGAAGCGGGATCAGGAGAGGGCAGTGCCAGCCGCCTCCTCCCCGAGCCTGCAGCAGCCTCAAGCCATGCTAGAGATGGATACGTTGCCCAGGCAGGAACAGACCCCTGCCCCAGCCCTCAGGCTGCCACCCGGAGGATCCACTCCATCGCCGCTATCCTCCTGCTCCCGGCAGGCATGGAGTAGGGACAACCCGGGCTTTGAGGCTGAGGAGGACGGGATGGAGGAAGAGGAGGATGGGGAGGAGGGCATGGTAGTGGAGATGGATGTGGAGTGGCACCCCTCTGCTGGGCCTGGCAGGAGGTCTTCCTCGCTTGTGTCCTCCAGCAGTGGGGGCAGCACTGGGCTGGTGGGATATCATCATGATCCAAATGGCCAGGCACAAAGGGGGCGCAGGAGAAGGGGGGACCCTAGCACTGCAGCTGGCAGACCTGGACCCGGCACTGAGCAGTCTCCTGGGCAGGATGGGGTTGGCAGAATCCTGCACACGCTAAGAGGTGAGCAGCTCAGAGAGGCACCTGTACACAGTTATGTAATGTTTATCCTGATTCAGAGACGTTCGCTATTCCTGGGCGGGATTTTAAATGCAATGCATTCTGCCACTCATCGCAAGCATAACGGCGTTTACTAACGCCGCATGCTTGAAAAAAATCACAAAGGACACACTCCCGGTTCAGGACCCAGAAGACTTTCTGCGCACGCGTCGAGTGATGCATGCGCCGTGGGGGTTCTAAACATGGCGTTGCCCACTGCATCCAAGCCACGGAATGTATCACATTCCGGGGGTTGGTGCATATGCGGTAATCTGTCAAACCATCGGTAACGTAATTTTCTGAGGTTTGGCCGCAAAAACTGCTATGATGCATTCCGCCCACAATGTTTACGCAGATGAGCAATAATCGAATCGGCAATCTGCACGTGTCAACCTACATTACTATATACTCGCAGTGTGATTGACATTCAGGGAGCATTTGGGGTAGATAATGGTGAGTGGCGTGTCGTGACCGTTTTCGGAGGTGTTACAGCCTGTGTCTATAATGTCCGATTATCAGAGGATCTGCAGCCGATGCTTCTTTGTAGGCAGATGCTTGGATTTGCAAAGCTGCAGGTGGCCATTTCTATACATTCCTCGGCGTCTGCGACATTTGCATATTTTCGCACCGCAGCTGTGTATGGAATCACAGTTGCGATGGCCTTTGTGTACATCTCTGAATCAGGCCCTAAGTTATGTATGTATGTCTATATTATGTATGTATATGCAGGTGGTGGTGATGCTAGTGAGACGCTACTGTCAGCAGTGATTGACCCTGTAACACCTCTGTCTCTGGGCACAGCCAATGTGGGAGTTGAGGAGCAATGGCTGTGTGACCATGACCAGGATGATATTTACTTTTTGGTAGTGATAGACATTGAAGTCCACTGGTTTAACCCCAATCTATGTTTTTCTTGTGATGGTAATGTTTTTACCATTCAGTGGTGGTTGTCCAATGGCAGCCGCCATTGAATGTTCTGGGAGCGATGGCTAGTGGATGATAGAATACAGCTGTATTCAGCTAATATCAATAATAGCTGTGGCTTTCTATTGCACATGCGCAGTGTCATCACAAGGGGGGATGAGTGCCGCACCCGGGTGTCACCCACCGAGACACCAAAGTGCCGACTCTCAGGGGTCTAGTTACTAAGCAGTGTTAGGAGACAGTGAAAAGTGATAAGAAAGTGATAATGTGCCAGCCAATCAGCTCACAACTGTCATCTCACAGGCTGTGTTTGAAAAATGACAGTTGGGAGCTGATTGGCTGGCACCTTATCACTTTCTTATAACTTTTCACTTTGTCTCCTAACACTGATTAGTAGCTAGACCCCACAGTGACAGGAGCCGGATGCTCCACTGTAGCATTACGTGCAGCACTCTGCTCCTGACACAGTGAGGGAGTCTATACTTAATATACTGGTCCCCGGGGGCATTCTGCACCTCCGGGACCCCCTGGAGAGACTAAAACAGGGGGTTTCAAGCCGCGAGGCCACGCTCTTACTGAGCGGTCACGCCCCTTACCGCAAGGCCATGTCCCTTTTTACCAGAACACAGCTTCGCCTAGCGCACTACTCTACTAACCGCACCAGGAGTCACCCAGTGGAGGGACACCACTGCGCATGCGCAAACCATCACAATGTTTTTTCCATTGACTACTTTTGATGCAATGGTTACTTGCCATTGCATTGAAAGTTTCGATGGTGAAAGCCCAGCCACCTGATGGCTGGCTTCCGATGTCCATCACTGCAGTTTGGCAATCTACCTGTATAATGGGTAATAGCCATTTTATTTTTTAATCCATGTAAATCCATTTTTGACCGATAAGCCTACTATATAGTATTTTTCATTTTAGAACCCTGCATCGGGGACAATCCATAATGTTCCTCTTTCATGCCTGGGGTGATGCTCTCTACTCTGGTGTTTCTAGCACACTCAGCTGGTGCAACAAACTGCTCAGATACAGACCAGTGTGTGCTAGATGCACCAGAGCAGATTGCGACACCCCAGGCAGGAAAGAGGAACTGCACGGGTTGTGACAGGTGCAGGGTGCTAGCATGAACATTATATATAGGGCTTAGAACAATGTGTCTTCAAACTGAAGACAAAACCTTATAATTGATAGCCTTCCATATTCAGAATCCCTTTTATCTTGTACAAAACTCCTACTTTACCAGCACCAAAGCAGCCCCAGACCATCACATTACCTCCACCATGCTTGACAGATGGCGTCAGGCACTCTTCCAGCATCTTTACACTTGTTCTGCGTCTCACAAATGTTCTTCTGTGTGATCCAAACACCTCAAACTTCGATTCGACTGTCCATAACACTTTTTTCCAATCTTCCTCTGTCCAATGTCTGTGTTCTTTTGCCCATATTAATCTTTTCCTTTTATTGGCCAGTCTCAGATATGGCTTTTTCTTTGCAACTCTGCCTAGAAGGCCAGCATCCCGGAGTCGCCTCTTCACTGTAGACGTTGACACTGGAGTTTTGCAGGTACCATTTAATGAAGCTGCCAGTTGAGGACTTGTGAGGCGTCTATTTCTTAAACTAGAGACTCTAATGTACTTGTCTTCTTGCACAGTTGTGCATCGGGGCCTCCCACTTCTCTTTCTACTCTGGTTAGAGCCTGTTTGTGCTGTTCTCTGAAGGGAGTATTACATATCGTTGAAGAAAATGTTCAGTTTCTTGGCAATTTCTCGCATGGAATAGCCTTCATTTCTAAGAACAAGAATAGACTGTCGAGTTTCAAATGAAAGTTCTCTTTTTCTGGCCATTTGGAGAGTATAATCGAACCCACAAATGAGATGCTGCAGATACTCAACTAGCTCAAAGTAAAGCCAGTTTTATAGCTTCTCTAACGAGCAAACCTATTTTCAGCTGTGCTAACATAATTGCACAAGGGTTTTCAAGGGTTTTCTGATCATCCATTAGTCTTCTAACGCGCTTAGCAAACACAATGTACCATTAGAACACTGGAGTGATGGTTGCTGGAAATGGGCCTCTATACACCTCTATGTAGATATTCCTTTAAAAACCAGAGGTTTGCAGCTAGTATAGTCATTTACCCCATTAACAATGTATAGAGTGCATTTCTGATTAATTTAATGTTATCTTCATTGAAAAAAACAGTGCTTTCTTTCAAAAATAAGGACATTTCTAAGTGACCCCAAACTTTTGAACTGTAGTGTACATGAAAGTGTAAAGGTGCATACATACAGATATGTCAGATGAACGATTAGCAAATGATTTGCAAACTATTTCTTACTGTATTAAAATGAATGGAAATTGTCCAAATCTGACTGCAAACACATCAGATGTCAGGTATCGTTATGATAGTTCATCGTTGCCCACATGTCAGATTTCTCTTTCAGATATGAACGATTGAACAGTTTTTAAAATAGTTATCGTTCAGATCTGAAGAAAAATCTGACCGTGTGTATGCACCATTAAGCTTGTCTGAAAGTCTATGTAGGGTCTGTTCAGTTACATTTTCGTCTATCATAATATAGATTTAGGAGTGCAAGTTGAATGCATAGGGGTCAATACAATTAGGTGCGAAGGGGGTGAATTGTCATTGGAACGGCATAGAAACGTCACGACAACTTGCCCCCCTTGCGGCCTTATCTCTCCCATGGAACCCTATGGGGCTGCGAACAGAAATGTGCGATTCCATACCTTAAGTGCTGCATACAGCTCCAGCTACTCACGAGTGCGTGGAACTCACACCTAATTGGATTCACCCCATAAAATTGATACCTGTTTGTTCAAACCAGTAGGTTTTACTTTTGGCAGTATGGTGGAATAGGGCTTGACAAATCTCGGGGGCCAGGTCACCATGGCTACCAGATTTTGCTGCCTGGCTACTAGATTTTGCAGTGAGGGAGGAAGCAGATCCTCATCAGCTCCAGCAGAGATTTGTGCCTATAGTATTGTGGCGTTCATTTCATGCGCATGTGCTAAATGTCATTTGCGGTGACTGCTGTGCCTGTGTCCGTCCTGGCCTATGCTGACTCCTCCACCATCCCGGCCTGCTCTGACCCCTGTCTGTCTCAGTCTACGCTGATCCTCCTGTACGTCCCAGCTGTCTACTGTCTCCTCTCTCCGGCTGCATAGAGCTCTTCGGTAGTAGGGTCTATGCGTGGCCAGGGATTGCGGAGCGGCTTCAGAGGGATAGTGATGTGACCACAAGAGGAGGAGGACTTTCTGGCACCATTATTTTATATGAAATGTGGTCCCGTTGTTACTGGAGGGTGGGGATGGGGAGCTGTGCAGGGCAGTGAGGGGGCCTCCATTTTACTGTATCCTTTCAACTGTGACCATTTTGTGGACTAGTATAGTGTGTATATTCAGTTGCATAACACACAGAGCTGTGCTCTTCACTCACTCCTGTAATTTTTTTGGGGGGGCGGTGGTCTGGCTTCTACAATTTCATCCTGGCTCCTTGTCAAGCCCTGTGGTGGAAGAAGTATATCTTTATTTCACATGTGTTATATAGGAGGAAAACTGGAGAAAATTATGCTGAAGAGTCAAAATTTTCTTTTTAGGAATACCACATATCCTTTTTACCAGGTATTACATTATAAGGTCTAGCAGCATGTGTATGTCTTTTAGGTTGCAATATATATTTTTAATTTTCCCTGGCAGTATATAGCTCCCGGAGCTATTCAATTCAGCGCACTATTAAGTCAAAGAATGACGATTCTCGTGACTTAACCTGGGTGTTTAGTTGCTAGAAACGGAATTCTGCGACTAAAGTGCCGGTTGCACAGCTGTTAGCGCCGCGCTAAGCCAGAAAACAATTGCACGGCTGGCACTTTTGTCAGATTTCTTCTCTCATCCCAGGATGGTACGAGAAGAAAACCTTTAGCCCGCCCAAACACCGCGTTGAATTGAATCGCTTCGGGAGCTCCCTCCCGGGGCTATTCAACATCGTATTGAATTGAAACGCCCCCCCTTGTCCTCTTTGTACAACATGTCTATGCTCACAAGGCCTTTGGGTAGAAGTGGGGAGAGGGCAGCTGCTGGATAAACAAATATTAGCACTAATGTGACTTTTTTTTTTATAAATAAATGAGTGTCAGATACAGTGACTAATGTGATTTTAAAACATGGGAAGAGGGCTGGCAAAGAAAGAAGCTTTAATTTTTTTTTATTGAAACTTTATTTTAGGTTGGTTAATGTTTTTATTGGAATTTATTTTTCCGAGCCCTTTAAAGTGAGATTGGGATCTAATCTTCACTCACAGTAAAGGGCATATTTATTTAGCCACTGGAGTGGTTCAGGCAACTTTGCATATTATCTATCAGAAATCAGATTCTGCTGGAAGCTTATGGAGGTGAGAGCAGCATTGGTCGTAAAATGCGCAATGTGAGCTGCCGATGGCCGCTTGCAGCTAATCGAGTCCGGTTCTAAGGGGCACATTCAATTAAGTGTGGGGCTGGCTGCTCTGTAACCAGCATTTCTGGTAGTGCCACTTATTTCTGCTCACACCTCGTTAGGTCATGAGCAGACATCACTGAGAAAACCCAGATTTAAGTCACTGTCCTTGACCTTGATTATAGTAATTTAAGATGGGTACACCCTAGACGATATATTGGATGATTTGTTGTTTTGAGGCGAATCGGAATGACACATCGTCCAGTGTATACGCACTATTACACGCTCCCGTGCATTGTTCGTCGTATCTTCAGATCTGTCTGCAGTGCAGGCCAATCTGAAGATCCGGCGTCCGACACCATGCTTCTGGATGTGGCGGGGGAACAATATATCGGGCGGTTGTACACCAGACTGTGCAAGGCGTACGGACCGGCCGATATATATCGTGCCGACGCTGGGTACACACTTCATCTAGTGCAGTGATTTTCACCCTTTCAACTCGAGGCACACTACACAAGATTTTAAAATTGCCAAGGTACACCACCTGGTGATGCGACGTGCGCGATCTATGGAAAAACATACATATTGGCTCCCACATAAAAAAAACACACCCATTGGCCTCCACAGGAATAATCATTGGCCTCCACAGGAATAATACACACATACATTGGCCCCAGAGAAATAACACACATACATTGACCCCCACAGCAACAAATAAAAAAAACACACATGCTAACCACATAGAAAAAATAGAAATCACATTGCACCCCACAAATAATAAAACCATTGGCAGACTCCCAAAGGAAAAAAACCCTCATTGCTCCCCCAAAAAACAAATCACACTGGCTCCCACATTAAAATAAAAATTTTCTGGACCTACCTGTACCTCATCGGCTGGGGGTGCACACAGTGCAGAGCCGTCTGGCAGTAGCTTGCAGAGCTGTCAGCAGTGTCCGGGCAGGAGGGAGGGAAGGGCTGGCTGACGGGCGGGAGGGAGGGAAGGAATGGCTGGCTGGGTGGCGGGAGGGAGGGAGGGAAGGGGTGGCAGGGTGGCGGCAGGGAGGGAAAGGCTGGCTGGGTGACTGGCTTAAGGGCTGGCTAGGTGATTGGCGGGTGGGAGTGAAGGGCTGGGTGGCTTGCTGGCTGATTGGTGGGGAGAGTGGAAGGGAAGGGCCGAGTGGCTTGCTGGCGGGATGGGCGGGTGTTCAGACAGACAGGCAAGGTCCGACGGGCGATGTCGCTGGCGACGCGCGGGTACGCACTGCCCAATGTGGACGATATGTCGTCCGGACCGCCTGCTCGGACAACATCATCTAGTGCAGTGTTGGCTAACCTTGACACTCCAGCTGTTATGGAACTACATAACCCAGCATGCACTGCTACAGTTTTGCTATTAGGGCATGCTAAAACTGTGGCAGGGCATGCTGGGATATATAGTTCCACAACAGCTGGAGTGTCAAGGTTAGCCAACACTGATCTAGTGTGTACCCGAATTTAGACTTCTCCGCGGTATACCCCTTCTTCAATACAAAGAAGCAGTGAAAAGCCCTGTCTTATGAAGTGCTTTGTGAAACAGGGCTTTTCACTGCTGCATGCATAGACCACTTAATAACGCAAGCCTCGAAGTTCAAAACTAAATCCCCCCCTACACTGTTGGGAGTAGTGTTCTGTAGATCTAACAACAACTGACATGTAAACTACAATTAGATATACATACCACTAGATCTAATAATGTTTTTATCAGTGTAGGTTAAACCTCAGCCTCCCCACGTTTCTAAAGGACCCCCACATGTGAAGGAATCCTGCGCCTGTTATATTTACATTAACTTTCCTAGCAACCTCACTGGACTGAACGTGCTGGTGCCCAGGCACTTTCACATATTGAACACTGTGATCAAATTAAATGCTGTGAACTAAACCAGTGTCGCTGGCTGGAGGCTGCGCTTACAAATGCACAACCTGCGGCCATTTTTGCTAATGCTACCCACCTTTTCTGGTAGGACTCGCACCTCTTATGAAGTCGTATGCTGTATTGGAGAATGGAAAGCACAGTCTTCCTTCTGTAGACAAAGTTGTGTCCAATTTAGTGAGCTCAGAAAAACCATTTAGAATAACTCAGGGTAAAGTAATAACTCTGCAATGAAAAAGCATAAGGTATTTAATAAAAGTTGTAGGAAGACATTTGTGTCACAAACATAATGTAATATGATGGTTTAATGTGCTTTATATTGCACCTATATTTTTGTTGAGTGGCTAATGAGCATTTAGTACGAAATAGCTAAAATATTTGTTGTAATATAATTTGATCAATAAAGTCTGAGTATAATAAAGGCTTTGGGATCATTGGCCCTGATGCCTGCATGCCACAGCTGGCCACAATGTTAGAAGCAATGAGTCGGCTGACTATCGAGATACTTTTAGGCTGATCTGCCGTTTCCAATGCATTTGGGATCAATTAATCCGATGCCTGCGCAAGACTGTTTGTCATGTTTCTTCTAGGACCTCAAGTGAGCAATTTCTTACTAAATTCACATTAATAATTTATCTGAGCGAACCTTCGATAAATAGAACTACATGTAACATCACATGGAACACATCAAAGAAAACTGTTAAAAGGTAAATGGTACTGAAACCCATAGCAACCAGTTAAGGTTATAGCGATATATATCGAGTGATCTGCAGATATATCTGCAGATGATGGTCGTTCATACACACTGAACAACCATCGTCTGCATGCTGCAGGGGGTCGGGGCGGGTAGGGGGCGTGGCCTAATCACGGAAGACGTGGCCATGCCCCTTCGGAATAAAAATTGCGTTGCTGGGGAGGGGGACGCTGTGTGCCCCTCAGCCCGGCGCACAGCTAATGGGGGGCACGATCAGCAGGATCGCTCCCCCACTTTGGCATAGGAGTCTGCCCGGACTGCTGCTTTAGCAGCCTAGGACAGTCTCTCAGTGCAGCCCAGCACACAGCAGCGTGGACGGAGAGCTGTGCCGGACCCGGGTAAGTAGTACCAGCTCGCGGCTCCACCCCCTCTCGGCGCCTCTGTGTATGGGCGATTGGCTGATCGCCCGTACACACTTGCCGATTGACAGATATGTCTGCAGACATATCTGTTCACTGGCTGTGCAGCACAGCCAATGCGATATGTCTGTGAACGACGTCGTTCACAGACATATCGTCTGTACACACTGGCAGACGGGGGCACAATACACTGAACGATTTTTGACTGCATTAAAATGAATATAATTGTCCAAATCTGACTGCAAACACATCAGATGTCAGATATCATTATCTGACAAGCGGGAACGCGCATCGTTCATCGTTCATCTGACAAACCTGTCAGATATGTCAGGTTTTCCTTCAGATATGAACAATTTTTAATATCGTTATCGTTCAGATCTGAAGAAAAATCTGACTGTGTGTATGCACCATTAGAGTACAGCTGCCAAGGTTTTGCTTTTCCTACAAATTGTGTAGCTCGCATGTCAATCTGTTTGTTTTAAACTAATAAGCTTTACAGGGCCGGATTGAGGGCCACATGGGCCTGGAGCTGAAAATGATCAAGGGCCTATTATGAAAATCAGAGGTGTGACCATTGCTGCGTGGGTATGGCCAGTGCCATGTGGGAGTGTACATACCCTACACTATCATTCCCTATGTCTCCCTAAATATGTAAAAGAAAAAAAAAAGCTTTGGGGGGAGATGTATTAACGGCGACATCGCCGTTGCGGTACATCCCCCCCGACTTCGAGTACATACCGCGGTTCATTACCGCGGTATGTACCAAGGATTTCGCAAAGGACAGCCCTCTCGATGAGAGCTGTCCTTTGCGATGCGGCCGGGCAGAGGGACTTCCGGGTCGAACACCCAGAAGTCCTTCTGCGCATGCGCAGAAGGCCGCGGGGGCTCATGGGAGGGATCGGATCCCTCCCGGCCCCGAGCGTCGCGCTAAGAAGCCCATAGGCTTCTATTGGGTAACGCCTCCTGAAGGTGGCGTTACCTAGCGACGCGAAGCAGCAGAATGCAGCGCATTCTGCTGCGTAATACATACGGGGAATGCGGTAAATCCCCCCGAAAACTGCATTTTCGGGGGTTTTACCGCATTTTGCCGTTAATACATCTCCCCCTAATTTTGTGAGGTAACTAGAAATATAATTTTACTACTTATGATTTATGGCTGACCATGTGGACAGCAGATGGCCAGTCAACATCATGCTGTCATGATGATGGACCTATTTTTATGTGGAGGCCTGGAGCTGTAGCTCCATCCGCCCCATTGTTAGTCTGGCCCTGAAGCTTTATCTTCCATTGCTCTGTAGCCCATTGTATTTGCCACACCAGGTTATATACAGCTGCAACAGGACAACAAAACACTAAACAGGCGCTAATTAAACAAATTTAAGTTATATATCACTACGTCTAGAAAAAGCAGCAAAACAATTATGAGCTTTTGTAAGCTCAAATACTGTGGCCACAGAATGGTCACTGGATACTGGAAACAGATAGGTTTTGTGGTCATTTATATTATGTATCTGAAAAATATGAGAATATAAAAGTATAATAGGGATATGACACCATTTTTTATATATAATGTTTATTTATGTATTTAGAATAAAAGTAACAATAATATAACAATAAAAATACAACAATACAGCCACATTAATAATCTAGTAATAGCAGCATGAATATTAGCAGCAGCCCACTGGGATCTAATGTGCTATAATGAGAAATCCAAAGGAACCTCACCACATCCAACCGAAAATGGCCACCACTGCACACGCAACGTTATTATCAGCACAAGACGGTGCACTCTGTGACAGGTCTGGAGACCTGTGTACACAAGAGTGGACAATTTCGGTTGGATGTAGTGAGGTTCCCTTGCGGACGCTAAATCTGTATATACACAGATTTGTACTTTTCGAAGCTGACTACTGATGGTTTAGGTCTGAACTCACATGGATTTCTTATTATAGCACATTAGATCCCATACATAATATCAATTAGCGCAAAACCCATCTCTGTTTCCACTACAGACTGCTGCACGCTGGCTTCTGACATACGGAGCTTTCTAAAAAAAATTAATAAATCAGATTTAGTTTTCTTTTTGAGAGTGGCTTAGTTTGAGTTTGTGGTTATAACTATCCATCTATTTGTGGCCTATTTGAGTACCTGGACTTACTACTTTTCAAGTTTTTCTTGTCTATGAAATGCTGCCATTCTACTGCTGTCATTTACTGACTGACCTCAAACTTGAATATTCACTATTTTACCATTTGAAACACAGAAAAAAACCTTTAACAGCTCTAATATTGTTTAATAAAAAGATATTAAAGGGTTTTTTAATACCCCAAAAATATCTATTAGCACATCTGATGGGAGATGTAGCAAACCTTGGCGAAAGATAAAGAGACAACCAGACGGCTTCTGTCATTTTAAAGGCTGTATTTGAAACATGACAGTAAAGCTGGGTACACACCTTACGAAGGTGCGACCCAGCGATGTGATGTAACAATACATTGCGTCACCGTGCACACTACACGATCCACTGCACGACGGCGCAATGTATCTAGCGTTCCCTGCGGGTTCTGTCTCCTCCCGCGGGTGGTCAAAACGGTCACTGCCCCTGACTGGATGCCGGGCGCATGCGCCCGGAATCTATTAACAGTGACCGCAGCATTTGGGGGCTGTCTGGCATGTCCGTAAGTGCCGGGCACGCTCCCAGGAGTGACGAAAAGGGCGCGCGTCATAAAGACACGCCCCTTTTCTTTGGGCCATGCCCCCTTTTTGGCCGTGCGTGCGCCTTTGGCACGCGCAGAAGTGCCCTATCTCTTGGCCCGGTGCCCCGCCTGCAGCCGGACCTAGAGTGAACACTAGTATCGTTACATGCTGCATGTAACAGCACCGCCTCGGTTGTAGAATCGTACAAACTGATGTGCAACACTGCAGATGGGATGAATCAATCCGCGATGGCTGAAAACTACAGATTTGGCAAACACACTGGGCCTGATTCAGATGTGTATGCAAATGCCATCGTATTTGTGATCTCTCACGGATTGCAGTTGCAATAATATGCAAATGACTCGCTGTCCAGTGCTTAGATGCCCACTGAAAGCATCTCACATCCGCCCCTTGCACACAAGATCGGAAACATCGAACGCAGATCAGGCAGCCATCAGCCTCTATTCTCCGGCGGTGACCGGATCACCGCATGTTTGTCCACCCGCGGGACACTGCGTCCCGCGGGTGAGAACGGCTCCCGCAGGCTGTTAGGGCAGGGCGCTTTTTGCCCTCCTCCTGGAGGGCAGAGTGCTTTTTGCCCTCCAGAAGGAGGGCAGGGCGCCGCGCCCCGCTAAAACAGCCTAGCGGGAACGCTAATATAATTATGTGTTTTATGCATTATCTGTGTATTATGTCTTAATAAAGATGCTATAATATCTATCTAATGGCTTAATGAATGAAAGACTGTCATGCAGATGTTTGTTTAATGTTATTCTGGACATTAGCACAAAGTTTAATCATGGAGCTTTAACTATCTTCTACAGTGCATACAGATTTTAGGGCTGATGATACCAGGTTTACTGTACTTGTAGTTTCTACTTCGGGGTCCATAGGGTATCCACAGGATACCTTGGGGTATAGGTGATGACGTCAGGCACGGACACCACAGAGTTACATTTTCAGCCTCCCAGGATGCACCAGGGTCCCTCTCCTATACCCCATCCCCAAGCCAAGGCAATTCGTGGGTGTCTGGACAGAGGTCGGATCACATTCACAGAGGGGGCTGTAATAGCCCCAGAAGATTTCTTCAGAGTGCAGCTGTGGCTGCACAAGATGAGCCTTACAGCATGGACAGTCAGTACTGACGTCCATGCTGTCGCTCCTACACCCCTAAACGCAGGTACCGATCTGGGGATACTGGTAGGTAGCTGGGGTCACAGCTAGCGGTGACCCCGGCTACCTGGACTGTGGCCGGATGTACGGGGGACAAGGTATGCGGCGGGATCCTGCGTTGGGCACCCGCCGGTAACACAATCCTTTTTGGTCCCCAGGCAGGGGGCTCCCTGGGGACCGGCTGCGCGTGGGGCCAGGTACTGATCCTGCGCCTTCCACTAGACCACCAGGGACAGCGGACCGCAGCATGTGCGGTACATCGCGGCATCCCATGGGTTAATAGCAGGCCAGGGGAGAACGCCTTCCCTGTCTCACAGCCGGCGTCTCCCCCGCTGCACAGTGCCATTCCACAGCGGGCTGTGTCAGCGCTCCTCCCCCGGGCCCGCCTCCTCTCTGCTCCTCGGTGGCCATTTTCTCTCTGCATGTGCTGGGAGTGGCAAACGCTGCTGGAAGCTGATACAGGTGCCATTGCGGTCTGGGTCCCCCGCATACCTCTCCTTCAATTAAGGTCAGTGTATGCAGCACTGTTTCCTACCAGGCTCTGGTCTGTGTAGTTGAGCGCAGTGCTTGTAATGCAGGATGTTGTTTTTGCATTGTATGTGACTTAAATGCTAGCGCTGTTTGCCTGTACTTTCCTTTCTGACTGTCAGCCATTTTCCTATCCCTGTTCTTCTTCTGCTACAGCCCTTGTGGTGCGGTATTGCAGGGTGTTTATTACCTCACAGTAAACGTGGTTTTTCTGTGTGGGAAGTCACATACGCTCCGTTCACACTCCTCATGTCGGAAAGTGAACGAGGATATCCTCTTCCAGCTATAATGTACTGATATAATGTGCAGTTAGCGGAGGGATATGTAGACGCTGAGGGTTTATGGGGGCATGTTGTATTATATATCACGCCCCATTTCTGTCACTGTGCCTGCACAAAAAGGGACCGCCCTCGGCTGGCTAAGATGCTTACAGCCCTTGTGGGCAACGCCCCCTGCGTTTCCCCATAGGGGTTATCGCAGCGAGTGATGGTCTCATCACATGCAGGGGTCCCTGGGCAGTTGATGGTACTCCAGTGTATCCTATTTTTCGCCCCCCCAGGTCTCGCAGGAGCCTGTGTGGGTGAATTTATTGTCCAAATGGTATGGCACCATTTCGGCCTTCTAAATGGCCTTTTGGGTCTCAGACGGCAAATGATAATAAGGACATGACGTCTGATGACGGTGACATTATTGACTTTTTCAGACACGAGTCCCTTAGTGCAAAGGAGGCGTGGTCTGGGTCTAAAGTCTATATACCTTGCCTTATACGGGCAGTCCGTGCGGCTTTGATTATTACATATCCCCCGTGGCTAAATCCAAATACGCCTTCTTTAAGGATAAGGGTGTTGCCACTGTAATTCCTCTATCTGGTCAGGTGGATCATTTAGAGGAGGCGTGGAAAATCCGGGTAAGCGGTTCCAGCCTCAAAAACGGTTGACCTTTTGCATACCCCTTTGCGGATAATTACTTTTCCGAATGGGAGTTACCTTTACGGGTAGATTCTCCTGTTACACGCCTAGTGAGGAGTGCTACGTTGCTACGTCCGGGTCCTCCTTGAAGGAGGTTACAGATTGCAAGGTGCAAATATATCTCAAATCCAATTATTCCCTTGCTGGAGAGGCTTCCAGGCCGGCTATGGCCGTGTGCTGGGGGGCCAGAGCCATGGAGCGCTGGGTAGGTAACTGGATCTCTGCACACTGACTCTCCAGTAGAGCAGGTGGATAGTGGCAAATTCTCAGAGACTTAGCCACGTTCATAATGAGACAGTCTTACATATAGCCTACTCCTTTCCAGAATCTCCTCGGCAGCAGTAGCGGCTCACCGCTCCCTGTGGTTGCCCTCTTGGAAAGCGGACGCAGATTCCATTTGGAATGCTTTACCTTTTATGGGACATGTCCTCTTTGGCCCTCATCTGGACACAATTGTGGCCACGCAGGCAGCAGCTACGTCTGCGTGTCTGCCATCGGCTACAGTCCCATCAGGGTCTGGGGCTTCGTCTTTTCGGCCCTGTGAGGCCAGGGTAAGTCTAAAACACAGCTTTCCAAGACAGTCAGTAGCCAGGAAATCTGCTCAGCCATAAGAACAGGCTTGGAGTACAAGACGTCCTACTACCAAGTTGGACTATAAGCCTTCAGCCTCACGGGACGGGCCTCCTCTCGGGGGACCCCAGAGTTGGAGGCTGGCTTCTCCAGTTTGCCCAGTGCTGGTGTCTGACCACCACAGACACTGGGGTAAGAGAAGTATTTTCTTGAAGGTATGTCCTCTCCTCCCGGTAAAAGCCTCCCAGATGGTTTTTCGTTACAGGTCTTCTGTCAATTCAAGACAAGGCCCTGTAATTTTTGAGGGTGTTACACTCTATGCTCCAGGCAGGAGTTATAGTACCTATTCCGCTGCCCCAAAGGGGAACGGGGTATTACTCCATCCTCTTTCTGGTACTAAAACCCAATGGGTCTTACCAGGACATCCTCAACCTCGAATCCTTCAATAAATTCTTAAGGGTTCCTCGGTTCAGGAGGGGGAAACTGCATTCCATCATTCAATGGAGCCTGGGAATTTTGTGGTGTCGTTGGATATATTCAGGGTGACTACCTGAATATCCCTATTTTCTTAGCACACCAGTGTTTTCCTCAGGTTTGCAGTGGTCGATAAGCATTTCCAGTTTCTGGCATTGCCCCTTGGTCTGGCCTCCGCACCTCACGGTTTACCAGGGTCATGGCAGTTATGGCAGCCCACCTGCGGATGCAGGGGGTCCGCTTGTTACCCTATCCGGGCGACCTCCTGTTGTTACCAGGGTCTCCAGAGATACTTCAGTGCCATCAGCAACGGACAATATCTGTGTTGCTACGTTAGGGCTGACTGATAAACTGGAAATGGTCCTCTCTGATTCTTCACAGAGGATGCTCCATATCCCAACATCTGAGGATCTTTGTGATTGAGAAAAAGATCTCTGCATTACAGGCAAAGGTACGCAGTTGCCTGCAGAGTGTCTATTCACTTGGCAATGTGGTTCCAGGGTGTCACTGTTCGACATGGTGGAGAGTACCCAGTTTCACTCTAAACCTCTTGAAAAAATTGATCCTCTCCGGATGGGATGGGTTGCCCCATAGGATAAAGTCAATAGTGCTTTCCCCGGAGGTTTGTCTCTCTCTGGCCTGGTGGCTGCGGAAAGCTCAACTAAACAAGGGGCACCCCCTTTGGGATTGCGGACAGGGTCCTTCTGACGATGGACGCCAGTATCCGTGGCTGGGAAGCAGTGACGGGTCCGCACTTGTTCCAGGGCAGGTGGACACCAACAGTTTATGCGCTTCCCATAAACATCTGAGAACTCTGAGCAGTATTCAAGGTTCTCCAGCATGCAGGACAGGTCCTCCACGGAAATACCGTGCAGGTACAGTCTGACAACGCCATCATGATGGCTTATGTAAACCACCTAGGAGGTTCCCGAAGTCAGGCGACACTAACAGTGGTGTCCCGAATTCTAGCTTGGGTGGAAGGCTATATCCCTGCCATCATCGGCAGTGTTCATTCAGGAATCCTCAGATGGAAAGCAGGCTTTCTCAGCCGTCAAGACGTGCATTCAGGGAAATGTCCTCTTCATCAGGAGGTGTTCAATCTTCTGGTGAACAATTGGAGCCTTTCAGAGATGAGACTCTTCTGGTAGACGTAGGTCCAGTGGACCTTCCAAGTTGTGTATTTCGTCCCTCCATTATCCCTTCTTCCTCCAGTAATAGCAAGAAGGAGGCTCCAGCGTGGGCCAGACGGCACTATTACTCAGATCTTCGGAGCCTCTCAGTTAACACTCCGAAGCTGTTGCCTCTACGCCCGGACCTGTTGTCTCAGGATCTTGGCTGATACCCAGACCTGGGTTGTCTGTCCTTGACGGTGTGGCGGTGGAGACTGCCCTCTTAAGGTCTAGGAGTTTTTCCAGCTCTATAGTTAACAGGGGCTCTGTCCATGCTAAGAGCTCGGAAGCTTTTATCTGCTAGAATTTACCATCAGGTATGGCGTACTTTCTTTCAGTTGTGTCGCCCTAGAGGTTATGCTCCTCGGGTATTCCGGATATCCAGAGTATTGGCTTTCCTACAGGTGGGCTTAGATAACGGTCTTCGCCTTGCTTACCTGAAGGTGCAGGTTTCTGCCCTGTTAGTATGGTTTCCTCGTAGGATTGCTAGTCTTCCTGATGTCCGCACCTTTGTGCAGGGTGTACTTTATATTCAGCATCCCTTTGTTCCACCTGTGGCTCCTTGGGATTTGGCTGTGGTCCTTAGGGCTCTCTGAGGACCGCCATTTGATCCACTGGGCTCAGTGGATTTCAAATGGCTTACGGCTAGGACTGTATTCCTTCTGGCCATTGATTTGGCCAGTAGAATCTCAGAAGGGGGGGCTCTGTCATATAGACCTCCCTTTTTCTCATCTTTCCTAGGAACAGAGCAGTGCTTCGCACTTGCCCTGGTTTTTTACCTACAGTGGTGTCTAGTTTCCACATCAATGAGGAAATTATAGTACCGGCCTTTACTTCCCCAGTCCTGTCTGCTGGTGAAGCCTCTTTGGATGTGGTACGGGCTCTAAGAATTTAAGTTGACCGTACCAGTCCATTTAGGAAATCAGACTCTCGGTTTTGTCCTTTCTGGTTTCCATAAAAAGGGTTGGCCTGCCACTACGCTAACTTTGGCAGGATGGATTCACAGGTTTTCCTGTTCCATCCTCTATTAAAGCTCTTCCACTAGGTCTGTGGGTCCTTCGTGGGCAGCTCGACGTGACGCCTCAGCGGTTCAGCGGTTATTGGCAGCCACGTGGTCATCTGTCCATATTTTTGTAAGGTATTATGCTTTTGATACCTTCGCCTCTCAGGATGCTTCCTTTGGGCGACGGATTCTCCTTACAGCACAGGAGCGTCCCCACCCGTAAAGGATACTGCTTTGGGACATCCCCAAGGTATCCTGTGGATACCCTATGGACCCTGAAGTAGAAAATATGAGATATAGTAAGAACTTACCCTTGTTATCTCTATTTCTACGAAGTCCATAGGGTTCCACAGGACTCCCGCCCTGTCGCACCTGTACTGCAGATGGGCTTTGATCTGGTCACCGGTTTTGCCGTCTCCTTCTGGTGAGAATGTGATTCTTGTGTGTTCCAGACTTTCTTCTCTCTCTTTGTTCTCCTCCTATGGCTTGTTACGAAACTGAATTGCCTTGGCTTGGGGGTGGGGTATAGGAGAGGGACCCTGGTGCATCCTGGGAGGCTGAAAATGTAACTCTGTGGTGTCCGTGCCTGACGTCATCACCTTTACCACAAGGTATCCTGTGGAACCCTATGGACTTCTTAGAAATAGAGATAACAAGGGTAAGTTCTTACCATATCTCATATTTTTCTATTATATCTTTGCATTCCACTAAACCAGTTACAATACTCAGCCAAGTGTACTTTGCTCTCTGCATTACTTAGTTGTGAGTAATGAGCTCATGGTAAATCATGTGATGCATTATTCTTATATACACAGCTCATATTTTATTATGTATTAACGTATACCTTTCATGCTTTAAAAAGGGTATTATTCCGATCACCTTGTATATTAGTGGGAATGAAGCATACTGTATAGCTAGGGTTCCTATTTGCCTGGAGTTTCTTGCCCTCTTGTGAGTGGCAAATAGTGTCCATCTACATCACAAGTTTTTCCTCACATCCTGTAGTGATTCCCAGGAAAAGTTGAGATGCAGGGGCTACTGTAATGGCTGATAAGTGTACAGTCGAGCATCACAGAGATGTCGCACAGCGCATTGCGCTTAGTTGAATTCCTTCTATAAATAGAGCCTTTAGATATTGATATAAAGTGACTACATAGGCTGTGCTGGCTAGTATGGGCAGCATGGTTGGCATAGTGGTTAGCATGACTGCCTCTCAGCCCTGTGGTCGAGTTCAATTCCTGACAAAGGCACTATTTGTTTGGAGTTTGTATGTTCTCCCCGTATTTAGTCCAGTTTCCTCCCACACTTCAAAAACTTACCGATAGCTTAATTAACTGCTGACAAAAAAAAAAATTAACCCCTAGTGTGTCCATATGATAGGGATGGTATATGGATTGTATATTGATATCTCTCTCTCTCTCTCTCTCTCTCTCTCTCTCAATCAAATAACTGTTAATAAATAGTAAAGATACATCACCATAGGAGGAGAGTGTGATTCTGAAATTGTATTGGAGGAAAGTATATTAAAATAAATTTACCTCCTATGCAGCTCCCTGGCCTTGTGCAAGACTGTTATTAGTTTTGCAGAGAGTAGTGTATGTATCCTAATTCAAACACTGGGTCTCATTCAGACCCGCTTGCGAGCGCTGTACGCTCGCAAGCGGGTCGATGTTTCCGAAATGCGCATGCGCACGACGGAGGCTGCTCCGTCGTGCGCATGCGCGAGACCCGAATAACTACGGGGTAGCCGTCGTTATGGGTCTCGCACCAAAGGGGGCGTGCTGTCGATGGTGAGTGACAGCACGCCCCCTTTGGTGGGCGTGCCAGGGGCGTGGCTGCCCAGACGGAGGCGGTCCCAAGGGAACGCCTTCCGTCTGGGTCCGGCCCCACTGACATCACTAGTGATGTCAGTGGGAGTGATTTTGCCTCTGATAGAGCCAAAATCACTCCAGGGCTTGCGGCAGATGAGACCCTACCGCAAGGGTCTCGTCGCAAGCCCGATGGTCGCGATGGTCTTGACCATCGCGACCATCATCATGGACGCTCGCATAGCTGTGGGTGGTAACCCATAGCTATGCGAGCGTCCAAAAGGCCGCTTCGCTATTAAAAAAAACACGCCCTGATTCAGAGCGGGCGCTCGTTCAGAGCGTCCGGCTCTGAATCAGGCCCACTGTTCAAATGGACATAGGTTACAGGGCAACACGACAATAAAGAAATAGATAAATAAGTTTCCAAAATACATGTATTTAGCGTTCCTGCTAGGCTTCTTTTGTGGAGCGCTGCGTACTGCCCCATTTTATATAGTATAATACAATTTGTGAGTTTTGGGATAGCGGGTGTGGTCTGATAAAATATAAAGTGCCAGATGATATATACTGTTAGTGCCAATATGCTTACTAGATAAATAGAGGGCTATTCTGTTGTGATACAGAATGAAGTTCCACTGCAATTTATTACCAGACACCCACCTTGCGGTATTTGCCATTTCCTGGTGTCCTGCACAAATTTGGTCACCCCCGCAAATTTTTAACACGCCCTCGTCGGTAGTGTAATGCTCTGGCGTAGAGCTTTTCTCCAATCGCAGAGTATCTTCAAGTATAGCTCATACATGGACAGGAAAGCCCACACATGCACGTTTATTAGCGCACTTGTCTCCATACTGGGCATGCATGAGCCAACAAGGTGGAAATCGAGCATGTTCAGTCCTAGTTCTGCTGAAGTTTGCGGACAGGTAAGTATCGCATAACGCCATTCTGGAATTGTGTTATGTTTTTTTCACAAAATGCAATAAGGTCCCCTTACTGACTTTCATAAATTGACAGTGCATTGCAGTGCCCATACCAGGCTATGGTTATCCAATACTATGCAAAAATACAGGAACCGTAGGAGAAATCAATATAGTGATAAACCCATTTTCTGCAGAAAATTATAGGAAAAGGGGTTATAACGGCCTGATAAATAGAGCCATTAATACTTATCTGTCATTGTGTGTACAATTACTTATTGCTGTCACGTGTAGATTGCAGGTTTCTTAGATATTCCATATGCCATTGGACTGAAACCAGTTCTAACTGCTGCTGATAGGTTGCAGGGTGAAGCTGCAGTCAAACAAGCCAAATATAGAATCTACTAATATTAGGGTAGTTGAAATATTATCTGCCATTTCCAAGATTTACTTTACTTTCCTAAAGTCATGTATTTATCATTGTGTAACTGTTTGTTTGACATGTTAGGCCCTCATTCAGAGCCGTACGCTCTGAGCAGAGCGCACGCTCTGAATGAGGGCCGGGCTCCATTTTCATGGAGCGTCCTCCTGGACGCTCGTATAGCTGTGGGTCACCACCCACAGGCTATACGAGCGTGCTTTGTGATGACCATCGAATTTGCGAGCCGGAGCCTGCGGTTGAGGTTTTCAACCGCAAGCTCCGGAGTGATTTTGGCTCTATCAGAGCCAAAATCACTCCCACTGACATCACTAGTGATGTCAGTGGGCCGGCTTCTGACGGGAGGCGTTCCCGTGGGAACGCCCCCGTCAGGGAGGCACGCCCCCGGCACGCCCACCAAAGGGGGCGTGCTGTCAATCAACATTGACAGCACGCCCCCTTTGATCGGACACAACGAGCGAAGGACTTTCCTTCGCTCGTCGCGTCTGGCGCATGCGCACGACGGAGCTCCCTCCGTCGTGCGCATGCTCAGTGCATAACATCGACCCACTTGCGAGCGGACAGCCGCTCGCGAGTGGGTCTGAATCAGGCCCTTAGTTCCTAGTTCCGCCTGCAATAATTGTGATCCAACAGGTTGTTGAGAACGCCAAAGGGGTAATTTTTTGCACCACCTCTCTGGCAACTTTTACAGTGATGCATTCTGGCACTAATGCTTCCTACTTCATAGCGTGTGTGTATTGTCATTTATATAGCTCTGTTGCTGTATCCTGAACTCTGTTTCCACCGGAAACAGGAAGCATTCGGGGAGGTAACGGGGAGTGGCGGCTAAAATGCAGGTGTGTCACAGCAGACGCAACGTTTTTCAGCCGCGACAGTGATCCCATATACAGTAAAAATGGCTCTGGCGTCTCAGTATAATAAGCAGATGTATTGAAGGGGCTATTTTGTGCGATCATAGGGTTACTCTGTAGGCCGACTATCGTCTGATCTGCGACCGATGTGTCTTTGCAGGCAGTTGCTTGGATTTGCAAAGCTGCCGCTGGGGGTCTCCATACAAACCTCGACGGCTGTAACATTTGCATATTTAAAAACAGATGCTGCGTTCAGAATCGCAGTTGCAATGACATTTGCGTCCCTCTTAGAATCAGGTTCTATACTAGAAAAATTATTTGGGGAGATGCTTGATCTTGACCTCGAACCTGTTTGTTAACATTTGCTTATTACATGTGCATGTAACAAAGATATACTGTATGTACGATATCAGATGTACAGAAAGCTCAGCTATTTTAACCTTTGGTTTACTAGCACCCTGGTCTGTCAGAATAAAAGCAAATCATATAATTGGAAATACTAAATTTTGCATATACTGTACATTATTTATTAATCCCTGAATTGAACCATAATCACGTCATTTTTTACTATATTTGTATAGAAGTGTTTACAGCATTTAAGAGCAAATGTAAATGAGTCCTTCATCTGCACGCTAACAGACCTCCTTCTTCTCTGTCCATACCAAATCATCACAGCTTCCAACCCGACCGGCTCAGATTTTCATGAAATTTGGTAGGATGGTAGACTGCATAAAGTAACTTTTATATGAAAGTTACCTTATGTCGACCACCATCCTAACAAATTTCATGTAAATCTGCAACGGTCCGGTTGAAAAGTTACTTTTTTTGTGATGATTTGGAACGACCCTTAACTTAATTAATTAGAATAATTTATTGGTACTTCGCTTTGAATTCTAATTATTTCAGGTCCAATACAGCACAATCACATCCGGGAGCCTTGTCCTAAACAATAGGCCAGATGGGTACGTCCGAGCACTTTCGTCAGTCAGTGAATAAAGGCTTCAGACTTCCGCATTTCACACCTAATTATAGGGCTCTTAACAAAGACCGGATGTTATATGCCTTATAAAGTCATAATATTAAAATAAATATTAACAATAGGGGGCAGTATTAGCTCAAATATAGTTATTGGCACAGTATTATAACAAGTGACATTGACATTTATATGTTCAAGGCTCATTGCTTTAAGCAAAAAATATCACACAATCTTAGAATACAATTAATCAAAATATATAAGTAAAGCACATTCCATTGAAAATCATATCAAAGGACACCTAATAAAACAACAAATATTTGCTTTACATAATTGAATATTAGTATCAAACTGCGTAGCTAAATTAGTAGAAAAACATTCTAATGATAAAACAATTACTAATATATGCATTAAAAGTACTCTGTACAGTTTAACAGCAAAATAGCACAACAGCCATTTTGTTTGTATCACCTGGCACACTCCCACACTGCAGGAAAATACTTGCTGCGAACACAGACAGCATATGCAGTGCGACTCAGACACATGCACAGACCGATTAGCACTCAATTGCATAAACATCGGCAAATTGCGTCCATCTCTGAATCATAGTCATGTTTCATATACAGATGTGTAAATTCTTATTAATTTCAATGGGATTATTATTAATCCTCTGCTATGCTGAGAGAGATTGCATTTATAAGAGTGTCTGAATAAAAGTGTCTATGACCTCTCAATAAAGGGTCATAAATCAGCAGTTATATTTTTCTCCCTCTCATTTTACAGGTCTTTGGGGTACAAGATATACAGAAGATCGAATAACTACGAGAGAAAAGTACCTCAAGAGTGTCCTCCGCGAGTTAGTCACTTATGTTGTGTTTCTCCTCATTTTATGTATTTGTAAGTACCTTCCTGTGTATTTCTATGCATTATTCAAATTACTTATTGCAGTGTTGAATGTAACAAATATAATCAGTTTTTACCTATAGAGAAATAATATTATACATCTACGTTGTTTACTAGCCTACTTAAAGGCTAAATCCTGTGGCAAATGTTCATAAACTCAATGCATCTAGGCCCTGATTCAGAGCCGGACGCTCTGACCAGAGCGCTCGCTCTGAATCAGGGCCCTCCTCCATTAATATGGAGCGTCCTCCTGGACGCTCGTATAGCTGTGGGTCACCACCCACAGCATATACGAGCGTCCAACAAGATGGTCGCGATGGTCTTGACCATCGCGACCATCGGACTTGCGAGTGAAACCCTGTGGTCGGGTTTCTCAACTGCAAGCCCAGGAGTGATTTTGGCTCTATCAGAGCCAAAATCACTCCCACTGACATCACTAGTGATGTCAGTGGGGCCGGCTTCAGACGGTAGGCGTTCCCATAGGAACGCCTCCGTCTGGCAGGCACGCCCCCGGCACGCCCATCAAAGGGGGCGTGCTGTCAGTCACCATCGACAGCACGCCCCCTTTGGTGAGACACTCCGAGCGAAGGAAAGTCCTTCGCTCCCCGGGTCTCGCGCATGCGCACGACGGCGCATGCGCAGTGGGGAACATCGACCCACTTGCGAGCGTACTGCCGCTCGCGAATGGGTCTGAATGACCCCCCTAGTCTTATTTTATAGCTCTCAATGTAACAGCTTCCATAGAGCACTGTAACAAAGGTATGGATGGAGAGTCAGCCAGCATCGGCTTTTGGGAGGACTACTCCTATTTGGGATAACATTGCTTAAGCCCAGAGGTTCCCAAACTTGGTCCTCAAGGCACCCTAATGCTGGGTCCACACTTAACAATGTGTACCCAGCGCGATGTCGTCCGCAGGGGTGCCGGCATTGGCAAGTGCATACACACTTGCCGATGTCGGCAGAGACGGAACGACAGCGGGGGATATCCTGCATTCGGCAGCATGGCCCCCGCTGACGATATCGGACCTGCATGGGCATTGTCGTGCAAGAGCGTGCACTGTCAGCGACATAGCGGGTACATACTCCCCGATGTGGACCATATGTGTAGTCTAGTGTGTACCCGGCTTAACTGTACAGGTTTTAAGGATATCCATGCTTGACTACAGGTGACTTAGGAGTCTATTTACTAAGCCTTGGATGGAGATAATGTGAACGGAGATAATTAGTACCTCAGTCAATTTGATTTTACCACCTGTGCTCGACCATGGACATCATTAAAGGACCGCGTTTGGGAACTTCTGGTTTAGCCTTTAAAAAAAGGTAAATCCTGCGGATAAATCATCAAAATCTCTGCACTTGCCGCAAGTCGCAGACTAATAGAGCATACACACGGTCACATTTTTCTTCAGATCTGAACGATAACGATTTAAAAAATCGTTCAATCGTTCATATCTGAAGGAAAATCTGACATATCTGAAATATCTGTCAGATTTGTCAGATGAACGATTTGAACGATGAGCGTTCCCGATGGTCAGATAACGATATCTGACATCTGATATGTTTGCAGTCAGACTTGGACGATTCCATTCATTTTAATGCAGTCAAAAATCCTTCAAATATTTGGTAAAATCGTTAAGATCGTTCATCTGACAAATCTGACCGTGTGTATGCTCCATAATACATTTGGCCCTTGGTGTACATATTTCATTGAGATTTTGTTGTCCAAAAATGGGTAACCCCTTCAATACATCTGCTTATTATCATTCTGAGATGCATGTTACTCTTAACTCCTAAAACTCATACTCTTATATTTACATTCAAAAGAACACGGTGACAAGCCTAATATAAGGTAGCAGCAGACAACTAAACAGCATTAGCTTAACAGCAACAACACAGGTTATTCCAGCTCAGCAATCTGCTACATACTGTATTAGTTTGCTGGCAAGGTTGGAATGGGAGAGGCCATGTCAGGAGGATCCTGTCATACTAGTGTACAAAGGCCCTGATTCAGAGCCGCTCACTCTGAATCAGGGCATTTTTTTGGAGCGGCCTCCTGGCCGCTCGCATAGCTATGGGTAACCACCCACAGTTATTGCGAGCGGCCAGGATGATGGTCGCGATGGCCCCAGTGAGCTTCTGGCTCTAATAGAGCCGGAAGCTCTCCCACGGACATCACTGGTGATGTCAGTGGGGCCGCCCACAAACAGCAGGCGTTCGCATGAGAACGCCTCCGTTTGTGAAGCCACCCCCACGCCACGCCTCCAAAACGGTGCGAGCTGTCGATCAAAATCGACAGCCGCCCCCTTTTGGTGCGAGACCCGGAGCGACGGAGCGCCCGTCGCTAGCCGGGACTCGCGCATGTGCACGTCGGAGCCGGCTCCGGCGTGCGCATGCGCAGTGGCCTAACATCGACCCGCAATTGCAGGCAGCTTTGCAATTGCGATCCTTGAAACAATGCAAATGCAGCAGGAGGTGTATGACGGTGGTCGATTTGGGCGGTGCCGGGCCTTCGCCCAGCTGAGTACGCCTCAGGCTGGCCGGCTTGCAAGCCCAGGACACTGTGTTGATCAACGCAGATCCTGGGCTAGCCACTCCCGGAAAACTGGGCGAACACGGCCGCGTTTCTGGGAACGTCGGCCGGCCACGCCCCCACACCGCCCCTTATATGCAGCATTCAATGGTCTGCTTGCGTCTGCGCAGGACCCATTCTGCACACTCGCAGACTGGGTCATGCGCACATGCAAATTGCCGATAATCGGGAATCTTGCGTTCAGTGCTGAATCAGGCCCTCTGTTATTATTTTCTTGTCTGCATTAAGTGATCAGTTCAATTAACAGCAGTTGAATCACAACACAAATATATTATGATTAATATCCAGTGATCTCGCCATGTTACACAACAAGCATACTGAGGGCCTGATCCAGAGCCGCTCGTAAGCGGCCGCTCGTTCGCTCCGAGCGATGTTTGCACATCTGCGCATGCGTATGGGTCGTCATGCGCCAACCAGTCATTGCGATCGGAAATCGTGTGCTTGCAAAACAGCGAGGGCCTGCTAATTTGAGTGACAGAATGAGGCGTTTGTGGGTGGTAACAGGGGAAGGTGCTTGAAAATGGGGGGTAGAGATCCGAACGCAGGCGTGCCAAACGGTTAAAACGGACGTCTAATGGGAGTGCATAATTAGTAAGGGAGTGTCATCGATCACGTCACTTGGTTGTCTTTTAGCCTGAACTGCTCGCAGTGATTGCGGGAAGTAAAACCTACCACAAGCACTGCGAGCAGTTCAGATGCCTTTCGATGTACTCGATTAATCTAATAAATAGCGGAGATGATGTATGATGCGAAAGGCCATGGGGTGTCTTTACTGTACAAAATAGCGAGCGCATGTTTCATTCGCTCGCTCAGACATAGAGGCGTCAACAGACCGCAAAGAGCGAGCGCTCAATTTAAATAGCCGGCCCCTTTTTCTGAACGACCGTTCGCAAATAGCGTCCGGCTCTGAATCAGGCCCTGAGTCTTAAAAATTCCTAAATGCCACTTATGGTACTTTTATGGGGCTCTGTACCGTCATGCATCACTACACTGGGGGAATTTCTCTTTTGACATAGAATTTACGAGGGCCAGGATGAAGCATTCGTGATTGTGTCACCTGCAGAGTGATTCTGGGAACCAAAGTTTTTGTTTTGCAGCAGTTTCGCTGTAAAGCAAATACATTTAATTTTACTTCCCTGTCATCCCTATGTAAAAACAAAGGGACAAAAGAAACCTCATTACCTTTTCATTAGTACACCCAGTTGTTGCACCCTTGTGCTGAGGCCATATTCCAACTTTATTGCTTGTCACATTCCAACATTAATATTCAGGTTTTTTTATTTATTTATTCAAGGTAATTAACATAAAAAAAGCATACAAAATAAATATCAGACATATAACTGCAGGTTTTCCAAAATATTGTAAAATAAGGTATGCAAACGATATTTCTGGGTTTTTTGTATGTGGTGCCCACACTAATTATACTTTTCTCTTTTCTTCAGAAGACTGAATTTTCATAAAATAGTCTTTTTACTCATTCTAATGGAGCATACACACGGTCAGATTTGTCAGACTTGTCAGATTTGTCAGATGAACGATTTTACCAAAGTTTTCAACGATTTGAACGATTTGAACGATTTTTGACTGCATTAAAATGAATGGAATCGTCCAAGTCTTACTGCAAACACATCAGATGTCAGAAATCGTTATCTGACCATCGGGAACGCGCATCGTTGATCGTCCATCGTTCAGGCATGTCAGATATGAACGATTTTCCTTCAGATATGAACGACTGAACGATTTTTAAATCGTTATCATTCATATCTGAAGGAAAAATCTGACCGTGTGTATGCACCATAACACGTCAAAAAGAATTTAACCCAGATGGTCAAAAAAAGTGGTTTTTATTGAAATTTCAAGAAAAAGAACCAGAAGTGCTTTTTTTTCCATCTTATAAACCCCACAACTAAATACTTTGTGATTCTTGTTTAGCCAATAATCCACCCTTTATAAAATAGTAAAAAGCAGGGTTCGGGATGCAGTTTATAGACCAGCTGACTAAATGCCGCCGGTCTATATCCCAACAGGAGAAACCCAAAACCCAATGGGGTACTTAAGATAGGCATTGAAATACTGACGCCTATCTTAATCCCGATGCCAGAACGCCGAAGGACGCCAGCCCGAACAAGGCAAGTCCGGGGCGTCCTTAGCGTTAGCCGCGGAGGGGTGGGGGTTAGGTTTAGAGTGTAGCGGGGTTAGTTTTAGGTTATGGGGGGAGATTAGGGTTAGGCACCCTAGGGGAGAGGGTTAGGTATCCAAGGGGGTAGTTCAGGGTTAGACCCCCCCTCCGGGAGGGTTAGGTTTAGGGTGCGGGAAGGGGGAGTTTGGTTTGGGCACCTTCGGGTTGGACTCAGGGATAGGCACCACCCCGGGAGTTTTAGGGTTAGGCACCCCTAAGGGAGGGTTAGGAGGGGAGAGGGGAGGGTTAGGGTACTTACCAGCTGGCGTCGGGATCTCCTCCTGTCTGGCTTCTCCTGTCGGGATTAAACAGCCGCCGGTATTTCATACTGGTCCCCAGGATTCTATGGTTAGGTTTTGACAATAAAATGTGCCCTTGAAATGAAAATGCATTTTTTTTTTTATTTTCTCTGTCTCAATTTAAACACCAACTCTGTTTAGGAAGAATATGGTACCCCAACAACGCCTACCGCATTAAGGGCCTGATTCAGAGCTGTACCGTACGGCCCAGCCACAGGAATGAGACTGTGCAATACCGTACATCTAACATGCTAATGCGGCAGGAGGCATCTGGTGTAAACGGACACCTCCTGCCGTATTGCAGATCCGAGTGCTGCTTCCTAAGACACAACATTGGATCTTCTGCGACACTATTGGTAATCTGAGTAACCCTGGGGTTACCCTGATTTCTCCTCACGGTTCGGAAGACGCAGATCCTGTTCTCTGTACTGCCTGTGTTTTCTGGAATGGATACATTGCCCCACCCCTAAACGGCAGGCTGCGGCTTGGGGGAACATACGAGTGGTCTCGCCAAGGGAGACTTGCAGATGCGCTGTAGTACAGATCCTGCATGCACAGGTCTCTCACAATCGATGTTGTAGGTTTGTGTACAACACTGAATTAGACCCTAAATGAGGGAGCGCTTATATTTTATTTGACACAAGATATTGGTGAAATGGGCTTTAGATCCCTCCATCTGTGGAAAATTTTATTTTTTGTGTACCGAATAACTAAGAAAGAAAAGAGACCTAAAATAAAACTGAATTAGCTGAAGCCTTAAGCAGTTGCTGAAGAAATGGCTAACATCTATAGATTATATTTAAATTGACCATTTGCAAACTTTAAGCTAAGTAACCTCTAACAGAATTGAGTTGTTGTTCCCCCATAAAATATGTCTTCCTAAGTATACACTGGGTGTGTGCAGATGGCCAATGTAAGTGCTAGCATGAAGTAATGGAATAAAGCAGTAGGCAGTGAGAAAGGAAAACGGAAAAAGGAAAATGCTGGTAATAGTCAGAGGCTGCTTCTGAAAAGCAGGAGAACATGATCTCCACTATTGAAACATTTCAAAATACTTTATTACACAAGTGTGTGTACATGTATATACTACACCACAATATATACATTTACAGAATTAAATACAACATAAATGTAATAAGGGTGTAAAGTGCCTGTTTCTGTTTTGGGGACTTGTGAATAGCGCTAACATGATTTAAGGTGCTAAATGTAGAACTGGTATATTCTGTGCTAGCAGCTCACTAAGCTGGAGCTGAGCCATGAAGGTGCTGCCCAGGCATTTAGAACCAGTTCCAGTTCAGTGAACGAATAGCAAGGAAGGCTCCAGGTGGCACTTGCGAAAAAGGATGTAAGTATGTATGTAAGTATGTATGTATGTATGTCTGAGCTGCTGCAGAAGCCTCTGATTCCTTCTCTAATGCAGCAAAGCACCTCCGTTCCAACTGCAGTAATCACATAAACATAATGGATGTCTGTGTACAATTGGTTGTATACAACCTTTAATGTGTTTCCCCAAATGTTATGCCCGGGGTCAGTATTTAAATGTGCTGTAGTCACCTTTACATCACTAAATTCTTCCGAGACATATCACTAGGTGCAATCGCTGGCATATACTGTGTATCCAGTCAATGACATATCACTACTACTGCTGTAAGGTTACTAGGCATTTCAGCTACCATTTTCCTTTGGAACTAACACTATTACTGCAACTACTGGCACATTCCTGTGATTACCCTGACATATTGCTGGCTCAATGCTAATGGTATTACTACTGCCGGCATATTATTATGCTGGGTACACACTGTGCCCAACGATATCGTCAGCGGCGGGATCCAGAAGGAGTGCCGGCATCGATAAGTGCATACACACTTGCTGATGCCAGCAACGGCGAACGACGGAGGGGGGGGCATGCTGCATTTGGCAGCATGGCATCGCTAACGATATCTCCAGATTGGACTGCAAGTATAGACGACTGGGGACATCATTGACGACCCGCGGGAGCGCTCCCCATTCATCGCATAGTGCGTAGACACTGGACATTTTGAACGATATATCGTTCAAAGATGTCGTTATCGTTCATATCGTATAAAGAAATCGCCCAGGGGCTTTAGACCTATATACTGGCACATTACTGGGAATCCAGAATTGTCATTCAGCTACTGCTAGTCTATTACTCCCTACTGATATTAGTGGCCTGCTACTGGCATATTACTGGGTCTTGTGCATAGTTGTATACAAGTTTTACATTTTTTTTAAATAAATTCTTTATTTTCAAATACATTTTTTCAATATACATATATAATATCGGAACAGAAATAGAAAAATACTTTAGCATTGTCGTTCAATATAAGAAACACAGGTACAACATCCAACTTGTGTATACCGAATAGATTGTGAAAAATACAGTCACTAGTCAGAAACACATTAACATAGGACAAGACAAACATAACAGGGATACACAGAGGGAACTATAAGGGAGGGGGAGGGCATTAGGAATAATTGAGGGCAAAATGCAGCCATCTAAAATGTATAGTAAAAGTATGTGGCCGCTTAAGGTCTAGTTAGCAAGTGTTTAACTAGGGTATATTCAATTAGGGGCAACGTAAATAAAACTTTCGCTCCTTATGCCCAATTTTGGATTACCGCCGGTATGCGCACTCTCGATACCCGCTGTATCCAATTAAAAAGAAAAGTGGTTGCAGGGTTTTCAGAGCTGAAAACCCTGTGGCGCGTAAAAAAAAATAATTATACCCACCTGTAGAGCTCCGGTGGTCTCCGCAGCTCCCAGTGTCTTGGCCTTCATCCTGGAAAAGGGGGGGGAGGGGTTGTCAAACACACTCATGCGCACACACTCACTCACTCAAACACTCTTACAATCACTCACACATACTGACATACTTACCCTGCTGCAGAATACCCGGCTCCTGACGCTGGAGGAGGAAGTCACCGCTTCGTAAGGTGAGTAATTAAGCTAATTGGAAACTTCCAATTGCTTAATTAGTCTTTTGGAGGGGTGTCGCCGGGGTTCCAGAGAATTTCCCGACCATTTTTGTCCTAAAAATATGGATTTTAGAAAAAATTGGTTGTGCTCCAGAGGTGGTAAGATAAAACCTCTCGGCACTGAAAAAACTCTGCAGATCGGGCCAGCATATCGGGCACATCATCTTGTGTGTAAAGATTAATGCGCTCTCCCTCGTGTCATACATCACATCTTCTGATCTGCCTGCAACGCAATGGTGCAGCAGGCCTCCATACCAGAAAATGTGGGTGTGTCTCCCCTGTTTTCTGGGAGTGGTGAGGCCAGGTCTGCGTCTTCCGATGCAGACTTCCTGGCCTCAGCTACGGAGCTACAAGGGCCAATCTGAGTAACCTCAGGGCACTCCAGTGGCTGATGGTGTCGCAGAAGATCTGATGCTGCATGTTAGGATGCTGAACATGGATCTGCAATGCTGCAGTGCCTTTTACCTACAAACTCCTCCTGCTGCAATTACATATGTTATCATCGTTGCTGCGTCCATCTCTGAATCAGGGCCTTAATGTCAATCTCACTTTCCTGTCTTTTACTCCTTTCTCACAGTTTGGCTTATGCCCCCAGGATTCTACTGAGACTTACCTTGCAAGTGATCAGTGATCCACTTACAGGAAATTCTTGAACTCACTCCTATAGATTTTCATAAAATTTGACATGGTTTGAAATCTGATCTATTTTCATGTGGTACAATGCAATAGCCGACTCACCCTTCATCAAATGAATGGTCCGAAACTGACATTAAAATCAGTGTGTTTAAATATTTTATTTCATGTTATTATGATCCAATTTCACCACACACAAAAAAAATTCTTTAAAATCTTGTATTAATTCAATGACCTAGTTTAAGAAATGATAGCCCATTTTCAAACATCTCTAGCTACTACACTATACTCAACCTCCTGGAGCTTTCTGCTGCTTTCAACACTACGGATCACCCTCTTCTCTTGCACACCCTTTCTTACATTCACTACCTCTGGTACATCCATCACTGCACTCCCATTATCTGTTGTTGTAGTCCCGACAGGTGCGTGTGTTAAGGAGTTTATAGTATAAGCTCCTGGGCGGGATGTACTAAGGTTGCGGTGACCATTCCGCCGGTCACCGCAACCTTACTAATCGCATATGTACTAACGTATGCGATTAGTATCGCAAAGGACAGCTCTTGCGATAAGAGCTGCCCTTTGCGAAGCAGCCGATGCCTGGTGACGGGGTCTGCGTGGGACCCCGTCCCCTCCGAGCCCCGGGAGCTTCCTTTTTATATTTGTATTTTGTGTTGTACATATCGTAAGTTACGTACAACTGAATATCTGGTGCAAAGGTGTGTCAGTCTTCATAAACGTATTCCCTGAGCCCCTGTCTTATGTGAACCATACCCATAAAAGTGCATGGCCCAGCTCTCCTCCCAGAGAATGCAGCTCTTCCTGGGTACCTTTTGGTACCAGTATAATAGTAATAGAAAATAATCAGGGCCTTCAATGTGGTGACTGTGCTACCTCCGCAGCTGCAGTATATATCATAACTAATTAGATAATACACTTGCAAAGTATTAAAAACAGTCCCTTAAAGACTCCCTTAGTGACGTGTCCTCTATGGAAATGTGCACTAAAATGTTTTTTTTTATTGCAGTAACATATGGAATGGTGACTTTAAGCATGTTTTACTATACAAAAGCTATGACCCAGCTTTTCCTGGATACACCTGTTTCAAAGACTGAGAAGACCAATTTCAAAACATTGATGACAATGGATGACTTCTGGAAGGTGAAGTACTACACAATATATAAATGCTAAGCGGGAGGTATAGCTGTTATTTTGCCCCTGAATATTAGTTGGGCGGGGTTGTGGTAGCTTATCATTATGTTTGAATGAGGAAGCAGTAAGCAGGAGGTAATCATTAAGCTGGAGGACCTCCGGGAAGACTGATAGGTATGGGCAGCACTATTGAGCAACAGTGCAGTATACAGACTGCCATCTGCTGTACACCTGGGATGCAGATTTGTGATCAGGCAATTTATTATAGCCTAACATAGCTGGTAGGGATCTTACTTCACTATTTACCATCAAACAGTAAATGACTCTCCAAATGCCCCTCAGACCTCCCAACATGCCTTCAGACCACCTCAAATGCCCCTTACATGCTCAGAAAACCATCCACATGCCACTTAAATGGTCCTCACACCTACTTTTAAGACACTGGTATGTCTATCTTTGAATGATTTAACCACTTAACTGACAAATTTTTTTTCCAAAAACCGCTCAGGAATTGTCGGGGGTTTTTTTTATGACTGAATTAGGTCCAGAACATATTTTTAAAACGTATCCAACACAAATTTCTTTCATTTTTTTTTTAAAACACTGTACACCATAACAATTGCAATTTTGGCCGATGTGTTCAACTATGTATAGAAACCATTGATTGTTTGAGGCCACAGCCACCGATGTTTCCTTAACATCGGTTCACAAACCATCGATGGTGCCACACCCCTGCTGGACCCCTCTGCACCCCTTCGCACCACTCCACGGACGCCGCTGGACCTGCTATGGATACCGTTGAACTCCCGCAACGTAAGCCGGATCCCCGCGTATTGTAAATATTGAAAAAAAATCCATATCTGAAATGCTCCTGGCCCCGAGCATTTCGGATATGGAAAACTCAACATGTTTGTGTGTGTATACATAATAATGCATCTTTCGGGTGATAGCTAAGGACCATAAGGCCCCATAAACAAATACATTTTTCTTCAAAGAGAGGAAGCACTCGCCAAATTCAAAGACTTGTTATGCTTTAATTCATACTTGAAATCCAACGTGTATATCACAACAGCCACAGGTCTGGTCGACATTTCGGTTCAGGTTTGAACCTTTATCAAGACCCAAGTTCATGGCTCACATAAGCCAACTCAAGTGAATATACCATAGTCTGTGAACAAAGAAATACATAAGGCAAAGTCTGTCAGGCTCCAATATAATACCACTGAACAAATAAAACACAATAAAAATACAAGAATGCAGACAACTACGAACAACAAATAGGCCAAACAACACACAGTGCATAAGATGTAGAAAAAAGTGCCAGCACAGTGGCCAAGCATACCACCATAAAAATGGTCTAACTATACAGCCAATATCCCCACGAATGTGCAATACTCAAAGTAGAAATACCTGAATACATAGCCATAAATACTAATGTCCAAAGTACACAATCACATGCTTGAATGATGTGTGCCTGTAATAAGATAACATTAATAATCTAATCTAGCATAAGAAATCTTCAAGGTGCCTTGAACAATCAGCAAAGCACACAGCAATAACCATACCTGTACAAAACAGAGCATCAACTCCGATATATGGGAGCTCCTGCTCCTTCCAAGTCATCAGCAGGCACTCGTCATAACGGGCGAAAAACAAATAGGTATATGCTGGCGCCTTAATAAGCCGTCAATCCCGGAAGCACAAATTAGTGTAATGAATATACCTCATGTGGTGCCCGTCACGTGTCTTGTAATTCACTTCCATGTTCCAGCCCGACACGCGTGCTGTCCGCTATTAGCGGAAGTGATGCTAGTCACACAAGGACATACGGGAAACACGTGACTTCTGATTCACTTCCGCGTTCCAGCCGGCACGCATGCTATCCGCTATTAGCGGAAGTGATGCTGGACACACAAGGACATACGGGAAACACGTGACCCCAAGGATCATACCAAGGAGCCATATTGGAGCCTGAACAGAGCAGACATAGTACAAATTATATACTGACAATACACAATGCATAATACATATATAAAGGGACAAAGAAATACAAAAAATAATTCAGAGATACCAAAATTAGCCACCTATACTCAGAGACAAAAATCCAAAGAAAATAAACATAATGAACAATAATAATAAACAATAAATAAATGAACGATAATAATAAAGAAATATAATGAAGTATACTTAAAATAAAATGAATAATCAATAGTAAATAAAAAATAAAAATTGAAGAGATATATGAAAAAAACTCAAGAAAACCTCAAAAAGAAAAATATGTTGTGCCACAAAGAAATAAGAATATATAAAAAATAAATATAGTGGAAAAAGAGAAAAAATTTATAAAAAAAAAAATTTTTAGAGGAGAAAAAGAGAAAAACAGAGAAAGAAGAAATTTTTTTATATTCACATTTTAAAAGAAACTGGAGAGACTAGCTAGAGTGAATTGCCCATACATTAAACATTATATATCAAAGATATGAGTGCTCAGATCATATTAAGATAAAGACACCAGTGTGAGGAAGAAAATAGAAGAGATAGACCAAATTGGAGAATACCAGGAGTTAAAGAAAAATGTTGAGCGGATTATGTTCATTCAGGCCTCGAGGGGCTACTGTGTCCAGTTTGAATATCCAGAAGCTCTCCCTCCTCTTCAGGGACAAAAGTCTATCTCTACCTTGTCCAAGTGGAGGAATCCAATCAATCAATTTACACCTAAGCCCACGCAAACTGATGGGCCATTTTTGGGGATAAGATCAAGTTTTATCATCGTTAATGGTATTATATTGGAGCCTCACAGACTTTGCCTTATGGCCCTCATTCAGACCCACTCGCGAGCGGCTGTCCGCTCGCAAGTGGGTCGATGGTCCGCACTGCGCATGCGCACGACGGAGGGAGCTCCGTCGTGCGCATGCGCGAGACACGACGAGCGAAGGACTTTCCTTCGCTCGGAGTGTCTCATCAAAGGGGGCGTGCTGTCGATGTTGACTGACAGCACGCCCCCTTTGGTAGGCGTGTCGGGGGCGTGCCTGCCAGACGGAGGCGTTCCCAAGGGAACGCCTACCGTCTGAAGCCGGCCCCACTGACATCACTAGTGATGTCAGTGGGAGTGATTTTGGCTCTGATAGAGCCAGAATCAGTCCTGGCCTTGCGGTTGAAAAACTCAACCGCAGGCTTTTGCTCGCAGTTTCGAAGGTCGCGATGGTCAAGACCATCGCGACCATCATCCTGCACGCTCGTATATGCTGTGGGTGGTGACCCACAGCTATACAAGCGTCCAGGAGGACGCTCCGTATTAATGGAGGTGGGCCCTGATTCAGAGCGAGCGCTCTGGTCAGAGCGTCCGGCTCTGAATCAGGGCCAATGTCTTTCTTTGTTCACAGACTATGGTATATTCACTTTAGTTGCCATTATCTTCCCACTTTTAAATTTTGACATTAGTATAGGCTATTTCCAGAAATGGTTTGAACTTTTTTGTCAACGCAATCATGATCAAAAATTTCAGTTTGAATTTGGAAAAAGTTTTTCCTCACATAGCCTATTGTGTTGTATAACATATGAAAGGGCATAAAAGACAGTAAAATGACAGCACTCCCACCTCTCTAGCTAAATTAGGAGAGCTGCTATGGGGTTTTGAATATATGCTGGTGACAGATTTTTTAAAACTTTACACATTTTGGAAACGGCATGATATATTTAAATAATAATTTGTATTTTTCTTGGACTACATATATAGTCTCCATATACCAAATATTAACAAAATCTGAGTTAGTGAGGTAAAATTAGTGTATTGATTTGACACGAAATGACCCTCTTAGGTTGTACTTTTTTGTATGTATATAGTTGACGTTGATGTATGGATGTCTTGTGGTGATGTTTATACCCTATTATGTATATTATGTTTACTGTTCTTTTTCCCACCCTTTTTTTTTTTTTTCTGTATCCCTCTTTTTTCCCTTCCCCCTCATTTAATATGTTTATACCTTTAATAAGAAATATTATGGGAAAAATGTTCGCTTTTATGGATAAAAGAATCTGAAGGAAAGCTGTGAAAATGAATATCAAAGTGCATTCTAAGAAAATTAAAGATAAAGTTATAGACATGCACAAAAGAGTAAACTGCCCATTGGTAAGAGGTCCCTGCTCGCAAGCTTACAATCTTTAGGCGCAAAACACATACATTTCAAGAGAATATTCTCTTGAAAGTCCTTTATTACTTCGCCATCAGGTCCCCAAGGAGGTTTGTTCAGCTTGCTCACTAAAGCTAATGATTGATAATGTTGACATGGCCCTTATCAGAAGGCTGCAGTATGTGTGTCCTCCACATCCTACCCCATTATTGATCCTACGAAATGTTATCCAAAGTATTTGGTACTGGACAGTGAAATCTGATTGGCTCGAGCATGTTTACTGGACTTGGTCCCTCATATCACTTTGCTGGTAAAATACAGTTGTGTCCACATACACTTATCCTCAAATCACGCCAAAGTGACCCATTTGTCACACCATGAAAAATGCAATTAAGCCATACCATGGGGTCTTTTTCGCTCAATATTTAATTCAATTTGCATTTTTTTGACACTAAAGCGAAAAAAGCACAAAGGACAGATATTGTGTATTGACCTCTTGACTGCATGCAGAGGGAGATCCTTCCATCTTGTAACAAATTTGTCCTCCATATGACTCCTGTAGTTAATCCTTTGTCGCCTCTTACCCTCTGGTGACCAAAAGGGGGAGGGGCGGGGGGGGTATTCCTGATATTACGCACTATGCTGCAGCTCCAGGTCATGTTAGAGAAAGGTGCCCTGCCTTCGGGGGATGATAGGTTGTTATTTCACGCCCAGCTGTATTTAGCAGCAGTATTTGTTTGAAGTCAATTTTAGTCCAATTTATTCCAATGTTTATGAAGATGATAAACACATGCGCACACACCAATAGCATTATCATCTCAACAAAAAGTTATAGACACAGGCAAAGTAGAAGGTTGAGTCTCCCATATCCAAAATGCTTGGGACCAGGGGTATTTTGGATATCAGAATATTCCATATTTTGAAATATTTGTATACTAAAATGAGATCTTGGGAATGGGACCCAAATCTAAACACAGAATGAATTTATGTATTATATACACCTTATATGTAATTTTATACAATATTTTCAGTCATTCTTTGGCTCAAACAAAGTTTGTGTACATACATGAAATTCATTTATGTTCATATACACCTTATACACACAGCCTGCAGGTAATTTTATACTTTATTTTTAAAAATGTTGTGCCTTAAACAAAGTTTGTGTACATTAAACCATCAAAAAGCAAAGGTGTCATTATCTCAGTCATGTTAAAAAAACCTCTATTTCGGAATATTTGGATATGGGAGACTCAGCCTGTACCTCCTTTTATGAGTTTGCTCATTTGAGTCTAATTTTCTTTCTATTGCAGTTTGCAGAAGGGCCCCTTTTAGATGGTTTGTACTGGGACATGTGGTACAACAACAGGACCATGGCAGAAAATCAGAGCTTTATCTATTATGAGAACCTGCTACTTGGGTTACCGCGTCTTCGTCAGCTTAGGGTGAAAAATGGGTCCTGCACTGTGCCAGAAGACCTGAGGGATGAAATAAAGGACTGCTATGACATGTATTCTGTCAGGAATGAAGATACTAGCCCTTTTGGATTACGCAATGGAACTGCGTATGTACCTCTGACTTTTTGTGTCATCCATCTGTTTATTTCACCATCCACCTGTGGATAATGTTTTCCTTTACACGTCATATATTACTGCCTAAAGCAATTATATAGGCTTCCCCACCCACCACACAAAAAAGTTACCAACTGTAACTTCTAATTTTAGGCTGGGTACACACTTGGTGAATCTCGCCAATGGTTGGGGAGATTTATCTTCGCTCTGGACCATGCAAGACTGCCAGTACACACTAGAAGATTTAATGAATGATGGAACGATCACTTGTTCCTTCCTTCATTAAACTACACAGCCCACAGGCAGTATTGTGTGCCACGATATGGCATGCGACCTGCAGGAACGCGCAATCGGGCATGCACACTGCACGATTTGTCGTTTCATTTTGCCTCAAAACAACAAATCGCCCAATAAATTGTGTTCAGCATGCCCACTGAGAAACAGTGCACTCGACGTCTACCCTCTCTGCAATGTTCCCGGCATCCAAACCGAGCCCTGCCTCTTAAAGACAGGGAAGGGATCTCTGTAATTGTGCCTGTCACAGTAACGTAAGCGCAGCACAACTCTGATTTTCCCTCAGATCACTGGAGCAGGATAGTGCCGACTGGCATGCAAAAACAAAGCCGTGTGGCGCACCTGTGAAATTGATCCTGGGGAGAAGATTGCTGTATGATTGTCATTCTGCAGCTATAATCCTATGTCTTGTCTGTACAGATGGACCTACACCACAGAAAAGGATCTAAACGGCAGCAGTCAGTGGGGTCTCGTTTCCACCTACAGTGGGGCTGGGTATTACTTTGACCTCTCAAGGAGCAGAGAGGAGGCTTCTGCTCAGATCGCAACCCTGAAGAATAACCTGTGGTTGGACAGAGGCACCCGAGCAGTCTTTATTGATTTTACAGTTTACAATGCAAATATTAATCTCTTCTGCGTTTTCAGGTATTTCATTTATTGTGAAGATTTAACATTTTTGGCTTTTTACATTCTGGCATGAGCTGTATAGGTAGGCATGCCATATCATCCCTTTAATTCGCTACACGTGCATTACACAGGTTCTGTGGCTGATTAAAAGCAGGTGAGATGGAGATTTGAAGACAGTCAGCCACAGAATCCATGTAATTCATGTGTCCTGAATTAAAGGGATGATATGGCAAGCCTATGTATAGGGATGTAATTCCTGGTTTGAAGGATATGACATTTGTTAATACTCTAGGGGGTAAATTTACTAAATTTACTAAGATGGGAGTTCTATTAAGAAGTGATGTTGCCCATAGCAACCAATCAGATTCCAGGTATTATCTTCTAGAAGGTGCTAGATAAATGAGAAGTAGAATCTGATTGGTTGCTATGGGCAACATCACTTCTTAATAGAGCTCCCATCTTAGTAAATTTACCCCTAGGTGTCAGGTCTGCTGTTACTTTCTATAGTCACTAATCAAAACCATAAAGTACATTGTAATAAATATAATTGAATTTACAAATAAAGTTTATATTGTTTTAACTGATCTAATTGTAAACGAGGTAAATGTATGAATTAATGTATGTCTCTATGTATTTTCTGATGATTCCGTTTGTTCCGTTCTATTTGCCTTTGTATTGAGGTGGGTATGACCAGTGTGTGATGCTAATCTCTGTCTAATTTAGGTTGTTGGTGGAGTTCCCAGCAACTGGTGGTCTAGTCACGTCCCTGCAGTTTCAGACCGTAAAGCTGATCCACTATGTGTCCACATTTGACTATTTCTTGGCTGCCTGTGAGATAGCCTTCTGCATCTTCATCCTGTATTACATGGTGGAGGAATTCCTGGAGATCCGCATTCATCGCCTGCACTACTTCCACAGCCTCTGGAACTGCCTGGACATTGTCATCATTGTGGTGAGTATCACACCTGACAGGCGGCCAGAGCCACAACAGCTGCACACCAGTACTTATACTTACAGATAATAGGTGCAACTCCTTTTGACAATGTGTATGTGTTGCATTTAGACCTCAGCAGAGCAGTATTTACTCTTTAGGTTAACAAGGTGTACACCAAATGTAGGGCAGCACACAAATTGCAGTGCTGTATCATGTAATGAAGTAAAGTGTTAATATGTCAAATTATAACCCTGTGATAGGAAAGGCCACATTTACCTATTTATATGATGTACAGTAATTGTTCTTTCATATGTTGCTAATATTATGATACTGTACAAACATGTTGCCCTAGTTTGTGCAAAGCTCATTTTCTGTAGCACAAGTTCTTACCTGATGTGATTGTGATGTTTTTTTAAAAGAATGCTTAGTTTGATAGAAGGTCCCTGACGTGTTTTATGTAGTACTGTGTATACTGTCATGCATTGTAATATGTGATTATTTTGTATGTGTGTCTAATTGGCCCAGTTGTCAGACTTTTTATGAGACTTTACCGTAGAATATGAGTAATTGTTTACCTCTGTCTCTTGTCTGCAGCTCTCTGTGGTGGCGGTGGGCATCAATCTACACAGGATGTCGGTTGTGGAAAGACCACTGAAGGAGCTCATAGTGGACATGAATGTTTTTCCTAACTTTGAATCTGTAGCTTACTGGCAGAAACAGTTTAATAACGTTGCTGCTGTCACTGTGTTCTTCGCTTGGGTTAAGGTAATAATTCACTTAATATGTATAACTTATATGTAAGTTAAGATTTGCTATTGCTTGTACACAGTGGAGTTAGCCCTGTATTAGGCTGCAGATGTCCGACAACAGCGATCTTATTATTCATTTTTCTTTTTTGTAAATCTGATTATTTGTCACAACAACAGAGAAAAGACAAACACATGGGATATAATGTATTATGTTTTTTGATTGTAAGTAGCCACAGAGCTCTATAGCATCAGACAGGAAAGCAGAGCATACATGTGTCCTCCAACATCTAGCCTCAATACACCATGCTGCGCATGATGCCTGGCGTGAGTGAGCTGCCAGGTTCTATGCGACTCTGCTAGCGCAGGGCGTCTTTTTTTTTTTTTTTTTACGGAAATGCGTCTTAGATGTACTAGGACGCACCAGGAGACTCTGTTGATTCATTTGCAACACTTGTATATCTGTGTGCGACTGAGTCTGTATACAAAGCACAACGGAACTTGGCGTGGAAAAAACTGCGGCCGCTGCATTTCGTATAGAGACTCGGGTCTATGTACTAAGCCTTCAGAAAGATAAAGTGGATTGAGAAAAAGGAACAATCAATCAGTTCCTAACTGTCATATTTCTAACACAGCCTGTAATGTGACAGGAACTGATTGATTGGTCCTTTATCTCAATCCATTTTATCTCTCTCCATGGCTTAGAAAATAGACCCTTTAGTCCAGGGCTTGACAAATGTTTCTAAATTCTAACACTTGTATATCTGAGCCAGGATGAAAGTGTAGCAGCCAGACCCCCCTTCCCCCGGGGCAGCATTACTGAGCACCTACGCCCCGGTAACCAAACCCCAAGGCCAGGGGCGTTTTAAGAGAGGGGGGGCCTGTGTGCACTCCTCGTACGGGGCCCCCTCCTCTCTCCCTGGTGGCTGGCAGCCGACTGATGCGGCTGGCCAGCCACCGGAGCATTAGTAGACTCTGGGTACTAGAGTGTGCCCGGAGAATACTGCGCATGCGCAGAACGCCGGAAAAATGGCCGCGGCGGACATTTTCTGGCGGTCTGAGCAGCAGTGACACCCTTCGCGGGACCTCAGACAGGTAAGTTTAAAAAAAATATGGGTGCGGTGCGGGGCCCCCCTGTACCCGGGGGCACGTGTGCCTCGCACACACTGCACCCATTATAGATATGCCACTGCCCATGGCCACACCACTAATGGGGTACCCCAGGTAAACCACCCTCCCACAGCCACGGTACTGAGAAGCTAACCCCCCTCTCCAGGCAACCAACCCCCAGAAAGACCCACCCCTCCGAAGCCAAAAAAGTCCGGGCAAGCAAAGCCACCTCCGGCAGTGTCTGAACTAGAGAGTGGTGGGCTCAGGTGCAAGAATATACTTTAGGCACCCCTATGCAGTGCCCTCAGTGGTGCCCCATATACAGTGCCCCCAGTAGTGCCCCATTAACAGTGCCCCCAGAAGTTGTCCGCCCTATGCATTGCCCCCAGTGGTAGTTTCCCCTCTACAGTGCTCCTAGTAGTAGTCCCCCTATATAGTGCTCCCCATATACAGTGCCCCCAGTAGTGGTCCCCCTATGTAGTGCTCCTTTGATCAGTGCACCCAGTAGTAGTCCCCCCCCCCCCCCCATGCAGTGACCCCAGTAGTAGTCCCCACTATGCATTGCCCCTAGTAGCGGCCCCACCCTGTACAGTGCCCCAGTAGCGACCTCCCCATACAGTGTCCCCAGTAGCGGCCACCCCCCCCCATGCAGTGCCCCCTGTAGCACAACCCCCCCCCTATGCAGTGCCCCTTACACACACAAAAAAACAAAACACAACTTACATGATCCCCGCTCCTGCTGACGACTGCCGCAGTCCACTCCTCCGGGTCATGACGTCTCTGCCATCACCCGCTGCAGGGGGAACCGGAAGGCGGAGCTCATGAGTGAGCTCCAGCCGGCTCCCTCTGTGGACGCAGCAGCCAATGAAAGTCTGTCTGACTCTCATCGACTGCTATAACAAACACACAGCCACTGCTGGCAGGCTGTGTGTTTGCTCTGTAGTGTGGACCGCGTTCGTGGTCTGCACTACACTAGCAGCGCCAGGGGGTTACCCTCAAATCTGATCGCCAAGCAGCCAAATCTGGTCGCCATGGCGACCTGGTCCCCGGGTTTCGTCGAGCCCTGCTTTAGTCACGAACAGATGGAGGTCTTAGTCACATCACATGCGACTGAGACGCATTTTTAATAAAAAATATAAGACGCCCTGCGCTAGCAATGTAGCATGGGACCTGGCGCGCCGAGAGGAGATGTTTGGCACGACTGCAGCAATAATTTATGGGGTCACATCTGTAAAGCACAGACATACAATGCCTCCTTCAATTAGGCCAGGCCAGCCACCGATAAATGCCATCTTTAGGGCTAATTGATTTAGCCCGGGGGAACAATTAGCCAGGGGTAAAGTACGGTGGCTAATTGAATTTCCCCCTCAATGTGGCTGAAATGAGTTATTGGATACAACATTGGCATCTTATGAACTATGAAACCACTGAGAGGAAAACCAAAGGGGTAATGTAATAAGATAAAGAGAACAGATTAATATATCTGAAAAAAACTTGTCGGTTACAGAAAAACATGCCGTGCGCGCCGTCTGATGATTGTCTTGTTCCCCAAGAAAAATGTTGGTTGGAATATTAGTTACTCCGTTAGTACTTACATTTATATGTGGGTGTGTCATGGAATTCGAACTAGTATAAACTATATTCCGTCGGCATAAAGATTTCATCTATGGTGATATCAATGTGTATTCTGGATAATTCAGGGGCTTTCCTCCAAATGGAATAAATGCTTTTAGAGAGTTATTGAAATGCTCAAGCAGTGATCTCTTATATTGGGATGTACTTCATTTTATAAGGTGCTCCATATAGGGCATGGTAGCACATAGATAAACCTTTTTATGTATACATACTGTTTTATTTATTAAGACTGAGGTTCCCAAACCCGGTCCTCAAGGCACCCTAATGGTCCAGGTTTTAAGGATATCCTTGATTGAGCACAGATGGCTAAATGAAAAGACTGAGGTACTAATTGAGGTTTTATTTACTAAGCTTTGGATAGAGATAAAGAGAACAGAGATAAGGTACCAGTCAATCAGCTCCTAACTGTCATGTCACAGGCTGTGTTTGAAAAATGACAGGAACTGATTGGCTGTTACCTTATCTCCAACCAAGGCTTAGTAGACCCCTAAGTCACCTGTGACCAAGCATGGTTATTCTTATAACCTAGACCGTTAGGGAGCATTGAGGACTGTGGGCCTGATTCAGAGCCGGACGCTATTTGCGGACGGTCGTTCTAAAAAAGGGGCCGGATATTTAAATTGAGCGCTCGCTCTTTGCGGTGTGTTGACGCCTCTATGTCTGAGCGAGCATTCGAAAAATGCGCTCGCTATTTTGTAAAGACGCCCCTTTGCCGTTCGCATCACACGTCATCTCCGATATTTATTAGATTAATCGGGAACATCGAGAGGCATCTGAACTGCTCGCAGTGGTTGTGGTAGGATTTTCTTGCCGCTATCACTGCGAGCAGTTCAGGCTAAAAGACAACCAAGTGACGTGGTCGATGACGCTCCTTTACTAATTATGCACTCCCATTAAACGCCCTTTTGACCGTTAGACACGCCTGCGTTCGGATCTCCACTCCCCCGTTTTCAAGCACCTTCCCCTGTTACCACCCACAAACGGTACATTCTGTCAATCAAATTAGCAGCCCCTCGCTGTTTTATGAGCGCACGATTTCCGACCGCAATGACTGGTTTGCGCATGCGCATTATGACCCATACGCATGCGCAGTTGTGCGAACATCGCTCAGAGCGAATGAGCGGCCGCTTACGAGCGGCTCTGAATCAGGCCCTGAGTTTGGGAAACTCTGTATTAAGGTATTTATATAGCACTTACATATTATTACGCAGAACTTTACAGACACTACTTAATCATTCACATCAGTCCTATTCAATTGACATACCATTAGGCCTTTGGAGTGAGGAAACATGCCAACAAATAGAGGGCCTAATTCATACCCGGTAGCAAGCGGTGAGCGCTCGCAACCAGGTCGATGGTGGCCCACAGCGCATGCGCACGATGGAGCCGGCTCCGTCGTGCGCATGCGCGAGACCCGGCTAGCGACGGACAATCCGTCGCTCCGGGTATCGCACCAAAGGGGGCGAGCTGTCGATGTTGAGTGACAGCTTGCCCCCTTTGGTGGGCGGGCTGGGGGGGGTGGCTGCCCATGAGAACTCCTGTCGTATGGGGCGGCCCCACTGACATCCGTTAGAGCCGAAAGCTCTCTGGGGCTTGCGATGAACGAGACCCTACCACAAGGGTCTTGTCACAAGCGCGATGGTCTTGACCATCGCGACCATCATCATGGCTGCTCGATATAGCTGTGGGTGGTCACCCACAGCTATGCGAGCGGCCAAGAGGCCACTCCAAAAAAGAAAAAAAGCCTGGTCCTGATTCAGATCGAGCGCTTTGTCAGAGCAACCGGGTCTGAATCAGGCCCAGAGCACTGGTCAAGTCAAACACATAACCCCATGCTGTGAGGCGTCAACACTATCCACTTTGCTTACTTTACATTACTCAGTATTAAATTAAATATGGAACAGTCTTTTGGACACTAACAATAGGCCACCAATTCTGTGGATTCACCATCTTCTCAATGAAACTAATTGGCTGTAGCCTGCACCATGTTGGGACAATTGTGATATGAGATTTGAGAGAACCACAATAAAGGCAGCACTAACTGTACATAGATACATCTTTTTTACTGACAGCTATTCAAGTTTGTGAACTTCAACCGGACCATGACCCAATTATCAACAACTATGTCCCGCTGTGCCAAGGACATCCTGGGTTTTTCTATTATGTTTTTCATAATTTTTCTGGCATACGCCCAGTTTGCCTACTTGGTGTTCGGCAGCCAGGTTGATGACTTCCGCACTTTCCAAGATTGTATGTAAGTAGTTTTTGCAGATCGTGTATATAATCACTATCCATACACACTCATTCTTATGTACATTCACATTTCTTTCATGGGAACTTATTTTAATTATTACTACAGGGACAACCACAAAATCTCAATAAATAAAATAAAAATAGGATATAGGCAAAAGTACTGGTATAATTGTAAATAGTTTGTCATGCTGATATAAGATCATAATGTTAAATCATCATGATGTGCTGAGTACAATGTAAAAGAATTCAGGAAATTGTTTAGTAAAAATTAATTGCCTCTCTAGCCAGTACATTATTGTACCTCGTAGTACGGACTATTTCACACACGCCGGTTTTCACCAGGCGGCAAAAAACAGGGCGGTGTGTAAAATTTAATTAAGTATGGAAATGGATGGGTCCTTTCAGACGGCACGGTGTTACAGCCAGGAATATCCACTAACAAGGACGGCTGTCGTGTCTGTGGCGTCCCTGCAAGTCAGTGAGGTATATGTTACAATGCTTCCTTTCACACATGCCAGCTTTTCTCGGCTTGTACAGCTGCTGCCGCGCATGCCCAATAGAGGAAAAAAAACACAACATTAAAAACTGCTCAAAGCCATTGCACGTGAAAGGCACTGACTGCCTAAAAAAAAAACCTGCCGGCTTTGGACAGTTTTTTTTGCCGGCCGATGAAAACCAGCGTGTGTGATATAGCCCTAACAGTATGGTAGTAACCAATCATGCTGATCTGTCATCAGGGACTTCTGGCCACATGTGTTTTTGAATATTTGAAAAGGCAAAACACAGACCTTATTTAACACACTACCCTCAACAAGTGACATTGCTCAGTTGTGCTTATTAGATGTAGATGTATATGATAAGCATACTGTTATTTTAGCTTGCTATACAGGATAGGAGGACTGTCAGTCTTTTATGTCTGCTCAGTACTAGACACACATGCAGGGGCGTAACCAGAGGTATGGGGGCCCCATAGCAAAATGTTCTCTGGGCCCCCATAGGCCTACCTATACAGTGCCCCTGTAGTTGCACTCATTATGCAATACCCCCTGTAGTTGTGCCCCTTATGCAGTGCCCCCTGTAGTTGTGCCCATTATGCAATGCCCCCTTTAGTTGTGCCCGTTAAGCAGTGCCCCCTGTATTAAAACCTCTTATGCAGTGCCCCCTGTAGTTGTGCCCCTTATGCAGTACCCACTGTAGTTGTGCCCATTATGCAGTGCTCCCTGTATTAAAACCCCTTATGCAGTGCCCCAGTAGTGCCCATTATGCATTACCCCAGTAGTGCCCCTTATGCAGTGTCCCTTATATTGTTCCCCCATTAATGCCCCTAATGCAGTGCCCCCAGTAATGCCCAAGTAGTGCCCCTTATGCTGTGCCCTCAGTAATGCCCCTAGTAGTGCCCCTTATGCTGTGGCCCCCCTCCGCTGTGCAGTCCACGCCGTCAGCTCCCTGCATAGACGCTGCCGCTGACTGGAACTGACTATATCCAACAGCAGGCGCAGGCTCCTCTCATTGCGGGTGACGAGGTGTCTTTAGCCTCTGATCGCTTCAGGGACCAGCGTTCCCAGTTGCACCAGCAACTTGGCCGGCCGTGCTACATAGGGTGCAGGAGGACGCTTGCTGGGCTGGCGGGCCCCCTAAGCCACCGGACCCCATAGCAAATGCACCCCCCACACCCTCTACAGTTACGCCACTGCACACAGGAATCTTAAGGTGCGTATCAACTTGCCGACTGAGGAACGTTTGAACGATTACGACATCGTAATCGTTCAGTCGTTCCTCATCCTGTAGGTGCCCACACTGAACAAAATGTTGTTCAGTGCAGGCACCCTCCCTCATCCCCCAACATGCCCAATCCGTCGTTATCGGCAGATTGACCGGCATGTTCGGGCGATGATTGATGTCGGAAACGACCAGCGGGAGCGCGCATCGCTGGCCGTTTTCGACATTTTCATGCCCGATTAATGAGCGATGATTACGATGTCGTAATCATTCAATCGCTCTGTTTAATCGGCAAGTGGATACGCGGCTTTATGTATCCAGACTTGCATGTTCTAATAAAAACCTCTGGATTACATATACCATATTCACATTACACAGCAGCTCCGATTACAGTTCTTCATATTTCAGAAAGACAAAACATATATTTGACCCTTAATTAACTTGTATTGTTTCTTTATATCAGTTTCACCCAGTTCCGTATTCTTTTGGGAGATTTCAACTTTACCGAGGTTGAGGAAGCAAATCGTATATTGGGGCCCATATACTTTACATCTTTTGTGTTCCTTATGTTCTTCATACTGTTGGTATGTGCTTCATATTCTTTGTTGAGTTTTCTCATGTTGTCCCTTTTAATTTATATCTTTTTCAACGTTTCCTTCAGATAATATTGTGTCATAGAAGATTGATGTGATTGAATTTTTATGATTTCAGGAGATCAGACTTCTATCGGACACTAATGCTGGGTCATACATAGTTGTATCATATCATTTTAAAATGCCAAAATGTATCATTATCCCGATAAATTATATTGTAGATTAAGCTTACTTTAATAGTCCTTCAAGCAAGTATTTAATAACCTAGATTTGGGCAACCTGTGGCACTCCTACTGCTGTGGAACTACACATCTCATCATACTCTATCACAGTTTTAGCGTGATGTAACAGCAAAACTGTGGCAGGGTATGCTGGGATGTGTAGTTCCACAGCAGCTTGCTTGCCATACATTTCCTATAATAACCTATGTTCTGCCCCATCTTTAAAACCTGGAGCTGCCTTATTTCAACACCCTACATTTTGAAAATCCATTATACCAAGAAAAATTTGTAATTTTTTTAATTATAATTAAGGCTGTACGACGTACTACATATGTATGCAGGATATAAAGCAGGAACACCTGTATATACTTTGATTGCTATATACATGCGATCAGTGGCGAAACAGGTCACTGCAAGGTCTCATAACTAAATTTGGGGAGGTCCTGAAAATTCCTGTCAACCATCCCACAATTCGGTCTTCAGTGTGCATGGCATGCTCCTCCTCACTTCTGCTCCCCATTGTGGTAGTTCCAACATTGGGCCTGATTCAGACCCACTCGCGAGCGGCTGTCCGCTCGCAAGTGGGTCGATGTTCTGGACTGCGCATGCGCACGACGGAGGGAGCTCCGTCGTGCGCATGCGCCAGACGCGACGAGCGAAGGAAAGTCCTTCGCTCGTTGTGTCTGATCAAAGGGGGCGTGCTGTCGATGTTGATTGACAGCACGCCCCCTTTGGTAGGCGTGCCGGGGGCGTGCCTCCCTGACGGGGGCGTTCCCACGGGAACGCCTCCCGTCAAAAGCCGGCCCACTGACATGACTAGTGATGTCAGTGGGAGTGATTTTGGCTCTGATAGAGCCAAAATCACTCCGGAGCTTGCGGTTGAAAACCTCAACCGCAGGCTCCGGCTTGCAGTTTCGATGGTCGCGATGGTCACGACCATCGCGGCCATCAAAATGCACGCTCGTATAGGCTGTGGGTGGTGACCCACAGCTATACGAGCGTCCAGGAGGACGCTCCATTTTCATGGAGACCGGCCCTCATTCAGAGCGTGCGGTCTGCTCAGAGCGTACGGCTCTGAATGAGGGCCATTGTATGCAAGTTCCTCCCTGTGTAGACTCTAAGGGGCAAATTCAGTTATGGCTGATGTACAGCTAAACATCACCGCAATGTTTGGCTGCTTGCATATTTGCCAATTACAGGCAACATCTCTACTTTTCTCTGCAGCTTAATGAGTTTACAGAAAGCCGCATGGTGGCCATCATGTTCTAAATCACCCCGTAAGTGTGTGTAGAGTTGTTAAATTCAATTTGTTTTCATTATTATGTATTAACACCTTCTTTCTTTACCAGAACATGTTTTTGGCCATCATCAGTGATACTTATTCAGAAGTCAAAACAGATATGGCTCAGCAAAAAAGTGAAATGGAATTGGCTGACCTTATTAAGAAAGTAAGAGATCATTTTTTTTACTAGAGTACTATGCTGCAATACAGTACTAGAGTGAGAAGCTATGCTGCAATACAGTACTAGAGTGAGAAGCTATGCTGCAATACAGTACTAGAGTGAGAAGCTATGCTGCAATACAGTACTAGAGTGAGAAGCTATGCTGCAATACAGTACTAAAGTGAAAAGCTATGCTGCCATGCAGTACTAGAGTGAGAATCTATGCTGCCATGCAGTACTAAAGTGAGAAGCTATGCTGCCATGCAGTACTAGATTGAGAAGCTATGCTGCAATACAGTACTAGAGTGAGAAGCTATGCTGCAATACAGTATTAGAGTGAGAAGCTATGCTGCAATAGAGTATTAGAGTGAGAAGCTATGCTGCAATAGAGTACTAGAGTGAGAAGCTATGCTGCAATACAGTACTAGAGTGAGAAGCTATGCTGCAATGCAGTACTAGAGTGAGAAGCTGTGCTGCCATAAGTGAGAAGCTATGCTGCAATAGAGTATTAGAGTGAGAAGCTATGCTGCCATACAGTACTAGAGTGAGAAGCTATGCTGCAATGCAGTACTAGAGTGAGAAGCTATGCTGCAATGCAGTACTAGAGTGAGAAGCTATGCTGCAATACAGTACTAGAGTGAGAAGCTATGCTGCAATACAGTACTACAGTGAGAAGCTATGCTGCCATAAGTGAGAAGCTATGCTGCAATGCAGTACTAGAGTGAGAAGCTATGCTGCCATAAGTGAGAAGCTATGTTGCAATACAGTACTAGAGTGAGAAGCTATGCTGCAATGCAGTACTAGAGTGAGAAGCTATGCTGCCATAAGTGAGAAGCTATGCTGCAATGCAGTACTAGAGTGAGAAGCTATGCTGCCATAAGTGAGAAAATATGCTGCAGTGCAGTACTAGAGTGAGAAGCTATGCTGCAATGCAGTACTAGAGTGAGAAGCTTTGCTGCAATACAGTACTAGAGTGAGAAGCTATGCTGCTATACAGTACTAGAGTGAGAAGCTATGGTGCCATATGTGAGAAGCTATGCTGCAATACAGTACTAGAGTGAGAAGCTATGCTGCAATACACTTAAACCCCCTAGCTCTCCATTAACAAAAACAAATGTAATTATTTATCCCCTTCCACACATTTAGTGTACTGTACAGAAAAAAACAAAAACAAATTATAAACATCCTGAAAAAACTGTTCAGATGCAATTGAGTATGACCAGATAATTTACGTTTATTCTACGAAACAGTACTCACAGACAAGCACAAAATGAATAAAGGGTTGGTAGAACAACCTGTAGTTAGTGGAATCATTCAAATGTTAACAGCAAAGCAAAGTATTTCAGCTTACTGAACTACTACTTGAAGTAAGAGGAGCTTTGCCGACATATAGCGAATCCAGCAGGGGCGTTTCAAGAGAGGAGGGGGCCTGTGTGCAGTCTCTGTCTGCGGCCCTCTCCTCTCTCGCAGCAGTATACTCAGGGCACTAGTCAGTTGTGCCTCTTATTCGCACAACTGATTAAAACGATATGCAGCATGCCTATGTTCTGTGAGCGAGTGCGGGTGTATCTGCATGCGAAATGCTACGTTACAGTGTCAGCGGCTGTAACACTGTAACGTAGTGTTTAGATACACCCGCAGACACACAGAGAACTTATGCATGCTGCATAGCACAAGCAGCTTCTGCTGATTAAAATTATATCTATTTGCATCTTGTAAAAAGACGCATGAAAAGATGCTTAGCGCTACAGAGTCACGCCACGCAATGTCGTGACTAGAAGGGCTGTTTAACGCGCCAGAAGGCTAGATGTATGTGGACCCATCTGTACTCTAGGGTGTCGTGATTCAAAAATGTTTGGTAACCACTGGTCTATAGTATCTGGATTCTTTAATGACATACAGTAATTTTGATACTGGCAAATGCATTTGGAGCTACCACAAGAATGGATCTTCAATTTTTCAAGAAATCCTTTCTGGAAATAGATATATTTCTCTGTGTTACCTATGAAAACTAACACCTACCTAACAAGAAATCACTCTTTCTTTAATATACCCAGCTGACACCCGTGGCACATATATATTATTCAGTGTTATTACTGTTTGGGTACCAATTTTCTTTGTATGGAACAGAGCAAAATATTTCAATGTGTTTCAATTAATAAATGTTCATGTTTTCAATACATATTTTCAATTCCTACACCTCAATGGATGGAATTACGTGGTGGAAACACGACCTAGTAACTTTCTACTCGGTTTCCGCTTTATTGGATACAAATGTAAGTTACAATATAGGTAAAATACAAGTTACAGTATAGGTAAAATACAAGTTACAGTATAGGTAAAATACAAGTTACAGTATAGGTGAAATACAAGTTACAGTATAGGTGAAATACAAAATGTAAGTTATAGTGTAATTTAAAATACGACTAAAAATTATATTTATTATCTTCCCAGGCTTTTAGTAAAGCAATGGTGAAACTTAAGCTGAAAAAAAGCGCAGTGGATGATATTTCGGAGAGCCTCCGGCAAGGAGGGGGAAAGCTGAATTTTGATGAGTTACGACAAGACTTAAAAGGGTAAAAATAATTTTTCACTCACATTTCCCAGTCTTATTGAACTGAAATGCCTATACACCCATCTACAATGCCTTCTGTTTATCTGCATAAAATGTCCTATTGTTTTCTCTGATAACTTCCTTTTTTATTAAAAAACAAAAACAAAAAAAACCTAGAATTCTTTTGTGGAAAAACAAATAACACCGATAACTATATGGTGATCAAGAAAAGTCAGATCATGCAGTAATTCAGAAAGCGTAATGTGATTGAACCTGACATTTTAGCTTAGAATTCTGCTGGATCATATTTGAATGTTCCTTATTTGGGGTTTATGTTAGTTAGGAGTACATCGTATGTCTGCACTTTTCATTGCTGAATGTGAATCTACAGTCAGAATTCGCTATTGGGGAATCTATTCTGAAATACTGTGCACACTTTTCTCATTATATATTGCTTTTATTTCAGGAAAGGACATACTGACGCGGAAATTGAGGCAATTTTTGCCAAATATGACCAAGACGGGGATCAGGAACTTACTGAACATGAGCATCAGCAGATGCGGGATGACCTGGAGAAAGAGAGGGTGAGCTACATTATGTTGAGAACATGTCTGCTTTATTATTGATTGAACATTGGGGAGATACAGAGAACAGGGGCTGGCTGGCAACCCCCCCTCAAGTCTTCCAAGTAGGAAGTGGGTCCATATGGAATTAATGTAAAGTAAAAATAAAGATATGGGGCAGCCCCCTGTAGTGGTGCCCATATGCAGTGCCCCATGTGCCCCAGGAGAGGACCCCCTTATGCAGGCCTCCAGTAGTGCCCCCAGTAGTGATCCCCCTATGCAGTGCCCCTTATACAGTGCCCCCAGTAGTGGTCCCCCTTTGTGCAGTGCTTGTGCCCCCAGTAGTAAGCCCGTTATATAGTGCCCCCAGTAGTGGTGCCCCCAGTAGTAGTCCCCCCCCTTTGTAGTGCCCCCAGTAGTAGTCCCACCCTTTGTAGTGCCCCCAGTAGTAATCCCCCCCTTGTAGTGCCCCCAGTAGTAGTCCCCCCCTTGTAGTGCCCCCAGTAGTAGTCCCCCCTTGTAGTGCCCCCAGTAGTAGTCCCCCCCCTTGTAGTGCCCCCAGTAGTAGCCCCCCTTGTAGTGCCCCAGTAGTAGTCCCCCCCTTGTAGTGCCCCCAGTAGTAGTCCCACCTTGTAGTGCCCCCAGTAGTAGTCCCCCCCCTTGTTGTTCCCCCAGTAGTAATCCCCCATGTAGTGTCCCCAGTAGTGCCCCCCAGTAGACACAGGTAATAAAAAAAAAAATACACTTACCTGAATCCCCGCTGCCGCCATCAGCTCCTCAGTTCGTCCTCCCTGGGCAGGGCCGCTCAGTATTATGGGAGAGACGTCATGATGTCATGACGTCTCTCCCATTACCCACTGCAGGAGCCGGAAGATGGAGTGGCTCCTGCAGTGGGCGCAGCAGCAGTCAGTGAGAGTCTGACAGACTCTCATTGGCTGCCACTCAAAACAAACACACAGCTGCCGGCGGCTGTGTGTTTGTCTGTCACTGTGTAGCGCTGACCGAACTCCGTCCGGTCAGCGCTACACTACACGCGCGGTGCAGCTGTGTCACAGAGACACAGACTGCCCGGGGGACACATGGCACCCTACCCCTGTGGCCCAGCCCACCACTGACAGAGAATATGGCTTCTGTGCCGTAGCGGGATAGAAAGGCAGACCACTGTGTTCAGTTGTGTACCTTTGTGTAACTAGAACAGACAGTGGTGATGCTTACAGTAAATTACATCTACAATATGTTCTGAGTGCAGTTATTATTTGCATGACCAAAATGAGAGACTTCTTTTATTTAGTGATTGTCACTCTATAGTGCATACCTAGGGTTTTTTATGTTTCCTGATGTCCCAGCAACATAGGGAGTCCTATGGTAATATAGCAATATTTGCACACAAAAGAAAATCACACCCGTTTTTACATACGTTCTCTTTGCAAAGTTTGATGTAGTAAATATTTTGTGCAGATGCATCAGTCTGTTGGGTATATTTACTAAAGTGCGGGTTTTTAGAAGTGCAGATATTGCCCATAGCAACCAATGAGATTCTAGTTATTACATTCGAGAAGGTGCTAGATAAATAAGTAGAATCTGATTGGTTACTAAGGGCAACATCTCCACTTCTAAAAACCTGCACCTTAGTAAATTTACCCCTGTGTGTACAATTGGGCTCGATGCAAAGGATCAGTTCTGACTTATAATTTGCATCACCATTTATTGGAGTCCATAGAAGTTAAAGCTGTTAGAAACTAAACCATGACACATTATGCAATTTGTGTACTGTTCTTTGACGCTGCGTTTTCATTTACCAGGTTTTTTGGGTTTTTTTAAAGTGTCCTCTGCAAATCTCCTTTCCTGGGGTTTTATTTTTGTAAAAAAAAGAAATTATTTTTGCTATCTGTGATTCCAATGACTTTTATTGAATTTATATAACGGCTAGATGTGTATATATACATATTATCTATTAACCCAGTACTTTCTGATCTGCAGAATAAAACCTAATGTCACCCAGTATAACTCCTGATTCCAGCCAGTGTTTGGGACACTCCCATGGAAGCCTTTGTACAGCGCCATTGGCTGTGGCATTCATTAATAGCAATTTATGGAAGTATAAAGATGGAAAATGCAGGGATTCTTAATTTTTATTAATATTAGATATTGATGGTTAACAATTGTAATTAAAAGTAAAATGTGCGTTTTTACATCAGTCTTTGCACCAGCATGGTTAGACAGAACTTATTTTTTTAGAATTTAAAGTTCCGTTGCTGTAGAATGAATAATATATTGTTTTCCACCACCCTCTAAGCCAGGGGTTCCCAACCACGGTCCTCAAGGCACACTAACAGTCCAGGTTTTAAGGATAGCCATACTTGAGCACAGGTGACTTAATTAGTACCTCAGTTATTTTGATTTAACCATCTGTGCTTTAGCATGGATATCACTAAAACCAGGACTGTTAGTGTGGCTTGAGGACTGAGGTTGGGAATCACTGCAGTCTAAGCTGTGCTTGCCCTGTAGGTCACTGAATGTTTAGTACAACTTTGTGTACTTTTCAGTTGTGCAATTTATAGTGTTGATAATCTCAATTGCATACACTTGTACTCATATAACCAGCTAATGAGTAATGTAATGCACAGTAAAACATAGAAGAAACCTCTCTCTATGTTAGGCATTTGGTCAATTATTCATATATAGTTATATCTGTCTGCTAAATATTTTCTGTGTCTTGTCTAAATCTAATTGTGTGACCCTAAAGAAATATGATTGTCCGCCCGACACATTAACACATTTTTTTTTGCCTGCCCAGTTGAGCTGCCACTCACTGCCGGGTCCCTGCAGCATGTATACGGGCGATCAGCACCAGCAGATGCACTGATTTATCTGAAGATCTATTGGCCATCTGCTGTGCTGCACAGCCGATGTGATATGTCTGTGAGCGACATCGTTCGCAGACAAATCGGGGGTACACACCCGCCGACGCGCTCGCAATATATCATCCGTTCGATTAAACAGCGATATATCGCCCAGTGTGTACCCAGTTTAACTTTTATTGGGCATTATTCTTGCAAAAGTATTGGTTAATTTCACAAAATGGCTGCCCACCACTCTAGGTACATGACAGGTGACTTTTACATGGCAGCTTAACTAAAGGGGAGGGAATTAGAAGTGCTACATCTCAGGATGTCTCTGTTGCAACAATATCATGAAACGTATAGTGAACCAGGTCTTCACATTATGAAGGGGGATTGGTATAATAAAGTATTAATTTCCTAATTTTCAGAGCAAATAAAACTGCAGTTTCTGCTTTGCAACATTAGATGGCAGAGGATGCAGATAGCCCTCTATATTGTAAATGTTCTTAATTTATAAAGCCTCTCCACTTTATGCATTAAGATCATTTTACCTATAGACTACTTCTATTGACATTGACTTCCTGGCCTGGCAGTGCGGAGAGTTGTTTGACAGCACAGCTCCACTTCAGGCACAACGTTCACTGCTGCCACAATCGCATACAATGGCATGGATCCGTTATTTGTGTTCCAGGACTACTTCATTGAAAGCCTGTAAGGAGTTTTCCCTGAAATGCTCCTGTGTGATTAAATCTGGTTGCAAATTTGCACTCTTATACCCAGCCAGGCTCCATCTTTTTGATGGTTTAGATGCTTCTGTTAATCTCCCGAGGAAGAACAAGAGATGTTAGAGGAAACTGGTGGTGCGATTCATCTCTTGTTCTTCCTCTATCACCAGCGATCCCTGTTGAACGTTTCCAGTTTGTTCATCATCCCATCTCGTATCCTGGATTTATCCAAACCGTAATATCTGAGTTCATTCCTTTATTGCTAGGGGTTCACTGGGTACATTTTTCACATTGTTTGCAATGTTCACTGTTTTACTTGTCTGACATTTTATTCTACATGATATGGGCCGCCCTTGTTTCTCCCCTCACAGATATGCATACTATTATTTGGTGTTCCATTCAGATCTGCTATTATATGCCCTCCATTTCTCTTTTGATATAGTGAGGAGACACTCCTCCACTCCCTCCTCAGTTCTACCCCCGCCTCTTCCTTTTCTTCTAGGAGTAATACTGTCACAGCACACTGGACCCCGGCGTCTACTTACTGGGCCCGGCGGCATTGGTCCCCGGGGACTCTGTCAGGGCAGCAGGCACGAGGCTCCCGGCGCCCGCAGCAGTGAATCACTCTGACTTCAGCTGCTGCACGGTTGCCGGCGTTCTCCCTCTCCTTCGGCTGCTGCATGCTTTTCCCTGCTGGTCTGTGCTGGTGGCACTCATAGGGACATGCGTGCCGCTCTGTGCAGAATTTAAAGGGACAGGCGTGCCAAAACAAGAGCTCACTTAGGCGCTCAGTGTAAACTCCTCCTATTTACGGAAGTCCCTAGGAGCACTTCCTTGCCAGAGTATAAAATAAAAACATAAAATAAATTCCCATATAATAACCCTGAAGAAAAAACCCGCAACCCATCCTGTATATCCACCCCAACCAGATATACCTAAATCCCTAACCTACCGACTACTAACCCCGAAACAAAATACCCAATAAACCCCTTATTTTATTTAGTTATAATAAAGAGTAAGAGAGAGGGGGGGAGCAATTCTTACCTCAGCCGAAAGGTGGAGTATCGGCCAGGGCCAGAAAAGAATTGCCCTCCCCGGGAACCAGCACCTAAGATTACAGTATAAAACGGGTACCACAACAACATTACCACTTGGAGAGCAACTAAAATCTAATAATCATCAGACTATCTAAAGAACAAACACAGCTCACGGAATAACAAGTCCAGGTCAGTCCGGAGGAGCATCTTCACCACGGCCCCTAAGATCCAGCCACGACGAAGCTTCACTTGGGGAATCAAAGAAATGAGATCGTCCATCAGCCACCACACGCAGACGGGCAGGAAACAACATAGCGTAGGAGAGGCCCAGATCACGTAGGCGACATTTAAGCTGTATAATTTGGGACCTAGACTTCTGGACATCCATAGAAAAATCCGGGAACACTGCCACCCGATTTCCATTATATTCCAAAGGACCACGTAGACGAGCCAAACGAAGGATCGAATCTCTGTCCTTGAAATGCAGGATCTTGGCAATTAATGTGCGAGGGGGACGCCAGGAGGCAGAGCCCTACCAGGAATACGGTGCGCTCTTTGTACTGCAAAGTGGGCAGTGAAATCATCACGGCCAAAGGGTTGAGGGTTGAGAGTGAGACGGAGTCCCTGAGGTGCTGGGTCCCGTAGCCCCGCCAGTTCCAGAATGGGAGATCCTCTCCAGCCGCGCAGCAGCTGACTGTTGGGAGTTTTTTCCCATTATTACTGGATCACAGGGACAGATGCAGGGAACAGCAGGCAGTGGAGAGCAGTGCAGGGTGGTAGCCAGCAGCTGGGTTCAGGAGGAGGAGGAGCTGTATTTTCCAAGTGTCCCCAGAGATCCAGGGAGAGGATCAGCCACCCCCCTAGCCGCCCAGGACACTAACCAGCAGTGTGCTGCACCCAGCACTGAAGACAGGAGCCACAAGTCAGCCTGATCCGGATCCAAGATGGCGGCCGCGATCCGGGTCCGCAGCGGCAAGCAGGATACTGTGCAGGCAGTGAGAGAGGGTCCCTCACCTCCCCAGCCCTCCAGGGCACCCTCTGGACAGGAGAGGAGACGAGTGCTGGAGCCAGGAGCAGCCTCAGACACCGGGGGCCGAATACAAAATGGCGCCTGCGACAAGGAGACACTGCAGGGAGAGATCTTCAGCTCCCATAACACAGCAGCCAGCGCACCCAGACTGACCCTAGGACTCCTGGAGCAGGTAGTGGTGAGTGTTGAGGGAAATAGTCAGTGCCAGGGACCGGGTACAGGGATCAGGATAGTGTGTAGGATATTAGGGCCTAGGAGCTACGTTATTAGCTTCCTACATCCAGCTCATCCAGGCCACGCCCCCTTGGTATTCTGGTTCTTACCATGGCTGCGTTCCTGACTCTGATATTGTCTGATCCCTGGTACCGTCTAGCCCATCTGATTCTGACCCAGCTTGACGGCTACATTTGTACGCCTTCATCGTACACCGCTCCTATCCAGAGTATACCAGCACCTGTGCTAGGGAACGGAGTGTGAGGGCCGCAACCTGCGTGTCAGACGCAGCAAAGTCCAAATCTTCTTGCGGGGGTCCCTGGTGAAAATACCGCCGGCACATTAGACTCTGCGACGCAGTACTAGGTCTCGCCAATCCCGAAGTACGGGCTAGCAGCTACTATCCATCCTTGAGTTGTGACAAATACATTTGTAGTCACTTTAGACCTATTGTGTGCCCTTTAGGTTAGAGACGTCTCGGTTATCTAGTTTGTAAAAGTGGAATTGATATTCCTGCAATTTTTCTTGACACCTTTTCTTTGTCTCTCCGTCTTGTCTCCTTCCTCCTGTTTTCCTGTTATTGTATGGTCTCATTCCATTTTTGTGAGTTTGGATATTGTTGCTGCCTTAATTTTAGGATGAAATTTTGGTTCACACTATTGTTCATACTTCCAAGTGTTTTTATGTATTCTCTCATATCATCCTAGACTGTTGTATTTATGCCTACCCTAAAAGTAGGCTTATGGAATATGGGTGGAATTAATTCACCAATCAAATGGAAATTTTTGCTTTATCTAAATAAATTCGATTTAGATTTGGGCTTCCTCCAAGAAACCCATCTTGTACCATTTGAAGTGGCTAAGTTACATATGCTAAATAGAATGGTTATAGGCTCTGCTCTTTATACATTTAAAGTTGATGTCATTTTAGCTAAATTTACCTGGATTGAGAATTTACTTACCTCTCAGCAACACCTGCTTGATTATCAAGAAATGACTATGTTCTAGTTTATGGTGCTATCTTCCCTAGGGTGCTAGCGTCAGAGATGGAACCGGTTTGTCAGACCATGCCCCAGTTTGGGTTTCCTTATGTACCACTGTAGAGAGAGGTCCCCTTCCCACCTTTCCATCTCTCTAAAATGTTGTAGTATTCTAGAATCATCCTGTCAGAAGTTCTTCCATAATAATTTGCATCGTTCCAAGAAGATCCTTTGTTGTTTTGGAAGGCCTCTAAAGTGGTATTACGGAGCAACATTATTTCCTATACAAGTAATGGTCGCTCTGATTATACAGGTTGAGTCTCCCATATCCAAATATTCCGAAATACAGAATATTCCGAAATACGGAATATTTTTTAAACCTTTGATTTTTGATGGTGCAATGTACACAAACTTTGTCTAAGGCACAAATTATTACAAATATTGTATAAAATTACCTACAGGCTGTGTGTATAAGGTGTATATGAAACATAATGAATTTCATTTCTGTACACAAACTTTGTTTGAGCCACAAAATTATTGAATATATTGTATAAAAGTACCTGCAGGCTGTGTGTAAAAGTGTATATAATACATAAATGCATTCTGTGTGTATATTTGGGTCCTATTCCCAAGATATTTCATTATGGTATACAATTATTCCAAAATGCGGAATATTCCGTTATCCAAAATACCCCTGGTCCCAAGCATTTTGGATATGGGAGACTCAACCTGTACTACCATAGATAAATGGTCCCAGGTATATTTAACAGCTCCTCTTACTATGCAGAAAAAGACTCACTTTACAGAAGTCTTACCTCAACTAGGAGACCGGTATTCCTTTCATAGAGATTACAGGTTTTATCATTTTGGAAACAAGACAGGCCCAGTACACTAGTATAAAAGCCCTTTGTAAACCTGATGGTTCCCGTACTTCTGATAGTTCTCAAATCACATCCACTCTTCGATCCTTCTATGAATTATTATATTCACAACCATCTGGAAATACAACCAATAAGACCTAATTCTTGAAAGGTCTCATACTTCCTCAGGTATCATACACCTTCGATTGAATTAGAAGTCAAACTAGTCATCCAGGGATTAAAACCATCTCCTGGCCCAGACAAACCAGGAAGTATTATCAGGTTCCATCCTCCAGGATTAGTGACGCCCTCACCTTGGTTTTTGACTACATAATAGATAACTGCTTACATCCCCCCTTTTTTATTTCTGCTGATACTAAAGGCTTACCGAAGTCTGTGAGAGATCTTGAACAATGTGGTTCATATTGTCCCATTTCTCTTTTAAACATATATATATTATAAATTCCTCTCCAAAATTCTGGCAGACAGACTTAATCTAGTCCTCCCATCCATCATTCCTAATGACCAAGCAGGCTTCATTTGGGGTAGACATTCAGTTGTTAACTTTAGAAAGGTTCTAGCAGTAGTACAATGGTCAGGGTATTCTGGTAACTTTGATGCCAAGGCCATTATTTCCTTATATGCCGAAAAGGCTTTTGATCTAGTATTCTGCGATTAGCTTTTTGAATACCTGGCCCATTTCGGTTTTCCGAAATAATGTTTGTCCACCACTCTAGTTTTATTTACCTCCACCACATCTCAGATTGTATGTAATGGCTAACTTTCTGATTCCTTTTCCTTTTTACAGAGAGGAACTACTCTCCCCTCTGCTATTTGCATTTGATGTAGAACCATTGGCTGCGGCGCTCCGCAAATCTCCTTTTTTTTTTCTGTAGGATTTGAGTTGGTAATTACGAAGCCAAGTTAGCTGTATTTACAGACGATATGGTGCTTTTTATTTCAAAACCTGCCCACTCAATTTCTGCAGTAATGAATATTATTTCAATGCTTTGCTGGATATAAGGTGAATGTAGAGAAATCTGACCTGCTTATTGTTCTAAATTGAATGATGCTGTGAAATATTTAGGGATTTTTAGCTATGCAGACATAAACAAATTATATCAATCTAATCTGAAGCTGGCCACACACTAAACGATTCGCAAAAAGATGACAGAATTGCTGTAGCCACATTTCAGTTACAACAAGTGCTGGGGGCTTAGGTATCCCTGATGTATTGGCTTTTTTCCATGCAGTCTTCTTCCAATGTTTCTGACTGGTCACTTACCCATTCTATCTACACTAACCTGGTCTTAGAATGATACTCCCCTATTGCCCTACTCCACATCCCTCAGCATCTTATCCTTCCTCATATTATCTGTAATACCCTCTTTTGGGACACACAACTCTCGTGACGAACATTAAATAAGACTTTTTCCAGGAATCCACAACGTTTTCGATTCAAGGGGCTCCATATTGTCCTTTCAAGCCTTGAAGGATAAATATAGTCTTTGTCCCAAATCCTTATATATATATATCTACAGTTCTATTACTCAACTCCAATAATATAAGAGGGAGGTGATCTGCTGCTACTCTCACATCCACTTTGAAACATTTACACTCAGTTTTGAATTGTAAATTGACTATCTCAAAGCCAGAGAAAGCATTTGGCTGAGGGAGCTACACACACACACTATCTGGACATGGAACTTGTATTAATTTCCATGCACTGTTTGTGTAGTTAGACTGAGTATCATCCTTTTTCACCTACCAGCTTGCTGGTTCTGTTTTCTCACACCTCTCCTCCTCCCCAATTCATTACCCCTCTCATTCAGGTAGTACAGTATTTTCCCTTTGCTCGATCCTTCCCATTTACATTCGCTATTTCCATCTAAACCACCAAGTTAAGTGATGTTTCCCAAAAGTTGGTACATAGTGGTGGTTAGGACCTAGCACAATAAACTTTTCAGACCTTTTCCTGAATATCATTAGCAGTGGACATGCTATCCATTTTTTGGGGTATTTCATGTGTGTCTAACTTGTTTTGATTGTACTTCACGATGTATGGCATCATTCATGCAATACTCTGTCAGTGCTTGTCAATGCCAGTCCTCAACCCCAACAGTGTAGGTTTCCCATCTCTCCTACAGGTGTATTAATAACTGACTGACATTTAAACATTTTTTACTAATTATGTTACTTGTGATAATGGGGCCTTTTTATCATTAAATATTTGCGGTTGTCTTCAGAGGATATCTGCAAATATTATTACTATGGAGGGATTGCAGCAGATATCTCCAATATCTGCTGCTGACCCTTCATTTTCATCCACAAATGCAGCCCCCCCATATTGCCAGATTTCTGCAGCTTGGCCCTGATTGCTATTGCCATCTTCAGATCCTATGGTTAGCTAAGGGCTACTATTTTGCACGTTTTTGACAGGATCCCTTTCCATCTCCCCCAGTTAATGTATATGCCGGCCGACGTCAGCACATATGCATTGTGCACTGAGGACCTGAACTAGGAAGCAGTGTGATCGGTTATGCTATCACACTGCTTCCAGCTCTTCTATAGGACAGGCTCGTATTGGAGCCCATCTCCTGGGAAGAGCAGAATAGTAAATTCCTTTTCACGTTCAAATTTATGTGAAAAATATTTGGGGCATATTTATCACAATCCGTATTTTTTTTTTACAAATATTGTGACAATGTGAGGAGACCTGGAAACGTGCACTGTTAGGTTTCCCTGAGGACTGGAGTTGGGAAACACTGCTCTATAGGGTGTATTCAATTAGGTGTGACAATAGCAAAAATCCGGCATCTGCGAGGCTTTGGCTTCAGGTGCGGGATTTTTGCTATTCAATTAGGTGCAAGACTTTTCAGTTTTTGAGCATCTCTAGAGCATGATCAATTTTTCCTAAAATCCATATTTTTAGGAAAAATGGTCGGGAAATGCTCTGGGACCCCGGCGGCACCCCTCCTAATGAATAATTAAGCAATTGGAAGTTTCCAGTTAGCTTAATTCGTCAGTAAATACCTTTGAAGCAGTGTCTTCTCCCTCCAGCGTTGCGACCAGGTATCCTGTAGCAGTGGTGTGTGTAAGTATGTTTTGTGAGTGTGTGTAGTAATGTGTGAGTGTGTGTGCGTATGTGTGTCTGTGTGACCCCCTTGTGTGAGCCTCCCTGTATGTAGCTGCAGGGAGAACTAAATCTCCAAGCAGCCACCTCCCCTCCAAGCAGCCCCCTCCCCAATACAAAGGTGGAGGGGAGATGACCAGGAGCCATGGAGACCAACGGACTTAAGTAGGGTTTGTTTTTTTCTCGCACCGCGGGGTATTCAGTGCTAAAAAACCTGTGTGCAATTCTTTTAAATTGAATATCGCGGGTATCGGGAGCGAGCATACTTACTGTATTCCACAATTGGGCGCAAGGTTTTTTACCTCACTAAACCTCGCCCCCAATTGAATATGCCCCAGTGTTCACCTTTTCACTCAGATCTGTTTCTTCTATCCTTTATCCCTCAATAAAACCTCATTGCATAAATAAAAATAAATGCGCTATTTTGGATGTTTTCCTCTCCTCATGACCATCAATCAGTAGCTGTATGTTTGTTTCCCACAAGGAGGACTTGGAGCTGGACCGGGGGTCTCTGCCTCGTCCTATGAGTGGTCGTAGCTTCCCACGCAGTTTAGATGACTCAGAAGAAGATGATGATGAGGACAGTGGGCACAGCTCCCGCAGGAGAGGCAGCAGCTCCAGTGGTGTCTCCTATGAGGAGTTCCAAGTGTGAGTGCACCTATTGCATTTCTGTACATAGTGGTTATCCAGAAAAACACTTTACATCTATAACTCAGGGAAGCAATTGAGCAATCCCATAAAAAAAAGCTAAAGGGTGAGCTACTTGTGTTTTTACTTTGCACAGCTGTTAGCCAATAGACTTAGGGGTCTATTTGCTAAGCAGTGTTAGGAGACAGAGTGAAAAGTGATAAGAAAGTGATAAGGTGCTAGACAATCAGCTCCCAATTGTCATTTTTCAAACACAGCCTGTGACATGACAGTTGGGAGCTGATTGGCTGGCACCTTATCACTTTTCACTCTGTCTCCTAACACTGCTTAGTAAATAGACTCCCTAGTCTGTTTGTAATACTATGTTGGAGATTGTATATGCAGCTGCAGATTCAGTTTGAACTATAGAATAGAATCAGTGACCACATAAATATAGCATATGATGTAATGGACTTTCTACTTCAGGGTCCATAGGGTATCCACAGGATACCTTGGGGTATAGGCGATGGCGGCAGACATCCAGGCACCACAGAGTTAAATTTTCAGCCTCCCAGGATGCACTGGGGTCCCTCTCCTATACCCCGCCCCCGAGCCTCAGGCCACTCAGTTTTCGTCGGTGCCTGGGCGGACCAGTCGCACCGTACAGAGGGGGGTCTTTTCAAGGGCCCTGAAGATTTCTTCGCAGCTGTGGCTGCACAACTAGAGTGCTCCAGCATAGGACAGTCAGTATTGACGTCCATGCTGTCACTCCTACACCCCGCCGGTACCAGAACGCCGGTACCGATCCGGGGATGCTGGATGGTAGCTGGGGTCACAGCTAGCGGTGACCCCGGCTACCTGGACTGTGGCCGGATGCACGGGGGACAAGGTAAGCGGCGGGGTCCCACGGTGAGCACCCGCCGGTAACACAGTCCTTTTTGGTCCCCAGGCAGGGGGCTCCCTGGGGACCGGCTGCGCGTGGGGCCAGATACTGATCCTGCGCCTTCCACTAGACCACCAGGGACAGCGGACCGCAGCATGTGCGGTACAACGCTGCGTCCCAGGGGTTAAAAGCAGGCCAGGGGAGAACGCCTTCCCTGTCTCACAGCCGGCGTCTCCCCTGCTGCACAGTGCCATTCCACAGCGGTCTGAGCGGGCTGTGTCAGCACTCCTCCCCCGGGCCCGCCTCCTCTCTGCTCCTCGGTGGCCATTTTCTCACTACATGTGCTGGGAATGACAAACGCTGCTGGAAGCTGATACAGGTGCCATTGCGGTCCGGGTCCCCCGCATACCTCTCCTTCAATAAGGTCAGTGTATGCAGCACTGTTTCCTACCAGGCTCTGGTCTGTGTAGTTGATAGCAGTGCTTGTAATGCAGGATGTTATCTGTGCATTGTATGTGACTTAAATGCTAGCGCTGTTTACCTGTACTTTCATTTCTGACTGTCAGACTTTTTTCCTATCCCTGTTCTTCTGCTACAGCCCTTGCGGTGCGGTGTTGCAGGGTGTTTATTACCTCACAGTAAACGTGGTTTTTCTGTGTGGGAGATCACATACGCTCCGTTCACAATCCTCATGTCTGAAAGTGAACGAGGATATCCTCTTCCAGCTATAATGTACTGATATCATGTGCAGTTAGCGGAGGGATATGTAGACGCTGAGGGTTTATGGAGGGCATGTTGTATTATATATCACGCCCCATTTCTGTCACTGTGCCTGCACAAAAAGGGTCCGCCCTCGGCTGGCTAAGATGCTTACAGCCCTTGTGGGCAACGCTCCCTGCGTTTCCCCATAGGGGTTATCGCAGCGAGTGGTGGTCTCATCACATGCGGGGGTCCCTGGGCAGTTGATGGTACCCCAGTGTATCCTGGTTTTCGCCCCCCCAGGTCTCACAGGAGCCTGTGTGGGTGTATTTATTGTCCAAATGGTATAGCACCTGATGGACGTTTTACAGGGGGAGTCACCATTTCGGCCTTCTAAACGGCCTTTCGGGTCTCGGACGGGTAAGGACATGATGTCTGATGACGGTGACATTATTGACTTTTTCAGACACGAGCCCCTTAGTGCAAAGGAGGCGTAGTCTGGGTCTAAAGTCTATATACCTGGCCTTATACGGGCAGTCCGTGCGGCTTTGGTTATTACATATCCCCCGTGGCTAAATCCAACTATGCCTTCTTTAAGGATAAGGGTGTTGCCACTGTAATTCCTCTATCTGGTCAGGTGGATCATTTAGAGGAGGCGTGGAAAATCCGGGTAAGCGGTTCCAGCCTCAAAAACGGTTGACCTTTTGCATACCCCTTTGCGGATAATTATTTTTTCCGAATGGGAGTTACCTTTACGGGTAGATTCTCATGTTACACACCTAGTGAGGAGTGTTACGTGGCCCATGCCCTCCAGGTCCTCCTTGAAGGAGGTTACACATTGCAAGGTGCAAATATATCTAAAATCCAATTATTCCTTTGCTGGAGGGGCTTCCAGGCCAGCTATGGCCGTGTGCTGGGGGGCCAGAGCCATGGAGCGCTGGGTAGGTAACTGGATCTCTGCACACTGACTCTCCAGCAGAGCAGGTGGATAGTGGCAAATTCTCAGAGACTTAGCCACGTTCATAATGAGACAGTCTTACATATAGCCTACTCCTTTCCAGAATCTCCTTGGCAGCAGTAGCGGCTTGGCAGCAGTAGCGGCTCGCCGCTCCCTGTGGTTGCGCTCTTGGGAAGCGGACGCAGATTCCATTTGGAATGCTTTGCCTTTTACGGGACAGGTCCTGTTTGGCCCTAATCTGGACACAATTGTCGCCCCGCAGGCAGCAGCTACGTCTGCCTGTCTGCCATCGGCTACAGTCCCATCGGGGTCTGGGGTTTTGTCTTTTCGGCCCTGTGAGGCCAGGGTAAGTCTAAAATATAGCTTTCCAAGACAGTCAGTAGCCAGGAAATCTGCTCAGCCATAAGAACAGGCTTGGATTACAAGACGTCCTACTCCCAAATTGGACTATAAGCCTTCAGCCTCACGGGACGGGCCTCCTCTCGGGGGACCCCAGAGTTGGAGGCCGGCTTCTCCAGTTCGCCCAGTGCTGGTGTCTGACCTCCACGGACACTGGGGTAAGAGAAGTATTTTCTTGAATGTATGTCCTCTCCTCCCGCTAAAAGCCTCTCAGACGGTTTTTCATTACAGGTCTTCTGTCAATTCAAGACAAGGCCCTGTAATTTTTGAGGGTGTTACACTCTATGCTACAGGCAGGAGTTATAGTACCTATTACGTTGCCCCAAAGGGGAACGAGGTATTACTCCATCCTCTTTCTGGTACGGAAACCCAATGGGTCTTACCTGGACATCCTCAACCTCGAATCCTTCAACAAATTCTTAAGGGTTCCTTGGTTCAGGAGGGGGACCCTGCATTCCATCATTCAATGGAGCCTGGGAATTTTGTGGTGTCGTTGGATATATTCAGGGTGACTACCTGAATGTCCCTATTTTCTTCGAACACCAGTGTTTTTCCTCAGGTTTGCAGTGGTCGATAAGCATTTCCAGTTTTACCAGGGTCATGGCAGTTATGGCAGCCCACCTGCAGATGCAGGGGGTCCGCTTGTTACCCAATCCGGGCGACCTCCTGGTGTTACCAGAGTCTCCAGAGATACTTCAGTGCCATCTGCAACGGACAATATCTGTGTTGCTACGTTAGGGCTGACTGATACACTGGAAATGGTCCTCTCTAATTCTTCAGAGGATGCTCCATATCCCAACATCTGAGGATCTTTGTGATTGAGGAATAGATCTCTGCATTACAGGCAAAGGTACGCAGTTGCCTGCAGAGTCGCTGAGTGTCTATTCACTCGGCAATGTGGTTCCTGGGTTCCAGGGTGTCGCTGTTCGACATGGTGGAGAGTACCCAGTGTCACTCTAGAAAAATTGATCCTCTCCGGATGGGATGGGTTGCCCCATAGGATAAAGTCAATAGTGCTTTCCCCGAAGGTTTGTCTCTCTCTGGCCTGGTGGCTGCGGAAAGCTTACCTAAACAAGGGGCACCCCCTTTGGGATTGCGCACCGGGTCCTTCTGACAACGGACGCCAGTATCCGTGGCTGGGAAGCAGTGACGGGTCCACACTTGTTCCAGGGCAGGTGGACTCCAGTAGTTTTTGCGCTTTCCATAAACATCTGAGAACTCTGAGCAGTATTCACGGTTCTCCAGAATGCAGGACAGGTCCTCCACGGAAATACCGTGCAGGTACGGTCTGACAACGCCATCATGATGGCTTATGTAAACCACCTAGGTGGTTCCCGAAGTCGGGCGACACTAACAGTGGTGTCTCGAATTCTGGATTGGGTGGAAGGCTATATCCCTGCCGTCATCGGCAGTGTTCATTCAGAAATCCTCAGATTCAGAGAAATGTCCTCTTCATCAGGAGGTGTTCAATCTTCTGGTGAACAAGTGGAGCCTTTCAGAGATGAGACTCTTATGGTAGACGTATGTTGGTCCAGTGGACCTTCTAAGTTGTGTACCTCGTCCCTCCGTTATCCCTTCCTCCAGTACTAGCAAGAAGGAGGCGCGCTCCTGCTGATAGCTCGTGCGTGGGCCAGACGGCACTATTACTCAGATCTTTGGAGTGTTTCAGTTAACACTCCGAAGCTGTTACCTCTACGACCAGACCTGTTGTCTCAGGATCCTGGCTGATACCCAGACATGGGTTGTCTGTCCTTGCCGGTGTGGCGGTGGAGACTGCCCTCTTAAGGTCTAGGAGTTTTTCCAGCTCTATAGTTAACAGGGCCTATGTCCATGCTAAGAGCTCGGAAGATTTTATCTGCAAGAATTTACCATCAGGTATGGCATACTTTCTTTCAGTTGTGTCGCCCTACAGGCTCTGCTCCTCGGGTATTCCGGATATCCAGAATGTTGGCTTTCCTACAGGTGGGCTTAGATAACGGTCTTCGCCTTGCTTACCTGAAGGTGCAGGTTTCTGCCCTGTTGGTTTCATCGTAGGATTGCTACTCTTCCTGATGTCCGCACCTTTGTGCAGGGTATACATTATATTCAGCATCCCTTTGTTCCTCCTGTGGCTCCTTGGGATTTGGCTGTGGTCTTTAGGGCTCTCTGAGGACCGCCATTTGATCCACTGGGCTCAGTGGACTTCAAATGGCTTATGGCTAGGAATGTATTCCTTCTGGCCATTGATTTGGCTGGTAGGATCTCAGAATGGGGGGCTCTGTCATGTAGACCTCCCTCTTTCTCATCTTTCCTAGGAACAGGGCAGTGCTTCGCACTTGCCCTGGTTTTGTACCTACGGTGGTGTCTAGTTTCCACATCAATGAGGAAATTATAGTACCGGCCTTTACTTCCCCAGTCCTTTCTGCTGGTGAGGCCTCTTTGGATGTGGTACGGGCTCTAAGAATTTAAGTTGACCGTACCAGTCCATTTAAGAAATCAGACTCTCGGTTTTGTCCTTTCTGGTTTCCATAAAATGGGTTGGCCTGCCACTGCGCTAACTTTGGCAGGATGGATTCACAGGTCTTCCTGTTCCATCCTCTTTTAAAGCTCTTCCACTAGGTCTGTGGGTCCTTCGTGGGCAGCTCGACGTGGCGCTTCAGCGGTGATTGGCAGCCACGTGGTCATCTGTCCATATTTTTGTAAGGTATTATGTTTTTGATACCTTCGCCTCTCAGGATGCTTCCTTCGGGCGGCGGATTCTCCTTACAGCACAGGAGCGTCCCCTCCCTTAAAGGATACTGCTTTGGGACATCCCCAAGGTATCCTGTGGATACCCTATGGACCCTGAAGTAGAAAATATGAGATATAGTAAGAACTTACCCTTGTTATCTCTATTTCTACGAAGTCCATAGGGTTCCACAGGACTCCCGCCCTGTCGCACCTGTACTGCAGATGGGCTTTGATCTGGTCACCGGTTTCTCCGTCTCCTTCTGGTGAGAATGTGATTCTTGTGTGTTCCAGACTTTCTTCTCTCTCTTTTTTGCTCCTGCTCCGGCCTATGGCTTGTTACGAAACTGAGTGGCCTGAGGCTCGGGGGCGGGGTATAGGAGAGGGACCCCAGTGCATCCTGGGAGGCTGAAAATTTAACTCTGTGGCGCTTGGATGTCTGCCGCCATCGCCTATACCCCAAGGTATCCTGTGGAACCCTATGGACTTCGTAGAAATAGAGATAACAAGGGTAAGTTCTTACCATATCTCATATTTTTCCTTCTGTCATGTTATACTGTGTACATAGATAGAGATTTCATATCAAAGAATAGATTGAGTCCAGCATGTACTGTATATATACAAATATAAAGTTGAAAAGGGCAAAGACTTGTTAATTGTAGAGTGTATCATAATTGTTTTGCCGATCAGTGTTCTTAGTGCTCAGAGTGTGCACCTGCATTGTCTATTTAATCACCCTGCAGCCTGGTAAGACGAGTTGATCGGATGGAACACTCAATTGGAAGCATTGTGTCCAAAATTGATGCAGTGATTGTTAAACTGGAAGCCATGGAGCGGGCAAAAATGAAGCGCCGAGAAGTTCTGGCAAGACTTTTGGATGGAGTCACTGAGGTATATTTTCATTTAATGATTTCATTATTTATTTTTTACTGACTTACTGAATTTTGCTTGCTGCACATTCTACATCTGAATAATTGAAGACAACAACCTCCAAATAGCAAAAGTTCTAAAAGTGAATATTAAGAAGTTGGGTACCACACGGCACTGTGGCAATAGAAGGGCCTTCTCCAGTACCTAAGATGACATGGCTGTAGTAGCAATAAGATAGCTGTGTTGAATGCCCTGTGCTTCTAAATTCAGCATGTTTCTTCGTCAGTGCTGTGTGAATGCAAATCAGTATTGTGGACTTACTGTACCTCAAGGGAGGAATAAGAAGACTTTGCTGGCCACAGTAGGAATTTTGAAGCCTGTTCTTGGGGTGCAGAACATCTATTTGAAGGACACTCCTAAGGAATACATTCGGTAGCATGTCATCGTTAACGATATCCCAATATTGAGCTGCATGTAGACGACTGGGGATATGAACAATATTGTTATCGTTCATATAAATTGTCCAGTGTGTATGTGCCTTAGTTATGTATTGTTTTTATATTTGTGTTTATATACTATTTTTTTCCTTTTGAAATTACTATGTTGTTGTAATAAAACAACAATATGTAATAATACATTACCTGACTCCTTAATATTCACTTTTAGAAATGCTATTGTCCAGCGAAGTTTCTTGTTTTTTTTTTTTTTTTTATATGTTTTACAGTGAGGCAGTCTCCTTTATAGAGACCACTGCTTGGTTTATTTATCTGTATATTTAGTCACCTTTATAGAGACCGCTACTTGGTTTACTTATCTGTGTATTTACTTATTAATTACGACGTCTCACAATACCCTCTAATGCCATTGGTAGCACTTAGGAGGGACCTTAGCAAAAAAACAAAAAAAAAGTCAGATTTCTGCTTTTCCATGTCATTATATCTAACACAGTGGCTCCCCAAAGCATTTTGTATGTAATAATGGTATGTAATACATTTACATCCAAAAACTGACGGATTGGAACAATGAATAAAATTAGCACTCTGTTTTTTTTCATTGTTATAAAGTTAAAACCTTTTTTACCCCGAGCATTTAGAAAATCCACAAAGTATATATCAAAAACTTATATTTTGGACCTATTAGTTGCCAACTTATTTTTCTCTCTTTTATATGGTACCTCTTGTGTGTTACTCCTGCATCTTCTTTTTTTTTAGATGTGTATTCCTGTCTATTTTATTAAAAGTACTTTTTAGTTGAATGTTTTTTAAATTTTTCTCTGTAAGTTTCACTCAGCTGCTAAGACATTTTTTCCCTGTCCAGTATGTACTTTTTGCTGTTATACCATGGTTTTTTGTTATACTACTACCCCCAATGTGGTGTTTTTTGTACCTTGAATTTTATTCAATGTGGGCCTGATTCAGTAGCATTTGCAAATGCAACTGCGTACGCAGATCGAGCTAATTAGTCATTGCACGCGCACTGCGGCTTATACGCAAACCATTGCAGAGTGAGTGACAGGATGTATTTGGGGGTGGTGATGAGGAAGTGGTCGGAAAAACGCAGGGCGTGCTCGTCCGTTTGAACTCCGTTGCATGGGGTTGCATAAATTAGCGGTTCCATATGCAGCTTAAGAGCTCCCTGCATGCAAAGACACTTGCTGTGTCTGCGGCAGGTCAGACACTGTGCCTCGATGGTACCGATGTTTATACAAGTAAACGACGTGGTACGCATGCGAGAAGGCAGCAAAGAGAGTCTTTATGCCAGATGTGCTTTGGCAGGCATTAACATATTTGTGCAGCTGCGTTCCATGCGAAATCACATTAGCAATCCTTACTGACTCAGGCCCTGTGAATCTCTCTGCTTGTCTCTCTTCGCTTCAAGTGTGTTGTGTTAACAATGCAGTACAATTGTGTTTAACTGCCAATGGTCATGCACATAACAACGTTACATGAGCATACCAACATCAGGAAACAGCTTGCTGGTCTGTCCGGCTGCTTTTAACAAGTGAAGAATTTCATTTCAGAGTATGAAAAGGTGGGTGTGTGGGAGGCCGGGGGAAAGGTGGCAAGGCTGGGACTATTACAGCAAAAGTAGCAGGTCTGGGGGCAATAAGAACTTTGAGTGGGGGGCACGTGTGGTGAGTCAGGTTCTCACAGCGCATGTAAGGGACAGACCCTTTTGGCGCATTATGTAATGTTAAGTATAAAGTAGTAAATTTCCGTTGTACATTTTGGTATTTAGGATGAAAGACTTGGCCGGGACAATGAAGTGCACAGAGAACAAATGGAGCGGCTGGTGAGAGAAGAGTTAGAGCGATGGGAATCCGATGATACCGCCTCCCAAATGAGTAATCGCTTGGGGACCCCTAGTGGAACCAATGGTCAGCCACGCTCCAGAAACTCGCGCCCTCCATCTTCCCAGTCTGCAGAGGGCATTGATGGGGCAGGAGTGACTGCCAATGTTGCAAATAGCCAGATTTAATTACATGCTTTCAACTGTTCACAAACCTGGCACAGCCATAGGTCACCCTATGCTTCATAATGTACAGGCTTATACTCACTGGTGCTTTTAATATTTGTCTGGGGTGCATTTCCATTTGCATTGCTGAACAGTCCAAGTGGACCTCATAATGATCCATTGATCAGTATGAGGACTGCATTGTAAGTACTCACTGGTTGTCCTCCAAACCTTGGACAGACGCTGAATGCATGTTTTACTGTCGGTTTATCCAGCATACAGGGAGCAGACACCAAGCTTTCCTCATAGTGAGCAGTGACACCGTTAGGCAATGTACCATAGGCAGAATTACAAGCATCTGTGAGTAACAGTAAAATATTATCACATAGCTGAAAGTGTATTTCAAAGATACCTTATGTGCCACCATATATATATATTTTCATGCAAGTTTTACAGAGATCATTGCTTTTTATTTTCGTGCCTTGTAAATGGGCATATACAATGTTGAACTTGTTTTAAAACCTGACTAAAGAACATATTGATTTAAATCACAGATAAGCAGCATCAGAGCTCCAAGATGCCACTTGTTAACTATGCATTTTAGAGAATATTACAACACATACCAAGGTTATACATAAAATGAATAATGATATATCCAAACACAAAAATGGGCAGGGCTGGATTGTTCCACTCTGCTCTTTGCACACTATGCTGATGTGACCATTGCACTAGAGCTCTCTGTAGTGGAGGCATATTCCATATCATATGATCTACAGATATGTGACATTACTGCTAGTATAATCAGAATACAATCTGCCTTTTGTTGAAATCATGCCAAACTAACATTTTATTTCACTATACCCTTTGCTTGGACAGTGACAGAGCATAGTATAGGACAGGGGTGGGCAATAAGCGGCCCTCCAGCTGCTGTTGAACTACACATCCCAGCATGCCCTGGAAGTTTTAGCATGGCCAAACTGGCAGAGCATGCTGGGATGTGTAGTTTTACAACAGCTGGGTGGCCACTTATTGCCTACCCCTAGTCTAAGGTGTATATGCGTATAACAATTACTAAGCTTGTTTTATTCCTATTATGCTGCATCTATATGCTGAAAGCAAATCTGATCAGTAATTAATAGATATATATTGTGACTAAGTAAATTTAGTCTGATAATGATCAAGATATCAGTCTTGAAGTTGTCCAAGCAGCAAACCAGCATGACCTGCCTGATTTAGTCACATGTGATGATCAAGCCATACTCCTGGATCTGCTGGGTTACCTTCTAGGATGACCAGTGTATTTGCTCAGAAGTGTTCCAAATACATTTTGCTTACACTCCTCTGCTGCTTACAAGTTATAAACCATCTGCTTCAGAGTATTGGCTATTGGCCAGTAGTGCACCTCTGTGTTTTATATTGAATAGCGTTTGTGTCTTTAGTAGAGATGAGCAAAATTGAGAAGGTATCCATAGGTGGCATCAATAGACCATTGTTGTCATGGCTTTACTCATACCCTATAAATTCTACCTTCCTCACATGACATCAGTACCTTACCACTTACATCTAGGGGCCTTTTTATTAACTTGCATGAATTAAGCAAATATTCTATTCAATTTTAACAAAGCCTGAATCCAAGAGATATCAGATAACATCTCCGTTATGCAAATTAATACTTCAAAAAGCAGACTTTTTTTTTGCCAGGGGGGACTGTGACCCGGCTCTACTAACCAAGCTTTGTTAGCTTGGCTCTGCTTGTTAATGCCATTGTAGCCTATGGGCTATTAAAGTATCGCTGGAGAGGGATTGTCTGATGAACGGATGTCAACCATCGATGGTCTGACACTGTTGGTAAATAGTTTTACCATTGATGTCTGTTCACCAATGGTTAATATCAGCTGCAGGAGGTCGAAGGTGGTCACGGTCTGCTGGTGACCATTGTTGCCTTATTGTTTGCTCCGATGGTTTAAAACCATCAACAGTTATGATGATCCCTACAGAAAAATTCTCTTTAGAAGCTCTGTCACAGCAAGCAAACCTTATTAAATGGAGCTAAACAATTGTTCTTGAGATGAATTTAAAATACATTTTAAAATAACCAAGTTTTCTTGAAAAAGTCCACACATTAATATACGTGAACAGTATGCATAATTAGGTGCAAAACTTGTTTAGCTCATTTATTGTTGTCCACAAAATTTTGACGGGATAAATTCAAGTTGTAAATATGTCTGTAACATGTTGTTACGGTTTTATATTGTGAACAAACTTCATCTTGAAGTGCTTAAAGTTTCATGGATATCCGTGTAAGTTTTAAAATTGTGCTAGCCTGTGAGAACTAGCAATATTAAACAGAGATTAATTATTTTCTGCATCACGCAATGTTTTAGGTCATCTGTATCTTCCAAGATCACTATGCGTTGTGCTAGTTTTAGGGTAGATGAAGGGGGCTGCTGGTAATGCTGATTGTTTAAATTTGCCAGAGACTACAACAGTAAATGCACACATCCACTAGACGTCAGGCAAAAGACTGCATGATTACGACATTGTAATCGTGCAGTCTGTCTGTCTGTCTGTGATGTGCCTACACTGAACAAGCAGTCGTTCAGGGAAGGCACATCAATCATCTGCAAAAATGCTGAACCTGACAATATAGTCAGGTTGTACGACGATAGATGTTTAAATGACCAATCATTTTCAAACTATTATCGAACGATATAGTAATCGTTCAATTTAAACATCTAGTGGATGTGTGCCTTAAAGCTGGATACACACCTATACAATCGCATTTTCAATGTGCTGTGACGATCTATTTCACTCCTATTCAGAAGTCCTGACCACAGTGCTGATACGTGCACACACATCTGTACAATCTTACCTGCAATCTTTGTCCAATCAACATATCGAACGTAATGATTGTACTACCGTATGCACATTACCAATTGCAGGCTACACATAGCAGATCTAAACAGAGTTACCAAATTGGGCTGGAGGAGCATCGCAAGAACGGTCGAAGGTGTGTACACACTTTTGGTCCGATATGGCACCATTGAATCAAATAAAAATGAAACCGCACATAAGACACGATCTTTCGATGCAGTCTGTATTCACCTGACAAACATGATCGAAGGTGCGTTCACTCGTGATGTCATATGAACAGGTCAGAAATCAAAAGAACGTCCCAAAGATTGTACAGGTGTGTACCCAGCCGAAACAATTTCCTTCTATGGAAACTGCTGCATAGGTTAATTGATTTGATGAAGCACATCTAAATATTTGTTTAACCAGTACCACAGACCTGCAAGTTGTATAGTGTAAGTCCTAGTTACATAGAATGATGTAGAACCTATAGGTACAGTATATGTTACACTACGCACTTTCAAATAAAAGATTTTGTATCTTTTTGGAAATTTGTGACTCATGTGTTATTGTCAGTGCCTAGAAGTGAAGCTCTACATTTCTAAAATCAAGCTGCCCACTTACAGTAAGTGTTTCCTTATAACCAATGTGCTGTAAACAAGATATTGGGGGACATTTATCAAAGGCTGTGTTTCAAAAAGAACATTTAGGATCTTATTGGTTGATACTTTCATCTCTCTCCATGCTTTGATAAATCCTCTTCCTACATCATTTTAAACTGCACCAACAATCTCTCAGTATTGCTCAATTCTGAATGTACCATAAAAATTGACCACAGCAAATATTTCCTGAATGAAAAAGGAAATCTAAATATGCTTAACAAGTCTGTACATGTGCTTCCCTTTAAACATAACTCTTAAGCTGGGTACACACTAACAGATTTATTTTGGCCGATCAATTGATCGGCCAATATATCTGGTGCCCGTCGGCCAGTGTGTACCAGCGATATGTCTGAACAACGTCGTTCACAGACATAGCTGTCCATCAGCTGTGCAGCACAGCCGACGCGATATATCTGCAGATATCTATCCATCGGTAACTATGTATGGGTGATCATCTGATCGCCCGTACACATGCAGCAGCAGGGAGGGGGGGGCGGATGCGCGGCTGCCTGCAAGATGATAGTCGTTCAGTGTGTATGAACGACCCTCATCTACAGATAGATCTGCAGATCACTCAATCTGCAGATATACCTTTGCAGTGTGTACAGACCTTAAGCTAGCTGCACACAATTTGACTCTGCCACTTGGCCCAAGCACAGAGGCCAATAATTCAGATTTCAGCTTGGGTCAAATCAAACTAGACTGTTGAGCCTGTTTGTACCCTATACACAAGCACACGTGTTACATCACTTGTGTTCATCAAAGAAGCCATAAAACCAGTTTACAAACATTGACTTATTTTTGAGATGAACGCTGTAGTTATTTGGGTTTTTTTTTTACATTTTTAGGTTGTCGTGTGTTAGAAGTGTCACAAATGCTGCACATTTTTGTCCCTGCAAATACTGCACAGCATACATCTTGTTTAACTACAGTTGTTACAAAACGAAATTTTAGTTGGCTTAGACAAAACATATAAAAGTTAGAAACAGTTGCTAAAATTAAAACTATATTATAAACTTTAGTCATAAATAATTCAGAAGTACAGTTTACATTACTTTAAAGTAATACTTATAACATGAAATGGAACTAAGGTACGTTGATTCATTTCTGCACACATAACAGCCCGGAATCGGGAACATACATTACACACGTATCCAAGGCAAAGCAGTGCTCTGTGACTAACATGTAAACCATCTTGTCATAAGGGTCACAACTCTTCAATGTGTAACTTGAAAGGAATTTTTGTATTAGCAATTTGTCAATGAGCTTACATCCAAACTATACTTGGCACACTAATTTGCATTATAACAAACAATCGGTAGTGCGTCTTCAGCAGGCTATGAATGGTAATCTATTGGCTGCAATGTTCATTAAACTTAAATGTTCATCAGCCATACGAATTGAAGGATCACTTAGTGATTCAGTTTATTGAACATATGTACATATAAACATTTTATAAGCAGTGGATGTTGAAGTGCTGTCTGCAAGTCATCGTTTATGTGAGCTTCTTCATAAAATATAGCTTCAAGTATGCGATCGTGAGGAATATAAGGGTCATTATAGCCAACGCCAAATGGTTCTGCCACAAGCCCCAGCCACCAAGCTCAATTCCTTGATTATGTAAATAACTTTCACCAGTAGTCCTTTAAAGAGCAATGGGAGAAAAAGTTAAAGGTGGTTAATATTGATTACAGACAGATCAGGCTGATGTGCAGCATCATGAAGGTGAAAGAGTCTTGTCAAGCATTAAGTTATTTACATAGCTCACACATATTCAACAGTGCTTTACAGAGAATACTAGGCCATTCATATCAGCCCATACTCTGTAAACTTCACCAGTCTATATTCCCTACATGTACACACAGGTTGGATACGGGATCCCAGCGCTCAAAATCCTGGCTGGTTTGAAATATCGACACCTGTAAGTAAGTACTCCACCCCCTCCCCATCCTAAACCTCACTTCCTCCCCTGCGTCCCAACTCTAATCCCAACCTCCTCCCCCGCGGCTAGGCTCTAACCCCAATTTCCCCATCCGCAGCCTAGCCCTAACCCCTCCCCCTAGTGCCTAACCCTTACTGTCAGGATGTCAGTGGTTCCTGGAGCCAGGATCCAGACTGCATCCGTACACATACATATACACTAGTGTTATTTTTTTGTCAGAAGCCAATTAACCCTGCTAGTACTGTATATTTTTGGATTGTTGGAGGAAACCCACGCAAGCAGAGGTACAGTATGCAAACTTGACGGAAATTAAAGCCAAGACCTCAGTGCTTTTTACCAGAATGCCAAATTAAAATTGGGGTTGCTGCCTTTGTTGTGTACTATTGCCAAAAGCTGGTGCACATTTGCCACCATCAAAACAAACACAAAAATGTTATGAGAATTATTTATTCACCAACATGAAAATGCTACAAAAGTACTTTTGTAACCTATCATCACTTCTACACGCTCATCTTTCTTGACTACAGGCTGCTTATTTCAGTTCAAATTACTGATATACAGACACCTTGTAATAAAGAGTTAGATCATAAACATTAAGGTATATAAATAATAAAAGTATATCAAAATACATAGGGGCATATTCAATAGCGTGCGAGAATAGCAAAAAACCCACACCTGCAAGGTTTTTCCTGCAGGTGCATGTTTTTTGCTATTCTATTAGGTACGTGTTTTTTCTACTTCCGAGTCCATAGGGGGACCACAGGGTTGACCTTGGGGTATAGCTGGATCTGGATCCACGGGCACCATGCAGTTAAAGCTTTAGCTGCTCCCAGGATGCACTTGGGCCCATCCTCCTCTATACCCCGAGCCACAGCACCTCAGTTTTAGTTGGTGCCCGGCTGGAGTCGGGTCACCCTGCGCAGGGGGGCTGCAGGAGCAGCCCCCAAAAGCTTTTTCATTTATTCAAAAAAAAAAAAAGAGCCTGTTAGGTTTTTTTCTTATAACGGCTCTGTAGCGGCAGCGAAGGGCTGTCTATACAGACGCCCACGCTGCCGCTCTCCTTCCCCTTCCCTGTATAGCGGCTCCTCCCCTCAGCTCAGAGCGCCTTTCAGCTTATAGTCTGGCGTCGCTGAGCTGCAGATTACTCGGCCACTCCTCCTCTGAGGTCTCTGGGGGCCATTTTCTTGTGGCAGCGCAGATACTCTCAGGGAGCACGCGGACCGGTCCCCCTGTGTACCTCTCCCCTGATCAAGGACAGCGTACACAGCACTATAGCACTCCCAGACACTGAATCTGGGCAGGTTGATTGTAGTGGAAAGGTGCAGTGAGTATACTTCTCTGCATGGTATGTGACTTTTGCTAGTGTTGCCTGTCTGTGCTTATTTCTACTTACTGTCAGCTTATACCTATCCCTTTACTTCTCCTACAAGCCCTACAGGTGTGTGGGGGGGGGCGTTTCTACAGACCTCACCTATATAAATCACGTATTTGTGAGGTCCGTCACATACAGTTGTGTGCTACACAGTACCATATTGTGGGCTGTTGTTCAGCACACTGGTGAGTGCGCTTGATTCGGCTCTGTTGCCAGATATATTTATTTGTATAATATATTTTGTCATGTCGGACGAGGAGATTGAGCACTCCGTGGCTCCGGTGTTGGTCTCCTGTGGATGCTGTTCTGCAGGAGTGGATAAGGAGGTTTTGTCACTGGATGGCCTGTGTAGACGGTGCCAGGTGATTCCTGGCCCCTCACAACCTCCTATAGCGCAGGAGCCACCATGGGCGATGTTTTCTCAGGTGCTGGCGTCTATTGCAGACCGTCTGTCGGTACCGACTGCGGTTCCTGCTAGGGCGTTGTCCCAGCCGGCCGTCCCCCATTCCCCGGGTGTTCCGCACTTATTGCGCAGCCCCCCAGGGTCTCAGTCTGTTGGTCCTTATGCGGGGTTGCCTATGTATGTACAGGCTTCCCCGGTGACGCAGCAGTCTGTGGTGCCTTTCCAGGCCCCTCTGCGGCTCCTCCACCCTGGGTGGATGTGCTCTCCAGCTCCGTACAAAATTTGGCGGCCGCGTCTTCGGCTTTTCAGTCTATGTTGCAGACTGACATGCCTTCCAGGGCATCAAAACGCCCACTAATGGCGCAGGCGGCACAAGTATCTGACTCGGAGGGGTCCTCAGATGATGGGGAGGTGCATGACGACACGGACTCGGACACATCGATCCAGGAAGTGGATACCAAATCATCCATTAATGTGCGAGCAATGGTTAGGGCGGTGCGTGCCATTCTCTTGATAGAGGTTGAGGCCCCAGCTCCTAAGTCGAAGTATCCTAGTTTTAAAAAAACTAAGGTGGCTTCTGCGGTGTTTCCCCTGTCTGATCAGTTGACGGATCATATGGCGGTGGCTTGGCAGGCGCCCAGTAAGAGATTCCTACCTCAGAAGCGGTTGGCTTCTAATTACCCCTTTCCTGAGGCACATTGTAGGAAATGGGAAACTCCACCGGCGGTGGATTCCCACGTCACCCGTTTAATACGGAGCACTACTTTGCCATTGCCGTCTATATCCTCGCTGAAGGATCCCACGGACAGGAAAGTGGAGACTTGCTTGAAGTCTATTTACTCCCTCTCAGGTGCAGTGGCCCGACCGTCCATGGCCATCTCCTGGGTGGCCAACGCCTTGGAGGATACCTCTCCGGACGACGCTCCGGATGTCCAGAGGGCGTTGTTGGGACAGATGAGGGACGCTGCTTCCTACATCGGAGAAGCCTCTTTGGATACTAGTCTGCTGACTTCTCGGGTATCGGCTGCAGAGGTGTCTGCCCGCCGATCCTTACTTATGGCTGAGGTCCTGGAGAGCGGACTCTGATTCAAAGAAGGGCCTGGAGGCCTTGCCTTTCAATGGAGAACTGCTATTTGGTCCGGACTTGGACAAAATAGTGGATACTCTGGCTAAATCTAAATCTGCCCTCCTCCCTTCGGCTTCTGCACCTACCAAGGTACGGAGCTCTGCCTTTCGGTCCTTTCGGGTTCAGGGCAAGGCCAAAGGTCAGTCCTTCCCGAGGCAGTCGGCGACCAAGGCCGCTTCTAAGCCCAAGACGCAGGCCTGGAGTGCCAGGCACCCTTCTTCCAAACAGGAAGATAAACCTTCTGCCTGATGGGACGGGCCTCCCTCTGGGGGACCCCAGAGTGGGAGGCCGACTTCTTCTATTTGCCCAGTGCTGGCACAATACCACCATGGATGCCTGGGTTCGAGAAGTGGTCTCCCAGGGGTACGCCCTGTCTTTTCGGCACAGACCGCCCCACCAGTATTTCTGCACGAGTCCTTCTCAGGACAAGACCAAGACTTTACAGATTCAAGAAGCTATAGAGTCCTTGCTGAAAGCAGGGGTAATTGTTCCCGTTCCTCAATTACAACGAGGGACGGGGTACTATTCTTCTCTGTTTCTGGTGCAATGGTTCTCATCGCCCTATCCTCAACTTGAAGTCTCTGAACAAATTCCTCAGGGTTCCCAAGTTCAGGATGGAAATGTTACGTTCCATCATTCTGGCGATGGAGCCTGGGGATTACATGGTGTCCCTGGATATCCAGGACGCCTACCTCCATGTTCCGCTAGCACCTTCGCACCAGCGGTATCTGAGGTTCGCTATCCTTCAACACCACTATCAGTTCCGGGCGCTACCCTTTGGCCTCTCCACGGCACCGAGGGTATTCACAAAGATTATGGCAGTCATGGTCGCACATCTTCGGAACCAGAATGTACGGCTGCTGCCGTATCTGGACGACCTCCTGTTGCTGGCGAGCTCCCCGGAGGTACTGCTTCAGCATCTCCACCTGACGATCGCTTGCCTGCAAGCGCACGGGTGGCTGATAAATTGGAAAAAGTCCTCCCTGATTCCATCTCAGCGGATGGTTCATTTGGGAGCCCTGCTGGATTCTTGTCAGCAAAGGATTTTCCTGACCCCGGAGGTCTCCTCCCTACAGCTGCGGATACACAGTTGCCTGAGCAGTTGCCGCCTGTCGGTCCATTCGGCTATGAGAGTTCTGGGCTCCATGGTGTCGACATTCGACATGGTGGAATTTTCCCAGTTCCATTCCCGGCCCCTGCAGGGGCTGATTCTATCGGAATGGAACGGGTTACCTCACCGGATCCGCTCTCAGATGCTGGTGTTGTCCCCGGAGGTTCGGCAGTCTTTGGCTTGGTGGCTTCAGACAGCTCATCTGGTCGACGGGCGCCCCTTTTGGATCCCGGACTGGGTCCTGCTCACGACGGATGCTAGTCTCCTGGGTTGGGGGGCAGTGACCGACTCGTTGTAGCTTCAGGGTCATTGGTCTGCGGAAGAAGCACTTCTTCCCATCAACATTCTGAAACTGCGGGCAGTATACAGGGCCCTGCAGTCGTCCGGTCCCGCTCTTCACGGAAGGGCGGTTCAGGTGCAGTCCGACAACGCCACCACGGTGGCATATATCAACCACCAAGCAGGAACTCGCAGTCGGCCAGCGATGTCGGAGGTGTCTCACATCCTTGCTTGGGCGGAGTGTCACATTCCAGCGATCTCGGCAGTCTTCATTCCCGGAGTCCTCAATTGGGAGGCGGACTTCCTCAGCCGTCACAACGTGCATCCCGGGGGAATGGTCGCTTCACCCAGAGGTGTTTCAGCTACTCGTGGACAGGTGGGGGCTGCCGGAGCTGGACTTGATAGCCTCCCGTCACAATCACAAGTTGCCAGTTTACGGGTCAAGGACAAGAGACGCAGGCACCTGTTTGGTAGACGCACTGTCAGTGAAATGGACGTTTCACCTGGCATATCTGTTTCCTCCGATATCCCTACTTCCTCGGGTTCTGCGGAAATTCAAGCAGGACGGCGGCACGCTCGTGCTGGTAGCTCCAGCGTGGCCCAGATGTCCTTGGTACTCCGATCTAAGGTGCCTCTCCATCGACGCTCCGTACCTTCTTCCTCAGCGTCGGGACCTGTTGTCTCAAGGGCCCTGCCTTTACCCGGATCTAGGTCGGCTGTCTTTGACGGTGTGGCTCTTGAGACAGCCGTCTTGAGATCTAGGGGTTTCTCCAGTTCGGTCATTGGTACCATGCTTAGGGCACGCAAGCCTGCTTCCGCACGGATTTACCACAGGGTGTGGCGCACTTACTTTCAGTGGTGTGAATCCAAAAACTATGATCCTCAAGTGTTCCGGGTTTCTAGAATCTTGGAGTTCCTTCAATCGGGTTTGGACCTTGGCTTACGCCTTGCCTCTCTGAAGGTTCATGTGTCTGCTTTGTCCGTGTGGTTTCAACGACGGATTGCCACACTGCCAGATGTTCACACCTTTTTCCAGGGTGTGCTCAGGATCCAGCCTCCCTTCGTGCCTCCTGTGGGTCCTTGGGACTTGGCGGTGGTGCTACGGGTCTTTCAGGGTCCTCCTTTTGAGCCGCTTGAGTCGGTGGAACTCAAGTGGCTGACGTTTAAGACTGTTTTTCTCCTGGCGATTGCTTCTGCCAGGAGGATGTCTGAGTTGGGGGCGCTTTCCTGTCGCCCTCCTTTTCTGATTTTTCACCAGGACAGAGCGGTGCTCCGCACTCGTCCTGAGTTTTTGCCCAAAGTGGTCTCAAAATTCCACATTAATCAGGAACTAGTTGTGCCAGCTTTTCAGTCACCTGATCTTTCAGCTGGTGAGGCTTCCTTAGATGTAGTCCGGGCGCTCAGAATCTATGTGGACCGGACTGCTTCGGTTAGGAAGTCCATGGCTTCCAGTTTAACAATCACTGCATCAATTTTGGACACAATGCTTCCAATTGAGTGTTCCATCCGATCAACTCGTCTTACCAGGCTGCAGGGTGATTAAATAGACAATGCAGGTGCACACTCTGAGCACTAAGAACACTGATCGGCAAAACAATTATGATACACTCTACAATTAACAAGTCTTTGCCCTTTTCAACTTTATATTTGTATATATACACAGTACATGCTGGACTCAATCTATTCTTTGATATGAAATCTCTATCTATGTACACAGTATAACATGACAGAAGGAAAAATATGAGATATGGTAAGAACTTACCTTTGTTATCTCTGTTTCTACGAAGTCCATAGGGTCCACAGGGCGCCTGCCCTGACGCACCTGGCTTCAAATGGGCTGTGTGGCTGGTCACCGGTTTTTCCGTCTCCCATTTCTGTGAGTATGGTTTCTTGTGTGTTGCAGTCTTCCTTCTCTCTGTTTATTCTCCTCCTCCGGTCTTAGCTGCTTACCAACTGAGGTGCTGTGGCTCGGGGGCGGGGGGTATAGAGGAGGATGGACCCAAGTGCATCCTGGGAGCAGCTAAAGCTTCAACTGCGTGGTGCCCGTGGATCCAGATCCAGCTATACCCCAAGGTCAACCCTGTGGACCCTATGGACTTCGTAGAAACAGAGATAACAAAGGTAAGTTCTTACCATATCTCTTTGTTTTTTTTAAAACACGCATCGGGAGGTTTTTATTCTTGCACCTCCTGTGCATGCGTTTTTTTTTTCCCCTAAAATCGATGATTTTAGGCGAAATCACCCGAACTTGCTCTGACACCCCCCCCCCCCTCCCAAGGACTAATTTAGCAATTGGAAGTATCCAAATAGCTTAATTAGTCCTTAATTCCTTACCTCCTGCTGCGCTGTCTTCTTCATCCTGCGTCGGGAGCCGGCTCTTCTGCAGCAGCCGTGAGAATATCAGTGTGTGTGGTGTATGTGTGTGTGTGTGTGTGTGTGTCCCTCTGTCAGTATGCCCCCGCAGTGTTAATGTGGCCTCCTGTAATGGGTGCTGGGAGAACTACATCTCCCAGCAGCCCTTGCCCCTCCCACCAGCCCCTGGGACTCCTAGCAGCCCCCTCTCCAGTAAGGAGGGGAGGCCACTGGGAGCCGCAGCCAGGTAAGTGGTGATTTTGTTTTTGTTTTTTTAAATACGCAGCGCAAGGTTTCACAGCTGAAAACTCCCATGACCAGTATTATTGGATTTGAATACCGCATGTATCGGGAGCGTGCATACCTGCAGTATTTCTAAATTGGGTGCAAGGTTTTAACCTCGCGCCCAATTGAATATGTCCCATAGCTTAGCCACTACTTGTTGGAATGAGAAATTTATCTGATCATGAAGGGAAAAAACATCCATCAGAAATATATTTTAGATATCACTATACTGGTGCCCCACTAACTTAGCAGATTTTGGGGTAGGACTATAAGCATAAAATGTACTTTAGCGGACTATAAACTGAAGCATAAGGCAATAATGGCTGATACACAGGTGCTGCTGTAACCGGTGCCTTTACTATAAGTATACTACTGTCTTTACTGCAGACATAAGTATACTTCACAGCAGGCAGATTTTATATATCATTTATTTTTTATTCTACACCCTAACACGTATATACATGTGCCCGTCCTTACAATAAAAATATGGACAGGATGAAGATAGGCGGACTAATATGGAGGCACCCAAGTAGGTGCTATGGCGATATACGGTGATCGGTGTAAATGTACAGTATCATGCAAAGGAGGGGGGGAGAATTACTATTTATTGGTTATTAGCTTTCTCTAGCATTTTTGGTTTATTCTCTTCGACCCTTTACATTAACAGGCTAGTTGGCGACTCTCGTATGTATGGCAACTTTTTTTTAGGATCTAGTGTTCTGTAGATCTAATAGCAGTTTATGCTGAGCTTCCTAGCATTATCTGTGTGCATAGAAAGTGCCCATCTTGAGCACCGTGTACATGAAACAGAGAGAAGGAACGGACTATATTATTCGCTAAGCCATGGAGAGAGCTAAAGGGGAGAAAGATAAGTCCCAGCCAATCAGCTCCTGTAATTTTCCAAAAACAGCCTGTAAACTGACTGTTGTTAGGGGCTGATTGGCTGGGACTTATCTTTCTCCCCTTTATCTCTCTCCAAGGCGCTGTAAATAGACCCCTAAATTCCTACTGACTTGCCAATCCCTTTGGTTGTCACGAACAATCTAGGCCTATTTATTCCACAGGACCATCAGACATTTTATATACATAGATCGATCACCCCAACATACATTTAATGTACACTGCCAAATCTGTTAAAGAATTAATGCAAGATAATTCCAAATACAGTACACTTACAAGAATGCAGGGCTGTCTAAACTGCAATAAGAATCGGCTGTAGTACTGTTTCTGCAGAAAACCAGGCCGGGAAATTCATTCGCTTGAAGAGCCTGATATTAGAAATAAATGTAATAAGTCCATACATCAAGCAAATTATTGTTAACCATTTACTTCAATGTAAAAACAAAAAAGGAATTGAAGACAAATAAATATACCTACATTTATTATATATTTTTAGCTTTCTAAAGACTATGCATTTTCAATATATACTGGAGTGGTTCACTTAGTTTTAAGCAACTACTTCTTTCATTTAGATGGTGGCACGAAGTGTCCATCACGCCATGCAGAAAACATTACCATAATGCATACATACTAACAATACAATATTATCAAACAGATAGTACATAGGGGAAAAAAATACATATTTAAATGCTAACTGAGTGACTGTTAATGACAGTAGGGCGAACAGAAAGAATCAGTCACTAACTTAACGCAGGGTGAGACCCAAGAGAGTGGAGGGTCCTGCAAGTAACAGATAGATGTACAGATGAGGACAGACGGTATAAATTCAGGTGGCTTTAAATAACAAAGCGTTTTAAAGGGCACATTTTAAATCCTGCAGACTGGAGGAGAGTAGAACCGGTGGATAGTAAAAACAAGTGCGTTCAATGTATGCACTTCATTTCATATAGAGGTATACACCACAAGAACCTGCAGTCTATCCTCACCTTCCCACATCATGAATCTGCCACTGTGACAGCAAGCCCTGTCACCAACAATTACAGGTCACTGACCCCATTATCGCCACACATTCCCCGATCTAATCTGTGCTGGTGTGAGCATTCTGAGAATCTGGATGACCACAGGTTTTTCTATCCTATTTGTTTTCCTGTTCTCTTTAAAATTGGAAGGACATGAACGTGTAGCAGAAGAGCAGTGCAAACAAAAAGGTACTCTTAAAGTTAAACACAAGTTTATAAAACACCAAAAGAACGTACAAAAAAACTAGTGGGAGGGAAAAAGATCAATCAAGTTTTTTTAAATCACCAGTGGCGTAACTAAAAGGGAGTTGGGCAGGGTATGTGCCCTGGGCGCGGTGGGACCAGCAGCACGGTGGGGCGATGCCTGCCGGCGGTCCGCACTACCAGGGGCGGATTGGCCGTTGCCTACAGCAGGAAGATTCCCGGTGGGCCGATTGGTTTGTGTGACCGCTTGTCACCTCTAGCCCCGTTCCCTATAACGTCAGCCACCCAAAGCTTAAGCTAAAGATTATCTGTCCAACCAGCCAACTAGTTGATTGGTTGGAACGAAGATCTGGTAAGGTATGAAAGCAAATGACAATCAGCAATTTGCTCCCAAACGCCGGAAAATGGACAAAAACTGTTGATTGAACAAATTGTTTAGATCAAACATTTAACAAACTAGTCAGGGGGGGGGGAAGGGCCCCCCAGTCTTTGATCGCATATATGTATGAGTATATGTGTATGACAGTATATATGTGTGTGATTATATGTATGTGTACAACAGTACGTATGTAAGAGTATTTGTGTGTGACCAATTGTATAATATATATATATATAAAAAGTGTTGGCAATATAATTGGTAATAGTGCCTTGTGCCATCCTCTTTACCTCTCCTTGCAAGGAGAGGAATATTCAAACAGTAGGTATAGGCGGCAGTCACAAGTATTTGACTGCTTCTTCAACAAGTCGCAATGAGTGCCGCCTATACGTACTGTGTGTGTGTGATTATATATATATATATATATATATATATATATATATATATATACACACACACACAGTATAATATCTCTCTCTATGTATATATGAGTGGCTATGTGTAAAACAGTCTGTACGTATGGAAGGGTATGTGTGTGAGACTGTATATGTGTATAACAGTACATATGCAGTGTATGTGTGCATACCCCCATCCATCACGGCTGAGGTGCGACAGTCCTGTTTTTTGGGTGCTGTCACACCCGGGAGCTGGAGGAAAGTTAGGGAGGGCAGCCCAGCATCTAGGAAAGTGATGTGCATGCCCGCAGCGTGAAATGAATTGGGGACGTGCTATGTGGCCATGCCCCATTTTCATTAGCATGTCAAAGGCTTGCACACCCATTTACCAAAATGTTGCCCTCTAGGGCCCCCCTCGCCCTCTCTCCCCCTCTGCCTCCGCCTAGAGTCTCCCCTTCAGTCTGTGCAGGGATGCAGCAGCGCAATTCCCATTAGGAATGCAGGATGCCTGTTATGTTTTTTATTTCATTAGTTAAATTATTTACTCCCCCTTTTCATATGTACAGTATCAATCCTGGTAGTGCAGGCTTGCAGCAGTGTTTAGTAGTGACTGACACCATTAAAATAGTTAAGTCGCATTTTAGTATCATTGGCATACTGGTGCCGGGAACCTAGCTTCCATGTATGTATGCAGTGTCGACACTGCCCTATGTATTTCCTCTCTTCATATTAATAGGGGGACCCAAATCTGTATCTTACCTTTGGCCCTGTGGAGTCTTAATTCGGTTCGGTCACCACTTACTGCATCCGGTCTGTCAGTCTTTTTAAAAAAATGTCCTGCAGCATGCAGAGCTGCACTGGCTGATAGGAGGAGATGGATTTCTGTCTGGGGGAGAGGGGGGTTATTTAGGGGAGATGATGATCTATCTGGGGAGGGGGCTATTATGTGCTAGGGCAGGAGGATGGCACTGGAGAGATGCAGGGGATGGCTTTGGAGAGGCACAGGGGATAGCACTGTAGAAGCACATAGTGGGGATGGGCTGGAGGCACACAAATAGGACAGTAGGACCCATGGTACTATTAGAAGAAAAGACTGGGGGACAGTAATCTTCAGTAAAGCAATAATTCTAATGAAACCATATTACTAATACAAATGGTACCAAATGAGCAAATATATTTTATTAATATAAAATAGTTCGATAAGGGAAACTCACATTTTGTCCTATATAACTTTTGTTACTATATATTATCTGGTTGAACCTCTGTTGCATGATGATGACACTGGCTTTATTGTGACACAAATAGGCGGCTTCCAGGCCACGTGATCACCTGCATGAATAGTGAATACAGCCTGTCCAGGGAAGATCAATTTCTTCAGAGGATTCCCCGTTGCAAAGAAATCATATAGATAAGAAAAACTCATTCACTTACTTGCTGTGCTTATTCACTGAGAGGAACTGGGGGCATATCCATCAGCTCATGTAGCGGTGGGCATGCCCCCAGCATAACAAAAATGGGGGGAGTGGCTTGCGGGAATTTCACATAAGGCCACAACCCTTGCCACACCTACTTTTTCAGGCGCATAGGGCCACTTTCAGACTTTTTTCCAGGGCACTTTAAAATTCCCAATCCGCTCCTGCGCACTACACAGTAAAACAAACACACTGGCGCCGGGTAATACACTTGTACTACCCCATGGCGGTGTGTTTGTTTTAGCAGCCAATGAGAGTCAGATCAGACTCTCACTGGCTGCTGCACCCAGGGGTGGAGCTCACTAATGATCTCTGCCTTCCGGCTCCCACACTGTGTGAAGGAATGACATCTCTCCTATAGTGCCGGATGGGAGGACGGTGGAGCAGACAGCCCGCAGCGTGCGCAGGAGCGGGGATTCCAGTAAGTATAATTTTGTCTGTGTGTCTGCGTGTTATGTCTAAAAGGCACTACAACTGGGGTCACTATATAAGGGGCACTGTATATTGGGCTCTATATAAGAGGCACTATATATTGGCCACTACAGGGGGCACTATATATTGTACACTACTACTAAGGACATGGCATAATGGGCACAACAACAAAGGGCCCTGTATAAGGGGCAATAAGATCCATATGAAATGGAAAGGAATGCTCCCAGAGTGACAAGAAATGGTCTGTCATGTTGACACACCACAGTTTTCGGTGGCCAAGCCCCTTTTGGCATGTGGCCACACTCACTTTTTCGGTGCGTACACAGGGGGTGGGGGTGGGGGAGGCTCTATTTTTCATCTTGTCCTGGGCTCCATATACCCTACTTACGCCACTGTAAATCACACTCGTTGAACTACAAGATGGCACCATTCTGCTTCTCATCAACCCTTATTATTTAAAATACTGTTGTATTCATCTGGAGGACTCTTAAATCATATACTGTATTTGTCAGCACTATGTATGTCAGGAATCTAGTCAACGGCCAACTATAAGCCAAAAAGACATTGACATTGCCACACTAGTTTTAAATATAGCATGGCAACTTTCCTTGAATGAAACCTGAAAAAATATATAAAGAAGCACTATTATAAATCAGGAGAGGGAAACAAGTATCCCAGCACTGTGCAAATGTAAGATCAGTAAAGTGGAATTAAACCCTAAACAAGGAACATTACTTCTGACCTGCCTTGGGTGTTTTCTAGCTGCAATATGTAAACAGTAATGTAGGTTACAAAGTCTGTTACAGACTTAAGGGGCCTATCCACTAGGCGACCTGAAGGACTGAACGTCTAGCGTTCAGACCTTCAGGTCGCCGAGGTGCGGTGCCCGCACTGAACGGCGTTCACTAATGTGTGTGACTGAGTCTCTGAATTTGTATACAGTCTGCTAGTGCGTCCTAGTGGCATCATATTGGCAAGTTAAATGCCGTTTCGGTGAAAAAGATTAAATAAAGATGACCGGCACTAGCAGTGTCTCTTGGGTCCTAGTGCCAAGAGGGTGTTTTTAGTGTGACTGAAATGTATAAGGACACATCTGTAGACACAGATAAAATAGTCATAATGCTGTGATTCCAAAAATTTGTGTCCCACTGAAAGCTGCTGTGGAACCACACAGGCCAGCATGCCCTGCCACAGATTTGCTGTTAGGGTCTGCTCAAACTGTTGCAGGCCATGCTGTAATGTGTAGTCCCCACAGCAGCATACACTAAATGCCGCAGACACTAAACCCCTTCTTACTAGAATGTCGACATTTTAACTGTCTACATTTTGGTAGTCAACCTTATGATTTATATATTTTAACTGTTGACTTTTTGACCCTGTCCACATTATGAAAGTCGTCATTTTGGTGTCGACCTTTTGATTGTCTAAATTCTGACTACTCCCTTTCACAGGAATATGGCAAAGTTTAGTAACTTCTGACTACATTTTGTGTGTAAACTGAATTATAAAGACTAAAACAATTCCATTATGGATGCTTTTATAGTATATTCATATTATGTGCATTTCTCCATGTTGTGTTCACCACGGAGGAAACAAAAAAAACATGTCATTTTTTTCCTTAGGCCAAATGTTCCTCCTGGTTCAGATCATTTTTGGTTCATGAATTCTAAAAATTCTGTACATGTGTTTCTGCTGCACAAGAACCACTTCAGCACCAATGGTTTAAAGAAGAAAAAAATGAACAGCAAGGAGTACATTTCTTAGGGACCATCTCTTCATTTTGAAAACATTGTAAATAATGCTGGAACAGCAGATGTAACTTGTCAGTCTTTTCATGCAAGAGTATAGGACTTACAGTCAGGCCGTATCGGGGTATGCTGAAGTACTTCAGCCAGGATATCCAATCCATTATAGATGTCACATTCACAAGTAATCCAGAAAATATCTACAAAGGCACATACATTTTCACATTACCAATTGAATTAGTTTTAACCAATTAACTGGCTAATATTTAAAAAACAAAACGTTCCCAGAACTGTAAAAAAAAATTTTATTCCCAAATTACGTAAATAAGAGCCATTTAAACCCGATTCATTATCATTTTTAAACAAAACTGTTAAATCAAGTTTATATAGCTGTTACATAATGTGATAAAAAAAATATGGCCATTTTGGGGACATTTAAAAAAAATTTCTTTCTAGTTTAAAAACAAAAACAAACAGCTGGGTATAGACGGAGCGAGGGGCAGGTGTGTGCGTGTAGGTAGGGGGTGCTGCAGGGTCCCAATCACTGTGACTAGCAGTAATCGGGACATCGTAGAGAGGGAGCCGTGGGTGCAGGTGGCTGCGGGAAGATCATCTTTCAGTGTTGGATACTTGCGGTTAATTGACTTGGCTCCAGTCTGTATTAAAATAACTTTGTATAAATGTGTTTTTTGCTAAAGATGTGTTTTATGTTCCATCTTTTTTATGATGCTTTTCCATGTCCCCCACAACAGTCAGATGTGTCAGCCAGAGCCTATTTACAGGAGCTGCCTGTATGCCCATATACTACAGTCCAGGTGTACATAACAGTATACTCCTAGCAAGCAATGGTGATATAGAAGCTACACTCACAATCATAAAGACGAAGCATATAGTCATTAGAAGGTTGGCGACAGCAACTACATCTTGTCCAGCTGCTATAGCTAGAGCCATAGACGTGGCAGTGTAGGAGATCATCATCAAAGTGAACATCATGGTGAAGAAACTCCCTGCGGTGGGTTTAAAACCTAAAGAGGAGGAAAATAAAAATATATAGTGAAAAGACAGAGGATAAATATCCTAGGCACCCTGGCAGTGGAGAGGAAAGTGGAAACTATAGGCTCCCACAAACCCATGACCAGCACTTTATAAGGGAATGTAGATCTGCCCCATCAGAACAACTACGCTGTCAGCACCAAATGCTACAAGATATATCAGGTACAATGATGATCTGCCATTACAGTACATGTACTGGGTCCCTTTGCTTACCTACAAATATTGCTCTAATGCACACAAGACACATAGTGTACTGTATGTTTTGCAAATATACTTACCGATCATAAAATAGATAATAGAGGTAAAAATAATGCTCGGCAGTGTCCTCATGGGAAGCAGATCTCCCAGCAACTTGGAGACAAAGTAAGATGATAATCTGTAGTAACCACTAATGTACTCGTGTCTGAAGGAACAGAGAAAGGATGTAGATACTTATTAATAAATAACAGGTTTGGTTGTTATACGTTTACTTCTGTACGGAGTATTCCTATACATGTGAAGAAGTTTCTATACTAGCACACTTAAGTAAGAAATACCCATTAGCCATTTTGCACACAACTCTGTTTAGTGTTCAACCACAGCGGCCATATTAATTCCAGGGGTATTATTTATGAACTTTACTGTGATTCTCAGCTGTGTTTTAAAATTATAATTTTATTAAAGGAAAAACCCGGCATGTTGGGTTGGAAAATACATTGAGATGTTAAATTAAATGTGTAAGTCGGGTATTGAATAGGGCCTAGCTGAGCCAATAGCAACATACCAAAGTACCGCCAATACACTAATGGTTAGAGCGCACAACACACTTTCCATAAATGCATACTCACATGAATATTTTCTTCTCCACAATAAAGAGCTCTATGGCTGATACACTGCTGAAACATTGGTTTGTAGTTATAAAAAACAAAGCGCCAACTCTGTAAAGATATATGAAAAGTATGGTTATCAGACAAATGAAGCGCCTTGTTCCATCCCTACCTACGTACCATTTTGCAGGTTTGGAGCGGTATGCATACACAGGCCGGGTTAAATTAGCCCCTATAAACGATTATCGCATGTTAAATAGCAAAACAGGTGTTAAAAATAATTCACCCAATTAAATTAGCCGGCAAGTTAACGTGCGTTAATTCTGTATTGTTGTTAACACATCTTTTATAATGGGACCCCTTGAGCAGGTGCTTAGTTTTGCAAAACCCCTATTTTAAGGCAAAAATGTTGTGACTTGGTTCAGAACCACTGGGGCACCCCCCTTAATGAATAATTAGTCACAAATTATTTTTTAGTTAGTATAATTTGGCCAATAATGTGCCATGTAATTTTGGGGGTGAAAACCTGCAAAGTGCAGAATAATGGGGAAGGATATGGGACAGGTAAATTGGAATGCTGTATGGATGGGGCAGATAAATGGGAATGCTGTATGGATGGGGCAGATAAATGGGAGTGCTGTGTGGATGGGGCAGGTAAATGGGAGTGCTGTGTGGATGGGGCAGGTAAATGGGGTCGCTGTATGGATGGGACAGGTGTTTTAAACATTGCAGCTGCCAATGACAGGCGTTTATAAAATTTCTTTTTTCTTTTAAATTACTTACACCCATTTTTATGTACCCGTAATTTTTCTAGAGCATGTATTTTGCACAAAAATACTTGCTATCTATCATTTTTAAACTATTATTGAAAAAAAAGCTTATAACACCCATTTGGTAAATTTAAGAACCCCAAACCCTTCGATTTTGGCTACTAACAGACTTAGGGGCATATTCAATTAGCCGCGAAAAGTTGGCTAAGTTTCGCCTCCCAGACTTTCTGCCTACATCACATGCTTTTGGAGAAAAGTCCTTGAGCGCGCGACCGCTTTTCGCCCAATTCAATTCCAAAAGGACACAAAAACGGGACCCGGCGATACTCAAACAGGCGAAAAGTGCTGTCAGTTTTGGGGAAATCAGCCTGAGACCCCACAAAAGATGTACTGACATTGGGGATCACTATAGATACCCCCGAATAGCCCTGCTGAAGGTATTTGGGGTACTTAAATGATCTCTATAGCTGCTATTTAGCGTCTTTGCATAAATGGTGAAGAATAGCATTTTGCATTATTTTTTGATGAAAATAAGTAGTCCCAGCAAAATTGGGGTACATAAAAATGGGTGCTAGCATAGTTTACAGTTGTTAAAGTGAAGTTTTGTAAAACGTAAAACAATCCACCTGCCGCAAGTACCTGCAATTAAAAAAAACACCTGGGGCATACGTGGGGACCCCCCTGGAGTCTATTTTGCTAGTTTTTAACTTTGTCCCCCAACTTTGTTTTTTTTATTGCCCCCCAAAACGAAAGTACTTTTGTGGGGTGTTCTATAGTATTTTTTTTTTTTTGCCGCAGTTTACCTCTGGAGGAATGTTCAAAGGGTGCTGGGGGGTTTTGAGAAGTGTGCAAACTAAAACCGCAATCCTGCTCTTTTTTACGGCCCCTATTCATAGGCGAATCTTTTTTGCCGGGTTCATACCAATGACTTTCCACGTAGGCGAAAAGTCTTTGGAATTGAATACGGGGATATGTTTTCGCCTGGCGAAATGAAGTCACCGGCGAGAACTTTTTCGCCGAAAACGGCTTATCACAGCTAATTGAATATGCCCTTTATATTGTTAGCCAATATTATTTTACCTTTTTTGAGGGTACAGACTGATTTCCCCATTTTCACCTGTACTTAACACCTGTCACCTCTGCAACAATTAACGGGTGAATGCCCACAGACCACTTATCAAATTGAATTGCCCGATAAATGGGTGCACGCATACAGCTGATAAGTGTATTTAAAGGGCGATAGGCTTGTTGAACAAAAAAATGATGTGGACAATGGCGCAACCTTCTAAAATAACAGGACCAGTTAAGATCTATGATGTGATTTACAAGTTCACTGAAAAATGCAAGTTCACTAAAAATAAGGAAGAAATGTCCTTCTTCAGTTTTCAAACAACACCAAATCCAACTGGTAAATCCCTCGTAGGTCACATGTAAAAAAAAGAGAGAAAAATCGCAATATAGCGTAGTACAATTTAATCACATAAAAAAAATCACATATCAAAAAACATAAATCCTTCACCAACATGTGGGAAGCGTACCAGAGATGACAGTGTCTAATGCACACCTATTCACATATGAGTAAGTTATCCCAAAATTTCCAGAGAAGAACCTGGAATTGCAGCTCCTAGGTGTGTGTGTCGCCAAGGTGGAAGTCCTCTGGTACCGGATCCCTGTCACCAACGCGTTTCAACTCCTTGTTGGAGTCTTTTTCAAGGTGTGTTTGGTTGGTGCTCAAACAGTCTTTAAATACCCCTCACATGCCTCTGACTCATGGACAGAGGGGGAGAAGCTTAATGATTACCTCAATTATAACATTAAAAACATAATTTCCAAAATTTTAAATTAATTATGATGTGATATTTGCAGTAAATGGAAAATACATAATATAAAAGTGTTTCCCTCCTGGAACGCATATTCCTAACAGCAGGACGTCACTTCCTGTTTATTCTTTTCCGGAAATCATGTCCCGAAAAACATCATTAGTTACTTCTTAAAAATTATACTTAACATCGGAGTCTCTATATACTCGTCCATTGCCATGTATTTAGATGTATTTGTTTACATTGAAAGTGTAGCGCCTTGTTTATTCCGTCCATTGCCATGTTAGTTTGTAAATACCACTATTAAGGTTACTTAAGGAGTTCACTATTATCCCTATGTCATAATAGGGAGTAAGTGAGAACGACTTCCGGACATAAAAATGATGCGTTCCACGCTATCAGGTTTCTGATGTATCCCCGTGTCATGGGAAGAGGTCCGCGAGTGCGACTTCCGGACACGTGGTAATCATGCGTTCCACGCCTCTAGATCAGAAGTGTACCACATTCTTCCTGGTTAGATCTCCGTGTTAAATTAGGAGAAGTGTGAGCGCGATTCCCGCCTGTGAGGATTGCAGTAGCCGGTTAGTACAGTATATAGATGTTAAGTATAATTTTTAAGAAGTAACTAATGATGTTTCCCGGGACATGATTTCCGGAAAAGAATAAACAGGAAGTGACGTCCTGCTGTTAGGAATATGCGTTCCAGGAGGGAAACACTTTTATATTATGTATTTTCCATTTACTGTTGATAAATTAATTATGATGTAATATTTGAAATTTTGGAAATTATGTTTTTAATGTTATAATTGAGGTAATCATTAAGCTCCTCCCCCTCTGTCCACGAATCAGAGGCATGTGAGGGCTATTTAAAGACTGTTTGAGCACCAACCAAATACACCTTGAAAAAGACTCCAACAAGGAGTTGAAACGCGTTGGTGACAGGGATCCGGTACCAGAGGACTTCCACCTTGGCGACACACACACACCTAGGAGCTGCAATTCCAAGTTCTTCCCGGGAAATTTTAGGATTAACTTACTCATATGTGAATAGATGTGCATTAGACACCGCCATCTCTGGTAAACTTCCCACATGTTGGTGAAGGATTTATGATTTTTGATATGTGATTTTTTATGTGATTAAATTGTACTATGCTAGATTGCGATTTTTCTCTCTTTTTTACATGTGACCTACGAGGGATTTAACAGTTGGATTTGGTGTTGTTTGAAAACTGAAGAAGGACATTTCTTCCTTATTTTTAGTGAACTTGCATTTTCCAGTGAACTTGTAAATCACACCATAGATTTTAGCTGGTCCTGTTATTTTAGAAGGTTGCGCCATTGTCCACATCATTTTTTGGTTCTTACTGCCTTAGAGGTGTTGTATGACCACCTCAGTGGATTGAAGTGCAGCATCCATTTATTGAAGCTCAGGTTCATATTTGTTATTTTTACATTGTTACTGTGATAGGCTTGTTGAGTCAACACTCGTTAACTTAACGATTTATCATCTCTAATTTAATTCCCCCTCTAAATGAATATTTGCTATGATCAGTGTGTATTTGGTGTGAGACATTAATATAGGAGCATTTCTGGAACAGAGCCTGCTGTTTTGTTTTGAATATTATCATTATTATTCTGACACTAAAGTCCAATTCTTCCTTGGAGATCTCTTCTAATCTATTTATTAGACTGTCCAGCTTGTTCATCATCAATGCCCCGCCCACATGGAACACAAGCCTCATAATTTCCTCCCCAGATCCATCTTGATTGATGAATGGCAAACCCATGTCTTCCTCCCAAGTAGGATGCCACCAACTTAGATAATGGTGACCATTAACAGGTTTGACCTGCCAACAAGGCCTTATTACAGCCACACCCTGAAGTCAGCTAGGTGTGATAGAAGACTCCCCTGCTAAAGTCACCACTAATGCCAAACTTTACAAAAACTTTGTGTTTGCGCTTTATGTTCTAGGTATAGTGACCAACCTGTTTTGAATTCCATTCTGGTCTTCTTTCACACCAAAGAAAATGGCTCCCACAATAAGGGCAAGTATAAGACTAACCATTACCTGCACAGACAAGAAGAAAACACAATAGGTATTAAATGAACATATGAAATAAAAGCTGCAAGAACTTTATTATAATAAAGTCTAATGTCACATGATAAATCTACAAAGGGAAGACAGGTCACAAAGCACTGGAGAGCATTTTGCCCACATGTTACAAGATATACGACTCTTTTCGCTCACATATTCAGAGCAACATTCATACCTTTGTTAACTCTTTCTTCAAGGGCGGGAATGCTTCTGAGCTGAATGGAGACCCTACGCCCGAAGAAAGCATCCTGAGAGGCAAATTAATCAAAGGAATAAAACCTAAGAAAGGTGGGGACAGACGACCAGGTGGCCACCCTGCATAGCAGTTCAGCTGATGTGCAACTCCGGGTTGTCCACGAGGGACCCACAGAGCGAGTAGAATAAGCGCATACTGTACCGATACAGGAAGGCCAAACTGCGTGTAAGCCTGTGAGAGAGTCATGCGAATCCATCTGGCCAGAGTCTGTTTGTTAGCTGGCCATCCCTTCTTCCAGAATCCATATAGGACAAAGAGGGAGTCAGATATCCTGATAGAAGTAGTATGGTCCACGTAGATCTTTGAAGCACGGACCACATCCAAAAGAGGCCTCACCTGCCGAGAGGTCTAGTGATTAAAAGGCCGGAACCACAATTTCCTCATTTAGGTGGAAACGAGAGACCAACTTGGGAAGGAAGCCCAGGCTTGGTCTAAGAACCGTCCTGTCCCGATGAAAGATTAAAAAGGGGGAGCGACATGAAAGCGTCTCTAAATCCGATACCCTACGGGCAGATGTGATAGCCAGAAGATACAGACTATTCGCAGTGAGCCACTTGACATCCATTGATTCCAGGGGTTCGAATGGAGGTTCTTGAAGTGCTTAGAGCACCACTACCAAATCTCCTGGAGCCACAGGAGGGACATAGGGAAGCTGTATATGGAGAACACCTTGCAGGAAGGTGTAAACGTCTGGTAGAGGAGCCAGTCTGCGCTTGAACCAGATGGATAAAGCAGAGACCTGCACTTTCAGAGATGCTAGGCGGAGGCCTAGATCCAATCCAGCCTGAAGAAAGGCAAGAATTCTAGACACACCTTAAAAACTTGGGGGTCATAGTTTCTTGGAGCACACCATTGGATATACAGTATGTATGCCATATTCTGTGATAAATCCTGGCAGAGGTCAGTTTACGGTCCCTGAGCATGGTCTGGACCACAGAGCTGGAAAATTCATTAGCCGGTAAGAGGGATGTCTAAAGAGCCAAGCTGTTAAAGACAGATGGGCCATGTCTGGATGTAGACAAGGACCCTGAGACAACAGGTCTATCGTAGAGGAAGTTGAAGAGGAACATCTATGGATTCTGATGATTGGAGTACCAATGTCAACTGGGCCAAGCCGGAGCTATCAACAGGACAGTGCCCCCTTCCTGCTTGAACTTCCGAAGAACTCGAGGAAGCAGGTATATTGGGGGAAAGAGGTATGCCAAATGGAAAGTCCATTTCACTGACAATAGGTCCACGAAGGCTGCGCCGGGGTCCCTTGTCCTGGTTCCATATACTGGAAGTTTGTTGTTGTGTCTTGAGGCCATGAGATCCACATCCAGTAGACCCCATTTGTCCACCAGGACCTGAAAGACTTCTGGATTGAGAGACCACTCTCTTGCATGCACGTCGTGACGGCTAAGTAAATCTGTTTCCCAATTGAGAACTCCCGGGTTGAATACCGCGGAGAAGAGCGGGAGATGGCGTTCGGTCCATGTGAGAATGTGGGACACTTCTGCCATTGCTGCCCGACTCTGAGTGCCTCCTTGGTAATTGAGGTAGGCCACTGCCGTGGCGTTGTCCGACTGTACTTGTACCGGCCTGCCCTGAAGAATATCCTGAGCCAGAGTGAGAGCTCTGTAGATAGCTCGAAGTTCCAAGACATCAATTGGTAACTTTACCTCGACTAGGGTCCAGCGGCCCTGGAAGGAGTGCTGACCGTTAACTGCGCCCCACCCTCGGAGGCTTGTGTCAGTGGTGAGGAGAGCCCAATCCGGGATCCAAAAGGGGTGACCCATGTCTAAATGGAATGTCTGTAGCCTCCAGGCTAGGGAAAGGCAAACCTCCGGGGAGAGGCCCATCGTCTGGGATCGAAGTAAATGGGGTAGGCCGTTCCACCTGGAGAGAATCAGGTGTTATAGGGGCCTGGAATGAAACTGAGCGAACTCCACCATGTCGAAGATGAACACCATTGATCCCAGCAACTGTATTGCAGCGAGAATTGACACGCGGCAACTGCGGAGCAGTCTGCGCTCTCAGTGTTGTATTACGGAGATCTTGTCTGTTCAAAAGATTCTCTGAACCTGAGAGTCCAAGAGGGCCCCTAAATATACAATTCTTAGAGAAGGTGTCAGGGAAGACTTTTTTCAGTTGATCACTCACCCAGCATTTGTTGGAAGGGAATTGTTACCTGCAGATGGCAGTGAAAAATCTCTGGGGAGCTGCCAACAGCAAGAGGTCGTCTAAGTACGGGAGTAGTCTGATCCCTTGGCAATGAAGGGAGGCCGCCATAACTGCCATGATTTTGGAAAAGACCCGAGGGGCCGTTGAGAGGTCAAAACGGTAGGGCCTGAAATTGGTAATGCTGCTGTAGGATAGCAAACCAGAGATATTGTTGATGAGAAGGCGCTATAGGTACATGTAGGTAAGCGTCCTGAATGTCCAGAGACACCATGAAATCCCCAGGCTCCATAGCTAGGATAATAGAGCAGAGAGTTTCCATCTGGTCACCCTGATAAACTTTTTCAGAGATCTGAGGTTGAGGATAGGCAGATGAGACCGTTGGGGTTCTGAACCAGGAAAATGGTAGAATAATAGCTCTTGCCTCGTTGTGAGGAGGGGACCATAATTATTATTGCTGAATTCAGTAAGGACTGAATGGCTTTTTGGAGCTGCAGGGCCCTGCTTGAATGCGATGGAGGCCCTGTGCAAAAGAATTGCTGGGGGGGGGGAGGGGTCACCTTGGGAAGGATAGAGCATATCCGTGGGAGACAACTTCTCTTACCCAGGCATCTGATGTGGTCTGATGCCAAAACTGGGAGAATTTAAGAAGTCGGCCTCCCACCCTGGGAGCCCCCAGGAAGAGGTCCGGCTTTCCTCAGACTTGGCAGGTGGACATCTAGTAGCCCAGGCTTGTTTGGCCTTAGGCTTGGAGGCCTTGGCTGATGCCTGCTGCCATAGAAAGGACTGATCCTCAGCTTTTCCTTGAGGGCGAAATGACTGAAAGGAAGACATCTGAGGCTTGTATTATATGTAGAGGGCAGGAACGCCGTCTTGGAAGCTGCCAAAGTAGTCACAATTTTATCTAATTCTGGACCAAATAGGATATCTACAGAATAAGGAAGGGACTCCAGAGCTCTTTTTGAACCTGAATATGCTTTCCAGGAACGGAGCCAAACAATATGGCGAGCCACTACTGAAGTGACAGATATCCTGGAGGCCAAGAGAGTCGTATCCATAGCTGCTTCTCCCAAGTAGGAGGCTGCATCTCTAATGTGAGATATGTAGGATAGTTGTTCCCTTGAAGCATCATGGGGGAATGTCTCTTTTGGGCCTCTGCCCAACTCTCAATGACTTTTGCCACCCGGGCCGTAGCCCTAGCAGGACGAGTCATAGCTCCTGTAAGAGATTATATGGATTTGTGACAAGCTTCTATACGCCTATCTGTAGTCTCCATCCAGGAGGTTGCAGTATGGATGGGTAAGGTGGCATTCTTAACCAGACGTGTTACATGAGAATCCACTGCTGGGGGAACTTCCCATTTAGTGCAATCAGTAGCTGGAAGAGGGTAAAAGGAACTTAAACGTTTTGGAATTTAAAACCTTTTACCGGGCACATTCCATGCTTCACTCATGTGATCTGATAGCTGATAAGAGTGAGGGAACACTGGTAAAACTTCCTTTTGATGTTTCAAAAGTGGTCGTTTTTTCTTCGGATCGGGTTCTTCCTCTTCTATTTGTAGAATAGATTCTACAGCTCTCACAAGAGCAGGTTTATTTAATTTAGAGGGTGGCTCCTCGGAGTCAGAGTGAGAGGTCTGCGTCTTCTGTCTCCCCAGATGATATATCAGAATCAGATAACTGGGTGGACTGGGAAGAGAACACAGCACGTTTAGTAGGTTTAGTGGGTAAAGGCTTTTCCTATTGCAGCATTTGCTGAAAAACTCTAGGGGTATTAGCCAAACTCTGTACTGAGGTAGAGAGTACGTAAACCCATGGAGGAGGCACAGGATTTGCAGGGAGAACAGGGGTGGGGGGGGCCTACCACGGGGACTGCTAAGTGATCTGCAATCTTTGTCAGTACCTGAGAAAAGGCAGCCCAGGGTGGGTCCTGAGGAGGAGACACCGGGGCTGAGGGGCCTGAGTCTGCAGTCTGGGGAGCTTGCTAGCTAGTCCCCCCAAGAGTCCAGCCAGGAGTAGCCGGAGTTTGGTGTCACAGCGACGCAGAGATGTGAAGGAGCAGAAGGGCAGAGGTCCAAGGGAAAGTCTTTTTCTGCTGCTCAGTTTAAAATACTAGAAATAAAAAAAGAAATCATAAAAATAAGCTTGGGCTGCTTGAAGAAGCCTCACTGTTAAAAATGGTGACCCAGCTCCTGCCGAACACCAACGAAACAGAGTTGCCCTCAGTCTGTGGGCAGGGTGTAGGGGGAAAGACTGGAGCATCCTGGGATTGAAAAGCTTTGCTGTTGGTGTCCGGTCCTCCAAGGTCCCATCTACACCCCATTGTCTCCCTGTGGAGCCCTATGGACTTTTATTGTATTAGATCAGCAAAAAATCTATATACGCTCCCTAACTCTTTTATAATCTCAATGAGGCACAAAGACAGACAGACATTACACTGTCTCAGCACTGAAAGCCAAGTAAAGGTAGACTAGTTATAACAGAACTTAGAAAAGTAGCAAAAACTATACTGTAATAAATGCAAATATTAAAGCTTGGTAGTGGACAACAATGGCTAAGTTCACAATGCCTAGACAGTAGTTTTAATTAAGCAAATAAATACAAACATTGTAAGTACTAGTTACATTTAAATTATGATTGTACTCTGTATGCAGATGATACTCAAAACTACGTATCCTCCCTATATGATGTGTGTACCCAGCGACGGTTCAACACGATGTACCGATACATAGTGCGCGCTGTTCACACTGCATGACCTGGTACAGGACAGCACAATGTATCATTACATGCTGCATGTTACAGCATGGCGTCGTTCATTGCAGTGTCCCATCTGCTGAGCAGAACAACAGATGAGGCGATGCGATGAGCAACCGATCGGGCATATACACTATGCAATCTGTATGAGATATCATTCCAATCCACGTCAGAACGATATATCATATAGTGTATTAATAATAATTTACACCGGCCAAAAGTAGATACCAACCTTTATAGCTCTATCACTATTGATAGCAAGAAAATGAACCCTACCCCTCAATCTCGCTGCCTAGGTGTCATCCTTGACTTTGAACTGTCCTTTATTCCCCACATTCAATCTGTTTCTAAATCCTGTTGCTGTACATACATGTAAAAAACATATCCAGAATACACCCTTATCTTACACAAGACACTGCAAAATCTTTCATTCATGCACTCATCTCCCGCATTGATTATTGCAATAGTCTCCATCTGGTCTTCCCCAAATAAGACTTTCACCAAGACAATCCATTTTGAATGGAGCTGCGAGGCTGATCTTCCACACTAAACGTTCAGTCTGTTGCTCCGTCCTGTCAGTCCCTTCATTGGTTACCTGTAATCTACTGAATTTACACATAAGGCTAATAACCAAACTACACCAACATACATCTCTTTGCTTACCTCACCATATCTTCCAGCTTGACACCTCTCCTCAAGACCTACTGTAGGTCTCACATCTACACCCACTACCTGCTTCTATTCACGATTACAGAACTTTGTTTGGCTGCACGCTCTCTGTGGAATGCCCTCCTATGCACAACAAGACTTCAGACAAGCTTTCAAATTCCAGAACTACTCACGTAAACTCCATAAGCTATTCTACGCAATTACATCCCCTCTATACAGTCCACACATAACTTATTTTCTCTTTCTACACTCGCATATACCACTGACCATGGGTGTAGCTATAGTGGATACAGGGGGCGCCACTGCTACGGGGCCCAGAGACTTAGGGGGCCCGGACCATGGTCATATAGTTATCTACCAAGTTCCCAAAATTGCCTGCTTAGAAACTGGGTCTATCCCCTTGCCCAGGCCTGAAAAGGAGGACTTGTCAGTGGTGATCTCTGTCTCTCACTGATCCATCTCCCACACTCCTGTTGCACACTCACAGACACAGCTGAGCTAATCAGTAAGTCAGAGAGTAGGCTTCACCTTGTTCACAGCCTTTGTGAAGCTGGGGGAATTAAGCTCCAAGATTAGGACTATCCTAGAAAGGGACAGTGTGCCTAAATTAAGATCTCAACCCAAAGTGGAATTTCCTGCATTATCAAGTATCTTCTCAGGTAGGAGCTGGTTGGTCCCCCTCCCCTGTGTGACAATGTGTACTGGAGGCACTGTGTGGCATAATATGTATTGGCAGCTCTACAATGTGGCATATTGTGAACTCGGGGGAATATAATGTGGCATAATATGAACTGGTGGCACTGTGTGGTATAATATGAACGAGAACACTATGGGTCATACAATTAACTAGGGCAATATTACTGTATGGTGCTTACAATGAAACAGGGCTATATGGCATAATATGAACTGGTGGCACTGTGTGGTATAATATGAACGAGAACACTATGGGTCATACAATTAACTAGGGCAATATTACTGTATGGTGCATATAATGAAATAGGGCAATATTATGGGACATAAAATGAACAACCATTGTGGAGAGAGATGTCCCTCTAAAAGCATTTGGGATGGGCCCCTTCAAAAGGTTGCTATGGGGCCCACAAAGTTCTAGCTACACCCTTGCCACTGACCCTAGGCCAACATTGCTGTGTGACTAGATGATACAATCCCCCAACAACCTCTGCAATCTGGATAGACCAATACTGGCTGGATCAACACTTATCCTTGTGTATCAATGCATATTTCCCTATAGATAATAAGCTTGCGAGCAGGGCCCCATTACCTCCAATATTTGAAAACATTACTATACATAGCTTAAAAAAAGCTTAAAACACTTAAAATATAGCTCACAGCATAGCACTGTCTGGATGTGATCAAGTGGCAATGATACAAAGGAACCAGGGAGGAGATTAGGAGATTACATTAAATGCTTTGACCTTTTCTGACAACTGTATTGTACAAAGGTGGGTAAAATATTTGAAAATTATTATCAGGCTGATCGTTTAAGTGGAAGCTGTAAAGATGTATTAGCTCTTAATTCCCTAATCGTTGGGGATAAGTGGGACTGTATTACTAAGAACCCGCCAAAAAGATCAAGGGGCACAGATGAATTGGCCATTAAGCTAGTTGTGGTGGAAAACAAGGATCATATCAGAACCAATTTCAGTGGGATAAGATGAAATGGTGTTAATGAACTGTGTACCACGCATAGAAAGCGTTGGAAATCCAGCACTAATGAGTTGTCGGAAACATTAAAGAGAGCAGAGTGCACACATTACAAAACGAGTCAAGACAATTAGCGCCAATTACGTGGGAGCTAATTCTTGTCACAAGGGTGAAAGTGTTCAGGGCAGTTTTTTGGATGCCAGATAGTAATCGATGCATTAAAGGCAATTTGGGAACTTTGATATTAAACAGATGTCGGTTTAAGTGTTAGCATCAGAGTAACCTTTTTTGTGCTTATAGTTAAATACAACTCAGCTCTGTAACTTTAATGCAAAGAATACTTAAACCTATCTTATATTAACTTCTACGTTGGGGAACCTATTTCTCAATAGAGGACAAACCCCACATTCTGCACTATAGACTACATTATTTGTAGATAATAATAAAAACTTTGGGCGGGATGTACTAAGCATCGTATACGCGATGAGGTACATACCACCTCTTATCGGGTACATGCCGTGGTTGATTACTGCGGTATATACTTAAAAGTTAGATTTAAATCATAAAGAACAGCTCTCCCGATAAGAGCTGTCCTTTGCGATACCCCCAGCTAGAGAGATTTCCGAGTTTAACACCCAGAAGTCCCTGGGCCACGGGGGGAGATGGGAGGGAGGGTGTCCCGATAAGAAGCCCATAGGCTTCCATTGGGTAACGCCACCTGAAGATGGCGTTACCCGTCAGCACAAAGCACCTGAATGCATCGCATTCCGGTGCCTAGTACATATGGAAATTGCAGTAAAACCCCTGAAAACGCCATTTTTGGGGGTCTTACCGCATTTTTAACTTTAGTACATCCCGCCCTTTATAACAAGCAAGGGACTTTAGTAACACACTAACAACAAGGAATAAAAGGTTGCAAGGGAGACCTTTGTGTTGACAAGTTAAGAAGCAACCACTTTGACAGTAAGGAGAAGGAGCATGTTATAGGATAGAAGTTACTATTAATAAGGAAGCGGCTGCATATGACTGTAACCAGGTTGCTGATTACCACTTGAAGTAATGGTTAACGTGGACACCTTGATACATGCACCATGTGAATATAATTCAATGAATAGAAAAACAAAATGGACAATTGTGCCCTAGCCCTATAAAAGTAAAATCCAAAATCTATGCAAAGTAAGTAAAACTTTCCAAAAAAACTTATATATGGAGACTATTCAATGTTAACCTTTATAGAATGCTCTAAATGACAACTCTGAAAGATTAATATGGAAACACTATAGCAATGCATTAAAAGTTCTCTCTGCACGGTATGTGTTATAGCTGCATGTAGAATATCCATAAGAAGGATAAATTAAAAAAAGTTTCCAGTGTGAGAGTTGAAAATGTGGTCAATTACCATTATGGGGGAGATTTATCATATCTTGGAGAGCGATAAATTGTAGAAAGTACCAACCAATCAGTTCCTGACTAATTTTTTCAAACACAGCCTGTAAAATATCAGTTAGGAACTGATTGGTTGGTACTTTATCTCTCGACACTTTATCTTTCTCCAAGATTTGATAAATCTCCCCCTATATGTTTATGCGGGGATGGGTATGAAATGCTGGCGGTCGGGATGCCGCTGGTCAGAATACTGACAGCAGCATCCCGACAGTGGTAGGTAAGTATAGTACAACTAACCCTAACCCTCCTTCCTCGGTGCCTAAACCTAACCTACCTCCTAGTGCCTAAACCTCCCCCTCCCCACACCCTAACTCTCCTTCACTAGTGCCTAACCCTACCCTAACCCCCGATACTTATCTTCGGGATGCCAGTGGTCGGGATACTGGTGCCAGGATCCAGACGTGTCAGGATTCCGGCACCGGTATTTAGACCGTTGGCATCCCTCATGCCTGGAAGCTGACTACAACCCGTTTATGCGGTATGAAAAGCTGGTGTGGAACATATACAATAGGCCGGCCCACATCTAGAAGCTGAGAGTTGTAGTTCTCCACAGAGAAAGTCCACCAGCTGCCTAAACATTCACACTGGTGCAAGCACACGTCTTTCATTGGTGGTGAGCAGGGGAAATGCTACAGTAAGTTACACTCTTTATAGAAGCACAAATTAAAACATAGAAGCTTACAATAATGTATATTCATTTTACTGTAAAATAGTGTAAAATTTACTAAAGCATTTGCAAAATAATAAGTAGGAAAAGGAAGTAAAATGATTGCTAATTACTGCTTACATATAGTATTGCATATGGCAAGAAAAACAGGTTTAAATGGGGGATACAGCTGAATCTAAAAAATGCACATGGACCACTAATGGCGAACATGTATGGTATATTTATTTTGTTTTCTCTCCAATAAGTTCATGCGCGCAGTGCATTAAAGTGTACAGTTTGGAAACGACTGTATCTGACAATATAAATGATAGCATTAGTGCACAATAGTTAACTATTTAGTGCCTACTCTTCAGCATTCCCCTCTAAACCCAGTCTGCAGTGCCTCCCAGATGAGACTAAAGGAAATAAAAGTTTGAGAATCACAAACAAAAGGCAATATAATCAGGATTTTGGTTACTTACCGATAAATCCCTTTCTCCGATTCCACAGGGGACACTGGAATCTCAGAACACTGGGTATAGAAGTGGGTTAACCGGGAGCTGGCACTTTAATAAATGTGTATGGTAGCTAACTCCTCCTCCTCTATACCCTCCAACAGGTCAGTCTAAAAAACTGTGCCCGAGGAGAGCAGGAAAATAAGGAGAAAGGAGAAAACAAACAATATACATGAACAAACCAGAAAAGGTTTATGAAAGAAAACACAACATTCCAAACAGACCACGGAGACAAACAACTGTCTGAACCTGTAAACAACAAACTTAAGCAGGTGTAACAGCACCATGGTGGGCGTCCAGTGTCCCCTGTGGAATCAGAGAAAGGGAATTATCAGTAAGTAACCAATATCCCGATTTCTCCTTCATCCACTAGGGGACACTGGAGTCTCAGTACAGTGAGGACGTCCCAGAGCTCCCATCCTAGCGACAGGGTAGAGCCCCAAGCTCCGACAAACATCTAGCTGAGGCGAGCACCAAAATAAGAACCACCTTCCAAGTTAAAAACTTAAATCTCCACCGTATGTAGCGGCTCAAACAAAGCAGACTGGAGAAACGAAAGGACCAAGTCTAAATCCCATGGGGCCATAGGAAGCACAAATGGAGGTAGTATTCTGATTACTCCCTGTAGGAAGGTCTGGACATCCGGCAATAATGCTAGTTTTCTCTGAAAGAAAATGGACAGTGCCGACATCTGAACCTTCAAAGATCCTAGACGAAGGCCTGCTGATAAACCAGCCTGCAGAAAAAGTAGACGGGATACCTTGAAATCAGACGGAGGTGAACTGCGGTGTTCACACCAAGATACGTATGTCTTTCAGATACGATAATGTTTTGATGTGACTTCCTTCCGAGCCCTAATCATGGTAGGAATCACACTGGAAGGAATACCCTTCTTTCTTAGGATGGCCCTTTCCACAGCCAAGCCGTCAAACGAAGCCGCTTTAAGTCCTGATATATAAACGGACCCTGCAGAAGTAGATCGTATTGCAGAGGTAGAGGCCAGGGATCGACTATCAACAAATGCCGTAGGCTTGAGTTCCATGCTCGTCTGGGCCAATCTGGAGCCACCAGCACCACCTTGGCCCTTTCTCTTTCGATTCTTTGAATCAGATAAGGAAGAAGCGGAATTGGGGGGGGGGGGGGGGGGGACACAGGTACACTTAGTGAAACTGCCAAAGCGCTGTCAGTGCGTCCACAACCACTGCTTGAGGATCCCTTGATCGTGAGCCGTACAGCGGTAATTCATGGTTCAACCTCGATGCCATGAGATCCACTTGAGGTTGACCCCAACACTGAATCAGCTGCTGAAAGACCTGTGGATTGAGTGCTCATTCCCCCGGATGAATGTCCTGTCGAGTGAGGTAGTCGGCCTCCCAATTTTCTACCCCTGGGATGAAGACTGCTGATATCGCCGCTGCAAATTCTTCTGCCCAAAGCAGAATGCGGCTTACTTCCCTCACGGCGGCCCGACTCTTGGTACTGTCCTGTCTGTTATATATGCCACAGCTGTGGCATTGTCCGACTGCACTCTGATTGCTCTACCCTGCAACAGAGGCTGTGCAAGCTGAAGAGCATAGAACACTGCCCTTAGTTCTAGGATGTTTATGGGTAGTACTGCCTCCCGCTGAGTCCAGCAGCCCTGGAAGTATCTTCCCAGAGTCACTGCCCCCCACCCTCTCAGACTTGCGTCTGTGGTGAGGAGAATCCAATCCCACACTGCGAAATGCTTTCCTGCTAACATGTGAGAGGAATTCAGCCACCAAAGGAGAGATGTTCGAGTCCTGGGGGACAATAGCAGTCGCTTGTGAAGAAAGAGATGGGACCCCGACCACTGGGAAAGTAGATCCAATTGAAATGGCCGGGCATGAAATTTCCCATACTGGATGGACTAGAAAGTCGCCACCATTTTCCCTAGTAATCGAATACACAGATGTATTAATACTCTTCGATAACGCAGTATCAACCGCACCATGTGCTGTATGGAGGGTACCTTGTCCTGAGGAAGGAACACCTTCTGTTCCACCGTGTCCACAATCATCCCCAAGAACAGCAGGCGCTGTTTAGGTTGTAGACATGACTTTTCGAAATTGAGGATCCAACCGTATTGTAAAAGCAGACTCTGAGTTACCGACGGTGCTTTGATAAGAAGATCGTCCAAATACGGAACGATAGCAATACCATGCATCCGAAGCAGGGCCATCATCACGGCCATGACTTTCGGTAAAACTATTGGTGCTGAGGAAAGACCAAAAGGTAAGGCCTGAAATTGAAAATGAGAGTCTTTCAATGCAAACCGAAAGAATGCCTGATGCGGAGGCCAGATGGGAATGTGAAGGTAGGCATCCTTTATGTCTAAGGACATGAGAAACTCCTCCTTCTCGAGGGCAGCAATGACCAACTGCAGTGACTCCATTTTGAACTTGAAAGCACGCAGATAAGGACGGAGATCCTTCAAGTTCAGAATGGGTATCACCGACCCGTCTGGTTTTGGAACCACAAACAAGCTGGAGTAAAAACCCTGACCCCGCTGATGGTTCGGAACATTCACTACCACTCGAGACAACAGAAGCCTGTCTACTACCCCCTGAGTCACAACCCGTTTTTCTGCTGACAGTGGTAACCCGGATATGAAAAAGCGAGGAGGAGGTTGGATTTTGAAATCCAACTTCAACCCCTGGGGTAATGATGTCCCGAACCCAGGCATCCTGGCAAGACCGGATCCATTCTTCTTTGAAGTTCTGTAGTCGACCTCCCACCTTGGGATACCAAAGTGAGAAAGTAGAGCATCATGCAGCAGGTTTAAGCGCAGGTTTGTCCTGTTGGGACGTGGATGCAGTGACTCTTCCTCGGCCTCTGGAGCCCCTGGAGATAGCAGGAGCTCCTCTGGAACGGCCTCTAAATCTCCCTGGAACACGAAAGGACGGTCCTGCAACTGGTTTCCTAAGAGGCGGAGCCGCTGAAGGCAGATAAGTGTACTTACCACCTGTGGCCTGTGAAATCCACTTATCTAATTCAGAAGCAAACAGGACGTCTCCTGTGAAAGGGAGAGCCTCCAGTGCTCTCTTAGACTCGGCATCAGCCTGCCACTGTGGTAGCCAAAGAGCTCTTCTGGCTGAGATAGCCAAGGCCGAGGATCTAGCGGAAAGGCTACATATGTCCTTTGCAGCTTCCCCTAGGAAAGTGGTTGATTCTGCAATCTGATCTGCCAACTGAATCAGCTCATCTACTTGTACCCCTGTCTTAAGGTCCTCTGAAAGCTGTGTAGCCCATGCTTCTACAGCCATTTTGACCCAGCAGCTGACTAGCGCGGGACGAAGGGACACACCTGCCACTGTATAAACAGATTTTAAGGTGTTTTCTAACTTCCTGTCGGAAGATTCTTTTAGGGACATTGCTCCTGGCACAGGGAGTACCGTATTTTTAGACAAACGGGATACTGAAGGGTCCACGGCAGGAGGAGTTTCACATAATTTTCTGCTTTCTGCAGAAAATCGGTAATAAGATAAAAGTTTACGTGATATTTGAAACTTTTTAATCTGGGCGTTTCCACGCAGAGGTTCGGATCTCATCCAGTTCCGCAGACGCTGGAAAAGTGGCAGCCTGTCTTTGTCTTTTAGTAAAGATAGACTGTCTACACGCCACTAGATCTACATCTTCAACATGTAATACCTGGTGTACTGCCGCAATCAGCGCCTCTACGCCCTAAGATACAGGTTCTGACACCTGAGGAATTTGTTCCTCTGGTTCCTAAACCTCGCCTTCCTCTGTCTCCTGTATCTCCTCTTCCTCAGATTGATCCCACCTAAGGGGATTAGGAATCAGTCTCTTCGTAGGGACCTTAGATGACGAGGCTGCAGGGGGTACCTGGCTCAACATAACTTTGGTGAGTCCTTCTACAGATCTGGCTAATGAACGAGCCCAGTCTGGTTCTGAGATGGTAGATGTCTGAGTTCTGGCCACCTCTCTGTCTCTGCAAGAAGCTTCCAGTTCTGCAGACAGATGAGACATGACTGATGCAAATTGATCAGTCGAGGTAGGCTGCAGTGGTGAGGTAGTAGTCTGTGACTCTGAAACACACTTATCACACAGGAGGGAAGTATTTGACTGTCCCTGTGTCAATTTCTCTGCACACTTTTTGCAAGAGAAAGATTTCTGTGCAGCTTTTGATTCCTTAGAAGACATTGTAATCCACTGGTCCACACACACTCACAAGGTGAAGGACAGAGAGATACACACAGACACAGAGACTGTATAGAAAAGGAGAGATAAGGGCATAGAGGGAGATATGCTTTTACCTCACTAGCGCTGATACTATGACCAGTGCTGTTACACACAATATCACTGTATAATAAATTAGCTGTACATACAACTAAAATAGCTAGCCTGACCCCACTGTGCACTCACAGACCCGGCAGGCAGGACAGTCTCCGTTCAGCAGCAGCTGCTATATGCTATAAAATGGCCACCAGCCTCTTTCTGGGAGCGCTGGGACTGCTGGGAGGCAGGAGCAGAATTGATTATTAGGCTCCGCCCCCTCCCCATTATGGCGCCCATTCTCCACGCTGAGCGGGATGCTTTTTGTCATGCCCGCCACTATCCTGGCTCTCCTGCTACTCAGGGAGCCAGGACGACACTAACCTTATCCTGCCTAATGCTGCCGGCCTCGGGCGTTGCTGGTGGGAAACCGTGACGTGCGCCGCACGCAGCGCATCTCGGTCTCCCCAGAGACTGTGGTTTCTGAAGCAGAAGGCCCCAGTGCTAGCCGCAAACACCTGCGATGGGGTCTCCCCGGCAGCTCCATCGCAGCAGACAGGCAGGGGCAGTGAGCTGCCTGTCTGATCCTCAGCGCATATCCTTTACTGTAGAGGATCTTCTTTAATTTCTTAGAGAGCCCTGAAGGAGCGATCCAGCTCCCTGGGCACAAAATTTAGACTAACCTGTTGGGGGGTATAGAGGGGGAGGAGCTAGGTACCATACAAATTTGTTAGAGAGCCAGCTCCCGGTTAACCCACTTCTATACCCACTGTACTGAGACTCCAGTGTCCCCTAGTGGATGAAGGAGAAATAATGAATATTAAACAGCACACCTGATAGGCTTACCTGGGCAATGGAAGCTTGGGGGTTACCCAAGAGGTTTTTAAAGGATCTCTTGGAGACCCATTTGAGCTGGTGGAAGAATGATGTGTTGTATGTGATTTGTCTGGAAAAAAAATTGGTCTTTATTTTTTCACCACTTGACAGTTTGTCCAGTTCAGCTTTTGTCTCCTTGTAATAGTGGCTGTTGCAGAACTCAGTAGCCAACTTTTCCACCACGGTTTGAGAGCCATTATCATTCACGTTGTCTGCACCCAATAAAAAGTAAATAAATTATAGAATATCTAGAGCTCTGTAGACATAACTAGATCTCTCGCTATATATTGATAATCTTATGCATTAGACCAGTGGTTATGTGGTTATGCATTAGACCTGGGGTGCCTCAGGAAAACTTGCAGGGTGCCTGAGGTTGGTGGTCAAAATCAAATTAATTATGGTCAATGTAATGTAAATATGTGGACAAACAGAAGCACAAACCTGTCCACCACCACATAACTGAATCTAAGGATGACAGGTCAGCACAATTTAATTCACTTTACTACAGTACTTTACTGCATTTTCTTCTGAATTTCTCAATAACAAACTTTTGGCATAGGGGTGCCATGACAAAAATGCTGATACTCTAGGGTGCCGTCATTCAAAAAAATTTGGGAACCACTGCATTAGAGGATGCTTTCCTCAGTGATCACATTGCCCCCATGATGATTCTACATATTTGCTCTGGTGAACACCTCCTTTCTGGCACAATACTAGAATATCATTACTTCTCTATGTATACTATGCACGGACGCAAAAAGAGAGATGCGGGCACTGTGCAGTGGCACCCCTATACCAGTTCCCAACATTAACATCTTTCCAGTGAGCCATTTAGTCAGATTGTGCATGCACAGAACTAAGCAAAGACTATGGGCCCGATTCAGAGCCGCTCACAAGCAGCTCGATGTTCTACCCCTGCGCACGCGCCGCGACCAGTGTGCGCGAGCCCCGCAGAGCGAATGAAGTTCAGTCGTTCCGGGGCTCGCAACAAGACGGGGCGGCCGTCGATGTTGATTGACAGCTCGCCCTGTTTTGTGGGCGGGTAGGGGGGGGGTAGCCGGACAAACGAAGGCGTTCCCTTAGGAACGCTTGATGTTTGTAGGAGGGCTTACTGACATCACTAGTGATGTCAGTAGTGGACTTCCTGCTCTATTAGAGTAGGGAGTCCACTTGGGCTTGCGGCAGCCGAGACCCTACCCCAGGGTCTAGTCACAAGCCTGATAGTCAAGATAATCGCAACGGTCTCCAGCACGCTCGCGCAAGCTGTGGGTGGTCACCCACAGCTTTGCAAGCGGCCTGGAGACAAAAAAAAAATTAAAACCGCCCACAGACCCTGCGAGCTGCCTGCAGAAGCGAGCGGGTCTGAATCATGGCCTATAGCATGTATTAGCTTGTGTGCATGTGAGATCTCTGGAAAAATGGAACTGCCAGATTCCAGTATAGAGGAAGTAACTGTATTTACACAGTATCTGGTTGACCCTGCACCCATTATAGATAGGCCACTGACACTATGTTGTAGTTCCAAGGCTGCAGTTGAGAATACACCTTATAAAGACTTGCTGTACATATAAACAGGAAACGTTCTCTGTGTTTTGCTATAGACACTTGGTGCCATGAATAAATAACAGATGAGGATCATAATAACCGCCACGTTTACTAATTATTATTATTTGTTTATTTACAAATTAAACTACAATTCTGTGTGTATAATATATATATATATATATATATATATTCATTCTTACGTGGGAAGCAGCACTCCTGGCACATATGAGACTTAAGTCAGCGTTTAGAAGGTCAACGTTTCAAAGCTCTTTAATATCGCTTTTTCATCAGGATATTAAAGCGCTTTGAAACGTTGACCTTCTAAACGCTGACTTAAGTCTCATATGCGCCAGGAGTGCTGCTTCCCACGTAAGACTGTTTACATATATTTGCGGGCACCCGGCCAAGTTTTCTCTATTACAGGGAGTGCCAGACCTTGCTGTGTTATATATATATATATATATATATATATATATATATATACACACACACACACATATATATATATATATATATACACACGCACACACACACACCTAGATCCAACTCTTCCAGTTTGTTAAGGGCAACGGCCGTTGAGTCTCCATTGATTACATCCAGAAAGAAGTCAGCAGGATTGTTATGGGATTCACATTCATAACCTAAAAGAAGAAAATAAATAATATAAACATAATAAAGATTCAATATACTGCTTGAATTTATCATATAAAGAGAGCACTATGTGCCCACAATAATTTAACAGATTGTCCAAGACAGATATCTCTGGAAGTATTTGAGAAAACCATTTCTCTACAGATAAAATAGTTGCCCCATTTGGCACAACTCCTATTCTTTAGTACCAACTGCTCATGTTCAATAAGGCACCACAATCACTAAACAACTGTTCTCCTGGCAGATTAAAACTTCTAGCACCATAATTTTCCCTAGCACCAAAGCCGATCCTGCAGTAAAACAGCAAGATCCAGTAGCTCTGTAAATCTCTTTCGGAAAACTAAGGTTGTTGCCACTTTCCCCAAAAATCAATATTCTCCAGAGTAAAGAAATATACAATTTTCCAAATAAGCGTGACACTACTAACCACCACAAAGTCTCTGTCAGAGTTTCTTACCCAGTTCTCTAAAGTAATCCAGTGCATTCTCAGCAGGCCCATGGTATAACATTCTGCCTCCAGCCAGCAAGGTCATGCTGCTAAACAGCTTGAAGATAGAATAACGCGGCTGGTGTATAGAGAAGATGATGGTCTTGCCTTGCCTGGACATTCTGCAAATGATAAAAGGATTAACATATAAACACGTTAGAATTAAATATTTTCTAATAGACCAGAACACTGCGGTCTAGGCGTTTACATGAAAAGGGACACATAGCAATGCATAGTATTATAAATGATGCACGGGGCAGAGGCTTCAAAGGTGATCATGACCGGTGGGGGCTACAGACCAATTGTGGTCGCCTAGATTCTGCTACATGATTGTAAGCTCCTAGGAGCAGGGTCCTCCTCCCCACTGTCTCACAGCCTTCTTCTCTAGCACTCCTATGACAGCCTTCACCTTCAGAGCTGTATTGTGTATGGAGAATTGTGTTGCTAACTGTTACTTGTGTTCTGTTTATATTTTGATTACTGTATTGTAATGTTCTGTGTACCCTTTACTGTATGTACGGCGCTGCGGACCACTTGTGGCGCGCTATACATAAAATGTAATAACAATAATAATAATAATATTAAATGTAGCAATTATTCACAGGGCTCTTCAGCAAAACAATCAATAATACTGTATATCAATACTTAAACTAACCAACTTTAAACGACAGAGGAGAGGGGTATGAGTGGGAGGTCCAATCAAAAATTGTTAGCTTACAATTAGCTGCCGCCACCTTCTGGTTTTCAGCTGTTGTTGTTGTGAGAGTAAAGGAGCCCCGATAGAGGGGAACCTTAGTAAAATCACTTACTGTTGAAGGGGAGAGTGCAATCTTAATAATCGCAGGCATCAACTCAATGGAGTTTGTAAAGAGTAACGGCTTGATTCACAATCAGTATATACAGCTACACATGAAATAGATTACACATTAGGAAACCATGTGCTTTTTGATGGCTCCCTCACCTTTTCAGCAGCAACAGTACAGCATTAGCAGTGCTGGCATCCAAACCAGTAGTTGGCTCATCCAAGAATAAAATCCCTGGGTCCGTGATGAGCTCCATACCAATGTTTGTCCTTTTCCTCTCTCCGCCAGACACTCCACGAATCAGCTGGGTGCCAACCTAAAACAAACAGACCTGTTACCATTCGCGTATTATAAGAGCAAGAAAACCACTTCTAATGGCAGGATTTTTGCACAAACCGACAAACAATTCGGATGCTGAAAACCCTACAATTACCTCCATTGCATTTTACCTTTGAGTCAGCCACTTTGGTTAATCCAAGTTCCTTGATGATCTGATTGATGCGCTCATCCTTCTCCTTTTGCCTCACTGCTCTTGGTAATCTCAAGGCTGCAGAGAACTGCAGGTTCTCCCGAACGGTCAATGTTCCCATCACAACATCATCCTTAAAGAGACATATACCAATAAATATTTACAATTATAAAGGATTAATAAACAAGCATACAATTACTATAGCCACTGTGGCTGTATTCAATATCCACAAACGTCCAGCATTAAGCAACAGTGGTAAGGATATATTAAGTATAGATAATGCACCACCTAATCCTAATTTCAACAAAAATATTTCCTAGTCAAAGTTACTATGCTTGAAAAAATGCTGGTGGGAAATAAATATGAGAAGTGGATACTATAGGCAGAAGATTACAGTGTCACTTTAAGATCAACGTAAGTAGTGTCAAACAGGCACTTTTAAACCCTGTATTTTTTCACTTCCTTTTCTGGAGCTTAATGTATGTAGTGTAGAGAAAGCTTGGTTTCCCATTGACATGGGAGTACACCTCGATCTTACAAGGCAGCACAGACGGTGTAATGGTTAGCATTACTGCCTCACAGCACTGAGGTCATGGGTTCAATCCCCACCACAGCCCTAACTGTGTGGAGTTTGTATATTCTCCCTGTGTTTCCTCCGGGTACTTCGGTTTCCTCCCACACTCCAAAAAATATACTGGTAGGTTAATTGGCTCCCAACAAAAGAATTAGCCCTAGTGTGTTAGTGTGTGAGCATGTGGTAGGGAATATAGGGTAAGCACCACTGGGGCAGGGACTGATGTGAATGGCCAAATATGTGTGCGCTATATAAATAACTGGTAATAAATAAATAATACAGTTGAAGGCTATAAAGTAACAGATGACAGAGACCAAGATTTCCTTTTGCTGCAGTTGATCGCTATGAAAACCTCCAACTTGAACATGAGGACATTGTGAGACAGCTAAAATGTTTGTTGGCGTTTCTGATCTTATATATAAAATTAATTTGTGTTTGTTTGTCAGGTTATGCATTCGGACACCCCTGCACCAATTGGGATGAAACAAATGCGAGGTGGTCCACTTGGATCCTGGCCAGGTTTTAGGGGGGTTAGGGTCCCGGGTAGGCCCTCCCGTTGGTGTACGCTGGGCAGAACCAGGAGAGCCTTTTCTGGGACTTTCACTGAATGGATTTAGACGAAAAACTTTAGAGTGGTAACACTGGATCCCAGAAGACATACTAGAGGGTTTAGATCCCATCGTACCTCCAGTTGGTGTATGCTGGGCAGAACTTTGACCCGGGGACGCTGGGCAGAACTTAGGCCCAGAACAGGCTTCCTGGGTCAGTCCTTTGATGGATTTGGATGAAAACTTCACAGAGGGTGGCAATTGGTCTGGGATGACTAATGGAGTGGTTGGGGTCCCGGTCGCACCTCACGGTGGAGTGCACTAAGCAGAACTTTGACCCGGGGAGCTGGTTCTGGGCCTTCCACTGATGTTTGGAACAGCCTCCCTGCAGAGTTCCTTCAAAACTGTGTGCAGGTGTACCTAGGAAATTGATGCTGTTTTGAAGGCAAAATATCAATTTGATTTAGATTCTCTTCTGTTCATTCACTTTGCATTTTGTTAATTGATAAAACTAAACTATTAACACTTCTATTTTAGAAAGCATTCTTACTTCGCATGCATACACACACACACATACATACTGTACATATACACACACCCCACATAAACTTACCTGTACAACATAGCCAGAGAGGCATTTGAAGTTAGGTGGCTGTGGCTTCCCGTCTATAAGTACCTCACCAGAGAGGCCGTGTGGATCTTTCCTTGCAGCAAGAACATCCAAGAGACTGAAGTGTAAACAGAAAGTTACAGTGATTTCAAGTTCTGTGTTGATCTACAAGAGCCAGTATACCCTACACCTGCATTTCTCTTGCACACTGAATGTACAAACCAGACGTAATCAGCTCAATGACCTACACATAAAAGAGTTACGGTACATTGTATAATGCAGTCCAATGTATACACTAATGGGAGAGAACGTAACAGTTTTAGAAGTACACACATTCTGAAACCTTCTACCAGATGTTTGAATGGCTACTAAGAAAACCATTATTAAAACTGTAGTAAAAGGAAAGGTTATGCATAATCTCAATTAACTAGAATGTCAATTAAAAAACATAAAAGGATTGTATTCATGAAGTGTTACTTACGATGATTTGCCACTGCCAGTAGGTCCTAAAATTGCATTTAGGCCGGGTCTCATAATTCCACTGGAAATACAAACATAATTTTTCCCCAATTTAATAGGCAGAGTGCAATAATATGAAACAAATAAAATGTTACCAGAAAAATAGCTAGCTTTGATGCCTCATGCATAAGAAAGAAAAACTAAGTGTATTTAGCTTCAAAACACTATAGACAAACTAAAATATTACAGATTTCCAAGATGTTAACCTCGCATATTGTATCACAGTACTTTCCACTAATTAAATATCACTTTCTAAGTTTGCATCAGTGTAAAGATGGTATGCAAAAACATAATTAGAGGGAAGAATTATATCAGCCTTCATTCCCTTCTCCTAACAAGGATAGGTTGGGCACTAAGGCGAAACTTTTCACTTAGAAGATCCGTTTATTAACTGTACCATTATGTAGCAGAGACTCCTTAAATCTCCATGTTTACATGTGAGGATGACAAACTAGATCTAAAAGATCACATGGCATTGGGGTGTGACTTATACAGATCTAATCAGAATTACAGTAGATTGATCCTAAAATTAGTCTAATGGTGCGTACACACGGTACGATTAAAATGCACGATATGAACGATAACGATATCGATCAAATCGTTAATATCGTGCATTTTTCGGTGCCTCCAACGACTTGCGATCCGCGGGCACGTATGAACGATACCGATATCGTCCATAGCCCATGCATGCAGGCCAACCTGGTCGATATCAACCAGGTTACTATAGGGACCCGCGATCATTGATCGCGGGTCGTTGGCCGTCGTTGGTGGTATGCTGGATGATCGATATCAATCATCCAGCACACCCGGGAGATTGTTCACCGATATCGTTGACGATCGTTCCGTGTGCATGCACCATAAAAGATTTTTTGTTTTTTTTCATTTGAGACCTTGTAACTGTCCAAGTATCACATAGGATGTGGAGCTTAAGGAAAAGTATTAATGCTTATTTGTATTTAGTTTTTTTAAGCTGGGCTCTGTCGTATTATGTGTACGGGATGTCAGCGCTCGGGATCCCGGTGGTCAGAATCCCGACACCGGCATCCCGACAGGATTAGGATACCAACACCTCTAGCTAACCCACCCTCCCTCCCCGATGCCTAAACCTAACCTCCCCCTAGTGCCTAAAAGTACCCACCCCCCCCAAACCTAACCCTTTTTAATCATAGTGCCTAACCTTCCCCCTATCCCCAGTTGTTACTGTCAGGATGCAGACGCCAGGATTCTGACATGTGTCGGGATTCCAGCGCCGGCATCTTGACTGTCGGTATTATGACCACATCCCCTCTGATTAGGTACTACAGTGGACAGCCTAAAAAAAGTGCTATTTAAAACTACAGTGAAGTCAGCTGTCTTACAACTTAGCTTACCAATGAATGCTTGTTGATCTTTGTCAGGTGCAATTACTAAAGTGCATAAGTAGTTCAGTTTACTGATTGGGATCAGATGTGTTTTATTTGAAATTTATCTTATCTTTGTAGGAGGAGTTCAGCACCAAATTTACTGGTAGGTTAAGTATTGGGTCTCATGAAGTATACAGTTTACACACAATGACAGGTCAAAATGGTAAAACAGGTTATTGCTCTAGCTCACCTCTCACACAGTGAGTAATTGCTAACTTCTCCATCTGCAGATTACAGCAGAATGCACTTTACCCCTGTTATTTAGCGGTCATGCAATCACAGCACAGAATACAGCCTCATAAAACACTCAGTGAAACCACGTGGAGAGAAATTAATACAAAATAAAGAAATAATGGTGCACAAAATACCAGGTATTAAATTGCCATATAGACGCACTGCAATTATCACTTACACTGGTCATAGCACGTAAATATTTGTATTTCACTACATGAAGTGGAAGACATGCCCACACATATCAATGGGAATTAGTAACAAGCTAACCTATGGTTTAAACTTTAAAGTTAAATAGATTTTATATTTGTGTTTACATTCTCCCAGCAAGTCAACAGTTAAAAATGGGGCATTCGTAACAAACACACGTTATTAAAATACATACTACACTATGGTACACGGAAGCTTTCAGAACACTCCTTCTCTTTAATAAGAGCATTTGCAAAGTACAAGAATTTGGCTGCATTTTTTAAACTAGCTTTGATTTTCCAACGTTCTAATGCACATAAATGACATTTAATAACACAAACCAGAGAAGCAGAAAAAAGGAATTACTAGAATTATAATTTCAATACCTATTAGTACATACTGCATAAATAAAATAGTCGAATGCAAAATATTTGTCTGGAAAAGGGTGTAAAGAATGAATATATAAACAATAAAATATAGTGGTTTCTCTAATAATGCTAAACACACAAAAAAAGTGTAGTCATACAGAAAATGTAATTAGAGGAAGTTAAAGAAGCCAAGACACTGAAAAATACTATGCAGAGCATGACTGTGTAAAACTTCTGAATGACATAGCAATTATGAACATTCAAATCTTTAGTGAATGAATTCCCAAATTACATAGGACAGCCAATACGATGTGTTACATCAGCAAATCACAAATAAAATAAAAAATATTTCCTTTTTTTTCACCAATTTAAAGATTTCCCAATCCACCAATCTGCACCCATAATTGCAGATATTTGTCAGTGATTTGCAGATCATTTTCAGGAAAGACAGATCTGACAATCTTGAATGACTGATCATTTTACTAGTAACGATCTGCAAATCGGCTGATCGTTACCACACACTAGAAATCTACAGTCCCGATTGGTCTGTGAAATCCAACATGTTGGACAACCTGATTCACCAATTCCAGTCATTTTTAGGTCAGAATCTGCGATCTCTAAACCAATAATCTACAAAACGCAGAATTGCCCCAGTTGATTACTGATGTATTGAACTTTTAGATATCCCACATACAAGTTCCACCATGTGCCCTTTGTATGGGAGAAATTAGGAAAGGTGTTGGAAAACCAAGTTGAATTTAATTTTTCCCCTTCACAGAACTTATTCCATAAAAGTGGGCTATATACAGTATTAATATATTTACTTGTAATTACGACTTAACCTATTAGAAAAGTTTCCAATGTTGACATTTAAAACCTACAAAAAAAAAAAGTTAATAATCTGGGTTTACAGCAGTGACGTAACTAGGGCAGGGCGAGCGGGGTTCGTGCCCTGGGCGCCATTGGACCGGCGGCACGGGGGGGGGCGCCGCCGGCCACGGTACCGGCCCGCCCGCCCTAGATTAGCCAGTGTAGCGCCGACCGCAATGAGTGCGGTCAGCGCTACACATTTGCACAGGACCGGCACTAGGCTTCCAGCGCCGGTCCTGTGCTGCACGCCTGAGCCCGTTCCCTCCCCCTGAGCGCTTGCCCAATAGCGCCAGGAGGCGGGCTCAGGCTGTGCATAACACACGCATTGCCGCCAGCGCTGGCGGCGATGCGTGTGTTAAACAGCAGCCAATGAGAGTCAGATAGACCCTCATTGACTGCTGCAGCACCCACTGCAAGAGCCGGACTTCCGAGCGCGCCAGCCCGGGCGGACTGGCGGTCGGGAGCGGCGTCGCGAACAGGAGCAGCGTGGAATCAGGTAAGTATATTTTTATATATATTTACTTATTTTTAAACCTATCTGCTCAACGGGGGAGGGGTTGGCTACTACTGGGGGGGGACCTCTACTGGGGGTGCCATTGGGAGGACCTATACTGGGGGGGGCTACTCTACTGGGGACTACTACTTGGGGGGGGACTACCACTGGGGCCATTCTAAAAGGGGCCTAGTATTACTAGAGGCACTGTACTCGGGGGACCACTACTGGGGGCAATAATAGGAAGGGCCACTACAGGGACCACTGGATAGGGGGGGGGTCACTACTGGGAGCCTGCATCAGGGGGACCACTACTGGGGGCACTGCATGGGAAGGGGGGACACTACTGCTGGGGGCACTATATAAGGGGCTTACTGCTAGGGGCACTGCGGGGACCACTACAGGGGGCACTAGATAGGGGGGATCACTACAGGGTGCCTGCATAAGGGGACCACTACTGGGAAAACTGCATGGGGGGGGGACTACTGCTGGGGGCACTATATAAAAGGGCACTGCATAAGGGGATACCGCTACTGGGCGCACTGCATTGTGGGGACTGCTACTGGGGGCACTGCATAAGGGGGAACGCTATGTGGGGCACTGCATTTGGGGGGGGCCACTACTGGGGGTACTGAGTAAGGGGAACTAATTGGGGGCTGTATAAGAGGGACCACTACTGGGGATACTGTATAAGGGGCACTACTATGGGCCTGCATGAGAGGGACCACAACTGCATACTGGGGGTACTGTATAAGGGGTACTACTGGGGTTAAGGTGCATATGGATAGGAATGTTCAGTTTGAAAATAAAGAGGTGTGTCATGTTGACACGCCCCATTTTTAAGTGACCACTCCCATCTTTTGCCGTGCGCGCCGAAGGCACATGGGGGGGCTCCCTTTTCAAATTTGCTCTGGGATCCAAATACCCTAGTTACGCCACTGGTTTACAGGTAGAGAATTTGATGATATGAGGTGTCAAATCTAGCCTATTAGATAAACCTACATCACACATGCAAGGGCAGAGCAGGACTTTCACAGGAGAGATTCTTACTTTGCCTTTCACTAAAATGTTTACATGCTCTACAAATATTACATAGGTTATATATAGGAAGCATACACACACAAATCACGTGTAACAGTTCTGCAAAAAGAAGTCCATGCAAATGCTTGCACAGAGTTTGAAACTCCACAGCAATGGTAATCCTTTGTATTATCTGTAAATCTGGTCTAGGCAGGGTGCCCAGGAAGGCCTTCATTTCACTTGCTTTTGGCAGAGTTACTACAGAGTGGTCAATAATGCTTGGTACACCATGGCAGATATATTGGCCGATCAATTGATCAGCCAATATATCTTGTGTGCGCCGGTCAGTATGTACCAGTTATATGTCATTTGCAGATACATCTGCAGATCAGTAATTGTTAAGCTGGGTACACACGTAAAGATTTTCTATCCAACTAGTTGATTGGTTGGAATGAAAATCTGGTAACGTATGGGAGTAAATGATGATCAGCAATTTGCTCCTAAATGCCAAAAAACAGATGAAAATGGTCATCAGACAAGTTAGTTAAATGTTTGATCTAAACAATTTGCTCAAACAGTTTTTGACCATTTTCCGGCGTTTGGGAGCACATTGTTGATTGTCATTTGCTTTCATACCTTACCAGATTTTCATTCCAACCAATCAACTAGTTGGATGGTTGGACAGAAAATCTTTAGGTGTGTACCCAGCTTTAAGCAAATAAACAAGATATACATTCCTCCCAACTGTCCCAATTTAAGTGGGACAGTTACAATTTTAGGGAACTGTCATGCACAATTGGGAGGTTCATCCTACTTACAACAGGGAGCAGGTGCTGTGGGCACCTGCCCCTGGTGTGTGCTGCACTGTAGGGGCACTTTTAGAAGAGGGCAGACAGGTTTAGGGCAACCTAACACACACACACACACATACACACACAATTCTGAATAATAAAACTGAAGCGTTGGGGAGGTATGGCTCTATTCAAACCCTGACCTAATCCCCTAGAAGAATTTTCACTGCTCAAAGGGAAACTTTTAATGACAACATTAATGTAAAAAACAAAAAAAAAACCCTATGCTTCAAGACAGTGGAATTAAGTTTATAGAGAGCCACAGAAACAGATGTATTTGATTGCAATGCCTGAAAGTTTAGTAAGCTTTCACAATTTACTTCCAGAGATGTGGTTCAACTATGCATATATACCTGTCAAACATAGGAAGATGTACACTTACTGCAGATAACAAGGACATGTGTACCCACCCCTCATTCAACACAACATATTCCTGACTACACCTACACATTATTGACCTGCTGTGCATTCCATTCATGGAACTAAACTGGAGCTGTTCCAGATCTTGAAAAATGGTCCAATGACACCAGTGTTTGGGTAGTGTATGTACATGGACATGCATAAAAATGTATATATAACCCCTTATAATGCAGTACCCCAGTGATAATGAAGACAAAAAAGTGGTAAATAACCACGAGGCGTGTGCTGGATAATTGCACGTCCTTCTGCCCTGACATTCCATGCCGCTGTCAGAAGGTACATAAGATAACACACAAGTTTAGGTACATACTAGATTTGCTATTGTTTACTTAGTTTCTATAATGAACTTTCAGCTGTCTGTGCTCAGGGGAAGCGAACAATAAATAATTGCAGTGCCATGTTTCAAAGATCCATTTAGGCAACAATACAAAGAAAAGTAGTTTTGGCCGGACAGGAACTATAATCACCATTATACATTTAAATGCAAAAGCTGAAGAACATTTGAAATTCACAGCACTATACGAACAATATATGTGAAAAACAAACAAAAAAAAAAAAAAAAAACACATGCCTTGAATATTAAACATATTTGAAAGTGTAATAAACTATATGGCCTTCTCCAATAATTTGGCATTGCTATTTGTAACACAACATATATTTTACTTTGCCATTATGGAACACAAAAATCCGATATAAAGAAGCCATGTCCGGAAAAGACAACCACTATCGACATCTGTGTCTTTACATATCAGGACCAATCATCTAGTTCTCAAATGTGATCACTTTATATCATGCACCACCTAACATATTCTTGTCATTATTTATTCAACAAAATATCACCCATGAAGTAATATGCCGTTACTGCCTTCATATCAATAATGAAGGTCATTTACTGCTCATCAAGAGTGCTCATATAGGAACATAAGGAAGTGCTACAGCCTCTACATGACTGCAGAACCTTTGGCAGGTCTATGTTAAGAACACACTAAAGAGAAAAACACTAGTGTGACAAGTGCCCACCACCTAAAGGGTCAACAATAACATGGATTCAACTTAGCTGCTTAGATCTCCACATTGTACGGTCTCCAGAGTAAGTAAGCCACTAGTTTTTCCGGTTAAGAAATCCCCTGTTGAATTAGCAGGATGCAGGAGACCGCTCCCTTCCATATTCTGCTTTTGTAGCATTTTTCGGATAACAAGGTCTTCAAAAGAATCCGCATAGCACAATTTCACTACATGCGCATGGAATTTACTAAGTTCATTTTCTGGCAGTCTGACACAAAAGTGCAAACACATGCTAAGGACCTCATTCAGACCCGCTTGCAAGCGGGTCGATGGTGAGGCCCTGTGCACGCGCAGCGCTTGCACTGCGCGTGCGCAAGCCCTGGAGCAAGTGACAAATGCACTCGCTCCGGGGCTTGCTACAAAAGGGGCGGCTGTCGACGTTGATCGACAGCTCGCCCCGTTTTGTAGGTGGGGTGGCCAGACAAACGGAGGCGTTCCTGAAGGAACGCCTGCCGTTTGTAGGCGGCCCTACTGACATCACCAGTGATGTCAGTAGGGTGCTTCCTGCTTGTTTGAGCAGGAAGCAACCTGGGGCTTGCGGTAGACGAGACCCTACCGCAAGGGTCTCGTCGCAAGCCCCGATGGTCGCGATGGTCTCGACCATCGCCTAGTCACTCGCTAAAACTGTGGGTGGTAACCCACAGCTTAGCGAGCGGCCAGAAGGCCGCCTTTCAAAAGAAAAGCGGCAGCCCTCATTCAGAGCGAGCGCTCGCATTTTGCGAGCAGCTCTGAATGAGGTCCTAAGTCCACAGCTAGTGGCAGTCACTCCTTATTGTGATGGCAGAATGTGCAAGCTAAGAGGCCATTGTCACAGCCATATTCTCTATGTGAAATAGTATGGTATCACTGTCTTTACTTCCTTCCTATATGTAATAGGTCACCAGCCTCATCAACACCAAGATAGTCTTATATTAAACAAATGCTAATAAGAAATCGCATCATTTACAGCCAAATGTGATATTAAAGCACATGGTCATTCAAAGCAGTAATGAGACCCACACATGCCTCACAGATGTACTCTCCAGCTGAAAAATGTAAAATAGGTTGAAGTTGACACAAAAGAGAAGTTCAGAAATGTTGTCAATGATAATGGCCCTCATTCAGAGCCGTACGCTCTGAGCAGAGCGCACGCTCTGAATGAGGGCCGGGCTCCATTTTCATGGAGCGTCCTCCTGGACGCTCGTATAGCTGTGGGTCACCACCCACAGGCTATACGAGCGTGCTTTGTGATGGCCGCGATGGTCGAGACCATCGCGACCATCGAAATTGCGAGCCGGAGCCTGCGGTTGAGGTTTTCAACCGCAAGCTCCGGAGTGATTTTGGCTCTATCAGAGCCAAAATCACTCCCACTGACATCACTAGTGATGTCAGTGGGCCGGCTTCTGACGGGAGGCGTTCCCGTGGGAACGCCCCCGTCAGGGAGGCACGCCCCCGGCACGCCCACCAAAGGGGGCGTGCTGTCAATCAACATTGACAGCACGCCCCCTTTGATCGGACACAACGAGCGAAGGACTTTCCTTCGCTCGTCGCGTCTGGCGCATGCGCACGACGGAGCTCCCTCCGTCGTGCGCATGCTCAGTGCATAACATCGACCCACTTGCGAGCGGACAGCCGCTCGCGAGTGGGTCTGAATCAGGCCCAATGTCTTCTATATATTTTCTCTGGTGTATTAAGCATGTAATTTTTCTATATATTCCGGATATACATATAAGTTTATGTTTTTATGTATGAATGAACAGCATGCTGGACGTACTTGTTGTGACTGGAGAAAGCAGAAATCTTAACAAATCAGATTAGCAGGAAACAAGCTTACATGCAATTTTGTAACCAAGTTGGCATAGCGCAAAAAAAAAAAAAAACACCCATTGCCTGCATTTTTAAAGAAAATAATGAAGTGTCATGGCAGCGAAGCCTTAATCAGCTGCCCCAATGATTCTAACCAGGAGTGACAAGAGTTACTTACATACTCCTTCGTAGTTATGCAGATGCACGTGGAGCTGGAAGCCACATGTCCCATGCCGCCATATTCACATAAAAACAAAAAAATCCTTAACAAATTCCCAATTTGAAAATATGCTTTATTCTACAAATAAAAGAAAAGTTACTTATGCTTGTGGAAAGGGGGTTTGGAAAGAACAATGCGCCTGATAGTGTAATAAATATGAAAAAAAATGCATGTGCTCAAAAATAAATGTGCGTACCGAATAAAAAAAATCTTTAAAGCCTATCTGTAATTCCGCACGATGATTCCACATGATGGGATGGACCCGGGATGGCAGTGGCTGGAAACCTTAATAGGAGGAGCTCAATTACAGCCGAATGAAACAAATATATATAGTGTAGTACTTACTTCCTTAATAAGTTGCATGGCAATAAAAGAATGCGTACCAGAAAAGCACTTGAATAACAGCGTATAGTTGTTTAGATCCTGGTCACTCCTCCAATATACCTTAGCAACCCCAGCAGTTTTCACATAGGTAAGTTATTAGCTCATCAGCGTTATGCAAACCTGTACTTCACATACTATGTAGGCCAGATGCCTATTCATCCTTTTCACAAAATGCAGGCGCTCCAAGTCACATTTAGGTATGAAATTGCCACGGTGCTCAACTCACAGGATACATGTAGATATTACTTATGCTTGTGTTCATTTAATGGCATTAGTTTGTCACACACAGAAAAGAGGAATCAGTAAATCCCACAAGCCAGGTGCATCATAGAGGGTGCCCTGTGTCCCCGATGGAGTCAGAGAAAATGTTTTTACAAGTAAGAACAAAAATCCCCTTCTCTCTCTCCTCAATGGGGGACACAGGGATCACGCTGGGTCGTCCCAAAGCAGTCTCCTTAAGGGTGAGGGTGCTCCTGTGCTGCGCCAAGAGCCCTAAACCAGATACCCGCGTCCGTGGAGGCAAAGGCATAGAGCTTAATAAAAAGGTATGGACAGAAGACCACATGGCCGACTTACAGAGTTATTCTGCAGAGGCACTACGTTGATCTGCCCAAGAAGTGCCAACAGCTCTGGTGGAATGAGCAGGCACTGAAGTCGGTGGACGGAAATCTGCTAAAGTGTACACATGGCGGATAGTCAACCGAAGCCAAAGAGACAAAAGGACCTCATTCAGACCCGCTCACAAGCGGGTCGTGGAGGGGCACTGCGCACATGCCGCATGCGCAAGCCCCAGAGCGAGAGAGAAATTCTCTCACTCCGGGGCTCGCTACAAAAGGGGTGGCTGTCGAAGTTGATCGACTGCTCGCCCCGTTTTGTAGGCGTGGTGGGGGGTGGCCATACAAACGGAGGCGTTCCTTGCCGTTTGTAGGCGACCCTACTGACATCGCCAGTGATGTCAGTAGGGTGCTTCCTGCTCTGTTAGAGCAGGAAGCTGGCTGGGGCTTGCGGTACACGAGACCCTACCGCAAGGGTCTCGTCGCAAGCCCCGATGGTCTCGACCATCGTGACCATCACCTAGTCACTCGCTAAAGCTGTGGGTGGTAACCCACAGCTTAGCGAGGGGCCAGTATTCCGACTTTCAATAGAAAAGCGGCCGCCCTCATTCAGAGCGAGCGCTCGCATTTTGCGAGCGGCTCTGAATGAGGTCCAAAGTTTAATTAGAAAAGTCATACAAGACAAAAAGGGAATTCGAATGATGCAAATCCTAAATCCCAGTACACACTGGACGATTTGAATGATATGAACAATAACGATATCTGTCAACGATATATTGTTCAAAACGTCCAGTGTGTATGCACTTATCGACGAACGATGCGCGCTCCACGAGTAGTTAGTGATATCCCCAGTCATCTGTACATGTAGTCCAATCTGGGGATATCGTTAACCGAATGCAGCATGCCCCCCTCCATTGTTAGTCGTTACCGGCATCGGCAAGTGTGTAAGCATTTGCTGATACCGGCACCCCCGCATCCAACATCACTGGGTACACACATCGTCCAAGCTTTAGTGCTGTCAACGTAAATACGGAGGGCCCTGACTACATCTAATGAGGCCTATTTTGCAGAAGAATCCTGTGAACAAAAGGCAGGAACCACAATTTCTTGGTTTATGTTAAACCAAGAGACGACCTTAGGAAGATAACCAAGGCATGTGCGAAGAACTGCCCAGTCCTGATGGAAAATCAGGAAAGGGAACAGATAGGACAATGCGCTCAAATCAGAAACTTGACGGGCCGATGCAATGGCTAGAAGGAAAGTTGCCTTCCACGCAAGCCCCCGAAGATCCACCGAATACAAGGTCTCGAAAGAGGTATCTTGGAGGGCACGGAGCACCAAAGACTAGACCCACGGAGCCCCAGGAGGAACAAATGAAGACTTGAGACGTAGATAAAAGGTCTGTACATATGGCAACAAAGCCACTTTACGTTAAAAGAGGACCAAAAGGGACGAAATCTGAACTTCGAGTAATGAGCGACCAAGAGCCCAAATCCAACACGGCCTGTAAGGAGGAGAGAAAGTGGAGACTAGAGAGTGTCCAGGACCTGCATGCAAGGTTGAATGGAAACCCACTGCCACTCCAGGAAGGCTCGAACTTTGGCTTGCAAATTCAGAAGGTTGTCCAGGGTATGCAATAAGGCACATAAGTGAAGCATTCTGTGGGATGGAGTCACAGAGGATTTCCAGCGATTGATGAGCCTGCCATGAGTTTGGAGAAGATCCATTGCGAGATGGAGGTGGTCCTTAACCTTAATCCCCATGCGCCTGAGAGATGCTGCCATCACCGCCATGATATTCGTGAAAAAACGAGGAGCTGTTGAAAGCCCAAAAAGGCAAAGCCCGAAATTGTAAATGTTCCTCCCTTACAGCCAAACTGAGAAAGCAATGATGGCATTCCCTGACTGGAATATTTAAGTTGGCATCCTGGATTTCCAAGGACGCCATTAAGCCCACAGAATTATGGAACACAAAGATTCCATACGGAACCTGGGAACATGGAGATATCTGTTCAGTGATTTCAGGTTGATTATGGGAAAAAAAAAAAAAAAAACAATCATGTCCAATTTCAGGACCAGGAACAGGTTGGCATAAAACCCGGTACCTCTCTGGGATGGAGGAATGGAAACAGTCACCGGGGAGGCCAGAAGAAAACGGGTGGATTTCTGTAGCGCTTCTGCCTGCTCCGGATCCACTGGCAGGCCTGCTCGCTCCCTCAGTAAAGTAGATAGCTTTAACAAAAATTTCTAGCTTCCTATCTGTAGGATCCTTGCTGGAGGCTGTATTTTGAGATAGGAAGGGTAGAAGATCTGACCAACATAGCCAATTGTGCATCTACTGGAGTAGGCGATTCCCACTTAGCCCTGTCCGTCGCTGGGAGGGGATAAAAATGGAAATGCGCTTAGAAATCAAGAAGCGCTTACCAAGATGAGCTCATGCCTCCACTAGGAGATCCTCCAACTTAGCAGAGGAGGAAAACTTATCTGCAGATTTCTTTTGGCACTTATGTACAAGAAAATCGGGCTTAGAGGATTGGTCTCTATTTGGAGTCGGGGGGTTAATATAAGTTAATTATTTAGAACTTATATTAACCCCCCAACTCCAAAGAGAGTTTTTCACCTTTCCCACACAATCCCCACCTTCTTTTCCCAGGGTTCCCGACTATAGACAGACAGTCATTAGTTAGACAATGTCTAGATAGACACCAGATGTTAGACAATTAATAGGAAAACAAGGATAAAAGTTCGACACAGACAAAAGTCAGAAACACTAAAGTTAGACATGTAAAAAGATCGACAGGTACAAAAGATCGACAGGGTCAAAAGTTCGACATGAAAAAGATCGACACAAAAATGGTCGACGCATTTTTTTTTTATGATTATGGTTAGGTTTAGGCACTTACTGGAGGGTTAGGCACTTACCCAGATGGTTAGGGTTAGGCACCAAGGGGAGGGTTAGGGTGAAGATTAGGGCTAAAAAAAATAAAATAAAAAATAATAATAATTGTCGACCATTTTTGTGTCGACCATTTTCATGGCGAACTTTTGACCCTGTCGACCTTTTTACATGTCTAACTTTAATGTGTCTAACTTTTGTCTGTGTCGAACTTTTTTCCCTGTCTAACGATTAACTGTCTAACATCTGGTGTCTATCTAGACATTGTCTAACTAATTACTGTCTCTCTCTTATACCACAGCCCTTTTCCCATTGTTTCGTGTTAGTCTGTTTTGTCTTTATTGCAATACATAAAGTTTTTAAATAAAAATCATCAAACTCATTATCTGTATCCGAAATCATTGAGAGAGGACACTAAGGGCGGCATTCAATTAGTTTTGCACGCCGTACTTTCATCGATATCGCATGTTTTGGCCACAAAACCTTTTCGTGGGCATCCCCGTTATTCGGCGTATTCAATTCCAAAAGGCGCGAAAACGCAACCCGGCGAATGTGAACCAGGCAAAAAGTGCTGTCAGATTTGGGGAAATCAGTGTGACACCCCCAAAAAGATGCACTAACATTGGGGATCGATGTAGATACCCCTGAATAGCCCTAATAAAGCTATTTGGGGTACTTAAGTTGTGTCAGTTGCTTCTAATTAGCATCTTTGCACAAGTGGTGAAGAATAGCATTAAGCAGTACTTTTTGGGGAAAATTAGTGGTTCTGTCAAATTTGGGGTACACCTGCAATCGAAAAGACACCTCACCCATACTTGCAGACCCCCAAAAAGCCTATTTCACTATTTTTTTATGTTTGTACCCCCCACTTTGTACTTTTTCGCCCCCATATTCAAAGTACTTTTTTGTTGGGGTGTTCCTTACTTTTTTTTTTTTTTTTTAGGGATTTTTTTACGCAGTTATCCTTTGGGTGGCTGTCTTAAGGGTTCTGAGTGGTTTCCCCACCTTTGCACCGCAAATTAAAAAAAATGCACGGATTTTCTCCACCTATTCAGAGGCGAGTCTTTTTCGCGTATTAACATGGCATTGACTTTCCGTGTATGCGAAAACAATTTGGAATTGAATACGGAGATAAGTTTCCGACTGGCGAAAAGTCACAATCCGCAATACTTTTCCGCGGATCTCGGCTTTTCGCGGCTAATTGAATACGGACCTAAAGTACTCATTAGTTTAATTCAGTAGGTGAGCGCTAGCTAGTTCAGTTTATGATCCTATACACAGGCTATGCCTAGCTATAAGTGAACGTATTGTGTATTCTCATGAATACACAATGAACCCATAATATAGCTGCCTCCAATTTGTGTACACTTTAAATCTAAGTAAATAAGTTAAGTAATTGTGAAGAAGGATCATATTAAAGCTGGCCACACACTGCAAGACAGTGTTGGGTTAGGCTGTGGGAGGGAAGAGGGAGAAGAGACGGCCTGATTATTGTAGAGTCTCCATACACTAAACCAGGGGTGTCAAATTCGTGGCCATCCAGCTGCTGTGGGACTACATATCCCAGCTTGCCCTGACACAGTTTTAGCATGCCCTAATAGCAAAACTGGAAATGCATGCTGGGAAGTGTAGTTCCACTGCAGCTGGAGGGCCGCAAGTTTGACAACACTGCACTAAACAATGAATGGAGACAATCCATAGCCACAGCCTGAACGACAGTCAGGTCAATCGGACAGGTTTGAAAACCGAACGGTACAGAATTTCAGCAATTTTCAGAGTGATCATTCAAACCAATCTTTTGTTTGTCTGTTTGCACAATTACCATACAGTATATGGACAGTTTTACATGTCAGGGACACTGACACAGGGACAAAGGGAAACACTTACTGGACATCTTTCAGAATCTCTCTCTCCAGAACCTTCCGGCAACATATCGGGCCACTCTTAATCTTCACTCTGTAGTTGATGTCGTGGAAAGACAAGGAGGCTCCTTGTAATGATTTTTTGGGATTATCTGACACACGAAGTCCATTAATAACCGGTTCTACAATTTGAACCATAGTATGAGAATTCTTGTCTGCCATATCGATGTGACCGCCTTCCTGCGGATAGAACAGAAACGCAAAGCATTATACAGCTTTATAAACAGAGAACCAAGGTGTAAAATAGGATTCAAAGCACAAAAATAAGTATACCCTACCTGTATAAAACAGTATTATCCAAGTCATATGGAACAATTACACATAGAACATTCATTAGGGTTAAAATAGTATTACAAAGGGAGATACAGTATGTATATACTGTATGTGGAGCAGGGCTGCATAATCTTGTTTTTTGTCCAAGAACCACAATGGAATATTATATAATTTAGAGAAGGTCTGCAATAGAATGTTAACTTGCTTTAAACATCTATATAAGTAGTGAGAAATTGTGTGTGTGTCTGTTTGCATGTCCTTTATGCATGGCCAGAGTTTTGGACCTAGCTCCACCAAGTTTGGCATGGTGGTGTACTTTCATCAGGATTAGGTTTTTGCCTAGGTTTGAAATTTGTCTTTTCAACACATTCTCACACAAACCCTAAAAACGGGGACAGTCTTAAATTATTCAGGTTTAGGGGCTAACTCCAGTAAAAATGGTGAGTCTGCCAAAAACCTGTGAGAAAGCTACAAAAGTATAATTTTAACCTCTGAGCAAACTTGATGAGTCATGCAAGTTCATTTTAAATTCAGAGCCTCTGTGTTTGCATGGAAGGGCGTAACTAGAAATTTGTGGGCCATATAGCAAGATCTTAAATGCCCCCCTTCAGGAGGTAAAAAAAAAAAACAACACATACATTTGCCCTCTCACAGAGCCCATTCATGTTATTCCACCATTCAGGTTATGCCATATAGTAGTACCCCTTATACACATGCAGTAGTAGTGCCCCTTACATTACAACCAGAGGTTCAAAACGCGGTCCTCAAGGTACCCAAACAGTCCAGGTTTTAGAGATATCCATGGTTGAACTCTACAATAATCAGGTTAAATCAAATTGACTTATACACCAATTATGTCACCTGTGGTCAAGCATGGATATCTTAAAACCTAGACTGTTAGGGTGCCTGATGACAGAGTTTGGGAAACTCTGCACTACAGTTATGCCCCTTACACATTATACCACACAGTAATGACCTTTACAGATTATGCCACATAACACACATTGTTCCACACAATAGTAATGCAACTTACACATTATGCCCCCCCAAGCAACTCACCTCCCCAATGTCCCTCTAGTAGCCTTTTGCATGTGTGTCATCAGCAGCCAGCCAGTGAGGATTTGGGGCCAGGACGCAAGCTAATTACAGCTAGCAGCGGCAGACATGGACAGCACTGGCGCAATTTGTATCTGGCGCCGGTCCACGAGCACAGATTGCCTCGCGACTGGCGGCACTGTCTCTCCATGACTGCCTGCCAGCGCGCCAACTGTAATCAGCTGGCGTACCGGAACCAAATCAACATCGCTACAACTGGGCCCCCATTGACAGCCCTGACTGGAACGGCCCACCTTCTGAGCGTGACTGGGTGCAGGGGGAGTGGTGGGCCACAGAGGCAGCTCGGGCACCATAGCAGCCGGACCCCTTGCACCCCAGGTAGTTACGCAACCGCTTGCATACATGTTAGCAAACAGTGGGGTCTTTTTCAAGTTCAATGGAATGGAGTTATAGGTGAGGACAATGTAACCAAATAAAGGCTGCAGGTGTACTTCAGTGTCCAGTCTTCAACCCCGGCAATGCCGGATATCCCTGCTAGTTACAAATAATTTACTATAGTATAATATATCTGTATTTATTCCATAAATCTCAATATTGTGCAATTTCCCTCTAGGATAGACGTGTTACCCCCCTCCCCCACCTGTAATGCATTACTCTCTCGCTGTCCCCACCCGTAGCACATATCAGTCATTAGCCACATATTGTAGCACATTTCCCTGCCCACTGTCTGCATTATCATCATCATTATTATTATTGTTCTAGGTGGAAGACGAGGCATTTGTAGCTACACTTAGAGACGATTTAAGAACTCTTCTAAAGAGGACAAGCAACCAATCCAATTCTAGTTATCTTCTATCTAGTACATTCTATAAAATGATAGCTAGGATCTGATTAGTTGATATGGGCAAAACTGCCCTTTGTCCTCTTTAGAAGGTTTGATAAATCTCCACCAGATCTGTCTGCAATCATTGGGCCGTTTTGCTTTTGTCCACCAGTATAGTTATACAAATTATAACTGGTCTGATGATTACAGATGGGCAGATGTAGTGTTCCCACTAGCCAGGGTGCGGAGGGTCGGGCACGTAGTACCTGTGCGCTTCAAAAGGTGTGCACACTCCAGAAAGGGGGCATGGATGATCGGAGGAACACTTGGGGCGTGTCCAGCACTTACGGAGATACTGGGCTTCCCCCAAGCTCTCCATTCACAGTGAAAAGATGCTGTGCACATGCACATGGCATCTATTCACCCGGCGGTGATCAGTCACAACAGCTTTTCCCACCCGCGGAACACTGCGGTCTGCGGGTGGGAAAGGCAGAGGGCAGGCTGTTTTAGCGTGGCGCCACTAAAAGGGCACAGTGCATTTTGCCCCTTCCGGAACGCATGCCGTTTGTGGGCGACCGCACTGACATCATCAATGATGTCAGTGGGGAGCTTCCTGCTCGATCAGGAAACTCCCTTAGGCTTGCGGTTGACGAGACCCAACCTTAGGGTCTCGTCGCAAGCCCCGATGGTCGCGATGGTCTTGACCATCGTGACCATGACCCTGGTCGCTAGCTAAGCTGTGGGTGGTAACCCACAGCTTAGCTTGCGACCAGGAGGCCGCACTTAAAAGAAGCGCCCGCCCAAAAAAAAAGCACCCGCCCTCAGAGAGAGCGATCGCTTCTTGCGACCGCCTCTGAATGAGGGCCATAGTCTAGTCCCATATAAACAATAGCAGATATATTTTCAGAAATCCCAGAAAAGTCAGAAAAACTCCAGACCTATTTGACTTGTATTTATAAGATAACTCAAAAGGTGCATACACACGTAAAGATTTTCTGTCCAACCATCCAACTAGTTGATTGATTGGAATGAAAATCTGGTAAGGTATGAAAGCAAATGACAGTCAGCAATTTATTATTATTATTATTATTATTATTATTATCCTTTATTTATATGGCGCCACAAAGGTTCCGCAGCGCCTTACACAGTACATAAATGAGCACACAAGAAAAACAGTTAATAGTAATACAAAACAATGCAGGACAAGGACAAGGTTATAAACTCAGCTGCAAAACACAAGCAGCAGGACATGAGCAACCAGGTGTTAGGTGCCATTGTGGGGAGTTAGGAGTAAATGATACTATAAGTAGGGGGAGGAGAAGCACAGGAGGGATGAGGGCCCTGCTCTTGAGAGCTTACATTCTAAAGGGGAAGGGCAGACAGACAGGGGCCACACAGAGGGGTAGATAGTGAGGAAGGAGCATGGAGCAGTGGGTTAGGATATGTGCTGCGGAATGTGTGTGTATAAGATGACCTGATGTTATGTCAAAATTAAGTCCTTCATACATCTATCTCTATGACAGAAAATAGATTGTTTGTGTTATTTACATGAGAGATGTACAAAGTAAAGTAGTAGCACTTTAATTGTTGTGTGTTACATTTTAGCATCTATATACAGCCTGACAAGAAATGCAGCTATTATGGGACTGTCCCGCCATCCTCATACAGTAGTGACTACTTTAGTCCCAGCTGCTGGGTGCTATGCCATGCTCCTGTGAGTGGGTGCATCTCACATGCTAGACCCACTCACAAATGGGTGCAGCCATACATGATGTGGTCCCACAGGATGTTGCAGTACCCGGGCCCAGAATTTGTCTTTGCAGCCCTGGAGGTGACAGACAGAACGAGGAGGGAATGGGGCTTAGTAGTGGGGTAACAAGACCATGGAGGGAGGTGGTTGAGAGTGGAGGGACAGGAGAGGTGGGGGAAAGAAGCAGAGGGTTGGAAGCAGACTGATGAGAGAAAAAAAAGGAAGAACAGCAAGTGGAGGAGACAGGAGGGGGAGGAGAGGGGTGGATAAAGTAGAGGATTATGTGGACATAGAATATGGGGGTTGTGTGAAGTAAGGGTGTTCATGCTGTGGACGAGGTAATAAGTGAGATGAAAACTGGAGTGGAGGCTGTGTGATATAGAGACAGTGTGGATTAAAGTTGTTAAATGTTCAAAAATACATGTAAAGAACAGCGCTGCTAATGTATGAGCGCAGCTCCAAAAGTGATATATAAAGGAGAGGTGTGTGAGTAGTGGGTGCAGGAATTAGTTATTAAACAAACGATTAAAGTGGATAGATGTGACACAATTAGAAAAGGCAATACAAATTGAATGAGGACAATATTACAATGTACCCGAGCTGATCCAGTCCGAAGTGTTCTGATCAACAAAGATCAATCAACAAGAGCAGTACACAGATAGGGAAGTATTTGCAGTGTCAAAGCAGTGAGTGCAGTAAGTAGTTGCCTGGATATGCATACAGCAGAAGATGTTGATTTTGTTCATTCACATAAGTATTTTGCTTGTTGTTGTTTAGAAAGTGTTCTGGTTTTGAGTTTCTTTTCCCTCAGTTTTCCTCCAGTTTAACTCCGGCGTAACTCTGACTTAGTTATCAAGTTGTATTTACACTTATAATCTGAACACTTTGAATCTTAACACAGACTATGGCAGCCACCGGCTACGCAGCCTGAGTGAGCAAAATGGGCAAAAACTGTTGTTTGTTAAATGTTTGATCTAAACAATTTGTTCAAACTTGTCTAACGACCATTTTCATCTGTTTTCTGGCATTTAAGAGCAAATTGCTGATCATCAGTTAAGGCCCCCATGCAACAGAGATTGATAGTGTATAAAAATCTTTCCCTTTTTCAATCGATTGCAGATTGTGGCAATTCTGCAATCGATTGAAAAAGGGAAAGATTTTTATACACAATCGATTGCAAATTGCACGATTGTTGCAATCAATCTCTGATGTATGGGGGACTTTACTCCCATACCTTACCAGATTTTCATTCCAACCAATCAACTAGTTGAATGGTTGGACATAAAATATTTACATGTGTACCCAGCTTAATTAACTTGATTTAGTTAGGACAGAGGTTCCCAAACTCGGCCCTGAAGGAACCCAAACGGTCCAGGTTTTAAGGATAACCCTGCTTGGGCACAGGTGACTTATTTAGTACCTCAGTCTTTGATTTAACCATCTGTGCTCAACCATATATATTCTTAAAACCTAGACCATTAGGGTGCCTTGAGGACAGAGTTTGGGAACCTCTGAGTTAGGGCATTACAAAAGGTATTTGGGTTGTGTATTACTGACTCTGTGGATATTGTTCTTATTTAAAGTTCTGAAAGAAAGGGAGAGGTGTTTATTTTGTTTTTGTTTTATTGGTCCATGGCATCATCTGCTTTGCTTTTTTTTTTATTTATTTTATTATATTTTTAAAAAAACTTTAGCACAAAAAAAAACAGCTTACTGTACATAGTGGATTTTGACATACAAATAAGAAAAAAAAAATTCCAACACAGGTTGCTGCAATATAATAAAGGGCATTATTTCACCTTGGGATTAGCCGCATAAAGTGGGCTTCTCCCATCTAAAGTGACAGTTAAGGCCAGGGCCGGCAACAGAAACCTTGGGGCCCGGTACGCTGTTGTCTCTGGGGGCCCCCCTCGACTGACCCACACCACTATCCTACAACCCGCCCCTGTGTGTGCTACATGTAGCAACAAATATAAGACACTGTTAACTATATATATATATATATATATAGTTAAATAAAATAAGTATACACCTACCACCAGCACACACTCGTCTCCTAGAGTGCCGCTGCAGCTGCCTCAAGAATTGAAGGGGTGTCTGCTGTCATCGCTCGTCTCAGGCCAGACACAGCATCTCCTCATGTATGTAATGACGCCACCACCGCGGCATTATTACACATGCGCAGTGCGCACAAAGTGACGTGGGTAGCTGGAGGTGGGGGGGTCACAGCGGGTTGGGAAAGCGGCTTGTTTGTTTTGGTCAGTTTATCTGCACCGACCGGCCAACCGATGCGGTGAGTATGTAAATAAATATGCACCGCTTCCCTGTTTGCCCTTCTAAACCTCGGGGCCCCTCTCAACCTTAGGGCCCGGGACGGGTGTACCCGTAGTACCCCCGTCGCCGGGCCTGGTTAAGGCACCCAAAAGGTGGGCATGATATGGTTAAGGCACCCAGAAGCCCTACTTTGGGCGGATTTCACCCCTTAGGAGACAGCGAACAGAAATATGCAATGTAATGGGCGCCTGCTTGATGTATGAGATCCCAGCTCCAAGGTGTTGGAGGAAGAGGCTCCTGGGGAATGAAGCCCTCTATGTTTTAAGTAGATCTAAAAGCAAGTTAAGTATTCTTTCTTTACTTTGTAATAAATGTCTTTTTAACATATATTACTTGTGTGGCTTGATTAACTATTTGTATCCAAGAATCGTATTCTAGTTCCACCGAGAACAGCGCCCAAAAACAATTAAATAGCTCCCCATCATTTCAGACGGGAGCTGAGGCAGCGATAAACAATTTAATCCCTCATAACAAAATAGGATATCTCCCATAGTGAAAGAAAAAACAAAAAAAACAAAAAGTTATACTGGCCATAGAACTGCACGACCAGCATCAGATCAGATTCACCATCCGACTCTCCGGAGCTCCCTGGCAGTCCCGGCGGCATGTTTTGTTGTATTTCAAAGCACACGATCAGTCGTACAATCGATCGTGTGCCTCACGCGCTCATTAGGGAATCAGTCATTGAAATGACTTGAATGGACGCACGATGCATCAAATGCACAAAATACATGGCACGATCTGCACACGATACGATGGAACATGTGGGCTGCACATCTGATCATAAAATCCGATTTAAGGAGCTGCGGGAGCGCGCATCGGATTGTACTTACTAAACAAATACACGAGTTTCACAAGATCCATCATATGACTCGTCGAACATCAGGCAATCGGCCCAAAATCGTGCAGGTGCATGGCCAGCTTTACACTTAGGAAACAGAAACTGGAGGGTCATTATCAAGCTGTCTAATTAAATACCAGGTAGCGTGTTGAATATTTGATACCGGAGAGAAGGGGTTAGAAAAGTGCACAGGTTCTCAAACTAGGTCCTCAGGACCCCAAACAATGCATTTTTTCCAGGTCTCCTCACAGAAGTGAAATAATTAGCACCAACTGTGGAGCTTTTAAACTGTGTCAGTGAGTAATGAATACACCTGTGCACCTGCTGGGTGACCTGGAAAACGTTACCTGTGTGGGGTCCTGATGACCGAGTTTGAGAACCACTGGAATAAAGAAAAAGGATCCCACTGTAGCCTCCTTGTGAAATAGAGCTTGGTATCTGCTTTACTTAATTACAATTATGGGATCCAGAGCCTATCAGCATTATAATTTGTAAAACATCACAAAATTCCTCAACAGTCAGTGGGGTAGATGTATGATAGCGGCATGTTAAGTGCCGCTATAACGCTTCCTGCTTCGCCTCTTTACCGAGGCGAAGCAGGAAGCACTACCGGTGAGATGCGTGAACATCTCATCGGCCGGAAAGGGGAAGCGTTAACTCCCCCCTCCGGCGCTACCCGCTACAGACCACATCGCATCAGCCTAGTGCTGATGCGATGTGTGTCAGGCTCGGCCGGCTCCATTGAGCATGCGCGGGATCTCGCAAGTATCACGATATCCCCGCGTGCAGCCTGGAGCCGGCAGCCGCCGCAGCAGGGACAGCGCTGTCCCTGCTGTGGGGATAGGCTAGCGCCAGGCTGTAGCGGTCGATAACGACAGCCACAGCCGACCGAACGGTCATGCGGTATGACCGTTCATACATGGCCCTGCCGCTCGGCGCTGCTATCTTGTAGATAGCAGCGCCGATAATGACGAGGGCGCATAGCGCCCCTGTCATTTACCGCCCAGACCCCCGATCATACATCGGGGAGAAGCGGTATCAGCGCACATAACGTGCGCGGATACCGCTTCTGGGCTTCATACATCTCCCCCAGTGTGTGTGTTGTTATCTGGGGACACCAATGTCTAAGGAGCATATATATTAAGCAAATTTTGAGATAACTCACCTGAAAATGGACGTTTTCAGGGGGATACCCACAAAATGTAAGCATCCCCTGAATGTATTATATGGGTTCCGCAGCAGATATCATTCCGTTTCCGATTGCAATAGCAGCCTCCTTAAGTTTCTAGGGGGGCTGCTACATTGTGAAATTTGCCAAGCTCCAGCATGTTTTGCATATCAAACAAAACAAAGCTTGATCTGACAGTTACTTCACTGCACAGTGACCCACATGGGGGGGGGTCCAATATTTTTTTGGGACGGAAACATGTTGAGCAAGTCAGCACAGGTGAAGCGTCTGAGGACAGGCTGTTCCACACATACGGCAGCGCAGCAAGCATAGACTCATTACTGGCATTTTAACAGCACGGCATACGGCTATCATTGCAGCCCAAGGTGACTCCACACAGTATGCACTTCAGAAATGCGGGCAGGCATTAAGGGGCCACCATACGGAGATACCGGGTGTCTACACAGCCCTGACTGCAGCCGATCCCACCCGAGGCTAAACCGAGCTTTATGTGCAGCATGTTTGTCCTGTAAATCTGTTTGTTACAGCGTCACATGATTTCCCCTCCACATTGCTGCACCAGATAACGGACCTGTATTATATCCCCAGGAGCAGTTTCATTAATACCAATTTACATTGTGACTCAATATAAAAGTCTGACACGACAGTTAGCTGTGTAAAATACAGATTTAGGGGTCAATGTACTAATAAATGCAGCACTGAAGCAATTATTATGTATCCATCTTGCCGGGAATATTTTCATTTTCAATGAAAATATCTCCGCTACATACCAAGGAGACTCGCAAGGACAGCTGTTGCGGTAACCGCTGTCCCTGCAAGTTATATCCCCAACATTTAGAAGTCTTTCACATAAGTTAAAGACTTTCACGGGGGGAAGCAGACACATGCGCATAGTGTCTGCTTCTGGGGCTGGCCAGGGGCTGCGAGAGAGAGAGATCGAAAAATCTCTCTCCTGCACCTGGAGCCTCCAATTACTTTTTGGAGTTTAGTACATAGGGGTCAGATTGTAGTCCCCACTGACATTAATGGGGCTTGCGATCTGCAGTGCTAATTAGCACTATGCCGAAGATTTCTGTGAAATCTCCTGCATTGTGCTAGTAATACATAGGATCGATACATAAAATTATGTAAAAGTCAGCATGATACATAGGCCCCTTATTCCTACAGACTTCATATCAGGAATCCTCTGTCTAATAAAGGGTTAACCCCAATTGTGGAGACATTGTTAAAGGTTTAGGGACATATGTATCAAAGCTTCATGTGAGATAAAATTGTTATAGATGACCAACCAATCAGCTTCTTGCAGGCTGCGTTTAAGAAATGATAGTTTGGAGCTGATTGGTTGGTGATATATATTTCACAATTTTATCTCACATCAAGCTTTGATACATATGCCCCTTATTGTAAACAAAAAGATTGCAACACCATGTGTTTAGAGAAAAACCTGTGAATACAGCTTCTTATACATTTGTGATATTGCATTTTTTTAAATGTTGTATAGGTTTAGAAGGCGGTTGTTTTATACTTGTATGTACAGTACAATATATTCAGAGTACAAAAAAAAATATTAATTTTTATACATATTTCTGTGGGAGGTCTGATTTAGAGTGTGCAGCCATCTTTTCTTTGCACTGGATGAATTCAAAGTTTTTTCGTGTTCGATCTCCTGTCTAAAGTAACAGGAGACCGAGGAGCAATATTCAAATGCTTTTGGCACCCATTACTTGTTGCTCATGTCGCGCCAAATACATTTGGTTAAGGCGCGTTAAGAAGCTTAACCCGTCTCAACTATTGGGTGCCCTGCAGTTTGGGCATCCAAAAGTCGAACTTTTCACACATATCTAGTTAACACCTCAGGAGGGAGCGAGCAGAAATAATGAGTAGACGATCGGAAAAATTAAATAGCTCTGCTAAAGCTACCAATTACCACAGGAGGAGACAGAGCTAGAATATTAAACATCAACCATTTCAGAAGTAGACGTGGATATTATAAGAATGTGCCTTGTGAAAGAGGGAAAAGCCAACATTACAAGAAATGTTAAAATGGAATAAGATGACAGTGACTTCCAAGTGTAAAACTACAGAACTGCTATGATAGTGTGGTTAGATGGATCGATCCACACATGTATTCATACCATTCTCCAAATTCTAAATTTCTGGTTTTCCCAACACCTTGAACTTGTACAAATTTACCAAACATAGAAGCTTGTTTTTAAGAAATCCACTAACTACAATGACATCTTACAATTTATTTGATTTTGGTTAAATTGTTCAGAAAGCATCAATATTATGGAAAGTCTGGTGGAAGCAGGTTATGTCAAAACTTTAATAGAACATTTTATAGAAATCTGAACAATCTAAATGATGTTTGTGTTATATCATTTGTTCTCCGCAAGGTACAGATACAGGTAATGGTGCATACACACGGTCAGATTTTTCCTTCAGATCTGAACGATAACGATTTAAAAATCGTTCAGTCGTTCATATCTGAAGGAAAATCTGACATATCTGACATGCCTGAACGATGGACGATCTACAATGCGCGTTCCCGTTTGTCAGATAACGATATCTGACATCTGATGTGTTTGCAGTCAGACTTGGACGATTCCATTCATTTTAATGCAGTCAAAAATCGTTCAAATCTTTGGTAAAATCGTTCAATCGTTCATCTGACAAATCTGACCGTGTGTTTGCTCCATAAGCAGAAGAATCTGTGTGTGCACATGCAAAGCGTGCAATCTGGATTTTACTCATTTTTTATCAGATCTCACAAAAGCTCGGACCAGAATACACCTGGAAGTATTTTTATGACACGACTATAAAAGTATGTGGATTGCTAGCATTAGTTACTGATATGTAATTAAGCCATTTGAAGCACAATCTGTAATAAAGGCTTATTGTATGGACATAGGAGGCTGATTATTAACAACTACTTTTTTTCTTAGCCGTGCTTTTTACAGTCAGTAAATGTACTACTAAAGCTGCATACACACACACACAACGATTTAGTAAATGAACGATTTTAATAAACGATTTTCGTTCATTTTTTCAAGGGAAAAATTAACGAAAATTGTTTTACTACAATCGTTCATTTACTAAATGTAATGAACGATTTTTTTGAACTACAAACGATTTTTGCATATTCCCTTACTGAAAATCGTTGAGTTGGTCAGTCTAATGGTGCATACACACGATCAGATTTTTCCTTCAGATCTGAACGATAACGATTTAAAAAACGTTCAGTCGTTCATATCTGAAGGAAAATCGTTCATATCTGACATGCCTGAACGATGGACGATCAACGATGCGCGTTCCCAATGGTCAGATAACGATATCTGACATCTGATGGGTTTGCAGTCAGACTTGGACGATTCCATTCATTTTAATGCAGTCAAAAATCGTTCAATCGTTCAAAACTTTGGTAAAATCGTTCAATCGTTCATCTGACAAATCTGACCGTGTGTACGCTCCATAACTGAACTACAAACTACAAACGTGAACGCACATGAACGATGATCGTTCATCGTTTTAACTCAGAAAGTGAACGATTTTTTCAACGATTGAACGATAAACAATAACGTTATCGATAATCAGTCAAAAAATTGTTGTGTGTGTATGCAGCTTAACTAGTTGGTAACCATATAGGATGATTAATGCAAAAAAAGAAAAAGAAAAGTGGTTTACTCCAGGTGACCAGATCGGATCTAGCTATTTACGAACTACAAGTTCCAGCTTTACCTGTATTTTAGGGTAAACAAAAATATTACATAATTAAAGACCAATTCCTGCTAAACAGAAGCTTCAAGTACAGCTCTAGGTAAAACAACATGTGGCTAATTACTGTAAATGTTCCACAGTATTGAGAAGAATGTTACTGTACTACAATGGTCTAATTTACATTACATTGTAAAATTGCTCCCTATTGCAATACCAGTGTATGTGATTTTATTCACAATTTTCTAAGCTAAACTATTAAGGGAAAAAAATGGTATCGCAGAAAACACAACCATCAAATAACAGAAAAACGATACCTCCTGGCTCATGCTCTATTCCAGTACGTTTTCTAGGAAATGATGTATGCTCAGAAAATAATACAGAGTAGTTTGCTGAAATCTGGACTCACCTGGTAACATTAAATACAGCATGAAAGCACTTACCAATCATAAAGGTTATATGGTCAATCAGTGATGTGATTATGGCTGGGGCAGGATGTGGGGACTTCTTGCAGATAGAAATAGGAGATATGCAGATATATGTAACGTGCACACAGATCTGCAGCCTGTTACCAAACTTCTGTACTCCCGGTCCCTGCACAGTGCAATGCACGGAGAGGATAAAGCCCGGACAGATACACTTGTGGGGCGTGGACTTCCCCCACAATGAATGATCATAGCCGCTAGCCTATTGTCCGTTCCTGGGGGAGGAGACTGCGTACGCCATTTACATAGCAATTAGGCTGCATGCCGCAGGCGCCGCGCAAGGCTAGTAGGCACCAACTCTACATGGATCATTTCACTAACACATTTTTTTTTTTTTACCATCCTCATTCCAGATAACAAAAATAACTAGTTGTATAGTAACAAGTACTGTATATGAGAACTCACAGACCACACAACTTGCAGTGCTCTTGTGATCTGAAAGAAAATAGATCATTAGCAGGTGTGGTGGTACAGCTAGATCTTGTTATTTCAGCAGACCACCATATAGGAATTATTGTCATAGAAAAAAAAAATGAGGCAATGTCACAAAGCCTATGTACATAGTGTTTGTATTAGACCCCAGGGCATATTTATATTTATTCTGTTGAATATACCTGAGTTTATTTTTACTTTGTGACTATTTAGCAAAATCTATATAAGGAGAATTGGTAGAGCACAGGAGTAGTGTTTTGCATACCGTGATCCAGGGGTAGGAAGCCTCGTCACCCCAACACAGTGCAGGGGTGGTTTAAGGGAAGGGAGGCCCGCACGGAGTAATCTGCACACAGGTCACCTCCTCTCTGGTGTAGGAGACATTTCTGTGTTCCTTCCAGTGTATTGGTGCACACGGTCAGATTTTTCTTCAGATCTGAACGATAACGATCTTAAAAATAGTTAATATCTGAAGGAAAATCTGACATGTTTGAACAATGCGCGTTCCCGATGGTCAGATAACGATATCTGACATCTAATGGTGCATACACACAGTCAGATTTGTGAGATGAACGATTTGACCAACAATTTGAACTATGGCCCTCATTCAGAGCCGTACGCTCTGAGCAGAGCGCACGCTCTGAATGAGGGCCGGCCTCCATAACTATGGAGCGTCCTCCTGGACGCTCGTATAGCTGTGGGTCACCACCCACAGCCTATACGAGCGTGCAGTTTGATGGCCGCGATGGTCTTGACCATCGCGACCATCGAAACTGCGAGCCGGAGCCTGTAGTTGAGGTTTTCAACCGCAAGGCCCGGAGTGATTTTGGCTCTATCAGAGCCAAAATCACTCCCACTGACATCACTAGTGATGTCAGTGGGCCGGCTTCTGATGGGAGGCGTTCCCTTAGGAACGCCCCCATCAGGGAGGCACGCCCACCAAAGGGGGCGTGCTGTTAATCGACAGCACGCCCCCTTTGATCAGACACAACGAGCGAAGGAAAGTCCTTCGCTCGTCGCGTCTGGCGCATGCGCACGACGGAGCTCCCTCCATCGTGCGCATGCTCAGTGCAGAACATCGACCCACTTGCGAGCGGACAGCCGCTCGCGAGTGGGTCTGAATCAGGCCCTATGAACGATTTTTGACTGCATTCAAATGACTGAAATCATCAAAAACTGACTACAAACACATCAGATGTCAGATATCGTTATCTGACCATCAGGAACGTGCATCGTCAAACATCAAACATTTCAGATGTCAGATTTTCCTTCAGATATGAACGATTTTTAAAATAGTTATCGTTCAAACCATGCTGTGTTTGCAGTCAGTTTTGGACGATTTCAGTAATTTTAATGCAGTTAAAAATCGTTCATAGTTTAAATAGTTGGTCAAATCGTTCATTAAATCGTTCAGATCGTTCAAATCATTCAATTGTTCATCTGATAAATCTGACCGTTTGTATGCACCTTATGACTGTTTGGGGGAGATGTATTAACGGCGACATCGCCGTTGCGGTACATCCCCCCGACTTCGCGTACATACCGCGGTTCATTACCGCGGTATGTACCAAGGATTTCGCAAAGGACAGCTCTCTCGATGAGAGCTGTCCTTTGCGATGCTGCCGGGCAGAGGGACTTCCGGGTTGAACACCCAGAAGTCCTTCTGCGCATGCGCAGAAGGCCGCGGGTCGCGGGGGCTCATGGGAGGGATCCGATCGGATCTCTCCCAGCCCCGAGCGTCGCGCTAAGAAGCCCATAGGCTTCTATTGGGTAACGCTACCTGAAGGTGGCGTTACCTAGCGACGCGAAGCAGCAGAATGCGCTGCATTCTACTGCTTAATACATACGGGGAATGCGGTAAAACCCCCGAAAACTGCATTTTCGGGGGTTTTACCGCATTTTGCCGTTAATACATCTCCCCCTTTACCTTATAAATATCGCATCGGACGGGCATGCTGGACAATCCGGCATGCCCAACCGAGCAATATTTAACCCTCGGTCGCCCGTACACACGCTACAATTATCGAGGCGATCCGCGGATATCGGGCGGATCGCTCCGATAATTGTAGCGTGTATGGCCAGCATTAGAACTGCCAAACACAAAAAGGAATACTGCAATAAAGAGTTACGTGATTAAATAGCAAAGCCGTTTTGAGGGACAATAAGTTAACTTAAGGGAGATTCTCCCAATTATTTTGTATTTAATGTTCAAACCAGCCAACTAGTCAGCTTGTTTTTAATGATAGAGCTTCCGTGTATGGCCACCTTAAATATTATTTCTTTTTTTACCCAAGATACATCATTATTGAAACCACATTGCAATTACCATTAGAGATCACATAAGTAATGGATTTAAATTTTTGCGCTACCTGTGTACAATTTAATTGTTTCAAGTGATTTCAAAATACACCTGTCTGAGGGGTTTCATGGTCCAGGAGTTGCCCATATTATTGTTTTGCAATTTATTTATTTTTTGTTTCTTATTATATACAGTAATAGTTGGGGGGTCCCTAAAATAGAATATGGTTATCTGTATGTTGCTGCTGTGTTTGTGACAGTGTGAAAATTTACCTGTTTTGTCTACTTTTATCATTATTGATGTAACAGCATTTTTTCCTGTTTATGGGTATTCAATAAACATTGGTTGAAACAAAACAAACAAAAGAATATTGGATTCTTAGATGTGATTTTCTAGAGCAAGAAACAAAAGTAGTAGAATCAGATTATGACTATTCCAAAAAAATTATTTCATAAAATGAAAGGGTAATTTCAGGGTTTGGTTTTGTAACTTATTTTGCGTGTGTTATAACTGACTGACTTTACTGCTTTATAACACCGCAGGGACATTTGCCACGTTAGATAAGCATTCTACGCCTCTGACAAAGAGTGTTGTGTAAGCTGTTATTCAATGAACTGACAGCATTGAGGCAAAGGTGAGTCTGGTTACCTGTATGGATTGTCCCTGAAACAGCTGCTCGAGAGATATAAACAAACTTTCCTAAACACACAATGTACAGTGTACCCTTTGGCATAATGAACTACATTTTGTAGATTAAATATGTACGGTATTTTGGCCTGCTTGGTTAGGGATATAATACTATTTTTTCTTATAAATATACAGATATTTTTCAAATATGAAATCACCCTCCAGAAATATTGAGCAAAATGTAAGGCATGGAAATTGGATAAACTGCAGTTTTTCATGTAGATAACTAGGGGATAGGGTTTAGAACGTGTATCTATAGTATTATTAGGCACACGCATGTACATTGGGCCTGATTCAGCAAGGATCGCAAATGCGATTACACACGCAGATGGCCGATTGTTGCATTCTGCGCATACGTATGCATCGCAGTGCACGAACCAGTGACTGCAATCGAGATCTCGATTGCAGTCAGGGCCGGCCGGCCCATTACGCGAGGTACACTACCGCGTACGGCGCCTAGCTGTAAGGGCGCCATCTCCTCAGTCCCGCCTCTGTCCGCCACAGCAGCCAGCAATACAATAAGTCACACTGACTTATTATACTGTGCCGCTGCGCGGCCCGCCAGTGCCGCAGCCTGTACACTGTCAGTGATTGAAACTACAGGCATGGCTGGAGGGGGAGGAGGGGCCGCTCTCTCTTCTCCTCCCCTATCCTCGGCTCCTCCCCCCATAGGGACAGCCTGGCTTACTGGAGTCCGTCCGTGCAAGGCTGGAGGGGGAGGAGGGGCCGCTCTCTCTTCTCCTCTCCTATCCTCGGCTCCTCCCCCCATAGGGACAGCCTGGCTTATGGGAGTCCGTCCGGGCAAGGCTGGAGGGACCACGCTCTCCCCTCTACTCAGCTCCTCCCCTTTTACCTTCTGTTCCCCGGTTTCCTCCCCTCTCTGAAGGCTGTGCTTGGGCGCCGGGGATCTGACATCTTGTGACCGTCCCCGGCGCTAAAAGGCCAAGGAGGAGCCACCTCCACGAGCTACACTGCAGTTCTGGGCTCAGGTAAGAAAATTGAAATGCTGTGTATTAATCCTCCACTGGCTGTCACCCTCTCCCCATCACCCACTGCTGTCACCCTCTCCCTGTTGTCATTGTCTCCCTGTCACCCAGTGCTGTCACCCTCTCCGTCACCCAGTGCTGTCACCCTCTCCTTGTCGTCACCCTTTCCCTGTCGTCACTCTTTCCCTTTCACCCTCACCCAGTGCTGTCATCCTTTCCGTCACCCAGTGCTGTCACCCTCTCCCTGTCGTCACCCTTTCCCTGTCACCGAGTGCTGTCACCCTCTCTCTGAATTTGTATCTTTGGGTATAATTGTAGCTTAGCACCCAGGTTGATCCTGCTGTATAAGGGCACTATAACACTTTTGTAATTGTTTTTTTTTTTGTAATTGTTACATCATTACCTGTACTCCCGATATTTCACACACTGAAATATGAGGTTTTATTTCACCAAGGGGCACCAAAATCTATAGCCGCTTACCAAAAAAATTAGGCTCGGGCCGGCCCTGATTGCAGTGACTACACAGAACCATCGCAGAGTGATTGATAGGAAGCACCGTTTGGGGGTGGTGATGGGGGCGTGGTCAGCGAAACGCAGGCATGCCACTGCGTTTGAATACCGTTGCAGGGGCGTGCATAAATTAGGCACTGGAATACCATACACAGCCTGAGCTCTCACTGTGTACCGAAACGTTAGCAATTTCTGATTAAAGGTCAGAGCTTGTGCAAATGTGTGTGAGGCTGCGATTGTACTCAATGTTACCGATGGCTTTGCAGTCTTGTTAAGTAATACAGATGTGTGTAAGGTAAGGTGGGCATCCTTATGTTGTGCTGAGATGGCATAGCATCGTAGTGGATTAGCATATCATCGCAGTCACCATCGCAGTTGCGATCCATGTGGATTCAAGCCCATTATTCCTTATAGTACTGTTAACACCATTTTCTACTTCAGGGTCCATAGGGTATCCACAGGATACCTTGGGTATAGGTGTGAGACGTCAGTCATCGGGCACCAAAGAGTTAAGCTTTCAGCCTCCCAGGATGCACTAGGTCCCCCTCCTATACCCCGCCCCCGAGCCAAGGCATCTCAGTTTCGTTTGGTGCCCGGCCGGAGTCGGAGGCACCTGCTAGAGGGGGGCTTAGAAGAGCCCCTGAAGCTTTTTCTTCATGCAGCTGTGGCTGCACATCTGGATGAACAGCATGGACAGTCAGTCCTGACGTCCATGCTGTCTTCCCTACACCCCGCCGGTAACAGAACGCCGGTACTGATCCGGGGATGCTGGTGGACATCTGGGGTCACAGCTAGTGGTGACCCCAGATGTTCCGGACCATGGCCGGATTCAAGGGGGACAGAGGTAAGCAGCGGGGTCCCGCGGGGGGTCCCCGCTGATCACATGGTCCTAAGTCCCCAGGCAGGGGGCTCCCTGGGGACTGGCTGCAGCGTGGAGCCAGGCGACCAACCTGCGCTTCCACTACCCCCCCTGGGACAGCGGACCGCAGCAGAGCGGTAGCGCTGCGGCGTCCCAGGGGTTAAATGCATGCCAGGGGAGCGTGCCTTCCCTGTCTCACAGCCGGCACCTCCCCCGCTGCACACAGCCCTCTCTGCACTGTGCTGACTGGCCCTGTGTCAGCGCTCCTCCCCCAGGCCAGCCTTCTCTCTGCTCCTCGGCGGCCATCTTTTCTGAAGCATGGTGAACGCTGCTGGAAGCCTGCATTGGAAGCATCGTGGTCTGGGTCCCCCCGCATACCTCTCCTCCGCTGTGGTCAGCTCTGTGTATGCAGCGCTGTGTCCTACCAGGCCCTGTGTCTGTGTAGTTGAGTGATCAGCGCTGTTAGTGCAGGAATTGTTATTTCTCTGCATTCTATGTGACTGTGCTAGCGCTGCTGCCTGTAACTTTTTTTCTAAACTGTCAGCTTTATACTGTCCCTGTGTTTTCTGCTAAGCCCTTGCGATGCGGTGCTGCAGGGTGGTCTCTCGCCTCTTAAATATATAATTGGTGAGAGGGGTCACATACGTGGTGCCATCATGTCTGAAAGTGATTTTCCCCTTCGGCTACAGTGTACTACGTGTAAGGTACCGTCAGCGGAGGGGGAGGGTAGCGCGGAGGGCCTCTGCCGGCAGTGTTTGTCTATGACGCGGCCTCTTACGGTTACTGCGACGGTACAGGAGCCACCCTGGGCTTGTTTCGCTCAAGCGCTTACAGCCTTAGTGGGCCAGTTAGCTCCGCAGCCCGCGTTTACACCGATGGGTTTGTCCCAGCAGTCAGTGGTGTCGTCACCCATGCAGGGTTCCCCACGACAATTGGTGGTACCCCACAGTATCCCTATTTCCCCGCTCCCGGTTTCTCAGGAGCCAGCGTGGGTTAACTCCCTGACGAGTTCTGTACAGCACTTGTCGGATGTGTTGCAAGGGGAGTCTGTGATGCGGCCGCATAAACGGCCGGTGGCGTCTCTGTCGGCTCCTTATGAGGATGACGAGGGGACGTCTGATGATGGGGAGATTCTGGATCCTTACGATCAGGAACCTCTCCATGCTAAGGACGCTGATGCTAAGTCCAAAGTATATATTCCTGGACTTATTCGGGCGGTCCGCACAGCCTTGGTGATTGAGGACGAAGTTCCCCCAGCGGCTAAATCTAAGTATGCCTTTTTCAAAGATGTGAAGGGCGATGCCACAGTCTTTCCTCTTTTGGGTCAGTTGGTGGACCATTTAGAGGAGGCGTGGAAACAGCCTGGCAAAAGATACCAGCCGCAGAGACGCCTGGCGGTGGCTTATCCGTTAGCGGATAATTATTTTGCAAAGTGGGAATCCCCTCCACAGGTGGATTCTCACGTGACCCGTCTTGTCCGTAGTGCCACATTGCCGATGCCATCCATGTCCTCCCTTAAGGATGCTACGGACCGCAAGGTGGAGATCTGCCTGAAGTCCGCTTATTCCCTTGCGGGGGGGGTAGCACGGCCGGCTATGGCCATTTGCTGGGTTGCCAGAGCGATGGAGCGCTGGGCGGATTCATTAGAGGCTTCTTTTGATTCCGACTGTCCGGCCGAACAGGCGGAGTTGATTGGCAATCTCCGTGATTCGGCCACCTACATCAACGAGGTGGCCCTAGACATTAGTACTCTGGTGTCTAGGATTTCTTCAGCAGCGGTAGCTGCTCGTCGCACCTTGTGGCTGCGATCCTGGAAGGCGGACGCAGATTCCAAAAAGGGTCTGGAGGCGTTGCCGTTTACCGGAGAAGTTCTCTTCGGTCCGGATCTGGATAAGATTGTGGCCACGCTGGCGGCAGCCAAATTGGCTTGTCTCCCGTCGGCCGCTGCTCCTTCTGGTTCTGGACCATCGTCCTTTCGGTCATCTAGGGCCCAGGGCAGGGCCAAACCACAGTCGTTTCCTCGACAGGCTGGCCCTAAGAAATCGGTCAAGCCCCGGAAGCAGGCATGGAGTACCAGACGTCCGGCCCCCAAGCCAGATGACAAGCCTGCGGCCTGACGGTCCGGGCCTCCCTTTGGGGGATCCCAGGGTGGGAGGCCGCCTGCTGCAGTTCGCCCAGTGTTGGTCGACCACTACGACAGACACTTGGGTTCTGGAGGTGGTCTCCCACGGGTACGCCCTCTCCTTCCGGCACAGACCCCCGGCTCGATTCTTCACCACGGGTCTACCATCAGACCGAAACAAGGCTACGGAGCTGCGGAAGGTATTGCACACTATGCTCCAGGCTGGAGTTATAGTGCCTGTTCCATTCTCCCAGAGGGGCCAGGGTTTCTATTCAAATCTTTTTTTGGTACAGAAACCCAATGGGTCGTATCATCCGATTCTCAACCTCAAAGCACTCAACAGGTCTTTGCAGGTACCGAAGTTTCGGATGGAGACCCTACGGTCCATCATTCTGGCGCTGGAACCTGGGGACTACATGGTGTCATTGGACATACAGGACGCTTACCTGCATGTCCCTATTCTTTTGCGCCATCAACAGTTCCTCAGGTTTGCAATCCGCAGCGACCACTTCCAGTTTCGGGCGTTACCTTTTGGCCTGGCGACAGCACCACTGGTTTTCACCAAGGTGATGGCGGTCATGGCGGCTTCTCTGCGGCTGCAGGGAGTCCGCATGTTGCCGTACTTGGACGACCTGTTATTGGTGGCAGGATCTCCAGAGCTCCTGTTACGCCACTTGGACCTGACCATTGCACTGCTGCAACGGCACGGCTGGCTAATCAACTGGCAGAAGTCCACTCTAATCCCGTCTCGGAGGATTCTGCATCTTGGAGCCTTATTGGACTCGGGACAGCAAAGGATCTTCGTGACGGAGGACAAGATCTCTGCTTTACAGTCAAGGGTGCGCAGTTGTCTGCACAGCTGCCGGGTGTCCCTACACTCGGCGATGAGGTTACTGGGCTCCATGGTGTCGGTGTTCGACATGGTGGAATACGCGCAGTTTCACTCCAGACCTCTGCAGCACCTGATCCTGTCCAAGTGGAACGGGCTGCCTCAGTCTCTGAAGTCCCAGACGATTGTGCTCACCCCGGAGGTTCGCCTGTCCCTTGCTTGGTGGTTACAGACGACCCACCTCAACAAGGGACGTCCGTTCTGGGTTCCAAATTGGGTCCTGTTGACAACGGAAGCCAGTCTTCGGGGCTGGGGAGTGGTTTCGGGTCCACACTTGTTCCAGGGCAGGTGGACGCCGACAGAAGCGGAGCTTCCCATAAATATCTTGGAACTCCGTGCGGTCTTCAATGCTCTCCAGCAGGCACATCGGTTTCTCCAGGGTCACCCGGTACAGGTCCAGTCGGACAACGCTACCACCGTGGCCTACATAAACAGGCAAGGAGGAACCCGCAGTCGGGCGGCTCTCGTAGAGGTCTCTCGGATCCTGGTTTGGGCGGAGCGCAATCTTCTGGCCATATCAGCGGTCTTCATCCCGGGAGTGCTAAATTGGGAGGCGGACTTTCTAAGTTGCCAGGACGTTCATCCGGGGGAATGGTCCCTGCACCCGGACGTTTTTCAACTGCTGGTGGACAGGTGGGGTCTTCCAGAGATCGACCTCATAGCGTTGCCGGTGTACGGGTCTCGCACAAGAGACGAAGGGGCGTCTCTGGTGGATGCTCTGTCCGTCCGGTGGACGTTCCGGTTCGCATACCTGTTCCCTCCGGTCTCCCTTCTTCCACGGGTAATCCGGAAATTCAAACAGGAAGGAGGGACGCTCCTGTTGATAGCTCCCGTGTGGCCCAGACGGCACTGGTTCTCAGACCTTCAGGGTCTGTCCGTGGACAGTCCTCTGCGGTTGCCGCTACGACCGGACCTTCTATCTCAGGGTCCTTGTCTTCACCCAGACCTGACTCGGCTGTCTTTGACGGCGTGGCTGTTGAGACGGCCATGCTGAGGTCCCGGGGGTTTTCCAGCTCTGTGGTGCGTACCATGTTGCGAGCTCGGAAACCGTCTTCCGCGAGGATATACCATCGCGTGTGGCATACGTTCTTCCAGTGGTGTCGACCGAGAGGTTATGCACCGCGGGAGTTTCGTCGGTCTCGGATTCTCGCCTTCCTACAAGCGGGACTAGATCATGGGCTTCGCCTTGCTTCTTTGAAGGTACAGGTTTCGGCCCTGTCTGTCTGGTTTCACCGTAGGATTGCTACAATCCCGGATGTGCGCACCTTTATGCAAGGTGTTGTCCGCATTCAGCCGCCCTTTGTTCCACCTGTGGCGCCTTGGGATTTGGCTGTGGTCCTGAGGGCTCTCCAAGGACCGCCGTTTGAACCACTGAGCTCAGTGGATCTTAAATGGCTAACAGCTAAGACTGTTTTCCTTCTGGCTATTGCTTCGGCCAGACGTGTTTCTGAGTTAGGGGCTCTTTCTTGTAGACCCCCTTTCTTGGTTTTTCATGGGAACAGGGCAGTGTTCCGCCCTCGGCCCGAGTTTCTTCCCAAAGTTGTTTCCCAGTTTCATGTTAACGAGGAAATCGTTGTTCCGGCCTTTAACTCACCGGGTCTTTCCGTGGGTGAGGCCTCTTTGGATGTTGTGCGGGCCTTAAGGACTTATGTTGACCGCACTTCTTCGTTTAGGAAGTCAGACGCTTTGTTTGTCCTCTATGGCTTCCGTAAAAAGGGTTGGCCTGCTTCAAAGCAAACTTTGGCAGCCTGGATCCGTATGGCTATTTCTGAAGCTTATCTTCATGAAGGCCTGCCGGTTCCTCCTTCTGTGAAGGCTCATTCCACTAGGTCTGTGGGTCCTTCGTGGGCAGCTCGACGTGGTGCCTCTGCAGTCCAGATCTGCAAGGCTGCTACGTGGTCCTCTGTCCATACCTTCGTGAGGTATTACAGGTTTGACACCTTCGCCTCTCAGGATGCTTCCTTCAGGCGGCGGATTCTCCTTTCTGCACAGGAGCGTCCCCACCCTTAAAGGATACTGCTTTGGGACATCCCCAAGGTATCCTGTGGATACCTATGGACCCTGAAGTAGAAAATATGAGATATGGTAAGAACTTACCCTTGTTATCTCTATTTCTACGAAGTCCATAGGGTTCCACAGGACTCCCGCCCTGTCGCACCTGTGCTGCAGATGGGCTTTGCTCTGGTCACCGGTTTTCCATCTCCCTCTGGTGAGAATGTGATTCTTGTATGTGTCCAGATCTTTGTTCTCTCTCTTCCTTCTCCTCCTCCGGCCTATGGCTTGGTAACTGAGATGCCTTGGCTCGGGGGCGGGGTATAGGAGGGGGACCTAGTGCATCCTGGGAGGCTGAAAGCTTAACTCTTTGGTGCCCAATGACTGACGTCACACCTATACCCAAGGTATCCTGTGGAACCCTATGGACTTCGTAGAAATAGAGATAACAAGGGTAAGTTCTTACCATATCTCATATTTTAAACACTTAGAAATATTCATCAATAACAATTACAGTATAGTGTCACCCGGGGCCATAACTAGGGTGATGCGACATGTGCACAGGGCACCACAGGGCAGGAGGCGCAGTTTGACTGCACCTGTTAATTTTCTGTTTATAATCACTCTCACAAGTTAAGTGCATGCATGCATGATATAATAGAATTGGGTGTCTAAATCCATTTTCTTCACAGCCACTGATTACCGACCCAGGTATTACCTTTACCAGCATAGTACCTTTGGGCCATAGCGCTCGCAAGTGGGTCGATGGTCGGGCAGTGCGCACGCGCGGCGTGTGCGAGCCCCGGAGCGAGTGAGAACTTCACTCGCTCGGGGCTCGCAGCAAAACGGGGCGGCTGTCGGTGTTGATCGACAGCTCGCCCCGTTTTGTAGGCGGGTCGGAGGGGTGGCTACCAGTTTGTGGGCGGCCCTACTGACATCACACGTGATGTCAGTAGTGAACTTCCTGCTCTATTAGAGCAGGAAGTTCACTGGGGCTTGCGGTGGACAAGACCCTACCACAAGGGTCTCGTCGCAAGCCCGATGGTCGCGATAATCGCGACCATCGCCAGGCCGCCCGCACAAGCTGTGGGTGGTCACCCACAGCTATGCGAGCGGCCTGGAGGCGGATTTTTTATTTTAAAAATCCGCCCTGATTCAGAGCGAGCGCCTCTGAATCAGGGCCTTTGTCAGTGAGTTCAGCTGCCAGCACAGGGTACATAGATGGAATTTATAGGGGAGGATCCCCAGGGATTGGATGCTGCGATCAGCTGGTCTGGGAGCAGCGCTCTGAGTGGAGGAAGAGCATCAGGTGACAGAGTCCAACATGACTGCACCCATACTGTTGTTTAGGAGGGAACTCTGGCATGCAGCCTCTGTGCCATCATTCTGGGAAGACACTCTGTGAGCAAGAGGCTGTGGAGAGCCATCTCCATGCTCAGCAACAGGACACTGTGGACGGGGCAGGAGCAGCACAGACAGACCTCAGCACCAGCCCGGAGCGATGTGCAGCGTGAGCAGACCTTTGTGCTATCCTAGACAGGCACTGGAGCAGTAAGAAAGTGGTTTTAATAGTTCGGAGCGTGACAACATGCAGGTACATTACATGAATAATTAAACAAGATTTTATACATACATCGTAATGGTCCCGGTTCGCTGGCTGTGTAACAGCTGGTGTATCAGCAAAAGAATATGGCTGTTATTGGGCAGAGTTTGGGTGGTTGGAGGGGGAGGCATTTTATCCCAATTAGGCATCTTCAAGTTGCAACACATGCCACAGTTTTCTGGTGGACCAGAGCAGCGGATTTTCCCGAAGATTGAACGGAACCTCCTGATCATGAAGGTGTAGAAAGATGACTATGATTCCCCACCCAGGATGAAATTCTTCAAGATAGCGTACGAGGGCTGTGTGAGAATACCATTGAACATTGGGAAGATCAAAGCCTCCATTGGTGTTGGTTTGTTGTAGTTTTAGGTATCCGGTCTTTAGGTCTACATTGTTTAGATAGTGTTTAGGTAGACAATGGAAGATAGATAGGCAATAGATAGACAGGGACTGAAGGTCGACACACTAAAGGTCGACTGGTGACAAGGTCAACAGGGACTGAAGGTCGACAGGCAATAGGTCGAGAGGTACAGAAGGTCGACAGGCAATAGGTCGACAGTGACTGAAGGTCGACATGCAATATGTCGACATGGTCTGAAGGTCGACAGGATCAGAAGGTCGACACACTAAAGATCGACTGGTAACAAGGTCAACAGGCAGAAGGTCGACAGGGTCATTAGGTCGACACTCATATAGTCGACATGCAAATGGTCAACACATGTGGACACTCATATTGTTGACATGCAAATGGCCGACACAGGTAGACACTCATATAGTCGACACTCAAATGGTCACCACATGTCGACCCTCAAATGGTCGACATATGTCGACTCTCAAATAGTCTACATGAAAATGGTCGCCACATGTCGATCACTCATATAGTCAACATGCACATGGTCGACATGTTTTTGTTTGTTTTTTTGCCCTAATCTTTATTCCTAACCCTACTCTTGGTGCCTAACCCGAAGTGCCTAACCCTACCCATCAGGGTAAGTGCCTAACATAACCCAGCATGCACTGCTACAGTTTTGCTATTAGGGCATTCTAAAACTGTGGCAGGGCATGCTGGGATATATAGTTCCACAACAGCTGGAGTGTCAAGGTTAGCCAACACTGGCCTAACTCTAACCGCTGGGGTAAGTGCCTAACCCTAACCGTCGGGGTAAGTGCCTAACCATCGGAGTAAGTGCCTAACCCTAACCGTCGGGGTAAGTGCCTAACCCTAACCGTCGGGGTAAGTGCCTAACCCAAAAAAAAAAAAGTGTTGACCATTTGACTATATGAGTGTCGACCTACTGCCTGTCGACCTTGTTACTAGTCGACCCATCGGAGTAAGTGCCTAACCCTGACACTAACCCTAAAAGAAAAAGAAAAAAAAAGGTGTCGACCATTTGACTATATGAGTCTCGACCTACTGCCTGTCGACCTTCATACCTGTCGACCTTGTTACCAGTCGACCTTTAGTGTGTCGACCTTCAGTCCCTGTTGACCTTCATACCTGTCGACCTTGTTACCAGTCAACCTTTAGTGTGTCGACCTTCTGACCATGTCGACCTTTAGTACCTGCCGACCTACTGCATGTCAACCTTGTTACCAGTCGACCTTTAGTGTGTCGACCTTCAGACCCTGTCGACCTTCAGTCCCTGTCTATCTATTGCCTGTCTATCTTCCATTGTCTACTTAAACACTGTCTATCTAGACAATGTAGACCAATTGAACCATACCCGTAGTTTTAGTAAGCAAATTTGCATCTTTCCTCCCTGACAAAAAAATAGCCTGAAAAGAAAGTGAATATATTTGATATCTTTATCTGATAGCATAACACAGAGGTTCCCAAACTCGGTTCTCAAGGCACCCCAACTGTTTTACAGATATCCATTGTTGAGCACAGATGGTTAAATCAAATTGACTGAAGTAGTAATTAAGACACTTGTGGTCAAGAATGGATGGCCTTAAAACCTGGACTGTTCGGGTGGCTTGAGGACTGAGTTTGGAACCTCTGGCATAACAGATAAAACCTGAATTAGGTACATAAAGTGATGGAACAACACCATTTTAAATTAGAGATGAGCGGGTACGAATTTCAGAGATCAGCAACTCCATGCAACCGTATTCCAGAGTGCAGGTGTTCCTCCTGTAGCCCAGGTCAGAAGATGTGTAGGGGGTGTGGTGATGATATGGACTAAAATGGAGCTCACATCCAAGGTGGACAATGAATTCCCAATCTAACAGGGAGCGCAGCTGTAATTTATACACAGGATGGGGATGACATGACGATATAGGCTTGGGTGATGGTATAATCTGGGGTGATGTATACATCATCTTCACACAATATTAATTTGTCCCCGCTGGAATCCACCATTACAGGTGTAATTTTTGCGCGTAATTGACGGTAAAGGTCTTTCTCATAGAATTTGTAGTTCATTTTGATGGACATCAATCTTTTCCACATTTTGAGGACGTAGTCTCAGGCCGATCACTGACAAGGTTCCCGGCTGCGCTGAAAACTCTTTCTGAGTACATAATGGAAGGTGGGCAGTTCAAGTAAAGCAAAGGTAGTTTTGTGTAAGGACCTCCAAATTGCCTCTTTTTCCTCTTTGCTGTTCCTCTTTTTGTCAGTAGTTATTTACATCTCTTCAGATCTGTGTCCATTGGGAAGAAAAAACAATGTCTTCATTCCTTCTGGGATGAAAATTCACTCCCAGCAGCAGGCATGGTGCTCAAGACACAACGTAAGACTTAAACCTTAAATGTTGCATTTGCTACTCTGTTCCACAATATCTGCTTCGGTTAAGTGGACAGTGGGTACAAAGGCAGTTTGAATAGAAGGCCACTAACTAACTATGTTTTTTTTAATGTCCCTGTACAAGTTGGGAAATGCTTTTTCGGAAGGTTTGCAAAGGATTATTTAACAGTCAATTTTGGAAAGCACTCTTCCTGGTCCCCTTCTGGGATGAAACTCCACTCCTAGTCGCAGAAGCAGGCGCAGGATTCTCAAGAAAGACACAACAGAAGGCCTTACATCAGGGGTAGCTAACCTCGGTCCTTGAGAGCTACTAACAGTTCACATTTTCCAGACTACCTAGCTGGTGCACAGGTGTATTCATTACTTAGTAACACATTTGAAAAGATCCACCAGTGGAGTTAATTATTACACTTGTGATTCTGTGAGGAGACCTGGAAAATATGCACTGTTGGTAGCACTCGAGGACCAGGGTTGGCTATCCTTGCCTTAAATCATATATCTTACGCTTGTCCACATATCTGTGCTGGTTAAATGGCACTTTGAGGCCACTAATTAACTGTTTTTTTTTTTGATGTCCCTGTACAGGTTGGGAAATGTTCAATGTGGAAGCTTTGCAAAGGATTATTTTACAGTCAATTGTTTTGGAAAGCAGTCTTCCTGGTCCCTTTCTGGGATGAAAATCCACTCCTAGCAGCAGAAGTTGGCACAGGATTCTCAAGAAAGACAGAACGTAAGACCTTAAGGGGTAAATTTAATTTACTAAAGTGAGAGTTTTTAGAAGTGAGTTTTAGAAGTGATGCTGCTTACCCATAGAAAATAATCAGATTCTAGCTATTATCTTCTAGAAAGTGCTAGGTAAATGATGTTAAGTAGAATCTGATTGGTTGCTATGGGCAACATTACTTCTAAAACGCACTTGTAAAAACTCTCACTTTAGTAAATTAAATTTACCCCTTAATATCTTTGTGCTGGTTAAGTGGCAGTTTGGAGGCAACTAACTATAGTTTTTTCAATGTCCCTGTAGAGGTTGGGAAATGCTTTTTCATGTGGAATGCACTACTAGAAGTCTTCCTGGTCCCCTTCTGGGATGAGAAAATCCACTCTCAGCAGCAGACATGGTGCCAGGGGCGTATCTATAGTGGATGCAGGGTGTGCAGTACACACGGGCCCTCAGGTCCAGGGGGGCCCGCAACGCACACCCTGCACCCATACTTTGTCATACTTACCTCTCCGAAGTCCCACGTTGGATCTCCCAGCGCTGTTCAAATGCCGGAAAATGGCCATCACAGACATTTTTCCGGCGATTTCTGCATGCGCTGTGAGAAGATCGCTGGGAAAATGACATTTCCCCGGCGATCTGCGCATGCACAATAGACCCTGGGCACACTCTAGTGTCCAGTCTATTGATTCAGCGGTGTCCGGCCAGCTGTGTCAGTTGGCTGCCGGACACCGGAGTGAGAGGAGGGGACCCGTGACGGGGGATGCACACGGGCCTCCTCCTCTCTAAAGATGCCCCTGCATGGCGCTCAAGGATTCTTCTGGGGCAAGGACTGTAGTGAATGAGTAAAATATTTTTTTGTAAATGCCTGCTCCTCTCCCCTTCTCCCTCATAAATTTACTTAAATAAAAATGAAAAAATTTAATTCAACTTACTACCAAACCCTTCCTGTCCCTGCCTTCAACTACATACATACTCCAACTCCCTCAGGCCTCTCTTGCATAATAAAAACATTTGTTTCCTGATGTGCCATGTTGGAAGTTGAACTGCCACGTTTTTGTGCCGCCCACTGCTGCCGCATAGCTTAGTCAGCCAGCTAGCTTGGTTAAAATTTTGGGCCTAAACTGGATGAAAACAATATAGTGAGGTGGTCAAAATTGACTGGAAACAAGTGGAAATAAATGTTATTGAGGTTAATAATACTGTAGGATCAAAAATATGCCCATTTTATGTGATTTTAGCTGTTTTTATGATTTTTAAGAAAAAATCCAGATCCAAAACCGAAAAACAAAACAGGGAGGTAAGGTTTTGGCAAAACCAATCCAGATCCAAAACCAGGGGAGATCCAGGTCCAAAACCAAAATATGGGGGTCGGCGCACATCCCTAATTTTAATAAGGTAAGACCTCCCAATGTATGAAAGAGGAAGGGATTTTCACCTCTCAAGCTCAGCAGAAATCATGCGAAGAATGGATGTCAAATTGAGATTATAAAGCAGCCCCGGGTTCCTGGGTATTTTAACTCCCAGATATGTAAGGAAGCCAAACTTTCAGGATATCGGTACGCCACCCATCCCATCTCTATGGGACCCTCCCGAAACTAGACAAGGTGCAAAAGATTTTAACAGATTCACAGTAAATCCTGAAACCTCACCAAACATCTGTAGAACTTCAAAAATGTGAGTCAGTGACTCAGAGGGGTTTTGTACAGCAAAATATTATCTGTGAAGGCAGTCAGTTTGATTTATTTAGTACTAACTTTAATCCCCTGGAATTGGGTATAATTTTGCAGTATGCATAGGAGAGGGTCAATGGCCAAGTTAAATGGAAGTGGAGAGAGGGGACTGCCCTGATGGGGTCCACCAAACATAGTTAAAGAATCACCACAGTGACCATTAAGTAAAAGTTTAAGTGGATAGGGATATATGTTTTACTTTTTTTTATTCCCATTATACTGTATTTCTCCGTTTACTTGTGCAAGTTAGAATTTAGGGCCTGATTCAGACCCACTCGTGAGTGCATTGCGCTCGCAAGCGGGTTGATGGTGGGCCAGTGAGCACGTTGCGCAAGCCCCGTAGTGAGTGAGAAATCACTTGCTCCAGGGCTCGCAACGGGGGGGGTGGCTGTACAAACGGAGGCGTTCCCGAAGGGCGGCCCTACTGACAGTAGTGGACTTCCTGCTCTATTAGAGCAGGAAGTCCACTTGGCATCGCGAGTGCTGAGACCCTACCACAAGGGTCTCCTCGCAATGCACGACCATCGCCAGGCCGCACGCACAAGCTGTGGGTGGTCACCCACAGCTGTGTGAGCGACCTGGAGGCCGGAATTTAAAAAAAAAAGGGACGCCCTGATTCAGAGCAAGCACACGCAAATAAGGGCCTCTGAATCAGGCCCTTAGTTTTTACTGATAGTTCACAAAACTGCTCATCACTGGTATAAATGAGTAGAGATGCTATAACTGGTCGCCTATTTGTCAAAGCAGTCCCATGAACAGATACAAAAAAGTTCCAACTGCTTGAGCATATTCAAGATGCAATTGTTACATTTTAACTTTGAAATCAGTGTCTGCACTGTACAAATTTAAAAAAAAAGTAGTAAACTTTTCAAGTAATTAAAAGTCTAATTTAAATAAATAAAAATATTCCCTGTCAGCTCTTGTAAATCTGTTTGCCCCTGTGCCACCTGGGTATTTGTGTTAAGATTGTGGCTAAGATCTTGCTAAGATGCAGTGGCGTCACAAGGGGGGTGCGGGGCGCACCCGGGTGTCACCCTCCGAGGGGTGACACCAAAGTGCTGACTCCTCAGTGACAGGAGCTGGGTGCTGCACTCAGCTCCTGATACAATAAGGGACCCGGCACTGCACACAAACTGGTCCCCGTGGACAGTCCGCATCTCCGGGACCCCTGGAGTGACTAAAATAGGGATTCGGACCACGAGGCCATGCCCCCTACCCGCGAGGCAATGTCCCCTTTGTTACCGGCAAGTGGCTTTGCCGTGCGGACTGCTATGCTCTCCGGACTCAGTCCGCACTGGGTGTCACCACTGCTAGGATTACTGTTTTTACGGTCTCTTTTTTTTTTATACCATAATGTGTTTCATTTCATATATTTTCAGCTGTGTACTCATGTACAGTATATCTCCTATTTTTGAGATTGTATCCTTCCCCTCCCCATGTTTGCTCCTTTTTCCTCCCCTTTTATTTTATCTGTACCCTTTTTTGAATGCAAATCTCAAATATGAACTGTGCAGATTGAACATGAATCACAATTTTTTTAACCCTACATTGAATCAGTGGTCAGTTGGTAATTGCACTGTTAAAAGGTTAAATGGCAATTGAACTGATTATATATCCAAATCGAATTTCGAAGTAGTTCAACATTTTTTAGCCTCTCAATAAGCTTGTTACCCAACGGTATAATGGGCAGAGTTCAAATCATTATGGGCGGGAAAGTCACCTGGGGACAGGGGCCCTGATTCAGAGCCGGACACTAAGAAAGAGCGCTCGCTCTGAATCAGGGTGTTTTTTTTTTTTGTGCGGCCTCCTGTCCGTTCGCATAGCTGTGGGTGACTACCAGGGGCGGATTGGCCATGGACCTCACCGGGATTTTTCCCGCTGGGCCGGACCATTTTGGGGCCGCTAACGTTACTTATCCCGGAAGTCGGGCTCCATTGGGGGAGCTGCATGAAATCACTCTCCCACAACTCTGCAGCGGGAACGCGACTGCTTTACTTTACAAGCTAGACCTGTTTGTTTTCCTCAGGCCGAGGAACTTCCTGCTGCCGACAGGTGTCTTGTTGATGCTGAGGCTGCCGAGCACATGTGACTGTGCCCCCTCCCCTCGCGGTCCCATCTGCTACTTACAGTATCACGGGATGCATAATGCCTGGCCTTCAATAAGTGGCGGGGCTTCCAATCTGTTTGGAGCTGCAGCATGTGTTGCTGTCCGGGCTGCTGTGTTCTCTCTGCGGCAAGTCACTAGAGTCAGGCTTCTCAGTGGACTGCTCGATGTCCGGCAGCCTCGCCTCCCTGGCAGCTTCTGGTGATCGAGCTGCATCTCCGGACTCTCCTGCCTGCTGATTGTTGTCACGGGCTTGCCGACCCGTGACTACCTCTGGTGCGGTGAAAATCTCCACCTCGACTACTATGGAGTGTCATCACCTCTATTGCCTTGGCTAAGGTGGATCTTCCTCACTGATCCGGTAAGCTGGTTGTGTCTTGCCTACTTGACTTGTGTTGCATCTGTTCTGTTTTGAGTGGCTGTGAAGAGTCTGGTTCCCAGCTGCTCAAAACAAAACAGATGCAGTCAAGTGCTGCCTGCTGACATTAGGACTGTCCTGTTTCTCTCCTGGGACCAGGGCTGGCATATAAGGGCAGGCTGAAGCCTAGTGGCCATCACCACCAAGGAGCTCCCACCCAGAGCATAGCTGCTTACCCTCCCAGAATGTCCAGGAGACTCCCAGTACAATGGGAACTCTTCTGGTACCATGGGAGGGTAGGCAAATATACCATGGAGTTTGGGACACCAGGGCAGATGATGCATCTGGACTGTGGGCCTGATTCAGACCCGCTCGCGAGCGAAGGACTAAACAGACCACACGCTAATACACTGCAAAAATAAAAAAATTAAAAATAGTAAAAAAAAAAATTCACTTACCTGACTCCAGTGACCGATGGTCAGCGCTCCGGTGATGACTCCCCTCTGGTCAGCTGGTCTCCCATGCTGCACTGCGGCCCGGTCATCAGGTGATCGGGTCCCAGTGCAGTATGGGATATCAGCTGACCGGAGGTATGGAAGACATCACTGGCGCACCGATGACTGCAGGTAAGTGCTATTAAGGGAGGGGGGGTCGCGGGGGGTCCGGGATCGCAGGGGGCGAGGCTTGGTGTCGGGCGGGGGGGTAGCAGCGGCGGCCTCACTTGTCACTGTATTTTTTTGCGAAAATACCGTGACTAGAGTGCGGAGGGGATTCGCAGGGACAGAGCTTTCTCGCAAGCTCTGTCCCTGCAAGGGATTTGTAGTAAATCCCTGTGATATTGCCTGAATTCACAATGCGAATTCAGTCGGATTATAGTAAATAGAGCCCAAAATCTCTACAACTGTACTGTTTTGACAGGTACACTGTCGTTTTTTAGTGGTCTACATCGACAAAAGGGGCTGCAGTCGCTATCACTGATGTCTCCAGGTGTAGTAATTTACTAATCCCACCTACCTTGGTTCTGGTTCCGCCCTACAGTTAATTTGGTGCCGACTATGTGAGGCCACTTCCAAAAAAATTTTCCAGGGCCACTTTTAGTTCCCAATCCCCCGCTGGTGACTACCGACAGCTAAAGCGAGTGGCCAGGTTGATGGTCGCCATCGCGACCATCGGGCTTGCGACGAGACCCCTTGTGGTAGGGTCTCGTGGCTGCAAGCCCCAGAGAGATTTCGGCTCTAACAGAGTCGGAATCTCTCCACTGACATCACTCGTGATGTCAGTGGGGCCGTCCCCAAACCACAGGTGTTATCATGGGAACGCCTCCGTTTGGGCAGCCATCCCCCCCGGCCTGCCCACCAAAGGGGGGGAGCTGTCACTCAACATCGACAGCTCGCCCCCTTTGTTGCGAGACCCGGAGCGACAGAGTGCCCGTCGCTATCCGGGTCTTGCGCATGCACACGACTGAGTCTGCTCCATCGTGCGCATGCGCTCTGGGCCACCATCGACCCGGTTGCGAGCGCTCAGCGCTTGCGACCGGGTCTGAATCAGGCCCAGGGTTCATAATGGTAATAGGTCAGGTGGGTATATAGTGAAGCTCATATCCAATATTTTTGTAATACGTTTCGTTCTAGCTTTCGATAAATAAAAATTCTAAAACACAGCCTAGGTAATTTTTTTGAAAAAATACCTTTAAAAGAATATTATGATCCTAGATCTCTAGAGCATAGCAAGTCAGCAGACATAACATGGAGTCTATTGTGGGGTATTTATTATTTTTACACAGGTGGAAAACTTCATTTCATTGTTTCATAAGGTTTTGGGTTGGCACAGGCCCCATCTCCTGGAATTCATAGGAAATTAGGACCGCAGGAGACTTCCATCTTCTGTGCTTTCAGAAGTTATACGTCACTTATCAAGATACTTTAGTGAAAGCATGCATCCTGTTTCCACTGAGCTACAGCTGTAAAATGTCAATAAAAATATGAATACAAAAGAACATTCACTTATTGAAGTATAGTTTAAAATATTATTTAATGATTATTAATTGAACAGATTTTACCAACATTTAAAAATTTGTTCTCACTCACCCAATAAAATGTCACACTAAAATCTGCATTTCACCTGCAATTCAAAAAAAACTGAAATAGCCCATATATGTGATTTTTATTATGGTGTTTTATAACATATTGTCTGAGTAACTTTTTTTGTTATAAAGTATTACGTCAACTTCAGCCTTTCCTAAATTGTAACTCTGTAGATCCTGACCAAGAGAAAATGAAAGCCACAGCTAGGCAGCTGACATTTTACATTATAGGGCAGAGGGTCCCATGTTTTTTATAGGGTAAAGAAAATCCATTATTTCCTTCCCATATAAAGTAATCAGATTAAATCCCTGGATCAATTAGTAAGTGGAGTGGCCACTTGAACGACCACTCTCAACAGGCCCCCTGTTTTTGTACAACATATTCCATACAGACATGGTACTTTTTTCTCACAAGTACTTCCAGTCACTCTCATAATACTCACATTGGACCTCACTTTAACGCCAGATATCAGGCTTTGGAAATGTAACTTAATTTAGCCAATATCCATGGTGGGCAGGTTCTGAATAATTGGCAATCGGAGGGTTATTTTTGTACGGATGCACAAATGGGACAGCTTACTACTGATTGGCTATTAGAGTACCCCTCAAAAAGGCTTTAAATGCATCTCAGAGTGGCATAAAAGGGTAAGCATTTATATTCTATTACACTGGTAAAGGCATGTACAGTAATAAGTGACAAAATACACAAAAGCAGTATTCAGATTATGAAAAAAAAAAACAACAACTAAATTTCTATTAAAAATGCACAATATGATAAATGGGACAGCACAGTGGCGCAATGGATAGCTTTGCTGCCTCACACCACTGGGTTCATGGGTTCAATTCTAAGCAGGCCCTATCTGAGTGGAATTTGTATGGGTGTCCTATAGGTACTCCAGTTTCCTCTAAAAAACATACTGGTAGGCTAATTAGTTTCTGACAAAATGTATCCCCAGTGTGTGTGCACATATGGCAGGAAACAGACTGCTGCACTGAGGCATGGATTGATTTGAATGACTAAATATTGTCTGTAAGTGCTGTATAATATGTGTGCACTATATAAATAACTTTCATAAAGGGTGTAGCCTACTTTACAAGGGAGGAAACTGATTGTAAATCTGTACAGAATTATTACATGATCAGTGTAGGCAGATGCACACATATTTTGCTCAGGTTTTCTATAAATACCATCACAATCTACTGCAGCGTTTTTCAACCGCTGTGCCGCGGCACACTAGTGTGCCGCGAGCGGTTGTTTAGTGTGCCGCGTGGTCAGATCCACCGGTCAGAGCTGCCGGTCAGATCTGCCATACTGGGAGTCTCAGGCGTGCCCGGTCCATCACCTATGCAGACGCGGCGGCGTGACATCACAGGTCATGCACGCCGCTTCTCTAGTCAGCTCCGCGGCCCCTAGAGAAGCCCTGCATGAAGGCCACCAGCACCCCCAGTCAGCCAGCTTGCTTCCCCAGCCAGCCCCGCGGCCACCAGCACCGCCAGCCAGCCTGCCTCTCTCACCAGCGAGCAAGCCAGCCCCTCGGCCACCAGCACTGCCAGCCAGCCTGCCTCTCTCACCAGCGAGCAAGCCAGCCCCGCGGCCACCAGCACCGCCAGCCAGCCTGCCTCTCTCACCAGCGAGCAAGCCAGCCCCGCGGCCACCAGCACCGCCAGCCAGCCTGCCTCTCTCACCAGCGAGCAAGCCAGCCCCGCGGCCACCAGCCCCGCCAGCCAGCCTGCCTCTCTCACCAGCGAGCAAGCCAGCCCCGCGGCCACCAACACCGTCAGCCCGCCTGCCTGCCTCACCAGCCAGACAGCCCGCCCCACGGCCACCAGTACAGCCAGCAAGCCCTCGGCGACCAGCACCCCCAGCCAGCCAGCCTGCCTGCCTGCCTGCCTGCATGCTGCACCCTGCTGACAGCTCTGGTGACGAGGGACAGGTAGGGACAGTATGCAAAGTGTCAATTTATTTTTTATGTGTAGCAATGTGGGCTTTTTTTTCTTTGGGAGCCAGCAACATCTATTTTTTTTTTTTTTTCTGTGGGGGTCATCCAATGCTATTTGTTTTTCTGTGGGGGTCAATGTATGTGTTTTATTTCTATGGGGCCAATGTATGTGTGTTTTATTTCTATGGGGGCCAATGTATGTGTGTTTTATTCCTATGGGGGCCAATGTATGTGTGTTTTATTCCTATGGGGGCCAATGTATGTGTGTTTTATTCCTATGGGTGCCAATGTATGTGTTTTATTCCTATGGGGGCCAATGTATGTGTTTTATTCCTATGGGGGCCAATGTATGTGCGTTTTATTCCTATGGGGGCCAATGTATGTGCGTTTTATTCCTATGGGGGCCAATGTATGTGCGTTTTATTCCTATGGGGGCCAATGTATGTGCGTTTTATTCCTATGGGGGCCAATGTATGTGCGTTTTATTCCTGTGGGGGCCAATATGTGTGCTTTTTTTATGTGGGAGCCAATATGTATGTTTTCCATAGGTTGCGCACGCCGCATTGACGAATGGTGTGCCTTGGCAAATTTAATATCTTGCATACTGTGCCTCGAGTTAAAAAAGGTTGAAAATCACTGATCTACTGTATAAGCCTTGATGGTAAACTATACCCCTGTGGATTTATATGCATTTTTGGCTGAATTAAATTGCCCCCTTGTATGAGAGTTCATCGAAGATAGTCTCGCTTTGCAACAGTTATATTTAAGTAAATTCTTCCCAAATGATAAAACGGGATGCAGCCAGGATCCCAGTGGTGACCATCCTGACGGTCACAATACCGGCAGCAGTATCCCAACGGTGCGTTGGGATTTTGCTGCCGATATGGTGACCATCGGGATATCGTACCCCCTCCCCCGATAAAAGCACATGGCAGGATGGATTACCAATGAAACTCCATAAGAAATTTTATGTTTCAAAATTGCTTGAAATATTTAACCTTCTGTGTGAAGAAAGGGATCATACCTCCAAGCAGTGCAACCGTGCATAGCATTCCCCAGCCTGAACACTACAACCAGCACCCGAGAGGGGGCAACCTGCAGTGAGTGATCCATCAAATATCTAGCTACACATGGGTTTCTCTCATCTCGGAGATAGGATTTATAATTTTCTGCAATCCGTATGATAATCAGCCCATCATTCTGCATCACCTGTAATTTGCAGGTAGGACTCGATGAATTCTACCCTAATTACACTCCATTTCACAATACAGCAATATATTGGAATATATCTGTGGAGTTAGGGCAATATAACTCTTCACCTTAAGAGCCATTTTGTCAAGAGGCATGAATTACTGATCCTCCTAAACTGGGAAAGGATATATATCCAGATTCATATAGACCAGTGGTTCTTAACTCCAGTTACCAAGTACCCCAACAGGCCATATTTTGTGGATTTCTTTAAATCATTACAATATTGTAATCGTGCAGTCGTTCCACTGTCGTCTAGTGTGTACGCACCATTAGGGGTATATTTACTAAAGTGCGGGTTTATAGAAGTGGAGGTGTTGCCCATAGCAACCAGTTTCTGCTTATCATTTATCTAGCACCTTTTAGCAGATAATAGCTAGAATCTGATTGGTTGCTATGCGCAAACATCTCCATTTCTATAAACCAGCACTTTAGTAAATATAGCCCTTAATGTACTATGATGCAGAAAGAGCAGTCAGTACATAGACGTCTCAATCAGTAACAATCTGTAACTAAGGGCCATATTCAATTAGCGGAGATATCGCACCCGCAATAACATCGCCGATTTTCCGGCGATATTATAGCATCAGCGATAATTTAGGAACGATTATTCATGTGAAAATGGAGAAAACTTTTCTACATTTTAAAAAAAGGGGGAAAATTTGCAAAATCCCTATTTTTGGATAAAAATATGGGGATTTCTTACAGAACCCTTTGGACAACCCCCCTAATGATACTTTAGTGGAAAAAAAAAATCGTAAATTGCGTACTTTGGCAAAAACGACCGCTGACATTTTGGTCAAAAATTTTTTTCTAGAAAAATGTGTTTAATGTATTGGGCCTGGTATTTCGGAGGGCCATAAAGATGCGCCAAGTGTTTTAAACATCGCACGTGGCTGGCGTAGGCATTTTTTTGCGGTTTTAAAAAACCACCTGCGCCAGCTACGTGCAATGTTTAACACACTTGGCACATCCTTATGGCCCTCCGAAATACCAGACCCAATACGTTAAACGCATTTGTCACGAATTTTCAGCAGTCGTTTTTCGACAAAGTACGCAACTTACACATTTTTTTTGCTAAAGTATCATTAGGTGGGGATGTCCAAAGGGTTCTATAAGAAATCCACACATTTTTACCCAAAAATAGGGATTTTGTAAATTTTTTTCACCTGTCCTAGGCTGGAGAAGAGTGTTCTCCAATTTTTAGGCAAAAGATGGCCGTTTTTTTGTCAACGTTGGCGAAATCGGCCGCAAAATGGCTGATTCGCCAACGACGGCGAAAACAGCTGATTTCGCCTCTAAATTGAATACCGCCCTTAATTTGGTTACGGTAGTTTATTAGGTCACATATGAGTGTCAAATGTTAAATTTGGTATGGTGCCTCTGAGTACTTGGAAATTATAGGATTATAACTACATACAATTATTGGTTTTACACTAACATCAAATAGGTGGAGTTTCAGTTGTGTTAGTGTTCAAATATTGGTTAGTAATGTAACCTGATATAACTAGATGTTTTTTTTTTTCCTCTGTCAAGTAAGAGGCGATCGTTTGAGCATAATAAGATTTAAATGTAGGTTATTTTAGTTTATGTATATGTAAAATCAGCACAACTCAATAAGTGACAATGAGGTTTGTATCACATTTGAAATCCAATGTCACTTTTAAATGGCAGAAATATTCAGCAGAATACTAGGCTATAAAGAAACAGTTGTGGTAACCTAAAGAAATATAAATTATACCCACCACACTCCCATATGCAAACTTAGGGGGGGAAATTCAATTAACCACGATAAAAATGGTAACTTTTCACGCGTTAAGTTTTCGCATGATAATTTTACTTATCGCGTCTAAGCGAGCTCCCAATTATCGCGCAATTCAATTGCAAAAGTCAAGTTGCGACATTCGTGCGATAATTTTTGCTGTTTTTACCTGCGATAAGTGTAGGTGAAAATAGGGAAATCTGCCTGTAACCCCCAAAAAATTAATCAACCTGAGGCCTACTCTGTATAGGACTAAGCTAACTGCGTGCAAAAATATGAATGTATATATAGTTAAGATGGATCTATAGCTCAGCAATTAACTTCAATAGACATCCAAGTAGACGAGGAGGAGGTTGCAATGGAGATGCTGCAAAACCTTACGCCAGTGTATGATTTCCTAGTAGTAGCTTTGGAGTCACGCGCTACCAAGCTATCAACAGAGATTGTAGAGGCCAAGCAAATCGCATATTTGTTGAGACTAATGGGCAGAATTCCATTCTATTGTCATTTAATGGTCCACATACAAGTGCTTCAAGTGTCACAAAATGGGACATAAGGCCTCAGAATGTAAAATGAGTTAACTAAGTGGTATTTCATCATGCAATCGTGGTAGAATTAATAAGTCAGAATTAAATGAAGCAGAGACTCACTGCATGGCATGCTAGTGCATGGACCCAGGAGCCACAAGGCACTTCAACTGTAATAAAAGTCACTAAAGACATGTGATCCAGTAAATATCAGAGGAATAGGAGATAAATACTAACTATTAAGGGGCATATTCAATTAGCCACGGGGTTTCACCCGCGGCTAATTGTCGGGCAAAAGTCCCGCGACGCGGGGATTAGCCATTCATTTAAATAGCTTTTTCCCCACTTCATTAGAACGGGACTCGCGTGCATGAACACACTGATTCCGCGAGAACTGCGGAATCAGTGTTTTATTCCCTTTCGCGTGAGGCCGAATAGGACGGCTTTACGCAGATTTTACCTCGCACCTACATGAGGTGCGAAGTAAAGTCCGACAGCGGAGACTCGCGCGCGGGGTCTTTGGACTCCCGCGCATGGAATCCCCGCTAATTGAATCCCGACCAACGCGACAATTAGCTGCGGGGCTAATTGGATATTCCCCTAAACGGCACAAAATTCGGGACAATTACTATACGCTTAAGAATTAAAGGCAAAACAGTTGTCAAAGACATAGAAGACATACTATTTGTGCCAGATCTAGGTAACAATCCGATTGCCATCAGTGTATTGTGTACAATAAAAGAGGGATGGTAATTGCAACAGCAATCTGGTGCCAACAACTCAATATCCCAGACACTGAGGAGTGTTGTGCGATGGTGGCTTCAGATTCCAAGAAGTCTATGGAGCTATGACATATGAGGATGGGTCACCTAGGATATGACAATGTACAGAAGTTTTAAAATGGCATGGTGGCTTCTGTGGACGATTTCTATGACTCTTAGGATTTTTTTGCAGAACGTCAAAAGGTTTGCACACCCCCCAAAAATGCAACAAACCATTTCTTTCACTTAAACAACACAGGGGTGTCTTTGTGTTCCTCCAGGAAACCCACTTTAAAAAGCAGCTACATCTGCAACTGAAATCTAGGTTATATCCCCTAACTTTCCATGCTTGTGATTTCAAACAGAAAAAGCAGGGGGGGGGGGGGGGGTAGCGATCCTTATAGCTTCCCATTTAACTCTCGAGCTACTGGACACCCATGCTGACAAAGAGGGTAGGTGTCGGATCCTGGTTGGTAAACTAAATAATACCCTATGTACCTTTGTGAATGTTTATGCCCCTAATCAAAATCAACAGTATTTTTCTTCTAAGCTGGACTCTCCAAAGTTCGTAAAGGAGAAGTAATCATGGCAGGCGATTTTAATGGGGTAGTTAACAGTTTGGTCTCCCCCCCCCCCAAACACCATCTCTACCCTGCTCAGAGCGCCACATATCTGCAGCCTTATTAACTCTTTCTAAACACCATCTTCTTTTTGACTCCTATAGGATCATTGACCCTACCACAAGGGACTACACATTTTATTCGGTTGTTCATAGGACTTATTCTAGAATTGAGATGATCCTCCTCAGTCGTGATCTGACTCTCAAACTTCAAAAGGCCTGTATACACCCGATGAATTGGTCGGATCATTGTCCGATCATTGCTGATCTTTCGAGCTTTGCTTCTCGCCCGCCCCCTTCTAGATGGAGGATCAATGATTCACTTTTGCATAATCTAGAAAATCTCCAGCAAATTAGGACCCTCTTAACTGAATATTTTCAACTAAATAATCATCCTGACATTTCTCCCATGACCTTATCAGTATGGCCTCCCGACATAAAAAGATTAGCGAATCCCAGTTTCTCTCATTAAATGTAAACTCCAGGACCTTGAACGGCAGCATAAATTTACACCTAACCAGGCAACTTTAGATCAATTTAACAAGGTCAAATCTGACTTGTCTCTACTCCTTTCTGAATGTACGGCTAAGGCTCTCCAACGTTTGTAGCAGACGTTCTATGAGAGGGGCCAAAAAGGCAGATAGACTTCTGGCTTCTAGACTAAGAGAGAAGCGGTCTCATAATAATATATTAGCGATTAAAACTCTCTCTGGCACCCTTACCTATAGCCCTGAGATTATTAGCAAGGAATTCCATTCTTTATACTCCAAGCAAAACAATTTACATAGCTCTGTAACAGGTCCAAACCCCTCAGTAGATGCAATTACAGAGTTTCTTCATCGAACCCGGCTTCCTAGGCTCAACAGGCAGCTACTCAACTAATTTTAGATATGACAGATGAGGAGATAGTTGAGGTCCTTAAGACCCAGAAATCCTCTAAAGCTCCAGGTCCCGACAGATTCTCTCCATTCTCTGTTTACAGCTATTCTACATGGGGCTTCTTTCCCTAAAACAATGTTGGAAGTGAGAATTGTGGCGATACATAAAGAGGGAAAAGATCCTCAAGACTGTGTCAATTATAGGCCGATCTCACTACTCAGTTCAGATATTAAACTTTCTGCTGGCTTGATACATTATAACCAGGTGGGTTTCATTCCAGGCCGTCAGGCCAGAGACAACACCAGAAGAGCGATTGACCTCATTCAAATTATTAATTGTAGACAGGCTAACTCGATTAGGTTATCTCTAGATGCCAAAAAGGCATTTGACTGTTTTTCGTGGCCTTTTTTATTTAACTCCCTGAAGGCCTATGGCTTCTCAGCAGAATTCCTCACGGGCATCTCTGCATTGTATTCTTCTCCTATGGCAAGATTTATTACAAACGGGTCCCTCTCTGAACTCATACCATTATCTAATGGTACTAAACAGGGATGCCCTCTGTCGCCCTCTGGTCTTCGCCCTGGTATTTGAACCCCTAGCTGCTATGATTCAGCAATCTGTCTCAGTGAGAGGAGTGGAGGTGGGAACTCGGGAATTTAAGATCTCCTTATTTGCAGACTATGTTCTACTATCCCTCACACCCCCCCAAACCTCTCTTCCTGCCCTCTGTCATCTCATGGAGGAATATGGTGACCTCTCAGGTTATAGAATGAACTTCTCTAAATCGGAGGCTATGTTGCTCCATGTCCCTTCCCCGGTGATGACTTTTCTCCTTTCAACCTATACCTTTAAATGCCAGGATCATAGAATTAAGTTAAGTTATCTCAGAGTATATATCACTTCTCATTATGATTAGTTATATCTTGAAAATTTCCCACGGCTTCTAGCCAAGCTTAATCGAGAATAAATATAATTTTGCAAAGACACAAAAAAGAAAGAAAAAAGACAAATATGCCTTACATGGGGCACTCTTGCATGATATATGAACAGTCAAAAAGATGCTAAATGAAATAATTAAAACTTAACATTTAATATTATCCTTAAAATAAATTCTCTAATGATGAAAAAAGTATATTTATGAATGAATCAATCAGGTTAATACTTCTCATAAATAGATGACAATATACCACCTAGCTGATAGGGAAATATGCAATGTGAAAGATTAACACATCATCTTCCAAAATCACAAGGTGTAAAATGAAAACAGTTTACTGTACTATAGGTCCTAAATATTACTGAGTATACAAATAAAAAATCAAAAAGACAAGTACAGTAAACAGAGCAGTTGAAAAAGCAAATTTTCTATTTGAGAATACACATATTAATTACGTGTGCGAAAATGGCGAAAATATACATGTAATGAACTTCAATCTCAGTGCCCTTGATAAAAATTATAACGGGCTAGCACACCAAAGGGAAAACGAATATGGTGCCAATATTTATATAGTCAAGGCACCAGTACATATAGTACAACATGTAGTTTGCAGCATATAGTAGATATATCCTATAAATAAGGCATCTGTAACACAAAATAGTCTTGATTTCTGTTGATAAATTGACATGAACAAGATATATATAAATAAAGCAATATATCGGTGAAAAAATCAATATAAATTAAACCCAAACAATAGGTAATTCAAATAGCAGATTAGTGTCCATATCTTATAGAATAATGAACAATGAGATATACTCAGCGTTACTGTCTGTCACCTGGCTATAAGTGGAAATAACCCACTGTTGAAGGAAGTAAGGCCTGGGGAAGAACAGCGTGGGATCACTTCTACTGTCCCCTATCTGAATCAAAAGGGGGATGAGAGAGTGACAGCCACGTGGATCCCAGGTGAAACAACAGACAGCGCTTCTGCTGTCTGGGATAGGGCTGCGTCTCTCCCCTGATACCAAGGGGCATTGCAGGGGGAGTCAGCAGCTGAAAACCCAGATGAGAGAGCGCTAGAGAGAGATAGAAAAGTACCTGGATAGTGAATCAAAAGCTGCAAAGCGGTGTGCTGAGAAGTTCCTGCTGCTGTGAGCGTATGGACGCGCGTTTCGCCGGAGCTTGGTCACCTGATCGGCGATTGTAATGCAATGGGGGTGATATATTGCCTCGAATGCCTCTGCAATTTAAGGTAAGTAGGGATGACATCCCGAACCTTAAAACAGAGAATTTTGGAGCATGTAGGCAATGTAAGAAAAGCAATGACTGATACACAGAAGATGAAAAAATTAACCTCTGTTGCCAGACACTTCTTAAAAGCACATAAAGGATCCCCCCAATAACTTAAAGTCTTTGGACTAGAGCACATTAGACTGGGCATTAGAGGAGGTGATCTGAATAAAACACTACTACAAAAAGAAAGTCAATGGATTTTCAGATTAAAAACAGTCACTCCTCATGGACTCAATGAAGGAAATAACTACAGCGCTTTTCTGTAGATCTACTCCTCTCCAAGAAATATACTTTTTAGAAAGCTTAATTTATCTCATTTGTTTTTCATTATGGTATTATGATACACGTTCCTTTCTCCATATTATTATTCTTTTTACACACATCAGTATCACTTTCTTCTCCACTTAATATTATTGGCCCAACACTTGTATGCACGCACATGTAACTACATACATGTGCTCTTTAGGATTATACATGCACACATGGGTATGCGCATACATGCACAAACACACATAATTACAATATAATATATCACATATATTTATACACACACACACACACAACTATATTCACATTTCTTGCGCAATTAGTTAACCACACTTCACTTTCTCTTACTACATATTTTCTGATCCTTTTCCACGTGAGGATATCAATATAGTGCACTATCATCTGACAATCACTACACCACAATTTTGTCTTCACAAACCTCAACACAGAGGGAAAAATATATATATATTTATACAATTTCATTATTAATATGTCTGAAACTCTCTACATTTTCTGACACCTTCTCATACTTCCAATACTCCATGACATAATCATATATAATCACCACGTTTTCTTTTTCGCCATGAATATTCATCTATTCCCTATCTCATCCTTAATTAATGATTTGTATCTACACATATTTTTTATAGATATATTTTGTATCAATTTATATGGGTTGCTTTTCTACATAATCATGATTTTTCACCATTATTACTATGTTAGATTTTTCTTTATACTATTTAAAAACTCCCCCCCCCCTTTTTTAATATTATAATATTTTAATATTTTATACATTATCATATTATACCAGACACATGATTCATATATATATATATATATATATATATATATATATGTATATACACACACACACACTTGTTGTTTCTTTTTGCAATAAATAGATTACTGTTTTTCCTGACTACAGCGTCCCTGCGTACAAAACAAAAGAACAGTTCCTCTTTGTTTACTTATGCTAATTAGCCACGATCGTCCCCTGGTGTTATAGGATTCACTTAGACTGATTGGCTCAAACACATGTCCACTACAATGTTCACCTCTTAGTGGACAGACCTATAAACCCCGCTGATTGGCCCTATACAATGCCAATCTTCTATGCTGCATTCTCATTGGCTGCTGCCGGGATATACCCGGAAACAGTGCTAGTCTCTGCAGGCCACCCACTGAGAAAGCCTCCGGCGAAATGCGCGTCTGGGCGACCACAGGGCATCCCTGGTGCACAAGGGAAACCCTGCCTTCTGATGACCACCATGAGCAGTTCACATCCTCATCTAACAGGTATTCTGGGAAGAGTGCATAGTGCGCTCCCCCTCTCTGTCCCTGCGCTGACTATTCTCATCAGGGCACATTGGGGAGAGCCCTCCACATGGATTCCCTCCTTCCTGCACTTATTCTGTGTGATGGGGAACTTCCAGGACCGCTCACTCACAGCACACTGGGGATTTACCCTATTCTCCACACACATACTTTCACCTATTGACCCTTTATCTACCCTGCTAAGGTACTCTCATTAACGGACACAGAAAGGTGGATCTGCACTGGTATTCACCAGATTCACCTGCCTTAGTGTTTCTGTTTAACAGCAGATGCCTATAACATATCTTTCTATCTCCATGTATAGGGAGGGATCCGCTCACAGGGCGTTCTATGCATGAGTAAGATACCCCGCAGCAGCCATTTCGGCCATACATCAGTGGAGAGACTCTCTCTCTTATCTTTTAGAACTTGTGGAACTTGAAATAATCACTGCACATTTTGGTACTACTCTCTGATGAGGTTCAATACATACATGCCTACTCTCCCGGGAATCGCGGGAGGCTCCCGATTTTTCGGGTAACCCCCCGCGATCCCGGAAGAGTAGGCATATCTCCCGCATCCCGTCCACTTCCTAGTGAAGTGGGCAGGATGGGGAGATTTGACCTGAAATTATCGGGTCCGTCGGGAAGGGGCGGGGCTAAATTAGGCAAATCGCATCATTTAGCCCCGCCCCCTCCTCACGGACCCGCGAATCATGGGGGTTTCTGTAAAGGGGGTGGGGCCTAATGCTGTCTATCATCTGACCCCGCCCCCCGAAGAGGAGAGCAGCAGGTCCCCTCCTGCTGCTCCCGGAAAGCTGCCCAGCAAAGTAGGTAAGTATGGTTCAATATTGTTGTAATTTACTGCTCTACACTACGTGGATGATCTTATATATCCTCACAAATATATATGTCCAGGAGGATACCTGTGACATCTGACTAGAAGCTATTTAATATCTTCATATATTCACTATCTTGATACTATCATGTTTTCTGCTGCTCAATTACCTGTTATCTTGAGATTTATATATATATATATATATATATATATATATGTGCATGCAGGGATATAGATAAATACTAATTGTATGTATATATAGTTAACAGTTTGATATCTACGTATCTCTATTTCTTGGATCTAATTCTCAGACACATAAAAGTGTATTAAACCTGAATTAACAGAACTATGATTTGAATTGGTGGTCATCTACGCTATCAGTACAAGGGAAAAACCTTTTTTCCTGACATATAATATCTTTTTCTGATAATTTTCACCACCTGTCTGACTAATGGTATTATGACTACGTCTGACTTACCATAATCAGGAACTAAGAGATCGGACACTAATGATCTCCCTGATTCAAGTCAGTCAGTTTTTTATCAACTGGACCCAATTTTGGCCAGATTGTTTGTCCTGGCTGATAATCTAGTAGCGCACCTGTGAAATTTATAGCTGCTTCTGTTGTCACTACTCGAAATAGTGTAAAAAGTGGTTAATGCAAGAAGCGCTTTTTTTTTTTTTGGATTCGTATGTACTAATTACTATTGATACCTGCTGGTCCACAGAAAGATGAATAAATAAATAATCAAACTGCAAACCAAACGAACAAATAAAAAGGAGGTATGTAAATACTTAAATAAAATTAAAAAGAAGAAAAGAGGATGAGTTACTTTGAATAGAAATGAAGATAAAATAAAATAAAAATAAAAATAAAATCAAACAACAAAAACGAAATGTGGCTAGTGCAAAATTAAATGAAATTGATAAAGTACCAGTGATATTTAAGCATAAATGTTTACACTCCTTTTGTGGGAATGATAGGTGCCCGCTGCTTTGGTGCAGTGCACACAGGTAACTGTCCCTATCTTACCCTAAAAGCGGCGTTTGTCCTTTGTTGCTGGTGAACATGTGCTGCTTGATGCTGTACTCCCTCCCACTCGCTTTCCTTGAAAAAGTCCATTGTGGACGAAACATGTTGGAGCCCAGACAACTACACAAGCCACCAGCCACCTTTCATCAATAGAGCCAGAGGCCAGAAAGATTGCCGGAGGCACAGCGGAGATCGCTGCATGCTGAGCTGCAACCCCCGCTAACAGACTGGGTACAGTCTGCTGACAGCAGAGTGGGAGGGAGTACAGCATTAAGCGGCACATGTTCAGTCTGCAACAGCCTCTGGCTCTATTGATGAAAGGTGGCTGGTGGCTTGTGTAGTTGTCTGGGCTCCAACATGTTTCGTCCACAATGGACTTTTTCAAGGAAAGCGAGTGGGAGGGAGTACAGCATCAAGCAGCACATGTTCACCAGCAACAAAGGACAAACGCCGCTTTTAGGGTAAGATAGGGACAGTTACCTGTGTGCACTGCACCAAAGCAGCGGGCACCTATCATTCCCACAAAAGGAGTGTAAACATTTATGCTTAAATATCACTGGTACTTTATCAATTTCATTTAATTTTGCACTAGCCACATTTCATTTTTGTTGTTTGATTTTATTTTTATTTTATTTTATCTTCATTTCTATTCAAAGTAACTCATCCTCTTTTCTTCTTTTTAATTTTATTTAACTATTTACATACCTCCTTTTTATTTGTTTGTTTGGTTTGCAGTTTGATTATTTATTTATTCATCTTTCTGTGGACCAGCAGGTATCAATAGTAATTAGTACATACGAATCCAAAAAAAAAAAAAAAAGCGCTTCTTGCATTAACCAGATTCAATGTTTGTCTTTTGTTCTATGTTGTTTATGTACAGATGTTTTTTTTGTTGAGATCATATGTTTATCTTCTTTTGCTGGCATACCATTAGAAGTTAATTTTTATACTGTAGAGGTAGGTTGAGTGCCCCACAAAAGAGAGTACTTTTCTTTCTTTTTTCCTTGTATATGACCACAATCCCGCCAGCACAAATTAGAGCTAGATGGCTGAATGGTATGCATAAGAGCAGGAGTTAAATATAATCTGTGAAGCAAGTTATAGAAATGCTCACTGCGGGAAATGCATTTAGACAGACGAAAACATGTTTGGAATACCTTATGCCATTGAGCTGAAGTGAGGGAGTGTGAAAGTTCACTCTCCCACTTTGTTAGTGAGGAGAGTCGGGCCGGAGTTTGAGCATGGATTAGTAACGAGCACCACCAAATTATATTGCCTTTAATACCCATTTTAAAAAGTTTGTACCGAATATAATGGGGTAATGCTGAAATCTTGTGTGGGTTTGGTGTATTGCTGAACAGCCAATCCCGTAAGGCATTTATAGAAGTCCCTATATGAAGTATGATTTTGTGAGTGTAGTTGAGCAAAGGAGGCCAAGGAATTCTCTATCAGAACATCATTTAGAGAAAATATTCCTTGAGCTATTCAGGCACGAAAGGACAAATCTGGGACCAACATTGCAATGTTCTTCAGAGAGAGATCAGGTAGTGGTAGGGATATGTCTTCTGACAGCAACACAAACTCTAACTAGGCTTTACAGGATGCCTGTACCACCACTGACTGGCTGACCTGATTTGGATTAATAGTGGGCGGCAGCCACAATATATCAGACAATGGACACAGAGTTAATTGGCCTCGTTCAAGGAGGACCCACGCTTTTGGGTCAATTAAAACACACCATTCACTAAGCTGAGATAAGAGACTTACCAATTGATAGCAGTGCAGATCCGGGAAAGAAAGACCTCCTTCAGATTTAGGAAGTGACATAATGCGTCTTGCTAGCCTAGGTTTCTTGTCCTTCCAGACATATTTACGGAAAATGGCATAGAACTTATTTAACAAGTACTTGGGAACTATATTGGGGATAGTTCTAAATAAGTACAATAATTTGGGTAGAATAACCATTTTGAGGGCCGCTATACGCCCCATCCAAGATACTTCCTTTAGCATCCAATCAGACAACATAACCGAAATCTTGCTCAGTAGGGGGAGGTAGTTACAGGGAATCGGAGATGTGGTTTTAGGGGTAATCTGAATTCCTAAATATTTTAGGCTTCTGTCCTGCCATGAATATGAGAACGCACTACTGAGGGTTTGAAGAAGATCTGGAGTAAAATTAATAGGGAGCGCCTCAGTCTTAGAGGAGTTCAGCTTATAATATGAAACCTTGGAGTATTCATCTAAGATGCTATGGGGGTGGGGTAGAGAGGAGGAGGGATCCGTGATGAATAAAAGGACATCGTCCACGAATAGACAGACTTTATGAACTAACCCAAATAATTTGGGGCTACAAATGGAGGTTTTAGAGCGAATTGTTTCCGCCAATGGCTTTATCGCCAAAGCAAAGACTAGTGGGGATAAGGGGCATTCTTGACGGGTACCGTTGGTTATCTGGAATATAGGGGAAAGAAGGCAGTTTATAAATACTCTAGCCATAGGACAGGAATAAAGAGCAGATATAGAAGCCAGGGCCCTGCCCGTGATCCCAAATTTATGGATTACAGCATGTAGATATCCCCAGTGGAGTCTAGCGAATGCCTTCTCTGCATCTAATGATAACTACAATAGAGGGGCATCCATTGCAGAGAAGGCATCAATAACATTGATAACTCTTCTGGTATTGTCAGGGGACTGTCTCCCTTGTACAAATCCTACCTGATCTTGATGTATAAAGGGAGGGTAGAAGGGGGTTGAGTCTATTGGCAATAAGCTTAGCGTATATTTTAACGTCCGTGTTGAGTAAAGCTATTGGTCAATAGTTAGCTAGCAAAGTGGGGTTTTTGCCAGGCTTGGGGAAGGCTGCAATCCTAGCCTCCAACATTTCTTTGGGGAAGGTACCAGACGCAGAAGCTTCAGTAAAAACTTGGGCCAAAAGAGGAGCCAGAGGATCCGAGAAATATTTATAGAATTTATTTATATAGCCGTCCGGACCTGGGGCTTTATCCGAGGGGAGTGCTTTAATTACTGCCACAATCTCCTCAACCGACCACAAATTGCTGAGGGACTGCAGAGCCTCTGAGTTTAGAGAGGGCAAATTTAATATATTCAGGAATTTATTGATATCATCCGAAGTCAGCTGAGGGACCGAAGTATCTCCCGGTCTCTAGCTACTTTCAATCTAGGTTTCCTCGCTAGCATCCTTCCCGCCCTATCTCCTTGTACGTAATATTTTTGCTTTAACTTAGTAAGGGATTTATGCACCTTTCTGAGTGCTATTACGTTACATTCCTCCCGTACTTTAAGGAGAGTTCTATATAGGTTAGTATCAGATGGGGATGTTTTGTGTCTAGCTTCCAGGTCAGCAATTTGAATTTCTAACTCCATCTGGCGTTGCATAGTTCTTTTTCGTAGTCGAGCTGCCATCTGAACAGCTGTCCCACGGACCACTGCTTTCATGGCGCACCAAACCATTAACACCGACGTGTCACCAAAAAGATTGGTCTCGAGATATAAAGATAGGGACTGGGAAATAGCTTGTCTTGCATCTTGGTTATTAAGGAGATAATCACCCATATGCCAAGGGCCAGGGGGAATTCTTAGGGAGGAAATATTCCATTGAAAACTGAGGGCAGAGTGATCTGACCACATTAATGGCAGGACAGAGGCCCGTTTAATCTGTTGAAGGGTCCATTTGTCGGAAAGAGCCAAATCAATCAGTGAATATGAAAGATGGACATGAGAGTAAAAGGTATAGTCTCTTACCGAGGGGTTTTTAGCTCTCCATACATCTTATAAATCATACTCTAATAGAATGCGTCGAAACGCCTGTGAGTGGTCATGAGGGGGGCATATCCGATGGGGAGTTTTAGGTGTAGATTTATCCATATTAGGGTCAAGGACCATGTTAAAGTCGCCCAAGATAAGAGGGAGGCCCTTATAGTGAGAGTGGAAAACATTACTGAAACGTCTGATGAAAGCAGTCTTTTGTGTTGGGAGCGTATACCGTAGCAATAGTCACAGGGGTATCTTCCAATTTACCAATAAGGATAAGGTGGCGACCTTCTTGATCTGACACTTGCTTTTCAAGAATGAATTTGCAAGAAGCGGCGAGGAGTATAGCTACACCCGCTTTCTTGCTAGGGCCATTGGACATATAGCAAAGTGGGTATCTATGGTTGGAGAATTGAGGGGGGGGGAGAGCAAAGGAAGTGAGTCTCTTGTAAAGCTACTATATGTGCCTTAGTTTTAGATAAATAACGTAGCGCTAATTTTCTTTTATTAGGGGAATTTAAGCCCTTCAGATTAATCGATATTACATTAATCATTTGTAACCAAAACAAGCTAAAAGCTGATTGTATACAGACATCCTAAATATAAAAATGAACCTTGGGTGTAGAAAGTGGAAAAAAATACAATACCGGGGATATGTACCCAGAGAAAAGAGAGTAAAAAACAAGGTATTTAAAAGGGATTTCAGTAGGGGAGTATACAGGAAAAAAAAAAACAGAAAAAGGCAAAGAAAACAAAAGTAGTCCCAAAATGGGACTATCTGGGGCCACCTCCAGAGGTAGCAGAAGGGGGTATGTGGAAATAGAATAATAGAACAGAGACCCCCCATCACTCAGTTAGAGATTATAGCATATATATCATAATGAAAAAAGTAGCTAAGTATCCACCTCCCAGGATGCAATTCCAACTCCGCACACCATGATATCTAGATCAATGGGAAGAGAAAGTTAGAGATGGAAGCATCATATCTCAATGATGAAATCGGGCCCAGGGAAATCGGACCCGCAGTCTAAGCTGCCAAATGAAAAAAAAAGAGAAATATAAAAAAATGGCAATTAGAATATGCATTGATATGTGTAAACATCGTGAACACTCGGTTCACCGTAACAGTAACATTTTTAACTAGTACAGTAAAACAATAACTTGACAGCCGCCAAGAATAAACTACAACTGCAAAGCCCCTTGGACCCTACAGTGGCAGTTACAATAAAACACCATTGGAGGCATGGTCCAGTAAAAAGCCAAGTGTCATCATCTCTGTGTATTTGGATGTAAAGTATATTCCCATATCCCTAAGAGAAGAGAGGCGAGTTAGATTCCAAGTCTATCTCATGTACTGTATTATGCTTGGAAATGGTCAATAAATCAAAGGATACAGATTGTTGGCCATTACTAATCAAAACCTCATAAAATCAAGAGACAGTCTTTCATGAGGCAGCTTCAACCAAAAGCAAGCTAAATGTTGCAACACCACAAGAAACTGTGATGCTGGACATACCAACAGCTGGACATGTGTTAGAAACTGAGACAACAGATGCAAGTGATCAACCACAGAGCAGGAGCTCTATGAGGAGCAACAAAGGTAGACCACCTAATAGATATAGTGAAGAGTTTGCCAATGCTGGGTACACACGGTACGATCTGTTCAGCGAACAATATCGCTGAAGGATCTCCCTTGAAATTCCCGGTGTGCTGGATGAACGATATTGTTAATCCACACACCAAAGATAGCGTTAACGACCAACGATCGTTCTACCATATGGAAAATAAACGTCATCGCCCAGGTTGGCCTGAAAGTATGGACGATGGACGATATAGTGCACATTGTTGGTCGTTCATTGCATACACACGGAACGATATGAACGTTATATCATTGTACTATATCGTTATCGTTTAGATCGTTGAATGATATCGTTCCATGTGTATGCACCTTAACATTGTTTGCTTTGAACCTCAAACTATACAAGAAGCAAAGTCAAGTAGCAACTGGCAACAGTGGAAATCAGCTAAAGACAGAGGGCCTGATTCAGCTTTGGGAATAGAGTGAGATTTAGCACTTAACTGATCATCTTTGTGAAACCATGTTGCACTGCAGGTGGGGTAGATTTAAAATGTGCAGAGATATTTAGATTTGGGAGGGAGGTATCCAAACTGACATCTAAATTATAGAGCAATAATAAAGTTGTGCAGTATTTGTGGGCTACATGCAAAAGCAGCCAGTACTTACACTACATTTAAAAAAAATATCTATTTACACCCCTTGCATTGCAATATGGTTTGTCCAAGTACACAATTAAGTGCTAATTCTCACTCTATTCCCCAAGCTGAATCAGGCCCAGAGGGCCTGATTCAGACCTGGACGCTAAGCCGCGATGGCACGCTATGGCCGATTGTCACCCGTCTGCACATGCATTGCAGTGCGCGAACCAGTCACTGCGATCGGGAATCGTGTCTTTGTAGCACAAAGACTGAATGCTACTTTGAGTGACAGATAGTGCAGTTTGTGGGTGTTAACAGGGGAAGGTGCTTGTGAACGGGGGAGTGGTGCTGCAAACGTGTCTGGGTTTCAAAATGGAGTTTTCCATGCTAATTATGCACACCCATAAGAGTCATTGTACACGTCACTTTGTTGTATTTCAGCCTGCAGTGATCGCAGTACTTGCAGTGGGGCAGGGTCTACCTCAAGTGCTGCGTGCAGCTCCGATGGTTCTCGATTGTTCTGATTAATCACACATGAAAAGTTGGCGTCTTTAGACCGGCGTGTGCTCACTCTGCCATCGCTCTCTAAGACATAGAGGGCATCTTTACACCAGACAGTGCGATTGCGGAATTTGCATACCCGGCCCCTTTTGGATGCGAGCAATCGCGGCTTAGCGTCCGGGTCTGAATCGCCCCCAGAGAGCTTCCAGCCTTTACTGACAATGACACATGGAGCATTGTGGACAGGCCCAGCAACCATAAAACAGTCAAAAAACTGCAAGAAACCAACCACAGATAGAAGTCTTGCTCATTACAATGCTCAACTTGCTGCCAAGGGTTACACGCAGAAATCAGACTACGGGGATATCGTCCCACATGTTGCAATGCACAATACTTTACATATTGTCATTGCTATATCTGCTATGTATGATTTAACTGAACTTTTATTCAGCCTTCTTAAACGGTAAGGTAGCTGAAAAGATTTTCATGGAGCCACCGGACCATAAAAAAACATAAGGTAGTAATGCAATTACTTTTTAATGTACTAGATCTTGTGGATCTTTTGGTTTTAATGAGAATTTTGAAGGATAGTGATTTTATATTAATTTATTCATTCTCTGGGTATCATAGCAAGCAATGGCCCTGTCTAGTGCCTCTCTCCAGTGAAAAAAGATTTCAGTAACAAAACCATTCACACAAATCCAGGCAGCAAGACAGGAATTTAACCCAGGCCAGAAAATTAGGACTCACCCGAAATCTAAAAAGTACCTCCCAGAGGAACGGGAGGTACCCCGGCTCCCGCATAGCACACTACCCCGAATGGCGTCCCTCCAGTGTTTCAACTGATTCCCACACTGCATGCAAGGGGTTGAGGAGCTGTTTGGCGCAGTGCGGGAAGGCTGAATGGCGGGAGGCATCATGTCAGGTAGGTCTTTCTCTTTAGTGTTGGCCGGGTAGGTGGTATGTATGTGTGATATGTATGTACAGTATGTGTGCCTGTTGTATGTGTATGTGACATTGAAGTTCCAGGGAGGAGGGGGCGAGAGGGCATGTGTGATGTGTGTGGCAGACATAGGAGTCCCAGGGAAAGGGGGGCTGTTTGGTGGCATGATGGCTATATTAAAAAAATATATATATTTGCACAGACATTGCCAGTGGTCCAATTGACCAAGTGGTGCTGTGCATCTACATCGAGGGAGGGGAGGACGGTGGGATATAGTAATATAGAATACAGTATGGTAGTATTAATATAAAATACAGTATAGTAATATAAAATACAGGTCATCACGGCCACCCAGCAGCAGCAGCCCGGTAAATAAGGTGTGTGTAAGTATGCTATGTGTATTTATGCTGTGTGTGTGTTTGTAAGTATGTTGGGTGTGTAGGTTATGTGTGTACGCTGTGTGTGTATCCATGCTGTGTGTGTGTGAGTGTGTCTCACATACATGCATATATATATATATATAAATATATATATCTATATGGAAACCCACCCTTAAAAGTCCTGCGTTAGCCCACATTAGGAGTACCTAACCCTAACCTCCTCCCCAAGTGCCTAACCCACCCCCCCCCCAAGTGCCTAAACCCCTGTAAGTGCCTAAACCTAACCCCCCCTTTCCCGCAGCTATAGCTGGCCCGAGGCTAATTTTTTCGGTAAGCGATTATCGATTTTGGTGCCCCTTGGTGGAATAAACATTATACACAGGTAAATGTGAACTATGAGGCCTAATTATTAAGGTGGTTTTTTCATAAAGTTATGCATAAACTACAGTTTTTGAATAATTTTATGTATCACGGGTATGTACTAACAGCCTAATGCAGGAAAATTCACAGAAATCTACCACTGCAACCACAGTCCCCTTCAATGTCAAAGGGGATTGCAGTCTGACACCTATGTATCAAATTTAAAAAAAGCGTAGAGTTTGGTCCCTTTTAGTTTGCGCCATCTGAGAATGGCACAAACCGCTCTGTACTGAAGGAGGAATTCCCGCAGCCGACAGGCATGTAACTTGAAGGGAAACCGGTTAGTGCTACCGCCGTCCCTGCAAATTACATTTAGTGCATAGCAGGGAAAATCATGTAAAACATTATTTTCCATGCTGCGATGTTCTCATTGATAGAGATTAACAGAGAGAGAGAGAGATGAATTCTGGACTCTCCATCATTTATTATGAAACATGTTGAATTGTAACTATTCTCAGACAATTACTATATTGCATCTTTCTATGAGGAGTTTATATGCAGCACACACCTGTCACAACTCACATGATGGAATCTTAAAGGATAACTCCTTGAATTGAAAGCTTAGTTTATGTTTGAGGGCGCAGGGGCATATTCGCAATACAACTTGGTATTAAAATCAATTCACAAGTAACAGTAGCCACTGCTTTCCAAAATGCCACTGCCTCAATACAGTGACATGAGTTCAGCTCAGGTAAATGTATTTTGGACAATCCACACATATCACATGTGAAATAAGTTTCAAGGGCCAGCCAGGAAGATGAAACCACATCTGCAAGATGGCACAGCCAGGCTTAGAGATTGGTGCAGGCTTCATCATATGGTACCCATGATCCCACACTTGCCCATGCTCCCCCAGTGCCAGTGCCCAATTGGACCGTTGGTGGCCCCGAGGGGAAGTACAGCCAAAGAACATTATGGGGGTCATTTACAGTTGGAAGCAGGTCTGCTTTTTATTTAAATACACATTTTCATACTGTGCTTTCATACTTCGTTCGGTATGCCGGGCATCGGGCTCCCGGCGCAGGGATGATGATAAGCATCGGGATTTCGACACCTATCATTAGTCCCCTGTCGGGATTACACAGTCGGGAAGCCGGCAGTCGGCAGTTCGACCATCGGCTTCCTGACTGCATCCCAGAGGAATGGCCATTTCACAGAGTTTAACGCCCTGGCTGCATCGAGGAATACAACCAAAGCATCAGTAGCAACTTACAGAGTATAGTATAGAGACATCTGAGATTTCTGGCAGTGGATCTTACAGGCAAAAACCCCGCTTGATCGGGTGAATAATTTCAAGTATGATCTTATTAGGCCGGAGAGAGCCAAAATTTTGCCAGTGGACAATAAAGAGATGGGAAAGTATGAGTGTGCATAGGACGGGTCCGTACTCGGCATTTGTATGACCGCAATGAAGCCTAAGCCATCTAGGAGGCAAGGGAGCCTACATCTAAAAGAGTCTCAAAGATCTCCAATAATTTAGGGACAAAAGAACTCAAATGTGCTGTATACAATTCAATAGGGAGCCCATCCACCCCAGGGGCTTTATGACTCGGGAACGATTTAATAGCATCCTCTATTTCCTCTAGTAAGATAGAGGACTCCAAATACTATTGACTAAAATCAAACAGGGTTGGTAGGATAAACTGATCTAAACAGGAAGCTAGTGTAGAATGTAAGTAATAAGCTTTTGAATGGTAAACATCTGTAAAGTGAGCATGAAACACAGCAGCAACAGAGGGGGTATCCCCAGCTACATCCTGCAATCTGTGCAGTGGTAGGAGCAGGGGCGTATCTACCCATTGGCCAGGATGGCAGTCGCCAGGGGCGCCGACCAAAGGGGGGGCGCCATCCGGCAGTGCCACCAGCAGCCAAGGGGTGGACTACCCCCGCTAGTCTCCCAGCCCCACAAGTGTAGGGCAGACCGCAGTGAGAGCGGTCTGCCCTACACAGTTTACAAACACACAGCCGCGTTTGTTATAGTAGCCACCCAATGAGAGTCAGACAGACTCTCATTGGCTGCTGCGTCATCCACGGAGGGAGCCGGCTGGAGCTCACTCATGAGCTCTGTCTTTTGGCTCCCCCCGCAGTGGATGATGGGAGAGACGTCATGACGTCTCTCCCATAGTGCAAGAAAAGCCGGGACTCGGAGCGGACAGTGACGGTCGCGTCAAGAGCGGGAATCAGAAGTTGTATTTTTTTTTCTTCTGTGTGTGTGTAAGCCTGGCACAGCAGGGAGGGCACTGTATAGGAGGGACTACTACTGGGGGCACTGTATAGGGGGACTACTACTGGGGGCACTGTATAAGGAGGGCTACTACTGGGGGCTATGCAGCATAGTGGGGACTACTACTGGGGGCACTGTATAGGACAGTGTTGGCTAACCTTGACACTCCAGCTGTTATGGAACTACATAACCCAGCATGCACTGCTACAGTTTTGCTATTAGGGCATGCTAAAACTGTGGCAGGGCATGCTGGGATATATAGTTCCACAACAGCTGGAGTGTCAAGGTTAGCCAACACTGGTATAGGAGGTACTACTACTGGGGGCAATGCAGAATAGAGGGGACTACTACTGGGGGAACTCTATAGGGGGGACTACTACAGGGGGCACTGTATAGGGGGACTACTACTGGGGGCACTGTATAGGGTGGACTACTACTGGGGGCACTGTATAGGGTGGACTACTACTGGGGGCAATGCAGCATAGCGGGGACTACTACTGGGGGCACTGTATAGAGGGGGCTACTACTGGGGGCAATGCAGCATAGAGGGGACTACTACTGGGGGCACTGTATAGGGGGGCCTACTACTAGGAGCAATGCAGCATAGGGGGGATTACTACTGGGGGCACTGTATAAGGGGGGCACCAGTCCATTACATTGCCGGGGCGCTTGGATCCCTAGATACACCCCTGGGTAGGAGAAACCTCTGCCCTGGCGGTTAGGGATAGAAAGATCTACAGTAAAAAGGAAGACAATGTCTAGATAGACACCAGATGTAAGACAGGCAATAGGTCGACAGGGACAAAAGGTCGACACAATATTTTTTTGTTTTCTCCTTGGTGCCTAACCCTTTCTGTCGGGGTAGGTTCCTGACCCTAACCATCCCTTCTAGTGCCTAGTCCTCCGGTAAGTGCCTAACCCTAATCGTTGGGTTAAGTGCCTAACTGTTGGGGTAAGTGCCTAACTCGAACCCAACAAAAAAAAATCATGTGTCGACCATTTTCATGTCGGCCATTTGCATTTCGGCCGTTTAACCAGTCGACCATTTGTACATGTCGACCTTTAGTGTGTAAACCTTTTGTGCCTGTCGACCTATTGCCTGTCTAACATCTGGTGCCTATCTACACATTGTCGAACTTTTTACTATAAATCTTTAGACCGGATACCGCCCTGGCCATATAAGCTATAAATCTAAAAAACAATCGAAAGTAAGAGAGCGCTAACACAAAATTAAAATTGTAAAGTAAGATTTATTAGTATCTATCTTCTATGAATTCGTAGTACTTCAACACAGATGTATAACAATATTCTTAATCCATATCAATATTGCCATCAGAAATATGATAATAAAAAATTATACAACTACATTAAACTCTGTTAAGAGATAAAAACACATTGAAAAATACTGTATTAAAAAACACAGACTTATATTGCACTTTAGTTCAATTGAGACTCTGTTTCACAATGGTTTGTCACATTAAGTTTCCTGGTAACACTTAAAACTTAAAAGAAAAACAAATATTAAGTGTCAATTTATCTAGACACTCCCAGATTTTTCTTGCTGTGATTTAAACAGCACAACTCTCCACAGTATAAGATGGTTTCTGTGAACTGTTTTAATAGTTCCTTCAGGAAAATGTACCTTTATCTTGTGCAAAAGAATTAAGTTCTTATCATTCAGTTGTTCACATGTAAATAAATTCATGCATAATTAGAAAAATTTCATGGCCATGAAAAAAATATGTATATAATAAATGTTACCACATCCTCCGGATCTAGCAGGGCTAGTTAATAATGCTATTTTCCAGCTCTATCTCCCTTTTGGATTTATCCACCGCTATGTAACTTGAAACTGCGGCTGTAATTATAGTCAGCAGCCGAATTGTCAGGGGGTATGGAAGTTCTAAAGAGCGTGGAGGTAAGTATTGTAAATCCCTGTATTATATGTGGAGGGAGAACTTGGTGCGCTGTGATTAGATATGTCTCTCCTCCATTCCGTTAGCTCTATATTGCTATGTGGCCGGCAGCTGGCTCCTGTGTACACGGCCAAAGCTAGAGCACGGGGGGAGTTTTACAAACAGCGTGACACTCTGTTCTCACCTCCTTCTCTCTGCCAGCGTCAGCGTCTAACTCCCATCTGTAGAACCAGGGCTGGAGCACGGGGGGAGTGCAGGGAACCAACGTATCCCTCAATAGGAAATCCTTCTCTTTGCCGTCAGGTCGTCAGCGCTCTTTTGTCAGCAGCTGCCTCTTGGGTCTATGAACTCCCAGTGCCGGAGAGTGGGAGGGAAGGATGGGATTCTTGGAGGATGAGATTGAAGCAAACAGGTCTCAATTTGTGATGATTTGTAGTATAAGAACGCGTTTCTCCGCCTTCATGAAGTGTCAGCGGATTGGATTCAGTCATGCTGACACTTCATACGGATTGAGAAGAGACATATATATAATCACAGCGCACCAAGTTCTCCCTCCACATATAATCCAAAATCCAAAAGGGAGATAGAGCTGGAAAATAGCATTATTAACTAGCCCTGCTAGATCCGGAGGATGTGGTAACATTTATTATATACATATTTTTTTCTTGGCCATGAAATTTTTCTAATTATGCATGAATTTATTTACATGTGAACAACTGAATGATAAGAACTTAATTCTTTTGCACAAGATAAAGGTACATTTTCCTGAAGGAACTATTAAAACAGTTCACAGAAACCATCTTATACTGTGGAGAGTTGTGCTGTTTAAATCACAGCAAGAAAAATCTGGGAGTGTCTAGATAAATTGACACTTAATATTTGTTTTTCTTTTAAGTTTTAAGTGTTACCAGGAAACTTAATGTGACAAACCATTGTGAAACAGAGTCTCAATTGAACTAAAGTGCAATATAAGTCTGTGTTTTTTAATACAGTATTTTTCAATGTGTTTTTATCTCTTAACAGAGTTTAATGTAGTTGTATAATTTTTTATTATCATATTTCTGATGGCAATATTGATATGGATTAAGAATATTGTTATACATCTGTGTTGAAGTACTACGAATTCATACAAGATAGATACTAATAAATCTTACTTTACAATTTTAATTTTGTGTTAGCGCTCTCTTACTTTCGATTGTTTTTTATCTTATATGTATACGGGGACTGAGTAATCCCCTGTTTGAGAGAGCTGCAGACACTTTTCCTTTTTTTCTCACTTATTACACTATTGGCGCCATATTCGATTTTTTGTATTTTTATTTTCTGTTAAGCTATAAATCTGCCTGAATATAATATTCATGGGCTGTGAAGAGAAAAAGGCGTTTTTACTTATCAAACAGAAAGTTTGTCCATTGCTTATGAACAATGAGCCACTCAACCCTGTCCATCGAAAGCCCACTCATAATATACACAGCTTCAAGGGCACAACCTTTATGCTTCAACTCCTCCTCCCACCTTGAGCTGTGCAACCTGAGAAATCAAAGAGCCTCTCAAAAACGCCTTAAAGGTGTTCAAGACCAGAGGGGTAGAAGAGGAGACTGGGAGACTGCCACAAAGAGTTGGGAGATCACCCCCATCTGCATCAACAAAGAAAGGGTTAAGCATCCAAAAGGAGACGCACCTAGGAAAGTTAAGATTCAAGGTCAAAATCAAAGAGGAGTGGTCCTAAATCCCTCTTGACAAATATTCTACCTCAGTAACTGCAGGGAGCAGGGAACGGAAAAGCAGAGCCATATCCATTTTAGATAAGGCATTGTGAAACAGAGAAACAGTAATAACAGCGGGTACCTGGGGACACCATACTTGTATTCATGCATATTATATATACTACACACACACATGCACATCATAAAGGTAGATGGCGGCAATCAGGGAATGAAATACCTAGCTGCTTTGAGAAATCAACATTTCAATGTATTTGCGTCAAGACTAAAAAATATAGATTTATATAAGTTATACTGTATATGCATACACACACACAAACAGCATGTCTTTACTTTCTGTTCTATTAAAAATTTGTTTGACTAGTTTAGTCAATTAAATTGATAACCATGTGTTTACATTGTTTATTTATTCAGTATTATTGTGTGTGAATGTATAGACTATATACTTTTCTCTTGTGTATATATAGCCATCTGATTATTGAATATATTCTTATGCAATTTAAAGAAACAATGTGTGTTCTATAAGCCGTACAAAAATTATATTGATACAGTAGTCCCTGCTGTCTGTACAGCACAGTATATTAGGATACACTCACCGTTGGGTCTGTGGTACTGCATGGTTCGTACCTCACATCTGGGTCAAACATGATTTTCAGAATCAGTTTCCTCCTTTCCTTTGTAATATAATGTGCCGGTTCTGCTTAGTGTAACTAGAGAGACAAAATAAAGCTTAATACTCAAAAGACAGAAATACAAAAAGCTTCACATAATTACACTGTCTAAAATACCAAGAAACATTAGACAAATTGGAGGATATAATCTGTATAGCGTCTTCTATTGTTAGTGGATAGTGCTTTAAGTTTCCTTAAAAAGTTCACTCTGGCAGAGTGGTTTATTTTATTTAATGTAATAACAACAGGAACTAATCATGTAATACTGTGCATTAAGAAATAAGCTGCAATCTGCAATAAGTTTAAAATACTCAATTATTGTAATTTCACAATTGTAAACTGGTTATTGTCAGAATAATAAAGTATGTGATTCTGAAGTTCCTGTAGTGACATAGGACTGCTAATGAGAAAAGCGACGTCCCAGTCAGACACAGAGCCCCTTCAGACCATTTAAACTTTTAAAATTATTACGCTAATGGTTGTTTTAAATACGGGTTAGTGCAGAGTTTGTGGAGGGGCACAGCTTCAGGGACAGTGGGAGGATACTGTGCAGAGCCATAACCTGGCATCAAAGCTAATGTGCAGAACCATAAACTGATGCCAAAGTCACCTACCTGCTGCACTGACCACTTCCGCTTGTTGACCAGTGACCCTGCACTGCAGCCATCTGAATTGGTGGATCACGGTGTTCCAGTCTTTCACTAAACCACAGGTTCTCAAACTCAGTCCTCAGGACCCCAAACAATGCATGTTTTCCAGGTCTCCTCACAAAATCACAAGTGAAATAATTACCATTATCTTTCTAAATGTGTCAGTGAGTAATGAGTACACCTGTGCACCTGCTGGGTGACTTTGAAAATGTGACCTGTGTGGGGTCCTGAGGACAGAGTTTAAGAACCACTGCACTAAACTAATGCTGGGTACACACTGGAGAGACCCAGTGGCCGACCAATCGTCGCGCTTGCCAAGCGGGTGATTTGGCTATACACACTTACAAATCGGCCACTCGATATGTCTGGCCAGATTTAAATTTGTCCACCCAGTTGTGATGTCATTGTCGGCGGTTCCTGCGGCTAGTGTACGGGCAGGCGGTGGGTTGCCCATACACGGCCAGATAGGGGCGGATTGGGATGGAAAACCAGCCCGGGAAATTTATAGAAGCAGCCCTAATGGGGGCAGGGTCTGTTGAGGGGGTGAGGTCTGTCGAGGGGGCGGGATCCCTCCTCATAGGGCCAGATTCTGAGTTGGACACAGTTGCAGCTGTCCTTGCGTCTTTTGCTGCAATTGCGTCTTTAGGCTAATGCCGCTTGAATGGCCTTTTCTGGTGTACATCCGTGTTTTCCAAATTTCTACAGACCCTGCAAACATGCTTTGTGCGTCTTTTGATGTCACCATCGGTTGCACCATTAGAACTTTCACCAGGCCTCTGCTAGGCCAATATGAGCAATTCAGTGTCTTTATAGCCAAACCTCTGTAACCACCCAACACATTTCTAGTACACTTTTTGGTGCATGCGTCTGAACTCGTACTGCAACTCTGTAGGAACACCATCGGGAACCAACGTGGTGTAACTCAGGCACATGTGCAGATATAAAACAATGCACAAGAAAAAAAAATAAAACACATTGGTTCCCAAAGGAAAAAAACACACATTGGCTCCCGCAGAAAAAAACAAACATTACCCCCCATAGGAAAAAATAAAACACTATAGCCACCACAGGAAAAATAAAACACATTGGCCACCACATGAAAAATAAAACACATTGGCTCCTAAAGAAAAAGAAAAACAAATTGGCCAGCAAGGAAAAAAATAAAAAACATTGGTCCCCACTGGAAGAAAAACAACACATTGGCCCCTACAGAAATTAATAAAACACATTGGCCCACATAGGAAAGAAAAACACATGGACCCTGAATGAAAAAAAATTAAAACACATTGGCCTACACAAGAAAAAAATAGTGTGAGCAGTGGACATGCCTTGGGCCGAAGGAGGGAGAGGGTGGGGGACTGGCGGTGGGAGTATATCCCAGGGCTGAGTGGTACTGTATGTCTAGAGGGCCTGGGGGTAGGGTGGGTTTTTTATAATATTATATATATATATATATATATAATCCTGTGTTGACCGGCACCCCTAATAGCTTTTACTGGTGGTACAGTATGTAAAATATATTTTATATATATATATATATATATATATATATATATATATATATTTACACTAATACTTACCATCGGGATGTCAGCGGTCAGGATTCAGGGGTTGGGATTCTGACCCCAAGCATCCCAACAGCTGGGATGCTGACTACATCCCTTTTTCCACAAACACAGTTATAAATCTATGGCATAGTCTTCTAACAGGTGTGTTGGAAATTCATGTATTATAAAATTTTCAGGAACTCATTAGACAAAACATATAGCTTTTGTTAAGACCTATATATAAAAATATTATCATTAAATGAAAAATCAAACTCCCCAAAATACTAAACAAAACATCTGACAAACATAGGCAGACAAAGTAGATTAGTAGGGGTCAATTTTTTTTTTTTCCATGTTACATAAGTCACTTACTCAATATCTAGTCAGTATGGTTTGAGTCAGTGAAACTCGTTGAAGTAGAAAGATACACATTAGTAGCATACAATAAAAAGAATATAAGATAAAAAAAACGTAATATATTGCTAGTTTTTATTGTACAACAAAAATTGATTAAGGGGTCTATTTACTCATCCTTGGATGGAGATAAGGTGTGAGAAGATAAAGTCCCAGCCAATCAGCTCCTAACTGACATTTTTCGAACACAGTCTGTGACAGGGCAGTTAGGCACAGATTGTTTGGGACTTAATCTCCATCCAAGGCTTAGTAAATAGACCCCTAAGTACCATAGAGTGCACTGCAAACTAAAATTTGGTAACCATTAAGTAGCGAGTCAGAAGAAATTCAGGCATGAACTGTCAAAGTCACTTTATAATTATCCAAGAAGCAGTGAATGTCAGCTGAGAAATGTAAAAGGAATGTGTGGAAAGCCAAGCTGGGATCAAGTGGCTGATCCCAGCATCGGCACAACAAGAGGAAATGTGTCCCCTGCGGGACACATCAGCGTCTGGCGCTGGGATGCTATTTCTGCTCCCAGCGCCGGGGAAGCACAGGCGGTGAGTAGCCGGCACTGGGACAGAGTATCTGTTCCAAGCGCCGGTCAATCGCCGGCGCAGCGGGCAGAACTTGGCTCCGGGTGCGGGCTTACTGTAGCCCATCACCCGGCAGCCTTGGTACAGCGTCTGCCATGGTGGGTGTTTGGCTCTGGCCAGCAGCCAACAGGAGGCAGACGCGATGAGCCAATCGCGGCTTGCCGCATCATAGCCCTGCCCACTCGCGGTGTCTTGAATTAGACGCCGCTGAGTTGGAAACTTCAGTCTGGCGACGGAGAGTGAGGAGTGAAGACCTCCCGAAGAAGGCACGGCAAGAGTTCCAGCGGCCGCAGAAGAAGCCAGAAGACGCCGCTGTCAAGGAAGAAGACAGGCGGCGCCGGCTTACAGAAGAGAATAAGAGGCGCCGCTGGCCAAGACGGGCCAGCGGCAGAAGAATGTGGCTGAGAACCTGAGAGGACTTTGGGGGTGGAAATGCAGCAGTTGGGCCCTCAGTGAGGCCTACCATATACCCCCTCCCTAGACCACCAGGGTTGTCGGGCACTAGGCCCATGGGGCACATCCAGGCATTAAGCCTGTGGCCATATAGGCGGGCACAAAGCCTGGAGGCAGTATCGGGCTTTAGGCCCTATAGGATTCAATTGCCCCAGTTAGGTGCAATTAACCTGGGTACTAGACCCAGGTCACTAATGGATAAAGTAGATAGGCAGCCTGCCCGAGCCACACAAACCATAAGGTGGCCTGGGTATTAGGCCCAGGCCACTATCTGAGCCCCTCAGGTAGGCAGGCCCATAGGCCTGAGCCCTGTAAATGGTGGCCCTGGGCATAAGGCACAGGCCACAAACTGAGCCCCACCATTAGGCAGGCCCATAGGCCTGAGCCAGCAACATAAAAGGGGACTTTGGGCAGTAGGCCCAAGTCCCTCCTGTGCCCCGCAGTAGGCAGGCACAAAGCCTGAGCCACCAGTCCATTGAAAGTGGTTCTGGGCAGTAGGCCCAGACCACTGGTATAGCAGGTAGGTAGCCCCTGTGTAAGTGCATAGAGGTGTGAGCAGTTGTACAACGCTCACCCTCCAAGAACCCTGTAGAGAGCTGTCAGACTCCCACCAAAAAGGTAGTGTTTCCCCAGTCACCAAGAAGAGGAGCTGGCCAGCTCTAGTTAGGCAGGAAACAAGCATTTAAAGGGACAGCACCGTGTTTTACTCTTGTGTAAATTACCGTCTGTGATTGTTCCGTGCAGGGCAAAAGTTTAGTGGTTATTTGTTATGCATGCCACACTACACACACTGTAGGTTGAGGGCGATGTTGTTGTAGTATGTGTAGTATCGTGACACAGGTTTAGGCCCTGCACAGCTGTGTCATGTATCTCCTTACAGGGACCTGTAGGCGAGTGAGCGGACAAAGAGCAAGAGTGAGCACGGTGAGCAATATCTGTACGAACTGTCTCTCACTGTCTGTTTTTTTCTGTCTACCTTCCTTCAGGGCGAAAAGTGGGTCTTGCATCCCGGTGCAAGGTCGGGTCTTCACCTGGTGCGCGAGTACCTATAGGTGAAAATTCTAGATCTGAGGCCAAAAGTGCCAGTGATGATCTTCACTTAAAATCCAAATCTATCCCTCGGTCCGGTAGGGAGTGTCAGTCGACGTGACGAAGGACGGTTCTCGCATCATCTCCTTCCTCCTAAGTCATAGTGTCCGTGTTCTGTTTGGGAATTCCAGGACCGTCTGTTCAACATACGGTGAGAGGGTGCGACGCAAGGTAAGAAACAGAAGTACACCTGCACGGCAGCAGGCACTGAATCACTCCCCTCTTGTGTAATGTAACTGAAAGTATAGCCCAGGGTTTCTCAGCATTAATTCAATCTTGTAAAACTTCTGTTGCGTGCAAATGAGGAACAAAGACAAGTGACAAGATCACTGTGTAACAGGTTGCATGCAGGCTGCAAAAGTCACAGTTACAAAACAAGTAACACGTGTATATATAATTATCAATTGGGTGGAGCTTTGTGAACTCTTGTGACATTTCAAACATTCTTTTATACGCATGTATATATATATATATATATATATATATATATATATATGTAGCATCATGTAACACTAGGCTACATTACACCAATGTTACACCAAATTTCCATGCAAACTACAATGGATTAAAAAAAAAAAAAAAAAAACAATGTGACACAGCTCTGTCAGATCTATATACTAGGCTAAAGTCTTCTTTACAATTTTCAATTATACATTTTATCTTGATTTATTAGGGAGATTTGTAATGTTCTTTTACTTATCTATTTCTTTGCATTATGCTAGATATAGCAGGGGGTTGTGTCTAGGACTCATGGGGGGCAATGTATTAACAAGCCCACATCCTGCACCACTTATCACAGCAATGCAGGAAGAGTTTGCGCTGCAATTTATCAAAATAAGTTGCCAAAAAGCTGTTGCGCAAATGTGTAACTCTGACCACCTCTTGTCCCCCTGTATCACATCAGTTTAGCACTGATTCCATACATAATAGTGCATATGCGATGCTTAGTGCATCCCGCCCTTAACCAGTTGGCAGTATGCTTAGCTGCCATAGGCAGCTATTGGGACAGTGGGCCTGATTCAGAGCCGAACGCTCTGACCAGAGCGCTCGCTCTGAATCAGGGCCCTCCTCCCTAAAAATGGAGTGGCCTCTTGGATGCTCGCATAGCTGTGGGTTACCACCCACAGCTATGCGAGCGTCCATGATGATGGCCGTGATGGTCTTGACCATCAGGCTTGAGACGAGACCCTGCGGTAGGGTCTCGGTGACCGCAAGCCCTGGAGTGATTTTGGCTCTATCAGAGCCAAAATTACTCCCACTGACATCACTAGTGATGTCAGTGGGGCCGGACTCAGACGGTCGGCGTTCCCATGGGAACGCCTCTGTCTGGCAGCCACACCCTCGGCACGCCCACCAAAGGGGGCGTGCTGTCACTCACCATCGACAGCATGCCCCCTTTGGTGCGAGACCCCGAGTGACGAATTCCTCGTCACTCGCCGGGTCTCGCGCATGCGCACGACATTCGGGTACCATCGACCCGCTTGCGAGCGTCCTTCGCTCGCGAGCGGGTCTGAATCAGGTCCAGTGTTATTAAGCTAAAACAAAGGTACTACAGGAGAAATTGCAGACTGCCTAAGAATACATATAAAGAAGCATTATAAAGAAGTATTATAAGTACCTCTGACACATTGATCCCTTTGTTTGCTTTGTCTATTGGAGATCATTTCAGTACATGATTCCCCTCTCCCCCATAAATTGCTATTTGGAGAATATTTAATTTGCATATAATTTATTTATAATGATAGCTTATCCCATTGTGCTTTATATTTATGACCAAACAGTAATATAACAAGACTGGGTAATAACAGACCGACAAAGTAGTAAGATGGTACGGGATGCCGGTGCTCTGGATCACGGCGGTCAAAATCCTGACGCCAGCATCCCAACAGGGTTAGGATACAGACACCTGTCGGTAGGTATCCTAAACCTCCCCCTCTCCCTACCCTAACACTCCCCGGTGTCTGCACCTAACCTCCCCTGCTAGTGCCTAAACCTAACGTCCCATCCCCGCACCCTAAATAAGTCTCTTTAAAGCAAGTAAAATCTATTTAATCCATAATATGGGATAGCAGCAACATTTCTGGGTTGTTTCACCCCTTTATCAAGGTGAATGATACGGTGGGTGTGTGAGCCCGGCATGATCCTTGGACGGTGGTCAGTATTTGCCTGGTGGAGTAGTTTAAAAATAACAGTGTGGGCTGGTTACCACATGATATTGTAAAGGTACAAGCAGAACTATAACATTGCGTTGTTTTAGTGATACCTTTTTGTTTGAATAAAACCGTTCATTGCACTATGGAGCGCCCCGTCTCTATTTTAAATATCATATTATATATAGAGATGAGCGGTTCGGATTCTGTGGAATCCGAACCGCTCCGAACATTGGGGATCCGAGTCCACCCGAACCCTGTTCGGGTGTTCACCGCCTGACTCGGATCCCCGTTCGGGGCCGAACGGCGGCCGCCTGATGTCGGATTCTCACTAGAGAATCCGACATCAGGTCTCCTCGCGTGTAGGGCAGAGTGCAGTGATAGCGCTCTGCCCTACACAGACACAGACACACAGCCGCCAGCGGCAGCTGTGTGTTTGTTACAGCAGCCAATGAGAGTCACACAGACTCTCATTGGCTGCTGCACGGAGGGAGCCGGCTGGAGCTCACACATGAGCTCCGTCTTCCGGCTCCCTCCTCAGCGTGTGACAGAGCGGACGGCGCGGGAGCGGGGATACAGGTAAGTTTTTTTTTGTTTTTTTTTTACTTGTCAAAGGTCCGAGGGCGCTACTGGGGGGGGGGGTCTGCACTACTGGGGGGGTCTGCTACTGGGGGGGGCTATACTACTGGGGGGGCCATACTACAGAGGGGCCTGCTACTGGGGGGGCTATACTACTGGGGGGGGTCTGCACTACTGGGGGGGGGTCTGCTACTGGGGGAGGCAATACTACTGGGGGGGCCATACTACAGAGGGGCCTGCTACTGGGGGGGGCTATACTACTGGGGGGGGGTCTGCTACTGGGGGGGCCATACTACTGGGGGGGATCTGCACTATTGGGGGGCCATACTACAGAGGGGCCTGCTACTGGGGGGGGGCTATACTACTGGGGGGGTCTGCACTACTGGGGGGGGTCTGCTACTGGGCAGGGCTATACTACTGGGGGGGCCATACTACAGAGGGGCCTGCTACTGGGGGGGGCTATACTACTGGGGGGGGTCTGCTACTGGGAGGGCCATACTACTGAGGGGCCTGCTACTGGGGGGGGCCATACTACTGGGGGGGCCTACTACAGGGGGGGCCATACTACAGGGGGGGCCCATACTACAGGGGGGGCTACTACTGGAGCAGCCTACTACTGGGGGGGCCTGCTACTGGGGCAGCCTACTACTGGGGGAGCCATACTACTGGGGGGCATACTACTGGGTGGCATGCTAATGGGGGGCATACTACTGGGGGGGCCTGCTAATGGGGGACATACTACTGGGGGGGCCTGCTAATGGGGGGCATACTACTGGGGAGCATTCAACTGGGGGCACTGCATAGTGGACCGTACTACTAAGGGGACTGCATAGGGGGCACCACTGCTGGGGGACATTGTGTAAGGGACACCGCTACTGTGGGCATTGTGTAAAAGGGTCACTACTGTGGGCATTGTGTAAAAGGGGCACTACTGTGTGTCGTAACATAAATAAGAGACACTACTTTATGGTGTAATGTGAATCAGGCCCTATGTGCGGTGTAATGCTAATAAGATTGTGCACTGTGACTCCTAGGGCCGTAGCCCACTTTGTAAACAAGTACTGTGACTCTGCTGGCCGTACCCCACTGGGTGGGTGCACTACTTTTCATTTCTGCCACTGCTGTGTGTCAATGTGTCATAATGTGCTTTATACTGTGGTGTCTGTGTCGTTGTGCCGCTGCTTTGTCGCTTAGTAACCAGTCAGCTCACTGCAACCTTTGGCCAATAATGTTGAAAACAATATTATAAGCTGTGATATGGTCTAAATTGACTGGAAATTAATGTTATTGAGGTTAATAATACTCTAGGATGAAAAAAAAGACCAATTTATGTGATTTTAGCTTTTTTTGTCAATTTTTGTAAAAAAATCCAAATCCAAATCCAAATCCAAAGCCAGTCACTGCAGTTTGGCAAATCCAAATCCAAATCCAAAGCCGGACGACGAATTAGAACCAAATCCAAATCCGGCAAAAATGGTCCGGCGCACATCCCTAATTATATATATATATATATATATATATATATATATATATTAGGGGTGTGCACCGGCCACTTTTCGTGTTTTGTGTTTTGGTTTTGGATCTGGATCTTTCTTCGTGTTTTGGATCTGGATTGGTTTTGCCAAAATCACCCTTCCGTGTTTTGGGTTCTGGGTTTTGTGTTTTGGATCTGTATTTTTTTAAAAAAAAGCATAAAAACAGCTAAAATCACAGAATTTGTGGGTTTTTCTGCTCCTATGCTATTATTAACCTCAATAACCTTAATTTCCACTCATTTCCAGTCTATTCTGAACACCTCACACCTCACAATAGTGTTTTTATATCCAAAAGGTTGCACCGAGGTAGCTGGATGACTATGCTAAGAGATACGAGTGGGCGGCACAAACACTTGGTCCATCTATGAGTGACACTGCAGTGGCAGACAGGATGGCAGTTTGAAAAACTAGGCCCCAAACAGTACATAATTCAAAGAAAAAAAAGAGGTGCAAGATGGAATTGTCCTTGGGCCCTCCCACCCACCCTTATGTTGTATAAACAGGACATGCACACTTTAACAAACCAAACATTTCAGCGCCAGGGTCTGCCATACGACTGTGGCTGAAATTATTGGTTCGTTTGGGCCCCCCACAAAACAAGCTGGCAATTAATCTGTCCCTGCACAAACTGGCTCTACGGAGGCAAGATGTCGTCCTCATCCTCCTCATCCACAGATTCCTCACCCTCTTCAGTGTTGTGTACATCCTCATCCTCACAGAGTATTAATTCGTCCCCGCTGGAATCCACAACCACAGGTCCCTCTGTACGTTCTGGAGGCTGGTCTCCCTGGAAGAGTTGATAATTCATTTTATGAACATCATCTTCTCCACATTTTGTGGAAGCAACCTCCTACGCCTTTCGCTGACAAGGTTCCCGGCTGCACTAAACACTCTTTCAGAGTACACACTGGAGGGGGGGCAACTCAGGTAAAATAGAGCCAGTTTGTACAGGGACCTCCAAATTGCTTCTTTTTCCTGCCAGTACAGGTACGGACTGTCTGACATGCCTACTTGGATGCTGTCACCGATGTAATCCTTTAACAGACAGACGCACGCTTGTCTCTGCTGCTTTAAGGATGCAGGTGCAGCTACAGCCCACACATTTCACAAAGACAGAAAAAAAAAAGAATATTTTTATTGTTTGTGGAGCGCACTTTGAGGGTTACACCACCCTTTAACAGACAGATGCACGCTTGTCGCTGCTGCTTTAAGGATGCAGGTGCGGCTACAGCCCACACATTTCACAAAGACAGAAAAAAAAAAGAATATTTTTATTGTTTGTGGAGCGCACTTTGAGGGTTACACCACCCTTTAACAGACAGACGCACGCTTGTCGCTGCTGCTTTGAGGACAGTATCATATGCAGTGACAGTAGACTTGTCAGAAATTGTTGGCACGTCCTTCAGTCCGGACCAGATGTCCAAACCGGCCCTTGACTTATGACACAGGCGCACGCTTGGCGCTGCTACTGTGTTGATGCACGTGCGGCTACATCGCACACAAGTCACAAACACATTAAAAAAATAGTTTTTTATTTTTTGGAGCACTTTGAGGGTTAAACCACCCTTTAACAGACAGACGCACGCTTGTCCCTGCTGCTTTGAGGATGCAGGTGGAATCTAGACGGGATTTGGAACCGGGGACACACTACCTCCATCAATTGTCTAAATCCCACTGCACTAATGGCGGATACCGGACGCACGTCTAACAGCAACATAGCAGTCAAGGCCTCAGTTATACGTTTTGCTTCAGGATGACTGCTGTCGTACTTCATCCTCATCGCTAGGGACTGTTGGAGGGTTAATTGTTTAGTAAAAGTAGTGGTGTCCCTACTTCCTCTCTGGGATGATGAACAACTCCCAGCAGCAGCAACAGCACTAGGAGGAAGTGGTTCTTGATCTTTCCCTATTTTATTTTTATCGGAGAAAGTTTGGTCCTCCATTTATGTTATATTGATATATACGTGCGGCTAAGGCGCACACAAACACAGAAAATATTTTTTTATTTTTGCTGGAGAGTAGTGCACTTTGTGGGTTACACCACCCTTTAAGAAATGAGCCAGCTGGCTCTTTACTTATGGGACACAGGCGCACGCTTGGCGCTGCTCCTTTGTTGATGCACATGCAGCCACAGTGCACACAATTCACAAACACAGAAAATATTTTTTTATTTGGTTTGGAGTGTACTTTGGGGGTTACAGCAGCCTTTTACGGTCAAGCCAGCCGGCCCTTTACTTATGACACAGGCGCACGCTTGGCACTACTATGTTGATGCACGTGCGGCTACTGCGCACACAATTCACAGACACAGAAAAAAAAAACTTTTTAGCACTTGGGGGGAGCACCCCTGACGGACAGAGCACACCCTGGACAACACTACAGCACCCCTTTAGGACTGGGACACTGCACACGACTTTGGAGTGGACACAGCCCCTATGGACAACTGACTGCACAACACAGTCCAGCCAGCCCCTATGGAAGGGGCTTTGAAGTAGTGGACACAGCCCCAATGGACAACAGCAGCACAGCACAACACAGCCAGCCCCTATGGACTTTGAAGTAGTGGACACAGCCCCTATGGACAACAGCAGCACAGCGCAGCACAGCACAACACTACTCTGCACTACACTACACTACACTACACAGCCCAGCCAGCCCTAACTCCCACCCTCCCTCTTCACTGTCCACAGCCGAGTGAGAAAATGGCGCCGACGCGGGTACCTTATATAGGATCCAAAACCCGCGAGATCCGGAAGGCGGGATGATGACGTTTTGCCTCGATTTCAGATCCGAGTCAGGCGGGAAAAGTCGAGCCTGACTCGGATCGGCCTCGGATCGGGGGGGTTCGGATTTCAGAGTTGGATATAGTGGCAATATCAGATGTAGTGGAGAAATTAATTTCTTTTGCACATGCATCTGAGCCGCACCACAAATGTGTCCTGATTTTTCTTGTGCAGAGACACAGTATGAATTTAACCGCACAGTAGCAGAAATGTGTCTGGCATTCCTGGGCGATGAATGGGAGGTAAGATGAGGTGGCTAAATAGAAGCATGTAGAGTTAGTCTATTATGATAGTGTTGCAGGCGTGCCGCTGATAGTGGTTGCATTCATTGAGACAGAACCGGTCACATAGTAGGCTAAATTAAGAAGGATAATCAGCATCTGCCATGGCTCTGGTGCAAGTTTCGATGGTGCCTCAATGGTGCATCTAAAGACACAACAAGCGGTATTTTAGTGTTTATGTATGCTGAAAGTGGGCATCTCAGTCCTTGCACATGTATGTCCACCAGGGAAGGGCTTTATAGTACCAGAAACAACTGTGGCACAAGCCACAGACATGGACACGACTGCCCCTGGTTTGGGTAGCCTGGACAGAATAGAAATTTTCCTGCTAGGGCAATACTGTAAAGCTGGGTACACACTAAATGATGTGTACCTAGCGCAATGTCGTTTGTGGCGGGACCCGGCAGGGGTGCCAGTATCGGCAACTGAATACACACTTGCCAATGCTGGCAGCGGTTGCGTGATGTTAGGGGCCATACTGCATTCGGCAGCATGGCCCCCGCTGACGATATCACCTGTCGGACCTGCAGGCAGGTACGACGGGCAATGTCACTGACAATGCGCGGGAGGGCGCATAGTCAGTGACATAGCAGGTACACACTGTCCGGATTGGACAACAAATCGCCTAGTTTGTACCCAGCATAACAGTTAAGAATGTGTGTGAAAATATTCATCTTTATTCTAATCTGTGTTACTGAATGTGGAGGAGTCTGATGGCATAATAGTGAAAGGTGGAGAAGTCTGACGGCATAATAGTTGTAGGCAGAGAAGTGTGATATCATGATCGTTGTACACGAAGAAGTCCGATGGCATAATAGTTGTAGGCGGAGAAGTGTGATATCATGATAGTTGTACACGAAGAAGTCCGATGGGATAATAGTTGTAGGTGGAGAAGTGTGATGGCATAATAGTTGTAGAAGTCTGATGGCATGATAGTTGTAGAAGTCTGATGGCATGATAGTGGTAGGCGGAGAAGTGTGATGGCATGATAGTGATAGGCGGAGAAGTGTGATGGCATAATAGTTGTATGCATAGGGCTCATTCCATGGTAACTCACGTTGCAGGGTGATGTGGCGAGTGTGTGCATGACTGTCAACAGCTAATGGAGTTTGTGTGAGGTTGGTTTTGTTTGCTGAGAAAGTGAGACGGGTCATGCTTTGGAAGACTGTATACTAGAGTTGCTGATTGTTTGCCATGTGACTCTGTAACATGAGTTACCATAGAATGACCCTCAGGTGTCTGATGGCATAATAGTGGCTTGTGGAGGAGTCTACATGCTGTCTTTGCAGGGGTTTAGTCTACCGGGTTTTCTTGTGCCATCTATCATGGTGTCTGCGCCTACATTTTTGTGGATTTTTTTTTGCCCTGTGTATTTGCACTTTGTTGTTTCTGTTAATTCCTGTAATTGCTTGAAAAAAAGTCTCTTATGGAATATAGCCCTCATCAACTCCATGGTTAAACACATTTAAACTAAAAATAATAATCCTAAAATAATACGTATTAAAAATGGGATTAATACTTAGTCCCAGTATATCATACTCATACAGTTAAAAGCTGGATTGGCATATCTATTAACACAGTATTTTATTATTAATGTCACTCTGCGGGGTCTATTTATTAATCAGGACAACCCTTTCATTGTATTTTTGGAGGTATATCGCTAGTTAACTTCTCCTTGATCAATTTACACACATTATTGCCAGTCCTCTGTTCACTGGGTACACCCACTTTGACAGATGGTTACGCCACTTCAGCGGGCCCCTACTATTGCAATTCCCCGGTGGGCCCTTCAGGCCCCAGTCAGACACTGGTGACACATATTGTATATTTGGTCCAGCTACATTGCAGGCTATATGAGCCAATAAGACAGCAATGCTGGATGGGGGTCAGGGGGTTGTTTGAATATAGAAATGGAACACATGTAAGTTTTGCGCAAACTGTGTAGAGGGATGGAATAGATTAGGGAGGTTAAGTGGGTGATTCCGAAATGTAATAAATGTGGAATAAAAATTAAAAATAGCATTGCGTCCTTTCATTGGTGTGTAATGATTAATGTATATGTTAGGCTTGTGTCTGGTATAATGGTGTGTGAGATTGAACAGGTGTTAGCAGGGTGTATAGGAGTGTAGGTTATGAACTGCTGAGGTGATCACTATGGGAGTTGGGGAGGGAAATACACAAAAACAACAGACAAAAGTATGTGGAGCATAAATCTTGTATTAGTTCAGTATAGCATACACTGAACGTGGCCTGGGATGTGAGTTTCAGGATCACACCTTGTTCAATAGGTAATTGTACTGTACTTGATTTCAAAAGTAATTGTCCTAGGGCATCAACAGATCTAATGTAGATAACAGTTCTGTTAGGTGTTGCCAAGTTTGTATAATCAGATCAGTGGCGGAACTAGCAGCGGTGCATCCGGTGGCTTGCACCCGGGCCCAATGTGGTGCAGAGGCCCATAGATGCCGCTGCACCTGCCGCCAGTGTCCCCAGGGCCCCACAAGTTTAGTGCAGACTGCAGTGAGAGCGGTCAGCACTACACAGTAACAAAATTTGTTATAGCAATGAGACTCAGACAGACTCTCGGTGGCTGCTGCGTCCACGGAGGGAGCCAGCTGGAGCTCACTCATGAGCTCCGCCTTCCGGCACCCCCTGCAGCGGGTGATGGGAGAGACGTCATGTCGTCTCTCCCATAGTGCAGAAGAGCGGGCCAGGAGGAGCTGCTAGCGGCGGTCATGGCAGGAGCGGGGATTCAGATAAGTTGTGTTTTGTGTAAGTGTGTGTGTGTGGACATGGGAACTGGCACAGCATATGGGGGGTGCTACTGGGGGCACCGTATAGGGGGAACTACTACTGGGGGCAATGCATAGGGGGGACTACTACGGGGGGCAATGCATAGTGGGGACAACTACTGGGGGCAATGCATAGGGGGGATTACTACTAGGGACAATGAATAAGGGGCACTACTACTGGGGGTGCTACATGGGGAGGGGGGAACTACTACTGGGGCAATGCATAGGGGGAGGACTACTACTGGGGACACTGTATAGGGGGGACTACTACTGGGGGCACTGCATAGGGGGGCCACTACTGGGGGCACTGCATAGGGGGGCCCAAAGAATATTCTTGCACCTGGGCCCGCCACTCTCTAGTTCCGGCACTGAATTAGATAGATTGCTCAGGTGCTGCTGGTATACCCGTTCAAGTAGTAGAGTTGGCGGAGATTGGGTGCAGAGAACTGTGGCTATATTCTGAGCGATCAGGGACCGGATCCTGATTCCTAAATCTGCTAATAGTAAGGTACCCAATCACTGCCAACAGAGAACAGGTGTTGAATATCTATTAACTACAGAGACATCAGATCTGTCTCTGTAGATTATGGTAGCTCCCACACAATCTCAATTAGGCAGGGACATCTTAACAGCATTGTAGGCCCAGGGCAAAGCAATGCACTGAGGCCCCTCCCCACCTATTCACGGGTAAAAAATGTAAACGATCAATAAAATAACACCTTTAGATTTATTGGTACTTTCAACCACATCAATGTTTAAACATAAAAAAAACATGTAAAGTGTAGATTACTCACTACATCTTCCTCTTCTCTTCTCCAGTTAGTAGTGCAGTTCCTGCTCTGCACTGCAGCTGTTATTAAAGTATGGGGGGGCTCCTCAGAGAGGGGGGCCGGGGGGGATGTGCCCCCCTTAATCTGGCTCTGTGGCTGCAGACTGGGAGGGTAGAGAATGCTGCATGGCCATTCTGATTGTGTGTAATTCACAATCAGAGTGGCCAGGGAGCATCTTTCTCTGCCTGCCTCTCTGCAGGCTGCCCCGCACATAAAGCGAGTAAGGATACTGAATTTAAGTCTCTATACGCTCCTGCCTATACCTTCTAAAACCTGCCTATACCTTCTAAAATTTACGCTATTTGCGTACGCAGTCATAAATGCCTTCAGACCTTGAAAATGTGTTTCCAAAGCAAAAGGTATATTATTCAACATAAAAACAGTAGGTTACACGCTGTGATCTAAACACAATTTAGCGCAAAGAAATTATACAGACCCAAGGTACAGTTATACATACGCACGCGCACTGGGACCAGTTACCGGTATCCATAAGAAACCTCCATCAACAGCATCAGCATGAAGACTCCAGATTGGGGTCAGAACACACATATATATACTAGGGGTGTGCACCGGCCACTTTTCGTGTTTTGTGTTTTGGTTTTGGATCTGGATCTTTCTTCGTGTTTTGGATCTGGATAGGTTTTGCCAAAACCACCCTTCCGTGTTTTGGGTTCTGGGTTTTGTGTTTTGGATCTGTATTTTTTTGAAAAAAAGCATAAAAACAGCTAAAATCACAGAATTTGTAGGTTTTTCTGCTCCTATGCTATTATTAACCTCAATAACCTTAATTTCCACTCATTTCCAGTCTATTCTGAACACCTCACACCTCACAATAGTGTTTTTATGTCCAAAAGGTTGCACCGAGGTAGCTGGATGACTATGCTAAGCGACACGAGTGGGCGGCACAAACACGTGACCCATCTAGGCGTGAAACTGCAGTGGCAGACAGGATGGCAGTTTGAAAAACTAGGCCCCAAACAGTACATAATTCAAAGAAAAAAAAGAGGTGCAAGATGGAATTGTCCTTGGGCCCTCCCACCCACCCTTATGTTGTATAAACAGGACATGCACACTTTAACAAACCAATCATTTCAGCGCCAGGGTCTGCCACACAACTGTGGCTGAAATTATTGGTTCGTTTGGGCCCCCACAAAACAAGCTGGCAATTAATCTGTCCCTGCACAAACTGGCTCTACGGAGGCAAGATGTCATCCTCATCCTCCTCATCCACCGATTCCTCACCCTCTTCAGTGTGTACATCCTCATCCTCACAGAGTATTAATTCGTCCCCGCTGGAACCACAGGTCCCTCTGTACGTTCTGGAGGCTGGTCTCCCTGGAAGAGTTGATAATTCATTTTATGAACATCATCTTCTCCACATTTTGTGGAAGCAACCTCCTACGCCTTTCGCTGACAAGGTTCCCGGCTGCACTAAACACTCTTTCGGAGTACACACTGGAGGGGGGGCAACTCAGGTAAAATAGAGCCAGTTTGTACAGGGACCTCCAAATTGCTTCTTTTTCCTGCCAGTACAGGTACGGACTGTCTGACATGCCTACTTGGATGCTGTCACCGATGTAATCCTTTAACAGACAGATGCACGCTTGTCGCTGCTGCTTTGAGGATGCAAGTGTGGCTACAGCCCACACAATTCACAAAGACAGAAAAAAGAAGAAGAATATTTTTGTTTGTGTAGCACACTTTGAGGGTGTCACCACCCTTTAACAGACAGACGCACGCTTGTCGCTGCTGCTGTGAGGATGCAAGTGCGGCTACAGCCCACACAATTCACAAAGACAGAAAAAAAAAGAACAATATTTTAATTGTTTGTGTAGCACACTTTGAGGGTGTCACCACTCTTTAACAGACAGACGCAAGCTTGTCGCTGCTGCTTTGAGGACAGTATCATATGCAGTGACAGTAGACTTGTCAGAAATTGTTGGCACGTCCTTCAGTCCAGACCAGATGTCCAAACCAGCCCTTGACTTATGACACAGGCGCACGCTTGGCGCTGCTACTATGTTGATGCACGTGCGGCTACATCGCACACAAGTCACAAACACATTAAAAAAATTGTTTTTTATTTTTTGGAGCACTTTGAGGGTTACACCACCCTTTAACAGACAGACGCACGCTTGTCGCTGCTGCTTTGAGGATGCAGGTGGAATCTAGACGGGATTTGGAACCGGGGACACACTACCTCCATCAATTGTCTAAATCCCACTGCACTAATGGCGGATACCGGACGCACGTCTAACACCAACATAGCAGTCAAGGCCTCAGTTATACGTTTTGCTTCAGGATGACTGCTGTCGTACTTCATCCTCATTGCTATGGACTGTTGGAGGGTCAATTGTTTAGTAAAAGTAGTGATGTTCCTACTTCCTCTCTGGGATGATGAACAACTCCCAGAAGCAATAGCACTAGGAGGAAGTGGTTCTTGATCTTTCCCTATTTTATTTTTATCGGAGAAAGTTTGGTCCTCCATTTATGTTATATTGATATATACGTGCGGCTAAAGCGCACACAAACACAGAAAATATTTTTTTATTTTTGCTGGAGAGTAGTGCACTTTGTGGGTTACACCACCCTTTAAGAAATGAGCCAGCCGGCTCTTTACATATGGGACACAGGCGCAGGCTTGGCGCTGCTCCTTTGTTGATGCACGTGCAGCCACAGTGCACACAAGTCACAAACACAGAAAATATTTTTTTTTGCTTTGGAGTGTACTTTGGGGGTTACAGCACCCTTTAACGGTCAAGCCAGCCGGCCCTTTACTTATGACACAGGCGCACGCTTGGCACTACTTTGTTGATGCACGTGCGGCTACTGCGCACACAATTCACAAACACAGAAAATAATTTTTTTTTGGTTTGGAGTGTACTTTGGGGGTTACAGCACCTTTAACGGTCAAGCCAGCTGGCCCTTTACTTATGACACAGGCGCACGCTTGGCACTACTTTGTTGATGCACGTGCGGCTACTGCGCACACAAGTCACAAACACAGAAAATAATTTTTTTTTTGGTTTGGAGTGTACTTTGGGGGTTACAGCACCCTTTAACGGTCAAGCCAGCCGGCCCTTTACTTATGACACAGGCGCACGTTTGGCACTACTTTGTTGATGCACGTGCGGCTACTGCGCACACAATTCACAAACACAGAAAATATTTTTTTTTTTGGTTTGGAGTGTACTTTGGGGGTTACAGCACCCTTTAACGGTCAAGCCAGCCGGCCCTTTACTTATGACACAGGCGCACGCTTTGCACTACTTTGTTGATGCACGTGCGGCTACTGCGCACACAATTCACAAACACAGAAAATATTTTATTTTTTTAGCACTTGGGGGGAGCACCCCTGATGGACAGAGCACCCCCTGGACAACACTACAGCACCCCTTTAGGACTGGGACACTGCACAGGACTTTGGAGTGGACACAGCCCCTATGGAGAACTGACTGCACAACACAGTCCAGCCAGCCCCTATGGACTTTGAAGTAGTGGACACAGCCCCTATTAACAACAGCAGCACAGCACAACACAGCCAGCCCCTATGGACTTTGAAGTAGTGGACAACAGCAGCACTACACTACACTACACTACACAGCCCAGCCAGCCCTAACTCCCACCCTCCCTCTTCACTGTCCACAGCCGAGTGAGAAAATGGCGCCGACGCGGGTACCTTATATAGGTTCCAAAACCCGCGAGACTCGGAAGGCGGGATGATGACGTTTTGCCTCGATTTCAGATCCGAGTCAGGAAATCCGAACCCGCTCACCCCTAATATATACCCTTACAGGGATAAGTAATGCAATAAAAAAGTTTGGCGTGGTTTCATTGGTTCCCAGTGCGGGTGCATCTGTTACAGGATATTTAACAGATTGATTCAAATGGACACAGGTCAGCCTCCAATTGCCCTGTAATAACTATAGGTGCTACTAAAATAATGTAAAAAGGGTGTGAAAACACCCTTTTTCACTTTATTTTAGTAAAAATAATGTTAATAAATAGAGCCCTAACAGTCCTGGTTTTAGTGATATCCATTCTAAAGCACAGATGGTTAAATCAAAATAACTGAGGTACTAATTAAGTCACCTGTGCTCAATTACAGCTATACTTAAAACCTGGACTGTTAGTGTGCCTTGAGGACTGTGGTTGGGAACCCCTGGTCTAAAGGAAGCTACAACATTCGAACAAACCATCTCTTATGTGAGTAATCTTACGCAATGACATTTATAATGCAGGTGTTTGAACCTATGAACTCTATCAAGTAGTTTGTTGCAGTCTTGATTTATAGGTGTGTTATTAACATTTGAAACATCATGTTACACAAGCATTGAAGATTTGGCCATTGTAGATTTCTGTGCAAATCACAGCGGATTATTTTAAGAATCCAAAGCAACACACCTCTATACACCAGGGCAGTAAATAGGGGTGTGCGAGTGCTGCTGTCGCCCAGGGTGCAAGTTCCTGGGGGCAGCTCTGTTGCTGTACCACACTACCTGCATTTAGCTTGCAGAGTGCCTGTAGCCTGTAGTAGAGCTAGGCATCGATCTCAGATTTTTTCAAAGGATCGAAATTCATGCCTGGTGCATCACAATTTTTGGACCGAATCTGGAGACACAATATTTTAATGCAATCAATCCAAAATCCAGATGCTGCAGCAGCGATATACTTACCTGGTCTCTGGCGTCTCTTGCTCTACTGCGCAGGTGTTGGCTTTTGTAGCTTTCTTTTTTTTTTTTTATTAACTGCACATGCGCAATGTTTATCTACACACTAATGGAGCATGCATCAAAATAATAATCAACCTTTCCTATCGTCTTCTGCACTAAGGGCCTGAGGAGCTCATTCAGACCCGCTCGCTAAGATGCAAACTCTCGCTGCTGCCGATGGTATGCAGTGTGTATGCATTGTGCGCATGCATCGCAGTGAGCGTGCACATACCTTAGCGAATGTTCACAATGCATTCGTTCGCTGCGCATAGACAGCCCAGCAGAGTGAGTGACAGGGGAAGCAGTTTGTAGGTGGTAACAGGGGCTGACCATTAAATATGTGGGAGTGGAAGTGCAAACGCAGGCGTGCCTGAGCATCTCAATGGCGTTTTAGAGGTGTGCATAATTATAAGACAGCATCATAGTACACGTCACCTGGCATGTTTTTACACTGAAGTGCCCGCAGTGTTTGCGGCAGGGTAAGGTCAATCTCAAGCACTGCGATCGCATCCGATGTACCGATGGTTGCATACACTTCCTGGACATGACGTGCACAAGTGGGCGTCTTAAGACAGGCTGGTGGGTGTCTGCATACACTATAGGTGCATACACACACGATTTTTTTGAACGATCAATAACGATATAGTTTATCGTTGAAAAAATCTATCACTTTCTGAGTTAAAACTATGAACGATTATCGTTCATGCGCGTTCACGTTTGTAGTTCAGTCAGACTGACCAACTCAACGATTTTCAGTAAGAGAAAATGCAAAAATCGTTGAAAAAAATTGTCCATTACATTTAGTAAATGAACGATTTTAGTAAACGATTTTCGTTCATTTTTTCAAGGGAAAAATGAACGAAAATCGTTTACTAAAATCGTTCATTTACTAAATCGTTGTGGGTGTATGCAGCTTTAGTGATCGCTCTCTAAGAAATAATGGGCGTGCTAATGCATTGCTGTGCGATTGTACTGCCTACGCAATTTGCATACACATCGTGCGAGCGGCTCGGAATCAGATCCTGACTCTCAGTCGGATGCAGACATAGCTGCTTTTTTTGCTGCAGTCGCATTTGCGACTTTATGCAAATCCCGCTACAAAGCCCTTCCATGGCGTACATTCGTGTGCACTTTATGTAGAACATTTTGACAGCTGCCTATTGTACTATGACCATGTCCATGCCCATCCTAGCTAGGTTCTACTCATTTTTAGTGATATTAACCTTTTTAGGCACCATTTTGGAACATATGGAACACACTAATTATTGTCCAGAGTTTAATACATTTTTAATATCTCACTTTTTAAACTACCAGGTTACATTCAGCAACTCTACAGGATGCCCCTTAACAATGAAATGTGTCAATACGGTAATGTATTATATACCATTTAACGCCATTTATCATGTAGACCTACTATCTGGTGGACTTATTAAAGCAACAGTGACCCATGCAGGCAACGCTACATTATATTTGTGTACAAGCCCTAATTTGAGAACTTGGTCAGCATTTGTATTGGGGTCAAGAGTTCTATTCCCTGCATGACCAATTAGTAGCTTTTCATATGATGCCAACCTTATAAATTGCTGCTGTATCCCGTGCTCACAGTTTGTAGCATTAAATCAGGTGCATCAAATGTTTTTGTTGTGTTCTACAGTGCAGCAAAATTATACTAATAAAGTACTGATTATATTTCATTAATAAGTGATGTTGACTTTAGGGACAATTTTATGCCATTTACAAAGAAAAAATAAAGGATAGCACCATGGCTCCTAAGATTATACCAGACTCTAGCTTTCTGGTGAGGGCTTATTCCCATCACTTTGGCAAGCCCCTCATATTCTTGAGGTGCATACACACGAGACGATATATTTGAACGATATCGTTCAACGATATATCGTTCCATGTGTATGCAATGAACTACCAACTATATCGTCCATCGTCCATGCATGCAGGCCAACCTGGACGATATCGTTCATTTTCCATATGGGAGAACGATCGTAGATCGTTGGTCATTCAGGATATCTTTGGTGTATGGATGAACAATATCGTTCATCCAGCACACCGGGAATTTCAAGGGAGATCGTTCAGCGATATAGTTAGTACCGTGTATACCCAATATTACAGTTGTAGCACATTATTACATGTAGGTGGCTCTTATAACACCAGGCCAGGTTACTTATTATCCGGACAGAATTTCACACCTATGCTGACAGTGTAACCATGGAAGCAGCATGCAGGTCATGCAAGAATCATGTATACTGTTATCTAATATCATGTACTGTACATAATCTCTCTCATTGTAGTTCTTACGCTCCTGTTTCTCTTCCGAAGATAAACCCATTTATATACCTTCAGCACGAGTATTGGGAGGATACTGCACACATAAAGTGAACTTTTCACATAACGAGACATTCTTTATTAATATTCGTATCATCATCAATGGATCACACAACAAATAACCTATTTGCTTTTACATTTTCTGTACCTGCATGTGAATAACAGGGGTTATCGGTTTCATCCACCATGAATGCTGCATGAGGCTTCCCTGGAGCTTCATCTCTAACGTTTACAGCATGGGTGAGGAACCTTTTTTCTGCCGAGGGCCATTTTGATATATACTGTATAACATTATTCGCAGGCCCAGTGCAGACCACGCTCCCTCCATGTGACGTCACACAGGACGGGGCCACAATCGCCGGTGATTACAGCAAAGCCCGGAGCATCATGACAGTCTGAAGCATCCTAAGGACACTCCTGGCAGCACTGCTGCATAGATTCTGGCTGCAGCGAGCCATTCTAGGCACGCTGCTAGCCAGATGAGGCTAGCAGAGAAAAGTTCAGAGGGCCAGACCAAATGACTCTGCGGGCCTTATACTGCCCCCGGGCCTGAGGTTCCCCATTCCTGGTGTACAGGGTAGCACTACCTGAATACTATGGTAGCAGAATGGCTATTAGAGTCCTTTATTTCAATGGTTTATGTCCCTGATCATTGCACAAGGCCGGGGAACAGAGACTTGCTTAGAATTAGATAGACCATACTTGCCAACTCTCCCTTAATGTCAATTGCACTGTCTCCCTGAAGAGTTCAGCAATCTGCCTGATTGCACCTTACCCCAATTATGAAGCTGTTGTATTAATAAAAAAACAGATATATACATTCAAATAGGATCATTAGTATAATGTCCCTGCATTGGTTATAAGGCACAGTGATCCATATGGCTACAATGCATTTTCTAAAATGTATCAGTGTGTTTTCACCAACAAATAGATCTTACTAACTGCTTTGGGGCTTGTTTACATTTGGACGTAAGTCAGGTTTATGATACGCCCCTCATATGTAGCAGTACACGCCCACTTTACTGCTGCGCTCATAGATGTTGCTATCACAATCTCCCTGAAATGCTTTTTCAAAAGTAGGCAAGTATGAGATAGACCGAGGCAAGTCTTAAGGAATTCATTTTGATGAATCAATGTTCATTTTCTTCCAAAGTCTAAATTAGTGTTTTTGTTTAAATTAACCTTATTAGATGGAATAGTCAGTGACAATAATCACTACATTTACTATAATAATATACAATATACAATAAACCAGGGATGGGCACTTTAAGAGCCTGGACAAAAGCAAGAAAAAGGATTCACATAATTGGGGACACATTATGTTCTCTGTAAGGGGCCTATTTATTAATATTTGCAAGCTATCCCTATAAAACACCCATTACATATACATTATAATTTTATATTAAAAATTTACTTTTATTAGACAGAAGGAGATTTATCAAATCTTGGAGGTGATTACTGTAGGTACCGTAGGTGTAGAAAATCAGGGATGGAGATCTCCGATATGTAAGTGAACATTGTAGGTGTAATGAAAGAAAGTGAAAAATAATGCCGATAAAAATAACCACGTCCTAAACCCCCTTCCCCACCCACACCATGACAACTATAACCGTACATAATTCAATATTACGATTAAATAATTAACACAACCAGTAATGATTACACCTTTGCACCAACTAGGAGATCTGGAGAATGTGCACTGTTAGGGGTGCACTACTATAGACAATCTATATGGATAATTTTTAATACTGTATAACATACACTATCCAGTGCACAAGAAATAAATGTGTAGATATATGTCCAGGGCAGTACCAGGATCTTCTGCCACTCCCCCAAACTTCCAGATTTGCTCCAATGCTCTGGAATGATGCCCACATTCAGCTCGGGCTGGATTGCCCTACTGCCACATCTATTGGGTTAACTATGATTGCTGGCCCTGTATATGTCGGATTTATGACATAGACAGATATAATATGTGTCATACAAAGTGCAGTGTAAGTGCTAATTATACCCTCTTCATGGACTGGCCAAACTCGCTCTAAAATCAAGCATTTAGAAACCCCCCTCTAGAAAAACTGCGTTTGCCATTGGGTGCGGGGCCTGGCTATTTACGTCATTAGGCCCCACCCCCCTCACTGCAAAATGCTGCAAATTGTGCATATTTAAATAGAGGACAGGCCAATTTATCATTAGGCCCTGTCCCCTCCTCACAGACCACCGATTCCAGGTAAGATTCTCCTCATTCTGCCCACTTCTCTAGGAAGTGGGTGGGATGCGGGAGGAGTGCCTACTCTATCCGGGGTGCTACTGTACCTCGGAAAATCTTGAGCCTCCCGCAGGTTCTGGGACAGTAGGCAAGTATGAACAGGGCCGTAACTAGTGGTGTACGACCGGTGCCGCCGCAGAGAACGCAGGACTCTGTGGGCGGCACCCGCCATTCTCACCTGCTGGCACCCGCTGCAATGTATGTTACGCTAGCAGTGTGCCCGGCTCCTCACAACTCCACCTCCTGGCTCCCTTTGTAGCCACATTACAGCAACAGTCATCTGACTGCTGATGAACTAGTGAGCATGGCCCCTTGGGTTTTGTAGTTCCTGGAACTGTCAAAGGTTCTCCCAGCAGATTACAAATCCCAGCATGCACCGCATGAAGAAGCAAAACATCCCACCCAGAAGCAGCGCCAGTGACTATGTCAGTCTTTACCCCCTTCCCAGCAGTATGTATGTATATACCTATATGGGGGATGCCGGCTGTATATGCGTTACAGGCTATGTATGGTGGTGCAGAGAGGAATGCTACTATATAGGTTGGTATAAGGGAGATGCAGGCTGTATATAGGGATTAGTTCACACCTCAGGAGTAATGAGGCTACACCCCTTTTATTAATGTCCTTATTTAATAAATTGGGGGGAGGGGTTGGGGATGCTCTTTCTGGCACAGTGCACCATAATATCTAGTTACGGGTCGGAGTAGGAATTACTCCTAAGCTCAGTAATAAACAAAACAACCCCATAATGACCTCCCCCTTACTCACTCCAAAATGCCAGAGACCTCCATACTGCTCGGACATCCCAACATGCCCTCAATCCCTCACTTGCTATAAAATTGTCTAACATATCTTCACATGTCACATATTACCCCACATGCCATAAGATGCTCCATATGCCTTTAGCTCCCAGGTGTACTCCAAAACACACCTCAGACATCTCCACATCACTTAAATCCCCCCTCCCTTTACCACCACATGACACCCCAACCTCCCCAAATGCTCCACTGCACTGACTGGGAGCACCAATGACCAGACACTAATAATATAGTAACCTAATGATTTATTACAAATATAAGTAATTTTAATGAATTCCAGAAAATTGTTTACCACCGAGGAAGGAGGCAGAACACATGGTGCAGACACCCCTCTCATAACCCCTCTTAATGGAGGTACGGCGTGAATTCACTGCTTTGTGCAAAAGATGTCATATGATGCAGGAGCCAGTTGCTCCCATTACAGTCTATTTGTTTCTGCATTATGAGCAGAGAATGAGTGAGTCACACTTGGAGCATAAATCTGTGTGCTGCAGGTGGATGTCCGTGGGCCGCCTGTGGCCATTGCCAATGATTGCATTTTACACTAAAATAAATCTGGATGTTATAGGGGAAACTGATGAGAATTCTGCTATTTCAGTTCTGTCTTAAGTAGTATAATGGCTGTCAGCTCCTGTGATACCTGATATGGAAATAAGGCCCGTATTCAATTTGAGGCAAAAAGTCCAGCCTTTTCGTCTGCTGGATTTTTTCGCCTCCTTCGCCTGTTTTCCAGGCGGAAAAGTATTGCGCGTGTGCCCGATATTCCCCGTTTTCACTTTCAAAGGACGCGAAAACGGGACCCTGCGAAACTGCAAGCGGCGAAAAAAATTTGGGAATTTTTGGGAAATCATCCTGGCACCCCCCTAAAGATGTCCAGACATGGGGGATCACTATGCGTACCCCTGTTTTTGCCTGCTGAAGGGAAGTCGGGTTTTTAAATAGCCGTAGCAGGTGCATAAATGCACCTGGAAGAAGGTGGTGAAGAATAGCACTTGGGCATAGTTATTTTTCCCCCCAAAAAAGCTATCAAATTTGGGGTACATGAAATTGGGTGCAAGCATATTTTTAAGTACCTAAAATGATTTTTAAAAATTCTTCAAAAATCCTCCTGCCGCTACTCCCCGCAATGAAGAAAACACCTGCCGCATACTTTGGAACCTCTCTGGATTTAATTTCACTATTTTAGAAGTGTGTTCCCTAATTATTATTTTTTTAACCCCAAAATGAAAGTACATTTTTTGGGGTGTGCTGATTTTTTTACTTTTTTTTTTTTTACTTTTTTTGACATACATTAATTTTAAGGGCCATTCCCAGGGGTGCAGGCTAATTTTTTTTAAGCCTGCACCACTAAACCCCAATTCTGCACTTTTTTCGCTTTTTTTTTTTTTACAAAGACTTTTCTCACCGGTCTTTGTAATTGAATATGGGGATAATGACAATAGGCGAAAATGACATCATCGGCGATAAATTATCGGGGCTTCGCCTGTAATTGAATGCGGGCCTAAATCTATTTGATCACAGGACGGGTAAGACAATGGCAATAATAGCTGGGTAGCATCTTCATTACAGAGCTGCTTAGTTAAAATTATAAACTATTTTAAACAGGTAATGATATCTCCAGTCTTATAGCATGATCTATGTTTTACAACTATTCTGTTGTCAATAGCATCAGAGAAATCAGCATAGTTCAGGCAAGATGAAGTTAGAATAAAAGCAGGTCACTGTAGATTTCAGCTATTTCTTGTCATTGTAAGTAAGAGGATAGGATTTACTTTTCCTTTAGAAGATAGGAGCATAGTCACCTATTAGGCCAATATATGAAAAGGGTGGGACAGATATGTGTACAGAGTTCCAAAGTGCACATCTTGTAGAATACGGATTTAACCATTTATTGAAAACACACAACTATAAAGCAAGTGCAAGAACTTTTGGACTGTAATAATTAGTTTACCCCTTAATGTCTAATTACAGCAAAAAAAAATAAAATTATAATTTGACACTTTTGTTGTTTTTTCCACACCTAATGTATGATTGCAGTCAACTGTGTTGAACTAGGTAATTGATGAGACAGGTGTTTCACCACAGGTGGCAGCAATCATAAATCAGGTGGGAAGTTCAGGAGCAGAGCATTTTGGGGAAGCAGACGGACATAATCCGCCGGCTTCCTGACTGTCTAATCCCGGCAAGGCACTAATGGCAGGCGTTGAAATCCCGACACCTGTCATTAGACCTACGCCGGGAGCCTGACACCTGGTTTACCAGTCGAGTGTAATCCGGGCACGCACAGCCGCGGGGGGGAGGGAGGGGGGGGTTAGGATAGGGGCTCCCGGGGGGGACTCTTAGGGTTAGGCACCCCCCCAGGAGGTTAGGGTTAGGCTAGGGGAAGGGGGGGTTAGATTCAGGCACCCCCCCGGGAGACTTAGGCGTAGGCTGCGGGGCAGGGAAGGGGGGGTTGGGTTTAGGCACTGGGGGGGGTAGGTTAGGGTGAGGCAACCCTACAGGAGGGTTAGGGGTTAGAATACTTACCTTTTTACATTCGGGATCTTCAACCCTGCTGTGCTGTGGTAAATCATACTGATTCCGCATTTTGTACCTGGTGGAATGGGCCATGGTGGAGAGTCCGATGGCCTGACCATTATTCCAGAGAGGTAAAGATATATACTCTCACACAGAAACTATTTCCACGGTTTCTCTGAAGTAAAGTATTTGTTTATTGGCTCAAGTTTACTCTCAGATGAACTGCGAAAAGTGCCTGCTACCTCAAACTTTCATATCTAATCACAACAGTTTCAATGCACAATATAAATGATACAGTTTAACAATAACTTTCACTTTAGACAACCATCCATAATTATATTTATTCAACTGGACCTTGACTTAATAAACATCTGTGGCTGGAAGAACATCTGGTTAATCAGCATAGATCACAGGTTCTCAAACTCAGTCCTCAGGACGGGTGTGGTATAAGAGATAGAAAGTAAGTAGTCAGACAATGTCTATATAGACACCAGATGTTAGACAGTCAATAGTTAGACAGGGAAAAAAGTTAGACACAAACAAAAGTCAGACACACTAAAGTTAGACATGTAAAAAGTTCGACAGGGTCAAAAGTTGGACATGAAAATGGTCGACACAAAAATGGTCAACAATTATTATTTGTTTTTTAGCCCTAATCTTCACCCTAACCCTCCCCTTGGTGCCTAACCCTAACCCTCCAGTAAGTGCCTAACCCTAAACCTAAAAAAAAAATAAAAAAACGTGTCGACCATTTTTGTGTCGGATCATTTTCATGTCGAACTTTTGTACCTGTCGAACTTTTTACATGTCTAACTTTAGTGTGTCTGACTTTTGTGTTTTGAACTTTTATCCTTGTCTAACTTTTAACTGTCTAACATCTGGTGTCTATCTAGAAACCAGACATCTGTATCAGAATTTGTGGGGTTTTTTGTTCCTATGCTATTATTAACCTTAATAACATTAATTTCCCGTAATTTCCAGTCTATTTTGAACACCTCACAATATTGTTTTTAGGCCAAAAGGTTGCACCAAGGTAGCTGGATGACTATGCTAAGCGACACAAGTCGGCGGCACAAACACGTGGCCCATCTAGGAGTGACACTGCAGTGGCAGACAGGATGGCAATTTGAAAAACTCAGCCCCAAACAGTACATAATGCAAAGAAAAAAAAAAAAAAAAGAGAGGTGCAAGATGGAATTGTCCTTGGTCCTTCCCACCCACCCTTATGTTGTATAAACAGGACATGCACACTTTAACAAGCCAATCATTTCAGCGCCAGGGTCTGCCACACGACTGTGGCTGAAATGTTAGTTTGTTTGGGTCCCCACAAAACAAGCTGGCAATTAATCTGTCCCTGCACAAACTGGCTCTATGGAGGCAAGATGTCGTCCTCATCCTCCGATTCCTCACCCTCTTCAGTGTTGTGTACATCCTCATCCTCACAGAGTATTAATTCATCCCCACTGGAATTGGGGACACGCTACCTCCATCAATTGTCTAAATCCCACTGCACTAATGGCGGATACCGGACGCACGTCTAACACCAACATAGCTGTCAAGGCCTCAGTTATCCGCTTTGCAAGAGGATGACTGCTGTCGTACTTCATCCTCCTTGCAAAGGACTGTTGGACGGTCAATTGCTTAGTAAAAGAAGTAGTGGTGTTCCAACTTCCTCTCTGGGATGATGAACGACTCCCAGCAGCAACAGTGTCAGCAGTAGCCATAGCAATGCAGGATCCTCCGGAGGAATCCCGGATAGGGGAGGAGTCAGTCATGCCAGTGACATCGCCTGCAGGACTACTTCCGATCCTGACTGAGGAGGAAATTGAAGAGGAGGGAGTTGACGGTGTGGTTTGCAGGCGCTTGGATACAACATGACAAAGGGATTTAGGTGTCCTGGACTGCTTATGGTCTTAGCCACAGTATCTGAACTTGGCAGTAACACTTTATGAACGTGCTGCAGGTGACTTATAAGGGAGGATGTTCCTGGGTAGTTAACGTACTTACCCCTACTTATTACACCTTTACATACGCAACATATGGCAAGACAGTTGTCTGGATTTGGACTGAAATATTTCCAGACCAAAGAGGTGGAATGTTTGGTCTTCTGCCCAGGCATGACAATTGGCTTTTTCATCCCATGGACAACAACTGTCTCCCTCTGTGTCTGATTTAAACAAACCACATCACCATCAGAATCCTCCTCGCCAACTTCATCCTCAGTGCCAGCTACACCAGTATTCTCATCCTGTTGTACTTCAACAGTGACATCTTCAATTTGAACATCGGCAACTGGACTGTGGGTGCTCCTTCCAGCACTTGCAGAGGGCGTGCAAATGGTGGAAAAAGCCACCTCTTCCCGTCCACTGTTCGGAAGGTCAGGTATCGCCACCACCGCCACACTTGGACTCTCCTTGGGGATTTGTGATATCTTCTTAGAACGCACAGTTCTTTGCTGTGCTTTTGTCAGCTTAACTCTTTTCATTTTTTTAGCGGGAGGAGGGCTTCCATAGTCATGTGAAGCTGAACCACTAGTCATGAACATAGGGAAGGACCTTAGCCATTCCTTGCCACTCCATGTTGTAAATGGCATATTGGCAAGTTTACATTTGTCCTCAGATGATTTACATTTATTTTTGAAGGTTATTTTCCTGAACTTTGGCATATGGGATTTTATATGCCTTCTACTATGACATTGGGCATCGGCCTTGGCAGACAACGTTGATGGCATTTCATCGTCTATGTCATGACTAGTGGCAACAGCTTCAGCACTGGAGGAAGTGGTTCTTGATCTTTCCCTATTTTATTTGTAATCAGACTAATTTTTGTCCTCCATTTATGTGATATTGATACGTGCGGCTAAGGCGCACACAAACACAGAAACATATTTTTTTTTCCCGCCACTTTGGGGGTTACACCACCCTTTAACAGACGAGCCTGCCGGCCCTTGATTTATGACACAGGCGCACGCTTGGCGCTGCTACTTTGTTGATGCATGTGCAGCTACAGCGCACACAATTCACAAACACAGAAAAAATTATTTTTTTATTTTTTTTGGAGTGCACATTGGAGGTTACACCACCCCTTAACAGACGAGGCTGCCTTCCCTTGATTTATGACACAGGCGCACACTTGGCGCTGCTACTTTGATGATGCACGTGCGGCTACTGTGCACACAAACAGAGAAAAACATTTTTTTTTCTTTGCACTTGGGAGGAGCACCCCTGATGGACAGAGCACCCCCTGGACAACTCTACAGCAACCCTTTAAGACTACAGCCTTTATGGGACAACAGCACTGCACAAGACAGCCCAGCCAGCCCCTATGGACTTTGGACACAGCACCTATAGACAACAGCAGCACCAGCACAGCAAACCCCCACCCTCCCTCCTCACTGTCCACAGCCGGAGTGAAAAATGGCACAGACATGGGGACCTTTTATAGAAACGAAAACCCACGAGAATCAGACAGCGGGATGATGACGTTTTGCCTCGATTTCAGTTCCGAGCCATGCAGGAAAACCCAAGCCGGACTCTGGGCCTGATTCTGACACGGTCACAAGCGCTGTGCGCTCGCAACCGGGTCGATGGTGGGCCAGTGCGCATGCGCACAACAGAGCCGGCTCAGTCGTGCGCCTGCGCGAGACCCGGATAGCGACGGGCAATCCATCGCTTCGGATCTCGTACCAAAGGGGGCGTGCTGTTGATGTTGAGTGACAGCACACCCCCTTTGGTGGGCGGGCCGGGGGAGTGGCTGCCCAAACAGATGCGTTCCCATATGAACGCCTCCATTTGGGGGCGGCCCCACTGACATCACGAGTGATGGCAGTGGGAGAGATTTTGGCTCTGTTAGAGCCGAAATCTCTCTGGAGCTTGCGGCAACAAGATTCTACCACAAGGGTTTCGTCGCAAGCTGATGGTCACCCACAGCTATGCGAGCGGCCAGGAGGCCGTTCTACAAAAAAAAAAAATAGCCCGGCCCTGATTCAGAGCGAGCCTCTGGGCCTGACTCAGACCTGCTCGTGAGCACTCGCAAGCGGGTCCATGTTGCCCAAGTGCGCATGCGCACGATGGAGGTGGCTCTGTCGTGCGCATGCGCGAGACCCGAATAACGGCGGCCAAGCCGTCGTTATGGGTCTCGCACCAAAGGGGACGTGCTGTCGATGGTGACATCACTAGTGATATCACTGGGAGTGCTTTTGGCTCTGATAGATCGGGGGGGCTCATCCCTAATGCAAATATTTACATATCCCCGCTGATAGTAGCAATTGCGTTGCGTGCATATAAGCAGAATTGCGATCCGTAGTGAATCAGGCCCTAAGTTTACAGGCGATTAGTGCAACAAAAGTATTAGTTACTGAGCTGCAGAAAGTCTCTGGGTCTCATTCAGACCCGGTTGCAAGCGCCGATGCGCTTGCAACCTGGTCGATGGTCCCCACAGAGCATGTGCACGACGGAGCCGGCACCGTCGTGCGAATGCGCGAGACCCGGCTAGCGACGGGCGCTCAGTCGCTAGGGGTCTCTTAGCAGACGGGGCGAGCTGTCGATGTTGAGTGACAGCTTGCCCCGTGTGCTGGGCAGACCGGGGGCGTGCCTGGCCAAACTGAGGCGTTCCAGACGGAACGCTTGCCGTTTGGGGGCGGCCCCACTGACATCATTGATTATGTCAGTGGGGAACTTCCTGCTCAAACAGAGCAGGAAGTTCCCTGGGGCTTACGAGAGCCCAGACCCAACCTTAGGGTCTGGTCGTAAGCCCCGATGGTTGCGATGGTGATAACCATCGCGACCATCACCCTGGTTTAGCTAAGCTGTGGGAGGTAACCCACAGCTTAGCTTGCGACCTGGAGGCAGCACTTCAAAACAAGAAGTGCCCGCCCTCATTCAGAGTGAGCGATCGCTTCTTGCGATCGACTGAATGAGGGCCTCTATCCTCACTTGTAAAATGTACCCTGTATCTAACTGGGCATAGCAAATTTAGGCTGAATATTTCTGTAGTGATGAGTCCCGAATTATTTATGCTTTCTACAAAACTGGTTCTGCCTGTGTCCTGGGAAAGCGGCTGGAAGTGAGCTAGCCGGCTGATTGCAGCTGCGCTGACCTGCTTAATGCTGCTGATCAGCTACTGTCACTTTCCTAAATGGTGCTAGTAATACAGGGGCTGGCTGGTTAGTTTTATGTAACCAACTGTGTTTCCCATATATAAATGCAACAGTTTTTTGGGTGTTTTCAGCAAGAAGCCTGTGACAATCTAATGGGATGTATAAAACTGACTGAGGATCCCTTTACTTTGTGATGTAAGGATGTATAGTTTAGCAATGGGGTTCACTGAACTCCCTCAATATGGCTAACCTGTCTCTGAGCTGGTGGGACGGTCTTAACGCTCTTAAGCTGCTCATAAGCCATCAGTCACCGGGAAGGACCACTGAGAATCGGGTAAAACATACACGCACCGCATCCACCGGCAGTTACCTCACCACAGTGCAGCCACCAACTGCCGTTTTTCTCAAGTTCAATCCTTGAGCCTGCCACAGTACTCACTGGTCCCTTAATGTCCACCACCGCTGAGGGGGTCAGTGCAAAAAGTCCCTGAACCCCAATGAAAACCGTTAAATCATGACCTATATTAGACAATGTATATGAAAGATTCCTGGACTGCACACCCTGAAATAGAAATTATTTTATATATATATATATATATATATATATATATATATATATATATATATATATATATTAGGGGTGAGCGGGTTCGGATTTCTGAAATCCGAACCCCCCCCGAGCCCCCCCGATCCGAGGCCGATCCGAGTCAGGCTCGACTTTTCCCGCCTGACTCGGATCTGAAATCGAGGCAAAACGTCATCATCCCGCCTTCCGGGTCTCGCGGGTTTTGGATCCTATATAAGGTACCCGCGTCGGCGCCATTTTCTCACTCGGCTGTGGACAGTGAAGAGGGAGGGTGGGAGTTAGGGCTGGCTGGGCTGTGTAGTGTAGTGTAGTGTAGTGCAGAGTAGTGTTGTGCTGTGCTGCTGTTGTCCATAGGGGCTGTGTCCACTACTTCAAAGTCCATAGGGGCTGTCTGTGTTGTGCTGTGCTGCTGTTGTCAATAGGGGCTGTGTCCACTACTTCAAAGTCCATAGGGGCTGGCTGGACTGTGTTGTGCAGTCAGTTGTCCATAGGGGCTGTGTCCACTCCAAAGTCCTGTGCAGTGTCCCAGTCCTAAAGGGGTGCTGTAGTGTTGTCCAGGGGGTGCTCTGTCCGTCAGCGGTGCTCCCCCCCCAAGTGCTAAAAAAAAATTTTTTTTCTGTGTTTGTGAATTGTGTGCGCAGTAGCCGCACGTGCATCAACAAAGTAGTGCCAAGCGTGCGCCTGTGTCATAAGTAAAGGGCCGGCTGGCTTGACCGTTAAAGGGTGCTGTAACCCCCAAAGTACACTCCAAACCAAATAAAAAAATATTTTCTGTGTTTGTGAATTGTGTGCACTGTGGCTGCACGTGCATCAACAAAGGAGCAGCGCCATGCGTGCGCCTGTGTCCCATAAGTAAAGAGCCGGCTGGCTCATTTCTTAAAGGGTGGTGTAACCCACAAAGTGCACTACTCTCCAGCAAAAATAAAAAAATATTTTCTGTGTTTGTGTGCGCCTTAGCCGCACGTATATATCAATATAACATAAATGGAGGACCAAACTTTCTCCGATAAAAATAAAATAGGGAAAGATCAAGAGCCACTTCCTCCTAGTGCTGTTGCTGCTGCTGGGAGTTGTTCATCATCCCAGAGAGGAAGTAGGAACACCACTACTTTTACTAAACAATTGACCCTCCAACAGTCCCTAGCGATGAGGATGAAGTACGACAGCAGTCATCCTGAAGCAAAACGTATAACTGAGGCCTTGACTGCTATGTTGGTGTTAGACGTGCGTCCGGTAACCGCCATTAGTGCAGTGGGATTTAGACAATTGATGGAGGTAGTGTGTCCCCGGTTCCAAATCCCGTCTAGATTCCACCTGCATCCTCAAAGCAGCAGCGACAAGCGTGCGTCTGTCAAAGGGTGGTGTAACCCTCAAAGTGCTCCAAAAAATAAAAAACAATTTTTTTAATGTGTTTGTGACTTGTGTGCGATGTAGCCGCACGTGCATCAACACAATAGCAGCGCCAAGCGTGCGCCTGTGTCATAAGTCAAGGGCCGGTTTGGACATCTGGTCCGGACTGAAGGACGTGCCAACAATTTCTGACAAGTCTACTGTCACTGCATATGATACTGTCCTCAAAGCAGCAGGTACAAGCATGCGTCTGTCTGTTAAAGGGTGGTGTAACCCTGAAAAGTGCGCTCCACAAACAATAAAAATATTCTTTTTTTTTTCTGTCTTTGTGAAATGTGTGGGCTGTAGCCGCACCTGCATCCTTAAAGCAGCAGCGACAAGCGTGCGTCTGTCTGTTAAAGGATTACATCGGTGACAGCATCCAAGTAGGCATGTCAGACAGTCCATACCTGTACTGGCAGGAAAAAGAAGCAATTTGGAGGTCCCTGTACAAACTGGCTCTATTTTACCTGAGTTGCCCCCCCTCCAGTGTGTACTCCGAAAGAGTGTTTAGTGCAGCCGGGAACCTTGTCAGCGAAAGGCGTAGGAGGTTGCTTCCACAAAATGTGGACAAGATGATGTTCATAAAATGAATTATCAACTCTTCCAGGGAGACCAGCCTCCAGAACGTACAGAGGGACCTGTGGTTGTGGATTCCAGCGGGGACGAATTAATACTCTGTGAGGATGAGGATGTAAACAACACTGAAGAGGGTGAGGAATCGGTGGATGAGGATGAGGACGACATCTTGCCTCCGTAGAGCCAGTTTGTGCAGGGACAGATTAATTGCCAGCTTGTTTTGTGGGGGCCCAAACGAACCAATCATTTCAGCCACAGTCGTGTGGCAGAACCTGGCGCTGAAATGTTTGGTTTGTTAAAGTGTGCATGTCCTGTTTATATAACATAAGGGTGGGTGGGAGGGCCCAAGGACAATTCCATCTTGCACCTCTTTTTTTTCTTTGAATTATGTACTGTTTGGGGCCTAGTTTTTCAAACTGCCATCCTGTCTGCCACTGCAGTGTCACTCCTAGATGGACCACGTGTTTGTGCCGCCCACTCGTATCTCTTAGCATAGTCATCCAGCTACCTCGGTGCAACCTTTTGGATATAAAAACACTATTGTGAGGTGTGAGGTGTTCAGAATAGACTGGAAATGAGTGGAAATTAAGGTTATTGAGGCTAATAATAGCATAGGAGCAGAAAAAAACACAAATTTTGTGATTTTAGCTGTTTTTAAAAAAAATACAGATCCAAAACACAAAACCCAGAACCCAAAACACGGAAGGGTGGTTTTGGCAAAACCTATCCAGATCCAAAACACGAAGAAAGTTCCAGATCCAAAACCAAAACACGAAAAGTGGCCGGTGCACACCCCTAATATATATAATGGCAGGTGCTACCTGTTGAGACTTCTTGCAGGCACAGGAACAGACAAGTCACAGGTGCACAACTCCAAATTACTGATTATATGTAAATACATTATGCAATAAAATTTTGCAATCAATAGATGTTTTTAGCATAATCATGGCCAAGGTTATGGGCCTATCCACCATATCCAGGTAACCTCTTTAGGGTAGGTCCCTAACATACTAGGGTTCAAATCCAGAGCACAGGACACCCCTAAATCGGCACAGCCCAGCCACCCCGGGGCATCGCCATAAGGAGAAAAGTTAAATGTGAACTAAGAAAGGTAAGAGCAGCTATGGCTGCATGGAAAGGTGAAAATACAAATATAATAAAAACAAACAGTAAAGTGTTAAAATAGTGCAAAAAAGAAAGAATGTGTTATAATGTGATGCCCTGAAGCAGACCAACCAAAGCAATCCAGGGGACCCACGGCCCAAAAATCAACCCAAAGTTGCACTACAGTATATAACTCATACTTGCCTACTCTCCTGGGACTGTCGGGAGCCTCCCGAAAATCGGGTGCCGCTCCCAACACCCCGCAAGACTAGCAAGTCCCCCGGAATGGCACCCAGCTAACCCCCGCACCAGCTGCAAAAGTGGGCGGTGCGGGGGTGTGATGACGCGATTCACACTGAATCGCGTCATCGTAGCCCCGCCCCCTGCCTTATAATGCCAGTAATATTGGCATTATAAAGCGGGGGGCAGGGCCACGATGACGCGATCATGTCGGCACGCCCCCGCTCCGCCTATTTGACCCGCCCCCATCCTCCCTGCTGGATGGACCTGCCATCCCCCTCTCGGATTCCCCTGCCGAAATGTCGGCAAGTATGATATAACTGCACTATTTTAACACTTTACTATATTAGACAATGGCAGGTGCATGGCCGGATTACAAGCATGGCAACAGGGGCGGTCGTCCCGAAGGCCGGCCACATCCCCGATGAACACTTTATTTTCTTTTAACAGAGCTGCCAGCCGCAATTAAGCCCTGCCCCTCCTGGCATTTGGCTCAGCCCCCTCTTCAAAGACCTGCGAATCTCGCTGATTCTGCTGCTGCCTAGGGATGGGACATCCAAAGAAGATATTGGAAGTACCAATGTTTTTAACATTGAATACAAAACATTATTTAGGTATAAACATTGGTTCTCTGGAACCGATGTTTAACGATGTTTCTGCTTTTTTCAAGCAAACTCTGGCCCTGATTCAGAGCCGGACGCTCTGACAGAGCGCTCCCATGGGAACGCCTCCGTCTGGGCAGCCACGCCCCCGGTACGCCCACCAAAGGGGGCATGCTGTCAATCACCATTGACAGCACGCCCCCTTTGGTGTGAGACCCATAACGACGGCTTGGCCGTCGTTATTCGGGTCTCGCGAATGTGTACGACGGAGCCGGCTCCCTCGTGCGCATGCGCACTTGGGCAACATCGACCCGCTTGCGAGCGCTCAGCGCTCGCGAGCGGGTCTGAATCAGGCCCTCTGTACTTAAACATATAATAGTATAATAATTATTTTAAAAGTTTATTAGTCTATGTCTATCTTCATGGAGGCAAACCGTATGTAGATAGATAGATTTACCATATTATCCCTTAAAACGGGACACTAATGAATTACACAGGTTCTGCGGCTGGCTGACTTCAATCCTGCATTTCATCTGCTTTTAATCTTCCACAGAATCTGTGTAATTCATTAGTGTCCCGGTTTAGAGTAGGGATGAGCGGGTTTGGTTCTCAGAGAACCGAACCCACCCAAATTTTGGGGATCCGGGGCGATCAGAGTCAAGCTCTGATCTCCCTGCCTGCCTCGGATCCCTCACCCAAGGCAAAACCTTGCGATGCCGCTGTTGGGTCACGAGGATTTGTATTCAACGATCTTAACGCTGATTGGCTGAGAGAGCAGTCTTTCACAGCTCTCAGCCAATCAGCGTTAGGTCCATTTAATATGCACACAGGAAGCAAAAGATGGCTCCCGCCATCCCCCGCTGCCTGACACCGCCGGCACCCCCACTGGCAGCATCCCCCACTGGCGACACCACCACAGCCGGTACCCCTGCAATGCTGCCCCACGTACTGAGGGACACAGTCAGCGACCCGCACACTGCCGACACTGCTGGCACTCCCACACTGAGGACACCACTGGCACCCCCGCTCTGCCGGCACCCTGCATTGAGAACACCCCTGCACTGCCGACACAGTCAGCAAACCTGCACTGAGGACACCGCTGGCACCCCCGCTCTGTAGACATCGCCGGCACCCTGAATTGAGAACACTCCTGCACTGCCGACATCGCCGGTACCTTTCATTGAGGTCCCTGCCAGCACCGGAGCACTGCCATTCCACATACTGAAGACACAGTCAGCAACCCCTGGACTGCCGACACAGCCAGAAAACCTGCACTAAAGACACCGCTGGCACCCCCGCACTGCCGACATCGCCGGTACCCTTCACTGCACTAAAGACACCCCCGCTCTGTTGACACTGACGGTACCCTGCACTGAGGACACTGCCAGCACCGCAGAACTGCCATTCCATGTACTGAGGACACAGTCAGCAACCCCGCTCTGCCGACACTGCTGTCACAGTAAGTGCGCTATTGGTGTATCCAACCCATACTGTATAACACACTATGGGCCTCATTCAGAGGCGGTCGGTGGATGCAAGCGGTCGCTCAGAAACTGGGTGGCCACTTGCATCCTGACCGCCCGCCTCTGTTGCGGTCATTAGGCTGTGGGTTAACACCCACAGCTCTAACGACCGCTCCGGTGATGGTCGCGATGGTCAGAGATCATCGCGACCATCGGGGCTTACGACGAGACCCTAGGGTAGGGTCTCACTTGTCGTAAGCCCCGGAGAGCTTTTGGCTCTATCAGAGCCGGAAGCTCTCCACTGACATCACTAGTGATGTCAGTGGGGCCGCCCCCAAACAGTAGGCGTTCCCATGGGAACGCCTCCGTTTGGGCTGCCACCCCCCGGTCCGCCTTCCAAACGGGGCGAGCTGTCAATCAACATCGACAGCTCGCCCCCTTTGGATCGAGACCCGCTATGACCGGCGCTGTCTGTCGTAGCGGGTCTCACGCATGCGCACGACGGCACCGGCGCCGTCGTGCGCATGCTCTGTGGGGGGCCATCGACCCAGACCGAGCGCATCGGCGCTAACGACCGGGTCTGAATGACCCCCTATATCCGTGTTGGAATTTGGAAGCTGAACTGCCACGTTAGTGCCACCCACTGCGTCGCTTAGCTTAGTCAGCCAGCTAGCTGGATGCTACCTTTTGGCTTTAACAAGATGAAAAAAATAATATTGTGAAGTGGTCAAAATTTATTGGAAATGATTGGAAATAAATGTTATTAAGGTTAATAATACTGTAGAAACAAAAACAGGTCCATTTTGTGATTTTAGCTGTTTTTATGATATTTTAAGAAAAAATCCCAAACCAAAATAGAAAAACAAGACACCAAGGAAAAAAAATCCCAAACCAGATTCAGTTCCAAAACCAAAACACGAGGGTTGGTGCACATCTCTAGTTTACAGTGATAGTATGGTAAGCCTATATATACAAATGGTGCAAAAATTATAAGGATGTATACATTTGTAGAAGTAAAACATGTTTTGTGGTAAATCAAACTTGTTATTGAAGAAATAAAACGTGATGCATTAACTAATAATACTTTAATGAAACAGCTCACTGCTGCTTACCAAGAGCTGCAGCAGCCAGGCACCCCAGCAGCCAACCAGTGTTCACTGACGGCAGCACCAGTGACAGTGAGCCAGGGGTGGGACTGTCCTATGTGCTGCAGTTGATTGTCAGTCACCAACATGCAGCAGCAGTAGCCCAGTCAGTGGGGAGAATTCAACGCGATGTTGAATAGCCGCGGGAGGGAGCTCCCACAGCCATTCAATGCACCGCGCTGTTGGGCGCTCAAAGGATTTCTTCTCGCACCCCCCTGGGGATGCGAGGAGAAATCCGACCAAAGTGCCAGGCGCGCAGCTGGTTTTCTGCTTAGCGCAACGCTAACTGCCGCGCTCCCCGGCACTTTGGTCAGAGAATGCTGGTTAACGCGCCTTTACACCCCTGTTAAGGCGCGATAACCGGTATTCTCCGACCACGCAGCGCACTGAATAGAATAGCTGCGAGAGCTCGCTGCCAGCGCTATTCAATTCGCGTTGAATTGAATCACCCGCAGTGTGCTTTGTACTCTCTTCTTAAGTTGTGATTGACTATAAAACAAGGAGAGAGGCAGCCTGCAGCCCAAAGCAGTGACAGCACCACACAGTGTCACAAAAAAACCCCATTGGAAATGCAGGGTATAAACATTGGGGGGGGAATTCTAGCGATGGTGATGAAACTCTGATCCTAAATATTGCAGGGTTAAACATCGAACATCGGAACCATCTGACTGATGTTTCCGATGAAACATCAAATGATTCCCATCGAGGTAAACCGCAATGTACTGTATATATGTATCTGTGTTATATATACTGTATATATTGTGATACTTGAGGTAATTAGCTTGGTAGACTAGTGTCAGTGGTGCAGTGATTAGGTGCAGAATCATACTCCACTTGTGGCATTCCAGTAAAACAAATGAACGTGGTGGTTTACTTCCAGCATAATCAGGAACAAACAGAAAATAATAAACAAACCTAGCCCTCTCTTAGGGCACTAGCTCACTTCTTGAACCCTCTCTACAGAAGCAGCTACTCTGCATGAAAGTCTCTCACAGTCTCTGAGATTGGTGGTCCTTCCTGCCACATGCAGGACTGGACACTGGCCTCCTGGCCTGGTATAGCTTCCTTAGCTTGTTGGTTGCCGTCTCTCACAGTCTGGCCTGCTTCCTTGCAGGTACCATCGCTCAGTCCCAGAGTTGGATAGTCTTCCCTGTATCTCACAGGTCTAGGCTCAGGCCTCCTGGCCCTCACTGGCTTGCTAGCACAGTGAGCTCTGTCTGACTGGTCTGCCCCAGTCCTCCCTGTACTGAGTTCACTCGGCAGCCATTAGGCATCTTCCCACAATGCCCTTCTAGTCTGTGTGGGAGGATCTCCCCTGCAGAATCTGCTGCTCACCAGCGCCATTCTCTGGTGATACTGCCACAATATATACATTTATATTACACACAAGATAGCGGCAGCACTCCAAAGGGATTTCAACACAGCGATCAACACCACAAAAAGGTTTATTTCAATGTTTCAGATACTTAAATCTTTCTTCAAGGACAAAACATATAACATAGATCTTACGTTATATATACACACAAATACCCCATGTGAACGCTCCGTCCCGCATCCGGTCACATGCGCGATGACCTCACGCATCATGTGATCATCCGGGAGCCCAGCTGGAAACCAATAAACAAGTGCGCATCCCATCACCAAGGCAACCTAACTAAAAACTTTATACATAACAATGCACATGTAATATTTCTTAGGAATTGGTATGGCCGGCGGTTCGATTCCCGTCAGCGGCTGCCCGACAGGAGCAGAGTGCGACGCAGCGGAAGCCAGACAGGCTGGAAATCCCGATTGTGGATAGGTAAGTCTCCACTAACCTAACCCCCCCTAACCCTAACCCTCCTTAGGGGTGCCTAACCCTAACCACCCCCTTCCCCGCTGCCTAAACCTAAGTCCCCCGGGGGGGTGCCTAATAATTTTTTTGAAGTTTTACTGACCTCTGGGCTAGCCGTGGAAAACTGGGACACAAAAGGGAAAAATACGAACAGACTCAGATGTTGTCTTTTTCTTTAGACTATTGTTACGTAGCATAAGCCATCACTTTTTCTTTAGCTTCACTCAGCTCCATAAATGAATATCCCCTCTCCAGGAATTTGTTAAAGATTTTATCAATCTGCATTATCATCACTCACAATTCTCCTAACCCTGAGGAATTATGAATAGGGCAAGTCTTTTGGATGGAAACTACTGGCATGTAACATGGTATTAATGTCCGTCGGCTTAGAGTAAAGATTAGTGCCCAGGCCACCTCCTGACTTGTATACCAACACATCCAGAAACTTGACCGATACACCACTACAAACATAGGTACATTTTATGGTTTCAGCCATCAGATTAATGGTACTCATGACGGAATCTAAAACTCAGAAGCCTCCCCCTGCCATAGCACCAGTATATCATCTATATACCTATTGAAAAATATATATATTTAGCGGAAAAGGGTACATAATCAAGAAATACTCTCTGTTCTACAGCATACATATATGAAATTGCTAAGGCAGGGGCCACATTTGACCCCATGGCACATCCCTGTAGCTGGAGATAATAGGAACCATCGAAATAGAAGTAGTTCCTTTTCAAGGCTAGTTCCAACAATCAAAGAAAGAATTATATATCTGGACCCTTATACAACGGGTTTCCTTCGAGTATGCTCTTGACTGCTCCAATCCCTTGGTCATGAGGGATGCTCGTATAGAGGCTGACAATATCAATACAGCATAATAACGTGTCTTCAGGTAGATCTCAAAAGTCCTGTAATTTACCCAATAGGTCAGAGGTATCTTTGAGAAAGGTTAATATATATGTTCTTGAACTTGAGGGGAGCGGGACCTCCAACTTTTTGATTGACTGTACAGCTGCGAATGCTGCCTATTCATTGCCACTTTCTGTATTTATCCACGAAGGAGGGCACCCAGTGAATTTTGTTTTATTAAAAGCAAGAGTGCCGAGTATCCAATATTTCTAATAAAAATATATATATATATTTTTTTTATTTATTTATTTTTTTTTATATATATTTTCAACTTTTATTGATAGGGGCTCAAACACGTTTGTTGCCCAGGGGCTCCTGCAGACCTTAATCTGGCTCTGGGCAGGAGGCACATTTTTGTAGGGACACCTCAGAGTGGGTAGGCACACAGGGTCTTGGTGGGGTGCCACATATATGGCAATAAGCAGCATGCTGACAACGGTGGCATTCCCTCTGGCAGAAGCTGGGTAGAGACAGGCCGAAGTTGGGCTGAGAATAAAGAGAAAACCATACAGAAAAAGACAGGTGTGAAAAGAGTAGAGAGACCAAAACTCTGTGCAGAGAGGAGCGACACAGCCAGGAGCTTGGAGAGGGGAATGAGCCATGGAGGAGATGTACTGAGAGTGTGGGGAATACAGGTAGAAGCTGTACAGATGGAAAACAGTCATGTAGAAGATGTCCTGAGAGCATACTTGCCTACCCTTCCAGAAAATGGGCAGGAGCCTCCCGAAAACTGGGTGGCACTCTCAGCCGCACAGAAGAGTGGGCAAGTCTCCCGAAGCCGGCTTACACCCACCCGCAGCTGAAGTTACCTAACAAAGTGTGCGGTCCAGGTGTCCAATGACGCTATTTATGCTGAATTGCCTCTGCATGGCCCTGCTCTAGCTTCACAATGCAAGTAACTGTGGCATTGTGTAGCAGGGCTACAATGATGCAATAGTGTCATCATGCCCATCAGCTGACCACTTTCCCACGACACAACCCCCTGCTGAGGAGGACAGCCAGGAAGTCGGTATGACTAATACTCCTCTCACACTGCCAGCAGTAACCCGGGTTATTGCACGTGAACACGCAGCAACCTGGATTATTGCTCAGTGGAAAGGGCCAGGTTGAAATGACCTGGTAACTATCAGGGTTGAATACGTGTTCAACCCGGCTCGTGGTGCAGTGTGAACGGGTAACCCAGGTCGATGCGACCCGGATCCTTTTCTCATCATAGGAAGAACCGGCACTTGGAGATAGTCTCAAAGGGGTATAAGTGGGGTACTCATGAAAGCTTGGAGAGGGATACAATTGAGAGAGATAAAGTAACAACCAATCTGCTCCTAACTGTCATTGTACAGGCTGCATTTGAAAAATGACAGGTATGTGCTGATTGGTTGGTACTTTATCTCTTTCATGAAGACCCCCTTAAGAGGATGGAGAGAAACAGTGGGCAGTAAGTGGGCTTAATTGTAAACCAGCTCTGACGGGACAATCTCGTGACTCATTAAAAACGTCCAGATTGTCCTGTAACTGAAAACTAACTCTCTCAATGAGAAGAACGCACCATACTGTACTTCTTAATTATAGGTGTTCCAAGTGGAGGATACTATGTACTGTCATTATGTATATATACCAGAGAAGTCTCTTGTGATATTTGTTCAAATTAGTTGTATGCTTACAGAGGATATAAATTCCCCATATACAAACGCAAAGAACTGTTCAAAAGCTTTACAAAATTTCCCTCATCCTCTAGATCACGAGGTGCTGACACAAGCAATAATAATCACACCATCAAGGGCATAATATTGAGGTAAAGGGAAATATTTTCTGTAATGAGAGAGATTAACACCATTAATTCAGGATTTCTTATGTTCCTTACGAACAGGTTATAAGGAACATTACATGATTTTTTTTTAACAAATGCCAAACCAATTGTCTTCCGGAAACAGATGCTTTGAGAAAGTTTTCCAAATTTGTGTTAAAGACTAATTAGGGCCCTGCCATGCCATAGCATATAATGCAAGGAAATGGTCTACAAGCCATGTGACTTGTCAGAACAATTCAAATATCAACAAGTCAGTTTAAACCCATATGGACTTCTGCACGAGTCCCAGGCAAAAGGAGGCAGCTGAGCATACAGTAATATCTAAATATTGCTAAATTAAAAACAGTTTGATGAATGTTCTCTCCTGGATAGACTGTTCTGCTCAATTTAGGAATGTCATGACTCCTAATGTGATTGTCTATTCGATGATGCTGCCATACAGGACAGTGAAGAGAAGGGTCGCTGCAGCACAAAGATCATTATGTAAGAGATGAGGTGATATGGGTCCTTGAGAAAACTCCAAATTTGAAGAAATATAAGAATAGGTGATTTATTTAATACATTTGGCCACTCTATCATGTAACCAGCTACATTGTAGTAATGCCAGAAAACAGGCACAAAACAGAATAAATTTGGATTTTGCTATTCATGACCTCCAGGCTCTCAGTCTTGCACTAAAAAAAGATAGGCCTGTATGTTGCAGAGGTCACTGGGAGAAACAGTGAGTAGAGGAGAACAGATTGCATTCTGGGGAAGGCCATCATCTTAACAGGATTTATCCTTCCAACTAAGGAATGTGTAGGGGCGCCATGTTTGTATTTGCAACCTGAGGAATTTGAACAGTGGTCCATAATTAGAGAAGAAGTGCAATCCCAACAGGTCAGGACTATAGATTCCAGAAGTGAATTAAAGAACCAGGACAAAAGGAAAATGGCTGTAATATAGGGCCGTGAAATCATTCAGACCTGGGACTCTAAAAGACTATGGAGCAAATGTATAAAACAGTGATAAAATGCAGAAAAAAGGAGGTTATTACTGCTTCTCCAAAATTTATTAAAAAGGCAGACCATGGAGAAAGCTTCTCTCAAAACACTGCCGCCATAGCTGATGGGCACTTACTAAGCTTTACCTTGCTGGTCCAATAGTGCCATATGAGGATACTGTTATCGTCACTTACCAATCCCTTCCTTGCAGTTTTTTAGAGATCTTGTGCATGCTGCTGTATCGGAGCCATTCCATATCACCGGCAGGACAGAGATCGTGGCGAGTTATGATTACACCTCCCCGGAGACTTGCTTTTTTGTAATACACATCAGTGCAAAGGGGATGTAGTTGACAGGGGTCAGAATCCCAGCACCGTCATTCCGACGGTAACTATTAGGATTAGGGGGAGGGATAAGCACCATGGGGAGGGTTAGAGTAAGGCTGTGGTGAGGGGATGGTTAGGGTAAGGCTGCAGGGGGGGGGGGGGGGATTGCAAACCAGTCAGGATTCCGGCACCGGGATCCAGACCGCAGATCATATGTGCGCCGGCATCCCCTACCCAACCTGTGCAAAGATGTCCTGCATTTCTGTGGTAAGCAGTGATGCAGAATGTCTCCCTGTAGTGATAAGGGCCCCTTAAGGGGCATGTTAATACAGGACCCCTTAATACCCAAAGGACTCTCAGCGGCCGACATTGAAAGACACTACCAGTTCTTACTGCATTGGTAGCAGAGCTACAGCTAAGTATTGAGAAAGTTGTTGTTCTTAGAAACCATTACCAGGTTCTCAAACTCAGTCCTCAGGACCCCAAACAGGTCTTGTTTTCTAGGTCTCCTCACAGAATCACAACTGAAATAATTAGCTCCACCTGTGGATCTTATCCTTCCAGTGAGTCATGACTACACCTGTGCACCTGCTGGGTGACCTGGAAAACATGACCTGTGTGGGGTCCTGAGGACAGGGTTTGAGAACCACTGGCTTCGTGTAAAACTGTTAAAACTTGACCAGAAATGCCTCAAGGTAATGTATGAAAAGAACCGCGCTGGTCTATTAAGGTATGTATATTGTTTATTTTTCATGGGCCACTATTGTGTTGAGTTATTTGTGGGCACTTGCTTTCCTTCATCCTTTCCACCTCACCAGCCTCATCTCCAAACAATCCCCAGCCTCAAAACTCAGATAAGAAGAAATATTCGGAAAAAGACATGGGGGCCTATTAATCAACACTAAAATAAAATTTTTAAGGACATTTTCCTTAATTAACGTTATTTTAGTATTCATGAACACACTTAGCAAGGAGACATCAGTGATATCTCCTGTGCTAAGTCCCCCTGCGTTAATTTCCACACTCCTCATACATTAGTATGGGGATATGGAAATTATGGTATTCATCAAATTCCGAAAATTATGCATTTTCGGAATTTGATGGTGTTACTATCTGCCACTGTGAGGTGGCGTATAGTAGGTAACACTTACCTGCTTCCAGCTGGGCAGGTCCCCCGGCGTCTCCCTCCGGCGCTCTGGTCTCTCCTCTGGCTCCGTCTGCTATGCTGTCATGTGTTCTCCCAGCAGAACACAAAGTTTAGAAAAAAAAAAAAGTTTTTTTTTTCTCTAAACAGTACTGTGTGCTGCTGGGAGAACACGTGACAGCATAGCAGATGGAGCCGGAAGCTGCTGCGCGGGCAGGTAAGTGCTGGACGGGGGGGGGAGGTGAGCGGGGGGGGGGGGTGCAGGTGAGCAGGGGGGGGGGGGGGGGAAGAGAGAAAATGACCACATCTCTAGGCAGTGCTGCACATGTGTTGGTTTTACAGATGTAACAGCGCATGCGCAGCACTGTTTCCAGCTGCGGTAAGTTAGAGCAGGCAGGGAAAAGTATCTATTTCCCGAAAAGCTGTCATAGCAGAAATGACAGCTTTTCGGAATAGATAGTTATGGAGAGGAGGAATAATGAATTCCTACGGTAATTAGGTAGAACTCCATGCGAGCTCTAAACCTAATTACCTCAAGAGAAAGTTTAGGTATGATGAATAGGCCCCATAGTCACCTGTTTTCAAGTTTACACAATGCACAGTTTATCACCTGATGACCCTGAGCTGTAAGCTCCGACTATCAGTGTATAAAAACAGTTAACAAATAAAACTGGAGGCATATATGTTCAAACAAGGTCCGCAATAGTTTGTTTTTAAATTCAGTTTATTCTAATGTTTCCAATTACATAATAAAAGAAACAAACATAAGAAAAATAGATACACAATACATGTCATCTCCACAATATCAAATGGTAAATAGTCAATGAGCAAAATTCAAAAGCGTGTATATAAAAGTTACCATATATACAGAAGTCAATAAAAAAAAATAAGAAAAGGAATCATTGCAGTCTGTACCTCAAATACAAGGAAGGAAACAGCACATGCAGATGTAAGACACATAAAATGTAGTGCAGTGGTTCTCAAACTCGGTCCTCAGGACCCCACACATTTCATGTTTTCCTGGTCACCCAGCAGGTGCACAGGTGTATTCATTGCTCACTGACACATTTTGAAAGATTCACAGGTGGAGCTAATTTATTTCACTTGTGATTCTGTGACGATACCTGGAAAACATGCACTGTTTGGGGTCCTGACTACAGAGTTTGAGAACCTGTGATGTAGTGCATACGACAACCTGGTCCCTTACACCCACTCTCGGGTTTCAGAGTATCAAGAAAAGCAGCCATAGCATGTGGAGATTGTAATCAGTTAGATATGGTCATATTTGGCCAATGAATTTCATCCAGTAAAAACAAATTTCTCAAGGCCCACAATAGTGTTAACCAGGGATACCCATTCAGTGAAACTTGGACCAATGGGGGGCATCCATGCCCACGCAAGGAAGGTTTTTGCCAACATCAAAGTGTGAAATACATATTGTCTGGTAGAAGATCTTTTTCAAAAATATCTAATAGACATGTCCTGGGGACCCAAAGGTGAAAGAAAGAGAGACACCTGTATAGGATACACCACTCTGTGCCAAAATGCGTAGCAAACCTTCTAAAGAGTACAACCAATAGCAACCAATCAGCTTCTATCACTTTTAACTGTACTTGATAAATGATAGCTAAAAGCTGATTGGTTACTACAACTCCAACTTAGAATCTCAGAAAACTGCTGTTTTTACATCACTACTGGATCCCTCCTAGATAAGTGGGCAGGGTGGGGAGATTTTACTAGGAATTCATGGGTCCGTTGGGAGGGCCGCCTCCTTGCTGACCAGCGAATTGCTGTATTTTTCCTGTAGTGGGGCGGGGCCTAATGAGGTCTACAGTCCGGCACGACCCCCACGAATATGTTTGCAGAATCTCCTCTCCGGGCTGCTCCCGGGGAGGAGTTCTGTGAAGTCAGCAAATATGCACTGTATGCCAATAAACTTGACTACGTCTTTCATGGAATTATGGTCTTCATTCAGAGTCGTTCGCTAGATACAAGCGGTCGCTCTGAATGAGGGTGTCCGCTTGTGGTGTGAAGTGCGACCGCCTGGTCGCTAGCTAAGCTGTGGGTTACCACCCTAAGGTTGGGTCTCGGCAAGCGCAAGCCCCAGGGAGCTTCCTGCTCTGATCAAGCAGGAAGCTCCCCCAATGACATCATTGCTGTCAGTGGGGCCGCCCCCAAACGGCAAGCGTACCGTCGGTAACGCCTCCGTTTGGCCGGCCACCCCCCCTGCCCACCTCCCAAACGGGGCGAGCTGTCAATCACCATCGACCCCCTTTGGTGCGAGACCCGTAGCGACGGAGCGCCCGTCGCTAGCCGGGTCTCGCGCATGCGAACGTCGGAGCCGGCTCAGACGTGCGCATGCCCGGTGGGCAAACATCGACCCGGTTGCGAGCGCTTGCGACTGGGTCTGAATGAGACCCTGTGTGTGTATTTTTAAAGTGTTCTGATAAACGGGACGTAGTCAATATACTGACTCCCGACAAGCCATCTGACTAAATCCCAGCATTGAAATCCCGACTTGGGACTAAAGATAGTCTAAATCCCGACGCCTATCATTAGCCCAAATATGGAATCCCGACAGACTGCTTCCCGAACAAAGGTAAGCCGGCTACTGTTAGCTCGCAGTCGTATGTACACATTACATGATGTACCCGATATATCATTGTGATCTGCCTCAAAACAATATATCAGACTATACATAGTCTAATGTGTACCCAGCGACAGCAGATTCGACTGGACGATATATCAGGCGGTCCGTACACACGCACAATCTGGTGTATGACTGCCCGATATGTCGTTCCCCGTCGCATCCAGAACCGTGGTGTCATTCCTCGACTCTTCAGATTGACCTGTGCTGTAGACCAATCTGGAGATGCGATGAACGACTTGCAGGAGTGCACAATAGTGCATACACACTGGACGATTTGACAGATTTGTCGTTCCAATCCGTCATAAATTGGCAATACGTCCAATATATCGTCTAATGTGTACCCAGTTTAGAGTGATTTTCTCCTGCTACTAAACTTAGCTTTGGAACCTGGTGGTTGCCTGGAACGTGTTTATCCATTTATCCCGGCACTGCAGAAAGCAGGTGCTTCCATCCCCGGAGTCTGGCTTAGTCATCATACTGCCGCGTAAGCACATCTGACAGGCTTTACTAGCATCTGGCGGTTCTGCCCAACAGTGACCTCCGTTTCTAACTACCAATTGCAGCTTACTGGTAGCTGCTACTTGACCTGACAATTAAACTGACTACCTGTTTCCAGCCTAAGACGCCACTTGCGAGGTGTCTGACATGCTCCATATTGCTCCTCCATCCTTGGGTTCCGCATTCAGACCAGTTGTGCTGCGGAACTCCAGCAGTCATTTGAGACCTGTAGTGGACCAGTTCCCCTTCTCCTGGACCACTGATAACAGTGTACTGGTGTTGTTGGGACTTGTTCGGTGCTCACCTCCTGTGATTTCCTGCACTGAAGATGGGTTCTCCTGCTGCTGGCTGTGGTCTGAGTATCGAGGACCAAGCAGTCTTGCAGTGGCCACTACCTGCCTGCATACTGCTGTGGTAAGCCATAGAGCACTATTAATCTGTGCCTCCCTGCACTGAAGCCGGGGTAGTATACTCCCACTAGGTGTGGTCTGGGTGTCTGGGACCCTGCTGTCTTGCAGTGGCCACTGCTGGTGCCCATACAGCGCTCCCCACCAGTGCCTCCCTGCATTGCTTCTGGAGTGTCCTCCTGCTGGCTGTGGGGGTGTTTGCGGATCTGCTGCCTAATGTCCTGGATGAAGACTTGCCGTGCCCTCTAATTTAGTTAGTCTCCCCTTACTAGACCCCTTTCTCCCCCACCCTCCTCATCCCTCCCTTTTCCTTCCTATTCTCTTACCAAGGACTCCTACTGCACCCACATGATTCAGTTTAGGACTTCGTAAGTCACAACCATGCAACCCGCAACAGCAGGCGGAGAAGCAAGGTTCAGAACATGAGACCTAAAGTGTACTAACGTGGGCTTGCCGCGCTTTGGGCATGGTGGCTTGCCACAGGTTATTATTCCCAATCTATGTCCATTGCAGAATGCGATCATACCGGCCGAATGTATGACCCGGCACATGCACGGAGACGGGCTCTGAAAAGAGCCCGTCCCTGCGATGTGGCCGGAGCGCATTCCGGGCTGCTGCGCATGGGGCACATTTATCAAAGATCATTTTGAGGTAAATTCCCCGAAAACACCAGTTTTCGGGGGTTTACCTCAAATACTTAGTATCCCCCGAATGTATGAAGGAGGGACCGCAGCAGGTATCTCCGATACCTGCTGCGATCCCTCCATTGCCGCCGGCAGCCGCCTCCCCCATAGGTTTCTATGGGGGATGCGAAGCTGCCAAATGTATCAATATCGGGAATGCTTCGCATTCCCGATATTGACCCCAGCAGCTAACGCCATCTGCAGATAGCGTTAGCCGCTGTGTCCTATGGGCACTTACCGCATTTCAGCCGGCGGAGGGATCTTCCAGATCCCTACGCCGGCAATGGGCGCCGCTCATGTGCAGTCCACAGGACTGCGCATGCGCAGCAGCCCGGAATGCGCTCCGGCCACATCGCAGGGACGGGCTCTTTTCGGAGCCCGTCTCCGTGCATGTGCCGGGTCATACATTCGGCCGGTATGATCGCATTTTGCAATGCGATCATGGGTGATACTGCATGCCCTGATCGCATTGCAAAATGCGATCCTTAATAAATGGGCCCCTTAGCTCATCGGCCTTGCCCCTCCCCCTGGCATTGCGGGTCACATGGTTGTAATGTCAGAGGTTCTTCTGCCCACTTATATCTAGCATCGACCCTCCCCATCTTGAGCTGGTATAGTAACATTATTGTTATATATTTTTCTTTTTTTCCCCTTTTTCTCAGTACTGTTTTTAATCTCCATTTTGCCCAATTCTTTATTAAAAAACAAAAGCAAAAACAAAACAAGTGTTGTCTTCATTTTTTTATTACTGTTCAGTACGTTACACTTGATACAATGGGAATAGGTATGTAATGCCGACGGCTGTAATGTATGTATTGCTGCACTTTTTCTTCTGACATTTTGCTGCCACCTAGTGGCGATTACCTGGTATTATTTTGTAATTTGTGTGTGTTAATATTCTATCTGGTTTACTGATGTTGTACTTTACAACACATTCTCATTGGGTCTTCCCCTCACTTTAGACAAATATTAGGCCACATGTGGTGCAGATGGGTTAGGTACGGGATCCTGGTGGTCAGAATACCGACAGCGGCATCCCAACAGAAAGAATCCCGATGCCAGGAGAAAAGTTCCTTTACCCTAGCTGTCCCCCTAACCTACCTTTCCTGCAGCCTACCCCTCCTCACCCCCCCCTCCCGCAGCCTAACCCTAATCCCTCCCTCAGCCTAACCCTCCCCCTCCCCCCCACAGCTATCCCAAACCTTCCCCCTAACGCTAATACTTACCATCGGTCGGGAATTTGGCGCTGGGATTCTGACTGCTGTCAGGATACAGGCACAGGTATTCTGAGCACCGGCATCCCGACCGCAAAGATTTTAACTACATCACGTTTAGACATATTTGTTTTTGCTGAATAGACTTGTTTTGAAGAACCATTTTCTGCTTTCGACTAACCTGGCCCCAAGTCTACTTTATTTAGAGATGTGATCCTGCGCCTTCTATTCTACCAAGGTTACACTCCCTTTAGTACTCTATTTAGTATATTGTGAATCCACTTTGTATCTTTGAGCCCTGTATTTGGTGGGTGGTGTGTCTGACTACTGGCCCTCCCCTCTTCTGACTCCCACCATTCTAGAGATTCTAGCTGGTGGTTCTCCTCCTCACTGAGATTCACCCATCTCTACCACTGATATCGCCAAGGAGATCTCTCAAATTTTATTTCCCACGATAGATAAAAAAAGTTCTAGAAAAGCTTGATGCCAAATTAGACCCCCATAAAGAGTCTGTTGACTCTGTTTGACCCCCTCAACCCTAGTGGATTGCTCACCAAGCTTTGTTAGAGCAGAGGATTAGTGACGCTGAGGATACTATAATATCCCTACGTAATACTTTGGAAACACAGTCTCACCAATTACATATATATGCTGAAACAGATTATCTTGAAAATCTGAATTGTAGAAACAACTTCCGATTGATTTGTGTCCCAGAATCGATAAAAGATTCAGCCCTCTTCTTACACTGGTAAGCACCTAGTTCAGGTGCTTAACCTTCTAGAGGACCTCCGACACCCTCATATTGAGAGACTCATCGTACAGGTCCGGAGAGGTTGGGAAGGGGAGCTAGACCTCTCCCAGTTGTGGCTTGATTTCGAATTCCGGCAACCTACAGACGTCTAGGCTAATACTTATAGATGGCCAAGGGATTCTAATATTTCATGATTATTCTGTATCTGTCACACAAAAACAGAGTTTAAAACTTGTCTGTCGGTACTAAGGGCCTGATTCAGAGATGGACGGTATTGCACAGCCTCAAGGAAGCAGCTGTGCAATACTGTCCAACTAAAAGTAAATGCAGGAGGAGGTGTTGGTAGGAAATAGACACCTCCTGGCTGCATCTGCGATCCGAGTGCAGTGTCCATAGATACTGCCTCGGATCACTATTGCAACCATCATGGCCACCAGTCATGATAGTTGCTGCTTTGGCGGCCAGCCAGGCTGCCTAAACTGAGACTGTCAGGACTGGGGGCTCTGGACTTCCGGGAGAGACCTAGATACCTGCTCACAGATAGCTCGGGAGGTTTGGAGTAGGGAAGGACGTATAGAACTCTTCCTCATAGGTGTAAACGGTAATAAATTTTATGCAGCAGGACAGTACTGGGAGAAAGGTGCACTGGGAATAGACTGACTAGAACCAGATAGTGGCATAAACTGGGACCGGATTGGAACTGGACTATAGCACAAAATGGAGCCGGATTGGGAACGGACCGTAGCACACACTGCAGCAAGAGTGGGACCGGACTATTGCACAAACTGGAGCCAGAGTGGCTCCAATTTGTGCTACATATCGGTCTCAATCTGGCTCCAGTTTGTGCAATAGTCCGGCCCCACTCTGGCTCCAGTGTGCGCTACGGTCCGTTCCCAATCCGGCTCCAATTTGTTCTACATTCCGGTCTCAGAGTGGGATCACCGCTGGAATAGACAAGTGAACTGTAGACAGTTAACCAGGGAGCTGGAACCTTGGACGTCTAACAGTGACAAAGCTCAGGCACAGAATGCTGTCAGTGGAGGGTATTTATACCCTGGGTCACACGGTGATTGGCTGGTGCGGTCAGTTGAACATTAGTCTGGCTGCGATTGGGAGATTAGCGGTCAGCTGGCTGGGACCAACATGGCGACACCCTTGTTTGGAGCTAGCAGGGATGCCACCGGAGCTCCGAGCCCCTGAGACCACTACAACACTGGAAGCCCGTCAACAGCGCACTCTCCTGAAAGCCTCCAGGCCGGGACCCCTGCCAGGACAGAGCAGCATGGCACAGGCACTGAGGATTCCTGACAAGGACTTACTCAGCCTGGCCATCGGACATGGACAGCCGGCTCCAGGAAGTTTGCGTCCACCAATGCAGACACTTGACTCGGCATGCCTCCAAAATGCGAGCAACACGCCCCTGTTTTGGAGAACCTTTCCAGATGCTGCCCCCCAAAAGCTGCAGCATGTCAATAATGCTGTGGCTAAGGGGAGTCTGCAAGCTCGCAGAACGGGTCCTGTGCATGCGCAGACTCACAAACATCAGAGATGTACGCGAACGGGTTAGTGTACATCTCTAAATCAGGCCCTTAGCAGATAACAAGCGGTTTGCTCTTCTCTATCCATCTTAATTGAGTGTTATGACAAAGGCGAAACCCATATTTTTTACTAACCCCTCCTCCTACCACAGAGCTCACCCACCTCCCCTGCTTGAGATGTTCAGTATTTTTCATTACACATGGTTCATTATGGATTGTAATTTAGAAGTTTTTTTTAGTACTATAAAAATCAAAACTATTTTGTATTTTATCTTGTAGCCTTGGTGAATTGGGAGCGGAGCTTAACATATCTTAATCTGGTATTGAGGCTGGGTGTTTCACTTATTTCTCATCCCCACATTGCTATCTGCCATGTTAACATTTCTTTTATTTTTATTTCTATGTTCTTCATTGGAGACAAGAAAATGTCTCCCCTGATGGATGGATGGAAACTGTCTGGTTGCATCAAACTGTACCAAGGCCCTGATTCAGACCCACTCGCAGATCTGAATGGCGTTTTTTTTTTAATCTTTTAAATCCGGCCTTCTGGCCACTCGTTAAGCTGTGGGTGACCACCCACAGCTTTACTGAGCGGCCAGGTGATGGTCGCGACCATCGGGGCTTGCGATGAGACCCTCGTGGTAGGGTCTCGTCTGTGATAGAGCCGGAAGCTCACCACTGACATCACTCGTGAGGTCAGTGGGGCCGCCCCCAAATGGCAGGCGTTCCTTCAGGAACACCTCAGTTTGGCCAGCCACCGACTCGCCTACCAAACGGGGCGAGCTGTCGATCAACATCGGCAGCTGCCCCTTTTGGATGCGAGCACCGGAGCGAGTGATTTCTCGTTCGCTCCGGGGCTCACGCACGCCATGCGTGCGCACTGCCTGGCCATCGACCCGCTTGCGAGCGCATATCTCTTGCGAGCGTGTCTTAATCAGGCCCCAAGTCGTTCGGGGTAGCTATTGTACTAGCTAAACACATTTTATACTATCCTCAGGGCAGATATATCCTATTTGACATTCATATCTATGTCTCTAGGTATATTCTACTTAACATAATACACCCCCCCTCCCCCAACACTCAACACTATTGCTTTTAAGTTAAGAGACCCCTAATTTGGTGTTGGATGGAGACTTTATTAATATGGCTGACCCAGACAGACAAATCCACTTCTGCAGAGTTACCTATTGTCTACTAGAGGCCCCATCCATCCCCAATGAAAAAATAAATAAATGTAAAAAAAAAAAAAATCAAGTTTAGTGTAGTAGATCCCTGGTGACTTATCCATCAGATGGACAGGATATACACATTCTATTCAGGAGTACACCACTCATTCCTGACACATTGATAATATTCTGCGTGCTGACCATTTAGTTTCCTATGACCTACATCAGGGGTCTTCAACCCGTGGCCCGACAATTGTGTGCACCCCCTCCAGGTCCGTTTCAGTAAGTGTAGTGCGGACCACAGTGAGTGCAGTAACAAACACACCGCCGCCAGTGGGTGAGCTCCACCTTCCGGCTCCTGCAGTGGGTGATGGGAGATACTTCATGATGTCTCTCCCATAGTGCAGAGTGGGCCGGGAGGATAAAGGAGCGGACAATGGCGGGTGCAGGAGCAGGGTTTCAGGTAAGTGTTTTTTTTGTGTCTTTGTTCTATATATGTAAGGGGCACTGCATAGGGGGGACCACTACTGGGGGCACTGCATAGGGGAGACCACTACTGGGGGCACTGCATAAGGGGGACCGTATGGGAAAAGCCAGGGGGGTTAGGGTGGCTAGGGAACAAGCAGGTGAGTGACAATGCTAGGTCTCCCTATTGCGGCAAACTCAGGTTTGGCTAGACCTGCCCAGAGGCATGGAGTCTAACTCACTTGGTGGTCTTCACCAGTGACCCCTCCAGTTGGGATATGGGTTTCGCTGCACCAAGTGAGCAGGTCGCGGCCCTCTGGATTAGAATGAATACTTGAACACAGGAGATCAGCGTGAACTGAATAATTGAGCACAAGAGATCAGGGTATGAACTGAATACAGGAAATCAGCAATGAACTGAATACTTGAGCACAGGAGATCCAGGTGCTGACTTGCGTAGAGAAATGCGGATACAGGCATGTACTGGGAATTAATAGAGATCCAGCTGAGGCCTAACTGGTAATTAGCATGAAAGCTGACACCACAGGAACACAGGGAGGCGGTTAGAGAGCTGAGCAGCACACAGGGATTTACAAGAAACACTGGAGTTTTGCAAGAGCTGAAGTAACACACTGGGAATTAGCATGGGAGCTAATATAAGTAACACTGGTGGTCAACGTGAGGGCTGAAACAACACACTGTAGATACTTCGTGGAAAACACCGGAGAGCATAATAATCACTGGAACAGCGAAGTTGAACAGCAGTTGCCTGTTCCTGGAGTCAGACTTAAATACCCCTGGGTAGCTGGTCATTGGATCAGAGGATCAGCTGAGTGACCACAGGACTACCATTGGGAGAGAATAGTCTGGTGATATGGACCAACATGGCTGCGCCCATGCCTAGCACCTGGGAACCAGGACGCAAGCACGGAAGCCCTAGCAGACCCCGGGGAGAATACTCAGTCACCACTCACCCCCACTCCCAGCGACCGAACACCTAAGCCCAAGGATGCCGATGCGGAGGCGAGTAGCAGCCGATCCCAGGCCGCATCCTGACAGGACCACTACTGGGACCCTGCATAGGGGGGACTACTACTGGGCGCACTGCATAGGGGGGACCACTGTATAAGGGCACTACTGGGGGCACTGCAGAGGGGGGCAGTTATGGGACATAATTGTATGTGGAGGGGGCAGAGTTTAAATACCGCAGTATAGCTTAGTGGCCCTCGGGCTTCGTTTTAATTTTTAATGTGGCCCACGCTGTCTTAAAGGTTGAAGACCTCTGTCCTAAATAGTACGATTTCTGATATATTAACAACATTTCAGTCTAATGCTGGGCATACACTGCCAGATAAAATGCCTGTCAAACCAACAGACATTTTATCTGGCAAGCCTGACACCTGCAGATATCACGTGCAAACACTGCGAGATATCTCAGTGTATTGGCCCGGATATTTGCGCTCCTCCCCTGGGGAGGAGACATTTCCCTGTTCCTTCCCTTTGAAGGAATAGGGCAAATGTCTGTTGGTCGGTCGCAGCTGGGCATATTTCTGATCGCCCCAATAACTGTACTGTGTGCGGCCGACCGATGCTAAAATACTGATCTGTCGAGAATGCCGGATCGTCCAGCATGTCCTTCCAATTTTTAAACCTCGGCCGCATCGGACAGGGGGCTCTATTCAGACCTGCTCGCTAGATGCGTTCGCACACAGCCAGCGTATGCAAATCTGGCCAAGCCCACAGCAAGCCAGGCGATCGCACGGCAAGGCGTTAGCACGCCCACTAGGTCTTGCCATGCGGATCCTGCTGTTTATGCAGACGCCCACCAGCCTGTCTTAAGACGCCCACTTGCGCACGTCATCTTAGGAAGTGTATGCAACCATCGGATGCATACGCAGCACTTGTGGTTGACCCATAGCCTACCGCAAAGCACTGCGAGCACTTCAGTGTATTATTCAACCAAGTGACATGTACTATGACGCTGCGTCTTAATTATGCACGCCTCTAAAACAGCGTTAAGATGCTCGGGTACGCCTGCGTTCGCACCACTACTCCCGTTTTCATCGGCCTACCCGTCACCACCTACAAACGACTTGTCCTGTCACTCATTCTGCCGGGCTGTCTATACGCAACGAGCGAACGCTTCTGATTGCTCGGACTGGTTCACGCACGCGCACTGCGATGCCTACGCACAATACAAACATCGTCAGTCAGCGTGCAAACATTTCCCAGCGAGCGGGTCTGAATCGGGCCCAGAGTACGACCATTTTTGTGTTGTCCTTTTGACCCTGTTGACTTTCATCCACGTCCACCTTTTGCCGGTCTAACTTCTGTTGTCTATATAGATATTGGTATAAAAGATCTGCAAGAAAAAAAATAGACAAACTCCTATATTCCACTGTGCAGCCAAGAGAGATGCTCCACTTGAAACTAAAGAGCCTGATTCAGACCCGTTCGCTAGCCTGCCAATCTGCACATGCGTATAAGACGCAATACGCATGCGCGAACCAGTCCCTGCAAGCGCGAAGCGTTCGCACCCTGTACACAGATGCCCCGCTAGAATGAGTGATAGGACATGCCATTTGTGGGTGGTGACGGGGTTGTTGATGGAAACAGGGGTGTGGTGGTGCAAACGCAGGCGTATGCGTCTGAACGCCGCTTCAGGGGCGTGCATAATTAAGATGCAGCGTCAGCATACACGTCACATGGCTGAATTACACACAGCAGCACTCGCAGTAGGGTATGGTCAGCCACAAGTGCTGCGTATGGGTCCGATGTTACCGATTGTTTAATACATTTCCTGGAGATGACGTATGTTACTAAGGGAAAGTGGGAGTCTTGCGTCAGGCTGGTGGGCATCTAAATACATACCGCGATCGCACGGGAAGACATAGTGGGCGTGCTAATGTCTTGGTAGCGATCGCGGGATTTGCATACTCAGGCTGCTGACAGCAGCGTGCAAACGCATCCTAGCGAACGGGTCAGAATCAGGCCCTAAGAACCAAATAAGATTCCTACCACCAGCTGAAAGTTCTGGAGTTCCTCCCCATACGGTTTAGGCAGTCAAAATATGTCAACTCCTGAACAGCAGAGGAGGAGACCAAGCGGGAATTCCCAGGCACCAGATGAGGAGACCGTAAGGAGACAACAAGCAGCCAGTCAGAAGCCAGGAGGAGGGATGGAGTCTCCAAGATGGTGGCTGAAGAGGACACACTGGCAGGAAAACCACCCACAATCACAGAAGCACATAAGCCAGAGGTTCCCAAACGCGGTCCTCAAGGCTCCCCAACAGTTCAGGTATTAAGAGATATCCATGGTTGAGTACTGGTTAAATCAAATTGATTAAGATACTAGTTAAATCACCTGTGCTCAACTATGGAGATCTCTAAAACCTGAACTGTTGGGGAGCCTTGAAGACCGTGATTGAGAACCTCCAACATAAGCACATATGGAGAACTCCCATCGATGGTCTGTTGGACCTATACAGACCCTGGCAGTAGACGCAATCAGCCCAGAGGTGGGACAAGCCATCAAAACACAGGAGGAGCACTTTGACAACAGAAGGCATGATAAGACAGCAGTCACTTGTCAGCAGTTATTCATCTAGGACTATAATGCAAGTAATGTGCAGAGTGCAAACTTGAAGATACGCACCAAGCAGATTGAAGTCAGATTATAGCACTATGGAGCCCTTAAAAATGCATGCTACTCCATGTCTGTCTGTCCTGAACATGCTTCCGAGGTCCAATATTTTTATTTAGAAGTTTCTCATGGTTACCTACTTAGACATTCTCTCTCTCCTCCCCCCCCCCCCCCATTGCATAGCAGCACCCTAGAGAGGGGAGGGAGTCAGGGACTGAACAGGGTCATGTCTGAGGAAGACAAAGTGAGAGAGCCTCAAGCGAATCAATGAAGATTCCCTGATGCAGCCACAGTAGAAACATACAAATCAGGAATTAAACAACCAACCATCGGAACACAATCGTATGATTTCCATTTGATGGTGGCAAACAGTCGGACCGCCATTATCAAATGGTGAAAACACTACCATCGGAACAAAAACATTGATGGATAGTGAACATCTGATTCCATCCTTACACTGAACCTGGAGGCGGACTCCGGCCACCACTCCTACACAGTGAAGTACTCCCTCTCTAGCGTGATGTTCCCGCTCAGCCACATGCCCACGGTGAACAGAAGGCACCTTCCATGGAAGTCAGTGCTGTTCTCATACAGGGGCACCACAGCGAGGAAGCTCAACAGGAAGCCCAGGACATACAGGGTACAATGGGCCTGATTCAGCAAGGATTGCAAGTGCAATTACATACGGAGATGGCAGATTGTTATGTAGTGCATATGAATTGCAGTGCGCAAAGCCACCAGTGTGATTGCAAAGACCACACAGACCAGTCGCAGAGTGATTGACAGGAAGTGAGCATTTGGGGGTGGTGACAGGAGGGTGATCGTCAATACACAGGCATGTCAGTGTTTCAATACACAGGCATGTCAGTGTTTTTAAACGCTGTGACAGGGCAGTGTATAAATTAGCCACTGCGATGGCATACGCAGCTTGAGCTCTCACTGCATACCAGAAGGTTAGCAATTTCTAAGTAAGGTCTGACCTTGTGCAATTGGAAGTGAGGCTCCGATGTTACCGATGGTTTTGCAGACTTGTAAGGTATTACGCATGCGAGTAAGGGGAAGTGGGCTTCCTTATGTTGGGCTGCGACGGCATAGCGATCGCAAACATTAAAAAATTTTCACAGCGGGAATGCGTGCGTAATCGTAGCTGCGATCACATTTGCAATCCGCAATGAATCAGGCCCAATGTGCAAAAAGGTGATTGCTCATCGCCATGTTCTGCAGCCTGGCAGGGGTGTGCATGGAGGCTGCACAGGTACCCCAGTCCTGGGGGACATGCTGCTGAGAATGCTTACGGTAGCTGCATTACAAATCTCTCATCCGTGATCCTCCTGCCCTTCCTAGCACATCCCAGTGGCCGGGCCCCAGTCAGCTGCAGACTAGCATCAGTGGGGGTTGTGGTGACACTGGAGAGATGCAGGGGGCAGGAGTGAGAAGCAGAGGGTTGTGGTGAGATGCAGGGGACCGTGGTGACATGGTGTAGGCTGTTATGAGATGCAGGAGGCTGTGGAGAGAAGAAATTGCTCCCGTGTGAAGCCTGGGGCGGATCGCTAGTTATTACTAAAGTGCAACAATTTATTTACAAGTGTAGGAACTTTATAAATTGCTTCAAGAACCACTTTAAAACAAGTTTGATCATCTCTCCTTATGCTGTGTAACGTCTCTTCTATTCAATGAGCCTAGTATAGCTGTTGCAGACCCCTTGAATGAAAGAAGAATTTCAAATGTAGACAAGGCAGCTTCTTTTTAAGACCTTGTATGCAGATTTCTCATGCAGTACATTCATAGAGTAGTTTGCTGTATGTGGCCATATTACTCCAAATGGTCCAAGTCAGCCTCCTATGCCCCCTTATATGTCAGAGTAGGTCTGGATGGTTATTAAAAGTTTAACCAGGAGGGAAGTAAAGGGCATCCCAAAAATGTAAAATGTCCCAACTGCCTTTGAGAGCAGCACACTAAAATATAATCCAAATGGTGCAATACTTAATAATTGACTTATAACATATATATATATATATATATATATATATATATATATATATATATTCTGATTGAAAAAATAGATGGGAAAATGTTATGAAATATTGTTACAATTTTTTTTGTTTAACTCATTATGAACTTTGCCCCCTCCCTATTCATAACCAGGAGTCATGCACCAGACAACCACATGTATCATGGAGCTGGTAAAAATAACTGGTTCACTTTCTGCATATCAATGTAACATACTGTACGTCTGCTGTATGACCAGCAAGACTCCTGAACCAATCCAGGACCAGAAGGGAGGGATGGCGCCTTCTCATGCTACAGATTACTTATGTCAAATAATGCCTTTTCTGGGGTAGGTACTGATGTATATAATTTAGCAATATTGTATACATAATTTATACAAATATAACTAAGCAACTTTTAATACGCTAGGGGAATTCTTATAGTTTCTTATAATATTAAAAGTTTTCCTATTGAACGCTGAAGCAAATTCAGAAGTTACTTTTTATAAAAAAAATTCCTGCAGTTTTTCATATATTAGCATCACATACATACACATTTTATATTACTAGCTTTACACAGGACTAGAAATGTTTAATGTAATATTTAAGTCCCTTTTTCAAAGCGTATTTTGAAAAAAAATAGCCTAATGACTATCGCATTTCCACAGACTGGAGTGCAATGTTCAAAGTAGCCACTAGATGTCATCATAAAAAAAGTTGCTCAAAGTACATTTAGCAAAATGTGTACAAACGCGCCATAAAAACAGTATAAAGTACTCTCATTCTGAATCCCCATGGATACAACACATATACACTGAAGTTGTACACCATAAATTAGCATTCATAATATGCAGCATTATACGCAAACTTTCATAAAATGTATTTTCAAGTAAGGCCTCACTTGTAGTGCTCAAATACATGTGTAACAGGACATCAAAGCAACTAGACAGCCTTATATAAAAAAAAAAAAAGTAAAAAAGGTATAGGTATCCCTCCCCTTAGTGAGCTTTGATCAGGCATGTCAAACTCAAAATACAAACCGGGCCGAATATTCAAGGTCTAATGGGGCACATCCACTAGACAACAATAAAAAGACTGAACGATAACAAAATCGTTCTGTGCAGTGCCTACAATGTACGATATATCATCGTTCAGTGTATTCACCCTCCATCATCCCCAAACATGGCCAATCTGTCGTTATCGGCAGATTGACTGGCATGTTTGGGCGATGATTGATGTTGGAAACGACCAGCGGGAACACGCATCGCTGGTCGTTTCTGACATTTAAGTGTCCAATTCATGCAAGATTAATGGACAACTGAACGATAACTATGTCGTTATCATTTAATCGTCCATTAATATCTGATAGTGGATGTGCGCCGTAAGAGAGTGTGAGACACAAGAAGAAGAAAAAAAAAAAAGTCATACGCAATTTTGAAAGGTTTTTTTTATTAATAAAAACCAATGCAGTGCTCCCTGTAGTAGTGCCCCTTATGCAGTGCCCCATGTATTAGAGCCCATTATGCAATGCCCCCTGTATTAGAGCCACTTATGCAGTGCCCCCAGTAACGCCCCTAGTATTGCCCATTATGCAGTGCCCTCAGTAATGCCCCTAGTAGTCCCCCTAGTAATGCCCTTAGTATTGCCAATTATGCAGTGCCCTCAGTAATGCCCTTAGTAGTCCCCCTTATGTTGTGCCCCCAGTAATGCTCCTTATGCAGTACTTACCTCTCTTTACGCTGGCCATCGCTCCAGTCCATGCCTTCAGTGCTCCCGCATAGATGCTGCTGGTGATGGAATCTAACTAGATACAGCAGGCGCAGGCTCCTCCCATCGTGGGTGACGTGATGGTGCACTGCATCACTTGGAGCGCTGGCCTCTGAAGTGATTAGAAGAGTCTTTAGTCTCTAATCCCTTCAGAGACCAGGGTTCCCAGTTTTAAATGCAGTAAACACTGCCCGATCGGAGCTGAGCTCCGAAAGCGGCAGGGTCTGGGACTCATAATATATGTATTTGACCCCACACTGTCGTGCTGCTAAAAACGTTATTTGGGTCGCATTCGACCCACCGGCCACATTTTTTACATGTCTGGCTAAGATGCTTAATTTTGCATACAGTGGACAAGGAAAATTTGAGACTAACTACCAAGAAATGTTTATGTAGCGTTCCCGCTAGGCTGTTTTAGCGGGGTGCCCCGCTGAAACAGCCTGAGGGTGCCGCCCCCACCCGCGGGTCGCAGTGTTCCGTGGGTGGGGAAAACTTCGGTGTAGCGGTCACCGCCGGTGAATGGATGCCAGGGCGCATGCGCCCAGCATCCATTCACACTAATAGCAGTGCTTGGGGGCTGCAAGGCATGTCCGTAAGTGCCGGACACTCCACCAAGAGTGACGAAAAGTGGTTGCATCTTAAAGACACGCCCTTTTTCTTGGTCACGCCCTCTTTTTGGGCACGCGCAGATGTGACCTTTCTCTAGGTGGCGCCGGACCTAGAGTGAACACTATATATGGAGAAGGGCCCTAGACTGCACACCATGAATATAAATAATGGGAGGTGCTACCTGCTGAGACTAATGTTGCAGACACAAAAGGAAAAATTACAAGTGCACAACTCCAGCATTACATATATAATAAATTTTTGCAATAAAATTTTGCAATAAATAGAAATGTGTTGGGTTGTGAGAATTTCTAGGGCTCTTTGTGTGTCATTTATGCTGGAGCATTTAAAAAAAAATTGTAACATTGCCCTACATTTTTTAAAGATAATATATTATGTATATAGTACAAACACAAATTGTCCTGTCGTAAATGACCTGCTCTGATTTTTATCATGTAGCAGACAGCATAAGAGCCAAGTTGTCACACATAATGATACAATTTCCAGCACAGACTGGCTAGGATATGTATGAAAGATGGCAGTGCCCAGGGATAGAGGGCTCATTTGGTTGGCTGTGAGCAATATATATGGAAGTCTACCTAAGTTAGATTGCCAACTTTCTGGATGGGAGATACAGGTTGTGGGGGGGGGAGGGGGGGGGTGTTGTATTTAAAATGCAAGTTAGTTTTCAATAAAACCATTACTGTACAGAAAATGATTTGAAACCTCCTTATCCGGGCTATATATACACAATGAAATCAGACCTTAATCGGATTTCTGGTCTTCTTTCATATAATTTGCATAGTGCTCACGTATCCCTGGGTTGGTACCCAAAAGTAAGGGGAAAAAGACGTATAGAATCCCGGGAACTGTCCTGGTCTGAGTTTAAATCTCGGTTATCGGGTGCTGCACTCCCTGCTATTCAATGGTCCTCCCGTCTCGTCTGGCACCAACGCATTTCGACCCCTGACTGGGGTCTTTTTCAAGGTGAGTTCCCGGGACTATCACAGTGTCATTACAACTCAGGCTGTTCGTTAACAGCTCCTTTACTCCAGTCCGGTAATTGGTACCTTCCAGCTATTTGTGGACACCCATGTCTTGAAGATTGTTTATTTGTACATATGTGTGGACTTGATAATTGAGGTTTGTTAATTTTATGTGCTTCATGTATTAAACTGTACTTCACTATATACGTTTTTTTCCCCTTACTTTTGGGCACCAACCAGGGTATACGTGAGCACTTTGCAAATTATATGAAAGAAAACCAGAAATCAGATTAAGGTCTGTGATTTCATTGCATATATAGCGCAGATAAGGAGGGTTCAAATAATTTTCAATATTACTTAATACTGGTGAAGGTGTGAGAATACCTTCTACTTTTTGATTTCCCCTGTCTGCAACTCTGTTAGTCTGCGCATCGGTTCACCTATCACCTGTTCTTGACATTACTGTACAGTTATGAACATTAGGTAAATCCATAAGTATATATGAATACAGATTTTATTATCTCCGCAATGCTGGTGCTAAAGGTTATCCTATAAGAGTACCAATTATCAGCTTATAAGCACTAGGCACCCACAAACTGCTACTCCTACTGAATTTTGAAACATCTGTTTCTAAAAACTATTTGTAAATAGTGTTATTTTTACAAAGACTCATTCCATATTAGTTATTTAGCCAATAGCCATTCTAAGTGCAGAATTATTAAAATTGAACTTGAAATAAACTTCATTTTTGGTAACGTTAAGCCTGCAAGACTAGCACACTCCTTACTGCAATCATGTGGGTGTCACTTTCGGGGCAGCACCCTCTATCTAAGATAAGTGGCTTTCTGGCTATCCAGCTCCCACCTGACATGTACATAATCTTTAAACCCAATATTGAACACTTGTGAAAACGTTATCAACTTCAAACAGCAGGAAAATCCGCCTTTATATATGAAGCTACATTACAGAACGTGTGACAGATAGTTGGTTCCTCAGAAATATGTTGGATTTCCATGAAATACTGAATCATTTTGTTTATTTCTAACATTGGTATCCCCTGTGACAGGATGGAGAGAGGACAGTGTATCAGACATGAGACCTTTATATTACTTTTATCATCTGTGTTTTATTATGAAAATAACGCAAATGTATTCAAAAAGTATACTTGAATAATTAAACACTGTAGTAGGTTTCATTCAAATGTTCAAAAAGAATAGGGACAACTAAATGATTGCTTACATATAAATGATCTCTAGTTCAGAAGCTCGTCTTATGGATTGAGCCTGCATTTTATTTTTATTACAAAATATATATCTGCTAAATGGGCACAGTATAAAAAAAAAACAATGTATTTTATGGAGTCTTCTACATCTCACAGCAGGGACTCAGGCCCTCATTCAGAGGCGGTCGGAGGATGCAAGCGGTCGCTCAGAAACTGGGCGGCCGCTTGCATCCTGACCGCCCGCCTCTGTTTTGGTCGTTAGGCTGTGGGTTTACACCCACAGCTCTAGCGACCGCTAGGGTGATGGTCGCGATGGTCAGAGACCATCACGACCATCGGGGCTTACGACGAGACCCTAAGGTAGGGTCTCACTTGTCGTAAGCCCCGGAGAGCTTCTAGAGACTAGTGCTGTCAGTGGGGCCTCCCCCAAACGGTAGGCGTTCCCATGGGAACACCTCAGTTTGGCTGCCACCCCCCCGGCCCACCTTCCAAACGGGGCGAGCTGTCAATCAACATCGACAGCTCGCCCCCTTTGGAAAGAGACCCGCTACGACCGGCGCTGACGGTCGTAGCGGATCTCGCGCATGCGCACGAAGGAGCCGGCTCCCTCGTGCGCATGCGCACTTGACAAACATCGAGGCGGCCGTGCGGTCGTAGACCGTACGGCCGCCTCTGAATGAAGGCCTCAGTACCTCCTACTAGCCTGCATCTCAACACTATACAGATCTGTTTAACTGCAGTGGTCTAAGAGAAGGATTACAGCTATGTTACACATAGGGCCGTATTCATTTAGAAGCGAAAAGCCATTTTCTGCGGAAAAGTAAAGCCGATCGCGGCTTTTCGCGTGGTCGGAACTTATTTCCAAATTCAATTCCAGATGGTTTTCACCTACGCGGAAAGTCAATGCCATGTAATAGGCCTAAGAATAACAGGTGAAAGAAGTGCAACATTTTTATTTTGTGGTGCAAACATGGGGAAACCACTCAGAACACTTGGGACAGACCCCAAATGACAACTGTGTCAAAAAATCCAAAACAAAACTTAAAACCCAAAAAAGTACTTTCATTTTGAGGGCGAAAAAGTACAAAGTGGGGGGACAAACATAAAATCTAGCGAAATAGCTTTCTTAGGGGTCTGCAAGGATGGGTCAGGTGTTTTTAGAATTGCAGGTGCATGTAGCAGGTACGTTTTTCACGTTTTTGTAAACTTCACTTTAGAAACATTAAAAGATGCTAGTACCAATTTTCAAGTACCCCAAATCTGACAAGATTACTTTTTTTTTTAACAAAAAAAATACTGCTTAATGCCATTCCTCACCACTTTTACAAGGTCGCTAATAACAAGGATTTTAAACAACTTCAGTGCCCAAAATAGTTTTATTACGGCTATTGGAACACTTCTACATTGATCCCCAATGTTAGTGCATCTTTTTGGGGGGTTCAGACTGATTTCCCCTATTCTGACAGTACTTTTCGCCTGTTTTACATTAGCCACTTGGCATTTTCGCCAGGTTAGTAAATGATAAGGGCGAAAAGCGGGGACACGCACGATAAGTTTTCACATCCAAAATACGCGATGTAGGCGAAAAGTCGGGTAGGCGGAACTTTATCGCTGAGGTGAAACTAATTGAATGTGGTCCATAGTATGAATCACAACACTTGCTACACATGAGCCAATGGTTCAAGTGTGAGTGTTTGTATATGGTACATGAGGTTGGGAGTTTGAGCATTGTGTGTTTTATATACAGGGGGATTTAAATGAAAGTTATTAGTTATCTAAATAAGAATTGTCCCTAGTCTGTCCAGTCTTCTATATGCATGTGCAGTGGGAGCTGTGGTGTGCTACTCCTGCAAAGGCTGCCACTGCTAGGAAAATGGAATAGACCTAGCCAGAGAGGTGGACCTGCCAGGAGGAGAGTATGTAGCCGGGGAGGGGGACAGAACAGCAGACAGAAAGGCGTGACGGAGCTGTGCAGTGACTGGGTGGAGGCGAACCGTAGTGACCAGCATATGCCGGGTCCCTTTTCTAGTTATTAATAAGGTGCACATATTTCCTGCCCGAGAAAATGGAGAAGCTCACTTTACGTCAGAAAGGAAATGTGCCTATCACAGAGGGACTGTGCTAGAGGGGTTGGCCCATCAGACCACCGGCTAAACGGCCAATCTGGCCCTGCTTCTGGCTAAAAGAGTTTTCCCGCAAATAAGTTAGAGCTACTTGTTATAGATAATTAAACAAATATCTTGCATCTTAACAAGAAGTCACAGGATGCCCTTTAATAGAAAATACTAGGATCTGCACAGTCAGGCAGAACACATCAGAGTGACTTCTGCCCAGCCTTCCAAAGTCATCCAACCAACTGGAGCGAAGGAATATACAGGTTGATGAATCAAGCAGTGAAAAGAGTGAAGAAGTGGACCAGTGGAGAAGTGACCCATAGCAACCAATCAGCTTCTATGTATCATTATACAGAATGTACTTGATAAATACTACCTTAAAGCTGATTGGTTGCTATGGACCACTTCTCCACTGGTCTGCTTCCCCACTATTTTCACTGCTTGATACATCAACCCCATAGATTTTAGATAAAATGGCACTTATAGGCTATAGAATCTATTTTACTGCCTACCGATGGGTCCTCATACCCAAAGGCGCACCATGAAAACTGGCATTGCTTGCGACTCTGCATCAGGCCCGTTGTATCTGCATATACAAAGTAAGGCCTCCATGCTCTACCAACAGATAGCCACAATTACCCGATCCCCAGACGTTGGGGCCAGGGCATTGGTGAAATCAAACATGTTCAGCAAATCAGGTTTTTTTTAACATGTAAAACTTCATCGCTTCCCCGACTGATTGGCGACCATCGATGGTCGACATTTCTGATCGGCGGTTGCAGTCCAATTGGGGAATCAGCTGATTTCCCAGTAGATGAATGGGGCTCAAAATTATATCAATCCTCCAGGCACTATTTGGCCACATTATCTAGCTATCAGCCAGTTTTCCTAGTTCTAGAAATATAACTAGGGGCCTGATTCAGACCCACTCGCGAGTGGCTGTCCGCTCGCAAGTGGGTCGATGTTGTGCACTGAGCATGCGCACGACGGAGGGAGCTCCGTCGTGCGCATGCGCCAGACGCGACGAGCGAAGGAAAGTCCTTTGCTCGTTGTGTCCGATCAAAGGGGGCGTGCTGTCAATGTTGATTGACAGCACGCCCCCTTTGGTGGGCGTGCCGGGGGCGTGCCTCCCTGACGGGGGCGTTCCCACGGGAACGCCTCCCGTCAGAAGCCGGCCCACTGACATCACTAGTGATGTCAGTGGGAGTGATTTTGGCTCTGATAGAGCCAAAATCACTCCGGAGCTTGCGGTTGAAAACCTCAACCGCAGGCTCCGGCTCGCAAATTCGATGGTCGCGATGGTCTCGACCATCGCGGCCATCACAAAGCACGCTCGTATAGCCTGTGGGTGGTGACCCACAGCTATACGAGCGTCCAGGAGGACGCTCCATGAAAATGGAGCCCGGCCCTCATTCAGAGCGTGCGCTCTGCTCAGAGCGTACGGCTCTGAATGAGGGCCTAGGAAAACTAATATAACGAATACAGTTTGTGATGGAGGTTTAATGCAGCAATATCCATTTTCAATACTGCAAATGACACGACCTCCAAACTCCTATGCTTCTCTTCCTCTTTTAGGGATATAGCTAATATCTGATTGTTTGTTATGATCAACACCAGCGCTTGTCTGTTTTAAAAACTTTAGTAAATCTCCCCCCTCATACCCCTTTTCCACCAAAATGCCGTGTCCAACTCAGGTTTTTGAACACTGTTCCAACCAGTGTCAGAGTCAGACCCCTTTTTACACTGCCCTTTGGACGCGGGTTATTCCTGGGTCGGCCCTGTTCACACTGAGCCCGGGTCTGTTCTGCAAAACTTGTGTATGTCATTAGAAATGGCCTTTTTTCAGGTAATAACGAGTGGGTGGTGATTGCATCAATCATGGCCGACGAGTTACCACTGTGCAGCTCAGTTTTTTATTTCCTCCTCTCCCCTTATAGCCAACAGCTTCTTCACCTCTCCATCTGTCCAGGTAGCCATGCTGTGACCGCGGCAGGGTGCTTGGAGATGACATCTCCGGGCACACCAGAAGCTCCAATCAGTGGCTTTTTGCATGATCCGGGTCAGAAAACATGGGTCGCACCAGTTACACCACAACATTACCTGGGTCCTTCCCAGGTTTTACCAGGGTCAGATTCCTGAGTAACTCAACCCAGGTTATTTTACTTATACCCTTTATACCACATGTCAACCTGTGTTGCCTCGGCAGTGACCCAGGGCATTTGTTTGGTGGAAAAGGGGAAATATCCTGCTAGGCTGCTCGTAGGTGGCCCAGACTTTTTGACTGCAGTGTTACTTGTCAAATTGCCAACTACACATAAAAGTCAGCTTGGGCATGGTGGCATGTGCCACCCAGGCTGGACCACCATGTTGTTGAAAGAGAAGTGCGCTACTGCATAGACTCTTGTCTTCCTGTTCTCCAGGGAGGCTTCATGCCCTGTTCAAAGAAGGATGCAGAGAACATTACTGGGCATGTGCAGGGGCCATCTTGTCTTTACTGTGTAGAGTGACATGGTGGGAGACAAGTCTCCTACTTAGCTACTAAAGAGAACCTGATTAATACCTGCATATATAACGTTGTTTCAGATCCCTACACCGCTACCCGTTTGCAGCTTACACTCATCGGCTGGTGAGCTGTATAGATCCCCGCTCTGCTCCATTACCAATGTGTCACGACATGCCGGATCCCAGCATCTTCTTTCCGGGTCTGGCAGCGCTGGTGATCTACGCCGCAGCGGACGGTTGGCTCCCAGTGCCCCTGCTTCAACATCCGGCCGGCTTCCCTGTGCTGCAGCCGCCCGTGACACAATGTGTGCGATCTTGGCGGCAGGTTTCCTCTTCCCCCAGTGAGCGGCTGCAGCTCCCATAGGGACATACAGTATTACTCTTAAAGGGCCTGGTGTGCCAGGGGGTGATGTCACTTGGGTGCCAAATCTTCTTCTATGAGGAGGTCCCTGAGGACACTCTGCTGCTAGATTATAGGCTACCAAACCGTACTCCAGCATTCCCGTTGTGATTCTACTGCTCGTTCCTGACCTTGGCTTGTTCGTGACCAGTCTGCTCCCTGGTACTGCACTTGGTATTCTGGTTTGACCCTTGGCTACCCTCTGTGACCTGCACACGTCTGCTCCGTGGTACAGTTTTGTCAGTTTGGTTTTGACCCAGCTTGTCGACTACGCTGTACGACTTCATCGTACCCTGCTACATCCAGAGCACACCAGCACCTGTATCAGAGAACCTAGTCTGAGGGTCATGGCCTGCATGTCGAACGCCGCTAAGCCCATACCTCCTTGCGGGGGTCCCTGGTGAATACTGCCGGAACGTTAGACTCCACACCTCAGTAATAGGTCTTGCCAATCCCAAAATACGGGTTAGCATCCGTGACTTGTGACACAGTGTACATGTAATGACTGTACCAGCTATCCTTCAATAAACCAACAGCACTGGTTAAGTATTTGGGCTGTTTATAGTTTGAGTCATCTGCTGGTGTGTGCCTAAATAACTCTACAATATCTATACCTGCACACAAAAAAATTCCAATACAGGTCACGTTTTTTGGCCGGCTGTGTTCCTTGACCTGGTGTCTGGTAGTGTAACTGTACATGGTCGGAGAGACTGCTATTCACCTATACCATGTATAACTTCCCCTACCCACCCGTCATTAGACCCTAGTAATATATCCAACCACCTGGCATGTGTACCTATAACTTTTACTAATGCATTGCTGTAAGATAGTAACAGGTGACGTTAAAAATATAAACATTGTTTGGATAAAGCATTTTTTTTCTTTTATCTTTAAAGTTTTTGTTTTTTTTCATATTTCAATTTCTAAACATAGCATGTTAAAAACAATCTTTTTTTTTTTCTTACAGCAACTTGTGTTTTATGTACAAAATGACATTTGTTTTCCCACTATGTAAATGATTGTAACACTTACAGCAGTGCAATAATCAGTCTGTTCCAAAAGCATTACTTAACAATATTAAAGATTAACATTAATAATAAATAACATGATTATTTGCTTTAAACTGAAATATATACAGACATTAAAATTTTCCATTAAGTTATAGCAATGTACTGTAATACATATACAAGTTATCTCAGATTACTAAATAGCTGTCCATGAAAGTGTATAAGTAGCTTCAGTATTGCTTTGATTGTTGCCTATTGTATATTGAAAAGTAAAGTAGTAAGTGGGTAATGGGGGCATGTGAAAGAAAAGATAAGTTGGTGGGCAGAGGGCAAATTTATCTTTCCTTCTGTCTGGTCACACCTCCTCAAGTGGTTGGCCACACCTCTTCAGCTTTCCCCCTATGGACCCTTCATGCCCAGTCACACAATGGCACCACCCCATTTTCAAACAATGTTACTATGGTCTTTAATTTCCGTCCAGTCTTACAATTACTATCTTTAAAACCCTCCTCCCTTAACCATGCCACCCATTTCATAACCAAAAATGAATGCTATCCACTAGGACATCTCCTCTCATTAGCCTCTTCCTGCCCTACCCCAAAAGTCTATCCACTCTGCCCTCCTCCTCCCTCATTGTGGATTAAGTTTGTGCCCTTGTCTCTTCCTCTCCCTAATCCACATGCCCCCTTAACCACTAATCACTTCTAACTTCTTTGATTTCTCTCTCCCGACACCAACCTTACAATCTCTTCAAGCATGCCCTCGTTTCACCATCCAAGATCCTTGGACTTATTTATTGCTGACTCACCGCTTTACTCTGCTCCCACTCCATCCTTGTACCACTTGAAACTGGTTTCTGCTTCCTCCACTCCGCTGGAACGACCCTTACAAGGTTACTAATGATCTTCTTAGTGCCAAATCCAAGGGTCATTATGCTCTACTCTCCTCTTGGACCTGTCTGCAGCCTTTAATACATGAACCACCCTCTAATTGTTCAAACTCTAGTAATTTCTTGGTTGACCTTTTACCTTACTCTGGGCATGATTCAGAGATGTATGCTTACCCAATGGTTAGCACACATTTCCAATGGTGAGTGGTCTGCGCATGTGCATCCCCCTCGCAGACCCTCCCAAGCCGCAGCATGACTAACATGCTGTGGCGTTTTTTGGGGGGGGGGGGGGAGTGGGATTGTGGCTGGTCACATGTTGCGCCAATTTTCCGAGAGGGATGAGGCCAGGGTCTGCATTGGTGGACGCAGATTTCCTGGCCTTGCAGCTGCCAGGACCCGGCCAGGCTGTGGTGAGCTTCGGCTACCACAGCCTGGCCAAAAGGAGCAACCATCGTTCGCTATGGTGATCTCAGGCTGCAACCTTGGTCGCAGCGCTGGGATCACAGACGCAGCAAGGAGGTTACCGTTTCCTACAGACACTCCTGCTGCTTTGCATTTGAGATGGATGGAATTGCACAGCCACTTGTGTATGGCTCTGCCATTCCGTCCATCTCTGAATCAGGCCCTCTAACCGGGAATTCTCTGTGCCCAGCTCTGACTACAAATCCCCTGTCTACCTGTTGGCTCCCCCCCCTCTTTATTCCTGTTACACCTACTATCTTGGAGAGCTCTTCAGCTCCTTGGGTCTCTGATAGCAACTATATGCTGGTACTGTAACACCCAAATCTACCACTCCAACCCTGAACTCTCTTACTCCATACTCATAGGTTTGGTTTTCTGCCATCCCCTCCAGAATAGCCCATGTCAAACTCATGTCTTAAACCAAACTCCTTGTAATCCTCCCGTCTAGGTTCCCCTTGACACCTCCTTCACTCCCCAAATTCAGTCTATTTCACAATCGTGCTGATTGAAACTTCACAAAATATTAAGTCTATAATATTTTGGATCAGATCATTTCTCACAATTTCTAGCACGAAAACGGTCATCCATTGCACTCATTTCCCAGACTACAATTTCTCTGCCCTTCCTTGAACCCGCCTCTCCTCATTTCAATCTAACCTTAACATAGCCACCAGCCTCATTTACCTCTCCTGCCACTCTGCATCTGCCTTCCCTCTCTGCAAACTGTCCCCCACCCCATTCACCACACAATACAGTTTCAACTCTTTACTCTCATTTAAGCCCTCATTGCTCCACACGCTCCTACATCTCCAACCTCATTTCTGCCCACTCCATCCCACTTGTTCTGTTTCTCCACTGACTGCGGCTTCAGCTCCCAATCCAAGATTTCTCACATGCTGTCCCTGTACTCTGAAACTCACTCACTGCTACATCTTCAACAGCTTGGAAATAAGAACATGTGGTTATGAAATATCTGCACCACTCCACAATTATTAACTAAAATGGAGTTTTATTAACATAACATGTAGGAACATAAAAGCTTGCTTTGCTTATTTGTCTTCACAGATTACAACATAAGTTAAAACTACAGCTCAATTAAAAACAACGATTCCTTATCCATGCATGTTAATTAGAACGGTCTGTTGAACATATACTAATGCCTAATACTTCCTAATACTAGGGCCTCACCACTATATCGCCTTTATACCAACATGAAATAATAATTGATTTTCAGAGCTAATGATTAAATACAGTTCAGTGTTATGTGGTTGCCACCAGGGGCGTATTTATAACGGCTGCAGGGTGTGTGGGACACAGGCCCCTGGCTCCAGGGGGGCCCGCACCGCACATCTTGCACCCATATTATACTTACCTCTCCGGAGTCCGACGTCGATGCTGGTGTAAGCGCTGTAAAAACGCCTGCAAAAATGGGCGCTGCGGCCATTTTCCCATCATTTTACGCATGCGCAGTACAGGGAAAATGGTTACCGTGGCCATTTTCCCTGTGACCTGTGCAAGCTCTATAGACTCTGACCACACTCTAGTGCTCAGAGTCTATTACTGCAGCGCTGACCGCGCTGCGCTCAGTGCGCTGCCGGCCGCCGGAATGAGAGGAAGGGGCCCGTGACGGATACTGCACACGGGTTCCCTCCTCTCTTGAGATGCCCCTGGTTGCCGCTTTTGGAAAATGGAAAAAGATACAAATACTGACAATGCACCTGAATTTGCGGTCCCATGAGTAGCTTTAATACAATATGCCCAGCTCTGCCATGCACTAAGAGCATAATTAAAAAAATATAACTCAATACAGACGTCTAGACTGGAAGATTCCTTCCGAATTACTGAACAAAGTATCTTTCTACTGCATTAAGGGCCGGATTCAGAGATTAATGCACAGCTGCGATTTCTCACAGATGCAAGTGCGATAATATGCAAAATGTCTGCTTGAGCATTCCTCTTGTGTACTTCCGTGCGACAGACTGAGCTAACCCTGCAACGCCAACTTTGCATATATGAGCAATGCTCAACTGCACTGGTGGATCCGATCTCTCCACCATCGGATGCAACATTGACTCCCCGAGCAGCTCCTGCCTGATGCACAGCCTCTCGTCACTTTCACAAAATATGGCCACTACAGCTGCGGTGCTGCAAAAGAGAATGCAGCCTCATGCCGGAACAAGACCATAACACGTCATGCCTCCTCCTCTTTTTGCAATGACCTTAGGTCACCTCCCAATCATCACCCTGAAACACCCATGGACCGAAAACGCCATCTCAAGTCATAGCGGTGTCATATGCAAATGCACATTGGTTTGCGTGTGCGCAGTAAGAGTTTACTAGCCTTTTTGCGCAAACACAGTACCAAATAATCACTCAACTGCGAAAACATCGGTACTGCATCCATCTCTGAATCAGGACAGAATACAATTTTCCCAATATGTGAAAAGAGTAGGAAAGTACACTTCATAAATGATGCCGACTGGGAAGAAAGCCTTTCCAAATCATGTTTGCAAATGTCTTCAGATACAAAAACAAACAAAAAAAAAAAACAGAAGAAAAGTTATTCACAAATAACTTGATGCAGAAGTGTATGTTTGGCTTAACTGAAGAAGAATAAATGATGCCTGGCCCTCACGCTCATCATTGACGTATGCACTGTTTATGCATGACTTCAATTTGCTAAACACTGCAAGCATCCAGCTAGACCTTCCATTTCACAATTGAAAACATTATTAGATGAAGAGTGATCAACCTATAAAAATTACTTACATAGGGGCTGTCAACTCAAATGTAACAAGACATGAGATGCTTGGACACAAAGGGCCAGATTCAGATTTGTCTCTGTAAGAGAATGCAAGTTGTGAGTGAATAAGTCATATACGCAAAATTAGCATATTAACCATTTTCAAAGTTACAGATATGAAGTCAGGCCAGTGTGAAGTGTGTTTTGACAGCAGCATCTCATACAAAAAAAAATAAAAAATAAATATATGGTCAGAGTTATACATTTCAACAATGCTCAAAATTCAATTTTGCAATGCACAAAAAAACCCTCCACCTAAACTGACAAAGATTGTGTTTAAATCAACTGTGTTAGTAGCAGGCAATTAATTATATTATCTAATAGACACATTATCATACATTAACACATACTTGCCAACTCTCCCTCATTGTCAGGGAGACTCCCTGAAATAGCAGCAATCTCCCTGTCTCCCTGAAGAGACTAGTAATCTCCCTGATTGCACCTTACCCCATTATGAAGCCGTTATATAAAAAAAAAAAGACAAAAAAAATCCCAGATATATCTACATTCAAATGGGAATAGATGAATTGGTTATCCCTATGGCTACATAAATTTTCTGAAAAGTATCAGAGTATTTTCAGCAACAAATAGATCTTACTGACTGCTTTTGGGCTTGTTTACATTTGGATGAAAGTACATTTTATGGCACACCTCTCAGATGTAGCAGTACACGTCAACTTTACCGCCGCGCTCATAGGTGTTGTTTTCACAATCTCCCTGAAATGCTTTTTCAAAAGTAGATAAGCATGCATTAACATAAGCTGCACGAGAGGGGAGAATTTGCCAATCAAAAACGGGAAACCAGTTGAACCGTCAGTCATTATTACTAGTAGTTATTACACCAGAGGTTGACTAGGCGCAACAGAGATTTGGATGCAAGTCTCCAACTGTGAATTGTTCGTAGCTGTGTGAACGCCCTTACTGCACTCACTCTCCATTAGAACTCCTCTTCTCACAACCCCTATAACCTCACAAGCCGTAAGGATGACATTTGTCTGATCCAGTAGAGCCACATATTGCACGTGTCTATTTTCCATCCATTTCTGAGCAGTAGTAAAGATAAAGAGCATTTTATGAGATCCAAACGGATGTACCTCCAACTCTGAATCCAGGGCTACGAGTATGCAGTATGTAGAATTATGGGGATTATGCCAAGTTAGGCATGTTCTCATTTATTTAGTATAACAGATAAAACGTATTGAGTACCCTATATTCGAGCGCATATGTGACACTTGAGCCTCCTTCTGCTTGGAGAGATGGAATAATGGAGGATGTAGGTATGGTAATCATATAACTTGTTGAAAGCACTAGCTAGCAGCAGTTTCAGGTTGGGTCATAGCAGCTTCACCCCTAAAGCAGATCAGGCTTTTTTCATTAATTACACTTACATTATATGATTTTTTGGGATGCATCTCAAATTCATTTTTTGCTACATTTATTCATAAATTAGAAAGATTATAACTGATGTATTAGAATTGTTCAATGGCGTAAATTCATCACAGATGCAAGTTATAATTTGGCGCCTCCATTGTCTCCCATAGTTCTGCCCCTGGAAATAGGTTTAATATTAAAGAAAATTAAATAACAATAGTGAATGCATTGTTTATTCGCTATCAAAAGGTTTAATTTTTTTTTCTGCTTATGAACTGGTTGGGTATAAATGTATACAATGTTTTCCTGGAACACATGCTACCAGTAATGTGCAGTGAGGTCAATGGTTGGGGAGGCACACATTAAGATGGGTCTGAGTGCTGGGCAGCCTCTCTCACCCCCTACTCACTGTAACTCTCCCTCTCACTACACTAAGCTTCAGTGTCCATTGATTCTCCTACCTGCATCACTGTATTTTCTCTTGCTGCTGCTGACTGAGCTCCGATCTCTAATCACTGCAGTGCACTTCCATATCATATGACACATCCAAGGTGTCCATCAATGCTCAAGGCCCGCCCCCCACACTCAGAGGCAAACCTCTATTAGCTCTCTTTCTGTGCAGCGTACTGCCTGTGATGTGGCCCTGCCCCCATCTCTGCAAGCAGTGTCTGACTATACAAAAGAGAGGCTGAGAAGTTTCTGCCTCATCTCTCATCTCCTTGCAGTCACAGGGAGCTCCACATAGCTGGTGAGCATAAACTATAAAAATGATTACAATAAACAAAGAAGACGTTTAGAAGTTACAAATATATTCTTTGTATTATTCTAATAATTTTTGTATCAAATCTCAGGAGTATGACAGGGGAGACACTGCCTCCCATGACTGCAAGTCCCTGCATTCTACTGGTGCAGAGCTGGAATCATCTTGAGACTGAGGATCCATCTCAGCAAATGGGCATAAACAGGACACTATACATTCCATTTTTCATAATTTTTTATGCATATGCGTCCAACTCAGCATCAGCCTTTATACACAATTAGAAGTTATAGGCTACTAGTGGAGGATTTCACTGTTATTTTAATAGGCGATTACTAGTAACTACAAAACATAATATGTTTGCATCAAATATTGTAAAGATATATACAGAGTCGGCGCGATGCGGTAAGCAGAGGTTATCATTGCAGGAGGGCGCCGGGCTGGGGAGACGCCGACTCGGCCCGAAACCAGCTGCCGCCTCGATCGCTATTTTAATAAAATAAATAAAAATTACATTTGCAGCACTGGGGAGGGGGCGCTGTAATCCCCCAGTCCGGCGCTAAGCAGAGGGGGGCGCAATCAATGCGCGCGGCATCCATTCAGTGAATGGAGAGGACTGAGGGGGGAAGCCCAGCTAGTGAGGTTCCCCCCCCAGCCTGACGTTGTTTGGAGCAGGCATGCCTCCAAATAACGTCATGTAGGAGGCGTGATGTATGGTAATTAGGCCAAGCCCCCATTTTCGGTAGGGGCGCACTACAGAGCCGGCACAGGGTGCTCCGACCCCTGGAGCCGGCCCTGCGCAGCTGTAAAGTGAATATTTACTTCTACATCTGATAGGTGTGCCATAAAATTGACTTACATCCAAATGTAAACTAGCAATATTTTTATTTTAAAAAGGAGGGACTAAATTATTACATCTTTATTTAAAGACACCATATATAGTCGAGATGGCAATTTACCACAACTCGTGTTGTTCTTCTATACATACACGCACACACACTCAGAAACAGCACTCACAGGAGTGTGATAAGAATGGTGCATGGTCCATAAGTACAGCAACGCTCACCTTATCCCTCACAGACAAAGTGTATGACCAGCACTCAGTTTCAGTAGATAATGGAAGGCTTTCTTCAGTATAACATGATGCAGCCAATGACAGGGTAGACTTTGTCTGTGAGGGATGAGGTGAATGTTGCAATTTATAAATAAATAAAAACACTTGTAAAGCGCTGAATATTATGGCGGCGCTAATTATAAATATGCAACCTTTTTCCACATCTTAATGCAAATGTACTGTAAAAGTTCTGTTTGTAGTTGCTCAAAGTGCAAACAGAGACCATATACATGTTTCTGTTCACATGGAAACTATGGAGACTGCAATATTTGAGATTTCACAGTAACATACTGGTAAGAGCCAGGTGCAGAAAGGCTATGGATTTGCAAATGACACACTATACTTAGTTCAGACAGAAAAAAAAAAAAAAAACACAAATGGAAACAAGCCATTTTTCTTAACTGTTTGTTTTGTCAGTATTACCAGGCTTCCTAACATTATACTTATATAATTCCAATATGAGTTATATCTCTTTCAAAGGGTTGAGTGCGGGATGCTGACGCTCGGGATCCCGGCGGTCAGAATCCTGACACCGGCATCCAGACAGGGTTAGGATACTGACACCTGTCAGTCGGTATTCTAACCCCAGTGGTGGACTGTGGTACAAAGGGCCCACCAGGGCAATGCAGTGATAAAGGCTCATACTTTGGGGTGTGGCCAGCCTCCAGAGGGGGTGTGACTATCCTCCACAGAGGGTGGGCTAACCATTACAGAGGGCATGGACTGGGCCCCTTAAAAAATTTATATATAGTAAATACTGCTGGTGCATGCATATGATAATGTACCAGATTAATAACAGCAAAATACACCATAGTCCTGTGCAGTATAATGTAGCATATGTATAATGTATAGTTCAAATGCACAGTCTTGAACCTGATCCTTGATGAAGGGAGTGGGCCCTCAGGCAGTGGGGCCCACCGGGGGTTTCCCCTGTACCCCTGTGGGCCAGTCGGACTCTGCCTAACCCTCCGTCTCTCTACCCCTAACCAGGGCCGGCTCTAGGCTTTGTGTTGCCACCCCTTCCCTCCTCCGCTCCCTCCCCCTGAAGTTACATAATCTCGATAGCGCCGGAGGGAGGGTGGGCGTTTCTAGTGCCCGCTGGATACAATGGCGCTCCGGGCGACGGCCCGGCTTGCCCGTGCCTAGAGCCGCTACTGCCCCTAACCCTACCTTCCAGGTGCCTAAACCCAACCTCCCCCCTCGCTAAACCTAACCCTCCCCCCCAGTGCCTAACCCCTAATGTTAACCCTCCCCCTAACCTCGCTACTTACCTTCAGGATGGCAGCAATCGGGATGCTGGTGCCAAGATTCTGACGGGTGTTGGGATTTTGGTGCCAGCATTCTGAGCGCCAAATTCCGCATGGTTGGTATTATGACCGCATTCCCTTTCAAGAATTAGGTTAGTGGAGTCTGAGAGTAAGGGTCTTCAAGCTGTCAAAGCTGGATAATTGGCTGAGACAAGATCAGTTCAAAATTGGATCGCAGCGACGCCATCTTGCAACTGGCTGCAAGACGCCATCTTGGAAATTAGATCGCAAGACGCCATTTTGCGAATGGCCGCCTAAGCGCCATTTTAGGTAAACTCACACTTTAGTACATGTGGAGATATTACTATTAGCATCATGCGATTGCATCTGTGACCATCGCCATAAGTTACGGCGATTCATCAAAAGCCTATTTGATGACTTTACGTAGTTTGGGTGCTCTGGATAAAGTGTGTATATTATTATAATTCCCCTAAAGGATATATTTCAGAAATGGCTGTACAGTATGTCAAAATTGGATTGCATTAGCTAAACAGAGCAAATGGCCACGTGACAACTAGCCTGTGAAGACAAGCTTCATGGACATAACGTCTGCTCTCACTCCAGGTGGCCCTGCTCGAATACAGCAAGAGGGTCATTTGTAGCACCTTACATTAGCAGGCTTCCTACAATAAAATACCTTCAAAGCCAAGAGTGTTATCTGAGGTTTGGGTCTTGTAGCTGTGCTAATTTGCATCTACACAGGCCCTGGGAGAACAAAGACCAGTATTTTGGAGCCTGAAAAGGGTGGGGGCTGCTGGGGCATGAGCAAGTCATGGAACTATAATGCTCAGCATTCCACACTGCTAGGTTTTCACTTCTAGGGATAGCTGAGAGCGAAGAAGTGCTCCCCATGTCGGTCTATGGTGGTCTCCCTCCACACAGATTCTCTAAGACTTCAGATCAGTGTTATCTCTGTGCTCTAATGAATTCACGTGCCTGTAGAGGCTCATGCTATAATTGCGTAATCACTGTGAGTTTAAGTGAGATTTAAGTGCACCATTTCTCATACACACATTAATACGCACAATTGCGCTGTTAACTAGTTGCACATTAGCGAATGCATAAGACCCTGTATGAAAACGCTGATTATTAGCTCCATGCACACGCATCTGACCCAAGTTAACTAGCGTCTTTACACCAAACCCCACATACTCACACATTACATATTCACATACAAGGTTCCATAAGCTTTAAGGTATAAGATTCGAGTATGCACATTTATTATCATTGCTAGGAAATAAAGGTTATTTCATAATTAAGGTTTTATACGTGATAAGTAAGCCATGTTTGGTATTGTACTGATGCGTACTCTCCATCGATATTACCGGAATACTGTTGAGAGAGATCGCAACATGCATTCTCAACTTATGGACCGCAGAGACTTCAAGCAACAAAATGTACATTATATGAACAACTGTTAGGATTTGCATGAGGCGGGAAACCGGAGACCTCCAGTTGTTAGAGGCTGGACTGTGTCTATTTGAACCAACCTGTTAAATTCCTTGTAACATATGCCCTCTCCTTTAGGGCCAATGGTATTAGCAACAAAGGCCCTGATTCAGAGCCGGACGCAAGTGGCTGCTCGTTCGCTCCGAGCGATGTTTGCCCAACTGCGCATGCATACGGATCGTTATACGCCTGCTGGAACCACTCAGTGCGGCCGAAATTCATGTGCTCGCAAAATAGCGAATGCCTGATAATTTGAGTGACAGAAAGAGGCGTATGTGGGTGGTAACAGGGGAAGGTGCTTGAAAACGGGGAGTGGAGATCCGATCGCAGGCGTGCTTAAAGGTCAAAATGGGCGTTTTATGGGTGTGCATATTTAAAACAGCAGCGTCATTGACCACGTCACTGGGTTCTTTTATAGCCAGAACTGCTCGCAAAATTGTGGTAGCAAAAACCAACCACAAGAATAGCGAGCAGTTCATACCCTGGTCGATGTACTCGATTAATCTAATAAATAGCGGACATGACGTAGGATGTGAGCGGCCAGGGGGCGTATTTTTCAAAAAAACGAACGCAAGTTTTGTTCGCTCGTTCAGACCTAGAGGCGTGAACAGACCACAAACAGCGAACGGTTCATTTGAATAGCCACCCCTTGTTTTAGAACGAACGACCGCAAATAGCGAGTGGCTCTGAATGAGGGCCAAACTTCTCTATTGTGTTGTTTATTCCTGGGGGGTATAAATATGTGTGCTCTGACCCTGGGTTCCTAGTCTTTGTGCTGAATGCTGATTGACGAGGGGTTTCTTGCTGATGCCTAACATCTGGACCAGAGAGCGCTGCGTATGTATAATTGTACTTGGGTCTGTATAATCTCTTTGTGCCAAGATTATATGAGGATCATAGCGTGTAACTGCTGTACTTTTACTTGAATAATAATTTGTGCTTTGGAACCACGGGTTCTAGGTCTGGAGTCTTTATTTACTGTTTGACTGCGTACGCAAATTAGCGTCATCCTTAGAAGTTTATAGGCAGGATATTAGAAGGTATAGGCAGGGGTATATAGAGATTCAAAGGCTGTATCGTTAGTTGGGGGCTCATCGTGAAGTCACTTACCTGCTCACACGGCACTTCCGGTTATCGTGTGGCCATGCTCGGTGCTGACAGATCGCTACCCCGGTTTCCTGTGAGCCAGGGATGCTGACTAGAATCCAGGGACAAGAGAGAAAAAAGTTTGTTTACCTTTGTTGATAGAACCTAACATTTAAAGGGGTGCCGCAGTATTGAACACGCGACTGAGTCGCAGTTTTGCGCACAGTAAAGACGCACTTTTGTGTACACAGCTAAAGGTTGTCATATGGTTGTGTGATAGTCGCATTATTGTGTATGCGACTGGTCGCACAATAGCTTATACGTACTTCCGGTCGTGCTGCCACGTGTTTAAACAAAGCCGTTGAGGTTTACATTCTTTTCAATTGTTGTCAATATCTGGGTTAACGTGTATTTTTCAGCGCAGGAAAAAAGTATGTAACAGTGAGTATTTGTTGGTAGGGGTAACTTGTTCTCTAAAGTTAGAGGTACCGTATGACCTTCAAGGGCTAAGTGCTAGCCGCTCGGTAAGCAGCTTACCGTTCTATACACAGTAGCAGGTGTACATGTTGTCTTTGTTGTAGAGAGGTGCGTGGAAGTAGCTGACTTAAACATCCATAGGTGTGGAAGTTGCCTTCTTGAATCTTATCAGGGTGGGTGGAGTAGCCTTCTTCAAATCTTCACAGGTGTGTGGGCGCTGCCGTTAAATCGTCCACAGGTAAGTGAAAGTATCTTGACTATCTTTCACCAGTTTAAATCTTTATTGAAAAACATAGGAGTTGTCTCAGAATGGGAGCCATGCAAACAATAGAGATGTTAGACAATGATGTGCTGCTAATGGAAGCGCCGTTTGGATCAGCCCGTCGTATTATGCATACTAAGTATGGTACTTATGCAATAAGGTATTGTGATGTATGGTTTAAAATGATGATGAAGCGTTTCCCAGAATTGGTAGTTTTGATAAAGATGTATTAGATAATGTCCGGGATCACATCAGTCTGATGCACTCCCAAGAGAAAAAGGTAAAATATTATGACTGTTTAAAGTTGTGGCAGCATGAAGGGGATGCGTTGCTTAAAAATGTGCAAGCAACGCAAACTAGCGTTGCGAGCGCATTGCCTTTGAATACATCCGCGACGCTGAATTGCAATGCAGGCGAACCGCCAAATGGCGTGCACGTGCAGCAAGGTAGCGTTTGCAAGGTATTGCCAGCAGTTCACGCGCACCACCCCCACCTTATGTGGATGGAGGTGCAAGTACAGTTATCAAAAATACCCATAAAAATGTAACAAGCAATTTGTACCCTCTCCTAAGCAACTATAAAGAAAATGTTCATGATGTGGATGATGAGCCTATTGTAATGTCTGCCATTTCCCATGCTGTACAGATGATAGATGCTGCATCACAACAATCACGAGTGGTGCTGCCATCTCCATCGGTAACAGCAAGGGAAGTGCTAACACCCTCTGCACCCGTAGAGGAAGTTGTTAGTACCATACGTAGCAGCAACAGATTAAACCCCCAGCCAGGTAACAAGGTCAAAAGGTAGCAGCGCTACCGGTCTGCATCCCATTCAGACAATAAATGCAGATGCGAACGGTGTAGTGCCCACGAGGGAAGTGGTAATGCATTGTCCTTGGACAAGAGCAGAACTAAATTCCATCATAAATGATTTCCCTGATCCCAAAAAGGAACTAGCCAAATGTCAAAGATTTTTGAGGAATTTGGGTAGTTCTCATGAGCCAACTAATAGAGATTGGTGTGTGGTGTTAATGGCCTGTCTACCACGCAATACCGACGTGACAAAATTTGTCATGGATTGTGTATTGGATGGTGACGTTCCCTTAACAGACCAAGTAAACCAAGATAATATTACCCGGGTTCAGACCTCACAACCTGGCTGGAGGGGAGTCACAATAGATACACTCATAGAATCTGCCATAGAGCATGATAAAAATATCACAAAGAAGAGAGAGACCCAGAGTGAAAAACTAATGGCTGTCAGTATCCAAGCTCTTGAAGGAATGACTGTAACATCACAGCCAGTAGACACACCTGCACTATACACACATTTGCACCTGAACAGTTACACGTCCTCACCAATCCCACACCACAGCAAACACATCCTTACCCCCACATATCATACACAACCACAGGTCCCATGCTACCCAGAAACTTCATACCTCCCACCATACCCTTATACTCCATATTCCTACCCATACCAACCATCTTTCCCTCTTGCTCAACTCCCACAACAATCCTTTCATCCACCCCATTCAAAAAAGATGTTTTAACTGTCACCAAGTGGGACACATAAGTAAGTACTGCAAAGTGAAGAACACCACACATGAACACGGGGTTCATAGGCAACCCCACTATCTTCTCCCAGGCCTTATATGACTGTTTATAATCTTTTCAACCTGCCAATGGATCTGTTCTAATGTAAAATGTGGACGATTTATTGTTGTATTTAGGTCATGTTTAAATGATATTTAACTGTTGTGCTTTATCTCTCACACACAGGACACAAGGTTGCTAAGGATAAACGGCAGCCATGCCAGGCTAAGGTCAAATACTCGGAATACTATCCAACCCAGGGGCCCAGGCATTATTTAGAGCAGTAGCCATTAATAACAAGATTTAATTGCAGGAACCTGTATGCAGATATTCTGGGGGTCATTCAGACCCGGTCGTTAGCGCCGAAGTGCTCGGACCGGGTCGATGGCCCCTCACAGAGCATGCGCACGACGGCGCCGGCGTGCGCAAGCGTGAGACCCGCTACGACCGACAGTGCCGGTCGTAGCAGGTCTCGATCCAAAGGGGGCGAGCTGTCGATGTTGATTGACAGCTCGCCCCGTTTGGAAGGCGGGCCGGGGGGGTGGCAGCCCAAACGGAGGCGTTCCCATGGGAAAGCCTACCGTTTGGGGGCGGCCCCACTGACATCACTAGTGATGTCAGTGGAGAGCTTCCGGCTCAGACAGAGCCGAAAGCTCTCCGGGGCTTACGACAAGGGAGACCCTGCCCTAGGGTCTCGTCGTAAGCCCCGATGGTCACGATGGTCTTGACCATCGCGACCATCACCTTAGGCGGTCGTAAGGCTGTGGGTGTTAACCCACAGCCTTACCACCGCAAAGGAGGACGTCTAGAAAATTCAAGACGTCCTCCCCTCATTCAGACCGACCGCACGCTCTGTGCCCTATATCCTATAATTATTCAAAGTGATAGGGGGACTCATTTTCAGTGGTGTAACTAGGGTATTTGGAGCCCAGGGCAAATTTGAAAAGGGAGCCGCCCCCCCCCCCCCCCAACATCCCGATAAGTGCACGCGCCGAAGGCACACACGGAAAAATGGGTGTGGTCACTTAAAATGGGGCGTGTCAACATGACACACCCCTTTATTTTCATGCTGAGCATTCCTTTCCATATGCACCTTAACCCCTGTAGTACCCCTTATACAGTACCCCCAGTATGCAGTTGTGGTCCCTCTTATGCAGGCCCATAGTAGTGCCCCTTATACAGTATCCCCAGTAGTGGTCCCCCTTATACAGCCCCCAATTAGTTCCCCTTACTCAGTGCCCCCAGTAGTGGTCCCCCCAAATGCAGTGCCCTATGTAGTATTCCCCCTTATGCAGTGTCCCCAGTAGCAGTCCCCACAATGTAGTGCACCCAGTAGTGGTATCCCCTTATGCAGTGCCCTTTATATAGTGCCCCCAGTAGTAGTCCTCCCCCCCTATGCAGTGCCATTTATATAGTGCCCCCAGCAGTAGTCCCCCCCAATGCAGGTTTCCCAGTAGTGGTCCCCCTTATGCAGGCACCCAGTAGTGATCCCCCCCATCTTGTGCCCCCTGTAGTGGTCCCCGCACTGTCCCTAGCAGTAAGCCCCTTATATAGTGCCCCCAGCAGTAGTCCCCCCCTCCCATGCAGTGCCCCCAGTAGTGGTTCCCCTGATGCAGGCTCCCAGTAGTGACCCCCCCAATCCAGTGGTCCCTGTAGTGGTCCTTCCTGTTATTGCCCCCAGTTGTGGTCCCCCCAGTGCAGTGCCCCTAGTAGTAGGCCCTTTTATAATGCCCCCAGTAGTAGTTTCCCCCCCGAAGTAGTGGTCCCCAGTTGAGGTTCCCCCTCCCGATTAAGTGCCCCCTGTAATAGCCCCCCCCCAGTAGAGGTCCTCCCAATAATGGTGCCCCCAGTAATAGCCCCCCCCAGTAGAGGTCCTCCTAATAATGGTGCCCCCAGTAATAGCCCCACCCCAGTAGAGGTCCTCCTAATAATGGTGCCCCCAGTAGTAGCCACCCCCCACATTGTGCCTCCACCCCAGCAGAGGTCCCCCAGTGGTAGCCACCCCCGTTGTGCCCCCAGTAGTGCTGACAGGTTTTTAAAAATATATATATAAAAAACATACTTACCTGAATCCACGCTGCTGCTGCTCCTCCAGTCCGCGACGCCGCTCCCACCGCCGCCACCCGACAGTCCTCCCGGGCTGGCGCGCTCAGCATAATGGGACAGACATCATGACGTCATGACGTCTGTGCCATCACCCACTGAAGGAGATGGACGGAAGTCCGGCTCTTGCAGTGGGTGCTGCAGCAGTCAATGAGAGTCTATCTGACTCTCATTGGCTGCTGTTTAACACATGCATTGCCGCCAGCGCTGGCGGCGTTGCATGTGTTATGCACAGCCTGAGCCCGCCTCCTGGCGCTACTGGGCAAGCGCTCAAGGGGAGGGAACGGGCTCAGGTGTGCAGCACAGGTCCTGTGTAAATTTGTAGCGCTGACCGCACTCATTGCGGTCGGCGCTACACTGGTGGCTAACTAGGGCGGGCCGGACCGTGGCCGACGGCGCTCCCCCGCGCCACCGGTCCCACGGCGCCCAGGGCAAGCACACCGCTTGCCCTGCCCTAGTTACACCACTGCTCATTTTACAGGTGACGTTTCCCAGAACATGTGTAAGGTGATGGGTAATAAAACCAAGATCATTCCAGTCTGTCATTTCTTTTATCTGTCCCCCCTAGGAGATACGAAGATGAATAAGAATAACAGAAATTGAAAGTGTTTTTAACTAACATGTCTAATACAAACTGTCATGATGTCAAACCTGGGGAATTTGTTATGATCCGAATTTTTTTAGCTCAGGTCGTTTGACTGATTGGTGGAAAGGTCCGTATCTGACGATTGTTGACAAAGTACCACATCCTCAAAGGGTGGCCAGGGAAGATACGTGGGTCCATTCCACTCACTATAGGGAGGTTAACCAACCGGTGGAGATACAAGGCGGAGATGAGGCCGATAATGTGGACCTGTCAATTGCGAGCTTGTGCCGGAAGGATTAAAAAGGTGATGTTGAGATACCCGAGCTAAAGAAATGTGTAGATCAGTGCTCCCAGCAATGGAGTGGTCTGCTGTGGTCATCCTAGTTCTTTCTTCCAGAGTTTTTGTCATGATGATCTGTTTGGGGATACCCAGTTTCTGTGATGGAGGACCGATAGAGGAGATGGGAGCTGATGGCAGTGCTGATGGAGTGGAGTCAGAAGGAGTGCAATGCCAATCAGGGGAGTGTCTGACCAATCTTAGTACTGTTATTGTTAAGTGAGCTGTTATTCCGGATACTCGGGGATGGTGTGGAGGTTTATCGTCTGAAGATTCCTGTATTTGTGAGCTTTGTGGGTCCCTAGTTGATGAAAATTGTATCCAGCGGTGCCAGGCTAAATATAACCCGTACTGGGGTGGGTATCCACTAGAGGATTATGATAGCATGGTAGGCAAAGTGTTAAATCAAACTGATTGCTGGGTGTATTCACATGTGCCACATGGACAGCATAATGTAGGGTTGGTGCCATTTCCGATGAATATCACGGAAATTTTAGAATTACAGAAAGGGAAAACATTGGATGGAAAATTCCTCTCATCCAAACCACCTCATTTCAAACTCTATCAATTCCAAGTAGATAGATCACTTTTTTGTTTAAACATAACCAACCCCAATAAACCCGGGAGTTGGGAAGTGACAGGGAATAATCAGACGATGACCTTCTCACAAAGAGCTGATAATGAGTCCATAAACCATGATCTGTTACGCTCAATTAAATCTAGTGGGAGACATTTTAGGTACCGGTATGCATTGAGTTCCACCAAAGAAATTATTGGTAAGGTGCCAGATGGTTATTATGCTAAAATAATACAGCCAGAAACTTGCATGTACCAGATGGAAGACCCAGAAATAGGATTGTTTGCAAAGGAAATGTGCTTAATGATAATGATGCATACCATTCCTTATGTTCTCCCTGATAATGTATATTTTATATGTGGAAGAAAAGCGTATAAGTGGCTCTCCCCGAGTTCCGAAGGTTTGTGTTACCTGGGAAGAGTAGTCCTAGAAGTTATGACCCTCACATATGTTGAAATGCTTGGTATACATAAAAACACACAGTCACCATATCTTCACACACAATATGAACACAGAGGCAAACGAAATATGATACCTGCTGACGTGCACAAAGCCACTCAGTGAATTAGTGAGACAACTGGCTTTCAAGTTCTAGTCGCATTGGATCCCACCAGGATTGCTCGGGGTACATTAAACTTTAGATATATTCAGGAACTTGCTAAATTGATAGATAATATCACCGATAAGTACGATGACACATTCAGGTATACAGGGAGAGAATTGCAAGCGTACAAGAAAGAACTGGTGCAACACAGGCTAGTGTTAAATTATTTAACTGCTGTTACTGGACGGTATTGCGTAACGTTGGCCACCCAATTTGGAGTAAAATGTTGCACCTATGTCACCAATGATACCAGCGACCCTAAGGAAGTGATAGACCGGAAGATGGATGAAATTCTGCAGCTAAAATGGGAATTTCGTAAGAACCATAATGCTTCAGTGGCTGAAGTAGGGGAGAAGATAGAAGGATGGGTTTCATGGCTGAACCCAGTGAAATGGTTCTCAGGTCTAGGGGAATGGGTCCAGGAAGTGATCGCCAGCATTGGCAAATTCTTAATCCTTACACTGATTGTCATCTTAATAATTGGCATATGTGTCCGGTGTGTTCCTATTGTGTTGAAGTGTGGAAAATGTAAAAAGAGAGTAAAACGAAAAAACGAACTTATGATGGTGGTCAGTATGAATACCGAGGTAAATACAGAACTGCATTACAACCCTGAACTAGAAAATACCATCATTTAATGTATTATATTTAGACATGCATAGAATGTATTATTGAAATGTTATTTTAAAACACCTCAGATAATGTAAAGTCTCAAATTTCCCCTTCAAGACTGCCTTTATAGGATTGGTGTATCCCCACACCTTTCACATGATCTTCCAAGATCCGCGGTGTGCGTATAATAGTAGTTTTATGTCCCCACTCAGAGACACATTATTGATGGATTAAGAACCACCTTGTGCCATCCCATAATAACACTAAATAGTATATAAATGTAAGCCTAAATTATATTTTAAAATCAGATTGTGATAGCATGTTGTTCGCTATCAAAGGGTGGACTGTCGAAGCTGGATAATTGGCTGAGACAAGATCAGTTTAAAATTGGATCGCAGCGACGCCATCTTGCGACTGGCCGCAAGACGCCATCTTGGAAATGAGATCGCAAGACGCCATTATGCGAATGGCCGCCTAAGCGCCATTTTAGATAAACTCACACTTTAGTACATATGGCGATATTACTATTAGCATCATGCGATTTCATCTGTGACCATCGCCATAAGTTACGGCGATTCATCAAAAGCCCATTTCATGACTTTACCCAGTTTGGGTGCTCTGGATAAAGTGTGTATATTACTACAATTCCCCTAAAGGATATATTTCAGAAATGGCTGTACAGTATGTCAAAATTGGATTGCATTAGCTAAACAGAGCAAATGGCCACGTGACAACTAGCCTGTGAAGACAAGCTTCATGGACATAACGTCTGCTCTCACTCCAGGTGGCCCTGCTCGAATATAGCAAGAGGGTCGTTTGTAGCACCTTACAGAAGCAGGCTTCCTACAATAAAATACCTTCAAAGCCAAGAGTGTTATCTGAGGTTTGGGTCTTGTAGCTGTGCTAATTTGCATCTACACAGGCCCTGGGAGAACAAAGACCAGTATTTTGGAGCCTGAAAAGGGTGGGGGCTGCTGGGGCATGAGCAAGTCATGGAACTATAATGCTCAGCATTCCACACTGCTAGGTGTTCACTTCTAGGGATAGCTGAGAGCGAAGTGCTCCCCATGTCGGTCTATGGTGGTCTCCCTCCACACAGAGGACCTCATTCAGAGTCGGTCGAAGCGGCCGCACGGTCGTACGCCACCGATGTTCGCTATACTGCACATGCGTAAAGTTCGCAATGCGCATGTGCAAACTAGCCGCTACGATCAGAAATTTCTCTCTCCTTGAACACAGCCAGGTCGGTAGTTTGAGTGACATATTGAGGCGTTTGTGGGTGGTAACAGGGGAAGGTGCTTGAAAACGGGGGAGTGGAGATCCGAACGTAGGCGTGCCTAATTATGCGAACGGTGTTTTATGGGAGTGCATACGGTTTATGGGAGTGCATAATTAACAAAGTAGCGTAATGGCACATGATCGTAGAGCTTAAGAGAGGGTATGGTCAACCTTAAGCTCTACGACCAGTTCCGATGGTTCCCGATGGTCTCGATGAATCCTTATATGCCCGGAGATGACGTGTAATGCGTACGAGAAGGGGGCGTATTTTTTTGTCTTCTGGCCGCTTCCTCCCCTTGGTCGGCCAGCTACCAATCCGAACTTAGGAACGCAACTTGCGAGGGAATCATTTTCATATCCGGCCCCTTTTCCTGTACGACCGAGCGGCCGCTTCGACCGACTCTGAATGAGGTCCAGATTCTCTAAGACTTCAGATCAGCATTATCTCTGTGCTCTAATGAATTCACGTGCCTGTAGAGGCTCATGCTATAATTGCGTAATCACTGTGAGTTTAAGTGCACCATTTCTCATACACACATTAATACGCACAATTGCGCTGTTAACTAGTCGCATATTAGCGAATGCATAAGACCCTGTATGAAAACGCTGAATATTAGTTCCATGCACACGCATTTGCCCCAAGTTAACTAGCGTCTTTACATCAAACCCCACATACTCACACATTACATATTCACATACAAGGTTCCATAAGCTTTAAGGTATAAGATTCGAGTATGCACATTTATTATCATTGCTAGGAAATAAAGGTTATTTCGTATTTAAGGTTTTATACGTGATAAGTAAGCCATGTTTGGTATTGTACTGATGCGTACTCTCTCAACAGTATTCCGGTAATATCGATGGAGAGATCGCAACATGCATTCTCAACTTATGGACCGCAGAGACTTCAAGCAACAAAATGTACATTATATGAACAACTGTTAGGATTTGCATGAGGCGGGAAACCGGAGACCTCCAGTTGTTAGAGGCTGGACTGTGTCTATTTGAACCAACCTGTTAAATTCCTTGTAACATATGCCCTCTCCTTTAGGACCAATGGTATTAGCAACAAACTTCTCTATTGTGTTGTTTATTCCTGGGGGGTATAAATATGTGTGCTCTGACCCTGGGTTCCTAGTCTTTGTGCTGAATGCTGATTGACGAGGGGTTTCTAACATCTGGACCAGAGAGCGCTGCGTATGTATAATTGTACTTGGGTCTGTATAATCTCTTTGCGCCAAGATTATATGAGGATCATAGCGTGTAACTGCTGTACTTTTACTTGAATAATACTTTGTGCTTTGGAACCACAGGTTCTAGGTCTGGAGTCTTTATTTACTGTATGACTGCGTACGCAAATTAGTGTCATCCTTAGAGGTTTATAGGCAGGATATTAGAAGATATAGGCAGGGGTATATAGAGGTTCAAAGGCAGTATCGTTAAAGCATACTATACTTGAGTCATGATACTTTATATTCTGGAACCACATTGAAAAAGCTGGTCCTTCTTCATCTTCAATATTGATTTTTTTACTGAATTTTTACAAAATAGAAGGGGTGTACAGAAAAAAGAAGCAGGGGAAAAAATTGGGGACAGGTACAGTATATGTGTAAAACATCAAGGAGCAAGCATAAGAACTCTCCTGTACAGCTAACCTGGAGCTTCCAACTCAGATTGTATAATGGAATTTAGGGCCTGAATCAGCAACGATCATAATTGTAACTACGTACGCAGATCGAGCGATTGTTAGCCACCGCACTGCAATTATGCACACAGATAGGAATCCATTGCAGAGTGAGTGACGGGCCGTGAGCGTTTGGGGGTGGCGGGCCTGTCCATTTGAAAGCTGTTGCATGGGAGTACATAAATTAGTCACTGCGATTGCCTACACAGCTTGAGAGCCTTCAGCGTGTGACAAGACTTGCAATTTCTACACTTTCAATCTTGGCAATGGACACTGAGGAGCATTGACTACCAGCTGCCCAAATCCTCGCTCGGACAGGTCGTGTACCCCCACGCTAAAACGTTAGCGCACATCCAAGTATTCTGTACTTGGAATAACTGAAACTATTCACGGCCAAACAACATTATCATTTCCAGCCTAAGGTCAATTAATATAGTACATCTGTGTATTCCTAGTAAGCTCCCTTATAGAGTTATTTCCATCTATTCAAATCCCGACAACGGAAGCCCAGCAGGGGTGAAGATCCTGAACGTCCAAAGGTAAGTATAAACTAACCTAATTCTACCCCCTAACCCTCCTTTAGGGTTGCCTAACCCTAACTTTCCCCCAAGTGCCTAAACCTAACTCCCCTTCCCTGCAGCATAACCCTAAGTCTCCCGGGGGGGTGCCTAACCCTAACCTCCCCCCGGGGGTGCCTAACCCTAACCCCCCCTTCCCCTAGCCTAATCCTAACCTCCCAGGGGGGTGTCTAACCCTAAATCTCCCCCTGGGAGCCCCTAAGCGCGCGGCTGTCCGTGCGGGGTGCACGACTTATCTTAGATCGGTAAGCCGGGTGTCGGGCTCCCGGCTTAGGTCTAAAGACAGGCGTCGGGATTTCGACGCCTATCATTAGACAGTCGGGAAGCCGACGGACTAGATTACGTCCGTCGGCTTCCCGACTGCTTTTCATTACTATCTGCTCATTTAGATTTGTCAGTGGCAAACAAGATAATCAATTAACTAGGCTGGTTCAATACTATATGTGCACTATGTTCTATGGATATATCATATGAACCAGTTTCGCTACTGCTATACCTGAATGTGTGAATTCCCCTAGTTTATGTTTAGAAGGACAAATAGCACGGCGTCTCTCTTGGGTCTATTCATAGAACAGTGAAAAGCATTTTACCTGAAAACAGGGCTTTGCACTGCTTTCATCAATTCACAAAGTGGGTGACCATGGAGAAGGTTATTACTTCTCCGGCGACCCAGCTTCGTGTATGCATCCCTTATCTCCTCAGGTTCGCCATCTAAGGACGGCGTAATGATCTCATCGTCCATATGAAAAGGACAAGAAAGTTGATTACTTCAGCCTTTCACCCCCTCCTTCATTATAGCTCCACCCCTTTATACCCCAGCAACTACTGCAGCTACATCTACAACACCAGCCAGCACATGTGCAGGAAAACACAAGTTCAATAAGACGACGCATGTGCAGAAAGAAGCAGAACCTGACGACAGCGATAACTCTGCAGAAATAAGGGGTGACAGGATCACCAGGGACCCAGAATACCGTAGGTAGGTAAGGGTAAGTGTACATGAATTCCAACTTATGAAACCATTACATTGTATAACAAAACTATGATGTCTAGTGTAAACCAACATATGATTATAGCAGATTTCCATGAATAGACTCCTTTATATTTTCTAATTTTAGGAATTTTTATGCAAGCAATCTATTGACAGCAGCAGTTAAGGTTCCTACATATTAGCACTAGCGTTAATATATTATTTTTCTTTATAGATTTATCTATAGATAAAGGGGCCTATTACATGCAAGGCATACTTGCCGACTTTACAATTCTCCTCTCTGCGAGCAAGCCCAGAGAGGAGATGCTGCAGACAGGTTCAGGGGCGGGGCCGGACGGTAAACGTCACTAAACCCTGCCCCTTCACGGCAGAAGGTCGCAATTTGTGGGTCCATGCTAAGGGGACAGGGCTAAATGACGCGATTCTCGTCAGTTTAGCCCCGTCCGCTCCCTACAGACCCGCAAATTCCCCATAACATCTCCCCATCCTGCCCACTTTACAAGGAAGGGGATAGGATGCGGGAGATCTTCCTACTCTTCTGGGGGTATGAGGAGTTACCTGAAAAATGAGGAGCTTCCACGACTTTCAGGGAGTAGACAATGATACATAGCTCCACGCAGCTCCTAATCTTCAGAATGGAAACATTCCACTCAGGGCCAGATAACCAATGGGGTGGATGGAGTTACAGCCCCAGGCTTCCACATAAAAATAGGCCCATCATCATGACCAGCAACCAGTTGGCCATACTGTCATAACAGTATAAAAATTGTATTTCCATTTCCCTCACAAAATAATGCAATTTTTACACTTTTACATATTTATGGAGACAGTGGAGCTGATCGTGCTCATATGACACCGGCCACACCCCCTCCTCTGCTTCTCATAATGGGCTCTTAAAACCATTTCAGCCCCGGGCACATGTGGCCCTTAATCCGGCCCCAATTCTAGTGCTGAGGCACAATACACAGTACAATGTGTGACCACCAGACAACCAAAGCTACAGAAGATCAGTACACCTGAGAAAGTCATACAATGTAAATCTTCCACTAAATAAAACGACATCGTTCTTACCAGTACATGGCCAGACAATGCTCCGAGACTTGCAGAGGCTTATCTCAGAATGTGATTAAATGCACTCCTGAAGCACCTGGCTCCCATAACAACCAGTCTCTGCTCCCTGGTGCTGTCATTTGTTTTCCATCCAATAACAAGCACTAAAATTATTATGCAATTTTTCAGTTTGTTTTTAGCTGGCTGAATGCACATGACTTTCTGTAAAATACAGACGTGTACTCTCCCAGAATGTACAAGAGACACTGGCATTATCACAAGAGCAGGAAATTGTCCCAGAGCATTTACCTGCTGCAAGGTGGACACGGATATGACGCAAATCATCAAGCCATGTCATCTAAGTAATGCAACGTAGCAGTGGTGTGATAATGCAATCACACATGGCATCCTTTGTATTACTGACATGGATGAGGTTTGATGACAAATTACATTAGCCTAGCTTTAAAATGAAAAAAAAAAAAGCTTATTAACCCTTTCATTCAATTCTACCCTAAACATCTCTATAAAAGGGTGCTTACTCTGTGGCAGCCACTTACAACATGTATAACGATAGAAACTTAATTGTTGGGAGAGGTAAAATAAAGGGGGCACTATGTGGGTCCATCATTCTGTGTGACAATTTTGTATGATAGTGTGATAATTTGATTGACATTGAGCACCAAGGTTCAGGTTATCAAGAGGGCAGGAATCAAGCAATTTTGGGGTATTACTGACAGACTTGCTTTATTAATGGTTCCACCACGATTTCTCTACCTTATCTCAGATTTGTGAGCCAGTCATGCCAATGTGGGCTGTCAAACACATGAGAACGCAACTTTATAACATAAATAATATAACACACATATGTTAAATATACATTTGTTAAAACATAAAAATGTATGAGAATCTTATTTACTGTCACTCTCTGATTTATGTATTTGAACACGAATAGCGACATAATAGGTGGTCAGTGAACCCTGTGCTGGCCCCGCCCACTAAACAAGTCACATCATGATGTCATACCTAGGGGGCAATATTATTTTTATCTAAATAATGTGAAAATGGGTGTTTACATGTCTGTACATCTCTGCAAATTGTCTCTAGAGCTCTACATATCTGACCATGAAAAAATGGAAATCATTCCTAACTCAATTAATAATTTACCAAAACAATTTACAAAGGGGCGTGGTTACATCTCACGGGTGCATGACACAAGTCACGGGGGCCTGGCCTCACAGCACACCCCTGTCAGTATCCAGGCCGAGCAGAGCACTGGGAGGCGGAGCTGCTCGGCCACGGTTTAACGCCGAACTGGCCCATCTATCCTTCTGGCATTTGCCAGATGGGCAGTCCGGCCCTGAACACAGGCACTCATGATTTAGGTGGGAAGTCCAGGAGCAGAGCATTTTGTACCTGGTGGAAGGGGTCATGTAACAGAGGGCCTGATTCAGACCCGGACGCTATTTGCGGATGCTCGTTCTTAAAAAGGGGCCGGATATTTAAATTGAGCGCTCGCTCTTTGCGGTGTGTTGACGCCTCTATGTCTGAGCGAACGTCCGAATAATGCGCTCGCTATTTTGTAAAGACGCCCCTTTGCCATTCACATCACACGTCATCTCCGTTATTTATTAGGTTAATCGGGAACATCGAAAGGCATCTGAACTGCTCGCAGTGCTTGTGGTAGGATTTACTTCCCGCTATCACTGCGAGCAGTTCAGGCTAAAAGACAACCAAGTGACGTGGTCGATGACGCTCCTTTACTAATTATGCACTCCCATTAAACGCCGTTTTGACCGTTAGGCACGCCTGCGTTCGGATCTCCACTCCCCCGTTTTCAAGCTCCTCCCTCGTTTTCAAGCACCTTCTCCTGTTACCACCCACAAAGGGTACATTCTGTCAATCAAATTAGCAGCCCCTCGCTGTTTTAAGAGTGCACGATTTCCGACCGCAATGACTGGTTTGCGCATGCGCATTGTGAACCATATGCATGCGCAGTTGTGCGAACATCACTCAGAGTGAACGAGCGGCCGCTTACGAGCGGCTCTGAATCAGGCCCAGAGTCCAATGTCGTCTGTCACCTTTGCAAAATATGGTATGTGTCCTGTGCCTCCCAGCCTAACGGCCCAGGGGCACAATGCGGTATGGGAGAAAGCATGAAGATAACAGGGCCTTCCTGCTCATCAATCCTGAGGAAGCGCATGAAGCCACCCGGAGAGGTTATGTTTTAGATAGAAGCGTCACTTTTCTCTCGCTCTCTTTTTTTCTTTTAATACACTTTGGGCCTGATTCAGAGCCGAACGCTCTGACCAGAGCGCTCGCTCTGAATCAGGGCCCTCCTCCATGAAAATGGAGCGGCCTCCTGGCCGCTCGTATAGCTGTGGGTGACCACCCACAGCATATGCGAGTGGCCAAAAAGATGGTCAAGACCATCGCGACCATCGGGCTTGCGACGAGACCCTGCGGTAGGGTCTCGGTGACCGCAAGCCCTGGAGTGATTTTGGCTCTATCAGAGCCAAAATCACTCCCACTGACATCACTAGTGATGTCAGTGGGGCCGGCTACAGACGGTAGGCGTTCCCATGGGAACGCCTCCGTCTGGCAGGCACGCCCCCGGCACGCCCACCAAAGGGGGCGTGCTGTCAATCAATATCGACAGCACGCCCCCTTTGGTGTGAGACCCGGAGTGATGGAAAGCCCGTTGCTCCCAGGGTCTCGCGCATGCGCACGACGGAGCTCCCTCCGTCGTGTGCATGCGCAGTGGGGAACATCGACCCGCTTGCGAGCGTCCTGACGCTCACGAGCGGGTCTGAATGAACCCCTTTGTGTGCAGCCCCCATAGAAACCTATGGGGTTGCAGCACTGATTTTAGAAAGAAAAAAAAAAAATCAGTGATTTCTCTGCAGTTTATTCTAAAAAGTGAGAAACCAAATTAAATGCTTTCTCCAGAAAAATGCTTTTATTTTGTTTACTGAATTATTTACCTGCTGCCCTTATAACTACTTATAGAGCAGGCTACAACACACGTGGAGAAGGAAGAAACACATGTTATCTCTGGAAATGTCACGCTTTGTAAATATTTGTAAATAACATCATACCATAGAAAAACTTAAACCTTGAATACTTTAGAACAGTAACACAAGCGTCTCTCTTTAGGACCCAAGATCACCCTGCTACACTTTCATTCCAGAAGTCCCTCTATTGAATAGATTCATTTGTGACTGCAGTAAAGTGTCCCCTAGCTCCTAAACTCACCAGTAGTATATGAGCCATGTGTATATCTTAGTGGTTAGTTATATAGTTTTGCAATGTGTGAAGTTATGTGTTACTTGTAGCTAGTGTGTCAGTGTATATGGGCGCAGAGACGAACCTGCTGCTTACAGTACCATCCCCTCTGCATTGTACAGTCAGGTAATAGAGGGAATAGAACATGAATGATAGTCTCTCTAACACAACATGTATAAGGAGCAGGCTGACGGAATGTACAAGTATATTCCTTTTATGGATAGCAGCCCTGAGCAGTGCTATGTAACATAGCCGCAGCCAGTGTCAGCAGACAATAGGTCACACGTTTGCAGAAGTAACACGAAAACGTTCTTGATACAACTACCCAGCCATAAAATAATACACAAGAACGTAAGGCTAGAAATAGAAATACACGTTACCTATACGCAGCAGGCAGCAGCCATGTTGCTGGAAAGAGGAATCATACACGGGGGCTCCGGAAACCTAAATGCTCACAGCCGGCAGGATGCAGATAGCTACTATTAACCCTGCAGGGCCGCACAGCTGCACTGCCATCCCTTGTAGCTCATTCACTAGCACGGAGTAACTCTGTGACTAGAATCATAGGTGCCAGTCACATCATAAGGTCATTTTTTTTACATGTTCTGTATGCTGTTAAGGACTATGACAAGTAGTATTAGTTTACAATTAACACACCCTGTGAAAGGGTTAAGTGTTTCAAGGCTGTATAAGATGACATTCAGTACTTCAGAGCTATCAGATGCCAGCCCACTCTACCTTACAGTACCTTATACTTTGTGTCTGCGTAATGTTGATGACTATAATAACGCTGGAAAGAAAAGCACACATATATTTTTATTTTTGATACTACATCGTTTTGTCACAATTTATACCATAATTTCATGCTTCATATGTTTTCTCTATATGTGATACAGTAACACTTTAGGGCCTGGATGCATCAAGCATTGCATTTTAGATGTGATGCATCCCGCCACTGATCGCATGCATAGCAACATTTAGCAACGCTGCCTGTATGCATGTACATGTGCTCTTCCAATAAGAACTGTCCTTTGCAGTGCGGGGACTTACAGATGTATGACCTGGGAGTCCTTCTGCGCATGCACAGACATTGGATAGCACATGTGCAATCAGCGGGGGACCATGGGATGGATCCTATTGGATTCCTCTTGGCGAAGTCTGCAAAAGAAGCCCATAGGCTTATATTAGGCAACGCCTACTATAGATGGCATTGTCTACCAGCTTCTATTACACATTCTTTCTGTGCAATCCGTCATCTGAAGTCTCCGGTAAGTCTTCTGCACATATGCGAGCTGTCTTCTTCCATATGATGGAATGTGGAGTACCAATTAACAGTACAGCAGTGATTTTGGAGTATCACTCCTCCGAGATTCTGTTGTTGTTACTGTGCAGACGCAGCCTTTTTGCTTGTACATACACAGAATAGTCATAAAGGGGCATATAGTATTAAGAAATGCGATCAGTCCCCTAAATAAGGATTCCTTATTGCCGGAATTCGCAGCAAGAGTGGATCCTTATTTGCTTGTTGAATGTATCATTACTGAGACACCAGGAACCATCCATCCGTGATCATTTTACTTTCTGTTTCGGCCAGATGCGCATGCGCTACACTCCTAGATACCGATTGGGGGCTGCGGCTGCTGTCAGATATCAAGGGATTGTGGAAGAAATGGAGATATCTGCTGTAGTACTTCTATGGTGCATTGGGGTGATACTTAAAATGTACGTATATATATATATATATATATACACTGTATATATACATTTATGTATATATATATATATATAAAAACAAAACAAGAGGGCGCTAATAGTGTAGTATTTTTTAGACACTAAATATTTTTAATAATAAATAATGTGCGTACATTAAATTTGTATATTTACGCTTATCATAATTCCACTCAATGAAATGATGAGTCAGGACAGTTTTCCTAGGATATCCAGAACTTTGCCCAGCATCAAAAACAAAACCAGAAGAAGATCATAGGGTAGTATATCAAAACTTTATAATTCACGACATATGATTGAAGACACGTACAAGATAAAAACTTGGTTTATAACAAATCAATCAAGCATGGTTCACCCATATCCAGGAGTCCAATGCAATCCCACTGAATGGTACCAAATCCAGATGGTTTCCGTAATGCTGCCTCCAAGGTGTGAGCTTGAATGAATGTAACCAGGAACCTCCAACGCGTTTCGTTTGTAAACAAACTTCCTCAGGGATAGGTTCCTGATCCATTTGTGATGCTTTAAATAGGGCTAAAAGTTCACTAGAGCAGTCCAATGTATTACAATTTTGTTACAATAAAAAAGACTCCATTTATAGTCACATATATCCCTATGTGGCTTCAATAAAATGGCCGAATATACACATTGTAATTATACATTAATGTACACTAACACAATCCATTTCTCTGTAAATAAAATAAATAACATTAAATATTGTTATGAAAACACAATCCAATCAAATATATACCTTTAGATTACTTCAACCCATAAAAATTCATTTATTAACAAAAATCGGGCTCATCAAAAATGGCCACTAAGTATGCAGACCATGGATAAGTTAACCATAAGCCCAAATACAGCTGGAGAATAAATTAATCTCTAATCAGCCCCAATCAACCTATAAATAGCTGCCAACACATATAAAGGTGCCAACCAATAACATTATGTGAATCTCTATTACCAATCAGGGATAATATCGTGTATCATCTGACCGGATGAATGGCAACTAATGTGAGCCGATAAAGAAGTGCGCTGTGGAAACAAGTCTTCCGATTGCCGGATGTATGGCAGAAAGTGCGCTGATAAAGGAATGTGCTATAAAACACTAGTTCCGATTACCGGAAGTGACGTAACGCCAATGCTTTAAGGAAATAGGGCAGTGAGGACACCAATAAAGAGTGCGCTATAGACCCACTAAGACACGACTTCCGATTACCGGAAGTTACGTGACGCTAATAGCATAAGGGAAGATAGGGCAATGATGACACCAGTTACTATAAGTAGTGTATCCTCCAATTACCGGAAATGACGTGACGTTAGGTTTAAAAAAAAAAAAAAAAAAAAACTGGACTCCTGGATATGGGTGAACCATGCTTGATTGATTTGTTATAAACCAAGTTTTTATCTTGTACGTGTCTTCAATCATATGTAGTGAATTATAAAGTTTTGATATACTACCCTATGATCTTCTTCTGGTTTTGTTTTTGATGCTGGGCAAAGTTCTGGATATCCTATGAAAACTGTGTCCTGACTCATCATTTCTTTGAGTGGAATTATGATAAGCGTAAATATACAAATTTAATGTACGCACATTATTTATTATTAAAAATATTCAGAGTCTAAAAAATACTACACTATCAGCGCCCTCTTGTTTTGTTTTTATGTTTTATCTTTAGATCCAACCTGGCAAGGATCGTACAAGAGGAGCAGCTTCCATTTCTCTATTTTAAATTATTTTTTAAATATTTGTATTAGTAGCGCATTGAGGGTTTGTGATTGTATATATATATATCAAATCATAGATATATAGCCCTGATCATAGATATATACTGCAATGCAGAATGTTAAGTACGACAGAATGAGAACAATAACAAATAGAGCCCTAATAACTTTCAACATTCCCTCTACAAAGTCAAAAGACAAAGGACCTCATTCAGACCCGATCGCAAGCGCTGAGCGCTCGCAAGCGGGTCGATGTCTTGACCATCACGACCATCAACCTGGTTGGTCGCTAAAGCTGTGGGTAGTAACCCACAGCTTAGCTAGCGACCAGGAGGCCGCACTTCAAAACCCAAGCGGCCGCCCTCATTCAGAGCGACCGCTCGCATTTTGCGAGTGCCTCTGAATGAGGGCCAAAGCCAACAAGAAATGTTGTATTATGTAGAAAAAAAAACTGAAGTATTCTCATTATGTACACCACCATTGTATTGTATTGGACATTGAATAGGCCCCTAGAGATCTTGTTCTTCCACGTACCTAAATTATAATTTTTTTCCCATATCAAAATTGTTAAATATGCAACAATGTCACAATGAAGTTAGCTTCTTATTCGGCCAGCTTCTTATACACTTCTTATTTGAGCTCCAGTTTCTTATTCATTTTCCAGCTTCTTATTCAGAACATGTTATATTAAAAAAAAATGATCATATAGAATCAGTATGCTTACATTAAATGAACAAAATATGTTATCTATTACACAAATTTCATTTGTATTTTGCTTGGCCCACAAAGCTTTTGGGCATGAAATAGGGTGGTAAAGTGGGCACAGGGACCAGATTTTCTATATTTGAATAAATAGCTGTACTTGTGCAAGGGTTAACTAGCCTTGGGCAACTAATTTGACACTTGGAATCCACAGAGATGGGTCACTTACATATGACCAACTTGCAATTGGCCTTGCCCAACAAGCTTTTGGGCATGAAATAGGGTGGTAAAGTGGGCACAGGGACCAGATTTTCTATATTTGAATAAGTAGCTGTAGTTGTGCAAGGGTTAACTAGCCTTCGGCAACAAATTTGACACTTGGAATCCTCATAGGGGGTCACTTACATATGAACCACTTGAGATTGCCCTTGCCCAACAAGGTTTTGGCCATAAAAAAGGGTAGTAAAGTGGGCACAATCACCAATTTATATATTTGAATAAGTAGCCATAGTTGTGCAAAGGCTAAATAGCATCGGGCAACTAATTTGACACTTGGAATACACACATGGGAGTTACTTACATGTGAATCACCTGCAATTGGCCTTGCCCAACAAGGTTTTGGGCCTGAAATAGGGTAATAAAGTGGGCACAAACACCACATTTTATACATTTGAATAAGTAGCTGTAGTTGTGCAAAGGTTAAATAATAGCCTTGGGCAACAAATTTGACACTTGCAATCCACACAGGGGGGTCACTTATATGTGAACCACTTGCAATTGGTCTTGCCCAACAAGGTTTTGGGCATGAAATAGGGCATTAAAGAGGGCATAGGGAGCAGATTTTCTATATTTGAATAAGTAGCTGTAGTTGTGCAAGGGTTAACTAGCCTTGGGCAACAAATTTGACACGTGGAATTCACAGAGGGGGTCACTTACATATGACCCACTTGCAATTGGCCTTGTTCAATAAGCTTTCGGGCATGAAATAGGGTAGTAAAGTCGGCATGGGGAACAGATTTTCTATATTTGAATAAGTAGCTGTACTTGTGCAAGGGTTAACTAGCCTTGGGCAACAAATTTGACACTTGGAATCCAAGGAAAGGGGTCACTTACATATGACCCACTTGCAATTGGCCTTGCCCAACAAGCTTTGGGCATGAAATTGGGTGGTAAATTGGGCACAGGGACCAGATTTTCTATATTTGAATAAGTAGCTGTAGTTGTGCAAGGGTTAACTAGCCTTGGGCAACAAATTTGACACTTGGAATCTACAGAGGGGTGTCACTTACATATGACCCACTTACAATTGGCCTTGCCCAACAAGCTTTTGGGCATGAAATAGGGTGGTAAAGTGGGCACAGAGACACGATTTTCTATATTTCAATAAGTAGCTGTAGTTGTGCAAGGGTTAAATAGCTTTGGGAAACAAATGTTACACTTGGAATCCACAGAATAGGTTAACTTACATATGACCCATTTGCAATTGGCCTTGCCCAACAAGCTTTTGGGCATTAAATATGTGGTAAAGTGGGCATAGGGACCAGATCTTCTAAATTTGAATAAGTAGCTGTAGTTGTACAAGGGTTAAATAGCATTGGGCAACAACTTTGACACCTGACATCCACAAAGGGGGGTCACATACATATAACCCACATACAATTGGCCTTGCCCAACAAGATTTTAGGCATGAAATAGGGTGGTAAAGTGGGCATAGAGACCAAATTATGTATATTTGAATAAGTAGCCATAGTTGTGCAAGGGTAAAATAGCCTTGGGCAACAAATGTGACACTTGGAGTCCACAGAGAGGGTTAAGATACATATAACCCAAACACAATTGGCCTTGCCCAACAAGGTTTTGGGTATTAAATATGGTGGTAAAATGGGCATGGGCACCAGATTTTATTCAAATTTATTAATTGGTGCCTAGCTTGTTGGGCAAGGCCAATGCAAGTGGGTCATATGTAAGTGACCCCCCTCTGTGGATTCCAAGTGTCACATTTGTTGCCCAAGGCTCTTTAACCCTTGCACAACTACAGCTACTTATTCAAATTTAGAAAATCTGGTCCCTATGCCTACTTTACCACCCAATTTCATGACCAGAAGCTTGTTGGACAAGGCCAATTGCATGTGGGTCATATGTAAGTGACCCCCGTCTGTGGATTCCAAGTGTCAAATTAGTTGCCCAAGGCTAGTTAACCCTTGCACAAGTACAGCTACTTATTCAAATGTATTAATTGGTGCCTGTGCCCACTTTAATGCCCTATTTCATGCCCAAAACCTTGTTGGGCAAGGCCAATTGCAAGTGGGTCATATGTAAATGACCCCCCTCTGTGGATTCCAAGTGTCAAATTTATTGCCCAAGGCTAGTTAACCCTTGCACAAGTACAGCTACTTATTCAAATATAGAAAATCTGGTCCCTGTGCCCACTTTGCCACCCTATTTCATGCCCAAAAGCTTTGTAGGCCAAGCAAAATACAATTGAAATTTGTGTAATATATACCATATTTTGTTTATTCAACGTAAGCATACTGATTCTATATGATAATTTTTTTTTAATATAACATGTTCTGAATAAGAAGCTGGAAAATGAATAAGAAGCTGGAGCTCAAATAAGAAGTGAATAAAAAGCTAACTTCAGCCTCGTCATTGTGACATTGTTGCATATTTAACAATTTTGATATGGGAAAAAAATTATAATTTAGGTACGTGGAAGAACAAGATCTCTAGGGGCCTATTCATCATGTTAATTATCGGGGTCAAAACGTACCCCGATAATTAACATTCTAACTCATTGCTTCGGCGCGGTGATGGCTAATGCGATATCAGCAGACCCCGCGAACGGCTTCACTGCTCCTTTTCGGAACAGTGAATCCTTTCGCTGCTCCTGTCGGAGCAGTGACGGGAGTGCGCATGCGCGGCCTACAGGTCACACATGCGCACAAGAGCCCCGACGTCCAGCAGAAGGAGCCGGACTTTCTTCCCATAGGAAAGGAGCGGGTTGCGATGCCGGAGCAGGAGCATTCGCCATTTGAAGATGGCGAATGCTCCCTCAGTCAAGCTCCGAAAATAATATATATTTTCAGAGCTTGATGAATACTCTCCCCATACTAGTGTATGGGGACAGTGGGCCATTCCGCGAGAGGATGAATGACCTTCTTGATGAATGGCCCAAACAATTAATTTTCACAATTACAGGTGAAAATGGGCATTTTCACCTGCTTTTGTGAAAATTAAGTGATGATGAATAGGTCCCCTAGACACAAAATAAATGCAATGTATTGTACAACTAGCTGAAGTACCCAGCTTTAAATCTTCAAGTTATTAAGTTCTATTATGTGATGTTGTCCAAATCCATCCAGTGGAAGGCACACAACAAGCTCCCTGATAAAAGTTCTGCCTGGTGCACTCCGCCGTGAGGTCCGACTGGGACCCCAACCACTCCATTAGGCATCCCAGACCAATTGCCACCCTCTGTGCAGTTTTCATCCAAGTCCACCCAGTGGAAGGCCCACGATAGGCTCCCTAGGTGGGCCTTCCACTGGGTGGATTTTTGTGTGGCTTGCTATTGAATGCTTCACTCACAAACAGCTCCCTGAGTAGAGATTAACAAAAGGAATATACATTGCTTCTACTAACCCAAGGTCTGCCAGTTGCCATTAACTATAAACCACGGACTGCTTTTATGTGACTGCCTGCTTACTGTACATTTATTAATCAGTCTACAGTGACAATTTATTAGCAACAATTATTAATGCTTTCTCTGCGGTTTCCATGAACCTGATTTTGTGCACATACAGTCAGGTGCATAAATATTGGGACATTGACAGAATTTTCATATTTTGGCCTCTATTCACCACCACAATGGCTTTGAAATGAAACAAACAAGATGTGCTTTAACTGCAGACTTTCAGATTTAATTTGAGGATAATTACATCCAAATCAGGTGAACGGTGTAGGAATTACAACGGTTTCCATATGTGCCTCCCACTTTTTAAGGGGCCAAAAGTAATGGGACTATCAACTCAAAAGCTATTTCATGGACAGGTGTGGGCTATTCCCTCATTATTTCATTATCAATTAAGCAGGTAAAAGGTCTGGAGTTGATTCTAGGTGTGACATTTGCATTTGGAATCAGTTGCTGTCGACTCTCAATATGAGATCCAAAGAACTGTCACTATCAGTGAAGCAAGACTTCATTAGGCTGAAAAATCAAAACAAACCCATCAGAGAGATAGCAAAAACATTAGGTGTGGCCAAATCAACTGTTTGGAACATTCTTAAAAAGAAAGAACGCACCGGAGAGCTCAGCAACACCAAAAGACCCGGAAGACCACGGAAAACAACTGTGGTGGATGACTGAAGAATTATTTCCCTGGTGAAGAAAAACCCCTTCACAACAGTTGGCCAAATCAAGAACACTCTCCAGGAGGTAGGTGTATATGTGTCAAAGTCAACAATCAAGAGAAGACTTCACAAGAGTGAATATAGAGGGTCCACCACAAGATGTAAACCATTGGTGAGCCACAAAAACAGGAAGACCAGATTAGAGTTTGCCAAACAACATCTAAAAAAGCCATTACAGTTCTGGAACAACATCCTATGGACAGATGAGACAAAGATCAACTTGTACCAGAGTGATGGGAAGAGAAGAGTATGGAGAAGGAAAGGAACTGCTCATGATCCAAAACATACCACCTCATCAATGAAGCATTGTGGTGGTAGTGTCATGGTGTGGGCATGTATGGCTGCCAATGGAACTGGTTCCCTTGTATTTATTGATGATGTGACTGCTGACAAAAGCAGCAGAATGAATTCTGAAGTGTTTCGGGCAATATTATATGCTCATATTCAGTCAAATGCTTCAGAACTCATTGGATGGCGCTTCACAGTGCAGCTGGACAATGACCTGAAGCATACTGCAAAAGCAAAGAGTTTTTTAAGGCTAAAAAGTGGAATGTTATGCAATGGCCAAGTCAATCCCCTGACCTGAATCTGATTGAGCATGCATTTCACTTGATGAAGACAGAACTGAAGGGAAAATGCCCCAAGAACAAGCAGGAACTGAAGACATTTGCAGTAGAGGCCTGGCAGAGCATCACCAGGGATGAAACCCAGCGCCTGGTGATGTCTATGCGTTCCAGACTTCAGGCTGTAATTGCCTGCAAAGGATTTGCAACAAAGTATTAAAAAGTGAAAGTTAGATTTAGGATTTGTGACACAGTTAGGTTAGGGGGTCCCTCTCCTGGGTAGAGGACTCCTTCCTTTCACACACAGCAGCTGGGAAACAGTACGCCAGACTGGATGCAAGTACAAGCTGGTCGGCGCCAGTCTTTATTGTGCAATGTCAGAAATAACACAAAGAAAACATAAACGTAAATCCTAGCCCTGTCGGGGCACTAACTTCACAGGTAGTTCCCTCACTACCAGAACCTGGCAGGGCCTAATGCCCTCACCAGCAACAAAAGCACAGCACAACACTTACAGTTAGGTTTTCAAGTGTCTCTGAGCAAACTCCCTGTCTGCTCTCCCAGGTGAGACAATCAGCCCTCAACACACTAGCCTTATATTGGCCACTCTCAGGTGGAAGCCCTAACAAGTCTGTTACCAGGTTGCAAGGTCCAAAACCTGGAGTGGCCTCTCACCCACAACCCCCAGGTCCCAAACCGGCTTTTCAAAAAGCCGAGACTCAAGCCTGCTACATTGCAGACTTTCTCCTGGGGATTTTAAACACATAGGACAGGAATCTGGGATAAATGTCCCTGCCACAGACAACTTTACCAATGATCCTATAACATATCCCCCCCTTTGTTTCGACCTATGGGGCGGAACAACTGAAGCCCCCAAACAATGAACGCGTGACAACGCATCTGCTTTAAACAACAGGCCCCCTGGCCTGTGTTCCACCGAAAATTTAAAAGTTTGTAACGCCCACTTTATGGCCAACGCCTCCTTCTCCACTGTGGCATCGGGTAGGCATCGAATTTTGAAACACTGTTCAACTTTCGGAAGTCATTGCAGAAACGCACACTCCCATCGGGCTTTGGAATCAACACAATGGGACTTGAACATTCACTATGTGATTCTTCAATAACCCCTAACTCTAGCATATTTTTAATTTCTTTCGACACCGATTCTCTTTGTGCTACTGGTAACCTATAGGGCTTTAGATTAACTTTAACCCCTGGGTCAGTGATGATGTCATGTTTAACGACCGAGGTTTTCCCAGGTACATCAGAGAACAGCACCCTATTTCTAACCAGAAACTCCTTGACCTCTCGTTGTTGAATTGCCGACAGGGTTTTTGCCACTGTCACTTCGGGAACTAAGGGCCCTGGACTTACTGGAGGGGCTCGGACAGCCGACAGTACCGTTCTATCTTTCCAGGGCTTTAACAGATTTATATGGTATATCTGTTCCGGCTTTCTTTCCCCGGCTGGTAAACTTTGTAATTGACCTGTCCCACTCTTTCTAAGATTTCAAAGGGGCCTTGCCATTTAGCCAAATGTTTATTTTCCACAGTGGGAACCAACACTAACACTCTGTCCCCAGGAGCAAAGCTGAGTAACTGAGCATTGCGGTTGTATACCATCTGCTGTGCCTGTTGAGCCTGTTTCAGGTGCTCTCTCACTATCAGCACCTCTATAATAGGCAATGGAACTAGTGGACCCTTAAAATGTGGTCGGTGAGCATGATACTGACACTCAGGGCAGGATGCGCAAAAGTCAGATACCTCTTTATGAAGCCCGGGCCAGAAAAACCTCTGCATTATTCGCTCAGTGGTTTTCTCTACCCCTAGATGGCCTGCCGTTATATGACCATGGGCCAGATCCAACACTGTTCTTCTGTAGGCTTTGGGAACTATTAGTTGTTCCACAACATCTTCCCCCTTCTTAGTCACCTGATATAACAAATCCTGACACATTGCCATGTGGGGATAGGACAAAGGACTATCAGGGTCTATGGGTTTACCATCAACTACTTTTACATTCTCCCTGGCTTTTACTAAAGTAGGGTCATTCAACTGCTCCACGGCAAAGACCTCTCTTCTGACCTCTAAATCAGGCAGATGATCCACTGGCCCAACAACACTTCCCACCTCAATGGGAGGCACATCAGTTGGCGGGCCACCGTCACGCTCCGCATTCTCTAGTTCGCCAACCATAGTAGGTAAATGGAATAACTCTGACTCAGAAGAAACTCCCTCCTCCACTATATCGACAACCTTCTCAAGTGGACTGGGGTTGTTCACTTCTGGAACAAAACGGCTTTCCCACAATTTCCAGAAGTGAGCAAAGTCTCTCCCCAATATTGCATCGTACATCAGACCAGGCACCAAACCCACAGAAACTACAGCAGAGCCACATGGTGTCTCGATGTTCACCTCGGCAGTAACATAATATCGATTATCCCCATGTATGCAGGTCACATCAACAGTTTTCCCCTTATGCCTCAAGGGGTTCACCAGCTCAGCTTTTATAAGTGTCTCCCAGCTACCAGAGTCTAACAGTGCCTCTACTCGGTTGCCATCTACAGTGAGTACACACATGTGCTTATCAGTCTCAGCCTGCCGGTCAGCCGTACAGGCTGTCTGTGCAAAGAAAGACCCCCTGCGGTAGACATGAGCAGTATCACATTGCATAGGTTCAGTTGTAAGTGAACAATTAGCGGAAATATGGCCGAAGTCACCACACCGGAAACACTGAATCATATTAATGTCTAGTCGTTTACGGGGCAAGAACCTTCCTGGCCTGGCAGGCCTGTCTCCAGGTTCTACACCCTCAGTCTTAGGTACATCCCACCGCCTAGCACCCTTCTCCCCTGGAACAGTCTTACCAGTGTCTGTGGGAGTTCGCCGGTGCGCCATCGGAGCTTGGTGGGGCATACTCCTCTGCCGCCACGTACCTCTCCACTAGCTCGACCAACTGGTCCGCGGTCTTAGGGTCTGCATGGCTCACCCACTTGCGCAGAGTCGCGGGTAATGATCGCAGGTACCGGTCCATCACGACCCTTTCCACGATCTGTGGTCCCGTCAGCATCTCGCGCTGTAGCCATTTTGAGGACAGATGGACGAGGTCATGCATCTGTGAACGTGGAGGCTTGTCCATATGGAACTCCCAGCGGTGGACCCGTTGGGCACGAACAAATGTGGTGACTCCCAAGCGAGTTAGGATCTCCTGTTTTAGTTTTTTATAGTCCTTGGCATCAGCCAGGCATAAGTCGAAATATGCTTTTTGTGGCTCCCCAGACAAAAAAGGTGCCACCAGACTTGCCCACTGCTCCTGGGGCCAACTCTCCCTTTTGGCCGTTCTTTCAAATGCGGCGAGATAGGTCTCCACATCATCGCCCGAAGTCATCTTTTGGAGGAAGTGACTGGCTCGTACGGAGTGAGTGGTGGTGGGAGGACCAGTATTAACATCTCTGGGCCGGGCGACCAGGTGCTGTACCACCTCTCTTATGGCCTGGCTGTTTTCCGCTAAGGCCTGGTGGGTTTCCTCAATGGCGACCTGTTGAAGTCTGTTAGTCTCCTGCTGAGCTCTGGTAGCTTCCTGCTGAGCTCTGGTAGATTCCTGCTGAAGTTGGTTCGTCTCCTGCTGAAGTTTGTTCGTCTCCTGCTGAGCTCCTGTAGCTTGGAGCAAGGCCTTAATAATTTCCTCCATTTTGTTCTGGGGTGTAGGTTGAAAGCTGAACCTTGCCTCTCTGAGCATTGGCTGACGCCTCCTCTATGGGACTTCAAGGACACAGTGTTATTTCCACACTCACAAATTGGGTGTCTGTCCCTTTAATTTTTAAACGGAAGGTTTTCCTCTCGCTGCAACTTCAGTGTGTGTGGTTGCCCGCATTCTCCACCATATTGTGACACAGTTAGGTTAGGGGGTCCCTCTCCTGGGTAGAGGACTCCTTCCTTTCACACACAGCAGCTGGGAAACAGTACACCAGACTGGATGCAAGTACAAGCTGGTCGGCGCCAGTCTTTATTGTGCAATGTCAGAAATAACACAAAGAAAACATAAACATAAATCCTAGCCCTGTCGGGGCACTAACTTCACAGGTAGTTCCCTCACTACCAGAACCTGGCAGGGCCTAATGCCCTCACCAGCAACAAAAGCACAGCACAACACTTACAGTTAGGTTTTCAATTGTCTCTGAGCAAACTCCCTGTCTGCTCTCCCAGGTGAGACAATCAGCCCTCAACACACTAGGCTTATATTGGCCACTCTCAGGTGGAAACCGTAACAAGCCTGTTACCAGGTTGCAAGGCCCAAAACCTGCAGTGGCCGTGGGTGGAGCCCTCCCTCTCCTCTCACCCACAACCCCCAGGTCCCAAACCGGCTTTTCAAAAAGCCGAGACTCAAGCCTGCTACACTGCAGACTTTCTCCTGGGGATTTTAAACACATAGGACAGGAATCTGGGATAAATGTCCCTGCCACAGACCACTTTACCAGTGATCCTATCACAGATTGTTTAGTTTGTCCCATTACTTTTGGCCCCTTAAAAAGCAGGAGGCACATATAGAAACCATTGTAATTCCTACACCGTTCACCTGATTTGGATGTAATTACCCTCAAATTAAATCTGAAAGTCTGCAGTTAAAGCACATCTTGTTTGTTTCATTTCAAAGCCATTGTGGTCATGAATAGAGGCCAAAATATGAAAATTCTGTCAATGTCCCAATATTTATGCACCTGACTGTATATTGAATGACATTTTTATTAATATATTTAAGTTTTTCTTTTGTTGGGTTTTATTAATTAAATATATTTTCTTAGTCCAACGCTCCCTTCTTTTTTTGTTTTGTCTTTGAGTTTCTGTGGGGTACCACCACCCCATTTTTGAAGACAGCAGCAGGTTTTAAGTGTCTATAGAAGTGCTTCATATTTATTTAAATTTATTATTGGTCGGACAGATATACATCTTAGCGCCTGGTATATATTTTTTCTTCCCTGGGTCAAAGTTCTCCCTGGCATCCGACCAGAACCCCAACCACTCCATTAGGCACCCCAGACCAATTGCCACCCCTCTGTGAAGTTTTTATCCAAATCCATCCAGTGGAAGGCCCAGAATAAGCTCTCCGGGTCAAAGTTCTGCCCAGCATTCACCAACTGGAGGTCCAACCGGGACCTCAACCCCCTAGTATGTCTTCTGGGATCCAATGTTACCACTCTGTGAAGTTTTCATCCAAATCCATCCAGTGGGAGGCTCAGAACAGGCTCCCTGGGTCAAAGTTCTGCCCAACGTACACCAATGGGAGGTCCAACAGGGACCATAAGCACCCTAAAACCTGGCCAGAATCCAACTGGACCACTTTGCATTGTTTTCATCCCAATCGGTGCAGGGGTGTCCAAACACATAACCGGACAGACAGACAAACAAACAAACAAACAGACCAATGAATATTATATATATAAGGTTTGTCGCTCTGTGGTCTAATAGCTTACTTTTTTGATACTACATAACTATGTAAGATTTGGCAGCTTTACCTTGAGAGCTGTGGAAGATATTCGCCAACAAAGAAACAAACTTCTTCTTTTATATATATATATATATATATATGTATATATATATATATATTTATATATATATAAATAATAATAAATGAATTAGGCGCCAGAACCTAAACCAATATATAAACTGCTGGTGTATTATGCAAATGCAGGTAAAAGCCAAGGCTTAGACCTAGGGCGTCTGCTCCTATGTCAATAGTTTGTAGTGTTGGTGAATACACTACCAATCAAATTAAGAAAGGGAGTTATTGACTGTGGGCGACCAACCTGCTAGTAATGCATAGTGATATAAATAAATATATACAAAGTGCTAAGTGCAAACGTGCTTAAAAATCAACCTGGGCAAAGAATTAAAATCATAAAGTGCTTTGTGCTTAAAGCAGCCTAAACAAATGAAGTGCTTAGTGCAATATAATTGATTTTAGCAGCATAAACAAATACAGTGATAAGAGAGGCTAATAGCATAAAAAAATATATTTAATAGAATTTGACAAAAATAAAATGTACACAATAAAAATAGACACTGTGGTTCCTAATCAGGAGTGACCACCAGAGGCAATAAATAAGCGATAAAAAATAAAATCAATTTCAGAGCTAAAAGAAGAGTTTAGCTTATCTGAAAAAATGGATTTGAGAGGGTCTGGATGTAAGTCTCAAGGGCAAAAAGGGGTCAACGCGTTTCGTCCGTTGACTTCTTCCTGGGGATGAAAGTTGAGGAATGGTGATCACCTATTTATACACCTTCTTCTCCTTCTATTGGGGACTAAGAACTTCCGGGTCACAGTTCAAATGTGCATCCGGGTTAAATTACACGAGCTATAAACTGACTCAGAACTTTAAGGGGGCACCTAATATCTAGGCGTCTTTAATATGTAATAGCCATGGCGCTTAAAACCGCTTCCTTAAAGCCTTTTATTTCAGCCATTAGGTTTTGGAATGGTATATATATATATATATATATATATATCGTAGATTATTCCTTCCACTCACACCTCTCCTCCAAAATTTGAAAGTGGCAAACTTAATTTGATGAATCGAAGGAGGCAGCCCAGGGAAAATGTCTGCATGAAGTAAACCCTGGGCTCCGACTAATGAGCTTTAAATCAATCCATTTATTTAACCATTATTGCATATTTAAGTAGTTAACTTTAATTTTACTCATAGAGGACAAAACATTCCTATGTTGATAGTGCAACTGTATACCTCTACTCACTTTAGATGCCCCATCGTCATCTGTTCAGTGCTAAGGTTATATAGGTCAGACAAATCCTAAAATTTTCCATGAATATATTTGTAGACATTAATTAGGTCATCAATATAGAAAGTCTATTTTTTATATAATTGAACCCCTCCATTACTTACATCAGTATTTCCCAACTGCAGTCCTCAGAGACCCCCTAACAGCATGTTTTTCAGATCTCCTCAGTATCACAATTGAAATATTTAGCAGGCAGACTTATTCTGATATCCTCATTTCAAGAAATCGAGTATCATGTCTGTGATCAATAATCAAAATGTTATGCAATTATGTCTGCAAATGTATTTTGTCTCTCTGGGCCGAATTCAATTCAGTGCGATGTAGAATAGCTGCGGTAGGGAGCTTCCGCAGCTATTCAATTCAAAACGCTGTTTGGGCGGCTAAAAGATTTCTTCTCGCACCCCCCTGGGGATGCAAGGATAAATCAGACAAAAGTGCCGGGCAAGCAGCCAGGGGCAGATTTACTGCTAGGCATTACAGGTGGCCGCTTAGGGCCCGGAGAGTCCCAGGGGGATCGCTGACACGGCTACCTAATGGAGGCTTGCATTATAAATTACCGGCACCGGCTGACTGTCAGCACATTGGACAGCAGCCGGATGCCACTCTGGTGTCTCACTGTGTCCTCAGCTCTGCACTGTGTGCTGCGCGTGATGTCTTATGCACAGAGAAGAGGAGGAGCCAAGATGTAATCTAGAAGGCAAGGTGCGTGTGTCCAGAGAGGGTACATTGTGGAAATAGAAGGTAAGTCCCATGTCATCACCACCTCCCCTCGCGGCCGCCCCTCCCCCCCCACTGCCCCCCCACTCCCCTCCTCATTGTTACAGGCAGGGAAAGTAATTAAAGGAAGGCATGTGCTGCCTCCCCCTCGCGGCTGCCCCCCCTCGCAGCCGTCCCTCCCCCCCGGGCCCCCGCGCTCCCCTCCTCGTGGTTACAGGCAGCAGGGAAAGTAATTAAAGGAAGGCAAGTGCTGCCCCCCCGTCGTGGCCGCCCCCCTCCCCCCTGCGCCCCCACCACACCCTGCGAGGGGGAGGTCGGCCATGAGAGTGGGGCAGCACTTGCCTTCCTTTAATTACTTTCCCTGCCTGAACCTCCAATGATCTGTCCCTCACAGCCTAGCCTACACTAACTGAAGCTATCCTCTGGCACATATATCCCTCTTTGATGTCCTTTCTAACCCAGCTCCGTTAACAGGTTGTTGGTGTAATCAAATTTCAAGACCTCACACACTTCCTATGTTACTTCTTCCACCTAAACCTCCACAAACTGTACTTTCACTGATTAAACGGGGGTCAGTCATAAGGAGGGGCAGGTATTAAAATAAAATAGCAGGCGTAGGTGTATTGTGTGATCGGGGAGCGGGAACATGGTTAGGGGTAGTGTAGTGTGTGGAGGGAGGGGGAGTAGGGTTAGGTGTAGTGTAGTGTGTGCGAGGAGAGGGAGCAGAGTTAGGGGTAGTGTAGAGAGTGATAGCAGCAGGGTCGGGGTAGTGTCATGTGAGTGGGAACCTGGAGCAGAGGTAGGGGTAGTATAGTGTGTGCAGAGAGTGGGAGCAGGGTCAGGGGTAGTGTTGTGTGAGTGGGAAGCAGGAGCAGGGTTAGGGGTAGTGTAGTGTGAGCAGGAAGCAGGAGCAGGGTTAGGGGTAGTGTCGTGTGAGCTGGAAGCAGGAGCAGAGTTAGGGGTAGTATAGTGTGTGCAGAGAATGGGAGCAAGGTCAGGGGTAGTGTCGTGTGAGTGAGAAGCAGGAGCAGAGTTAGGGGTAGTATAGTGTGTGCAGAGAGCAGGATCAGGGGTAGTGTCGTGTGAGCGGGAAACAGGAGCAGGGTCAGGGGTAGTGTCGTGTGAGCAGGGAAGCAGGAGCAGGGTTAGGGGTAGTATACTGTGTGCAGAGAGCAGGATCAGGGGTAGTGTCGTGTGAGCGGGAAACAGGAGCAGGGTTAGGGGTAGTGTCGTGTGAGCAGGGAAGCAGGAGCAGGGTTAGGGGTAGTATACTGTGTGCAGAGAGTGGGAGCAGGGTTAGGGGTAGTGTACTGTGAGCGGGAAGAGGGAGCATGGTTAGTGGTAGTGTGTGTGGAGGGAGCCAGAGCAGGGTTAGTGGTAGTGTAGTGTGTAGAAGAAGCAGTAGTAAGGTTAGGGGTAGTGTCGTGTGAGCGGGAAGCAGAAGAAGGGTAGGGGTAGTATGGTGTGTGCAGAGAGCAGGAGCAGGGTTAAGGGTAGTGTCGTGTGAGCAGGGAAGCAGAAGCAGGTTTAGGGGTAGTATGGTGTGTGCAGAGAGCGGGAGCAGGGTTAGGGGTAGTGTCGTGTGAGCAGGGAAGCAGGAGCAGGGTTAGGAGTAGTATACTATGTGCAGAGAGCGGGAGCAGGGTTAGGGGTAGTGTTGTGTGAGCAGGAAGCAGGAGCAGGGTTAGGGGTAGTATACTGTGTGCAGAGAGCGGGAGCAGGGTCAGGGGTAGTGTACTGTGAGCGGGAAGAGGGAGCATGGTTAGTGGTAGTGTGTGTGGAGGGTGCCAGAGCAGGGTTAGTGGTAGTGTAGTGTGTAGAGGGAGCAGGAGTAAGGTTAGGGGTAGTGTAGATGGGGCCTGGAGCCGGAGCAGGGTAAGGGTAGTTTAGTGTGTGGTGGGAGCGGGAGTAGAGTTAGTGGTAGTGCAGTGTAAGCAGAGAGTGGGAGCTGGCTTAGTGGTAGTGCAGTGTAAGCAGAGAGCGGGAGCTGGGTTAGTGGTAGTGTATTTGTGCAGAGAGCGGGAGCTGGGTTAGTGGTAGTGTAGTTTCTGCGGAGAGCGGGTCTTACCAAGAACTATGTAGGATGTGACCCATCATACTTGCTGGGTAATAATCTTTATTGTTCAGCATGCAATCACTATGAGCAGATCCCTTGTCGGGGGTTTCAGCGCTGCTCAAAATGCCTGAAAATGGCCACTGCAGCCATTTTTTCTGGTGTTTTGACATGCGCAGTTAGGGAATCGCTGGGAAAATGGAGGCCATGGCATTTCCCCAGCAATCTGTACATGCGCAGTAGACTCTGGGCACACTCTAGTGCCCAGAGTCTACTGATGCTGCGGTGGCCGGACAGCCATGTCAGTCATCTGCCAGCCGCCAGGGAGAGAGAAGGGTGCCCCAGAAGGGGAATGCACATGGGCCCCCTCCTCTCTTAAGATGCCCTGACTGGGAGATTGTGTAATGAGGATATCATTGCAAAGACAATTTGTATTGGATTTTGTCTGCCTTTGCCCTTTGTCATTGGTAACTCTAGCAGCAAAAAGCTGTGTTGTTGTACTTTTATTATAAATTATGATTTAAAAGTGAAAAGCTTCTTAAAAATGCCACTTGGAAACACTTTGTAGCTTTCACACTTTGTCAGAGGCCCTCATTCAGCAGTGCACAGGTCCTGCATGATCGTATGCAGAGCGTCAGCTGACTGTCAGTGATTGACAGTCTGCTTTTGTCTGTGGGCGGGTAAAGGGCTGCGACAGCCTCCATTTCCCAAAAAGGAGACATGTTGCCGCTGTTGGGGGCATAACATGAATGTGCACTACTATGTGGTGTAACGTGAATAAGGGGCACTACTGTGTGACGTAACTTGAATAAGGGACACCACTGTGTGGTGTAATGTGACTAAGGGACACTACTGTGCAGTGTAATGTGACTACTGCGTGGTGTAATGTGAGGGGCACTAATGTGTGGCATATTTTTAATTGGTGGTGCTATTGTGTGGTCACGTCCCTTCCCAGCGAGATCACACCTGTGTTTTTGGGGGGGTTTCGGCACATGGCTTTGGCGCACGCTCTCCCTTCTTCCATTGTGGATGGGTGCACCAATGCTCTTTATGTACACAGGGCACCAAAATGTGTAGTTATGGTTCTGCTTTGGTGTGCACAGATGTGTTCAGCACCCCCTGCCCTAATAAATCCTACAGTGATCACTATCTAGTCCTCTACAATTGCTAAACTAGGGCTTGATGAATTGGGAACATTTTTAAAAAGCTGAGTATAAGGGGGAAAGACGACAAATAATGTAAAGGGAATAAATCGGAGATGTAAATATAGTGTTATGGATTGTTTTAAGGAAGGGGGCCCCAAATCGGTGTCTTGCTTAGGGCCCCATGAGGCCTAAATCCGCCTCTGCATGCAGCTGTGTGCCGGTTTAGCACGGCGCTAACAGCTGCGCGCACGACACTTTTCCTCTCATCTGCCCTATTACAGGTGTAGTTAGGGTGGTTCTTATACCTCACATATATAAAACCATAATATTTGTAAGGTCTGTCACATACTGTTGTGTGCTGCACTGTGCCATATTTAGGCAAAGGGCTCCTGCAGCTTGCCCAAGCATCAGACAGGACAAGTGTTTCACATTTTTATGCAAGTGGGCTCCTACAGCTTATCCAAGCATCAGTCAGGACCAGTGTTTTGCTCTTTGACTAGTATCCCATTTACTTGTGATTGCATACAAAGTGCCATATTGTGTGTCAGACATGTATGACAAGGACACTTCTGCACCCATTCAGCTATCTTGCAGGTTATGTACTGCAGGTTTAAGTGAGGAGGATTTGGTTCGGGATTATGTGTGAGGTGTTATAATCCTCCAGGCACCTCAAACCCCCCACTTGGGCTGCTTTAATACCCAGTGCCATATTGTGTGCCATATTACTCTGCAGTTATGTCTAGCAAAGGCAAGAGTAACAAGCAGGCACCTGCACCCATACTGCTATCATGCAAATTATGTGCTGCAGGCTTAAGTGACAGCACCTGTACAAGAGCCCCCTTGGGCTTCATTTTCTCAGGTTCTGGCCACTATTACGGACCACCTGGCGGTACCGGCTGTCATTGCCCCTATGGGGTTATCACAACAGGCCGTAATTCCTCCTTCTGGGATTGCCACAACAGGTTCAGGAGATACAAGTACCTCCTGTGCCCCCACCATGGGTAGACGTACTCTCTAGCTCTGTGCAGAGTCTAATGGCTACATCTAATGCCTTTCAAACCATGTTGCAAGGTGAGAAGCCCATACCCTAAACCCTAAGCCCTTACCCTAAGCCCTCTAAGTGTCCTGTGTTATTGTCATAGTCCATGCAACTCTCAGATTCTGAGTTATCATCCGAGGAGGCAGAAAATGCTGATCTCTCTAACCCTGACTCCCCCTGGAGGAGGATGAGAGTCGTTCAAAAAATTAATATTCCTGCCTTCGTACGAGCTGTCAGATCCATCTTATTAATAGAAGATGACGAGCCAGCCCCTAAATCCAAGCACCCTCTGTTTAAATGACAGAAAGTGGTTTCAGCAGAATTCCCTTTATCGGATCAACTAGTTGAACACATGGCTGCAGCCTGGCAATCGCCTGGTAAGAGGTTTCAACCATCTGACCATATGTTGCCCCTTTCCTGTGGCTTATTGTGCAAAATGGGAAACACTCTCTATGGTGGATTCACATGTTACGCGTTTAATTAAGGGCGCTATGTTACTTATTTCTACAGTTACATCCTTGAAGGATCCTACAGATAGGAAGGTGGAAGCTTGCCTGATATCGATATTGTCACGGCCAGGGTCTCTCGGCATGGTGGTCGGCGGGTATTACCTGTGAGGTCACTATGGCGGGGGGGGGTCTGGCGGTGGCACTGGTGTTTGGCAAGGGGCTTTGGCTGCGCGTGGTTCTGTGCGGGCACATTGTCACTCGGGGCTGGTGAGGCCTGGCGGTGTTTCCGTTTGGCATGGGCACCGCCATCTTGCCTTCTGACCATGTGATTCAACTGCCCAATCCTGGTGAGTCATGTGTTCCCTCCAGCCAGTTATAGCACGGCACGGGGTATTTAGGAAGGTCCAGAGCCCTCCTTCATTGCCAGTGCAACGTGTATCTCAGCCTAGCTGAGAAGGAGTTCTCTGTGCTCACCTCTTGTTCCTGTGTATTCAGAGCCGCTCGCTCTGAATCAGTGCCCTCCTCCCTAAAAATGGAGCGGTCTCTTGGACGCTCGCATAGCTGTGGGTTACCACCCACAGCCTATGCGAGCGTCCATGATGATGACCATCGGGCTTGCGACGAGACCCTGCGGTAGGGTCACGGTGACCGCAAGCTCTGGAGTGATTTTGGCTCTATCAGAGCCAAAATCACTCCCACTGACATCACTAATGATGTCAGTGGGGCCGTACCCAGACGGTAGGCGTTCCCATGGGAACGCCTCCGTCTGGCAGCCACTCCCCCGGCACGCCCACCAAAGGGGGCGTGCTGTCAATCACCATCGACAGCATGCCCCCTTTGGTGCGAGACCCCGAGCTACGTATTCCTCGTCGCTCGCCGGGTCTCGCGATGCGCACGACAGAGCTCCCTCCATCGTGCGCATGCGCATTCGCCCAACATCGACCAGCTTGCGAGCGTCCTTCGCTCACGAGCGGGTCTGAATGACCCCCTTAATACCAGGGATGGACATTTTTAATACTTGGTGATGCCCTTTGGATTATGTAACGCCCCTGCTGTTTTTCAGAGTTTTGTTAATGAGATTTTTCTGGACCTGTTATACGCCTCAGTTGTTGTCTACCTGGACGATATACTAATCTTTTCGTCTTCTGTAGTGAAACATCACGAACATGTGAAGGAAGTTTTAACTCGTCTGAGGAAGAACCACCTCTACTGCAAGTTGGAGAAATGTGTCTTCAGTGTACCCAGTGTGCCTTTCCTTGGCTATGTCAACTCTGGTTCCAGTCTGGAAATGGATCCCAAGAAGGTACAGGTGATTTTGGATTGGACTCGACCTCAGACTTTGAAAGCCATCCAGAGATTACTGGGGTTCGCCAACTACTATAGACGCTTCATCAAGGGATTCTCATCATTACTGGCTCCCATTTCAGCCTTGATCCGTAAAGGTGCCAATCCTGCCCTATGGTCACCTGCCCTGAGGCAGAGTCTGCTTTTCAGCTCCTAAAACATGCCTTTATTTCTGCTCCAGTCCTTCGACAGCCAGATATGGATAGGCCTTTTTTAGTGGAAGTGAACACGTCATCAGAAGCTGTGGGAGCAGTCCTATCCCAGCGTTATGAGGACAATCGAGTTCATCCCTGTGGGTTTTTCTCCAAGAAATTCTCGTCTGCCGAAAGAAATTACGCCATTGGCGAACAAGAACTCCTGGCAGTGAAGTTGGCATTAAAAGAATGGAGATACCTGCTGGAAGGAGCAAAATTTCCCTTCACTGTGTTTACTGACCATAGAAACCTTCTGTTCCTTCAATGTGTAAGTCCTCGTCTGGCCAGATGGGCAATATTTTTTGCCAGGTTCCAGTTCACCCTGACCTTCCGGCCTGGGTCACTTAATCAAAAGGCAGATGCCCTATCTAGATCACTCCTCTGTGACGACAAATTGGAGAATCAACACATATTCCGTGGAGATAGTCTCTGACCATGGTGTTCAGTTTACTGCAAAGTTTTGGAGGGCTTTATGTTCTGTACTTCAGGTGAAATAAAATTTTTCCATGGCTTACCACCCGCAAAGCAATGGCTCCACTGAAAGGGTTAATCAAGACCTAGAGACCTTCCTGAGGATTTTTATGACATTGTCTCAAGATAATTGGGCTGCATTGCTACCATGGGCCAAGTTCGCACAAAATGCCTCCTACCACTCTTCAACTAATGAAACTCTATTTCAGATTGTTTATGGTCTTCACCCCGTGTTCCTGAATTCCAAAGTCTGCCTGTCTTTGATGTCCCAGCCGTAGAAGACATGGTGCGTGATTTTGCTGCCATTTGGACTCAAGTACGTGCTGACTTGGTGAAGGCATCCTCACGCTATAAAATTCAGGCCGATAAAAAGCGTAGGAAGGTACCACACATGCAAGTTGGAGACCAAGGCCCTCATTCAGAGCCACTCGCTAGCGGCAGTACGCTCGTTCCGAGCGATGTTCGCACATCTGCGCATGCGTACGGATCGTTATACGCATGCGCGAACCAGTCAGTGCGGCCGAAATTCATGTGCTCGCAATATAGCGAATGCCTGCTATTTTGAGTGACATAATGAGGCGTATGTGGGTGGTAACAGGGGAAGGTGCTTGAAAACGGGGAGTGGAGATCAGAACGCAGGCGTGCTTAAAGGTCAAAACGGGCATTTTATGGGTGTGCATAATTAATACAGCAGCGTCATTGACCACGTCACTGGGTTATTTTATAGCCAGAACTGCTCGCAAGATTGTGGTAGCAAAAACCAACCACAAGAATAGCGAGCAGTTCATACGCTGGTCGATGTACTCGATTAATCTAATAAATAGCGGACATGACGTATGGTGCGAGCGGCCAGGGGGCGTTTTTAACAAATAAACGAGCGTATGTTTTGCTCGCTCGTTCAGACTTAGAGGTGTGAACAGACTGCAATTTGCGAACGGATCATTTGAATAGCCACCCCTTGTTTTTGAACGAACGACCGCAAATAGCGAACGGCTCTGAATCAGGCCCCAAGTCTGGTTGTCTACCCGGAATCTTCGTCTTCGAGTCCCATCTATGAAATTTGCCCCATGCTTCATCGGTCCCTTCACCATCATAGAGGTCATCAACCCTGTGGCTTATCGCCTACAGTTGCCCCCATACCTGAAAATCGCCAACTCCTTTCACTTCTCCTTACTCAAACCCCTGGTGCTGAACAAGTTCCACAGAGTCCTGCCTGCTTCTCCCCAAGTCCAGACGGAGAGAGGAGTCCAGTTTGAGGTCTCCCAGGTCCTGAATTCCCGTCTTCGCAGAGGTCATTTGCAATATCTGCTGGATTGGAGGGGTTATGGTCCAGAGGAGCGTTGTTGCACCAATGCCCGAGACGTCCATGCTCCTGCACTCATCAGGAAGTTCCATTCTGCCCATCCAGAGAAGCCTGGTGAGTGTCCTGAGGCCACCAGAAAAGGGGGGGTACTGTCATGGCCAGGGTCTCTCGGCATGGTGGTCGGCAGGTATTACCTGTGAGGTCACTATGGCGGGGGGTGTCTGGCGGTGGCGCTGGTGTTTGGCGAGGGGCTTTGGCTACGCGTGATTCTGTGCAGGCACATTGTCACTCAGGGCTGGTGAGGCCTGCCGGTGTTTCCGTTCCATTTGGCATGGGCACCGCCATCTTGCCTTCTGACCATGTGATTCAACTGCCCAATCCTGGTGAGTCATGTGTTCCCTCCAGCCAGTCATAGCACGGCACGGGGTATTTAGGAAGGTCCAGAGCCTTCCTTCATTGCCAGTGCAACGTGTATCTCAGCCTAGCTGAGAAGGAGTTCTCTGTGCTCACCTCTTGTTCCTGTGTATACGCTATCTGCCAGCCTGCTTGTCAGCTCCAAATAACCCGCTGGACTACCCTGCATCCTCCACTGCCTTTTCCCCTGCCTGAGTGCCTGAGCCTGCTGACACCCTACACCCTGCCTCCATTTCACTCCCAGCTGGACTCATCACCTCTGCCTGTGTTTATTTCAGTTCACTAACCTGCATACCTGGACTGTTCTTATCTGCCACTATCTGGACATTCTACCATTATCCTCACTACAGTAATCAAGTGCACTTTAGTGCTAAACCTGGACTTTTGCTTTTGCCATTCCCATGTCTTCTAAGTCACTCATTAAAAATTCTACCTTTTTATTTAAATCTGCTTCTGTGTTTCCTCCAGTCACAACCCTGGGTCCACAACTAAACCAAAACATTACAGATATAGGGCCTGATTCAGACCCACTCGCGAGCGGCTGTCCGCTCGCAAGTGGGTCGATGGTCTGCACTGAGCATGCGCACGACGGAGGGAGCTCCGTCGTGCGCATGCGCCAGACACGACGAGCGAAGGACTTTCCTTCGCTCGTTGTGTCCGATCAAAGGGGGCGTGCTGTCAATGTTGATTGACAGCACGCCCCCTTTGGTGGGCGTGCCGGGGGCGTGCCTCCCTGACGGGGGCGTTCCCACGGGAACGCCTCCCGTCAGAAGCCGGCCCACTGACATCACTAGTGATGTCAGTGGGAGTGATTTTGGCTCTGATAGAGCCAAAATCACTCCGGAGCTTGCGGTTGAAAACCTCAACCGCAGGCTCCGGCTCGCAATTTCGATGGTCGCGATGGTCACGACCATCGCGGCCATCAAAATGCACGCTCGTATAGCCTGTGGGTGGTGACCCACAGCTATACGAGCGTCCAGGAGGACGCTCCATGAAAATGGAGCCCGGCCCTCATGCAGAGCGTGCGCTCTGCTCAGAGCGTACGGCTCTGAATGAGGGCCATACTCTCTTTCAGGGGCTGTGCCCCTCCAACCATAGCTATTGCATTGGTGGCTAAAGCTATAGAGAGCTGGGTTGACACACTTGAAAACTCTTTTCCCTCAGAGACTTCTAGGGATCAGGTTTCTTTTGTGGCTCACATGCGAGATGCAGCTTCCTATATTGGAGAAGCACCATTGGATGCCAGTCTCCTAACCTCCAGAGTCTCGACCGTGGCTGTGTCTGTCTGCCGTACCCTGTGTCTAAGCTCATGGAAGGCAGATGCGGATTCCAAGAAAGGCCTGCAAGGGTTACCCTACAATGGGGAGACCTTGTTTGGCCCAGACCTTGACGAGATCGTAACCACGTTGGCAGCATCTAAAACTGTATTTCTGCCTTCAGCAACTACTAGTATTAGACCTCGGACTACATCATTTAAGTCCTTTCGTTCTCAAGGAAAGCCCTAAAGGTCAGTCCTTTCCTAGGCAGTCAGCTTTCACTAGGGCCGACAAACCCAGGACCAAGCAGACCTGGTACACTAAACGCCCTGCTTCAAAACCCGAGGATAAACTCTCGGCCTGACGGGATGGGCCTCCCTCTGGGAGATCTCAGAGTGGGAGGCCAACTTCTTCAATTCATCCAGTGCTGGTGTCAAACCACCAAGCATGCTTGGGTAAGAGAAGTGGTCTATCAGGGGTACACCTTCTCATTTCTCAGATGGCCTCCCCACCAGTTGTTCTACACAGGCCCTCCTTCAGACCTGAACAACAATCCAGAAAGCCATACAGTCCTTGCTGCAAGCAGGGGTAATTGTGCCAGTCCCAATATCTCAAACAAGGGACTGGTTATTATTCTGCTCTCTTTCTGGTTCAGAAGCCAAATGGGTCTCATCAGTATATCCTCAACCTCAAATCCTTGAACAAATTCCTCTGTCACAGGGAAATTGGCTTCCCGTGATGGAACAGGCTTTGCTAACTGTGATACTGGCAGCACAAACTGAGGAGGTCTGAGATATCTTTTCCTCATAGGATGGCAGAGGGCTAGGAGAACTGGTTATAGGGACAATAGGCAAAGGCAGGCTGTATAGAAGCTGGAACATGACACAAGATGCTCAGGATGATTGCAGATATTGGATGTAGTGGTAAAGGTGGCGTACCAGTCCCGGTATGGAATTATACTCAGGCGAGAACAGCAGAGATCCATAGTAGCAGTACTGGGAATATTCCTCTAGATATATGCTGGGAACCTTGTTCTGCAAATGATACCAGAGACTGTGGGCTGTTTGCTGGAATACTGAGTTGAGCCCAGGTACAAAGGCAGTGCACTTTACTGGGACAGACTCATTCAAAAGATAGCAAAGTTCTAAAGAAATGGTGCTGAGCCAAATCAGTAATACGATGACTTGAAAGCTGGTTAAGGAGTACTGAACCGGGTCATAAATAGACAGCTAAGTGTACTAGGGCTGGAACAAACATGGACCCGGCAGGAACCAAAAGGAAAACCTTTAGGAGACATTGCACAGACACTGACTGAGAGTCCAGGAAGGATTTATATACCTAGTGCCTGTTGCTGGTTGGACAATACACTCAGCTAACCCCAAGAGCTGAGCAGGATTGGCAGGTGCAGGATCAGGTGACCAGACCAAGATGGCTGCTCCCATGGACTGGAGAAGCCAGCGTTGACAATGTGGAAAAGCGCCAAGCAGTGAGGACAAGTGCAGTTAAGTGAAGCAGGAGCGGCAGATAGCGGGGCTGAGCACTGATCTCTCAAACTGAGCTAGAGAGTCCTGTGTGGTGGATGGTGCTCACAGCTGTGGGGAAGGAGGGCACGGCACACAGTGCACCAGGTCCTGGTCAGGCAGAGCGCAGCAGCCCGGGCCCTCCGCGGTGAACCGGCAGCCCGACTCCTGACATCCTCAAGGTTACCTGTTTCAGGATGGAAACCCTATGCTCCATCATTCTAACTATGGAGCCTGGGGATTTCATGGTATCTCTGGATATCCAGGATGCGTACCTACATGTTTCTATAGCGCCCTCACATCAGTGATATCTCTGGTTTGCTATACTAGAGCAACACTTCCAATTTCAGGCTCTGCCCTTTGGACTGTCCACAGGTCCACGGGTGTTTACCAAAAATATGGCTATCATGGCGGCCCACCTAAGTGCTCAGAGTGTCCGAATTTTTCCATATCTGGACAACTTCCTGCTCCTAGCAGGATCCCCAGAAGTGCTTCACCGCCATCTGCAGCTAACCATTGCTTTCCTGCACATGCACGGATGGTTAATCAACTGGAAAGAGTCCTCCCTGAATCCCTCACAAAGAATGATTCAACCTGGAGCCCTGCTGGATTCTCAGGATCAGAGAATCTTTCTGACATCAGACAAGATTTCCACACTTCAACTACGAGTGTGCAGATGTCTCCACAGTAGCCGAGTGTCGGTACGCACAGCAATGCAGGTTCTGGGATCTAAGGTGTAGACCTTCAACATGGTGGAATATGCTCAGTTCCATTCAAGGCCTTTACAAAGACTGGTCCTCTCCAGGTAGAACGGGTTACCCCATTGGATCAAAGCTCGGATGATGGTGCTCTCTCCAGAGGTGCATCTGTCTCTATCTTGGTGGCTACAGGCATCTCATCTAACCAAGGGTCGCCCCCTTTGGATCCCGGACTGGGTAATCCTAACAACGGACGACAATTTCCGGGACTGGGGCGCAGTGACCGGTCTGCACTCCTTTCAGGGCTGTTGGACATTGGTCGACTCAACCCTGTCAATCAACATATTGGAACTTCGGGCTGTCTACAGGGCCCTCAGCCTGGCCCAGCACATACTTCACGGAAAACCTGTACAGGTTCAGTACGACAGTGCCACAAAAGTGGCTTACATCAACCATCAAGGAGGTACTCGAAGTCAGGCAGCAATGACAGAAGTGTCCCGCATTCTGACATGGGCATAGGATCACATCCCGGACATTTCAGAAGCATTCTTCCTCAGCTGTCACAACATGCATCCCAGGGAATGGTCTCTTTACCAAGAGGTGTTTCAACTCCTAGTGAACAGATGGGGCCTCCCAGAGGTGGACCTCATGGCCTCCCGTCACAATCACAAACTGCCTGTGTACAGGTCCAGAACCAAGAAATGCCGAGGCAAAGTTTGTAAACTCATTGTCTGTGAAGTGGACCTTCCAGTTTGCGTACTTCTTCCCTCCAGTCTCCCTTCTTCCTTGAGTTCTTCGGAAGTTCAAACAAAACGAAGGCACTGTCCTGCTGGTTGCTCCAGCTGGGCCCAGACATCATTGGTACTTCGATTTTCAGAGTCTCTCCATCGTCACTCAGTTCCTGCTACCTCTACGACTAGACCTGTTGCCTCAGGGTCCTTGCCTTTACCCATATCTAGGTCGTCTGTCTTTGACGGCATGGCTCTTGAGACATCCCTCCTGAGGTCCACAGGTTTCTCTAGTTCTGTAGTCAAAACTATGCTCAGAGCGCGTAAGCAAGCCTCTGCTCGGATCTACCAAAGTGTGGCATACATATTTTCAGTGGTGTCATTCTAGAAGCTATGACCCCCAGGTGTTTAGGATTTCCAGAGTCCTTGCCTTCCTTGGATTGGACCTAGGACTCCGCCTGGTCTCACTGAAAGTGCATGTCTCTGCTCTATCCATTGGGTTCCAGGACAGACTTGCTCCACTACCGGATATCCACACCTTCCTACAGGGTGTCCTCTGGATTCTACCTCCCTTTGTTCCTCCAGTGGCTCCTAGGGATTTGTCAGTAGTTCTCCAGGGCCTTCCATTTGATCCCCTGGATTCCATGGTACTCAAGTGGTTAACAGCGAAGACTCTTTTTCTTCTGGCTATAGCATCAACCATAGGAGTGTCAGATTTAGGGGCACTCTCCTGTCACTCCCCATTTTTAATTTTCCACCAGGACAGGGCAGTACTTAGGACTCACCCTGGGTTCCTTCCAAAAGTTACTAGTTTCCACATTGATGAGAAAATTGTAGTCCCGGCCTTTCAATCAACAGACCTCTCGGCAGGTGAGGCCCCCTTGGACGTGGTCCGTGCCCTCAGGATATATGTGCACCATACCAGTTCCCTTCCGAAATCAGACTCCTTGTTTGTGCTCTATGGATTTCACAAGGAGGGATAGCCAAACAACAAACACATATTGGCCAGATGGCTTCGTATGACTATCTCACAGGTTTACATGCAGGCAGGCCTACCTGTAATGGCTACTGTTACTGCTCATTCTACTTGTTCTGTGGGTCCTTCGTGGGCAGCTCACCATGGCGCCTCAGCTGAGCAGCTTTGTAAGGTGGCCACGTGGTTCTCTGTCCATACCTTTCTGAGGTTCTATGCCTTCGATACCTTTGCCTCTCAGAATGCTTTCTTTGGGCGCTGGATTCTCCTCTCAGCACAGGAGAATCCCCACCCTTAAAGGACTGCTTTGGGACATCCCCAGGGTCTCCCTGTGGAGCCCTATAGACCCTGAAGAAGAAAATGAGAGTTATGGTAAGAACATACCTTTGTTAACTTACATTCTTCTAAGTCATAGGGTCCTCAGGGCACCCGCCCTGACACACTTGGCTTCATATGGTCTAAGTTGCTGGTCACCGGTTTTCCGTCTCCTTCTTTGTAAGAATGTGATTCTTGAGTGTACCAGTCTTCCTTCTCTCTTATCCTCCTCTAGCCTTTGGCTTATTACTAACTGAGGTGCCTCTGGCTCGAGGGCAGGGTATAGGGAGAGTGGACCTGGTGCATCCTGGGAGCTGAAAGCTTTTAACTGCGTGGTGCCCAGATCCAGATCCATCACCTACACCCCAAGGTCTCCCTGTAGACCCTATGGACTCTCATTTTCTTGTTGCGGCCCACACACTCTTAGACCTTGAATATTTGGCCTGGTTGGTATTTTGAGTTTGACATGCCCGTTCTAAAGGAGGAGTAACTAGATGTCGATTTGTGTCTAATGATTAGCAGCTGTATTTCTGCACCCATAAAGTGCCAATGGTGGATATAGATTAATAATTAATATATAATAGAGATTATATCACATATATCCTTTTTCAGTATTATTATAACAGTCTATTCAACACTGTTACACTGCCTTTATATCCAGGCATATATCACCAGTAGTTCACCTTCTTAAAACACTGGTGGTGAGGCTGATTTAAATCCTTATAGTGTGTTAATTTATATTTATAGCATACAAATTGCTGCTAAGTATCCTATGCATATGAAAATCAATACACAGAGTTAATTAGTTATGATCACAGTAATTATTGTCGGGCACCGTGTACACTTGTGGAACACATTACATTAGTGCTCTTGTGTACGGTCCCTGTTAATAATTGTCTCATGAAACTAGTTGATAGTTATTGAATATATAAGATTGCTGCCCGGACCGCATATATTATTATTTGGGCTGTGATCACCACATGACATGTGGATTAACCTACAGGCAGCATATAAAGATAAATGTCTGATGAGGTGGATAAACTTGAGACGTACACTGTATGGCGTACACTGTATGGCACCAAACTGAAGGGCTAATTCATCCTTCCAATTATGTGAAATGCTGAATGCAGATTCCTAATTATCGGCAAACTCGTGTGCAGGACCAGTTCTGCGAATATGCAGAATGGGCCCTTCATGATCACACGCAGCCCCATTATGCCTCTGCCTGATTGGAAGGCAGAGGTACTTAATGGGTGGTGCTGGGGCGGCGACAGCTGGCGTTCCCGGAAACAGGGGCGCATTGGCCCAGTTTTTTGGGAGTGTCATGGTCTGCGTCCATGGACGCAGATTCCTGGCCTCACAAGCCAGCTAGCCTGAGTAAGCTGAGGCTTACTCAGCTGGCCAGGGACCCGGCTCCTTCCATCATCGCAACCTTTGATTGTGATGGTGATCCACAATGCGACCTCGGTCGCAGTGCTGGGATCACAAATGCAGCAGGGGGTGTACTTTCATGTGATCAAGGACGGAATTGCATTTTCATATGAGCAAGGACGGAATTGCAAAGTTGAATCACCCGCTTATGTTGCCTATATCTCAGCAGTTGACACCTGTAAAGGGGCCCATCCACTAGACGTTTAATTGAGCAATTGAACGATAATGATCGTTCAATCGTTCATAGATCGGTTGCAAATAGTTTGTAAATCGTTTGCAAAAGTGTCTAAAATGACCAGCGATGTGCGTGCCCGCTGGTCGTTTAGACACCTGTCATCTTGCAAACATGCTGGACAACCTGACAATATCGTCAGGTTCAGCATGTTTCCAGATGATTGATGTGCCTACACTGAACTACTGCTCATTTAGTGCAGGCTCATCACAGACTGACAAATGACTGCACGATTACAATGTCGTAATCGTGCAGTCGTTTTCAGATCTTTAAGTGGATGGGCACCTTAAGAGTCCAGGTGGATGATGAGGAGGTTGCAATGGCTGCTAAATCTGATGCCTGAATTTGATTTCTCAAGCTGCATACACACACAACAATTTAGTAAATTAACGATTTTAGTAAACGATCTTCGTTCATTTTTTCAAGGGAAAAATGAACGAAAATCGTTCACTAAAATCGTTCATTTACTAAATGTAATGAACGATTTTTTTGAACTTCAAACGATTTTTGCATATTCCCTTACTGAAAATCGTTGAGTTGGTCAGTCTGACTGAACTACAAACTACAAACGTGAACACGCATGAATGATAATCGTTCATCATTTTAACTCAGAAAGTGAACGATTTTTTCAATGATTGAACGATAAACGATATCGTTATTGATAATCGTTCAAAAAATCGTTGTGTGTGTGCACCTTTAGTAGTGGTTTTGGAATCCAGTGAAAATAAGCTATCAACAGAGATTGTGATGGCTAAGCTGCTGCTTTACTCACAAAGGACACTTAGGACCTGATTAAGACCCGTTCACTAGTTGCGCCCGCTCGCTCCCAGCATATGGAAATTCAGCTAAGTGACGTCAAGGCATTTGCTCACACAGCAAGACATAAGCATATATAAATAAAATATTACCCCTTTTGGTGTGTGTGTCCTGTGCTTATTTTAATATTTTCTTAACAGGTGGACTACAGGTGCCAGCAGGCCTTTAATGTCTGGGCATGTTGGCACTTGCTGTGCCACAAGTGTGTCAGGGCAGGCTTGCTGGTACCTGTAGTCTGTCTGTAAAGAACAATATTACTTTCTATTTTTACACCATTAATCCAGCACCCACCACTAATAGGGGTGCAGATAATAGGTACTTACTGGGGAGAAAAAACTCTTTTTATGTTTTTGTGGTCCTCACTTTCTGGGGAATTCCAGCCCTGGACTGACCAGTTTAAGTCTGGTTAATGTGATGGCAGGGAGACCCCATGCTGTGTGTGTCCCTGCTATGCAGGCTTGCCTACCCTCCCGATTTGGTCAGGAGCCTCCCGAATATCGGATGCCGCTCCCGACCCCCTGGAAAGGCAGGCAAGCCTCCCGGATGCCGCCTGCCCTCCTGTCCACAAATAGAAATCCCAGCAGGGGCGATGACGCGATTCGCGCTGATTTGCATCCTTGCGGCCCCACCCCCTGCTTCACAATGCCTTTAATTTTGGCATTGTGAAGAGGGGGCAGGGCCACGATGACGCGATTGTGCAGCCCCGCCCCTGACTAAGCCCCTAATTCGGCATCAGTGTCTGGCCACGCCCCCTGCAGTATGCAGGCATTCAGCTCCCTCCTGGAAGGAGGGAGCTGAATGTCGGCAAGTATACTGCTATGACTTTAAAACCCCTTGCTGGTTCTGCTTTGTGCTGGTCAACTGGAAAATATACATCTATAACTTGCTGTCCAAGCCCCGTATTTTTCATTCCCAGCCCAGGCTGGGATGGTTATGGAGGGATGGTTATGGATATGGTGGTGCAGGGGGCAGGATCCCATGCATTTTTTATTACATTTTAATCTAATGAAGCCTAATCTTCTGTTTGCACTTCTAAATGCCTGGCTGATATCCCGCAATACTTTGCAACAGGGTGTAGCTCATAGTCCAGTGCTGGAAGCAGAAACAGGTCTATTGTTTTTTCACTGTGCCATTGCACGGGACTCTCATTCCCAGTCTGATGCTCTGCAGGACTGGGAAAAGCAGACCCCAGTGTGTGTTAAAACACAGGGGGTCATTCAGACCCGGTCGCAAGCACTGAGCGCTCGCAACCGGGTCGATGTTTCCCCACTGGGCATGCACACTTTGGAGCCGGCTCCGACATGTGCATGCGCGAGACCCAGCTAGCGACGGGCGCTCCGTCGCTATGGGTCTCGCCCCAAAGGGGGCGAGCTGTCGATGGTGAGTGACAGCTCGCCCCATTTGGGAGGCAGGAAGGGGGCGTGGCCGTTTGGGGGCGACCCCACTGACATCAGCAATGATGTCAGTGGGGAGCTTCCTGCTCGATCAGAGCAGGAAGCTCCCTGGGGCTTGCAGTTGACAAGACCCAACCTTAGGGTCTTGTCACAAGCCCCGATGGTCGCGATGGTTTTGACCATCATGACCATCACCCTGGTCGATCGCAAGAGCTGTGAGTGGTAACCCACAGCCTAGCGATCGACCAGGAGGCGGCACTTAAAAAAGTAAGTGGCCGCCCTCATTCAGAGCGATCTCTTGCAGCAAGCGATCGACTCTGAATGAGGTCAACAGTCTTTTCTACCCTTTTAGCAACATTATTTCATTTATCTTTTGTACCTGGTATTGAGCATACTTCCTTATTCCCAGTTATCTGAGGGATGCCTCAACTGAATATATTTGTATAATAGATATTTATGAGCAAACTATTGGTCATGGTGCTATTTTAAATGTATATGTATATGTTTGGTATATCTTCGCCAATCCAACACTGGTGACGTATCATGTGGCACATCACCAACACCCTGTGTTCCTACCCACACTGATGTGCCCCTATGAAAATGTAAAGTATTAATGTGCCTCCTGCCATTGTCTAATATAGGGCATGATTTAACTGGTTTCATTAAGGTTCAGGGACTTTTTGCACGGCCCCCTCAGCGGTGGTGGACATTAGGGGACCAGTGAGTACTGTAGCAGGCTCAAGGATTTGAACTAGAGAAAAACGGCAGTTGGTGGCTGCACTGTGGTGAGGTAACTGCCGGTGGGAGCAGAGCTGCACGTTGTGTGTGTTTCACCGGATTCCCAGTGGTATTTCCCAGTGACCGGAGGGCTTCTCCCTTGACAGGCACTCAGTGGGCTGCAGAAGAAGGTATCCAATCAGTTGGAGAGAGCAGTGGCTACAGATAAAGAGGACATCTTGTCAGCCCTCAGTTATTAGTTGGAGCCTGCGTTAGTGTATGGTACAGGTTGGTAGTCCTGCATTACTATCCACACACAGCCCAAGTCCATATTAGAGAAGGACAACGCCAGAGACAGTATAACCCTTTAGCTGAACAAAGCAGAGCCTCAACTATTTGCCGCTTCCCATTACAGTGTTGAGTGAGGAGTTACTAACATAATGTAACATGCAGTTCCTCTGAGAGTGCCAGTATAAGACTATAGAGAGTCAGTCAGCTGATCGCACAGAGGGTCTCATTCAGACCCGCTCGCGAGCGCAGGAGGCTCGCAAGCGGATCGATGGTACCCAAATGTGCATGTGCACAACGGAGGCTGCTCCGTCGTGCGCATGCGCGAGACCCGGCGAGCAACGGGGAAGCCGTCGCTCGGGGTCTCGCACCAAAGGGGGCGTGCTGTCGATGGTGAGTGACAGCACGCCCCCTTTGGTGGGCGTGCCGGGGCGTGGCTGGCCAGACGGAGGCGTTCCCATGGGGATGCCTACCGTCTGGGTCCGGCCCCACTGACATCACTAGTGATGTCAGTGGCAGTAATTTTGGCTCTGATAGAGCCAAAATCACTCCAGGGCTTGCGGTCACCGAAACCCTACCGCAGGGTCTTGTCACAAGCCTGATGGTCGCGATGGTCTTGACGCTCTGAGCAGAGCGCTCGCTCTGAATGAGGGCCGTCCTCCATTAAAATGGAGCGTCCTCCTGGGCGCTCGTATAGCTGTGGGTCACCACCCACAGCCTATACGAGCGTGCAGGTTGATGGTCGCGATGGTCCTGACCATCGCGACCATCGCCACTGCGAGCCGGAGCCTGCGGTTGAGTTTCTCAACCGCAAGGCCCGGAGTGATTTTGGCTCTAGTGATGTCAGTGGGCCGGCTTCTGACGGGTTGTCGTTCCCTTGGGAATGCCCCCGTCTGGGAGGCACGCCCACCAAAGGGGGCGTGCTGTCAATCAACATCGACAGCACGCCCCCTTTGATCAGACACAACGAGCGAAGGAAAGTCCTTCGCTAGTCGCGTCTCGCGCATGCGCAGAACGGAGCTCCCTCCGTCGTGCGCATGCTCAGTGCACACCATCGACCCACTTGCGAGCGGACAGCCGCTCGCGAGTGGGTCTGAATCAGGCCCTTTGTTGCTAATGCTGGGATGCTTACAAAGTAACAACTGAGATCACATCAGTGTGTTGCAACTATTTTAATGCAAAACTAAAGGTGCCCACACGCATACCGACTTTTCATCCAATTTGGGCGATTTCGACGAATCGTGATGACAGATCATGTAAAAAATGTCCAAATTGTGAGTTTCTACTCTTGATCACGATGCCGATGTGCGTCCCTGCTCGTCGTACCTCGCCTCTTCAGATCTGCCGTGCTGTAGGGCAGATTAGCCAATCTGGGATACAATGCACTGGCTGCACTATAGATCTTAAGTCAGATTGGACATTTTTAACTCTAAAGGTGCCCACACACATACCGATCTGCCCACGATCAGCCGATGTGTACGATTTGTGTACGATTTCCCTTGAAACTCTCCCCGGCAGCTCTGCACACGATATGCACACGATTTGGTGTCCAATCTTCAAACGATCTCTCCTGCAGTCAGACTTTTTACAGTGCATCGGGTTCTAGATTGTCAGATCTGCCCTACTGCAAGGCAGATCTGAAGATGCGATGTGCGACCAGCGGGGACGCGCATCGCATCGTGATCGTGAGTGGGGACTCACGATTTCCTCACGATTTGGCCATATTTTACACGATCTGTCGTTCCAATGTGTCGGAATCGGCCAGATCATGTAAAATATCGCTATGTGTGTGGGCACCTTTAATCGTGACCACGACTGCCTGGGGAGAGTTCAGGGGAAATCGTGTACATCGGCTGATTGGGAGCAAATTGGTATGTGTGTGGGCACCTTAAGACACTTTAGTCCTTAATTCAGCAAAGTTTAGCAAACGCAGTATGTGCTGTATACAGAGCAGGATTTAGACCTCATGGGGCCCTAGGCAAGATACCAGTTTGGGGCCCCCCTCCTTCAAACAAACCATAACACTATATGTAAGTTCCTGATTCATGCCCCTTACATATTTTTTTTAGTTTTTTCCTCCTTATATTCAACTTCTTAAAGCTTTTTAATGAAAATATTTCCACTATGTACAAAGGGGAACATGCAGGGACAGTAGTTGCTGTAACCGCTGTCCCTGCAAGTTATATCCCCGGCAAATTGCAGAAGTCTTTCACAAAAGTGAAAGACTTCTCCCGGAGAAGCTGGCACTGCGCATGCACACAGCGTCAGCTTCCAAAGCCGGCTGGGGACTGCGGGGGAGAGATCTAAAGTTTCCTGCCCCTACAGCCTCCATAGGTTTACAGTAGTTTACACCATCTGATGGTGTAAACTACTAGGACTAAACTCTGAAAAGCTTTGCTTTTTGGAGTTTAATATATAGGGGGTCAGATCGTAGTCCCCATTGATAATAATGGGGACTGCGATCTGCAGCGCTAATTAGCACTTTGCCGGAGATTTCTTTGAGATATCCTGCATTGTGATTTATTACATATACTATACTATACATAACTGGATGGAGTGGCGGTAGGAGCAGGTGGTCCACAGCGGTGTCAAGTGGTGAAGAAACAGGGCAGGGGGGGAGAAGGGGTTGGGTTGTGAAGTGGTGACAGGGGCTGGATGTAGAGGAAGGTGAAGGGGCAGAAGAAGATGAAGGAGGCTGGGCCAGAGGAAAGGTGAGGGGGCTGGGGCAGAAAGTGACAGGGGCTGGAAGCAGAGGAAGGTGAAGGGGGCAGAGGAAGATGAGGGAGGCTAGGGGCAGAGGAAGGTGATGGGGCAGAAGGTGATAGGGGCTGGAAGCAGAGGAAGGTGAAGGGGGCAGAAGGTGACAGGGCCTGGAAGCAGAGGAAGGTGAAGGGGGCAGAAGGTGACAGGGGCTGGAAGCAGAGAAAGGTGATGGTTCCTGGTGATGGAGGAAGATGAAGAGGGCTGGGGGCATAGGAAGGTAATGGGGGCTGGACGCAGAAGGTGGCAGGCTGGAAGCAGAGGAAGGTGATGTTTCCTGGTGGCGGAGGAAGATGAAGAGGGCTGGGGGCATAGGAAGGTGATTGGGACTGGACGCAGAAGGTGATGGGCTGGAAGCAGAGGAAGGTGAAGGGGCAGAGAAAGATGAGGGAGGCTGGGGGCAGAGGAAGATGAGGGAGGCTGGGGCATAGGAAGGTGATGGGGCCTGGATGCAGAAGGTGACAGGGGCTGGAAGCAGAGGAAGGTGAAGGGGCAGAGGAAGATGAGGGAGGCTGGGGGCAGAAAAAGATGAGGGAGGCTGGGGGCAGAGAAAGATGAGGGAGGCTGAGGGCAGAGTAAAGATGAGGGAGGCTGGGGCATAGAAGGTGATGGGGGCTGGACGCAGAAGGTGACAGGGGCTGGAAGCAGAGGAAGGTGAAGGGGCAGATTAAGATGTGGGAGGCTGGGGCATAGGAAGGTGATGGGGGCTGGATGCTGAAGGTGACATGGGCTGGACGCAGAGGAAGGTGATGGTGCCTGGGGATGGAGAAAGGTGATGGAATGTAACCCCCGAAACGTTGATATTGTCAACGTTTCGAGGTTACATCCCCTTCATCAGGATACACACATGGGGGGGACAAAACATTCTTTCACCTAGGCGCACCACTCTCTAGTTCCACACTGTTTGGGTATATTATATAAATATATATATATATATCTATATATATCTATATATATATATATACATACATATATTTATATGCACATGTACTGTGTATATATATATATATATATATATATATATATATGTGGTGACATTATAAAGACTGTGCATATATCACAGTGGGTGTCATTAGGGCAAGATACACATATCATAGACACACTAATATATATATTTTAAGGCTGCATCTAAAAAAACTGATTTCTCCATAGAGAATTCTGAAGGGGGGGCAGGGTGTTCAAGGGGCTACACCTCAAAAGCTATAGGAGGTACTGATCTGAAATTTGGCATGGCCGTATGAACTGTCACTGGGTGCTGCATTCCAAATTTCAGGGCATAAACATAAACAATGAGGACATGGGAGTAATCTAAAGCTCCAACTGTCACTTTTTTCTGACATTCTCAATTAGGACAAATTTTCTGCTATAGTCTATGGGTTTTTTTTGGGAAGGCAAAACTCAGGGTAGGGGTGGAATTTAGACTTGGGGTTTGTTTTATTAAGTAGCTATTGTGCCAGGGTACGTGCTTTTGGGGTTCAGGTAAATTACAAAGTGACAGTTTTTAAACTATTACCTCAAGAATGCGCCATTATAATGATAGGACTTTTCAACTTGTTGTGCAGCCGCAGTAGGAGCTTCCAGCAGGTGTAGTCATAGTGGCTTCACTTGGGTGCAGGAAAATAGGTGTTGTTTGCGGGCGGTAGCGGGCAAAGCAGCGGCGGGGACATGGATGCGGCAGTGGGGACCTCAGCGGCGGCGGCGGGCTGCGGGTCGCGGTTGTTGGCGGGGGACGCGGGTGTCGGCGGGGGCACGGGTGTTGGCAGCAGAGGGTCTGGCGGCAGAGAGTCTGGCGGCGGTGGAGGGTCCAGTGGTGGTGAGGGCATTGGCGGCGAGCCTGGACCGGAGAGGATTCAGACACTGCCAGCCATTATGCCGAATACGGCAGCGGCGCTCATTTAAAAAATGGTGCCTCAGCGCTATTTTTGAAATTCAAAGATGGCCACCGTTAACCAATCACGGCTCGCAGGGGCCATCTTTGAATTTTAAAATGGGCGCTGCTGCCGTACTCGGCAGAATGGCTGGCGGGGACTAGATCCTCTCAGATCCAGGCCTGCCGCCGACACCCGAATAGGCGCCGGTCCCGCAGCTGCTGTTGTTGTCGCGAGCCGTGATTGGCTTGCTGCGGAAGATGGCCGCTGCAAGCCAATCGCGACCAGTGACGTCATTGGAGGTGGCGGCACCTGCAGAGGACCATAGAAGCGCTGGGGAGGTGGCATACACCCCCCAGGTGAAGATGCCAGGAGCCCTGGCAGGTGGGCACCTGCCAGGTGAAGACGCTAAAACCCTGGCGGGTTGGTGCCCGCCAGGCGAAGATGCCAAAGCCCTGGTGGGTTGGCGCCCGCCGGGCAAAGACACTGGAAGTCCTAGTGGGTGGCAGCCATGCATTAGAGCTGACACAGGTTGCCGCCCACTAGGTGAAGACGCCAGAAGCAATGGTGGGTGGGCGCCCTCCAGGTGAAGACGCCGAAGTCCTGGTGGGTTGGCGCCCGCCGGGTGAAGGCACCGTAAGTCCTAGTGGGCGGTGGCCTTGCAGAAGAGCTGACACAGGCTGGCGCCCACTAGGTGAAGACGTGGAAGCCCTGGCGGGTTGGTACCCACCCGGTGAAGACGCTGAAGCCCTGGCAGGTTGGTGCCCGCCAGGCAAAGACACCAGAAGTCCTAGTGGGAGGCAGCCATGAAAAAGAGCTATCACAGGCTGCCGCCCACTAGGCAAAGACACCGAAGCCCTGGCGGGTTGGCGCCCGCCAGGCGAAGACGCCGGAAGTCCTAGTGGGCGGCAGCCACAAAAAAAGCTATCACAGGCTGCCGCCCACTAGGTGAAGTCATCAAAGCCCTGGCGGGTTGGTGCCCACCAGCGAATACGCAAAAGCCCTGGCGGGTAGGCACCCACCAGGTGAAGATGCCGAAGCTCTGGTGGGTTGGCGCCCGCCAGGCAAAAATGCCAAAGCCCTGCTGGGCTGGCGCCCACCAGGTGAAGATGCCTAAGTCCTGGGGTGGCGGTGGCCATGCAAAAGTCCTGGATGGCACCCGCCAGGTGATGATGCCTGAGTCCTGGGGTGGCGGTGGCCATGCATCTTCACCCGCCAGGTGAAGATGCCTAAGTCCTGGGATGGCGGTGGCCATGCGCCCGCCAGGTGAAGATGCCTAAGTCCACGGGTGGCGGTGGCCATGAAATTCAAAGATGGCCGCCGCGAGCCAATCATGGCTCGCGACGTCATCGCCCAGCTCCCTCGGCTGGCTTAAATACAGTTAGCAGCGCGAGCTCCATCCATTCAGTCCGTCAGCCAGGGAGCTGGAGAGACCAGCTGAAGAATGAAGACGACGGGAAGCCCTGGCTGGGCGGCGGCCGCGCCAAAGAGCTTAATGGCCATCGCGCTCCAGGTGAAGACGCCGTAGAACCCCTGGATGGAGGATGGCCATGTAAAAGAGCTTAAAGGCCATCGCCCTCCAGGTGAAGGTGCGGCATAATAAACTACTTTTGAAAACTGTCTGTTTTATTTTAATATTTCTTTTGCAGGGGTACTATACATGCCAGCAGGCCCTTAATGCCCCGCCTGCTGGTACTTGTGGTTCTCTAAGTACCAGCATGCGGGGAGGCTTGCTGGGACCTGTAGTACTACTGCAAAAGACAATATTTATATTTTCTTATGCACCACAATATACATAATCAACCCGGCACCCACCGCCCAGGGGTGCCAGGGATAGCCCCGGGCTATCAGCCTGGGTCTGGGGTGCCCTGAGGAGGGGAACCCCAACTCCCCAGGGATCCTCGGCCTGGGCTGACTAGCAATCAGGGGTGATGCTGCGGCTGGGGGGCCTGGTGAAAGGGCTCCCCTAGCTGTGGCATCACCCCCCTGCTAGATAGAGTCCGGTGCTGGTTCTGGGAAATACAGGGGGAGCTCTATGCATTTTTTTCCTCCTGTATTTCCAGAACCAGGACCGGCTCAGAGCCCTGTGCTGGTTGCACTAAAGACGGGGGACCCTTACGTCATTTGTCCCCCGTATTTTAGCAACCAGGACAGTTCTGAAAATCCTGGTGCTGGTTGTGCTTAATACAGGGGACCCCTATGTCGTTTGTTAACTGTATTTAGCACAACCAGTACTGGGGCTCCAAAGCCCGGCGCTGGTTGTTTTCTGGAGGGGGGCTACGCTTTTTTTTTTACACATTCAACCTGTAACATAGATGCGTAGATCACACTGCTGCATTCGTCCATCTATGACTTATTGATTTGATTTTCTCAGGTGCACACGCACTACCAGTGAGCTCTCTGTCTCCCACTGATGCCCCCTGCACTGCACCACCGCTGCTGCCTCTACCCCTCACTCCTACAGCCGTCTCGCACTCTGCACCTCCCAAACCAACCTCTTGTGTGCTGTCCCCTCTTCTACCTGCATTAGAGTCCCATTTTGTTGCCCTTCTCCCCTGCAGGTGGCCTGGTTTGCTCATCCAAACCCTGATAGTTAATAAATTTTAAAAAAAGCTATGAAATTCCATAGACAAAAAACCATACGGTGTCATATGTCCCATTAAGGCTGCTTAGACATGATCTGAAAATTCACAAAAACCTATTGATTTTCTATTGATTTTCTGCCACTCAAACTTCAAAAAGCAATGAAATTACGATCATTAAGGCTCAGGGCCGGATTAACAATGGGCCGGATGGAGCTGCAGCTCCAGGCCTCCCATCAGAATAGGCCCACAGCAACTGCTGTGTTGTTTCTACTGCTGTACATAGGAAAAAAAACTTTCCTGCTGCAGCAGCCTGTCACTGTCAGTGGACGTTTTAGGCGAAGCCCCCCGGCCGCAACTCGCGACCCCTTTCCCCGCTCCCAACCGCGGACCCGACAGATCAAAGAACTGCTGGGGACATAAATTCAATAAACATGGCGGCGCGCACTGCACACGCAGTGACCCGTCGCCTCCTCTGTGTCACCACGTGATGTCAGGACGTGTGACATCACCAAGGTGCCACCCAGCCATCAGCGCGCCGCCCTGAAGGAAGGAGCAGCAGCACAGGAGTCCTAGGAAGCCCCATGAAGTAGCCCTGAGCACGGTATGGTGACTGAGCCTCTTGGGGTGAGGTGTCTGTCCTGCTTATTGCCAGCCTGGCTGCTGCTGCTGCTGAAACATTAGGTATATAATTATATATATAAGAAAATGCTTTCTCTATATTTTGAATATACACACACACACACCTCAGGCTGCACTTGCACTGCAGGCTGAGGTGTGTGTGTATATATTAAAATATAGAGAAAACATTTTCTAATATATATATATATATATATATATATATATATTTGTGTTTAAATATACAAGTGTGTGTGTATATAATATATATTAGGGGTGATCGGGTTCGGATTTCTGAAATCCGAACCCCCCCGAGCCCCCCCCGATCCGAGGCCGATCCGAGTCAGGCTTGACTTTTCCCGCCTGACTCAGATCTGAAATCGAGGCAAAACGTCATCATCCTGCCTTCCGGGTATCGCAGGTTTTGGATCCTATATAAGGTACCCGCGTCGGCGCCATTTTCTCACTCGGCTGTGGACAGTGAAGAGGGAGGGTGGGAGTTAGGGCTGGCTGGGCTGTGTAGTGTAGTGTAGTGCAGAGTAGTGTTGTGCTGTGCTGCTGTTGTCCATAGGGGCTGGCTGTGTTGTGCTGTGCTGCTGTTGTTAATAGGGGCTGTGTCCACTACTTCAAAGTCCATAGGGGCTGGCTGGACTGTGTTGTGCAGTCAGTTGTCCATAGGGGCTGTGTCCACTCCAAAGTCATGTGCAGTGTCCCAGTCCTAAAGGGGTGCTGTAGTGTTGTCCAGGGGGTGCTCTGTCCGTCAGGGGTGCTCCCCCCAAGTGCTAAAAAAAAATAATTTTTTTCTGTGTTTGTGAATTGTGTGCGCAGTAGCCGCATGTGCATCAACAAAGTAGTGCCAAGCGTGCGCCTGTGTGATAAGTAAAGGGCCGGCTGGCTTGACCGTTAAAGGGTGCTGTAACCCCCAAAGTACACTCCAAACCAAATAAAAAAATATTTTCTGTGTTAGTGAATTGTGTGCGCAGTAGCCGCATGTGCATCAACAAAGTAGTGCCAAGCGTGCGCCTGTGTCATAAATAAAGGGCCGGCTGGCTTGACCGTTAAAGGGTGCTGTAACCCCCAAAGTACACTCCAGTCCAAACCAAATAAAAAAATATTTTCTGTGTTTGTGAATTGTGTGCGCAGTAGCCGCACGTGCATCAACAAAGTAGTGCCAAGCGTGCGCCTGTGTCATAAGTAAAGGGCCGGCTGGCTTGACCGTTAAAGGGTGCTGTAACCCCCAAAGTACACTCCAAACCAAATAAAAATTTTTTTTCTGTGTTTGTGAATTGTGTGCACAGTAGCCACACGTGCATCAACAAAGGAGCAGCGCCAAGCGTGCGCCTGTGTCCCATAAGTAAAGAGCCGGCTGGCTCATTTCTTAAAGGGTGGTGTAACCAACAAAGTGCACTACTCTCCAGCAAAAATAAAAAACTATTTTCTGTGTTTGTGTGCGCCTTAGCCGCACGTATATATCAAATCCATATAACATAAATGGAGGACCAAAATTTCTCCGATAAAAATAAAATAGAGAAAGATCAAGAACCACTTCCTCCTAGTGCTGAAGCTGCTGCCACTAGTCATGACATAGACGATAACATGCCATCAACGTCGTCTGCCAAGGCCGATGCCCAATGTCATAGTAGAGGGCACATACAATCCCAAATGGCAAAGTTCAGGAAAATGACCTTGAAAAAAACATTTAAATCATCTGAAGAGAAACGTAAACTTGCCAATATGCCATTTACGACACGGAGTGGCAAGGAATGGCTAAGGTCTTTCCCTATGTTCATGACTAGTGGTTCAGCTTCACATGACGATGGAAGCCCTCCTCCCACTAAAAAAAATTAAAAGAGTTAAGCTGGCAAAAGCACAGCGAAGAACTGTGCGTTCTAAGAAGATATCACAAATCCCCAAGGAGAGTCCAAGTGTGGTGGTGGTTGCGATGCCTGACCTTCCCAGCACTGGACGGGAAGAGGTGGCTCTTTCCACCATTTGCACGCCCCCTGCAAGTGCTGAAAGGAGCACCCACAGTCCACTTGCTGATATGCAAATTGAAGATATCACTGTTGAAGTACAACAGAATGAGGATACTGGTGTAGCTGGCGCTGAGGAGGAAGTTGGCGAGGAGGATTCTGATGGTGATGTGGTTTGTTTAAATCAGGCTCCGGGGAAGACAGTTGTTGTCCGTGGGATGAAAAAGCCCATCGCGGTCATGCCTGGGCAGAAGACCAAACATTCCACCTCTTTGGTCTGGCAATATTTCTATCCAAATCCAGACAACAACTGTCTTGCCATATGTACCATATGTAAAGGTGAAATAAGTAGGGGTAGGGATGTTAACCACCTAGGAACATCCTCCCTTATACGGCACCTGCAGCGCGTTCATAAAAAGTTACTGTCAAGTTCAGAAACTTTGGCTAAGACCGTAAGCAGTCCAGGGACACCTAAATCCCGTTGTCCTGTTGTATCCAAGCGCCTGCAAACCACACCGTCAACTCCCTCCTCGTCAATTTCCTCCTTAGTCAGGATCGGAAGTAGTCCTGCAGGCCATGTCACTGGCATGACTGACTCTCCTATCCGGGATTCCTCCGGAGGATCCTGCATTGCTACGCCTCCTGCTGCCGCTGCTGCCGTTGCTGCTGCTGGGAGTCGTTCATCATCCCAGAGAGGAAGTAGGAACACCACTACTTTTACTAAACAATTGACCCTCCAACAGTCCTTAGCGAGGAGGATGAAGTACGACAGCAGTCATCCTGAAGCAAACCGTATAACTGAGGCCTTGACTGCTATGTTGGTGTTAGACGTGCATCCGGTATCCGCCATTAGTGCAGTGGGATTTAGACAATTGATGGAGGTAGTGTGTCCCCGGTTCCAAATCCCGTCTAGATTCCACTTCACTAGGCAGGCGATACCGAGACTGTACAGAAACGTCAGAAAAAGTGTCCTCAGTGTCCTGAAAAATGCTGTTGTACACAATGTCCACTTAACTACGGATATGTGGACAAGTGGAACAGGGCAGACTAAGGACTATATGACTGTGACAGCCCACTGGGTAGATGTATCACCTTACGCAGCAACAGCAGCAGCGTCACCAGTAGCAGCATCTCAGAAACGCCAGCTCGTTCCAAGGCAGGCTACGCTGTGTATCACCGGTTTCAGTAAGAGGCACACCGCCGACAACCTCTTAGAGAAACTGAGGGAAATCATCGCTCAGTGGCTTACCCCACTTAGACTCTCCTGGGGATTTGTGATATCTGACAACGCCACCAATTTTGTGCGGGCATTACATCTGGGCAAATTCCAGCACGTCCCATGTTTTGCTCACACAATAAACTTGGTGGTGCAGAATTTTCTGAAAAGCGACAGGGGCGTGCAGGAGACGCTTTGGGTGGCCCGAAAAATTTCTGGCCACTTTCGCCATTCAGCGACTGCGTGCCGAAGACTGGAGCGCCAGCAAACACTCTTGAACCTGCCCCCGCCATCACCTGAAGCAAGAGGTTGTGACGCGGTGGAACTCAACCCTGTATATGCTTCAGAGGATGGAGGAGCAGCAAAAGGCCATACAAGCCTATACATCCACCTATGACATAGGCAAAGTAGGGGGTATGCACCTGACTGAAGCGCAGTGGAGAATGATTTCCGTGTTGTGCAAGGTTCTCCAGCCCTTCGAACTTGCCACACGTGAAGTCAGTTCAGACACTGCCAGCTTGAGTCAGGTCATTCCCCTCATCAGGCTTTTGCAGAAGCAGCTGGAGAAAGTGAATGAGGAGCTAAGACGGAGCGATTCCGCTCGGCATGTGGGACTTGTGGATGAAGCCCTTCATTCGCTTTGCCAGGATTCCAGGGTGGTCAATCTGTTGAAATCAGACCACTACATTTTGGCCACCGTGCTCAATCCTAGGTTTAAAGCATATGTGGTATCTCTCTTTCCGGCCGACACAAGCTGTTGTCCCCCCTCCAGTGTGTACTCCGAAAGAGTGTTTAGTGCAGCCGGGAACCTTGTCAGCGAAAGGCATAGGAGGTTGCTTCCACAAAATGTGGAGAAGATGATGTTCATCAAAATGAATTATCAACTCTTCCAGGGAGACCAGCCTCCAGAAAGTACAGAGGGACCTGTGGTGGTGGATTCCAGTGGGGACGAGTTAATACTCTGTGAGGATGAGGATGTACACAACACTGAAGAGGGTGAGGAATCGGTGGATGAGGATGAGGACGACATCTTGCCTCCGTAGAGCCAGTTTGTGCAGGGACAGATTAATTGCCAGCTTGTTTTGTGGGGGCCCAAACGAACCAATCATTTCAGCCACAGTCGTGTGGCAGATCCTGGCGCTGAAATGATTGCTTTGTTAAAGTGTGCATGTCCTGTTTATACAACATAAGGGTGGGTGGGAGGGCCCAAGGAAAATTCCATCTTGCACCTCTTTTTTTTCTTTGCATTATGTCCAGTTTGGGGCCTAGTTTTTCAAACTGCCATCCTGTCTGCCACTGCAGTGTCACTCCTAGATGGGTTAGGTGTTTGTGCCGCCCACTCGTGTCGCTTAGCATAGTCATCCAGCTACCTCGGTGCAACCTTTTGGACATAAAAACACTATTGTGAGGTGTTCAGAATAGACTGGAAATTAGTGGAAATTAAGGTTATTGAGGTTAATAATAGCATAGGAGCAGAAAAACCAACACATTCTGTGATTTTAGCTGTTTTTATGCTTTTTTAAAAAAAAATACAGATCCAAAACACAAAACCCAGAACCCAAAACACGGAAGGGTGGTTTTGGCAAAACCAATCCAGATCCAAAACACGAAGAAAGATCCAGATCCAAAACCAAAACACAAAACACGAAAAGTGGCCGGTGCACACCCCTAATATATATATATATAGAGAGAGAGAGAGAGAGAGAGAGAGAGAGAGAGAGCATAATCCTGTATATACTTAAAATATACAGAGCATGTATGATTTTTCATATATATATATATGTATATATATATATATATATTACACAGACACACTGTATATAAAAATGGTCTGTAGCTTATTTGAACCACTGCTTCAATGTTTATAAAACATTTTCCTCAGGTTGAACACAAACCCAATAAGCTAAATACCCACACCAAGACTGTCCATGGTACCACTTCGCAGCAAGATCCCAATCACAATCTTTGTTTACAGCTCACTTGTGATGCTCCGTGACGACGAATCGTGTGAGATCTGTGATGTCACCACGCAGTGTGGAATCCTGCGGCGAAGCGGCACCATGGACGGTCCGGTTGCTTGGTAAGGTATTAGGTTGCATATATATATATATATATATATATATATATATATAATATATATTATTATTTCAAGGGTGATATGTTTTCTAATTCTCTTTCCAGAATAGGGTTTATAGATGTAAGTTGTAAATTATCCTGAAATTAATATCTCTTGAAATTATTGATTGTATGTTTTACTCTTTATATGTGTTTTTTATTATTCTGTTCACAATCAGAATAATGTGCATTTATATATATTAATAATGCTATTGGTGATTTATATGAGGACGCTTCGGTCTTGGGGCCCCTCTAATATCAGATAAATACATACATTTATTTGCTATGTGAGCAAATTTTATTAAGCTAATTAAGTACGGAATTGTATTAGTGGTAATGCACCAGATGGGTATGTATTGCTTTTCTATAGTACCCTTTGGAAACAATTCCTGGTTATCTGGCATTAATGGGTGGCTGGTAATGGCCACTAATAAGTGACCTATATCTTATCCCAAGTACGTTTACAATTGGCTGATACTTGTGTGTAATACACATGGATATAATATGGGCTTGATTCAGAGTTGCACGCAATGCCGATGTTCACATAGTTGAGTGATTTTCTGCTGTAAGGCGTGCAGGAAAATTCCTATAATCTTGTAGGGTGCATGTGATACATCGTGTGTACGCACAAAGGTGCTGTGTGATTGAGACGCTCGCTATCAGAAATCTCATGGAAAAGTTCTGAGCATTCCTGGGAGGTGACTATGAATGCGGGCAAAAATTATCCATCCCATGGGCGTATTAAGGGAGAGTCACTAAAGTGTTTTCATGCTCATACGCTGCAGCATGTAGATATATATATATATATATATATATATATATACACTGTGTGTGTGTGTGTGTATATATATATATATATTATATATATATATTTTTTTTTCTATTCAGTAATCAATAATGTAACAGGTGGTGTATGCTTCATACAAGCAAAGGGGGGAGGGAGATGTATGTTGTCGAAAGTAGGCAGTAGCTATGCCCTCTCCATGGTGCTATCCATACCCCATGTCACAGACCACACTACCTGTGCAGACCACAACCCCATAGAGGGATGCCGACGCTTACATTCCAGCACCAGCATCCCGACCGCTGGGATGCTGAAGGTAAGTAGCAGGGTGAGGGGGAGTGTTAGGTTTAGGGGTTAGGGTAAGGCACTATTGGGGGGTTAGGTTTAGGCACTAGGGGGAGGGTTAGGTTTAGGGTGCGGGTAGGGGGAGGTTAGGTGCAGGCACTAGGGGGGAGGTTAGGGTTAGGCACCAAAGAGAGAGGGTTAGGGTAGGGAGAGGGGGAGGGTTAGTATACCGACAAACAAGTGTCGGTATGTTAACCCTGTCTTGATCCCAGCATCAGAATTCTGACCAACAGGATCCCGACTGTCGGTATTTCATACTGATCTCCCCCATAGCGTTGGCCCCCACATTACTAGTCACACCCCCGCCGAGCTGGTAACACCTTCTGCGGCAGCACACAATAGGCCCTTCTTAAATGTCAGCTCCAGGCCCATGTAGACCATAATCTGGTACTGTTAAGGCTGACGCCTTAATGGACGTGTTCCTTGCGCAATACAGATATGGTAGGCCATCACACCCTGTGGTTAATGGCAGATTCAGCACTCTCACAGAATGAGATTGCTGTCACTCACAAAATGATGGAGCTGCTAATTCACAGAATTGTGTGCTCATTGGAATACACACATGCAGTCTATGCGACTGAGGTTTGAGCAGTTAAGTGGCTTCCACATCCCACTCAGTGCCCACAATCTTCCATTTGATCACCAAAACAATCTTACTGGCTTCCAACATTCTACTCACTGCATACATTTATCTAATTTAGAATACACCTTCAGCTGCCTTATTTTTAAAAATATACTCTATCTAAGCATGTACACTTTTTTCCCCTATATGCCTCCATGCTGCTATATATTCCCCAATCCCTACTGCTGTGTGGTCTCCCAACTGTGATAGTCTGTGTTCCCTCATCCGCACCAATGTTTTTCCCCAGCCGCACTACCCTACATTCGTGCCTTCTCCACAGCCACGTTGCTGTCTTTCTCTCATCTGTGGCACTCTTTCTTCCTCCATCTGCACTACTCTGGTCCCCCAACTGTGCAACTGTCTCCCTCCACCACCCGCACCACTCTGTCTTCCTCCCCATCCACACCAATCTGTTTTCCCCAATCCCTACTGCTGTGTGGCCTCTGAACTATGGTAGTCTGTGTCCTCTCATCCGCACCAATCTGTCTTTTTCCATCTGCACCTCCCTGCATCCGAGCCACTCTGTTTCCTTCTGCACCACTGCCTTCCGCTAAGCCACGCCGCTGTCTTCCTTTCCTCTGTGGAACTCGTTCTTCCTCCATCTGCATCACTCTGTCCCCCCCAACCGTGCAACTCTCTCTCCTCCCCCACCTACACTACTCTGTCTTCCTACCCATCCACACTAATCTGTCTTCCCCAATCCCTACTGTTGTGTGTTCTCCTATTTGTGCTAGTCTGTATTCCCTTATCCGCACCATCTGTCTTTGCCCATCTGCACTGCTTTGTCTTCCCATGTCCATGCCACTCTCTTCCCCCATCCACGTCGCTGTCCCCCCAAACCGTGCCACTTTGTTTCCCCCATCCGCTCCACTGTTTTCCACCCATCTGCATTACTTTGGCAACCCCCCTCCCTCTGTACTGCTTAACCTTCTCTCCTCTACACACCTTTGTGTCTCATCTATCCACGCTGCTGTCTCCTCCCCCCCATCCACACCACTTTTATCCCATCTGCACAGCTCTATTTTCTGCTTTGACCTTAGTTGCATAGATTGTATGTGTGTATTCCAATGAGAACACAATTCTGTGAATTAGCAGCTCCACCATTTTGTGAGTGACAGCAATCTCATTCTGTGAGAGGTTTGAATCTGCCGTTAACCACAAGGTGTGATGGCATACCATATCTGTATTGCGCCTTAATGATCGTATTCATTTCATTGCTTTTTGAAGTTCGAGCTCCTAGGTTGCCTAGTGGGAAATCCGGCTCTGGCTGTATAACATATATAAATTGCAGGCTCCATAACTCTGATAAAAAGTCTAGAAGGAGGAAATATTTTCTGGCGAAGTGCACCACAGAGCTCCATCATACTGAACTGATTTATCTCACTTTATGGGGCCCCAAGGTTAAAGTTAATATATTAACTGCCTTGCTCTATGTAAAATATTGTTGACACTGATCTGTTATTGAGTAATGCTTTCGGTTGTAAGTGTAAGAAGTTTGTTTTGCTATAGAAGTGTTTTATTATACAGATAATACAACCGCATAAGTGTAATATTACAAAGCAAAACAAGTCTACCCAGTCAAGTTTCCAGTTAAATAAATTGTATAAAACATTATTGTGGTGAAGGTTATTAGATATTGTAATATTTTCTGTGTGCAACGATCCTGCTTTACTTCTCTGTTGAGTATCAGTGTAACCTGCGCTGAAGCAGTGGAAAAGAATAATATGATTTGATAAGGGAGAAACTTCATGACTCGATACTGCTTACTTGAGTATCACATATCACACCATTCACTAAACACTCTATGCACCAATAATTTTCACTTTTTGCTTTTTTCTTCTTTACAAGATGTTATTTCTGTATTGTATTATATTTGCATTCAGTTATCTATAATTCAGCATAAATTATTATGCATAATACTTAGATCTTATTTCTGATCTCGCGTGTTCTCTACATATTATTTGAGTGATTCCTGGAATTTTTTAGACTTATTTACTAATTAAAAGTTATATTTTACAGAAGTGTGCCCCTGTACATAGGAGTTTTTTTCTTCTTCCCCATTCATAACTCTAATTTTGCTCCTTGGGTGCTGGGGTGTAGGGAGGGCGGTTCCAGTGGGCCGCAAGCTCCAGGCGCCGATGGTGTCTGGAGGCGCTGTGCCTGCTGGTTTGCAGGAGGGCGGGTTGGGACAGCGGGAGAGTCCTCTCCTGGGCCGCTTTGAACTGGCCGGCCGACCGCTGATCTAATGGCCACTTCCACGATCTGAGCTCAGCTCCAATCGGGCAGCGGTCATGAATGAGCTTCTGTGCATGCGCAGAAGCTTGTTCAACAGTGAAATGGCCGCGGGAGGACTGCTGTGCATCCGTAGCAGCTCCTCCCATGGGCCATTGCTGACCACCTGAGTGACACTTAATGGCTCCTCCCCCAGCAGCAGGACTCAGAGTCAGGAGCTGGAAAGGGGAGAAGTTTCAGTGAAGGGACAGGGCAAGCCACTGGAGTCGGGACTCAGGTAGGACCAACTGCTTCTCTCACCCACTCTCTGAACCTCACACTAACTGCTTCTCTCACCCACCCTCTGTACCTCACACTACCTGCTTCTACTCTCACCCCCTGCACCTCACACTACCTGCTTCTCTCACCCACTCTCTGAACCTTACACTATCTGCTTCTCTCACTCACAATCTGTACCTCACACTACCTGCTTCTTTCTCTCACCCCCTGCACCTCACACTACCTGCTTCTCTCACCCACCCTCTGAACCTCACACTAACTGCTTCTTTCTCTCACCCCCTGCACCTCACACTACCTGCTTCTCTCACCCACCCTCTGAACCTCACACTAACTGCTTCTCTCACCCACCCTCTGTACCTCACACTACCTGCTTCCTTCTCTCACCCCCCACGCCTCACACTACCTACTTCTCTCACCCACCCCCAGCACCTCACACTACCTACTACTACATCTCTCACCCACCCTCAGCACCTCACACTACCTACTACTACGTCTCTCACCCACCCCTTGCACCTCACACTACCTACTACTACATCTCTCTTCCACCCCCAGCACCTCACACTACCTACTACTACATCTCTCACCCCCCCTCAGCACCTCACACTACCTACTACTACATCTCTCACCCACCCCCTGCACCTCACACTACCTATTACTACATCTCTCACCCACCCTCAGCACCTCACACTACCTACTACTACCTCTCACCCACACCCTGTACCTCACACTACCTACTACTACGTCTCTCACCCACCCCCAGCACCTCACACTACCTACTACCTCTCTCACCCACACCCTGTACCTCACACTACCTACTACTACCTCTCACCCACACCCTGTACCTCACACTACCTACTACTACCTCTTTCCTCCACACCCTGTACCTCCCACTACCTACTATTACCTCTCTCACCCACACCCAGCACCTCACACTACCTACTACTACGTCTCTCACCCACCCCCAGCACCTGACACTACCTACTACATCTCTCACCCACCCCCAGCACCTCACACTACCTACTACTACCTCTCTCACCCACCGCCAGCACCTGACACTACCTACTACCTCTCTCACCCACCCCCAGCACCTCACACTACCTACTACTACCTCTTTCACACACCCCCAGAACCTCACACTACCTACTACTACCTCTCTCACCCACCCCCAGCACCTCACACTACCTACTACTACCACATCTCTCACCCACCCCAGCACCTCACACTACCTACTACGTCTCTCACCCACCGCCAGCATCTCACACTACCTACTACTACCTCTCTCACCCACCCCCAGCACCTCACACTACCTACTACTACATTTCTCACCCACCCCCAGCACCTCACACTACCTACTACTATGTCTCTCACTCACCCCCAGCACCTCACACTACCTACTACTACCTCTCACCCACACCCTGTACCTCACACTACCTACTACTACCTCTCTCACCCACCCCCAGCATCTCACACTACCTACTACTATGTCTCTCACCCACCCCCAGCACCTCACACTACCTACTACAACATCTCTCACCCACCCCCAGCACCTCACACTACCTACTACTACATCTCTCACCCACCGCCAGCACCTCACACTACCTACAACCTCTCTCACCCACCCCCAGCACCTCACACTACCTACTACTACCTCTCTCACCCACCCCCAGCAACTCACACTACCTACTACTACCTCTCTCATCCACACCCTGTACCTCACACTACCTACTACTACCTCTCTCACCCACACGCAGCACCTCACACTACCTACTACTACCTCTCTCACCCATGCGCAGCACCTGACACTACCTACTACTATGTCTCTCACCCACCCCCAGCACCTCACACTACCTACTACAACATCTCTCACCCACCCCCAGCACCTCACACTACCTACTACTACATCTCTCACCCACCGCCAGCACCTCACACTACCTACTACCTCTCTCACCCACCCCCAGCACCTCACACTACCTACTACTACCTCTCTCACCCACCCCCAGCACCTCACACTACCTACTACTACCTCTCTCATCCACACCCTGTACCTCACACTACCTACTACTACCTCTCTCACCCACACGCAGCACCTCACACTACCTACTACTACCTCTCTCACCCATGCGCAGCACCTGACACTACCTACTACTATGTCTCTCACCCACCCCCAGCACCTCACACTACCTACTACTACCTCTCTCACCCACTGCCAGCACCTAACACTACCTACTACCTCTCTCACACTACCTACTACTACCTCTCTCACCCACCCCCAGCACCTCACACTACCTACTACTACGTCTCTCACCCACCCCCAGCACCTCACACTACCTACTACTATGTCTCTCACCCACCCCCAGCACCTCACACTACCTACTACAACATCTCTCACCCACCCCCAGCACCTCACACTACCTACTACTACATCTCTCACCCACCGCCAGCACCTCACACTACCTACTACCTCTCTCACCCACCCCCAGCACCTCACACTACCTACTACTACCTCTCTCACCCACCCCCAGCACCTCACACTACCTACTACTACCTCTCTCATCCACACCCTGTACCTCACACTACCTACTACTACCTCTCTCACCCACACGCAGCACCTCACACTACCTACTACTACCTCTCTCACCCATGCGCAGCACCTGACACTACCTACTACTATGTCTCTCACCCACCCCCAGCACCTCACACTACCTACTACTACCTCTCTCACCCACTGCCAGCACCTGACACTACCTACTACCTCTCTCACACTACCTACTACTACCTCTCTCACCCACCCCCAGCACCTCACACTACCTACTACTATGTCTCTCACCCACCCCCAGCACCTCACACTACATACTACCTCTCTCACCCACACCCTGTACCTCACACTACCTACTACTACCACTCTCCCCCACACCCTGTACCTCACACTACCTACTACTACCTCTCTCATCCACACCCTGTACCTCACACTAACTACTACCTTTCTCACCCACACCCAGCACCTCACACTACCTACTACTACGTCTCTCACCCACCCCCCAGAACCTGACACTACCTACTACTATGTCTCTCACCAACCCCCAGCACCTCACACTACCTACTACTACCTCTCTCACCCATCGCCAGCACCTCACACTACCTACTCTCACCCACCCCCAGCACCTCACACTACCTACTACTACCTCTCTCACCCACCCCCAGCACCTCACACTACCTACTACTATCTCTCTCACCCACCCCCAGCACCTCACACTACCTACTACTACCTCTCACCCACCACCAGCACCTCACACTTCACCCACCGCCAGCACCTCACACTACCTACTACTACCTCTCTCACCCACCCCCAGCACCTCACACTACCTACTACCTCTCTCACCCACACCCTGAACCTCACACTACCTACTACTACCTCTCTCACCCACACCCTGTACCTCACACTACCTACAACTATCTCTCTCATCCACACCCTGTACCTCACACTACCTGCTTCTCTCACCCACACCCTGTACCTCACACTACCTGCTTCCCAATCTCATCCCCTCTCTCACCTCGCACTACACCCATGATGTGACACAGGACTGTATATATATACATATATGGGCAACTGTGTCTAGTAACCTGTCCCCCACAAAAAACAGTTTGTTACAAAGCCATTAATAAGCTCTGGCTGCTGGACAGGAGTACACCAAAGTGCCCCTGGAGAAAGTCCTTAAATGTATCCCAACTAGCGGGGCAGCCTGGCCTACAGGGTTATCAGTGAAAAAACCTACCCAAGCTGCTAGGAGTTCGGAGGCCACCACGGTTTGTGGTAGCCAGAAGGGTTTCAATCACATAGAGAAGGCCCTCTTAGGAAACCTCAAATTTAGTGTAGCCAACAAGGGGGAGTGGTCTGAAACTCCACAAGACAAATAAGTAACCTGATGGTACGTACACACTGGGTGATATTACTGAGCGATTGCACGATTACGACATCGTAATCATGCAATCGCTCAGTAATCATGCACAAATTGTGCACTTTAATGACGGAAACGACCAGCGAAGCGCGCTCCCACTAGTCGTTTCCGACATTGTCCATCGCATGAACATGCAGGCCAATCTGCCGATAACGACAGATTGGCCATGTTCAGGAATGATGGAGAATGCCTACACTGAATGACACATTGTTCAGTGTAGGCACTACAGGGGATCAGGAATGACTGTACGATTACGATGTCGAAATCGTACTATCTTTCCTGATCGCCCAGTGTGTACGCACCTTAAGAGACTGTCAGGAGAAGGGAAAGGGAAACTAATATCAAATCAATCCTAGAAAAGGAGTGGTGGAAAAACAGAAATAACACTTTGCATCAGGATGAGCCTAACACCAATCTTGGCAATCAATCAGGGAAAAACAATAGCACCAACTGATTGTGTCTGCACCTCTTCTCTCTTCTCTCTCTCAAAGAGCTCTCCAAAAGAGCATTGCAAGCTCATACACAAATAAAGGGGACAGTGCATTATTCAATAATAACATATAATCATATTTTAGTAACACTACAGAGGAAGAGGGGTGGTGGAGTATATACACCAGCAACAAAAGAAAAGGAGATGCATGCAATCTACCAATAACAAAGACAAAAGTGATCAAGAGGATCCACCTGCACTCTAAGACAGACAAAACATAAAGACTTATGTTTAAGAATTGACACTCCCCTCAAATCAGAATGTAAAGTAGAATGTTTATGACCAACCAGCCCAGGGCCTTTTCAGGGAAAGGATTTTACTACCTACTAAATGGGTCTCTAATCTGGCACAAATCCAAATCCAAAGACCATTTTATCTTGTTATTAAGCCCTCAGACAGTCCAAGTAAAAAATCTTCTACATATAGAGAAAACAACCATATAAAAACTGCATGAGGCCTATCACAGATTTCCAGAGAACAGCTGAGTAATGACTGAAACAAGTAAAACAGAATAAATTAAAGGTTCAGCAGATACATAGGCAATAATATGGCAAAGTGTACAAAGGGTAAACATGATACTCAAGTGGCAAAGTTTCAATCTGGAGAGCTGTACCATGCCAGGTCCTGAAGTTTGAGTCATGAAGCAGCATCACAAGAAGTGAAAAAGTAGGCATGTCCGCCTGAGACCATACGAAGTAGAGCAGGATATAGCATAGTGTAGGGTAACTGTAGGTGCCGTAAACGTCTCTTAACATAAATAAATTGCAATCTGGATTTTTGGACATCTGCGGAGAAGTCTGTCTATTAAATTGCCAGTGCCCTTAATCCTAAAATGGTATCACAATCCTGGTAGTGCAAAATCTTGGCAATATATGTCATTAGGAGCCCAGAGGGAAGAGGTCTCATAGGTATTTGGTGAGCTCACTCAATGGCAGACTGGGAAGCGAAAAGCATTATGCCCAAAATTTGTGGTCAGCCAGGTTTAGCACCTTCATCCTTCTCAGGTTACCCAACTAGATGAATATTATTGTGGTGAAGACATCCCTCCATGTTGACCAATTTATGCTGACATGCCACCATTTGAGATTCTAAGGAAGTCAACCTGGCAGGAAGGGGGTGGTATTATCCTCCAATGTAGAAATGCGGGTTTCCATCTCTCCAATCCTATCCCTCATTTTCTGCATGTTTTGACAAAGAAACGGGATATCAATATGCACCTCTGCCAACTTATTTGTCACCTGCTTTTTAGAGTGATAGCCTGCAGAAGCTGTTCTATAATGACACCAGATCCCCCAACAGGTGCTGTATGGGGTGGCAAATTATCAGAAGGAGATTGAGCATCCATGGCTGGTGTTAAGCATCTGGGGCAGGAACAGAGTGGGCATAGTTTTCCAGCCTGGCAGCCACTGAGAACTGGAATTTTATGCTCATCAGAGCAAACAGAGGAAAGGCTGGAACCTAAGCAGTGAAGCAGGGAAGTCACACAGACCACCAGCAGCAGCCACAAGGGTCAGCAGAATAAAAGGACCAGGAGAAGAACAAACTGCAAAGTGCCCAGCAGAACAGAGCCAGAGGGCTACAAACAGGAGGCACTACAAGTCACAGAGACTAAGGACTGTGATCCAGCAGCACACAGCACTAGAGCCAGGAGACAGGATCATGGAGCAAAATGGCAGCAGGCAGGAGATCCCAGTGTCTGTGGCAGCCACAACCCACAGGAGAGCAACAGGAGCCGAGAAGGGGAAGCTGGCCACAGAGAGTGCACCAGCATTGCAGCACTAGTGGCAGTGGCAGCACATCCCCATTGGAGGATGGGGCTTCTGAGCTGTAACAAAAACTGCCCCCCGCGCTAAGCCAGGCAGAAGGCCACAGCATGGAGCAGTGGAGTTGGGAGACAGACACATAGGAACCGTTGTGATGCCAGACCTTACAGTAAGGCAGTGGAGCAGGATGGAGCAGAGCAAAGGGGTCTCAGCAGGCCACAGGAGAGATCACAAGTTTTTCAAGGCTGGAGAAGACAGGATGCATGTCCTACTCCATTGCCGACCAGGTCATGTCCCCCTGTATGTTTATTATTTATTAAGTTTATCTATGGGTGACACACACACAAGACACACCTAAGCTGTTAGGAATTTTATGTAGCTACTAGCTTTGCCCATATGAAATCGCTTCTGCCAACATTTTTTTATTTGAGGTGTTCTAGTTGTATTCCTTTGCATAGGTGCCCTGTAGCGGGAGTGGCCCACGTGACCAGCAGCGCTATACAGACTGGTGGCAGCGCCTTCACCCACCACTCACACTAATGGAAAAAGTAATTCAAGGCACTGTTGAAATAGCTAATTATATTTAATAAAATATTATAAATAGTATTAGTACATCATAACAAAATGCATCTATTACACTAAAAAGCATAATTCTCCACTAGTAGAATCTAGTGTGAAATATATATATATATATATACATCTAAAAAAAAATATATATATATATATATATATATATATTTATATATATATACTTGTACAATAGTCCGGCACTCACGAAAATCCAAGTCTTTGTGTGCTCAGGTGCCTCCCACTGAGGAAAAGTATGCAACGCGAAAAGTAGTGGCACTCTGTGACTTAGCAGCAATTAGAAAACGTACAACATTTATTCCATAACCAGGAACATAGATGTCTATGTTCCTGGTTATGGAATAAACGTTGTACGTTTTCTAATTGCTGCTAAGTCTCAGAGTGCCACTACTTTTTGCGTTGTGTATATGCACATCCCTAATATATATATATATATATATATATATATATATATATACACATACAGTATGTCAATTAAAATGGACTCTGAAAAATCACATGTAACACTGTACTCACAGATATTGTTTCTAAATAACCGGTAATACAATTGATATTCTGTATTTGCTTATAACCACATATTGTATCCAAATAGTATCTATGTTTCACATATCAAATCTCTTTGTAGCATTTCCTGCAATGCTTATATATGGTATTACAGAGTGTACTAGAGAACTCAAGATATTTATATTCTTATTTTTCCATCACCCCTATGTCCGCTCTGCTGACTTGTGGGGGAAGGTAAGTATTGGGTATGTAACTGTTATATAGTCTTTTATGTCCAAATAGCACACTGTTTATATTCGCAGATTGTACGTCCGGAGATGTAAAGAAAAATTCCGGCGCTGACACAAGCTGCCAGCTCTAATTATACCGTCTCCCACACGGAGCTGCCACAAGCCGCCAGCTCTAATTATACCATCTCTCACACGGGGCTGTATTCAGTGTGTGATGCTGGTAGATAGTGAAAGAAGAGTTGGTGTTCTGTACCATCTCTCACGTAGGGCTAACAAAAGCTGCCAGATCTAATGTTACCGTCTCTCAGACAGGGCTATGCTCATAGTGTAATGCTGGTAAATAGTAAGGAGGATTGAATCGGTGATTTGTATTCCATCACTCTTAATTCGCGGCACACATTGTAAGTATCCAAAGGGCTGGTGAGACAAATGATAGTGTTGAAATTGATGAGTTTCTCACTGCCGCCACTCTCAGTCTGTGGCACCACTTTGTACAGAGTATCAGTGTTGACCGGTCAGCACATCTAGGGGACCCACATAATTCCTCTCTACGCATTTCTCCACCTTATGTCCTCTCGGCGGCTTCCACAGGAGACAGTGATGTCTGTGTCAGGCATCAGTCTATTTAAATGTAATGGCCAGCTGTATTTAATTAAGTCAATGGATCTTAGAACATCTTATTCATTAGTCTTCAGCAGAGTTCTTTGTATCCGTTTATTTGAAGGATCTGGATTGCCTGTAAAATGGCTATATAATACCATACCATAAATATCCACATACAAACAATGAGACATCCATAGTTGAATTTGTTAAATTTTTCCTTATATAGGTCTTGACAATTCATTCTGTTTTTAGATATTTATATCACAGCTAGTATTAGACATATACAGTGCATCTGCAAAGTATTCACAGCGCGTCACTTTTTCCACATTTTGTTATCTTACAGCCTTATTTCAAAATAGAATAAATTAATTTTTGTCCTCAAAATGCTACACACAATACCCCATAATGACAACGTGTAAATAGTTTTTTTGAGATTTTTGCAAATTTAATACAAAAAAACACTAAGAAATCACATGTACATAAGTATTCACGTCCTTTGCCATGAAGCTCAATATTGAGCTCAGGTGCATCCTGTTTCCACTGATCATCCTTGAGATGTTCCTACAGCTTAATTGGAGTCCACCTATGGCCAATTCAGTTGATTGGACATGATTTTGAAAGGTATACACCTGTCTATATAAGGTCCCACACTTGACAGTGCATTTCAGAGCACACACCAAGCATGAAGTCCAAGGAATTGTCTGTAGACCTCCGAGACAGGATTGTCTCGAGGCACAAATCTGGGGAAGGGTACAGAAAAATATCTGCTGCTTTGAAGGTCCCAATGAGCACAGTGGCCTCCATCATCCGTAAATGAAAGAAGTTTGGAACCACCAGGACTCTTCCTAGAGCTGGCTGTCCATCTAAACTGAGCGATCGGGGGAGAAGGGCCCTAGTCAGGGAGGTGACCAAGAACCAGATGGTCACTCTGTCAGAGCTACAGCATTCCTCTGTGGAGAGAGGAGAACCTTCCAGAAGGACAACCATCTCTGCAGCAATCCACCAATCAAGCTTGTATGGTAGAGTGGCCAGATGAAAGCCACTCCTTAATAAAAAGCACATGGCAGCCCACCTGGAGTTTGCCAAAATGCACCTGAAGGACTCTCAGACCATGAGAGACAAAGATTGATCTCTTTGGCGTGCATGCCAGGCATTCTGTTTGGAGGAAACCAGGCACCGCTCATCACCAGGCCAATACCATCCCTACAGTGAAGCATGGTGGTGGCAGCGTCATGCTGTGGCAATGTTTTTCAGTGGCAGAAACTGGGAGACTATTCAGGATAGAGGGGAAGATGAATGCAGCAATGTACAGAGACATCCTGGATGAAAACCTGCTCCAGAGAGCTCGACAGTTAATCTTTCAGCAGTTCAACGACCCTAAGCACAGAGCCAAGATATCAAAGGAGTGGCTTCAGGACAACTCTGTAAATGTCTTTGAGTGGCCCAGCCAGAGCCCAGACTTGAATCCGATTGAACATCTCCGGAGAGATCTGAAAATGGCTGTGCACAGATGCTTCCCATCCAACCTGATGGAGCTGGGGAGGTGCTGCAAAGAGGAATGGGCGAAACTGCCCAAAGATAGGTGTGCCAAGCTTGTGGCATCATATTCAAAAAGACTTGAGGCTGTAATTGCTGCCAAAATTGCATCAGCAAAGTATTGAGGAAAGGCTGTGAATACTTATGTACATGTTATTTCTTAGGTTTTTTTTTTAAATTAAATTAGCAAAAATCTCAAAAAAACTTTTTACACATTGCCATTATGGGGTATTGTGTGTAGAATACTCAGGAGAAAAATGAATTTATTCCATTTTGGAATAAGGCTGTAATGTAACAAAATGTGGAAAAAGTGATGCGCTGTGAATACTTTCCAGATGCACTGTATATAGACTTAGGGCTTTACTAATAATTTATACAGAAATACATATATATTTAACCTTTTAAATCCAGGTTTCAAAATAAAATCAAATATAAACAAACAATAAAAAAATATATATAAAATATAAATTAACTATTATTATTACACATTCCTAAATATACTTAAATCGTACAATGGCTCCTAAATTAATATAGTATTTACACATACTGAATCTATTTTGATTTTTATTTGTTCATTATTTTATGTCCATTATTTATTATCGTTTTGCTCTTTTGTTCATTTGCTGTATATATATATATTTAGTTATAAAGATATCTGATGATTGTGTATTCATTTTAATTTCCAGTTCACTCCAAACATTATTATTATTATTCACTATTCAGCAATTCGACATACGCTTTCTCTCCCAAAGTAATGAATATATTCATATTAGGGGTGAGCGGGTTCGGATTTCTGAAATCCGAACCCCCCCGAGCCCCCCCGATCCGAGTCCGATCTGAGTCAGGCTCGACTTTTCCCGCCTGACTCGGATCTGAAATCGAGGCAAAACGTCATCATCCCGCCTTCCGAGTCTCGCGGGTTTTGGATCCTATATAAGGTACCCGCGTTGGCGCCATTTTCTCACTCGGCTGTGGACAGTGAAGAGGGAGGGTGGGAGTTAGGGCTGTGTAGTGTAGTGTAGTGCTGCTGTTGTCCACTACTTCAAAGTCCATAGGGGCTGGCTGTGTTGTGCTGTGCTGCTGTTGTTAATAGGGGCTGTGTCCACTACTTCAAAGTCCATAGGGGCTGGCTGGACTGTGTTGTGCAGTCAGTTCTCCATAGGGGCTGTGTCCACTCCAAAGTCCTGTGCAGTGTCCCAGTCCTAAAGGGGTGCTGTAGTGTTGTCCAGGGGGTGCTCTGTCCATCAGGGGTGCTCCCCCCAAGTGCTAAAAAAATAATATATTTTCTGTGTTTGTGAATTGTGTGCGCAGTAGCCGCACGTGCATCAACAAAGTAGTGCCAAGCGTGCGCCTGTGTCATAAGTAAAGGGCCGGCTGGCTTGACCGTTAAAGGGTGCTGTAACCCCAAAGTACACTCCAGTCCAAACCAAAAAAAAAAATATTTTCTGTGTTTGTGAATTGTGTGCGCAGTAGCCGCACGTGCATCAACAAAGTAGTGCCAAGCGTGCGCCTGTGTCATAAGTAAAGGGCCGGCTGGCTTGACCGTTAAGGGTGCTGTAACCCCCGAAAGTACACTCCAGTCCAAACCAAAAAAAAAATTATTTTCTGTGTTTGTGAATTGTATGCGCAGTAGCCGCACGTGCATCAACAAAGTAGTGCCAAGCGTGCGCATGTGTCATAAGTAAAGGGCCGGCTGGCTTGACCGTTAAGGGTGCTGTAACCCCCGAAAGTACACTCCAGTCCAAACCAAAAAAAAAATTATTTTCTGTGTTTGTGAATTGTGTGCGCAGTAGCCGCACGTGCATCAACAAAGTAGTGCCAAGCGTGCGCCTGTGTCATAAGTAAAGGGCCGGCTGGCTTGACCGTTAAAGGGTGCTGTAACCCCCAAAGTACACTCCAGTCCAAACCAAAAAAAAAATTATTTTCTGTGTTTGTGAATTGTGTGCGCAGTAGCCGCACGTGCATCAACAAAGTAGTGCCAAGCGTGCGCCTGTGTCATAAGTAAAGGGCCGGCTGGCTTGACCGTTAAAGGGTGCTGTAACCCCCGAAAGTACACTCCAGTCCAAACCAAAAAAAAAATTATTTTCTGTGTTTGTGAATTGTGTGCGCAGTAGCCGCACGTGCATCAACAAAGTAGTGCCAAGCGTGCGCCTGTGTCATAAGTAAAGGGCTGGCTGGCTTGACCGTTAAAGGGTGCTGTAACCCCCAAAGTACACTCCAGTCCAAACCAAAAAAAAAATTATTTTCTGTGTTTGTGAATTGTGTGCGCAGTAGCCGCACGTGCATCAACAAAGTAGTGCCAAGCGTGCGCCTGTTTCATAAGTAAAGGGCCGGCTGGCTTGACCATTAAGGGTGCTGTAACCCCCGAAAGTACACTCCAGTCCAAACCAAAAAAATAATTATTTTCTGTGTTTGTGAATTGTGTGCGCAGTAGCCGCACGTGCATCAACAAAGTAGTGCCAAGCGTGCGCCTGTGTCATAAGTAAAGGGCCGGCTGGCTTGACCGTTAAAGGGTGCTGTAACCCCAAAGTACACTCCAGTCCAAACCAAAAAAAAAAATATTTTCTGTGTTTGTGAATTGAGTGCGCAGTAGCCGCACGTGCATCAACAAAGTAGTGCCAAGCGTGCGCCTGTGTCATAAGTAAAGGGCCGGCTGGCTTGACCGTTAAAGGGTGCTGTAACCCCCGAAAGTACACTCCAGTCCAAACCAAAAAAAAAATTATTTTCTGTGTTTGTGAATTGTGTGCGCAGTAGCCGCACGTGCATCAACAAAGTAGTGCCAAGCGTGCGCCTGTGTCATAAGTAAAGGGCCAGCTGGCTTGACCGTTAAGGGTGCTGTAACCCCCGAAAGTACACTCCAGTCCAAACCAAAAAAAAAATTATTTTCTGTGTTTGTGAATTGTGTGCGCAGTAGCCGCACGTGCATCAACAAAGTAGTGCCAAGCGTGCGCCTGTGTCATAAGTAAAGGGCTGGCTGGCTTGACCGTTAAAGGGTGCTGTAACCCCCAAAGTACACTCCAGTCCAAACCAAAAAAATAATTATTTTCTGTGTTTGTGAATTGTGTGCGCAGTAGCCGCACGTGCATCAACAAAGTAGTGCCAAGCGTGCGCCTGTGTCATAAGTAAAGGGCCGGCTGGCTTGACCGTTAAAGGGTGCTGTAACCCCCAAAGTACACTCCAGTCCAAACCAAAAAAAAAATAATTTTCTGTGTTTGTGAATTGTGTGCGCAGTAGCCGCACGTGCATCAACAAAGTAGTGCCAAGCGTGCGCCTGTGTCATAAGTAAAGGGCCGGCTGGCTTGACCGTTAAGGGTGCTGTAACCCCCGAAAGTACACTCCAGTCCAAACCAAAAAAAAAATTATTTTCTGTGTTTGTGAATTGTGTGCGCAGTAGCCTCACGTGCATCAACAAAGTAGTGCCAAGCGTGCGCCTGTGTCATAAGTAAAGGGCCGGCTGGCTTGACCGTTAAAGGCTGCTGTAACCCCCAAAGTACACTCCAGTCCAAACCAAAAAAAAAATTATTTTCTGTGTTTGTGAATTGTGTGCGCAGTAGCCGCACGTGCATCAACAAAGTAGTGCCAAGCGTGCGCCTGTGTCATAAGTAAAGGGCCGGCTGGCTTGACCGTTAAGGGTGCTGTAACCCCCGAAAGTACACTCCAGTCCAAACCAAAAAAAAATAATTTTCTGTGTTTGTGAATTGTGTGCGCAGTAGCCGCACGTGCATCAACAAAGTAGTGCCAAGCGTGCGCCTGTGTCATAAGTAAAGGGCCGGCTGGCTTGACCGTTAAAGGGTGCTGTAACCCCCAAAGTACACTCCAGTCCAAACCAAAAAAAAAAATATTTTCTGTGTTTAGCCGCACGTATATATCAAATCGATATAACATAAATGGAGGACCAAACTTTCTCCGATAAAAATAAAATAGAGAAAGATCAAGAACCACTTCCTCCTAGTGCTGAAGCTGCTGCCACTAGTCATGACATAGACGATAACATGCCATCAACGTCGTCTGCCAAGGCCGATGCCCAATGTCATAGTAGAGGGCACATACAATCCCAAATGGCAAAGTTCAGGAAAATGACCTTGAAAAAGACATTTAAATCTGCTGAAGAGAAATGTAAACTTGCCAATATGCCATTTACGACACGGAGTGGCAAGGAACGGCTAAGGTCGATCCCTAGTATGTTCATGACTAGTGGTTCAGCTTCACATGACGATGGAAGCCCTCCTCCCACTAAAAAAATCAAAAGAGTTAAGCTGGCAAAAGCACAGCGAAGAACTGTGCTTTCTAAGAAGATATCACAAATCCCCAAGGAGAGTCCAAGTGTGGTGGTGGTTGCGATGCCTGACCTTCCCAGCACTGGACGGGAAGAGGTGGCTCTTTCCACCATTTGCACGCCCCCTGCAAGTGCTGAAAGGAGCACCCACAGTCCACTTGCTGATATGCAAATTGAAGATGTCACTGTTGAAGTACAACAGGATGAGGATACTGGTGTAGCTGGCGCTGAGGAGGAAGTTGGCGAGGAGGATTCTGATGGTGATGTGGTTTGTTTAAATCAGGCTCCGGGGGAGACAGTTGTTGTCCGTGGGATGAAAAAGCCCATCACGGTCATGCCTGGGCAGAAGACCAAACATTCCACCCCTTTGGTCTGGCAATATTTCTATCCAAATCCGGACAACAACTGTCTTGCCATATGTACCATATGTAAAGGTGAAATAAGTAGGGGTAGGGACGTCAACCACCTAGGAACATCCTCCCTTATGCGGCACCTGCAGCGCGTTCATAAAAAGTTACTGTCAAGTTCAGAAACTTTGGCTAAGACCGTAAGCAGTCCAGGGACACCTAAATCCCGTTGTCCTGTTGTATCCAAGCGCCTGCAAACCACACCGTCAACTCCCTCCTCGTCAATTTCCTCCTTAGTCAGGATCGGAAGTAGTCCTGCAGGCCATTCACTGGCATGACTGACTCTCCTATCCGGGATTCCTCTGGAGGATCCTGCATTGCTACGCCTACTGCTGCCGCTGCTGCTGTTGCTGCTGCTGGGAGTCGTTCATCATCCCAGAGAGGAAGTAGGAACACCACTACTTTTACTAAACAATTGACCCTCCAACAGTCCTTAGCGAGGAGGATGAAGTACGACAGCAGTCATCCTGAAGCAAAACGTATAACTGAGGCCTTGACTGCTATGTTGGTGTTAGACGTGCGTCCGGTATCCGCCATTAGTGCAGTGGGATTTAGACAATTGATGGAGGTAGTGTGTTCCCGGTTCCAAATCCCATCTAGATTCCACTTCACTAGGCAGGCGATACCGAGACTGTACAGAAACGTCAGAAAAAGTGTCCTCAGTGTCCTGAAAAATGCCGTTGTACACAATGTCCACTTAACCACGGACATGTGGACAAGTGGAACAGGGCAGACTAAGGACTATATGACTGTGACAGCCCACTGGGTAGATGTATCACCTTACGCAGCAACAGCAGCAGCGTCACCAGTAGCAGCATCTCAGAAACGCCAGCTCGTTCCAAGGCAGGCTACGCTGTGTATCACCGGTTTCAGTAAGAGGCACACCGCCGTCAACCTCTTAGAGAAACTGAGGGAAATCATCGCCCAGTGGCTTACCCCACTTAGACTCTCCTGGGGATTTGTGATATCTGACAACGCCACCAATATTGTGCGGGCATTACATCTGGGCAAATTCCAGCACGTCCCATGTTTTGCTCACACAATAAACTTGGTGGTGCAGAATTTTCTGAAAAGCGACAGGGGCGTGCAGGAGACGCTTTGGGTGGCACGAAAAATTTCTGGCCACTTTCGCCATTCAGCGACTGCGTGCCGAAGACTGGAGCGCCAGCAAACACTCTTGAACCTGCCCCGCCATCACCTGAAGCAAGAGGTTGTGACGCGGTGGAACTCAACCCTCTATATGCTTCAGAGGATGGAGGAGCAGCAAAAGGCCATACAAGCCTATACATCCACCTATGACATAGGCAAAGGAGGGGGTATGCACCTGACTCAAGCGCAGTGGAGAATGATTTCCGTGTTGTGCAAGGTTCTCCAGCCCTTCGAACTTGCCACACGTGAAGTCAGTTCAGACACTGCCAGCTTGAGTCAGGTCATTCCCCTCATCAGGCTTTTGCAGAAGCAGCTGGAGAAAGTGAAGGAGGAGCTAAGACGGAGCGATTCCGCTCGGCATGTGGGACTTGTGGATGAAGCCCTTCATTTGCTTTGCCAGGATTCCAGGGTGGTCAATCTGTTGAAATCAGACCACTACATTTTGGCCACCGTGCTCGATCCTAGGTTTAAAGCCTATGTGGTGTCTCTCTTTCCGGCCGACACAAGCCTGCAGAGGTGCAAAGACCTGCTGGTGAACACACTGTCAGCTGAAGCTCCTTCTTCATTTTCTCCCGCAACTGGGGCTGCCAGGAAAAAACTTAGGTATCCTAAGCAACCCGCTGGCGGTGATGCAGGGCAGGCAGGACCAAGTTTGGACATCTGGTCCGGACTGAAGGACCTGGCAACAATTTCTGACATGTCTACTGTCACTGCATATGATACTGTCACCATTGACAGAATGGTGGAGGATTACATCGGTGACAGCATCCAAGTAGGCATGTCAGACAGTCCATACCTGTACTGGCAGGAAAAAGAGGCAATTTGGAGGCCCCTGTACAAACTGGCTCTATTTTACCTGAGTTGCCCCCCCCTCCAGTGTGTACTCCGAAAGAGTGTTTAGTGCAGCCGGGAACCTTGTCAGCGAAAGGCGTAGGAGGTTGCTTCCACACAATGTGGAGAAGATGATGTTCATCAAAATGAATTATCAGCTCTTCCAGGGAGACCAGCCTCCAGAAGGTACAGAGGGACCTGTGGTGGTGGATTCAAGTGGGGACGAGTTAATACTTTGTGAGGATGAGGATGTACACACTGAAGAGGGTGAGGAATCGGTGGATGAGGAGGATGAGGATGACATCTTGCTTCCGTAGAGCCAGTTTGTGCAGGGACAGATTAATTGCCAGCTTGTTTTGTGGGGGCCCAAACGAACCAATCATTTCAGCCACAGTTGTGTGGCAGACCCTGGCGCTGAAATGATTGATTTGTTAAAGTGTGCATGTCCTGTTTATACAACATAAGGGTGGGTGGGAGGGCCCAAGGACAATTCCATCTTGCACCTCTTTTTTTTCTTTGCATTATGTACAGTTTGGGGCCTAGTTTTTCTAACTGCCATCCTGTCTGCCACTGCAGTGTCACTCCTAGATGGGTCACGTGTTTGTGCCGCCCACTCGTGTCGCTTAGCATAGTCATCCAGCTACCTCGGTGCAACCTTTTGGACATAAAAACACTATTGTGAGGTGTGAGGTGTTCAGAATAGACTGGAAATGAGTGGAAATTAAGGTTATTGAGGTTAATAATAGCATAGGAGCAGAAAAACCTACAAATTCTGTGATTTTAGCTGTTTTTATGCTTTTTTTAAAAAAAATACAGATCCAAAACACAAAACCCAGAACCCAAAACACGGAAGGGTGGTTTTGGCAAAACCAATCCAGATCCAAAACACGAAGAAAGATCCAGATCCAAAACCAAAACACAAAACACGAAAAGTGGCCGGTGCACACCCCTAATTCATATATATATATTCTAGTAAATGTATATGGAGCATATAATAAAATGCTTCTTAAATATTTAATTTGTCCTTTGTTAGAGACAGTTTGAACATGGATGCCAGAATATCTGGCTATCATAGTAAATATAGATAAATAAGTAAAAACTCTCCAAAGCAAGATATATTTGGTATATCTAACGTTTTTCTTTTTCCTCTTTTAGATAATCCGAAAGGAGTATTTTAGTAACTAGAAAGAGAGACTGAACAGAAAGTATGCTAGAAATACAGTTACCACATAGCTAATATACCTCCGTAATTCAAAAGATATTTAACTCTATTTTTTGAGTGAACTGGAAATTAAAATGAATACAGAATCATCAGATATCTTTACAACTAAATATATATATATATATATATATATATATATATATATATATACAGCAAATGAACAAGAGAACAAATCAATAATAAATAATGAACATTAAATAATGAACAAATAAAAAACAAAATAGATTCAGTATGTGTAAACACTATATTCATTTAGGAGCCATTGTATGATTTACGTATATTTTAAGAATGTGTAATAATACTAGTTAATGTATATTTTATATATAATTTGTTGTTGTTTGTTTAGATATGATTTTATTTTGAAACCTGGATTTAAAAGGTTAAATATTTATGAATTTCTGTATAAATTATTAGTAAAGACTGATAGATCATAATTCATCTTCTGTGGGTAATTACTAGCCAAAGCTCATTATTGTGTGTCAGACCTACTGATCAAGATATTTTTTTTAAGGTTCACCAGCTGATAGAGAGATAAATAACACTAAGACCAAACCCTGTCAGTGTTCAAGCATCTCTGTTGTATCATTCATAAGGTACACAAATCTTATAGCGTTTCTTACAAAGAGGTTGTTCTCAAAAATGTAACATGCATAGTATCAGTAAGAACAAACATCTATTGTTCTCCAAGGTTAAGTCCCATTTTAGGATGGGAGTTATGGGAGACAGGCATAACAGTTTAGAATACATATTCTATTCATAAGCTTATCTTAGTTAGAAGTAGAACACATCTGCTAAAGCCAAGGTCTTCTGAAACTCAAAGACTAGCAAAAATCACTCTCTATAATCTGCAATTCAAAGCTTATGAATAATTTTACAGGCACAGATCATCCATCTTGTTGCAAAATTGAGTCTTATATGGGTAGCTTAATAACAGATTTATCAAGCCATAAGTCTATATATATGTCTAATACTAGCTGTGATATAAATATCTAAAAACAGAATTAATTGTCAAGACCTATGTAAGGAACAATTGAACAAATTCATCTATGGATATCTCATTGTTTGTATGTGGATATTTATGGTATTGTATTATATAACCAGATTACAGGCAATCCAGATCCTTCAAATAAATGGATACAAAGAACTCAGCTGAAGACTAATGAGTAAGAGGTTCTAAGATCCATTGACTTAATTATATACAGCTGGCCATTACATTTAAATAGACTGACATCACTGTCTCCTGTGGAAGCTGCTGAGAGGACATAAGGTGGAGAAATGCGTAGAGTTGAATTATGTGTCCCCTGGCTGTGCTGACCAGTCAACTCTGATACTCTGTACAAAGTGGTGCCGCAGACTGACAGCGACAGCAGTGAAAAACTTTCATCAACTTAAACACTGTCATTTGTCTCACCAGCCTTTGGATACTTACAATGTGTGCCGCGAATTAAGAGTGATGAAATACAAATCACTGATTCAATCCTCCTCACTATTTACCAGCATCACGCAATGAGCATAACCCTGTGTGAGAGACGGTAACATTAGATCTGGCTAAAAAAATACAAACACAGATTCATGCGCTCCAGAGAGAACTGAAAGATACAAATCAATATGCAGCTCACCACTTGGGGGGTAGGCAGACCTCTGAGGAAACGGCCAGCTGAACAAGGCCAAGAAACGCGTTAGTTGTTCCAATTCTTGCTGTCCATCATTAGAGGATTTGCTGATTTCAGCCACTTTGCTAATAGAAGCATTGCTGAGAAGCAATCCCCGGTGTTCAGCACAATCAGTGAGGTGTCGCTTGAATAGGAGTGGCTTACGTTCATTCAAGCCGCTCCACTCATAGAGCTTCACCGCTAAAGGACGCTCTGCTTCTCTACTTCCTTCCCGGCCGGGACCCACGAGTGTACACACAGCAAAGCTCTCTTTGCTGCATAGCACCCGAAATGTACTTCTCATCCAGCGGGTAAGCCATCAAAGTTATTTGCAACTGTTCTGGCAACATTCACTTTTATATCAATAACCACTGGAACCTTTAAGAATACCTTCACTTCATGCACAACACAATGTGATTTATCTGCACAAGACTTTACCATCTGCATATCTCAGACATTCCCAGGGGGCAAATCTGATTGAGATTTCACAATCTCACAATTATCAGATAACAGTTGAATCATCATTTGCATTTCCACCTCCATATTGCTGTATATTGCATTTTCCATACATGTTTTTGAATGTCAAATATTTTATATGCTAGTTTTGATTATTCTGTATTCATTATTTTTTATTCCCCCCATGTCATTTGTGTCATTAAATGTGAGTTAGTTTTAAATTTATCATTGCTTATTATGTGTGCGATTTTTAAAATCATTAGCGCTCCCACATTAGATCTGGCAGCTTTTGTTAGCCCTATGTGAGAAACGGTACAGAACACCAACTCTTCTTTCACTATCTACCAGCATCACACACTGAATACAGCCCCGTGTGAGAGACGGTATAATTAGAGCTGGCGGCTTGTGGCAGCTCCGTGTGAGAGACAGTATAATTAGAGCTGGCAGCTTGTGTCAGCGCCGGAATTTTTCTTTACATCTTCGGACGTACCATCTGCGAATATAAACAGTGTGCTATTTGGACATAAAAGACTATATAACAGTTACATACCCAATACTTACCTTCCCCCACAAGTCAGCAGAGCGGACATAGGGGTGATGGAAAAATAAGAATATAAATATCTTGAGTTCTCTAGTACACTCTGTAATACCATATATAAGCATTGCAGGATATGCTACAAAGAGATTTCATATGTGAAACATAGATACTATTTGGATACAATCTGTGGTTATAAGCAAGTACAGAATATCAATTGTATTACCGGTCAGTTAGAAATAATATCTGTGAGTACAGTGTTACATGTGATTTTTCAGAATCTATTTTAATTGACATACTGTATGTGTATATATATATATATATATATATATATATATATTTCACACTAGATTCTACTAGTGGAGAATTATGCTTTTTAGTGTAATAGATGTATTTTTGTTATGATGTATTAATACTATTTATCATATTTTATTAAATATAATTAGCTATTTCAACAGCGCCTTGAATTACTTTTTCTATATTTGTTATATGTTGTGGGTAGATATATTTTCCCACTTTTTTCTAGGCTGCAGTGTATATAGCATACATATAACAATACTTAAGAGTTGTAGCGCCATCTGAAGATGGCGATTGCTCCCGCAGTCAAGCTCTGAAAATATTGTATTTTCGGAGCTTTATGAATTCTGCCTCTATACTAGTGTATGGGAACAACGGGCCATTCTGGTAAGTAAGAGATATCTGTGATATCTCCTGCTTAACCCTTTTAGATGAATGGCCCGCATACTTAATTTGTACAATTGCAAATGAAAATGTTAAATTTTACCTGCTTTTGTAAAATGAAGTGATGATGAATAGACCTCTATAAATGAATTCACAGTTAGAACTCATGTTTCCAGTTAGCTAGTTAGAATTGCGAGTAGCGAGTTTGTTTCTTGAAACTCACAGACTTCGCATCCAAGCGCGCCTGAGAGTTCTCCAATCCAATTAAAAATCCCTACTCGCACTACTCGTAGTGGAGGGGTGTGAATTGACTGCCAAATTAAATTTGAGAGAAGTGCATGAAAAGTTGGGGAGACCATCCTGGACCCCTAAAATGAATCATTTTGTTAGCCGGACCCTATAGAAGGCTGTTTGTGGGCATTAGGAAGTTACTGTAGGTTTTTAAATGGTGTCAAATGGCTGATTTGTGCTTTTTTTTAAATGCAATAAAATTATAAAAAAACAAACTTTTCTCGTTTTACAAATTAACAAAAAAAAAGTAGGAAAAAAGGTGATTTTGGAGTACTTTGAGGGCACCTTGAAAAATTGCAAAAAAATATATTTTTCAATGAAAAGACTATTGTACTGTAATTAAATTTGGGGTGCCTAAGCTAACCAAAAAGTTGATTTTGGTGTAATTTGAGGATTTTTTTTTTAACCCTCCCAAAAACTACATGTAATTATTGGACTAATTAAGCTAATTGGAAACTTCCAATTGTCTAATTAGTCATTAGGGTGGGGGTGGGATCCAAGGGGTTCAGCACAGTGTCCTGACATTTTAACCTTAAAATAAAGATTTTCCTTTCCATCTCTCACCCTCAGGTAGGTGTGAATGGAATTCAGTTTCACTGATTCATTGTGATTTGCTAACTGGATTGCAAAATGAATTCGCTATGCGAATCGAAGAGAAAATAGCAGTTCACACCTAATTGGATTGACCCCCACAAAGATCACAGTGTGACCTCAAATGGTGATGAGGATAAAATGTTACAATCGTGGTCCACTAAAGTGGCATTCATAAGACAGAATATGACATAGAGGCACTAAAAACATCCATGTGCACCAGCCGTATAACTTTTTATTCTAATTTTAAAACTAGTTGAAAATTGCAATTTTTAAATGCTAAGTTTTGCTTTCTTGTATGGTCTATTATTTCTTATTCCTGTGTTTCCTGTTGAAACTGCTTGTGTCTTTGATATTACCCATAGATTTACTATATGCAAGGAAGCAAAATCCATCACTACTCCCCAGTAAGCCCCCAGTCTCCTAGTCCAGTCTCCATGCACTGGCAGCTGGGCGTGCATAAATTAGCCACTGAGACGGCATACGCAGCTTGAGTACTCACTGTGTGCAACAAGTGAGGGGCCGATGTTACTCGATGTTCACGATGTATACGCAGGACTGTAAGCTATTACTGATGTGAGATAGTAGTAGTGGGCGTCTCTATGCTGGCTGTGCGACGGCCTTGCGATTGTGCGCGGACTTTAGACGCATGCTCAGTGCGACTATAATGCATGCGCAGAAAAAAAATAATCACTTCACTGTGTTTCACATCGCTAGTGCGTCCCAACAGAATTAGCCCCCAAGACATGACTTCAAGTAAAACACCCTACAGATGATAAATATGCAGAATTTATGGTCGGAAAGCCTGTCGATGTCGATCGATTTAGATAGATTTTAAATCGATCTAAATCAACCTTTATTAAAGTTACTCCCTGATCTTACATCCGCATGTCACTTAAAAAAAACCCAAAACCTACCTCACTAGATGATGTCTGAAGTTCGGGTCCTCCTTATAGCAATTGCAAAACACCAAACACTTGAACAAACCTGTTTCAAACAAGTAATGTAAAGACAGGAAAAAGAACTCACAAAACTTGAGCAGGATCAGCACACAGGAGGAGTTAGGAAGCTTAAAATATGCAGAAGCTTAAAGCCTGTTTGTTTATCCAAAGCAATTATACTATAGATTCTAAGCAGCCAAATACATTTTTGAATAATGCAATATGGTCAGAATAAAAGTCTGTTTTTTTATTTATAGTTCAGCTCAATGCTCAGTACTAAACTTTGCTCAGAAACAAATGCACATTATAATTTTTATATCTTTTATTGTTGTTCTAAAATTCAGTAGCTTAAAACAGTGAATTGTAATCCCTTCTTACTTAGGTATCATCGTAATCTTTCTGCACCAGCCAATGAAAAGTGTATCCTGAAGACATTTTTATTTAGAAATCGCATTCCTCAAATTCCGCAAATTAATAAGCATGGTGTCTACTGCTGTTTAAAGAATTAATGTCAACTAACTTCTCTTCCTCTCACGTACAGTACCATGGCAATAACACAGTGTTGTTGGGACATGAGAAAAAAAAGAGAGACAATTTACTAAGGTGAGAGTTTTAGAAGTGGAGATGTTGCCCATGGCAACCAATCAGATTCTACTTAACATTTAACTAGCACCTTCTAGAATATAATAGCTAGAATCTAAGGGCAAGAACAAGAACGGCGCCCCCCAGTCCCCCCACCTCACAAACACATACACAAGGTAAAGATATTTGCGTGCCGGAGGCGCGCGGCAAATAAATGGGCACGGTCAAATAACAGAAGAGGCATGGTCACTTAAAATGAGATGTGCAAACATGACATGCCACCCATTTCTTGTCACTCTGGGAACATTCCTTTCCATATGCACCTTACCTATATGGTGGTTTCTCACAAAGTGGAACCTCTGAAGAAATGTATCTTCCCTGGGAAGATGGCGTCGTCAGTTGGTATTCACTATTCACATCGTCCGGAAAGAAGCCTGTTTGTGTAGGAATATTAATAAGGTCATCATCATACAACAGCGGTTCATCCAGATGTGTGCCCCTTGTGTAACTTTCTGCCCCCTGTGTCTCTCAGTCACACCATCGCCCCCTCAGTCGTCTGTTAGCACACCATCACTTCCCCCTCCTGCATTGTCTCTCAGTCATACCATCATCTGCCCCTCCCCCCCTTCACGTCATCTCTCGATACTTGTACCCTGACGTCATCAATTACTGTCCAACGTCATTCCCTAATATCCACGTGGCCACAGAGGGGGAATAAAAACCTGTGGCGAGCGAACAAATTTCTTCTTTTTGTGGACTGTATGGGCATGGTACTGTACTTCCACCGTCACTGCCCATCACTGCCAGGTACAAATACTGAAGGGGATCTATACACCACTAACCTGTATATTTGATGGACACAGACATGCACACAGACACAGATACACACACTGACACAGATACACATGCTGACATATACGCACACACGCAGACACAGATACACCCACGCTGACATATACGCACACACGCTGACACAGATACACACACTGACACATACGCACACATGCTGACACAGATGCACACACGCTGACACAGGTGCACCAAAAGCTGACACAGACGCACCCACGCTGACATATACATACACGCTGACACAGATGCACACACGCTGACACAGATGCACACACGCTGACACAGGTGCACCCACTCCGACACAGATGCACCCACGCTGACACAGATGCACACACGCTGACACAGATGCACGCACGCTGACACAGGTGCACCCACTCCGACACAGATGCACCCACGCCTACACAGACGCACCCACGCTGATATATGCACACACACTGACATACGCACACACGCTGACACAGATACACACGCTGACACAACGCACACACGCTAACATATACGCACACACACTGACACAGACGCACACACGCTGACATATACGCACACACGCTGACACAGATGCACACACGCTGACATATACGCACACACGCTGACACAGATGCACCCACGCTGACACAGACGCACCCACGCTGATATATGCACACACGCTGACACAGACGCACACACGCTGAAACAAAGCACTCACTCCGACACAGCCGCACCCACGCTGACATAGACGCACACGCTGACTCAGACGCACCCACGCTGACATAGACGCACACGTTGACACAGACGCACACACGCTGACACAGACGCACCCACTCCGACACAGACGCACCCATGCTGACACATACGCACACACGCTGACACAGACGCACCCACGCTGATACAGACGCACCCACTCCGACACAGATGCACCCACGCTGATACATATGCACACATGCTGACAGACGCACACACGCTGACATAGATGCACCCACTCCGACACAGATGCACCCACGCTGACATATACGCACACACGCTGACACAGACGCACCCATGCTGACATATACGCACCCACGCTGACACATACACACACACGCTGACACAGATGCACAAACGCTGACATATATGCACACACGCTGACACAGATGCACACATGCTGACACAGATGCACCCACGCTGACATAGACGCACCCATGCTGATATATGCACACACGCAGACACAAACTCACCCACTCCGACACAGATGCACCCACGCTGACATAGACACACCCACGCTGACACAGACGCACAAACTCTGACACAGACGCACCCACGCTGACACAGACGCACCCACGCCTACACAGACGCACACACCCTGGCACAGACGTACCCACACTGACACAGACGCACACAAGCTGACACAGACGCACACACCCTGACACAGACGCACACACACTGACACACACGTACACCTCTTTCAAATACAGCCAGCCTGAGCCAATACATACAACAGATGTAAAAGTCATCTCCCACAGGCACCTTCCACCCCCGCTGGCACTACACACTGGTACTCACTTGCAGTGCAGATCCAGAGCGATGGGGAAGAAGGACTCAGGGCTTCATTCAGAGGCGGCCGTACAGTCTACGACCGCACGGCTGCCTCGATGTTTGTCCAGTGTGCATGCGCACGAGGGAGCCGGCTCCTTCGTGCGCATGCGTGAGACCTACTACGACCGACAGCGCCGGTTGTAGCGGGTTTCTTTCCAAAGGGGGTGAGCTGTCGATGTTGATTGACAGCTCGCCCCGTTTGGAAGGCGGGCGGGGGGGTGGCAGCCCAAACGGAGGCGTTCCCATGGGAATGCCTGCCGTTTGGGGGAGGCCCCACTGACATCACTAGTGATGTCAGTGGAGAGCTTCCGGCTCTGACAGAGCCAGAAGCTCTCCGGGGCTTACGACAAGTGTGACCCTACCCTACGGTCTCGTCTATGACCATCGCGACCATCACCCTAGCGGTCGTTAGAGCTGTGGGTGTAAACCCACAGCCTAACGACCGAAACAGAGGCGGCCGGTCAGGATCCAAGCGGCCGCCCAGTTTCTGAGCGACCGCTTACATCCTCAGACCGCCTCTGAATGAGGGCCACAGTATCTGACAGGTGTCACTCAGCACCGGCAGCAATCCCTCAGGATCAGCAGCATGCAGCAGAATGAATGATAGGAGACCTGCCTTAGAGGGGCTGCGCGCTTTTGCTGCAGCTCCCCCTACAGTCAGCCCCAGCACTAGCAGACTGCTCAAGTCATTCACACACAGTAATTGTCGTCTGTCAGGGAGCAATGGTTGCGGCGCGGGGGGGAAGCAGAGAGCGGGCGGTGCAGGTATGATGCTGCAGAGCCATCGGATGCCCCTGGGATTCCTGAGTTGCCCCTAGGCATTTGCTTATAATGCCTATGCCTAGGGCCGGCTCTGTATACCTCACTCACACATATACCCCAACCACCTCCCTCTTACACACATATACCCAGCCCTGCCTCAGCCATCTCCCTCTCACACATATACCCAGCCCTGCCTCAGCCATCTCCCTCTCACAGATATACCCTAGTTCTGCCCCAGCCATTTCCATCTCACACATATACCCCAGCCCTGCCCCAGCCATTTCGTATATGCCAGCCATTTCCCTCTCACACATATACCCCAGCCCTGCCCCAGTCAGTGTGTGCGCGTCTGTGCATATATCAGCATGGGTGCATCTGTGTCAGCGTGGGTGCACCTGTGTCAGCATGTGTGCATATGTGTCAGCGTGTGTGCATCTGTGTCAGCGTGTGTGCATATATCAGCGTGGGTGCATCTGTGTCAGCGTGTGTGCATATATCAGCGTGGGTGCATCTGTGTCAGCGTGTGTGCATCTGTGTCAGTGTGTGTGCATCTGTGTCGGAGTGGGTGCACCTGTGTCAGCGTGTGTGCATCTGTGTCAGCATGTGTGCATATATCAGTGTGGGTGCGTCTGTGTCAGCGTGTGTTCATATATCAGCGTGGGTGCATCTGTGTCAGCGTGGGTGCACCTGTGTCAGCATGTGTGCATCTGTGTCAGCATGTGTGCGCATGTGTCAGTGTGTGTATCTGTGTCAGCGTGTGTGTATATGTCAGCGTGGGTGTATCTGTGTCGGCGTGAGTGCGTATATGCCAGCCATTTCCCTCTCACACATATACCCTAGCCCTGCCCCAGCCATTTCCCTCACACATATACCCCAGCCCTGCCCCAGCCATTTCCCTCACACATATACCCCAGCCCTGCCCCAGCCATTTCCCTCTCACACATATACCCCAGCCCTGCCCCAGCCATTTCCCTCTCACACATATACCCCAGCCCTGCCCCAGCCATTTCCCTCTCACACATATACCCCAGCCCTGCCCCAGCCATTTCCCTCTCACACATACACTAGTGGCCAAAATTGTGGAAACCTTTTGGAAAATGTGCATTTTTGAAGTTTAACAGCTTATAGCACTAATATATTTTAGTATTATACCAAAAAGCATACATCATTACAATGGTAATTTCATTTAGAATATTATACAACATAATACAATGAACTTTATAATAGGGTGAGCAGTTCGGATTCTGTGGAATCTGAACCGCCCTGGACAGCGCGGATCTGAGTCCACCCGAGCCGAGGCTTGTGTATTCCCATCTCACTCGGTTCCCACTTCGAGGCGGAACGTCATCCTCCGGACGTTGGATTCTTGCGAGTTGGTTTCTACATAAGGCTCCGTGACCGGGACTCTGAGCCATTTCACTCGCACACTGCGCACTGCTCTGCTGATCCTTACTGGCTGTGCTGGTAAAGTGACTGAGTAAGGGGGCACACTTAACACTGATGTATGCTGCGCTATACTCTGCTGATTAAGTGGCTGTGTCCAGAGACCCACAAGTAGCTGTGCTGGTAAAGTTACTGTGTATAGAGACACACTGCACACTGATGTATGATGTGCTGTACTCTGCTGATTAAGTGGCTGGGTCCAGAGACCCACAAGTAGCTGTGCTGGTAAAGTGACTGTATAGGGGCACACTATACGACACACTGATATATGCTGCGCTATACTCTGCTGATTAAGTGGCTGTGTCCAGAGACTTACAAGTAGCTGTGCTGGTAAAGTTACTGTGTATAGGGGCACACTGTACGCGGATGTATGCTGTGCTATACTCTACTGATTAAAGTGGCTGTGTCTAGACTCACAAGTGGCTGTGTGTACAAAAAAAAGTTTAAAAAAGTAAAAAAAAACTTTCAAGAAAGTTAAAAGTTTTTTTTGGTGCTGTACCCCACTGTGTATACAAGCACCAATATTTCCTTGGGCTGTACCCCACTGTGTATATAAGTACTGTGACTCCTTGGGCCATACCCCACTGTGTATACAAGCACTGTGACTCTGTTGGCTGTACCTCACTGTGTACTGTATACAAGCACTGTGACACCTTGGGCCATAGTCCACTGCATATACAAGTACTGTGACTCTGTTGGCCATATCCCACTGTGTACACAAGCACTGTGACTCCTTTCCTTGGGCTGTAGCCCACTGCGTGTTCATAGCACACAAGTACTGTGACAAGTTAACACAAGAAAAGTAAAAAAAAGTTTCAAAAAGTTTAAAAACTATAAAAAATGTATTTATTTGACTCTGCAGGCTGTAGCCCACTGTGTATACAAGCACTGTGACTCCTTGGGCCTTAGCCCTCTGTGTATACAAGCACTGTAACTCCTTGGGCCTTAACCCTCTGTGTATACAAGAACCATGACTCCTTGGGCCATAGCCCTCTGTGTATACAAGCAGTGTGACTCCTTGGGCCATAGCCCACTGTGTATACAAGTACTGTGACTCTGCTGGCCGTACCCCACTGGGTGGATGGGAGGGCGCAAGGACAATTCCATTTTGCACTACGTTTCATCTCTGCCACTGCTGTATAGCAATGTTTCATAGATGTACTTTAAACTGCAGTGTCTGTGCCGCTGCTCTGTCACTTCAGCCTTTGGCTAATAATGGTGAAAACAATTTTGTGAGCTATAAGGTAGTCTAAATTGACTGTAAATGACTGGAAATTAATGTTATTGAGGTTAATAATGCTCTAGGAACAAAAAACCCTAACTGCCCCCCACACACACTGCGGGACCCTGATATATTTGCTGCTATTTAAAGTATTATTGATCATACAAATTCTTCCCACACCTTTTGGTGTCATACATCCCCACAGCATAACACTAACTGGATGCTTCACAGTATGTGTTGTGCACTCAGGTAGCAAATCTTCTCCAATTCTTCTGTGGATATAAGGCCTGATTCACTACGGAAAGCAACTGCGAATGCAATAACGATTACACACGCAGTTCAACTGCGATAGTATGCTAATTACTTGCAATGCTATATGCAGCACTACATAAGGACGCCCACCTTTACTTACACAGCCTTAATGGTTAGCAAGACTGCAAAACCATTGGTACAATCGAGTACCGTCGCAGCCTCATGCACACTTGCACAAGCCCTGACCTTACTCAGAAATTGCTAACTTCCTGCACAAGCCCTGACCTTACTCAGAAATTGCTAACTTCCACGCACGCTATCAGGCCTAAGGCTGCATAGGCCATCGCATTGGATAATTTATGCACGCCCCTGCAATGGTGTTGAAATGCCCTGTGTTCGCCCGACCACCTCCCATCACCACCCACAAATGGCACTTCCTGTCAATCACTCTGTGAAGGGTCTACGTAGTCACTGCGATCGCAATGGCTATTTCGGGGACGCACACTGCGATGCATGCGCAGTACACAACAATCGGCAGATTGCGTGCGTAATCGCAGTTGCTTATGGTAGTGAATCAGGCTCTTATTTCAGTTATCACTACCAAATATGGATATTCTGGTTTCGTCGCTCCAGATGACACTGTTCCATTGTTCTTCTGACCAATTAATATGCTTTTTAGCCCATTCTAATCTTTTCTGTCTTTGAGAGATAAAAGCGTCTTTTTCCTTGGAATTTTGGCGTTTAAATTTAAATATTGAATGCTGCGTCGAACAGTCCTGGCAATGATGTTTACATCACATTCACGTAAATCATTTTGAATTTCCTCATACGAGTTTCTTCTGTCACTCAAGCACAGTTTTTTCATTCTTCTATCACAACATGGTTTTGTGGATCTTTTCCTACCTTTACCAGTTTGGTTTTGAATCTACTGAGTTTGTTGATATTTATTCCACAGTTTCGAAAAGCCACGTAAAATAGACAACTCATTTTACTTTGCTTGTCATCCTTAATAAGCTACACAGCTTACTTCAAGAAATTAAAGTAAAAAAACGCATAAAAAACAGCAACCAACTTAGTGATAATGAAACAACTAAACAACTAAATAAGATGTTTTATTATCAATTATGGTAGCAACAAATGTGTTCCCTATCTTTAGCTATAACTTTTTATGCAATAAAGATAATTCTTGCATTATATTGTGTAAAAAATTATCTTTCCAGTGATAAATACCTTTGTAAGAGTGTTTTTCGGTGGTCAGCGTGACCTCCACTCCTCTCTAAGGGTCTAATAGTTACACAAAATCTTCTCTTCAGCAATAGTGACGATTATAATTACAATATTTTCCTCTTTAATCTATTTTCTCTTTCTGATATTGCTACGTCTATGACACCCTAGATTACTTTATTAATCTTACATACAGTCTTCTTACTTCTTCCATCTTATACCATAAAAAACCCAGCCAGAGGGTTGCCGTTGTCACGCTATGCATAACAACCAAAGCTCCATGTACGCTAAACATGCAAGCTTTTACTGGGCCAATAACGCCCAACTATCTCTTGACGAAATCCATCAAGTTACCTGATTATCTTACCCATAATGTATTATTGTATATTAATTAAACCTTGAAATCATACTCAGTTATCCAAAGACCATGTACATGATATAAAAAGTATTTTACTCCATAAACGGGAATTGCAAGGTAATAGATGGTTTACATGCGAATAATACAGAGATAATACAGTATACCATAAATAACTTGGAAGTGAATCTCTAACTTTAATCCCAGTAATGAATTACCCCATGCAGTTGCTAAATAAACTTAAATGCAGATTCTATTTAATCCTTAAACTTGGTGTATGTACAGAAATATATATATATATATATATATATATATATATATATACATGTTCTATAGGTAGAGACAGACCAACACTCCTTCTTAATGCAAAAAGTAGTAAAAATTGAATGTGCCTTAAAGAAGTCAGAACAAAGATCATAGAACAGCTCAAATGATGAATAAACGATACTTAGCATCAGACAGGGTACCACAGCACCATGTCCGTGCATCTGCTGTACCCCGACAGCTGTTTCGGTAATCCCGTTATCAAGAGGCAGCAAGCCCCACTGTAGCTGACTGATATAAATACCCATGTTGCATAAAGTGTGTACACCTAAACACTTACCATGCTGCAATCCACCTGTGTTCGGCCCCACGTGAGCTCAACTCATCCCCGCCGCGAGGTGCAAGCCGGTGCTGCCGGACCAGAAGTCATATCCACCGGCGGAACCATAATGCACACACCACAGGCAGAGGAGGATCCAGAGACACACACCAAGCCGGAAACAGCGGCAGATGCCATGGCAACAGGACGCTAACCACAGCATCTGACCAGACATAATAATCAAACCCAAAAGTGAAACATAGATCTCAAACCTTATCAAGATAACATATATCCCACAGAGGAAATCAATGGGTAATAGACAAATCTATCACTTTAGATAACAGATAACCATAAGGATATATTCCTACGCAACAATAACAGTACAGAGCTCCAGAATAGACAAAAAATATTATTATAAAAATGCAGAGACTGAATTCCTCATTAAGTCCAAGTGGTGTCATGCTTTTAAGTTCATAAATCCAATGACATTCACGTTTTAATAATAATTTATGCCTTTCTCCTCCTCTATTTGACGGAGGAACGTGATCAATAGGCATGAACTTAAAATCTTTAAGCTTATGTCCACAAGTGGCAAAATGCCTAGCTACATGTGGAGTAGTAGGTTCAATTTTAGTGAAGGCTTTTTTAATCGACGACCTACAGTATGCACAGCAATCCTTTTATTCAGCATATGTATAGTTTTTCCAACATATAGCAACTTTCAGGGGCAAACAATCGCATACATCACACATTTTGTTTCACATGTCATGTGGTATCTCAATCTGTACTCTTTACAGGTCTTCGGGTGTAAAGAACCCCGGTAATTAGATGTATACAATTGACGCATCCAGAGCATTTAAACGCCCTCTTCTGCAGTGTAAGCCAATTAGTGTTGGAAGTGGCCTTAGGGCTAATATCAGAGGAGCTAATGAGCTGTTTCAGATTCTGACTTCTTTTATAACTGAATAATGGCACATTCTTTCAAAATTTACCTATACTGGGATCAGTGGAGATAATATGCCAGTGTTTCAGGATAGATTTGCGTAGAAATCCTGAAGTGATGGAGTAGGTGCTACAGAACACCATTCTCTCCTTTATCTCCTCTTGCCGGTCAGCATTCAAAAGTTCATCTCTCTTCAACTTTACACATTTGTACACAGCCTTCTGTACCTCACTCTGTTTATAGCCTCTTTTAATAAAATTACTTGCCATATTCTTCAAGGTTCCCAGTAATTTGTCTGGATCCGAGGTGATGCGACCTGCCCTAACCAGTTGCGAAAATGGGAGTCCATTCTTTAGTGGTTTTGGATGAAAGCTGGATGCTAATAGGAGCGTGTTTTTATCAGTAGTTTTTTTTTAAATGATTGTCGAAAAGCCTTCATTAGTAACTGAAATGGTGACATCCAGAAAATCTATGGAGCTCAAGCTAGATGTACTAGAAAATCTAATAGACTTTGGAATCAGGTTAATGTATTCCACAAACTCTCTTAGTCTGTCCTCACCTCCAGTCCACACCATGGGCAGGTCATCGATATACCTAACATAAAATGCAATAAACCTCGAAAAAATAGGATGGGCCATGATATGTACTCTATCGAATGCGTACATGTAGAGGTTGGCATACGATAGGGCCATATTTGATCCCATCTCAATCCCTTTCAACTGTAAATAAAATGCATTATCAAATAAAAAGTAATTTTTATGAAGTATGACCTCAATCAATAGTAGTAAAAATTCAATCGGAGGACCTTAATAGTGTGGAATGGAGCCCACAACATCATGGACAGCCTGTACACCTTCCTCATGATTAATGTTAGTGTATAAGCTGGTGATGTCCAATGTCACCAGCAGACATCCTAAAGGTGGTTGACCAAACGCAGTTAATTTCTTCTGAAATTCATATGTATCCCTCAAGAAAAACAGTCTGTAGATGGTAGTCTACAAATTAGCAAAGAGTCTGTCCCACTGAATGAATGGACGAAATGATGGGTTGGTATATATATATATATATATATATATACCAATCAACAATGATCTGGCATTCAATGTAACTGAGTTACATGCTCCGGTGCCTTCCTGTAAGAGGAGAGGACATCCCCACCATACATAACTAGTTTGCTGCATCTTGAGCAAGGGGTGTGTTACCCCAAAACGTCGATGACTGATTAAATTCTGCTTTTTTCACAAGACTCCAAGTGCCGTCTGCTGTGTGCTCTCAATATATATATATTTATATGTATGTGTGTATGTAAGAAAGGTGTAGGAAAGTGTTATATAATTTTGCTATTCTCTGTGTAAGTGTGTATAAGAACGTGAGATAAAGAAAGCACATAACTGAAATTAGTGTGAGAAGTGTACATGCGTGTGTGTATTAGAGGATATATGATGTACTGTATGTATAATTAAGGAATAAATGTTCTCTTGCACTTCTGGCGAGATTAATAACCTGTAGATACATTGTGGATGGCAATCTATCAGAGAAAACAGTTTTTTGTGTATGAATGTGTATATGTGGAAATATAGAGAGAATGCATGTGTGGGTTATCCAGTATAGATAGAGAGAAAATAGAGAAATATTAGTGTTCTTTGTGTTGCTATGTGTGGTGGGTGGGGTGGTGCCTCATGGCAAGGTAGCCATGATGGTGAGCATGCCTATGAGCTTGGAGGGATAGTGTACTATGAGTGGGGTAGGGGTGAAGCCTCATGGCAAGGCAGCCATGATGGAGTCCCTTTGTCACCATATAGGCAAGCATTTGTGAGCATGCCTGTGAGCATGGAGAGAGAAAGAGAGAGATGATTTCAGATTCATTGTCCTATCTATTGCATATAAATAATTATGCAGGCAGTATTACAGATGTATTTATCAGATGCAGGCAGGGACGGAGAGTACAGGAATATAGAGAGTTATTACAGAGATAGTTATTTGGTAGCAGACAAAAGTAATATAGTTATATAGTTATCAGATGCAGGCAGAGAAAAATTAATACAGGCAAACATAGAGAGAAAGAGATGAAAGGGTTAATAGCCAGGGGGACCAGGGAGTTACATATAGAGTGTGTATAAAGAAAAGAATGTATTATAAGTAGCAGAAAGTGTGTATAAAGAAAAGTGCGTGTAGTATGGTTAGTACAGAACTACATGCAGACAAAAGTATGGTTAGTTAGTACAGACCTTATAAAGCAAGTGTGGTGTATCCAGATCTCAGGAAGCCTGGTGTATGTCTTGGATTGCAGTGGCAAAGAGACCTATTTGCAAGAACTTTCAGGGGCAAAGGCGCCGGAAAATGGCAGCCGCAGCGGGATAAGGGGGAGGGACGCTAGGCGGCCCGTGGGCCAACGGCGCGAATCCCTGGGGGGGTGTGCCAGGCCCATCCCATTTTTATCACCTCACTAGCCCCGCTGGCCAGTCGCAGGCAATGGGGCTGGCAGCAGGGGAGGGGGCGGGGAAGGGGTTAAAAGAGGCAGCCATAACCGAGGGAGGATTGTTACCTCTCTCCTGCAGCCAGGGACACCACGCTGCCGGCCTCTCTCCCACAGCCAGGGACACCACGCTGCCGGCTTGCGCCGCTTCAGCAAACAGCCAGCACACAGCAGGCACCGCGCTGCAGGTGTCCTCCACTGCAGCAGGCAGCGAACGCACGGCATAGAAGTCTATGCTGAGAATGGACATAATGCAGTCCGAGCAGCATCCCACAGCAGAGCGCCCGGAGAGGAGAAGGGCACTTCCGTTCAGGTACAGGGAAGGAGAGGATGGTATTTCCCTGAAGCAGCTCCACGAGGCAGTCAGTCCTTCCGGCCAGAATACGAGCTACAGGAAGAAGGTAGCGAGAGCGCCACCTGGTGGCCGGAGAGCATACAGGAGGAAACAGGGCAACCAAGACAAGTCACCGTGCGTAGAAGGGGGGCAGTGGAGGTCACATTTCCCTGGGGGCAGCAGCAGACAATGGCAGAGGATGGACCAGTATGACCCCATGATTGAAGACCCGGCTCCAGAGGGCACCGAGTCAGACTGTCCAGATTCGGGGGGGAGGGGCATCGTTTACACAAGCCACAGCAGACCATCGCACCTCCTCCTTCAGGAGCCGGCCAGCAGCAGCAGTTATCTCCAGGTCCGTTAAGTAACAGACCCAGGACATCACATTAAAGAAGGGTGGCAAGGAAGAGTAAGGGAATCAACCTACAAGGCCAGGCGGGGTCCCAAGAACACGAGCCACCGGGTAAATGGGTGTTTATCGCAGAGACTCAGCAGTATAATAGCCCAGTTCATCGGCCCAACTTTACCCCGAATCGCCCGCCCCATAGAGACCAGCAGACGGGGTGTACACCAGACATTCGCTTGACCAACTCCCACAGTATAACTCCCCTCCCAGAAGGATACTATCAACCCCCACCAGCATCTACAGGCTGCAGTCATCCACAAGGGCAGAAGTGCAACAGGACTTACCAGCCATTTCAGCAAGCAAGCACGGACTCGGTAATAAGGGCGACAGATTGCTGCAAGCAGAGGACCAGGAACCACCGGCCCAGCGAGCCGCATCACAGGGTTGGACATCACAGGGTCAAGGCAGCGCAGTCCACGCCGCGCCCAGCGGGATTTCGGCGCAGCCTGGCACCAAGGCAAATTCAACAGCAACGTCGGCGAGGGAGGCCGACGCCATGGCAAGCTCGGCGCAAGAGCACATCACACCAGCACACGGGAACGGTGAGACGAATCACGTTAATAATGTTCAGAATGCTAGTGTTATGTTATTCCAGGGTAGCAATGCTAAGAGCGGGGATGCTATTTTGAGGGATGTTAACAGCATGTATAGTGGTAAGAATAGTGTGGTTCAGGGTCAAGATGTCCCAGTAGTTAACAGTAGCAGCATGCAGAGTGCAGAGTGCAGAGTTTCAATTAGGGGAGAGTGTTGACGGCGCGCACAGTAGGGATAACAACAGCGCTTCAGACTCAGAAGAGGATACATCATGTAAAGTCTTAAAGGAACAGCTGAGGTTGGCTAGGGTTAACTGTAAAAGGAAAAGGTTAGCTGCCCCGGGTGCAGACGCAGCCACGGGCAGGCTGGGGCATGCGGAAAAATCAAAATCAGTTTTCTTGCAGCAAGGAGGTTCAGTGGATTACGAGCTTGGCGCATTGGAAGCGCACTTGCCTAAGAAGCTTAGGAAGGAAATTGTGAGAGGAGATTTCATTGACATATGCTCGCTCACTGAAGAAGGTCTGAAAGACAAGGAAGGTTGCAGCGAAAAAGGCATAGGGCAGGGCGAGTCCTATAAGACGATCGAGCATTGGGTAAGTGGGATGTTTGCGTACGCAGGTTGCTATGTAGAGGCATACCCTAACATGGCCATGAATATGATGAAATATATAAATTTCATCTACTCCGTATATAAGGAGTTCAGCGGAACTGCTTGGCGGAAGTATGATGAGGCGTTTAGGTTAAAGTCACAAGGGCAAAAGCCCATCAAGTTCGGCACAAGAGATGTTGATCTTTGGCTGAAAGCTCAGGCCAGAGGTATGGCAGATAAGAGTAGCGCAAGGTCAAAGAGGGTACAGGCTCAGGGAGGCATGGCACGCACAGGCAAGATAGGCTTAAGTGCTACGCCTTCAACGATGCACGTTGCACCAGGGCCTATTGCAAATTTAGGCACGCATGCATTTTCTGCAGTGGCAGTCACCCAGCAAAAGACTGTTTTATAAAAAAAAGGGACGACAAGGGGAGAAAGTATCCAGAGTGCTTGTGCCTGTCAAAGGCAACTAGCCCGGTGAGGCTAGGTGGGATCCTGGAGTGGCTAGCCAGGTACCCCAGGCGTCAGGAAGCCCAGTTGTTAAAAGATGGATTCACGGGGGGGTTCAGGATTCCAGTAAAGAGGGTGTCCCCCCAAATGCCTGCTGCAGGAACCTGCGTTCCATCAACGCACAACCAGAGGCAGCGCGCCAAAAAATCATGAAAGAATTAGAGCTGGACAGAATGGCGGGCCCATTTCCGGCCCTGCCTCTACCCAATCTAGTAGTGTCTCCCCTGGGTTTAGTTCCCAAAAAAGCGCATGGGAAGTTCAGACTCATCCAGCACCTATCCTTCCCGGAAGGGGCGTCCGTTAACGATGCACTAGATGAGGAACAATGTTCCGTGCAGTATCAGTCGTTCGACCAGGCAATTAAGATGGTCAGGGCGCAGGGGAAGGGAGCCCTGCTTGCAAAGCTAGACATTGAATCAGCTTTCAGACTACTCCCGCTGCACCCGGATAGTTTTGGCCTCATGGGTTTTCGCTATGATGGATATTTTTTCATAGACAAATGTTTGCCCATGGGCTGTGCCATATCCTGCGCTTTGTTTGAGATTTTCAGTTCATTTTTGCAATGGTGCCTGGAAGTGCGAACGGGTATTAAGGCAGTAGCCCATTACCTGGACGATTTTTTGCTCGCAGGTCCAGCGCAGTCGGGACAGTGTGCACAGCTGCTAGGGGAGCTCGAGTCTGTTAGGCGAGTTCGGAGTCCCCATTGCCAGGGAGAAAACAGAGGGCCCAAAAGCAGTCATTTCATATTTGGGCATAGAAATTGACACAGTGAGGATGGAGTGTAGGCTGCCAGCGGAGAAGGTGCTGAAGCTCGGTAGGGAGATCAGCTCGTGCGCTGGCGCAAAGAAAATTACCTTGGGCCAGATGCAATTGCTATTGGGGTTGCTCAGTTTTGCGTGCAGGGTAATCCCCATGGGGCGAATTTTCAAAAGGCGGCTAGAGCGGGCCACAGCGGGGGTGAAGAAAAAGCATCACTTAATCCGCATCAATAGGGAGTTGAGAGAAGACCTGCTGGTGTGGGAAGGATTTCGGCGGCACTTCAACGGAGTGCGCATCTGGCCTAGCGCAGTGCGGCCAAATCATGAGTGGCAGCTGTTCACAGACGCAGCAGGGGCCACAGGCTTTGGGGCATATTTGCAAGGAGAGTGGTGCGCGGCAACATGGATAGTTGGAGGGACAGGGGCCTGACAAAGAACTTGGCAGCTTTGGAGTTATTTCCCATAGTGGTAGCGGTGGACATCTGGGGTCACAGGCTGGCAAACAAGTCCATACAGTTTTGGTGCGACAACATGGGGGTGGTGCAGGCTATAAATTATCAATGCGCGTCATCAGTACCAGTAATCAAGTTGCTGAGGTGGTTAGTGGCGGCCTGCCTACGCCACAACATCACATTCAGGGCCAAGCATGTGCCAGGGGAGCAGAACGTGATCGCAGATGCGCTGTCGCGCCATAACTGGGAGGCATTTAGAGCAGCAGCACCGCTTGCGCAGGTCAAAGGCTTAACATGCCCCTCTCATCTTTGGCAGATAGTCGAGCAGGGCTAAGCGATTTGGTGGAAAGGTCCCTAGACCCAAAGATGTGGAGAGCCTACGTAGCAGCCTGGAAAAAATGGCGCCTGTTTCAGAGTAGGGGAATCCCACAGGGTAAGGAGCCCCCACAGCAGCTGCTGGCATTCTTGGAAAAATTGAGGCAGGATCGGGCATCTAAAGCTACGGTCTGCACCACATTAGCAGGTATATAATTTTTTTCCAAGTTAAATGGTAAACGAGACGATACCAAGGCATTCATAGTGCGCACAGTGATGCGCGGGTGGGCGAGAACTGAGCCAAGGAGGCTAGACACTCGTGAGCCAGTAACCATAGAGAGGCTTAAGAAAATTACACAAATAGTGTCAGCAGTGTGCAGTAACGAGCTGGAGGCACAGTTATTTAGGACAGCGTTTATCATGGCGTTTGGCGGAGCATTTAGGGTGGGGGAGTTAGTAGCCGAGTCAAGTAGAGCTGTGGGATCCGGCTTGCTGTTTGGAAATGTGAGGGTGTATGAGGACATGGTGTTATGTAAGGTCCATAAGTCTAAGAAATACCAGCTAGGAAAGGGGAGATGAATCCAGCTGGTGAGGCAGCTGGACCCAGTGGTCTGCCCGCTAGTGGTGGTGAGCGCTTTTATGGCAGGGAGGCCAAGGGGAGGGGACAATTTCCTCATTCATGCAGACAAGTTAGCTCTGACCAGGTATCAGTTTACGGCCATATTCAAAAGATGCTTTGCGGCAGTTGGATGGGACACGAAAAGGTTTGGGACACACTCCTTTAGAATTGGCGCAGCAATATCTGCGGCCAGTCAGGGGCGCACAGCGGAAGAGATAAAAGGGCTGGGGGGATGGAGGTCGGATAGTTACAAATCATACGTCAGGCCGGTGGCAGGGACAGCAGCGCAGTAGCAAAATATGCTAATTTATCTCACCCTCAACCCCCCTTCCTTTTTCTTTTCTTTTTTCACCGCATGTTTCACAGGGGCCAGTAGAAAGAATAGGGTTTGGATCACCGGGCATTCGTACATATACTGGGCAGCCGAACGGGCCGCGCGCAGGTCTTACGGGCGCCAGCTGGGGCTGCCGCAGGAGTCAGGAACAGTATTCTGGTTTGGACACAGGGGTATGTTATGGGAGCAGGTTAAGGAGGCTCTGCTCGCAGCAGGGCGCGCAACAGGGCGCGCAACAGGGCGGCCCAATGTGATTGTGTTGCACCTTGGGGGCAATGACCTGGGGAAGACGAAGTCACTGGACCTGATAAGGATGGCCCGGGAGGACATTACATGGATTAAAGGGCGGTGGAGCAAGGTGCACATTATATGGTCAAGAATCATCCCAAGGCTAGCTTGGAGAGGAGCCAGGGTGGGGTACGGTTTAGACAGGGCCAGGAAAAAAGTGAATGCAGCCATCAGTAAGGCAGTCGGTGCTAGCGGGGGTGGCACCATCCAGCACAGGGATTTAGCAGTGAAATGTGGAGGTCTGTACAGAAAAGACGGAGTACACCTGTCTGACATAGGCCTGGACATATTCAACAACGCCTTGCAGGACGCGCTCGAGGGCTTGAGGTGGTAGGGGTCGCGGGGTGGGGGGCTTCAGTCCTCCGTTTTACGGGGACCTCGTGTGGCGGGGAAAGAACGGTACACAAGGCATGGTAAGTAGGGGAGTCAGAATGCCTCGCATAGTCACCAATTAGTAGGCCGCATGCCTGGTTCCAGCAAAATGCGGGATGGGCCATACGGGCTGCGTGCCAGGCGAGGGTGGTATGCGCATGGTAGCTGGTCCCAAAAGGTAGGGGGCGTGGTTGCTTGCCTACAAGGTTGGGCTGGGCACGCCCCAGGTTGAGATTGGTAGGGGGCGTGGTTGCGTGCCCACGTGATTGGGCCCAGCATGCCCCAGGCAGTAGAACACCATAAGAGCCTTGTGCACCGGGTTCTTTTTTCCTTGCCCCGCGACTGGTGGTAAAATTGTTATGTTGAAATAAAGCTGTGACCGATTTATTTGCCCAAAAGTTGCTGGTTTCGTCTCAGTTATTGCTTCGCCCAAGACGGCGGGTCGCCGGTAAGTCGGCCTCTCCACCCTTACAGGGGCGAAGGCGCCGGAAAATGGCCGCCACAGCGGGATAAGGGGGAGGGACGCTAGGCGGCCTGCCGGCCAACGGCGCGAATCCCTGGGGGGGAGGTGCGCCAGGCCCGGCCCATTTTAATCAGCTCGCTAGCCCCGCTGGCCAGTGGCAGGCAATGGGGCTGGTGGCAGGGGAGAGGGGTGGGGAAGGGGTTAAAAGAGGCAACCATAACCGAGGGAAGATTGTTACCTCTCTCCTGCAGCCAGGGACACCCACCCACCCATCCCAGTAGAAAAAACAGGTTTTAGGTGAGTACGGGTTAATGGACGCGCAAGAGAGCGGGGGGAACTCCAATAGGTGATGGTGATAGGGGGGGGGTAAAAGGGCTGTCTTTGTGGGTTTGGTTTGCTGTATATCTGTGAATACATTTTGGTTTCGAGACCTCGGAAGAGGAAAAAAATAAAAATAAATAAATAAATAATAATAAAAAAATATATATATATATACATGAATAAAGTAGGGGTGTGCATCGGCCACTTTTCGTGTTTTGTGTTTTGGTTTTGGATCTGGATCTTTCTTCGTGTTTTGGATCTGGATTGGTTTTGCCAAAACCACCCTTCCGTGTTTTGGGTTCTGGGTTTTGTATCTGTATTTTTTTTAAAAAAAGCATAAAAACAGCTAAAATCACAGAATGTATTGGTTTTTCGGCTCCTATGCTATTATTAACCTCACTAATCTTAATTTCCACTAATTTCCAGTCTATTCTGAACACCTCACACCTCACAATAGTATTTTTATGTCCAAAAGGTTGCACCGAGGTAGATGGATGACTATGCTAAGCGACACGAGTGGGCGGCACAAACACGTGACCCATCTAGGAGTGATACTGCAGTGGCAGACAGGATGGCAGTTTGAAAAACTAGGCCCCAAACTGTACATAATGCAAAGAAAAAAAAGAGGTGCAAGATGGAATTGTCCTTGGGCCCTCCCACCCATCCTGATGTTGTATAAACAGGACATGCACACTTTAACAAACCAATCATTTCAGCACCAGGGTCTGCCACACAACTGTGGCTGAAATGATTGGTTCGTTTGGGCCCCCACAAAACAAGCTGGCAATTAATCTGTCCCTGCACAAACTGGCTCTACGGAGGCAAGATGTCGTCCTCATCCTCCTCATCCTCCTCATCCACCGATTCTTCACCCTCTTCAGTGTTGTGTACATCCTCATCCTCACAGAGTATTAACTCGTCCCCACTGGAATCCACCACCACAGGTCCCTCTGTACGTTCTGGAGGCTGGTCTCCCTGGAAGAGTTGATAATTCATTTTGATGAACATCTTCTCCACATTTTGTGGAAGCAACCTCCTATGCCTTTCGCTGACAAGGTTCCCGGCTGCACTAAACACTCTTTCGGAGTACACACTGGAGGGGGGACAACAGCTTGTGTCGGCCGGAAAGAGAGATACCACATATGCTTTAAACCTAGGATCGAGCACGGTGGCCAAAATGTAGTGGTCTGATTTCAACAGATTGACCACCCTGGAATCCTGGCAAAGCGAATGAAGGGCTTCATCCACAAGTCCCACATGCCGAGCGGAATCGCTCCGTCTTAGCTCCTCCTTCACTTTCTCCAGCTGCTTCTGCAAAAGCCTGATGAGGGGAATGACCTGACTCAAGCTGGCAGTGTCTGAACTGACTTCACGTGTGGCAAGTTCGAAGGGCTGGAGAACCTTGCACAACACGGAAATCATTCTCCACTGCGCTTCAGTCAGGTGCATACCCCCTACTTTGCCTATGTCATAGGTGGATGTATAGGCTTGTATGGCCTTTTGCTGCTCCTCCATCCTCTGAAGCATATACAGGGTTGAGTTCCACCGCGTCACAACCTCTTGCTTCAGGTGATGGCGGGGGCAGGTTTAAGAGTGTTTGCTGGCGCTCCAGTCTTTGGCACGCAGTCGCTGAATGGCGAAAGTGGGCAGAAATTTTTCGGGCCACCCAAAGCGTCTCCTGCACGCCCCTGTCGCTTTTCAGAAAATTCTGCACCACCAAGTTTATTGTGTGAGCAAAACATGGGACGTGCTGGAATTTGCCCAGATGTAATGCCCGCACAAAATTGGTGGCGTTGTCAGATATCACAAATCCCCAGGAGAGTCTAAGTGGGGTAAGCCACTGAGCGATGATTTCCCTCAGTTTCTCTAAGAGGTTGTCGGCGGTGTGCCTCTTACTGAAACCGGTGATACACAGCGTAGCCTGCCTTGGAACGAGCTGGCGTTTCTGAGATGCTGCTAGTGGTGACGCTGCTGCTGTTGCTGCGTAAGGTGATACATCTACCCAGTGGGCTGTCACAGTCATATAGTCCTTAGTCTGCCCTGTTCCACTTGTCCACATATCCATAGTTAAGTGGACATTGTGTACAACAGCATTTTTCAGGACACTGAGGACACTTTTTCTGACGTTTCTGTACAGTCTCGGTATCGCCTGCCTAGTGAAGTGGAATCTAGACGGGATTTGGAACCGGGGACACACTACCTCCATCAATTGTCTAAAAGTAGTGGTGTCCCTACTTCCTCTCTGGGATGATGAACGACTCCCAGCAGCAGCAACAGCAGCAGCGGCAGCAGGAGGCGTAGCAATGCAGTATCCTCCGGAGGAATCCCGGATAGGAGAGTCAGTCATGCCAGTGACATGGCCTGCAGGACTACTTCCGATCCTGACTAAGGAGGAAATTGACGAGGAGGGAGTTGACGGTGTGGTTTGCAGGCGCTTGGATACAACAGGACAACGGGATTTAGGTGTCCCTGGACTGCTTACGGTCTTAGCCAAAGTTTCTGAACTTGACAGTAACTTTTTATGAACGCGCTGCAGGTGCTGTATAAGGGAGGATGTTCCTAGGTGGTTAACGTCCCTACCCCTACTTATTTCACCTTTACATATGGTACATATGGCAAGACCCTTTAATGGTCAAGCCAGACAGCCCTTTACTTATGACACAGGCGCACTCTTGGCACTACTTTGTTGATGCACGTGCGGCTAGTGCGCACACAATTCACAAACACAGAAAATATTTTTTTATTTGGTTTGGAGTGTACTTTGGGGGTTACAGCACCCTTTAACGGTCAAGCCAGCCGGCCCTTTACTTATGACACAGGCGCACGCTTGGCACTACTTTGTTGATGCATGTGTGGCTACTGCGCACACAATTCACAAACACAGAAAATATTTTTTTATTTTGTTTGGAGTGTACTTTGGGGGTTACAGCACCCTTTAACGGTCAAGCCAGCCGGCCCTTTACTTATGACACAGGCGCACGCTTGGCACTACTTTGGTGATGCACGTGCGGCTACTGTGCACACAATTCACAAACACAGATAATATAAAAAATTTTGCACTTGGGGGGAGCACCCCTGATGGACAGAGCACTCCCTGGACAACACTACAGCACCCCTTTAGGACTGGGACTCTGCACAGGACTTTGGAGTGGACACAGCCCCTATGGACAACTGACTGCACAACACAGTCCAGCCAGCCCCTATGGACTTTGGAGGAGTGGACACAGCCCCTATGGACAACAGCAGCACAGCACAACACAGCCAGCCCCTATGGACTTTGGAGGAGTGGACACAGCCCCTATGGACAACAGCAGCACAGCACAACACAGCCAGCCCCTATGGACTTTGGAGGAGTGGACACAGCCCTTGTGGACAACAGCAGCACAGCGCAGCACAGCACAACACTACACTGCACTACACAGCCCAGCCAGCCCTAACTCCCACCCTCCCTCTTCACTGTCCACAGCCGAGTGAGAAAATGGCGCCGATGCGGGTTCCCTATATAGGATCCAAAACCCGCGAGACCCGGAAGGCGGGATGATGACGTTTTGCCTCGATTTCAGATCTGAGTCAGGCGGGAAAAGTCGAGCCTGACTCGGATCTGCCTTGGATCGGGGGGGTTCGGATTTCAGAAATCCGAACCCGCTCACCCCTAGAATAAAGGAGGAAAATTTAAACATTGAAGGGTTGTTCGCTGTACAGGAAGCTCTTGTGAGGGCGTACAGTTATTGTCTCTTCCATTTTATTGTCACAGTATGGTACGCGGGGAAAGAACGGTACACAAGGCATGGTAAGTAGGGGATTGTCAGAATGCCTCGCATAGTCACCAATTCGTAGGCCGCACGCCTGGTTCCAGCAAAATGCGGCATGGGCCATACGGGCTGCGTGCCTTGCGAGGGTGGTATGCGCATGGTAGCTGGTCCCAAAAGGTAGGGGGCGTGGTCGCTTGCCTACAAGGTTGGGCTGGGCACGCCCCAGGTTGAGATTGGTAGGGGGCGTGGTTGCGTGCCCACGTGATTGGGCCCAGCATGCCCCAGACAGTAGAACACCATAAGAGCCTTGTGCACCGCGTTCTTTTTTCCTTGCCCCACGACTGGTGGTAAAATTGTTATGTTGAAATAAAGCTGTGACCGATTTATTTGCCCAAAAGTTGCTGATCTCGTCTCAGTTATTGCTTCGCCCAAGACGGCGGGTCGCCGGTAAGTCGGCCTCTCCACCCTTATAACTTATATACCTCTAGCCAGCATGCATTTCACCAGCTCAAACCCCCACACATCCAGATGGCCTGAAACAAGAGACCTTGCTATGTTATATCCTGTTTTTTTAATTAGATTGCTAGCTCCTATTACAGTCATGTTTCTTTGTTTAGTATGAGCTGGTTTAAAATGTAAATCTGGCCCCTGCATACCTATTCTAATGGCACTGAGATTATGTCAATATTGGAGCTCTTTCACAACCTTCATAGGATGTTCTTTAAAAATAATGCAGTTAGAAGCAACTAAACCCTAAAACACACATTTTCCAAAAGGTTTCCACAATTTTTTGCCAATAGTGTATACCCCAGCCCTGCCCCATCCACCTACCTCTCACACACATATACCTAGCCCTGCCCCATCCATCTCCCTTTCACACACATATACCCTAGCCCTGCCCCATCCACCTCTCTCACATACATATACCCAGCCCTTCCCCATCCACATACCTCACACATATACCCAGCCCTGTCCCAAACATCTCCCTCTCGCACATGTACCCAGTCCCAGGGCCGTAACTAGGGTAGTGTGACCCGTGCCATGGCACAGGGCAACGCAGGGCATGGGGCACTTTTCAGGCCTGTCAATTTTCCTATTTATTATCATTCTCACTTGTAGCTTCCTCTTCTTTTATCCCCAGCATCTCCTGGCTGCCCAGGAGTACCCCTATTTCTTCCCTGGCCATTACCTATGAAGCCATGGCCCTTTTTCAGGTGCACTATCTTATGTCCCTATTGAAAAATGGGCGGGGGAGGGCAATGCTCTCTCTGGCGCAGGGCACCAAAAAGTCTAGTTACGGTACTGCCCAACCCTGTGATAGCCACCTCGCTCTCATACATATACATCACCCCTGCCCCATCCACCTATCTCTTGCATACATATACCCAGGGCTGGATTAACAGTGGGGAGGGTGAAGCTGCAGCTCCAGGCCCACAATTTAAAATAGGCCCACAAGATATCAGTGGTCGGTGTTCACATTACCGGTGCTACAGGATGCACTCTGCCCAATTATCAGCGATCTCCTCAGCTGCCAAACTAATCGTCACAGGGAGAGGAGATGGAAAATGTGCTCTCCCGAGTCCTGGCTCTTGCAGTAGCCTGCTATTGGTGCTGCAGCATAAAACGGCCCCTCCCCCAACTCCTGTACCCATCTCCTCAGTCCCTTGATTTGAATCAGCCCTGCCCCCAAGAGGCAGAACTAAGCCAGGTCTGGACTCACCAAAACATCCCTACTGCCTGCGGATCCATGCTCATTGTAGTAACGGCCGTGAACATTACTAGAGGTGGTCACAACGAATCACACAGCGGGCAGAGACACTGTGGTTGATATGCAGCCGTATCTACAGTAGAGTAGATACCATGCAGGAGATCTGGAGAGCTGAATTTAAGAGTGCGGAGAGCTGGAGCCTGCCGCCCACTGAGACACCGTGGTGAGACCATGTCCCATGAAGTGTGTGAGAGTTGTCAGTGTTGAGGAAGGGATTTGTATGTGTGCTATCAGTGTATTTGTGTTGGAAATATGTGTGTGAGAGAGTTGCTAGTGTGGGGGGAGGAAGAAGGGGATGAGAGTTGTCAGTGTGAGAGGGATGAGAGTTGTCAGGGTGGATATGTGGGTGGGGAGAGGAAGGGGGTGCAAGTTGTCAGTTTGGGAGAGGTGAGAGTTGTAAGGGGGGATGTGAGTGTGGGTGGGAGGAAGGGGGTGCTAGTTGTCAGTGTGGGAGGGTTGGCAGTTGCAGGAGATATGTTTGTAGGGGGAGGAAGAGACGGTGAGAGTTGTCAGGGGGGATATGTGTGTGGGAGGAGGAAGAGGGTGAGAGTTGTCAGTGTGGGAGGGGTGAGAGTTGTCAGGGGGGATAGGTGTGTGGGAGGAGGAAGGGGGTGAGAGTTGTCAGTGTGGGAGGGGTGAAAGTTGTCAGGGAGGATATGTGTGGGAGGAGGAAGAGGGTGAGAGTTGTCAGTGTGGGAGGGCATCGATGTGGTGGGCAACGCCATCTTTAGATGGCATTGTCAAATAGAAGCCTATGTGTTTTTATTCTCAACTTCCTCTGAGAGGAATCCAATCAGATCCCTCCAAGCAACCCTGCAGCACATGCGTCACTCGAAGCATGAGTAGAAGGACTTCTGGGTCATAAACCCAGAAGTCTTTTTATCGCAAAGGATAATTCCAACATCACTAGTCACCCCCCCCATCTGCGGCATTGGCCACACCGCCTGTGACAACACACAGTAGGCCCGTAATAAATTTCAGCTCCAGGCCCATGTGGACCTTAATCTGGCACTGCATATACCCCAGCCATTTCACCGCTGTCAGCCGGAGTTTACCTGTGTGTTAGTTGGTCTGCCGCGATCCTGCAGACATGTGGCCTTCTCTCTGACTAATTCCAAGAAGTTGGATAGACATAAAAATAGTGTGAAAGATTGGAAAAAAGTGACTATAAAATAAGTCGGCTAGTCTCCTTTAGTCACAGACTAATTGTCCCATGTATCAAAAATGTAATATAAGTGTGACCTATACCCTGAATAATTTACTGAATTGAGAGTTAGGGGTATATTTACTAAAGTGAGAGTTTTTAGAAGTGGAGATGTTACCCATAGCAACCAATCAGATTCTAGCTATTATCTTGTAGAAGATGCTAGTTAAATGTTAATTAGAATCTGATTGGTTGCTATGGGCAACATCTCCACTTCTAAAAACTCTCACTTTAATAAATATACCCCTACCCTCCCGATTCAGCTGGGAGCCTATCATAAAATCGGGTGCCGCTCACGGCCCCACAGAAAGGCAGGCAAGCCTCGAGGCCCTGGCGATCCCCCCGCAGTTACACAATAAACCCCAGCAGCAGGGGGGCACGTGACGCAATTCACACTGAATCGTCATTGTGGCCTCGCCCTTTGCATCACATTGCCATTAATCGCGACATTATGAAAAGGGGACGGGGCCACAATGATACAATTCAGCGCAAATCACGTGACGGGTCCAAGCTGCTGAGGTTTATTGTGTGATCGCGGGGAGGTTCGGGGGCAACGCTGGGGGCCGGGAGGTTTGCCTGCCTTTCTGTGAAAGACCGACAGCTCCCTCCCAGAAGGAGGGAGCTAAAAGTTGGTAAGTATGCTGTATATTTAATATCCTTTTAAAAAAAGTGAAAGTGTTATAGCTCTTGTATATATACTTATAATGTAAATGGATCTTGTTATGAACAGCTGATAAGATATAAAGGTCGGTTATATATAATATAATCTTACAGCCTCAGCTGTTATTGCAATACGATGATCAAGAGGATGCTCCAAGCAGCACTGCATCTGCGATTCTGGCTGCAGGGTGCCATTCTGTGATAAACCACTAGTTACCAGTATTGTGTAATGTGATGTGTTCTTACCCGGTCAACCTGCTTTCCAATCCTTTCAATCGCTCCGGTTCAATTGCAGTATGATTTAGACACTCAGGTTTACTGACTCATGGTTGAACAACAGTGACTTTATTCACAATTTACAATCTCACAAAGAGCAAATTTGCACAATAAGTGAACACATCAACAATTTTCATTACAGTAAGATGCATACATAGGACTACAGTAACTACACTCTGTTCCCGCAGGAGTTTTATTAACCCGGAATGCTTCTTTCTTTAATCTGAAAAGGAAGCTGGTTAGCACTTCTATATGCAAATGAATACAACAACTTTTGGATTATACTGTAACTGACCTAATGCGCATGTCTGAATATCACACTCAAGTCACTATAAACCCTGGCCAGGGAACCCCTTTTCGTTGGTGCACATTAGTATTAAAGGTTGCTTAATGCTATATCTCCCTAAGACCTGATGATGGCTGCGAATGCTGAGCTGACACTTGAATGCTGCAAGCCCGGGCCTGTGAATATCTCTATTTATGTTTTTGCTGTCCATGAAGACTTCTGACACTCCCTAATATTAGGGATGAGCGGTACGGTATTGCCTTAGCCCTCTGTGTATACAAGCATAGTGACTCAGTTGGCCTTAGCCCTCTGTGTATACAAGCACCGTGACTCCATGGGCCTTAGCCCTCTGTGTATACAAGCACTGTGACTGCTTGGGCCTTAGCCCACTGTATACAAGCACTGTGACTTCTTGGGCATAAGCCCTCTGTGTATACAAGCTAAGTGACTGCTTGGGCCTTAGCCCTCTGTATACAAGCACTGTGACTCCGTGGACCTTAGCCCTCTGTGTATAAATTAAAAGTACTGTGACTATACAAGCACCGTAACTCTGTGGGCCTTTGCCCTCTGTGTATAAAATAAATTAAAAGCACTGTGACTTCGTGGGCCTTAGCCATCTGTGTAAACAAGCACCGTGACTCCATGTGCCTTAGCCCTCTGTGTATACAAGTACCGTAACTCCTTTGGCCTTAGCCCTCTGTTTATATAAGCACTGTGACTCCATGGGCTTTAGCCCTCTGTGTATAAATTAAAGCACCATGACTCTGTGGGCCTTAGCCCACTGTATACAGACACTGTGACTTCTTGGGCATAAGCCCTCTGTGTATAAAAGCACCTTGACTGATTGGGCAGTACTGCCGCCGGATTGACACAAGAGTGAGTACACTGGCTTGTGCACTGAGGATGCTGGATTGTGGCCTGTATTGCCAGGTTGACACTAGCGTGAGTACGATGGCTTGTGTACCGAGGATGCAGGAGTGTGACCTGTGCTGCCTGGATGACCCAAACGGCAGATAGATGGTAAGTGAACCATGCCAACCAGAAGACACAAATGGCAGGTATACAAGATAACAGGAGGGCTGGATACTCGACTGGATCCAGGAGACAATGCCAGAACTGGAAACACATGAAACTCTATCACCGGCATAGAGTGAAGGGCTGGCTGTAATTTAACAGATACAGGGTCCAATCAGAGTAAGCCCTGCAGCCTCCCTAACGACAGACCAGTGTGCAGCTGGCCTGTGCACACAGACAAGACAATTAAGTAGTGTGCAGCTGATACTGCACACAGATAGACAGTAATTAATGAACACATGAGATCAGCACACAGACAGACAGGAATGACAGGCTATGAGCTAACACAGACGAGATGCAATGTCCTGGTAGCAACTAAGACTGGGAACTGCAACCAAGATGATCTGCTAACCGCAGATCCTAACAGTACTATGATGAGTCAGACTGACTCATAATAGTATGCTGGTGGCTGCCGTGGGAGGAGGGGAGAAGGAGGCTGAAGAGAAGGAGGAGGTCCCTCCCCTACCCCCCTACCCTCTCCTCACCACACCCCCGGAGATTATTCTCTAAATTGGTGCAACTCCGCACTTTCTGCTTAGCCAAGGTCTCATCGGGAATTTGAAGTCCGGGGCACGAAGACCACCATGGTAGCCAGTGAAGAGCCTCCCTGGCCCCTGCCTGTCAGACCATCCCAGCCCTGCACATCACATCACAGCCCAGCTCTGCCTGCTAATGCAAATAGTAAATTAAATATTTTTATTTATGTGTGTGTATGTATGTGTGTAATTATATATATATATATATATATATACACATACACACACAGAAAATAGAATAGAACTATGGCTCTGCCTCTTGATTTATTGGGAAAAAAATACAGTTCAGGAAGTCTGTTTCCTCCTTAAATAATGAGTCACACTATGCTCCTTTTTCAACCAGGTGGCTGCTTGATCCTTGAAAAAACCGAATGGTAGGTCGGATAAATCTAAGGAAAAAGTCAGACAAGGACCAGCGCCTGATACTTAAACCATGAAGATTCGTAAATAGGTAAAAATATGCTCATACCGTATATATACTTGTATATTAAGCATATCACAACAATCTTTAGATCGCAGTCATAGGGCCCTACATCGGATGTAGCCTTCAGCTTTTAACTTTCTTCCCCACAACAACCGGACCATTGCAACCATAGAACAGAATAATTTGCCTCCATAGTGTGGTATGTTTAGTAAATAATGAATTTTAATTTAAAAAGTACACATACCACACACAATACAGATAGATAAAAAGGTAGCTTATCTTGTAAGTCTCAATGGTCTGTTCCTGTTGGGGTAAGTCCAGGTGAGATCAATATAAGTCCATTTAAAATTCATATGAGGTAGGTATATAAGGTGAGTACAGATGGTAGATCAACCCAACGCATTTCACCTCTCTATAGGCTTCCTCAGGGGTCATATACAATGAGGTACAGGGAGGCCTTAAATACCTAACCTTCCCCTCCAAAATGTGGCCAATTTTGGCGCCCTCTGATGTCACTTCCAGTCAGGGCCACCATCAGGGGAGGACTGCCGGGACTGGAGTCCCGGGTCCGGACCCTGGCTGAACGGGGGGGGCCTGCTGGGAACCGCCCGCTACTACCACCTTTGCAGAGCCTGCAGCCTCAACTACCCCCTTGAAGAGGGGAAAGGGGGCCTGCCCACTGCTGCTACCACCCACCGACCCAGTCCCCATTACTAAATTATGGAGCTGGAGGAGGCAGCCCAGCCCGCTTGGGCCGCTCCTCCACCAGCTTACAGTGGGACAGTCAGAGTAACTCCAAAACAAGCTTTCAATAAAACTTGTTTTGGAGTCAGTGTGCGTGACGTCATGACATCACGGCATGCCACTGGAGGGTGAGGTCGACGTTGGAGGAGCCGTGGATCAAGAGGAGCTGCAGTGGAGGAGGTGGCTGCCGCCAGATCCTTTTTATCGTAAACAAGGTAAGTGGTGAAATGGCGCACAATAACCGGTGGGGATGGGAGGTAATAAAGGCAGGATTCGTATGCACCGTGCACAGACTGCACTCAATAATGGGGGGGGGGGGGAGTGAGGTGTTTAAATAAAAAAGGAAGGGGCACAGACTGCATTCAATAACAGGTGGGGAGGAGTGAGGTGTGTAAAAAAAAAAAAAGGAATGGGCACATGCTGCATTTAATAACAGGGGGGGAAGGAAGGGGGACAGACTGCATTCAATAACAGGGAGGGAGTGAGGTGATAAAAAAAGGAAGGGCGCACAGACTGCATTCAATAATGGGGGGGGGCCTGCCTATTCTGTCAGTCCCGGGCCCCACAATTTCTGATGGCAGCCCTGCTTCTGGTTCACATCTGCCTATATATATATGTATATAAATATATATATGAATCCATAATCTGGCACTCACTGGTAAAGGTAACAACTGGACTGGGTGCCCTCCACAACGCACCTTCAAACTAAAGATGCACTGTCACATACCAATACCATCGGCGGCTCTCCGGATAAAATTTTTTTTACAGACACATAGCTGGAGGCAGCAACGTTTCAGGGCCTTTAATCAGCGCTTTTTTCAAGCTTATGATACAAAGTAATGACAATTACTAACCTTAAAATAGCCATCAACCCTTATGCCAAATACCCGATCAGCCTCGTGTGCGGCGCAAGCCGGCGGTCGCACAGGAAACTGCGTCATACTCAACCCCGTGTGTTGCCATGGTAATACATATACAAAACAGCGCAGCTGTCAGACACAGTATAAAATAGTGATAGCAGCACATACACAGCTCGCTAAGTGATAATACATTGTGCATAGTGACAGAATCAATACAGTAATATGAAAAGGTTAAAAATAAACACCCAAAGACAGTGTTTATGAGAATAAAGAAAACATAAAAAAAGAGAAAAACATAAGTCAAAAAACACAAATAGATATAAAAAAGACAGAAGTTCCAAAAAAAACACATTGAATTAGCAGCGAGTGTAATACAAAAGGTAAATGTACAGTTCTACTAAATGATTCAATACCACATGGTCCTGAATAATCACCCTACAGCATAACAAAGCAGTGGGCACAATTTTTAATAACATACAACGGTTAAGGAAACAAAACCTAATGTAACTCATACTCTGGGCTGAAAGCATATATGCTTGAAGAAATATTAGGGCAAAAAACCTAAGGGGGTCATTCAGACCCACTCGCAAGCGGCAGTATGCTCGCAAGTGGGTCGATGTTCCCCACTGCGCATGCGTACGACGGAGGGAGCTCCGTCGTGCGCATGCGCGAGACCCGGACTGCGACAGCCAAGCTGTCGCTCCGGGTCTCGCACCAAAGGGGGCGTGCTGTCGATGGTGGTTCCCCATGGGAACGCCTACTGTCTGAAGCCAGCCCCACTGACATCACTAGTGATGTAAGTGGAGTGATTTTGGCTCTGATAGAGTCAAAATCACTCCAGGGCTTGTGGCTGGGAAACCCTACCGCAGGGTTTCCGTCGCAAGTCCGATGGTCGTGATGGTCAAGACCATCGCGACCATCTTTTTGGACGCTCGTATATGCTGTGGGTGGTCACCCACAGCTATACGAGCGTCCAGGAGGACGCTCCATTTTAATGGAGGAGGGCCCTGATTCAGAGCGAGCGCTCTGGTCAGAGCGTCCGGCTCTGAATCAGTCCCTAAGTCTCAAAGGAGGCTATATCACAATTTAAATGAAACACTGTAATCCTAAATTCTCATTGAGACCATGTGGGGACAAAGTATCGAATCTCATGATCTAATTGGCTTCACATTGTAGCAGTTTTTTGCCACGATCACCTCCTCTGCTCAGCGGAGGCACATGATCGATAATTCTATATCACAAAGCCCAATGTTATGTTTGGCCTCGGCGAAATGCCTTGCCACTGGCTGTTCGCTTGTGCCAGTGGTAATCGCCGCCCTGATCGCTGATCGATAGCCCAGGGTCTACCACAAGCACTGCGTGTGCAGGCGATAGTTTCTGCCTCTGCCGATGTATGCAGTCAATTAATAGAGTAACAGGTGTTTCTCATTGCATTGTTTAATAGCAAAATGGTTGCGTAAAGTAGCATATATAATTTTTTTAGATTTCTTTTCTTTTGTCTATTTTGGTTTGTTATTTGTATCTTAAATTTGATTACAAACCCATTGAAATTTTAATTCCAATACAATAGTCCCTGTATTTTTTAAATTCTCAAATACATTTTTTTTTATAAAGATTTTAAAGTGATAATGCTGTTTTGTTTGTGGTACTGCACATCCCAGCATGCTATTCCAGAGTAAATACATGTTTTTTGCCCAATACTGTTCAGGCCATGGCCGGATTTGTTCAACCATACTATTTTCATAACCATAATTTATGTTGGAAGAAAAAAACAATAAAATTTGGTCAATGTATTTTTTTTTTTATCTCTAGTTTTTTAGATAATTACCCAAAGCATCATTTTTTGGGGGCTTTGATTTTTACCAAAAGCATCATTTGAATATTTTTGCAAAAACATAAAATAAATTAAATATTTAATTCATTAACAATTTATTGTCGAAGCCGGATAATTGGCTGAGATAGGATCAGTTTAAAATTAGATCTGCGTGACGCCATTTTGCGAATGGCAATGAGATGCCATTTTGCGACTGGCCGCCCAGCGCCATTTTAGTGAAACACACCAGTATAAGTACATACGGCGATGCTATTATTTAGCGTTGTGCGACTCCCACGCAATAGAAAGTAGTTAAAAGTCCTCACCATGTAAATACAGTCACTAAAACATATAAAATGATTATCCCTGCAAAACACGTTCCATGGTGTACGCCACAAAACATAGTCGCACAGCGCTAACTAGCGTCTTTTCCCAATTCCCCAATACATACACACTGCACACTTACATAAAAGGTTCCCTAGTATTAAAGTGTAATATTCAAGGTTTATTCAGTAATTATTAATGTTGTGAAATAAAGATTATTTGATATCATAGGTTTAGTACATGGTAAGCAGACCGTGTTTGGTGTTGTACTGATCCACTGTGTCTCAACAGATTTCCGGTATCATCGGCGTAAAAATCATAATACGTGTTGTGTAGTAGTCGCATTATTGTGTATGCGACTAGTCGCACAATAGGGTATACATATTTCCTGTATTGCTGCCATGTGTTTTAAACAAAGCAGTCGAGAGTGCATGGTGATATTGATAGATAGCATTGTTGTAAATACATTGATCATTGTTGCCATAGTCTGGGAAAACAAGTATTTTTCTGCGCAGGAAAATGGTGTGTAACAGTGAGTATTTGTTGGTAGGGGTAACTTGTTCCCCAGTTAAGGGTATCATAGGACCCTTAAGTGCTAGGCGCCTGATGTCGGCCTAGTAGCTCGGTAGTAGATACCGTTCTAACACATAAGCAGGTGTAGTTGTTGTCTTTGTTGTAGGTTCGGCTCTCAGTGTGATTACAGTATTCAGTGATCAGTTAGGGTTATTTGAGCATTGTAATTGAACTGCACAGTTTTGGCTAAATTGTGATTGTGAACTGAGTAGAGGGTGGACGAAATCACTGAAAAGGGTAAGTATTATTGGAATACCTACATGCTAGCAGTTGAAAGGTAGTCAAAAAGGGATTAGGTGCGTGGAAGCAGCCTGGTTATTCTTCCATAGGTGTGTGGGCACATCCTGTTAATATCGTCCGCTGGTAAGTGAAAGTATCTTGACTGTCTTTCACCAGTTTAAATCTCTATTGAAAAGCTTAGGGTTCTCCCAGATTGGGGCCAAGCAAACGATAGAGATGTTAGATGATGAGCTGCTGTTGGAAGCGCAGCTTGGATCGGCACACCATATTATGCATACTAAGTACGGTGCTTATGCAATTAGGTACTGTGATGTATGCTTTAAAATGACGATGAAGAGTGTTAGACCATTTCCCAGAATTGGCAGCTTTGATAAGTAGGTATTGAACAATGGGCCTGATTCAGAGCCGGACGCTCTGACCAGAGCGTTCGCTCTGAATCAGGGCCTTCCTCCATGAAAATGGAGCGTCCTCCTGGATGCTCGTATAGCTGTGGGTGCCCACCCACAGCTATAGCGAGCGTCCATGATGATGGTTGTGATGGTCAAGACCGTCGCGACCATCGGGCTTGCGATGGAGACCCTGCGGTAGGGTCTCGCTGCCGCAAGCCTTGGAGTGATTTTGGCTCTATCAGAGTCAAAATCACTCCCACTGACATCACTAGTGATGTCAGTGGGGCTGGCTTCAGACGGTAGGCATTCCCATGGGAACGCCTCCGTCTGGCCGCCACGCCCCCGGCACGCCCACCAAAGGGGGCGTGCTGTCAATCAACATCGACAGCATGCCCCCTTTGGTGCGAGACCCGGAGCGACAGCTTGGCTGTCGCAGTCCGGGTCTCGCGCATGCGCACGACGGAGCTCCCTCCGTCGTGCGCATGCGCAGTGGGGCAACATCGACCCGTTTGCGAGCGTCCTTTGCTCGCGAACGGGTCTGAATGACCCCCAGTGTCTGAGATAGCATCTGTATGATGCGCTCTCGAATGAAAAAGGTAAAATATAATGAGTGTTTAAAATTGTGGCAGCGTGAGGGGGATGCGTGGCTTAAAGGTGTGCAAGCGACGCAAACTAGCATCACGAGCACGTTGCAGGAGAGCGCACCCGCAGCACTAAAACTGTGGTGCAGGGGCGCCGCGAAATGGCGCGCATGTGCAGCAAGGTAGCGTTGCAGAAGGTATTGCCAGTGGTTCACGCGCACCACCGCCGCCCTATGTGGATGGGGTTGCAGGTGCAGTTGTTGAAAAAACCCATAAAAATGTAACAAGTAACCTGTACCTTCTCTTAAGTAATCATAAGGAAAATATTTATGATGCGGATGATGAGCCTATTGTTATGTCTGCCATTTCCCATGCTGTACACGTTAGATGCTCCACCACAACATTCACAAGTGGTGCCGCCATCTTCATCCGTGATAGTACAGGAGGTGTTAACATCCACTGCACCCGTAGAGGAATTTGTTAACCCTATACATAGCAGTAATAGACTAAATCCCCAGCCAGGTAACAAGGTCAAAAGTAGCAGTGCGGCCGGTCTGCATCCCATCCGGACAATAACTGTTCCGAATGGGAATGCGGATGGGAACGGTGTAGTGCCCACAAGAGAGGTAGCAATGCACTGTCCTTGGACAAGAGCGGAGCTAAACTCCATAATGAATGATTTCCCCGATCCTAAAAAGGAATTAGCCAAATGCCAAAGATCTCTGAAAGATTTGGGTAGTGCTCATGAGCCAACCAACAAAGATTGGCGAGTGGTGTTAAGGGCTTGTCTTCCACGCAATACCGATGTGACAAGGTTTATCACGGATTGTGTATTGGATGGAGATGTTCCCTTAACAGACAAAATTAAGGTAACATTTCCCACATTATAACTCAATTGGGTGTATATTTTCCAGTAGTAGTTAACTGGAGCAAAATTTTCACCATAAAACAAAAAGAGAGTGAATCTGCAAAGGATTATTGTAACCGAGCTCTGCAGGCTATCACCCAGTACACTGGGTTAGAGGATATTAAAGATAGCACTCATCACAGGGGAATGATTGTCACTGTACTTATGGATGGTCTAAAAGAGAACCTAAAGACCCGAGTTCAGACCTCATAACCTAGCTGGAGGGGAGTCACTGTAGACACCCTCATAGAATCTGCTATTGAACACGATAAGAACATCCTTAAAAAGAGAGAGACCCAGAGCGAGAAGCTATTGGCTGTTAGTATTCAAGCTCTAGAAGGAATGACTATAACATCACAGCCAACAGACACACATGCACCTGCACAGCTACAAGTTCTCACCAATCTCGCACCACCTCAAACACAACCCTACCCCACTTATCACACACAGCCACAAAACCCATACTATCCACAACCACCATATTTTCCTCAATATCCTTACCCACACCCACCATCTTTCCCATCCGCTCAACCCACACAATAATCCCTTCACCCACCCCACTCACAAAGGTGCTTCAACTGCAACCATGTGGGACATATAAGTAGGAGCTGTAAGGTGAAGAGGGTAGGACCCCCTAACCAGGGAACACCTGTATATCCCCATACAGGATATACACAGAGTACAGAAAATCGACAACAGTTACCAGCTCCAATTGTGGCCATAAATGCTGTATTGGAGAGTGTGAGTCAATGCTAGGGGTCAGGTCATACCTGTAGTCTACAGATAGTCAGGTTAACGGGAAGTACTACGGAGGAACCGGTAATGATGGTTGATGTAGCTGGTACTAAATATCCTTTTCTTGTAGACACAGGGATGACCAGGTCAGTGATAAAATCTCCCGCTAACTTACAGGTAACCAGCGATACAGTACCAACAATAGGTGTAACGGGTAAAATGCAACATTATCCTTTAACAAAATCCACAGAGGTCACTATTGGTCCATTGCATACCAGGCATTCTTTCCTCCTGGCAGCAGCAGCTCCTACTAACCTACTGGGAAGGGATTTGTTATGTAAGATGGGATGTGTCATATATTGTACCCCTGCTGGTGTATTTCTAGATATCCCTGAGAGAGTTGCGCACGAGGTGAGGGATATGTTGGACACTCCCCAAAGGAATATTGTTCACTCTACTGGTTCAGATAAAATTCCATCTCGAGTAGAACAAATGTTATCTCAGATACCGGGGTCCCTCTCCACCAAAGATGGACAGGACACTGGATTGATGGCAAAAGTAGCACCCGTAATGGTAATTTTAAAAAGCGGTAGGCAAGCTCCAAAAATTCCCCAGTACCCATTAAAACAGGAGGTAGAATTAGGGGTTTATCCCATAATTGAGCAGTTGTTACAGCAGGGAATTTTAGTTCGTACAGCAGGTGTAGCCAACAGTCCCATCTTTAATGTAAAGAGTGGTGGGAGGGGTTATAGGCTGGTATAAGACCTTAGAGGGGTTAATAAGGTGGTAGAGAGCCAATTTCCCATAGTGCCAAATCCAGCTGTCATTCTTATGCAGATCCCACCCAATGCAACCCATTTCACTGTCATTGACCTCTGTTCTGCTTTCTTCTCTGAACCTCTCATCCTGACTGTCAGTACCTATTCACCTTTACATACAGGGGTGTACAATACACATGGACACGATTGCCTCAGGGTTTCATAGACAGCCCCAGTATCTTCTCCCAGGCCTTACACGACTGTTTACAATCTTTTCAACCTTACGATGGATCTGTTCTAATACAATATGTGGACGATTTATTGTTATGTTCTGATTCGTTTATGTCATGTTTAAATACTAAACTTTTGTTGCTTCATCTCTCGCAAACAGGACACAAGGTTACTAAGGACAAAACTACAGCCATGCCAGTCCAGGGTTAAATATTTGGGACACTGCCTAACTCAGGGGTTACGATATCTCACAAATGACAGAATCCAGGCCATACAGAACATGATACTGCCACTGCCACAGTAAATTCGTACCTTCTTGGGAATGTGTGGATACTGCAGAATGTGGATCCCAGGTTTTTCTATTTTGGCCTTGCCATTACAGGACTTAGGGGGTCATTCTGAGTCGGTCCCAAGCGCTGAGCACTCGCAACCGACTCAATGTTGCCCCACTGGGCATGCGCATGATGGAGCCGGCTCCGTCGTGCGCATGCGCGAGACCCGGCTAGCGATGGATGATATGTTGCTAGAGGTATCGCAGCAGACTGTCACTCACCATCGACAGCTCGCCCCATTTGGGCCGGCAGGCAGGGGACGTGCCTGCCCAAACTGAGGCATTCCCGCCGGAATGCTTGCCGTTTGGGGGCAGCCCCACTGACATCATTGCTGATGTCAGTGGGGAGCTTCCTGCTCGATCAGAGCAGGAAGCTCCCTGGGGCTTACAAGTGCCCAGACCCAACCTTAGGGTCTGGTCGTAAGCCCCGATGGTCACGATGGTCTTGACCATCGCGACCATCACCCATGTCGGTCGCTCGAGCTGTGGGTGATAACCCACAGCTTAGCGATCGACAAGGAGGCGGTCGTTCAGGATGCAAGCAGTAGCCCTGATTCAGTGCGACCGCTTGCAACTAACGACCGCCTCTCTTCCTCAAAACCCGATCGTGTCATACACACAGAGGAATCAGAGCAGGCTTTCCTTAATCTTAAGGATAGTCTGACAGGAGCACCTGTATTGGGAATACCTGATTATGAAAAACCTTTTGATTTGTATTGTACGGAAGCCGATGGTTGTGCAGCAGGTGTCCTCACACAAAAACATGGTGATGCCAGTAGGCCCGTAGCATACTTCAGTGCACAATTGGACACTGTGGCAAGATCACTCCCAACGTGTTTAAGAAGTGTAGCAGCAACTGCTCTATTGGTCAGTAAGAGTGAGGATGTGGTACTAAACCATGATATGATTGTCTATACTCCCCATGCTGTATCTGCTTTGCTAAACTCTGCCCAAACCAGACATGTCTCCTCAGCTAGGTTCACAAAATGGGAACTAGCTCTAATAGCACCTGCAAACATCACCATCAAAAGGTGCAGTATGTTAAATCCAGCTACATATTTACAATACATGCAACATGATGCACAAAGGATGTAGAGAGGTGAGCCGCTGGCAACAGGTGAGTTCTGCAGGTATATTGATGCACATGATTGTATGGAATATCTGAATCAAATCTTTACTGCAAGACCTGACACACGGGATACACCTTTAGAAAATGTAGATGTGACATTTAACACGGATGGGAGTTGTCATAAACAACTCACACTAGAGAGTTATGTACAGGTTATGCTGCTGTAAATGATGAGGACATCATAGAAGCCGAACCTTTAGGACCACCACACTCAGCCCAAGTGGCGGAACTAGTGGCACTAAAGAGAGAGTGTGAATTAGCAGAAGGTAAATCTGCTAATATCTACACTGACTCTAGGTACGCCTTTGGGGTAGTACACGATTTCGGTGCCTTATGGCGTCTGAGAAAATTTATGACAGCAGCAGGCACACCAATAGCACATTCCAGACATATAAAAGGACTACTAACAGCAATCCAATTGCCAAAGGCAGTGGCAGTAATTAAGTGTAAAGCTCATACATGTGAGGATGATCTGGTGTCAATGGGCAACAACAGGGCAGACAAAGCTGCAAAATGGGCATCAGGGTTAAAAATGAATGTACCAACTGAACAAATTATGACTTTTCAAACAATTGATATGCTGAAATTAATTGAGATGCAAAATTTGTGTTCTATCCAGGAAAAGTCAGTCTGGAGGTCCAAGGGATGTGGGCAAGAGTCCTCTGGACTCTGGAGAGACGGACAAGGTAAGCCAGTGGCTCCCAAGCCTGGCTGAGGCAGCGCACGGTCTGACTCATTTGGGAAAGCAAGGTATGTGCAAATTGGTGAGAGCATACTGGTGCACACCGGGTTTTTCTTCACAAGCGGAAAAGAGAGCAATGTCCTGTCTGACCTGCTTGAGGAAAAACATTGGGAAAACGATCCCTACCAAACCATCCCACATTCCTCCGACTGATGGACCTTTCCATAGGTAATACAAATTGATTTCATCCAATTACCACCCTGCAGGAATCACAAGTATGTATTAGTGTGCACTGATGTGTTTTCCAATTGGGTTGAGGCATACCCAGCTGCCACTAATATTGCTGCGTTCACTACCAAGAAAATTGTTCAGGAGTTTGTGTGCAAATACAGCATCCCTAAAATTATCGAGAGTGATAGGGGTACTCATTTCACAGGTGATGTTTTTCAAAATATGTGTAAACTGATGGGTATTAATAGTCGACTTCATACCCCCTACCGACCGCAAGCCAGTACCAAGGTGGAGAGGATGAACGGTACTATTAAAAATAAATTATGTAAGATCATGGCAGTGACTGGACTGGGATGGCATAAGGACCACTCCTAGACCCCCTCTAAATCTGTCCCCCTTTGAAACACTGTTTGGTAGACAACCTCATTTGATTATAAGTCCACAGGAAGACTTGAAAGGTAACAACAAGGTAACTGTAAGGTATCTTATAACAATAAGTAAACAGTTAAAACAGCAACAGCAGAAACTGAAATTGTGTCCCATGATATGCCTGAAACAAACTGTCATGATATTAAACCTGGAGAATATATTATGATCAGAAATTTCTTGCATTCAGGTTGTTTGACTGATCATTGGGAAGGTCCGAATGAGGTGTTGCTGACGAGAACCACATCTTTGAAGGTGGCCGAGAGAGATACCTGAGTCCATTCCACTCACTGCAAGAAGGTCAACCAACTGGTGGAGAAACAAGGCGGAGACGAGGCTGATAACGTGGACCTGTCGATTGCGAACTTGTTCCGGGAGGGTTAAAAGGTTGCAGTGAGATATCTGAACTAAAGAAATTTGCAGGTCCTTGCTACGGCAATGGACTGGTCTGCTGTGTTCATGTTTGTATTTGTTTCAATCCTCTAGCAATTTCTAGGACCGAGATGGAGGTGTTGGAGATACGTGGCACATCGAGAACAAACACAAGAAGTATAGTTAAATCATGGCAGTTTACTAAATAAATGATATGATGGACCAGTGAATACACAAAATGTCAATGGTGCAATAAGGAGCTGAAACCATAGGACAGTCAATAGAATATACTGTAGGTTTACAGTCCAAAGTAAAGTTGTTAAATGGCCAGGAGGCCTAGTAGACAGCAATGCTTGAAACGTGGTGAAGAAACAGGATTGCTGGATGGCCTGGAGGGCCTAGCAGACAGCGATGCTTGAAACCTGGTATAGAAGCAGGATTGCAGTATTGCCTGGAGGCCTAGCAGACAGCGATGCTTGAAACCTGGTGTAGAAGCAGGATTGCTGTATGGCCAGGAGGGCCTAGTAGACAGTGGTGCTTGAAACATGGTGTTGAAGCAGGGTTGCTGTTTGGCCTGAAAGGCCTAGTAGACAGCGGTGCTTGAAACGTGGTGTTGAAGCAGGATTGCTGTATGGCCTGAAGGGCCTAGTAGACAGCGTAGCTAGAAAGGTGGTTTAGAAGCAGGATAGCTGTATGGCCTAGAGGGCTCAGCAGACAGCGATGCTTGAACTGTGGTATAGAAGCAGAATAGCTGTATGGCCTGGAGGCTCTGTAGACAGCGATGCTTGAACTGTGGTATAGAAGCAGGATAGCTGTATAGCCTGCAGGGCTCTGTAGACAGCGATGCTTGAACCGTGGTATAGAAGCAGGATAGCTGTATGGCCAGGAGGGCTTAGTAGACAGCGATGCTTGAACCGTGGTATAGAAGCAGGATAGCTGTATGACCTGGAGGCTCTGTAGACAGCGATGCTTGAACCGTGGTATAGAAGCAGGATAGCTGTATGGCCTGGAGGGCTCAGTAGAGAGCGATGCTTGAACCGTGGTATAGAAGCAGGATAGCTGTATGGCCTGGAAGCTCTGAAGACAGCAATGCTTGAACCGTGGTATAGAAGCAGGATAGCTGTATGGCCTGGAGCGGCCTGCAGACAGCATTACTTGAAACGTGGTATAGATGCAGGATAGCTGTATGGCCTGGAGGGCCGTGGAGACAGCGTTGCTTGGACCCAGGGTACTTGTGTCACTTAAAAGCCGGTGAGCAGAATACACGCAGTTTGTAGAAAATATAACTGGAAGTCTGGATGCACAGAGAGCAGCTTGCATAACCAAAAGTTCCACGTGAAAACTCTATTACCGACAGGGCGGTGACAGTCCAGGAAGTTCAAATAGGATCAGCTGCCAATCAGGCAACACTAGGAGGAAACGTGAAATCCTCTGACTTCTGGGTCTCCTAGGAACCGGCAACCTAGAAGCATGGTCAGGAGCAGGAGGAATACTGGCAGGAGACAAGTCCTGTACTGGACTTGTAACAGTACCCCCCCTTGACGCGGGGTTGAAGAATCCCCAGATCCAGGTTTATCAGGAAACTTCTGAAAGAAAAGTATTTTCAGTCTGGGAGCATGGAGTGCATCTTCCGAAACCCAGGAACGTTCCTCTGGGCCGTAACCCCTCCAATGAACCAAAAACTATAATTTACCTCTGGAGAACTTGGAGTCCAGAATTCTTTCAACAACAAATTCCTGTTGACCATGGACAGTCACTGGACAAGGTTTGGCACTAGGTTTACTTCCAAATCTCGTGGAAGAACAAAACGGTTTGAGGAGAGAGCAATGAAAAGTGTTCTTAATAAATAAAGAATTGGGTAGTTGCAACTTCAAAGCGACGGGATTCACTTGAGCAATGATGCGAAAAGGCCCAATGAATCTAGGTCCCAATTTATGAGTAGATTGGCGCAGCTTGATATTCTTAGTAGAAAGCCAGACCAAATCTCCCTTTTTCAAAAACATGATCTTCGTTGCCTGTCAGCAATACTCTTAGGTGTAGACAATGGAAGAAGAAGACCAGGAGGAGCTGTCCGAGGAATCTTATTACAGGCACAGACTTCACATGCTAACACAAACTCACGGACATCTTTGGCTAAGGATGGCCACCAGACAGAACGGGAGAGAATGTCCATAGTCTTAGAAATGCCTGGATGACCAAAGGCTTTTTTAGAATGAAAATCCAAAAGGACAGTTTTCCTAAATCTCTCAGGAACAAAAAGAAAATGAGCAGGAACATTCAATGGAGCTTCAGATTGGCATCTCTGGAGTGTCTCAGCTAGAGTCCGGGTTAAGGCAAAATGAATGAAATCTTTAGGAATGATGGGTTCTTCAGAAACGGAGACTTGTTAGTCAGAGAAGAAACTTCTGGAGAGAGCGTCAGCTTTAACATCTTTAGAACGAGGAATAAGATTGATGGCGCAATCATATGGTCGATGTGGAGACAATGCATTAGCTTTTTGTTTAGAAAACACATCCACAAAATCCAAATATTGAGGAGGAATGCTACAAGCGGACGAAACTTCAGGACATTGTAGCATCCGCACAGGGAGTGAAAGGCATGAGGACTGGCATTCAGGACTCCACTTAATAATCTCCCCAGAGGACCAGTCAATGGAAGGATTGTGTAATCTTAGCCACGGAAGGCCCAATACAATTGGAACCAAAGGACTATGCAGAAAAAAATGAAATGAGTTCAATATGTGAAACACCTATGGTAAGCCGAATAAGAGGTGTCTTAACCTTAAGAGTTCCTTTAGGTATTAAGCCTCCATCCAGGCCACAAATGGAAACTTCTTGCTCTAATGGAACTGCAGGAATCTTTAACTTCTGGAAGATTATGTGTTGGATGATTATGATGCATTCTATTCCTTATGTTCTCCCCGATGATGTATATTTTATATGTGGAAGGAAAGCGTATAAGTGGCTCTCTCCGAGTTCCGAAGGTTTGTGTTATTTGGGAAGAGTAATTCCAGAAGTTATGACCCTTACACATGGTGAAATGCTTAGTATTCATAAAGACATACCATCACCATATCTTCACACACAGTATGAACACAGAGACAAAAGAAATATGATACCTGGTGATGTGCATAAGACCACTCAGTTAATTAGTGAGACAACTGGCTTTCAAGCTTTAGTACCATTGGATCCCACCAGGATCGCTCGGGGTACACTAAATTTTAGATATATCCAAGATCTTGCTAAATTAATAGATAATATCACCGAGCTGTATGATGACACATTCAGGTATACAGGTAGGGAGTTGCAAGCATACAAGAAAGAACTGGTGCAACACAGACTAGTGTTATATTATTTCACAGCTGTCACTGGAGGGTATTGCGTAACTTTGGCCAACCAATTTGGAGTAAAGTGTTGCACTTACAGTACAAACGATACCAGCGATCCCAAGGAGGTGATAGACCGGAAGATGGATGAAAATCTGCAGCTGAAATGGGAATTTCGAAAGAACCATAATGCTTCAGTGGCTGAAGTAGAGGAGAAGGTAGAGGAATGGGTTTCATGGTTGAACCCAGTGAAATGGTTCTCAGGTCTAGGAGAGTGGGTCCAGGAAATGATTGCGAGCATAGGTAAACTCCTTATCCTTATACTGGGTGTCATCATAGTAATTGGCATATGTGTCAGGTGTGTTCCTACTGTGTTGGAATGTGGAGAATGTAAAGATACAGTGAATCACAGGAATGAAATCATGATGGTGGTCAGTGGTAATATGAATACTGAGGTAAATGTAGAACTGCATTACAACCCTGAACTAGGAAATACCATCGTATAATGTATTATATTTAGATATGCATGGTAAGCAGACTGTGCTTGGTGTTGTACTGATCCACTGTGTCTCAACAGATTTCCGGTATCATCGGTGAGAAAATCGGAACATGCGCCTGCAAACTATGGACTATAGAGAGATAAAACATTACAATGTACTCTGTAATGTTAGCAGCTTAGATTAGCATGCAGCGGGAAAAAGGACACAAAGAGCGGTTGGAGGCTGTTTGTGTCTATTTGAATTGACCTATGAACTATCCTGTAACAAAAGCACCTTTAAGAAGAACCAATGGATTCATGTCAAACTTGTCTATTGTATTGCCTATCCCTGCAAGAGTATATATGTGCGCTCTCTGACCCCAGTCTTGAGTTTTCTTGCTGTGCTGTTGACGGAGGTTCCTAATGCTGATGCCGGTATCTGGGCCCAGAGCGTGTGCATATGTAACAACTGTACCTTGGGTCTGTATGATTTATTTGCGCTAATTGTATTTAGATCACAGCGTGTAACCATCTGTTTTTATATTGAATATCCTTTTGTGCTTTGGAACCACATTCAAAGTCTGAAAGCATTTATTTCTTGTGCGACTCATTACGCTGAATAGCGACAATTTTAGAAGGTATAGGAAGGAATATTGTTTAGAAGGTATAGGCAGGAATCGATTTTAGAAGGGTATAGATAGGTAGGAATTGATAACATGAATTTTTGGACAAATTTGGTTTTGGATTACCAACAGAAAATGAAGTAGTGGACACACTTGCAGATGTGGGTGATGAAAGTGTGCCTGTGCTGCCACCAGATGATCCTCCTGCACCTCCTACAAACTCATCACCTCAACATGTGGCAGGCACATCACATGGAACAATACAAATTCAAAATAGTCCTTGTGGGCCTTCCAGGGGAACTAACCAGATTCACTTTTTAGACATAATTTTGGAAAGTTCTGGGTGAAATTCACTAAAGATCATCAATCAGATTTTTTCTTCTTTGCAGCAGACTCCAGTAAACTGAAATTACGGATCCGAGTGGACCGTCGTGGACCCTGCTGGGTGCTCAGTCCAGCCACAGCAGAGCACTGGTCCACCCCACCTTCTATTGGGCCAGTCAGATGTTCTTTAATCTCCCTGACATCTTGGCTTATGGACCTTAGATAAGTGGTTTGCTCCAACATGCTGGCCTGGACAGCCTCCATGGCTGCTGCTTGTCTTAACACTGCCACCCTAAGTCCATCCATGACTTCAGTAAGGGTGGCAGTGGAGGATGGGGGAGGCACAATTGATGAAGGTTGTGCCATCACCCCATCCATCAGAAGGCATTCAGCCATGTTAGTGCCTAAAAAATGGGTGATTAAAAAACAATTAATACAAAGTAAAATAAATAAATTCAGATACAGAGCCAGGTGCATGCAAATAATTACCAGACTCAGCATGTGGGTCATCTTGTGGAGGCTCCTGATGGTATACTTGTGTCTCCAGCGCTATCCTCCTATCTAAGGCCCCCAAAAGTCGATGTTGGCTTTTGGTCAAAGCCAAGATGTCAGGGAAGGGACCCAATGGTCCATTAAAGTGTTGGATCCACAATTTCAGCTTCGACTTGAGTCGACTGCAAAGGTCACTCCACCTTTTGAAAAAGTGCGCCAGAATTATTTTTAAAGGCAAAACATTTTTGTAGGAGTGAGGCCAATTCACAAATATTTTACAGTTGTACTACTTCTTTGTTTGGTTAACTAGAGAAAAACTTTTAAAATGATGTACAGTAACGAAAAATTTACAATTTAAGCAATAAACTTACTTATTTTGCAGAAAAGAGGTCTCCAAATTAGTGGAGTGCTTCCGATTGATGATCTTTGTAAATTTCACCCAGATTTTTCTCCGATCATGCAAAGGAATATTATGCCCAAAAGTGAATTTGGTTAGTGACAACTGGATTAGAGTATCTGAAACCCGACAAGGTTTAACTTGACCTTGTATCATTCCATGTGATGGGCCAGCCACATTTGGAGGTGATGTGTTTGTAGGTGCTGGAGGAGGATCATCTGGTGTGGGATCAGGCACACTTTTTTCAGCCTCATCTAGAAGTGTATCCACTACTTAAATTTCTGAAGCAACTCCTAATTAAAATTCGTCCACAAAATCAGGTATATCAAGCATGCAGTCCTCATTGGCCTCCTCTGAATCCATGACTGCAAATTTTTTAAAATTGGGCATTGCTATTTATAGCAATCTGTGTACGCGCCTGCTACTGTGCGCCACTCCCACGCAGTGCACTACGCAATGCACAAGCGACTAACACACCCTTTAAAAGCACCCCTCACAATTCCAAACACTTTCTCAAGGAGTTGCGTAGTGTTGGGAGTGCCCTAAAGGCCGCACAGGCATATCCTATCTGTGGAATGAGGTGAGTCTGATAGGTGTTGTGTTGTTATAGATGTATTAAATTAACAAATGTCCTGTGTTTATCCTCCATTTTGGCCAACCAATCAGACTGCACCATAGTTTATATAAAGTTTGCACACTGTAATAATTGTCATTGCCATCATGAGATCCTCCAGCTTTTGCAGGCGGGAGCTCCGCATCTTGACAGAGGTAATGGACCGTCGCCTGGGACGCGGGCTTACGCGGAGGTCCGAGGGAGGCTGCGGCGCCTTGGATTCTGCCGGACGGTGGTCCAACTGGAGCGTTGGTGGTCTGATCTCCGGAGGCGGACCCCGGTCCTCCTGGAGTAACTGCGTGCGGGCAACCGCCAAAGTAAGTAATGCGTATATGCATTGCATCATGTATGCTATGTGTTGTGTATGCCTTCCTGTGTGTGTATTTATACTTTATGTTTTGCTTTTGAAGGTCTGTTTGTTTTCCACATTTTAAGGTGTGCCTAATTATTTTCAAACACAAAATGGCTGCCAACAAGTTGCAACCCATAATTTTAATACTGTCTTTTAAAAATAAGCACAACTGTTGTAGTCATTAGGTGTGTGTGAGTTTGTGTGTGTGAGTGTGTTTATTTGAAAAACCACATGGTTTATGACATATGTGTTTAAATGCAGAAGATGTGTGACAATTTGAGTGTCAGGCTACAATTAATGCTGTGTCTGTGGATTCTTGCCACATGGGTGACACAGGTGCCTTTATGTATTCCCTTTTATTTATAAATTTACTTAAAAAAAACATGCCTTTGCTCTGCTAAACCAGGGAGATCTGGATATGTTGTTTTTTGGCCATTGTCAGTTTTTAAAACAAATTTCTAAATTCATAGGATTACATCAAAGAAGGAGGCAAGCTGAGGCCCCACCCATCCCAGAAGATGGCTCCCCCACCCACTCCACATCACCCATCCAGAAGATGGCTCCTTCACCCACTCCTCCCCACCCATCCCAGAAGAGCTTTCACCCACTCACTCCGCGGGAAGTGGTAATTGGGCTGCATCACCCCAAGAAGTGCTGGGCCAAGGACCTGAAGGTACATATGTTACAGATGTGATTATGCAATGTATATGTAATGTAGGAACCAGAAAAGAATGCAATGTGGCAAAGGGATACACACCAATTATTCAGGCCTATGGTGGGTGGTTGTTATTTAAATCTAAATGGCAAAAAATGTATAAAAACAGATCTTGATAAAGTTGAACTATAGGAATAAATGTTTGGGTAGACTTGTACATTTTTAAGGTGTTTAAATAATTAAAAAAATAAAAATAAAATAATAATAAAAATATATATATATATTTATATCGATATCTATATATATTGTGAGCAACAATATTTAATTTGTCTAACCAAGTTGGGGGTAGTCCAATTTGCTTACTCCAGCCTATATAAAGTAATGATGAAAACAAAAAAAAAAAACAAGGTGCGAATTAACGCTGATTGCAATCGCATCAAAACCAAGTAAAAGTGATGGCAATCACATCGAAACCAAGTAAAAGGTCCATCGAAAGCCCAGATGAGAAAACAAGACTCTGCAAAGGTATCACGATGGTCATGTAGGTTGACGGCTGCGTCCGACAGATTACTGTAGTCCTCGCTCGCCCTGTTACATGGTCCGGGATGTGTGCTTTCATTGTGGTGGGTGTTTACCCGCTTGCGCTGTGCGCTGCGAGCGAGCACTCGCTCTGGATTTTCTCGCTCACTGCTGATGCGAGCGATCGCACCCTAGCGAGAGACTCTGAATGAGATTCTAAGTTTAAGAAATTGCTGAGACATCCAGGAAGATATAGCAGAGAGACAGTTGGAGATACGAGTGAGGAGAGAGGGAGAGAGGTCAGAGGAGGAAATGTAGATCTGAGTGTCATTGGCATAGAGATGATAATGGAGGTCAAAAGAGCTGATGAGTTCACCTAGAGAGGACATATAGAGGGAGAAAAGGAGTGGTCCAAGAACAGAACCTTGGGGAACACCTACTGTGCAGGATGTGAGAGGGGGAAGATAAGCCATGAGAGGAGACAGAGAAGGATCGGTCAGAGAGGTAGGAGGATAGCCAGGAGAGGGCAGTGTCACGTAGACCAAGGGAGTGAAGGATCTGCAGCAGGAGAGGGTGGTCCACAGTGTCAAAGCAGAAGGAAGGTCAAGGAGAATGAGCAGAGAGTAGTGGCCTTTGGATTTGGCAGCAAGGAGGTCATTGCTGACTTTAGTGAGGGCAGTTTCAGTAGAATGGAGAGAATGGAAGCCAGACTGAAAAGGGTCAAGGAGGGAGTGGGAGGAAAGAAAGGTGGTAAGGCAGTTGTAGACAATACGCTTAAGGAGTTTGGATGCAAAAGGAAGGAAAGACATGGGTCAGTAGTTGGCGAGAGTGTTAGGATCAAGGGTAGGTTTTTTAAGAATGGGGAGACAAGGGCATGTTTGAATGCAGAAGGGACAGTGCCAGATGAGAGGGAGAGATTGAGGAGGTGGGCAAGATAGGAACAGACACAAGGAGAGAGGTAACGGAGGAGACATGAAATTGTAGGGTCAAGGGGGGAGGTGGAAGGGGGGAGGACTGGATAAGGGCCATGACTTTCTCTCCATATACAGGGGAGCGGTATGTCAGTATAGGTAAAATGGAAGAGGATGGATGATCCAGGAAATGAGGAGGTGTAGTGCTGGGGGACTGGTGGGATATAATATCCTGACGTATGGAGTCAATTTTAGATGTAAAGTAGGTAGCAAAGTCAAGGGCAGAGAGCAATGAGGAAATTAAAGGAGGGGTTGGGCAGAGGAGGGAGTTCAGGGTGGTGAAGAAATGCTCGGGATTTGAGGACTGGGAGGAGATGAGGTGCTTGAAATATGACTGTTTAGAGGGCAGCACTGTAGAATAGAGCATAAATTTGAAATGGAGAAAATCTGCCTTAGAGCGTGACCTTCTCCACTGTCACTCAGCGGTTCGTGAACACTTTTGCAGATATCTGGTGCATTTGGAATGCCAGGGTTGAAGTGTGGATCTGCGAGGGTGAGTAGTGATTGCCGGAGCAACAGAGTCAAGAGCAGAAGTAAGGGAGGCATTGTATAGTGAAGCAGCTTGTTCAGGGTAGGAGAGAGAGAGCAAAGGGGAGAGAAGCAAGTCAAGTAGGGAAGAAATATCACAACGGTGAGTGAAGACCAGATCAAGCGAATGCCCACACACAAGGGGGGGGTGAGGCGGTCCATTAGCAGAGACCAAAAGAAGATGTGATGGTAAGAAGTTTGGAAGCAGAGGATTCAGTGGGGTTATCAATTTGAATATTGAAGTTATGTAAGATAATGGAGGGAAGGTCTGAGGAGAGAAAGTGAGGGAACCAGGAAGCAAAGTTGTCAAGGAATTTGGAGGGAGGGCCAGGGGGATGGTTACTGATAGCTACTCGCAGGTGTACTGGTTGGAAGAGGCATATAGCATGAACCTCACATGTAGAGAATGTAAGGGATGGTTCAGGGGGTATAAATTGGTAGGTGTAACCAGGGAATAGAAGGACCCCAACACCACCACCATGGCAACCCCCAGGCCGAGGGGTGTGAGAGAAAGTGAGGCCCCCAGAGGAGAGAGCTGCAGCAAAAGTGGTGTCAGAAGGTGAAATACAGGTTTCAGTAATGGCTAGGAGATGCAACTTGTTGGAGATTAAAAGGTCATAGGTGGGAACAAGTTTATTACAGACCAATCTGGCATTCCAGACGGCACAGGATAAAGGTACAGTGCTTGTGGGAGAGATGTGAATGAGATTTCTGGATTACTCTAAAGAGTATGTGAGATTAATTTTGGGGTCCGAGATGAATAGAGTGGAGAGATTGTGCAGGCACCAGTGCTGGGAAGGGAACCTTTAGGCGGTGAGTAGTGAGGGAATTTAACGAGATGTGGATGGAGGTGGGATGAGGAGGGATGGAGGAGGGATTAGCAGTGGTGTAGTAGGACCATGGTGGGTAGAAGAGAATGCAAGTGTAGTAGTGGGAGAGGAGAGGGAGGAAGGCAGACAGAGGAGGGGAGATAAGGGAAGTAGAAGGAGGCAAGGGGTAAAGAATAAAGGTAAAAGGGGGCAGAGCAGAGGATTAGATAGACACTGAGTGAGGGGGGAAGTGGAAAAAAACATGGTCATGGTGTGGCAGAGGTGAATAGAGGGAGGAAAATTGGAAGAATTAATAAAGTATGAATGTGAGTGACAGTGCAGGAGATTTGCAGAATATCAAGTGAGAATACAGTGGAGAAAAGGTGTCTGCACAATAACAGAAGTTTATTATTGAGGGGACTAAAAGTGGAGATTTAATAGGTGGAGAAAATGAATGTTAAAGTAGACAGTTAGAAGCTACATTACATGTGGCAAGGCATAGGACTTAGGTAACAAGACATTATTTCTAAGAAGAAAACTGAAATTGGCACAGAATACAGTAAACTTTGAGGTCTTTGTGAAATCAGAGAGCTAGCACAAAGTTTAGCAAGTAGCAGAGTCCAGTGATTAATGTCCTGGTAATGCTGGCATCCGATGCTTGTATTGAATAAGTTGTTTTTGAACTCGCATTTCTTGATGATACTTTGTCCAAATGTTGTTTAGATTTCTGGTGGGGTTTGAGTGTTATCCTTCTGTTTGACTTTAGTTTAACGGCGGTATAATGGAAAAATTATGTTTAAATTGCACTTTTAATTTAGCACAACAGCCAGGCTCTACAGCCTATAGATGCTTTTAAATAATGACTCACCTAGCATGTGAATGCAATAATTACAAACAACCCCCAATCCCCTCCCACTTGGATGGCTAGTAATAAATTAAATCAAACAAACAAACAATAAATACCACAAAGCTAATAACTGGATCTATACCTCTACAAACTAAAGAAATAAAATAAAAAATAAAAAACATATGCTTGAGATATTTGACAGCAATGCCTGGTATGGATTTACCGAATAATCAGTAGGTTATTGCAAACATCAAAATAAAGTTGCAGCAATGCCTGGTATGGATTATTCTAATAATTGACAGGTTATTGCAAACATCAAAATAAAGTTGCAGCAATGCCTGGAACGGATTTACCTAATAATCAGTAGGTTATTGCACACATCAAAATAAAGTTGCAGCAATGCCTGGTATTAATTTACCTGCAGGATACTGGAGAAAAGTTGAGGTCACTTCACAATCGATAGCAGCAGAAGATAAAAACTAATAATGGTGGTATAACGGCAAAATTATGTTTAATTGCATTTTTCATTTAGCACTTCTATATTGGCACAACAGCCAGGCTCTACAGCAGTGATTCCCAACCTCGGTCCTCAAGGAACACTAACAGTCCTGGTCTTAGTGATATCCATGCTTAAGCACAGATGGTTAAATCAAAATAACTAAGGTACTAATTAAGTCACCTGTGCTCAACTATGGCTATCCTTAAAACCTAGACTGTTAGTGTGCCTTGAGGACCGTGGTTGGGAACCCCTGCTCTACAGCCTATAGAGGCTCTTAAATAATGAGTCTCCCTTCACTCTCTTGTCCGCAATCTTCGTTCAACAAATGCACGCCACCTCTCATGCCAACTGATTACTTCCTCCCACTCCTGCCTTCAAGAATTTGCTATGCTGCCCCCCACCTTTGGAACTCTCTCCCTCTTCCCATCAGACTCTTCACCTCTCTACAATCCTTCAAACGGGCTCTCAAGACCCACTACTTCATCAATGCTTTCCAACTCTCATCCTAACTTGCTGCTACCTGCTCCCTCCTCCCTGTCTTCCCCATTTGTATCATGCCTGTCTGTCTGCCCCTCCCCTTGAGAATGTAAGCTCTTGCGAGCAGGGCCCTCTACCCTCTTGTGCTTCTCCTGACTTTATTTTCATTTACTTCTTACTCACCACTAGGACCCCTAACACTTGGTTGCTTATGCTCTGTTGCTTATTTGGGTGTTATGGCCACCAATGTATCAATGTACATTATCCATGTCCTTGCCCTGCATTGTATTGTATTGTATTGTAAGTCACTTTTTTGGTTATATACTTTGTAAGGCGAAGCAGAACACTTGTGGCGCCATATAAATAAACGATTATTATTATTAATAATAATAATAATAATAATAATAATAATAATGTGACAGTTTTCAGAAGTGGAGATGTTGCCCATAGCAACCAATCAGATGCTAGCTATTATCTTATAGAAGGTGCTAGTTAAATGTTAAGTAAAATATGATTGGTTGCTATGGGCAACATCTCCACTTTTAAAAACTCTAACTTCAGTATATATACTCCCTAGTGTCAAAGAATTACCAAGGAAAATTTTGGTGTTGCTTGATCAAACTATTGGCTTTATTCAAATCTTCATTTTATTCTTTAAAAGATAAATGCAAACATTTATCCATTTTGTAGTATACAAATTAAACAAAATCACCAATTATGGGCCTATAACAATTGATTCAACACAGGGGAGTGCTGACCGTGAGGCTAAATGAGTATTGTTACTGTGTGTACTACTGATGTGGCTCATTTACTAAGCATGGAGAATAGATGTATTTGGATTCATCTGTATCTAATTATTTATTATTATTTATTACCAGTTTTTTATATAGCACACGTATATTCCGCAGCGCTTTACAGAGAATATTTGCCCATTCACTTCAGTCCCTGCCCCCAGTGGAACTTAGTCTATATTCCCTACCATATGATCACAGATGGATTCCCGACTGCTTAATCCCGGTGAAGGTTAAATGACAGGCGTCTAAATCTAGATGCCTATCATTTTACTGACGCCGAGAGACCGGCGCCTGGCATCCCGATCAAAGGGATGCTGGGAAGGCCCGCCAAGAGCTGCAGCAAGCCCATGTAATAGGGGGCATGTTCTAATCGCAGGAGGGATGGCCATGCCCCTTTCCAGGGAAAAAGTAAAAAAATAGTTTTGCAGCACGCGCTGGGGAAGGGGGGCGCTCTGAGCCCCCTCGGCTCTGCTCAAAGCCAGGGGGGGGGTGATCAGTGTGATCGCTCCCCCCCACAGACATAGGAGACTGCTGTGTGCTGTGCTGCTGTGAGGGGGGGGCGGCGCCGGGCCCCTCAGGAAGCCAAGGCTCGGGTAATCTGTACCCACTCCCCCCCCTCTCGGCGCCCCTGACGCCGGGCGCTGAGAGCAGGAGGGTTAGATTTAGGGTTCCCAGGAGGGATTTAGGGTTAGGCATCCCCCCGGGAGGTCAGGGTTGGGCTAGGGGAAGGGGGGGTTAGAGTTTGGCACCCCCAGGGGGACTTAGGGTTAGGCGGCGGGGACGGGGGTTTAAGTTTAGGCACTTAGAGGGGGGATTAGGGTTAGACAATGGAGGGGAAGGTTAGGGTTAGTTACCCCTAAGGGAGGGTAAGGGTTAGGGGGTAGAATTAGGTTAGAGAATACTTACCTTGGACAATTGGAATTTCCTCCTCTGCCGGGATGCCGCTGTCGGGATTCCAACCGCCGGGCGTGGGTCCCTAGCAACACATGCAATGCAAGGCATGATAACTAGCAACACAGCAAAAGATGAGTCATAAGTACCAAAAAACTAGTGTCTGCCTATCTGTCTGTCTACCTACCTTTCTATATCTATATATATATCTATATATATATCTATATCTATATATATATAGAAACAGTTGGAAGAGTACTTAGTATCAAGTACAAACCCACGCAGGTCACTCCAGGATTTTGCAAAAGATTTCTTTATATAAATAATTGATCGATGTTTCAGGACTGCGCAGAGTCCCATCCTCAAGATCACAATTACATAATAAACAAGTGTAAACACCCGCTTACCTTATATCCCCTGTGCTCGATTCCATGCTGCCGCCGGTGCTGAGAGCGGCGTCCGCGTCCATTCGGTGGCACACACTGATGGCGTGATCACACTGTTGGTATGCGTTGCCATGGAAACTCCCATGACCGGCTACCCAGTCTCTCAGTCCGACTTGCAGCTGGAATATTAAAAAATGAATTAGTCATGAGCACTAATGCATGTCGATATCTTGCTAAACACCATCATTACATATATCCACATTATTTAACTACAATGTCATTTAAACTTTGCTCTTAAGTCATAAAAAAATTGAGAAATAAATGGAGACAGCAAAATTATCACTGAAATACTAATATTACATTGTTTATTTAGGCTCATGATAAACTTTATCTATAAGAGGTCAGAAAATGGAATATTTATATTGAACATAATGCATAAAAAGTCCAGATCTTACATAGAGTTCCAATTCATTTTCTCATTAAGTCCATGCGGTTGCATAGTATTTAAACGTAAGATATATATATATATATATATATAATATATACATAAAGGCAATCTACACATGTGTTCACATACACCTAGACTCCCTGCGCGTAAAACAGCCCTTCTAGTAATGTTATACTGTGGCACGACACGATAGAACTGAGCGTCTTATTTGCAAAGTGAAGCATAATAGGATGGGCTATATCTGCATGCAAAATGCTACGGATGCACACAGATTATACAGAAGGCATGCCGTGTATCATTTTAATCAGTATAAGCTGCTTTTGCATCCTATTTGCATCGCTTTGCAAATGACACATTTTAATGGAAAAAGTCACCTGGAAAGATGCTCTGTACTACAGAGACAGTGTATTCACCCATTATTTGTAACACATCTCAAAGCACATGGAGGATAGATGTATTTGAACGCATCTGTATCTTATTATTTATTACCAGTTTTTTATATAGTGCACATATATTACACAGTGCTTTACAGAGAATATTTGGCCATTCACTTCAGTCCCTGCCCCAGTGGAGCTTACAGTCTATATTCCCTACAACATGCACACACAACTAGCAACACATGCAACACAAGCCATGATAACTAGCAACACAGGGAAAGATTAGTCATAAGTACCAAAGAACTAGTGTCTGCCTATCTATCTATCTCTATATCTATCTATAAATAGGCAATCTACACATGTGTTCACATACACCTAGTCTCACTGCGCATTAAACAGCCCTTCTAGTACTGTTATACCATGACATGACAAGATAGAACTGAGCGTCTTTTTCTGCAAATTTTCCCCTTAAAATGTGTCTTATTTGCAAAGCAATGCAAAATAGGATGGACAAGCAGCATATGCTGATTAAAATGATATGTTGCATGCCTATGTTCTGTGTGTGACTGCGGATATATCTGCATTCAAAATGCTACGTTACAGTTTCAGTGGCTGTGACACTGTAAAGTTGCATGCAGATACAGCAGCAGTCACACACAGAATATAGGCATGCCGAATATCATTTTAATTAGTATAAGCTGCTTTTGCAACCTATTTGCATCACTTTGCAAATAAAGACACGTTTTAAGGGCAAAAGTCGCAAGGAAAGTTGCTCTGTGATATCGAGTCACATGGCGCTCACACGTTATTTGTAACACGTTTTATAGCGCATGGAGGATAGATGTATGTGGACACATCTGTATCTAATTATTTATTATTATTTATTAAAAGTTTTTTATATAGCACACATATATTCTGCAGTGCTTTACAGAGAATATTTGGCCATTGACTTCAGTCCCTGCCCCAGTGGAGCTTACAGTTTATATTCCCTACCACATGCACACACAACTAGCAACACATGCAACGCAAGCCGTGACAACTAGCAAGACAGGGAAAGACGAGTCATAAGTTCCAAAGAACTAGTGTCTGCCTATGTATCTGTCTATCTATCTGTCTACCTAACTATCTCTATATCTATCGATCTATCGATCGATCTAGCTATCTATCTCTATATCTATCTATATATAGGCAAGCTACATATATGTTCTCATACACCTTGTCTCCCTGCGCGTTAAACAGCCCTTCTACTACTGTTATACCATGGCACGACACGACAGAACTGAGCGTCTTTTTCTGCAACTTTTTCCCTTAAAAAGTGTCTTATTTGCAAAGCGATGCAAAACAGGATGGACAAGCAGCATATGCTGATTAAAATGATATGTTGCATGCCTATGTTCAGTGTGTGACTGCGAATATATCTGCATGCAAAATGCTACATTACAGTGTCAGTGGCTGTGACACTGTAAAGTTGCATATCGAATGCAGATACAGCCACAGTCACACACACAGAATATAGGTATGCCGAATATCATTTTAATCAGTATAAGCTGCTTTTGCGACCTATTTGCATCACTTTGCAAATAAAGACACATTTTAAGGGCAAAAGACGCAAGGAAAGATGCTCTGTGATTTCGAGTCACATGGCGCTCACACGTTATTTGTAACACGTCTTATAGCACATGGAGGAAAGATGTATGTGGACACATCTGTATCTAATTATTTATTAAAAGTTTTTTATATAGTGCACATATATTCTGCAGTGCTTTACAGATAATATTTGGCCATTCACTTCAGTCCCTGCCCCAGTGGAGCTTACAGTCTATATTCCCTACTACATGCACACACAACTAGCAACACATGCAACATAAGCCATGATAACTAGCAAGACAGGGAAAGATGAGTCATAAGTACCAAAGAACTAGTGTCTGCCTATCTATCTGTCTATCTATCTCTATATCTATAGATCTATCGATCGATCGATCTCTCTCTATATCTATCTATATATAGGCAATCTACACATGTGTTCACATACACCTAGTCTCCCTGCACGTTAAACAGCCCGTCTAGTAGCGTTATACCGTGGCACGACACAATAGAACTGAGCGTCTTTTTGTGCAACTTTTCCCCTTAAAATGTGTCTTATTTGCAAAGTGATGCAAAATAGGATGGACAAGCTGCTTATGCTGATTAAAATGATATGTGGCAAGACTACAGTATGTTCTATGCGCGACTGTGGCTACATCTGCATGCAAAATGCTACGTGACAGTGTCAGCGCCTGTGACACTGTAAAGTTGCATATCGCATGCAGATACAGCTCAGTCGCACACAGATTATACAGAAGGCATGCCGTGTTTCATTTTAATCAGTATTAGCTGCTTTTGCATCCTAATTGCATCGCTTTGCAAATGACACATTTTAATGGAAAATGTCACCTGGACAGATGCTCTGTACTACAGAGTCACAGTGTACTCACCCATTATTTGTAACACATCTCAAAGCACATGGAGGATAGATGTATGGACGGATCAGTATCTAATAATTTATTATTATTTATTACCAGTTTTTTATATAGCGCACATATATTCCGCAGTGGTTTACAGAGAATATTTGGCCATTCACTTCAGTCTCTGTCCCAGTGGAGCTTACAGTCTATATTACCTACCACATGCACACACAACTAGCAATGCAACACAAGCCATGATAACTAACAAGACAGGGAAAGACGAGTCATAAGTACCAAAGAACTAGTGTCTACCTATCTGTCTACCTAACTATCTATCTATCTATCTCTATATCTATCTATCTATATATAGGCAAGCTACATATATGTTCACATACATCTAGTCTCCCTGCGCGTTAAACAGCCCTTCTACTGCTGTTATACCATGGCACGACACGATAGAACTGAGCGTCTTTTTCTGCAATTTTTCCCCTTAAAATGTGTCGTATTTGCAAAGCGATGCAAAATAGGATGGACAAGCAGCATATGCTGATTAAAATGATATGCTGCATGCCTATGTTCTGTGTGTGACTGCGGATATATCTGCATGCAAGATGCTACGTTACAGTGTCAGCGCCTGTTACACTGTAAAGTTGCATATCGCATGTAGATACAGCCGCAGTCACACACACAGAATATAGGCATGCCGAATATCATTTTAATCAGTATAAGCTGCTTTTGCAACCTATTTGCATCGCTTTGCAAATGACACATTTTAAGGGCAAAAGTCGCATGGAAAGATGCTCTGTGATATCGAGTCACATGGCGTTCACGCGTTATTTGTAACACGTCTTATAGCGCATGAAATAGATGTATGTGGACACATCTGTATCTAACTAGCGTCTACCTATCAATGATCGAGCTACCTATCTATGATCTATCTTTAAATATTAAATATTGGAGGCAAACCTTCTAATCAAAAGATTCACATTTTCCCAACATTAAGCCCAGGTGTTTGAAAAACCACCCCCAAGATTCTTGGTTGGGAAAGGTGAGTGTAATGTTGTTTGGGATTTTGACTAAAAAGCATGATTGATGGAGTAGAACAGGGAGAGTGAGCAGCTGAGATATACTGCACCCTGAGATAAACAGAATTACTGTATATCTGACACTACCAAATCACAGTGTCGCATAAGTAGAAGAGTCCATAGCAAAAAGACATTTTTTGAGTATCAATGTATAGCAGGAACATATCATCGTGCCTCTGCAGGTCTAGAACCAGTCTAGCCTGAGAATTACCGGTAATTAATAATCATTAATTACCTGTGCTGGGACTCCTCTTCTGTTGGTTCTTCTTTGATCGTTGCCATGAGTAGAAGTCTGGAATCAAGGAGACCTCACAAAAGTCCAGCGATGTAGTTTGCTTAGATGTTGACCTCACATTTTGATTCATGGAAAAGTCCCAACTGGAAAAAAAGATTGAGAGGCGCGATAACATGTTCTTGCTATACACTATACATGCAAATATATCTCAGTTGGGCCTGTCCTTGCTGGCAGGGTGAATTTGCACTATATCTAGCTACCTAACTATCTATCCCTATATTTATCTATACATGGGTGATCTACAGATGTGTTCACATACACCTAGCCTCCCTGCGCATTAAACAGCTCTTGTAGATGCATTATACCGTGCCACGAATCGGTACCGCTGGGCATCTTTTTGTGAAACGTTTTCCCTTAATCTGCATTTTATTTGCAAAGTGATGCAAATAGGATAAGCAAGCTGTTTATGCTGATTAAAATGAAATGTGGCAAGCCTACAGTATGTTCTGTGTGTGACTGTGGCTATATCTGCATGCAAAATGCTACGTTACAGATTCAGCGGCTGTGACACTGTAAAGTTGCATATTGCATGCAGATACAGCTCAGTCGCACACAGATTATACAGTAGGCATGCCGTGTATCATTTTAATCAGTATAAGCTGCTTTTGCATCCTATTCACATCGCTTTGCAAATAAGAAACATTTTAATAGAAAAAGTCACCTGGAAAGATGCTCTGTACTACAGAGTCACAGTGTACTCATCCATTATTTGTAACACATCTCAAAGCATATGGAGGATAGATGTATGTGGACGCATCTGTGTCTAATTATTTATTATTTTTTTAAAGTTTTTTATATAGTGTACATATATTCTGCAGTGCTTTACAGATATTTGGCCATTCACTTCAGTCCCTGCCCCAGTGGAGCTTACAGTCTATAATCCCTATGACATGCACACACAACTAGCAACACATGCAACAACAAGAGATATGGTAAGATCTTACCTTTGTTATCTCTGTTTCTACGAAGTCCATAGGTTCCACAGGGTTGACCTTGGGGTATAGCTGGATCTGGATCCATGGGCACCACGCAGTTAAAGCTTTGCTGCTCCCAGGATGCACTTGGGTCTGTCCTCCTCTATACCCCGCCCCCGAGCCACAGCACCTCAGTTGGTAAGCAGCCAAGGCCGTAGGAGGAGACTAAACAGAGAGAAGGAAGACTGGAACACACAGGAAACCATACTCACAGAAATGGGAGATGGAAAACCGGTGACCAGCCACACAGCCCATATGAAGCCAGGTGTGTCAGGGTGGGTGCCCTGTAGAAACAGAGATAACAAAGGTAAGTTCTTACCATCTCTCTTCTTTTCTACTTCAGGGTCCATAGGGGGTCCACAGGGTTGACCTTGGGAATGTCCCAAAGCAGTTCAACTAAGGGCAGGGACGCTCCTGTGCTGAAAGGAGAACCCGGGGCCCAAAGGATGCATCCTGAGAGGCGAAGGTGTCAAACGCATAGAACCTCAAAAACGTCTGAATGGAAGACCAGGTGGTCGCCTTACACAGCTGAACAGCAGAGGTGCCATGTCTAGCAGCCCAAGAGGGACCCACAGAACGAGTGGAATGAGCCTTAGCTGAGGTTGGCACAGGTAAACCCTCCTGTGCATAAGCCTCACAAATAACGGAACAAAGCCAACGGGCTAACGTTTGTTTGTTGGCAGGCCAACCCCTCCTGTGAAAACCAAAGAGGACAAACAATGAATCAGACTTTCTAACAGAAGCAGTCTGGTCCACATAAATTCTATGCGCCCGGACTACATCTAAGGAAGCCTCACCAGCGAAAAGATCACGTGACTGAAAAGCTGGCACAACAAGTTCCTGATTGATGTGGAACTTCGAAACCACTTTAGGTAAAAACTCAGGACGAGTGTGGAGCACCGCTCTGTCCTGGTGAAAAATCAAAAAAGGAGGGCAACAGGAAATCGCCCCCAACTTTGACACCCTCCTGGCAGAAGCAATTGCCAGGAGAAAAACGGTCTTAAACATCAACCACTTGAGTTCCACCGACTCAAGAGGCTCTAAAGGAGGACCCTGCAGGACCCGTAGAACCACCGCCAAGTCCCAAGGAGCCACAGGAGGCACGAAGGGAGGCTGGATTCGGAGAACACCTTGGAAAAAGGTGTGAACATCTGGCAGTGTAGCAATCCGTCGTTGGAACCACACGGACAAAGCGGACACATGAACCTTCAGAGAGGCAAGGAATAAGCCGAGGTCCAAACCTGATTGAAGAAATTCCAAGATCCTAGAAACTTGGAACACCTGAGGATCATAGCTTCTGGACTCACACCACTGAAAGTAAGTGCGCCGCACCCTGTGGTAAATCCGTGCGGAAGCAGGCTTGCGTGCCCTGAGCATGGTACTAATAACCGAATCCGAGAAGCCCCGAGACCTCAAGACAGCTGTCTCAAGAGCCACGCCGTCAAAGACAGTCGATCCAGATCCGTGTAAAGGCAGGGCCCTTGAGACAATAGGTCCTGATGCTGAGGAAGAAGGTACGGAGCGTCAATGGAGAGGCTCCTCAGATCGCAGTACCAAGGACGTCTGGGCCACGCCGGAGCCAGCAGCATGAGCGTGCCACAATCCTGCTTGAATTTCCACAGGACCCGAGGAAGCAGGGATAACGGAGGAAACAGATATGCCAGGTGAAACATCCATTTCACCGACAGCGCGTCTACCAGACATGCGCCTGCGTCTCTTGTCCTTGACCCGTAAACGGGCAACGTGATTGTGACGGGAGGCCATCAAGTCCAGCTCCGGCAGCCCCCATCTGTCCACAAGTAGCTGAAACACCTCTGGGTGAAGCGACCATTCCCCGGGATGCACGTCGTGACGGCTGAGGAAGTCCGCCTCCCAATTGAGGACTCCGAGGAGGAAGACCACCGACATCGCTGGAATGTGGCACTCTGCAAAAAGCAAGGATGCGAGACACCTCTGACATCGCAGCCCGACTGCGAGTTCCTCCTTGGTGGTTGATATATGCCACCGTGGTGGCGTTGTCGGACTGCACCTGAACCGCCCTTCCGTGAAGAGCGGGGCCGGACGACTGCAGGGCCCTGTATACTGCCCGCAGTTCCAGGATGTTGATGTGGAGAAGTGCTTCTTCCGCAGACCAACGACCCTGAAGTGACAACGAGCCGGTCAATGCCCCCCAACCCCGGAGACTGGCATCCGTCATGATCAGGACCCAGTCCGGGATCCAAAAGAGGCGCCCCTCGACCAGATGAGCTGTCTGAAGCCACCAAGCCAAAGACTGCTGAACCTCCTGGGACAACACCAGCATCTAAGAGTGGATCCGGTGAGGTAACCCGTCCATTCTGATAGAATCAGCCACTGCAGGGGCCATGAATGGAACTGGGCAAATTCCACCATGTCGAATGTCGACACCATGGACCCCAGAACTCTCATAGCCGAATGGACTGACAGGCGGCAACTGCTCAGGCACTGTGTATCCGCAGCTGTAGGGAGGAGACCTTCTCCGGAGTCAGGAAGATCCTTTGCTGACAAGAATCCAGCAGGGCTCCCAAATTAACCATCCGCTGTGATGGAATCAGGGAGGACTTTCTCCAATTTATCAACCACCCGTGCGCTTGCAGGCAAGCGATCGTCAGGTGGAGATGCTGAAGCAGTACCTCCGGGGAGCTCGCCAGCAACAGGAGGTCATCCAGATACGGCAGCAGCCATACATTCTGGTTCCGAAGATGTGCGTCCGTGACTGCCATAACCTTTGTGAATACCCTCGGTGCCGTGGAGAGGCCAAAGCCTAGCGCCCGGAACTGATAAGGATGCTGAAGGATAGCGAACCTCAGATACCGCTGGTGCGAAGGTGCTATCGGAACATGGAGGTAGGCATCCTGGATATCAAGGGACACCATGTAATCCCCATGTTCCATCGCCAGAATGATGGAACGTAATGTTTCCATCCTGAATTTGGGAACTCTGATGAATTTGTTCAGAGACTTCAAATTGAGGATAGGGCGATGAGAACCATTGGGTTTCTGCACCAGAAACAGAGTAGAATAGTACCCCGTCCCTCGTTGTGATTGAGGAATGGGAACAATGACCCCTGCTTTCAGCAAGGACTCTATAGCCTCGTGAATCTGTAAAGCCTTGGTTTTGTCCTGAGGACTTGTGCAGAAAAACTGGCGGGGCAGTCTGTGACGAAAAGACAGAGCGTACCCCTGGGAGACCACTTCTTGAACCCAGGCATCCGTGGTGGTATTGTGCCAGCACTGGACAAATTGAAGAAGTCGGCCTCCCACTCTGGGGTCCCCCAGAGGGAGGCCCGTCCCATCAGGCAGAAGGCTTATCCTCCTGCTTGGAAGAAGGGTGCCTGGCACTCCAGGCCTGTTTCTTGGGCTTAGAGGCGGTCAAAGTCGCCAACTGCCTCAGGAAGGACTGACCTTTGGCCTTGTCCTGAAACCAAAAGGACCGTAAGGCGGAGCTCCGTACTTTGGCAGGTGCTGAAACCGAAGGAAGGCTGATTTAAACTTAGCCAGAGTATCCACTATTTTGTCCAAGTCTGGACCAAAAAGCAACTCTCCATTAAAAGGTAAAGCCTCCAGGCCCTTTTTGGAGTCTGCGTCAGCTCTCCAGGACCGCAGCCACAAGGACCGATGCGCCGACACAGCTGCAGCCGACACCCTAGAGGTCAGCAGGCTTGCATCCAACGATGCTTCCCCAATGTAGGAAGCCGTATCTCTCATTTGTCCTATCAATGCTCTCTGGATATCCGGAGCATCATCCGGAAAGGTATCCTCAAAAGCGTTGGCCCAGCTCTCGATGGCCTTAGCCACCCAAGAGATGGCCATGGATGGACGGGCCACTGCCTGAACGGGTCGCTTGGACGCCTTTGAGGGCAAATCACCGTGTAACATCAACTGAAAAGCCGATGACGAGGCCGCCAGGCTCTGAACTGGAGAGGACATTCACCCAGGGAGGTGGTACCACCTGAAGATATCCCTGAAAGGGTACCATTGACTGCTGCGTTACCGTGGGAGACTGCACGTACACAGGCAATCCCACATAAGGACCCACAGTCTGCGACCCGGGAGGAGACTGCACCAGATGCATAACACCTGGGGAACGGGGGATGGTAAGCTGGGGCAATGCCCTAGAAGGGACCGCAGTCGGGACCACAAGCCAGTCCGCGATCGACACCAGCACTTGTGTAAACATCGCCCAAGGAGGATCCTGCGCCACCGGGGATTTAAAGGGACCAGGTACCAGCTGGCACCGCCCGCACAGACCTTCCTGAGACAAATCCACCCCATCAACCCCTGCCGAACAGCGCCAGCAGGAAAACATCACAGGAGCCACGGAGCGCTAATTCTCCTTTTCAGACATGACACAATAACTTTGCAAAAAAAGTGTATTACCGAAAAGAGGTGAGGCGTATAACACCTGCGCACTCCCAAGTATGCAACACAAACAGCCCACAATATGGTACTGAGTAGCACACCACTGTATGTGACGGACTTCACAAATACGTAGATCTATATAAGTGAGGCACACAGAAAGAACACCCTTCCCCCACACACCTGCGGGCCGTAGGAGAAGGAAAGGGATAGGTATAAGATGACAGTCGGCAGAAAATTAGCACAGACAGCAGCACTAGCAAAAGTCACATACTATGCAGGAAGTTATACTCACTGCACCTTTCGCTACAATCTACCTCCCAGATTCAGTGTCTGGGAGGGCTATAGCGCTGCGAACACTGTCCTTTGCAGGAAAGAGGCACGTAGGGGGATCGGTCCACGCACCGCCTGGGAGATCTGCACTGCCACTGAGAAGATGGCCGCCGGAGAGCTCTGAGGAGGAGTGGCTGTAGGAGGAACAGCCCAGCGGGGTATGGCTGTTAAGGGGGAGCCCGCCGCCGCTACTAGCGCCGCCGGTCTGTCACGCGGCTTACCTGGACCCGTGCATCCGGCAGCAGTCAGTGGGAGGTCCCGGCGCCACGCTAGTACTGACTATGGGGTCCCGCTGCGATCCCCAGATCAGTACTGGCATCGCAGCGCCAGCGGGGCTGTTGGAGCGGCAGCGTGGACTTCCAGATGGACAGTCTGATGCTGCCGCTCTGAAGATAGTAAAAATAAATAAATAAAATCTTCTTGAAAAAAAAAATATAAAAATAAATAAAGCTTAGGGGCCGGGCACCAACTAAAACTGAGGTGCTGTGGCTCGGGGGCGGAGTATAGAGGAGGACGGACCCAAGTGCATCCTGGGAGCAGCAAAGCTTTAACTGCGTGGTGCCCGTGGATTCAGATCCAGCTAGGTCAACCCTGTGGACACCCTATGGAACCTGAAGTAGAAACAAGCCATGATAACTAGCAACACAGGGAAAGACAAGTCATAAGTACCAAAGAACTAGTGTCTGCCCATCTATCTGTCTGTCTACCTATCTATCTATATATATATATATAGGCAATCTACACGTGTTTACATACACCTAGTCTCCCTACACATTAAACAGCCCTTCTAGTACTGTTATACCGTGGCACGACACGATAAACTGAGCGTCTTTTTCTGCAACTTTTCCCCTTAAAATGTGTCTTATTTGCAAAGCGATGCAACTTAGCATGGACAAGCAGCATATGCTAATTAAAATGATATATTGCATGCCTATGTTCTGTGTGTGACTGCAGATATATCTGCATGCAAAATGCTACGTTACAGTGTCAGTGGCTGTGACACTGTAAAGTTGCATTTTGCATGCAGATACAGCCGCAGTCACACACACAGAATATAGGCATGCCGAATATCATTTTAATCAGTATAAGCTGCTTTTGCAACCTATTTGCATCGCTTTGCAAATAAAGACACATTTTAAGGGCAAAAGTCGCATGGAAAGATGCTCTGTGATTTCGAGTCACATGGCGCTCACACGTTATTTGTAACACGTTTTATAGCGCATGGAGGATAGATGTATGTGGACACATCTGTATCTAACTAGTGTCTATCTATCAATGATCGAACTACCTATCTATGATCTATCTTTAAATATTAGATATTGGAGGCAAACCTTCTAATCAAAAGATTCACATTTTCCCAACATTAAGCCCAGGTGTTTGAAAAACCACCCCCAAGATTCTTGGTTGGGAAAGGTGAGTGTAATGCTGTTTGGGATTTTGACTAAAAAGCATGATTTATGGAGTAGAACAGGGAGAGTGAGCAGCTGAGATATACTGCACCCTGAGATAAACAGAATTACTGTATATCTGACACTACCAAATCACAGTGTCGCATAAGTAGAAGAGTCCATAGCAAATAGACATTTTTTGAGTATCAATGTATAGCAGGAACATATCATCGTGCCTCTGCAGGTCTAGAACCAGTCTAGCCTGAGAATTACCGGTAATTAATTACCTGTCCTGGGTCTCCTCTTCCGTTGGTTCCTCTTTGATCGTTGCCATGAGTAGAAGTCTGGAATCAAGGAGACCTCACAAAAGTCCAGCGATGAAGTTTGCTTAGATGTTGACCTCACATTTTGATTCATGGAAAAGTCCCAACTGGAAAAAAAGATTGAGAGGCGCGATAACATGTTCTTGCTATACACTATACATGCAAATATATCTCAGTTGGGCCTGTCCTTGCTGGCAGGGTGAATTTGCACTATATCTAGCTACCTAACTATCTATCCCTATATCTATCTAAATATGGGTGATCTACAGATGTGTTCATATACACCTAGCCTCCCTGCGCATTAAACAGCTCTTGTAGATGTATTATACTGTGGCATGAATCGGTACCGCTGAGCATCTTTTTGTGAAACATTTTCCCTTAAACTGCATTTTATTTGCAAAGTGATGCAAATAGGATAAGCAAGCAGCTTATGCTGATTAAAATGATATGTGGCAAGCCTACAGTATGTTCTGTGTGCGACTGTGGCTATATCTGCATGCAAAATGCTACGTTACAGTGTCAGCACCCGTGACACTGTAAAGTTGCATATTGCATGCAGATACAGCTCAGTCGCACACAGATTATATAGTAGGCATGCCGTGTATCATTTTAATCAGTATAAGCTGCTTTTGCATCCTATTTGCATCGCTTTGCAAATAAGATACATTTTAATGGAAAAAGTAACCTGGAAAGATGCTCTGTACTACAGGGTCACAGTGTATTCACCCATTATTTGTAACACATCTCAAAGCACATGGAGGATAGATGTATGTGGACACATCTGTATCTAATTATTTACTATTATTTATTACCAGTTTTTCATAAAGTGCACATATATTCCGCTGTGCTTTACAGAGAATATTTGGCCATTCACTTCAATCCCTGCCCCAGTGGAGCTTACAGTCTATATTCCCTACCACATGCACACACAACTAGCAACACATGCAACACAAGCCATGATAACTAGCAACACAGGGAAAAACGAGTCATAAGTACCAAAGAACTAGTGTCTGCCTATCTATCTGTCTGTCTACCTACCTGTCTATCTATCTCTATCTATATATAGGCAAGCTACACATGTGTTCACATACACCTAATCTCCCTGCGCGTTAAACAGCCCTTCTAGTACGGTTATACCATGACATGACACGATAGAACTGAGCGTCTTTTTCTGCAACTTTTCCCCTTAAAATGTGTCTTATTTGCAAAGTGATGCAAAATAGGATGGACAAGCAGCATATGCTGATTAAAATGATATGTTGCATGCCTATGTTCTGTGTGTGACTGCGGATATATCTGCATGCAAAATGCTACGTTACAGTATCAGTGGCTGTGACACTGTAAAGAAAATCCAAGTCTGGATGTGACGTGGTGGGGCCTGGCTTGAGTACCTCAAGCCGCGTGACATCATTACACTGAATAGGAATAAGGCGACCACCGCGGGATAGTGGGTAGCGGTGGTCACCTAGCTCAGCACGCAGTTACCTTCCCGCCTCATTCCCGTGCCAGTGACAAGCAGTAGCAGAGGTGTCTCCTCACAAGTTGGCCAGCCCAAGTACTAGCTCTAGTGAAAACTTAATGTAAGTACTGTGGGGACTCGAGAGGATGAGCGCTGGCTAGTTAATGCTGTTCTCTACTGGGTGGCTCTTCCCTCTTTACTGTATAGTCTTATTTATGTGATGTTAAAATAGCCAATTACAACACAGGAAACTCCTGCTGTATTGTTAATTGTCTCTAATAACAATCAGCTGAGCAATGACTCATCTTCTCCAAGAAGATGGAAAAGAGAGAGTCTGTGACAAGGTCATAGTGTATCCCATTAGGACCTTGTCACAGACCCTCTCTTTTCCACCTTCTTGGTGTTGTGACCATTTCCAGGACGTGTCTCAGTCTGCGACATGTGCAGTGAAAATGGCTTTGGCGTCTCAGTTTCCGCGGCCATTCTGCGCCACCAAAGAATTATTCAGAAGTCAAATAATCAACTGACCTGTGACTGATGCTGCTACTTTGTCCACAGTCACTTGGATCTGCAAAGCCACCAGTGAGTGTCTCAATACAAAGCCTGGCGGCTGCAATATTTTCATATTGTCACACAGCCCTATGGGCCTGATTAAGAGTTGCCTGTAAACCTGATGATTTAATGATAGTCACATGGGCAGGGTCTGTACAGTCCACCTGAAGTCGCAGCAGCCGTTTTGGGACGGGGAAGGGGCAATGATGCCCAGTCTTCTTGAAAATGGGGCCATTGTCAGTCCTGTCAGGCCAATGTTCACACAAGGTATACAATGTCTGCACCCTTAGACACAGATGCGGATCACAGAAGCCGGCAGGAGGCGTCTTACACAAGACGTCTCCTGCTGAATTAGTATTTTATCACACAACTGCTGCGTCCAAAGACGCAGCTGCTGTGTGCAGAGCCGGCCCTAGGCATAGGCATTTTAGGCAATTGCCTAGGGCATCTGGAACGCCTTAGGGGCATCCCTCGGCTCTGCAGCTATGATAACGCTGCCCACTTGCCCTGCTGGCTATCTACCCCCATAGAGCCAGCCCTAGCAGCTGTGTAGTCGCCGGCCACGGAAACTAATGGTTACCTACCTGCTCCCATCGGCTACACCAGCGGGCACTCCACCTCGCGCAGCAGCCATATTCAGAATGAGCTTCCCTTCTGCACATGCGCAGAAGGTCATTCTGGCTACATACAGGATGGCCGCGGGAAGGCTTGCTGCTCAAGCCCACCCGCGGCTATTCCCGCATGGGCCTGTGGGAGCTGAGTCACTACTTTTGACTCCGCCTCCATTTTCCGATGCTGTCCTGCACCCATCAAGTCAGGAGTCAGGACAGGAGCAGAAGCTGCAGCAAGGACAGTTGGTCCCACTTCAAGGAACAGAGAGTGAGTGTATCTTTAATTAGAGTTCTCAGCTGGGAGAGTGGCCAGGCAGTGCGGGCAGAGGGGTGATACTGGAGCCTTGTTCTTTTAGTAGACTGAGAGGTGCTGCCTTTCACTGTGGCTGGGGTGCTGCCTGACTGTGCTTGCAAAGGAAAAACGTGGGGGCACTCTTGATATGTAAATTAAAAACTTATACTTCATTGTTATCAGAGGCATTAAAACAACTGTTCAAAGAAGAAACAAAAAACAAACTCAATTTATGAGGTCTAGATTGCCTTACTTGAAAAAAAGTTTTGTCATTATAACCACTTAAAAAAAAGGAAGTATATCATGTTTGATATCCAAGGTATGTTGATCACTTCAGGGTAAAGCTGGGTACACACTACCTATCTGACGATTGATAGGTGTATACACACTTACCAATTCGTCTGCCCAATGTACCTTGAAAGCTCAAATGGTCAGCCATTTAAATTGCCGCCCAGTTGAGCTGTCAATCACCACCGGTTCCGACAGCATGGGTACGGATATTCGGCAGGTCACCTGTACACAGCAGCAGATTGCCAATATACAGTATCTTTCAGATATATCAGCCATCTGCTGTGCTGCACAGCACATCGGATATGTATGTGAATGACGTCGTTCACAGACATATCCGCTGTAAAAACCGGGCGATGCACTATAGATATATCGCCCATACCCAGCTTAAGAATAATAGTATCAATCATATATAAGTTTTAGATGTGCCCTCTTGAGAGTCAGAGATAATTAGCCCCCTGAGAGTTATAATTCATACACAGCTTCTAATCAAGAAATGCTAAACTAATTTGTAATCCAAAGATAAAAAGGTGAATTAGCACTAAACCTATGACATAGGGTGCCAGGATGCAGTCACAATACCGACCGTGGGGATTCCGGTGTTCAGAATGCTGATGTCAGAATCCTGACACTTGTCAGAATAGGGTTAGAGGTTAGGCACTAGGGGGAGGAGTAAGGTTAGGCACTAAGGGGCCTATTCATCAACTAAATGGCCTGGTAACCATGCGGTAACGCTTGTTTCTGCATATTTTAGTTCCCGAGCCATTAATTATCAGGGGTCCGAAAAGGACCCCTGATATTCAGCAAACTCTGAAAACTGAAAGTTTGCTTGCGAGAACAAGCGCCATCTTCAGACGGCGCTTGTTCTTGGATCCCTGCTCCTTCCTATGGTAAGAGTTCCGGGGAAGCGAAGATGAATGCGTGCGGATCCCTCCTCCACCTCCCCGGGGGCTGTGCGCATGTGTGACCCGAGGTCACGCATGTGTAGCCAGGACGACAGGGAGGAGGTAAGTAACGCAACTACTACAGTAGCTGTAATACTAGCCGAGGGGACAGCTGCTTTTCAGAGCAGCTGTCCCCGCACCGTAGCAATGATGAATTGCTCCGGGGTCAGGTTTCCCTCGCTGCGAGTTGATTACCTAAGAGAGGAGGGAGGTTTAGGGTGCGGGGAGAGAGGGTTAGGTTTAGCTACTAGGGGGGAGGTTAGGTTTAGGCAGCGTGTGGGGAGGGTTAGGATAGCGACCGACAAGTGTCGGTATCCTAACCCTGTCGGGATGCTGGCACTGAGATTCTAACCACCGGGATCCCGAGCGCAAGCGTCCCTTACTCAACCCATGGTGACATGTGCAACAAGTGGTATACAATCAATTTATCTGCCCACATCACCCGGGCTTGTGACAGTTCTCCGGTAATGTATAATCCAATTAAACTTATGGATGTATAGTGTTTGTGAAAATATGATTCAAACATGGTACATATCATAATTTGCAAATAGCATGATCAAAAAAAATGTAACTTAGATTTTTGGGGTGTCCCTATTTTTTTTTTTTTTTACTTAGCTCATTTTTAGGGGCTATTCCCAGGGGTGCAGGTTATTTTTTTTTAAGCCTGCACCCCTAAACCCCAATTCTGCACTTTTTTTTCGCCATGTAAAACATGGTGAAAACTTATCCCCGTTTTTTTTCAAAGACTTTTCACACCGGCGAAAAGTCTTTGAAATTGAATACGGGGATAATTCAAACATGCGAAAATGACGTCATCGGCGATTCCGACTTTTCGCAGCTTAATTGAATATGGCCCATAGTCGTGTTTCTGCTGTCGGCTTCTGTGTAATTTGTACTGGATGCAGTATCCGTCGATGAAAGTACAGGGAATAATTGAAGGCAGCAGTAATGTACTTGACATGAAAAGAAATAGCCACAATATGATGTTCGGCCTGTGTGGGGTAATCCTAGCTGTGTGCACAGCAGGATACCCAAGGGTCTTTTCCAACGTACGTTTCACCTTTCTCGGCTTGGTCCACGTATAAACACTAAGATTTGTGGTGGGATTATCTGCTAGGGGGCACCAGACAAAATCTTGCCTAGGGCACCAAATTGGCTAGGTCCGCCTCTGGCTGTGTGTACTGCGTCCATCTCAGATTCAGGCCTTATGGGGAATATTCAATTAGGCGCAATATTCAATTACACTCCTGTGGTATGTACCACTGATTATCTCTCCTACACTATATGTGGCATACACAATATAATACTGCTGACCGCGGAGGAGGCAGGAGGAGGACACAGGAGCAGACGAGACCAGTCATGTTAAAAAAAGCAATTAGGCTCTGCCTGCGACGGCCGTTAAAGTGGGCGTGGCTAACATGGTGGACGGGCAGCAGACTGCGAGCTCGTGTTGCTGGTGGTGGGCGGAGTCAGTGTGCAAAAGCAGCCAGTGATTGGTTCGCGCTCCACCATCGTTCAGCAGATCTGTGTCAGGTTGCAGCCGCCGCTCAGCCAATAGCGGAGATCGTGACAGTTAGCGGGATCACACAGGCAGAGCGGAGCACCCAGACACTGGGGTGAGCGTCCTCTCCAGCCTCGACCAATCCTACTGTTCGCCTGGCTGGCCCATGGCTATTCCTTCGTGATGTCCTGGACGCGGATAGCCGGCTGGAGCCTGATGAGCGGGACGGGGTGTGCGGAATGAATAGCGGAGAGCTGCTGATGCGGGGACTGGATGTAGTTCTTTAGGTAGTTGTTGCCCAGTCCAATATAATGGTGGCGGTGTTGGGTGCCCTGTCTGGAATAATGATATAGGAGTGGGGGGTGCTCTGCCTGCAGTAACGATGTGGGAAGGGGAATGTTATGGGATGAAGTAGGTTCCTGGTTTGAAGTAATGAGATGTGGGCAGGGGCGTAACTACTGCTCTTTGGGCCTCATAGCAACATAGTGAAAGGGCCCCAAATGCTTCTAGATAGAGAGACAGTGGTTGTCCATTCTATGACCCATAGGGCCTTATTCATGTTGAAGTGAAAAGCCGTTTTTGCGTGTTTTTGGCGAAATCTTTTCGAAGATGACGTCATTTTCGCCTGTTTTGGTTTTACTCCGTAATCAATTTGGAAGATTTTCCGCCTAGGCGGAAAGTCAATGCAAAGTAATAGGCGATAAAGTTTCGCTTATGAATAGCAGGCAGAAAAAAGTGCAGAATTGGGGTTTTGGGGTGCAACGTTGCGGGAACCCCCATGCAGCCTTCAGACAGTCCCCTAAAGGTAAACTGTGTAAAAAATTTTTTGAAAAAGACAAGGACACCCCAAAAAATCACTTTGAATTTGGGGGCAAAAAAAAAAAATGTTGGGGGACAAAGATAAAAACTAGCGAACTTGACTCTGGGGGGGTCCCCAAGTATGCCCCAAGTGTTCTTTTTTGTTGCAGGTGCTTGCGGCAGGTGGATTTTTCATGATTTTTTCAACTTTAACAACTTTTAAATATGCTAACCCCCATTTTCAAGTACCCCAAATTTGACAGGACTACTTATTTTCTGGAAAAAATACTCCTGAATACTATTCTGCACCACGTATAGGAAAACGCTATTTAGCAGCTATTGAACCCGTTTAAAAACACCAAATACCTTCAGCAAGCCAAATCGGGGGGTACCATAGCTAACCACCATGTCAGCATCTTTTGGGGGGTGTCAGGCTGATTTACCCAAATCTGACAGGACTTTCCGCCTGTTCAAGTTTAGCCGGGACCCGTTTTCGCGTACTTCCATATTGAATACGGGGTAAAGTGGGCACGGCCGCGATACTTTTCCGCCTACAAAAGACGCAATGTAGGCGAAAAGTCTGGGAGGCGAAAAAGTATTGTGGATCCGCTCTAATTGAATACGGCTCAAAGTAGAAAAGAGAGTCTATCTCACAAAAAGGTTGGGAGACATGTGAGTGGAGTATCAGTGATCGCGCTGAGCCAAAAAAAATGTGGGTTCCAGGGACCCTTCACTTTAAAAATTTGGGGTCCTACTTGACTTTTTTTGGGTCCCATCTAAATGAAGGTTTTCTGCAAATCTAACAATTTAGCAGCTACAGACCTTGAAGCATGTAGCAGATGACATTGGCGCCCGCATGAAGAAAACCACACACATTGGCCACCGCAGGAAAAAATAAACACATTGGCCCCCACAGGAAAAAATAGAAACACATTAACCCCCACATAAAGAAAGACATTGACCCGAGTATTAAAAAAAACCAACACATTGGCCCCCGGGGCATGAAGAAAAACACACACATTGGCCCTGGTAGTAAAAAAAGTCAAACACAATAATCCCTCACATGAAGAAAAACACACACATTGGCCCCCATAGGAAAAATAAAACACCTTTGCCACCACAGGAAAACAAAAAAAGAACACAGTGATTCAAATTCATTGCACTGCAGCCTACCTTGCTGTGTGACTGAATAACTGTTGCGGGAGGCGGCATGCAGCTATATGACATCATATCGTTGCATCGCGGTCTCTGTTTCATTCCAGGATTGGGCTGCGCCTGAGCCACTTAGAAAAGTCTAGCACTGCCAGCCTACAAGATGCAACATGGTGGGTGCAGGCAGGGTTGCATCAAAATTTGTGGGGCCCAGTATAAATGAAACAAGTAGTGCTCCCCTATCAGGGGCACACAAATGAGGGGAAGTGAAAAGATGCTTATAAAGACAGGGTGGCCAGAGGCATATATGGGGAGGGTGGGCAGGGGGACACATAGGGGATTGGTAGAGGCATGCGTGATGCAAAGGCACACATTGGAGTTTGGGCAGAGGTACACAAGGGGGGCAGGCAGAGATACATAAAGGGGTTTGGGCAGAGGTACACATGGGGGCAGGCAGAGATACATATAGGGGTTTGGGCAGAGGCACACATGGGGGGCAGGCAGAGATACATCAAGGGGCTTGGGCAGAGGCACACATGGGTGGCAGGCAGAGATACATATAGGGGTTGGGGCAGAGGCACACGTGGAAGGGGAGAGAGACACACACAAGTAAATATACATCATTCTATATACATCTAGCCATTGACAGTTATATTGTACTTGTTGGGGAGGGGGGGGTGTGGGGGTGTCAATGAATTGAGGATTAATATTTTATACACAGTTACCGGGGGGGTGGGTGGGGAGTATGTTAGAACAGCTCCTACTCACTGGGGCCCGGCAGCAATAACATCAGATTTGCTGCCTGTCATTATAGTACACCGGCTGCGGAGAGCTCTCAGACGGCTCTGCAGTACTTTGTACATTGGCGTGGTGGCCTGTCAGTGCTCACCACACTGAGCTCCGCACAGCAGCCGCACTGTAATGACAGGCAGCCAATCTGACTTTTTGCTAGTCGGCCTGTCACACCTTACTCAATGCTGCCAGGGCGGCAAATATTGACAACTGCCCGGCACCTCCCCCTCCCCTGATGCAGACATAAGCAGGCCTCCCAAACACTCCGGGCCCCTTATATATGTACTGGGTGCGGGTCCCGGCAGCGGACACACAGCGCCCACTATGTTATGGCACACTTATGCAGCTGAGATGTGGCCTGGATCACCAGTCACCCCGCTCGCCACCAAACCCCCGCCCGCTACCCATTTATACTTACAAGAGCAGGGGAAGTCGTCACGGAGCCACATGTCACTGTAATGCGGTGCCGCTACAGGTCCAGGTAAGGCGCCAATGATGAGGTGTTTCCTGACTCCACCCCCGCTTTTTATACACTGCAGATGGGCCAGGTCATCAGGGATTGGCCGCAGCAGAGTGTCTCCCCGAGGACCCGCCCATTTTGAAACAGTGAGTCCTCGGTACTCCATACCGGGCAAAATATGCACCATAGCGCGTATTTACGATCACTGAGTATTAATGTACAGTTAGAGTAACACTTCAAGCTAAAAATTAAAAATGCTCCCAGCTGATAACCACATTTGGAAAAAGGAGTACAACATTTTAATGTAATTTTAATATTATTTTATTATTACTTTTGTAGTACTGTAAGTACTTTACTGTGTACTGGTGTTGAGCATCTGTAGTTTGGAATTGTGAAAGATGCCTTTCTCATGCTACACTTTCACACCCCAGTGAAAGACAAGTAAAAAATAAAATATAATTAGTAGGGGTGAGCGGGTTCGGATTTCTGAAATCCGAACCCCCCCGAGCCCCCCCGATCCGAGTCCGATCCGAGTCAGGCTCGACTTTTCCCGCCTGACTCGGATCTGACATCGAGGCAAAACGTCATCATCCCGCCTTCCGAGTCTCGCGGGTTTTGGATCCTATATAAGGTACCCGCGTCGGCGCCATTTTCTCACTCGGCTGTGGACAGTGAAGAGGGAGGGTGGGAGTTAGGGCTGTGTAGTGTAGTGTAGTGTAGTGCTGCTGTTGTCCACTACTTCAAAGTCCATAGGGGCTGGCTGTGTTGTGCTGTGCTGCTGTTGTTAATAGGGGCTGTGTCCACTACTTCAAAGTCCATAGGGGCTGGCTGGACTGTGTTGTGCAGTCAGTTCTCCATAGGGGCTGTGTCCACTCCAAAGTCCTGTGCAGTGTCCCAGTCCTAAAGGGGTGCTGTAGTGTTGTCCAGGGGGTGCTCTGTCCATCAGGGGTGCTCCCCCCAAGTGCTAAAAAAATAATATATTTTCTGTGTTTGTGAATTGTGTGCGCAGTAGCCGCACGTGCATCAACAAAGTAGTGCCAAGCGTGCGCCTGTGTCATAAGTAAAGGGCCGGCTGGCTTGACCGTTAAAGGGTGCTGTAACCCCCGAAAGTACACTCCAGTCCAAACCAAAAAAAAATTATTTTCTGTGTTTGTGAATTGTGTGCGCAGTAGCCGCACGTGCATCAACAAAGTAGTGCCAAGCGTGCGCCTGTGTCATAAGTAAAGGGCCGGCTGGCTTGACCGTTAAGGGTGCTGTAACCCCCGAAAGTACACTCCAGTCCAAACCAAAAAAAAAATTATTTTCTGTGTTTGTGAATTGTGTGCGCAGTAGCCGCACGTGCATCAACAAAGTAGTGCCAAGCGTGCGCCTGTGTCCCATAAGTAAAAGGCCGGCTGGCTTGTCCGTTAAAGGGTGCTGTAACCCCCGAAAGTACACTCCAGTCCAAACCAAAAAAAAAATTATTTTCTGTGTTTGTGAATTGTGTGCGCAGTAGCCGCACGTGCATCAACAAAGTAGTGCCAAGCGTGCGCCTGTGTCATAAGTAAAGGGCCGGCTGGCTTGACCATTAAGGGTGCTGTAACCCCCGAAAGTACACTCCAGTCCAAACCAAGAAAAAAATTATTTTCTGTGTTTGTGAATTGTGTGCGCAGTAGCCGCACGTGCATCAACAAAGTAGTGCCAAGCGTGCGCCTGTGTCATAAGTAAAGGGCCGGCTGGCTTGACCGTTAAGGGTGCTGTAACCCCCGAGAGTACACTCCAGTCCAAACCAAAAAAAAAATTATTTTCTGTGTTTGTGAATTGTGTGCGCAGTAGCCGCACGTGCATCAACAAAGTAGTGCCAAGCGTGCGCCTGTGTCATAAGTAAAGGGCCGGCTGGCTTGACCGTTAAAGGGTGCTGTAACCCCCGAAAGTACACTCCAGTCCAAACCAAAAAAAAATTATTTTCTGTGTTGTGAATTGTGTGCGCAGTAGCCGCACGTGCATCAACAAAGTAGTGCCAAGCGTGCGCCTGTGTCATAAGTAAAGGGCCGGCTGGCTTGACCGTTAAAGGGTGCTGTAACCCCCGAAAGTACACTCCAGTCCAAACCAAGAAAAAAATTATTTTCTGTGTTTGTGAATTGTGTGCGCAGTAGCCGCACGTGCATCAACAAAGTAGTGCCAAGCGTGCGCCTGTGTCATAAGTAAAGGGCCGGCTGGCTTGACCGTTAAAGGGTGCTGTAACCCCCAAAGTACACTCCAGTCCAAACCAAAAAAAAATTATTTTCTGTGTTTGTGAATTGTGTGCGCAGTAGCCGCACGTGCATCAACAAAGTAGTGCCAAGCGTGCGCCTGTGTCATAAGTAAAGGGCTGGCTGGCTTGACCGTTAAGGGTGCTGTAACCCCCGAAAGTACACTCCAGTCCAAACCAAAAAAAAAATTATTTTCTGTGTTTGTGAATTGTGTGCGCAGTAGCCGCACGTGCATCAACAAAGTAGTGCCAAGCGTGCGCCTGTGTCCCATAAGTAAAAGGCCGGCTGGCTTGTCCGTTAAAGGGTGCTGTAACCCCCGAAAGTACACTCCAGTCCAAACCAAAAAAAAAATTATTTTCTGTGTTTGTGAATTGTGTGCGCAGTAGCCGCACGTGCATCAACAAAGTAGTGCCAAGCGTGCGCCTGTGTCATAAGTAAAGGGCCGGCTGGCTTGACCATTAAGGGTGCTGTAACCCCCGAAAGTACACTCCAGTCCAAACCAAGAAAAAAATTATTTTCTGTGTTTGTGAATTGTGTGCGCAGTAGCCGCACGTGCATCAACAAAGTAGTGCCAAGCGTGCGCCTGTGTCATAAGTAAAGGGCCGGCTGGCTTGACCGTTAAGGGTGCTGTAACCCCCGAGAGTACACTCCAGTCCAAACCAGAAAAAAAATTATTTTCTGTGTTTGTGAATTGTGTGCGCAGTAGCCGCACGTGCATCAACAAAGTAGTGCCAAGCGTGCGCCTGTGTCATAAGTAAAGGGCCGGCTGGCTTGACCGTTAAAGGGTGCTGTAACCCCCGAAAGTACACTCCAGTCCAAACCAAAAAAAAATTATTTTCTGTGTTTGTGAATTGTGTGCGCAGTAGCCGCACGTGCATCAACAAAGTAGTGCCAAGCGTGCGCCTGTGTCATAAGTAAAGGGCCGGCTGGCTTGACCATTAAGGGTGCTGTAACCCCCGAAAGTACACTCCAGTCCAAACCAAGAAAAAAATTATTTTCTGTGTTTGTGAATTGTGTGCGCAGTAGCCGCACGTGCATCAACAAAGTAGTGCCAAGCGTGCGCCTGTGTCATAAGTAAAGGGCCGGCTGGCTTGACCGTTAAAGGGTGCTGTAACCCCCAAAGTACACTCCAGTCCAAACCAAAAAAAAATTATTTTCTGTGTTTGTGAATTGTGTGCGCAGTAGCCGCACGTGCATCAACAAAGTAGTGCCAAGCGTGCGCCTGTGTCATAAGTAAAGGGCTGGCTGGCTTGACCGTTAAGGGTGCTGTAACCCCCGAAAGTACACTCCAGTCCAAACCAAAAAAAAAATTATTTTCTGTGTTTGTGAACTGTGTGCGCAGTAGCCGCACGTGCTTCAACAAAGTAGTGCCAAGCGTGCGCCTGTGTCATAAGTAAAGGGCCGGCTGGCTTGACCGTTAAAGGGTGCTGTAACCCCCGAAAGTACACTCCAGTCCAAACCAAAAAAAAAATTATTTTCTGTGTTTGTGAATTGTGTGCGCAGTAGCCGCACGTGCATCAACAAAGTAGTGCCAAGAGTGCGCCTGTGTCATAAGGGCCGGCTGGCTTGACCGTTAAAGGGTGCTGTAACCCCCAAAGTACACTCCAGTCCAAACCAAAAAAAAAATTATTTTCTGTGTTTAGCCGCACGTATATATCAAATCGATATAACATAAATGGAGGACCAAACTTTCTCCGATAAAAATAAAATAGAGAAAGATCAAGAACCACTTCCTCCTAGTGCTGAAGCTGCTGCCACTAGTCATGACATAGACGATAACATGCCATCAACGTCGTCTGCCAAGGCCGATGCCCAATGTCATAGTAGAGGGCACATACAATCCCAAATGGCAAAGTTCAGGAAAATGACCTTGAAAAAGACATTTAAATCAGCTGAAGAGAAACGTAAACTTGCCAATATGCCATTTACGACACGGAGTGGCAAGGAACGGCTAAGGTCGATCCCTAGTATGTTCATGACTAGTGGTTCAGCTTCACATGACGATGGAAGCCCTCCTCCCACTAAAAAAATCAAAAGAGTTAAGCTGGCAAAAGCACAGCGAAGAACTGTGCTTTCTAAGAAGATATCACAAATCCCCAAGGAGAGTCCAAGTGTGGTGGTGGTTGCGATGCCTGACCTTCCCAGCACTGGACGGGAAGAGGTGGCTCTTTCCACCATTTGCACGCCCCCTGCAAGTGCTGAAAGGAGCACCCACAGTCCACTTGCTGATATGCAAATTGAAGATGTCACTGTTGAAGTACAACAGGATGAGGATACTGGTGTAGCTGGCGCTGAGGAGGAAGTTGGCGAGGAGGATTCTGATGGTGATGTGGTTTGTTTAAATCAGGCTCCGGGGGAGACAGTTGTTGTCCGTGGGATGAAAAAGCCCATCACGGTCATGCCTGGGCAGAAGACCAAACATTCCACCTCTTTGGTCTGGCAATATTTCTATCCAAATCCGGACAACAACTGTCTTGCCATATGTACCATATGTAAAGGTGAAATAAGTAGGGGTAGGGACGTCAACCACCTAGGAACATCCTCCCTTATACGGCACCTGCAGCGCGTTCATAAAAAGTTACTGTCAAGTTCAGAAACTTTGGCTAAGACCGTAAGCAGTCCAGGGACACCTAAATCCCGTTGTCCTGTTGTATCCAAGCGCCTGCAAACCACACCGTCAACTCCCTCCTCGTCAATTTCCTCCTTAGTCAGGATCGGAAGTAGTCCTGCAGGCCATGTCACTGGCATGACTGACTCTCCTATCCGGGATTCCTCTGGAGGATCCTGCATTGCTACGCCTACTGCTGCCGCTGCTGCTGTTGCTGCTGCTGGGAGTCGTTCATCATCCCAGAGAGGAAGTAGGAACACCACTACTTTTACTAAACAATTGACCCTCCAACAGTCCTTAGCGAGGAGGATGAAGTACGACAGCAGTCATCCTGAAGCAAAACGTATAACTGAGGCCTTGACTGCTATGTTGGTGTTAGACGTGCGTCCGGTATCCGCCATTAGTGCAGTGGGATTTAGACAATTGATGGAGGTAGTGTGTCCCCGGTTCCAAATCCCGTCTAGATTCCACTTCACTAGGCAGGCGATACCGAGACTGTACAGAAACGTCAGAAAAAGTGTCCTCAGTGTCCTGAAAAATGCCGTTGTACACAATGTCCACTTAACCACGGACATGTGGACAAGTGGAACAGGGCAGACTAAGGACTATATGACTGTGACAGCCCACTGGGTAGATGTATCACCTTACGCAGCAACAGCAGCAGCGTCACCAGTAGCAGCATCTCAGAAACGCCAGCTCGTTACAAGGCAGGCTACGCTGTGTATCACCGGTTTCAGTAAGAGGCACACCGCCGACAACCTCTTAGAGAAACTGAGGGAAATCATCGCCCAGTGGCTTACCCCACTTAGACTCTCCTGGGGATTTGTGATATCTGACAACGCCACCAATATTGTGCGGGCATTACATCTGGGCAAATTCCAGCACGTCCCATGTTTTGCTCACACAATAAACTTGGTGGTGCAGAATTTTCTGAAAAGCGACAGGGGCGTGCAGGAGACGCTTTGGGTGGCCCCGAAAAATTTCTGGCCACTTTCGCCATTCAGCGACTGCGTGCCGAAGACTGGAGCGCCAGCAAACACTCTTGAACCTGCCCCGCCATCACCTGAAGCAAGAGGTTGTGACGCGGTGGAACTCAACCCTCTATATGCTTCAGAGGATGGAGGAGCAGCAAAAGGCCATACAAGCCTATACATCCACCTATGACATAGGCAAAGGAGGGGGTATGCACCTGACTCAAGCGCAGTGGAGAATGATTTCCGTGTTGTGCAAGGTTCTCCAGCCCTTCGAACTTGCCACACGTGAAGTCAGTTCAGACACAGCCAGCTTGAGTCAGGTCATTCCCCTCATCAGGCTTTTGCAGAAGCAGCTGGAGAAAGTGAAGGAGGAGCTAAGACGGAGCGATTCCGCTCGGCATGTGGGACTTGTGGATGAAGCCCTTCATTCGCTTTGCCAGGATTCCAGGGTGGTCAATCTGTTGAAATCAGACCACTACATTTTGGCCACCGTGCTTGATCCTAGGTTTAAAGCCTATGTGGTGTCTCTCTTTCCGGCCGACACAAGCCTGCAGAGGTGCAAAGACCTGCTGGTGAACACACTGTCAGCTGAAGCGGAACGTGACACGTCAACGGCTCCTTCTTCATTTTCTCCCGCAACTGGGGCTGCCAGGAAAAAACTTAGGTATCCTAAGCAACCCGCTGGCGGTGATGCAGGGCAGGCAGGACCAAGTTTGGACATCTGGTCCGGACTGAAGGACCTGGCAACAATTTCTGACATGTCTACTGTCACTGCATATGATACTGTCACCATTGACAGAATGGTGGAGGATTACATCGGTGACAGCATCCAAGTAGGCATGTCAGACAGTCCATACCTGTACTGGCAGGAAAAAGAGGCAATTTGGAGGCTCCTGTACAAGCTGGCTCTATTTTACCTGAGTTGCCCCCCCTCCAGTGTGTACTCCGAAAGAGTGTTTAGTGCAGCCGGGAACCTTGTCAGCGAAAGGCGTAGGAGGTTGCTTCCACAGAATGTGGAGAAGATGATGTTCATCAAAATGAATTATCAGCTCTTCCAGGGAGACCAGCCTCCAGAAGGTACAGAGGGACCTGTGGTGGTGGATTCAAGTGGGGACGAGTTAATACTTTGTGAGGATGAGGATGTACACACTGAAGAGGGTGAGGAATCGGTGGATGAGGAGGATGAGGATGACATCTTGCCTCCGTAGAGCCAGTTTGTGCAGGGACACATTAATTGCCAGATTGTTTTGTGGGGGCCCAAACGAACCAATCATTTCAGCCACAGTTGTGTGGCAGACCCTGGCGCTGAAATGATTGATTTGTTAAAGTGTGCATGTCCTGTTTATACAACATAAGGGTGGGTGGGAGGGCCCAAGGACAATTCCATCTTGCACTTCTTTTTTTTCTTTGCATTATGTACAGTTTGGGGCCTAGTTTTTCTAACTGCCATCCTGTCTGCCACTGCAGTGTCACTCCTAGATGGGTCACGTGTTTGTGCCGCCCACTCGTGTCGCTTAGCATAGTCATCCAGCTACCTCGGTGCAACCTTTTGGACATGAAAACACTATTGTGAGGTGTAAGGTGTTCAGAATAGACTGGAAATGAGTGGAAATTAAGGTTATTGAGGTTAATAATAGCATAGGAGCAGAGAAACCAACAAATTCTGTGATTTTAGCTGTTTTTATGCTTTTTAAAAAAAAAATACAGATCCAAAACACAAAACCCAGAACCCAAAACACGGAAGGGTGGTTTTGGCAAAACCAATCCAGATCCAAAACACGAAGAAAGATCCAGATCCAAAACCAAAACACAAAACACGAAAAGTGGCCGGTGCACACCCCTAATAATTAGTAATAATTAGATAAAATTGTGCCCTTTGATAAACTGAAATGACTGTGGGCTTAGGGCAATGGGGTTTTATTATCCTGGTGACTAAAAATTACCTAATTCACTAAAGAACATGAAAGGCAATCTCAAACTGTCTCCACTGATACCTGTCCCCACCAATTTAAGTCCCCACTGATCCCTACTTATAACTGATTTCTGTCCCTACTGACACCTGATCCCCCTGATTCCTGTCCCTAATGATTCCTGTAAACACTGATACCTTTCTCTACTTATACCTGATCCCACTTATAGCTGTCCCTACTGATTTCTGTAACCACTGATACCTGATCCCACTTATCCCTGTCCCTACTGATTCCTGTACCCAAAGATACAGCAACAACAAGACAGCACCAAATACCTCAGTTACCTTCTGCTTGCACACTCGTAGTTCCAAGTCACCGGGAGCTGGCACGTAGTACACAACACTGCGGCTCCTTTGATCATTAGTTTCTGCTGCCTCAGACTGGCAGCCAGCAACGGAGCTGCAGAGTCCGCCCCATCACGATCACTAACCCCGTCCCCACCGGGAAGCATATGTAGGACTTGGTGCAATGCAATCTCTAACAAGGCATAGCTGGCCCCCTAAGCCATAGGTAGTGTCACAGTGTGGTGGTGGTTTAGCTGTTTGTAGCTTGTTTGGAAGTGTGGTCATCACTTAGTCCATTCCAGCAAAGAACAGAAGTGTCATTCTCCAGCATGACTGAGTGCGGGGGGTGGGCTGGACTCTGGAGGTGGCCCGAGCCCCATAGCAACTGCACCCCCTTCACCCACGGTAGTTACCCCCATGGATGTAGGGGTTGCCCAGTCCAGGGTAACGGTGGAGTGTCTGGTCTAGGGTAATTGTGTGGGAGAGGGGGTGCCCAGTGTAGAGTGACAATTAAGGAGGGTGCTATCTCTAGAGCAGTGATCGTAAATATGCGCTATAGCACGTATTTTACCCACAAATGAGGACCAGGGTACTTACAGAATGGGTGGGTTCCCTAGGACGCGCTCCGCTGCAGCCAATCCCCTGGCTACTGATTACATGATTCATTTTTTCCCTGTCCTGGCTACAGGGAGGACTATAAAAAGGAGGTGGAGCCAGCTTTTTGGCGCCTTCCTTGATAGAGCAGCACCAAGTGAAGACTGCCCCAGTACCTGTCCCGGCCCTCGCGTGAAGCCGGCCCCCCTGTATGAAGGCTGCCCCGGCCCCGCAGCAAGACTGCCTCTGTCCCCACATGAACCCGGCCCCCACATGAAGCCTGCCCTAGACCCCACATGAAGCAAGCCCAGCCCCCGGCATAAAGCAAGCCCTGGCCCCCCCGGCATGAAGCAAACCCCGGCTTGCCGCATCAAGGTTACCCGGCTCCCCGCATCAAGGCAGCCCTGGCCCCCGCGTGAACCCAGTCCCTGCATGAAGGATGTCCTGGCCCCCTCGTTAAGATGGCACCCTGTATTCAGAAGGCAGACCAGGCAAGACACTGCTCATGTAGCTGTACTCCCTGGCCTGTACACGAAGGATAGACAGGTAAGTCTAAAGCGGTGAGCACTGTGGGTAGGGGTTACATAGGTGCGGTGGGGGTTAGTTCAGTGTGATGATTGGTTTGGTGCAGTTTTTAATGCAGTGCCGGTGCTGATAATAATACAAACATGGTGTGGTCAAGGGTGCCGCAGAGGCTAACAGTTTGCATCATCAATGTGGCTGGCAGGCAGGGGAGGGTAGTCCACAGGACTCTCATTTCAGTGTCTTTCACCAGCAGCATACCCACTTTCTACCAGCACTGACTCTGTAACCCTTGCTACCCCAACTGCCACATACCCTTACCCCTCTTTACCCCCTCCCTGCCCAACTGCTCCCTGCTTCAACCCCCAGCTCTACCCCAACTGCTGCCTGCCCTTAACTCCCTCTATCCCAACTGTTACCCGCCCCCAGCACTGTCCCATCTGCTGTCTGCACTTAATCCCCTCTCCTCCAACTACCTGCCCCCAGCATTTGCCAAGCTGCCACCTGACCCTAGCATTGTTCCAACTGCTGCCTGTGGCGTGGTCTCATGCTTTATGGGGAGCTCAAAAGCATAATATGTGATGGGACCCAGAATCAGTGGCGTAGGACCCCAGTTGGAGGTCCCAGGGACCCACAATTTTTTTCACTGAGCGGGATCACTGTAGAGTAATGGTGTGGGAGAGGGGTGCCCTGCCTGCAGTAATGATATTTAAAGGAGGATTGAGACTGGTTGTCTATGTAATGGTTCCTGGACTGAAGTATTGGTATGTAGTGGTTGCCCTGCCTGGGGTAATGGTGTAGTGGGGTGCCCGGTCCGAGGTAACTTTGTGCTGAAGTGCCTGGTCTGGGGTTGTGGTGTGGTGTGGTGCCATGTCCAGACATGAGTAATGGTGCGGGTCCCAGACCAGGGTAGCGGTGTATTAGGGTGTGCAGTCCTGTCTATGGTAACGGTGTGGTGTAATGCCAGGTCCTGCACATGCGCAGACCACTCACCATCGGAGATGTAAGCTCACCGTCAGGTAAACATTTTCTGTCAGACCAAGTAGCATTAGGCACTGTTATAGTGTAAAGTACTTTCCTGGCTCCTAGTAAAGTGGCACTGTCGGTAGAAGCGCAGAAGTCTGTGTAAAGCATACTTCCATACTTCAGTAACCAGGATTAGTAGGATACTTTCTTTACCATATTACAATGCCTTACAAGAGCCCACTTAATCTAGAATTTGTTGTTGTTTGTGGTCCAGCACTTAAGTCCTTGGTTATCAGATAGCATTTTGTGTGAGGTGTAATTTTCATGTGACAGTGAGATCATTGGCCATACACTAGAATGCGTGGTAAGGTGTAACCTCAGCAAATTCTGCCCCTATCATGCACCCTTGCCAACCTGCCTGCAGTCTAACCTCTGTTGCCCAGGAGGCAAGCTATTTATAAATAATTTGCTGTGTCTCTGACGTGATGACTTATTTACTGACTTGATCCAGAAAGCAGGAAATTTGAAATCAGTGGTACAAGTTAGAGAAAGCTGGTGAGCCACAAAACTATTTACCCTTTTCTATTAATAAAAATAATGTAAACAGCTCTGCATTATATAAAATGCTTTAATCCAAGAATAGTGTGACCAAAACAGGGAGCCCTGGCATCAGTGTCTGATAAATAGGCTTCCCAAATAAATTTGCCAGCCTCTGCCCACATGGCACCACTTTTCATGCCAAATGTAATAGACTGCAAGTTGCAGCAAGTTCTGAGATTTTGGCCCTTCGTGTTCTTTATGGTACTGTAATTCTCAGCATGGGGTAAATTTACTACAGGCAGAAGCCACCACTTCTCGGCATGTTTAAGCAGGAAATTTAAAATGGCAAAACTAATCAAAGCAAATAGAGAAAAAATCAATATCCTTGTTTACTATTTAGTTTAATCATTTTGTGGTTCATATTTTAAGGATTGCTAGACTTGCTGTCGAATTATCTATATTAATCTGGTTGCAATTAATTAAACCTTTCTGCAAATTGTACAGTTGTGCTGCATTTTCATAAACTACAAAGCCACAAAATTCTGAGATCACAGAGCACAACTATCATTAGATTTCTATACAGTATGTGTGTGTATATATATATATATATATATACAGTGCGTGTGTATACTTTATGCTTTAGAGTTCCCCATATGCCACCACACATCCCCACACACACCTGGGATGCCCATCTGATACCCCCAACAGCATCACACCTCCCAACATGCCCCTTAGATACATGTTTAATGCCTTCATGATCCTACAGGTGATATTCAGTATGGTTTTCGTGTACAGAGAAGTCATAAGGCATTAGGTAATAAGATGCACATTTTCCAAGGAATATGTGTGGTATATCCCAGAAACAACCGTTTTTTCTGAGGTGGTATGTACAGGGGACCACAGTAGCTATTCCTGATACAGTGTTCTCCCCAGAATTTTTTTCAGCCGGGTGGAATTAAGAAGTAGCCAGGGCCTTCGCAATAATACAATGCTCACATATACTGTCCCCACTTGCAGGCTACACAGAATATATTTCTATACAGCAGCTCCACAGATACTGTCCCCACTTGTAGGCTACATAGAATATATTTTTTATACAGCTCCACAGACTCCCAAATAATGTCCCCACAGGTTTTTTTTTCAGCTCCAACACAGAGAGAGTGGATGCGGGTCTACTCTCTTTAATCAGTTCAAGCAACTGTTCCTGCCTGAACAGTGCGCCAGTGCTTTTATACAGGAGGAGGGATCTTTGCCCTCCAGCCTGACACCGCCCCTGCACTGTGATGGACAACTTCCCCCCTCCCCAATGCTGCATCCCCTGCCTGACACTCTCCCCCGCCCCAATGCCACGTCCCCTGCCTGGCCTCTCCCCCCGCCCCAATGCCACATCCCGTGCCCGGGACCGTCACAATGTGCCGCGTCCCGGAACCCTCACTAACGTGTCCTTATTGGCGGCGGACATGAAGCCTCCGATGTGACGAACATGTGACGTCGGCGTCAAATCTGGCATCCGTGTCTGTAGCAACAAGAACACATTGAGTGTGACCGTGCAATAGGGGACGGTGTGCATTGGGGCAGGGGGGGAGTGCCTGGCAGGGGAAGCAGCATTGGGGCGTGGGAGAGTGCCGAGCAGGGTTTACGGCATTGGGGCTGGGGGAAGTGCCGGGCGGTAGCTGTTTCTTGCAGCAACAAACAGCCTGGGGAGAACACTGCAGATATCTGCTGCAATCCCCTACTCTTCATTTTAGTGCAGGCACGGAGCCTTACAGAAAGGGCCACTTCACCGCACGCTGAAGACGCGTGTCTGAAAAGGGATGTGGTCACTCAGAACAGGGGGCGTGTCAATGATGTGCCTGCTTTTACTAACTGGCGGGGGCGTGCTTAGCACTCACGGAGATGCTGCGCTGCCCCCAAGCTTTCCTTGCACTGTGATTACATGCCAGTCACTACGGCCCACGGGTGGGGATGGCTGTTTTAGCTTTTCACTGTATAATGTTCTTTATTCACACAGTAGTGCCCTTTACTCACGTGACACCACAGTAGTGCCCCTTATAACACATTTCTGCTACACAGTAATGCCCTTTACACATTTTATGGCACACAGTAATGGCCTTTACACATTTATGCCACACAGTAATGGCTTTTACACATTTATGCCCACAGTAATGTCCTTTACACATTTATGCCGCACAGTAATGCCCCTTATACATTATGATTCCTCCCCTACATTATGCCAAACATAATGTGTTCACTCTAGGTCCGGCGGCAGGCAGGGCCCGGACTTAGAGCAAGGGCAAAAAGGGGTGTGGCCAATGTAAAGGGGGCGTGTCTTATTTTGCATCCCCTTTTCGTCACTCTTGGACATGCTGGGCAGCCCCCAAGTACCGTGGTCACTGTGAATGGATGCCGGGTGCATGCGCATCCATTCACCGGCGGTGACCGCTGCTCTGTCGTTTCCCCACCCATGGGACACTGCAGGCTGTTTCAGCGGGGCACTGTGCTCGAGGGCAGGGTACTTTCTGCCCTTCAGAAATAGGGCAGGGCGCGGCACCCAGCTGAAACAGTCTAGCAGGAACGCTACCACACAGTAATTCCCCTTATACATTATGCTTCCCCCCTGTCCAGTGTCTCTCTATGCTGTGCTGTCCAGTGTTAAACATTTATGCCATGCAGTAATGCCCTTTACACATTTATGCCTGCAGTAATGCCCTTTACACATTTATGCCCGCAGCAATGCCCTTTTCACATTTATGCCACACAGTAATGGCCTTTACACATCTATGCCGCAGTTTACAGTATCTTCTACCCATTTATGCCATGCAGTAATGCCCTTTACACATTCATGCCACACAGTAATGCCCCTTACACATTTATGCCCGCAGTAATGCCCTTTACACATAATGCCACATAGTAATGACCTTTACACATATATGCTAAATAGTAATGCCTGGCCCTTACACATTATGCCACACAGTAATGCCCCTTGCACATTATGCCACACAGTAATGCACCTTATGCATTATGCTTCCTCCCTGTCCAGTACATTTTTACGTGCTACAGAAATTTGGGGACCTGGTTTTTAAAACTCAGCGGGTCCCTCAGGACGTGCTGGCTGAGTGTGCTGCCTGTGTGCAGCACTGCAACAGCCAATCACCGCCGGCAGCATCTTCTCCACCAATCACCGTCGGCAGATTTGCGCTGCAGCAGCCAATCACCACCGGCGGCCAATTACAGCTGGGGGCTTCTCCTCAACCTATAGCTGCCGGCAGCGTCTCCTCAACCAATCGCCGCCAGCAGCATCTGATTTAATTGCCGTCTGACACCACCCCCCTCCCTCCATGCCCACCAGTGCGTTCTCCAGATGGATGGACTCTGCATCCACCAGTGAGACAAGGACAGTGGTCAGGAGGACTCGGATCCGGAGCTGCTGCGGGGACTCTCAGCGTGTATAGGGGTTGTGCTGCTGGGATACCGAGCTCTGATGGGCGATGAAAGAGAGGAGACCCTGAGCTCAGATAGGTGTGTTACTTACAGCCCGTGGTCATCTAGTTTTCACTCAGGCAGGGCGCCGGAGCTAGAGAGGGCACTTCCGTGCGGCGCGTGTGCCCAAAAAGGGGGTGTGGCAATTGAAAAGGGGGCGTGTCTATAAGACGCATCCCCTTTTTGTAACTCTTGGGGGTGTGCCCGGAACTTACGGACATGCCGGGCAGCCCCCAAGCGCTGCCGACAGGGAGAATAGATGACAGGCACATGCGCCAGGCGTCTATTCTCTGGCGGTGACCGGATCACCGCTCATTTCCCCTCCCGCTGGACACTGCGACCCGCTGGACACTGCGACCCACTGGTGAAGACGGCACCTGCAGACTGTGAGGGCAGGGCGCTTTTTGACCCACTAAAACAGCCTAGTGGGAATGCTAGTCATCACTGTTCAGAGTCCTCCCTAACTCCGACTGTGTAACCATGTGCATCCCCTTAACCCTCCCTGACTGTGTAACTGTTGCCTCTCTCCAACATTGACTTTGTAACTGTGTGCACTCCCCCCCCCTAACCCTGACTGTGTAACTGGGTGAGGCCCCCTAACCCTGACTGTGTAACTGTGTGCAGCCCCCACTAACCCTGACTGCATGAAGCCCCCCTAATCCTAACTGTGTATCCATGTTCATCCCCCCTAAACCTCCATGACTGTGTAACTGTGACCACCCCCCCTAACACTGACTTTGTAACTGTGTGCATTCCCCCTCCTAATCCTGACTGTGTTCCTCCCCCCTAACCCTGACTGTGTGACTGGGTGTAGCCCCCCTAACCCTGACTGCGTGCAGCCCCCCCCTCCCCCCTAATCCTAACTGTAACCATGTGGATTCCCCCTAAACCTCCCTGACTGTGTAACTGTGACCACCCCCCCTAACACTGACTTTGTAACTCCCCGAACCCTGACTGTGTAACTGGGTGCAGCTCCCCTTACCCTGACTGTGTGCAGCCTCCCCTAATCCTGACTGTAAAGCAGGGTACACACTTAACAAATATATTTGCAGATCAAATGATCTGCAAATATATCTGCAGATGATGGTTGTTCATACACACTGGTCCACCATCATCTGGCCGCGGGTCCCGCTGGCCGGGAGGCATATCGCGCCCCCCTCCCTGCAGCCTCTACAGCAAATGTATGGGCGGTCGGTAGACCACCCGTACACACAGCATGATGGACAGATATATCTGCCATCGGCTGTGCAGCACAGCCTGAAATAATATGTCTGTGAACAACGTCGATCGCAGACATTCACTGGTACACACTGGCCAACGGGCACCCGATATATTCACCGATCAATTGATCGGCCAATATATCTGCCAGTGTGTACCCAGCATAACTGTGTACATCCCCCCCCCCTAATCCTGACTGTGTAAAATTGTTTATCCTCCCTGACTGTGTAACTGTGTGCATTCCTTCCCATGCCCTCGACTGTGTAGCTGTGTGTGTTTCCCATTTACCCTGACTGTTAACTGTGTGCAGCGCCTACCTTACCCCAGCACTGCCTGTCCCTAACCTCCTCCTCGCCCCCAATACTGCCCCAGCTATCTAGCCTAACCCCCTCCCAACCCTTAGTACTGCCTGCCCCTAACCTTTTCCTTGCTCCCAGCACTGTCGCAACTGCTATCTGCACTTACCCCTCCCTATCCCCAGTTCTGCCTGTCCTTTGCCCTCTGGCTCCAGCTCTACCCCAACTTCTCCCTGCCTTTACCCCCAGCTCTACCCCAACTGCTGCTTGCCCTTAACCTCCTCTATCCTAACTTCTACCTGCCCCTTGCACTGTCCCGACTGCTGCCTGCCCTCGCCCCCCATAATATGTGATGGGACCCAAAAACAGTGGAGTAGGACCCCCATTTTGTAAAGTGAGTGGTCCCTTTTTTTCTGCTTAGCACGATCACTGTGATGGGCCTAATTGTATGTGGAGGCCTGGAGCTGTAGCTCCATCTACCTCATTGTTAATCTGGCCCTGCTGACAGGAGGAGAACAACCACCCCAAGTCCAGCAACTGGGAAACTCCTGTCTACTTGGTAACCAACCAGCTAGAGGATTCACCTCTGGGGATTAACAGAGTGGGTCTCAGCCAACAAGACCTCCCCTCCTCAACTTTTATTTTACTCATCCTCACTATTAAATAGGGTGAGGGAAATATTACATAAAAACCCAAACATACAGTGCACATTTGAAGATGCTTTTATCACACTAACAGAAACACAAATTATTTAGATTGCCAGCAATCAAAATACAATTGTGATTAAACCAACTCAGGGATACTTAATGTGACATTCTCGTCTGCAGAATACAAACTTTAACTAGTGGCAAGTTATGAGAAAACGTACCTCTGTATAATAACTTAGACCAAAATACTGGCTAATTTTAGTAAACTATAGGAAACAATTACTTAATATACTGATGTAGACTAGAATAACTATGCGCACCTAAACAGCAGGGTGGATTGAACGTAGGCTGTACGGGTAGATGTACAGTACGTAATTTGTGTGTACATGTGGTATAAAATATAGACTGTGAGCTCCATTGGGACAGGGACTGGTGTAAATGGCCAAACATTCTCTGTAGAGCACTGCAGAAAATGTGTGCTATATAAATAACTGGTAATAGATATAATTAAATAAAAACATGTAACAGGAATTGTGCAGCTAGGGTCACTCAGTCATGGTGATCTTTCATGCTGGTCTCCACAGTCTGTTGTACAGGGACTATGGCCAGAGTGCTGTTCCACGAGCTTGTAGATTGATCACTTCTGGATGACAAGTCTGGGGTACACATTATGATGTACTGTATGGCATCACCTAGATGCTCAATGTACTGTATGACATTCAATGGAATGCTGTCAGTACATTATGGCAGTCACTGGGATGCTGTCAGGGCTGTATGGTGATCATAAGATAAAGTCTTTGCTGTATGGTGGTAACTAGGATACTGTTTGTGCTGTATTGTCACTAGGATGCTCAATTTAATGTGTTGCAGTCCCTGCAATGATCTCTGGGCCTGAATCACTACTGTTCGCAACTGCGATTATGCACGCAATCTACCGATTGTTGCCTCCTGCGTATGCGTAGGCATCGCAGTGCGCGAACTAGCCACTGCGATCGCAGTGACTACACAGACCTTTTGCAGAGTGATTAACAGGAAGTGGCGTTTGTGGGTGGTGACGGGGGTGGTTGGCGAAACGCAGGTGTTCCAGTGCGTTTGTATGCCGTTGCAGGGCCATGCATAATTTATCCACTACAATGGCCTACGCAGCCTGAGGTCTCATAGCGTGCGTGTAAGTTAGCAATTTCTGTGTAAGGTCAGAGCTTGTGCAAGTGTGCATGAGGCTGCAATGGTACTCGATTGTACCGATGGTTTCGAAGTCTTGCTAAACATTACGGATGTGTGCTAAGTAAAATAGGACGTCCTTATGTAGTGCTGCGAGGGAATAGCGATCACAATGGATTAGCATACTGCGTGTGTAATTGCAATTGCATACGCAGTTGTGATCTATAGTGAATCAGGTCCTCTGTACTTTATGGTGGTAACCAAGCTGGTCTCTATACTTATGGGGTTGACACAGATGCTCTCTGTACTGTATGATGATCATTGGGATCAAGGGCATACCAAGACCCGTAGCAAAATTTCAGCGTCCCCCTGTGCAAATAATTTTGCAGTTTATCCATTTTGATGGTAAATGCTTAGCTGGCATGCAGGATTAAATTAATGGTGATTAGCATACAGTAAGCATTATAAATGAAAAAATATATATTTTTAAAAAATTATATAGGGCCCCTAATCCTAAATGTTTATGCTATAACATGGTATATAAGAGGGCTATGGTTCACTAATAACTCTGAGTGAGGAGAGATGGAGGCAGAGATGGTTGGGCCAATTACAGCAGATGACCTGCAGTAACACTCACAGGCAGCCTGGGGCCTATAGCAGCCGCATTCTCTGCACCTACTGTCTGAGTTCTGCTGCAAAATTGAACAGCTGCGTAGGCATATATAGGGTGTTGAATCTGTGTCCAGGTCTCCAGTAGGATTGTGTCAATGGTTTGATCTGGATTTGGATCCTCAGAGGATTGGACGTGTTCGGTATGATTTACCATGGGCGGCGGTTCAAATCCCGGCAGCGGCAGCCCGACAGAGGAGGAAATCCTGATCGTCCTAAAGGTAAGTATAAAGGGCCTCATTCAGAGGAGGTCGGAGGATTCAAGCGGTCTCTCAGAAACTGGGCGGCCACTTGCATCCTGACCGCCCGCCTCTGTTGCGACTGTTGTGCTCTAACGACCGCTCGGGTGATGGTCGCGATGGTCAGATGGCTTACGATGAGACCCTAGGGTAGGGTCTCCCTTGTCGTAAGCCCCGGAGACCTTCTGGCTCTGTCTGAGCCGGAAGCTCTCCACTGACATCACTAGTGATGTCAGTGGGGCCTCCCCCAAACGGTAGGCATTCCCATGGGAACGCCCCCGTTTGGGCTGCCACCCCCCCGGCCCACCTTCCAAACGGGGCGAGCTGTCAATCAACATCGACAGCTCGCCCCCTTTGGATCGAGACCCGCTACGACCGGCGCTGTCGGTCGTAGCGGGTCTCACGCATGCGCACGCCGGCGCCGGCGTGCGCATGCTCTGTGGGGGGCCATCGACCCGGTCCGAGAGCATCGGCGCTAACGACCGGATCTGAATGACCACCAAAGTAACTAACCTAATTATACCCCCTAACCCTAACCCTCCTTTAGGGTGCCTAACCCTAACCTCACCCCCGCCACCTAAACCTAAGTACCCTGGGGGGGTGCCTAACCCTAACCTCCCCCCGTGGGTTCCTATCCCTAACCTAGCCCCCCCTCCCCTAGCCTGACCCTAACCTCCCGAGGGGGGTGCCTAACCCTAAGTGCCCCCCGGGAGCCCTAAACCTAACCCTTCCCCCCCCACGGCTGTCCGCGTCGGTAAAATGACAGGCGTCTAAATTTAGATGCCTGTCATTTAACCCTTGCCGGGATTAAGCAGTGGGGAAGCCGGTGGTCGGCATTGCGTCCGCCGGCTTCCCGAAAGTATACCGATTGGACAAGTGTGTATCCATCTTAAATGTTGTATCTGATGAATAATTTGCTTTATTGTTTCTATATTAAAACTGCCGATAAAATGGAGGGAGGTGTCTGAAAGGGTGAGGATGACAGGGCATAATTATAAAGTCCTTACCTGAAGTTGTTATTCAGATTCTTTTTCTGAAGATGTTATTGTTTAGGACCTTATTGGAAGATATAATCCAAAATTCATATCAGTAGTTGTTATCCAAAGTCGCCTAAATAAAGCAGGAACTACTCAAAGAGTATCAATGTAAGACAAATGTCACCACAAAATGGCTGCCATTAGCTGGGCATCCTTTGTATAGGGCTGTGACCTGCATTGTGACATCACAATGCATTCAGGCAGCAGCTAGAGATGGCTGTAGCTTAGATCAGCTCTGGGCCCAACTGCCCTGCTGCAGCTCTGGTGAGAATAGAAGAGCTGGGGCTCAGGAGATGGCAGTGTAACTCAGTGTAGGGAGAGGGTCAGGCCCCAGAGGCGGCCTGTATCCCGTAGCAGCCGGACTCTCCACACCTACTATAGCTACGCCCTTGACTGGGATGCTGGTTGTGATGTATGTCAGGCACAAAGATACTTTATGAATTGTATGGGTGTCACATTGGCTTTTTGCTAGCACCACTTATGTTTGTGTTGAATAAGGCCACTCTCAGAATATTTTCCAGGGCAACTTTAAGTTCCCAATCCGCCGCTGATTATAATAATCATAATAATAATAAGGCAAATATTTAAAATATATATAGTGTTCACTCTAGCTTCGGTGGTAGGCAGGGCGCCAGAGCTAGAGAGGGCACTTAAGCGCGCGCGCCCAAAAGGGAGCATGGCCATTGAAAAGGGGTCGTATCTGTAAGACGCATCCCCTATTCGTCACTCTTGGGAGCGTGCCCGCCACTTACGAACACGCCGGACAGCCCCCAAGCGCTGCTGACAGAATAGATGCCGGGCGCATGTGCCCAGCGTCTTTTCACCGGCAGTGACCGGGTCACCGCACATTTCCCCACCCGCGGGACACTGCGACCTGCGGGCGAAGACGGGGCTGCGTGGTCAGGGCAGGTCGCAGCGCCCCGCTAAAACAGCCTAGCGGGAATGCTAAAATATATATATAAATATATATATATGTAATAGCACTCTACTTCATAACTATTCACATGGCCATATATCATAGACATATGGTAACAAAAAACTGTAAAAATGGTATAGGTGGAATGGCGCTAGAAACACATTAACACATAAAAATAATGTAATCATAAATCATTTTATGGAATATAAGATTGCAATGATGTTGATACAACAATGAGAAATATAATATCAAACGTAAACATAAAATCGTGTCTCTGCGACAATCAATAGATGAATAAATAAAAAGAAATGTCCTGTAGTAACTGCAACAATGTTACCAAATAATTAGGAATGGCTACTTGAAGCTCCGTGCAAGCAGGGAGTAGGTTTCCACAACTAAATGGTTGTTAATACCAGTATGCGGCCGTTAGAAAAAATCGTGGTAGGGTACCCCAAAAATATAACAGTAGGTAGGTCTGGATGGTAAATGTACCACTCTCAATAAAAATGACTCATGTTCACCCCTCGAACGCGGAATGGAGTTGGTCCAAAAAAGGGATGCAATGACAGCCTGGAGTGGAGACCGGCTGGTTCGCGGCTGGAAATGCTGAGGGCTAGATGGCAGTGCAGAGGCACATGTGGGAGCACTAGAGCTGTGAACTCTAAGGTCCGGGGTACAGCGGCGTGTATTCACCAGCGGGATTTGGCCGGACTCAGCAGTAAAACAGCTCCCTCCGATGATAGACAACCGGACTCCCAGTGGTATGTACCTCTCTCCAGAGAGATGAGTGCGGCATGTGTTGGCTCACAGGGCTCGGCCGCAGCTGATGTTCCTGTCCTGTGATGGCTCAAAGAGGACACAAGGTGGAGGGAAATCCGGGCTGTGTGTCAAGCCGCTGGCTGGAGGAGTGATGAGACAGTGGGGCACCGATGCAGTGGGTAGAATAAAAATGGTCTCTGTAATCCTTATGGTAACAAATACTGGCCCTCATTCAGAGGCGGTTGCAAGAAGCGAGCGCTCGTTCTGAATGAGGGTGGCCGCTTCTTTTTTTTAGTGTGGCCTCCTGGTCGACCAGGGTGATGGTCGCGATGGTCAAGACCATCGGGGCTTGCGACGAGACCCTAAGGTTGGTTCTCGGCAACCGCAAGCCCCAGGGAGATTCCTGCTCTGATCGAGCAGGAAGCTCCCCACTGACATCACTACCACTGCTGATGTCAGTGCGGCCGCCCACAAAACGGCAAGCGTTTTGTGGGCGCCCCGCCTACAAAACGGGCCGAGCTGTCGATCAACATCGACAGCCGGCCCTTTTGTAGTGTGCTCCGGAGCGAGAGAGTTCCTCTCTCGCTCCGGGCTTGCGCACGCGCAGTGCAGCCGCTGCGCGCGCGCAGAGCCTTGACGTCCACCCGGTTGCGAGCGCTCAGCGCTTGCGACCGGGTCTGAATGAGGTCCACTGACTGAAGACTTTCATAGTGAGTGAAGACTTTGGGACTGATGCGGAGCTACATGTAGACCTGTTTGCAGAGTGATTTTCATGTTTTCGCACTGCACATGCTCTGAAGCTGAGTGCACACTTGCACAGACAAAGCAGTCTTACACATTTTAATTGCAAGTACATTTATGACCAAAGTGGCAGAATTCCTCTTCAATTTAAAATGGTCATCTGTATGGCAAATGTGGGGGTGGGGGCATGAGAACCCCTTCTTAATTTCCTTGCATTTTACCTGTAGGTTAATTGAGCAGATACATGCATTGAGGGCTCCTAGAGTAGCAAACATTTTACTGTGGACTTAGTATAAAGCCATTATGTTTCTCTAATGTTGAGTACACACTAGACGATATGTCGCCCGAATCTGTGGATCAGAGCAACATATCGGCCAGTGTGTACATGCTATATTGCTGACGATGCGCGCTTCCATGCATCGTCAGTGACATCCTCCGTCAGACCTGCATTCAGGTCCCATGGGCGATATCGTTAGTGGAGGCCATGCTGCCGAATTCAGCTTGGCCCCCACCGTCGCTCCAGTGCTGACAGCATCGCCAAGTCATACACACTAGACCAGTGGTTCCCAAACTTTTTCAATTCAAGGCACCCTTACGGTCTCCAGGATTTTTTCAAGGCACCCCAAGCCAAAATAATTACCGAGCGGTTGGCTCAAAATAATGTAATTAGTATTTATGGTAGGACAGAAAAAATAAAGTGCTGTATATATATTTTTAAATTATTATTCAATTAACAGGAAAAATAACAAAATAAAACTAAATCCATCAAAATGTGTCCTCCTTCATGTGTCTCTCATTGCAGCCCCCTCCTCCATGCGTCCCTCATTGCAGTCCCACCATAGTTCCCCCTCTCACCTCTCATTGCAGGCAGTATAGTTATCTGTCATTGTAGGCCTCCTCCCTATAGTATAGTTATCTGTCATTGCAGGCCCCCACCCTACAGTATAGTTATCTGCCATTGCTGCCACCTCCCTACAGTATAGTTATCTGTCATTGCTGCCCCTTCCCTATAGTATAGTTATCTGTCACTGCAGGCCCCTTCCCTATAGTACAGGTATCTGTCATTGCAGGTCCCCTCCCTATAGTATAGTTATCTGTCACTGCAGGCCCCCTCCCTATCGTACAGGTATCTGTCATTGCAGATCCCCTCCCTATAGTATAGTTATCTTTCACTGCAGGCCCCCTCCCTACAGTACAGTTATCTGTCATTGCAGGTCCTCTCCCGATAGTATAATTATCTGTCATTGCTGCCCCTCCCTATAGTATAGTTATCTGTCACTGCAGGCCCCCTCCCTATAGTACAGGTATCTGTCATTGCAGGTACCCTCCCTATAGTATAGTTATCTTTCACTGCAGGCCCCCTCCCTATAGTACAGATATTTGTCATTGCAGGTCCCCTCCCTATAGTATAGTTATCTGTCATTGCAGGTCCCCTCCCTATAGTATAGTTATCTGTCACTGCAGGCCCCCTCCCTATAGTACAGGTATCTGTCATTGCAGGCCCCCTCCCTATAGTATAGTTATCTGTCATTGTAGGCCTCCTCCCTATAGTATAGGTATCTGTCATTGTAGGCCCCCTCCCTATAGTATAGTTATCTGTCATTGCAGGCCCCCTCCCTATAGTATAGTTATCTGTCATTGCAGGCCCCCTCCCTATAGGATAGTTATCTGTCATTGCAGGTCCCCTCCCTATAGTATAGTTATCTGTCATTGCAGGCCCCCTCCCTATAGTATAGTTATCTGTCATTGCAGGTCCCCTCCCTATAGTATAGTTATCTGTCATTGCAGGCCCCCTCCCTATAGTATAGTTATCTGTCATTGTAGGCCCCCTCCCTAGAGTATAGTTATCTGTCATTGCAGGCCCCCTCCCTATAGGATAGTTATCTGTCATTGCAGGTCCCCTCCCTATAGGATAGTTATCTGTCATTGCAGGCACCCTCCCTATAGTATAGTTATCTGTCATTGCAGGCCCCCTCCCTATAGGATAGTTATCTGTCATTGCAGGCCCCCTCCCTACAGTATAGTTATCTGTCATTGCAGGCACCCTCCCTATAGTATAGTTATCTGTCATTGCAGGCCCCCTCCCTATAGGATAGTTATCTGTCATTGCAGGCCCCCTCCCTATAGTGTAGGTATCTGTCATTGTAGGCCCCCTCCCTATAGTATAGGTATCTGTCATTGCAGCCCCCCTCCCTATAGTATAGTTATCTGTCATTGCAGGCCCCCTCCCTATAGCATAGTTATCTGTCATTGCAGGCCCCCTCCCTAGAGTATAGTTATCTGTCATTGCAGGCCCCCACCCTACAGTATAGTTATCTGTCATTGCAGGTACCCTCCCTATAGTATAGTTATCTGCCATTGCTGCCCCCTCCCTACAGTATAGTTATCTGTCATTGCAGGCCCTTTCCCTATAGTACAGGTATCTGTCATTGCAGGCCCCTTCCCTATAGTATAGTTATCTGTCATTGCAGGCCCCCTCCCTAGAGTATAGTTATATGTCATTGCAGGCCCCCTCCCTATAGGATAGTTATCTGTCATTGCAGGTCCCCTCCCTATAGTATAGTTATCTGTCATTGCAGGTCCCCTCCCTATAGTATAGGTATCTGTCATTGCAGCCCCCCTCCCTATAGTATAGTTATCTGTCATTGCAGGCCCCCTCCCTATAGCATAGTTATCTGTCATTGCAGGCCCCCTCCCTAGAGTATAGTTATCTGTCATTGCAGGCCCCCACCCTACAGTATAGTTATCTGTCATTGCAGGTACCCTCCCTATAGTATAGTTATCTGCCATTGCTGCCCCCTCCCTACAGTATAGTTATCTGTCATTGCAGGTACCCTCCCTAGAGTATAGTTTTCTGTCATTGCAGGTCCCCTCCCTATAGTATAGTTATCTGTCATTGCAGGCCCCCTCCCTATAGTACAGGTATCTGTCATTGCAGGTACCCTCCCTATAGTATAGTTATCTGTCATTGCTGCCCCCTCACTACAGTACAGGTATCTGTCATTGCTGCCCCTCCCTATAGTATAGTTATCTGTCACTGCAGGCCCCCTCCCTATAGTACAGGTATCTGTCATTGCAGGTACCCTCCCTATAGTATAGCTATCTTTCACTGCAGGCCCCCTCCCTATAGTACAGGTATCTGTCATTGCAGGTCCCCTCCCTATAGTATAGTTATCTGTCATTGCAGGCCCCCTCCCTATAGTATAGTTATCTGTCATTGTAGGCCCCCTCCCTATAGTACAGTTATCTGTCATTGTAGGCCCCCTCCCTATAGTACAGTTATCTATCATTGCAGGTCCCCTCCCTATAGTATAGTTATCTGTCATTGCAGGTCCCCTCCCTATAATATAATTATCTGTCATTGCAGGCCCCCTCCCTATAGGATAGTTATCTGTCATTGCAGGTCCCCTCCCTATAGTATAGTTATCTGTCATTGCAGGCCCCCTCCCTATAGGATAGTTATCTGTCATTGCAGGTCCCCTCCCTATAGTATAGTTATCTGTCATTGCAGGCCCCCTCCCTATAGTATAGTTATCTGTCATTGCAGGTCCCCTCCCTAGAGTATAGTTATCTGTCATTGCAGGCCCCCTCCCTAGAGTATAGTTATCTGTCATTGCAGGCCCCCTCCCTAGAGTATAGTTATCTGTCATTGCAGGCCCCCTCCCTATAGGATAGTTATCTGTCATTGCAGGTCCCCTCCCTATAGGATAGTTATCTGTCATTGCAGGCACCCTCCCTATAGTATAGTTATCTGTCATTGCAGACCCCCTCCCTATAGGATAGTTATCTGTCATTGCAGGTCCCCTCCCTATAGTATAGGTATCTGTCATTGCAGACCCCCTCCCTACAGTATAGTTATCTGTCATTGCAGGTACCCTCCCTATAGTATAGTTATCTGCCATTGCTGCCCCCTCCCTACAGTATAGTTATCTGTCATTGCAGGTACCCTCCCTATAGTATAGTTTTCTGTCATTGCAGGCCCCCTCCCTATAGTATAGTTACCTGTCATTGCAGGCCCCCTCCCTATAGTACAGGTATCTGTCATTGCAGGTACCCTCCCTATAGTATAGTTATCTGTCATTGCTGCCCCCTCCCTACATTACAGGTATCTGTCATTGCTGCCCCTCCCTATAGTATAGTTATCTGTCACTGCAGGCCCCCTCCCTATGGTACAGGTATCTGTCATTGCAGGTACCCTCCCTATAGTATAGCTATCTTTCACTGCAGGCCCCCTCCCTATAGTACAGGTATCTGTCATTGCAGGTCCCCTCCCTATAGTATAGTTATCTGTCATTGCAGGCCCCCTCCCTATAGTATAGTTATCTGTCATTGCAGGCCCCCTCCCTATAGTATAGTTATCTGTCATTGCAGGCCCCCTCCCTATAGTACAGTTATCTGTCATTGCAGGCCCCCTCCCTATAGTACAGTTATCTGTCATTGCAGGTCCCCTCCCTATAGTATAGTTATCTGTCATTGCAGGTCCCCTCCCTATAGTATAGTTATCTGTCATTTCAGGCCCCCTCCCTATAGGATAGTTATCTGTCATTGCAGGTCCCCTCCCTATAGTATAGTTAACTGTCATTGCAGGCCCCCTCCCTATAGGATAGTTATCTGTCATTGCAGGTCCCCTCCCTATAGTATAGTTATCTGTCATTGCAGGCCCCCTCCCTATAGTATAGTTATCTGTCATTGCAGGTCCCCTCCCTATAGTATAGTTATCTGTCATTGCAGGCCCCCTCCCTATAGTATAGTTATCTGTCATTGTAGGCCCCCTCCCTAGAGTATAGTTATCTGTCATTGCAGGCCCCCTCCCTATAGGATAGTTATCTGTCATTGCAGGTCCTCTCCCTATAGGATAGTTATCTGTCATTGCAAGCACCCTCCCTATAGTATAGTTATCTGTCATTGCTGGCCCCCTCCCTATAGGATAGTTATCTGTCATTGCAGGTCCCCTCCCTATAGTATAGGTATCTGTCATTGCAGGCCCCCTCCCTATAGTATAGTTATCTGTCATTGCAGGCCCCCTCCCTACAGTATAGTTATCTGTCATTGCAGGCCCCCTCCCTACAGCATATAAATAGCGGTCATTGCAGGCCCCCTCCCTACAGTATAGTTATCGGTCATTGCAGGCCCCCTCCCTACAGTATAATTATCGGTCATTGCAGGTCCCCTCCCTACAGAATAGTTATCTGTCATTGCAGGCCCCCTCCCTATAGTATAGTTATCTGTCATTGTAGGCCCCCTCCCTAGAGTATAGTTATCTGTCATTGCAGGCCCTTTCCCTATAGTACAGGTATCTGTCATTGCAGGCCCCTTCCCTATAGTATAGTTATCTGTCACTGCAGGCCCCCTCCCTATAGTATAGTTATATGTCATTGCAGGCCCCCTCCCTATAGGATAGTTATCTGTCATTGCAGGTCCCCTCCCTATAGTATAGTTATCTGTCATTGCAGGTCCCCTCCCTATAGTATAGGTATCTGTCATTGCAGGCCCCCTCCCTATAGTATAGTTATCTGTCATTGCAGGCCCCCTCCCTACAGCATAGTTATCTGTCATTGCAGGCCCCCTCCCTACAGTATAGTTATCTGTCATTGCAGGTACCCTCCCTATAGTATGGTTATCTGCCATTGCTGCCCCCTCCCTACAGTATAGTTATCTGTCATTGCAGGTACCCTCCCTATTGTATAGTTTTCTGTCATTGCAGGTCCCCTCCCTATAGTATAGTTATCTGTCATTGCAGGCCCCCTCCCTATAGTACAGGTATCTGTCATTGCAGGTACCCTCCCTATAGTATAGTTATCTGTCATTGCTGCCCCCTCCCTACAGTACAGGTATCTGTCATTGCTGCCCCTCCCTATAGTATAGTTATCAGTCACTGCAGGCCCCCTCCCTATAGTACAGGTATCTGTCATTGCAGGTACCCTCCCTATAGTACAGTTATCTTTCACTGCAGGCCCCCTCCCTATAGTACAGGTATCTGTCACTGCAGGTCCCCTCCCTATAGTATAGTTATCTGTCACTGCAGGTCCCCTCCCTATAGTATAGTTATCTGTCATTGCAGGCCCCCTCCCTATAGTACAGGTATCTGTCACTGCAGGCCCCCTCCCTATAGTATAGTTATCTGTCATTGTAGGCCCCCTCCCTATAGTATAGGTATCTGTCATTGCAGGCCCCCTCCCTATAGTATAGTTATCTGTCATTGCAGGCCCCCTTCCTATAGTATAGTTATCTGTCTTTGCAGGCCCCCTCCCTATAGTATAGTTATCTGTCATTGCAGGCCCCCTCCCTATAGTATAGTTATCTGTCATTGCAGGCCCCCTCCCTATAGTATAGTTATCTGTCATTGCAGGCCCCCTCCCTATAGTATAGTTATCTGTCATTGCAGGCCCCCTCCCTATAGTACAGTTATCTGTCATTGCAGGTCCCCTCCCTATAGTATAGTTATCTGTCATTGCAGGTCCCCTCCCTATAATATAATTATCTGTCATTGCAGGCCCCCTCCCTATAGGATACTTATCTGTCATTGCAGATCCCCTCCCTATAGTATAGTTATCTGTCATTGCAGGCCCCCTCCCTATAGGATAGTTATCTGTCATTGCAGGTCCCCTCCCTAGAGTATAGTTATCTGTCATTGCAGGCCCCCTCCCTAGAGTATAGTTATCTGTCATTGCTGGTCCCCTCCCTAGAGTATAGTTATCTGTCATTACAGGCCCCCTCCCTAGAGTATAGTTATCTGTCATTGTAGGCCCCCTCCCTAGAGTATAGTTATCTGTCATTGCAGGCCCCCTCCCTATAGGATAGTTATCTGTCATTGCAGGTCCCCTCCCTATAGGATAGTTATCTGTCATTGCAGGCACCCTCCCTATAGGATAGGTATCTGTCATTGCAGGCCCCCTCCCTACAGTATAGTTATCTGTCATTGCAGGCCCCCTCCCTACAGCATATAAATAGCGGACATTGCAGGCCCCCTCCCTACAGTATAGTTATCGGTCATTGCAGGCCCCCTCCCTACAGTATAGTTATCGGTCATTGCAGGTCCCCTCCCTACAGAATAGTTATCTGTCATTGCAGGCCCCCTCCCTATAGTATAGTTATCCGTCATTGCCGGCCCCCTCCCTATAGTATAGTTATCCGTCATTGCAGGCCCCCTCCCTAGAGTATAGTTATCTGTCATTGCAGGCCCTTTCCCTATAGTACAGGTATCTGTCACTGCAGGCCCCTTCCCTATAGTATAGTTATCTGTCACTGCAGGCCCCCTCCCTATAGTATAGTTATATGTCATTGCAGGCCCCCTCCCTATAGGATAGTTATCTGTCATTGCAGGTCCCCTCCCTATAGTATAGTTATCTGTCATTGCAGGTCCCCTCCCTATAGTATAGGTATCTGTCATTGCAGGCCCCCTCCCTATAGTATAGTTATCTGTCATTGCAGGCCCCCTCCCTACAGCATAGTTATCTGTCATTGCAGGCCCCCTCCCTACAGTATAGTTATCTGTCATTGCAGGTACCCTCCCTATAGTATGGTTATCTGCCATTGCTGCCCCCTCCCTACAGTATAGTTATCTGTCATTGCAGGTACCCTCCCTATTGGATAGTTTTCTGTCATTGCAGGTCCCCTCCCTATAGTATAGTTATCTGTCATTGCAGGCCCCCTCCCTATAGTACAGGTATCTGTCATTGCAGGTACCCTCCCTATAGTATAGTTATCTGTCATTGCTGCCCCCTCCCTACAGTACAGGTATCTGTCATTGCTGCCCCTCCCTATAGTATAGTTATCAGTCACTGCAGGCCCCCTCCCTATAGTACAGGTATCTGTCACTGCAGGCCCCCTCCCTATAGTACAGGTATCTGTCATTGCAGGTACCCTCCCTATAGTATAGTTATCTTTCACTGCAGGCCCCCTCCCTATAGTACAGGTATCTGTCACTGCAGGTCCCCTCCCTATAGTATAGTTATCTGTCACTGCAGGTCCCCTCCCTATAGTATAGTTATCTGTCACTGCAGGCCCCCTCCCTATAGTACAGGTATCTGTCACTGCAGGCCCCCTCCCTATATTATAGTTATCTGTCATTGTAGGCCCCCTCCCTATAGTATAGGTATCTGTCATTGCAGGCCCCCTCCCTATAGTATAGTTATCTGTCATTGCAGGCCCCCTTCCTATAGTATAGTTATCTGTCTTTGCAGGCCCCCTCCCTATAGTATAGTTATCTGTCATTGCAGGCCCCCTCCCTACAGCATATAAATAGCGGTCATTGCAGGCCCCCTCCCTACAGTATAGTTATCGTTCATTGCAGGCCCCCTCCCTACAGTATAGTTATCGGTCATTGCAGGTCCCCTCCCTACAGAATAGTTATCTGTCTTTGCAGGCCCCCTCCCTATAGTATAGTTATCTGTCATTGCAGGCCCCCTCCCTATAGTATAGTTATCTGTCATTGCAGGCCCCCTCCCTAGAGTATAGTTATCTGTCATTGCAGGCCCTTTCCCTAGAGTACAGGTATCTGTCATTGCAGGCCCCTTCCCTATAGTATAGTTATCTGTCATTGCAGGCCCCCTCCCTATAGTATAGTTATATGTCATTGCAGGCCCCCTCCCTATAGGATAGTTATCTGTCATTGCAGGTCCCCTCCCTATAGTATAGTTATCTGTCATTGCAGGTCCCCTCCCTATAGTATAGGTATCTGTCATTGTAGGCCCCCTCCCTATAGTATAGTTATCTGTCATTGCAGGCCCCCTCCCTATAGCATAGTTATCTGTCATTGCAGGCCCCCTCCCTACAGTATAGTTATCTGTCATTGCAGGCCCCCACCCTACAGTATAGTTATCTGTCATTGCAGGTACCCTCCCTATAGTATAGTTATCTGCCATTGCTGCCCCCTCCCTACAGTATAGTTATCTGTCATTGCAGGTCCCCTCCCTATAGTATAGTTTTCTGTCATTGCAGGTCCCCTCCCTATAGTATAGTTATCTGTCATTGCAGGTCCCCTCCCTACAGTATAGTTATCTGTCATTGCAGGCCCCCTCCCTACAGTACAGGTATCTGTCATTGCTGCCCCCTCCCTACAGTATAGTTATCTGTCATTGCAGGTCCCCTCACTATAGTATAGTTATCTGTCATTGCAGGTCCCCTCCCTATAGTATAGTTATCTGTCATTGCAGGCCCCCTCCCTATAGTATAGTTATCTGTCATTGCAGGTCCCCTCCCTATAGGATAGTTATCTGTCATTGCAGGTCCCCTCCCTATAGTATAGGTATCTGTCACTGCAGGTCCGCTCCCTATAGTATAGTTATCTGTCACTGCAGGTCCCCTCCCTATAGTATAGTTATCTGTCACTGCAGGCCCCCTCCCTATAGTACAGGTATCTGTCATTGCAGGCCCCCTCCCTATAGTATAAATATCTGTCATTGCAGGCCCCCTCCCTATAGTATAGGTATCTGTCATTGCAGGCCCCCTCCCTATAGTATAGTTATCTGTCATTGCAGGCACCCTCCCTATAGTATAGTTATCTGTCATTGTAGGCCCCCTCCCTATAGTATAGTTATCTGTCATTGCAGGCCCCCTCCCTATAGTTAAGTTTTCTGTCATTGTAGGCCCCCTCCCTATAGTACAGTTATCTGTCATTGCAGGTCCCCTCCCTATAGTATAGTTATCTGTCATTGCAGGTCCCCTCCCTATAATATAATTACCTGTCATTGCAGGCCCCCTCCCTATAGGATAGTTATCTGTCATTGCAGGTCCCCTACCTATAGTATAGTTATCTGTCATTGCAGGCCCCCTCCCTATAGGATAGTTATCTGTCATTGCAGGCCCCCTCCCTATAGTATAGTTATCTGTCATTGCAGGCCCCCTCCCTATAGTATAGTTATCTGTCATTGCAGGTCCCCTCCCTAGAGTATAGTTATCTGTCATTGCAGGCCCCCTCCCTAGAGTATAGTTATCTGTCATTGCAGGCCTCCTCCCTAGAGTATAGTTATCTGTCATTGCAGGCCCCCTCCCTATAGTATAGTTATCTGTCATTGCAGGCCCCCTCCCTACAGTATAGTTATCTGTCATTGCAGGCCCCCTCTCTACAGCATATAAATAGCGGTCATTGCAGGCCCCCTCCCTACAGTATAGTTATCGGTCATTGCAGGCCCCCTCCCTACTGTATAGTTATCGGTCATTGCAGGTCCCCTCCCTACAGAATAGTTATCGGTCATTGCAGGCCCCCTCCCTATAGTATAGTTATCTGTCATTGTAGGCCCCCTCCCTAGAGTATAGTTATCTGTCATTGCAGGCCCTTTCCCTAGAGTACAGGTATCTGTCATTGCAGGCCCCTTCCCTATAGTATAGTTATCTGTCATTGCAAGTCCCCTCCCTATTGTATAGTTATCTGTCATTGCAGGCCCCCTCCCTATAGGATAGTTGTCTGTCATTGCAGGTCCCCTCCCTATAGTATAGTTATCTGTCATTGCAGGTCCCCTCCCTATGGTATAGGTATCTGTCATTGTAGGCCCCCTCCCTACAGCATAGTTATCTGTCATTGCAGGCCCCCTCCCTACAGCATAGTTATCTGTCATTGCAGGCCCCCTCCCTACAGTATAGTTATCTGTCATTGCAGGCCCCCACCCTACAGTATAGTTATCTGTCATTGCAGGTACCCTCCCTATAGTATAGGTATCTGCCATTGCTGCCCCCTCCCTACAGTATAGTTATCTGTCATTGCAGGTCCCCTCCCTATAGTATAGTTTTCTGTCATTGCAGGTCCCCTCACTATAGTATAGTTATCTGTCACTGCAGGCCCCCTCCCTATAGTACAGGTATCTGTCATTGCAGGTACCCTCCCTATAGTATAGTTATCTGTCATTGCTGCCCCCTCCCTACAGTACAGGTATCTGTCATTGCTGCCACTCCCTATAGTATAGTTATCTGTCACTGCAGGCCCCCTGCCTATAGTACAGGTATCTGTCATTGCAGGTACCCTCCCTATAGTATAGTTATCTTTCACTGCAGGCCCCCTCCCTATAGTACAGGTATCTGTCACTGCAGGTCCCCTACCTATAGTACAGTTATCTGTCACTGCAGGTCCCCTCCTTATAGTACAGTTATCTGTCACTGCAGGCCCCCTCCCTATAGTATAGTTATCTTTCACTGCAGGCCCCCTCCCTATAGTACAGGTATCTGTCACTGCAGGTCCCCTACCTATAGTACAGTTATCTGTCACTGCAGGTCCCCTCCTTATAGTACAGTTATCTGTCACTGCAGGCCCCCTCCCTATAGTACAGGTATCTGTCATTGCAGGCCCCCTCCCTATAGTATAGTTATCTGTCATTGCAGGCCCCCTCCCTATAGTATAGGTATCTGTCATTGCAGGCCCCCTCCCTATAGTATAGTTATCTGTCATTGCAGGCCCCCTCCCTATAGTATAGTTATCTGTCATTGCAGGCCCCCTCCCTATAGTATAGTTATCTGTCATTGCAGGCCCCCTCCCTATAGTACAGTTATCTGTCATTGCAGGCCCCCTCCCTATAATATAATTATCTGTCATTGCAGGTCCCCTCCCTATAGGATACTTATCTGTCATTGCAGGTCCCCTCCCTATAATATAATTATCTGTCATTGCAGGCCCCCTCCCTATAGGATAGTTATCTGTCATTGCAGGCCCCCTCCCTAGAGTATTGTTATCTGTTATTGCAGGCCCCCTCCCTATAGTATAGTTATCTGTCTTTGCAGGCCCCCTCCCTAGAGTATAGTTAACTGTCTTTGCAGGCCCCCTCCCTAGAGTATAGTTATCTGTCATTGCAGGCCCCCTCCCTATAGGATAGTTATATGTCATTGCAGGTCCCCTCCCTTTAGGATAGTTATCTGTCATTGCAGGCACCCTCCCTATAGTATAGGTATCTGTCATTGCAGGCCCCCTCCCTACAGTATAGTTATCTGTCATTGCAGGCCCCCTCCCTACAGTATAGTTATCTGTCATTGCAGGCCCCCTCCCTACAGCATATAAATAGCGGTCATTGCAGGCCCCCTCCCTACAGTATAGTTATCGGTCATTGCAGGCCCCCTCCCTACAGTATAGTTATCGGTCATTGCAGGTCCCCTCCCTACAGAATAGTTATCTGTCATTGCAGGCCCCCTCCCTATAGTATAGTTATCTGTCATTGCAGGCCCCTTCCCTATAGTATAGTTATCTGTCATTGCAGGCCCCCTCCCTAGAGTACAGTTATCTGTCATTGCAGGCCCTTTCCCTATAGTACAGGTATCTGTCATTGCAGGCCCCTTCCCTATAGTATAGTTATATGTCATTGCAGGCCCCCTCCCTATAGGATAGTTATCTGTCATTGCAGGTCCCCTCCCTATAGTATAGTTATCTGTCATTGCAGGCCCCCTACCTATAGCATAGTTATCTGTCATTGCAGGCCCCCTCCTTACAGTATAGTTATCTGTCATTGCAGGCCCCCACCCTATAGTATAGTTATCTGTTATTGCAGGTCCCCTCCCTATAGTATAGTTATCTGTCATTGCAGGTCCCCTCCCTATAGTATAGTTATCTGTCATTGCAGGCCCCCTCCCTATAGGATAGTTATCTGTCATTGTAGGTCCCCTCCCTATAGTATAGTTATCTGTTATTGCAGGTACCCTCCCTACAGTATAGTTATCTGTCATTGCTGCCCCCTCCCTACAGTATAGTTATCTGTCATTGCAGGTCCCCTCCCTACAGTAGAGTTATCTGTCATTGCAGGTCCCCTCCCTATAGTATAGTTATCTGTCATTGCAGGCCCCCTCCCTATAGTACAGGTATCTGTCATTGCAGGCCCCCTCCCTACAGTATAGTTATCTGTCATTGCAGGCCCCCTCCCTGTAGTACAGTTATCTGTCATTGCTGCCCCCTCCCTACAGTACAGTTATCTGTCATTGCAGGCCCCCTCCCTATAGTATAGTTATCTGTCATTGCAGGCCCCCTCCCTATTGTATAGTTATCTGTCATTGTAGGCCCCCTCCCTAGAGTATAGTTATATGTCATTGCAGGTCCCCTCCCTATAGTATAGTTATATGTCATTGCAGGTCACCTCCCTATAGTATAGTTATCTGTCATTGCAGGTCCCCTCCCTATAGTATAGTAGTGTTCCCTCTAGCTCCGGCGGGAGGCAGGGCGCCGGAGCTAGAGAGGGCATGCCCGTGTATAGGTATCTGTCATTGTAGGCACCCTCCCTATAGTATAGTTATCTGTCATTGCAGGCCCCCTCCCTATAGTATAGTTATCTGTCATTGCTGCCCCCTCCCTACAGTATAGTTATCTGTCATTGCAGGCCCCCTCCCTATAGTATAGTTATCTGTCATTGCAGGCCCCCTCCCTATAGTATAGTTATCTGTCATTGCTGCCCCCTCCCTACAGTATTGTGATCTGCCATTGCAGGCCCCCTCCCTATAGTATAGTTATCTGTCATTGCAGGCCCCTTCCCTATAGTATAGTTATCTGTCATTGTAGGCCCCCTCCCTAGAGTATAGTTATCTGTCATTGCAGGCCCTTTCCCTATAGTACAGGTATCTGTCATTGCAGGCCCCCTCCCTATAGTATAGTTATCTGTCATTGCAGACCCCCTCCCTATAGTATAGTTATATGTCATTGCAGGCCCCCTCCCTATAGTATAGTTATCTGTCATTGCAGGTCCCCTCCCTATAGTATAGTTATCTGTCATTGCAGGTCCCCTCCCTATAGTATAGGTATCTGTCATTGCAGGCCCCCTCCCTATAGCATAGTTATCTGTCATTGCTGCCCCCTCCCTACAGTATAGTTATCTGTCATTGCAGGCCCCCTCCCTATAGTATAGTTATCTGTCATTGCAGGCCCCCTCCCTATAGTATAGTTATCTGTCATTGCTGCCCCCTCCCTACAGTATTGTGATCTGCCATTGCAGGCCCCCTCCCTATAGTATAGTAGTGTTCCCTCTAGCTCCGGCGGGAGGCAGGGCGCCGGAGCTAGAGAGGGCATGCCCGTGTATAGGTATCTGTCATTGTAGGCACCCTCCCTATAGTATAGTTATCTGTCATTGCAGGCCCCCTCCCTATAGTATAGTTATCTGTCATTGCTGCCCCCTCCCTACAGTATAGTTATCTGTCATTGCAGGCCCCCTCCCTATAGTATAGTTATCTGTCATTGCAGGCCCCCTCCCTATAGTATAGTTATCTGTCATTGCTGCCCCCTCCCTACAGTATTGTGATCTGCCATTGCAGGCCCCCTCCCTATAGTATAGTTATCTGTCATTGCAGGCCCCTTCCCTATAGTATAGTTATCTGTCATTGTAGGCCCCCTCCCTAGAGTATAGTTATCTGTCATTGCAGGCCCTTTCCCTATAGTACAGGTATCTGTCATTGCAGGCCCCCTCCCTATAGTATAGTTATCTGTCATTGCAGACCCCCTCCCTATAGTATAGTTATATGTCATTGCAGGCCCCCTCCCTATAGTATAGTTATCTGTCATTGCAGGTCCCCTCCCTATAGTATAGTTATCTGTCATTGCAGGTCCCCTCCCTATAGTATAGGTATCTGTCATTGCAGGCCCCCTCCCTATAGCATAGTTATCTGTCATTGCAGGCCCCCTCCCTACAGTATAGTTATCTGTCATTACAGGCCCCCTCCCTACAGTATAGTTATCTGTCATTGCAGGCCCCCACCCTACAGTATAGTTATCTGTCATTGCAGGTACCCTCCCTATAGTATAGTTATCTGCCATTGCTGCCCCCTCCCTACAGTATAGTTATCTGCCATTGCTGCCCCCTCCCTACAGTATAGTTATCTGTCATTGCAGGCCCTCTCCCTATAGTATAGTTATCTGTCATTGCAGGTCCCCTCCCTATAGTATAGTTATCTGTCATTGCAGGCCCCCTCCCTACAGTACAGGTATCTGTCATTGCAGGTACCCTCCCTACAGTATAGTTATCTGTCATTGCTGCCCCCTCCCTACAGTATAGTTATCTGTCATTGCAGGTCCCCTCCCTATAGTATAGTTATCTGTCATTGCAGGTCCCCTCCCTATAGTATAGTTATCTGTCATTGCAGGTCCCCTCCCTACAGTATAGTTATCTGTCATTGCAGGTCCCCTCACTATTGTATAGTTATCTGTCATTGCAGGCCCCCTCCCTATAGTATAGTTATCTGTCATTGCAGGTCCCCTCCCTATAGGATAGTTATCTGTCATTGAAGGTCCCCTCCCTATAGTATAGTTATCTGTCATTGCAGGCCCCCTCCCTATAGTATAGTTATCTGTCATTGCAGGCCCCCTCCCTATAGTACAGTTATCTGTCATTGCAGGCCCCCTCCCTATAATATAATTATCTGTCATTGCAGGTCCCCTCCCTATAGGATACTTATCTGTCATTGCAGGTCCCCTCCCTATAATATAATTATCTGTCATTGCAGGCCCCCTCCCTATAGGATAGTTATCTGTCATTGCAGGCCCCCTCCCTAGAGTATTGTTATCTGTTATTGCAGGCCCCCTCCCTATAGTATAGTTATCTGTCTTTGCAGGCCCCCTCCCTAGAGTATAGTTATCTGTCTTTGCAGGCCCCCTCCCTAGAGTATAGTTATCTGTCATTGCAGGCCCCCTCCCTATAGGATAGTTATATGTCATTGCAGGTCCCCTCCCTTTAGGATAGTTATCTGTCATTGCAGGCACCCTCCCTATAGTATAGGTATCTGTCATTGCAGGCCCCCTCCCTACAGTATAGTTATCTGTCATTGCAGGCCCCCTCCCTACAGTATAGTTATCTGTCATTGCAGGCCCCCTCCCTACAGCATATAAATAGCGGTCATTGCAGGCCCCCTCCCTACAGTATAGTTATCGGTCATTGCAGGCCCCCTCCCTACAGTATAGTTATCGGTCATTGCAGGTCCCCTCCCTACAGAATAGTTATCTGTCATTGCAGGCCCCCTCCCTATAGTATAGTTATCTGTCATTGCAGGCCCCTTCCCTATAGTATAGTTATCTGTCATTGCAGGCCCCCTCCCTAGAGTACAGTTATCTGTCATTGCAGGCCCTTTCCCTATAGTACAGGTATCTGTCATTGCAGGCCCCTTCCCTATAGTATAGTTATATGTCATTGCAGGCCCCCTCCCTATAGGATAGTTATCTGTCATTGCAGGTCCCCTCCCTATAGTATAGTTATCTGTCATTGCAGGCCCCCTACCTATAGCATAGTTATCTGTCATTGCAGGCCCCCTCCTTACAGTATAGTTATCTGTAATTGCAGGCCCCCACCCTATAGTATAGTTATCTGTTATTGCAGGTCCCCTCCCTATAGTATAGTTATCTGTCATTGCAGGTCCCCTCCCTATAGTATAGTTATCTGTCATTGCAGGCCCCCTCCCTATAGGATAGTTATCTGTCATTGTAGGTCCCCTCCCTATAGTATAGTTATCTGTTATTGCAGGTACCCTCCCTACAGTATAGTTATCTGTCATTGCTGCCCCCTCCCTACAGTATAGTTATCTGTCATTGCAGGTCCCCTCCCTACAGTAGAGTTATCTGTCATTGCAGGTCCCCTCCCTATAGTAGAGTTATCTGTCATTGCAGGCCCCCTCCCTATAGTACAGGTATCTGTCATTGCAGGCCCCCTCCCTACAGTATAGTTATCTGTCATTGCAGGCCCCCTCCCTGTAGTACAGTTATCTGTCATTGCTGCCCCCTCCCTACAGTACAGTTATCTGTCATTGCAGGCCCCCTCCCTATAGTATAGTTATCTGTCATTGCAGGCCCCCTCCCTATTGTATAGTTATCTGTCATTGTAGGCCCCCTCCCTAGAGTATAGTTATATGTCATTGCAGGTCCCCTCCCTAGAGTATAGTTATATGTCATTGCAGGTCACCTCCCTATAGTATAGTTATCTGTCATTGCAGGTCCCCTCCCTATAGTATAGTAGTGTTCCCTCTAGCTCCGGCGGGAGGCAGGGCGCCGGAGCTAGAGAGGGCATGCCCGTGTATAGGTATCTGTCATTGTAGGCACCCTCCCTATAGTATAGTTATCTGTCATTGCAGGCCCCCTCCCTATAGTATAGTTATCTGTCATTGCTGCCCCCTCCCTACAGTATAGTTATCTGTCATTGCAGGCCCCCTCCCTATAGTATAGTTATCTGTCATTGCAGGCCCCCTCCCTATAGTATAGTTATCTGTCATTGCTGCCCCCTCCCTACAGTATTGTGATCTGCCATTGCAGGCCCCCTCCCTATAGTATAGTTATCTGTCATTGCAGGCCCCTTCCCTATAGTATAGTTATCTGTCATTGTAGGCCCCTTCCCTAGAGTATAGTTATCTGTCATTGCAGGCCCTTTCCCTATAGTACAGGTATCTGTCATTGCAGGCCCCCTCCCTATAGTATAGTTATCTGTCATTGCAGACCCCCTCCCTATAGTATAGTTATATGTCATTGCAGGCCCCCTCCCTATAGTATAGTTATCTGTCATTGCAGGTCCCCTCCCTATAGTATAGGTATCTGTCATTGCAGGCCCCCTCCCTTTAGTATAGTTATCTGTCATTGCAGGCCCCCTCCCTATAGCATAGTTATCTGTCATTGCAGGCCCCCTCCCTACAGTATAGTTACCTGTCATTACAGGCCCCCTCCCTACAGTATAGTTATCTGTCATTGCAGGCCCCCACCCTACAGTATAGTTATCTGTCATTGCAGGTACCCTCCCTATAGTATAGTTATCTGCCATTGCTGCCCCCTCCCTACAGTATAGTTATCTGCCATTGCTGCCCCCTCCCTACAGTATAGTTATCTGTCATTGCAGGCCCTCTCCCTATAGTATAGTTATCTGTCATTGCAGGTCCCCTCCCTATAGTATAGTTATCTGTCATTGCAGGCCCCCTCCCTACAGTACAGGTATCTGTCATTGCAGGTACCCTCCCTACAGTATAGTTATCTGTCATTGCTGCCCCCTCCCTACAGTATAGTTATCTGTCATTGCAGGTCCCCTCCCTATAGTATAGTTATCTGTCATTGCAGGTCCCCTCCCTATAGTATAGTTATCTGTCATTGCAGGTCCCCTCCCTACAGTATAGTTATCTGTCATTGCAGGTCCCCTCACTATTGTATAGTTATCTGTCATTGCAGGCCCCCTCCCTATAGTATAGTTATCTGTCATTGCAGGTCCCCTCCCTATAGGATAGTTATCTGTCATTGAAGGTCCCCTCCCTATAGTATAGTTATCTGTCATTGCAGGCCCCCTCCCTATAGTATAGTTATCTGTCATTGCAGATCCCCTCCCAAGAGTATAGTTATCTGTCATTGCAGGCCCCCTCCCTAGAGTATAGTTATCTGTCATTGTAGGCCCCCTCCCTAGAGTATAGTTATCTGTCATTGCAGGCCCCCTCCCTATAGGATAGTTATCTGTCATTGCAGTTCCCCTCCCTATAGGATAGTTATCTGTCATTGCAGGCACCCTCCCTATAGTATAGTTATCTGTCATTGCAGGCCCCCTCCCTATAGGATAGTTATCTGTCATTGCAGGTCCCCTCCCTATAGTATAGGTATCTGCCATTGCAGGCCCCCTCCCTATAGTATAGTTATCTGTCATTGCAGGCCCCTTCCCTATAGTATAGTTATCTGTCATTGTAGGCCCCCTCCCTAGAGTATAGTTATCTGTCATTGCAGGCCCTTTCCCTATAGTACAGGTATCTGTCATTGCAGGCCCCCTCCCTATAGTATAGTTATCTGTCATTGCAGACCCCCTCCCTATAGTATAGTTATGTCATTGCAGGCCCCCTCCCTATAGTATAGTTATCTGTCATTGCAGGTCCCCTCCCTATAGTATAGGTATCTGTCATTGCAGGCCCCCTCCCTTTAGTATAGTTATCTGTCATTGCAGGCCCCCTCCCTATAGCATAGTTATCTGTCATTGCAGGCCCCCTCCCTACAGTATAGTTATCTGTCATTACAGGCCCCCTCCCTACAGTATAGTTATCTGTCATTGCAGGCCCCCACCCTACAGTATAGTTATCTGTCATTGCAGGTACCCTCCCTATAGTATAGTTATCTGCCATTGCTGCCCCCTCCCTACAGTATAGTTATCTGCCATTGCTGCCCCCTCCCTACAGTATAGTTATCTGTCATTGCAGGCCCTCTCCCTATAGTATAGTTATCTGTCATTGCAGGTCCCCTCCCTATAGTATAGTTATCTGTCATTGCAGGCCCCCTCCCTACAGTACAGGTATCTGTCATTGCAGGTACCCTCCCTACAGTATAGTTATCTGTCATTGCTGCCCCCTCCCTACAGTATAGTTATCTGTCATTGCAGGTCCCCTCCCTATAGTATAGTTATCTGTCATTGCAGGTCCCCTCCCTATAGTATAGTTATCTGTCATTGCAGGTCCCCTCCCTACAGTATAGTTATCTGTCATTGCAGGTCCCCTCACTATTGTATAGTTATCTGTCATTGCAGGCCCCCTCCCTATAGTATAGTTATCTGTCATTGCAGGTCCCCTCCCTATAGGATAGTTATCTGTCATTGAAGGTCCCCTCCCTATAGTATAGTTATCTGTCATTGCAGGCCCCCTCCCTATAGTATAGTTATCTGTCATTGCAGGCCCCCTCCCTATAGTACAGTTATCTGTCATTGCAGGCCCCCTCCCTATAATATAATTATCTGTCATTGCAGGTCCCCTCCCTATAGGATACTTATCTGTCATTGCAGGTCCCCTCCCTATAATATAATTATCTGTCATTGCAGGCCCCCTCCCTATAGGATAGTTATCTGTCATTGCAGGCCCCCTCCCTAGAGTATTGTTATCTGTTATTGCAGGCCCCCTCCCTATAGTATAGTTATCTGTCTTTGCAGGCCCCCTCCCTAGAGTATAGTTATCTGTCTTTGCAGGCCCCCTCCCTAGAGTATAGTTATCTGTCATTGCAGGCCCCCTCCCTATAGGATAGTTATATGTCATTGCAGGTCCCCTCCCTTTAGGATAGTTATCTGTCATTGCAGGCACCCTCCCTATAGTATAGGTATCTGTCATTGCAGGCCCCCTCCCTACAGTATAGTTATCTGTCATTGCAGGCCCCCTCCCTACAGTATAGTTATCTGTCATTGCAGGCCCCCTCCCTACAGCATATAAATAGCGGTCATTGCAGGCCCCCTCCCTACAGTATAGTTATCGGTCATTGCAGGCCCCCTCCCTACAGTATAGTTATCGGTCATTGCAGGTCCCCTCCCTACAGAATAGTTATCTGTCATTGCAGGCCCCCTCCCTATAGTATAGTTATCTGTCATTGCAGGCCCCTTCCCTATAGTATAGTTATCTGTCATTGCAGGCCCCCTCCCTAGAGTACAGTTATCTGTCATTGCAGGCCCTTTCCCTATAGTACAGGTATCTGTCATTGCAGGCCCCTTCCCTATAGTATAGTTATATGTCATTGCAGGCCCCCTCCCTATAGGATAGTTATCTGTCATTGCAGGTCCCCTCCCTATAGTATAGTTATCTGTCATTGCAGGCCCCCTACCTATAGCATAGTTATCTGTCATTGCAGGCCCCCTCCTTACAGTATAGTTATCTGTCATTGCAGGCCCCCACCCTATAGTATAGTTATCTGTTATTGCAGGTCCCCTCCCTATAGTATAGTTATCTGTCATTGCAGGTCCCCTCCCTATAGTATAGTTATCTGTCATTGCAGGCCCCCTCCCTATAGGATAGTTATCTGTCATTGTAGGTCCCCTCCCTATAGTATAGTTATCTGTTATTGCAGGTACCCTCCCTACAGTATAGTTATCTGTCATTGCTGCCCCCTCCCTACAGTATAGTTATCTGTCATTGCAGGTCCCCTCCCTACAGTAGAGTTATCTGTCATTGCAGGTCCCCTCCCTATAGTATAGTTATCTGTCATTGCAGGCCCCCTCCCTATAGTACAGGTATCTGTCATTGCAGGCCCCCTCCCTACAGTATAGTTATCTGTCATTGCAGGCCCCCTCCCTGTAGTACAGTTATCTGTCATTGCTGCCCCCTCCCTACAGTACAGTTATCTGTCATTGCAGGCCCCCTCCCTATAGTATAGTTATCTGTCATTGCAGGCCCCCTCCCTATTGTATAGTTATCTGTCATTGTAGGCCCCCTCCCTAGAGTATAGTTATATGTCATTGCAGGTCCCCTCCCTATAGTATAGTTATATGTCATTGCAGGTCACCTCCCTATAGTATAGTTATCTGTCATTGCAGGTCCCCTCCCTATAGTATAGTAGTGTTCCCTCTAGCTCCGGCGGGAGGCAGGGCGCCGGAGCTAGAGAGGGCATGCCCGTGTATAGGTATCTGTCATTGTAGGCACCCTCCCTATAGTATAGTTATCTGTCATTGCAGGCCCCCTCCCTATAGTATAGTTATCTGTCATTGCTGCCCCCTCCCTACAGTATAGTTATCTGTCATTGCAGGCCCCCTCCCTATAGTATAGTTATCTGTCATTGCAGGCCCCCTCCCTATAGTATAGTTATCTGTCATTGCTGCCCCCTCCCTACAGTATTGTGATCTGCCATTGCAGGCCCCCTCCCTATAGTATAGTTATCTGTCATTGCAGGCCCCTTCCCTATAGTATAGTTATCTGTCATTGTAGGCCCCCTCCCTAGAGTATAGTTATCTGTCATTGCAGGCCCTTTCCCTATAGTACAGGTATCTGTCATTGCAGGCCCCCTCCCTATAGTATAGTTATCTGTCATTGCAGACCCCCTCCCTATAGTATAGTTATATGTCATTGCAGGCCCCCTCCCTATAGTATAGTTATCTGTCATTGCAGGTCCCCTCCCTATAGTATAGGTATCTGTCATTGCAGGCCCCCTCCCTTTAGTATAGTTATCTGTCATTGCAGGCCCCCTCCCTATAGCATAGTTATCTGTCATTGCAGGCCCCCTCCCTACAGTATAGTTATCTGTCATTACAGGCCCCCTCCCTACAGTATAGTTATCTGTCATTGCAGGCCCCCACCCTACAGTATAGTTATCTGTCATTGCAGGTACCCTCCCTATAGTATAGTTATCTGCCATTGCTGCCCCCTCCCTACAGTATAGTTATCTGCCATTGCTGCCCCCTCCCTACAGTATAGTTATCTGTCATTGCAGGCCCTCTCCCTATAGTATAGTTATCTGTCATTGCAGGTCCCCTCCCTATAGTATAGTTATCTGTCATTGCAGGCCCCCTCCCTACAGTACAGGTATCTGTCATTGCAGGTACCCTCCCTACAGTATAGTTATCTGTCATTGCTGCCCCCTCCCTACAGTATAGTTATCTGTCATTGCAGGTCCCCTCCCTATAGTATAGTTATCTGTCATTGCAGGTCCCCTCCCTATAGTATAGTTATCTGTCATTGCAGGTCCCCTCCCTACAGTATAGTTATCTGTCATTGCAGGTCCCCTCACTATTGTATAGTTATCTGTCATTGCAGGCCCCCTCCCTATAGTATAGTTATCTGTCATTGCAGGTCCCCTCCCTATAGGATAGTTATCTGTCATTGAAGGTCCCCTCCCTATAGTATAGTTATCTGTCATTGCAGGCCCCCTCCCTATAGTATAGTTATCTGTCATTGCAGATCCCCTCCCAAGAGTATAGTTATCTGTCATTGCAGGCCCCCTCCCTAGAGTATAGTTATCTGTCATTGTAGGCCCCCTCCCTAGAGTATAGTTATCTGTCATTGCAGGCCCCCTCCCTATAGGATAGTTATCTGTCATTGCAGTTCCCCTCCCTATAGGATAGTTATCTGTCATTGCAGGCACCCTCCCTATAGTATAGTTATCTGTCATTGCAGGCCCCCTCCCTATAGGATAGTTATCTGTCATTGCAGGTCCCCTCCCTATAGTATAGGTATCTGTCATTGCAGGCCCCCTCCCTATAGTATAGTTATCTGTCATTGCAGGCCCCCTCCCTACAGTATAGTTATCTGTCATTGCAGGCCCCCTCCCTACAGCATATAAATAGCGGTCATTGCAGGCCCCCTCCCTACAGTATAGTTATCGTTCATTGCAGGCCCCCTCCCTACAGTATAGTTATCGGTCATTGCAGGTCCCCTCCCTACAGAATAGTTATCGGTCTTTGCAGGCCCCCTCCCTATAGTATAGTTATCTGTCATTGCAGGCCCCCTCCCTATAGTATAGTTATCTGTCATTGCAGGCCCCCTCCCTAGAGTATAGTTATCTGTCATTGCAGGCCCTTTCCCTATAGTACAGGTATCTGTCATTGCAGGCCCCTTCCCTATAGTATAGTTATCTGTCATTGCAGACCCCCTCCCTATAGCATAGTTATCTGTCATTGCAGGCCCCCTCCCTACAGTATAGTTATCTGTTATTGCAGGCCCCCACCCTACAGTATAGTTATCTGTCATTGCAGGTACCCTCCCTATAGTATAGGTATCTGCCATTGCTGCCCCCTCCCTACAGTATAGTTATCTGTCATTGCAGGTCCCCTCCCTATAGTATAGTTTTCTGTCATTGCAGGTCCCCTCACTATAGTATAGTTATCTGTCACTGCAGGCCCCCTCCCTATAGTACCGGTATCTGTCATTGCAGGTACCCTCCCTATAGTATAGTTATCTGTCATTGCTGCCCCCTCCCTACAGTACAGGTATCTGTCATTGCTGCCCCTCCCTATAGTATAGTTATCTGTCACTGCAGGCCCCCTCCCTATAGTACAGGTATCTGTCATTGCAGGTACCCTCCCTATAGTATAGTTATCTTTCACTGCAGGCCCCCTCCCTATAGTACAGGTATCTGTCATTGCAGGTCCCCTACCTATAGTATAGTTATCTGTCATTGCAGGTCCCCTCCCTATAGTATAGTTATCTGTCACTGCAGGCCCCCTCCCTATAGTACAGGTATCTGTCATTGCAGGCCCCCTCCCTATAGTATAGTTATCTGTCATTGTAGGCCCCCTCCCTATAGTATAGGTATCTGTCATTGCAGGCCCCCTCCCTATAGTATAGTTATCTGTCATTGCAGGCCCCCTCCCTATAGTATAGTTATCTGTCATTGCAGGCCCCCTCCCTATAGTATAGTTATCTGTCATTGCAGGCCCCCTCCCTATAGTACAGTTATCTGTCATTGCAGGCCCCCTCCCTATAGGATAGTTATCTGTCATTGCAGGCACCCTCCCTATAGTATAGGTATCTGTCATTGCAGGCCCCCTCCCTACAGTATAGTTATCTGTCATTGCAGTCCCCCTCCCTACAGTATAGTTATCTGTCATTGCAGGCCCCCTCCCTACAGCATATAAATAGCGGTCATTGCAGGCCCCCTCCCTATAGTATAGTTATCGGTCATTGCAGGCCCCCTCCCTACAGTATAGTTATCGGTCATTGCAGGTCCCCTCCCTACAGAATAGTTATCTGTCATTGCAGGCCCCCTCCCTATAGTATAGTTATCTGTCATTGCAGGCCCCCTCCCTATAGTATAGTTATCTGTCATTGCAGGCCCCCTCCCTAGAGTATAGTTATCTGTCATTGCAGGCCCTTTCCCTATAGTACAGGTATCTGTCATTGCAGGCCCCTTCCCTATAGTATAGTTATATGTCATTGCAGGCCCCCTCCCTATAGGATAGTTATCTGTCATTGCAGGTCCCCTCCCTATAGTATAGGTATCTGTCATTGTAGGTCCCCTCCCTACAGTATAGTTATCTGTCATTGCAGGCCCCCTCCCTATAGCATAGTTATCTGTCATTGCAGGCCCCCTCCTTACAGTATAGTTATCTGTCATTGCAGGCCCCCACCCTATAGTATAGTTATCTGTCATTGCAGGTCCCCTCCCTATAGTATAGTTATCTGTCATTGCAGGCCCCCTCCCTATAGGATAGTTATCTGTCATTGTAGGTCCCCTCCCTATAGTATAGTTATCTGTCATTGCAGGTACCCTCCCTACAGTATAGTTATCTGTCATTGCTGCCCCCTCCCTACAGTATAGTTATCTGTCATTGCAGGTCCCCTCCCTATAGTATAGTTATCTGTCATTGCAGGTCCCCTCCCTATAGTATAGTTATCTGTCATTGCAGGCCCCCTCCCTATAGTACAGGTATCTGTCATTGCAGGCCCCCTCCCTACAGTATCGTTATCGGTCATTGCAGGCCTCCTCCCTGTAGTACAGTTATCTGTCATTGCTTCCCCCTCCCTACAGTACAGTTATCTGTCATTGCAGGCCCCCTCCCTATAGTATAGTTATCTGTCATTGCAGGCCCCCTCCCTATTGTATAGTTATCTGTCATTGTAGGCCCCCTCCCTAGAGTATAGTTATATGTCATTGCAGGTCCCCTCCCTATAGTATAGTTATATGTCATTGCAGGTCACCTCCCTATAGTATAGTTATCTGTCATTGCAGGTCCCCTCCCTATAGTATAGTAGTGTTCCCTCTAGCTCCGGCGGGAGGCAGGGCGCCGGAGCTAGAGAGGGCATGCCCGTGTATAGGTATCTGTCATTGTAGGCACCCTCCCTATAGTATAGTTATCTGTCATTGCAGGCCCCCTCCCTATAGCATAGTTATTTGTCATTGCAGGCCCCCTCCCTACAGTATAGTTATCTGTCATTGCAGGCCCCCACTCTACAGTATAGTTATCTGTCATTGCAGGTAACCTCCCTATAGTATAGTTATCTGTCATTGCTGCCCCCTCCCTACAGTATAGTTATCTGTCATTGCAGGCCCCCTCCCTATAGTATAGTTATCTGTCATTGCAGGCCCCCTCCCTATAGTATAGTTATCTGTCATTGCTGCCCCCTCCCTACAGTATTGTGATCTGCCATTGCAGGCCCCCTCCCTATAGTATAGTTATCTGTCATTGCAGGCCCCTTCCCTATAGTATAGTTATCTGTCATTGTAGGCCCCCTCCCTAGAGTATAGTTATCTGTCATTGCAGGCCCTTTCCCTATAGTACAGGTATCTGTCATTGCAGGCCCCCTCCCTATAGTATAGTTATCTGTCATTGCAGGTCCCCTCCCTATAGTATAGGTATCTGTCATTGTAGGCCCCCTCCTTTTAGTATAGTTATCTGTCATTGCAGGCCCCCTCCCTATAGCATAGTTATCTGTCATTGCAGGCCCCCTCCCTACAGTATAGTTATCTGTCATTGCAGGCCCCCACCCTACAGTATAGTTATCTGTCATTGCAGGTACCCTCCCTATAGTATAGTTATCTGTCATTGCTGCCCCCTCCCCACAGTATAGTTATCTGTCATTGCAGGCCCCCTCCCTATAGTATAGTTATCTGTCGTTGCAGCCTTCCCCCTATAGTTACGTATGTGGTCCTCTCGCTATAAATCACTTTGTGGCATCCCCCCCCCTATCTTGACTCTCTCCCGCTCTATCTCTCACTGCAGCTCCCTCTATAGTGTAGCTGTCTATCCCCGAGCCCCTCACTTACTTAACTTTAGTAGCAACCATCAGCGCCATTCCTTTCAGCTCCTCAGAACATGAAGGCAACCAGGACCCCATTCAGCAACAGGCAGCCTCACTGCCTGTTGCATACAACACCTCAGACAGCTCCTGCACGCTAGCATAGACTCTCTCGCGCCCCGCCCCCGGCTCCATGCACTGCTCCGCTCACCAAGCCTCTACAGCCGTGGAAACAAATATATAAAAATAAAAAGACATCCTCTGGGCAGCCTCGTTACGCCACCGGACACGGCACCCCTGATACAGCGCTGCGGCACCCCAGGGAGCCGCGGCGCACAGTTTGGGAACCGCTGCACTAGACATCTTTTGTGTACCGGCCTTCAGCTCTGGATAGACTAATATGTTATATAATAACATTTTAACAGCATTGGATATCTAAACCCAAAATAATATCCTCCACACAAGATGAACAATCTAAATACACAAGCAAAGTATAATTATAAATTGGTACAATAATCCTGCTTAGTTCTAATTAACTGGGATGTGCCACCACCAGACTTAGGACCTCATTCAGAGCCACGCACAAAAAGCGAGCGCTCACTCTAAATGAGGGCGGCTGCTTTTATTTTTTATTTCAGCCGGCCTCCTAGCCGCTCGCTAAGCTGTGGGTGACCGCCCACAGCTTTTGCGAGCGGCCAGGTGATGGTCACGACCATCGGGCTTGTGACGAGACCCTTGTGGTAGGGTCTCGTCTGCCGCAAGCCCCAGTGAGCTTCCTACCCTAATAGAGCAGGAAGCTCACTACTGACATCACGAGTTATGTCAGTAGGGCCGCCCAGAAACGGAGGCGTTCCTTCAGGAACGCCTCCGTTTGTCTAGCCACCCCCCCTCCCCACCTGCAAAACGGGGCGATGTTGATCGACAGCCTCCCCGGTTCTTGCACACGCGACCCGCTTGCGAGCGGGTCTGAATGAGGGCCTTAATCCAAAGTATAAACACAAAAAAAGAAGAAAAAGAGGTCTAATTGGCAGTGCACCTGGACCAAAAATGTTTTATATATAAAATATAACTTTTATTCATATTTGTTAAAATGCTTCAATTGTTTAAAGAGCCATATATCCTAAGCGAAATAGAAATGCTTATATATACTATACACCCCTATAAGTGTAATAAATGTGTGAGAAAAACATTGATATATATATTTTTATTGTGTAAAACAAAATAAAAATATAGTAAGTGCTATGAACCACTGGTAATAATGTTTATTTTACTTATCTAGTAATTATAGTTTTATGTTGTGGCTGATACCCGTATTAATAGTACTATCTCTATTATACCATAGTGTGTGTATATATATATATATATATATATATATATATATATAGATCATTTATCTGAGAATCAGTGTAGGGACTGGCCCGATGGGAATGACCGTGAAGCGGTGGTCAGCTTAACAAATTATTGCAATTTTTTGGAACCAACATTCCCTGTATTTAAAGGAGTTGCAGTTTGAAAAGCATGTGAGTGCCGAGTTTGCATGATATTTTTTATATATATATATAGATATACAGTGTTCTCCCCAGCATTTTTTTCCAGCCGGGTGGCATCCAAAAGTAGCCGGGTGGGGGCCTTCGCAATTATGCGCGCGCCGGGAAAAGGGGTATCTCCCAGACCAATCCAGCCCGACATGCATCAGGCTGCTCCCCCACTGGCTCTCAGTCAAAAGTGCCCATTATGCAGTGCCCCCTGTATTTGTGCCCTTTATACAGTGCCCCCTGTAGTTTTCCCCTTTATGCATTGCTCCCTGTAGTTTAGCTTTGCCCTTATGCAGTGCCCCCTGGCTGAAGTAGTGCCTGCAGACTGGTCCCTTATGTAGTGCCCCCAGGCTTAAATAGTGCCCCCAGGCTGGCCCCTTTATGCAGTGCCCCAGGCTAGCCCCTTTATGCAGTGCCCCCAGGCTTAATTAGTGCCCCCAGGCTGGCCCCTTTGTGCAGTGCCCCCAGGCTGGCCCCTTTGTGCAGTGCCCCCAGGCTGGCTTCATTATAAAATGCCCCCAGGCTGGCTCCATTATAAAATGCCCCCAGGCTGGCCCCTTTGTGCAGTGCTCCCAGGCTGGCTCCATTATAAAATCCCCCCAGGCTGGCTCCTTTATAAAATGCCCCCAGGCTGGCCCCTTTGTGCAGTGCCCCCAGGCTGGCTCCATTATAAAATGCCCCCAGGCTGGCTCTTTTATAAAATGCCCCCAGGCTGGCCCCTTTGTGCAGTGCCCCCAGGCTGGCTCCATTATAAAATGCCCCCATACTGGTCCCGGCCCCAGCACTTACCTTTACTTGCTGGCTGGTCTCCCGCTCGCCGCTGCTGCTACTGCTACCGCGCACTGACTGGATCTAACTAGATCCAGCAGACGTGCGGGGAAGGCTCCTCTGAAGTGATCGGAGGCTTCTTTATCCTCCGGTCACTTCAGAGGCTAGTGTTCCACAGCGGGGGTCAGCGGCGAAAAGTGCCGGATGGCAGGCTGTTTCTGCCGGGCGATGCGCCCGCAGAAAACAGCCTGGGGAGAACACTGATATATATATAATCAGTATGATTTACGGTCGCCCGACAGCGGAAGCTCGGCAGTGAAGATCCCAACAGGTAAGTATTTTTTCTGTGTACTAACCTCCACCCCCATAACCCTAACCCCCCCTCTAAGTGCCTAAACATAACCTCCCCTTCCCCGCAGCCTAACCCTAGGTCTCATGGGGGGTGCCTAACTGTAACCTCCCCCCCAAGTGCTTAACCCTAACCTCCTCTAAGTGCCTAAACCTAACCTCCCCTTCCCCACAGCCTAACCCTAAATCTCCCGGAGGGGTGGGGATGCCCCGCCCCCCTTCCCCTAGCCTAGCCATATCCTCGTGGGGGGGTGCCTAACCCTATGCCCCTAACCCGCTTCTGTCCGCGCCCGGCTTACCGGTAAGCCGGGTGCCGGGCTCGCGGCATAGGTCTAATGACAAGCGTCGGGACTTCGACGCCTGTCATTAGACACTTGCCAGGATTAGACAGTCGGTTGGCATTTAGACCATCGGCATCCTGATTGCATACCATATATATATACAGTCAGGTCCATAAATATTGGGACATTGACAGAATTTTCAGATTTTGGCCTCTATTCTCCACCACAATGGTTTTGAAATGAAACAAACAAGACGTGCTTTAACTGCAGACTTTCAGATTTAATTTGAGGGTAATTACATCCAAATCGGGTGAACGGTGTAGTAATTACAACAGTAATGGGTCTATCAACTCAAAAGCTATTTCATGGACAGGTGTGGGCTATTCCCTCATTATTTCATTATCAATTAAGCAGGTAAAAGGTCTGGAGTTGATTCTAGGTGTGACATTTGCATTTAGAAGCAGTTGCTGTCAACTCTCAATATGAGATCCAAAGAACTGTCACTATCAGTGAAGCAAGCCATCATTAGGCTGAAAAATGAAAACAAACCCATCAGAGAGATTGCAAAAACATTAGGTGTGGACAAATCAACTGTTTGGAACATTCTTAAAAAGAAAGAATGCACCGGAGAGCTCAGCAACACCAAAAGACCCGGAAGACCACGGAAAACAACTGTGGTGGATGATAAAAGAATTATTTCCCTGGTGAAGAAAACCCCTTCACAACAGTTGGCCAAATCAAGAACACTCTCCAGGAGGTAGATGTATATGTGTCAAAGTCAACAATCAAGAGAAGACTTCACAACAGTGAATATAGAGGGTTCACCACAAGATGCAAACCATTGGTGAGCCACAAAAACAGGAAGACCAGATTAGAGTTTGCCAAACAACATCTAAAAAAGCCATTACAGTAATGGAACAACATCCTATTGACAGATGAGACAAAGATCAACTTGTACCAGAGTGATGGGAAGAGAAGAGAAGGAAAGGAACTGCTCATGACCAAAACATACCACCTCATAAGTGAAGCATGGTGGTGGTAGTGTCAAGGCGTGGGCATGTATGGCTGCCAATGGAACTGGTTCCCTTGTATTTATTGATGATGTGACTGCTGACAAAAGCAGCAGAAAGAACTCTGAAGTGTTTCAGGCAATATTATATGCTCATATTCAGTCAAATGCTTCAGAACTCATTGGACGGCGCTTCACAGTGCAGATGGACAATGACCAGAAGCATACTGCAAAAGCAACCAAAGAGTTTTTTAAGGCTAAAAAGTGGAATGCTATGCTATGGCCAAGTCAATCCCCTGACCTGAATCCGATTGAGCATGCATTTCACTTGATGAAGACAAAACTGAAGGGAAAATGCCCCAAGAACAAGCAGGAACTGAAGACATTTGCAGTAGAGGCCTGGCAGAGCATTACCAGGGATGAAACCCAGCGTCTGGTGATGTCTATGCGTTCCAGACTTCAGGCTGTAATTGCCTGGAAAGGATTTGCAACAAAGTATTAAAAAGTGAAAGTTAGATTTAGGATTGTTTAGTTTGTCCCATTACTTTTGGCCCCTTAAAAAGTGGGAGGCACATATAGAAACCGTTGTAATTCCTACACCGTTCACCTGATTTGGATGTAATTACCCTCAAATTAAATCTGAAAGTCTGCAGTTAAATCACATCTTGTTTGTTTCATTTCAAAGCCATTGTGGTGGTGAATAGAGGACAAAATATGAAAAGTCTGTCAATGTCCCAATATTTATGGACCTGACTGTATCACATCTTGTTTGTTTCATTTCAAAGCCATTGTGGTGGTGAATAGAGGACAAAATATGAAAATTCTGTCAATGTCCCAATATTTATGGACCTGACTGTATATATATACAGTCAGGTCCATAAATATTGGGACATTGACAGAATTTTCATATTTTGTCCTCTATTCACCACCACAATGGCTTTGAAATGAAACAAACAAGATGTGATTTAACTGCAGACTTTCAGATTTAATTTGAGGGTAATTACATCCAAATCAGATGAACGGTATAGGAATTACAACGGTTTCTGTATGTGCCTCCCACTTTTTAAGGGGCCAAAAGTAATGGGACAAACTAAACAATCCTAAATCTAATTTTCACTTTTTAATACTTTGTTGCAAATCCTTTGCAGGCAGTTACAGCCTGAAGTCTGGAACGCATAGACCTCACCAGAAGCTGGGTTTCATCCCTCGTGATGCTCTGCCAGGCCTCTACTGCAAATGTCTTCAGTTCCTGCTTGTTCTTGGGGCATTTTCCCTTCAGTTTTGTCTTCATCAAGTGAAATGCATGCTCAATCGGATTCAGGTCAGGGGATTGACTTGGTCATTGCATAACATTCCACTTTTTAGCCTTAAAAAACTCTTTGGTTGCTTTTTCAGTATGCTTCTGGTCATTGTCCATCTGCACTGTGAAACGCCGTCCAATGAGTTCTGAAGCATTTGACTGAATATGAGCATATAATATTGCCCGAAACACTTCAGAATTCATTCTGCTGCTTTTGTCAGCAGTCACATCATCAATAAATACAAGGGAACCAGTTCCATTGGCAGCCATACATGCCCACGCCATGACACTACCACCACCATGTTTCACTGATGAGGTGGTATGTTTTGGATCATGAGCAGTTCCTTTCCTTCTCTTCTCTTCCCATCACTCTGGTACAAGTTGATCTTTGTCTCATCTGTCAATAGGATGTTGTTCCAGAACTGTAATGGCTTTTTTAGATGTTGTTTGGCAAACTCTAATCTGGTCTTCCTGTTTTTGTGGCTCACCAATGGTTTGCATCTTGTGGTGAACCCTCTATATTCACTCTTGTGAAGTCTTCTCTTGATTGTTGACTTTGACACATATACATCTACCTCCTGGAGATTGTTCTTGATTTGGCCAACTGTTGTGAAGGGGTTTTTCTTCACCAGGGAAATAATTCTTTTGTCATCCACCACAGTTGTTTTCTGTGATCTTCTGGGTCTTTTGGTGTTGCTGAGCTCTCCGCTGCGTTCTTTCTTTTTAAGAATGTTCCAAACAGTTGATTTGGCCACACCTAATGTTTTTGCTATCTCTCTGATGGGTTTGTTTTGATTTTTCAGCCTAATGATGGCTTGCTTCCCTGATAGTGACAGCTCTTTGGATTTCATATTGAGAGTTGACAGCAACTGATTCCAAATGCAAATGTCACAACTAGAATCAACTCCAGACCTTTTACCTGCTTAATTGATAATGAAATAATGAGGGAATAGCCCACACCTGTCCATGAAATAGCTTTTGAGTTGATAGTCCCATTACTTTTGGCCCCTTAAAAAGTGGGAGGCACATATTGAAACTGTTGTAATTCCTACACCGTTCACCCGATTTGGATGTAATTACCCTCAAATAAAATCTGAAAGTCTGCAGTTAAAGCACATCTTGTTTGTTTCATTTCAAAACCATTGTGGTGGTGAATAGAGGCCAAAATCTGAAAATTCTATCAATGTTACAAATATTTATGGACCTGACTGTATATAGTGATATCTTGGGGGTAATTAGCTCGGTAGAGGGTGGATTGGTGCAGTGTTTAGGTGCCTAATGAGAGTCCACGCACAGCTTTCAAGTAAATAAATTATGCTTTACTTTCCAGCATGGAAAGTCAGTAAACAAACAGAAAATAATAAACAACCTAGCCCCAGTTTAGGGCGTTTAACTCACTTCTTGAACCCTCTCTATAAGGGTGCAGCTAATCTGCCAATAAAGTCTCTCACAGTCTCTGTGCCTTCCCTGTATCCTCCAGGTATAGAGTAGGCCCTGTTTCCTCAGCCTGCAGCCCTGCTGCTTCAATGTCACACAGTCTGAGAGGTTTATGGTCCCTCATTGCCTCCTGCAAGGTCCAGACACAGGCCTCCTGGCCCCCAATGGCTCGCTTAGCTTCACTGGGCTCTCTGGCTGCCACAGTCCCACAGAGACTGTTTCCAGCAGCAGCCTGACTGGTCTGCCTTCTCATCAACCCACACCTGAGCTCTCTCCACAAGGCAGCAATTAGCCATCTTCCCACAATGTTTTCTACTCTGTGTGGGGGCGGATCTGTCCTGCTCACTAGTTCCATCTCTGGTGATACTGTAACGATACTGCCTTTGAACCTCTATATACCCCTGCCTATACCTTCTAATATCCTGCCTATTTGCGTACGAAGTCATACAGTAAATAAAGACTCCAGACCTAGAACCTGTGGTTCCAAAGCACAAAGTATTATTCAAGTAAAAGTACAGCAGTTACACGCTATGATCCTCATATAATCTTAGCGCAAAGAGATTATACAGACCCAAGTAGAATTATACATACGCAGCGCTCTCTGGTCCAGATGTTAGGCATCAGCAAGAAACCCCTCGTCAATCAGCATTCAGCACGAAGACCCAGGGTCAGAACACACATATTTATACCCCCCAGGAATAAACAACACAATAGAGAAGTTTGTTGCTAATACCATTGGTCCTAAAGGAAAGGGCATATGTTACAAGGCATTTAACAGGTTGGTTCAAATAGACACAATCCAGCCTCTAACAACTGGTGGTCTCTGGTTTCCCGCCTCATGCAAATCCTAACAGTTGTTCATATAATGTACATTTTGTTGCTTGAAGTCTCTGCGGTCCATAAGTTGAGATTTCATGCTGCGATCTCTCCATCGATATTACCGGAATACTGTTGAGAGAGTACGCATCAGTACAATACCAAACATGGCTTACTTATCACATATAAAACCTTAGTTATGAAATAACCTTTATTTCCTAGCAATGATAATAAATGTGCATACTCGAATCTTATACCTTAAAGCTTATGGAACCTTGTATGTGAATATGTAATGTGTGAGTATGTGGGGTTTGATGTAAAGACGCTAGTTAACTTGGGGCAGATGCATGTGCATGGAGCTAATATTCAGCGTTTTCATACAGGGTCTTATGCATTCGCTAATATGCGACTAGTTAACAGCGCAATTGTGCGTATTAATGTGTGTATGAGAAATGGTGCACAAATCTCACTTAAACTCACAGTGATTACGCAATTATAGCATGAGCCTCTACAGGCACGTGAATTCATTAGAGCACAGAGATAACGCTGATCTGAAGTCTTAGAGAATCTGTGTGGAGGGAGACCACCATAGACCGACATGGGGAGCACTTCTTCGCTCTCAGCTATCCCTAGAAGTGAACACCTAGCAGTGTGGAATGCTGAGCATAATAGTTCCATGACTTGCTCATGCCCCAGCAGCCCCCACCCTTTTCAGGCTCCAAAATACTGGTCTTTGTTCTCCCAGGGCCTGTGTAGATGCAAATTAGCACAGCTACAAGACCCAAACCTCAGATAACACTCTTGGCTTTGAAGGTATTTTATTGTAGGAAGCCTGCTAATGTAAGGTGCTACAAACGACCCTCTTGCTGTATTCGAGCAGGGCCACCTGGAGTGAGAGCAGACGTTATGTCCATGAAGCTTGTCTTCACAGGCTTGTTGTCACGTGGCAATTTCCTCTGTTTAGCTAATGCAATCCAATTTTGACATACTGTACAGCCATTTCTGAAATATATCCTTTAGGGGAATTATAATAATATACACACATTGAGCCTGATTCAGACCTGGACGCTATTTGCGCTCACTCGTCCAGAAAAAGGGGCTGGCTTTTTAAATTAACCGTTCGCTCTTTGCGGTCTGTTCACGCCTCTATGTCTGAACGAGCAAACAAAACATGCGAACGTAATTTTGAAAAAAACGCCCCCTGGTCGCTCGCATCATACGTCATATCCGCTATTTATTAGATTAATCGAGTACATCGGACGGCGTATGAACTGCTCGCTATTCTTGTGGTTGGTTTTTCCTACCACAATCATGCGAGCAGTTGTAACTATAAAACAACCAAGTGACGTGGTAGATGACGCTGCTTTGTTAATTATGCACTCCCATTAAACGCCCATTTTGACCGTTTGGCATGCCTGCGTTCGGATCTCCACTCCCCGTTTTCAAGCACCTTCCCCTGTTACCACCCACAAACGCCTCATCCTGTCACTCAAATTAGCAGGCATTCGCTATTTAGCGAGCACACGATTTTTGGCCATAATGACCGGTTCGCGCATGCCTATTAAAATCTGTACGCATGCGCAGTTGTGCGAACATCGGTCGGAACGAACGAGCGGCCGCTTACGAGCGGCTCTGAATCAGGCCCATTATCCAGAGCACCCAAACTACGTAAAGTCATGAAATGGGCTTTTGATGAATTGCCGTAACTTATGGCGATGGTCGCAGATGCAATCGCATGATGCTAATAGTAATATCGCCACATGTACTAAAGTGTGAGTTTATCTAAAATGGCGCTTAGGCGGCCATTCGCAAAATGGCGTCTTGCGATCCTCATTTCCAAGATGGCGTCTTGCGGCCAGTCGCAAGATGGCGTCGCTGCGATCCAATTTTAAACTGATCTTGTCTCAGCCAATTTTCCAGCTTCGACAGTCTACCCTTTGATAGTGAACAACATGCTATCACAATCCTATTTGAAAATATAATTTAGGCTTGCATTTATATACTATTTAGTGTTAATATGGGATGGCACAAGGTGGTTCTTAATCCATCAATAATGTGTCTCTGAGTGGGGACATAAAACTACTATTATACGCACACCAGGCCTATACATTATCTGAGGTGTTTTAAAATAACATTTCAATAATACATTCTATGCATGTCTAAATATAGTACATTAAATGATGGTATTTCCTAGTTCAGGGTTGTAATGCAGTTCTGTATTTACCTCGGTATTCATACTGACCACCATCATAATTTCGTTCTTTTGTTTTACTCTATTTTTAAATTTTCCACACTTCAACACAATAGGAACACACTGGACACGTATGGCAATTATTAAGATGAGTTTGAAATGAGGTGGTTTGGATGAGAGGAATTTTCCATCCAATGTATTCCGTTTCTGTTATTCTAAAATTTCCGTGATATTCAGCGGAAATGGCACCAACCCTACATTATGCTGTCCCTGTGGCACATGTGAACACACCCAGCAGTTTGATTTAATACTTTGCCTTCCATGCTATGATAATCCTCTAAAGGATACCCACCCCAGTACGGGTTATATTTAGGCTGGCACCGTTGGATACAATTCTCATCAACTAGGGACTCACAAAGCTCACAAATACAGGAATCTTCAGACGATAAACCTCCACATCATCCCTGAGTATCCAGAATAACAGCTTTCTTAACAATAACAGTACTAAAATTGGTCAGACACTCCCCTGATTGGCATTGCACTCCTTCTGACTCCACTTCATCAGCGCTGCCATCAGCTCCCATCTCCTCTATCGGTCCTCCATCACAGAAACTGGGTATCCCCAAACAGATCATCACAACAAAAACTCTGGAAGAAAGAACTAGGATGACCACAGCAGACCACTCCATTGCTGGGAGCACTGATCTACACATTTCTTTAGCTCAGGTATCTCACCGTCACCTTTTTAATCCTTCTGGCACAAGCTCGCAATTGAGAGGTCCACGTTATTGGCCTCATCTCCGCCTTGTATCTCCACCGGTTAGTTAACCTCCCTATAGTGAGTGGAATGGACCACGGCCACCCTTTGAGGATGTGGTACTTTGTCAACAATTGTCAGATACGGACCTTTCCACCAATCAGTCAAACGACCTGAGCTAAAAAAATTTGGATCATAACAAATTCCCCAGGTTTGACATCATGACAGTTTGCATTAGACATGTTAGTTAATAACACTTTCAATTTCTGTTATTCTTATTCATCTTCGTATCTCAAAGGGGGGACAGATAAAAGAAATGACAGTCTGGAACAATCTTGGTTTATTACCCATCACCTTACACATGTTCTGGGAAACGTCACCTGTACAATGAGTCCCCCTATCACTTTGAATAATTCTAGGGATATAGTATCTGCATACAGGTTCTTGCAATTAAATCTTGTTATTTATAGCTACTGCTCTAAATAATGCCTGGGCCCCTGGGTTGGATAGTATTCCAAGTATTTGACCTTAGCCTGGCATGGCTGCCGTTTATCCTTAGCAACCTTGTGTCCTGTGTGTGAGAGATAAAGCACAACAGTTAAATATCATTTAAACATGACCTAAATACAACAATAACTCGTCCACATTTTACATTAGAACAGATCCATTGGCAGGTTGAAAAGATTGTAAACAGTCATATAAGGCCTGGGAGAAGATAGTGGGGTTGCCTATGAACCCATGGGAAACCCGTGTTCATGTGTGGTGTTCTTCACTTTGCAGTACTTACTTATGTGTCCCACTTGGTGACAGTTAAAATATCTTTTTGAACGTCGGTATTGCGTGGTAGACAGGCCCTTAACCCCACACGCCAATCTTTATTAGTTGGCTCATGAGAACTACCCAAATTCCTCAAAAATCTCTGAAATTTGGCTAATTCCTTTTTGGGATCGGGGGAAATCATTTATGATGGAATTTAGTTCTGCTCTTGTCCAAGGACAATGCATTACCACTTCCCTCGTGGGCACTACACCGTTCGCATCTGCATTTCCATCTGGAACAGTTATTGCCCGAATGGGATGCAGACTGGTAGTGCTGCTACCTTTGACCTTGTTACCTGGCTGGGGGCTTAATCTGTTGCTGCTACGTATGGTATTAACAACTTCCTCTACGGGTGCAGAGGGTGTTAGCACTTCCCTTGCTGTTACCGATGGAGATGGCGGCACCACTCGTGATTGTTGTGATGCAGCATCTATCATCTGTACAGCATGGGAAATGGCAGACATTACAATAGGCTCATCATCCACATCATGAACATTTTCTTTATAGTTGCTTAAGAGAGGGTACAAATTGCTTGTTACATTTTTATGGGTATTTTTGATAACTGTACTTGCACCTCCATCCACATAAGGTAGGGGGTGGTGCGCGTGAACTGCTGACAATACCTTCCACAATGCTACCTTGCTGCACGTGCGCGCCATTTTGCGCCTAGCCCGCATTGCAATTCAGCGTCGCAGATGTAATCTCTACCAATGCGCTCGCAACGCTAGTTTGCGTTGCTTGCGCATTTTTAAACCACGCATCCCCTTCATGCTGCCACAACTTTAAACATTCATAATATTTGACATATTTCACTCGGGAGCGCATCAGACTGATGTGATCCCGGACATTATCTAATACATCTTTATCAAAACTACCAATTCTGGGAAACGGTCTAACAATCTTCATCGTCATTTTAAACCATACATCACAATACCTTATTGCATAAGTACCGTACTTAGTATGCATAATACGACGGGCCGATCCAAATGGCGCTTCCATTAGCAGCACATCATTGTCTAACATCTCTATTGTTTGCATGGCTCCCATTCTGAGACAACTCCTATGTTTTTCAATAAAGATTTAAACTGGTGAAAGACAGTCAAGATACTTTCACTTACCTGTGGACGATTTAACGGCAGCGCCCACACACCTGTGAAGATTTGAAGAAGGCGGCTCCACCCACCCAGATAAGATTTAAGAAGGCAACTTCCACACCTATGGAAGTTTAAGTCGGCTACTTCCACGCACCTCTCTACAACAAAGACAACATGTAGACCTGCTACTGTGTATAGAACGGTAGGCTGCTTACCGAGTGGCTAGCACTTAGCTCTTAAAGGTCATACGGTACCTCTAACTTTAGGGAACAAGTTACCCCTACCAACAAATACTCACTGTTACACACTTTTTTCCTGCGCAGAAAAATACACGTTAACCCAGATATTGACAACAATTGATAAGAATGTATACTTCAATGGCTTTGTTTAAACACGTGGCAGCACGACCGGAAGTACGTATAAGCTATTGTGTGACCAGTCGCATACACATTAATGCGACTACCACACAACCGTATGACAACCTTTAGCTGCGTACACAAAAGTGCGTCTTTACTGTGCGCAAAACTGCGACTCAGCCGCGTGTTCAATACTGCGGCACCCCTTTAAATGTTAGGTTCTATCAACAAAGGAAAACAAACTTTTTCCTCTCTTGTCCCTGGATTCTAGTCAGCGTCCCTGGCTCACACGAAAACGTGTAGCGATCTCTCAGCTCCGAGCGGTTGCAGGTAAACCCTGCATGTGGCCACTCCACCCTTTGGTGAGAAATCGATAACCGTAAGTGCCGTGTGAGCGGGTAAGTGACTTCACGATGAGCCCCCAACTAACGATACTGCCTTTGAACCTCTATATACCGCTGCCTATACCTTCTAATATCCTGCCTATAAACCTCTAAGGATGACGCTAATTTGCGTACGCAGTCATACAGTAAATAAAGACTCCAGACCTAGAATCTGTGGTTCCAAAGCACAAAGTATTATTCAAGTAAACGTACAGCAATTACAATCTATGATCCTCATATAATCTTAGCGCAAAGAGATTATACAGACCCAAGTAGAATTATACATATGCAGCGCTCTCTGGTCCAGATGTTAGGCATCAGCAAGAAACCCCTCGTCAATCAGCATTCAGCACGAAGACTAGGAACCCAGGGTCAGAGCACACATATTTATACCCCCCAGGAATAAACAACACAATAGAGAAGTTTGTTGCTAATACCATTGGTCCTAAAGGAAAGGGCATATGTTACAAGGCATTTAACAGGTTGGTTCAAATAGACACAATCCAGCCTCTAACAACTGGTGGTCTCTGGTTTCCCGCCTCATGCAAATCCTAACAGTTGTTCATATAATGTACATTTTGTTGCTTGAAGTCTCTGCGGTCCATAAGTTGAGAATGCATGTTGCGATCTCTCCATCGATATTACCGTAATACTGTTGAGAGAGTACACATCAGTACAATACCAAACATGGCTTACTTATCACGTATAAAACCTTATTTACGAAATAACCTTTATTTCCTAGCAATGATAATAAATGTGCATACTCGAATCTTATACCTTAAAGCTTATGGAACCTTGTATGTGAATATGTAATGTGTGAGTATGTGGGGTTTGATGTAAAGACGCTAGTTAACTTGGGGCAGATGCGTGTGCATGGAGCTAATAATCAGCATTTTCATACAGGGTCTTATGCATTCACTAATGTGCGACTAGTTAACAGCGCAATTGTGCGTATTAATGTGTGTATGAGAAATGGTGCACTTAAATCTCACTTAAACTCACAGTGATTACGCAATTATAGCATGAGCCTCTACAGGCACGTGAATTCATTAGAGCACAGAGATCTTAGAGAATCTGTGTGGAGGGAGACCACCATAGACCGACATGGGGAGCACTTCTTCGCTCTCAGCTATCCCTAGAAGTGAACACCTAGCAGTGTGGAATGCTGAGCATTATAGCTCCATGACTTGCTCATGCCCCAGCAGCCCCCACCCTTTTCAGGCTCCAAAATACTGGTCTTTGTTCTCCCAGGGCCTGTGTAGATGCAAATTAGCACAGCTACAAGACCCAAACCTTAGATAACAATCTTGGCTTTGAAGTTATTTTATTGTAGGAAGCCTGCTAATGTAAGGTGCTACAAACGACCCTCTTGCTGTATTCGAGCAGGGCCACCTGGAGTGAGAGCAGACGTTACGTCCATGAAGCTTGTCTTTAAGTTGTCACGTGGCCATTTGCTCTGTTTAGCTAATGCAATCCAATTTTGACATACTGTACAGCCTTTTCTGAAATATATCCTTTAGGGGAATTATAATAATATGTAAGGCGCTGCGGAACACTTGTGGCGCCATATAAATAAACGCTAATAATAATAATATACACACTTTATCCAGAGCACCGAAATTACGTAAAGTCACGAAATGGGCTTTTGATGAATTGCCGAAACTTATGACGATGGTCACAGATGCAATCGCATGATGCTAATAGTAATATCGCCACATGTACTAAATTGTGAGTTTATCTAAAATGGCGCTTAGGCGGCCATTCGCAAAATGGCGTCTTGCGATCTCATTTCCAAGATGGCGTCTTGCGCCCAGTCGCAAGATGACCTCGCTGCGATCCAATTTTAAACTGATCTTGTCTCAGCCAATTATCCAGCTTCGACAACTGTCACAATATATATATATATATATATATATATATATATATATATCCATGATGGCGGCACTCAGGAAAAAAGACAGACTTGCAGGGTGAGCAACCAATGTTTCAATGCTGTATTGGGTAGAGCATTTTCGTCAGGGTGCAAGATATGGTATCTTGCACCCTGACGAAAATGCACTACCCAATACAGCATTGAAACATTGGTTACTCACCCTGCGAGTCTGTCTTTTTTCCTGAGTGCTGCCGTCATGGATATATGACAACTTCTTTGCACTTTGTGTACAGCTGTTTGGAAGGCATCGGATTTTAGATATTTATTACACTGATTTGCACATATTGAGGAGTGCTGCTTGCTTGCAGTTTCTATATTTACAGTCAGGTCCATAAATATTGGGACATTGACAGAATTTTCAGATTTTGGCCTCTATTCACCACCACAATGGTTTTGAAATGAAACAAACAAGATGTGCTTTAACTGCAGACTTTTAGATTTAATTTGAGGGTAATTACATCCAAATCGGGTGAACGGTGTAGGAATTACAACAGTTTCAATATGTGCCTCCCACTTTTTAAGGGGCCAAAAGTAATGGGACTATCAACTCAAAAGCTATTTCATGGACAGGTGTGGGCTATTCCCTCGTTATTTCATTATCAATTAAGCAGGTAAAAGGTCTGGAGTTGATTCTAGGTGTGACATTTGCATTTGGAATCAGTTGCTGTCAACTCTCAATATGAGATCCAAAGAGCTGTCACTATCAGTGAAGCAAGCCATCATTAGGCTGAAAAATCAAAACAAACCCATCAGAGATATAGCAAAAACATTAGGTGTGGCCAAATCAACTGTTTGGAGCATTCCTAAAAAGAAAGACCGCACCGGAGAGCTCAGCAACACCAAAAGACCATGGAAAACAACTGTGGTGGATGACAAAAGGAACTATTTCCCTTATTTCCAAGATGCAAACCAGTGGTGAGCCACAAAAACAGGAAGACCAGATTAGAGTTTGCCAAACAACATCTAAAAAAGCCATTACAGTTATGGAACAACATCCTATTGACAGATGAGACAAAGATCAACTTGTACCAGAGTGATGGGAAGAGAATAGAAGGAAAGGAACTGCTCATGATCCAAAACATACCACCTCATAAGTGAAGCATGGTGGTGGTAGTGTCATGGCGTGGGCATGTATGGCTGCCAATGGAACTGGTTCCCTTGTATTTATTGATGATGTGACTGCTGATAAAAGCAGCAGAATGAATTCTGAAGTGTTTTGGGCAATATTATGTGCTCATATTCAGTCAAATGCTTCAGAACTCATTGGACAGCGCTTCACAGTGCAGATGGACAATGACCCGAAGCATACTGCAAAAGCAACCAAAGAGTTTTTAAGGCTAAAAAGTGGAATGTTATGCAATGACCAAGTCAATCCCCTGACCTGAATCCGATTGAGCATGCATTTCACTTGATGAAGACAAAACTGAAGGGAAAATGCCCCAAGAACAAGCAGGAACTGAAGACATTTGCAGTAGAGGCCTGGCAGAGCATCACCAGGGATGAAACCCAGCATATGGTGATGTCTATGCGTTCCAGACTTCAGGCTGTAATTGCCTGGAAAGGATTTGCAACAAATTATTAAAAAGTGAAAGTTAGATTTAGGATTGTTTAGTTTGTCCCATTACTTTTGGCCCCTTAAAAAGTGTGAGGCACTTTGTAACGTTGTAATTCCTACACCGTTCACCTGATTTGTATGTAATTACCCTCAAATTAAATCTGAAAGTCTGCAGTTAAATCACATCTTGTTTGTTTCATTTCAAAGCCATTGTGGTGGTGCATAGAGGACAAAATATGAAAATTCTGTCAATGTCCTAATATTTATGGACCTGACTGTATATATATATATATATATATATATATATATATATTTCTACTTCAGGGTCCATAGGGTATCCACAGGATACCTTGGGGTATAGACGATTGCGGAGACATCGGGCACCACAGAGTTAAAGTTTTCAGCCTCCCAGGATGCACTGGGGTCCCTCTCCTATACCCCACCCCCCGAGCCAAGGCAAACCAGTTTCGTAGGTGTCTGGCTCGGAGTCGGATCACCATTTAACAGAGGGGCTATGGCCCCTGAAATTCTTCAAAGCAGCTGTGGCTGCACAAGATGAGCTGCACAGCATAGACAGTCAGTACTGACGTCTATGCTGTCGCTCCTCCACCCAGCCGGTACTGATCCGGGGAAGCTGATGGGTGCCTGGGGTCACAGCTAGCGGTGACCCTGGATTACCTGGACTGTAGCTGGATTCAAGGGGGCAGGTAAGCGGCGGGGTCCCGCGGAGGGTACCCGCCGATAACACAGTCCTAGGTCTCCAGGCAGGGGGCTCCCTGGGGACAGGCTGCGCGTGGTGCCAGGTATTAACCTGCGCTACCACTAGACCACCAGGGACAGCGGGCTGCAGCATAGCGGTTAAGCTCCAGCATCCCAGGGGTTAATTGCATGCCAGGGGAGCGTGCCTTCCCTGTCTCACAGCCGGCGCCTCCCCCGCTGCACAGTGCCTTTCCATAGCAGTCTGGTGGGCTGTGTCAGCGCTACTCCCTGGGCCCGCCTCCTCTCTGCTCCTCGGCGGACATTTTCAAGAAGTGCATACACTGCTGGACGCTGGATACAAGTGGCATCACTGTCTGGGTCCCCCCGCATACCTCTTCTCCGATTAAGGTCAGAGTATGCAGCACTGTTTCCTACCAGGCTCTGTGTCTGTGTAGTTGATCATAGTGCTGGTAGTGCAGGGATTTATTTCTGCATTGTATGTGACTTAATGCTAGCGCTGTCTGCCTGTACTTTCACTTCTGACTGTCAGCCTTCCTCTGCTAAAGCCCTTGCAGTGCGGTATTGCAGGGGTGTTCATTACCTCACTGAAAGAATATTTATCTGTGAGGGGAGTCACATACACTCCGTTACACTCATCATGTCTGAATGTGATTTTCCTCTTCAGCTAAAGTGTACCACATGTAATGTACCATTAGCGGAGGGTGATGGAAACTGTTATCTGTTATCACGTTATCTGTTAACTGTTATCTTATATCACGCCCGATTTCTGTCACTGCGCCTATGCAGGAACGGCCCTGGGCTTGTTTTGCTAAGGCACTTACAACCCTTGTGGGCCAGCTAGCGATGCCCCCTGCGTTCCCCCAGATGGGGTTATCACAGCAGTCGGTAGTGTCGTCACCCATGCAGGGGTTCCCCAGGCAGTTGATGGTACCCCAGTGTCTCCCGCTTTCGCCCCCCCCCAGGTCTCGCGGGAGCCTGCATGGGTGAGATCATTGTCCAATACGGTGCAACACCTGTCGAACGTTTTACGAGGAGAGTCATCATTGCGGCCTTTAGTGTTTCAGATGGCTCAGTATGATGATGAGGATTTGTCGTCTGATGACGGTGAGATTTTTGACTTTTCAGACCAGGAGCCCCTCCGTACTAAGGAGGCGGAGTCTAAGTCTAAAGTCTATATACCTGGCCTTATACGGGCAGTCCGTGTGGCCTCGGTTATTGAGGATGACGATCCCCTGTTGGCCGAATCCAAATACGCCTTCTTTAAGGATATTAAAGGTGATGCCACTGTATTTCCTCTATCTGATTAGTTAGTGGATCATTTAGAGGAGGCGTGGAAAAATCCGGGTAAGCGGTTCCAGCCTCAAAAATGCTCGGCCTTTGCATACCCTTTTGCGGATAATTACTTTTCTAAGTGGGAAACCCCTCCTCAAGTGGATTCTCATGTAACACGCCTAGTGAGGAGTGCTACATTGCCCATGCCCTCCATGTCCTTAAAAGATTCTACGGATCGCAAGGTGGAAATATGCCTAAAATCCCTTGCTGGAGGGGCGTCCAGATTGGCTATGGCCGTGTGCTGGGTGTCCAGAGCCATATTACGCTGGCCTGATAGCTTGGAGGCGTCTCTGGACACTGACTCTTCTGCTGAGCAGGCGGAGTTAGTGGCCATCTCAGAGACTCAGCCACGTACATCAATGAGGCAGCAGATCACTTCCAGAATCTCCTCGGCAGCAGTGGCCGCTCGCCGTACCCTATGGTTGCGCTCTTGGAAAGCGGACACAGATTCCAAAAAGGGATTGGAATGCTTGCCCTTTAATGGACAGGTCCTGTTTTGGCCCTGATCTGGACAAAATTGTGGCCACAATGGTAGCAGCTAAGTCTGCATGTCTGCAATCGGCTACAGTCCCATCAGGGTCTGGTACTTCATCCTTTCTACCCTATAGGGCCCAGGGTAAGTCCAAAGTGCAGTCCTTTCCGAGACAGTCCGGGACCAAGAAGTCTGCCAAGCCAAAGAAACAGGCTTGGAGTACAAGACGTCCCGCTCCCAAGTCGGACGATAAGCCCTCTGCCTGATGGGACGGGCCTCCCTTTGGGGGATCCCAGAGTGGGAGGCTGCCTGCTTTGGTTCGCCCAGTGCTGGTACTGACTACCAAAGACACTTGGGTACACGAGGTGGTCCCTCGGGGGTATGCCCTCTCCTTCCGGCGCAGGCCCCCCAGCAGGTTTTTCACCACTGGCCTTCCGTCAGATCAGAACCAAGCCCTGGAACTACAGAAAGTGTTGCACTCTATGCTTCAGGCTGGAGTTATAGTGCCTGTTCCATTCTCCCAGAGGGGCATGGGTTTCTATTCCAATCTTTTTCTGGTGCAGAAACCAAATGGGTCTTACCGACCCATCCTCAACCTCATATCTCTCAACAAGTCATTGAGGGTTCCTCGGTTCAGGATGGAGACCCTGCATTCCATTATACTGGCAATGGAGCCTGGAGATTTCATGGTGTCGTTGGACATTCAGGACGCCTAGCTGCATGTCCCCATTATCTTAACACACCAGCAATTCCTCGGGTTTGCAGTGCTCGACCAGCATTTTCAGTTTCAGGCACTGCCCTTTGGTCTGGCAACAGTGCCTCGAGTCTTTACCAAAGTCATGGCGGTAATGGTAGCACACATGCGGATGCAGGGGGTCCGCTTGTTGCCTTATCTGGACGACCTACTGTTGTTAGCAAGGTCTCCAGAGGTCCTCCAGCTCCATCTGCAACTGACAATATCGGTGTTGCAGAGTCACGGCTGGTTAATAAACTGGAAGAAATCCACCCTGGTTACCTCCCAGAGGATGCTCCATCTCGGGGCCCTGTTGGACTCTCAACAACAGAGGATCTTTGTGACGGAGGAAAAGATCTCTGCTGTACAAGCAAGGGTACGCAGTTGCCTTCAGAGCCGCCGAGTGTCTATATTCACTCAGCGATGAGGTTACTGGGCTCCATGGTGTCACTGTTCGACATGGTGGAATATGCCCAGTTTCACTCCAGACCTCTGCAGCAATTGATTCTCTCCAGATGGAATGGGTTGCCCCATCGGATAAAGACACAGACCATTATGCTTTCTCCATTATTGCGTCTGTCTCTGGCCTGGTGGTTGCGGACGACTCGCCTGAACAGGGGACGTCCTTTTTGGGTGGCAAACTAGGTCCTTCTGACAACGAACGCCAGTCTCCGAGGCTGGGGAGCAGTGATGGCTCCACACTTATTCCAGGGCAGGTGGACTCCGACAGAATCTATGCTTCCAATAAACATCTTGGAACTTCGTGCGGTATTCAATGCTCTCCGGCAGGCAAAACATGTTCTCCATGGAAAACCCGTGAGGGTACAATCGGACAATGCCACCACGCTGGCTTACATAAACCGCCAAGGAGGAACCTGAAACCCAGCGCTGACAGAAGTGTCCCGAATCCTGACTTGGGCGGAGGACAATCTTCCTGCCATCTCGGCGGTGTTCATCCCGGGAGTGCTCAACTGGGAAGCAGATTTTCTCAGGTCTCTTCACCAGGAGGTGTTTCAACTCCTGGTGGACAAGTGGGGCCTTCCAGAGATAGACCTCATGGCCTCCCAACACAACAACAAGCTGCCTGTGTACGGGTCAAGAACAAGAGACACGGGGGCTCTTCTGGTAGACACTCTGTCGGTCCGGTGGACATTCCAGTTTGCGTACCTCTTCCCTCCGTTCTCCCTTCTTCCTCGAGTGGTTCGAAAATATCAGCAAGAAGGCGGCACACTCCTGTCGATAGCTCCGGCGTAGCCCAGACGTCACTGGTACTCAGACCTTTGCAGTCTCTCCGTAGACACTCCGATGCTGTTGCCTCTATGTCCGGACCTGTTGTCACAAGGTCCTTGTCATTACCTGGACCTGAGTCATATGTCTTTGACGGCGTGGTGTCGCCCTAGAGGCTATGATCCTCAGGTGTTCCGGATATCCAGGGTGTTGGCTTTCCTACAGGCGGGCTTAGATCACAGTCTTCACCTTGCTTCTCTGAAGGTGCAGGTTTCTGCCCTGTCATTGTGGTTTCAGCGTAGGATTGCTACTCTTCCTGATGTCCACACCTTTCTGCAAGGTGTACTTCGTATTCAGCTTCCCTTTGTTCCACAAGTGGCTCCTTGGGATCTGGCTGTGGTCCTGAGGGCTCTCCAAGGACTGCCATTTGAACCAATGGGCTCAGTAGATTTGAAATGGCTTACAGCTAAGACTGTATTTCTTCTGGCCATTGCTTCGGCCAGAAGGGTTTCGTGAGGATGACGTCCTCAGATGATGGGAAAATTCTGGATCTATCTGATTCCGAACCCTCTCTGAAGGAGGTGGAAGCTAAGTCCTCAATTTACATACCAGGCCTCATACGGGCGGTCCGTGAGGTCATGGTGATAGGGGACAAGGAGTTACCTGAGACTTAAGGGGCCTATCCATTAGCAGATAAATTGAACGATATATCGTTCAATCATTCAATTTATCTGCTATGGATAGACCCTGAACGATGACAGATTCGCACTCCCGCAGCCGATAAATTGAATCTTTCATTTCTCCAACATGTTGGTCAATTATGGCATATCGCTGCCAGATATTAGAAATATCTGGCAGTTTATATGCAGTAAACGACGAACGACGAAAGATATTAGCAGCAGCTACAGAGCACTGCAGAGAAAAAAAAATCTACTCCCTGAATGATGTCATGCGATATCGTTCATCGTTCGTCTTTTGCCAAAATCTGTCATGTTTATGACAGATATCTTTCAACACAGCCACCGGAATTTTCAATAGATATCTTTTGTCTTTCAGAAAAACATCTGCTAATGGATAGGCCCCTTAAACCGACATATGCCTATTTTAAAAATGTTAAAAACAATGCAGCAGTGTTTCCCCTATCTGGTCAATTAGTGGATCATTTGGAGGAGGCTTGGAAACCTCCTGAGAAGCGGTTTTAGCCTCAACGACGTTTGGCTTATGCCTATCCCTTTGTGGAAAATTATTTTTCAAAGTGGGAATCTCCTCCTCAGGTGGATTCTCACATGACGTGCTTGGTGAAAAGCGCAACCCTGCCTATGCCGTCCATGTCCTCTCTGAAGGATGCCACGGGCTGCAAGGTGGAGGTTTGTCTAAAATCCATTTACTCTCTCGCTGGAGGGACCGCCAGGCCGGCTATGGCTGTCTGCTGGGTGGCCAGAGCCATGGAAAAATGGGCAAAGGCATTGGAGTTGTCACTATCCTCAGGGGCTACAAGTGAACAAATGGTGCTGGTAGGCAATCTCCGGGATTCCGCTGCATACATAAATTAGGCAGCATTAGATGTCAGCCTCCTTACCTCTAGGATTTCGACGGCGGCGATTTCAGCCCATCGCACCCAGTGGTTACGCTCTTGAAGAGCAGATGCTGATTCCAAGAAGGGCTTGGAATGTTTACCGTATAATGGCCAGGTCCTGTTTGGGTCTGCTTTAGACAAAATTGTGGATACGCTGGTGGCAGCATGTCTACCTTCAGCTCCGGCTCCGTCGGGGTCTGGGACCTCCTCCTTTCGGTCCTATCGGCCTCAGGGTAAGACCAAGGTGCAGTCCTTTCCAAGACCATCAGGAGCCAAGAAGTCTCCCAAGCCCAGGAAGCAAGCTTGGAGCACCAGACGTCCGGCCGCAAAGCTTGACGACAAACCTTCAGCCTGACGGGACGGGCCTCCTCTTGGTGGACCTCAGTGCTGGTGCCAGACCACCACAGACACTTGGGTAAGGGAAATGGTCTCATGGGTATGCCCTCTCCTTCCGCAGAAGGCCTCCCCATAAGTTTTTCACCACAGACATCCTTTCAAACCGGATAAAGGCTCTGGATATTGACAAAGTAGTGCACTCTATTCTCCTGGATGGGGTTGTAGTGCTGGTCCCATTACTCCAAAGGGGGATGGGTTATTACTCCAACCTCTTTCTGATACAAAAGCCGAATGGGTTGTACCATCCTATCCTCAACCTAAAGTCCCTGAACAAGTTTCTGAGGGTACCTCGGTTCAGAATGGAAACCTTGCATTCCATTATTTAAGCTATGGAACCTGGGGATTTTATGGTCTCTCTGGATATTCAGGATGCCTACCTGCAAATCCCAATTGCTACATCTCATCAGCGCTTCCTCAGGTTTGCAGTAGCAAAACACCATTACCAGTTTCAGGCACTACCATTTGGCCTTTCTACTGCTCCGAGAGTGTTTACCAAGGTTATGGCGGGACATCTGCGACTGCAGGGGGTCCGCCTGCTACCCTATCTGGACGACCTCCTCCTGTTAGCAGGGTCTCCAGAGGTACTTCACCTGCAACTGACCATATCTGTGTTGCAGACTAACGGCTGGCTGATAAATTGGAAGAAATCATCCCTAACGCCTTCTCGGAGGATGCTCCATCTCGGGGCACTGTTGGATACTCAGCAACAGAGGATATTTTTGATGGAGGAAAAGATCTCGATGCTGCAGACGAGGATTCGCAATTGCCTGAGAGAGCGCCGAGTGTCCATTCACTCTGCGATGCGATTACAGGGGTCCATGGTGTCGACGTTCAACATGGTGGAGTACGCCCAGTTCCATTCAAGACCTCTGCAGAAGTTTATCCTCTCCAGATGGGATGGGTTGCCTCATCGACTAAAGTCTCAGGTGATAGTGCTTTCTCATCTCAACAAGGGACGCCCCTTTTGGATCTCGGATTGGGTCCTTCTGGTGACGGATGCCTGTCTCCGGGGGTGGGGCGCTGTGACAGGTCCACACGTGTTTCAAGGCCGGTGGATAGTGACAGAGTCTGCTCTTCCAATCAACATATTGGAACTATGAGCAGTCTTCAGGGCTCTACAGCAAGCAAGGCTCATTCTTCACGGGAAACCCATGCAGATTCAGTCAGACAACGCCACCACGGTGGCTTACATAAATCGTCAAGGAGGAACTCGATGTCAGGCGGCACTAAAAGAGGTATCCCGCATTCTGACTTGGGCGGAAGGCAATCTCCCAGCCATTTCGGCAGTGTGCATTCCAGGAGTACTCAACTGGGAAGCGGACTTCCTCAGCCGTCACAACGTGCATCCAGGGGAATGGTCTCTTCACCAGGAAGTATTTCAGCTCCTAGTGGACAGGTGGGGCCTTCCCGAAATAGACCTCATGGCCTCCAGACACAACCGCAAGCTGCGGGTGTACGGATCCCGAACAAGAGACGCAGAAGCTTTCCTAGTAGACGCTCTGTCGGTACGGTGGACCTTCCAGTTTGCGTACCTGTTTCCTCCGTTCTCCCTTCTTCCTTGGGTGCTTCGAAAGTTCAAGCAAGAAGGGGGCACGATCCTGCTGGTAGCTCCAGCGTGGCCCAGACGTCGCTGATACTCAGATCTTCGGAATCTCTCCATCGGCTATTGCTACCTCAATGCCCGGACCTGTTGTATCAGGGTCCTTGTCTTTACCCGGATCTGGGTCGTCTGTCTTTGACGACATGGCTCTTGAGACATACCTCTTGAGGTCGAAGGGTTTTTCCAGCTCCGTGGTGAACACCATGCTAAGGGCCAGGAAGCCTGCTTCGGCCAGGATTTACCACAGAGTGTGGCATACCTACTTTGAATGGGGTAGTCCTAAAGGGTACAATCCTCTGGTTTTTCGGATATCCAGAGTCCTAGCTTTCCTTCAAGCGGGCTTGAATCAGGGTCTATGCCTCGCTTCCTTAAAGGTGCAGGTCTCTGCTTTATTAGTGTGGTTTCAGTGTAGGATTGCTCCTCTTGCTGATGTCCGCACTTTTATGCAAGGGGTCCTTCGCATACAGCCTCCCTTTGTCCCTCCAGTGGCTCCTTGGGATTTGGCTGTGGTCCTGAAGACCCTACAAGGTCCCCCATTTGAACCACTGGGCTCAGTGGATCTCAAATGGCTTACAGCTAAGGCTGTTTTTCATTTGGCGATTGCATCTGCCAGACAAGTGTCAGATTTGGGGGCTCTCTCCTGTCACCTCCCCCTATTTGATTTTTCATCATGATATGGCAGTTCATCAGACTCGCCCTGGCTTCCTCCCTACGATGGTATCAAGTTCCCACATTAATGAGATCATTGTGCCGGCCTTTCACTCTCCAGGTCTGTCGGTGGGTGAGGCCACGTTGGATGCGGTTCGCGCTCTGCGGATTTACAAGGCGCATACATGTTCCTTCCGGAAATCGGACTCCTTGTTTGTCCTCTATGGTTTCCACAAAAAGGGATGGCCGGCCAATTACAGAATTTGGCCTGGTGGATTCGGATGGCGATCTCTGAGGCTTATCTTCATGAGGGCATTCCTGTACCACCCTCTGTGACTGCTCATTCTATGAGGTCTGTGGGTCCCTCGTGGGCAGCTAGGCGTGGCGCCTCGGCTGCGGTGCTCTACGAAGTCCTTAGGGTCCACAGGGCGCCCGCCCTGTGCTTCAGTAGGGTTTTGTTCTGGTCACCAGTCTTCTGTCTCCTTTGTGTGAGAATGAGATTCTTGTGTGTGCCAGACTTTCTTCTCTCTTTTTCTCCTCCTCCGGCCTCTGGCTTGGTACGTAACTGAAGGTGCCTTGGCCGGGGGGCGGGGTATAGGAAGGGAGCCCAGTGCATCCTGGGAGGTAAAAGTTAACTGCGTGGTGCCTGTGTTGGTCCCCAATCACCTATACCCCAAGGTATCCCTGTGGACCCTAAGGACTTCGTAGAAACAGAGATAACAAAGGTAAGTTCTTAACATATCTCTTGTTTTAGCTTATTTTATCAAGGATACTATGCTTGCAGTTCTTGAAACTGTATCTGTATATGAATTTTTTTACCAATGCTATCATGTGGATGGTTAATAATGTATCCAAATGTTGTTACTTATATGTCACGTCATTCAATAAAGTTTGCCATTCCTGTGCTGGGTTATCAAATAATGAAAGAAGATATACAGTGCTGCTGTCTTATATACTGTATGGTTAATCCGCGTGTTATTCTCAGATTCCACACATATGCAATTATTGTGTGATAATATCAAATTAATCTGGAAGTAACTATTATCTGAGTCCTCAGTTTCCCCTAAGCACTAGAGTGTGCGCTGGACTGTTTTTGTTGGTTTTGGTTCTAATTCGTCGTCTGGCTTTGCCAAAATGCCGTGACTGGTTTTGTATTTTTTTTTTAAATTTACAAAAAGTTAAAATTACATAATTTGGTCCTTTTTTGTTCTTGAGTGTATTATTAACCCTAATAACATTATTTTCCAGTCATTTCCAGTTAATTTTGACCACACAATATTGTTTTCAACTTTTCACCAATATTGGCAAAAGGATGCAGAGAGCTGGCTGGTTAAACTTAAAATGTCAGAGCAGCAGCACAAATACTCGGCACATTACACCGCACAGTAGTGTCCGTTAGTCACATTACACCACACAGTAGTGTCCGTTATAAATGTTACAACACAGTAGAGCCATTTTGCATTGGAATCAACACCCCACATCAACATTTTGGAGTTAAGGGCTACATTCTCGGGAGATCTCAGTCCAGCTCTGCCTGGATAACAGGACCACAGTCTTTTACCTCAACAGAATGGGGGGCACACAATCTCTCACTATCTGTCAAAAAAACTGAGCGATGGAACAATCCATACTCCTGTCTGCCATATGTGTTCCAGGGGAGCTGAGCAAGCTGGCCGAATCCCTATCCAAAAAAAGCCTCATATTGGATCACGTAAGTCTCAGGCCAGCAACCTTCCTTTCCATAATAAAGGCCTTCGGCCAACTGGATGTGGATCTGTTCGCAACCACATCAAATGCACAGGTCCCAGCCTTTGTGTCCAAAATCTGGACCCAAGGGGCTCTTCACATGGAAGCCATGTCCTTTCCATAGACCAATCTTCTCCTTCCATACGCCTTTCCCCCTCCCTTCATGCTATTGAAGGTACTCCTCAAAGTCAAGGTGGATAGAGTCTCTCACCTCATTCTGGTATACACTGTCTGGCCATTCAGAATATGGTTCCCCTTGATCACTCAGCTCCGAAAGATCCAAACTTCCCCTAGGACTGTCCAGGGACTGCTTCCAGGGGACTTCAGATCTACTACAAGGACTTCCAAAATGCATGTGGATAGTGACATTACTTGGCTGCTAGCTGACGCCAGCCTCTCAGCCTCTTCCACAGCTTTGATAAATGCTTCCCTCAGACCAAGAACGATGTCTAGATACTGTACCAGTCCATCATAGATGAGTTTATTTCCTGGCGGAACTCACATGCGCCAACCTCTAGTTTCCCTTCCGAACCCAACATGGCGATAGATTTCTTACCACTAAATTTTAAATAGAGCTAGCCTCCGCCGCGATACACTAATATGGGCCCTGGCGCTCTTACAGGGGTATTCAATTTGGACTTATCGCCGATGACGTCATTTTCGACTATTTCAATTTTCCCTGTATTCAATTTCAAAGACTTCTCGCAGGTTCGAAAAGTCTTTGAAAAAAAAAATGGGGATACTTTTCACCATTAAATAGGTGGCGAAAAAAAGTGCAGAATTGGGGTTTACTGGTGCAGGCTTAAAAAACATAGCCTGCAACCCTGGGAATGTCATTTAAAAATAAACTGTGTCAAAAAAAGTAAAAAAAAATTAGGGACATCCCAAAAAAATAATTTAAAAATTGGGGTGAAAAAAAAAAATGGAAAAAAAGTGTTTAAAAATAGGGAAATAGGTTCTGGGCTATTCTGCAAGTATGCGGCAGGTGTTTTCTAGAATAGGCTATTAGCGGCAGGTCAATTTTTGCCGAATTTTTTTAAAATTACTTTAGGGACATAAAAATTTTCTAGTACCCCTTTTCATGTACCCCAAATTTGATGGGACCACTTAAAAAAAACGAAAAAAATTACCTACCGTATATACTCGAGTATAAGTCGACCCGAATATAAGCCGAGGTACCTACTTTTACCACAATAAACTGGGAAAACTTATTGACTCGAGTATAAGCCTAGGGTGGGAAATGCAGCAGCTGGTAGTGCCCCCAGTAGTAATCCCCCCCTGGTAGTTCCCTCAGTGGTAATCCCCCATTAGTGCCCCCAGTAGTAATTCCCCCCTGCTAGTGCTCCCAGTGGTAATCCCCCCCCTTTTAGTGCCCCTAGTAGTAATCCCCCCTGGTAGTTCCCCCAGTGGTAATCCCCCCCTGGTAGTGCCCCCTGTAGTAGTCCCCCCCTAGTAGAGAGACATAATAAAAATAAAAAAATAAACACCTGAAACCCCCGCTCCTGGTCCCGCCGCTATCCTCTCCTCCGGCTGCTTTGCATTATGGGAGAAACGTCGTCATGACGACGTCTCTCCCATTACCTACTGCGGGAGCCGGAAGATGGCTCCCGCAGTGGGAGCAGCAGCAGCCGCTGAGAGTCTGACAGACTCTCAGTGGCTGCTGATTACAGCAAACACACAGCTGCCGGCTCCGGCGGCTGTGTGTTTGTGCTGTGTAGCGCTGACTGAACTCCGTCCGGCCAGCGCTACACTTCACTCGAGTATAAGCCGAGGGGGTACTTTTTCAGCACAAAAAATGTGCTGAAAATCTCGGCTTATACTCGAGTATATACGGTAAGTGCTCTTCTGCATCACTTCTTCAATGTCGGAAAAAAAACACCTGCCGCAGCTATTTAAAACCCTGACTTTCATTTGTAGGCTAAAACGGGGGTACCCATAGTGATCCCCCATGTTTTGACAGCTTTAGGGGGGTCCTACAATTTATTCCAGGTAAATGCCGTTTTTTTTCGCCGATATTTTGCCGGCTCTCGTTTTTAATTGAATACGGGGATAAAGTGGGCGCTCGCCCAATACTTTATCCCAGGAAAATCAGCGATGTGGAGTTCCAAACTGAATACCTCTGTTAATCCCTGGCCTTACTGAGAACAAGCTATGCCTTAGGTTACTTAAGGGCATTTTCTTCTCAAGGCCATCTTGCCCACCCTACTCTTCTAAATGGGACATTAATCCTAAACTTTGTAGCTACTATTCCTTCCACTGCTGACATTTTCTGCCTTTCACGGAAGCTGGCTTCACTATTGGCTTTGGCCTTTGCTGTCAGAGGTGCAGAGCTTTCATTGATCCACTCTTCCGAACCATTGATGACCCCCATCTGGGGGTGGGAGTGGGTTTTAATACCAATCTTAAAAGGACACACAGAGACCAGTTCTGTTCAAAACCCCTCTGGTGAAATTCGACCTGGTCCGATCCCAACCTCTGCATAGTCGATTGTCTATCAACTTACGTCACATTGACAGTACCAATTAAAGGTGACATTTCCAACCTCTTCATCACTTGTCATAATCCCTTTCGTCTGGCTAGGCCTTCTATGATCAGGGGTTGGATTGTTTCTGCCATGCAGAGCTCAGGGATAGCCACTCCCTACACGGAGCAGCCGTTACTTTGGCTGCTGCTAGAGGTCTACCTTTGCAGTCCATAATGCAGGCTGCACGTTGGCCATCCATACGTACTTTTGTTAAACATTGTTGGAGGTCTTCGGGCACTCAAGGGATAGAATTTTTTACAGCAACCACGAGATATGTGGTAGTCTGCCCACCAGCTGTTGCTAGGTTGCAAACCTCCAGACAAACAAACACTAGTTTGCAGGAATCGATGATCTGCAAACTGACTATACCTGTTCAATCCTTGATTCCAGTCGCTCCAAGAAGACAGAAGAATCAGCAGGCCCAAATATAAAACTTTTCTACCTTTGAAAAAGCTGTTGGTACAGTGAAACGCATTAGATGCCTACCTGGATATCATCTCCACCTGCAAGGTGACTTTCCACACAGCGAACTGCTCTTTAAACCACCTGCCTTTACCTACCGGACTTAACCCAGCGCTGGGATCATCCCGGATATTTTGTCTGTCCATCTCCTGGATTTTAAACAAAGTTCCATACCGTGAACTTTGGAGGACTCCCAAGTGCAGCATATGAATATATATGTCAATAAGAGACATCCCCCTATCGGTACAAGGATCTGGTAAATATACGAGGGTTATCCAAAAAGTAATGCCTAAATGCTCATAACTTTAAAATAATATGCAACATTTATTTGAAAGTTTGTGGTTTAATATGTCTGCTAGCTCTATATGTATTTTTGTTTAGGTAGTCCAAGAAATACCATGGAATCCAAGATGGAAAAAAAAAAGGCTGCAGTGCTACAGAAATTCACAGAAGACTGAAGAAAAAAAAAAGTGTATGGTGAGCATACAATTGACTATAGCAATGTCAGAAGGTGGATGAAGTTTTTTCAATCGGGAGAATCATCCATGTGCGACAAACCTCGTGGTGGCAGACCATCAACTGCAGTGACAGCAGAGAACCAACACAAAGGCGATGCCATGATTCAGAAAGACCGTCGTGTGACCATCAGATATCAGTGATGAACTTGAATGTAGCCATGGCACTGTAGAAACACTAATCAATGATTTGGAATCTTGTAAAGTGTGTGCTAAATGGGTTCCAAAGCAATTAACCAGGGATCATAAGGCCCAAATGGTGGAAGTGTGCAATGACCTTTTGATCAACTTTGAAGCCAACCCCAAGATGTTTTTGGAAAATGTAATTACAGGAGATGAGACCTGGGTATTCCTTTATGACCCAGAAACAAAGGCCCAATCGAAACAATTGAAACACCCAAGTTCACCTAGGCCAAAAAAGTTTAAATCACAGCGATCCGTAAACAAAGTTATGGCTACATTCTTCTGGGATTGCCAAGGTGTTATTCTCATCGATTACTTGGAACAAAACCAATCAACAGTGATCGATACATTATTACACTTAAGAAGCTGGAAGAAGCCATCCGCAAAAAAAGGTCAACAATTCCACTGTCAAATGTCATCTTACACCACGACAATGCCAGACCTCACACTTCGATGGCAACATCTGCAGCCATTGCCAAAATGAGGTGGGCAAAATGCCACATCCACCATAGAGTCCTGATTTGGCCCCTTCTGACTTTCATCTGTTTGGCCCTCTAAAATACTGTCTCCGGTGTCAACATTTTGAAGACATAAAATCGTCATACGTTCCTAGGTCAAACACAAACCACTGGAATTTTTCCAAAGTGGATTCACAGCTTGGGTTGAGAGGTGGAGAAAATGTTTGAGGGCAGATGGTGAATATTTTGAGTAGAGTCATTCTGTTACTGAGACTTCAAAGTATTTTACTGCAAATTTTCAAATCTGTATCTATAATAAAATTTTAGTTGTGAGCATTTAGGCATTACTTTTTGAACAACCCTCCTACTTTGGACAGTCCAACCCATGATTGACGTAAGTGCCATTTGCTGTTATCTGGTTATTACTTATTGGACATTCACAGCTATATACAAGTGAATAACACTGCCATCTATGGTTAATCAATTGTCCAGTAGATATAAAGGTGTCTGTGTTGTGCCACATTAGGATGGAATATTGCAATTGCATTTGTACCAATTGATTTTATTGACTTTTTTTTATTATATTAAAATAACACATTGTGTATAAAATTTTAAATATTGTTTGCAACTATTCATCAATATAGCGCTACTACTTGATTTTGTTTTTGTGTGTCCAACCACCTAAAGAACAGAAATAACTTTGACCTTCTCTTTGGTAGTTCCTGCAAGCTCATGGGAGCCTGAGTTATGTTCCCAGTTCAAGGCAACATTATACTCCGTCCTTCAACCCATTCCCACGTCATGTTTGCATTTACAAATGTTTCAAGTAAACTTTTCTGCATCTACATGGTCTCATGTCTTCTTTTGTTGGCAGGATATTATTGTAAGTGAATTCCATGTATGGTCTCAATTACAATTCATCTGTGTACAGTAGCAATAAGTACTGTATGTTTCTAAGGGCTGTGTGCTGCTGTAACAATTGTGAGAGTTCTATTTGCTTAATACCTAAAAGCAATCCATAAATTCAGTAATACTTTATTACTGCCAACCTGTGATTCTTCAGAAGCGATGGAAACTTGCAAGCTGATGACTTGTAACCTGTAAATTCTTAACCACTGAAAATAAGTTACAATTGGCCCAGTTTTAGAATAAATAATAATATTAAAAGTATTGTAAGTGATTTGTAAGGCTCCGCAATACAGGACAATGGGGGCAACAGAACATACATCAAATAGGAACAAACAAGGTAGACAAATTAAATAACTGATTGGCTGAATGTGTATTGACCCCTTCATCTGTACTTAAATCATTATCAGTGATAACATTTATTTGCATTACTTCATTGACATATTAATATTGACTTTTGCAATTAGAACATTTTCCATTTGAACAGATTTTTTAAAATGTAATTTTATTTGAATATTTGCTATACTTTAATTTTAATTATATAGTGCAGTCATACACCAAATCGTGCAGTGTATTCGGCCGCCTTATATAGCCTTCCATCGTGCGTCGGGATGGCTGGGATGCACGTCGTTCTGATGTGTACCCAACCTAAGAGTGACTGTTCCTAACATTACAATCATACTTTGATATTTGGGGACATAATTACAAAGGACAGGATATCAACGCATACACCAATGGTTCCCAAACTCTGTCCTCAAGGTACCCTAACAGTCCAGGTTTTCAGGATATCCATACTTAAGTACAGGACACTTAATTAGTGCCTCAGTCATATTCTTAAAACCTGAACTGTTAGGGACAGAGTTTGGGAACTCCTCGTATACACATTTCTGAAACCAATTTATTCCAATATTAAAGCAGCTTTCTTCTCTTCATTTCAATGAACATAATCCTCATATCCACTCAGGCACTAGGGGATATTTTGTATGACAAATAATTTATAAAATGGCATTTATTATGTAACTATTATTTTTTTTTAAAACAAAAAACTGAATTCCAAGATGGTAATACAAATCAGACTTTTACAGAGTAAGCTAAATTAATACCATGATTAACTGCATGGGAAGAAAACCACACACCTACGCACATATGTCCAATAAATGTGAAATAGTCACCATAATTCTGCATAACATATTATAGGCCTTATTTAGAATTGGACAAACAAGTTTGTATTGAAGAGGTACCAATGGAATGTTTCTTTTGCTGTGCAAATCAATTTGTGTGCTTCATGCAAAAGCAGCCACTATTTTGAGTGGCCTTCCCTTTAAACTGCAATATATAGTTGAGCTGGGATGAAATCTCCCTACAGACTGCCCATGCATATTTTAAATTTACCCCTATACGTTGCAGCATGGTTTTGCCAAGGTGGAAACTGCATCTTGGGTGTGGACAGTAGATCGACAGTCAAAAGATCGACATCAACTGGTAGACAGGCAATAGGTCGGCATACAAAAGGTCGACACAAGATCAACATGGATGAAGATCGATAGTTTCAAAATGTTGACATTGGAATGGTTGAGTTTCCTAACCCAAATCTTTACCCTGTGCCTAACCCTCCCTCCTGGTGTATAACACTAACCATCCCTCTTAGCGCCTAACCCTGACCCTCCGGTAAGTGCCTAGCTCAGAAGCTGCATACACACAGTACGATCTGTGCCACCAATGGCTTGAAAGATATATCTTTCAGTGAAGTCATCCTGCCACATCTCTGAACAGGTAAAGTTGACAATATCGTGCACGTAGGCCTGCATGTACCAGTGATCGTGGTGAGCGAAAAAAAATGTGGGTCCCAGGGACCCCACACTTTCAAAAATTGGGGTCCTACTCCACTGTTTTTGGGCCCAATTACATTTTATGGGGGGTGAGGGCAGGCAGCAGTTTGGACAGAGCTGGGGAAAGTTAGCAGTTGTGATAGAGGTTTAGGGCAATAAGCAGTAGGGGTAGAGCTGGGGTAAAGGCATGGAGAAGTTGTGGTAAAGCTGGGGCTAGATAGGGAGTTAGGGCGGGCAGAGCTGGGGGCAGGGAGGGATAAGTGCAGACCGTAATTGTGACAGTGCTAGGGGAAGGTAGTGGTGGGGGTAGTAAGGGGGCATGGGTAGATTGCAGCTGGGGTAAGGAAGAAGTTAGGGTCAGGCAGTGCTAAGGGTAGGGAGGGGGTAAGGATAGATAGCAGCTGAGGTAGTGCTGGGGGTTTAAGGTGGAGGTTAGGGACAGGCAGTGCTGGGTGTAGGAAGGGGGCAAGTGTAGATAGCTGGGGCAGTACTGGTGTGGCAAGGAGGAGGTTAGGGACTGCTGGGTGTATGGAGGGTATAAGGGTAGATAGCTGGGGCAGTATTGGGGGTAAGGAGGAGGTTAGGGACAGGCGGTTCTTGGGGATAAGGAGGTGGTTAGAGATAGGCGGTGCTTGGGGTAAGGTGGGGGCTGCACACAGTTGGGGAGAGTGAAGGCATGCAGTGTCAGGATTAGTGGGGGGCGCACAGGCTGCCAGTAATAATACTATGGGAAGGGCCACACAGCCGGCCAGTGAGTAACACCAGGGACAGAGATCCTCACCTTTCAGGTCGCTTCTCTCCACCAGCACCTTGTTCACCTGTTTGTGCAGCACCAACAGGTCTGAAGTGTTCTGCACCGCGGTTGATACCTCTCCCACCTACAGCCATCAATTTCTCCGCCTGGGTCCGACATCCCCACAGACACCACTCCCCCTTCCTTGGGTCCGCGATCCCCACTGAGGTGCAGTGAAAGCAGAGTGGCTGCTGCGGCAGCACAGTGTGTGGGAGAGGGACCAGAGTGTGGCTGAGTGAGCCGGGAGCACAGGGGAGGCATAGGAGGAAGAGTGACAAAGTCTGTCTAACAGACTCTGAGAGGAGCGAGCGGGCGGCTCGGCACGCTGCAGAACGCGGACACTGAGGGGGAGCTGCAAGCAACAGGGATTCTGGAGTTGTAGTCAGGAGAATGTGCCGCCGGCAAGTGGTTAAGAAGCAACCGGCAGTGATAGGATGCTGCAGCACTACACAGGACAAACTGAGCGGGTCCTGTAGGACCCGCTCAGTTTAAAAAAACAGGTCCCAAAGTTCCTGTAGCTCGTAAAAACGCGCTATAGCGCATATTTTGCGAACCCTGATGTACGGAGACGATCATAGATATAGTTATCGTTCATGCAGGCATAAAAATGAACGATATAGCGCTGAACGATATCGGTAATAGATATCGTACCGTGTGTACACGACATAACTGTCCCTCCTAGTGCCTAACCCTAACAGTTGTGGTAAGGGTTTAAACCTAAAAGAGTAAAAAAACCATGTCGACCCTTTGTACCGGTCGATCTTCATCCCTGTCAACCTATTGCCTGTCTACCTAGACACGGTCAACCTTTTCATCGACTATCCATTGACTGCCACCCCTGCATCTTATCGTTGGCTGTATTTACTACCAAATCCACACTGAGGTCCTATGTTAGATGTGTATGTTTGAACCTATAATTCACTACTCTAGGTCACCTATACCAAATTCCTGGGTCATGTAAAGGAGTGCAAGACCAATATTTGTGGCCCACCAGCCAGGCACAGGGAGAATTTTGCTAGAATAACTATAGTACAAACACTCTTCCTGGGCCCTGGGTACCCTAGTAGCTTTCATGTCTGTCATTGTATTGGGTCTCACTTAACCCATTAATTCAATAAGATCAGACAGCCTGGCAGTGACAGAATGAGTTGCAGTCACTGTATTGCAGAGCTTAGTCTCATAAGTGAAACATGTTAAAAATCTTATCCTGCATGGGAGCTCCCTCACCACACGCAGGGGCGTGTTACTGCCGAGGTGTGGAGGGAACCTGATACTGCAAAGAATATTTTTAAGGATGGGGGGGATTACTTATTGTACAGGCACGATTACATTTTATTGCTGTAAAACAAGTGCTAGACTGGATTGCTAGTTTATTATACCTTCATAAATAAGAAATAATTTTTTGCAGTCTGTACACCACACATTTAATAATAACTCTTAAAACAAATCCCTTAGTCCTTTATTTATTAATTACAAAACCATTATATACATAACCTAGTTCTGCACATTACATGCCATAATAGAAAAACAGCAATGAAGTTATTAGTATACAGATCAGTTATTTTTGAATGGTAATCAATATTATTAGTACATTTGATATCTGAATACTGTACAGCTTAGGGGTTACCAGGTCAGCAACACAACAAATACATTAGTGGTGCACAGCTAGAACTGGATTTGAACGCAGAATATTGCCATGCAGGATGTGTGCCCAGATTAAATGTCTACCTGCAAAGGATCTAAAGTGTTCCCAGTATTCCAATTTGACTTGGTAAGAATTAGAGACACTTTTCTCATACTTAACCTTTCAATTCCCTCACCACTGACTTCTATCACGGGGATAAAAATTTATCCACCCTTTAACATTTACAAAGCTCCTCAAACATGTAGAGTCATTAGAAGCTTGCCCTGTATCCACGTAACCCTGTATGTAGCTGGCATACAAGCACATACCATATATGTTGGCATATACAGATTTACCAGCTCTATTTGTTTTTATTGAGAACAAAGACACTGAATAATCTTCACAAATCAACTTGTCTGTAAATACCCCAAGGTATAAATACCTTATTTGGTCTAGTGACACCTCTACAGATACTGTTTATATCTTACAAGCCATAGGCATATTTATACACAACTGGAGCTGCTTAACATGCAGTACAAATGACAAAATAGCAATAGAGAATTGGGGGGAGGGGGGTAATGGGCCAGAACACATGTCTACCCTGCTCCTATTCACATTTTTGTTTAGAAAACCTTCATAAAAAGTACACAATGAAACAAGTTTAAAATGTATGCAATACGACTCCCACTTATAAATACAAACTACACATTTAGGGTAACAGAAATTGCCAGCAAAATATGTTCACTACTGTAGTGCAAAATGAGCAATAAAGTGCCCAGCTAAGTTGTTCCTGTATATAAGCCATACCGCATGTTTGTGAGGAAACATTGAAGAGCAAGGCTAAACTACAAGATGACTGGTGTATCAATCCACCAAAATAGCAACATTATGTACAATAGTATATTCAAGCCAACATGTACAGCTGTAACCAAAGAATCCATTGTCTATAGGTCCTTTCTTCCAACACAAACTAGAGTACAGATAGCAGTAACCAGAAAATCAGAACTGTTAGTTGATTTGATGAAGATAAAAAGGACTGTGCATGAAGTTGGATGGATTTGTGCTTCATATTAACAAATGTGGAGCAGGAATTGATCATGCCCATCGCCCGCTTGACACAAAGCTGCGGCTGAAAGAAAAACTGACTTCAGAACTCTTGTGCTTTCCCCAGGCTCCAAAGGGAACAACGATAGCAGTGCTGTTATCCTCTGCACCATACTGGATAGCCTGGAAATGACAAATGCAGTGTTACAGTAGTACTACACCTCACATTTTAAATATGGAGTTTATTAAATGTTTGCAAATACATAGATTTAAAGCTTTATAATTTACAGGGAGTATGGGCCCGATTCAGAGGTGACGCAATGCTGCCGTTGCTCACTTGGCCAATGTGTACGAGTCTAGTCACATGGCACGCGCACCACGATGGCTTAGATATGGCAGTCAGTGTTAGGATTTGGACCCGGAGTGACTGACCAGGACAGTTTGTGGGGGCGAGTGGTGATGCAAATGCAGGCGTGTCCTGATTGCATCCTTGTACGCAGCTTCACTGGTCCCAGCGTCATACTTCAGTCAGACATTCTGAGCAACCATAGGTGTGACTGATGGGGTGTCTTTATACGCAAGCAGCGGACTAGAGACGCCTCAAGCGGACGTCTTAAAACAAATCCCTAGCGGATTTTACATTAGCATATTTTCACACAACGGCTGCGTACGGGATTGCAACGGCAATGGGATTTGTGTCTACCTCTGAGTCAGGCCCTATGTTATAGAATTCTCACTATTATTGTGAGCAAGTGCTAGAAGATTTCTACAATCTGAGTGGAAAGAGAATGTCCCTTTAGAAAACAGTGCACAAATGAGATTTTAATTTGCAGAGTGAGATTACATGGCCCTTTCCATTCGCAAAAGATTTACCTTTCGCACCTTGTCCTATACTTTCCCTGGGACCCATTTAGCCCAATTTAAATCAGCGTTAAAAAAAAAAAAAAAAAAAAAAAGTGCACACCTAACAAAGACAGTCCCGGTATCCCATCTTTCTGATTAATGTAGTAGCCCATAAATGGAAAGTATTTTAGGAGAACTGTTAAATATTATTTAGTGAATGCAGTTCTAAAGTGGTAGAAGATGAACTGGCCACAGTTCCTCTCCACACCCCCTAGTGGTTTATATAGTAAACAACAATTTTTTAAAGCCACCAATTATTGGCATTTTTGCCCACAGAATTTAAAAACGGCAATACTATTATGTGTAATACGCAGCTGGTTTTGCACTTTATAATATTGCTGTTTTAAATTCTGCAGGTTAAAATGCTGATTATCAGGCGGCTTTGGAAAATTGTCATTTAGTAAATAAGCCCCTAGTCTCCTGAAAGTAGGCATGCATGTTGATGTGCACAGGGTGGGTGATTTAGGTGTACTAGTAAAAAGCCAAAAAGGAGCATAGCGTATGTTTCATAGGGGCTATTCAGAGTCAGGACAAATTAAAAAAAAAAAAAAAATCTACCTTATTAGCACTTATTTGCAGCGTTTATTATTGTGACATTTTTTATATTTGCATATAATGGGTGAAGTTAATTTTGGGCAACACACATTTTATATAAAGATTTATAAACAGACTTTATAATATGCAAATAGAAACCAAGTAATTAAGCATTTAGTTTGTTATTAGATTATTTTCAGAATAGAATATCTATTGATCTCTACTGCACTGTTTCTCAGCAACCTAGCACTGTAGATGCAGTGACTGAATTTCTCTTATTTCTAGACATAATGAACTGTATTACTGAGCTAAAGCACTAAAACAAGTTGTGCAACTCTTACCTGTTCAGTGAGCACTTGAGCGGCTTCACTAGGATCGTGGCACTGGTTAATGATGTCACAGATTTCCTGACTGTTGACTATGAAGTTAATGCCATCAGTAGTCAATACCAAAAATCCATCATCAGCATGATGTAGCTATAAACAAAAGTTTAAAGGATTACCCAAGATATAAAAAGTTGCTATGAACTGAAACAGGTGGTAACTTTTAATTTATTTAATTACTTTAGTTCATTGTATAGACATGCATGTGTACAGACAAGATGGCATTGAATCTATAGACTGCTCCCCCGACAATCAATAATTCTAAGAATTTTCTTAAATAGCACTTTACATCGGTGGAAAAACCCTTCTTATATGAAGAGGTCCTCAAAAAGTGACAAGGTCATTGGGCCTGATTCAGACCCACTCGAGCGGCTGTCCGCTCACAAGTGGGTCGATGTTATGGACTGAGCATGCGCACGACGGAGGGAGCTCCGTCGTGCGCATGCGCCAGACGCGACGAGCGATGGAAAGTCCTTCGCTCGTTGTGTCCGATCAAAGGGGGCGTGTTGTCAATGTTGATTGACAGCACGCCCCCTTTGGTGGGCGTGCCTCCCTGACGGGGGCGTTCCCACGGGAACGCCTCCCGTCAGAAGCCGGCCCACTGACATCACTAGTGATGTCAGTGGGAGTGATTTTGGCTCTGATAGAGCCAAAATCACTCCGGAGCTTGCGGTTGAAAACCTCAACCGCAGGCTCCGGTTCGCAAATTCGATGGTCGCGATGGTCTCGACCATCGCGACCATCACAATGCACGCTCGTATAGCCTGTGGGTGGTGACCCACAGCTATACGAGCGTCCAGGAGGACGCTCCATGAAAATGGAGCCCGGCCCTCATTCAGAGCGTGCGCTCTGCTCAGAGCGTACGGCTCTGAATGAGGGCCATAGCGTGTTATTAACTCCCACAGGTAAGTTGCCACTCCCTGGGCTGCAGGGTAAAAGAAAAAATGCAGCAACTTCACCCAGGAATGTGTAGTTTATCCAGTAAAGTAACCACCATCATGAAATCACATTATTAAAAGCAAAAGTGGAAGTTAATGTAACAGTTGAACATAGGGCAGTAAATCTCAGTATCTCTCTTTAATTTGCCTCCATCCCCAGCTGGCTGGGAATTCTGGCCTGCATTTTATTTACCGTAGCTGCACACCTCGCTGTGACAGCCAATGAGTTGCCCCCACTTACAAATACCTGCTGATAGCTTGCTGCAGTCATGGTTGAGCCTAGACCCCATTCAGCTAATGGACCCAGATGTGACGTCGATTGAGAGAGGAAGTGCAGTTTCATGCCCTGAAAGCGCTATTATTTTATCGCAAATGTAGTATCCGGCCACCAAAAGTAGAAACTTGTACCCTCGCCACACTTCTACACAGTGGCTCGCTTCACTCGCCACATTACTATTCCTATTAGATTTAAACATGGATATTAAATGAGGACCTCAGGGTCCTTTAGCTGAAGGGGATATAGCCACAACCCTACTTGCTACTGGCTTTTACCCTCGTACTATTCCAGCACCTTCTAGCCCCTTCTGTAAGCAGCTTGAGCTACTGCTATACAGTTACCTTAGGCAATATAAATACAGTTACTTATCACAATTCTGAAATACAGAAATTATATAAATTATAATCTATATTTTTAAATTATACACTTTATTTTAACATCCTCTAAGACAGAGGTTCCCAAACGCGGTCCTCAAGGCTCCCAAACAGTTCAGGTTTTAGACATATCCATGGTTGAAGCACAGGTGGTTAAATCAAATTGACTGAGGTACTAATTAAGCTACCTGTGCTCAGCCATGGAGATCTCCAATACCTGAACTGTTGGGGAGCCTTGAGGACCGCGTTTGGGAACCTCTGCTCCAAGATATATATTTTGGCATAGGAAAATATTTTATATCCTTACACATATAAACTCATTTATTGCTCTAATACATCTTTCTAATACGGGCTACACTCCAATAATCTAGAAAATGGGGCATGCCTAACCTATGCACACTAAATACATAACTTACCTCATGTGAATGTAAATACATACACTATATTCATACTTGCCAACAATATGGCTGCCCCCCTCCAGGAGGAGGCAGCCACGTCAGCACAGCGGTGGGAGAGTTTGGGAGCAGATGATATGATTTGTGCCGAATCGAGTCATCGCAGCCCTGCCACCGCTACACAATGCCAAGTTTACCAGCATTGAGCAGCAGGGTTGGGGCCACAATGACGCGATCACGTAATCGGCTCTCCCCCAGACCTCCCACGTGTATTGTACGCCGGTGGTGAGGGGAACGGACAGACGTGCGGGCGGCGGCCGGGAGACTTGCCCACTTTTCTGGCCATTCCGGGAGAGCAGGTCTATATTATAGTACATATGTTGCACATACGGCATTATAGCCTTATTTGACAAATTTCCGATATGGGCTACATTGGATAAAAGAAACTAAAACAAAAAAAAACATGCATAAAAATATGTCTCACCGTAACTCGCTTAGTTTCGGGCTCTGCTATCACTCCAATTGGCTTCAGATCCAAATCTCCTATGCTTCTAGTCATTGCAAGTCTGCCATTCACATGGGGCTGCCCCAAGCTGTTCCAAGCAACAAAGCCACCACTTTCCCTGATCCTGAGAACAGATGACAGAAAGACAAATGTCATGAGTAACAAGAACAAACGCTGCACACAGAATACATCAGTATACTGTAATTTGTGTACATGTTACATATAGAAAACGAACAGCCTCATGCTGTACGTAGGGACAAGAGTACTAGGTATAATTAATAAAACATTTTTGGGGAAGGGATCTTTAAATATAGTTGTAGATTTCAAGACAGTGGTGACTGCCAGGAAAACATATATGTACAGTAAAATGGTAAATTACATTGTTGTATCAATAAGCAATTGCTATGGAATTAGAGATGGGACATACGGTTCTGTTCAGGAATAGCAACACCTGAATTATTGCTCTCTTAAGAATGAAACAATATTGTAATTCTGCAGATACTGCAATCTTAATATAGGCATACACTATACAACTATCAGGGCGATCCGCCCGATATCCGCAGATCGCCCCAATAATTGTAGTGTGTGCGCGGACGTCCGAGGGTTAAATATCAGTCGGGCATGCCGGACCGTGCAGCATGCCCGTTCGATGTGATATTCTGTAAGTAAACGTCAGCCGCAACGGGCAGTGTATGCCCAGCTGCGGCCAACTGACAAGACATTTCCCCATTCCTTCCCAGGGAAGGAATGGGGAAAGATCTCCTCCCCGAGGGCGAATCGCAGATATTGGGGCTAATACCCTGCGAGACATTTCACAGGGTATGCCCGCAAGATCTGCGGGGTGTCCTGCAGCCAGATAAAATGTCTGTCGTTCTGACAGGCATTTTATCTGGCAGTGTATGCCCAGCTTTAGTGATCTTTTTTTAAAAGGATAGACAGGTTATAAAATCTAGCCAAGAAGACTCCAAGAGGATAACCAAGACAGCTGGTAAAGTTATTTATACTTGAGAACATACAACCCTGGGAGGTGTGCTTTTCATTTTAACGTTATTATTTACAAAAACATGGACATGTAGCTCTTGCTGAAAAACAAAACAAACTTAGTAAACTCACTCAAATCTCTGGTTAAAAACTAATTGCTTGGTGAAGCCAAGCACCTAGCCTACCAACTTTGTTTGCCCAAACAAGTTTGCCCAGAAGAGGCACCATGTCCTGAGATCTCCAGCCGACACTCACATTATATATATATATATATATATATTATTATTTTTTTTTATTATTTTTTTTTAGGCAAACTGAAGGGTTTGTAACTGTCCATGACCTTTGTCTGTTCACTCAATGGAGCGTACACACGGTCAGATTTGTCAGACTTGTCAGATTTGTCAGATGAACGACTGAAGTTTTGAACGATTTGAACGATTTGGACGATTTTTGACTGCATTAAAATGAATGGAATCGTCCAAGTCTGACTGCAAACCCATCAGATGTCAGATATCGTTATCTGACAAACGGGAACGCGCATCGTTGATCGTCCATCGTTCAGGCATGTCAGATATGAACGATTTTCCTTCAGATATGAACGACTGAACGATTTTTAAATCGTTATCGTCCATATCTGAAGAAAAAATCTGATCGTGTGTATGCACCATATACCAGTTAATTGGTAGCGTTGCATGTGATGCGACTGCAGCCAGCAGTGCTTCAGCTGGAAACACTGCATCACATGCGATTGTGCTGCACTGCTGCTCCCCCAGCTTTTGGGGAGGAGATCCATTCTACACTTGTGCAGAACCGATCTCCTTCGACTCCCCAGTCCCCCCGGAAGTGATGCGGCAGTCTGTGACCCCTGACATCACTACCGGAATTGCACCACAGAATGCAGTGCCACATGCACTCTAGTGTGCATGTGCCGGGAATCACAATGCGAGAAGGGGAACTTAGTTTCCCTCCATGCACTTTCTTCAGGGTCCATAGGGGGTCCACAGGATTATAAGCTGGATCTGGATCCACGGGCACCATCCTCCTCTGTACCCCGCCCCCAAGCCACAGGCACCTCAGTTTAAGTTGGTGCCCGGCCGGAGTCTGGTCACCGTTAGCGCAGGGGGGCTGATTAGTAGCCCCTAAATTTGTTTTATTTAATGAGTTTTTAATTTTACTTTTATTTTTAAAAAAACTCTTCAGAGCGGCAGCATCGGACTGTCCATGGGACGTCCAAGCTGCCACTCATACACCCCACCAGCGCCACGACGCCAGTACAGTGGGGATCGAGGCGGGACCCCAGAGTCTGTACTAGCCGGGCTCTGGAGGTATCCCCAGGCTGCTGCCGGATCACCGGGGAACAGGTAAGCCGCTCTTGCGGTGACAGAGTACATGCAGCTTTTGGCCTCCAGCCTGTGATAAAGCTGTTTGTATATCGAAATGCGCGTCGGCAATTCCGCTTATGCTTTGCACCACTTTATAAATATTATATGCTGTGAACATTATACCAAATTGACTTTGTACACGGAGATGCTGAGCTGTGCAGTGCGAGGTATATGTATGCCTGCAGGAGAACAGCTATACTCCGATCCTGTATCATGTTAGCTACGAGTGCTGCTTGGTACACACATGCCACACGGGGATAATCTCCATAAGATCAGTTTATTACGTACCCACACTTAGATACTTATACCCGATGCCACGCTGATCCTGCTGGATGGCAGGTCTCTGACTGCAGCAATTGTAGGAACTGCATAATATCTCCATTTTTATAGATATAGGATTGTATTACCATATAAGAGGATTTCAATCCATACGGATGACCATTTATTAATGGTGGTATAAGGGTAATATCACTTATGATATCAGTGTAGAACACCATTTTATTAGGTGTTCATATTAAGGATAACAGAATGCCACTGTGATACTAGCTATTGGACACAATGAACATCGTGCAGGTGTAACAATACAATTACACTCTGCAACTTATGTGACAATTTTATCATTAACAGTGTTACAAACATAGGAGGAATTTCTGTAAAAATTATATAACTGGTCTATTACAAATCAGCTGCAGAAAACATACCAAGAACAGCATTATTTCAATCTGAATTAGTTGTAATTATATGGTGACAGCACAGAAACATTTGGGATGCTAATTTACATAAGCATCAGCGGAATCATATTTTAAACACTTGTTTATTTCTTTACACATTCTTTCCTATTTCTGTTTTTATTTCGCTAGTTTTACATGTGCTAATTAAAATAAACTAATAAATGTTATCAAATGATTTAATAAAAGTTATATTTTAATATTTGATACATTGCCTGAGTGCACCTAGTCCCAAAATTCTTTTTCCACTTCCCCTATTCCCTGGTTAAATTTATTTATCTATATGTAAACTTTGGTAGCACCCCTCTCCATTGGACTCTGTTAATAGTATTATTTACTGTTATTTTGTGATGTGTTTGATGAGAGGTAAAGCAATGAAGTAAAATATCTACACTTCAGTGCAGTGGATATATCTATGGTTTCTATCCCGAAATTATTGCAGTTTTCCCCTGGGCCTCAAGCAGTTAATGCCTATCCAGGGGTGCCGCTACATATGCAGCCTCCTCAGGTGGCGCAACAGTCAGTTGTCCCTTTTCAGGGGCTCTCATAGAGGGGGCAGCTACCCTGGGTGGATGTGTTTTCTAGTTCAGTCAAGAGTTTAGCGGCTTCTTCAGCTTTTCAATCTATGCTGAGGAGTGACAAGCCCCATAGGGCATCTAAACGCCCTATTGTGTCGTCCCAGTCTACGCAACTGTCAGACTCGGATGCGTCCTCAGATGACGGGGAATTGCCTGAGGACTCTGACTCGGAGTCTCCTGTCTGGGAGGTAGTAACTAAAGTCTTCTATTAATGTACCAGCATTGGTACGGTCGGTGCGATCCATCCTTGACAGAGGACGATGCCCCGGCCCCTAAGTCCAAATTCCCAAATTTCAAAGTAGATGTAGCGGTTTTACCTCTCGCTGACCAGTGGACTGACCACATGGCGGAGGCCTGGCAGTCGCCTAGTAAGGTTGCAGCCGCAGAAACATTTGGCATCTAGCTACCAGTTTTCTGCAGGGCATTGCAAGAAGTGGGAATCCCCGTCTTTTAAGCAAGTAGAAACTTGCTTAAAAAGTCAATTTATTCTCTCTTGGGGGCTGTGGCCCTTCCGTCTATGGCTATCTCCTGGGTAGCTAAGGCCATTGAGAGCTGGGCCAATGTACTTGAGGACAACCTTACTGAGGAAGCTCCTGAAGTCCAGAAAGCTCTGGTGGGACAGATGAGAGATGCCGCTACCTATATTGACGAAGCGGTTTTGGATGCCAGTCTGCTAACCTCCAGAGTCTCAGCCGCAGCTGTGTCTGCCCGCCGCACTTTGTAGTTACGTTCTTGGAGGGTGGATGCTGATTCCAAGGAAAGCCTGGAGGCCTTGCCCTTCAATGGGGAGTTATTGTTTGGTCCTGATTTGGACAAAATTGTAGACACCCTGGCAAAGTCTAAGTCGGCTTTTCTGCCATCAGCTACTGCGCCTTCCAAGGCTAGGACCTTTGCATTTTGGTCCTTGTGTGTTCAAGGGAAGTCCAATGGTCAGTCCTTCCCCAGGCAAACTGCCACTAAGGCAGCCTCTAAACCAAGAAGCAAGCTTGGCGTGCTCAACGCCCTGCTTCCAAACCAGAGGATCAACCCTCTGCCTGATGGGACGGGCTTCCCTCTGGGGGATCCCAGAGTGGGAGACAGACTTCTTCTATTCGCCCAGCGCTGGTACAACACCACCACGGATGCCTGCGTACAAGAAGTGGTCTCTTTGGGGTACATCCTCTCCTTTCGTCACAGGCCTCCCCACCAGTTTTTCTGCACAGGTCCTCCTTCAAACGAAGCCAAGGCCCTGCAGATTCAGGAGGCCATAGAGTCCTTGCTGAAAGCAGGGGTTGTTATTCCAGTACCGCCTTCTCAATGCGGGACATGCTACTACTCTACTCGGTTTCTGGTTCAGAAGCCCAGTGGTTCTCGTCTGCCTATTCTCAACCTGAAATCTTTGTACAAGTTCCTCAGAGTGCCCAAATTCAGGATGGAAACTTTGCGTTCCATCATTCTGGCTGTGGACCCTGAGGACTACATGGTTTCTCTGGACATCCAGGACGCATACCTTCATGTTCCTATAGCGCCTTCACACCAGCGGTATCTGCGGTTTGCAAATACGGCAGGACCACTTCCAGTTTCAAGCTCTACCCTTTGGTCTCTCCACAGCCCCAAGTGTGTTCACCAAGATTTCGGCAGTCATGGCTGCCCATCTTCGGAGCAAGGGTATACGGCCTCTTCCGTATCTCGACGACCTCCTGTTGCTGGCAGGTTCTTCGGAGGAACTGCTACAACATCCACACCTGACGAACGCTTGTCTGCATGCGCGCGGGTGGCTAGTAAATTGGAAGAAATACTTCCCAATTCCCTCACCAAGGATGGTCCATTTGGGAGCCCTTCTGGATTCTCGGCAGCAGAGGATCTTTCTGACTCCAGAAAAGATCTCCTCCCTGCAACTGCAGGTGCATAGTTGCCTGTACAGTTGCAGAGTGTTGGTTCACTCAACAATGCAGGTTCTGGGGTCCATGGTGTCTACATTCGACATGGTGGAATATGCCCAAATCCATCCCAGGCCCCTGTGGGGGCTGATTCTATCCGAATGGAACGGGCTGCCACTCCGGATCAAGACTCAGATGCTGGTATCAGACATCTCATCTCACCGACGGTCACAACTTTTGGATCCCGGACTGGGTTCTCCTGACAACAGATGCCAGTGTCTGTGGTTGGGGTGCAGTGACAGGTTCACTCTTACTTCAAGGAAGTTGGACAGCGGAATAAGAAATTCTCCCGATCGATATTCAGGAAATTCGGGCCTTCCAGTTGTCAAGTCACGTTCTTCACGGAAGAGTCGTGCATGTTCAGTCCGACAACACCACCACTGTAGCGTACATCAACCATCAAGGGGGCACTCGCAGTCGGGCAGTGTCATGCATCCTGCCTTGGGCGTAGTGCCATCTTCCAGCCATCTGGGCAGTGTTCATTCCAGGAGTCCTCAATTGGGAGGCAGACTTCCTCAGCCATCACGACGTGCATCCTGGGGAATGGTCGCTTCACCAAGAGGTGTATCAGCTCCTTGTGGAAAAGTGGAGCCTGCCGAAGGTGGACCTCATGGCCTCCCGTCACAATCACCAGTTGCCCGTGTACGGGTCCAAGACAAGAGATGCACAGTGGTGGCCGCTCTGGCGGACCTTCCAGTTTGAGAATCTCTTCCTTCCGATATCCCTTCTGCCTCGGGTTCTTCGGAAATTCAAGCAGGACAGCGGCAAGCTTATTCTGGTGGCTCCAGCTTGGCCCAGACGTCCTTGCTATTCAGATCTTCGGAGTCTCTCCATCGACACACTGTTTCTTCTGCCTCAACGTCCGTACCTGTTATCTCAGGGTCCCTGCATTCTTTGACGGCGTGGCTCTTAAGGTCCAAGGGTTTCTGGCTCAGTCTATTTCAGGCTGCTTCGGGCGCGTAAGCCTGCCTCTGCCAGGATTTACCACAGAGTGTGGAATACTTCTTTTCAATGGTGTGCCTTGAGACATTACGATCTCCAAGTGTTTCGTGTTTCTAGGATTATGGCATTCCTTCAGTCTGGTTTGGACCTTGGCTTACGCCCATCTTCTCTGAAGGTTCATGTCTCCGCACTGTGTGGTTTCAGCGTAGGATTGCTCCTTTACCAGATGTCCGCACCTTTTTCCAGGGTGCTCTCAGGATTCAGCCTCCCTTTGAGCCCCCAGTGGCTCCTTGGGATTTGGCAGTGGATCTTCGGGCCCTCCATCTGAACCCCTTGAGTCTGTGGAGATCAAGTGGTTGACTACTAAGACTTTTTCTCCTGGCGATTGCTTCGGCTAGGAGGGTTTCGGAATTGGGGGCGCTTTCCTGTCGTCCTCCCTTTCTGATTTTTCACCAGGACAGGGCTTCGCACTCACCCTGGTTTTTTTGCCTAAAGTGGTTTCTAAGTTTCACATTAATCAAGATAGTTGTTGTTCCGGCCTTTCAGTCACCTGACCATTCGGCTGGTGAGGATTCCTTGGATGTGGTCCGAGATCTCAGAATTTATGTGGACCGGACTGGTTCAGAAGTCGGGTTCCTTGTTTGTCCCCGGTTTTCACAAGAGGGGTTGGCCGGCCAACAAACAAACTGTAGCTAGATGGCTTCGTTTGGCTATTTCTGAAGCTTATGCTAAGGAGGGCTTGCCTGTTCCAGCCTCTGTTAAGTCTCATTCTACTCGGTCTGTGGGCCCCTCATGGGCAGCTAGCCGTGGCGCCTCAGCTGTGTAAGGCGGCCACGTGGTGTTCCATCCAGACCTTTCTGAGGTTCTATGCTTTTGACACCTTCGCCTCTCAGGATGCTTCCTTCGGGCGCTGGATTCTCCTTTCAGCACAGGAGCGTCCTCGCCCTTAGTTGGACTGCTTTGGGACATCTTTGAAGTCCATAGAGTCCACAGAGCGCCCGCCTTCATATGGGCTGTGTGGCTGGTCTCCGGTTTTCAGTCTCCCTTTCTGTATGGTTCTTGTGTGTTCCAGTCTTCCTTCTCTCTGTTTTTCCTCCTCCGGCCTTGGTTACTTACCAACTGAGGTGTCTGTGGCTCGGGGACGGGGTATAGAGGAGGATGGACCCAGTGCATCCTGGGAGCTAAAGCTTTAACTGCATGGTACCCGTGGATCCAGATCCAGCTATACCCCAAGGTCAACCATGTGGACCCTATGGACTTCGAAGAACGAGATAAAGGTAAGTTCTTACCATATCTCTCATTATCTGGCTGATCATCAGTCCCCCCCCGTCAGACACTCCGCTACACTCTGCAAATGGGGGAGGGGCATTTTGCATCAGTGGGGAAGGGGTAATATATATAGAAATATGATGCTGGGGGGAGGGCAAATAATAAAAACACATACTCGTTACAGGGGAGGAGGAGAAGGTGGGGGTGGGGGGGAAGGGTTTAGAAAACATGGATTTTTTTCTATTATTTTTAACTACTAATGGTGGGTGTGTGTGTGTGGGGGTGTGTGTGTGTGTGTGTGTGTGTGTATTATTAGGATTTATGACTCCTGGGGTTGGGGGGGGGGGGGGGGGCTATTGCCTATATCAGGTGGAAAATTATTTTATAATGGGGGCCTATGGGCATAGGAGGGGATGTAAAACACCCCCTAGTGAGAGATATGATATAATAAATGAAATGAAATATTTAAATATATTATTGCAAATCATTTTTAAAACATAATTAAATAATTTAAAAAAAGTGACAACTTCTGAGTGGTTTACTGGGAAAAAAAATTGTCAGTCAAGTGGTTAAATCCAAACCTGGCCATGTCATAAAATATGCCATACCACTGCAAGGGCATCGGACATGCCACCTGTCCCCATATTAAATACCAACTGTAGTAAATACATGGGGGCAGATTCAATTCAGTGTCTGAAAATTATGGACTGCCAGGGTAGTAAAACCTTGTTTTGTTTTTGCATGGGTCCAACAGAGGTGCAAGCAAAAATGAGCAAGTTCTAAATACCTTAATATCCAAAACTGTTACATTACGTGACATTGCAATGCGGCTAAATGAATACCCCATTCTGTAGTTTTATTTTGTTCCTAGCCTCCCCACCACAAAAGAATACATTTTTTTTTAAAATTATATATAAAATAATATACCTTTGCCTTTCCTCCTTCCGTTCAGGTGTATGATCAATTGTGAGCTTCAGAGGCTTTCCTTTCCGACACAACAATGCCCGGCTGTCTCCAGCACTAGCCACTACTAGCTCAATGCCATCACGCAACAAAGCTACTGTTGCAGTGGTCCCAGAGTTCAAAAGAGTTGCTAAAAATGCCATAAGAAAAGTAGGAATGTTAATAACAGAATAAAGGCTTGAGGAAAAAAAAAAAAAAAAAAAAAAATGCCAACAACAATTATTTTTGCCTTCCTAACTTTGTGTGTCAGTAGAAATGGAATATGAAGCAGCATGCAGAATGTAACTGGATAACAGCAACATGGCTCAGTACATGCTCAATAAACACTTGCCTGCTCTAAGTGTTGCATTGCAGTATCGCAACATCACTACTACAAACAATGCTACAAAGTCAGCTCCCCACACAATTCAGTATACTGCAAATCAAAAACATGTTGAGTTTATCTTACTGCTTTATTGTAACTGCAGCACTACCAAAAATAAAATGTAAATAGCTTTAAATATAAAACAGCAGTGAATAAGGTTTGCAGATATAATCCCTGTAACCAACAATAAATCAAAAGTCACTGTAGAAAGCAGTTTAGCATCTACAAAGGCTGAATGCTTGCCATAATTGTCATTCTTAGATTTGTTTGTGCAGGGCCATATTTATGGTTTCATGTCCATGTATAGATCATGATACCCATAATGTATTGCGCTATATAAATATCTTAGTGCTACATAAGAGTGCAACAGCATTACATACAATGCAAAATAACTCAACAAATGTGTGAAATAGAACACACACATTACTGTCACATGACGCCTAAGGCTGAATGAACTGGTTTTTCTTGGGGTAGTAGCTCTTATTCTTCTCAAGGCAGTAGGATCACAGCTTGTTGAAATTCCAAATGTATAAATCATATGTATATTTGGTGCTATTAGATGCAAACATCACAATAAAAAAAAAAAACCTTTTAGTGTAACCAAAAAGTATATTGCGTGGGATATTTTTTGTTTTATGCGGAATTACAATTTTATGTGCATAAAACTAAGATCAGAAACATATCTATAAGTTATAGACCAGTCCATAAAAACATTACTGATTACAGCATAATGTTCCCCTTCTAACAGCTGACAATTCTTCTGAGGGACAGAGGCCTGTACTGAGCCATGTGGTACACTAGATGAGTCACATACAGCTAATGATTCACATGTAACAGCTACAATTTCACTATGATCATGTTTTAAAGCAGGTATTATTACAGACACTGAAGCTGGTAATAATAGGTTTATAGATTTAGAAAAATGAAAGTTGCCATAATAAATGGAACACATCACAGGCCACATTTTTCAGCTGCTACTGATATTTACTGTAAATGGTTAGCAGGCTAGAAACAACTGCTCTTATAGAAATGATAAGGCACTAATACACTGGTAGAGGGAATAGCAGTGAGGTCCTGAAATGCATAGTGAGCCCCCAATGGCCTTGACTTTGCACCAGTGTGCCTAGATGGTCTGACCAGCTCACATCACTTTGCGCTCTTGGGAGGTGCCTCTGCACTAAGACATGGGGAAGAAAGAGGAGGGGTGGGTTACACTAAAGCATAAGTATCCCATTGAAGTCCAATCTAACATGTATGGGTACAAAATTATGCCAAATTTTATCTACAGAAGAAAAGGACCCAATTAGATGCCGAATTGGACTAATTATAGTTGCAGTAAGGCAATGGCCACACCTGACAGTGTGCGCAAACACTGTCTGACCATTCTAACAGACACTCAGGCTGAATGGATCTGGTGGAGCCATGTGGACAGGATACTATTTGTATGTTAATATCAGGAGGCTGACCTTTTACACAGTGCACTGCTAGTGTCCATTAAATAGAAAGCTAAGTAACAGAATTCTCCTTAAAAGGCATTGCACATTGAGTCATGCTTTACATTATGAACATGGTAACTAATGAAAGCTACAAGGGCATGAGGAACCAGTCTAAAACAGGTTTAGCTGACTTCAAATACCAATGCTAAATCATTATCCATAGGCTAAGAAAGCAGCAAACATACGTAGTGCTTTCCAATCAATATTTGCCATTGAGAAACTTAAATGTGCTTATAAAGAGCCAAGCTTCAGGTTACATTTGTGTTCAATAGTAAAATAAACCTGCTTTAAATGTAAAATCATGAAGTATTAGTTGAAGACAAAAGATAAAATAAAGCTGGCTAGGTTAACAATGCTTATGTTGGATTCCTAGATTTTGGAACACTTTATAGACAGAAAATAATCAATGTAACGGTCTCCAAGGAAATGCGGCTTTTTTGAGAAATAGCCAGAAAAAGTTTATCTAGGTTACATAGTATAGAGACACAAAGTGAGCAATGAACCACATTGGACAATGAAACGGAAAAATTGCAGAGCAAACAAAAGTATTTTTAATTAGTATAAAATTACAATGACTTTGGGTGTTCCAAACACATTTATGTTCAGTATACCACCAATCATAAATATATGCACCTATAGGCTCAACATACTTACATGGTTCCAAAATCTAGGAGGTGTTTGCCAAATAAGGACAGTGGTTAAGTGTGTCAAGTGTGCCTAATTTGGAGCTAGGCAGAGGAAAAATATATATAGCTATACACAAATTATAGTTTGTAATTTTCTGTCTTTCAACAGCACTAAAAACAAACAAAATAAAATAAAAAGAAAGAAACTGAGATCTTTCAAGATATCTTAACACTCACTGGACATTTTTTTTTACTTCACGTTCATCTCAACTAATGTGACAAAGTGGATGTTGGGACCTTCCTGTAGTCCAGGCTAGGAACCGCTGGACTCCTTCACCTGGGACAAAATTTAGGAGATCTCCCTTTCCACTGAAGCCCAGCATTATAACGTCCGGGGCCTCGAGGTCTAGAGCTGCTCACCACGTGCAGTCTGTCACAAATAACACGCACACAGAGGCAAATAGGAAATTCACCCAGGGGGTTTATCAGACAAAAAACAAGCCTGCAACACCAAGATGTTAAAAAAAAAAAAAAAAGTAGCAAGTAACAGAATGCCATACAAATATAAATTTCTAGTTAATATAAAGATCTAGTCATGAATAAATAAATAAATAAAACGGGCCAGAGCTTATAGAGACAAGAAGTTTTATAGTGCTACTGCAATTATCATAATGTGTATAATGGTTACACGATGGCCGGCACTCCTGTTGTGGAACTACACATCTCATCATTCCCCAAGTAAAACTGTGGTAGGGCATGCTAGGACATGCAGTTCCACAGCAGCTGGAGTGCCACACATGTCTACCACTGGTTTTTAAATGGCACATAGTAGGATGGAAACTGCACAAAAAAAAGTGCCAAATGCTATTTGAAATGCTTTATAGATTTAATAAACATTATTATTATCTTTGTCAGGAGGGAAAAATATAAAATAAAACAAAAAGGTGCATTCTTTTTTTTTTTTTTTTGTCCTTTGGTGCTGCAAGCTGAACATTTCAGTTAAAAATAGTTGCCATGGTATTATTTACCTATGTAAAACGAGGCTATGTCAAGGGCTCTGAAATACATTGAACAGCTGACTGCTGAACCCTGGTCCCCATCACATAGGAACCCGCTGCCTGTTTAAAGGCACAGAGAGCAGCGCTTTCTTTCCAGAAACCATTCTTACTTGCCAGATGAATAATTCAGAATGATATAGATTATCATATCAAGAGTCTTACAGTATCAGGTGACAAGTTGGCCCAAATCACATGAAAATTAAAGAGACAAGCTGTAAACGGTACAAATTGCAATATGCAGCTTATTGCCAAACACTGCAATGTATAATTGATTTTAGAAGCTAGAAGTGAAGCTATGATTTATATTAAATGAGAAGATGCAAGAAGTAGAACAGTTTATTACACAGGTCACAATAACAGAGGCGATTTTAAGCTATTGCTCAGTTTTAGAATATAGTAATAAAATTCCTACATGTAAGAAACGGAAAGGAATGATCCAACTATACAGTAGTACATCGTAAAATTAAGAGTAAATAAGCATACTGCATATCGGTTGTCTGTGCTCTGCACTGTGATGCAGTTATTGGAAAGTTACAGTGCCTTATCAATTAAGCTGCAGTCATTTATTTGGAACAGAGAATAAAATGGGACAATATTTCCCAGTCACCTGTAAGGCTAGAGAAAGCATACAGGTCTGCAACTCGTGTGAGTTTGGAAGTTATGCCTTAATCAGGCAATCAACCCCATGTAAAGAAGGATACAGATTTTCAAAAAATCAGTCATTAAAGAGAAAAAAAAAAAATTATATTCAAATCCAACAAGCCAGAATGGTCTTTTGCCCAGTGTATTTTAGAGCCAAGGTAAAAAACACCTCAGTAGTTTCAACTATAAAAGATAAATAAGGTTTTTTCTTTTTTCAAATTTACATACAATAACAAACTATTAAAGCTTACAATAAAAACAAATATTATTGGCAAAGCATGGTGTTGATTAACTTTCCATTTACCAGCATCATTATCCGTGTAAGCAGGAGAGAAATTTAAATTCAGCCACAATAAACTGAATTGCCTATGGCTTCCAGTAATCTACCAGAAAGTGACTTAACCCAGTGATCAGTTTAGCTAAAGCTAGTTAGGCACATATCCACGCATGTTAAAATGCATCATTTGCATAGGTTAGATAATTAAAAAGCTATCCGTAATGTTACAATGCATGTTAAATAGTAAACTTAAGGGTGGGAATTAGCACAATATGCCATGTTCAAATTTAATTTACTTAATTTGTATGAACAAAAAGTAGAAAACTGCCACATCATGGAATTCTATTAAACTAGAATGTTTATACACCCATCAATCAATGTGGTAAGAGTTGGTCAATGGGAGAACGGTCCTAAAAGAGCAGCAGATACAATATACAGTTCCGCCTACAAAGAATGAAATGCTGAGATATTCTGGATAATGGGGAGATTGCTGGTCCAGTCTGTATCAATGTAATTCAATTAAATTGGTGTATAAAGAGAGCAGACTAGAGGTCAACAGATCATGAACCTTGCTAGTTCCATAATTGGTTTTACCTTGTAAGGGCTCCAATTACATAAAACCAACAGACCTTTTCTGCCAGATTAACAAATCTTATAATCATCTCATGGATTCTGTAACTTTGCCTGCCTAAGAAACTTAACAATCCTTGTGATAAACATTCGGCAATATACGGCAAACTAAATAATTTAAGACTGACTTGACTATTGTCATTTCTATATTCCTGTGAATGCCTGAGCTGAACTATTTAAGAAAATCCTGGGCCCACTGAAGATAGAAAAATTAAATACAGGACCTACCGTCAGCAGATAGATGAGCTTGTCTTGCAAATGCTTTATCAATTTCTAGAAAGGCTGTGGTCAGCACTTTCTCCATATCTGGTTCCTGTGTAAGCAATTCCCTGTGGGTGACAAATGTTTATTATTCAATACAAATAATCTAACACACATACATACGAAAACCACTGTGGATCTCATTTAGGGGCAGTTTCAGAGATGGACGCAAATCCGATGTCCTCCGACACCTCCTGCGGCATTAGCATTTTCGCATCGCTGCTGCGTCCAAAAATGTAGCAGTGGTAAAAAATAGCGTCCATCTCTGAATCAGGCCCTTAGATAGAAATAAACGCGGCTAGAGGATACAGTATTGTAACATGGCAAAGTGTTGTTGTGTTGCAGGGGGTGGGTACACATTTAAAATGTCTGATTAGAAATAGAGTTAGCAGAGGGGCTTGCTCTCTCTCCATTCTAGATTTCCGTTTTAGCATAAAAGCTGCCCAGGTATTTGTATGCTACATGCATAAACTGGCAGTACTTTCCTGCAAACCTGTTCTACCAATCGTTAGGAAAGACCCTGTAAGTCCAGCAAACCCATACAAGTGGCAACCAAGAAATGCTGACTTACTTGATGTACTTTGCCATGAACCTGTCACAGAAATCAGCCGCTGCAGGCCCTCCATGTCCATCATAGACCGCAAAATACAAGACCTCATCGGTGAGTTTGGCAAACTTGAACCGGTCTTCATTTTCCTTCCTGTTTCCTAGCTGAGTGGCGCATCCAACCTTAGACAGGTTAATGTGTGGAATAAGCTTGCCATACTTAATACTGGGCGGAAGCTGAATAGGCTCATCGATTCGATTGTCCCAAATGCCAAAAGAGTCCCAAGTGGCAGGCCGCCCACTTCCATCAGGGTCAAAACGGGAAGAAAAAGACCTGCGACTGGTGGTGGAGCACTTGCAGGTTGAAGCAATACGAGGGTTATCTTGCAGGACCCGGGATATCAACAGTGCTCCTCTCCTCACCCCAGACCCTCCATGCCTTATAAATGTAACTAATATAGCTGTTGACATTCCTTGACTACACAGGGCGTGGATTGAAAAATAAAGTGCTGATGTTCAACAACTTCAGTGTCTTCAGATGGATAGAACTGCAATTTGTAAAACAGAAAAAGTTATGATTAACATATAGAATACAACTGTTTTTTATTATGTATCCGAGGGACTGACAGAAAAAAGGAAAGATTGATCCAAAAATATACTGGTAGGTTAATTGGCTCCTAACAAAATTACCCCTAGTGTGTGTATGTGTGTGTGTGCGCGCATGTGGTAGGGAATATAGGGCCTGATTCAGTCCCACTCGCGAGCAGCTGTCCGCTCGCAAGTGGGTCGATGTTATGGACTGAGCATGCGCACGACGGAGGGAGCTCCGTCGTGCGCATGCGCCAGACGCGACGAGCGAAGGAAAGTCCTTCGCTCGTTGTGTTCGATCAAAGGGGGCGTGCTATCAATGTTGATTGACAGCACGCCCCCTTTGGTGGGCGTGCCTCCCTGACGGGGGCGTTCCCACGGGAACGCCTCCCGTCAGAAGCCGGCCCACTGACATCACTAGTGATGTCAGTGGGAGTGATTTTGGCTCTGATAGAGCCAAAATCACTCCGGAGCTTGCGGTTGAAAACCTCAACCGCAGGCTCCGGCTCGCAATTTCGATGGTCGCGATGGTCTCGACCATCGCGGCCATCACAAAGCACGCTCGTATAGCCTGTGGGTGGTGACCCACAGCTATACGAGCGTCCAGGAGGACGCTCCATGAAAATGGAGCCCGGCCCTCATTCAGAGCGTGCGCTCTGCTCAGAGCGTACGGCTCTGAATGAGGGCCATAGATTGTAAGCTCCACTGGGCAGGGACGGATGTGAATGGCCGAATATTCTCTGTAAAGCGCTGCGGAATATGTGTGCACTATATAAATAACTGGTAATAAATAAATTGTAAACAATACAAAATTATTATTATTAACAACATTTACTCATATAGCAAAAGCAGCTCTTTAAGGAGACCTCTGTAGTTATTCATGTCACTCCCTGAGGCAGTGGACCTTACCATATAAATTCTCTAACTCACATACAGGTTTATTTTACCAAAAGTCGGTTTACCTACCAGTACGTGTTTAGGAAGAAACCGGAGCAACCAGGGAAAACATATAACCTTCTCAGAGACAAAGGTGAATCCAGAGAGGGGTGGAGATGGAGTCGGAATGAAAATACCGACAGTCGGGATCCCAGCATTCAGAATCCCAACGCCAGGATCCCGACAGGGTTGTTGGTATGCTAACCCTACCCTAACCCTCCCTCTTTGGTACCTAACACTAACCTTCCCCCTAGTGCCTGAAACTAACCTCCCCCTCGCCGCACCCTAAATCTAATCTTCCCCCTATTGTCTAGACCTAACCCTAGTACCTAACCTTCCCCCGAACAGAGTTACTTACCTTCAGGATCCCGGCGGCCGGGATGCCGGCACCGGGATTCTGATCGGCGTCGGTATTCTGGCACCAGTTAATGTAAGCGTCAGCATCCTGACCACCAGGATGCCAAACGCATACTGTGGTGATGATGTTCCCTCCAGCCAGGGAGAATGGAGGGTAGGAAAGTGTGGTAACGTTTTTCGTGCCTGCTAATGCACACTGCAGGGATGTGTTTAATCACCGAGCAGCATCATCGGCTTGTTTATCAGCTACCAGGAGTAGCCATGCAGTGTGCAGCTGCAGATACAGGGTAGGACAGTGTCATCATACCCAATAGCACTCTGATAGGTGAATAGCTGAAACGAATTAGAAAGCAGGAAGCTTTCATACAACCTGGACAGTGAGGGACTGCAGGAGAAAAGTTATTTGTGATGTTCTCATAGCACTAGGGTCTGGTTTTTAAATCAATAGAGAATGTACTAAATGGAAATGGTGTTACTTAAATCTAGAAAAGAGACTCAAAGCCGAACCCCCTCTGGGCCAAATATCCATGCCCACGTGCAACCACTGGCTGTGCACTGTACTGGAGCACTTTGCCAGATGCTGTCAGTGAAGAGGGAGAACACCTCGGCATAGGAACAGGGTTTTTGCCAGTTTCTGAATTGATAAATACGAGATACAGCGATGCATAATGCACCCACACAGCACCACCAATGATAAACAGACGACTTAAAAGCTCAGAGTTTAGAAGATTATGATGTAGCCATGGACAAGCTAACTAAACTACAGGGAGTTCGGAAAGTCCCTCCGAAGTGACCCTGTTAAGTGTGTGACAGTGGGGCATATTCATCATCAGGGGCCGTATGATGAAGTATTCACCTTGCCGCGGGGGATACTTAACATTGGAGCAATTCATCATTGCTCCAGTGCGGGGACAGCTGCTCCGAAAAGCAGCTGTCCCCACGATTAGTAGCACAGCTACCAAAGTAACTACGTTACTTACCTGTCCCAGCGTGACCTGGGGTCACGAATGCACAAAGCCACTGTGGAGTCAGTAAGGAGGCGGAGGTTCCCTCTTCGCATCCCTGAAACAAGATGGCGCTTGTTCTCGCAGGCAAACTCCGAAAACTTTCAGTTTTCAGAGTTTGCTGATTATCAGGTGGTCCTATTCCAACCCCTGATAATGATTGGCCCGGTAACTCAAACATATGGAAACTAGCAGATGATGAATAGGCCCCAGTGTCACACATTTGCACACAGTCACTGTGGAGGGAATTTCCAAACTCTCTGTACAACCCTGAGCTGTAGGACATAATCAACAGTGTTTGGCCACTACAAGAAAAGGATTCCTCTGAGAGTGGGGAGGGGTGTGAGGTAGTGGTAAAATCTAACTGAAAGACTAAGGTGTATGGAATGTAGCTTGGTGACCAGGATTACCCATGCACATGTAGTAAATGGAAACCATCTGCAGGTGGGATGATGTGATAAAGATTGGCTCAACACTAGTGTTATATTTTTGTAAATTATTGCCCCTATCAAACAGATAGTGTAAACTTCAATGGGTAAAAGCCTTTCCTGAGTCCACTACATTTTATCCAGTTCATATACAGTAAGCGAACAAGCTGTTGATTCAGTTGTATCTTTTGGAAACAGGCAGCAATAAATAAGTTAACCTGAAAGTGGTAAAATAAATATAAAAAAAAAAAAAGTAAATTATTTTTATAATATACATTTCATCCATAAATGACTTGGCTCTTCTATATTTATCTTTTACACCATGACATCAAGAAAACATATAATCTAGATGCATTTATAACAAATGGTTATTTCTGCCACCAGTGAAATGCCTTCAGACAGATTATCAACAAATCTGTTTATCAAAGACAGGAATTATAATTTAACATTTGTGTGCACTCCAGAAATGTTTCCCATAATGTATCACATGCCCTGAATATGGCACAATATACATCCTGCAATAGTATCATAGCTGTAACCTGCCAACTGTGAGCTGAAGCGGGCGACAGCCACTAAGAATATGCAATCACTTCAACACAGGCTGGGGACATTTTACTAGGGTGAGCAATTGTATGTATGCGTGTGATACACAGTGCAAGATGATGAATGTACAGCATATATATCTATCAGGGACAGAACTATGAGAACAATGGAGGGGCCTGCTGCCAGTACTGAAGGAGCACCTCCTCCATTGCCCACAATTTATTCACCCCACTCAGGGCTGTAAATATGTACCCAGAGGGTACAGTCAGGTCTGCCCAATACATGGCACCTCCTCCCGGTACCAGAGAAGCCCATCAGATGCCACTTCCATCTATCTATAGCCTGTCCCCGGTCTTTGATGTCACTGCTCCACAGCAGCTTCTCATGCCAGTGTGACTCTGATGCCCCCCTCACCCACAACTCCCCGTCCCTCTCCTCCCTGGTGGCAACAGACCTGTGCAGGGGGCCTGAGCATAAGTGTGGCTGCCAAACTTCCAGGAGCTGGACATCAACAAGGATGCACCAGACGGAGCTACATGCAAGAGGGCATGGGAGGCAGGGGCCTGGGGCACCAGCGACTGAGTCTGGGGGCAGATCTTTGGTGGAGCAACTTCCCGGCATGTGAAGTAGTCGGCAGTAGACTGGGCATGTTGTGATTTGTAGTTCCATCACAGTAGCAGTCTTACAGTATCTTGACTGAAACCCCCACATCAGTTGGCTTTCCCTCCATCAGGGGTATTGGGAAGGCTCCCCACCCCACATCATATGGCTTTCTCCTCCATCTGGAGGACTCTGGACCTAGCATAGCTGTATATACCTGTAAAGGAGGAGGGGGGTGTAAGATATCCTGCAAATTTACCTTAGTATGTTGTAGACCAAATAAAACCAAATTCACACATTCTAGATTAGTGTTTTTGTGCGGATATGCACCATATTTATTTTTTTTGGGGGGGTGGGCAAGGACAATATGTATGTATGTAATGTTATACACAGAGGGAGGTAAGGAGAGGATGAATGTAGCAGGTAATAATGATAAAGTAAATAATGCGAAAGACTTTATGAGATCACACATGGGTAATGTTCTAGATTAGGATTGCTGTGCTACGATACTAGAGTCCCCCATATGACGTTAGTGACCCCGGCATCTGAATATACAGGGATCAGGCTGTGTATATCTATAATACATATATTACCACTTACACACGCCCCACCCCATAGATGGTACGGATGTAACATATTCCCCGCGAGGCGGGCACACCCACCCCGGTCACTATCCCCGTACTGCGTACACTTTACATCGCGCCAGTATCTGTGCACCGCGCACGCAAAGACGTTACAGTACCCGCCGGCCGCAACCCCAGTCAACAGCGATTAGTAGCCGGGTGATATCGCTGCATTACAGGCCCAGGCGAGGAGATGAGACTTACGTGTAAACAGCGGCGGCAGCCAACAAGCACCGAGACACACAGGTTTACCCAGCGGCTACCGACCTTCTACTAACACTGATCTGTACCAGTGGAAACCGGAGCCGCAGCAACCAATCATAGTTCCGATTATGCGGTGCGTCCTGCCCCCAGCCGCGAGCAGCCAATGGGAGGAGGAGCCCAGAGCCACCGCCTCCACCAGCTGGCCGCACTCCAGAGTGACCCAGGCAGCAGCGGGAGAGGCTTGGGCCGCTTATCCAGTGCTGACTGGCTGATGCCACGACCTGTAACCTACAAATAGCGTCACCGCTAATGCTCCGCCTGTTTGGCTGCTGCTGCCGCCCTCACACCCACAGCTGTATTACTGTGTTATTATTATAGGAGTATGTGCTGCATGCTGGCTGTTTGACACTCTCCTCCTAGCGCGACTCGGGTGCACTGATGATACATATGGGGAAATACATGTGTTACACCGCCGGCAAATCTCGGCAGCGCCAGCCCGACGTGTAAGGAAATCCCGATCGTGCGAAAGGTAAGTATTATCTAATCTACCCCCTAACCCTCCTTTAGGGTGCATAACCCTAACCTCCCCCCTGTGCCTAACCCTAATCCCCCCTCTAAGTGCCTAAACCTAACTCCCCCTTTCCCCGCCATCTAAACTGAAGTTCCCCTCGGGGGTGCCTAACCCTAACATTCCCTCCCCCTAGCCTAAACCTAACCTCCGGGGGGGGGATGCCTAACCCAAAGCCACCCCCCCCCCCCTTCCGAACCCCATCATAAATGCATACCCATATGGGGGCAGATTCAGATAGCCCGTAGCTAATTGACCGCGGGAAATTGATTCTGCCCCATGGTCATAGCACACACAGGGCTCATACACCACCAAATAATACAATGCTACAGGTACACATAAACTGAGACTGATTAACAACAGGGCGGTGTGGCCGATGCTGCTGCACAATGCCCTAGGGGGTGGAACCGGCCATGATCATCCGCCACCACCGCAACCGTCTCTCTGCACCTGCACTGTGTGTGGGGAGGGTACTTGTGTACTTCACAGACTCACTGCAGAGAGTACCCAATGAATGTTTTAAATGGTACTAGTGTACTTTACGTACACAAGTACCGAAAGTTGTCCCCACATAAAGAAGAAAGTTGTCCCCTTGCTGCGCTCGCCACGCTTCGTGCTCGGTGGCTCGCCACAAGGTTATATTCCCCCTCTATGCCCACTTGGATGGTAGGGAATGACGCTGGACACTGGCAGATGACATCAGGGTCCTCTCTGTGAAGGGGATTTAGACATTGCCATGACTGATAATAATGAGTGAGGATCCTGATGTCATCAGCCAGTGTCCAGCGTCATTGCCTACCATCCAAGGGGGCATAGAGGGGAATATAACCTTGTGGCGAGCCACCGAGCCTGAAGCGTGGCGAGCGGACAACTTTGTTCTTTATGTGGGGACAACTTTTGGTACTTGTGTACGTAAAGTACACAAGTACCATTTAAAACATTCATTGGGTTCTCTCTGCAATGAGTCCGTAAAGTACACAAGTACCGGGGGGAGAAATGTCATGACATCTCCCACAGAGCGTGGGATCTGTACACCTTTCAGAGGAACCTTAGGATGTGCAGACCAGCGCCCTAGTTACCCGGTGAAGGCGTTACCACCCACCTCGTAGGGAGCATCTTTGTGATGGTATGCACACTGTTCCAGGGGTGGGTACGGCACAGAGTGCCATGTTACGGGGATGGAGGTTGCCAAGTGATCCCCACACATAGCTAAATCACCACAGAAGGGACATGTGCAAAGGGGTTTGTTTGGCATAATGTAAACTGGGTGTGTTTAACAGGGTGGGGTCCAGATGTTGCCGCGCCCTGTGCAAGTACCAGACTGCGGCAACCGGCAACCCTGAACATGGCTTCGCAGTGTGCGCCTGAAAGGAGCAGTGGCCTAATTACCATAGGTCACCCCCCTTAATGGTATTTGGGGGCGTGCCCATATGGCATGCCTTCCGTTTAATGTCAGGTTAGGGGCGAGCCCAGCACTACTTCAGTAGTTGGGCTTCCCCCAACCCTCTCCCTGCACTGAATGGACATTCAGCTTCCCTGGGCTCTGGAACCGCCGCACAGCTGCGGCGGTGGGGTGCCCAACCTCCCGGCCAGCCATGGGACACTTCGGCCCGTGGGTGGAACAGCTGGTAGTGCCCGATAAATGGGACTGTCCCGCTGAAATCAGGATGATTGAGAGGGGTGCGCCCTCTATTGGGTGGCGCCCTTGTTCGACCGCACTGGTCGAACGTGCCTCGAGCCGGTCTTGGTGTGTAACATATTTGTGGTGCTGGGAGTATTTACACATTATACTTTGTAACATGATAACGTATATTTTTTTGACAATTTTATTGGTAGGGGCCCCCACAAACCTTAATCCTGCCCTGCACATAAGTACCAGACAGAGGGGCTGATTTATTACTCAATTCTGCTGTTAAAATATACAGAAACTGCTGTTTCCACATGTTTAAGGGCATAATTATGTATGCCTTACATGTACTAAATAAGAAAGCAGGAAATATTGGAGATATCTCCTGCTTTCCATCCACCAGCTCTCACAGCAGTTGTCCCCAGAGTTTTCTATGGGGACGGTATTTAACAAGAGCCACAAAGCTTTGCTTTGTGGATCTTGTCTGCGTGACCGATATCGTTCAGTGTGGGAACATCACTGCCGGGGAAACACTAGACTAGGGGTCAGGGAACTTTTTTACCTTTTACCCCAAAATATAGATATGCCGACGTTAACCCCTTGATTTGAAAGGAATGAAATCCTGTAGTAGTGCCCCCATAGTTATGCCCCTGTGGTAGTGCCCCCATAGTTATGCCCCAGTGGTAGTGCCCCCATAGTTATGCCCCTATAGTAGTGCCCCCATATAATGCCCCTGTAGTAGAGCCTCCATGTAGTGCCCCCACAGTACCGTCCCATATAGTGCCCCTGTAGTAGTGCCCCATATAGTGCCCCTGTAGTAGTGTCCCCATATAATGCCCCAGTAGTGCCGCTTGTACAAAAAAAACACCTTAATCCCCGCTCCTGCATCCGCTGCCGTCCTGTCTGCCCGGCTGCTCCCCGGAACTATGGGAGAGACGTCATCCACTTGCCGATTTCTATGAGCGATTGAACGATAGCGATATCGTTCAATGGCTCATGAATCGTGCATGAATTGACACATTAATGGCGGAAACGACCGGCGATCTGCGCTCTCGCTGGTCGTTTCTGACATCAATCATTGCCCGAAAAATGCTGGTCAACCTGACGATAACGTGAGGTTGAGCATGTTAGGGGATGATTGATGTGCCTACACTGAACGACTGAACGTTCAGTGTAGGCACAGCACAGACTGTGAAACGACTGCACGATTGCAATGTCGTAATTATGCAGTCGTTTTTTGGTCTGCAAGTGGATGTGCGGCATTAGGCTTCCAGGTCAGATTTAGTAAATAAAATAAAAAAGTTGAAAAAAATGTTTAATAATAAATGTTGGAAAAAATATAATAAAATTGGAAATAGAAAAAACCTTTACTGGAATAATAAAACATTTTTTTTACTGTATTGCATCTACAATCGCAATCCTAAGATGGCTACAGCATAGGTTAGGGGTTCCCAACCACGGTCCTCAAGGCACTAACAGTCCAGGTTTTAAGGATAGTCATACTTGATCACAGGTGACTTAACTAGTACCTCCGTTATTTTAATTTAACCATCTGTGCTCAACCATGGCTATCACTAAAACCAGGAATTTTAGGGTTAAATGTACTAAGAATCGAGTTTGGGAGAGTTTGCAATCTCTTGAGAGTTTGGGCATTTTTTTACACTCGCAAATTTACTAATGTTAAACTCGGTAGAGAGATCTCCTTTGCTACTGGAAAATACTGGAGAGTTAGCAAACTCGAGAACCTTTTCACTAGTGAAGATAGGATTCGGGAATTTACCAAGCAGAGAGTTTCTAAACTCTCATGAGATGGGACAACTCTCCTATAAAAACTCGGGAAATAAATTCGCCTTTGATCTTCGAGTTTGGGAGAAACATACACAGATCACTGTGATCCATGTATGTTTCTGCCTGTAAATAGAAAAAAAAGGGTTATTTTTTAAATGACGTGAGATCCCCCCCAAAAAACCTAACCAGCCCCAGACTTGTCAGCCAGTCCTGGTACCTAAAATCATGGGGAACAAAACAAATAAGGTTCCACCTCCATTGAAGTCAATGGAGAGCTGCAGGTTACTAAAGTTTATTCTGCGGTTTCCACCATTGACTTCAATGGAGGAGCCGTACATTGGCTGAAAGAGGCGGGGGCTCACCTCTCTCAGCCAATGAATGCTCAGATACGGCTCTATAAAGGCAGAAGCTGCATTTGAGCGTTTCATTCAGGAGATATCAACCAACCTGGTTGGTATCTGTTGCGTGGATCGGGATTTTCGTTTTATTGTTTTAAGACCTTTGATGCCTATTTTGGACAAGGGGACAACTCCTGTAGGTGAGTGTGTGTGTGTGTGTATGTATGTATGTAATAGCTACTTTCACTGTGTGTGTGTGTGAGGTGAACTACAGGTACCAGTGGGCCCTTAATGTCCAGCATGCTGGTGCTTGTGGTTCTCCAAGAACCAGCATGCGGGGGAGTCTTGCTGGGACCTGCAGTTCGACTGTAAAGACAATGTTGATACTTCTATTTTTTTACAAACCACATACACTATCAACTCGCCACCCACCGCCTAGGGGTGGTAGGGATAGCTCTGGGCTATGGTGCCTGCTCTATTTTCACAGTGATATCAGTACTGCACATGCACAAATCTTCAGGAAAATGGTGCCTGTGCCATTTTCCCAGTGATTTCTGCAGCACTGATGGAGGGTTGTGAATGGGTGTAGGGTGTGTGGTGTGGGCCCCTTGCACTGCACCCCATTATAAATACGCCCATGGGTAGAGATTAACCTGCTTAGCCCTGCAATAAATTAGAAATCACTCTACAACATATCTTACATACTTACTGAATATCAATAAAAATGCATAATATATAGAGATTAGAGAGAGAAGAAATATTCTAGATGATAAATCCTAATTATCTTCACCATTGCCACTAACAGTCATATACTGTATGTGTCTTAAGTAAAAAGCAAAGTAGACGTTTGAAAACTAGTTTTTGGGAACATTCTCACATATTTACTAGTATAATCATTAAAAAATGATTTCTGAATTTTCTATTAAACTTATTTAAAAAAAAAAAAGTTTAAATTTATCTTGACCTATACCAATCAAGATTGGCAGTGTTAATACTGACTTGTAGTGAGTGTAACAAATATGTATGCGCATACGTTTTACATATATGCCCAGCAGGGGGTCATGGCACTATGTCTAATTCAATTAGATTCTCTTCTCTTTCCGATAGCCAATACTATTTGTTTAAAAAAAATGGAATAAATACCACCATGATATTTGCTGTTACAGGTTCTCAGTGGTGACTAGACTTCAAATGTGTTTTTGTTTTAACACACACACTGCCTGATTCAGTAATGAATGCAGCCACTGCCGCAACTGTTTGTGATCAACCGTCTGCAATTTTATGCAAATGCCGACAGGGGAGCTGAGAGGAGAGGGGTTTCTAATTACCCAGGCCCGGGCTTGATGGAGGGACTCGGCCGGAGCCCGGGTCCGCTGCCCCCTTCCTTTCCTCCCTCTTACCTGTTAGCAGGGCTGTCATCAGAAATCGTGGGGCCCAGGACTCATAAAATAGACAGCCCCCCTCGTGTTTCTGCAACTCTCTCCCTAGCCAGCACCCCACTGTCTCTATTCTGCCCCCTGCAGCCCACAGACATTTACCTTCTCTTGTATCTTCTGGCTGCTCCTCTTCACGCTGTGGCCGGATCCTCTGTCAGTGGTGCAGAGTGTATGATATAATGGCGTCATGCATGCCTTGCCTCAATAAAAAAATTAACTTTATTGTATCAGGCAGTTGTAATCCCCCCACATTTCACTCTCTCAACGATCCCTCCATTTCCCTCAGAGATCCCCCTGCATTCCCCCATCTCAATTACACCCCTCTACTTTCCCCTCTCTCTATCAAGGATCCCCTCCACATTCCCCTCTTTCTCCCAGGAACCCCCTACACATTCCCCTCTCGGCAATCCCCTCTACATTCGCCCCCTCTGTCTGTCTCAGCGATCCCTTCCACGTTCCCCTCTCTCTCAGCGATCCCCTCTACATTCCCCTCTTTCTCAGCGACCTCTTCCACATTTTCCTATCTCTCTCTCAGCGATCCCCTCCACATTCCCCTCTTTCTCTTTCAGTGATCCCCGCACATGCCCCTTGTCAGCTTTCGGCCTAAGATCGGCCGTTACTCACCACAGCAATGACTTCCCCTGACTTCTCGTGCGGTCAGACGTCAGGTGTGCAGTGAGTGACGCGCTGAGGATTATGCCTTGGTACAATATCCAAATACAGAAACCTTGCTAGTGCTTCTTTCATACCTGACCGAAGGGCCATGTCCTGCTTGCTGGATGCAACTTAAACCCAAGCGGATCAATGTTGGCCCAGTGCGCATGCGCACGACGGAGGCGGCTCCGTCGTGCGTATGCGCGAGACCCGGATAGCAACGGGCAAACCGTCGCTCCGGGTATCGCTACAAAGAGGGCGTGCTGTCAATGGTGAGTGACAGCATGCCCCCTTTGGTGGGTGTGCCGGGGGCGTGGCTGGCCAGACGAAGGCATTCCCATGGGAACGCCTACTGTCTGGGGCCGGCCCCGCTGACATCACAAGTGATGTCAGTGGGAGTGCTTTCGGCTCTGATAGAGCCAAAAGCACTCCAGGGTTTGCAGCAACGAGACCCTACCACAAGGGTCTCGTCGCAAGCCCGATAGTCTTGACCATCGTGACCATCTTCCTGGCCGCTCGCTATAGCTGTGGGTGGTCACCCACAGCTATATGAGCGGTCAGGAGGCCACTCTAAAAATACAATAGGCGGGCACTGATTCAGAGCGAGTGCTCTGAAAGAGCGTCCGGCTCTGAGGGTCTCATTCAGACCCGCTCGCGAGCGCTATGCGCTCGCAAGCGGGTCGATGTCTCCCAAATGCATATGCGCTAGACCCGAATAACGACGTGGTAGCCGTCGTTATGGGTCTCGCACAAAAGGGGGCGTGCTGTTGATGGTGATTGACAGCACGCCCCCTTTGGTGGGCGTGCCGGGGGCGTGGCTGCCCAGACGGAGGCGTTCCCATGGGAACGCCTACCGTATGGGAACGCCTACCGTCTGGGTCCGGCCCCACTGACATCATAGTGATGTCAGTGGGAGTGATTTTGGCTCTGATAGAGCCAAAAGCACTCCAGGGCTTGCGGCAGCGAGACCCTACCACAAGGGTCTCGTCGCAAGCCCGATGGTCTTGACCATCGCGACCATTATCATGGACGCTCGCATAGCTGTGGGTGGTAACCCACAGCTATGCGAGCGTCCAAAAGGCCGCTTCGCTATTAAAAAAAACACGCCCTGATTCAGAGCGGGCGCTCATTCAGAGCGTCCGGCTTTGAATCAGGCCCAGATTGAGATATCTCTCTCAACTGATCATCTTGGTGAAACCATGCTGCACTGCAGGTGGGGCAGATTTAAAATGTGCAGAGAGATTTAGATTTGGGAGGAGTGTTTCCAAACTAACATCTACATCGTAGAGTAATAATAAAGCTGTGTATTATTTGTGGGCTACATGCAAAAGCAGCCAGTATTTACCCCACATGTAAAAAAATTTATGTATTTACACCTCTTGCATTGCAATATGGATTGTTCAGGTTCACAGTGGAGAGGGATATCTCACTCTATTCCCAAGTCTGAATCAGGCCCATAGTGTATTTTTACTTTATTTAAAGGCTGGTATTTCTTTCAATTGACATGACCATGCTTCACATATCACACATGCAGGGGAGTTATGTACGGGATCGGGGTGGTGGTGAGAAGGTGGGGCCCCCAGAGACATCAGTGTACCGGGCCCCAAGATTTCTGTTGCCGGCCCTACACACACACACACACACACATTCCCCTCTGTCTGCCAGTATCCCCACACACACACATTCCCCTCTATCTGTCAGTGCCCCCCACGCACACACATTCCCCTCTATCTGTCAGTGCCATCCCCCACACACACAGACATTTGCCTCTGTCGGTGCCCCCCCAGACTCACAGACATTCCCTTCTATCTGTTAGTGCCCCCCCTGCTTTCTCTCAGTGGTGCACCCCACATCCCCTCCCTAGTTAACTTACCTCTGTGTCAGTGCGCTGAGAGACCCTCACTGATGCCTGTTGCAAGGGGGAGTATTTAAGGTGCGTACACACTAGGCGATACTTTGGACGACGGAACTATAACGATATTGTTATAGTTCAGTCGTCCAAAATATCGTTCATTTTTTGCGCCAAAACAATGAACGATAACCAACGACCAGCGATGTGTGCTCCCGCTGGTCATTTGTCTTTGTCGTTAATCGCCTGAAGATGCAGACCAAGCTGACGATATTGTCAGGTTGTTGCATGTTCATGAGAGAGGGAGCCAGGCACTGAACGATATCGTTCAGTGTTTGTGCTCAGTGTCATTAACGACACTGATCACACCCATGCCGGGGACACACTAGATGATTTCGCTCATGGAGCAAATCGTCTAGTGTGTACGCACCTGTAGACTATCCAAGAGTACTGTAGTCCGAGTGGGCAGACTGGTGTGTGCTAGTCACACTGCTCAGTCAGGCATATGCTGAGCTGCTCTGAGTTAATTGTCAGGTGGCTGGTCTGGGGGAGGAGCCAGCCACCAGGTAGTAAAGGAAGCTATGATCATTCATCACTGCCCGATGCTGCGGTGCAGATCCTCAGTGATAAGGATCTGCTACGTGCAGGCCATTACTCCCAAGGGGCACCTGCTGCATCACTTGTAGGTCCATTCCTGTGTGTGCCCCCTCTCTGCCTGGGCCCGGGACTCCAGACTCAGCAGTCCCCCCCCTAATGGCGGCCCTGCCTATCAGCAGCCCAGCACATGCTGCTGTGTTGTAGGCTGCAGTGGGACCAAGGAGACTGCTTCCGCTGAGCAGCAGCACTGAGCAGCCTTTGCAGGGGTGGGGTGGGGGAGTGATCACACTGATTGCGCCTCCCCCACTGGATATGCTCCTGGCTGATAGGTTCACACCGTCCCCCTTATCGCACGCAGAAATAGTTTTTTATAACGGGTTGTGGCCACCCTTCTGTGATTAGCCCCCCCCCCGGGCCAGCTTTCTATGGCCCTGAATGGTGCTACAAAGTTGTCCTCTTGTGTACATCCATGCCTATAAATGTGCTTTCAGCATTCGTACATGCTGTAATACTGCCTGGGGCATTTTTAGATGGAAACTTGCACCAGTCTTATGACAAGTGCAGATTTTCTATCTGAGTATGGCCTCCAGAGTGAATGACTGAGTGTCTGTGTACACCGCTCTTGATCGACCACATAACATCCGGACCCCCGCACTGGCACAAACACCCCCCCTTATGCAAATCGTGCTGAATTGCGTCATCATGGTCCTGGCCCCTGCTTCACAGTGTTGGTAATCTCTGCATTGTGTAGTGGGGGCTGGGCCACAATGACATGATTGCGCTGTCATTCCCCGCTCCACCCTCAGTTCGGCATCATGTCCCCTGCCATGCCTCACCTATGCCGTGCCACGCCTCCCCGCTACGCCTACCTGGCTGCGCCTTGTCGGCAAGTATGGTGTGCACAAACACTTCATTGATTCACCTGTGACACTCCCATAATATGCCAATAAGATGGACCAACTCCGTGCACCTGTTCACCCAGGAACACACAGCACTTTTCCAAGACATTTCTGATACCATGTGTCTCATTCGCAACAGCGCCTTTGTGCGTACACTCTGTGTAATGCGTGTGCCATAGGAGTTTTTAGGGACTTTCAGTATCAAAAAAATTGCACAACTCGGTGTACATCGGCATTGCTTGCGGCTCTGAATCATGCTCTTTACTGCCGACTACCTATGAAAATCAGTATCTACTAAGTGTACCTTATTTAAAATGGGTTACTGAAACACATAGATATACTGTATCATTAGCAATTACTGTGATTAATGTTGGTTTGTAAGTCAGGGAAAATAAATAAATAAATGTCTGACCAAACAGGCAGGAGTACACAGCAGTTTTTAATCTGACTATTGGAAGATGTTTTAGGAAAAAAACATGGGTTGTAAATGTAAATGGGCCTGATTCAGAGATGTACACTAATGGGAATGGGATTGAAATACCAGCGGCTTTCAAATCCCAAGCGCAGAATCCCGACAGGAGGAGATCCCGATGAAGGAAGATAAGTATCCTAACCCTCCCCTGTCCCCCCCCAACCCTCCCTTAGTGGTGCCTAACCCTAAAACTCCCAGGGTGGTGCCTAACCCTAAGTCCTCCCGGGAGTGCCTAAACTTAACCCCCCCTTTTTGTACCCTAAAGCTAACCCTCCCGAGGGGTGCCTATCCCTAACCTTCCCCGGTGGTGCCTAACGTTAATCCCCCCTCTCCTCCCCTAACCCTAAATCCACCAGGACGTGCCTAAACCTAACCCCCCCGGCGCAGCTCATACTTACCTGCCTCCTGTCTCTTACGATCGGGTATCAGGATTCCAACGCCGGTATCCTGATTCATGCAGAGATAGTCAGCATTTTGCCTGGCGGTGGGATGCCTGCTTCGATATATGATGACCGTCGATATCTTGTCCGCAAGGTTATGAGCTACATCCCACACTAATGCCGCTGCAGCTGCAAATGTATACACAGCAGCTGTGCGAAAAATATGCACACTTCGCAGCCACCGGGATTTGTATTGAGATCCCTGCGGCGTCTCAAATCCAAATGGCTGCATAGAAAGATGCAGCTTGGACACAGATCAGTCGATTAACAGACTGCTGAGTAACCCTATGGTCGTGCGGAATGGTCAACGGGACTGAGATGCTAGAGCCATTTTCACTGCATACGGGATCGCAGGCACAGTCTGAGACACGCCCGTTTGTGTTGCGACCTCTCCGCAAACTGTCCCTTCCCGTCAGTCACTTTGCAAATAAATCCTCACTGCAAATGACAATGACGACGGTAATGGAAAGTGACGCATGTGTAATGCGACTCAGACGCATGCGCAGACCACTGATAATCGCACATCAGCATTGCGTCCATCAAGCCTTATGTTTTTTTTAGCATTTATAGTTTTGCATTTATATTATATTTATAGTATGCTATAAATTGTATATCGGACCTTTTCATCTATGAAATACTTAAAATGCAATTTCCCCATGAAAATCCTGTCCCTACCCAAAAAGCTATAAAATAATCTAATCTAAAATTTAGGCTCATAAGAGTCAGTCAGAATGATCACATATAACAGCTCTTTTACAACTGCTGGCCAATCAACATAAGAGAAAGAAACACTGGTGCACATAGAACCAGGGCAATGTAACTCTATGCTCCTCCAACTGGATAACTTTTATTTACCATTGAGATACCTGAAAGTTTATGTGAACCCAAATCTAGTTCTTTATACTGTACATGAATAAAATTAAATTAACTTTTACATGACCTCTAGTATAAAGTCATTATTTTTTATTGCTTAAAGGGTTAAAACAAGCAATTGGCAAACATAGATATGAAGTTTCACTTTACCGTAATCAGTTCTGTGCTGCTTGTACATGCACTTTGCTTGGTGTGCCAGGACTGAGAGGACGTGATACAGCTGGTAATGTGACAGCAGGCTCAGGTTGTTCTCATGGGTTCAGCAGCAGGTCTTTATGACACATGAAAAATCAGCACATGACAAGAACACACCCATTTCTTCTGTATATAGAGTGAAGCCACAAGTTAGGCGTTGTTCACATATCACTGTGTCACTGGCTAGTCTGTTATCCAATAGCAGCAAGGCAGTTATAGACTCATATTTGGAAAGTTCTTGCATTCATCACAGGGCTATATGTCAATAAGCTCTCTGTGCAAACTAAGAAGTGACAATTCAACTACAGTACTTCTCTACTGAACACTCAAGGGACTGTTTATAATCCTGATTTATAAACATGTATAGGTGACCTTCCTTTTATTGAGCAAGTACATTTCATTTCCAAAAAGCTTATATTCTACATCTACAGTCATTTACAGTGGTGCTTGAAAGTTTGTGAACCCTTCAGAATTTTCTATATTTCTGCTGAAATTTGTCCTAAAAATACCTCAGATTGTCACACAAAACCTAAAAGTAGATAAAGAGAACCAAATCAAACAAATGAGACAAAAAAATCGACATGCTAATTTTTTTTATTAAGGATAATGATCCAATATCACAAATCTGTCAAAAGTATGTTGAACCTTTGAAAAGTGAACCTCTGCTTTCAGTATCTGGTATGATCCCCATGTGCAGCAATAACTGCTTCTAAATGTAATTGTTGATTAGTCCTGAACATCGGCTTGGAGGAATTTTACCCACTTCCTCCGTACAAAACAGCTTCAACTCTGCTATGTTGGTGGGTTTCCTCCCATGAACTGCTCGCTTCAGGTCCTTCCACAACATTTCCATTGGATTAAGGTCAGGACTTTGGCTTGGCCATTCCAAAACTTTAAATGTATGCTTATTTAACCATTCTTTAGTAGAATGACGTGTGCTTTGGGTTGTTGTCTTGCTGCATGACCCACATTCTCTTGAGATGCAGATCTTGGACAGATGTCCTGACATTTTCATTTAGAATATTCTGGTATAATTCAGAATTCATTGTCCCGTCAATGATGTAAAGTCGTCCTGGGCCAGATGCATATATTATTATCGTTCATATAATTCACAATATCGTACCGTGTGTACACACCTTTAGACGCCTTGCTATTGGCGTGATTTTTGTTGGTCGACCACTCCTAGGGAGGGTAATAATAATGATCTGGAATTTCCTCCATGTGTACACAATCTGACTGTTGAGTCCAAACTCTTTAAAGATGGTTTTTTAAACTTTTCCAGCCTGATGAGCATCAACAACTCTTCTTCTGAGGTCCTCAGAAATCTCCTATGGTACACTTCAACAAATGTGTTGTGAACATCTGACTTTGATAGATCCCTTTTAAAAAGACAGGTTATCCACTCACACCTGATTGTCACATCATAGATTGAAAATACCTGACTCTAATTTCACCTTCAAATTCAAAATATGCTAAGCCTAAAGGTTCACTTACTTTTGACACTCACAGATATGTGATATTGGATAATTTTCTTAAAAAATAAAAAAAATGAGCACGTATAATTTTTTTGTCTCATTTGTTTGATTTGGTTGTCTTTAACTTTTTACTCTCTACTTTTATTATTATTATTAGAATTTATTTATATGGCGACACAAGTGTTCCGCAGCGCCTTACAAAGTACATAAATAAATTGTTGACCAGTGACTTACAGAACAAAACAATACAGGACCAGGACATGGATAATATACATTGCTACATTAGCGACCATAACACCCAGATAAGCAACAGAGCATGAGCAACCAATAGTTAGATGCCCTAGTGGTGAGTAAGAAGTAGATGAAACTAAAGTAGGGAGAAGCACAAGAGGGTAGAGGGACCTGCTCGTAAGAGCTCACATTTAGTACTTGTGTGAAAGTCTGAGGTAGCTTTAGGCCAATTTTCAGCAGGGGATGCGGTCAAAATGCAGACAGCCGGAAAGCAGTCTACTAAATCCTGGTTTCTAAATCTCAATGCAGGACCAAAGACAGGTGTCGAAATCCCAACGCCCATCTAGAACCCGATGCTGGAATTTAGACAGATGGCTTCCTGAATGACGGTAAGCCGGGCAGTGTTAGCACTTAGCCGGGAGGGGGGTTAGGGTACTCCCAGGGGGGTTAGGAGGGCACCACCCCGGGAGGGTTAGGGTGCGGGGAGGGGGGTTAGGTTTAGGCATCACCGGGGAGAGGTTAGGCTTAGGCACCACTAAGGGAGGATTAGGGGGGAGAGGGGAGGGTTAGGGCACGTACCAACCCCAGTTGGGATCCTGACGGTTTGAGCTTTCAGCGTCAGTATTAAGTCCGCCGGCATTATCTCCGGTGGCATTACATACCGATTCCTTCAGCAGAACTATAGAAAATTCTGAAGGGTTCACAAAGTTTGAAGCACCACTGTATTTTCTTAAATACACATTGATTCAGTATGTAAAGGCTTGTTGTAACATTCACATACGCATTGTTCACAAAGTCGTGTAATGGATAGCTGGCTAGGACCAGCGATGCACGTGCACGCTGGGTCCTTGCCGACCCCGACTATCTACTGAACATGCCTGTCAACCTGACGACGCTCGTCAAGTTCGGCTGGTTCAGAGATAGGAGGTCGGGCTCCTGCACTGAATGACGTTCAGTGAATGCCATTCAGTGTGGGCACCACACCTCGGCGACCTGAAGGTCTGAACGCTAGATGTTCAGTCTTTCAGGTCGCCTAGTGGATAGGCCTCTTTACTTTTGGAGTCTGGCAGAGAGACTCTGAAGAAGAGCAGAGGCAGTCTAAAGCTATCAGGTGTGTGTGTGTATAGCTATATATAAAGGCATATATATTATAAGGGCACAGTCGTCCTCTTATATTAAGGCTGCATCTAAAAAAACAGATTTCTCCACAGAGAATTCTGAAGGGGGGCAGGGTGTTTAAGGGGCTACACCTCAATAGCTATAAGAGGTACCGAGTTGAAATTTGGTAGGGGCGGGTAGAACTGCTGCATGCCAAATTTCAGGGCATAAACATAAAAAATTAGGATTTGGGAGTAATCTAAAGCTCCAACTGTCACATTTTTTCTGACATTCTCAATTAGGACAACTTTTCTGCTGTAGTCTATGGGTTTTTTTTTGGGAAGGCAAAACCCAGGGAAGGTGGCGAATTTAGACTTGGGGTTTGTTTTATTAGGTAGCTATTGTGCCAGGGTACGTGCTTTTGAGGTTCAGGTAAATTAGAAAGTTTCAGTTTTTAAACTATTACCTCAAGAATGCGCCATTGTAGAGATAGGACTTTTCAACTTGTTGCGCAGCCTCAATAGGAGCCTCCAGCAGGTGTAGTCATAGTGGCTTCACTTGGGTGCAGTAAGATGGGCGTCATTTGCGGGCGGTAGCGGGCGCCGGGACTGGGGGGCAGGAAGCCGGCATTTGCTAGGGCTGGGATACGGGGGAGAGGGGGTAGGGGTTAGCTGGCATTAGCTGCAGCCAGGAACTGAGGACGGTAGTGGGCGTTAGCGGTGGCGGTGGTGTAGGCGTTAGGACCCAGGGGAGGTAGCAGCACACATATGTAGGCTCGGATCTGAACATTCAGTGATACCTGCATCTGTGTTTAAAACAAACAAACACAGAAGCACGGATGGGTCAGTGAGACCCGTCTGTGCTTCTGTGTTTAAAAATAAAAACAAAAGACTTCTGGCTCCGCCCCCGTGAGAGATGGCTGCAGTCTGAAACAGCTCCCTTATAGCTGCAGCTTTTACACTGCTCCCAGACCTCCTGAGGGTCTGAAAAGTCGGGACTTTGCCACCGCTATTGTAAGGAACATTTTGGCTGTGCATGGAGAAGTATTTTACACCTCTCATGCCCCCTAAACAGCAGCACCAGAAGCAAGAAAAGGTGAGGGGTGAATCAAAGATGGTCACAACTCACACACAGTCACCACACCCAGCCTCCTCTGCCTCTTCCTCACAGACTGCTTCCAAGGCCCTGGAAAGCCCTCCTCATGCTTTAGCCACTTATGCTGACATAGGCCCTCATTCAGAGCCGTACGCTCTGAGCAGAGCGCACGCTCTGCATGAGGGCCGGGCTCCATTTTCATGGAGCGTCCTCCTGGACGCTCGTATAGCTGTGGGTCACCACCCACAGGCTATACGAGCGTGCATTTTGTTGGCCGCGATGGTCGTGACCATCGCGACCATCGAAATTGCGAGCCGGAGCCTGCGGTTGAGGTTTTCAACCGCAAGCTCCGGAGTGATTTTGGCTCTATCAGAGCCAAAATCACTCCCACTGACATCACTAGTGATGTCAGTGGGCCGGCTTCTGATGGGAGGCGTTCCCGTGGGAACGCCCCCGTCAGGGAGGCACGCCCCCGGCACGCCCACCAAAGGGGGCGTGCTGTCAATCAACATTGACAGCACGCCCCCTTTGATCGGACACAACGAGCGAAGGAAAGTCCTTCGCTCGTCGTGTCTGGCGCATGCGCACGACGGAGCTCCCTCCGTCGTGCGCATGCTCAGTGCAGACCATCGACCCACTTGCGAGCGGACAGCCGCTCGCGAGTGGGTCTGAATCAGGCCCATAGTTCAAGCTATTAAAACAACCATGGCGCCTCTGATGCAGGATCAAGCTGAGGGGCCCATTTATTAAGGATCGCATTTTGCAATGCGATCAGGGTATGCAGTATCGCCCATGATCGCATTGCAAAATGCGATCATACCGGCCGAATGTATGACCCGGCACATGCACGGAGACGGGCTCCGAAAAGAGCCTGTCCCTGCGATGTGGCCGGAGCGCATTCCGGGCTGCTGCGCATGCGCAGTCCTGCGGACTGCACATGAGCGGCGCCCATTGCCGGCGGAGGGATCTGGAAGATCCCTCCGCCGGCTCAAATGCGGTAAGTGCCCATAGGACACAGCGCATTCCCGATATTGATACATTTGGCAGCATCGCATCCCCCATAGAAACCTATGGGGGAGGCGGCTGCCGGCGGCTATGGAGGGATCGCAGCAGGTATCGGAGATACCTGCTGCGGTCCCTCCTTCATACATTCAGGGGATACTAAGTATTTGAGGTAAACCCCCGAAAACAGGTGTTTTCGGGGAATTTACCTCAAATGATCTTTGATAAATGTGCCCCTGAGTCTTTTAAGCAAGCACTCCAGGAAGCTAATCACAATATACTGCAGCTGCCACAGAGGGTGCAATCTAATGAAACTAAGGTGGGGGAGGTTTTCCATGATGTTTTTCTACACATGATGCCTTACAGAAAGAACATTATCAAATTCTTAACAAGCTCGATGATTTAGAAAACCGCTCAAGGAGAAACAATTTGCGCATAGTTGGCCTCCCGGAGTCACTTAAAGGTGACGCACTTACTTGTTTTCTCACCACCTCTCTGCTGGATATGCTTGATATACGGGACTCCTGTGGTGACATTGTGATAGAACATGCTCACCGTAGCGGCCCACTGCGAGACAACCCGGAGGTTCGCCCTCGAGTGACCATCTTTCGCTGTCTGAATTTTCTCCACCGTGAGGCAAATTGGCAAGCTTCCAGAAAGCATCGCTTACATGGGATGGTCGCAAGATCTTCATATTCCAGGACTATTCGGCAGAGGTCACAAGAGCCAGCAAAGCTTTTAATCAGGTGTGTGATAACCGCCGCTTTGCTCTGCTGTTCCCGGCTCGTCTATGTATATTTACTGGGGACTCCTCCGTGGACTTTTCTTCTGCACAGGACACTGCTGCATTTCTTCGTAAGGAGACTAAAATGGCTGCTGACGATTCTTGCTCCCATATGGACTCTCAGGGCTGACATATAGGTTCTATAAGTTTCATTATCCTCTACCTTTTTATATTGCCTATTATCGCTGAGGTTTAGATCTCTCTATATAGATTGTTCCCGATTTTTTGATCTATGTATGTGATTATTTTATGCTGTTTATTGATGTAATTGTTTCAATTACTTGAATTATTTATGCCTTATAATTTGTTTTGTTATATTATTGTCGCTGGAGGTGGCGACTGTCCTGACGATATATCTGCACATTGTTCCACCCACATTGTTTATGTTGATGGCTGGTCTATGTTTATGCATATGGGTGGTCTGCTCTGATTTAGCTGCAGCTTCCTGGAGCCTTATTCACTGCTCTCCTATTTGTGTTTACTGATATATTCCATATATACATCGGGAAGTCCTGATTTCTGGCCTGATGGCTTGCAAGGACTCATGTACCTTGCCCTGGTTTGTTTTATTTTATTTATTTTTTCTCCATGTATGTTTTTTTTCTCTTTTTTTTTTTCTCATTATTACTTTTTACCCCATTTCCCTATCCCAGCAGCGTCGCAGAGTCTCTAGAGCTTTTACTATTTCCAAGTGGTTATCTTATCAGCAATATGTCATGTTTCATAACCTGTAGCTGTATGAACCTTGGGTACATATTTATATATTTTCATGTATGATTTGCATTGTCCCTGGTCTTTTTGTATGCTTAAAATTGCATTATGACTAATCTCAAATTTTGTTCCTGGAATGTGGGGGGCATTAACTCCCCCATAAAACGTAAACGTCTCGGCATATATTCGTAAATTGCGTATTGATGTGGTTATGTTACAAGAAACTCATTTACTGCCTCCTGAAATTTTAAAACTTAACACCATGGGATTTTCTGTATTAGCCTCGGCCTCTTATAACTCTAAGAAACGTGGTGTGGTTACCCTGATTAGGAAACAATTGGCCCCACAAATTCACTTCTCCTACTCACACCCATCGGGGAGATATACAATCACTGACGTTAGTATAGCAGGTGAGAGGTTTGCAATATGTAATTTGTACGCTCCCAATCAGTACTCCAGACGGTTTTTTCAGGTTCTATTGGGTAAATTATGCCCTTATATGGACTCCTCACTTATTTTTAGTGGAGACTTTAACATGGTTTTCTCCCCTCACATGGATAGACAGCAGCCTCCTGCCAGACACCGTGCTGCCCCGTCCCTAGGCCTCCCTTCCCTGGCATCGGAATTACGCCTGATAGACGTGTGGCGAGTACTCCACCCTACAGATAGAGAATTCACTTGTTTGTCCGCTGCCCACGCCACACTGTCCCGTATAGACTACACATTATTTCAGACTCTTTGCTTTGCAGAGTGGATGATGCAGGTATAGAGCCCATCGGATTATCCGATCATGCACTGATTTGGTTCATGTTGACTCCTTTGGTAGATACAGGATCCTATAAGCCTTGGAGATTTCCGTCTTACCTAGCCAACTCAGTTACATTTCGTAATATGCTGGAAGCAAAATGGTGTGAATATGCAACGAATAATGCCGAACATGTAGATAACCCGGCTTTATACTGGCAAACCGCCAAATCTGTTCTTAGGGGAGAAATAATCACCTACATGTCTAAATATAGGAAAGATTATTCCAAATTGTACTTAAAGGCCCAGGCAGAACTGACTGAATCATTCAGAGTATTCAAACTTGATTCTAACCCCACCACTCATGAGGCTTATACACAGGCTAGGGCGCGCTTCAGTGGGGTTCTGGATCAGGCTGCTACTTGCCAGACCTTTCGGAATCGCTGCCACTTTTATAAACATGGCAATAAGTCAGGGAGGCTGCTGTCTAATCTGCTGCGTACCCATTCCACCCCCTCTTCTATTACCTCACTCATGACACCTTCTGGCACTGTGTCGAGAAAGGGGAAGGACATTGTTAATTCTTTTGGGGCATTTTATACTGATTTATATTCTGATCCTGTCATAGATCATGCTCAGAAGCAGGACTTCTGGGATAAACTGGTCTTGCTGGCCCTCTCTCCTGAGCAAGCAGAATCCCTTACTGTTCCCATCAGCCAGGATGAGGTTTCCAATGGTATTAAGGGTTTAAACTTCAGGCACTTAAAGCTCCCAGTCCAGACGGATACTCAGGGGAATTCTTTAAAATCCTTTCCTCCTATGTATGCTCCCCTTGGTATCATTTTATAATGCTATTCTTTCTGAAGCCTCTATACCTTTACATTTTAACTCTGCTATACTTAGGGTTCTGCCCAAGCCCGGTAGAGATGTCACACTGCCTGCTTCCTATAGGCCTATATCCTTGCTAGATGTGGACTATAAACTATTCACGAAAATTATCTCTAATAGGATGAAAGTTTTATTACCTGATGTTATTGGTTCAGATCAAACCGGATTTATCTGGGGTCGCCACTCCACTGTAAATATTCGCAAAGTGGTTTCTGTGCTGCAGTCGACTGTGGTTTCGTCTTGCCCACAGGTTATTATTTACATGGATGCGGAGAAAGCATTTGACTTACTCACATGGGATCACCTGTACTATACTTTGATGAAATGTGGTTTTCCTCCTAAATTTATTTTCTTATTGAAAGCTTTAAACACTGTACCTTCCACCCAGGTGTCCAGCAATGACTTCCTATCTGCTCCCTTCTATGTACAAAGAGGCACTCGTCAGGGTTGTCCTGTGTCTCCCCTTTTATTTGCGATAGCCCTGGAACCCTTGGCTGTAGCGCTACGTCAGTCATACCTGGGGAGCTGGGGACTACACAATAAAGGGGTCCCCCTCTCCAGGGCACCCCTGGCCCAGGCTGATAGACCAGGGCTATCCCCAGCACCCCTGTCCGGTGAGTGCCGGGTTGATTATGTAAAGTGTGGTGCAATGAAATTTAAAATATTGTCTTTTGCTGTGGAACTACAGTTCCCAGCAAGCCTCCCCCCGCATGCTGGTACTTGGAGAACCACAAGTATCAGCAGGCGGGGCATTATGGGCCTGCTGGTAGCTGTAGTTCCACAACAAAAGCAATATTAAAAAAACACACAACACACACCATAGAAAAGTATAATTTTATTAAAACATACATGCACACACACATGTACTCACACATGCATACACTATCTCACATACTCACCTATGTATCCGTGAATCCAATCTGTCCTCTTCTCCAGTAGGTAATCCAATGGTGTACCTGTAATAAAAAATTTCATACTCATCTCCTCCTATGCGTGAATCTGTCCTCTTTGTTCCAAAGTAGGCAAATCCTGGGTCTTGGCAAAAAAAAAAAAAAATTACCTGAGCCCACAAACAAACAAACTACCCGAATGACAGCTCCGCTGCGGGATTTCAGTCCAGAAATCCCAGTGCAGAGCACTCATTGGCTTAGAGAGGCGAGCCTTCTGCCTCTCAGCCAATGAGCGGTTCTCACCATTGAATTCAATGATGAGAACCGAGTGTGCCCTTTTCAAAAATGGCGCCTCAGCACCATTTTTTAAATTCAAAGATCATCCGCCATGAGCCAATCACAGCTTGCGACGTCATCACCCTGCCTCCTCGGCTGGCTTAAGTACAGCCAGTGTGGCAGCAGGGAGGCAGCAGAGAAGAGCTGCCGAAGACAGAAGACGCAAGGCACCGCAGAAGCCCTGAATGGGAGACAGCCAGGAAAAAGAGCTTAAAGGCCGTCGCCCTCCAGGTGAAGATGCCATAGAAGTCCTGGGGGAGCGTCAGCCATGTAAAAGAGCTTAAGGCTGCTGAGCCCCAGGTGAAAATATAAAAAAAAACGGTGTCTGTCTGTTTTATTTTAATATTTCTTTTGCAGGGGTACTATAAGTACCAGCAGGCCCTTAGTGCCCCGCCTGCTGGTACTTGTGGTTCTCCAAGTGCCAGTATGCTGGGGATGCCTGCTGGGACCTGTAGTACTACTGCAAAAGACTATATATTCATATGCAGCACACAACACAAATCAACCCAGCACCTACCGCCCAGGGGTGCTGGGGATAGCCCCGGGCTATCAGCCTGGGCCTGGGGTGCCCTGGAGAGGGGGGATCCCTTTAATGGGGGGTCCCCAACTCCCCTGGGATCCCCGGCCTGGGCTGACTAGCAGTCAGGGGTGATGCTTCGGCTGGGGGGCCCGGTAAAACGGCTCCCCTGGCTGTGGCATCACCCCCCCTGCTAGACAGAGTCCAGTGCAGGCTCTGGGAAATACAGGGGGGCCCTATGCATTTCCCCCCTGTATTTCCAGAACCAGGACCGTCTCAGAGCCCAGTGCTGGTAAATACGGGGGACCCCTACGTCATTTGCCCCCCGTATTTTGGCAACCCGGACTGGTTCTCAAAAGCCTGGTGCTGGTTGTGCTTCATAAGGGGAACCCCTACGTTGTTTGTCCCCTGTATGTAGCACAACCAGTACTGGGGCTCCAAAGCCCAGTGCTGGTTGTCTTCTAGGGGCGGGTCTACGCTTCTTTTTTTTTTTTTATATACATTCAATTTTTAACAGATGCGTAGATGGATCTCACTGCTACATTCGTGCATCTGTGACTTATTGATTTGATTTTCTCAGGTGCATACGCACTACCAGTGAGCCCTCTGTCACCCACTGATGCCCCCTTTGCACTGCACCGCTGCCACTGCTCTGCATCACCACTGCTGCCATTACCCCACACGCCTACAGCCGTCTCGCACTCTGCACCTCCCAAACCAACCTCCTGTGTGCTGTCTCCTCTTCCACCTGCATTAGTGTACCATTTTGTTGCCCTTCTCCCCTGCAGGTGGCCCGGTTTGCTCATTCAAACCCTGATAGTTAATACATTTTAAAAAAGCTATGAAATTCCATAGACAAAAAACCTTATGGTTTCACATGTCCCATTAAGGCTGCTTAGACATGATCTGAAAATTTACAAAACCTATTGATTTTCTGCCACTCAAACTTCAAAAAGCAATGAAATTATGATCATTAAGGCTGAAACCTTAATGGACGTGTTCCTTGCACAATACAGATATGGTATGCCATCACACCCTGTGGTTAACTGCAGATTCAGCACTCTCACAGAATGAGCTTGCTATCACTCACAAAATGGTGGAGCTGCTAATTCACAGAATTGATAAGGATAAGGCGCGGCCTGGACGGAGTCTGGGAGTCCTCTGGTGACAGTTGCAGCCTTGCATAAAGTTAGTGAGCCAAGAGATCCTGTAGTAAGAGAAGGCGATTGAAAGCACTAGACAGGGTAAGAGTCTCCATTCACCACTACCTCTCCACTTCCAATGCCCAATTCAACTCACAAGCAGACAGGCCAATTAAGTAGCCACTTCAAAGCAGATACTGTTGGACTTAGCGCAGGGAGTAATCTCTCATACCAAGAGATTTAGCGCAGGAAGATAAAAATCAACCCTTTATGTCCTATTCCGATAGCCTTAAGAAGTCTTAAGTTCCCAGAACCAGGTTGGGAGATTGTACAGTAAACTGAGGAGCCCAGGACTAAAATGCAGTAATTGAAGAGACTTTCCAATAGTAGCTAGACTATGTTACTAAAGTAACCGATGTAGCAAGTGTTTGTTACAAACTTTCTTCATGGCTACTAAAATCTGCAACATTAGTATCCATTGGAGGCACTCTGTAACACCAGTATAATTCTGCTGTGAGACTGATATAAAGGCAGATATTTACAGCAGGCAGTTAACCCGGGCAACGCTGTGTACACCAACGGGGAGAATAGTGCTATATTTAATTATAGACTGATAGTTTTCTGGCCAGAAAGTTTTGGGTTTGGGGATTAAAAATAGGTTGTTCATTTATGGATATCTGTTTCTAATGAATGTTAAAAATTTGTTTGTAATACTAATACATAAGTGATATAACACAGTTGTTTAGAAGTGTGAATTGTACTAACCTTTTAAAATCCATAGAGTATTGAAGAGACTTATACGTCGAGGTGATGCAGAGTTCCTGTAAAATAAAATTGTGAAGCAGATCTCACTTTGTTATTGTGACTTGTTAACATTCTGTTATAGCCAGGTCAGTGGTTGAAGTGGGGCAGTATACGGCGGTATGGCATACCGCCACTTCCCGCTGCCACTTTATTTTTGCTGCAGAAGATGTACCAGTGCTGGGATCGAGTATGGGATCCCAATGCTGGACAGCAGGGTGTGAAGCAGCAGCTTCTCATTGGCTCACGGCTGGACACCAAATTTAAAAAGCCTCCCCTTCTTTTGCAAGTGAGCCAGTCCGCAAGCCGGGATTGGCTGGTGGCTGGTGGTGACTATACACTAGTGAAAATGAAGCAGGGACCTAATGCTCCCGGGCCCTGGCTCCATTCCAGATGCACCGAAGCAGATAAGAGGGAATCAGAGAGAGGGGCTGGCAGAGAGATTCTGTTAGAGAGAACAGAAGGGGTGAGAGAGGGGGATGCAAGTAGGGAGAAGTGGTGGGGGGTGAGAGAGGAGACTGAGAGGTGCAGTGGGTGAGAGAACCAGGGGCTAAAAGGGTAGCAGGGAGTGAGAGTTGGGGGGGGTGGGAGGAATTCAAATTTAACATGACCTTGAAGTATTCAAGATTAAGTAAACATTATGAAGGGAGCAATAACATTGCATCTTTGTTATTTCACATAATACTGGTTATTTGCAGAATGTATGTTAATGTGAGGCATTTGTGGGGGTCTATTTAGTAAACCTGATAATCACTTTTCTCCAGCGTATTAGCTGTAGAAAGCCATACTGAAGTTACAGTGGACCTCATTCAGAGTCGGTCGTAAGCGGCCGCTCGGTCGTACGCCTAACGACCGAGAAACTGAATAAGGAAGCAATTGCACGGCCGGTCGGTCGCAACCAAAATGACGCCCATACGTGAACAATGCACCTCCTCTAGCTAACGAGTGATAGCAGCTAGCAATCGAGTCAATCATTGTCAGTCGTTGTCAGTCGCTGTATATTTATTTTCTTCTGATGGTTGCGGCCGCTTGTATTGTGTTGATGCCCACAAAAATAAAAAAAATGCATAGAATAAACCATCCCCATAAAATGTATTTATTCTTATTATTCGCTAATGCAAACGCAGCTGAATCAATTACAAGCCAATTAGCAGTGTTATTAGCTTCAACAAACGATTATTAGCTGCTTGCATTGTGTGGCTCAAAATAAAAACATCAATCCCAACATCAATAACATTCGATAGTATCGATTGTACTCTGGGGCTTGTGAGAGCACGTACCCAACCTCAAGCTGTACAATCAGCCAGGCCTCTAACCTGCTCGCAGAGTGGCGTTTTACTACTTCCGGCCTTCTATGTCAGTCGTAGCAGGTAATTTATGTATGCCCCTAAAACGCCCTCAAAACGTTGAGGCACATCTGCGTTTTCAGACCACCACCCCCGTCAACACCCACAAACGGCCTTTCATGTCAATCAACTCTCGGAAGCCACTTCCTGCTCGTAAGCCGTATGATCTACAGCATTTTGGATCGCAAAGCCTCGTATGCACATGCGCACAACTAACCGTGCGCATGTGTGGTTTGGAAACATCAGATGCGTACGACCGAGCGGCCGCTTACGACCGACTCTGAATGAGGTCCAGTATCTCTATAATGAACTGCTCTGTAAAGTCCATAGAAATCACTGATTTCTCTGACTTTAACATAGTCACTGCAGATCATGCAGCCCCGTAGGATGTAATGGAGGCTACCGCCAGATATATCTATTTGGACTATCTCATATTTTGAAAGAAAACATTTTTTTTAATAATTGAATAAACTGGGAGTCCAACTCATCCTTATCCCTGAAGGGTTTAAAAGTATAGGACTTGGATCTGGTCTCCACAAGCCTTTGGCGGTGAAGAACATTTTTTTAGGTGCACTCAAAGAAAAGTAATTAAAAGTGTCACACACACACACACCAAAAAAAAAATAACACATATAAAAAAGACGGACCCAATAATCTATTTAAGCCATAAGTAAATATATTTTTATAAAAAAAACTGAATATTGTAATTGGAAGAGGTGGTAGGGGTTAGGAGGTTTGAGTTTATACTTTACAGAGACAGAAAGATGTTTCCTAGATGGCCCCGTTATTTAACATCATCTTTAGTCATCTGTAGCCTATAGGATAAACTAATTAAATAAAAATTCGGAGAGGGATACCATGGATTCCTCTCCAGCATATTTATCTACTCTCCAGGTTCCTACGGGAGACTCCCTAATATTAAGGGAGTCCCCCGAGACCACAGAAGAATGGCTGCCCCCCCCCCCACCTCCACTTCCTAGTGAAGTGGGTATGATACAGAGAATAATGTAGCGATCGCAGGTCCATATTGATGTGTCGAGGTCAATATGATGTGTTTCTATGAGAATTGATTAACGTATTTATTTAATGCCTGTGTACTCTGCAGAGCTTTACAATTGGAAACAAACGGCATAATAAAACAGAACTGGCCAAGACATAAATGGAGACTGCTCTTAAGCTCAAAATCTATAAACGAAGCTATACCATGTTTAAAAATTAACAATCATTTCTTTACAAGTGGTTCAGCATTTTAAAGACACAGACACAAAAGCAGAACAGTGATGAAAGCTAGCTATGCTGCCATAGAGTATATCCAAATACTCATCCCAGCCCCATTCAGATAGAAATGACTTACCGAATATTCCAGAATAGAGCAAAGAACAAAAGATGCCTTTACAATACTGAACACTGTTATTGCAAAAACAAGAAAAGGGACATAGCAAATATAAACAACCAGAAATCCCTGAATATAATTCAGAAACTATGTTTGTGTACAAAACACTGAGCGCACCCTCTTTCAAATATGTGATTTTTCTTATTAGGACATAACTAATTATCTAGTCCACAGCAAGCCCTAAATTGTTATAACTCAATTTCTCTTTATCATTATTTATTCAACAAAAATGAAACCAACATGAAGAGGCCATGTGTGAAAAAGTAAGCACACCCTACGGGGTAGATTCAATTAATTGCACTGCACATTGCACATATCGTGAGTAATTACAAGAGGAAAACCCTACTAGGTGCAAGCAAAAACAATGTTATAATGCCCAGGTAACCATCTTTATATTAGTGACAGAACCTTGCCTCTGATTGAATCTATATTGCCCTATATTTCAGTAGCTTGTATGATCACTTATAGCAGCAATAGCTATAAGTAATCATTTTCTGTTTATGCAGCTGTAACATTGTAGTTGAGGAATTTTTGCACACCCCTCCTTACAGCACTGCTTACTTGGTGTTTGAGGGTATTTGTGTATGCTAGGCTCTCTTAATATCTGAAGAGGTTGATGTTTGTACTTTGATTTGGCCATTCTTTTCATTTCCAATCATTCGGTTATATGTGTGCTGATGTAGAAAAAAAGGATATAGGCTAAGCGCAAACTCTAATTGGGATTATATAAATGAGACCTTCGGGAAGAATAGTATCCTCCAGAACACAATACTGTCCTGTCTGGAAGAGGTGTGAAGTGGTGCATTTACCATTAGCCTTATGGAACCCAAGATGTAGCTTTAAAGTTCTTTTAAAATTCTGTGAGCATCATACACTCTGATTTTTGGTTGGATTTACTGAAATGTTACTTATAACCCTTTTCAGACTAATGGGCACCAACATTTCTAATCTTAGATCAGGCATATTTATGTTTTACTCTTTATTTCACATATTTTCAAATTAAACAAACAAGGTAGAACTTCTACAATAGCACAGAAAGTTTTAGTATAACACTAGAGGCAGCTCAGCTAAACACACTGATCTTTAACCAAGGCTTTTGTTTTTTATTACATTAGAGTTTGACTAATGTGCTGAGTGTGGTAAGTGAACAGCAGATGTGCATATGGAGTTGAGTCCACACCATACATGCCTACTCTGGCCAGGAGTCTCCCAAAAATTGGGTGGCACTCCCGGCGCCCCCGAAATGTAGGCAAATCTCCCAGCCGCCGCCACCCCGGCATTGCCACAGATCCCCCCGCATTGCCCCGGACCCCACTAATCTTCATATATACATATGGGGGTGCAGTGACGCGATTCGTACTGAATGCCATTAATCTCGGCATTGTGAAGAGAGGGCGGGGCCACAATGACGCAATCACACAGTCACGCCCTGCCCCTCCCCCAATGCTACACCATCGCTGTGCAACGCCACCTGTAGTAGAAGCATAGAGACAGACATTCAGCTTCCTCCCGGAAGGAGGGAGCTGAATGACGGTAAGTATTGTCCACACAGCAGATTGGCTTAAGCAGGGTGTCGGTTTATTAGCCAATTAGAAACAGGTAGAAAATGACAAAGGGTTAATTAGTAAGTACAGGCTCCAGAGATATTGCCAGTTGCAGCCTGGAGTATATGGGGCATGCAGGGCATTGTAGTGTGTCAGAAGTAGTATGCACTGGTAACACTTTTAGCATACAGTAGTGTCAGCAGGGTACTTGCTATGCTAAGCGGTGGTGACACAGTGGAGTTTGGGAGTCTCATAGCTTCAGACTGTGTGTGCAGTACTTGCGGGCACGTCCATTCATGCACAATGCCACAGGAGGTAGCAGCGCTGTGTAGCCATGCATGTGCAGCAGTGCATGTCAGAGATCAGACCTCCAGGGAGAGCCAGAAGTAGAAGTTGTCTAACACAACTTTGGTACATTTATGGATTTATTTCACTTTACGATAGGATAAGATGGGATAAGTGTGCTAGAATACAATTAAAAACATTGACTCACTATTTATGTTTTTTTCATTAGAAGTATAGAAACCAAGAATTTACTAAGCATCGGGGTTGTTAAAACTCAACGTAAAGCTGATGGCAAACCTGCCCAAATAATAGACCTGCTTCTGTGAGGTGAGTTTGTGTAAAGCACTGCACTGATCACTAGGATCCGAGCAGACTTGGCTGTATAAAAAGTGTAAAAATGACTACATTTAAAAAAAAAAGAATGATGTGGGTTCTCCCCCAAAATTATAACCAACCCCAGAAGGGGGGGGATCAAGATAGGGGAGGTCCCATGTGTAGTCTCCATTTAGGCCGTACCCTTCTCTCTCATCTGCTTTTTCCGCAGTAGACTCTGGCACTTACCAGAGTCTGCTGAGCACGCACCAAACTCTGGGAAAATAGCATGGGCGCCATTTTCCCAGTGATTTCTGTAATACGCATGCGCAGATTTCTGGAAACAAGGCGTCTGCTCCATGTTTTCTGTGATATCTGTGGTGCAGATCTCTGGAAACTTGGCACTTGAGCCATGTTCCTATTAATACCTGCGGCCCCAATGGAGAGGTAAGTATTTCGAATAGGTGCAGTGTTTGGTGTAGGCCCCCTTGGACCCAGGGCCCCATGTTCACCATACACCCTGCTCCCATTATAGATATTCCCATGAGCCCCAGACCTCTTATCCTAGGCTGGTTTCAATAAACATTATTAGGCTTAAACAGCCAGGGACTCTCCCTGCGTTTTTCCCTATAGCAGGAAGACATGCAGCATGGGGTCCCCCTGCCATAGTGGCACCAGCCCTGGAATCCAAATATTGGGATTTCCCCTCCCTAAGGACAACCAGTCCTGGGATGAAATCTCAGAACTCTTCTCACGCATTTGTTGATAAATGTGATCTTCTATAATTAAATAATAAATAAGTGTACACATGTATTTTTATAATTTAGTCCTAAATGGTTGGGTATTATTTTATTAATCACTAGTAGATGTATCTGATTTCACCCGGGTAGACCTTAGATAGTTACTGATTCCATCTCACCTAGCAACACATTTGACGCAGCGATATGCGGTGAGGTCAACACCCCCCCCCCTTCCCCCAGCCCTCCCCTTTAAAAAACAAACAAACACTGTAGGGTTCCAGTGGCAAACGCAGGACTTCTAGACAGGGGTTTCCAAATGCTTGATTTTAGAGTGAGTGTGGCCAGACCATGAAGAGAGCACAATAAGCACTTAACCAGCTTTAATATGCGTCATACAAAGTGTATCATAATTCCAGCATATAAAGGATCAGCGATCACAGTAAGCCATTAAATATGACAGTAGGCCCATCCTGCCTGAGCTGAATGTTTTTATTTCAGATGTGGTCTAATTCCAGAGCACTGGAGCAAGTCTGGGGGAGTAGCAGAAGAACCTAGCACTGCCCTGGACATATATGTACATATTGGTTTCATCATGCACTGGATAGTGTATTATTTTATGGTATTAATAATTAACCCTATTAACCCTATTGATGGTCTATAGCAATGCACTCACACATGTTAAAAGATCCACAGGTGGTGCTAATTATTTCATTTCATTTGTGATACTGAGAAAGACATGCAGCACTAGTAAAATTTTATTCTACTATTGTGGTCATGGTGTGGGCTGGGGAGGGGGGTTTCCAGGCAACCAGAACCCCCCCTGCGTTTGCCTAGGGGTTCCCCCTATTTAACAGTAACCAGTACCAGGCTGAACCAGCCAGGGGGATAATGCCATAGCAGTGGGTACACTTAATGTGGGGTCTCCCTGACATCACATTAACCACCCCCTAAATAAGTCAGCCCAGTGCTGGACTTCCTCGGAAAGTGGGGATCCCAACATTTTTTAATGCGGTCATGGTATGATAATGGTGTTCTTTACAGGCGATCTATTCTACAGGTCCTAGCAAGCCTGCCCCAGCATGCCGTCACTTGGTGAATCACATGTGCCTACATGCCCAGACATTAAGGGCCCGCTGGCGCTTGTAGTTCGCTTGTAAATAAAATATAAAAATAAATACAAGACACTTGATTTTTCTTCCGGCATCTTCACCTGGGGGGCAGCGGCCTTTAAGCTCTTTTGCATGGCCATCGCCTCCTCAGGGCTTCCGGCATCTTCTATCTTCGGGAGCTCTTGCACACTCCTTCCCGCTGGTGGACTGCCAACCGCTGCCTTGCGGCCAGTGAGGCTTTGCCCTATATTTCAATGGCCTTTCACAGCCCGTGGCATGACCCCCCTCACCCTGCTTCCCCTACTTTTCTATTGTTAGTGTGAGGCCGTGCTCTCGCTGCCTCCCCACTGATATTAACTGTAGACTGAAATGCAAAGCAGATATTTATGACCGAATCTGTGTTATAAATATATTCTTTGTATTATTCTTTTTTTAATCATTATGACGGGGAGGCTCTGCATGTCCCTGATTTGACATTCCCCTCCCTCATCTGTGTAGTAGTAACACATTTTCCTCTCTCACCTCTGTAGTAACTGAGTGTCCCTAACACTACACTCCATACTGTACACTTACCCCCTAACCCATATGATTACCCCCCTAGCACTGCAACCAATACTGTGTCCTTAACCCCCTAACCTTGCACCCAATATTGTGTTCTTATCCCCCTAACCCTGCACCTAATACTGTGTCCTTATTCCTCAACACTTAACCCAATACTGTAACCAGGGGTGTACAGGGGCGTATTTATAATGGGTACAGGGTGTGCGGGGCCCGTACCGCACACCTTGCACCCATAAAACTTACCTCTCCAAAGTCCCATGCCAGCTCCGGTGTCTCCGCCTGTAAAAGCGGCTGGAAAATGGCCACCGCAGCCATTTTCCCGTCGTCTGCGCAGTACAGGGAAAATGGGTGTCGTGGCCATTTTCCCGGTGACCTGTGCATGCGCCGCTATAGACTCTGGGCACACTCTAGTGCCCAGAGTCTATAAGTGTGGCCCTGGCTGCGCACCGCTCAGTGCGCAGCCGGCTGCCGGACAGAGAGGAGGGGGCCTGTGTCGGAGACTGCACACGGGCCCCCTCCTCTCTAGAAATGCCCCTGGGGGTGTATCTATAATGGGTGCCCAAACTGCACACCCTGCACCCATAGAGGCTTACACTTACCTGTCCGTAGTGGCCGGCGGCGGCCATTTTCCTGGTGATTCGCAAATGCACAGTGCCACTGACCCATGCATGTGTAGTACATTCTGGCACTAAGCGCTGCAAGACCACCAGAGATGGGAAGAAGGCCTGTACTGAGTCTGCACATGGGCCCCCTCCTCTCTCGAAAGGCCCCTGACTGTAACCTTATCCCCTAACCCTGATACCAATACTGTTCCCTTACCCAATAACCCTGCATCCAATATTGTATGTTTACCCCAAACCATTCTCTCGCTATTCAAATAGGGGAGCCACACCAACTACCAGTGATGTGTGGCAGCACTTGGAATGACAGTTGGGGCGAAATTCAATTGATTACATGGTCCGGATCTCCCGTCTAAAGTGACAGGAGATCGCGGGCCGCTATTCAATTGATGCCGTTTTTCGCGCTGATCGCGCCCATAGAGGTCAGGTTTAGCCGCATAAAGCAGCTAAACCCGACCAAAGTGCTGGGTGCGACCGCGAAAAGTGCTTTTTGGGCGCCCAAACAGGTCACTTTTCGCACATTTCAGCTCTCATCCCCCTGGGGCTGCGAGCGGAAATGTAGCGCTGGCAGCTGATCGCGCCCGACAGGAGCAAGAATTGAATAGCGCGATAGGGGCTGGAGTCAATTGAATTCCGCCCTTGGTGTTTGAATATAAACTGTGCTACAGCCATGATGAGACAGTCAGTCAGGACATTGGACAGGGGGAGGAAACTTTTAGCCCTTTTAACCCCCTTAGGAGTCAAATTTCGAAAAATACCTTCTTAATGAGTGCCTATGTCATGGAAGGAATATACTCCCCAATTTTCATGTTTTTAGGTCCAGGGGTTTGGGCCTGGCGAGGTGAGTCAGTCAGTCGGGACATCTGATTTTATATATATATAGATTTACTGCTAATTAATAAATGTTTTACATTGTATCACATTTCAAGTGTCTTGGTTGTTCTTTCTGCCATGTCACGACCTAATTCAGAGTGCACTACTTTCATTTGTTTTATATTTCACAGGCCCAAGCAAAATAAAAACCACTTACAACGATGTAACTGCTCCTCATGAAGCTCCAACACTATTGAGAGGTCACTCGTGGACATTCTCCACAAGGATTAATGGGGCCATGCAGATTGGTCAGAGTTACTGTTACTTTAGGCACTAAACTACCATCAATGCCCGCCAGTTTGAAATGAATCCCAGACCAGCGCTTAGTAAATTTGCACCTACAGAGATTTTACATCTATTTATAAAATTGAAGGATCTCCTGAAAATGGAAGTGAGACATTGGTGGGACAAGTCCACATTACTGAAATATATAGGGTATAAAATAATCCATAAGGGCCTTAGGATATTTAAGTCCATAGCCTTTAGCGATCATGATATCTTAATGTCCAAATGGAATGATAGCTTTGATGGTTGCTCCTCTCTAATTGAGAATCTGAAACGAGAATCTGAACGGAGGTTCTCTCTCGCATGCTGGTCCGGATTGAGTCATGCATTAACTCAATGGCTGCAGTCTGTCTCTCCACTGCCACCCTAAGCCCATTGATGACTTCTACAAGGGTGGCAGTGGTGAATGGGGGTGATACTGAAGGTGGAGGTTGTGCCTCCCCCATCCGACTGATAGTGGTCATCTCCTAAACAAGAAAGAAAGAAAGAAACATGTTTACAATTTGTAAGGTAAAAATAGATAGATAGATAGATAGATAGATAGATAGATAGATAGAATTTCAATATACACAAGTACTAGACACAGAATATGGGGCATCAGTGGCAGGCAACACCGGATGTTGTAAGTGGGCATCTGCCCACAACCACCGTTCTAAGATCTGAGGGAGGGGTCCACCTGGCCCTTTTTTCGTGCTCTATCCCGGCTTTCAGTTTGCTCCTGAGCAGTGGCGTAACTATGGTTTTTGGAGCCCAGGGCAAGTTTAAGAATGGCACCCCCCCTCTCCTCCCCTCACACACACACAAATAAACACCTAAAAAATGTGTGCGCGCCGTAGGCGCGCGTCAAAAGATGGGTGTTGTTACATGCAGAATGGGCGTGGCCACATACCGAATGTGGGGTGCCGACATGACACACCACCCATTTCTAGTCACTCTGTTAACATTCCTTTCCATTCCATATGCACCTTACCTATGCGGTGGTTTCTCACAATGTGGTACCTCTGAAGAGATGTATCCTCCCTGGGACGATGGCGTCTTCAGTCGGTATTCAATATTCATGTACTGTAGGTCACATCATCCGGAAGATGCATGTTTGTGTAAGAATATTAACAAGGTCATCATCATACAACAGCGGTTCAACGAGACTCCTTCCTCCTGTGTAACTTCTTTCCCCCTGCGTCTCCCAGCCACACAATCTCCCCCTTGTGTCATCTCTCAGCCACACGATCACCTCCCTCCCTGCGTCGTCTCTCAGCCACACCATCGCCTCCCGCCCTGTGTCATCTCTCAGCATGCCATCACCTCCCCCTGCGTCGTCTCTCAGCAACACCACCTCATACCCCCCTGCGTCATCTCTCAGCACACCATCTCCCCCCCTGCGTCATTTCACAGCCACACCATCACCTCCTCCCTCTGTTGTCTCTCAGCCACACCATCACCTCCCCTCCGTGTCGTCTCTCAGCACATCATCACAGATACACACTCACTGACAGACACACACTGACACAGATACACACACACTCTGACACAGACACACAGTGACACACACACTGACACACATACACTGACAGATACACACACACACTGATACAGATACACACACAGTGACACACACACTGACACGCATACACACATACACACTGACACAGATACACACGCACGCTGACACACATACACACACAGATACTGACACACATACACACACACTGACACAGACACACAGTGACACACACACTGACACACATACACACACTGACACAGATACACACAGTGACACATACACACACACACTGACACAGACACACAGTGACATGCACACTGACACACATACACACACAGATACTGACACACATACACACACTGACACTGACACACAGTGACACGCACACTGACACACATACACACACACTGATACAGATACACACAGTGACACACACACACTGACACAGATACACACAGTGACACACACATACACTCTGACACACACTGATACAGATACACACTCTGACACAGACATAGACACACAGTGACACACACACTGACACACATACACTGACAGATACAAACTAGGGGTGTGCACCGGCCACTTTTCGTGTTTTGTGTTTTGGTTTTGGATCTGGATCTTTCTTCGTGTTTTGGATCTGGATTGGTTTTGCCAAAACCACCCTTCCGTGTTTTGGGTTCTGGGTTTTGTGTTTTGGATCTGTATTTTTTTGAAAAAAAGCATAAAAACAGCTAAAATCACAGAATTTGTAGGTTTTTCTGCTCCTATGCTATTATTAACCTCAATAACCTTAATTTCCACTCATTTCCAGACTATTCTGAATACCTCACACCTCACAATAGTGTTTTTATGTCCAAAAGGTTGCACCGAGGTAGCTGGATGACTATGCTAAGCGACACGAGTGGGCGGCACAAACACGTGACCCATCTAGGCGTGAAACTGCAGTGGCAGACAGGATGGCATTGAAAAACTAGGCCCCAAACTGTACATAATGCAAAGAAAAAAAAGAGGTGCAAGATGGAATTGTCCTTGGGCCCTCCCACCCACCCTTATGTTGTATAAACAGGACATGCACACTTTAACAAACCAATCATTTCAGCGCCAGGGTCTGCCACACAACTGTGGCTGAAATGATTGGTTCGTTTGGACCCCCACAAAACAAGCTGGCAATTAATCTGTCCCTGCACAAACTGGCTCTACGGAGGCAAGATGTCATCCTCATCCTCCTCATCCACCGATTCCTCACCCTCTTCAGTGTGTACATCCTCATCCTCACAGAGTATTAATTAGTTCCTGCTGGAACCACAGGTCCCTCTGTACGTTCTGGAGGCTGGTCTCCCTGGAAGAGTTGATAATTCATTTTATGAACATCATCTTCTCCACATTTTGTGGAAGCAACCTCCTACGCCTTTCGCTGACAAGGTTCCCGGCTGCACTAAACACTCTTTCGGAGTACACACTGGAGGGGGGGCAACTCAGGTAAAATAGAGCCAGTTTGTACAGGGACCTCCAAATTGCTTCTTTTTCCTGCCAGTACAGGTACGGACTGTCTGACATGCCTACTTGGATGCTGTCACCGATGTAATCCTTTAACAGACAGACGCACGCTTGTCGCTGCTGCTTTGAGGATTCAAGTGCGGCTACAGCCCACACAATTCACAAAGACAGAAAAAAAAAAGAACAATATTTTAATTGTTTGTGTAGCACACTTTGAGGGTGTCACCACCCTTTAACAGACAGACACACGCTTGTCGCTGCTGCTTTAAGGATGCAGGTGCGGCTACAGCCCACACAATTCACAAAGACAGAAAAAAGAAGAATATTTTTATTGTTTGTGTAGCACACTTTGAGGGTGTCACCACCCTTTAACAGACAGACGCACGCTTGTCGCTGCTGCTTTGAGGATGCAGGTGGAATCTAGACGGGATTTGGAACCGAGGACACACTACCTCCATCAATTGTCTAAATCCCACTGCACTAATGTCGGATACCGGACGCACGTCTAACACCAACATAGCAGTCAAGGCCTCAGTTATACGTTTTGCTTCAGGATGACTGCTGTCGTACTTCATCCTCATCGCTAGGGACTGTTGGAGGGTCAATTGTTTAGTAAAAGTAGTGATGTTCCTACTTCCTCTCTGGGATGATGAACAACTCCCAGCAGCAGCAACAGCACTAGGAGGAAGTGGTTCTTGATCTTTCCCTATTTTATTTTTATCGGAGAAAGTTTGGTCCTCCATTTATGTTATATTGATATATATACGTGCGGCTAAAGCGCACACAAACACAGAAAATATTTTTTTATTTTTGCTGGAGAGTAGTGCACTTTGTGGGTTACACCACCCTTTAAGAAATGAGCCAGCCGGCTCTTTACTTATGGGACACAGGCGCACGCTTGGCACTGCTCCTTTGTTGATGCACGTGCAGCCACAGTGCACACAAGTCACAAACACAGAAAATATATATTTCTTTGGTTTGGAGTATACTTTGGGGGTTACAGAACCCTTTAACGGTCAAGCCAGCCGGCCCTTTACTTATGACACAGGCGCACGCTTGGCACTACTTTGTTGATGCACGTGCGGCTACTGCGCACACAATTCACAAACACAGAAAATAATTTTTTTTTTGGTTTGGACTGGAGTGTACTTTGGGGGTTACAGCACCCTTTAACGGTCAAGCCAGCCGGCCCTTTACTTATGACACAGGCGCACGCTTGGCACTACTTTGTTGATGCACGTGCGGCTACTGCGCACACAATTCACAAACACAGAAAATAATTTTTTTTTTGGTTTGGACTGGAGTGTACTTTCGGGGGTTACAGCACCCTTAACGGTCAAGCCAGCCGGCCCTTTACTTATGACACAGGCGCACGCTTGGCACTACTTTGTTGATGCACGTGCGGCTACTGCGCACACAATTCACAAACACAGAAAATATATTATTTTTTTAGCACTTGGGGGGAGCACCCCTGATGGACAGAGCGCCCCCTGGACAACACTACAGCACCCCTTTAGGACTGGGACACTGCACAGGACTTTGGAGTGGACACAGCCCCTATAGAGAACTGACTGCACAACACAGTCCAGCCAGCCCCTATGGACTTTGAAGTAGTGGACACAGCCCCTATTAACAACAGCAGCACAGCACAACACAGCCAGCCCCTATGGACTTTGAAGTAGTGGACAACAGCAGCACTACACTACACTACACTACACAGCCCTAACTCCCACCCTCCCTCTTCACTGTCCACAGCCGAGTGAGAAAATGGCGCCGACGCGGGTACCTTATATAGGATCCAAAACCCGCGAGACTCGGAAGGCGGGATGATGACGTTTTGCCTCGATTTCAGATCCGAGTCAGGCGGGAAAAGTCGAGCCTGATTCGGATCGGACTCGGATCGGGGGGGCTCGGGGGTGTTCGGATTTCAGAAATCAACCCGCTCACCCCTAATACAAACACTGACACACATACACACACACTGACAGAGATACACACACACACAGTGACATGCACACTGACACACATACACACACAGATACTGACACACATACACACACTGACACTGACACACAGTGACATGCACACTGACACACATACACACACTGATACAGATACACACAGTGACACACACACTGACACACATACACTGACAGATACAAACACTGACACACATACACACACACTGACAGAGATACACACACACGCACACAGTGACATGCACACTGACACACATACACACACAGATACTGACACACATACACACACTGACACACAGTGACACGCACACTGACACACATACACACACTGACACAGATACACACAGTGACACACACACACATATACTCTGACACACACTGATACAGATACACACTGACACAGACACACAGTGACACACACACTGACACACATACACTGACAGATACACACACAGTGACACACACACTGACACACATACACACACAGATACTGACACACATACACACACTGACACTGACACACAGTGACATGCACACTGACACATACACACACACTGATACAGATACACATAGTGACACACACACACTGACACAGATACATACAGTGACACACACATACACTCTGACACACACTGATACAGATACACACTCTGACACAGACACAGACATAGACACACAGTGAAACACACACTGACACACATACACTGACAGATACACACACTGATACAGTGTGTGTACACAGTGACACGCACACTGACACACATACACACACACTGACAGAGATACACACACACAGTGACACGCACACTGACACACATACACACACAGATACTGACACACATACACACACTGACACTGACACACAGTGACATGCACACTGACACACATACACACATACACCCAGTGACATGCACACTGACACATACACTGACACATACACTGACACAGTGACACACACACACAGACAGGGTCGCCATCGGGGGGGATTGCCGGGACTGGAGTCCCGGGCCCGCACACTCAGACAGTGAGGAAGGGCCCGCCGCCCGCTCCTATACCTTCCCTCTGTGCCGGGCCCCTCAGTTGTCTGCCATGCTGCAACAGACACAGGCTGTCTCTCACCGCCTGGTCCGATACAAACATGCTCCGTTTGGGCAGTGTTTAGCCAATTTGAGCATCTGCGCATATGCAGGGCTGTAGCGAGGATGCTCCAGCCTAGCTTCTCTGCCCAACCAACTGCCTTCAGGTGCCGGGCAACTTACAAATATACGACTGACCGCCGGCACCTGGCTGTCCCTGTTGGCCTCCTTCCTCCGGCGATGATGACAACGCCGCACCACCTTGTGACCCCAAGAAGACAACGGGCCAGAAGTAGGCTGGCTGCTGGAGCTCAGCTGCCCAAGTAGGAATGTTGGGGCCCGGGAGGACTGAGCAGAACCCAGACCACCCATTAGCGTAGGTGCTATAAATCATTATATATATTATTATTTAAGGAGTGGGGTGAGGGGGGAGTAACTAATGCAACATATTTTATAACAGGAGGTGGTGAGGGGAAGAGAAACATTAAACCTATAAGGGGTGGGGGTGAAGTGTTGTTCGGACAGGGAAGAGGCTATATGTATGTGTGTGTGTGTAATATATATATATATATATATATATATATATATTAATATATATGTATATATATATATATAGAGAGAGAGAGAACCATATTGACTGGCACCCACAGGAACATATGCCCAGGTGTTAAACACCTTAGCCCTGACATTTAGTTTTAATCCAAAGCTTTATCTGTGTTGTTGGAGCCACTTATTGCGTTATCTATTGACGTAAATAAGTTCCAAGATTGCCGTCTGTCCTGATATAGATATACTGTGTATATATATATATATATATATATATATGTGAGGATTAACCACACTGCGGTTGCCGGGCTCAATTAGGGAGTTTCCCTTCCCCTCCTCATACACCGCCCCTCAACACAACCACCCCCATATTAGGGCTGCTTTCAGAAATTTCCCCCGGGGAGGGCGCTGCCTATTACATCAGTCGCGGGTCCCACACTTTCTGAAGGCAGCCCTGCACACAGATACACACATACAGTGACACAGATACAAACACACAGTAACACATACACACACACAGTGACACACACATGCTGACACACATAGTGACACACATACACTGACACAGTGACACACACATGCTGACACACTGATACACATACACTGACACACACATGCTGACACACATAGTGACACACATACACTGACACACACTGACACAGTGACACACACATGCTGACACACATAGTGACACACATACACTGACACAGTGACACACACACACATGCTGACACACTAACACAGATACACACACACAGTGACACACACAGTGACACATGCTGACACACTGACACAGTGACACACACATGCTGACACACATAGTGACACACATACACTGACACAGTGACACATACACAGGCTGACACACTAACACAGATACACACACACATGCTGACACACTGACACAGTGACACACACATGCTGACACACATAGTGACACACATACAATGACACAGTGATACACGCACACACACATGCTGACACACTAACACAGATACACACACACAGTGACACACACATATGCTGACACTCTGACACACATACACACACTGACACAGATACACACACACACATACTGACACACATACACAAACACTGACACAGTGACACACATATGCTGACACACATAGTGACACACATACAATGACACACAGATACACACACACACATGCTGACACTCTGACACACATACACACACTGACACAGATACACACACACACACACATACTGACACACATACACAAACACTGACACAGTGACACACATATGCTGACACACATAGTGACACACATACACTGACACAGTAATACACACACATGCTTACACACTGACACACATATACACACACACACTGACACAGTGACACACACATGCTGACACACATAGTGACACATATACAGTGACATACACACATACATACTGACACACTAACACAGTGTTGATTTTAAAATTAACCTCTATATACTCCTGCCTATACCTTTCTAAAATCCTTCCTATAAACCTCTAAGAATAACGCCAATTTGCGTACGCAGTCTGACCGCAAATAAAGACAGGAGTGGAATCTGTGGTTCCAAAGCACAAGTATTATTCACGTAAAAGTTCAATCAGTTACACGCAATTGATACATACACAATTTAGGCATAAAAGGAAATAATACAGACCCAAGTACAGTATACATACGCTGCGCCTCCGGACACGGAGATAGGCATCAGTAAGAGACCTTCAGTTCATACAGCATTCAGCATAGACTAAAAAAACAGTATCCGGGCACACATATTTATCCCCCCCAGACTAAAACAGGACAATGGGGAAGTTTCTTGCTGATGTCATTGGTTCCCAGAGGAGAAGCATATGTTACAGCACATTTAACAGCCTGCCTCTAACAACAGGGGAATCTTTCTAGTAACGCCCTCTGTAACATTTAAACATTTTGTTACTTGTAAGTTCTGCGATCCATAACTTGAGTTTGCATGATGCGATCTCTCCACCGATAACACCAGAATGCTGTAAAAAGCGTACGCATCAGAACAAAACCAAACACAACTTGCTTATCATGTATAATACCTTAGTTATCAAATCCCTTTATTTCTCAGCATTTAAACTAACTTAACCAACTTAAATCATACATTTTGATGCTTATTGATCCTTATGTGTGAATATGAAATGTGTGAGTATTCGGGGTTTGATATAAAGACATATTTAATGTGTGTATGAAGATGAGTGCATTTGTCTCTAACATTTTCTAGACAGTTCTACATATCCTGTCAACAGGCCCTCCCACCTTTCCTGTGTTCAAAGGAAAGATACCTCTGTCGGTCTCTTGTGTGAAAATGCTAAATATCCCAACTACAAGAGATAGACCCAAGGTGACACTCCAGCCCCCGAAATCATGTCATTGCAGGAAGCCTGCTTATTTATTCTAGCCAGACCACCCGTAGTGGGCAAACACTATGCAGGAAGCTTATCTACACAAGCCAGTTGTCACCTGGCCACTTGCTTAATGCAATACTGTAAAGCCATTTCTGGAATATATCCCTTATAATACGTAAAGTAATGAAATAGGCTTTTAGTGAATTGCCGCAACATATGATGATGGTCACAGATGCATTCGCATGACGCTAATGGCACCATCGCCACATGTACTAAAATGTGAGTCCATCCAAAATGGCGCCTAGGCGGCCAGTTCACAAAATGGCGTCTTGCGGCCAGTCGCAAGATGGTGTCGCTGCAATTCAATTTTAAACTGATCTTGTCTCAGCCAATAATCCAGCTTCAACAGTCCACCCTTTGATAGCGAACAACATGCTATCACAATCTGCTATTAAAATTTAATTTATGCCTACATTTACATATTATTTAGTGTTATTATGGGATGGCACAAGGTGGTTCTTACTCCATCAGTAATGTGTCTCTGAGTGGGGACATAAAACTACTATTATACGCACACCGCGGATCTTGGAAGATCATGTGACAGGTGTGGGAATGCACTAGTCTTATAACAGCAGTCTTGAAGGGGAATTTGAGACTTTACATTGTCTGAGGTGTTCTATAAATAACATTTCAATAATATATTCTATGCATGTCTAAATATTATACATTTAAATGATGGTACTTCCTAGCTCAGGGCTGTAATGCAGTTCTGTATCTACCTCGGTATACATATTATCATTTCTGACCACCATCATAGTTTCATTCTTTCATTTCACTCTGTTTTTACATTTTCCACACTTCAACACAATAGGAACACACCGGACGCATATGCCAATTACTATGATGACAATCAGTATAAGGATCAAGAATTTGCCTATGCTGGCGATCACTTCCTGGACCCATTCCCCTAGACCTGAGAACCATTTCACTGGGTTCAGCCATGACACCCATCCTTCTATCTTTACACCCATCCTTCTATCTTTTTCCCTGCTTCAGCCACTGATGCGTTATGGTTCTTACGAAATCCCACTTTAGCTGCAGAATCTCATCCATCTTCTGGTCTATCACCTCCTTAGGGTCGCTGGTATCATTGGTGACATAAGTGCAACATTTTACTCCAAATTGGGTGGCTAACGTTACGCAATACCCTCCAGTAACAGCAGTTAAATAATTCAACACTAGCCTGTGTTGCACTAGTTCTTTCTTGTACGCTTGCAATTCTCTCCCTGTGTACCTGAATGTGTGATCGTACATCTCGGTGATATTATCTATTAATTTAGCAAGTTCCTGGATATATCTAAAATTTACTATACCCCTAGCAATCCTGGTGGGATCCAGGGCGACTAAAACTTGGAAGCCAGTTGTCTCACTAATTAACTGAGCGGCTTTATGCATATCACCAGGTATCATATTTCTCTTGCCTCTGTGTTCATATTGTGTGTGAAGATATGGTGACGGTGTGTTTTTATGTATTCCCAACATTTCAACATGTGTGAGGGTCATAACTTCTGAAAGTATTTTTCCCAAATAACATAACAATTACAATACTAAAATTGGTCAAAAACTCCCCTGATTGGCATTGCACTCCTCCTGACTCCACTCCATCAGCTCCGCCATCATCTCACATCTCCTTTATCGGTCCCCCATCACAGACACTGAGTATCCCCAAACAGATCATCATGACAAAAACTCTGGAAAGAAAAAGAACTAGGATGACCACAGCAGACCACTAGGTTGCTGGAAGCACTGATCTACACATTTCTTTAGCTCAGATATCTCACCATCACCTTTTTAATCCTTCCGGCACAAGCTCGCAATCAACAGGTCCATGTTATCGGCCTTGTCTCTGACTTGTATCTCCACTGGTTGGTTATCCTCCCTATAGTGAGTGGAATGGACCCACGTATCTTCCCCGGCCACCCTTTGAGGATGCTGTATCGTCAGATATGGACCTTTCCACCGATCAGTCAAACGACCTGAGCTAAAAAAAATTTGGATCATAACAAATTCTTCCAGATTTCACATCATGACAGTTTGCATTAGACATGTTAGTTAATAACACTTTCAATTTCGGTTATTCTCATTCATATTCGTGAGACCCTGCACAGTAACCTCATTATCATATTTTCACATGAGGCTGCCTGTTTGAACAGTATCTCAAAAGGGGGGGCAAATAAAGGAAAAGACAGTCTGGGATAATCTCAGTGTTGTTACCCATCATCTTACACATGTTCTTGGAAACGTCACCTGTAAAATAAGTCCCCCTATAATTTTTAATAATTCTAGGGAAATAGGGCCCCATTTAGAGGCGGTCGGAGGATGCAAGCGGTCGCTCAGAAACTGGGCGGCCACTTGCATCCTGACCGCCCACCTCTGTTGCAGTCATTAGGCTGTGGGTTAACACCCACAGCTCTAGCGACTACTTCGGTGATGGTCGCGATGGTCAGAGACCATTGCGACCATCGGGGCTTATGACGAGACCCTAGGGTAGGGTCACCCTTGTCGTAAGCCCCGGAGAGCTTACATTGACAGCTCGCCCCCTTTGGATCGAGACCCGCTACGACCGGCGCTGTCGGTCGTAGCGGGTCTCACGCATGCGCACGACGGTACCGGCGCCATCATGCGCATACTCTGTGGGGGGCCATCGACCCGGTCCGAGCGCCTCGGCACTAACGACCGGGTCTGAATGACCCCCATAGTATCTGCAAACATGTACCTACAATTAAATCTTGTAATTAATAGCTACTGTTCTAAATAATGCCTGTGCCACTGTTTTGGATAGTATTCTGAGTAGTCGACCTCAGCCTGGCATGGCTGCCGTGTATCCTCAGCAACCTTGTGTCCTATGAGTGGGAGATAAAGCACAACCGTTTAATATCATGTAAACATGACCTAAAATACAACAATAAATCATCCACATTTTACATTAGAACAGATCCATTGATAGGTTGAAAAGATTATAAACAGTCATATAAGGCCTGGGAGAAGATACTGGGGTTACCTATGAACCCATGGGAAACTCGTGTTCCTGTGTGGTGTTCTTCATTTTGCAGTTCTTACTTACGTGTCCCACTTGGTGACAGTTAAAACATAATTTTGAACGGGGTGGATGAAAAGATTGTTGTGGGATTTGAGCAAGAGGGAAAGGTGGTGGGTATGGGTAAGGATAGGGAGAGTAAGGATATTGTGGGGGATATGAGTATGGGACCTGTGGTTGTGTATATGTGGGGTAAGGATGTGTTTGCTGTGGTGTGGGATTGGTGAGGACGTGTAATTGTTCAGGTGCAGGTGTGTGTGTGGGTGCAGGTGTGTCGGTTGGCTGTGATGTTATTGTCATTCCTTCCAGAGCTTGGATACTGACAGCCATTAGTTTTTCGCTCTGGGTCTCTCTCTTCTTTGTGATATTTTTATCATGTTCTATGGCAGACTCTATGAGGTTATCTATTGTGAGTCCCCTCCAGCCAGGTTGTGAGGTCTGAACCCGAATATTTAAATCATCTTTCAGACCGTCCATGAGTACCGTGACTATCATTCCCCTGTGGTGAGTGCTATCTTTAATATCTTCTATCCCAGTCTACTGGGTAATAGCCTGCAGAGCCCGGTCGCAATAGTCTTCTGCAGTTTCACTCTCCTTTGTTTGATTGTGAAGATTTTGTTCCAGTTAACTACTACTGGAAAATATATACCCAATTGAGTCACAATGCGGGAAATGTTACCTTGGTTTACTTGGTCTGTTAAGGGAACGTCGCCATCCAATACACAGTCCGTGATAAATTTTGTCACGTCGGTATTGCGTGGTAGACAGGCCCTTAACACCACACACCAAACTTTATTAGTGGGCTCATGAGAACTACCCAAATTTCTCAAAAATCTTTGACATTTGGCTAGTTCCCTTTTTGGGATCAGGGAAATCATTTATGATGGAATTTAGTTCTGCTCTTGTCCATAGACATTGCATTACTACTTCCCTCGTGGGCACTACACCGTTTGCATCCGCATTTCCATTCGGAACAGTTATTGTCCGAATGGGATGCAGACCGGCAGCGTTGCTACCTCTGACCTGGTTACCTGGCAGGGGGTTTAATCTGCTGCTGCTACGTATGGTATTAACAACTTCCTCTATGGGTGCAGAGTGTGTTAACACCTCCCTTGCTGTTACCGATGGAGATGGCGGCTCCACCCGTGATTGTTGTGATGCAGCATCTATCATTTGCACAGCATGGGAAATGGCAGACATTACAATAGGCTCATCATCCACATCATAAACATTTTCTTTATGGTTGCTTTAGAGAGGGTACATATTGATTGTTACATTTTTATGGGGTTTTTTTTGTAACTGTACTTGCACCTCCATCCACATAAAGTGGGGGAGGTGAGCGTGAACTGCTGCCAATACTCTCCACGATGCTACCTTGCCACACGTGCGCGTCAATTTGCGGCTCGCCCGTTTTGCAACTCAGCGTCGCGGATGTATTTTCTGGCAATGCGCTCGCAATGCTGGTTTGCGTCGTTTGCACATTTTTAAGCCAAGCATCCCCTTCATGCTGCCATAGTTTTAAACATTCAAAATATTTAACCTTTTTCTCTTGGGAGCGCATCATACTGATGTGATCCTGGACATTGTCTAAAACATTTTTATCAAAACTACCAATTCTGGGAAACGGTCTAACACTCTTCCTCGTCATATTAATACGACGGGCCGATCCAATCGGAGCTTTCATTACCAGCACATCATTGTCTAACATCTCTACTGTTTGCATGGCTCCCATTCTGAGACAACTCCTATGCTTTTCAATAAAAATTTAAACCGGTGAAAGACAATCAAGACACTTTCACTTACCTGTGGACGATATAAGTCGGCGGCGCCCACACACCTGGATTAGATTTAGTAAGGCAACTTCCACACCTGGATAAGATTTGAAAAAGGCAACTTCCACACCCGGATAAGATTTAGTAAGGTAACTTCCAAACCTATGAGAGTTTATATGTCGGCTACTCTCACGCACCTCTATACAACAAAGACAACATGTACACCTGCTACTGTGTATAGAACGGTAAAGCTGCTTACCGAGCGGCTAGGCTAACCCTTGCACCTAGCCCTTAAGGATCATACGATACCCTTAACTTTGTTCAACAAGTATTCACTGTTACACACTTTTTTTTCTGCACAGGAAAATACACGTTTAACCCAGATATTGGTAATAGAAAAAAAATGTAAACCTCAATGGCTTTGTTCGAACACGTGGCAGCACAACCGGAAGTCCATATACGCTGTTGTGCAACCAGCCGCATACACATTAATGCGACTACCACACAACCGTATAATGACTTTTTAACTGCGTACGCAAAAGAGTGTCTTTTCTGTGCGCAAAACTGCGACTCAGCTGCATACTCAATACTACGGCACCCCTTTAAACAATAGTTTCTATCAACAAAGGAAAACAAACTTTTTCCTTTCTTGTCCCTGGATTCTAGTCAGCTTCCTTTGCTCACACGAAAATGGATAGCGACTTTTCAGCACAAAGCAGTTACAGGAAAACCCTGCATGTGGCCACTCCACCCTTTGCTGAAATATCGATAGCCGTATGTGCCGTGTAAGTAGGTAAGTGACTTCACTGGATGAGCCCCCATCTGTTGATTTTAAAATGAACCTCTTTATACCCCTGCCTATACCTTTCTAAAATCCTTCCTATAAACCTCTAAGAATAATGCCAATTTGCGTACGCAGTCTGACCGCAAATAAAGACAGGAGTGGAATCTGTGGTTCCAAAGCACAAGTATTATTCACGTAAAAGTTCAGTCAGTTACACGCAATTGATACATACACAATTTAGGCGTAAAAGGAAATAATACAGACCCAAGTACAGTATACATATGCTGCGCCTCCCGACACTGAGATAGGCATCAGTAAGAGACCTTCAGTTCATACAGCACTCAGCATGGACTAAAAAACCAGTATATTTATTCCCCCGACTAAAACAGGACAATGGGGAAGTTTCTTGCTGATGTCATTGGTTCCCAGAGGAGAAGGATATGTTACAGCACATTTAACAGTCTGGTTCAAATAGACTCTCCCTGCCTCTAACAACAGGGGAATCTTTCTAGTAACGCCCTCTGTAACATTTAAACATTTTGTTGCTTGTAAGTTCTACGATCCATAACTTGAGTTTGCATGATGCGATCTCTCCACCGATAACACCAGAATGCTGTAAAAAGCGTACGCATCAGAACAAATCCAAACACAACTTGCTTATCATGTATAATACCTTAGTTATCAAATCCCTTTATTTCTCAGCATTTAAACTAACTTAACCAACTTAAATCATACATTTTGATGCTTATTGAACCTTATGTGTGAATATGAAATGTGTGAGTATTCGGGGTTTGATATAAAGACATATTTAATGTGTGTATGAAGATGAGTGCATTTGTCTCTAACATTTTCTAGACAGTTCTACATATCCTGTCAACAGGCCCTCCCACCTTTCCTGTGTTCAAAGGAAAGATACCTCTGTCGGTCTCTTGTGTGAAAATGCTAAATATCCCAACTACAAGAGACAGACCCAAGATGACACTCCAGCCCCCGAAATCATGTCATTGCAGGAAGCCTGCTTATTTATTCTAGCCAGACCACCCGTAGTGGGCAAACACTATGCAGGAAGCTTATCTACACAAGCCAGTTGTCACCTGGCCACTTGCTTAATGCAATACTGTAAAGCCATTTCTGGAATATATCCCTTATAATATGTAAAGTAATGAAATAGGCTTTTAGTGAATTGCCGCAACATATGATGATGGTCACAGATGCATTCGCATGACGCTAATGGCACCATCGCCACATGTACTAAAATGTGAGTCCATCCAAAATGGCGCCTAGGCGGCCACTTCGCAAAATGGCGTCTTGCGGCCAGTCACAAGATGGTGCCGCTGCAATTCAATTTTAAACTGATCTTGTCTCAGCCAATAATCCAGCTTCGACAGTAGATACACACACACAGTGACACACACACACACACACACATACTGACACAGATACACACACACTCCTTTCACACAGATGCAGCCAGCCAAGTAAAAACAAGGCTGGCATCAATTGAAAGTTACCCCTCCCCCCACAGGCTGCCCGACCCCCACCAGGAAAAATAATAATACTTACTTACCTGGCTGCAGCGGCTGGTCCGGAGCAGAGACAGCGCTGGGGAAGGAGATTCATCCTGGCCTCCGGCGTCAGCTCTGAATGGCAACACTGCCTGGGAGGGGCTGCGCACTTCTGCTGCAGCTCCCCCTGCAGTCACCAGCAGGCAGTGGCACACTTGCCTGCTCTTCACAGTAATAAAGTCGTCCGGGACCTGGTGCAATGGTGGTGGGGGGGCGGGGTACGATGTCCTGGCCGGCGGCGCCCCCCTCTGCTGGGCCTGCCACGGCACCCAGGGCACGTACCCCGCTCGCCCTGCCCTAGTTACGCCACTGCTCCTGAGTCTGCTATGAAGGTCACTCCATCTAAATAAAATATATGAGAAGAAAAAAAAAAGTAACTTGAAAACATTTTACACACATCTATTGTCTAAAACAAAAGCTAAACTCATATTATACAATTAGACTGTGCACAGGTCCTAAAATTTATATTAGCTCACACTATAATTTAAATATATTAGTTTTTCGTTTTTTTCTAACATTTACATATTTTGATTATTGGTTATTTTTTAAATTTTATTTTCTCAGATAAGTTGGGGTAAGATAACTGGAGTTCACAGAATTAACTTTTTTGGAAATTTCAGTCCAGATCCTTCCATGATCTTTAGGCCGAACTTTGGTCCCACTATGAAATCTGGATATTGCCTCTTCTATAAGGACCTTGTTTTCCCTCTTACTAATACGTGGTGCTCGTATGTTGCCAAATGGTGAGTCTGTTGAGTCTCCTTCAGTTCTAACAGACCCATGTGGAGGTGATGTGTGAGGAGGAGCAGGAAGAGGAACATTTGGTGAGGCAACCAGGGCTGGCAACAGAAAACTTGGATCCCGGTACAATGAAAACTTTGGGGGCCCCCCCACCCACACATCCCTCGGCTGCATGTGCCAACAGCCCATTAAATCTTCGTCAATGTTAAAACAAATGAGCAGTGTAACAATACCACGGCAAACCTCCAGTGAACTGAACTCTTGCTAAAAACACACAGAGCACAGCGGGGTACGTCATCTGAAGGGCGCACAATGCTGCAAACGTGTATATTACATGTGTAAAATAAACAAACCCTAATGTGTGGTCATGGTAACACATACAACAAAATAGTGCAAATGAATACAAATGACATACAGAGTATCAATGGCAAAACATTACAAAGTGATGTGTATATTAGGGATGAGCGGTTAGGTTCTCAGAGAACCGAACCCATGCAAATTTTGCAGGTCCGAGTCAGTTCCGAGATCGTCTCGGGTTTTCCCGCCTCACCTGGATCTCAAAGCAAGGCAAAACGTCATTTTCCCCCTGTCAGATTCTCGCGGGTTTTGGATTGCATAAAATGTTCCCCGCGCTCACCGCCATTTTCATTCCGGCTGTCGAGAGTGAAGAGGAAGCAAGGGAGGGGCTGGCTGCTGTTGTCCTTGTCATAGGGGATGGCTGCTTAATGTTTATAGGGGCTGGATGTTGTCTCTAGGGGCTGGCTGTTATCCATAGGGGCTGGATGATGTCCATAGGGGCTGGCTGGCTGTTGTCCATAGGGGCTGGCTAAGCTGTGCAGTGTTTTTGTCCATAAGTGCTGTGTTGTTGTCTATACTCAATAGGAGCTGTGCTGAAGACAGAAGAGGGGGGCTTCAGAGGCTCCTGTACCACTGCAGTCCATAAAGGGGTGCTGCTGACACAGATACACACACACACACCTGTCCAGGGGGTGCTCTGTCCTTCAGGGGTTCTCTTCACCCCAAGTGTGATAAAAATTAAAAAAGTGTTTTTTTTTCTGTGTGTGTGTGCATTAGCCACACTTATCAGCAATGTAGCTGTGCATTGCTGATAAGTGTTCAGGGGTGCTCTCATCCCCAGTGTAAAAAAAAAAAAGAAATTAATCAAAGTGTTTTTTATCTGTGTGTGTGCACGTGTTAGCTGCACTTATCAACAATGTAGCTGCGCAGGGGTGCTGCCTGTGTAATTTATCAAGGGGCTGCTGCCTCGATCATGTGTGCTTTTCCCCAGTTTTAAAAATATATATATTTTTTGTGTGGTTGTGTGCGTTAACCGCAACTTATCTGGACTATAATTGCTTAGTGACACTGCTGCAAGACCACAGTGAGTACGGAGGACAGTCACATGACAGGAGAGCAGGAACCACATACCAGTCTTGTAGCTGTCTGCAGCAGTCATGATGATGATGCAAGGCCAATGCCCCAGGGAATTAAGTCAGGCCATGTAAAATCAACTTTTACCCTGTTAAAGAAAAAAAAATCTAAAGCCAAGTCAGCTTTAGCGAAACAAAAAATTGGCAATATGCCATTCACTACACGAAGTGGCAAGGAAAGGAGAAGGCCTTGGCCTTTATTTATGAATGGTGGTTCTAGTTGTGATGATTTAAGCCCTTCTGCTTGTAGGAAAGGTATAAAATAAATGTAGGGGTGCTGCCTGGGTCATTTATCAAGGTGCTGCTGCCTCGTTCAGGGGTGCTCTCCTCCCCAGTGTAAAAAAAAGAAAAGAAATTAATCAAAGTGTTTGTTTTCCTGAGTGTGTTTGCGCATGTTAGCCACACTTATCAACAACATAGCTGCGCATGGGTGCTCCCTGTGTCATTTATCAAGGGGCTGCTGCCTCATTCAGGGGTGCTCTCCCCCTAGTGTAAAACATATATATATATATTAATCAAAGTATTTTTTTCCCTGTCTGTGTTCATATTAGCTGCACTTATCAACAATGTAACTGTGCAGGGGTGCTGCCTGTGTCATTTATCAAGGGGCTGCTGCCTCATTCAGGAGTGCTCTCCCCCCAGTGTAAAATATATATATATATATATATATATATATATTAATAAAAGTATTTTTTTCCCTGTCTGTGTTCATATTAGCTGCACTTATCAACAATGTAACTGTGCAGGGGTGCTGCCTGTGTCATTTATCAAGGGGCTGCTGCCGCATCATTCAAGGGTGCTCTCCCCCCCAGTATAAAAAAAAAGAAATTAATCAAAGTGTTTTTTTCCTGTGTGTGTGTGTGTGCGCACATTAGCCGCACTTATCAACAACGTAGCTGCACAGGGGTGCTGCCTATGTCATTTATCAAGGGGCTGCTGCTGCATCGTTCAAGGGTGCTCCCCCCCAGTCTAAAAAAAAGAAATTAATCAAAGTGTTTTTTTTCTGTGTGTGCGTGAGTTAGCCGCACTTATCAACAACATAGCTGTGCAGGGGTGCTGTCTCTGTCATTAATCAAGGGGCTGCTACCTTGTTCAGGGGTGCTCTCATCCCCAGTGTAAAAAAAAAAGAAATTAATCAAAGTATTTTTTATCTGTGTGTGTGCACGTGTTAGCTGCACTTATCAACAATGTAGCTGCACAGTGGTGCTGCCTGTGTCATTTATCAAGGGGCTGCTGCCTCGATCATGTGTGCTTTTCCCCAGTTTTAAAAATATATATATTTTTTGTGTGGTTGTGTGCATTAGCCGCAACTTATCTGGACTATAATTGCTTAGTGACACTGCTGCAAGACCACAGTGAGTACAGAGGACAGTCACATGACAGGAGAGCAGGAACCACATACCAGTCTTGTAGCTGTCGGCAGCAGTCATGATGATGATGCAAGGCCAATGGCCCAGGGAATTAAGTCAGGCCATGTAAAATCAACTTTTACCCTGTTAAAGAAAAAAAAATCTAAAGCTAAGTCAGCTTTAGAGAAACAAAAAATTGGCAATATGCCATTCACTAAACGAAGTGGCAAGGAAAGGAGAAGGCCTTGGCCTTTATTTATGAATGGCGGTTCTAGTTGTTAAGCCCTTCTGCTTGTAGGAAAGGTATAAAATAAAATTAAATTAAAACGAGTAAGATACCGGAAACAACTGTGTGCTCTAAAAAGTCACAGATCCTTGAGGAGAGTCCAACAGTTTTTGCCCATGGTGGGAAAAATCCAATTGTTGCTATGCCTGGGCAAAGGACCAAAAATCCAATTTACATGTGTGGAATTATTTCCACCAAAATCCGGACAACTTTTGCCAAGCCATTTGTAACCGTTGCCAAGTAACAGTGAGTAGAGGTAAGGACCTTAACCATCTAGGAACCTCCTCCCTGGAACTTGCAGTGCATTTATCAAATGAAAAGGGGTATTTCAAATTCAGAAACTTTGGCTACAAAAAACCTAATATCACGATCCTAGCTAGTTTTTCACCTTTTGCCTTATGACTTACCCCTGCCAACTGTCCTATGGATCTGTGTGTGTAGTTTGCCTGGGAGATCTGTCCTGACCATGCTGGCTGCAACACTTCTGTGTATGCATTTGGACTGTACTCTCCTTTCCACAGTGATTATGGACCTGGGTCCTTTCCTGTCTATGAACACTGCTAGTCTTGATTGGAATTGCAGGTGTAGTTCTGACTCTCAGTATTGCAGATATGTTTGCTCTCTCTGCATGTTGTGCCCTCCACCACTCAGAATGCTACTGCCAGACCACATGACTGTATCAATTCCTGCTAGACCCAGGGTATAAACATTCTCCTCTGATAGCATTCAGGGCTTTCTCGTTACTTCCCATGGTGTACAGATTGTCCATTTCTGTCTTTCTGTGTACAAGTGTATCCCAGGCTCCTGCTGGCAGCAACCCCTGGTGCATCCGGAAATCCTGCTGGTTCCCTAACCAGTTCATCTAGTAATCCTGCTGGCAGCAATACCTGGTGTTAACAACTTTACCTGGCATATCCAGAAATCCTGCTGGTTTTCAGACCAGTTCTTCTAGTAATCCTGCTGGCAACTATACCTGGCGCATCCATAAATCCTGCTAGTTCCCAGGCCAGTGTAACAATGTCCATTGCTGCTGCATGACTTATGTTCCTGAGCTCCCGGTGTGAAACCTATGCTTCCTAGCATAGCATTGCAGATTCCCAGGTCTTGACCTATGTTCCTGAGTTCCTGGTGTGTTTCCATGTTACTCCAGCCCGGAGTCATATTCCAAGTTCATTCCACATTACTCCAGCCTGGAGTCATATTCCAAGTTCTCCAAGTTCATTCCACGTTACTCCTGTCCGGAGTCAAGTTCCAAGTTCTTCAGTTCAATCCACGCAACTCCAGTCCGGAGTCAAAACCCAAGTTCTTCAGTTCAATCCACGTTACTCCTGTCCAGAGTCAAGTTCCAAATCCTTCAAGTTCAATCCAAGTTATTCCGGTCCAGAGTCAAGTTCCAAATCTTTCAAGTTCAATCCAAGTTATTCCAGTCCAGAGTCAAGTTCCAAATCCTTCAAGTTCAATCCAAGCTATTCTGGTCCAGAGTCAAGTTCCAAATCCTTCAAGTTCAAACCATGTTACTTCTGTCCGGAGGTCCATTACCAGTTCTCTTAAGTTTCAAGTCTACAGTTTATTTTCCAAGTTCATTCCACGTTACTCCAGTCCGGAGTCAAGTTCCAAGTTCTTCAGTTCAATCCTCATTACTCCTGTCCGGAGTCAAGTTCCAAGTTCTTCAGTTCAATCCACGCAACTCCAGTCCGGAGTCAAAACCCAAGTTCTTCAGTTCAATCCACATTACTCTTGTCCAGAGTCAAGTTCCAAATCCTTCAAGTTCAATCCAAGTTATTCCGGTCCAGAGTCAAGTTCCAAATCCTTCAAGTTCAATCCAAGTCATTCTGGTCCAGAGTCAAGTTCCAAATCCTTCAAGTTCAAACCACGTTACTTCTGTCCGGAGGTCCATTACCAGTTCTCTTAAGTTTCAAGTCTACAGTTTATTTTCCAAGTTCAGTGATTATTGAAAGACTATTTCCTACAGTCCAATTCAGCTAGCCTCCCTGCCGGTCCCAATCCGAATTCTCCAAGTTATCTACTGGTTCTCAGTCCAAGTCTGCAAGCCTACCTACTGGTACCTCGTCCAGCTCAGTAAGCTTTCCTGTCGGTTCCAGTCTGGTTTCTTCAAGTTTTCTACTGATCCCATTTCTATGCTACAAGTTTCCTGTTCTGGTCATTTATCATCAAAGGCAGTTCTCACTGCCATACAATTCATATGCAAATAGAGCTATTTACATCATCCATGTTTCCAGTCAAGCCGGTCTCCACTGAATCCAGTTCAACACCTGAGTCAGGTAACTCTCAAACACCAATCATGACACGTAACAACAATCAGTCCAGTGTCACCTAGCTGCTCCCTTCTATCTGGATTCAAGTGCCTGCAATCTCCACCACCAACACCTGCATCATCAACATCCTCAGTCATGATCAGAAGTAGTCCTGCATCCAATTTCATAAGAACTGACTCCTCTCCTATCTGTGGTTCCTCAGAAGGATCCTTGAGTGCTACGCCTGCTGCTGCTGTTGCTGCTGTGAGAGGATCTTCATCCCAGAAGGGGTCCAGGAAGAAGACCTTTTAGTAGTTTAACCAAACAATTCACTGTCAAACAATCCTTTGTATTAAGGAGCAAGTATGACAGCAGACACCCAGTTGCACAGCGGATTACTGACGCCATAATAGCTATGCTGGTATTAGATGTGCATCCAGTATCCGCCATTAATGCAGTGGGTTTTAGACAGTTAATTGAGGTCGTGTGTCCGTGCTACCATGTCCCTTCTAGATTCCACTTCTCTAGAATAGCAATTCCCAATCTGTACAAGGACATTAAAAAAAAGCTTATTAATGTCCTCTGAAATGCCGTTGTGCCTACTGTCTACTTAACCACAGATATGTGGACAAGTGGGTCAGAGCAACTAAATATTACATGACTGTGACAGCCCACTGGGTAGGTGTATTGCCACCAACAGTGCAACCAGCAGAAGCAGCATCTAACAAATGCCAGCTCATTCAGAGGCAGGCTATTCTGTGTATCACTGGTTTCACTAAGAGGCATAACACTGAGAACCTTTTAGAAAAACTCAGGGAAATCATTGCAAAATGGCTTACCCCACTTGGACTCTCCTCAGGATGTGATTTCTGACAATGCCAGCAATATTGTGCAAGCATTACATGTGGGCGAATTCTAACACATCCCATGCTTTGCTCACACAATTAATTTGGTGGTGCAACATTTTTTTAAAAATGACAGGGGCGTGCAGGAGATGCTCTCGGTGGCCCGAAGATGTCAGGTCATTTTTGACATTCAGCAACTGCGTGTTGAAGATTGCAGCACCACCAAGTACTTTTGAAGTTGCCCTGCCATCAGCTGAAGCAAGAGGTTGTAACTAGGTAGAATTCTAGCCTCTGTATGCTTCAGCGGATGGAGGAGCAGAAAAAGGCCATCCAAGGCTACACTACAGCCTATGATATAGGGAAAGGAGCGGGAATGCACCTTAGTCAAGCGCAGTGGAGAATCATTTTTGTGCTGTGCAAGGTTCTCAAACCCTTTGAACTTGCCACTCGTGAAGTTAGTTCAGACACTGCCAGCTTGAGTCAGGTTATTCCCCTAATCAGACTTTTGCAAAAGTAGCTGGAGAAACTGAATGAGGAGCTAAAACGGAGTGATTCCACTAAGTATGTTGGACTTGTAGATCAAGCCCTTCATTTGCTTTGACAGGATCCAAGGGTCTTCAATCTCTTCAAATCAGTTAACTATATTTTGGCGACCATACTTGAGCCTAGGTTTAAGACATACCTTGCGTCTTTCTTTCCGATGGACATAAATCTGAAAAGATGCAAAGAGATGGTGGTGAAAAAATTGTCAGCTCAATTGGCACGTGACATGGCAGCATCTCCTCCTTCAGTTTCTGCGGCTGCCAGGAAAAAATAAAATTTTCCTAAGAGACCCACTGAAGATCAGTCAGCAAAACCTAATGACATCTGGTTGGGTCTGAAAGAACTGCCTACAATGAGTGACATGTCTACCATGACTTTGTCTGATGCGGTCTCCATGGTGGATGGTTATTTTAGAGATAGCATCCAAATAGGCATGTAACACAGTCCTTTTCACTACTGGCAGGAAAAAGAGGCAATTTGGAGTCCTTTACACAAACTGGCTTTGCATTACTTAAGTTGCCCACCCTCCAGTGTGTACTCTGAAAGAGTTTTCAGCGCATCCAGGAACCTTGTCAGTTATCGGCGTAAGAGGTTACTTCCCCAAAATGTGGAAAAAATGATGTTCATCAAAAAGAATTACTAATTCCACGAGGAAAAGCTCTACCAAAAATGAAGTTAAAAAAATACAGAAGTGTCTGTAATGGCGGATTCCAGCGGGGACAAATTCATATTGTGTGAAGAAGAGGAGGATGCACACACTAATGGGGATGACGATGACGACATCTGATCTTACCTATGTTGTAGAGCCAGTTTGTGTATGGGATCATTGCCACCAATGTCCACTGCACATTGGCAGCTTGCTTTGTGGGGGGTCCAAATAAACCAAATTTTTTATTGTATGGTTTATGAATGCCCAGAAATTGTAATGGCCACAGACAGCATCTCCTGTATACCCCTGTCATTTTTTTTAAAGAAAATTCTGAACCATCAAATTGATAGGGTGGCCATCTGGCTGACAACACCTCTGCTGGAAAAGGATTGGTGCGTCCTCCTTTTTCTACCTTGCTGATACGATGCGGTGATAGCATTCACACATGTTTCTGGTTCTGCTGTGAGTCTCTTGTTCAAGTCGAGTATCCAGTTGCCCAGTCTGCATTGTTTTGCTCCTTCCATTTGTGTCATCCAAGCGGCATGGTCCACACTTCAGTCTCTTGCCGTTTGTGTCATCCAGACAGCACAGTCCGCACTTCAGTCACTTGCCGTTTGTGTCATCCAGGTGGCACAAGCTGCACCTTGGCACCCAGTATTTGCAATCCAGTGTGCTGCTGCTTGTGTCAACATGGTGGCACAAGCAACACTGCAGCATCAAGTGTACACAAGCCAGTGTACTGCCGCTTGTGTCAACCCGGCGGCACAAGCCGCACATTAGCATCAAGTGTACGCAAGCCAGAGTACTGCTGCTTGTGTCAACCCGGTTGCACAAGCCGCACATCAGCGTCAAGTGTGCACAATCAAGTGGACTGCGACTTGTGTCAACCCGGCGGCACAAGTTGCACAACAGTGATATTCAGCCAAGGGTTCTCAGCCCTCAAGGCTTTTACAATGCCCAAAGGCCGCATCCTGTTGCATGTCCCAAAGGCCACATCCTGCCAAGAGTTCTCATCCCTCAAGGATGCTGCACAGGCCAAAGGCCGCATCCTGCTTCACGGCCCAAAGGCCACCTGTCGTCACTCCTCACCAGCCCTCAAGGCTGTAACGGCCGCAACTTGCCACGAGTTCCAGCCCTCAAAGCTGTTGCAGGACTGGTTTCTAATCATAGCTCTGTATTCCACTACTACTCAGCCCGGAGGCTGCATCAACAATTAATTATCAACTATCAATTCTTACTTCAGCCAGTGGCTGCGCCAACTATCAACTATCAATTCTGACTTCAGCCAGTGGCTGCACCAATTATCAACTATCAATTCCTCCTTCAGTAAGTGACTGTATCAATTATAAACTATCAATTCTTCAATCATCAAGGGGTACCCCAACCATCATCTTTGCACAGTCCTCAACTCTATTTATCACTCAGTTTTGACTCCGCCTAGGAATCGTGACAGCCAGCTAGCTGGATGCAACCTTTTGGCCCTTAACTAGATGAAAAAAATCAATATTGTGGGCTGTGAAGTAGTTAAAATTGACTGGAAATGAGTGGAAATAAATGTTATTGAGGTTAATAATACTGTAGGAACAAAGGGCCTGATTCAGAGCTGAACGCTCAGACCAGTGCGCTCGCTCTGAATCAGGGCCCTCCTCCATGAAAATGGAGCGTCCTCCTGGACGCTCGTATAGCTGTGGGTGACCACCCACAGCTATAGCGAGCGTCCATGATGATGGTCGCGATGGTCAAAGACCATCGCGACCATCGGGCTTGCAATGGAGACACTGCGGTAGGGTCTCGCTGCCGCAAGCCCTGGAGTGATTTGGCTCTATCAGAGCCAAAATCACTCCCACTGACATCACTAGTGACATCACTAGTGATGTCAGTGGGGCCGGCTTCAGACGGTAGGTGTTCCCATGGGAATGCCTCCGTCTGGCCGCCATGCCCCCGGCACGCCCACCAAAGGGGGCGTGCTGTCAATCAACATCGACAGCATGCCCCCTTTGGTGCGAGACCCGGAGCAACAGCTTGGCTGTCGCAGTCCGGGTCTCGTGCATGCGCACGACGGAGCTCCCTCCGTCATGCGCATGCGCAGTGGGGCAACATCGACCCGTTTGCGAGCGTCCTTTGCTCGTAAATGGGTCTGAATGACCCCCAAAAACAGGCCCATTTTATGTGATTTCAGCTGTTTTTATGATTCATATATGCATGGGTCTCCTTGGTGGTAGCTTTGTGGTGATTGTCTTGTCTTGATTAAGGTCTTATTTTGATCGACCGTTCACCGATAGTATGTAATTCGTGAGTAATTAAAGTTACTTTTTCTACTGACTGGTGAGTGCCTATTCAATCTTCTCGTTATATACTGGACCTTGGTGTCTCTATTGGAGTACCCCACATGTTATGGAATGAACAGTGAGTGCAGCCCTCTGGACTACTATATATATATATATACACACACACATACACACATACATATATATATATATATACATATATATATTGTGACACAGTTAGGTTAGGGGGTCCCTCTCCTGTGTAGAGGACTCCTTCCTTACACACACACACAGCAGCAGGGAAGCAGCACACCAGTCTGGATGCAAGTACAAGCTGGTCGGCGCCAGTCTTTATTGTACAATGTCAGAAATAACATAAAGAAAACATAAACATAAATCCTAGCCCTGTCGGGGCACTAACTTCACAGGTAGTTCCCTCACTACCAGAACCTGGCAGGGCCTAATACCCTCGCCAGCAACAAAGGCACAGCACAACACTCACAGTTAGGTTTTCAAGTGTCTCTGAGCAAACTCCCTGTCTGCTCTCCCAGGTGAGACAATCAGCCCTCAACACACTAGGCTTATATTGGCCACTCTCAGGTGGAAACCCTAACAAGCCTGTTACCAGGCTAAGAGAACCAAAACCTGGAGTGGCCATGGGTGGAGCCCTCCCTCTCCTCTCACCCACAACCCCCAGGTCCAAACCGGCTTTTCAAAAAGCCGACTCAAGCCTACTACACTGCAGACTTTCTCCGGGAGGTTTAAAACACATAAGACAGGAATCTGGGACAAATGTACCTGCCACAGACCACTTTACCAATGATCCTATCACATATCCCCCCCCCCTTTGTTTCGACCTGTGGGGCGGAACAACTGAAGCCCCCAAACAATGAACGCGTGACAACGCATCAGCATTGGCCAGCTGGCTTCCTGGCCTATGTTCCACTGAAAATTTAAAAGTTTGTAACGCCAAGAACCATCTCGTAATTCTCGCATTACTGTCTTTATTTTCGGACATCCACTTCAAAGGGGCATGGTCAGTGATCAATTTGAACTTTCTTCCAACCAAGTAGTACCTGAGAGCCTCTAACGCCCACTTTATGGCCAACGCCTCCGTCTCCACTGTGGCATAGTTTCTCTCATGTACATTCAACTTTCTGCTTAGATAGAAAATAGGGTGTTCCTCACCCTCCTTGTTCTGGGACAGGACCGCTCCTATACCTACTTCTGATGCATCGGTTTGTACTATGAATTCCCTGTCAAAATTAGGAGTCATCAGGACTGGTTGGGAACACAACGCTACTTTCAACTCCTGAAAAGCTTTCTCCGCCTCAGGACTCCATTCTACCATGACTTTTTGTTTGCCTTTGGTCAGGTCAGTCAGTGGGACTGCCATGGTGGCAAAGTTGGGTATAAACCTCCTGTAGTACCCCGTAATTCCCAAGAAGGCTCTCACCTGCTTCTTATTCAGAGGCCGTGGCCAGTTTTGTATGGCATCAACTTTATTGAGCTGAGGCTTTATCAGGCCTCTGCCAATGGTGTATCCCAGATATTTTACTTCCTCCATGCCTAGACAACACTTTTTTGGGTTGGCTGTCAAACCTGCCTTATAGATGGAGTCCAAAACTGCTTGTACCCTTGGTAAGTGAGACTGCCATTCAGGACTATGAATGACCACGTCATCCAGATAAGCAGCCGCATACCGTCTATGGGGCCTTAGAATCCTGTCCATCATTCTTTGGAAGGTAGCAGGTGCCCCATGTAGCCCGAAGGGCAACATCTTGTACTGAAACAAGCCCTCTGGCGCTGAAAAAGCTGTCTTTTGTTTGGCGCTCTCGGTTAACGGTACTTGCCAATACCCTTTGGTTAGGTCAAGAGTGGTTAAATACCTTGCCGTCCCTAGTCTATCAATCAATTCATCCACTCTTGGCATCGGGTGGGCATCGAATTTTGAAACACTGATCAACTTTCGGAAGTCATTGCAGAAACGCACACTCCCGTTGGGCATGGAATCAACACAATGGGACTTGACCATTCACTATGTGATTCTTCAATAACCCCTAACTCTAGCATATTTTTAATTTCTTTCGACACCGATTCTCTTTGTGCTTCTGGCAACCTATAGGGCTTTAGATTAACTTTAACCCCTGGGTCAGTGATGATGTCATGTTTAATGACCGAGGTTTTCCCAGGTACGTCAGAGAACAGCACCCTATTTCTGATCAGAAACTCCTTGACCTCTTGTTGTTGAATTGCCGACAGGGTTTTTGCCACTGTCACTTCGGGAACTAAGGGCCCTGGATTTACTGGAGGGGCTCGGACGGCCGACAGTGCCATTCTATCTTTCCAGGGCTTTAACAGATTTATATGGTATATCTGTTCCGGCTTTCTTTTCCCCGGCTGGTAAACTTTGTAATTGACCTGCCCCACTTTTTCTAAGATTTCAAAGGCCCTTGCCGTTTAGCCAAAAGTTTATTTTCCACAGTGGGAACCAATACTAACACTCTGTCCCCAGGAGCAAAGCTGCGTAACCGAGCATTGCGGTTGTATACCCTCTGCTGTGCCTGTTGAGCCTGTTCCAGGTGCTCTCTCACTATCGGCACTACCACAGCAATTCTCTCCTGCATTTGAGAAACATACTCAATCACGGTTTTGTAAGGACTAGACTGCCCCTCCCATGTCTCTTTGGCAATGTCTAGTAACACCCTTGGGTGTCTCCCATACAACAAGTCGAAGGGTGAAAACCCGGTGGAGGACTGGGGAACTTCTCTTATGGCCAACAATAAATACGGCAATAAGTAATCCCAATCCCTACCATCCTTGTTGACCACTTTCCTAAGCATGTGTTTTAACGTCTTGTTAAACATCTCGACCAGCCCATTGGTTTGGGGGTGATAAACCGAAGTTCTTAACTGTTCAATTTTGAACAGGCGACATAACTCTTTCATGACTTTTGACATAAATGGTGTACCCTGGTCAGTTAGTATCTCCTTGGGTATACCCAGCCTGCTAAAGACATGAACTAGCTCTCTGGCAATGGTCTTGGTTGATGTATTGCGCAACAGGATCGCTTCCTGGTACCTGGTAGCGTAATCCATTATGACCAGAATATACTGGTGTCCCCTGGCAGACTTCATTAAGGGTCCAACCAAATCCATCGCTATTCTTTCAAACGGCACCTCTATAATAGGCAATGGAACTAGTGGACCCTAAAAATGTGGCCTGGGAGCATGATACTGACACTCAGGGCAGGATGCGCAAAAGTCAGACACCTCTTTATGAAGCCCGGGCCAGAAAAACTTCTGCATTATTCGCTCAGTGGTTTTCTCTACCCCTAGATGGCCTGCAGTTATATGACCATGGGCCAGATCCAACACTGTTCTTCTGTAGGCTTTGGGAACTATTAGTTGTTCCACAATATCTTCCCCCTTCTTAGTCACCTGATATAACAAATCCTGACACATTGCCATGTGGGGATAGGACAAAGTACTATCAGGGTCTACGGGTTTACCATCAACTACTTTTTCATTCTCCCTGGCTTTTACCAAAGTAGGGTCATTCAACTGCTCCACGGCAAAGACCTCTCTTCTGACCTTTAAATCAGGCAGACGATCACTTGGCCCAACAACACTTCCCACCTCAATGGGAGGCACATCAGTTGGCGGGCCACCATCACGTTCCGCATTCTCTAGTTCACCAACCATAGTAGAAAAAGGGAATAACTCTGACTCAGAAGAAACTCCCTCCTCCACTACATCGACAACCTTCTCAAATGGATCTGGGTTGTTCACCTCTGGAACAAAACGGCTTTCCCACAACTTCCAGAAGTGAGCAAAGTCTCTCCCCAATATTGCATCGTACATCAGACCATGCACCAAACCCACAGAAACTATAGCAGAGCCACATGGTGTCTCGATGTTCACCTCCGCCGTAACATAATATCGAGTATCCCCATGTATGCAGGTCACACCAACAGTTTTCCCTGTATGCCTCAAGGGGTTCACCAGCTCAGCTTTTATAAGTGTCACCAAGCTACCAGAGTCTAACAGTGCCTCTACTCGGTTGCCATCTACAGTGAGTACACACATGTGCTTATCAGTCTCAGCCTGCCGGTCAGCCGTACAGGCTGTCTGTGCAAAGAAAGACCCCCTGCGGTAGACATGAGCAGTATCACATTGCATAGGTTCAGTTGTAAGTGAACAATTAGCGGCAATATGGCCGAAGCCACCACATCGGAAACACTGAGTCATATTAATGTCTAGTCGTTTATGGGGCAAGAACCTTCCTGGCCTGGCAGGCCTGTCTCCAGGTTCTACACCCTCAGTTTTAAGTACATTCCACCGCCCAGCACCCTTCTCCCCTGGAACAGTCTTACCAGTGTCTGTGGGAGTTCGCCGGTGCGCCATCGGGGCTCGGTGGGGCATACTCATCAGCTCCTCAGCCGCCATGTACCTCTCCACCAGCTCGACCAACTGGTCCGCGGACTTAGGGTCTGCATGGCTCACCCACTTGCGCAGAGTCACTGGTAATGATCGCAGGTACCGGTCCATCACGACCCTTTCCACGATCTGTGGTCCTGTCAGCGTCTCGGGCTGTAGCCATTTTGAGGACAGATGGACGAGGTCATGCATCTGCAAACGTGGAGGCTTGTCCCTATGGAACTCCCAGCGGTGGACCCGTTGGGCACGAACAAAGGTGGTGACTCCCAAGCGATTTAGGATCTCCTGTTTTAGTTTTTTATAGTCCTTGGCATCAGCCAGGCATAAGTCGAAATATGCTTTTTGTGGCTCCCCAGACAAAAAAGGTGCCACCAGACTTGCCCACTGCTCCTTGGGCCAACTCTCCCTTTCGGCCATTCTTTCAAATGCGGCGAGATAGGCCTCCACATCATCGCCCGAAGTCATCTTTTGAAGGAAGTGACTGGCTCGTACGGAGTGAGTGGGGGTGGGAGGACCAGTAGCAACATCTCTGGGCTGGGCGACCAGGTGCTGTACCACCTCTCTTATGGCCTGGCTGTTTTCCTCTAAGGCCTGGCGGGTTTCCTCAATGGAGACCTGTTGAAGTCTGTTAGTCTCCCGCTGAGCTGCTGTAGCTTCCTGCTGAGCCCTGGTAGATTCCTGCTGAGCTGCTGTAGCTTGGAGCAAGGCCTTAATAATGTCCTCCATTTTGTCATGGGGTGTAGGTTGGAAGCTGAACCTTGCCTCTCTGAGCATTGGCTGACGCCTCCTCTATGGGACTCCAAGGACACAGTGTTATTTCCACACTCGCAAATTGAGTGTCTGTCCCTTTAATTTTTAAATGGAAAGTTTTCCTCTTGCTGCAACTTTAGTGTGTGTGGTTGCCCGCATTCTCCACCATATTGTGACACAGTTAGGTTAGGGGGTCCCTCTCCTGGGTAGAGGACTCCTTCCTTACACACACACACAGCAGCAGGGAAGCAGCACACCAGTCTGGATGCAAGTACAAGCTGGTCGGCACCAGTCTTTATTGTACAATGTCAGAAATAACATAAAGAAAACATAAACATAAATCCTAGCCCTGTCGGGGCACTAACTTCACAGGTAGTTCCCTCACTACCAGAACCTGGCAGGGCCTAATACCCTCACCAGCAACAAAGGCACAGCACAACACTCACAGTTAGGTTTTCAAGTGTCTCTGAGCAAACTCCCTGTCTGCTCTCCCAGGTGAGACAATCAGCCCTCAACACACTAGGCTTATATTGGCCACTCTCAGGTGGAAACCCTAACAAGCCTGTTACCAGGCTAAGAGAACCAAAACCTGGAGTGGCCATGGGTGGAGCCCTCCCTCTCCTCTCACCCACAACCCCCAGGTCCAAACCGGCTTTTCAAAAAGCCGACTCAAGCCTACTACACTGCAGACTTTCTCCGGGAGGTTTAAAACACATAAGACAGGAATCTGGGACAAATGTACCTGCCACAGACCACTTTACCAATGATCCTATCACATATCCCCCCCCCTTTGTTTCGACCTGTGGGGCGGAACAACTGAAGCCCCCAAACAATGAACGCGTGACAACGCATCAGCATTGGCCAGCTGGCTTCCTGGCCTGTGTTCCACTGAAAATTTAAAAGTTTGTAACGCCAAGAACCATCTCGTAATTCTCGCATTACTGTCTTTATTTTCGGACATCCACTTCAAAGGGGCATGGTCAGTGATCAATTTGAACTTTCTTCCAACCAAGTAGTACCTGAGAGCCTCTAACGCCCACTTTATGGCCAACGCCTCCGTCTCCACTGTGGCATAGTTTCTCTCATGTACATTCAACTTTCTGCTTAGATAGAAAATAGGGTGTTCCTCACCCTCCTTGTTCTGGGACAGGACCGCTCCTATACCTACTTCTGATGCATCGGTTTGTACTATGAATTCCCTGTCAAAATTAGGAGTCATCAGGACTGGTTGGGAACACAACGCTACTTTCAACTCCTGAAAAGCTTTCTCCGCCTCAGGACTCCATTCTACCATGACTTTTTGTTTGCCTTTGGTCAGGTCAGTCAGTGGGACTGCCATGGTGGCAAAGTTGGGTATAAACCTCCTGTAGTACCCCGTAATTCCCAAGAAGGCTCTCACCTGCTTCTTATTCAGAGGCCGTGGCCAGTTTTGTATGGCATCAACTTTATTGAGCTGAGGCTTTATCAGGCCTCTGCCAATGGTGTATCCCAGATATTTTACTTCCTCCATGCCTAGACAACACTTTTTTGGGTTGGCTGTCAAACCTGCCTTATAGATGGAGTCCAAAACTGCTTGTACCCTGGGTAAGTGAGACTGCCATTCAGGACTATGAATGACCACGTCATCCAGATAAGCAGCCGCATACCGTCTATGGGGCCTTAGAATCCTGTCCATCATTCTTTGGAAGGTAGCAGGTGCCCCATGTAGCCCGAAGGGCAACATCTTGTACTGAAACAAGCCCTCTGGCGCTGAAAAAGCTGTCTTTTGTTTGGCGCTCTCGGTTAACGGTACTTGCCAATACCCTTTGGTTAGGTCAAGAGTGGTTAAATACCTTGCCGTCCCTAGTCTATCAATCAATTCATCCACTCTTGGCATCGGGTGGGCATCGAATTTTGAAACACTGATCAACTTTCGGAAGTCATTGCAGAAACGCACACTCCCGTTGGGCATGGAATCAACACAATGGGACTTGACCATTCACTATGTGATTCTTCAATAACCCCTAACTCTAGCATATTTTTAATTTCTTTTGACACCGATTCTCTTTGTGCTTCTGGCAACCTATAGGGCTTTAGATTAACTTTAACCCCTGGGTCAGTGATGATGTCATGTTTAATGACCGAGGTTTTCCCAGGTACGTCAGAGAACAGCACCCTATTTCTGATCAGAAACTCCTTGACCTCTTGTTGTTGAATTGCCGACAGGGTTTTTGCCACTGTCACTTCGGGAACTAAGGGCCCTGGATTTACTGGAGGGGCTCGGACGGCCGACAGTGCCGTTCTATCTTTCCAGGGCTTTAACAGATTTATATGGTATATCTGTTCCGGCTTTCTTTTCCCCGGCTGGTAAACTTTGTAATTGACCTGCCCCACTCTTTCTAAGATTTCAAAGGCCCTTGCCGTTTAGCCAAAAGTTTATTTTCCACAGTGGGAACCAATACTAACACTCTGTCCCCAGGAGCAAAGCTGCGTAACCGAGCATTGCGGTTGTATACCCTCTGCTGTGCCTGTTGAGCCTGTTCCAGGTGCTCTCTCACTATCGGCACTACCACAGCAATTCTCTCCTGCATTTGAGAAACATACTCAATCACGGTTTTGTAAGGACTAGACTGCCCCTCCCATGTCTCTTTGGCAATGTCTAGTAACACCCTTGGGTGTCTCCCATACAACAAGTCGAAGGGTGAAAACCCGGTGGAGGACTGGGGAACTTCTCTTATGGCCAACAATAAATACGGCAATAAGTAATCCCAATCCCTACCATCCTTGTTGACCACTTTCCTAAGCATGTGTTTTAACGTCTTGTTAAACATCTCGACCAGCCCATTGGTTTGGGGGTGATAAACCGAAGTTCTTAACTGTTCAATTTTGAACAGGCGACATAACTCTTTCATGACTTTTGACATAAATGGTGTACCCTGGTCAGTTAGTATCTCCTTGGGTATACCCAGCCTGCTAAAGACATGAACTAGCTCTCTGGCAATGGTCTTGGTTGATGTATTGCGCAACAGGATCGCTTCCTGGTACCTGGTAGCGTAATCCATTATGACCAGAATATACTGGTGTCCCCTGGCAGACTTCATTAAGGGTCCAACCAAATCCATCGCTATTCTTTCAAACGGCACCTCTATAATAGGCAATGGAACTAGTGGACCCTTAAAATGTGGTCTGGGAGCATGATACTGACACTCAGGGCAGGATGCGCAAAAGTCAGACACCTCTTTATGAAGCCCGGGCCAGAAAAACTTCTGCATTATTCGCTCAGTGGTTTTCTCTACCCCTAGATGGCCTGCAGTTATATGACCATGGGCCAGATCCAACACTGTTCTTCTGTAGGCTTTGGGAACTATTAGTTGTTCCACAATATCTTCCCCCTTCTTAGTCACCTGATATAACAAATCCTGACACATTGCCATGTGGGGATAGGACAAAGTACTATCAGGGTCTACGGGTTTACCATCAACTACTTTTTCATTCTCCCTGGCTTTTACCAAAGTAGGGTCATTCAACTGCTCCACGGCAAAGACCTCTCTTCTGACCTCTAAATCAGGCAGATGATCACTTGGCCCAACAACACTTCCCACCTCAATGGGAGGCACATCAGTTGGCGGGCCACCATCACGTTCCGCATTCTCTAGTTCACCAACCATAGTAGAAAAAGGGAATAACTCTGACTCAGAAGAAACTCCCTCCTCCACTACATCGACAACCTTCTCAAATGGATCTGGGTTGTTCACCTCTGGAACAAAACGGCTTTCCCACAACTTCCAGAAGTGAGCAAAGTCTCTCCCCAATATTGCATCGTACATCAGACCATGCACCAAACCCACAGAAACTATAGCAGAGCCACATGGTGTCTCGATGTTCACCTCCGCCGTAACATAATATCGAGTATCCCCATGTATGCAGGTCACACCAACAGTTTTCCCTGTATGCCTCAAGGGGTTCACCAGCTCAGCTTTTATAAGTGTCACCAAGCTACCAGAGTCTAACAGTGCCTCTACTCGGTTGCCATCTACAGTGAGTACACACATGTGCTTATCAGTCTCAGCCTGCCGGTCAGCCGTACAGGCTGTCTGTGCAAAGAAAGACCCCCTGCGGTAGACATGAGCAGTATCACATTGCATAGGTTCAGTTGTAAGTGAACAATTAGCGGCAATATGGCCGAAGCCACCACATCGGAAACACCGAGTCATATTAATGTCTAGTCGTTTATGGGGCAAGAACCTTCCTGGCCTGGCAGGCCTGTCTCCAGGTTCTACACCCTCAGTTTTAGGTACATTCCACCGCCCAGCACCCTTCTCCCCTGGAACAGTCTTACCAGTGTCTGTGGGAGTTCGCCGGTGCGCCATCGGGGCTCGGTGGGGCATACTCATCAGCTCCTCAGCCGCCATGTACCTCTCCACCAGCTCGACCAACTGGTCCGCGGACTTAGGGTCTGCATGGCTCACCCACTTGCGCAGAGTCACTGGTAATGATCGCAGGTACCGGTCCATCACGACCCTTTCCACGATCTGTGGTCCTGTCAGCGTCTCGGGCTGTAGCCATTTTGAGGACAGATGGACGAGGTCATGCATCTGCAAACGTGGAGGCTTGTCCCTATGGAACTCCCAGCGGTGGACCCGTTGGGCACGAACAAAGGTGGTGACTCCCAAGCGATTTAGGATCTCCTGTTTTAGTTTTTTATAGTCCTTGGCATCAGCCAGGCATAAGTCGAAATATGCTTTTTGTGGCTCCCCAGACAAAAAAGGTGCCACCAGACTTGCCCACTGCTCCTTGGGCCAACTCTCCCTTTCGGCCATTCTTTCAAATGCGGCGAGATAGGCCTCCACATCATCGCCCGAAGTCATCTTTTGAAGGAAGTGACTGGCTCGTACGGAGTGAGTGGGGGTGGGAGGACCAGTAGCAACATCTCTGGGCCGGGCGACCAGGTGCTGTACCACCTCTCTTATGGCCTGGCTGTTTTCCTCTAAGGCCTGGCGGGTTTCCTCAATGGAGACCTGTTGAAGTCTGTTAGTCTCCCGCTGAGCTGCTGTAGCTTCCTGCTGAGCCCTGGTAGATTCCTGCTGAGCTGCTGTAGCTTGGAGCAAGGCCTTAATAATGTCCTCCATTTTGTCATGGGGTGTAGGTTGGAAGCTGAACCTTGCCTCTCTGAGCATTGGCTGACGCCTCCTCTATGGGACTCCAAGGACACAGTGTTATTTCCACACTCGCAAATTGAGTGTCTGTCCCTTTAATTTTTAAATGGAAAGTTTTCCTCTTGCTGCAACTTTAGTGTGTGTGGTTGCCCGCATTCTCCACCATATTGTGACACAGTTAGGTTAGGGGGTCCCTCTCCTGGGTAGAGGACTCCTTCCTTACACACACACACAGCAGCAGGGAAGCAGCACACCAGTCTGGATGCAAGTACAAGCTGGTCGGCACCAGTCTTTATTGTACAATGTCAGAAATAACATAAAGAAAACATAAACATAAATCCTAGCCCTGTCGGGGCACTAACTTCACAGGTAGTTCCCTCACTACCAGAACCTGGCAGGGCCTAATACCCTCACCAGCAACAAAGGCACAGCACAACACTCACAGTTAGGTTTTCAAGTGTCTCTGAGCAAACTCCCTGTCTGCTCTCCCAGGTGAGACAATCAGCCCTCAACACACTAGGCTTATATTGGCCACTCTCAGGTGGAAACCCTAACAAGCCTGTTACCAGGCTAAGAGAACCAAAACCTGGAGTGGCCATGGGTGGAGCCCTCCCTCTCCTCTCACCCACAACCCCCAGGTCCAAACCGGCTTTTCAAAAAGCCGACTCAAGCCTACTACACTGCAGACTTTCTCCGGGAGGTTTAAAACACATAAGACAGGAATCTGGGACAAATGTACCTGCCACAGACCACTTTACCAATGATCCTATCACATATCCCCCCCCCCTTTGTTTCGACCTGTGGGGCGGAACAACTGAAGCCCCCAAACAATGAACGCGTGACAACGCATCAGCATTGGCCAGCTGGCTTCCTGGCCTATGTTCCACTGAAAATTTAAAAGTTTGTAACACCAAGAACCATCTCGTAATTCTCGCATTACTGTCTTTATTTTCGGACATCCACTTCAAAGGGGCATGGTCAGTGATCAATTTGAACTTTCTTCCAACCAAGTAGTACCTGAGAGCCTCTAACGCCCACTTTATGGCCAACGCCTCCGTCTCCACTGTGGCATAGTTTCTCTCATGTACATTCAACTTTCTGCTTAGATAGAAAATAGGGTGTTCCTCACCCTCCTTGTTCTGGGACAGGACCGCTCCTATACCTACTTCTGATGCATCGGTTTGTACTATGAATTCCCTGTCAAAATTAGGAGTCATCAGGACTGGTTGGGAACACAACGCTACTTTCAACTCCTGAAAAGCTTTCTCCGCCTCAGGACTCCATTCTACCATGACTTTTTGTTTGCCTTTGGTCAGGTCAGTCAGTGGGACTGCCATGGTGGCAAAGTTGGGTATAAACCTCCTGTAGTACCCCGTAATTCCCAAGAAGGCTCTCACCTGCTTCTTATTCAGAGGCCGTGGCCAGTTTTGTATGGCATCAACTTTATTGAGCTGAGGCTTTATCAGGCCTCTGCCAATGGTGTATCCCAGATATTTTACTTCCTCCATGCCTAGACAACACTTTTTTGGGTTGGCTGTCAAACCTGCCTTATAGATGGAGTCCAAAACTGCTTGTACCCTGGGTAAGTGAGACTGCCATTCAGGACTATGAATGACCACGTCATCCAGATAAGCAGCCGCATACCGTCTATGGGGCCTTAGAATCCTGTCCATCTTTCTTTGGAAGGTAGCAGGTGCCCCATGTAGCCCGAAGGGCAACATCTTGTACTGAAACAAGCCCTCTGGCGCTGAAAAAGCTGTCTTTTGTTTGGCGCTCTCGGTTAACGGTACTTGCCAATACCCTTTGGTTAGGTCAAGAGTGGTTAAATACCTTGCCGTCCCTAGTCTATCAATCAATTCATCCACTCTTGGCATCGGGTGGGCATCGAATTTTGAAACACTGATCAACTTTCGGAAGTCATTGCAGAAACGCACACTCCCGTTGGGCATGGAATCAACACAATGGGACTTGACCATTCACTATGTGATTCTTCAATAACCCCTAACTCTAGCATATTTTTAATTTCTTTCGACACCGATTCTCTTTGTGCTTCTGGCAACCTATAGGGCTTTAGATTAACTTTAACCCCTGGGTCAGTGATGATGTCATGTTTAATGACCGAGGTTTTCCCAGGTACGTCAGAGAACAGCACCCTATTTCTGATCAGAAACTCCTTGACCTCTTGTTGTTGAATTGCCGACAGGGTTTTTGCCACTGTCACTTCGGGAACTAAGGGCCCTGGATTTACTGGAGGGGCTCGGACGGCCGACAGTGCCGTTCTATCTTTCCAGGGCTTTAACAGATTTATATGGTATATCTGTTCCGGCTTTCTTTTCCCCGGCTGGTAAACTTTGTAATTGACCTGCCCCACTCTTTCTAAGATTTCAAAGGCCCTTGCCGTTTAGCCAAAAGTTTATTTTCCACAGTGGGAACCAATACTAACACTCTGTCCCCAGGAGCAAAGCTGCGTAACCGAGCATTGCGGTTGTATACCCTCTGCTGTGCCTGTTGAGCCTGTTCCAGGTGCTCTCTCACTATCGGCACTACCACAGCAATTCTCTCCTGCATTTGAGAAACATACTCAATCACGGTTTTGTAAGGACTAGACTGCCCCTCCCATGTCTCTTTGGCAATGTCTAGTAACACCCTTGGGTGTCTCCCATACAACAAGTCGAAGGGTGAAAACCCGGTGGAGGACTGGGGAACTTCTCTTATGGCCAACAATAAATACGGCAATAAGTAATCCCAATCCCTACCATCCTTGTTGACCACTTTCCTAAGCATGTGTTTTAACGTCTTGTTAAACATCTCGACCAGCCCATTGGTTTGGGGGTGATAAACCGAAGTTCTTAACTGTTCAATTTTGAACAGGCGACATAACTCTTTCATGACTTTTGACATAAATGGTGTACCCTGGTCAGTTAGTATCTCCTTGGGTATACCCAGCCTGCTAAAGACATGAACTAGCTCTCTGGCAATGGTCTTGGTTGATGTATTGCGCAACAGGATCGCTTCCTGGTACCTGGTAGCGTAATCCATTATGACCAGAATATACTGGTGTCCCCTGGCAGACTTCATTAAGGGTCCAACCAAATCCATCGCTATTCTTTCAAACGGCACCTCTATAATAGGCAATGGAACTAGTGGACCCTTAAAATGTGGCCTGGGAGCATGATACTGACACTCAGGGCAGGATGCGCAAAAGTCAGACACCTCTTTATGAAGCCCGGGCCAGAAAAACTTCTGCATTATTCGCTCAGTGGTTTTCTCTACCCCTAGATGGCCTGCAGTTATATGACCATGGGCCAGATCCAACACTGTTCTTCTGTAGGCTTTGGGAACTATTAGTTGTTCCACAATATCTTCCCCCTTCTTAGTCACCTGATATAACAAATCCTGACACATTGCCATGTGGGGATAGGACAAAGTACTATCAGGGTCTACGGGTTTACCATCAACTACTTTTTCATTCTCCCTGGCTTTTACCAAAGTAGGGTCATTCAACTGCTCCACGGCAAAGACCTCTCTTCTGACCTCTAAATCAGGCAGATGATCACTTGGCCCAACAACACTTCCCACCTCAATGGGAGGCACATCAGTTGGCGGGCCACCATCACGTTCCGCATTCTCTAGTTCACCAACCATAGTAGAAAAAGGGAATAACTCTGACTCAGAAGAAACTCCCTCCTCCACTACATCGACAACCTTCTCAAATGGATCTGGGTTGTTCACCTCTGGAACAAAACGGCTTTCCCACAACTTCCAGAAGTGAGCAAAGTCTCTCCCCAATATTGCATCGTACATCAGACCATGCACCAAACCCACAGAAACTATAGCAGAGCCACATGGTGTCTCGATGTTCACCTCCGCCGTAACATAATATCGAGTATCCCCATGTATGCAGGTCACACCAACAGTTTTCCCTGTATGCCTCAAGGGGTTCACCAGCTCAGCTTTTATAAGTGTCACCAAGCTACCAGAGTCTAACAGTGCCTCTACTCGGTTGCCATCTACAGTGAGTACACACATGTGCTTATCAGTCTCAGCCTGCCGGTCAGCCGTACAGGCTGTCTGTGCAAAGAAAGACCCCCTGCGGTAGACATGAGCAGTATCACATTGCATAGGTTCAGTTGTAAGTGAACAATTAGCGGCAATATGGCCGAAGCCACCACATCGGAAACACTGAGTCATATTAATGTCTAGTCGTTTATGGGGCAAGAACCTTCCTGGCCTGGCAGGCCTGTCTCCAGGTTCTACACCCTCAGTTTTAGGTACATTCCACCGCCCAGCACCCTTCTCCCCTGGAACAGTCTTACCAGTGTCTGTGGGAGTTCGCCGGTGCGCCATCGGGGCTCGGTGGGGCATACTCATCAGCTCCTCAGCCGCCATGTACCTCTCCACCAGCTCGACCAACTGGTCCGCGGACTTAGGGTCTGCATGGCTCACCCACTTGCGCAGAGTCACTGGTAATGATCGCAGGTACCGGTCCATCACGACCCTTTCCACGATCTGTGGTCCTGTCAGCGTCTCGGGCTGTAGCCATTTTGAGGACAGATGGACGAGGTCATGCATCTGCAAACGTGGAGGCTTGTCCCTATGGAACTCCCAGCGGTGGACCCGTTGGGCACGAACAAAGGTGGTGACTCCCAAGCGATTTAGGATCTCCTGTTTTAGTTTTTTATAGTCCTTGGCATCAGCCAGGCATAAGTCGAAATATGCTTTTTGTGGCTCCCCAGACAAAAAAGGTGCCACCAGACTTGCCCACTGCTCCTTGGGCCAACTCTCCCTTTCGGCCATTCTTTCAAATGCGGCGAGATAGGCCTCCACATCATCGCCCGAAGTCATCTTTTGAAGGAAGTGACTGGCTCGTACGGAGTGAGTGGGGGTGGGAGGACCAGTAGCAACATCTCTGGGCCGGGCGACCAGGTGCTGTACCACCTCTCTTATGGCCTGGCTGTTTTCCTCTAAGGCCTGGCGGGTTTCCTCAATGGAGACCTGTTGAAGTCTGTTAGTCTCCCGCTGAGCTGCTGTAGCTTCCTGCTGAGCCCTGGTAGATTCCTGCTGAGCTGCTGTAGCTTGGAGCAAGGCCTTAATAATGTCCTCCATTTTGTCATGGGGTGTAGGTTGGAAGCTGAACCTTGCCTCTCTGAGCATTGGCTGACGCCTCCTCTATGGGACTCCAAGGACACAGTGTTATTTCCACACTCGCAAATTGAGTGTCTGTCCCTTTAATTTTTAAATGGAAAGTTTTCCTCTTGCTGCAACTTTAGTGTGTGTGGTTGCCCACATTCTCCACCATATTGTGACACAGTTAGGTTAGGGGGTCCCTCTCCTGGGTAGAGGACTCCTTCCTTACACACACACACACAGCAGCAGGGAAGCAGCACACCAGTCTGGATGCAAGTACAAGCTGGTCGGCACCAGTCTTTATTGTACAATGTCAGAAATAACATAAAGAAAACATAAACATAAATCCTAGCCCTGTCGGGGCACTAACTTCACAGGTAGTTCCCTCACTACCAGAACCTGGCAGGGCCTAATACCCTCACCAGCAACAAAGGCACAGCACAACACTCACAGTTAGGTTTTCAAGTGTCTCTGAGCAAACTCCCTGTCTGCTCTCCCAGGTGAGACAATCAGCCCTCAACACACTAGGCTTATATTGGCCACTCTCAGGTGGAAACCCTAACAAGCCTGTTACCAGGCTAAGAGAACCAAAACCTGGAGTGGCCGTGGGTGGAGCCCTCCCTCTCCTCTCACCCACAACCCCCAGGTCCCAAACCGGCTTTTCAAAAAGCCGTGACTCAAGCCTGCTACACTGCAGACATTCTCCTGGAGGTTTAAAACACATAAGACAGGAATCTGGGACAAATGTACCTGCCACAGACCACTTTACCAATGATCCTATCACAATATATATATATATATATATATATATATATACACACACAACGATGGAGTCCTTAATTCTGGAATATCCGATGGTTCCAGTTTTTTATTTAATACTTAAATTACATAAGGATATCCAAAACTCACCGGAACGGCCCATTATAGCCGCAAGAAATTCTCTATATTATATAGTAGCAGAATTTCTAGATTTTTTTCTTCAACCAGTGGTACAAGCGTTACCTACCGTTTTAAAGGATACTACCAACTTTTTGACCAAATTACAGTCCTTATCTCCGTTGCCAGAAAACGCTGTGATGTGTACTATAGATGTGGTAAATCTATACACTAGCATTCCACACACAAGGGGATTGCAGGCAGTACGCAGAATGTTAACTAATAACAACAATTACAAAGGTCCAGATATCACCTTTTTTTTTACATTATTAGAGATTACTCTGACTAGAAATTGTTTTATTTTTAATTCAGAGATATACAGGCAAAAATCTGGTTGTGCTATGGGGTCCTGTGTGGCCCCTAGCTTCGCCAATATTTTTATGGCTGAAGTGGAGCAAGATCTATTTTTCACAAATAGAGAGGTAGCAAAATCAATCTCCTGGTACTGTCGATACATAGACGATATCTATCTCATTTGGACAGATAATGAAGATAAGTTTGACAGGACAATGCAAACTATCAATGCATTAGATCCAAACATTAAATTCACGTGGCATTGCAGTCAGACCAAGATCAATTATCTGGATGTAGAAGTGTCTCTTAATGAACAAAAGGACATCAGAACCACATTGTTTTCAAAACCCACCGATCGCAATACTTTACTACATGGAACAAGCTATCATCCTGAAGCTGCTAAAAATGGATTACCGTTTTCACAATTCATTCGAGTTTTACGTATATGCAGTGATCGAACAGATGCAGAAATACAGATCAACAAATTCCCTGGACGCAAGAATATACTCCTATCAGCAAGAAAATTGTACATAAAGAAAGAAGTATATGGCCTTTTATTACGTCGGATCACCAACTGCCAGGACTAAGGGACTATAAAATTTTACCATCATTTCGACGAGGCAAAAATATTAAGGACACTGTAGTCCATAATGATATCTCTTTGTTTAACAAGCAGAGTACAGAGCACTTTTTAACATGCAAACCAGGCAACTATAGGTGCTTTGGCTGCGTTACCTGCAGCTACCTAGAAACAGGCAATACTTTTGCAAATCCACATTCTGACAAGATTTTTAAAATCAAATATCCCCTTACCTGCAGCAGTAGGTTTGTTGTCTATTATATATGATGCCCATGCGGTCACCTATATATAGGGAAAACCTCTAGACAACTAAAAGAAAGAATGGCCTTACATAGGTCCAATATCCGGGCTGCAGTAGAAGGCAAACCCTCTGAACATCCAGTAGCTAGACATTTCTACAAATATAAACATTTGTTCTGTATTAGTATGTAGTCCAACGTTTGTTAGACTTTCATCGTCATATTGAGATAGTCCACTAGATATGCTGGCATCTATAGATTTGCAGTATTCTTCTTTTTCTATGTGATATCGGTTGATGTAGTTAAATGCTATATCTTTGTCAGTGCGCTTATTTTATTATTGTTTTTAAACAGTCACCATGGTGAAGGTATACAACACATTGGCCACGCCCCTTGGAGACGCCGAGACGCCGGCGCCACATGTGACGTCACCGGGTCTCCGCCGGGATTCGCGGCAGCAGGAAGGAACGACACGAGGTGAGCACTATTAAAGGTATGTTATTTTTGTTATACACTTGTCTTGATAAAAGGGTTTGCGCCCTGAAACGTTGACCAACAGTACTCCAACGTTTGAGAGATTTTTTTCAGCATACGCGAGACCTAGAGTGCCATCCATTTGTTGTGGACATATCATTTATTTCAGGATAGGCACCGGGCAAGCTGCATTGAAGTACTGAAGTACTCAGATTAGCGACTGAGGCTCACATAGGGCTCTATTTACTACAATCTGCATTTGTAATGCAGATTGTAGTGTGATATTACCGGCTGAATTCGCATTGCGAATTCAGGCAATATCACAGGGATTTACTACAAATCCCTTGCAGGGACAGAGCTTGTGATAAAGCTCTGTCCCTGCGAATCCCCTCCGGAGCCTTATCACGGTATGTTTGCAAAATATACCGTGATTAAGTGCCCGCGCATGCGCCGACCGACCGCCGCTGCTACCCCCCACTGGTGCTAAGCCCCGCCCCTAGCGCTAAGCCCCACCCCCCACAACCCCCCTCTCCTTTACTTACACTTACCTGCCTGCTCCAGGCCTCCGGTGATGGTCTCCATTCCTACGGTCAGGTGATCTCCCATACTGCACTGGGACCCGATCACCTGATGACCGGGCAGCAGGGCACTATGGGAGACCAGCTGACCGGAGGGGAGTCATCACCGGAGGCCCGATCACCGGTCCCTGGAGTCAGGTAAGTAATTTTTTTTTTTACATTTTTTTTTTTTTTACAGTGATCAGCTTGCGGTCTGTTTAGACCACACAGCTGATTACTGGGACCGACTCCCGGCTCTGGTCATCCTGTTAGAGCAGGCCAGGAGGCCGGTAACCGGGGGTGGCGTTATTAACACAGGGCTTTCCCCGTATTTTTTTCACATTTATTTTTAGTAACTCTGGTCGGATCACATTTCCCATTACAGTTATGGGAAATGCAATCTGCTTTACTAAAAGTAAGTGATACTTAGGGGTTGGAGTAGAATTTTACGAATTCTACTCCAATTGCCCTGTAATAACTATAGGTGATACTAAAATAATGTGAAAAGGGTGTGAAAACACCCTTTTTCACTTATTTTAGTAAAAATAATGTTAATAAATAGAGCCCATAGAAGCTACATGAAATGCAGCATCAATATTCAGTGTATCTCTGCAATGTAATTTTGTAGCATTATTGATGCGAATAAGACACATATTTTGTGAAAAAGTCACTGGCGGCACACTTGGTGTAGCCAAGTTGATTTTGGCACGATCTGAGGATAGTTGTACAGTATGTGACACATCTTATACAGAGCTTTCATGTCCCTTTAAAGCACAACTCATTAGGAAAGTATAGTAAAGGCAGGGGTGTTTCTATAATGGGTGCAGGACGTGCGGGATACACCGGCCCCTGGGTCCAGGGGTGGCCCACACCACACACCCTGCACCCATATTTTTAATACTTACCAGCACTGTCAAAATCACCTGGAAAATGTCCCACGCGGCCATTTTTCCTGGCGTTTTGCGTATGCGCAGTAGGGAAAACACCATGAAAATGGTTGAGGCGCCATTGTCTCGGTGACCTGTACATGCGCTGTAGACTCTGGACACACTCTAGTGCCCAGAGTCTACCGGTGCGGCACTGCGCTCAGTGCGCAGCTGGCTGACACAGAGAGAGGAGGGGGCCCTGGAAAGACTGCACACGGGCCCCCTCCTCTCTTGAAACGCCCCTGAGTAAAGGGAAAATATACAATTAGACATAAATGTAATTGGACAAATTCCTTATCGTTCTCTAGCTGATGCAACATTACAAAATATGACAGCAGTGCCAGGTTACTAGACTTGTAACTACATGTCTAGCAAAGCTATTAGCAGCTGCAGTTTAGATACCTGATCCTTTAACTGAGTGGACTGATCACACTATTGACCTAAGTGTTACTTCATTTCAGTTCTCCATAACAGACTTATGTGCAATCAGCCAGACACTATTATACATAAACTTCTACAAACGTAAAGGAAAACTATAATTGTCCAGCTATTTTTACCCCACATATTATGAAGCTATCTTGTCTTACATGAGCAGAACCTGTGTGGCTTAGAATAACGGAGGATACCACAATATATAGCTATTAGTAGGGTTGTTTCATAAAGTGCCAATATAGCTGCAGCAGTATTAACATATTTTAAGGCAATCATGGACCAATGTCAAAGATATTATTTGTATGCCCACAATTTTTGTCACCCAATTTTTACCCTTGCTTTCTTTTAGTAAAAACACCATTGATCCTTTATGAAAGCGCAAAGCATCACAGAAAGTTCAGCTTAAAATAAACCTAACATGAGAAAACAGATACAAACATCATATTTAAAAGATTACTCATCCGCTATCACTTATGGATATAACACAACGGGTAGGAGAAATGGGGAGCAATTAAAACAGAATAACAGCTTGGCGAGACATCAAAAAAATTAAGGTCTTGCTACAACCTTTGAATTTAGACATGTGAAAAGAGTATAACAGCGGTGTCCAACCTGTGGCTCTTCCGTTGTTCTGATGTGGCTCCCCTGACTGACACTGACTGCCACCTCTGATAGGCGCACAGCTGTTCATAGGAGGCTCATCCTTTGTTGCAGCACTCTGCTGTGCTCTTACAAGGAAAGAGCTGTGGTGTTTTTTTTTCCATTTTATATGTGACATGTGGGGGGGGCGGGAGTGGCCAGTGAAGTGGGAGGGAGTGTGGGGGAAGATGGCTGGACTAGAGTGGCCTAGGGATAGAGGGGGGCTGGAGTGGCACATGAGGGTCTGCTGTTGTGACACATGAGGGTCTGCTGGAATAACACATGAGGGGCTGCTGAAGTGACATATGGAGGGGCTGCTGGACAGAGCCATAATTAGACATTTTGGTTGCCTATGCGACAGAGAGTATTGGCGCCCCCCTGGGCTGGAGTGACACATGTGGCGCTGGATTGTATTGTTTTTTTTATGTATTTTTGTGTATCTGGCTTTTTCAGTGTATTTTATGTGGATCTGTTTTTTTCAATGTTTTTTATGTTGTTCTGGTTTTTTCTTTTCCTTTAATAGTTACCTCCACTGTGATTGTGTGTAAGAGCTTTTGCGCTTTTACAAGCTCCTACAAACACCATACCGGGGCGTGGCCTAGCTGGCACAAGGCTACATCCCTTTTTGTATGTGCGACTTCGGCGCGCACATGATCTCGGCTCTTTGACATACCTACAGATATTTTTGGGCTCTTTGCCTATGACTGGAGTATAACATTGCAGTTGTAGCTGTAACTCTGGAAGTATATTTACTATGCGCAGGAACCACCATCATGGTGAAACAGAGATCAGATGTGGCCCTCCCAGGAATGCCAAGAGAGGGTGGGTACTTAATGTAACACATCGAGGTCCAGGTCTCTGTTACTGGGTCCAGCAGTGTCACCTTAATGCCATCTGTGTCCTCCCTGAGACCTGTGGTCACTTGCTTGTAAACTTGGCTGACGTCCCACTCCCAGTGGTTCCCACTGTTCTGCATAATGGGGGCTGCCATCTTTCACAGTATCAGATGATCCACTCTGACAAACCAGTCTCTAGCAACTCCATTCACATGATTCACCCAGCCTATCACAAGAACTACACATTTATTTAATAAAAAAAACGAATGAAGTGATAAACAAGATAGACTACAAGATACCAGTAGAAACTAAGGGCCTGCTTTAATAATGAGTGATATGCCTGTTTTCACTCATTACTAATCTTAAATGGTGCTCTAACCAATCAGCAAGTGTTGGTAAATACATCACCCAGGCAGTAAGCAAAGTAAGACAATTTGCTACTAATTCTTGGAGACAGCACTGGACAGCAGTCAAGAGATACCTAGAAGCTAGAATTTACTAAAAATGGGAATTCAACTCTGAAATAATTTTATGATGACGATTGAGAAACAGATGAAGACGTCATTCCTATAAGGGATATCTATTTCTACTGGCAGGCGCAGCAGTAAGCTGGACAAGTAGAAAACAACCTGCCATAGCCAGCCCTATCTGTCACTGAAGTGAATATAAGGTATTAACAGAGTCAGCTTACAGGCTGTGTTTGAAAAATTACAGTTAGTAGCTGATTTGTTGGAGCACTATTTAAGATTAGTAACGAGTGATAACAAGCAAGGCCCCCATAGCCGCATACACACACGGCCCCCATAGCCGCATACACACACGGCCCCCATAGCCGCATACACACACATGGACCCCATAGCCGCATACACACACATGGCCCCCATAGCCACACATACACAGGGCCCCCATAGCCACATACTAACACACTGCCCCATAGCCACACACACACACTGCCCCAATAGCCACACACACACACTGCCCCCATAGCCGCATACACACACGGCCCCCATAGCCTCATACACACACGGCCCCCATAGCCGCATACACACACGGCCCCCATACCCGCACACACACACGGTCCCCATACCCGCACACACACACGGTCCCCATAGCCACACACACACACACTGTCCCATAGCCATACACACACTGTCCCATAGCCACACACACACACGGCCCCATAGCTACACACACACATGGCCCCCATAGCCACACACAAACAGGACCCCCATAGCTGCACACACACTGCCCCCATAGCCGCATACACACACATGGGCCCCATAGCCGCATACACACAAATGGCCCCCATAGCCACACATACACAGGGCCCCCATAGCCACAAACTCACACACTCCCCCATAGCCACACACACACTGCCCCAATAGCCACACACACACACACTGCCCCCATAGCCGCATACACACATGGCCCCCATAACCTCATACACACACGGCCCCCATAGCCGCATACACACACGGCCTCCATAGCCGCATACACACACGGCCCCAATAGCCGCATAAACACACGTCCCCCTTAACCGCATACACACACGGCCCCTATAGCCTCATACACACATGGCCCCCATAGCTGCATACACACATGGCCTCCATAGCCGCATACACAGACGGCCCCAATAGCCGCATAAACACATGGCCCCCATAGCCGCATACACACACATGGCCCCCATAGCCGCATACACACACATGGACCCCATAGCCGCATACACACACATGGCCCCCATAGCCACACACACACTGCCCCCATAGCCGCATACACACATGGCCCCCATAGCCTCATGCACACACGGCCCCCATAGCCGCATACACACACGGCCCCCATAACTGCATACACACACGGCCCCCATAGCCGCACACACACACAGCCCCCATAGCCGCACACACACTCAGCCCCCATAGCCGCACACACACTCAGCCCCCATAGCCGCATACACACACGGCCCCCATAGCCGCATACACACTCAGCCCCCATAGCCGCATACACACATGGCCCCCATAGCCGCATACACACACGGCCCCCATAGCCGCATACACACACGGCCCCCATAGCCGCATACACACACATGGCCCCCATAGCCGCCTACACACACATGGACCCCATAGCCGCCTACACACACATGGCCCCCATAGCCACACATACACAGGGCCCCCATAGCCACATACTCACACACGGCCCCATAGCCACACACACACACACACTGCCCCAATAGCCACACACACACACTGCCCCCATAGCCGCATACACACACGGCCCCCATAGCCTCATACACACACGGCCCCCATAGCCGCATACACACATGGCCTCCATAGCCGCATACACAGACGGCCCCAATAGCCGCATAAACACACGGCCCCCATAACCGCATACACACACGGCCCCCTTAGCCGCATACACACTCGGCCCCCATAGCCGCATACACACACGGCTCCCATAGCCGCATACACACACGGCCCCCATAGCCGCATACACACACGGCCCCCATAGCCACATACACACACATGGCCCCCATAGCCGCATACACACACACATGGCCCCCATAGCCACACACACAGATAAGGCCCCCATAGCCACACACACACCACCCCCATAGCCACACACACACTGCCCCCATAGCCGTATACACACATGGTCCCCATAGCCTCATACACACACGGCCCCCATAGCCGCATACACACACGGCCCTCATAACTGCATACACACACGGCCCCCATAGCCGCACACACACACTGCTCCCATACAGTAGCTGCATGCACTCACACACACACACAGTGCCTTACTGACAGCCCTTACTTACAGATACCAAACAGTCCTCTTACTAACACACACACTGACACAGACACCACTTACTAACAGACATATTTACTGATAGACACTTCTTACTGACACAGATATAACTTACTGACACACAAGCACACTTACTGACACAGATACCACTTACTGACAAAGGCACCACTTACTGGCCAATACCCCTTACCGACACAGATACAACTTACTGAGACTAGGGGTGTGCACCGGCCACTTTTCGTGTTTTGTGTTTTGGTTTTGGATCTGGATCTTTCTTCGTGTTTTGGATCTGGATTGGTTTTGCCAAAACCACCCTTCCGTGTTTTGGGTTCTGGGTTTTGTGTTTTGGATCTGTATTTTTTTTTTAAAAAGCATAAAAACAGCTAAAATCACAGAATTTGTTGGTTTCTCTGCTCCTATGCTATTATTAACCTCAATAACCTTAATTTCCACTCATTTCCAGTCTATTCTGAACACCTCACACCTCACAATAGTGTTTTCATGTCCAAAAGGTTGCACCGAGGTAGCTGGATGACTATGCTAAGCGACACGAGTGGGCGGCACAAACACGTGACCCATCTAGGAGTGACACTGCAGTGGCTGACAGGATGGCAGTTAGAAAAACTAGGCCCCAAACTGTACATAATGCAAAGAAAAAAAAGAAGTGCAAGATGGAATTGTCCTCGGGCCCTCCCACCCACCCTTATGTTGTATAAACAGGACATGCACACTTTAACAAATCAATCATTTCAGCGCCAGGGTCTGCCACACAACTGTGGCTGAAATGATTGGTTCGTTTGGGCCCCCACAAAACAAGCTGGCAATTAATGTGTCCCTGCACAAACTGGCTCTACGGAGGCAAGATGTCATCCTCATCCTCCTCATCCACCGATTCCTCACCCTCTTCAGTGTGTACATCCTCATCCTCACAAAGTATTAACTCGTCCCCACTTGAATCCACCACCACAGGTCCCTCTGTACCTTCTGGAGGCTGGTCTCCCTGGAAGAGCTGATAATTCATTTTGATGAACATCATCTTCTCCACATTCTGTGGAAGCAACCTCCTACGCCTTTCGCTGACAAGGTTCCCGGCTGCACTAAACACTCTTTCGGAGTACACACTGGAGGGGGGGCAACTCAGGTAAAATAGAGCCAGCTTGTACAGGGGCCTCCAAATTGCCTCTTTTTCCTGCCAGTACAGGTGTGGACTGTCTGACATGCCTACTTGGATGCTGTCACCGATGTAATCCTCCACCATTCTGTCAATGGTGACAGTATCATATGCAGTGACAGTAGACATGTCAGAAATTGTTGCCAGGTCCTTCAGTCCGGACCAGATGTCCAAACTTGGTCCTGCCTGCCCTGCATCACCGCCAGCGGGTTGCTTAGGATACCTAAGTTTTTTCCTGGCAGCCCCAGTTGCGGGAGAAAATGAAGAAGGAGCCGTTGACGTGTCACGTTCCGCTTCAGCTGACAGTGTGTTCACCAGCAGGTCTTTGCACCTCTGCAGGCTTGTGTCGGCCGGAAAGAGAGATGCCACATAGGCTTTAAACCTAGGATCAAGCACGGTGGCCAAAATGTAGTGGTCTGATTTCAACAGATTGACCACCCTGGAATCCTGGCAAAGCGAATGAAGGGCTTCATCCACAAGTCCCACATGCCGAGCGGAATCGCTCCGTCTTAGCTCCTCCTTCACTTTCTCCAGCTGCTTCTGCAAAAGCCTGATGAGGGGAATGACCTGACTCAAGCTGGCTGTGTCTGAACTGACTTCACGTGTGGCAAGTTCGAAGGGCTGGAGAACCTTGCACAACACGGAAATCATTCTCCACTGCGCTTGAGTCAGGTGCATACCCCCTCCTTTGCCTATGTCATAGGTGGATGTATAGGCTTGTATGGCCTTTTGCTGCTCCTCCATCCTCTGAAGCATATAGAGGGTTGAGTTCCACCGCGTCACAACCTCTTGCTTCAGGTGATGGCGGGGCAGGTTCAAGAGTGTTTGCTGGCGCTCCAGTCTTCGGCACGCAGTCGCTGAATGGCGAAAGTGGCCAGAAATTTTTCGGGCCACCCAAAGCGTCTCCTGCACGCCCCTGTCGCTTTTCAGAAAATTCTGCACCACCAAGTTTATTGTGTGAGCAAAACATGGGACGTGCTGGAATTTGCCCAGATGTAATGCCCGCACAATATTGGTGGCGTTGTCAGATATCACAAATCCCCAGGAGAGTCTAAGTGGGGTAAGCCACTGGGCGATGATTTCCCTCAGTTTCTCTAAGAGGTTGTCGGCGGTGTGCCTCTTACTGAAACCGGTGATACACAGCGTAGCCTGCCTTGTAACGAGCTGGCGTTTCTGAGATGCTGCTACTGGTGACGCTGCTGCTGTTGCTGCGTAAGGTGATACATCTACCCAGTGGGCTGTCACAGTCATATAGTCCTTAGTCTGCCCTGTTCCACTTGTCCACATGTCCGTGGTTAAGTGGACATTGTGTACAACGGCATTTTTCAGGACACTGAGGACACTTTTTCTGACGTTTCTGTACAGTCTCGGTATCGCCTGCCTAGTGAAGTGGAATCTAGACGGGATTTGGAACCGGGGACACACTACCTCCATCAATTGTCTAAATCCCACTGCACTAATGGCGGATACCGGATGCACGTCTAACACCAACATAGCAGTCAAGGCCTCAGTTATACGTTTTGCTTCAGGATGACTGCTGTCGTACTTCATCCTCCTCGCTAAGGACTGTTGGAGGGTCAATTGTTTAGTAAAAGTAGTGGTGTTCCTACTTCCTCTCTGGGATGATGAACGACTCCCAGCAGCAGCAACAGCAGCAGCGGCAGCAGTAGGCGTAGCAATGCAGGATCCTCCAGAGGAATCCCGGATAGGAGAGTCAGTCATGCCAGTGACATGGCCTGCAGGACTACTTCCGATCCTGACTAAGGAGGAAATTGACGAGGAGGGAGTTGACGGTGTGGTTTGCAGGCGCTTGGATACAACAGGACAACGGGATTTAGGTGTCCCTGGACTGCTTACGGTCTTAGCCAAAGTTTCTGAACTTGACAGTAACTTTTTATGAACGCGCTGCAGGTGCCGCATAAGGGAGGATGTTCCTAGGTGGTTGACGTCCCTACCCCTACTTATTTCACCTTTACATATGGTACATATGGCAAGACAGTTGTTGTCCGGATTTGGATAGAAATATTGCCAGACCAAAGAGGTGGAATGTTTGGTCTTCTGCCCAGGCATGACCGTGATGGGCTTTTTCATCCCACGGACAACAACTGTCTCCCCCGGAGCCTGATTTAAACAAACCACATCACCATCAGAATCCTCCTCGCCAACTTCCTCCTCAGCGCCAGCTACACCAGTATCCTCATCCTGTTGTACTTCAACAGTGACATCTTCAATTTGCATATCAGCAAGTGGACTGTGGGTGCTCCTTTCAGCACTTGCAGGGGGCGTGCAAATGGTGGAAAGAGCCACCTCTTCCCGTCCAGTGCTGGGAAGGTCAGGCATCGCAACCACCACCACACTTGGACTCTCCTTGGGGATTTGTGATATCTTCTTAGAAAGCACAGTTCTTCGCTGTGCTTTTGCCAGCTTAACTCTTTTGATTTTTTTAGTGGGAGGAGGGCTTCCATCGTCATGTGAAGCTGAACCACTAGTCATGAACATACTAGGGATCGACCTTAGCCGTTCCTTGCCACTCCGTGTCGTAAATGGCATATTGGCAAGTTTACGTTTCTCTTCAGCTGATTTAAATGTCTTTTTCAAGGTCATTTTCCTGAACTTTGCCATTTGGGATTGTATGTGCCCTCTACTATGACATTGGGCATCGGCCTTGGCAGACGACGTTGATGGCATGTTATCGTCTATGTCATGACTAGTGGCAGCAGCTTCAGCACTAGGAGGAAGTGGTTCTAGTTCTTTCTCTATTTTATTTTTATCGGAGAAAGTTTGGTCCTCCATTTATGTTATATCGATTTGATATATACGTGCGGCTAAACACAGAAAATAATTTTTTTTTTGGTTTGGACTGGAGTGTACTTTGGGGGTTACAGCACCCTTTAATTGTCAAGCCAGCCGGCCCTTTACTTATGACACAGGCGCACGCTTGGCACTACTTTGTTGATGCACGTGCGGCTACTGCGCACACAATTCACAAACACAGAAAATAATTTTTTTTTTGGTTTGGACTGGAGTGTACTTTGGGGGTTACAGCACCCTATAACGGTCAAGCCAGCCGGCCCTTATGACACAGGCGCACTCTTGGCACTACTTTGTTGATGCACGTGCGGCTACTGCGCACACAATTCACAAACACAGAAAATAATTTTTTTTTTGGTTTGGACTGGAGTGTACTTTCGGGGGTTACAGCACCCTTAACGGTCAAGCCAGCCGGCCCTTTACTTATGACACAGGCGCACGCTTGGCACTACTTTGTTGATGCACGTGCGGCTACTGCGCACACAATTCACAAACACAGAAAATAATTTTTTTTTGGTTTGGACTGGAGTGTACTTTGGGGGTTACAGCACCCTTTAATGGTCAAGCCAGCCGGCCCTTATGACACAGGCGCACTCTTGGCACTACTTTGTTGATGCACGTGCGGCTACTGCGCACACAATTCACAAACACAGAAAATAATTTTTTTTTGGTTTGGACTGGAGTGTACTTTCGGGGGTTACAGCACCCTTTAACGGTCAAGCCAGCCGGCCCTTTACTTATGACACAGGCGCACACTTGGCACTACTTTGTTGATGCACGTGCGGCTACTGCGCACACAATTCACAAACACAGAAAATAATTTTTTTTTGGTTTGGACTGGAGTGTACTTTCGGGGGTTACAGCACCCTTTAACGGTCAAGCCAGCCGGCCCTTTACTTATGACACAGGCGCACGCTTGGCACTACTTTGTTGATGCACGTGCGGCTACTGCGCACACAATTCACAAACACAGAAAATAATTTTTTTTTGGTTTGGACTGGAGTGTACTTTCGGGGGTTACAGCACCCTTTAACGGTCAAGCCAGCCGGCCCTTTACTTATGACACAGGCGCACGCTTGGCACTACTTTGTTGATGCACGTGCGGCTACTGCGCACACAATTCACAAACACAGAAAATAATTTTTTTTTTGGTTTGGACTGGAGTGTACTCTCGGGGGTTACAGCACCCTTAACGGTCAAGCCAGCCGGCCCTTTACTTATGACACAGGCGCACGCTTGGCACTACTTTGTTGATGCACGTGCGGCTACTGCGCACACAATTCACAAACACAGAAAATAATTTTTTTTTGGTTTGGACTGGAGTGTACTTTCGGGGGTTACAGCACCCTTTAACGGTCAAGCCAGCCGGCCCTTTACTTATGACACAGGCGCACGCTTGGCACTACTTTGTTGATGCACGTGCGGCTACTGCGCACACAATTCACAAACACAGAAAATAATTTTTTTTTTGGTTTGGACTGGAGTGTACTTTGGGGGTTACAGCACCCTTTAACGGTCAAGCCAGCCGGCCCTTTACTTATGACACAGGCGCACGCTTGGCACTACTTTGTTGATGCACGTGCGGCTACTGCGCACACAATTCACAAACACAGAAAATAATTTTTTTTTTGGTTTGGACTGGAGTGTACTTTCGGGGGTTACAGCACCCTTAACGGTCAAGCCAGCCGGCCCTTTACTTATGACACAGGTGCACGCTTGGCACTACTTTGTTGATGCACGTGCGGCTACTGCGCACACAATTCACAAACACAGAAAATAATTTTTTTTTTGGTTTGGACTGGAGTGTACTTTCGGGGGTTACAGCACCCTTAACGGTCAAGCCAGCCGGCCCTTTACTTATGACACAGGCGCACGCTTGGCACTACTTTGTTGATGCACGTGCGGCTACTGCGCACACAATTCACAAACACAGAAAATAATTTTTTTTTTGGTTTGGACTGGAGTGTACTTTCGGGGGTTACAGCACCCTTAACGGTCAAGCCAGCCGGCCCTTTACTTATGACACAGGCGCACGCTTGGCACTACTTTGTTGATGCACGTGCGGCTACTGCGCACACAATTCACAAACACAGAAAATAATTTTTTTTTTGGTTTGGACTGGAGTGTACTTTCGGGGGTTACAGCACCCTTAACGGTCAAGCCAGCCGGCCCTTTACTTATGACACAGGCGCACGCTTGGCACTACTTTGTTGATGCACGTGCGGCTACTGCGCACACAATTCACAAACACAGAAAATAATTTTTTTTTGGTTTGGACTGGAGTGTACTTTCGGGGGTTACAGCACCCTTTAACGGTCAAGCCAGCCGGCCCTTTACTTATGACACAGGCGCACGCTTGGCACTACTTTGTTGATGCACGTGCGGCTACTGCGCACACAATTCACAAACACAGAAAATATATTATTTTTTTAGCACTTGGGGGGAGCACCCCTGATGGACAGAGCACCCCCTGGACAACACTACAGCACTCCTTTAGGACTGGTACACTGCACAGGACTTTGGAGTGGACACAGCCCCTATGGAGAACTGACTGCACAACACAGTCCAGCCAGCCCCTATGGACTTTGAAGTAGTGGACACAGCCCCTATTAACAACAGCAGCACAGCACAACCCAGCCAGCCCCTATGGACTTTGAAGTAGTGGACAACAGCAGCACTACACTACACTACACTACACAGCCCTAACTCCCACCCTCCCTCTTCACTGTCCACAGCCGAGTGAGAAAATGGCGCCGACGCGGGTACCTTATATAGGATCCAAAACCCGCGAGACTCGGAAGGCGGGATGATGACGTTTTGCCTCGATTTCAGATCCGAGTCAGGCGGGAAAAGTCGAGCCTGACTCGGATCGGACTCGGATCGGGGGGGCTCGGGGGGGTTCGGATTTCAGAAATCCGAACCCGCTCACCCCTAACTGAGACACACACATACTGTACCTTACTGACACAGACACCACTTACTTACACAGACACCACTTAGTGAGACACACACTTACTGACACACAGGGGTCTATTTACTAAGCTGTGTTAGGAGATAAAGTGAACGGTGATAAGGTAACAGCCAATCAGCTCCTAACTGCCATTTTTCAAACACCTTTGGCAGCAATTACGGCCTCAAGTCTTTTTGAAAATGATGCCACAAGCATGGCACACCTATCTTTGGGCAGTTTCGCCCATTTGCAGCACCTCTCAAACTGACATTTTTCAAACACAGCCTGTGACATGGCAGTTAGGAGCTGATTGTCTGGTACCTTATAACCATTCACTTTATCTCCTAACACATTTTAGTAAATAGACACCACAGACACAGACCTATTTATTATGCATTCACAAAGCACACATAGCCTTCATGATATACAACAACCCACCTGCTATCACAAAAAAGCATGAAATGTTTAGCATTTACATTATGTTGCAATGATGCAATGTTTGAAAATGTGACGTTATTTTTAAAAATGGTTGTTGCTGCCATCCTGTGGTTACATATAAAACTGCAGTACTAAAGGAAATACTAAATGATTTTTTATATTAATATAATGTACTAGCTGTTGCCCATGGCTTTGCCCAAAATGAAATTGCTTCTGACAACATATTTTTATTTTAGGTGTTCTAGTTGTATTGCTTTGCATAGGGGTCCTTTCGTGGGAGTGGCCCATGTGATCAGCAGCGCTATACAGACTGGTGCCAGAAGCACCTTCACCCTCCACTCACACCAATGTCACTGTATGTGCACAGACTCCTATGTAGCCTATCCTATTCAAGTGAACGCGGGCCCAAAGCAAATCTCCCCCTACCAGCTGCGCGCATGTTGCCACACCTATCTCTTGCACTGATGATGTCGATAAATGTTGTTTTTGTTATTGCTCAGCTTTTATTTGACGGATCAAGATAAAACAAAGTGCAGGTTATTTCAAGGAGTTTCCACTACAAATGATGCAATTTATTTTTTTAAATATCTGTTTATTTTGGATTTTCAAAAATCAAGTGACAGAAAAAATAGAAAATGTTACAGGCAGATATCAATAACAGTAAATAGCAATGTGCATTAGTTATACAAAAGTAACATGGGAAAAGCAAACTGGTGTGTAGATTCAGACGCTAAACATACATTAGGGAAGTAGAAATGTAGTCCCAGTTTCAATAATAATTGTATAACACTACAAAAATAGCCCATGAACAATATTCTAATATCCAAAAAAAAAAAAAAAAAAATATGGATATCTGGATCAAACACAAAAATAACAGCAAAAAATACAAATATTAGAAAAAAGGAGGGGAGGTGGAGGAAGAAAGAAAAAAAGGCAGCGTTGCTGAAGAATCAATGAAGAGAGAATACGTGGTCAATATCAGGGTGATGTACATAGCAGGTCCCCTGAGCATACATACTATATATAGGAACATCAAGGTTTACAATTGATCAAAAGATCATTCAAGATAACTGTCTTAGTAAATACCATGAGGTAGTCTCAAACACCTTCAAAATCTGAGCTTGTGTAGGGGAGTTGAGTGATTCAATATATGCGCCCCATTTTTTATAAAAGGATGTAACTCCTGCTTCCAGAGCAGGGAAAACTGCTTGTCTATCATAATACAGGGTCTGGAGCATAATAGACTTAACCGTTCCCAAAAAGGGAGGGGAAGGGGAGGTCCAAGCACATAAAATAACTTTTTTAGCTACGGTGACAATGACAGTCAGTAATGGGACTATGTGAGATTAATCAGGGCCCAAATCCCAGTTTGTGAAATTAGCACATAATAATGCCAGCGGATCACTATAAAGTTTTAGGTGAAAAATAGAGTTAATAGAGATCATTACCTTACCCCAGAACTTTGAGATCTTAGGGCATGTCCAGAAATTCTGAAAAAACGTAGCATTTGGGCGTCTGCATTTTAAGCAATAACCCGTCTCCCCTTGCACCATAAAGCTCCTGCGAGCCTGCGAGATATATGCTCTATTAATAGTTTTCATGTGAACCCCTTGTAGCCAAGAACAGTGCAAAAATGTAAGAGTAGCATCATAAGTATGCAACAAGCAGTCCATGGAAGTGACAGTAGGTCTCTGCTCCATGATAAAAATGTATGTTTCCATACCTTATCATGCGAACTCCCCACCAGATCTGTGGTAAGATACTTAGTCTTATAGGGGTGTACCATGAGAAAGGATAGGAGACTGTGCAGAGGGTCAGGCGAATTAGAGGAATGAACCGGGAATTGAAGAGAATGAGCATAATGAGTGGCTTGAAGGTACATATAGAATTGTCTGTGTGGAATATGGGCATCAGTATGGAGGGTAGAGAAAGGGAGAATAACTCCACCTGGGTCGAAAAAAAGGTCCTTAATTAAGGCAATACCCTTCTGTTTTCACTGGCAAAAGCCAGAGTTATCTAGTCATGGTGGGAACATAGGATTACCAGTAAAAGGGATATACTTCGAGGCGATATAGGGTCTAGTTAGTTTGGTGCAAATAGCTCTCCAGGCCAAATAGGTATCATGAAATAAGACATTATGAAATATGTGAGTTGTGATAGTTTTTCTAGGCGTATGCAACAAAGCAGCAGCTGAGTAAGGTGAAAACATAGCTACCTCAGTAGGCGCATGGGTATACGTTTCCCTGTTCAACAACCAATCACCAATATACCTAAAATGTCCTGCACTAGTAAATGTGAGAATATCGGGGAGACCCAGCCCTCCATTAGACCTAGGAATTAGTAATTTGTTCACTGCCAACCGGTTTCTGCCATCTCTCCACAGAAATTTGGTAAATAGCTTGGTGCAGGTTTTTATGTCTGTTAGTGACATGCTAATCGGGAGCATTTGTATGGAGTAAGATAAATTAGGAAAAGCTACACTTTTAAGCAATGCGAATCTGCCAAGTAGGGACAGGGGTAGCATCTTCCAGGTATCCAGCAATTCAGTCAGTTGGGCAATAATAGGAGTATAATTAAGACGATATAGGGAGGAGGTAACCACAGGAATATTAATACCTAAGTATTTGAAATGGGAGGCTGTAACACAAAAATGTTGATAGGCAGGATCCCTCAAATCTGCTGCTGTGATATTCGCAAGAGGCATCAATTCTGATTTGTGTAAATTGATTTTATACCCTGCAAATGATCCAAACTGGGCTAACGGAGAAATAATACTTGGTATAGACAAAGCGGCGTTGGAAACAAATAGGAGCATGTCGTCTGCAAATAGTGACAATTCAAGCTCGGCCGAACCAATATGTGTACCTGTAAAGCTATGTGACTGACATAGCGCTACAGCCAAGGGTTCCAGGGCTATCGCAAATAAAAGGGGAGACACAGGACAACCCTGACGAGTGCCTCTTTGTATATAGAAGGGAGCAGATAGGAAGCCATTGCTGGATACCTGGATGGAAGGGGCAGTGTTTAAAGCATTCAATAAGGAAATAAATTTAGGGGGAAAACCAAATTTCATCAAAGTATAGTACAGGTGATCCCATGTGACTAAGTCAAATGGTTTCTCCGCAGCCATGGAAATAATAGCCTGTGGGCAAGACGAGACCACAGTCGACTGCAGCACAGAAACCACTTTGCGAATATTTACAGTGTAGTGGCGACCCCAGATAAATCCGGTCTGATCTGAACCAATAACATCAGGTAATAAAACTTTCATCCTATTAGAGATAATTTTCATGAATAGTTTATAGTCCACATCTAGCAAGGATATAGGCCTATAGGAAGCAGGCAGCGTGACATCTCTACCGGGCTTGGGCAGAACCCTAAGTATAGCAGAGTTAAAATGTAAAGGTATAGAGGCTTCAAAAAGAATAGCATTATAAAATGATACCAAGGGAGATCATACATGGGAGGAAGGATTTTAAAGAATTCCCCTGAGTATCCATCTGGGCCGGGAGCGTTAAGTGCCTTTAAACCCTTAATACCATTGGAAACCTCATCCTGGCTGATGGGAACAGTAAGGGATTCTGCTTGCTCAGGAGAGAGGGCCAGCAAGACCAGTTTATCCCAGAAGTCCTGCTTCTGAGCATGATCTATGACAGGATCAGAATATAAATCAGTATAAAATGCCCCAAAAGAATTAACAATGTCCTTCCCCTTTCTCGACACAGTGCCAGAAGGTGTCATGAGTGAGGTAATAGAAGAGGGGGTGGAATGGGTACGCAGCAGATTAGACAGCAGCCTCCCTGACTTATTGCCATGTTTATAAAAGTGGCAGCGATTCCGAAAGGTCTGGCAAGTAGCAGCCTGATCCAGAACCCCACTGAAGCGCGCCCTAGCCTGTGTATAAGCCTCATGAGTGGTGGGGTTAGAATCAAGTTTGAATACTCTGAATGATTCGGTCAGTTCTGCCTGGGCCTTTAAGTACAATTTGGAATAATCTTTCCTATATTTAGACATGTAGGTGATTATTTCTCCCCTAAGAACAGATTTGGCGGTTTGCCAGTATAAAGCCGGATTATCTACATGTTCGGCATTGTTCGTTGCAAATTCACACCATTTTGCTTCCAGCATATTACGAAATGTAACTGAGTTGGCTAGGTAAGACGGAAATCTCCAAGGCTTATAGGATCCCGTATCTACCAAAGGAGTCAGCGTGAACCAAATCAGTGCATGATCGGATAATCCGATGGCTTCTATACCTGCATCATCCACTCTGGAAAGCAAAGAGTCTGAAATAATGTGTAGTCTATACGGGACAGTGTGGCGTGGGCAGCGGACAAACAAGTGAATTCTCTGTCGGTAGGGTGGAGTACTCGCCACATGTCTATAAGGCGTAATTCTGATGCCAGGGAAGGGAGGCCTAGGGACAGGGCAGCACGGTGTCTGGAAGGAGGCTGCTGTCTATCCATGTAAGGGGAGAAAACCATGTTAAAGTCTCCACTAAAAATAAGTGAGGAGTCCATATAAGGGCATCATTTACCCAACAGAACCTGAAAAAACCGTCTGGAGTACTGATTGGGAGTGTACAAATTACATATTGCAAACCTCTCACCTACTATACTAACGTCAGTGATTGTATATCTCCCCGATGGGTGTGAGTAGGAAAAGTGAATTTGTGGGGCCAATTGTTTCCTAATCAGGGTAACCACACCACGTTTCTTAGAGTTATAAGAGGCCGAGGCTAATACAGAAAATCCCATGGTGTTAAGTTTTAAAATTTCAGGAGGCAGTAAATGAGTTTCTTGTAACATAACCACATCAATACGAATATATGCCATGAGACGTTTACGTTTTATGGGGGAGTTAATGCCCCCCACATTCCAGGAACAAAATTTGAGATTAGTCATAATGCAATTTTAAGCATAGAAAAAGACCAGGGACAATGCAAATAATACATTAAAATATATAAATATATACCCCAGGTTCATACAGCTACAGGTTATGAAACATGACATATTGCTGATAAGATAACCACTTGGAAATAGTAAAAGCTCTAGAGACTCTGCGACGCTGCTGGGATAGGAAATGGGGTACAAAGTAATAATGAAAAAAAAAAGAGAAAAAAAACATACATGGAGAAAAAATAAATAAAATAAAACAAACCAGGGCAAGGTACATGAGTCCTTGCAAGCCATCAGGCCAGAAATCAGGACTTCCCGGTGTATATATGGAATATATCAGTAAACACAAATAGGAGAGCAGTGAATAAGGCTCCAGGAAGCTGCAGCTAAATCTGAGCAGACCACCCATATGCATAAACATAGACCAGCCATCAACATAAACAATGTGGGTGGAACAATGTGCAAACATATCGTCAGGACAGTCGCCACCTCCAGCAACAATAATATAACAAAACAAATTATAAGGCATAAATAATTCAAGTAATTGAAACAATTACATCAATAAACAGCATAAAATAATCACATACATAGATCAAAAAATCAGGAACAACCTATATAGAGAGATCTAAACCTCCGCGATAATAGGCAATATAAAAAGGTAGAGGATAATGAAACTTATAGAACCTATATGTCAGCCCTGAGAGTCCATATGGGAGCAAGAATCGTCAGCCGCCGTTTCAGTTTCCTCACGCAGAAATGCAGCAGTGTCCTCTGCAGAAGAAAAGTCCACGGAGGAGTCCCCAGTAAATATACATAGATGAGCCGGGAACAGCAGAGCAAAGCGGCGGTTATCACACACCTGATTAAAAGCTTTGCGGGCTCTCGTGACCTCTGCCGAATAGTCCTGGAATATGAAGATCTTGCGACCGTCCCGTGTAAGCGTGCGATGCTTTCTGGAAGCTTGCCATATTGCCTCAGAAAATTCAGACAGCGAAAGATGGTCACTCGAGGGCGAATCTCCGGGTTGTCTCGCAGTGGGCCGATACGGTGAGCACGTTCTATCACAATGTCACCACAGGAGTCCCGTATATCAAGCATATCCAGCAGAGAGGTGGTGAGAAAACAAGTAAGTGCGTCACCTTTAAGTGACTCTGGAAGGCCGACTATGCGCAAATTGTTTCTCCTTGAGCAGTTTTCTAAATCATCGAGCTTGTTAAGAATTTGATAATGTTCTTTCTGTAAGGCATCATGTTGTTGCTTCAGTAGAAAAACATCATGTAAAACCTCCCCCACCTTAGTTTCATTAGATTACACCCTCTGTGGAAGCTGCAGTATATTGTGATTAGCTTCCTGGAGTGCTTGCTTAATAGACTCAGCTTGTTCCTGCATCAGAGGAGCCATAGTTGTTTTAATAGCTTGAACTATGTCAGCATAAGTGGCTAAAGCATGAGGAGGGGTTTCCAGGGCCTTAGAAGCAGTCTGTGAGGAAGAGGGAGAGGCAGAGGTGGCTGGGTGTGGTGACTGTGTGTGAGTTGTGGCCATCTTGGATTCACCCCTCACCTTTTCTTACTTCTGGCGCTGCTGTTTAGAGGGCATGAGAGGTGTAAAATACTTCTCTCACTCACACAGAAAAGCAGCGAGCAGCACCCCCTGACCCGGGTCAGTGTTGGCACATGCACCCTGAGCCCAGCTCACACCGCCAGCTGCCTGTCCCATACAGAACTCCCCTGGGGTCGGCTGCGAACCCCACCCTCCAGCTGTGCTTTATTTGATGAATGCTGCCCGCTCTTCTCTCAGCGGTCCAACTCCGTCCCAGCGGTCCTCTCTCCTCCACGCTCAGTGATGGCGGTGGTCACACCAAGCATTCTGGGACTTCCAGAATGCCACGGATGTGCCGTATTGCTATTCTGGAAAAAAGGTGGGAGGGAGCAAGTGGCAGCTGCTATAAGCTATGATGGCGGTGCAATGGTGGGGACACTGTGGCTGCGCCCTTAGAATGCAGAGCCCTGGGTAATAGCCCTGCTTGCCCACCCAAAGAACCGCTACTGGTTATAGGGACAGGGGGGGTATAATCTGGTGGGAGAGGAGACACAGGACAGGGAGCTGCTGCTATAGAGATGGGGGGGTATAATCTGGTAGGAGAAGAGACACTGGACAGGGAGCTGCTGCTATAGAGATGGGGGGGGTGTAATCTGGTAGGAGAGGAGACACAGGACAGGGAGCTGCTGCTATAGAGATGGGGGGGTTATAATCTGCTGGGAGAGGAGACACAGGACAGGGAGCTGCTGCAATAGGGACAGGAAGGGGGTATAATTTGGTGGGAGAAATACACAGGACAGGGAGCTGCTGTTATATAGAGGGGGGGTCAAAGTTGCTGGTTGGAGAGGAGACATATACACACTTCATGTGTTTTAAGGGGCATTACCATGTGGCAAAATGTGTTTTAAGGGGTATTACTATGTGTGGCATAATGTGTTTTAAGGAGCATTCCTGTGTGGCATGTGTTGTGAAGGGCATTACTTTGTTGCAAAATGTGTTTTAAGATGTACTAAAGCGTGTGGCATAATGTGTTTTAAGGGGCATTATTGTGTGGCATGTGTTTTTAGGAGTATTACTGTGTGGTATGTGTATAAGGAGTAATATTGTGTGGTATAAGGAGTACTATTGTGTGGCATAACGTGAATGTGTGGTGTAACGTGAATGGGCTTTGTGTGGCATAATGTGAATAAGGGTCACTACTGTCCAGTGTAATTTGGATTGGGGGTTCTATTGAATTGGACGGCCTATTTTTAGTCCCAGTCTGGCCCTGGCTACAAGCAAAAGCAGCCAGTATCACGCATGCAAACAAAGCTATGTATTTGCACCCCTTGCATTGCAACATGGCTTGTCCAGGTACACAGTTACTTACTTTATCTTACTCTCTTCCCAAATCTGAATCATGCCCAAAGAGAGGAACATGTGTCTCAGTTATACTTCACTTGTGAAAGCGCAATAAAGTTTTAGTTTCACACCATTCTAATCTATTTCACTGAAAAACTTTCATGCTTTTGTAATTTCCCCATGGAAAGTATAGACCAGCACTTACATGCTATAGTGCATATTTTACCCCGAAATGGTGGCCATGGGTATTTTACCCTGATACTGGCCATTCAGTAGGAACTACTCCCACTGTTGTGATGCAGGCTGCGGCCTGGTCAATAGGATTTCTGTATTGCTGGGGTGATGCGGGGCAGCCAATATTATTTGGCTCAGTGACTCATTGCAGCCAAAAAGAACTCCCTGAGTCTCCAATTCAATAGCTACATGGTGACATGTTATATGCAGAGTATAAGAAGAAGAGGAGGAGTCAGGGTCCTTCAGTGACAGTGAGGATACTGTTTAAAAAAATATTTAAAGTGTATATACATATTTTTAATTAATGCTCCTGCCTTACAAATATTTTAGCACAAGTCCACATTTTGTTATACAGATGTGTCCTTACACATCTGTATAACAAGAATATAAAAGTATATATATTTTGTGGGGAGAGGGGTTGTCTCTCACCTGAACTGCCCACATTTCTGTGGGATAGACTCGCTCCAAGGTGATCCTTCTTTCTGCTACGCTTACCAGTCCAGTTTCCAGCAAGGGACCCAGTTGCAGTTCAGCACTCAGGAACAGGAAGAGTTTAAAACTCTCATACACCCACTGCTCTGAGCACTGACGCCGGCTAGCAGCCAGTTTAGTAGGCGAGAGTGTTGTAGTGCCAGGGACAGACTATTAAGCACTGGGAGTGCAGCAACATTTATCTGTGTTTGTTTAATTGAGTTATATGCATGTGTGTCCATGCCTAAGCCTATGCATGCTAAAGTGCAGTGTCTGCTGCCATTAAAGAGACTGCTTTACCGAGTACCTGTCTGTCTGAGTCCTCATTTTTACACCCTATTTTACAATTTATATTTATATATACTTTACTTTGCCTACTATCATTTAATCCTAACTCTCCAGAATGGTACTTAACACTTGGTTGCTGACGCCCTGCTGCCTATTTAAGCATAAGAGAAGCCCGGGGAGGAAAAGCAGGTGGGTTGCAATGGGGAGCGGAACCATGACATTTTGCATAATTGAACCCCGCCCCCTTCTGGTAAATTGCAGCTAATAGTGCATATTTAAATAGGGGCGGGGTCAAATGACGCAATTATTGTAGAATCACATAATTAAGTCCGGCCCCCTATTCGGGGAGCCCCAATCTCTGTTAAAATTCTCCTCATTCTGACCACTTCACTAGGAAGTGGGCAGGAATGCGGGAGAAGTACCTACTCTATCAGGGGTGCGGGGGGTTATCCGAAAAATCAGGAGCCTCCCGCGACTTCCGGGAGAGTAGGCATGTATGTATTTAAGTGTTATGCAGCAATGTTTATAAACCGTGTCCTAGTCCTGCATTGTTTTGTGCTGTTATTAACTGTTTTTCTTGTGTGCTCATTTGTTAATGTACTTGGTAAGGTGCTGTGGAACCATTATGGCGCTGTATAAATGAAGGATAATAATAATAATATTCAATGCACCTCTACGTTATAGACATTAACCTCACCTGTTTTCTTACCTTTTTAAAACGTGTGTGTTTCTCAGCCAGGCCCGGTATGATTATTTCTTGATATGACTCACTATGCTGTGATGTCATGTTGGTGTCAACTACAGATGTGACTTAGGGGCCCATTTATTAATAATAGGGTTTTAGACCCAATAATTATAATTTCTTATCACTGCTTATCATGGCAATAAGAAATTATGTACAGCTGGCATGTATTAAAATACACTTGCAGGGACAGGGGCATAAGATGCTGTCCCCATCCCTGCGATGTGTGAAAGTAAAGTGATCACTAATCACTTTCAGTCTCTGGGGCCAGCAGTGCTACTGCACATGTGTGAGCTGAGAATGTTGGAGGAGGGATCCAAGGGAACCCTCTCCCAGTATTTTTTGGATTATTGAGGCGTTAGCTACCATGGCCAAGCTCCAGAATGCTTTGCATCTCCGATATCTGCTGTGGTCCACCGTATGGTTTTGTGGAGAGGTCTGATGCATTATTATTTTTCTCTACATGTGACTTCCTTGAAGTTTTCCTAAAACACACATTACTTTCCATTTTCAGCTGCATTCACTCTACCTACCAACATCCTAGATAACCACTACCAGGCGCCTTCCTCTGCGGGGAATTCCCAGACAAGCCAGCCACCACCATCTAACCCTGGTTAAGGGTTACGGAGTATATTATATATACATACACTACCATTCAAAAGTTTGGGGTCACCCAGACAGTTTCGTGTTTTACATGAAAACTGACTTTTATTTATCAAATGAGTTGCAAAATGAATAGAACATATAGTCAAGACATTGGCAAGGTTAGAAATAATGATTTATATTTGAAATAATAATTTTGTCCTTCAAACTTACCTTTCGTCAAAGAATGCTCCTTTTGCAGCAATTACAGCACTGCAGCCTTTTGGCATTCTAGCTGTTAATTTGTTGAGATAATCTGAAGAAATTTCACCCCACGCTTCCTGAAGCACCTCCCACAAGTTGGATTGGCTTGATGGGCACTTCTTATGTACCATACGGTCAAGCTGCTCCCACAACAGCACAATGGGGTTGAGATCTGGTGACTGCGCTGGCCACTCCATTACAGACAGAATACCAGCTGCCTGCTTCTTCCCTAAATAGTTCTTGCATAATTTGGAGGTGTGCTTTGGTTCATTGTCCTGTTGGAAGAGGATTTTGGCTCCAATCAAGCGCTGTCCACAGGGTATGGCATGGTGTTGCAAAATGGAGTGATATTCCATTCCTTATTCAAAATACCTTTTACCTTGTACAAATCTCCCACTTTACCAGCACCAAAGTAGCCGTAAGCTGCAGAGAGGTGCCAGTCATGTCAGGAGGCGGAGTGGTGGCTAGGATCCAAATCGGACAGGGCAGCAGCTGCGCTGTACTGGAGTGAGTAGCTGCCGCTCTTACACCCAGTAGGAAGCCTAAACCTTTATCTAAGTCCCCAGACACAAGCAGGCTAAACAGCTCATGTAGACAATGTTGTGATGGACATAGGAGGCAAAGGGGAATATACTACAGCAGCACTCAGACTATCCAGGTAGCTTATTGTTGCAGTAGAGTAAAGGAGAGACACTAGCACTATATAAAGCCTTGCTGCATTTAAGGCTTACTATTTATAGCGCCTAGAGAGATGTGGGGGGGCATTTATTCTAGAGTCAGAGGAGACATATTAGTAAAATATATTACAATAAGAAATAACATTCACATGGTAGGATTTTTTTTAATTCATTTTATTTTCACCTTTTCATTACCAATAGTTACACAAATATGCTTTATCTTACCCTTTTTTAACTCATATTTCACTGCAACCTGTTCCGATTGGAGCATTTTTAATGTATATCTAATAAAGAATTAATTTTTTTATAAATGTCTCTATATGTGCGCCATATAATAGGACAAACTTTGCTTTTCCTCTCCTTTTTTTGAACATTACAGTACTTTTTTGTCGATTGGCATCACCCCCACTTGTAATTTTAATATTATCAACAACTATATAAGTACGGGGCCATTATAAATATCAGCGTGAAATGTGTGCAGATGTACATATTCCTTTGTATTGTATATTAGTAAAAGCAGCAGAATTAGTCTATACTCTTATGGCCTCATACAAATAAATCCGGTGACAGATATGACAGACTACATGCCTTAAAGTGCCTGAGTAATCATAACTAGGATTATTATAGTGTGGGCAAATAACACAAGAATAATAATGCACCCACTCACAACCCTGCAATTGGATATTAAATATCTGTCAGAAGTGGAAACAATTGCATTACCATTAACTCATGTTATCATCAGTTTAGCTACAAAGTAATCTCTTGCTGTGGCCTTCAGGAACAAACACAACTGTGGTTGGTTTATGTATGCAGGTTTTATATATATATATATATATATATATATATATATATATATACTCGAGTATAAGTCGACCCGAATATAAGCCGAGGTACCTAATTTTACCACAAAAAACTGGGAAAACTTATTGACTCGAGTATAAGCCTAGGGTGGGAAATGCAGCAGCTACTGGTAGTAATCCCCCCTCTGGTATTGTCCCCAGTAGTAATCCCCCCCTGGTAGTGCCCCCAGTAGTAATCCCCCCCTGGTAGTGCCCCCAGTAGTAATATCCCCCCCTGGTAGTGCCTCCAGTAGTAATATCCCCCCCTGGTAGTGCCCCCAGTAGTAATACCCCCCCTGGTAGCGCCCCCAGTAGCAATATCCCCCCCTGGTAGTGCCCCCAGTATTAATCCCCCCCCTGGTAGTGCCCCCAGTAGCAACATCCCCCCTGATAGTGTCCCCAATATTAATCCCCCCCCTGGTAGTGCCCCCAGTAGCAATATCCCCCCCTGGTAGTGCCCCCAGTATTAACCCCCCCTGGTAGTGCCCCCAGTAGCAACATCCCCCCTGGTAGTGCCCCCAGTATTCCCCCCCTCCATGGTAGTGCCCCCAGTAGCAACATCCCCCCCTGGTAGTTCCCCCATTATTAATCCCCCCCTCTGGTAGTGCCCCAGTAGCGATATCCCCCCCTGGTAGTACCCCCCGGTAGTAGCCCCCCAGTGGAAAGAAATGTATAAAAAAAAAAAAACTTAACTGTAACCCCGCTCCTGGTCCCGACGCTGCTACAGGCTCCTCCGCCGCTTTGCATAATGGGAGAGACGTCGTCATGACGACGTCTCTCCCATTACCCACTGCGGGAGCCGGAAGATGGCTCCCGCAGTGGGAGCAGCAGTAGCCGCTGAGAGTCTGACAGACTCTCAGCAGCTGCTGATTACACCAAACACATAGCTGCCGGCTCCGGCGGCTGTGTGTTTAGCAGTGTGTAGTGCTGACCGAACTCCGTCCGGTCAGCGCTACACACGCGGTGCAGGCTGTGTCACAGTGACACAGTCTGCACCGCGGCCTGCATGGTACGCTACTCAGCAGCGTACCATGCGGGCATGACTCGAGTATAAGCCGAGGGGGTGCTTTTTCAGCACAAAAAATTTGCTGAAAAACTCGGCTTATACTCGAGTATATACAGTATATATATATATATATATATATATACATATATATATAAATATATATATATATATATACAGTCAGGTGCATAAATATTGGGACATTGACAGAATTTTCATATTTTGGCCTCTATTCACCACCACAATGGCTCTGAAATGAAACAAACAAGATGTGCTTTAACTGCAGACTTTCAGATTTAATTTGAGGGTAATTACATCCAAATCAGGTTAATGGTGAATTAATTACTACGGTTTCTATATTTGCCTCCCACTTTTTAAGGGGCCAAAAGTAATGGGACAAACTAAACAATCCTAAATCTAACTTTCACTTTTTAATACTTTGTTGCAAATCCTTTGCAGGCAATTACAGCCTGAAGTCTGGAACGCATAGACATCACCAGATGCTGGGTTTCATCCCCGGTGATGCTCTGCCAGGCCTCTACTGCAAATGTCTTCAGTTCCTGCTTGTCCGTTGGGCATTTTCCCTTCAGTTTTGTCTTCATCAAGTGAAATGCATGCTCAATCGGATTCAGGTCAGGGGATTGACTTGGCCATTGCATAACATTCCACTTTTTAGCCTTAAAAAACTCTTTGGTTGCTTTTGCAGTATGCTTCGGGTCATTGTCCATCTGCACTGTGAAGCACCGTCCAATGAGTTCTGAAGTATTTGACTGAATATGAGCATATAATATTGCCCGAAACACTTCAGAATTCATTCTGTTGCTTTTGTCAGCAGTCACATCATCAATAAATACAAGGGAACCAGTTCCATTGGCAGCCATGCCCACATGCCCACGCCATGACACTACCACCACCATGCTTCACTGATGAGGTGGTATGTTTTGGATCTTGAGCAGTTCCTTTCCTACTCCATACTCTTCTTTTCCCATCACTCTAGTACAAGTTGATCTTTGTCTCATCAGTCCATAGGATGTTGTTCCAGAACTGTAATGGCTTTTTAGATGTTGTTTGGCAAACTATAATCTGGTCTTCCTGTTTTTGTGGCTCACCAATGGTTTACATCTTGTGATGAACCCTCTATATTCACTCTTGTGAAGTCTTCTCTTGATTGTTGACTTTGACACATATACACCTACCTCTTGGAGAGTGTTCTTGATTTGGCCAACTGTTGTGAAGCGGTTTTTCTTCACCAGGGAAATAATTCTTCTGTCACCCACCACAGTTGTTTTCCGTGGTCTCCCGAGTCTTTTGGTGTTGCTGAGCTCTCCGGTGCGTTCTTTCTTTTTAAGAATGTTCCAAACAGTTGATTTGGCCACACCTAATGTTTTTGCTATCTCTCTGATGGGTTTGTTTTGATTTTTCAGCCTAATGATGGCTTGCTTCACTGATAGTGACAGCTCTTTGGATCTCATATTGAGAGTCGACAGCAACTGATTCCAAATGCAAATGTCACACCTAGAATCAACTCCAGACCTTTTACCTGCTTAATTGATAATGAAATAATGAGGGAATAGCCCACACCTGTCCATGAAATAGCTTTTGAGTTGATAGTCCCATTACTTTTGGCCCCTTAAAAAGTGGGAGGCACATATAGAAACCATTGTACTTCCTACACCGTTCACCTGATTTGGATGTAATTACACTCAAATTAAATCTGAAAGTCTGCATCTTGTTTGTTTCATTTCAAAGCCATTATGGTGGTGAATAGAGGCCAAAATATGAAAATTCTGTCAATGTCCCAATATTTATGCACCTGACTGTATATGGTATCCTGTGTTGCTCTCAAAGTTGTAACAAGAAAAAATATGTACTGGAGTATGTATCCTGTAATGTAATGTTGGTTACTGTTTATGTTAGTTGACTAAAGAAAATTATGTTTGGATCATTTTAACATCATAGAGAATATACTTGGCTAATTTCTATTAATTTAAACAACCTCAATTTGACACGTCATATAAACATGGTTCAAAAATTCATAACCTTTTATGGTTATTTTTTTTTCCAACAAAGTTTTTTATTGTATAAAGCACCAAAAGTAACAACGATTCAACATTTTTAGTATACAATACAAATAATACAATTGCATAGTATTCAATAAACATTGAAACAATGTTATGTCTCTCAACAGAAGACACATAAAAATAAAAACAAGATACATTTGAATATAAGCAGAAATAATTACTTTCCAGTATCCATAATATACAGAATATTAATCATCATAAATGATAAATTAGTACAATAAATTGGTATGAAAAGACATTTTAGTGTAGTAAACCAATGCAAAGAGAAAACTAATTAATGAAAGAAGGGGGGAGCCACACGGAACAACAACAAGACCCAGCCTCTTGGAGCCATCTCAAGTCAATATAGTTACTGCGTATTAAAGGGAAAATCTCCCAAAAGTCTTCTTTGCTCATACCACATGGTATTTTTCAAAGCATCTTTGATTCTATGTTGAAATTCCTCAGGTACAATGGAGATGTAGCTCTCCCAAGTGTCAAAGAGTCGTGGGGCCAAACGCTCCTTGTTCAGTGAAGTTTCTATCCAATCCAGGTGCTGGATTAATGGGGGGGCGACAGGGGCGATTGTCCCTGGGCCCCCACACCTGAATGTCCCCCACACCCATCGGGGTTAACGTGAACCGGAGGAGACAGAACCAGTTCCGTCTCCTCCAGCCAACCTAACCCCAGCACCACAGGGAAGCACCATTTGTCAGGTGCTCGCCGAGATACCAGCGAGCGCCCAGTTCCATCCCCGCAGTGGCAGAGCTGGAGACTGGAGCTCATTCGTGAGCTCAGATATCTGGCTCACGCAGTGCACTATGGGAGAGATGTCATGACATCTCTCCCATAGTGCAGAGGAGCAGCCAGGTGGAATGGACGTGGATGGCAGCGGGAGTGGGGTTTAAGGTAACTATTAGTTTTTTTTTTGTTTTTTTTTTAGTGCAAGCAGCTTTTCTGCTGGGGGCATAACTTGGGGGTGGGGGGATTACTACTGGGGGCATTACTCGGAGGGGGGGACATTACTACTGGGGGCATTACTATTGGGGGCTCTACTACCTGAAGGTGGGGCATTTCTACTGGGGCACTACTACAGGGGGCAATACTAATGGGAGATTTGTATAGGTTGCACTGCACAAGGGGCACCACTCCTGGGGGCACTACTACTGGGTGCACTGCATAAATGGCTACTACTGTGGGCTCTTCATACGGGGCACTACCACTGTCGGCACTGACACTACTGGGATCCCCATTGCGCATACCCCCAGTTTGTAACATTTAATAGGGGCCCCCACATGTTTGTTGCCAAGTGGCCCCCACAGACATTAATCCAGCCCTGATCCAATCCATATTAAAAATATGATATAGTTTATTTTGAAACATACACAGTGATGGAGGAGAGGTCGATATCCAATTTTGTAAAATAACTTTCCTGGCAACCACACTTATAGCTAAAAGCAGCTTTTTACAACACCTTGCAACTCTTTGTATGTCGGGTACCATTCCAAATATAGCCCATTCTGCCGTAAATGGAATATAATTAACTAAATTATCAAGGGAGAACTTCTTAATCATCAGCCAGAATTGGCATAGTAATGGGCAAGACCAGAAACAATGGAAGAAATCTGCCTGAGAAATCTTGACAACGTAAGCAATTGCGTGAAGTGATCATTCCTGTCAAGTATTGCCTATAGGGAGTGAAATAAGATTTGTGGAATATGTTTAGAAACATCTCCTGATACTGTACCGCAGGCAACAGTCTACAGGAACTACGCAAGTTATTCAACAAGACATCACTTGTTAGTGAAGGAAATGAAGACTGCCATTGGCTGACTAATGAGCTAACCCGTTTGTGATCCATTTGCCTTCTTAAAATACTGTAATGTAATGATATTGCCTTCCTGTTGGGTGGAGGAGACTGTAGCATATTGTCGACAACATTTCGCCAATCCGAATCAGAAAATCCACGTATTACAGTACTCACATAATGTTGCACTTCAAAGAAAGCTAAGGGAAATCTCTGAAGTATCGGGTATTTGTCTCTAGCCTGAGCAAAGGTTAATAAACATTTATTGGAAACATATATGACATTACTTATATCCTTCACTCACTCCCTCCACCATAAAGTGAAAGGAAAAGATGCTAGTCCATTCTGAAAGTCAGGATTGGACAAAAAAGGCAGAAATAACGATTTATGTGTATTAAGATTATTCTGATGATGTAATATATGCCACAGGCTCCTCGTGGACCACAACAGTGGATTTTCTCGTATCTCCTGACAAATCTCTGCATCGTGTTGGTGTAAGAAACTAATCAAGTTATCGTTGGGTAAAAGCTGCTTATCAATAATTGGATCTGTATATGTACAGGTTGAGTCTCCCATATCCAAAATGCTTGGGACCAGGGTTATTTTGGATATCGGAATATTCCGTATTTTCGAATATTTGCATACTATATTTAAATATCTTAGGAACAGGACCCAAATCTAAACACAGAATGCATTTATGTGTTATATACACCTTATACACAGAGCCTGCTGGTCATTTTATACAATATTTTCAATAATTATGTGGCTCAAACAAAGTTTGTGTACATACATGAAATTAATTTATGTTTCATATACACCTTATACAGGTGATTTTATACTTTATTTGTAACAATTTTGTGTACATTGAACCATCAAAAAGCAAAAGTTTCATTATCTCAGTCATGTTAAAAATATTCCATATTTTGGAATATTTGGATATGGGAGACTCAATGTGTATTAGTGTGACACCCCTGAATCGGTCAATGCCCCATTTTTAAACAAAATGCTGGTATTTAATGTGATTTACAGATGTGCATTGTAAATAAATATTTAAAAAAATGTTAATTCATCTACGTACACATTGATGGATGTGGGGAGGGCTAGTTGATGACTTTGTGGACAGTGGTTCTGGGTGAAGGGGAAATGTGTCCAGTTTATTTGTGTGTGCCCCCCCCTCCCCCCCATGGAGTTACAATAGAGCCTGCTGCCCTCTCCGGACATAGGAAGCCAGTGGGCACGCGGCCAGGAATGGGACATTCCAGTTGCAACAGAGGGGACACTTGAATCCCTCTGGACTTACATAGGTGGCCAGTGTCTAGAGCGGCATGTGCGGTCAGCGGGAAAGTGACTGGCGCACGACCGCTAATATAAAAGAGACGCCCGCAGGGGCCGCTGGGTAGCTGTGACCTGAGGTGGGTGAGCCGCGGAATGAGTGCCGCACTTACCGGAGGGACAATGAGAGCTCTCTGAGAGGAGGAGAGCGGGACTCGCTGGATGGTGCTGTGTGGAGCCGCAGCCAGCCGGAAGGTATGAGCCAGGACACAGACAGCCAGAGAGCTGTGAGGTCACTGCAGGCAGGAAGTGGTGTCAGTGGAAGCCACCCAGAGACCTTCCCCCAGGGCTGGTGAGTGACAGCTGGGAGCCAGAGGTGCAGCCTGGGCGGAGCTTATTACAAAGTCCCGTAGGCTGATCGGGATTGATGGAGGAGGAGCGACTGAGCGCTGGGGACAGGCTAAGCAGTAGGAGGAGATGGAAGACATCAGACTCCTTTGGGAAAATCCCTCCAGTAGCTCCTAGTCTGAGAATAGACCCCCTTATTCAAGCAGTGTGACTCCTATTAAGCACTACCTCCTTAAGCTGTCCTAAGAGCAGACACCTTCGGTAATAGCCACTGGGACTCAAGGGAGCACTTTTGATAGTCTACCTGCATGACATTAACCCTCATCAGTGGATAGCTGCACAAGTGATGCAAGTGAGATACAGATAGAGACTAATCTTCAAGGATTGTATAGGGAAGGCTTAAAGTATACCAAAGAGCTCAATTGTCAGAGGGGCTAGATAAAATAACCTGCATTAGCTACAGGATTTACAGAACCAACTGCTGAGGAGATAAGCAATAGTCATATCAGTCTCCTGAATTTTTACGAGACACAATCACCAGTGTAGCCGGAGAAAAGTCAGATAACTTAAGACGAATAATATAATTCTGCCGTGCTACGAAAGCATTACCCTATAACACTACAGGGAGCCGAACTTTGTCACTATAGCCATTCAAGCTGCAATAAATTACCGAAGTTGTACTGACAGTGAAAGATACAGCAGCAGTGGATTACAGTCAGAAACCAGTACCGGATTTCCTAAATAGTGATCCTTGCAAACACAGGAAGGCTGTTACAGGTTAGAGAGATTATTAACTCCGTTAAGCTACAACCCAGGCAACGTTATACTAATACTAAACTAATAGCCAATTATCTCTTGTATGTGAAGATAAGACTAAAGACTAGTGTATTACATTTTTGGATGCACCTAAAATTACTTGGTAATTTTGCTTGAGTCAAACTACTATACAGAAGTGTGATGTTATATGCTCATTTGCGGTTAACCCATTGCTCCCATAGGTGTATCGAGTATCCTGCGTTACAGATTTAATAAATAAAACACGGATCGGAGTGTATTTTCATTTTCTTAAAAAAGTGTAAATTCTATTGTGATGTAATTGTTTTAATGTAAAGTTGTTATGAACATTTGCCTTTTACCGCATATATTCTTTTGAATAAATACTACTTGTGCGAGTACCCTATTGCCTGTATCTAATACTTACCTTCTGGTTGGAATCCGAACCATCCAGAGTTGGGGAGCTGGTAAGAAAACACTAAAGTTACACTACCCCCATAACAAATTCTAGAATTGACTTCCAGGGAAGGTGCCGTATATTACATTAGTATTATGCAGCCAGTCCCGCAAATAGCGCAGAACAGATGCCTGATTATAATGAGTTGATTCCTCCATTGCTCCTGGTCTGCTGTAGTTTTAAGAGAGCTATTCTGGGACGTCTTCCTTTCCAGAGGAACTTTCTAAATAAAGCATTAAGTTTTAAAGTATCTTTGTGCGTAAGTAAGAGTGGCAAGGACTGAAATAAGTAAAGCAGGTGTGGGAAAGTCACCACTTTTATTAAATTTGCCCTGCCTAGATAGGACAACAGGAGATGGCTCCACCCCTCCAGTTCCGTCGCGAAAGACGAAACTGCCTTAGAAATATTTATCCGATAAAGAGCAGATAGTGATTTCGGCAATTGGATACCTAAGTATGTTATATGGGATCTAGCCGATGCTTATTAACAAATATGTCTACTCCATGTCAGTTGGACCACCCTTGGCGTCAAACACATACCCACTGATTTGGACATATTTACTTCAAGTCCAGAGACACATCCAAAATTACTTTGAATATTTAGTACTGCTGACAATGAGTTCTTAGGTTAGGATATATATAACAAGACATCGTCAGCAAATGCCATAAGACGAACCTCAGCATCACCTATCGGGATTCCCTGAAAGAGAGGGGAGGATTGAAGAATCCTAAACGGGGATCAATTGGCAAATTAAATAATAAGGGCGAGAGGAGGCATCCCTGTCGCGTTCCCCTGTTCATTATTATTTGAGAGCTTCGCAAACCATTAACAATTAAAGATGTAGTAGGAAAGGAGTAAAAGTAGCGAATAAGGCATGTGAATGTTGGGTCAAAATCACATTCTTCAAGAACCCTAAACAGATGGGGCCATGCCACGGTGTTGAAGGCTTTGTGAGTATCTAAGCTCAATAGCATGCAATCAGCATTAGATGAGCCGTTTCTATTTCTTTCACTGACTGACGACCTCGGACAAAACCCACCTGAAGGCTAGTTTGAAGATCTGGAAGAATATATTGTAGCCTATTAGCCATTATTTTAGAAAATATCTTTAAATCAGTGTTTAATAATGATATGGGTCTGTATGCATCTACCGAAGCCAGATCTTTACCTAGCTTGGGGATCAGAGTTGTGTAGGCATTAGTAAATGAGGTATAAGAAGGGTTATCACGAAAGAAGTTTGCCGAATAGTTCAAGCAAAGTAGGTGTATTTTCGTTCTGAAGAAGTTTGAAGTATTCCCCTGTGTAACCATCAGGACCAGTAGATTTATGCAGTGGTAGTTTTTTTTATCACAAATTCTAACTCCTCATTCTCTTGTGTTTATTTATATGAAGACAATATTTTTACTTAATAGCTTACAGTTCTGTATTACATAACTGGGTTCTCCCAAGTAGGCCCACATAATAGAATAATACTTTGGTGGAGGCACTGATAACATTATAGGTACCACTTATTGGGAGGATATAGGTGGGTACATTAGGCTAACTAGTGAAATGGGAGTTAGTAACCTGGTGTCCCTTTAGAGGGTAAAGGGGGGTTACAATCAGCAGAGACAGCTCATCACTTGGGCATCCAACTCATTTTGGTGAGTAGCTTTTTTATTGTTCTTAGTCTATGCAACTTCCTTCCAAACCTTGAAGTTTTTCTAAAACATACATTACACTACATTGTCAGCTGCATTCACCCTGTCCTGCAGCAACCCAGGCTTTGTCCTCTACCAGCCAACACCAGCAGAGATAGTTCAACGCTTGTGCATCTGACTGATAGTGGCGAGTAGCATTTTTATTGCTCTCAGTCATTGCAAATTCCTTACAAGAACATACTCAGCGGCACCGAGAGGTGGGGGAGTGGTCTTGTTGGAGGGGCCCCCCCTCTTACCTGTCAACAGCCCAGTACACACTGCTGTGGGAGACCAGGGAGACTGCTCGCTGCCACTGTATCTGTGGGGGGGAGCGATCACACTGATGGCATCACCCTCCTGGATTTGCGCCGGGCTGAGGGGCTCACACCATGCTGCATATAGGATTTTTATGTTTTTTCAAAGGAGCTTGGTCACGCCTTACAATTAGGCCCCATCCCCTTCCCCCGAGCCAGGCCCAGACCTCCACGGCCGTACATATACTGTCTTCATTTGTAGCTTTCCTCTGCAGCAATATAAAAAAAAACAGTGTTCAATGAAAAGAGACAAATTGAATTTCCAAGCTGAGACTTTGCCCCAGGTGACAGAAGCATAGCTTTATCCCTGGGTTTAGAGCCACTGATTGTAAAATAATACTAAGGAAGAGGAGATGAAGGTGTAGGTAAGCAGAGAGAGAGAATACATGAGGGCAGAAGGCCCCTCTTGTGAGAATTTACAATTTATATATAGAGGTTGTTAAACAGAGGTGACACAGAATGGTGAGCCAATTTGCTGGGGCAGAAATGGTGTGTTAGGTGGGTACTAAATCTTTATGAACCACTAATATAGCCAAAGATGGCATAAGGACTATGACAACTCCTGTATGTGGGTAGCGGTGATAGCAGGAATATAATGCAGGTTATAGAAGGGTCTCTCAGAACTTTATAAGACACATCTGTGTCCCACTGTGGCACTTATTCACAGTGACAAGATGGCGCTGCACATGCGCAGAAGAGCTAACATCGGCCATCTTGGTTAGATAATGAAGTATCCTTAAATGAGCATTATGGAGACTGCACAGTAGTGCTCTCCATATCTCAACACCCACCTCGCTACAAGTGTCTCCATGTTACACAAGCAATTTTCACTTTCAACTTACTGTAGCAACCTTTAAATAACTGAGGGTTAGATAAGCAGGAATATATCAAAATTTTAGACTATTCTAGTCCACATTTCTTGAATAGGATATCAGTCAGGCTCCTCTCACTGACTGTGCAAACTACAGTCTATTTCTTCACAAACTCAGGACTGCTGTCACTTGCGATGTTGTTGATGTCTTCTATACTTATGAGGCTCAACTCACATAAAGTATCTTTGGGTATTTTTGAGCTCCACTTACACCAGTCATTTCTTGACTTTGGCTAACTGAACGCAATAGTTGTAAATTCCTCATAGCATCTCTTTGGTGGCTTTCCCATGTTTGATCTAGCAGTTCTATTCTATGGTTGGGTGTCCACACTGATACTGGGATATCCAATGACAAATACATTTTCTGGAAAATAGCTTCAGGAACTGTGGGTGGAGCCACTGGGGATGAAGCTATAGAAAAACAATTATATATATACAGTCAGGTGCATAAATATTGGGACATTGACAGAATTTTCATATTTTGGCCTCTATTCACCACCACAATGGCTTTGAAATGAAACAAACAAGATGTGCTTTAATTGCAGACTTTCAGAGTTAATTTGAGGGTAATTACATCCAAATCAGGTGAACGGTGTAAGAATTACAACGGTTTCTATATGTGCCTCCCACTTTTTAAGGGGCCAAAAGTAATTGGACTATCAACTCAAAAGCTATTTCATGGACAGGTGTGGGCTATTCCCTGGTTATTTCATTATCAATTAAGCAGGTACAGTAAATGGTCTGGAGTTGATTCTAGGTGTGACATTTGCATTTGGAATCAGTTGCTGTCGACTCTCAATATGAGATCCAAAGAGCTGTCACTATCAGTGAAGCAAGCCATCATTAGGCTGAAAAATCAAAACAAACCCATCAGAGAGATAGCAAAAACATTAGGTGTGGCCAAATCAACTGTTTGGAACATTCTCAAAAAGAAAGAATGCACCGGAGAGCTCAGCAACACCAAAAGACCCGGAAGATCACAGAAAACAACTGTGGTGGCTGACAGAAGAATTATTTCCCTGGTGAAGAAAAACCCCTTCATAACAGTTGGCCAAATCAAGAACACTCTCCAGGAGGTAGGTGTATATGTGTCAAAGTCAACAATCAAGAGAAGAATTCACAAGAGTGAATATAGAGGGTTCACCACAAGATGTAAACCATTGGTGAGCCACAAAAACAGGAAGACCAGATTAGAGTTTGCCAAACAACATCTAAAGAAGCCATTACAGTTCTAGAACAACATCCTATGAACTGATGAGACAAAGATCAACTTGTACCAGAGTGATGGGAAGAGAAGAGTATGGAGAAGGAAAGGAACTGCTCATGATCCAAAACATACCACCTCATCAGTGAAGCATGGTGGTGGTAGTGTCATGGCATGGGCATGTTTGGCTGCCAATGGAACTGGTCATTGATGATGTGACTGCTGACAAAAGCAGCAGAATGAATTCTGAAGTGTTTCGGGCAATATTATATGCTCATATTAAGTCAAATGCTTCAAAACTCATTGGACGGCGCTTCACAGTGCAGATGGACAATGACCCGAAGCATACTGCAAAAGTAACCAAAGAGTTTTTTAAGGCTAAAAAGTGGAATGTTATGCAATGGCCAAGTTAATCCCCTGACCTGAATCTGATTGAGCATGCATTTCACTTGATGAAGACAAAACTGAAGGGAAAATGCCCCAAGAACAAGCAGGAACTGAAGACATTTGCAGTAGAGGCCTGGCAGAGCATCACCAGGGATGAAACCCAGCGTCTGGTGATGTCTATGCATTCCAGACATCAGGCTGTAATTGCCTGCAAAGGATTTGCAACAAAGTATTAAAACGTGAAAGATAGATTTAGGATTGTTTAGTTTGTCCCATTACTTTTGGCCCCTTAAAAAGTGGGAGGCACATATAGAAACCATTGTAATTCCTACACCGTTCACCTGATTTGGATGTAATTACCCTCAAAATAAATCTGAAAGTCTGCAGTTAAAGCACATCTTGTTTGTTTCATTTCAAAGCCATTGTGGTGGTGAATAGAGGCCAAAATATGAAAATTCTGTCAATGTCCCAATATTTATGCACCTGACTGTATATAGTATTTAGAAAAGAAGGCACTCAAAAGGGACTTTAAAATAAAACTTATCGCATGGAAAATAAATTTTGAACCAGGTTATTACGTCATAGTTAATGAGAGGTTTAGGAACTGAGGGCCTGATTCAGCAAGGAACACTACTGCGAATGCAATAGCGATTACTCAGTTCAACTGCGATAGTATGATAATCCATTGCAATCGCAATGCCGCCGATGCACTACATGAGGACACCTACTTTACCTTGCACACAATCATAATTTTAGCAGGACTGTGAAAACAGCAGTATAACTGAGTACCATTACACCCTCACACACACTTGCACAAGCCCTGACCTCACCTCAGATAACTTCCACGCACGCTATCAGGCCTCAGGCTGCATAGGGCATCGCAGTGGATAATTTGTGCATGGCCCTGCATCGGCATTCAAACGCACTGGCACGTCTGCGTTCGGCCGACCACCCCCTCTGACCACCCACAAACAGCCCTTCCTGTCAATCACTCGCGTAGTCACTGCGATCGCATGTCCCGAATGCAATGGCTAGTTTGCACATGCACAATGTGATGCATACGCATGTGCAGTACGCAACAATCGGCCGATTGCGCGCGTATTAGCAACTGTGTTCCTTGCTGAATCGGGCCCTGAGTTCCTACTTGTTCCTACTGAAAAATAGCACTGCTTGTCCTGCACTTCCAATTCCAACATTTTTGGCTTGACAAGCTTTCTAGTATTTGGATTCCAGAATCTGTACCCTTTATTCTCATGGCAATAACTGAGCAGGATACACGTCATGGACTTTGGGCCTGATTCAGAGTTATACGCTATTCCAATGTTTTTACAATTGAGCGATTATTGGTAAACTGCGCATGCATATTTATCATATTGCTAATGTGCTAAACCCTATTAGCGATCCTGCATGCATCATTTACCTTCATGCAGGGTGATTGACAGACAAGCAACTTTTTTTGGGAGTAGTGGGAAAAAGGCAGGCGTGTTGCGTTATTTTTCTGGGCATGTTGCTTGCTGCATTTGTGATCCCATGTGCATATAACCTGGCTCTGGTGTGTCTCATATCGATTCCTACCTATCTATACACTCTAAAATTGTTGCTATTTAGCATTATGAGTCTCACAAGAAATAATTGCTTTCAGACTTTGATTGTGGTTCCAAAGCACAAAAAGTTATTTTTCATCATAAAAGCAGATGGTTACACGCTGTGATCTAAATACAATTAGCTCAAACAAATTATACAGTCACAAGGTACAGTTGTTACATACGCATGCGCTCTGGATCCAGATCCCGGCATCAAAGATGAAACCTCCGTCAACAGCAAAGAGAGGATAACTGGCATCTAGTTTCAGAGGGCCTACATATATACTCTTACAGAAATAGGCAATACAATAGAACAGGTTGGCCTGATTCCATTGGTTCCTCTTCCTTGTTCTTCTGTTACAGTACAGTTCATAGGTCAGTTCGTATGGTCACATTCCAGCCTCCAACAGCTCTTTGTGTCCATTTTCCTGCTGCATAACAAATCTAGACTGGCTGTATTGCAGGGTACATTTTAATGCTTAACTCTCTATGATCCATAATTTGCAGACACATGTTGCGATTTCTTTCCCGATTGAACCGGAAATCTGCAAAGACACAGTGGTTTAGAATGACACCAAACACGGTCTGCTTATCATGCACTAAACCTCAGATATCAAATAACATGTAATCAACAACATTGCTGATAATAAGTAAAACCTTAAATATTAACCTTAATGCTAGGGAACCTTTTCATGTAAATGTGCAGTGTGTAAGTATTGGGATATTAAGAAAAGACGCGTTGTGCGGCTACGTGTTTGTGGAGTACACCGTGGTATGTGTTTTGCAGGGTTGATCATATTATAAGTTTATATCAATGTATGCATTTATATAATGGGGACTTTTAACAATGTTCTATTGCAGGGGAATGGCACGATGCTAAATAATAGCATCGCCGTATGTACTTAAAATGTGTGAGATTCGCTAAAATGGCGCTGGGCGGCCATTCGCAAAATGGCATCGTATAGATTTTAATTTTAACAGATTCAGTCTCAGCCAATTATCCGGCTTTGACAGTCCATCCTTTGATAGCAAACAACATGCTATCACACTCTGATTTTAAAATTAATTTAGGCTTACACTATGACATATAATTTAATGTTATATTATGGGATGGCACAAGGTGGTTCTTAAACCATCAATAATGTGTCTCTGGGAGGGACATAAAATTACCCTTTTACGCACACCGCGGATCTTGGGAGATCATGGGAAAGATGTGGGGATGCACCAGTCCTATAAAGGAAGTCATGAAGGGGAATAGGGACTTACATTATAAGATGTTTAAAATTAAAATTTCATAATACATTTCATGCATGTCTATATCTTATACATTATATGATGGTACCTCCTAGTTCAGGGTTGTAATGCAGTTCTACATTTACCTCAGTATTCATACTGTTACTTCTAACCACCATCATAATCTCATTCCTTCGATTTACCTTATCTTTACATTTTTCACATTTCAACATAGTAGGAACACACCTGACACATATGCCAATTACTGTGATGACAACCAGTATCAGGATCAGGAGTTTACCTATACTCACAACAATTTCCTGGACCCACTCTCCTAGACCAGAGACCCATTTCACTGGGTTCAACCATGAAACCCATTCCTCTACCTTCTCCTCTACTTCAGCCATTGAAGCATTATGGTTCTTCCGAAATTCCCATTTCAGCTGCAGAATTTTGTCCATCTTCATGTCTATCACCTCCTTGGAGTCACTAGTATTATTTGTAAAGTATGTGCAACACTTTACACCAAATTGGGTGCCAAAGTTACGCAATACCCTCCAGTGACAGCTGTTAAATAATTTAACACTAGTCTATGTTGCACCAGTTCTTTCTTGTAAGCTTGCAACTCCCTACCTGTATACCTAAACGTGTCACCATACATCTCGGTGATATTATCTATTAATTTAGCAAGATCTTGGATAAATCTAAAATTTTGTGTACCCCGAGTGATCCTGGTGGGATCCAATGCGACTAAAACTTGAAAGCCAGTTGTCTCACTAATTAACTGTGTGGCTTTATGTACATCACCAGGTATCATATTTCTTTTGTCTCTGTGTTCATACTGTGTGTGAAGATATGGTGATGGTGTGTTTTTATGAATACCAAGCATTTCACCATGTGTAAGGGTCATAACTTCTGGGACTACTCTTCCCAGATAACACAAACCTTCCACATATAAAATATACATAATCGGGGAGAACATAAGGGATAGTAAACATCAGTAACCCACACATTTCCCTAGCAAGTGATCCTACTTCAGGTTCTACCATTTGAATCATACAAGTTTCTTGTTGTAATGTCTTGGCACAATATCCTTCTGGTACCCTACCAATCATTTCTTTGATGTTACTTAGTGTATATTTATACCGGAAGTGTCTTCCACCCAACCTAATTGTGCGTAACAGTTCAAAATTTATAGGTTCATTATCAGCTCTTAGTGAGAAGGTCATCGTCTGGTTATTCCCCGTCACCTCCCAACTTCCTGGGTCATTGGAGTTGGTGATGTTCAAACATAAAAGTGATTTATCTACTTGGTACTGGTGGAGTTTGAAATGAGGTGGTTTGGACTTAAGAAACTTTCCATCCAGTGCATGCCCTCTTTGCGATTCGAAAACTTCAGAGACATTCAATGGAAATGGCACTAATCCTACATTATGATGAGAACACACCCAACAGTCAGTCTGGTTTAAAACTTTGCCCACCATAGTATGATAATCCTCTAAAGGATGCCCACCCCATTACTGGTTATACTTATGTTGCCACTGCTGGATGCAATTCTCATTAACTAAGGACCCACAAAACTCACACATACAATAATCTTCACACGATAGACCTTCACACTGTCTCAGAGTTTCCACAATAGCAGATCTCTTAGCAATTACTGTACTGGGTTTGGTCAGATACTTCCCCGGTTGCTTTAGCACTCCTTATTTCAACTCCACTCCATTGATATCACCATCAGCTCCCCTCTCCGTCCTCTGTCCTCCGTCACAGAAACCAGAGATCAAAAAAACTCAAGATAATGAGAACTCTGGGAGAAAACACAGAGATAACCACAGCAGACCAATCCATTGCTGAAAACAATGATCTACAAATTTCTTTAGCTCAGGTGTCTCACTGTAACCTTTAACCTTCCCGGAACAGACTCGCAATTGACAGGTCTACGTTATCTGCCTCGATTCTGCCTTGTCTCTCCACCGGTTGGTTGACCTTCTTACAGTGAGTGGAATGGACCCAGGTATCTCTCTCTGCCACTTTCAATGAAGTTGTACTCGTCAGCAAAACCTGATACGGACCTTCTCACCGTTCTGTCAAACAACCTGAATGCAAGAAATTTCTGATCATAACAAATTCTCCAGGTTCAACATTATGACAGTTTGTTTCTGGCATATCATGTGACAACAATTTCAGTTTCTGCTGTTGCTGTTTTAATTGTTTACTCATTATTATAAGAAACCTTACAGTTACCTCGTTGCTACCATTCAGATCTTACTTTTCAAATCTTCCTGCGGACTTATAATCAAATGAGGTTGTCTACCAAACAGTATTTCAAAGGGGGACAGATTGAGAGGGGGTCTAGGAGTTGTCCTGATACTGTGAAGGACAAGTGGTAGTGCTTCTGGCCAACCCAGACCAGTTTCTGTCATGATTTTACTTAATTTGTTTTTAATAGTCCCATTCATTCTCTCCACCTTGGCACTGGCTTGCGGTCGGTAGGGGGTATGAAGTCTACTATTAATACCCATCAACTTACACATGTTTTGGAAGACATCACCTGTGAAATGAGTACCCCTATCACTTTCAATAATTCTAGGGATACCGTATCTGCATACAAACTCCTGAAATAATTTCTTAGCAGTAAATGCAGCAGTACTAGTGGCAGCTGGGTATGCCTCAACCCAATTAGGAAACACATCAGTGCACACTAATACATACTTGAGATTCTTGCAGGGTGCTAATTGGATGAAATCAATTTGTATTACCTGAAAAGGTCCGTCGGTCGGAGGAATGTGGGATGGTTTGGTAGGGATCATTTTCCCAATGTTTTTCCTCAAGCAGGTCAGACAGGACATTGCTCTCTTTTCCACTTGAGAAGAAAAACCCGGTGCACACCAGTATGCTTTCACCAATTTGCACCAACCTTGCTTTCCCAAGTGAGTCAGACCATGCCCTGCCTCAGCCAGGCTTGGGTAGTATGCCTTGGGGGCCACTGGCTTACCTTGTCCATCTCTCCAGAGTCCAGAGGACTCTTGCCCACATCCCTTGGACCTCTAGACTGCCTTTTCCTGGATGGAACACAAATTTTGCATCTCATTTAATTTCTGCATGTCAATCATTTGGAACATCATTTGGTTAATTGGCACATTCACTTTTAACCCTGCTCCCCATTTGGCAGCTTCTTCTGCCTGTTGTTGCCCAGTGACACCGGGTCATCCTCACATGTATGGGCTTTACACTTAATTACCACCACTGTTTTAGGCAATTGGATTGCTGTCAGTAGTCCTTTTATATGTCTGGAATGTGCGATTGGTGTGCCTGCTGCTGTCATAAAATTTCTCAGATGCCATAGAGCACCAAAATCATGTACCACTCCAAAGGCATACCTAGAGTCAATGTACATATTAGCAGATTTACCTTCTGCTAATTCACACGCTCTCCTTAATGCCACGAGTTCCGCCACTTGGGCCGAGTGAGGTGGACCTAAAGGTTCGGCCTCTATGATGTCATTTACTACAGCATAACCTGTACATAACTCTCCAGTGTCAGTTTGTCCATGTAAACTGTCACATCTACATTTTCTAAAGGTGTATCCCGTATGTCAGGTCTTGCAGTAAAGGTCTGATTCAGATATTCCATACAATCATGTGCATCAATATACCTGCAGAACTCACCTTCCGCCAGTGACTCACCTCTCTCCACCCTTTGTGCATCCTGTTGCACATATGGTAAATACGTTGCTGGATTTAACGTACTGCACCGTTTGATGGTGATGTTTGCAGGTGCTATTAGGGCTAGTTCCCATTTTGTGAACCTAGCTGAGGAGACATGTCTGGTTTGGGCAGAGTTTAGCAAAGCTGATACAGCATGGGGAGTATAGACAATCATATCATGGCCTAATACTACCTCCTCACTCTTATTGACCAATAGAGCAGTTGCTGCCACACTTCTTAAACACATTGGGAGTGATCTTGCCACAGTGTCCAATTGTGCACTGTAGTATGCTACGGGCCTACTGGCATCACCATGTTTTTGTGTGAGGACACCTGCTGCACAACCAGTAGCTTCCGTACAATGCACATCAAAAGGTTTTTCATAATCAGGTATTCCCAATGCAGGTGTTCTTGTCAGACTATCCTTAAGGTTAAGGAAAGCCTGCTCTGTTTCCTCTGTGTATATGACACGATCGGGCTTTGAGGAAGAGACTAAGGACCTCATTCAGAGTCGGTCGTAAGTGGCCGCTCGGTCGTACGCATCCGATGTTTCCAAACCACGCATGCATACGGTTAGTTGTGTGCATGTGCGTACGAGACCTTGCGGTCCAAAATGCTGTCGATCGTACGGCTTACAAGCAGGAAGTGGCTTCCGAGAGTTGATTGACATGAAAGGCCGTTTGTGGGTGTTGACGGTGGTGGTGGTCTAAAAACACAGGCGTTCCTCACTGTTTTCAGGGTGTTTCAGGGGCGTACATAAATTTCCTGCTATGACCGACATAGAAGGCCGGCAGTAGTAAAACGTCACTCTGCGAGCAGATTAGAGGCCTGGCTGATCATACAGCTTGAGGTTGGGTATGTGCTCTCTCCAGCCCCAGAGTACAATCGATACTATCGAATGTGACTGATGTTAGGAGTGATGTTTCTATTTTGAGCCACACAATGCAAGCAGCTAATAATCGTTTGTTGTAGCTAATAACACTGCTAATTGGCATGTAATTGATTCAGCTGCGTTTGCATTAGCAAATAATAAGAATAAATATATTTCATGGGGATGGCTTATTCTATGCGTTTACTTGTTAATTTTTGTTGTAATTTGCACACAACACAAACGGCCGCAACCATCAGAAGAATATTTACATGCAGCGACTGACAATGACTGACAATGATTGACTCGATCGCTAGCTGCTATCACTCGCTAACTAGAGGAGGTGCATTGTTCACATATGGGCGTCACTTTGATTGTGACCGACCGGACGTGCGATCGCTTCCTTTTTCAGTTTTGCGGTCGTTAGGCATACGACTGAGCGGCCGCTTATGACCGACTCTGAATGAGGTCCTAAGTCCTATAATGGCAAGGCCAAAATAGAAAAACCTGGGATCCACATTCTGCAGTATCCACACATTCCCAAGAAGGTACGGATTTGCTGTTGGTTCTGCGGCAGTGTCATGGTCTGTATGGCTTGGATTCTGTCATTTGTCAGATGTCGTAACCCCTGGGTTAGGCAATGTCCCAAGTATTTAACTATGGACTGGCATGGCTGTAGTTTGTCCTTTGCAACCTTGTGTCCTGTTTGCGAGAGATGGAGCAACAAAAGTTTAGTATCATTTAAACATGACATAAACGAATCAGAACATAACAATAAATAATCCACATATTGTATTAGAACAGATCCATTGGCAGGTTGAAAAGATTGTAAACAGTCGTATAAGGCCTGGGAGCAGATACTGGGGCTGTCAATGAAGTCCTGGGGAAATTGTGTCCATGTGTATTGTACACCCCTGTATGTAAAAGCGAATAGGTACTGACAGTCAGGATGAAGAGGTTCAGAGAAGAAAGCAGAACAGAGGTCATTGACAGTGAAATGAGTTGCATTTGGTGGGATCTGCATAAGAATGACAGCTGGATTTGGCACTACGGGAAATTGGCTTTCTACTACCTTATTAACCCCTCTAAGGTCTTGTACCAGCCTATTACCCCTCCAACCACTTTTCTTCACAGGAAAGTAGGGACTGTTGGCTACCCTGCTGTACAGACTAAAATTCCCTGTTGTAATAACCGCTCAATTATGGGATAAACCCCTATCTCTACCTCCTGTTTTAATGGGTACTTGGGAATTTTTGGAGCTTGCTTACCACATTTTAGATTTAGTCCAGTGTCCTGTCCATCCTTGGTCCTAAGTGAATCCTGAATTTGGGATAACATTTGATCTACCTGAGATGGGTTTTTACCTGAACCAGTAGATTGATACATTAACCTTTGGAGGGTGTACAATATATCCCTCACCTCGTGTGCCACGCTCTCTGGAATATCTAACAATATACCATCAGGGGTACAATATATGACACATCCCATCTTACATAACAAATCCCTTCCCAGTAAGTTAGTAGGAGCCGCTGCTGCTAGGAGAAAAGAATGCCTGGTATGCAATGGCCCGATAGTAACCTCTGTGGATTTGGTTACCCATTACACCCATTGCTGGTATGTCTCGCTGGTCACCTGTAAATTAGCTGGAGATTTTAACACTGATCTGGTCGCCCCTGTGTCTACAAGAAAAGGATGTTTAGTACCAGCTGCATCAACCATCATCACCGGTTCTTCCCTAGTGCTTCCAGTTAACCTGACTTTCTGTAGACTACAGGTATGACCTGACCCCTAGCGTTGACTCTCACTCTCCACTGCAGCATTTAAGGCCACAATTGGAGCTGGTGACTGTGGGAAATTTCCTGCATTCTGTGTATATCCCTTATGTGGATATCCAGGTACTCCCTGGTTAGGGGGTCCTACCTTCTTCACCTTACAGTTCCTACTTACATGTCCCACTTGGTTACAATTAAAGCACCTTTGTGAGTGGGGTGGGTGAAAGGTTGCTGTGTGGGTTGAGCGGTAGAGAAAGATTGTGGGTGTGGATAAGGATTTTGGGGGTAATATGGTGGCTGTGGATAGTATGGGGTTTGTGGTTGTGTGTGATAAGTGGGGTAGGGCTGTGTTTGTGGCTGAACAGGATTTGTGAGGGCGTTTAGCTGTGCAGGTGTATATGTGTCTGGTGGCTGTGATGTTACATTCATCCCTTCTAGAGCTTGTATACTAACAGCCATTAGCTTCTCGCTCTGGGTCTCTCTCTTCTTGTGGATGTTTTTATCATGCTCAATAGCAGACTACCTGAGTGTGACTACAGTAACTCCCCTCCAGCCAGGTAGAGATGTCTGGACTCGGGTTTTTAGATTATCTTTAGATTATCTTTAGATTATCTTTAAGACCATCCATAAGTAATGTGATGACCATTTCCCTGTGATGGGTGCTATCCTTAATATCCTCTATCACAGTGTACTGGGTGATAGCCTGCAGAGCTCAGGTACAATAATCCTCTGCAGATTCACTCTTTTTTTGTTTTATGGTGAAAATTTTACTCCAGTTAACTACTACTGGAAAATATACACCCAATTGAGTTATTATGCGGGTAATGTTACCTTGGTTATCCTCATCTGTTAAGGGACCATCTCCCCCCAATACGCAATCCGTGATAAACTTTTTCACATCGGTATTGTGTCAACGACACACCATTAACACCACTCGCCAATCTTTATTGGTTGGCTCGTGAGCATTACCCAAATTCTTCAAAAATCTTTGGAATTTGGCTAATGCCTTCTTAGGGTCAGGGAAATCATTCATTGTCCAAAGACAATGCATTGCTACATCCCTTGTGGGCACTACACCATTCGCATCTGGATTCCCATTGGGAATTCATCTACAGGTGCAGTGGATGTTAACACTTCCTGTACTACTACTGATGAGGATGGGGCCACCACCCATGCTCGTTGTGATGGATTATCTAACATTTGTATGGCATGGGAAATGGCAGACATAACAACAGGTTCATCATCCGTATCATAAATATTTTCCTTATAATTACTCAAGAGAGGGTATAAGTTACATGTTAGATTTTTATGGGTTTTTACATCGACTGTACCTCCACCCCCATCCGCATAGGGCGGTGGTGGTGCACGTGAACCACTGGCATTACCTTCCGCGATGCTACCTTGCTGTGCATGCGCACTATTTTGCGGAGTGCACGCAACGCTGTCTAGCGCTGTGTGCGTACTCTCCCGCATCGTGCTCGCAATGCTAGTTTGCGTCGCGTGCACACCCTTAAGCCACGTATCCCCCTTGTGCTGCCACAACTTTAAACACTCGTTATACTTTATCTTTTTCATTCGAGAGTGCACCATACAGATGCTATCTCGGACATTGTTCAATACCTCCTTATCAAAGCTGCCAATTCTGGGAAACAGTTTCACACACTTCCTCGTCATTTTAAACCATACATCACAGTACCTAGTTGCATAAGCACCATACCTAGTATACATAATATGCCGTGCCGACCCAAGTGGTGCTTCCAAAAGCAGCACATCATCTAACATCTCTACCGTTTGCTTGGCTCCCATCTTGGGAAAAATCACTAAACTTTTCAATAGAGATTTAAATCAGTGAAAGAACGTCATGGCTACTTTCACTTACCTGTGGACAATATTAAACAGGATGCGCCCACACACCTATGGAAGAATAACCAGGCTGCTTCCATGCACCTAAGTACTTTCTACTGCTAGCATTTAGGTATTCCAATAACACCTACCCTTTTCAGTGATTTCGTCCACCCTCTGCTCAGTTCACAATCACAATTTGCCACAACTGTGCGGTTCAATCACAATGCCCAACAACCCTAACTGATCACTGGATGCTGCAATCACACTGAGATCCAATACCTACAACAAAGACAACAACTACACCTGAAATTTGTATAGACTGCAGTATCTACTACCGAGCCACTAGGCTGACACCAGGCGCCTAGCACCTAAGGGTCCTACGATACCCTTAGCTAGGGAACATGTTACCCCTACCAACAAATGTTCAGTTACACACCCTTTTCCTGCGCAGAAAAATAAAAGTTTTCCCAGATTATGGCAACAGTGATTAAGATATTTACAACAATGCTATCACGCTATCAATATCACAATGCAATCTCAACGGCTGTGTTTAAACATGCGGCAGCAATACAGGAAATACGTATACGCTATTGTGCAACTAGTCACATACACAATAATGCGACCGCTACACAAAACGTAATATTACCCTTACGCTATTGTGCGACTTCCCCTTTTAACATACAATTCTATCAACAAAGGAAAACAAACTTTTTCCTTCCTTGTCCCTGGATTCTAATCAGCACTCCTTAAACTCACACAATAATGGGTAGCGGCCTCTCAGCAACAAAGTGGTAGCAGGGTATTTGAAGGCACAATGCGTTCTTTCCTGCGTATGGCGCCTCCACTCTTTTGTTGAGAGATCGCTGACCGTGTGTTACCATGTGACCGGTAGCGTGATTTCACACTGAGAGCTCCCAACTATCGATTCCTACCTATCTATACACTCTAAAATTGTCGCTATTTAGTGTTATGTGTCACACAAGAAATAATTGCTTTCAGACTTTGATTGTGGTTCCAAAGCACAAAAAGTTATTATTCAACATAAAAGCAGATGGTTACACCCTGTGATCTAAATACAATTAGCGCAAACAAATTATACAGTCACAAGGTACAGTCATTACATACGCATGCGCTCTGGATCCAGATCCCGGCATCACAGATGAAACCTCCGTTAACAGCAAAGAGAAGATGACTGGCATCTAGTTTCAGAGAGCCTACATATATACTCTTACAGAGATAAGCAATACAATAGAACAGGTTGGCCTGATTCCATTGGTTCCTCTTCCTGGTTCTTCTGTTACAGTACAGTTCATAGGTCAGTTCGTATGGTCACATTCCAGCCTCCAACAGCTCTTTGTGTCCATTTTCCCGCTGCATATCAAATCTAGACTGGCTGCATTACAGGGTACATTTTAATGCCTAACTCTCTATGATCCATAATTTGCAGACACATGTTGCGATTTCTTCCCCGATTGAACCGGAAATCTGCAAAGACACAGTGGTTTAGAATGACACCAAACACGGTCTGCTTATCATGCACTAAACCTCAGATATCAAATAACATGTAATCAACAACATTGCTGATAATAAGTAAAACCTTAAATATTAACCTTAATGCTAGGGATCCTTTTCATGTAAATGTGCAGTGTGTAAGTCTTAGGATATAAAGAAAAGACGCTAGTTAGCGTTGTGTGGCTGCGTGTTTGTGGAGTACACCATGGTACGTGTTTTGTAGGGTTGATCATATTATAAGTTTATATCAATGTATACATTTAAATAATGGGGACTTTTAACAATGTTCTATTGCGTGGGAATCACACAATGCTAAATAATAGCATCGCCGTATGTACTTAAAATGTGTGAGATTCGCTAAAATGGCACTGGGTGGCCACTCGCAAAATGGCGTCTTGCGGCCATTCGCAAAATGGTGTCATGCAGATTTTAAGTTTAACAGATTCAGTCTCAGCCAATTATCCAGCTTCGACATTCGGTTCAGGCAGGCATGCAGCATGGCCATAGACTTACTCGAGCAGCCGATTATCAAATGATCTGCATGTGCACTGCAAATGTGTACGCAGTTGCTTTACTTTTTCAATGGCTCCGGTGGGTGTCTCTATACAGTTATACTTTCTAACATACGGAGCTTGCAAAATCGCACCTGCAATTGCTCTAGTGTACAACTCGGAATCAGGCCCTTTGAATCCAGTTTGCGTCTTCTTTCTTTGGATTTGTTTACATATGTACATAGGTGGTAGTCCCAAAAACTCTGAGATGTCTGACACTTGGCTTTCTTTCAGACCACGCTTCAAATGGTGCTTTGTCTTTTAAGGCAACTGTAGGAAAACAATTGTTAAGATAAACTGCTGTGGACTCTGCTTCTGACCAAAATTGCTTGTTCAGGCTTGCATCCTTCAGCATGGCTCTCTCCACTGATGTGTGATTTGCATGCTCACTTACACTATTATCTTTTGGCATGTACAGGATTGTCAGTTGATGCTGAATGCCTGATGTTTCTTTAAAAAGAGTTCCACATGTTTGTTTAGGTATTCTACTTCATTATAAGATCTCCAGGTCTTCAGTCTGTGACCAGTTTGGTTTTCTACCAATCTCTTGTAATCTGGAATTTTCTTCATCACTTCAGACTTTTCACTGATGAAGTTAATGTGTGTTATTCTTGTGAAATCATCTATGAACAATATGAAGTATCTATATCCACTTATTGATTTGACTTACATCAGACCACATACATCTGTATGCACCAACTCCAGGGGTGTCTCAGCTCTATTTTCTGATTCTGGAAACAGACAACGACTCTGTTTTCCTATTATACAGAGTTCACCCATGGGCTTTTCTGTATCTGTCAGATATTCCTGTAACCATCCCATTTAGTAATTTCTGAACATGTCATATCCATGGTGATCTAATCTTCTGTGTCAGAGCTCTATCGACTGTGAGTCAGCTGTCATCATTGCATAACAGTTGTGAGTCAAGAACATATAATTGACAGCAACGGGTGCCAGATGCTATTACAGTCCCTCTGTTGTGTACAATGCACTTTACTTTTGTGAAATGGACTCTATGAACTCTTTGCTCTTGGGCACTGATGGCTATGAGATTTGTTCCCATATCTGGTACATAAAGCACATCTTGGATTTCTGTGACTTTGGTTTTAGTCCCTAATTTTAAATAGGTAGTGACTGTCCCAACTTGTTTTTAGCTGTAAGCACTTCATTTTCAATTGCTTTAATTGTTATAAGATCACACATGGCTAATGTAGTTAACCACTCTTCATTGCAGCTGAAATGCCTGGTAGCACCTGAGTAAATATACCATCAATCCTTTCTGCGGCTATCTGTGACACTCAAAGCTTACTCATCTTTATTCTGTATACCATTTCCATTATTGTTTACATTCACATGTTTTGTGACCTATTTTGTGAAATATATAACACTTTTTGTCAAATTTTCTGGATTTTCTGGATTTCTCACTCTAAAGGGGGAGGGCCCAGGAGCATCAACAGATAGTGTCCCATTAGGAGTCATGCCAGATGTACCTATTAATTGAGCATGGGTCTGGACTCTTGCGGTTATATGACCAGGTTAGAGATTTAGAACCTTTGGCTGGCAGCAACTATGCAGTGTCTGGACTATATAAATTATTGTGGGTCGCACTTTTTGTACTAGGCTCCTTCCAGTCTGTGTCCTCCAGGGTGTTGGCCGGCAGTTCAAATCCCGACGCTGGCAGACAGACAGCAGTGGAAATATACAGACAGGGGATTTAGGTAAGTATAACTAACCTGATATGGTGGCCAGAAGACAAAATGGCAGCTGAATGAAACCATTGCTAATTGTTTTTTTTATATAACTATGCCTTTAATGGAAATTTCTTATATGTGCACACATTTTATTTCTTAATGCAACCATTGCAAGATTTGCAAGGCTATAAGGAAGTATATCCAGCTGCATGCTATGTCTAGGCTTAAAATACCAGGTTGTGGTAGGCCAGTTATTGGTATCATGGGGAAATGATAAGTATGTATAATGTTTAAATGCCCGTTTTGATGTCTGGTTCACACACTCATGATTAGGGCTACGTGACTAAAATAATTAAATTGGATTACTTCCAATTAGGGGGGTAAAATAATCACTGATTGGCTTAGTTTAAATAATTTGATTGGATTATATTTAAAATAATTTTTGGTATATAATGTCTGTACAGTCAATATATGGGCAGCTTGCAATGATGTACTGCCAGCTCTGTATGTGCGTACATAAATAAAATCTTCAAGGAGACTTCATGGTATATTTGATCATTTCCGTATCAATTTTGGAATAATCACCGAGATCAAACCAACATTGACACACGAAGGAAGGCAGGCATGGGGCTAGGAGATTTGGACGAACTGTGGCCACAGGTGAGAACGCGTTTTCTTACTTCTGCTCCGAATTTTCTATCTCGGGTCAGCTGCCTTTGTGTGTGATTTCTGGTTTGTGTCTTAATGAAGTCTTGTTGAACATTGTAAGTATGGAACCAGTTTATATATAATATTTAGATGTGATAAGATACGTGTTTTAAGGAAATTGCAGTTTCTATTGTTTGCATATTGAATTTTTCCTGCCATGTCTTGCTAAAGAAGGAAGTGAATTGCTGTGAGAAAGTGAGTGTGCTTGGCCATGGCTTTATGCCGACAGAGTCTGGACAGTGGCCAGAGTGAGGGGGAAGCTACGGTTAACCACCCACATGCTGGATAGTTAAGGGATATTCACTATTGTAAAAACACTGTATACACTATAAAGCCGAGTTTAATAGGGTGTGTAACACTTGTGCCTGTTCTGAGCCATTTATCTGACGAGATAACAAGGTTTCCAAATATATATGTGTATATATATATATATATATATATATGTGTGTGTACATGTGTATATATATATATATATATATACATATACGGTATGTGTGTGTATATATATATACACAGACACACACACACATATATATATATATATATATATATATGTGTGTGTGTGTGTGTATATATATATATATAGATAGATAGATAGATATATGTGTGTGTGTCTGTATATATATATGTATATATATATATATATATGTATATGTGTGTGTGTATATATATATATATATATATATATATATATATATACCACTTGTCTATGAATGTAGAGTCAGGCATACCTATGCTAGCACACTTCATTAGCATGGCTTAAATGTTAAATAGAGAATGGCCTTGTCATAAGCATCCCAGAGGAAAATATACCTGTGCTAAGCATGCCTGCTTTACGAGTTCTAGTTGGTATTACAGTAATAACTATTTTTTTTAATGAAGGATCAGATTTTAATTCAATTAAAAATGGAAATGTGTACTTTTGACAATGCTACTTGTATGGATGCTGCAGGAATTAACACAGCTTACTTTATGGCATATATGGGATGTAATAATACCAGTACAGGCTTGCCTATACCTAAGGTAATTTTTCCTTTATCTATTATATGTTTAGAAAATGTTATTTCACAAATTCTTACTGTTATGGACCAGATGGTGGATGAATTGTTTCCATTAACCAGACAGTGGAAGAAGTTGCTCAAATTAGGAAAGTGGCTTTATAGAAGAGGATGGCGTTAGATCAGTTGTTGGCAGCAGAAGGTGGTACATGTGCAGTTGTAGGGCAGGAATGTTGCACCTATATTGATGATAACAAAGCAGAGATTGCTGGACATTTGACGAAGGTGGCAGAGATGCAGAAGGAATTACGGGAGATAGGAGGAAAAGCAGGTGGTTGGGACCCTTGGGTATGGCTAGGTATAGGCATTACCAAACTCATTTTGGGAATTATACAGTACATTGTATTTGGGACCATGGTAATAGGTATAGCATACATGAGTATCAAATGTGGACCTACTATATGGGCATGATGTTGTAAAAGGATAAAGAAGATAGAAACACAGCATGAGATGACCATTGTGGTCATAGATAAGGAGACACTATTAGGTCAGGATCCATTGTCAGAGGAGAGATCTCAGGTTCTGTATAGTGAAATGATGCAATCCTATGAAGGTCTACAAACACCACTGCCTGCTGATACATATCAGACTTTGTGCAATGAGGAAGTTGTAGTACATGAGAATTTCATATATGAGTTAGGTGATGAGGGAGGTAATGGAAATGATGTTGAATATGTTACCCATTAATTAATTGCTAGCTTCAACTAGCTATATTATTCCTTTCATAGTCACATCAGAAGGTTCATTTAAAATATAGGGACCCCCATTGTCTGGTACAGTGAGCATTAGCATACAATCCTATCCTTATCCAAGTTACCTTTACCTATGGTGTATGTCTTTACCTACTCCTCCCTAGTGATTCATTTGAGACAAACCTTCTTGATTTGTGTATGTAATATGCTCAATGAATGAGCAGAGAAGGGATTGATATAGCGGTGAGAAGACAAAATGGCAGCTGAATGAAACCATTGCTAATTGTTTTTTTATATAACTATGCCTTTAATGAAAATTTCTTATATGTGCACACATTTTATTTCTTAATGCAACCATTGCAAGATTTGCAAGGCTATAAGGAAGTATACCAGGCTGCATGCTATGTCTAGGCTTAAAATACCAGGTTGTGGTAGGCCAGTTATTGGTATCATGGGGAAATGATAAGTATGTATAAAGGTTAAACATCCGTTTTGATGTCTGGGTCATACACTTGTGATTAGGGCTACGTGACTATAATAATGAGATTGGATTACTTCCAATTAGGGGGTAAAATAATTACTGATTGACTTAGATCTTAGGGAGTGAAATAATGACAATTGTTTGAATCATTTGATTGGTTTACATGTAAAATAATTTTTGGTATATTATGGCTGTACAATCAATATGCAATGATGTACTGCCAGCTCTGTATGTGCGTACATAAATAAAATCTTCAAGGAGACATCATCGTATATTTGATCATTTCTGTATCACCCCCCTAACCCTCCCTTAGGGGTGCCTAACCCTAACCCCACCGTCCCTGCAGCCTAAACCTAAGTCTCCCAGGGGGGTGCCAAACCCTAACCCCCCCTTCCCTATCCTAACCCTAACCCTCCTAGGGGGCTGCCAAACCCTAAGTGCCCCCCCGGGAGCCCCTAACCTAACCCACCCACCCCGTGGCTGCCCGCGCCCGCCACCTGGCTTAACTTCATTCAGTATGCCGGGCGTTGGGCTCCCGGCATAAGTATAATGGCAGGGGTCAGGATTTCGATGCCTGTCATTGGTAACCTGCCGGGATTTGAGTCGGGAAGCCGGCGGTCGGCATTTCGACCGTTGGCTTCCTGACTGCATCCCATTTTATTTCCCAGTTCAGATTCTAAATGGCAGGAAATGAAGCTGGATTTCTACAGGCTTGCAGGATTTCCAAATGTCCTTGGCGCCATAGGAGTCAATCCAAATAGATGCGAATTGCGAGTAGCGAGTTTGTTTCACGACGACTTTGCATGAATGTGCGCACCCAAAAATTCTCCAATCCAATTAAAAATGCCTATTCATGGTACTTGCAGCGAAGGTTTGCGAAATGACTGCCAAATGTAATGTGAGAGATGTGCATAAAAAAGTGGGGAGACCCCCCCCAAAATTTATAATTTTGTTAGCCCGACCATATAGAAGGCTGTTTGTGGGCATTAGGAAAGTATTGAAAGTTTGTAAATGGAATCAAATGGCTGATTCAAGCTCTTTATTTAAAAAAAAATTAAATTAAAAATAAAAACTTTTTCCGTTTAATCTCTAATGAATGAAATTAAAAATCCCTTCCCCCCCCACCCAAAAAAAGTAGGAAAAACAAAAAGGTAATTTTGGGGAACTTCGAGGGCACATTGTAAAAAAATTATATTTCAGTTAAAAAAAATACTGTCATTAAATTTGGGGTGCATAAACTAACAAAATAATTTAATTTTGGGGTAATTTGAGGCCATATTTTGTAATTATTTGTCTAATTAAGCTAATTGGAAACTTCCAATTGCCTAATTAATCATTAGGGGGGGTGTCCAGGGTCATCTTTAGAGAAGAGGGGAGCCTGTGGGCATCCCCCATCACGGGCCCCCTCCTCTCACCCCGGCGGCTGGCCGGCCACCACAGAATCAGTAGACTCTGGGCACTAGACATTAATATATTATATATACACATATATATAGTATTTAGAAAAGAAGGCACTCAAAAGGGACTTTAAAATATATTTTGGCCAGGACATTACATCATAGTGAGAGGTTCAGGAACTGAGTTCCTGCTTGTTCCTGCTGAAAAATAGACCTGACTGTACTCACATTGGTTTCAGAGCACTACATTTGAGGGGTGAAGTGTATGTGAATTGGCATCAATACCATTCCCTAAATGTGCAGGTTGTGTGCAATGCTCAGCTCTGAATCCTCAGTGTGGTTTCCAGCTTCCCAGAATCTTGTCATGATGCCTATATCCTATGGCAGTCAGTCCTGTGGGAGAAGTTTGTAGGTGGACACATGCCAGAGGGCTGACTAGTAGGTATGTATTACAGTACTTTCTGATACTATTTTATTATTTTAACATACAGCAGCTGTGTGTCAGTTTATGAGTGCATGTCCCTTTAAGAGTCTGTTTTGCAAGGAAAGTAGCTAATCTGTTAAAAATGAAATGTTCTAAACAATTTCTGAGTGTTTTTTTGTTTCCCTTTGCCCACCTAAATCTGTGATGTTATTTGTTTTTGCAACCAAGTTAAGGCTGTGTTGTTTGATTAAGAACTACCTTAAACGTGTAATGTTTACACTGATATTAGTAAAGTCTACACAGATAATTTACTATTGATATCCTTCACTTGAATTTTTCCAGGTGATTCTGGCTACGGTTTTCAGACTTGGTTCATGACACCTCTTTCAAAGCAATGTGGTGTACCCCAACATAAATATGAGGCATACATTGGTACACGCAGCGTTATAGCGCGCACCTCTAAAAAAGCCGTTTAAAAAGACATTCTGCTGTTTGGATAGGTAGGTGTTATATGCCCATGACAAAGTTATACTACTTTCAGACTTAAGGTTTTTGCGCATGAACACACATCAACCCGAGTCTGGCGTAAGTCTGAAAGGTGCAGTCCAGGTTGACAGTCATGGGTCCGTGACCCTGCTCGCTAGCACGGTTTTTCCTGGGACTTGCAACCCAGGTAGACGACCCGGCTCGAGTGTGAAAGGTGCAACCCGGGTCTTTATGAACAAACTTAAACTTTAAACAAACTGATTGGCTGGGGACAGTGGCGCTTGGAGATTAGATCATCTCCAAGCGCCCACTGAATGCCGGAGAACTCGGGTCACTGCAAGGCCCGGATCCGGTGTGAAGGGTGATGACCCTGGAATAACTCGGGTAGCCCCCATTGGTGTGAAAGGAGTAGCCCGGCTTCAACCCGTGCTCGGTGTCCTGGGTCCGAGCCGGGTTGCAGCCTGGATTTTATGTCTGAAAGTGGTATTAGTGACATCATTACTGCCTGCTGTATGTTACACAATGTTGCCCTCAGTCGAGAATGGTCAGATCTAGAGGATATACAGCCAGACAGCAAAGACAAATCAGACACAGCACCATCAGAATTTAGAATGAATACACATGGGGGTAATGCTGTTGGTTAAAGTATTATACGCCAGTACTTCACGTGCGTTTGTGCTATTGTTATGATGTTAGGTTACACAGATTTGGTTGTTTGTGTTATTTAGTTTTCCTCATTACAGAAGGTGATTACATATTTTCATGAGATGTGCTGGCTGATTTCATCTGGGAAATTTCATACAAGTATGTTTTATTTGATTTTTATAAATTTTTTTGGGGACTCTAAAGGTGCTGCATGGGACCGTACATCACATCCCCAGATCAAGTGAACATGCAGTAAGATGCACACACTGGCTGTTATCATGCCCACACACTGTACGATATAGCAGCGATATCATACCAATCCGTCAGATCCGCTGCTATATCGCACCGTGTATGGGGGCCTTCAGATGACAATACTGCATTGTCAGCCACATTATGACCTTGCAAACAATATGGACTCATGAAACCCTGTTTTAAACAACAATTATTCCTTGAAAATATATTCACTTACATGTCATCATTAATGTCGTGATGCAAAATGAAGTTCGTTTTTCAAAAAAACTTTACTATTAGAATATACATTTACTACATTACATTCTGAAAACACACAAAAAAGTTTAAAATATTAGGGTTGGCTTGTATGTGCTGTGTGCTCCTACCTCGCCCTTTAGGATGACCACCATGGCTATGTAGACTAGCCTTAAGGGGAGTGTTGAGTGCAGAGGTTGATGGTGTTGTGGTTATCTAAGTAGACGCTTAGCGGATTCTTGTATCTAGGGCCACTCTGTTTGTGTGAGCTATTTTCTTCAATTGTCTTATGATGCTATTTAATTGATTTGTTTGTATGGCCATAAATTCATTCTGCATCTTACGGAACACCTCCAAATTGGGACATCTCTTCTAAAGTTGGTATGGGTGTAGTTGCGAGTGTTGGTGGTGGCTGCTTGCATTGTTCTGTTGGTTCCATGGTGCGTTCTGTTGTCTTGTCTGGTGGCTTTGGTGTCTTTACCTCTGTGAGGATGATGTGGGTTGGACCACCAATATCTTCAGTCACAATTGGCGATGGTGTTGGTGTGAAAGCATGCAATGGTCCTGCAAACAGGTAAGTACATGTTAATTCTGTGTGCTATGTTTTAGTCAAAGTTTTCGTTTTGCTTCCTGCAAAAACATTACATTGCTCAATGTATGCTCGGTCAGTTGTCACACTCTTCATGTGTGTTGTTTTTTTCTTCTTCTTTCAAACACTGACCAGCAGCAGCAGCAGCGTCAGGAGCTTGGGTGCGCTGCCTTTTGGATGCAGGCTTTTTCCATGAGTTTCAACTGAGGATATGAAAAATAACAATAATTGTTCGTTCTTTTGGTTAAGTAAAGACATGTAATCCAAACATTATTTTTTTTCAATTAAAAACCAAACAATATTAATTGTTGTTTACTTTGGCTTGAGGCCACAAAAACAAATGTATCTTTAAGATAAAAATAAAAAAATTGTAGTTCATGTGGTACATTTTAGCACACTTACGGGAATAGTGGTCACTACTGTTATCATGAAAGAGTATCATATTCAGAACAACATTATAAAATACGTTCATAACAGTTTGGAGCACAGCATTGTAAACATTATTGAATTATCTGTACTTAGCAGCAGCAGTTTGAGTGGATGCATCTTAAGTGTGTGTCCCAGGTAGAATTTGGCATGGTATCACCTGCTTTAATTCTTCTTCAAAAGAGGTAAATTGGACGCGGACTGCTGGACCACCCCGTCTTCCAACTTTGATGCAGCTCCCATCAGTGGAGTAACAATAACTTTTGCGCCCTTACTCCCCACTGCTGGCTGTCTTCACCGGTGCTAAGGTGTTCAGCACCCCCCTGCAAACTCAGATTGAGTTTAGCCTAATTATATTTGCAGTTACACAAAATAATTAGGCTGAAATCTGAGTAGACACAGATCGCCTGTGTATCATTTTTAGTCTGCATACTTTTTGTTACTAGTATAATTTGCAACATTGTGAATAATACAAGCTTGCATTTTTCTGAGTGAACTGAAAACTTAAAGCACTTTTATTTGTGTGACAGAAACCAGACAATTAAATATAATTGCTTCTTAGAACTATACATAAGTAGGGTGGAATACACATGGATACACAAATGAAGCACACTGACTGGAAATAATAAATTATAACACACAACGCGACCTTTGTTTTAATACACGTTTAATTTTTGTTTTGTTATATCAACACAATATATGTACTTTTATGTCCAGGAACAATGTGTTTCTTTCAATTATTTTTCTGTTTGCTAATATACACATATAATTTTACATATTAGCTAGGTAGCTACCAGGGTCTGACCCAGGACAGACCTAGGTAATGGTGCAGTATAAATGGCACAACCCAGGTTATCCGACCTGGGTCATGCCTAAAATGAGCTGATTGGTGCTTGTGGAGCAGTCACCTCCCACTTTTTCTGACCCCACAAGTTTAGAAGGGCAGACCCAGGTTCAGTGTGAATGGGCCTGACCTGAGAATAACCCAGATCGATGGTGCTGTGTAAATGGTGTCTGACCTGGGTTGGACCCATGTCTGAAAACCCAGGTCGGACCCTGGTTTTTGGTGGAAAAGAGGTATAATTTGCACCCCCAACATAGTCACTGTACTATTGCAGTTTTCTGTATATATGTACAGTATTTCATAAGACATTATGGGGTCTTCTTCTCAAATATAAATAATCAGAACAATACTAGTGCAGCAATCTTTCTTTTGAGTGGGTAAAGCACATGGCCATCCAATGGATGGCTGCGGGTGAGCAATGGGAAAATAGATGTCGTGACCATGCACACAGCATCTATTCTCTGTGTAGGGGGAGCCTGGGGGCAGCCCAGCATCTCAGAGAGTGCTGGGCACGCCTCCACAGTGACGTAAATGGGGGTTGCCGTGAGGTGCCGCCCCCATTCACAGGGGCTCCACCCCCTTCCACTAGTCATATAAATATTTTTTTCCATCAAATTCTTTTGATGTGATGGTTAGTTGATGGAAGCTCAGCCATCATTTGATGGTGGGCTTCCAATGTCCATCCCTAGTTTATGGCAGATGTCAAATGTTTTTACTATTGATGTGGGAGAACCAGATGGTTTCCTTCCATCGATGGAACAGCATAACCAAATGTTTTTTTATTTACAAGGTGCCAGGACACGGAGCATAGCTCTCAAAGAATAAGTATGACCACTGATTGGTGAAATCAATGGTTATACATTGCATAGTTGGTAACCATCGAAGGCCACTAGCTATTTTAGCCATTGATGGTAACCACACTAGTTTACCCCTGGGGAAGATTTTCCTGATCTCCCCAAAAAGAGAAAACCTCAGATATCTTACAGAGAAGGCAGCCCATATGGGTCCATTTTACCTAATCTTCCACATTGGGAGAAGTTTTTAACACTTAAATCAAAAACCAGTAGAAATAGGGACACTAACTTTTTAATTTTTGTTTTTAATCTATATTTACTTTAGAATACTTGTTATATGCAAATCACTGTTTATGTATTTCTTTATGTAATTAACACAGAAAAAGAGTGCATACATTTGCATCATTTACAAACAAGTTGCATTGTGGGCATTATACAAATTATTATAACTATAATGCAATTTATGCTATTGTTGAAGCCGGATGATTGGCAGACAGGGTTTGTGCAATGCCATCTTGCAAATTGCGATAAGACTCCATCTTAGAAATAGGTCACACAGCGCCATTTTGTCAAATCCACATAGTACAAAAAATACGCTAAATTGCTAATTAATAGCAATTCAGGACTTTTAACAATCTTCCCCAAACACATACCAACAGTGTTTAACATACATAAAAATTACTTTCCAACACATTAAAATCACCACAGACTTAAATATGAACAGTGCAAAATAGTAGCAAAATAGTGGTGTTTTCCCTACATTCACATTAACACATACACGCGATGTTAAACAGTGCACAACGCAAAATAGGTAATCATTAGCAGTAGAACACTTTTATTAATCCTTCTCAAAATCATACTGTCAGTAGTCAAAACACCTAAGAATAACATTCCAGCACACTGCAACACTTACACAGCGCTAGTTAGTGCTGTTCTCCCTGCACTCTCAGTAAAACACCTAGCCGCGATGTTAACACAAATCTCATAGCGCAGACAGTGTAATATAGTTAAACTGCGCTGTGCGTCTGAAACTCATTAGAACACTTTATACAATCCCTACACAACCAATACTGACTTAGTCCCACACATTCAAAGATACCTTTTCAGCCTAGTGCTGCTTGCTAAGTACCCCACAGACTCCCAGACACACGCTATTTAGCATTGTTTTCCCTTGCATACATACACTTAAAGCAATAGTTTTGTAGCGCAAAAGGGTTATTATTACGAGATTCATTCACAATGCCAGCATGTAAAGAAATGACTGTTTTCTGCAACTAAGGTATAGTACATAATAAGTAGATCATGTTTGGTGCCATTTTGATCCGCTGTGTATTTGCAGATCTCCGGTTCTATCGGTGGGGAAATCGCTACAAGCATCTGCAAGTTATGAATTATGGGGAATTTAGTGATAGAATGTGCATTGCATGTAGTGTCCATTACTTAGTTATGCGATAGGAAAAAGTACACAAAGAGCCACTTGGAGGCTGAACTTCTGAAGTTTGAATGGACCAATGGACTGTGCCGTAACAAAAGACTCAAGAAGAAGAACCAATGTGAAGATGCCAGCTCATGCCTATTGCATTGCTTATCCCTGTTCGGGTACATAATCAGGCTCTCTGACCTCAGTTGAGAGTCTTCTTGCTGTGCTGTTGATGGAGGTTTCTATTGCTTATGCCGGTATCTGGGACCAGAGCGCGTGCGTATGTAACAACTATACCTTGGGTCTGTAAGATTTATTTGCGCTAATTGTATCTAGATCACAGCGTGTAACCATCTGTTTTTATTGAATAATACTTTTTGTGCTTTGGAACCACATTCAAAGTCTGAAGGCATTTATTTCTTGTGCGACTTATTACGCTGAATAGCGACAATTTTAGAAGGTATAGGAAGGAAGATTGTTTAGAAGGTATAGGCAGAAATCAATTGTTAGAAGGTATAGATAGGTAGGAATCGATAGTTGGGGGCTCATCCGGGAAAGCATCAGTATGGTGCGTTCTCGAGTGAAAAAGGTAAAATATAATGAATGTTTAAAGTTGTGGCAGCATGAGGGAGATGCGTGGCTTAAATGTGTGCACGCGAAGCAAAACAGCGTCACAAGCACATTACAGGAGGACGCACCTGCAGCGCTAAACTGCGGAACGTGCGCACCTCAAAATAGCATACACGTGCAGCAAGGTAGCATTGTGGAAGGTATTGCCAGTGGTTCACGCACATCACCTTTGCCCTATACGGATAGGGGTCCAGGTACAGTTGTTGTAAAGACCCATAAAAATGTAACAAGTAACTTGTACCCTCTCTTAAGTAATCATAAGGAAAATGTTTATAATGCGGATGATGAGCCTATTGTTATGTGTGCCATTTCCCATGCTGTACACATGTTAGATGCTCCACCACAACAAGCACAAGTGGTGCCGCCATCTTCATCAGTAATAGTACAGGAAGTGTTAACATCCACTGCATCCGTAGAGGAAGTTGTTAACCCTATATGTAGCAGTAATAGATTACATCCCCAGCCAGGTAACAAGGTCAAAAGTAGCAGTGCGGCCAGTCTGCATCCCATCCAGACAATAACATGGGAATGCAGATGCGAACGGTGTAGTGCCCACAAGGGAGGTAGCAATGCACTGTCCTTGGACAAGAGTGGAGCTAAACTCCATAATGAATGATTTCCCTGACACGAAAAAGGAATTAGCCTAATTCCAAAGATTTTTGAAAAATTTGGGTAGTGCTCACGAGCCAACCAATAAAGATTGGCGAGTGGTGTTAAGGGCTTGTCTTCCACGCAATACCGACGTGAAAAAGTTTATCATGGATTGTGTATTGGATGGAGATGTTACCTTGGTTAATTTCGCCTATTAAGGGAACATTTCCCACATTATAACTCAATTGGGTTTATATTTTCCAGTAGTAGTTAACTGGAGCAAAATTTTCACCATAAAACAAAAAGAGAGTGAATCTGCAGAGGATTATTGTAACCGAGCTCTGCAGGCTATCACCCAGTACACTGGGTTAGAGGATATTAAAGATAGCACTCATCACATGGGAATGATCGTTACTGTACTTACGAATGGTCTAAAAGAGAACCTAAATACCCGAGTTCAGACCTCACAACCTGGCTGGAGGGGAGTCACTGTAGACACACTCATAGAATCCGCTATTGAACACGATAAGAACATCCTTAAAAAGAGGGATACCCAGAGCGAGAAGCTAATGGCTATTAGTATTCAAGCTCTAGAAGGAATGACTGTAACATCACAGCCGGCAGACACACCTGCACCTGCACAGCTACATGTACTCACCAATCCTGCACCACCACAAACACAGCCCTATCCCACTTATCACACACAGTCACAAAACCCATACTATCCACAACCACCATATTTCCCTCAATATCCTTATCCACACCCACAATCTTTCCCTTCCACTCAACCCACACAGCAATCATTTCACCCTCCCCACTCACAGAAGTGCTTTAACTGCAACCAAGTGGGACACGTAAGTAGGAACTGTAAGGTGAAGAGGGTAGGACCGCCTAACCAGAGAATACCTGTATATCCCCATAAGGGATATACACAGAGTACAGGAAACCCACAACAGTCACCAGCTCCAATTGTGGCCGTAAATGCTGTATTGGAGAGTGTGAGTCAACGCTATGGGTCAGGTCATACCTGTAGTCTACAGATAGTCAGGTTAACGGGAAGTACTAGGGAAGAATCGGTAATGATGGTTGATGTAGCTGGTACTAAATATCCTTTTCTTGTAGACACAGGGGCGACCAGGTCAGTGATAAAATCTCCCGCTAACCAACGAGACAGTACCAACAATGGGCATAATGGGCAAAAGTGCAACATTATCCTTTAACAAAGTCTAAAGAGGTCACTATCGGGCAGCTGCATACCAGGCATTCTTTCCTCCTGGCAGCAGCGGCTCCTACTAACCTACTGGAAAGGGATTTGTTATATAAGATGGGATGTGTCATATATTGTACTCCTGATGGTGTATTTTTGGATATCCCAGAGAGAGTTTCACACGAGGTGAGGGAAATGTTGGGCACTCCCCAAAGGATAATGTATCACTCTACTGGTTTAAGTGAAAATCCATCTCAGGTAGATCAAATGTTATCCCAAATTCCAGATTCACTTTGGACCAAGGATGGACAGGACCAGGGGCGGATTGGCCATTACATACAGCGGGAAGATTCCCGGTGGGCCAATTGGCTTGTGGGGCCGCTTGTCAACTGTGGCCCCGCCCCCTTAGCACGTCACCCGCCCACGGCTTAGTTTCTTTCCTGACAGGCAGGCAGCCCGCTGGGCGCTGGCAGCCTGTTACTACTAGCAGTGCCGAGGCCCGCTCATATTGCAAGAGGAGAAGTCCCGGGACCAGCAGGTAAGTGAAATTCAGCAGCAGCACAAGTCTGGTACATCGCCCCGCCCACTCCCCCCCCCCATTGTGTGTACATAAAGCCAGCATCTGCAACAAGACCAGTGGGGGGTGGGTGCTGCCGCAGAGCAGCGCACAGAGCATGAACCTCATCTGTCAGCAGCCAATAAGAGTGCGGGCCGGAGGAGCAGGAGTGCTGCTGCAATATGTGCGGGGGTGCTGGTGTATGGGGAACATTGTGTGAGCTGCTCAAGTAAAGCAGTCAGCAGCCCCTCCGCCCAGAGCTGGATTTAGGGGGGGCATCTCTCTCAGAACGCCCCCCCAAGTCTTTGACCGCAGCTCTACAGCTTTTGAGGAGAGGAGAGGAGAGATGGAGGCGGAGTCCGAGTAGGGGGCGGAGCTACACGGCACTGCCTGAAGTCAGGGCCAGGAGCAGCATGCATGGGAGAACTGAGAGGAGGAGGAGGAGGAGGAGGAGCTGTATCTGTAAGGTAAGTGGGAAGGAGGACACTATTGTCTCTATGTATATTTGTGACAAGTGTGTGACACTATTTGATGACAGTATGTATTTGTGTGTGTGACAGTATGTATGTGTATGTGTGTCTGCAAGTTTGTGACTGTATGTATGTGTATAAGTGTGTCTGCATGTGTGTGACAGTATGTATGTGTATAAGTGTGTGTCTGCATATGTGTATAAGTGTGTCTGCATGTGTGTGACAGTATGTATGTGTATAAGTGTGTCTGCATGTGTGTGACAGTATGTATGTGTATATGTGTCTGCATGTGTGTGACAGTATGTATGTGTATGTGTGTCTACATGTGTGTGACAGTATGTATGTGTATAAGTGTGTCTGCATGTGTGTGACAGTATGTATGTGTATAAGTGTGTCTACGTGTGTGACAGTATGTATGTGTATAAGCGTGTCTGCATGTGTGTGACAGTATGTATGTGTATAAGCGTGTCCAGGGGCAGATTGGCCGTTGCCTACAGCGGGAAGATTCCCGGTGGGCCGCTTGGTGTGTGGGGCCGCTTGTCATCTGTGGCCCCGCCCCCTTTAGCAAGTCCCCGTCATGGCTTTCTTTCATGACAGGCAGCCCACCAGCTGCCTGTCACAGCTAATAGTGCGGCCCGCGGCTGTTATCGCGGGAAGAGGAAAGGCTCCAAGTCCCACCCAGCTGAAGGAGAACAACGTGCGCCACAAACGCCGGTGGCCAGTGATGTCACGCACCTCGGAGGTAGAGGCCACAGAGCAGGTACGGGACCGGCAGGAAAGGTAAGTAAGGCACTTCCTGATAAACTAGACGGGGGAGACAGCAGTGCTCACCATCTCTGCACTTCATTGGGTCCCCACCTGCTGCTTACCAGCCAGACTGTACAGAGGAGGACTCATAGGGGACATGACTGGAGATAGTTGGGGGTGGCCAGGAGACTCAATTTGCAGGCCAGTGCTGTCATTAGCACCTGCTGCGGCCAGCCTGTCAGTCCTGCTTGCAGGACATTTTATTTGAAAGACTGACAGGCTGCCTGCAGAGCTGCACTGGCTAATGGATTTCTGTCTGGGGGGCTAGTCAGTACTAAGGGGGAAATGATGATCTGTTTGGGGGGAAGGGGGTTATTCTGTTCTAGGGGCAAATGATCTGTCTGGGGGGGAGTGGGGTTATTTAGTGCTAAGGGGAGATGATTTATCTGGGGACTGGGCTCATATGTGCTAGGGCAGGATGACGGCGCTGGGGAGACGCAGGATGATGGCGCTGGGGAGACGCAGGATGACGGCGCTGGGGAGACGCAGGATGACGGCGCTGGGGAGATGCAGGGAGATGGTGTTGAAGAGACGCAAGGTGATGGTGTTGAAGAGACGCAGGAGGAAAGCACTGAAGAGACTCATAGGGGGGGATGGGCTGGAGACACCAAGGCGATTGTGCAGTAGACACACAGAGGACGATAGGACTGCTGGTATTATTAGAAAAAAAGACTGGGGGACGGACAGTAATCTTCAGTAAGACAACAATTCAAATGAAACCATATCACTGATGCAAATGGTACCAAATTAACAAATATATTTTATTAATATAAATTTGTTTGATAAGGGAAACTCACATTTGTCCTGGCCAAAAACTTCTGTTACTATGGACCTATTCATTATGTTAATTATCAGGGTCCAAACGGACCCAGATAATTAACATTCCATCTCGCTGCGAGCGCCAGAGCAATTCATCATTGCTCCGGCGTGGAGACAGCTGATCCAGAAATCAGCTGTCTCCCCGAAGTGTTTCACTGCTCCTTTCGGAGCAGCGAGACAAGTGCACATGAGTGACCTACATGTCACGCATGCACACAAGAGCCCTGATGTCGGGCAGAAGGAGCCGGACAGGGGGGAGGGATCCAAAAGGATCCCTCTTCACAACCCGGACCTGTTTCCCTGCAGTCAAGCTCCGAAATTATTGCATTTTCGGAGCTTGATAAATTCTGTCGCCATACTATTGTATGGGGTCAGCAGGCCATTCTGCAAGAGGATGGCCTGATATCTCCTGATGTACCTTCTCGATGAATGGCCTGATAACTTAGGCCCTCATTCAGAGCCACTCGCTAGCGGCAGTACGCTCGTTCCGAGCGATGTTTGCACATCTGCGCATGCGTATGGTTTTTAGTACGCATGCGCGAACCAGTCAGTGCGGCTGTAATTCGTTTGTACGCAATATAGCGAGTGCCTGCTATTTTGAGTGACAGAATGAGGCGTATGTGGGTGGTAACAGGGGAAGGTGCTTGAAAACGGGGAGTGGAGATCAGAACGCAGGCGTGCTTAAAGGTCAAAACGGGCGTTTTATGGGTGTGCATAATTAATACAGCAGCATCATTGACCACGTCACTTGTTTTTTTTTAACTCAGAACTGCTCGCAAAATAGCGGTTGAAAAAACCAACCCCAAGAATAGCGAGCAGTTCATATCCTGTTCGATGTACTCGATTAATCTAATAAATAGCGGACATGACGTATGGTGCGAGCGGCCAGGGGGCGTTTTTAACAAATAAACGAGCGTATGTTTTGCTCGCTCGTTCAGACTTAGAGGTGTGAACAGACTGCAATGTGCGAACGGATCATTTGAATAGCCACCCCTTGTTTTTGAACGAACGAACGCAAATAGCGAAAGGCTCTGAATGAGGGCCTTAATTTCTACAATTGCAGGTGAACATGTTAATTTTCACTTGCTTTTGTAGAAATCAAGTGATGATGAATAGTATTATCTAGTTGAACTACTATTGCATGATGGTGACATTGGCTTTATTGCTACACAAACAGGTGGTTTCCAGACCATGAGATCTCCTGCATGAATAGTGACTACCGACTTAAGACACGGCCTGTCCAGGATCAATTTCTTCAGAGGTTCCCCATTGCAGAGAAATCATATAGGTAAGAAAATGCTCATTCACATGCTGTGTTTATTCACTTGAAAGAGGGGCTGTGGGCATGCACATCAGCTCCTCGAGCGGTGAGTATGCCCCCAGCATGACGAAAATGGCAGGTAGTGACTTGCGGGCATGGCATATCATGTGAGGCCACTCCCCTTTCCGTGAGGCAACGCCCACGGGGCCTCTTTTTCAGATTTTTCCAGGGCCACTTTCAATTCCCAATCCGCCTCTGGACAGGACACTGGATTAATGGCAAATGTCCTGTAATGGTAAATCTAAAAAGTGGTAGGCAAGCTCCTAAAATTCCCCAGTACCCATTAAAACAGAAGGAAGAATTAGGGGTTTATCCCATAATTGAGAGATTGTTACAGCAGGGAATTTTAGTGCGTACAGCAAGTGTAGCCAACAGTGCCATCTTTCCTGTGAAGAAGAGTGGTGGGAGGGGTTATAGGCTGGTACAAGACCTTGTGGTGGTAGAGAGCCAATTTCCCATAGTGCTAAATCTAGCTGTCATTTTTATGCAGATCCCACCAATGCAACCCATTTCACTGTCATTGACCTCTGTTCTGCTTTCTTCTCTGTACCTCTTCATCCTGACTGTCAGTACCTATTCGCCTTTACATACAGGGGTGTACAATACACATGGACACAATTTCCCCAGGGTTTCATAGACAGCCCCAGTATCTTTTCCCAGGCCTTACACGACTGTTTACAATCTTTTCAACCTGTCAATGGATCTGTTCTAATACAATATGTGGACGTTTTATTGTTATGTTATGATTCATTTATGTAATGTTTAAATGATACTAAACTTTTGTTGCTTCATCTCTCGCAAACAGGACACAGGGTTGCTAAGGACAAACTACAGCCATGCCAGTCCAGGGTTAAATATTAGGGACACTGCCTAACTCAGGGGTTATGACCTCTCACAAATGACAGAATCCATGCCATACAGAACATGACACTGCTGCAGAATCAACAGCAAATTCGTAGCTTCTTGAGAATTCGTACCTTCTGCAGAATGTGGATTCCAGGTTTTTCTATTTTGGCCTTGCCATTACAGGACATAGGGGGTCATTCAGAGTCAGTCGCAAGTGATGAGCACTCACAACCGACTCGATGTTGCCCCACTGGCCATGCGTACGACGGAGCCGGCTCCGCGTGCGCATGCGTGAGATCCAGCTAGCGACTGATGCTCCATCACTAGGGGTCTCACAGCAGACAGGGAGATGCTGTCGATGGTGAGTGACAACTCGCCCCATTTGGGAGGTGGGCAGGGGGCATGCCTGCCCAAACGGAGGCGTTCCCACCGGAACGCTTGCCGTTTGGGGGTAGCCCCACTGACATCATTGCAAATGTCAGTGGGGAGCTTCTTGGGGCTTACGAGTGCCCAGACCCAACCTTAGGGTCTGGTCATAAGCAACGATGGTCTTCACCATCGTGACCATCACCCATATCGGTCGCTAGAGCTGTGGGTGTTAACCCACAGCTTAGCGATCAACAAGGAGGTGGTCGTTCAGGATGCAAGCAACTGCCCTGATTCAGAGCGACCGCTTGCAACTAATGACCGCCTCTGAATGAGGTCCTTAGTCTCTTCCTCAAAGCCCGATCGTGTCATACACACAGAGGAATCAGAGCAGGCTTTCCTTAATCTTAAGAATAGTCTGACAAGAGCACCTGCATTGGGAATACCTAATTATGAAAAACCTTTTGATTTGTATTGTACGAAAGCCGATGGTTGTGCAACAGGTGTCCTCACACAAAAACATGGTGATGCCAGTAGGCCCGTAGTATAATACAGTGCACAATTGGACACTGTGGCAAGATCACTCCCAATGTGTTTAAGAAGTGTAGCAGCAACTGCTCTATTGGTCCGTAAAAGTGAGGATGTGGTACTAGACCATGATATAATTGTCTATACTCCCCATGCTGTATCAGCTTTGCTAAACTCTGCCCAAACCAGACATGTCTCCTCAGCTAGATTCACAAAATGGGAACTAGCCTTAATAGCACCTGCAAACATCACCATCAAAAGGTGCAGTACGTTAAACCCAGCTACGTATTTACCATATGTGCAACATGATGCACAAAGGGTGGAGAGAGGTGAGCCGCTGGCAACAGGTGAGTTCTGCAGGTATATTGATGCACATGATTGTATGGAATATCTGAATCAAACCTTTACTGCAAGACCTGACATACGGGATACACCTTTAGAAAATGTAGATGTGACATTTTACACAGATGGGAGTTGTCATAGACAAACTGACACTGGAGAGTTATGTACAGGTTATGCTGTGGTAAATGATGAGGACGTTATAGAAGCCGAAACTTTAGGACCACCACACGGCCCAAGTGACGGAACTGGTGGCACTAAAGAGGGCATCCTCTGGACTCTGGAGGGATGGACAAGGTAAGCCAGTGGCTCCCAAGACATACTACCCCAGCCTGGCTGAGGCAGCGCACGGTCTGACTCACTTGGGAAAGCAAGGTATGTGCAAATTGGTGAGAGCATACTGGCGCGCACCGGGTTTTTCTTCTCAAGCGGAAAAGAGAGCAATGTCCTGTCTGACCTGCTTGAGGAAAAAGATTGCGAAAACGATCCCTACCGAACTATCTCACAATCCTTCGACTGACGGGCCTTTCCAGGTAATACAAATTGATTTAATCCAATTACCACCCTGCAGGAATCTCAAGTATGTATTAGTGTGCACTGATGTGTTTTCCAATTGGTTTGAGGCATACCCAGCTGCCACTAATACTGCTGCGTTCACTGCCAAGAAAATTGTTCAGGAGTTTGTGTGCAGATACGGTATCCCTAAAATTATCGAGAGTGATAGGGGTACTCATTTGACATTTGATGTTTTTCAAAATACGTGTAAACTAATGGGTATTAATAGCCGACTTCATACCCCCTACCGACTGCAAGCCAGTGCCAAGGTGGAGAGGATGAATGGTACTATTAAAAATAAATTAAGTAAGATCATGGCAGAGACTGGACTAGGATGGCCAGAAGCATTACCGTTGGTCCTACATAGCATAAGGACCACTCCGAGACCCCCTCTAAATCTGTCCCCCTTTGAAATACTATTTGGTAGACAACCTCATTTGATTATAAGTTCGCAGGAAGATCTGAATGGTAGCAACGAGGTAACTGTAAGGTATCTTATATCAATGAGTAAACAGTTAAAACAGCAACAGAAGAAACTGAAATTGTTGTCCCATGATATGCCTGAAACAAACTGTCATGATGTTGAACCTGGAGAATATGTTATGATCAGAAATTTCTTGCATTCAGGTTGTTTGGCTGATCATTGGGAAGGTCCGTATCAGGTGTTGCTGACGAGTTCCACATCTTTGAAGGTGGCCGAGAGAGATACCTGGGTCCATTCCACTCACTGTAAGAAGGTCAACCAACCAGTGGAGAAACAAGGCAGAGACGAGGCTGATAACGTGGATCTGTCGATCGCAAGCTTGTTCCGGGAGGGTTAAAAAGGTTGTAGTGAGATATCTGAACTAAAGAAATTTGCAGGTCCTTGCTATGGCAATGGACTGGTCTGCTGTGTTCATTTTTGTATTCTCTTCCAGAGTTTCCATCATCCTGGTTTGTTCGGGGATCTCTGGTTTCTGTGACGTGGGATCGATAGAGGAGATGGGAGCTAATGGCAGTATTGATGGAGTGGAGTCGAGAGGAGGAGTGCTATGCCAATCAGGGGAGTGTGCGACCAATCTTAGTATTGTAATTGTTAAGAGATCTGCTATTTTGGATACTCGGAGACAGTGTGAAGGTCTATCATCTGAGGATTATTGTATGTGTGAGTTCTGTGGGTCCGTAATTAATGAGAATTACATCCAACGGTGTCAACCTGAGTATAATCAGTTTTGGGGTGGGTATCCTTTAGAGGACTATCACACCATGGTGGGCAAAATTTTAAACCAAACTGACTGTTGGGTGTGCTCTCACGTGCCCCAAGGACAGCATAATGTAGGATTAGTGCCCTTCCTTTTAAATATCTCTGAAATCCTAGAATTGCAAAAAGGGAAGACACTGAATGGAAAATTTCTTAATACCAAACCATCCCATTTTAAACTCCACCAGTACAAAGCAGATAAAACACTTTTATGTTTACACATCACCCACTCCAATGAACCAGGAAGTTGGGAAGTGACTGGGAATAATCAGACAATGACCTTCTCACAAAGAGCTGACCTTGAGCCTATGAATTATGAACTGTTATGCACAATTAGGTCAGGTGGAAGACACTTCCGGTATAAATATACACTGAGTAACACCAAAGAAATGGTTGGGAAGAGTAATTCCAGAAGTTATGACCCTTACACATGGTGAAATGCTTGGTATTCATAAAGACACACCATCACCATATCTTCACACACAGTATGAACACAGAGACAAAAGAAATATGATACCTGGTGACGTACATAAAGCCACACAGTTAATTAGTGAGACAACTGGCTTTCAAGTTTTAGTGGCTTTGGATCCCACCAGGATCACTCGGGGTACACTAAATTTTAGATATATCCAAGATCTTGCTAAATTAATAGATAATATCACCGAGATGTTTGATGACACAGTCAGGTATACAGGTAGGGAATTGCACGCATACAAGAAAGAACTGGTGCAACACAGACTACTGTTAAATTATTGTCACTGGAGGGTATTGCATAACTTTGGCCACCCAATTTGGAGTAAAGTGTTGCACTTACATTACAAACGATACCAACTATCCCAAGGAGGTAATAGACCGAAAGATGGATGAAATTCTGCAGTTGAAATGGGAATTTTGAAAGAACCATAATGCTTCAGTGGCTGAAGTAGAGGAGAAGGTAGAGGAATGGGTTTCATGGTTGAACCCAGTGAAATGGTTCTCATGTCTGAGAGTGGGTCCAGGAAATAATTGCGAGCATAGGTAAACTCCTGATCCTTATACTGGGTGTCATCATAGTAATTGGCATATGTGTCAGGTGTGTTCCTATTGTGTTGAAGTTTGGAAAATGTAAAGATAAGGTGAATCAAAGGAATGAAATCATGATGGTCAGTAGTAACAAAGTGAATACTGAGGTAAATGTAGAACTGCATTACAACCCTGAACTAGGAAATACCATAATATAGTGTATTATATTTAGACATGCATAAAATGTGTTATTAAAATGTTATTTTAAATAATGTAAGTCCCTATTCCCCCTCAAGACTTTCTTTATAGGATTGGTGCATCCCCACACCTTTCCCATGATCTCCCAAGATCCGCGGTGTGCGTATAAGGGTAGTTTTATGTCCCCTCCTAGAGACACATTATTGATGGATTAAGAACCACCTTGTGCCATCCCATAATAACATTAAATAATATGTCATAATGTAAGCCTAAATTAAATTTAAGATCAGTGTATGATAGCACTTGGTTGGCTATCAAAGGGTGGACTGTAGAAGCCGGATGATTGGCAGACAGGGTTTGCGTGACGCCATCTTGCAAATGGAGACAAGACTCCATCTTAGAATTAGGTCACACAGCGCCATTTTGTCAAATCCACATAGTACGAAAAATACAACGTTAAATTGCTAATTAATAGCAATTCAAGACTTTTAGCAATCTTCCCCAAACACATACCGACAGTGTTTAACATACATAAAAATGACTTTCCAACACATTAAAATCACCACAGAATAGTGGTGTTTTCTCTGCATTCAGATTAACACATACACACGATGTTAAACAGTGCACAACGCAAAATAGCTAATCATTAGCATTAGAACACTTTTATTAATCCTTCTCAAAATCATACTGTGGGTAGCCAAAACACCTAAGGATAACATTCGAGCACACTGCAACACTTACACAGCGCTAGTTAGTGCTGTTCTCCCTGCACTCTCAGTAAAACACCTAGCCGCGAGGTTAACACAAATCTCATAGCGCAGAGAGTGTAATATAGTTAAACTGCGCTGTGTGTCTGAAACTCATTAGAACACTTTATACAATCCCTACACAACCAATACTGACTTAGTCCCACACTTAGGCTTTGCCTTTTCAGCCTAGCGCTGCTCGCTAAGTACCCCACAGACTCCCAGACACACAACGCTATTTAGAGTTGTTTTCCCTTGCATATATACACTTAAAGCAATAGTTCCATAGCGCAAAAGGGTTATTATTACGCGATTCATTCACAATGCCAGCATTTAAAGAAATGACTGTTTTATGCAATTAAGGTTTAGTACATAATAAGTAGATGATGTTTGGTGCCATTCCGATCCGCTGTGTATTTGCAGACCCCCGGTTCTATCGGTGGGGAAATCACTACAAGCATCTGCAAGTTATGAATTATGGGGAATTTAGTGATAGAATGTGCATTGCATGTAGTGTCCATTACTTAGTTATGCGGCGGGAAAAAGTACACAAAGAGCCACTTGGATGCTGAACTTCTCAAGTTTGAATGGACCAATGGACTGTGCCGTAACAATAGACTCAAGAAGAAGAACCAATGTGAAGATGCCAGCTCATGCCTATTGTATTGCTAATCCCTGTTCGTCAACAGCACAGCAAGAAGACTCTCGACTGAGGTCAGAGAGCCTGGTTATGTACCCGGAGGTTTCTATTGCTGATGCCGGTATCTGGGACCAGAGCGCGTGCATATGTAACACCTGTACCTTTGGTCTGTATGATTTATTTGCACTAATTGTATCTAGAGCACAGCATGTAATTATCTGTTTTAATTGAATAATATCTTTTTGTGCTTTGGAACCACATTCAAAGTCTGAAGGCATTTATTTACTGTGCGACTCATTACGCTGAATAGCGACTATTTTAGAAGGTATAGGAAGGAAGATTGTTTAGAAGGTATAGACAGGAATCAATTGTTAGAAGGTATCGATAGGTAGGAATCGATACTATTTTTATTTTCAAACGCATGACTAAAATCATCCCTTTTTAAATTTTTACCCGGAAAATTTTTTTAACACTTCCATGTGGTGGGTATTTTGAAGGAAGAGATATAGTACAAAAAATAAAATAAAAATTATACCATATCCCTAATTTTAAATGATTATGATATAAGGTGTCATATAAGAAGACTAAAGCTGGCCATCCACTATACAATTTTCTGTCAGATATCTGTCCAATCTGGCTGATTGGAATGAAAACCTGGTACTGTACGGGAGCAAATGACAGTCGATCATATGGTTTTAAACACTGAAAAAAGGACAAACAAAATTGTTCAAATTGGTCAAATTTGTGTGTTTTAACAATTTGTCTGAACAACCATTTTTGGCTATTTTCCAGTGTTCGTGAGCAAATGGACAATTGTCATTTGCTCCCATACATTACCAGGTTTTCATTCCAACCAGCCAGATTGGACAGATAGCTGACAGATAATTGTATAGTGGATGCCCAGCTTTACATTCATTAAGGCAATTATGGAGGAGAGCAGGCTGGTACAGAGCAACAGAGACTCTGTATTACAGGAGTGACACCGCAGGTAACAGTGGATAGCTGGCTGCTAGCAGAGCAGGGAAGGTGCCTTTCCAGCCTGACGCCCTCCTGCACTGCATACCTTGCTTACCGCATTGCGCTCCCAAGCCACCTCGGGGTCTGTGGCTACACCACAGGCTCCTCTGCCATTTTTCATTTAAGCACCCTCTTCACATTAGAGTAGCGTTTTTTTTATAATTTTCCACACACCTCTTACATGTACTGACAGCATTAACTGCATTACACACCCCCTGCCATAACAACTTCTTCCATGCCAGGGATGTGCAGTGTGCCCCTGCCAATAGGAGCTTCTCAAGTACTGGAACAATGGCATGGATGAGGGCACGTGAAGTGTTTTAGTTTTGCCAGCAGTGTTAATTATGTTGACGAAAATTCTTACAACATTTTTTTTGAGGACTAAATTGTAACTATAACGATAATATAAACATTTTAATAATGAAAATTACGACAAAATCTGTGTCCAATTTAAATAAGAGACACAGGGGTCTATTTACTAAGCTGTGCTAGGAGATAAAGTGACCGTGATAAGGTACCAGCCAATCAGCTCCTAACTGCAATGTCACAGGCTGTGTTTGAAAAATGACAGTTAGGAGCTGATTGGCTGTTACCTTATCTCTGTTCACTTTATCTCCTAACACAGCTTAGTAAAATCCCTGTCAAAATTAACACTGATACTACATACATGACTTTCCATTTTGAAGTAGGGTTATTTTAAATGTTTAAAAAACAAGTCTGTGTTCTAGATATTTGCAGAAATAAATAATTTTTGTGGGGGTTTTGTGTGTATAAGGGGCACTGGCACTGCATAGGGGGGCACTACTTGAGGCACTGTAGAGGGGAGTGGCCTCTACTAGGGGCACCAGGGGCGGAACTAGAGAGTGGTGGGCCCAGGTGCAAGAATATGCTTTGGGCCCTCCTATGCAGTGGCGTAACTAGGGTATTTGGAGCCCAGGGCAAATTTTAAACGGGAGCCCCCCCCCCAACATCCCGAGCTGTGCACGCGCCGAAGGTGCGCGTGGAAAAAAATGGGCGTGGTCACTTAAAAATGGGGCGTGTCAACATGACACACCCCTTTATTTTCACGCTGAACATTCCTATCCATATGCACCTTAACCCCAGTAGTACCCCTTATACAGTACCCCCAGTATGCAGTTGTGGTCCCTCTTATGCAGGCCCATAGTAGTGCCCCTTATACAGTATCCCCAGTAGTGGTCCCCCTTATACAGCCCCCAATTAGTTCCCCTTACTCAGTACCCCCAGTAGTGCCCCCCCAAATGCAGTGCCCCATGTAGTGTTCCCCCTTATGCAGTGCCCCCAGTAGCAGTCCCCACAATGCAGTGCGCCCAGTAGCGGTATCCTCTTATGCAGTGCCCTTTATATGGTGCCCCCAGTAGTAGTCCCCCCCTATGCAGTGCCCTTTATATAGTGCCCCCAGCAGTAGTCCCCCCCATGCAGTTTTCCCAGTAGTAGTCCCCTTATGCAGGCACCCTGTAGTGATCCCCCCTATCCAATGCCCCCTGTAGTGGCCCTTCCTATTATTGCCCCCAGTAGTGGTCCCCCGAGTGCAGTGCCCCTAGTAGTAGGCCCCTTTTATAATGCCCCCAGTGGTAGTCCCCCCCCCAAGTAGTAGTCCCCAGTAGAGTAGCCCCTCCCCAGTAGAGGTCCTCCCAATGGTGCCCCCAGTAGTAGCCACCCCTCCCCCAGTAGAGGTCCCCCTAGTAGTAGCCACCCCCCTCCCCCGTTGTGCAGATAGGTTAAAAAAAAAAAAAATATATATATATATATATAAAAATATACTTACCTGAATCTCTGCTCCTGCTCCTGCTCACGACGCCGCTACCGCCGGGCTGGCACGCTCATTATTATGGGACAGATGTCATGACGTCATGACGTCAGTCCCATTACCCACTGCAGGAACCGGACGGAAGTCCGGCTCTTGCAGTGGGTGCTGCAGCAGTCAATGAGAGTCTATCTGACTCTCATTGGCTGCTGTTTAACACACGCATCGCCGCCAGCGCTGGCGGCGATGAGTGTGTTATGCACAGCCTGAGCCCGCCTCCTAGCGCTATTGGGCAAGCGCTCAGGGGGAGGGAACGGGCTCAGGTGTGAAGCACAGGACCGGCGCTGGAAGCCTAGCGCCGGTCCTGTGTAAATGTGTAGCGCTGACCGCACTCAACTAGGGCAGGCGGGCCGGTACCGTGGCCGGCGGCACCCCCGCGCCGTCGGTCCAACGGCGCCCAGGACACGCACCCCGCTCGCCCTGCCCTAGTTATGCCACTGCTCCTATGCATTGCCCCCAGTAGTAGTCCCCCTATACATTGCCCGAGGTAGTAGTCCCTCCTATGCATTTGCCCCAGTAGTAGTCCCCGCTATGCATTGCCCCTAGTATTGCCCCCCTATACAGTGTCCCTAGCTGCAGCCACCCCCCTATACAGTGCCCCCAGTAGTGCCCCCCTATGCTGTACCAGTTCCCATGCCTCGTTACACACACACACACAAACAAAAAAAACCCCACAACTTACCTGAATCCCCGCTCCTGTCATGACCGCTGCTGTCTGCTCCTCCCGGCCCACTCTGCACTATGTGAGAGACATCATGATATCTCTCATATCAACTGCTGTGCGGGGAGCTGGAAGGCGGAGCTCATGAGTGAGCTCCAGCCGGCTCCCTCCTTGGAGTCTGTCTTACTCTCATTGGCTGCAATAACAAATACACTGCCACCGCTGGCAGCTGTGTGTTTTTTACTGTGTAGTGCGGACCGCTCTAACTGTGGTCTGCACTACTGCGGGCCGCGGTGCAAGGCACTTGTTCCACCACTGAGGGGCACTGTGTAGGGGAGGCCGCTACTGGGGATACTGTATAGAGGGGAGGGTCGCTACTGGGGGCACTGTATAGAGGGGGTGGCCACTCCTGGATGTACTGTATAGGGTGGCCCATTCTGCGGGCACTGATTAGGGGACTGCTACTTGGGACACTATATATGGGGCACTACTGGGAGGACTACTACTGGGGGCACTATATAAGGGGCACTACTGGGGGGTTACTACTGGGGGTACTATATAAGAGGCACTGCATAGGGGGGGCAACTACTGGGTGCACTGCATAGGGGGCCTACTGGAGGCACTGCATAGGGGGGACTATTACTGGGGGAACTACTACTGGGGGCACTATATAAGGGGCACTACTGGAGGCACTATATAAGAGGTACTACTGAGGCCACTGCATAAGGGGGACTACTACTGGGGGCACTTCAAAGGGAGGACCACTACTGGGGGGAGGGGGGTCTTTAATAAATTATGCTGGCTGTATTTATTTGCCTGCTGCATTCATGTTTTTTAGTGATACGGGTGTGTGTGTGTCTGTGCCAGTCAGTGTGTGTACCCCGTCATAGGCTGAGTAGTATATTTTACTGTAGTGGTCCTATATCCTGTGTAAGCTGTATCTATCTATCTATCTACCTGTTTGTCTGACTGTCTATTTATTTGTGGCTAGATGTCTTTTCATTGGTTCGGTAACCAAGGATTTGGAAACCCCCCTTTCAAAATCCTGCATTTGCCACTGAATTTGCTTTGAAATGCAGATTGTAGTTTGATATTACCAGCTGAATTCACATTGCGAATTCAGGCAATATCACAGGGATTTATTAAAAATCCCTTCAGGAACAGAGCTTGCGATAAAGCCCTGTCCCTGCGAATCACCTCAGCAGCCTTATCACTGTATTTTTCTGATAAAATACAGTGACAAGGTTCTGCGCATGCGCCGACCGGTCACCACTAAAAGCCCCCCCCGAGGCAACCCCTTCTCCATGACCCCCCCTCAAGGCTGCCCCCCTCCCGTGACCCCCCTTTACTTTTACTTTCCTCCGGTAGGTCATTGCTGCTCCGGTGATGTCCTCCCTCCGAAGCTCTGGTCAGCTGGTCTCCCATCCTGCACTGTGACCCGGGCAGCTATTTAATGCAGGATCAGGGTCACAGTGCAGGAGCCGGGAGACCAGCTGACCGGTGGGAGGACATCACCGAAGCACCCATCACTGACCCTGGATTATGGTAATTTTTTTTTTATTTTTCTATTTTTTTTTTTGCAGTGATGAGCTTGTGATCACTGGGGCCGGCTCCAGGCTCTGCTCTGGCTGTTAGAGCAGAGCACGATTCCGGTAACTGGGGGAAAGCCTGGATAACGCTACCTTCTGGTGGCGTTATTATCACAGGGCTTCCCCTGGTAATTATTTACATTTTATTTTTAGTGAATCTCAGGCAGAATAAACAATGAGCAAAGGAAAAAACAGGAGTGAAGCGCAGTGTAGAATTCAGTAAAAAAGGTTTATTGTGTAAATACACTGTATTCTTACAATAACATGATAAAAAGCTGTTAATCAACAATACATAGACCAGGATAGTCAGTAGATGAAGTAAATGAATATATATCAATATTTACACATGCATGGAATACATTCTGAGAAGAATTATTATTATCCAATTGATAACGTGGTTAGTCCTATGATGTAAATATGATAAAAATTATTATAATCAGCCACACTATTAAATGTGTGGCAACCCACAGTTTGCTGTGTAGATACAAATGGAGGAATATTTCCAACTCCAATAGTCCCAAGATGACAGTCAGAGGGACTTGTTTGTATCAATAATAGTATTGGATAAGTAAAGTACTGATTGCTAATATAACGGTAGGTATACAAGACTGTATATACTTGCAGGAATAGCGTATAGATGGAGGGGTTTATTCGTCCAGGATGTAGTCCGATATGAACCTTTCCAGACACTGTTTAGATCAGCTGGCCCTCCAGTGTGAAACCATCTCTCCGCAATTGGAGGGGACCCGTCGGGGGCTTAAGGTGCCCACACACATAGCGACATTTTACATGATCTGGCCGATTTCGATGAATCGTGACGACGAATTGGGTAAAAAAAGTACAAATCGTGAGTTTATACTCACGAGCACGATGCCGATGCGCGTCCCTGCTCGTCGTACATCGCATCTTCTGATCTACCGTGCTGTAGGGCAGTCTAGCCAACCATGAACACGATGGAAGCCGATCGTGAGGGTTTTTTCCCTAATGATGAATCGTACGATTCATCACACAATGCAGAATTTGACTGACAGAAGCCTTTACACGCCCCATCGCCATTTTGTGCAGCATCGTGTATGGAGCAAGACAGTCGCACATTGAGGAGCCTGCACACTGGATTCTTGTTTTGGACAATTTTTGGTGAGTATTGGTACAGTTTAAATACAACCACACTGACCACCAATATGTGCTCCCCACTGCCCACCAATGTGTGCCCCCAGGTAATAAATGCATGACCCAGCCACCGCCCGCCGTATTGAGGCGGGCGGTGGCTGGGTCATGCATTAAGCTCCCACTGCCCACCAATGTGTGCCCCAGGTAATAAATGCATGACCCAGCCACCACCCGCCGTATTGAGGCGGGCGGTGGCTGGGTCATGCATTTAAGCTCCCACTGCCCACCAATGTGTGCCCCCAGGTAATAAATGCATGACCCAGCCACCGCCCGCCATATTGAGGCGGGCGGTGGCTGGGTCATGCATTAAGCTCCCCCACTGCCCACCAATGTGTGTAATATAACAAAAAAATAAATAAATAAACATGTATTTTACATAATAATCACCATACATTACATTTAAAAACACACATTATTTAAAGCTGGGGGTCTTCTACCTTTCAGTCTCCAGCTGTTGTGGAACTACAGATCCCAGGATGACCTGCCACCCACCTTTGAAACTGTTTTTAGGGCATCCTGAGATCTGTAGTTCTACCACAACAACAGGCCCAAAGGTGGAAAACCCATACTGTCAAACAAAGAAAAACATTATATTACCAAGCAATGAACACATGACATTCCTGTAAAAGAAAACACGATTAGAATACCGTAACAAACCTTTGAAAACCTGTAAAAAAGAAAATATTAAAACATTAAAAATGTGAACTATAACAACATTACATTTAACAAAACTATATACATAAATATTTAAATGTCCTTTTTTTTCTTATTCATAGATATGTCCATGGATTCTGAACGTGAATTCGTTACAGGATTCATTGAAATCCTGCACTCGAAAGAGTGTCTGTGGAAGATCAGTTCTCGGAAGTACCACAATAAGTCGCACAAGTTGGCCGCACTAGAGGAACTTTTGATGTATACGAAAAAATACATATCTGATGCAGACCTGAAAACTGTACGGCAAAAGATACAAAATCTCAGGACAGTGTACATCAAAGAAAAAAAGAAGGTGGATGACTCCAAAAAATCAGGAGCGGCTACAGATGAAATATATAGTCCTGCACTGTGGTACTACCAAATGATGTCATTCATCAGTGAACAAGAGCCTCAATGGGAATCTATCGTCTTGATGGCTGAGCGTGAGGGAGAAGAGGAGGTTGCAGAAGTCTTGGTAAGTAGTGACACATTTTAACCCAAAATCCTTAATGTTTTTGTTGTTAAATCCAAAATGTCCAATTTAGTCAGTAGTTCACAGACAGTCCTCCTGCCATGGTACAGCACCTGGTCCATTGAAATAGGTCATGTACTCCTCCCTCACTTCTTTGGCACGTGCGGTGGATGTTGTTGTAGTTGGTGGTGCAGACACAGATGTCAAATGTTCAATGTCCTCCAGAACTCCTACATCTTCTGGCCTAGCTGGGACTGGTCCTCGTTGAGTAGATATTCTTCGCAGAAAGTTGTGCAGCACACAGCACGCCATCACAACCCAGTCTATCTTCACCACATGTAGATTGAAGGGGGTGTGGAAAATGCGTAAGCGGTTGTTCGTTATTCCAAACGCATTTTCCACAATGCGCCGTGCCCGGGATAGATGGTAGTTGTAGATCCTTTTCTCTGTGATCAGGACCCTGTGTGCAAATGGCTTCATCACATGTTCATGTAATGCAAAAGCCTCGTTTGCAACGAAAACATAATTTAGGCCATGCTTTGTCTGGTCCAGTGAGGGCAAGTTTAGGGTTTTGTTGGCGAGTCTCTGGTAGAAAGCCGTCTTTTTGAAGGACCCACCATCCGAAGCACAGCCATTCTTGCCGACATCCACAAACAGAAATTCGTAGTTGGCATTCACCACTGCCATGAGAACGATGCTGAAGAATTCTTTGTAGTTGTAGTAATATAATCCGGTGTTGGCAGGTGGGTTGATGCGGATGTGTTTCCCATCGATGGATCCTCCGCAGTTAGGGAAATTCCAACATTGTTCAAAATCTTCCGCGATGCTGGTCCACTCCTCCACGGTGTTAGGAAACTGTAAAAATAATAAAAAAGGGGTTAAAACATGACTATAATATTTTTTTATATCTTTTTTTCCTATATAGACTCCCACCCAACACCCTGATTTATCATCCACACCAGACCTCAGTCTGCTCGGTGGTGACAGTGAGCCAGGGAATACCACACAAGTGGAAACTCCACTTCCACCTGGACTCTCATTTTCTCAACAACCCCAAAAAAAGAAAAAAAAACAAGGGAGAAAGGAGAATCTTACTGAACGTGAGGACAATTTTTTCCAAACGCAGAACGGCTGCTGCAGAAACCCCCAGATGCAATAGATGATTTCACAGCTCATGTGAACAGCACATTGAGAAATATGGATACAGATATCCAAAGAAATTTTCTAAGGTTAACCCACGACCTGTTGAGTCGCTGTATGAGCAAAAATCTCACAAATTCTTCATACATTGCAGATCCAATGCTATTTTCCCCTGCCCCAAATAGGTATGTCCGTCCCCCCCTTGCCCAGTTAGATATTACTCCCCCACCAAGCACCCCAAGCACCAGCACGACCTTGTATAATGCTCAGCTGGATGCAGTGGATGAGTCGCCCCAATATACAGAGATGTAAATTTTTTCTTGCTTTTAATGTCACCAAATTTTATGATTTCTAATAGGTGCTTGCTGCATGGGATAGGGTGGTGATGATGCCATTTGGACAAGGTCACTACACACATGGCACAAGTACACATTGTTGGAAGCCGGGGCCACAATGTGTACTTGTGCCATATGTGTATTGGCCTGTTCAAACTGGCGTCTGACCCACCCTATCACATACAGCAGGCTACCTATTGGGATTCTTAAAATTAGGTGATAATGTTCTTTTGTGAACGTGTTACAAAAAAGTATATTGCACACAGTTTAGTGCACACTTTCAGCTGCCTGCAGGTCAGTGCACATTGTACTAAATGAAGGCTATTTTTTCCTTTATGTTGAGTAAAAATTAAAAAAAAAAAAATTCTTTAAACAAGAAACCAATGTGTGCTGTTTTTTTTAACTTACCTTGCAATACTGGTACTGTAGCACTTTTACGATGGCTTTGTAGGTCTCCGGAATGATGACGCCCAAGGACTGAGGTGAGATGAGTGTCCCAAACTTCAGGTCTTCAAATGACCTTCCTGTAGCCAGGTACCTTAGGGTAGCCACCAGTCTGTCTTCAGCAGGGATTGCCCTCTGCCACCTTGTGTCCTGTCTCTGGATGTGGGGGGTCACCAGATGCAGCAATTCTTGGAAGGTGGCATGATCCATGCGCAGGTAGTTCCGATACTTGTCCGGGTTGTTCTCCTTGATCTCCATCAGCAGGGACATGTGAGAGCGGGTATCCCTTTGTAGAAGCCACTCCTTGGTCCAGCATGCTCTCGTCCTTCTTCGCTGGGCCCTCTTCCTAATCTCCCGGACCCCAGCTTCAGCGACCAACACTCTATACTGATAGGGACGCATCAGTACAGAATTCAGGAACAGGATAGAATGCAGGTAGGTAGCACACACTTGCAGGTAGAATAAACTTTGTAAAAGGCAAGCAAAATACAAAGAGCACAATAGCAATGTACAGGATTCAGCAGGAATACACCAAGCCTCATCTAGTAGTAGAGCAGAATGTACACAGAGTTTAAACTTTATACTCCCTAGATAGCCCCTCCCATTGTTATGGCTATTTAAATTTCCCACCAATAGTCAAGAGCCTGTTTTTTTTTTTAAACTCATGATTTGTTATGGTCAATCTCACGATGCGTACGATCCTATAGATGGTGAGATCTTTCGACAGATTGGGTGTCTTTTTTCCAAAATCGTGATCATGACGGCAAGGGAGCTCCCGTTAAAGTTCATGAGGAAATTGGCCAAAAAATCATATCGTGAGCACATTGGTATGTGTGTGGGCACCTTTAGACACCTCCGGTGTAAGTGTGCTACACTCCACAGGTTAATTCTCCAGTGGGTTATATCAGCTGGCACTCCAGTTTAGACCTGTCTCTCCGCAATCGGAAGGGACCCGACAGAGGCTTGGACACCTCCGGTGTGTGTGCTCCACTGGATTAGAATATTATGCCTTGCAGTGTTTTGGCCGCCAGTCATGTTCTGCTTGATGTTAAAAGGCAGTCCGCAGGTGTATCAATAGGGCTGGTTTGCTGTAGCCAGTGTATACTCCGTAATTAGACAATCTTTGTGCAAAAAGGATCCATTTTGGAGTGTCAGCTGTTTGGAGTTGGAAATATTCCTCCATTTGTATCTCTACAGCAAAATGTGGGTTGCCACACATTTAATAGTGTGGCTGATTATAATAATTTTTATCATATTTACATCATAGGACTAACCACGTTATCAAGTGGATATTAATAATTCTTCTCAGAATGTATTCCATGCATGTGTAAATATTGATATATTCATTTACTTCATCTACTGCCTATCCTGTTAGTTTACCACTCTCAGGTCTCTGTATTATTTATTAACAGCTTTTTATCATGTTATTATAAGAATACAGTGTATTTACACAATAAACCTTTTTTACTGAATTATACATAGGTAAAGGTATGCGGAATTTTAGAAAAAAATTCTTCAGTAAAATCCATTAGAGTATCATTAAACTGTTTGCAAGAATTATGATTAAAACACTGACTAAAATTAGGCTAAAATGACAACCGAGGTCCACTGACTAAATCTTGACTAAAACAAAGCAAAAAAAAAAGACTAAAATATGACTTTATACCAACTCCAATTTTAAATAAGCAACTAATATCTCTTTTCCACTAAAGTCCCGGGTTCAGTCTGGAACACTGAACACGGGTTTCAAGCCTTATCACAGCATCTTGAACCCTGTTTACACCACAGGTTGGACCCGGGATATTCCCGGGGCTTACCTCTGCCAGTACTTGGAGATTACATCATTTCCAAGCGTGGAAATAAACATTAAGGCTTGTTGTCTCTCAGGTAGGTAGATTATAATAAAATTAGGAATTTCCTTTCATCTAATATTTTCCATGGTATTACAATATCATTGACCTCTTGATAGTAGCTAATTTATTTACCATTATCATGACCTCTGGATGACCCCTGGATTGGCTTGTATTGAACAATAGACAGGCTAGTTTATGGCTGCCAAGGATATTCTGTATGTAGATCATGATCTAACTCAGTGCTTGAAGTTGGAATATAGAGGTGGGGGTATGGATAATTGATTTCACCCCTTCTCTACCCCACCCCCCCAACACACACACACCCACCCCCACACAGCACACTACAGCCCCTTCCCTGCTAAGCCTCTGACCTGAGGACTGTCCACCAGGGTCTCCTCAATGGGCAGCTTGAAGTTGTCTTTGGTGGGAAACAAGAACCAATAGCAGATGTCCACAGTCCCACCCCTGAACTAGCTGTCAGAGAGGGAATAGGGATCCGCGATGCAGGTTACCATCGGGGAAGCACGACTGAGTCAAAAGAAGTAGTGGCTTTTTAAATCCAGCACTGGCCACGAGCCAATGAGAAGCTGCCACTTTGCAGCTTCTCATTGGCTGGCGGTCCACAAGCCACTATTGGCTAGCGGAAGGCGCCAGATTAAAAAATCCCCCCTTCTTTTCACTGGCAGCTGGTCAGCGAGCCAGGATTGACTGGCGGCCAGTGCTAACTTTAAACAGCAGTGCAACCAGGCTCCGTCCTGGCCAGCACTGCCACCGATATACAATGCCGCAGTTGTTCCAGTGCTGGGATCCCATACTCAATCCCAGCACTGGTACATTCTCTACTGTGGCAAAAATTAAGTTGTGGCAGGAAGGGGCGGTATGTCATATCGCCGTATACCGCCCCACTTCGAGCACTGATCTAAGTACAAACACACACTCCCGCATACCTTTTGCTTAATCAGTAAACACCTGTTCATTCTGCTCCTCATTACAAAATATATACGTTGTATAAATCTTATATATATATATTCCTTTTCATCCAAATATTACTTACTAAAGTATATTTAATTTTATTTATACAATTACCTACCTGTATCTGGCGACAATTGCATCATGTGGTGTCATGTAAGAAGTTTGAGTGATATCAACCCACCAGGCATCGTCTCCACCTTCATCGGTTGTCCAGGAGTATTTGTACTCATGCGGAGTTCCTAAACTGTCTGAATCTGCTATTACTAAATTGAACTCACCCATTACCGATGAGGAGTAAGATATGGCCATGAAATCGCAGAAACCATCTAATGCCCCTGGCCCCGATTAACAGTGGTTTGGGGCTTCCCATTTTTGAAAGATTTTTTTTGCAACGCAGCTGAGCCACGTAGCATCTTGGCGCACAACGTAGGATAGCAAAAAATGGGTTCTACTTGAAAGTGACCTGGTGGGTGACCAATTAGTTGGTTTCCTTCCATGGATTCCCCCAAATATGAAACCAGCCTCGGTCCAGGAAGTCCCTTGCGTGAAGGCCGTTTTACAGGTGTGGGACAAACTGAATAAAAGTTTAGAACTAGCGCCTTACCCATCCCCCTTGACCCCTCTGTGGCATCATCCACATTTCTCATTGGGATGCATGTCTTCAAATATCCTATACGTCCTTGGGTGTCATGCGGAATAACCAGAATTATGCATATTCAAGGTGATTTCGCTCCTCAAAATTTTACAGAATTATGTGAAAAATATGCTGTGTCCAATAGCCTTCAGTTTGTATACGTGCAAATCTGTAGTTTTATCCGTTCACTTTGTAACTCTCACAACATGCGTCAACCTACTCCATTTGAACGTCGATGCATTTACAATCCTGGGTGCAAGAGCTCTATATCATAATTTTACTCGCCATTGTCCCCCCCACCCTCTCAATTTAAAGAATCATTTGCGATATCCTGGTAGCGGGACTTAGATATTACCTTAGAGGTTGACGATTGGGTGGACATAAGATAGTGGGTGGCTAGAACATCCATTAATACCAATATAAAAGAAAATTCTTATAAAGTCTACTCATGGTGGTATCTGGTCCTTACCAAGTTGCACCAGATTTTTCCAGGCACATCAGATCTTTGTTGGAGGCAGTGTGGCCACACTGGTTCTTTTATGCATATGTGGTAGGAATGCCCCATGATATCTAAATATTGGGATGAAGTCATATCTTTGGTGAATAAGGCGATTGGCGTCTGCCCCTCCAAAGACCCATTACACATGCTTCTTTACAAACCCTCTAGATCCCTCTCCAAACTTCACAACAGATTTTGTGGCCATGTTTTTAGTGCGGCTAGACTATTACTTGCTGTGCACTGGAAACAAATCAAAGCCCTGTCAATACAAGCTCTTATAAACAAAGGCCCTCATTCAGAGCCGTACGCTCTGAGCAGAGCGCACGCTCTGAATGAGGGCCGGCCTCACCACCCACAGGCTATACGAGCGTGCAGTTTGATGGCCGCGATGGTCTTGACCATTGCGACCATCGAAACTGCGAGCCGGAGCCTGCGGTTGAGGTTTTCAACCGCAAGCTCCGGAGTGATTTTGGCTCTATCAGAGCCAAAATCACTCCCACTGACATCACTAGTGATGTCAGTGGGCCGGCTTCTGACGGGAGGCGTTCCCGTGGGAACGCCCCCGTCAGGGAGGCACGCCCCCGGCACGCCTACCAAAGGGGGCGTGCTGTCAATCAACACTCGACAGCACGTCCCCTTTGATCAGACACAACGAGCGAAGGACTTTCCTTCGCTCGTCGCGTCTGGCGCATGCGCACGACGGAGCTCCCTCCGACGTGCGCATGCTCAGTCCAGAACATCGACCCACTTGCGAGCGGACAGCCGCTCGCGAGTGGGTCTGAATCAGGCCCAAAGTGTGGATCTTAGCTTCCATGGAATATATAACCGCTCTTCTCAATGATTCTGTATTAAAATTTCACACAATTTGGGACCCTTGGTATTCCATATTTCACAGGCGGCTACCTGGATTAGAGTGATGCTGGTCTTCACAGAGTGTGTAGTACATTGTTAGTTGCCTTTTCCCCTCACTTTTCCTTTTTCCTCAATTATTATGTCTATTTGATTTTTTGAACAGTTTTTTGTTTTATTTTCAGTAGGGGTGGGCACCGGCCACTTTTCGTGTTTTGTGTTTTGGTTTTGGATCTGGATCTATCTTCGTGTTTTGGATCTGGATTGGTTTTGCCAAAACCACCCTTCCGTGTTGTGGGTTCTGGTTTTGTGTTTTGGATCTGAATTTTTTTGAAAAAAAGCATAAAAACAGCTAAAATCACAGAATTTGTGGATTTTTCTGCTCCTATGCTATTATTAACCTTAATAACCTTCATTTCCACTCATTTCCAGTCTATTCTGAACACCTCTCACCTCACAATAATGTTTTTATGGCCAAAAGGTTGCACCAAGGTAGCTGGATGACTATGCTAAGCGACAAGAGTGGGTGGCACAAACACGTGGCCCATCTAGGAGTGACACTGCAGTGGCAGACAGGATGGCAGCTTGAAAAACTAGGCCCCAAACAGTACATACTGGACTGCTTACGGTCTTACCCAAAGTTTCAGAACTTGACAGTAACTTTTTATGAATGCGCTGCAGGTGACATATAAGGGAGGATGTTCCTAGGTGGTTAACGTCCCTACCCCTACTTATTTCACCTTTACATATGGTACATATGCCAAGACAGTTGTTGTCCGGATTTGGATAGAAATATTGCCAGGCCAAGGAGGTGGAATGTTTGGTCTTCTGCCCAGGCATGACCGTGATGGGCTTTTTCATCCCACGGACAACAACTGTCTCCCCCGGAGCCTGATTTAAACAAACCACATCACCATCAGAATCCTCCTCGCCAACTTCCTCCTCAGCGCCAGCTACACCAGTATCCTCATTCTGTTGTTCTTCAACAGTGACATCTTCAATTTGCATATCAGCAAGTGGACTGTGGGTGCTCCTTTCAGCACTTGCCGGGGGCGTGCAAATTGTGGAAAGAGCCACCTCTTCCCGTCCAGTGCTGGGAAGGTCAGGCATCGCAACCGCCACCACACTTGGACTCTCCTTGGGGATTTGTGATATCTTCTTAGAACGCACAGTTCTTCGCTGTGCTTTTGCCAGCTTAACTCGTTTGATTTTTTTTAGCGGGAGGAGGGCTTCCATCGTCATGTGTCATGTGAAGCTGAACCCCTAGTCATGAACATAGGGAAAGACCTTAGCCGTTCCTTGCCACTCCGTGTCGTAAATGGCATATTGGAAAGTTTACGTTTCTCTTCAGATGATTTAAATGTTTTTTTAAGGTCATTTTCCTGAACTTTGTCATTTGGGATTGTATGTGCCCTCTACTATGACATTGGGCATCGGCCTTGGCAGACGACGTTGATGGCATGTTACCGTCTATGTCATGACTAGTGGCAGCAGCTTCAGCACTAGGAGGAAGTGGTTCTTGATCTTTCCCTATTTTACTTTTATCGTTTTAAAGTTTGGTCCTCCATTTATGTTATATTGATATATACGTGCGGCTAAAGCGCACACAAACACAGAAAATAAATTTTTATTTTTGTTGGAGACTAGTGCACTTTGTGGGTTACACCACCCTTTAAGAAATGAGCCAGCCGGCTCTTTACTTATGGGACACAGGCGCACGCTTGGCGCTGCTTCTTTGTTGATGCACGTGCAGCTACAGCCCACACAATTCACAAAGACAGAAAAAAAAGAATTTTTTATTCTTTGTGGAGCGCACTTTGGGGGTTACACCACCTTTTAACAGACAGACGCACGCTTGGCGCTGCTGCTTTGAGGATGCACGTACAGTGCAGACAATTCACAAACACAGAAGAAAATTGTTTTATTTTTGTTGGAGTGCACTTTGGGGGTTACAGCACCCTTTAACGGTCAAGCCAGCCGGCCCTTTACCTATGACACAGGCGCACGCTTGGTGCTACTTTGTTGATGCACGTGCGGCTACTGCGCACACAATTCACAAACACAAAAAAATATATATTTTTATTTTGTTTGGAGTGTACTTTGGGGGTTACAGCACCCTTTAACAGACAAGCCAGCCGGCCCTTTACTTACGACACAGGCGCATGCTTGGCACTACTTTGTTGATGCACGTGCTGCTACTGCGCACACAATTCACAAACACAAAAAAATATATTTTTTTATTTTTTTTGGAGTGCACTTTGGGGGTTACAGCACCCTTTAATGGTCAAGCCAGCCATCCCTTTACCTATGACACAGGCGCACGCTTGGTGCTACTTTGTTGATGCACGTGCGGCTACTACGCACACAATTCACAAACACAAAAAAATATATTTTATTATTTTGTTTGGAGTGCCCTTTGGGGGTTACAGCACCGTTTAACGGACAAGCCAGCTGACCCTTTACTTATGGGACACAGGCGCATGCTTGGCGCTGCTCCTTTGTTGATGCACGTGCAGCCACAGTGCACACAATTCACAAACACAGAAAATATTTTTTTATTTTGTTTGGAGTGCTCTTTGGGGGTTACAGCACCCTTTAACAGACAAGCCAGCTGGCCCTTTACTTATGGGACACAGGCGCATGCTTGGCGCTGCTCCTTTGTTGATGCACGTGCAGCCACAGTGCGCACAATTCACAAAAACAGAAAATATTTTTTTATTTTGTTTGGAGTGCACTTTGGGGGTTACAGCACCCTTTAACAGACAAGCCAGCCAGCCCTTTACTTATGGGACACAGGCGCACGCTTGGCGCTGCTCCTTTGTTGATGCACGTGCAGCCACAGTGCGCACAATTCACAAAAACAGAAAATATTTTTTTATTTTGTTTGGAGTGCACTTTGGGGGTTACAGCACCCTTTAACGGTCAAGCCAGCCGGCCCTTTACCTATGACACAGGCGCCCGCTTGGCGCTACTTTTTGATGCACGTACGGCTACTGCGCACACAATTCACAAACACAGAAAAAATATTTATTTTTTTGCACTTGGGGGGAGCACCCCTGATGGACAGAGCACCCCCTGGACAACACTACAGCACCCCTTTAGGACTGGGACACTGCACAGGACTTTGGAGTGGACACAGCCCCTATGGAGAACTGACTGCACAACACAGTCCAGCCAGCCCCTATGGACAACAGCAGCACAGCACAACACAGCACAGCACAACACTACACTGCACTGCACTACACTACACTACACAGCCCAGCCAGCCCTAACTCCCACCCTCCCTCTTCACTGTCCACAGCCGAGTGAGAAAATGGCGCCGACGCGGGTACCTTATATAGGATCCAAAACCCGCGAGACCCGGATGGCGTTTTGCCTCGATTTCAGATCCGAGTCAGGCAGGAAAAGTCGAGCCTGACTCAGATCGGCCTCAGATCGGGGAGGCTCGGGGGGGTTCGGATTTCAGAAATCCGAACCCGTTCACCCCTAATTTTCAGGTATGTCAGTTTTGGCAATATAGATTTAAAATCTAAAACTAATAGCTGAGTAATAATATTGATGTATGTGTTATTTATTAGAAAAAATGTTTTTGGCTATGGTACTGTTGATTTTTTTTGTTTGTTATTTACTATGATAAATAAAGAGATAAAAAAAAAGTTTAAGTGGCACGAGGGGAGGCATAGGGTGCATAGAGTTTTGAGTGGCATGTGCGGAGTTCTGAGTGGTGCTGTACACACCGTTGGATAGCACTAATGCTCTAAGGGTGGATCTAGTCACACACCCTCATTGAGTTGATCTCCCTAAAATTATTAGGAATGAAAATCGATGGGTGTGCTATCGATGGTCTCCTTCAGTATTACCATCAGTGGCTTACATTGATGGCAGGAAACCATCGATGGTTTATATAATTGACGGGCACCAGTACAGTGTCTCTCACTAACATAATGGGACAATCTGGAGCACAGAGAAGGGGGGGAGCAGATACTAATTACCCAGGCTTGGTGAAGTAGCCCAGCAGGGCCCCAGGTCCGATGCCAACCCCATCCCTCTTACCTTTCAGCAGCCCAGCACACACTGCAGGCTAGGGGAAAAAAACACAAACACTTCTCTGCCACTTCTCTGCCATTGAAGTTAATGGCTGGTGGTTGGGGGCCGCTTAGGCCCTATAAACTTTAGGGATTTGGGGCCATATTCAATTAGCCTGCGAAAAGTCAGCCAATGATGTCATTTTCGCATGTTTCAATGATCCCAATATTCAATTTCAAAGACTTTTCATAGGTTCGAAAAGTCTTTGAAAAATAATGGGGATAACTTTTCACCACTGAAATAGGTGGCGAAAAAAAGTGCAGAATTGGGGTTTAGTGGTACAGGCTTTAAAAAAATAGCCTGCACCCCTAGGAATGTCATTTAAAAATGAACTGTGTCAAAAACAGTAAAAAAAAAATAGAGACACCCCAAAAAAATTAATTACATTTTGGAGTTTAAAAAAATAAAAATGGGGAACACGTTTTTAAATAACGAAATTAATTCGGGGGGATTTCCAAGTATGCGGCAGGTGTTTAAAAGAATGCGGGTGGTAGCAGCAGGTGCATTTTTGCAATATTTTTAAAATGCACTTTAGGGACTTAAAAATATGCTTACCCCCATTTTCATGCACCTCACATTTGATAGGAATAGTTATTTTTCCTAAAAAAAAGTGCTATTCTTCACCACTTCTTCAAATATGCACCTGCCGCGGCTATTACAAACACCTACTTCCTCCAGCAGGCAAAAATGGGGGGTACCCATAGTGATCCCCCATGTCTGGACATCTTTAGGGGGTCCCAGGCACATTTCCCGAAAATTCACGCTTTTTTTTGTAGATCCAATTTCGCCGGGTCCCGTTTCCGCTCCTTTTAAATTGAATACGGGGATAAGCGGGCGTGTGCCCGATACTTTATCCCCACTCTAACCTCCGATGTGGAGTGAAAAGTCCAGCATGGACTTTTCGCTCCCTAATTGAGTACGGGCCATTGGGCCTGATTCAGAGCCAGACGCTATTTGCGCTCGCTCGTTCAGGAAAAAGGGGTGGCTATTCAAATGAACCGTTCGCTCTTTGCGGTCTGTTCACGCCTCTATGTCTGAACAAGCGAACAAAACTTGCGGTCGTTTTTTGAAAAAATACGCCCCCTGGCCGCTCGCATCCTACGTCATGCCCGCTATTTATTAGATTAATCGAGTACATCGACCAGGGTATGAACTGCTCGCTATTCTTGTGGTTGGTTTTTGCTACCACAATTTTGCGAGCAGTTCTGGCTATAAAATAACCCAGTGACGTGGTCAATGACGCTGCTATATTAATTATGCACACCCTTAAAACGCCCGTTTTGACCTTTAAACTAGCCTGCGTTCGGATCTCCACTCCCCGTTTTCAAGCACCTTCCCCTGTTACCACCCACATACGCCTCATTCTGTCACTCAAAATAGCAGGCATTCGCTATTTTGCGAGCACACGATTTTCGGCCGAACTGACTGGTTCGCGCATGCGTATTACGATCCGTACGCATGCGCAGTTGGGCAAACATCGCTCGGAGTGAACGAGTGGCCGCTTACGAGCGGCTCTGAATCAGGCCCATTGTGTGAAATTAATTTTATACTTTTTTTTTTTAACACTCCTGTCGGCAGCTGAGACTCAAATGCCTATATACACTGGAAGCAGCTTTTTTGTGGGATGATCCAATAATAAGGAGAATATGCCATATCTATTCATCATTGAGGCACAAACTGACGACATTAAAAATATTAAGTTCATATAAAAACAAAGTATACAAAATACTACTACAGTTGTATTATCAAGTGTGTTTACTTTACACCAAATATCCTCAAGGAACATGGAGCACTGAACACAAATATCATAAATCCCTTTCTCCACGCAGCTTCAAGAGCAGGTGCAAAGTCGGGGAAAATTGTTCATTTAAAAAGCAAAAGTGTTGGGACTTTTACAGAATACCACCACCACCACCACCACCACCAATGATTACTCAGGCAATTCAACAGTATTAATTAGCTTCAGGGCAAAAATTACATGTCATTACTGTGGTGAAATTCTGCAAAGTGCAGAATGGAGTGTTGTATGGATGGGACAGGTGTTTTTAACATTGGGGCTGATTCTTAAGGTGCGTACACACGTAACGATTTTTTGAACGTTTTAACTACAACGACGTCGTTAGCGTTAAATCATTTTAAAAATCGTTCATTTATTTGGGATGAACGATGAACGATAATCGCCCAAGCGCTCTCCCATTTGTAGTTTGTAGTTCATCGTCCATTCTGACTGTCCAACATAACGATTTTCGTTTAGAAAATCGTTCATGTTGTACAGAATGAACGATGAACAATTTCCATTCACTGTATGCATGACTAAAAAATCGTTCATCGTTCATGAAAATCGTTGACAAAATCGTTCAGCATTTTAGTAACCAACGATTTTCATAAATGATTTTCGTTCACTTTTTCAAGGAAAAATCTGAACGAAAATCATTGGGTACTAAGGCCCTCATTCAGAGCCGCACGTTAACAACAGTACGCTCGTTGCGTTCCGATGTTGACTAACCGCGCATGCGTCGGTGTTACACCGCGCATGTGCGTACGGCAGATTGCGAGCTTTTTTTCTCTCGTTCCTAAAATAGCGTACAGGAAGTGACATGTCAAATGTGATTGACAGAACAGGGCGTTTTTGGGTGTTGACGGGGGTGGAGATGACAAAACGCAGGCGTGGCGAAGCGTTTTTGGGGCGTACATACATTAGCAGATGCGAACGTCAAATGTGTTCGGACCGTCTCATACGTCACTGAAACATCCGCTTTCCCTTCAAAATGCTCGCACAGCTTAGGGTCAGGATTACTCGACCACATTGGCGATGGCCTTCTCCTCCGTCCCGGGACTCCACGATGGTGCTGCGATTAATCGTGGCTGGTCAGTAAAGTAATTAGTGTTGGATTGAAATCCGGCTTGGTATGTGTTTGGAAAGCAGTTTATTGGGATAGCACAAAAGCGTACGCAGGTGGAAATCAGAGCTGCTAATGTCATGATTACATAATCAATTAGCGTACATTTTTGGGCTTTTATTTTGGCCACAATTTGGTGGTTATGGCCTATTGTAAAAATAATGTCATCATCTTTTAATTAGCTCCCCTTTTTTTTGGTTTACTGTGGAATTTGCATCGCTATGTGTTTTTTTAAACGTTCCTTAAAGAGGCCTTTTTTTTTACAAAAGAGGGTCAGTTTTTGCGTTTAAGGCCAGGATTAAATGTAACCCATTTGTACAATAATGTCACAATACAATGTCAGTGTTTTTTTTAAAATTTATTGTTTACACACAAACAAATTGGCATAATATTGTATTGCCTTTTTTTGTGGCCAAGATATTTGATCAAAAAAAAAAAAAAACATAACTACTAACATAATCGTAAATACAAAATTTAAAAACATTTCACAAGAAAGGAGAGGGAAGTTTTGACCAGAAAGGAATATGAGCCAAGCACAGAAGGAAAGTGGGAAAAGTCGCCATTGCTGTCACCGTTTTCTCGCCCGTTTGGCTGGGTGAGGGTGGGCGCCAGACCGGGTCCGGGATGCCATCGGGCTGGCCTGTCCAGAGGCAGATGTTGTGGCCTCTGGACTAGGCACAGGGCTAGGCACATTTGGAGGATTGCCTGATGTTGTGCCAGAGGTAGAGGATCTGGATGTTCCGGCAGGAAGGGAGGTCGGCTCCACCATGTGCTGGCGAACGAGCTGCTCCAGGGCATCGGCGATGCGGATGTTGGCCCTGGTATTTTCCGTCAGGGCCTGAGCAATGGTCACGTTGGCCGCAGCATTTTGCTCCAGGGCCTCAGCCACCCGTATCAGACTGGCGTCCATCCTCTGCAGAATCTCCGTATGGCAATCCGATTTAAAATTGAGTTCTGTGAGGAGGCCCACTGCCTGCGAGGGGGCACGCCCTGGACTGGCTTCTGCAGGGTCCTCAGCCGGATGTACTGGTTCCTCCCCTGCAGAGTCAGCAGAAATTCTGCGGCCAAGGCTCCCCTCTGGAGCAGACTCATCCGCCTCTGTCTCTGTTAGGAAATTGGAGAAAAGACTCACATTAGAATCTACATATTGGCACAATAGCATTTCTGAGTTGGTGACATCACAAGACTTACCTTGGCCAACATGAGGAGCCGCAAAGTCTGGCATGTCCGTATCCATGTTGGACACGCCAAACACCTCCACAGCCTGCACACACCCCTGTGCCATCTCTTCTAAGTCTGTCAACTCCAATGACACAGGGGTGGGACCCCCACCTGTCCCCCTTGCATGCCTAGCCCTGTCGGCAAGTTTTTGTTTTAGACGATATTTGAAGTCTGCCCATCTGTGGAATGAATTTGGAACCATTATCCTTTTTTTTACAATGGGGTTTGTTTATAGGATGGGAAAGTGTTTACTTACCGCCGTTTGACATCCCGGGCTAGACGGACATAATCACCCACCCTATTGACAGCAACGGCGACCTCCTCCCACATTCTCCACTTCTGGCTTTGGCTCATATTCCTGGCTGCCTGGGGCAGGATGTCAACGCACTTCTGGATCAAAACCTCCATCTCCTTGCTTGTGAAATGTGGCTGCCTTTTTTTTTTTGCAGCTTTGGCGGGTTGACTGGGGCCAGCAGTCTCTTCCATGTCATCCTCCTCACCTATTTCGGTAAATATGCAGATTTAGCCACTTCACAACTTGCACAATATTATGTTTTAAAATACTCATTGACACAAAATGCATGAAGGCCTTACCGCCGCAATTTTGACCATTGTTTCCCTGGTTTGAAGCCATGTCTCTGCTTCCAGCATGAAATCATCCAGAAATTCTATGTGATTTCGTGACGTATTTATACATGCGTCGTTAGTTTGCGGCCGCATCATTGATTGTGCGTCCCTATGATTCATCCTTAATTTGTGCGGGAAAATAAACACTATTTATGGCTTGGTGTGTGTGGATTCGAGGTGGGGTTGTTGGAGTGTTGTTGGTTAAGTGGTTTGGATTTGGTTGGTTGGTTGCGTTTGGAGGATTTTGGAGAGTTGTTTTTTTGTTTGTTTTTGCTACATTTCTTTGGTTTTTCCGTTCGCATTTTTTTCATTTTTTCAACATCCTTTCCTGATTTGGTAAGTTTTGTGCATTCAAATTTGTGGCCAATTGGTGTATTCTTCTGTTTTGTGGTTAGTTAATTTGTTTAACACTCATTTCATCTTTTTTAGTTTTTTTTTGTTTTCGGACCCAAAGAAGTTTTTTGAGGACATCTTATATATTCGAGTTGGGTAAGTCCATTTTTTGTCTTGCATTTGCGAATGAATTACGGCATTTTTGACTGTTGGTGTAGCGCCTTGCATTTGCGAATGAATTACTGCATTTTTGACTGTTGGTGTAGTGACTTGCATTTGCGAATAATTTACCGCATTTTTGACTGTTGGTGTAGTGACTTGCATTAGCGAATAATTTACCGCATTTTTGACTGTTGGTGTAGTGACTTGCATTTGCGAATAATTTACCGCATTTTTGACTGTTGGTGTAGTGACTTGCATTTGCGAATAATTTACCGCATTTTGGACGGCTTATTCATCATATAATCCAGTTTTGCTTTTCCCTTTTCCATTTTTTGGGTCCATTTGAACCCTATTTGACGTACGGTGTGCAATGTAGTTTTCATCGATGGCCAAATGTGTTTTTCCGTTATTTTCTGTGTTGGCTTGCAACAATTTTTAACCAAGAAAAAAACCCTTTAAATTTTTGACGTCTCATTGTTGCCTTTTTTACAGTTTATACGTATCATGACAATACCCCGGCATGTAAGCAGCTATGGATGGTATCAGAAAGCTAAGTTGTTTTTTCATACTTTTGGGGTGGGTCAAAAGCCTTACATTGTAAACTTTGAATTTCAGGTAGATCTGGGGCGAATTGTTCTGGCCCTGCTCCCGGAAGACGACCAACCTCAAACTCGTCCCAGGCGTAGGCATCGTAGGCATGCAAGGCCCCAGATATTTCGAACACGTGTCACCCTTTTTGGAATGCCCGATGATGAGGTTTTAAGACGCTACCGTCTACCTCCCAAAATCATCATAGACACTCTCTCATTAATAGAAAGTGATCTTGAGCGGCAAATTGACAGTCCAACAGCAATACCACCACTGACGCAATTTATGGCGGTGTTACATTTCTGTGCCTCAGGATCGTTTCAAACAACGGTCGGAATAGTGGCGGGCATCTCCCAATCCTCCTTTTCCCGGATCCTGAGGGCAGTGATGGAGGCACTTTTCAAGCACCTCCATCATTTTATTAAAATGCCTTTGGATATGGGTGCCCTTAGTGTGGCCAAGGCCAATTTTTACCAAATAGCTGGCTTCCCACACATCATAGGGGTTGTGGATGGTACTCACATACCACTTCAGCCTCCAGCACGGCTGGAGGCCATATTTAGAAACAGGAAACACTATCACTCCCTGAATGTAATGGTGGTATGTGATGCCTCCCTCCAGATCCTGTCCCTGAATGCTAAATTACCCGGAAGTGCTCATGACTCCTTCGTCATCCGGCAATCAGGGATATGGCAGAAATTAACCAACCTACAAGCTGGTGATGCGTGGCTTCTGGGTAAGTGGAGACCTTTAGTACATAACAATGTTAAGCTTGATACACAGTGTTCCTGATGTGGTCTATTTTTGTTCACAGGAGACAGTGGATACCCTTGCATGTCCTGGCTGCTCACTCCTTATTTGGCTCCCACACCAGGGCCACAAAGTGCGTATAATTCCGCACTTACAGCCACCAGGCAAGTGGTGGAGCGCTGTATCGGCCTTTTAAAAGGCCGATTCAGATGCCTCCACCGCTCTGGTGGCGAGCTCATGTATGTGCCGGATATGGTGTCTAAAATTGTGGTCCTGTGTGGGATATTTCACAACATTGCCATAAGGAGTGGTGTCCCAATGCAGCCAGAGGATGCCTTACCTGAGGATGGCCCCCCCGAGGTTGGTCGAAGGTCAGTATGTGGGGGGGCCATACGCGATGATGTGGTGGCCAGATTTTTTAGGTAAGTTTGTTCAAAACTCCAGTGTTTATACCTAATGTGTTTGTTTTTTTTGGCAAACATCTAATTTATTTTTAATTTTCTCACCATCTTCTGTTTGTTCACATAATCTTTGGCACTCCAACGCTCACTACTTCCTGCTACCCTTACCAAACCTGGATCTGGTCCTTTTGGGCATATATTCTGGAACCCATATCGCAACGCCATGTTTGTGGAATCATGTTGGCATGGTCCTTCGTCAACCAGTTCTTGATTTTGTGTTTTTATTTTTTTTTTTCTTGGTATGTGTTGTATTTGAATTTATCACTGTGTATTTTTTTTGGGAGTGACCACTTTGTTTTCTCTGTTATGTGGTGAATAAATGTTTGAAGAGTGAAATGGTCTTCCTTTTTTGGGACGTTAACAGCAAGTGTAACCAGGTTAACACAAGTTACATTTGACTAAGGGGTAAACCAGTACTGACGCCAGATGAGCAAAACTGAAATATGTTTTCAGCTTTCCAATCCACACCAAAAGGAAGCCTGGCCCAACCTTGGGATTTGTAAGATTGGCCTAAGCAGCTTGCGCACCAAGTAGGAACCTGGAAAATGTAGAAATCTGAAATTGACACTACACCCAAAAAGGGAAATTACATTGTTACTGTTATGTGTTTCTGGTGTCTGTTTGACATACAAAGACAAAACACAATCTAACTTTTAAAAAAGGGAAATCCTTGCAGGAACTTATGTCAGGCTAAACTATCTTGGTTTTGGTTTTTAAAAATGAGCCACAACGTATATTTGTCTTTAAAATTTTATTGGGAAAATACAACCAAAAAAAAAAAACTAATGCCGAAGGAGGCCAGACAGCCGGTCGAGGGCCACCAGAAGGCCGATTACATGGTGGCGCATCTGCCCCACAACATCCGCCACCTCTTGCCGACGCCTCTGTTCCTCTGTGGGTGAGAAAAGTGTGTGGGTTAATACAACAATAGGGACTCCACAGAAAAACATTAATTAAAAAACAAATCACTCCTAAACCCAAAAACATAAATAAAAAGGGTGGCCTGGCAAAAATACAAGGCCTAGGTACAAATTCCCAAAGGTATGATATGTGTATGCTTAAATCACCAGGAAGAGGTAAAGGCAAACCTTCACAATCAACAAAAGTCAAGCCACAAAAACACGAAGAAAGGCACGACACATGATTACATACAAACAGTTTGTGCTTTAAAAAAAAATAATAAAAAACATACCGGGAAACAAATCGGGAGCTCCGGCAAAACCTCCATGATCCTCCTCGGAGGATCCGTCATTCCCCAAAGAATGGGGCGGAGTTATGCTGGACTCCGGGGAGGGGGTAATTGGAAGAGGGGTGGGTGGAGGAGAGGGGGAAGTGGGACGGAGGGGAAGGAGTCCCGACATTTCCGGGAGAGGGTCTGGGAAGGATGGGGAGGAGTGGGGAATAGGCGAAAGATTTGGGGTGGAGTGTTGGCTGGGGTTTGGGGAGAGTGGGCGGGAACGCCGACGTTGACGGCGGAGTCTTGGCTGTCCCCCTAAAATATGACAAATAAATTGCGTTTAGTTTATGGACAAATCCGGCCAAACAAACAAAAAAAAAAAAAAAAACAAACAAACAAAAAAAAATAGCAGTAGAATTAAAAATTCATAAAAAGAGGGAAAACATGCAGACGCAGATATGAGTACAAATAATAAATAGAACAGACAGGAAAACATGCAGACGCAGATATGAGTACAAATAATAAATAGAACAGACATGAAAACATGCACACGCAGATATGAGTACAAATAATAAATAGAACAGACAGGAAAACATGCACACGCAGATATGAGTACAAATAATAAATAGAACAGACAGGAAAACATGCACACGCAGATATGAGTACAAATAATAAATAGAACAGACAGGAAAACATGCACACGCAGATATGAGTACAAATAATAAATAGAACAGACAGGAAAACATGCAGACGCAGATATGAGTACAAATAATAAATAGAACAGACAGGAAAACATGCAGACGCAGATATGAGTACAAATAATAAATAGAACAGACAGGAAAACATGCACACGCAGATATGAGTACAAATAATAAATAGAACAGACAGGAAAACATGCACACGCAGTTTGCCCCACAAACACAAACATTAAAACCACAATACATAACACTTACTTGCCAGGATCTGCATGCGAAAGCATGCCAGCAAGCGGGGCGTTCGCCGTTGCAGGTCGGACCACCTGCGCTCCAGCTGCCCGATGTTGCGGCGTGATCCAAAGGACCGCAGGCGGGACCGTACCTCCGCATACGCGGAGCGCTTCTGCCGGTTGGTCATGGGTTCTGGCTGGCTGGTGATCCGGCGATCCATGACCTCCGTAAGCACCAGCAGCTCACGCCTGGTGAATGCGGAGGCTCTCATGATGGCAATGGTGTTTTTCTTAAAAATCATTTTTGATAAAGTGTGTAAAAATTTTCTGATTGGCTAATGTATTTTGGAAATTAACAGGAGCAATTTTATTGGTTAGTGTATGAGTCATGTGTTCGACAGGGCCAGAAATCTCTGGAGAGTTAGGATAGGCTTGATGCAGTGACATGCGTAAGCAAATTTAAATAAAGAAATGAACCCAGGGAAATATGCGGGGATACACAGCAATAGTACAATTGTTTAATTGTGGTTCACATGTTTTTTAAACAATACAAGCGAATGTTTCATCCGTACGTATTCTGCGGGTAAACACAAACACAGACAAGAGTAAAGTTTCTTGCATTGTGTTGAAAAAAAACAAACAATTAAGCTAATTGATACATTGATTGGCATGATACGATTGATGGAGGTAGGCAGAATAAAGGAGCAGGTAATCGACATCTGACAAGGCCACTTCCTGTTTATACTTGTGCGTGCGTTCCTTTCAAGCCATTTCGGGGATGTACGCTCGCTATTTCGTACGCTCGTTAGTTAGAGGAGGGGTCGTCAGAGTTTAGGGAGGAATTTTAGATGCGAACGAAAATACGAGCGAGCCATTGAATTTAAATATTTTTGTACGTACGCCTAACGTACGTGCGCCCGCTTGCGTGCGGCTCTGAATGAGGGCCTAAAATCATTACGTGTGTATGCACCTAGAGATATACACTCACCCAATGGTTAAGGTGCGTACACACTGGGCAAATAGGAAAGACAGTACGATTATAACCTCATAATCGTACCGTCATTCCTGATCAGTCATTCAGTGTAGGCACCCTCCATCATTCCTGAATATGGCCAATCTGTCGTTATCAATAGATTAGCCTGCATGTTCAGGCGATGGACAATGTCAGGAACGACCAGCAGGTGAGTTTCTGTCATTATAGTGCACGATTTGTGCACGATTACTGAGCGCTTGCACGATTACGATGTCGTAATCGTGCAATCGCTCAGTAAAATCGCCCAGTGTGTACGCACCTCTAGTGCACATCTCTGATTGTAGCCGCTCTGTGCGCATTTGCTGTACAGGTCTATGATCCCGTATGCAGTCCGGCAGCAGACTGTCAGTGATTGACAATCTGCTGCCATTTCTGGCCGGGGAAGGGGAGTCGACAGCCTCCGTTTCCCAAAATAAAGGCGTGTCGCCACTGTTGGAGGGAGGGAAGAGGTCAGGTCCTATGTCGGCTGGCGGAGATTTCCTGGCCTCTTTTGAGCTACTGCAATCACCAGCTTGAGTGACCCCATGGTCACTCAGCCAGCAGAGGTTCAAGCAGATGATCCAATGCTGGGTCCATGGACGCAGCTCGAATCAGTAATGCATGCAGGAGTCAGGACACCTCCTGCTGCACTATCATATTACAGCTATAGAAAATCCATCCGAGCCTGAATCACCCCCATAAACAGGTGGGAGCTACAGGTGTTTTTGACTATTTGAAGTGGATTAAAATGACTAAAAAAATTAGCTTACAAACATTTTTAATCATCCCTAAAATAACCAGAACATTTATTTACAATACTTTCTATAATTTTTTAACTGCTCTTTAAAAAAAATAGAAAAATTGCCCATTTAAAAGTTTTTAGAAGCACCAAATATTTTTATTTTGGACTGTAACAGATATCTATAATGGTATCCAATATTAATTTCCCTGGCTTTTATGGTACAGGCTGATTTTCCCATTTTTAAATTCGCCCCCATGGTTTTGCAGAAAAAATGAACACACCAAATTTTTCATTTGGGTAGCCGCGTTAATACAAAACTGGGCAGGAAAGCCAAGGTAATTTTCGTAGAAAAAAATCATGAGGCCAATTGAATATACCCCTATGAATCATGGTCTAGTGCAGGGGTTCCCAACCACGGTGCTCAAGGCACACTAACAGTCCAGGTTTTGAGGATAGCCATACCTGAGCACAGGTGTCTTAATTAGTACCTCAGATATTTTGATTTAACCTTCTGCGCTCAAGCATGGATATCACTGAAACCTGGACTGTTAGTGTGCCTTGAGGACCGAGGTTGGGAAACACTGGTCTAGTGTAATGGTGCACATCCACTAGCAGACATAGAAACGACTGCACAATTGCGACATTGTAATCGTGCAGTCGTTTCGCAGTCTGTTGATGTGCCTACACTCAGGGCTGCCATCAGAAGTTGTGGGGCCTGGGACTGACAAAATAGGCAGGGCCCCCCACCCCACAATATGGAAACCTATGGTGGCATTCCCCGGCATACGGCCCTGTATATCGGTATACAACTGCATCTGCAGCATATGTGCCTGGTACACACGCGCACACACATATTATACGTATATAAAAGACTTCCAATCGGCGGTACTCAGGAAATAATCATACACGCATCAGGTTGTGTAACCAATGTTTCAGTGCTCTATATACTGTACGCATTTTCTACAGGGTGCACCCTGACGAAAATGCGTGTATAGAGCATTGAAACGTTGGTTACACAATCTGATGCGTGTATGATTATTTCCTGAGTACCGCCGATTGGAAGTCTTTCATTACAGCCACATGGACAACGTGTTCGGAATGGAGGGCACTGGAGCGTAATTATTTTATTAATGTATTTTCATTCTTGCGGAGTGCTGCTTTCAATATATATATATATATATATATATATATATATACACACACACACACACATGTACACACACATATATATTTATTTACACACACATATATATTTTTACACATACACATACATATATATATATATATATACACACAAATATATAAATATATATAATTATATTAGGGGTGTGCACCGGCCACTTTTCGTGTTTTGTGTTTTGGTTTTGGATCTGGATCTTTCTTCGTGTTTTGGATCTGGATTGGTTTTGCCAAAACCACCCTTCCGTGTTTTGGGTTCTGGGTTTTGTGTTTTGGATCTGTATTTTTTTTAAAAAAAGCATAAAAACAGCTAAAATCACAGAATTTGTAGGTTTTTCTGCTCCTATGCTATTATTAACCTCAATAACCTTAATTTCCACTCATTTCCAGTCTATTCTGAATACCTCACACCTCACAATAGTGTTTTTATGTCCAAAAGGTTGCACCGAGGTAGCTGGATGACTATGCTAAGCGACACGAGTGGGCGGCACAAACACGTGACCCATCTAGGCGTGAAACTGCAGTGGCAGACAGGATGGCATTGAAAAACTAGGCCCCAAACTGTACATAATGCAAAGAAAAAAAAGAGGTGCAAGATGGAATTGTCCTTGGGCCCTCCCACCCACCCTTATGTTGTATAAATAGGACATGCACACTTTAACAAACCAATCATTTCAGCGCCAGGGTCTGCCACATGACTGTGGCTGAAATGATTGGTTCGTTTGGGCCCCCACAAAACAAGCTGGCAATTAATCTGTCCCTGCACAAACTGGCTCTACGGAGGCAAGAAGTCGTCCTCATCCTCCTCATCCACAGATTCCTCACCCTCTTCAGTGTTATGTACATCCTCATCCTCACAGAGTATTAATTCGTCCCTGCTGGAACCACAGGTCCCTCTGTACGTTCTGGAGGCTGGTCTCCCTGGAAGAGTTGATCATTCATTTTATGAACATCATCTTCTCCACATTTTGTGGAAGCAACCTCCTACGCCTTTCGCTAACAAGGTTCCCGGCTGCACTAAACACTCTTTCGGAGTACACACTGGAGGGGGGGCAACTCAGGTAAAATAGAGCCAGTTTGTACAGGGACCTCCAAATTGCTTCTTTTTCCTGCCAGTACAGGTACGGACTGTCTGACATGCCTACTTGGATGCTGTCACCGATGTAATCCTTTAACAGACAGACGCACGCTTGTCGCTGCTGCTTTGAGGATTCAAGTGCGGCTACAGCCCACACAATTCACAAAGACAGAAAAAAAAAAAGAATATTTTTATTGTTTGTGGAGCACACTTTGAGGGTTACACCACCCTCTAACAGACAGACGCACGCTTGTCGCTGCTGCTTTGAGGATGCAAGTGCGGCTACAGCCCACACAATTCACAAAGACAGAAAAAAGAAGAAGAATATTTTTATTCTTTGTGTAGCACACTTTGAGGGTGTCACCACCCTTTAACAGACAGACGCACGCTTGTCGCTGCTGCTTTAAGGATGCAGGTGCGGCTACAGCCCACACATTTCACAAAGACCGAAAAAAAAAGAACAATATTTTAATTGTTTGTGTATCACACTTTGAGGGTGTCACCACCCTTTAACAGACAGACGCACGCTTGTCGCTGCTGCTTTAAGGATGCAGGTGCGGCTACAGCCCACACAATTCACAAAGACAGAAAAAAGAAGAATATTTTTATTGTTTGTGTAGCACACTTTGAGGGTGTCACCACCCTTTAACAGACAGACGCACGCTTGTCGCTGCTGCTTTGAGGATGCAAGTGCGGCTACATCGCACACAAGTCACAAACACATAAAAAAAATAGTTTTTTATTTTTTGGAGCACTTTGAGAGTTACACCACCCTTTAACAGACAGACGCACGCTTGTCGCTGCTGCTTTAAGGATGCAGGTGCGGCTACAGCCCACACATTTCACAAAGACCAAAAAAAAAGAACAATATTTTAATTGTTTGTGTAGAACACTTTGAGGGTGTCACCACCCTTTAACAGACAGATGCACGCTTGTCGCTGCTGCTTTAAGGATGCAGGTGCGGCTACAGCCCACACAATTCACATAGACAGATAAAAGAAGAAGAATATTTTTATTGTTTGTGTAGCACACTTTGAGGGTGTCACCACCCTTTAACAGACAGACGCACGCTTGTCGCTGCTGCTTTAAGGATGCAGGTGCGGCTACAGCCCACACATTTCACAAAGACCGAAAAAAAAAGAACAATATTTTAATTGTTTGTGTAGCACACTTTGAGGGTGTCACCACCCTTTAACAGACAGACGCACGCTTGTCGCTGCTGCTTTGAGGATGCAGGTGGAATCTAGACGGGATTTGGAACCGAGGACACACTACCTCCATCAATTGTCTAAATCCCACTGCACTAATGTCGGATACCGGACGCATGTCTAACACCAACATAGCAGTCAAGGCCTCAGTTATACGTTTTGCTTCAGGATGACTGCTGTCGTACTTCATCCTCATCGCTAGGGACTGTTGGAGGGTCAATTGTTTAGTAAAAGTAGTGATGTTCCTACTTCCTCTCTGGGATGATGAACAACTCCCAGCAGCAGCAACAGCACTAGTAGGAAGTGGTTCTTGATCTTTCCCTATTTTATTTTTATCAGAGAAAGTTTGGTCCTCCAGTTATATTGATATATATACGTGCGGCTAAAGCGCACACAAACACAGAAAATATTTTTTTATTTTTGCTGGAGAGTAGTGCACTTTGTGGGTTACACCACCCTTTAAGAAATGAGCCAGCCGGCTCTTTACTTATGGGACACAGGCGCACGCTTGGCGCTGCTCCTTTGTTGATGCACGTGCAGCCACAGTGCACACAAGTCACAAACACAGAAAATATATATTTTTTTGGTTTGGAGTGTACTTTGGGGGTTACAGAACCCTTTAACGGTCAAGCCAGCCGGCCCTTTACTTATGACACAGGCGCACGCTTGGCACTACTTTGTTGATGCACGTGCGGCTACTGCGCACACAATTCACAAACACAGAAAATCATTTTTTTTTTGGTTTGGACTGGAGTGTACTTTCGGGGGTTACAGCACCCTTTAACGGTCAAGCCAGCCGGCCCTTTACTTATGACACAGGCGCACACTTGGCACTACTTTGTTGATGCACGTGCGGCTACTGCGCACACAATTCACAAACACAGAAAATAATTTTTTTTCGGTTTGGACTGGAGTGTACTTTGGGGGTTACAGCACCCTTTAACGGTCAAGCCAGCCGGCCCTTTACTTATGACACAGGCGCACGCTTGGCACTACTTTGTTGATGCACGTGCGGCTACTGCGCACACAATTCACAAACACAGAAAATAATTTTTTTTTTGGTTTGGACTGGAGTGTACTTTCGGGGGTTACAGCACCCTTTAACGGTCAAGCCAGCCGGCCCTTTACTTATGACACAGGCGCACGCTTGGCACTACTTTGTTGATGCACGTGCGGCTACTGCGCACACAATTCACAAACACAGAAAATAAATTTTTTTTTGGTTTGGACTGGAGTGTACTTTGGGGGTTACAGCACCCTTTAACGGTCAATCCAGCCGGCCCTTTACTTATGACACAGGCGCACGCTTGGCACTACTTTGTTGATGCACGTGCGGCTACTGCGCACACAATTCACAAACACAGGAAATAAAATTTTTTTTGGTTTGGACTGGAGTGTACTTTGGGGGTTACAGCACCCTTTAACGGTCAAGCCAGCCGGCCCTTTACTTATGACACAGGCGCACGCTTGGCACTACTTTGTTGATGCACGTGCGGCTACTGCGCACACAATTCACAAACACAGAAAATTATTTTTTTTTTGGTTTGGACTGGAGTGTACTTTCGGGGGTTACAGCACCCTTAACGGTCAAGCCAGCCGGCCCTTTACTTATGACACAGGCGCACGCTTGGCACTACTTTGTTGATGCACGTGCGGCTACTGCGCACACAATTCACAAACACAGAAAATAAATTTTTTTTTGGTTTGGACTGGAGTGTACTTTCGGGGGTTACAGCACCCTTAACGGTCAAGCCAGCCGGCCCTTTACTTATGACACAGGCGCACGCTTGGCACTACTTTGTTGATGCACGTGCGGCTACTGCGCACACAATTCACAAACACAGAAAATAATATTTTTTTTGGTTTGGACTGGAGTGTACTTTCGGGGGTTACAGCACCCTTAACGGTCAAGCCAGCCGGCCCTTTACTTATGACACAGGCGCACGCTTGGCACTACTTTGTTGATGCACGTGCGGCTACTGCGCACACAATTCACAAACACAGAAAATAATTTTTTTTTGGTTTGGACTGGAGTGTACTTTTGGGGGTTACAGCACCCTTTAACGGTCAAGCCAGCCGGCCCTTTACTTATGACACAGGCGCACGCTTGGCACTACTTTGTTGATGCACGTGCGGCTACTGCACACACAATTCACAAACACAGAAAATATATTATTTTTTTAGCACTTGGGGGGAGCACCCCTGATGGACAGAGCACCCCCTGGACAACACTACAGCACCTCTTTAGGACTGGGACACTGCACAGGACTTTGGAGTGGACACAGCCCCTATGGAGAACTGACTGCACAACACAGTCCAGCCAGCCCCTATGGACTTTGAAGTAGTGGACACAGCCCCTATTAACAACAGCAGCACAGCACAACACAGCCAGCCCCTATGGACTTTGAAGTAGTGGACAACAGCAGCACTACACTACACTACACTACACAGCCTTAACTCCCACCCTCCCTCTTCACTGTCCACAGCCGAGTGAGAAAATGGCGCCGACGTGGGTACCTTATATAGGATCCAAAACCCGCGAGACTCGGAAGGCGGGATGATGAAGTTTTGCCTCGATTTCAGATCCGAGTCAGGCGGGAAAAGTCGAGCCTGATTCGGATCGGACTCGGATCGGGGGGGCTCGGGGGGGTTCGGATTTCAGAAATCCGAACCCGCTCACCCCTAAATTATATATATACTGTATATACACATACACACATATATAATACATATACACACACACACACATATATATAAATATATATATACACACAAATATATAAATATATATATATATATACACATACACACATATATAATATATACACACACGCACACATGCACACACACATATATATATATATATATATATAAATATATATACTCTAATCCAAAGTCCTGCACTCACACCTTTATCATAAAATATGTCAGGGTGCACTTCAAGACAAAAAGTCCATCATATAGAAGTAGTATCCTCGAATTTCTTGGACGAAGGCACTCACTTAAAAAACATAATTTTATTGAGACATATTATTACAAATTTTCCATATAGTTATTCATGTCAGACACCTCTTCATTTGTGTCGACGTTTCGGTCTACAAACAGACCCTTTTCAAGACAAGTGTCTGTTGAATATGCATCACAAAAATAGACATTTAGAAAAAAACATAAATATAAATCACTGTCATATAACAAAATCTATCTGGCCCCATTCTATTACATATACACATAGAAGAAAATACTACCAACATACCATAAATCACGTGAAATTAGTATATATAGTTCACCATATAGTTCACCATCGATGAGATAATCGCAGGAAATCAATGTCTATGGATGAACAGCAATATATAAATGAAACCATATTACACAATATAGTAAGAGCACCCTGACTAAAATATTTTTTGATAAAGGTGTGAGTGCAGGACTTTGGATTAGTATATTAGTCACAATCTTTTGGTTTGTGATTTTCTGACACCCACCGCTGTATTGACATTGGAATGAGGCATTGCCTTTAGCAAGTATAAAAGTGACCTAGAAACACCTTGCATGTACCATGGCCCAAGGAGGTATTGCACTTTTGGATGAAGATCTTTTATCTCAGGCTGAGTCTGGGGCAATTTCATTTACAGACGAGGAGGTTGATAAAGTGCTGTTTGAGAGATTAGATTTTAATACTCTGCCAGCAGAGTCACCAGTGGACTTATTTTACCGATTATTAAAATTACAAAGAAGGGAAATAGATCTTCAACTTCACGGCCAATTTTTATCTGAATTCCATAGGCGCAAACATATTCCACGTGGCTTTCGTATCCAAAATATTCCTACGTTAGGGAGGAATAATCCTGTCTTTTGTTCACTATGGTGTGCAATATTGAATAAGTGTTCATTGGACTTAATTGTATTGGTCATAGAAGAGGTCAATGGGGAACTACAGAAGGTGAAGGGTGAGATTGCACAAGCTAACATCACAATTATGCCGACCCTTAAGGATGATAAAAGCACTAATTGGTTAGATATATTGAAAAATCAGGGCGAAACCTATAGCAAGGATCTCATATCCTTTAAGCATGAAAAACTAGTCACCGTGGCCTCTGATTATAAGAACCATCACGTTTACAGATGGCTTCTGGGTGATCAAGTTAGATCACGGGGTGGCATTCCACGTAGATATATGCATAGAAGGCAAGCACCTTCCGCTCCCTATGAATCAGGTTCCTCATATTCAACATCAGACACTGATTTCAATGACGGTACTTATCCACCCATCAGGAATAGTGATTTTTTAGAACAAGGTCCAGAGCAGGAACCTATAGCCAAGGAATGAAGAGATCTAAGAACCAGAGACCCCACCCGAGATGGGGTGGACACAAGGAGGCGCGCCTGCAGGCGACAGATGTAAATGTAGTATTTAATTTATCAAAAATACCCCTTGATACGGATGAGGTTAACTTATTAGCTAGAGGTCTTTCATTTGTACCTACTTACCAACATGGTGGATTCAATCATTCGGTGGATTTATATCGGTTTGGGAGAAATTTAAGATTAAAAGAATATTATGATGAAGTGACACTTACACCCAAGCAGACAGTGTTTAAGAAGAAATCACATTTTGATCCCCAGTCTAAAAATGCCAGTCTTAAGACATATCTCAGACTGGTACAAAATCAGCTGGTTAAAGATCAACATCCAAATCGTACAAAAATGTACCACCTATAGAATTATCGGCGTTAAAACGATTAAGAGAAAACCCCAATATTGTAATTAGATCTGCAGACAAGGGGGGCGCAATTGTGGTACAGGACTGGGTTGATTATGACAAAGAGATCTGTAGGCAGTTGTCAGACCAAGAGGATTATCTTAAATTAGATACCAACCCTATTACTAATATAAAACGCCAAATCGATATGTTTCTTGGAGAAGCTCTTACACATAGATGGATCAATGAAGATGAATGGCATTTCCTTACGGTAGATTATCCAAGATGTCCTATACTATATACACTTCCAAAGATCCATAAGTCAATTGTATGCCCACCCGGAAGACCAATTGTATCTGCTATAGGTTCAGTCCTACAACCTCTAGCGATTTTTGTTGATAGCAAACTACAACCTCTTGTCTTGAATAGCATCAGTTTTATCCGAGATACTGGTGATTTTTTACAGAGAATAAGGAAAATTGTCAACATAGATGGTGATATAGTTTTGGCAACCATGGACGTGAACTCGTTATATACAGTCATCCCACATGGAGAAGGTCTAGATCTCCTTAAGAAGGCTTTGACTAAGGGCCCAGTTGATCTCATGTCCACTAAATGTATTCTTGAATTGGCTTCTTTTGTGTTGAAATGTAATCACTTTAGATATAAGGATGCGTATTATATGCAGTTAACAGGAACAGCAATGGGCTCCAGTTTGGCACCTGCCTATGCCAATCTTTACATGACATATTATGAGGAACAGTATATTTACCCTAATTATGGTAATCAAATATTATTTTACTGTCGTTACATTGACGATGTTTTTCTTTTGTGGCGTGGAACAACCGCATCTTTTGGGGAAATGGTCTCTGCCCTAAATACATTGGCTACTCCTATTCGTTTCACATCTGAAGCTGATCCCAAATCTATCAATTTCTTAGATGTGTCCATTAGTGTTAAAGATGGTTGTTAGATTGTATAGAAAATTGACGGACAGGAAGTTGATGTTGCTCCCTACAAGCCACCATCCTCCTGCCCTTAAGGAAAATTTGCTGATCTATCAATTTTTGAGAGTCATGAGAATTAACTCTAATGTGATTGAAAGGGAAATACAGCTGACTGAAATGCCTATGAAATTTAAGGATCGGGGATACACACAAGGGACGTTATCCAGATGTCTCACTAAAGCATACGATATCTTTACAAAAGATGATTCTTCAGTGAAACCTAAGAGACTAAATAGGATGATCTTCACTAGTAAATATGATAGAAATTCGCATAAAATCAATAAATCCCTTAGGAAATATTGGCCGGTCTTTAAATCAGATCTGCTTTTACCATTCAAAAACATGGATCCACCTATGATGGCCTACCAGAAAGGCCCTAACTTGAAAGAACTTTTAATGAGACCAACACTTTTCTCCAAAGATGGAGTCAGCACCTTGGATGTAATGACAAAAAAACCTGGCTCATTTTCATGTGATAACTGCATTTCTTGTAGTGCAATGGTAACGGGTCCAACTTTTCCTCATCCTCATACGGGATGCATAATAAAGATTCGATATCGACTACACTGCAATTTGGATCATCTTATATATATCCTGATTTGTCCCTGCGGTCTTTATTATGTGGGATTGACGTCAAGGAGATTTCGTGACCGCATGGCCAACCACCGTGCCTCAATACGGGCAGCTTTCCAGACAAAATCTACAGATAATATGGGAAAGATTTCTGGACTGCACACCCTGAATATATATAATGGGAGGTGCTACCTGATGAGACTAATTGCACGGCACAAAAACAAACAAATCTCAGGTGCACAACTCCAAATTATTAATAATATATAAATGCAATAACATTTTGCAATCAATAGAGGTTTTTTGCATAATCTTGGCCAAGGTTATGGGCCTACCCACCATATCCAGGTAACCTCTGTAGGGTAGGTCCCTAACATACTATGATTCAAATCCAGAGCATAGGACACCCCAAAACTAGCCCAGCTAAGCCGCCCCAGGGCACCGCCATAGTAAGAAAAGTGCAGTGTGAAAGAGATAGTTAGGAGCAGCTACTGCTGCATATAAAGAATGAAAATTAAAAGTGAGGTACATATATAATAAACAAACAGTGAAGGGTTAAAATGTGTTATAAAAGAAAAATGTGTTATAATGCGGTGCCCTGAAACAGATCAACAAAGGCAATCCAGGGGGAACCACAACCCAAAATTGAACCAAAGTTGCACTACAGTATATAAAACTTGTAGGACTTACCTAGAATTGTGCCTAATACTAGTGTGCATATACATTTCAAGATGACCATGCTTTTAAACCAATAAGGTAGGGGTGCTAATCCAGACTGAGGGTGTCTCCTTTCCCTCAGGTGTGCAATAAAGCACATTAAATGGAGTATATGGGAAAGATTTCTGGACTGCACACCCTGAATATATATAATGGGAGGTGCTACCTGATGAGACTAATTGCACGGCACAAAAACAAACAAATCTCAGGTGCACAACTCCAAATTATTAATAATATATAAATGCAATAACATTTTGCAATCAATAGAGGTTTTTTGCATAATCTTGGCCAAGGTTATGGGCCTACCCACCATATCCAGGTAATCTCTGTAGGGTAGGTCCCTAACATACTATGATTCAAATCCAGAGCATAGGACACCCCCAAACTAGCCCAGCTAAGCCGCCCCAGGGCACCGCCATAGTAAGAAAAGTGCAGTGTGAAAGAGATAGTTAGGAGCAGCTACTACAGATAAACCAGCGGCCAGACATTTTCTGGAGAAATCGCATCCTTTGGCTAGTTTGAAATGCAAGCTTATCGATTGGATTCCCCCACCACAGTTGGGTGGCAATAGACTTGCACTCCTAAAGAAAAAAGAATGTTATTGGATATTTACGTTGGATACGGTAGCCCCGCGTGGCCTTAATGAACACAACCCATTGAGTGTGTTTATCTAAACGTGTAATTATTGCTCTTCGTTGGTCTGGTTGGTATCTCATGGTATTTTCTATGTGCACAATATCTTCTTACTCATTTGGATACACTTTGGGATTTTTTTCTGTTTTCTGGTATATGTGTTATAGGGTGGCATTTGTACCTTAGTTTATTTAAACAGGACCTTGGTAAATTTTTTGCTGTCATTTATTTTCACCTTTTTGTTTATTGTGTTCTATTATTTTTATGGTCAGTTTTTTTTATTCCTTCTTTTAATTTTGCACCGTGTTTGTTATTGGTGTTTCACTCTGTTTGGGTACTATTTTTGTTATTATTAATATTTCTTCATTTTTTTATTTTTTTATTTTTATTTTTTCTATATTTTGTTTAAGTATTTTATTAATTTTTTATATTCCTTTTTTATATTCCTTTATTATATATATATTTTTTTTATTCTTTGGTTACTCTATTCATTAATTATTATTCTTATTATATGTATTTGTCAATTAAGAGTTTTGTCCTTAATACTGATGTGCCTTCCCTATTGATTTATACATTGATCTTTATAATTAAAGATAAATGCTTGGTATGTGGTCATGGGTTTTCTGGTCTACTTTTTTCCTGGTCTCATTCTATTTTAGTGGTATATATACTATAATGCCCAAGGATTGTTTTGTTTTTGAGGTATGGGCAAAGTTTGCCCTTTATTTGCGTATAACTCAGTTTCAAAGATGGCCGCCGTGTTACTTTAGTCATATGACCTAGTTCCACTGCGCCAGATCAGATCATATGTCACGGGTTGATGACGGCGCCTGCTTGAGCACGAGTGGAGGAAGTATTTAGAGGGGGCACAGATGACAGTATGACACTTCCATCTTGGTGATTGTCAGTGTTGGGCAGCGTTACCCATGCGGGCAGCGTGAATAACTGGGATTATGCTGATACAGGTATAGTGACCATTGGTCACGGCATGGGTCCCACTTTATGTGTTTGTAAATATTTGCCACCATATTCTCTGCTAGTGGTTATCGTTAGGTAGTTATTTATCTTGATTTTTTATATAACGGCTAATAGTAGTAGGCTAATGTATATATATCCTCTTTATTAGTTTCTATATTTATATCTATTTGGACATCAGTTTCAGGGATGTTCTATACGGGCATCTTGACATGTTATGTATAACTATGAGATTCTCCATGTTAATTCCATTTATGTTTGACTATAATTATATACTGCTTGCTTTTAATAGATTGGTTCATATATATATGTGTGTTGGGGATATGATATATGGGTATCCCAGTTTTTACTATATTGTGTAATATGGTTTCATTTATATATTGTTGTCCATCCATAGACATTGATTTCCTGCGATTATCTCATTGATGGTGAACTATATATACTCATTTCACGTGATTTATGGTTTGTTGGTAGTATTTTCCTCTATGTGTATATGTAATATAATGGGGCCAGATAGACTTTGTTATATGACAGTGATTTATATTTATGTTTTATTCTAGATGTCTATTTTTGTGATGCATATTCAACAGACACTTGTCTTGAAAAGGTCTGTTTGTAGACCGAAACGTCGACACAAATGAAGTGGTGTCTGAAATAAAAAACTATATGGAAAATTTGAATAATATGTCTCAATAAAATTATGTTTTTTAAGTGAGTGCCTTTGTCCAAGAAATTCGTGGATACTACATATATATATATATATATATATATATATATATGTGTATATATATATATATGTGTATATATATATATATATATATATATATATAGATACACACATATAAATAAATATATATATATGCACATACATACACACACTCATATATATATATATATATATATATATATATATATTATATCAATCTCCAGCATTGTATTTTAATAAGACGTGAGTGTGGACATTATGTGTTTTTTTCTTTTTTTATATTTATTTATTATATATATATTCATGCACACATTATCTATATATAAGTCTCTCCAGCCCGGCACAGTGTTTTTGCAGCCCCCTTCTCCCCCAGCCAGACAGCATATAAATCTTACCCTTTTGCTCCAGGGCCAGGCTGGTGATGATGCGGCTCTTCTTAATTAGCGCGCGGTGACATAATGACGTCACGTGCGCCAGATAAGGAGCCCGCCATGAACGGGTGTGGCCTGTCCGGCGTCCGTCCGTTTTGCCAATGTTACAATAAAGTTACATCGCCAGAAGGGGTGGATAGCAGGCACCTCATTCGCGGCGGGCGGCGGTTCCTTTCACATTGGGGACGAGGAAGCAAAGGTGTGTTAGTGGGCTGACCCTCATTCGTCCACAGTAGCGGCGGCGGGCGGATGGTGGCAGCGGGCCAGGCCCCCCTTTTCTGTCTGTGTGTGTCCGGGCCCGGGACAGTAGTCCCGACAGTTTCCCCCTGATGGCGGCCCTGCCTACACTGAACGATCAGTCGTTCAGTGTAGGCACATCAATCATCCCTGAACATGGTCAACCTGACGACGTTGCTGGTCATCTTTGACATTAAACTTGTGGACGATTAACAAGCGATTGAACGATAACAATGTCATTATCGTTCAATCGCTCTGTTTAATCGCGTAGTGGATATGCGGCATTGTAAGTAACAGAATGTATTTGATCATACAAACTTTTGTATTTTATACTTAAAATACTTAATAAAATAATAAAAATAAAATAATGCGATGTGTACATTTTACAGTCCGTAAATTACCCTGCACAAACATTTACATTGATGTCACTTTGCCCTGTTAGGTGGAGACCAGCTGATGTTGTCTCAGTATGTGACTCACTCAGAGCTGCCTTTTATCGGTGTGCAGACAGAACTCCACCAGTCCTCATACTGCACAGCTGTTATTACTGACTGCACAGCACTCATGTACTGCTGGGGAAACAACAGCTTTGGGCATCTGGGTCTTGCTGACACAGAACAAAGCGATGTTAACTTCAAGGAGAATGACTATTTTCATGGACAGCCAGGTGTGCAGAAGGTGGCATGTGGAAGAAGACACTCGCTTTTTCTCCTAGACGATGGCATTGTTTTGTCTTGTGGCCAGAACCTTTGCGGACAACTGGGCAGAAAGACTGATATCAGTAGCTTAGGTAAGGAGAGATATAATGTAGGAATATGTGGCTGTGTGTGTTTCTATACCAAAGCATTGCAATTCAGTTTTACATCTTTTTCGTCCCTGCAGTGTAAATATATAGGTAAAATCATACTTGCCTATTTTTGAAAAAGCATTTCAGGGAGATTGTGAAAGCAGCACCTATGAGTGTGTTAGTAATGTAGATGTGTACTGCTACATATGAGAGGTGCCATAAAACTGACTTACATCCACATGTAAATGAGCCCCAGAGCAGTTAGTGAGATCTACATGTTGATGAAAACACACTGATACTTTTTTAGACAATGCATGTAGCCGTAGGGATTATTGTGCAATCAGGGAGCAATGCCAAGTATGAGTAAAATAAAATGAAGGGTTTTGTAAATTCACTGTTTAGTAAATATTCCCCTTTAAGTTTATTGAGCAGTCTGAAAAACAAGTGCAAAAATTAGGACTGATAGCAGTGTCCTAGCAATAATAATGATGTATATGATATTTCTGGTTTGCTGGCTGTGAATAAACATGAAATAAGAAATCACACTCATATGTCATTATAAAAGAGTTCTGTTATGCAATGCACCACATAACTGAACTCCTGTATTTGTTATTGAGCTATTTAGGTGTCTGTGGATATAGGTTTCGTTTCCTCTTAATCTGGGATTCTAGATTCACTTTCATTTTCTCCTGCAGTCTAGCTGCAGTTAATCATAGCTCTAACTGCTGACATATTGTAAGCTCATTTAACTTTACAGGACAAAGCATGTTTCAATGCTACCGTAGGGTTGCAAATACATTTATTTATAGATTATGTTTTAGAACTTTTTATTAAGCAGACTTCTAGTACTGTGAACAATAATCGCAGAGGTGATAAAATACAATACAGGACCTGGAGAGTCGAGCTTTGCACATAAAAAGCAAATTGTAACATTGGATAAATAATGCAAAATAACAGTGGGAATGGTATACTGGGGTCACCGCTGACGTCTAGGGATGGACATAGCAACCATCGATGTTTCTGATTTGATAGAAGTACTTTTCCCATTGAATACCAGGAATTTGATGGTTGCCAACCATTGGGTGCAGCTTTTCGATGGCTGGCTGCAAGGGTAAAGCACACACCACTGCTCAGAATAGATGCCGTGTCAATGCGCACGACATCTATTCATTGTTAGGGGGAGCCTGGGGGAAGCATCTCAGCATCTCGGGGGTGCAGTGAGGCTCCGCCCCTGGCCACTAGTCATTTAAATAGTTTTAACCTTCTTTTGATGTGATGATTAGTTACCATCGCATTGAAAGTTTCAATGGTGGAAGCACAGCCATCATTTGATGGTAGGCTTCCGATGTCCATCCCTACTGACGCCATCTATGGTAAAAAAATAAAAAAAAATATCGGGTCTCATTTGACCATCTATGGCGGAGAACAATTGTCTCTCTGCCATCGATGTCAAAACCATCAGCCATTGGCATTTAACCATCGATGGTTGTTGACTGTCGATGGCAATCCCTACCGCTAACAGTCCAGGAAAAAAGTAGAAAGGAATTGTTTGAGGGCGATGTGCTGAAATGATGGAGTAAGAACTTAGGACATCAGTAGCGAATTTTAAAGGAATTGAGAGGTACAGTGAACAATTTTGCGTGAGTAACCACGGGGCCAAGACCTGGTCAAAAAGTGGAGTGTTTATCATGAAGGTGGTATTTTCCATATGGGCGATAAATTGGATATTTAGCTGCATCATTAATGTGGGTAGCTAGTTTGTCAGCCTCAATGAAGGGGCAGCATAGTAAGAAGGACTAATGTCCTTAGTGACGAGACACTGTAATAGAGATGACAAGAGATCCCAGACACAGACAATCCAGGCACCTGCGTAATGGATCTTGCAGGTGCCATGACTGGTGCATGCGTGCAAACAGTGGTGGGACCAGCACATGCGCACAAAAATTAACTTCTAGGCTCTGTATCGGCTGCAGCCCCTAGAAGCTGGGTAAGGCTGATGGCAAGACAGAGAAGTGGCTTCCTATTGTAAGCACTCTCTCTATTAATCGCAGCCTGGACTGGCAGTCTATATGGGAGAAAACACCTTGTGATTAGTGGATAGTGCTTCCAATGGGAAACCACTGCCAGCACGGGCATATTGGGAATTTAAAGTGTCTGTGGAATTTTTTTTTGTAGTGGCCTCATGTGGGTGGGACCAAAAACAATAGGTGGGGCTAACATACTATGATTAGCATGATTAGCACACTATTAGTAGTCAAGGCAACATGCAATAGTATGTGGAGTTACAGCATTACAAGGGGGAGCATATAACAGTAGGCAGAACTAACACAAATCAGGAATATAATGTATTGTGCTATACTTTATTTCTTTAATGTAAATGTCCGATTATATGCTGTGCTCCATTTTGTTGCGGCTCAAGGGAATTGACATTTAAAATACTCCCTGGACCTAGGACGGAACATTTTACAGGGTAATTGTTTCCTCTATGAGTAACAAGTAGATATAGTTTATTAAGAGCATATCACACGGAAGTAGGGGCTATGCAGGGTCATGCCTTAGTGTAAATACACCTGTATATTCAGGAGGATCTATTGCACCATGTATAGGGCTGGTACAAGTGTGCACTGAAAATAATGATGGCTATGAAGCAGAGTAGAACCGAGCCTGCACATCCCTACTATGAAGCCAAGCGTACGGATTGTGGCAGTACAACAGCGTGTGGGCAAATATCTGTATTTAGTTCCAAACACGCAATGTTACTGCCAACTTGCGTTGCACTCTACGTCAGCCCCATTGTGATTAAGCAATTCTGTGCAGTGAAAGAACAAAGAAGCTGTATATCATATTAAAAATAACATGCGTCCTCTCCCATTTGCCCAATTATATATGAGACTCGCATGAACCCTATTCTGTTCTCCTTTTCCTCTGTGCCAAGTGCAGCCCATACACCTACCTAGTTATGCCTTACCCCACTAATATCCACTAGTTTGGGGCACCACCAAATACGCCATTCTCACTAATCTGCCATATTATTATTTATACAAATATATTTCTCACTTAATGACCTACCTGTTTAGCGACCGTTCGGACTTATGACCGGCGGTCCAACCAGCTAACTGTGGCTTACGCTGATACAAAAAAAATAAAAAGACAGACCGTCCGAAAGGGGACACACAGGCACGTGTCACTCCAGCTTCCCGGCCACTATACCTCCTCGCTTAATGACCATTTCGTTTAACGACAGAGTCGTAGGAACGGAACTTGGGGCCTGATTCAGAGCCGTTCGCTATTTGCGGTCGTTCGTTCAAAAACAAGGGGTGGCTATTCAAATGATCAGTTCGCAAATTGCAGTCTGTTCACACCTCTAAGTCTGAATGAGCGAGCAAAACATACGCTCGTTTATTTGTTAAAAACGCCCCCTGGCCGCACGCACCATACGTCATGTCCGCTATTTATTAGATTAATCGAGTACATCGACCAGCGTATGAACTGCTCGCTATTCTTGTGGTTGGTTTTTGCTACCACAATCTTGCGAGCAGTTCTGGCTATAAAATAACCCAGTGACGTGGTCAATGACGCTGCTGTATTAATTATGCACACCCATAAAACGCCCGTTTTGACCTTTAAGCACGCCTGCGTTCGGATCTCCACTCCCCATTTTCAAGCACCTTCCCCTGTTACCACCCACATACGCCTCATTCTGTCACTCAAAATAGCAGGCATTCGCTATATTGCGAGCACATGAATTTCGGCCGCACTGACTGGTTCGCGCATGCGTATAACGATCCGTACGCATGCGCAGATGTGCGAACATCGCTCGGAACGAGCGTACTGCCGCTAGCGAGTGGCTCTGAATGAGGGCCTTGGTCGTTAAGTGAGGAATGTCTGTACACAGCACTGAGCAGAGAATATATTCACCTGCACAAGCAGAAGGAGCTGCACTGAAATCAAACATATAGAAGTGGATTTCGCACATTTTAAAAAATCCTGAAGTGTCCTAAAGGGGAGCATCACAAACATAAGCCCAGCAATGATTAAAGTAAAATGTAGCAATGTAGAAGATCTTGCTACAAATATGATAGAAAATGACAACTAAACAATCATGTAGGCAGGAGAGTACTGACCCATACCTGCACACATGACAGGCATGACACGGATGCACATGACTTAAAAATATTTATTTTCAATATTGCTCATGTGCAATTATGTCTGTCTTTCTGTGTGAGCCCAGCAAGCTTACACTATAATTTGATGCCTGGCACAAGTACAAACAAAATAGAATTGTTCTAAGTCACTCAGGGTCTTAATGATGCTTCTAAAGCTGGGCAATCACGATCAGATAAGTGTGTCGGACCGACCGACATTTCATCTTGCAGCCTGACACACAGCAGATATCATCAGTGGTGTCACAAGGGGGGTGCGGGCCGCACCCGGGTGTCACCCGCCGAGGGGTGACACCAAAGTGCCGACTCCTTCTCAGTGACAGGAGCCAGGTGCTGCACAGTAGCATTACGTGCAGCACTCTGCACCTGACACAGTAATTACATCAGGGGGGATTCAGCCCGCGAGGCCACTCCCCCTTTTTTGCCGACTCGCAGCTTGGCCATTACAGCCCTCCCTCCTAATTGTTTGCTTATTATTTATGTCATTTTAATTCTTTCTCATTTCATTAACACTTATTGATTTATCTTTACACATCTTTTCTTTACACTTCACTATCACCTTTTTTCCTCTTTTTGTGTGATGCCCTGGGGATGGTCGTTGGCTGGAATTTTTTTGGGTACCTTGCTTCTCGGACGTGAACCCCTTAATGTTAGGGACGCCAGTATAGAGGAGTCTTGATGATGGCCTGGGGCTTATTCATATATTTTCAAATGTATGTAACTAATACCTCTGAATCTCTATTATCATGTAGGATTAAAGTATTTTTGTTGATTTTGCTGCAGTATGCTGGAGGGCAAATCCCTTTTTTTCTGTGTTCAGTGTAAACCCCGCCCTTTACAAGCGCCTGTGCTAGGTCATTAGGCTGATATGAGTGACCACCATACTTTTTGTTAGAAATTAGATATATCCTGGTGATTTGTATTAGAAGACTAAATCCATGTAGCATGCAATAGGGCTAATAGTTCTCATCAAATAACACTTATATGCTATGTTACCTGTCATATAACACCAACAGCAATGTAACACTTACATCCCAGCATCTCTAGGAATTCTCAGCTGGGGGCAAGTGATAGCCTTTTGCCTATAGTCTACTGCTCCTCTGAATCATATGGTCCCTGCAGCTTCATCTCTATGGTCCCCAGGGGATGTACGGTTTCAATACTGACATCGGAATCCTGGCAAAGCACTTAAGATAGGTGTTGAAAAACTGATGCCTATCTTAATCCTGGCGCCGGAACGCCAGCCGGAACGGGGTAAGTCCGGGGCGCCCTTAGCGTTAGCCGCGGGGGGGGGGGGGTTAGGTTTAGGGAGTCAAACTGGTTTAGGGTTAGGTTTTGGGGGAGTTAGGGTTAGGCACCCCTATGGGGGATGGTTAGGGTTAGGCAACCCAAGAGGGGAGGGTTAGGGTTAGGCACCCCCCCCACTGGGAGAGTTAGGATTAAGGAGCGGTAACAGGGGATTAGGGTTAAGCACTCCCGTGGGGAGGTTAGGGTTAGGCACTAGGAGGGGAGGTTAGGGTTAGGCACCACTAAGGGAAGGACCATTACACAATATGCCACACACCGTATTAACGATTACACAATATCCGAAATTTTCTCGTAGCCCCCCACACCCCCGGAAGTGTCCAGATCTCCCGCAACTCGTCCACTTCCTAAAAAGTTAGCAGGATGGGGAGATAATTGCCAGGAATCGCATCTCCATTTGGAGGGGGTGGGACTAAATTATGCAAAACCGCGTAATGAACCCCGTCCCTTCCATGTGGTTCTGCAATTTGATGCAGGTTCCCAAGATGAGGGGGCAGGGCCAAATGCCTTAGGAGCTTGTCCCCATCCCCTGAAGAGACCAGCTGTGTCTCCTCACCTAGCTTCTCCCGGAAAAGAGACCTAAAAAGTCGGTAAGTATGTGTTAGGTACCATTGCTGGGGAGAGAAAAACTATTAAATATTCCACCGAGTCAGGGCTGGATTAAATGCCACGTGGGCCTGGGGCTAAAACTGATCAAAGCCCTATCATGAGAAGCAGAGAAGGGTGTGACCAGTGCCTTGTGGGTGTGGCCAGTGCCATATGGGCATGCACATCAGTGTTTAGTAATGTTGTATGCATGAACATTTAACCATAGGACAATTCTTCCAATAAGAGAAGGGCTGGATTAAAGCTTGTGGGGGCCCCTGGGCAACTGAGTTGTGGGGGCCCCATTGATAAAATTGCTACGGCCTCACACGATTACTATGCCCCTTGTCTCCGGACTCTCCACTGACCGGCAAGGATTGCAGTATACTACTTCATGTCCGCAACACTGCTGGGAACCGACTCCAGCAGCATAGTGTATATGATCTAGTACACTGCTAAGGGCAAATGCAGGATTTTGGGTGGGGATGTTAGAGAGAGAGAGAGAAAGAGAGGGGGGGCAGACAGAGAGAGGGGAGGGAGTGAGATATAGGGTGGGATGTAAGCATCACATCCGTGATGTGGTACATTCCAACTGTCTTCGGGTACATACTGCAGTTGATTACCGCGATATATACCTAGAATATCACAAAAGACAGCTCTTCTGATTACTGCTGTCCTTTGCGATGGCTCCAGACAGAGGGACTTCTGGGTTTAACACCCAGAAGTCCCTCTGGCGTCCTTCTGCGCATGCGCAGAAGGCCGCAAGCTGCAGTCGGTGATGGGAGTGATCCGATCACATCCCTCCCAAAGGGGAGCGCCCCGATAAGAAGCCCATAAGCTTGTATGGGGTAACGCCACCTGAATATGGCGTTACCCATAAGGACAAAACATTCTAGTGCTTTGTACATGGGGGAATGCAGTAAAACCCCAGAATACTGCATTTTCGGGGGTATTACCTCATTTTCCCCTTTAGTACATGCCACTCATGGAGAGGGGAGAGAGAGTGAGATCTGTCCCTGCACAAACTGGCTCTACGGAGGCAAGATGTCATCCTCCTCATCCACCAATTCTTCACCCTCTTCAGTGTTGTGTACATCCTCATCCTCACAGAGTATTAATTCGACCCTGCTGGAATCCACCACCACCACAGGTCCCTCTGTACGTTCTGGAGGCTGGTGTCCCTGGAAGAGTTGACAATTCATTTTTATGAACATCATCTTCTACACATTTTGTGGAAGCAACCTCCTACCCCTTTCGCTGACAAGGTTCCCGGCTGCACTCTACACTCTTTCGGAGTACACACTGGAGGGGGGGGCAACTCAGGTAAAATAGAGCCAGTTTGTACAGGGGCCTCCAAATTGCTTCTTTTTCCTGCCATTACAGGTACGGACTGTCTGACATCCCTACTTGGATGCTGTCACCAATGTAATCTTCCACCATTCTGTCAGTGGTGACAGTATCATATGCAGTGACAGTAGACATGTCAGAAATTGTTGGCATGTCCTTCAGTCCAGACCAGATGTCCAAACCGGCCCTTGACTTATGACACAGGCGCACGCTTGGCGCTGCTACTGTGTTGATGCACGTGCGGCTACAGCGCACACAAGTCACAAAAACAGAAAAAGAGAAGAATTGTTTATTTTTTGTGGAGCGCACTTTGGGGGTTACACCACCCTTTAACAGACTTATGGGACACAGGCGCACGCTTGGCGCTGCTCCTTTGTTGATGCACGTGCAGCCACAGTGCACACAATTCACAAACACAGAAAATAATTTTTTATTTTTGTTGGAGTGCACTTTGGGGGTTACACCACCCTTTAAGAGATGAGCCAGCCGGCCCTTTACTTATGGGACACAGGCGCATGCTTGGCGCTGCTCCTTTGTTGATGCACGTGCAACCACAGTGCACACGATTCACAAACACAGAAAATTTTTTTCTATTTTGTTTGGAGTGCACTTTGGGGGTTACAGCACCCTTTAACAGACGAGCCAGCTGGCCCTTTACTTATGACACAGGCGCACGCTTGGCGCTACAGTACTTTGTTGATGCACATGCTGCTACTGCGCACACAATTCACAAACACAGAAAAAAAATATATATATATTTTTGGAGTGCACTTTGGGGGTTACAGCACCCTTTAACGGACAAGCCAGCTGGCCCTTGATTTATGACATAGGCACACACTTGGCGCTACTTTGTTGATGCACGTGCGGCTACAGCGCACACAATTCACAAACACAGAATAAATTATTTTTTTATTTTGTTTGGAGTGCACTTTGGGGGTTACACCACCCTTTAACAGACGAGCCAGCCGGCCCTTTACTTATGACACAGGCGCACGCTTGGCGCTGCTACTTTGTTGATGCATGTGCGGCTACTGAGCACACAATTCACAAACACAGAAACATTTCTTTTTTTTTGGAATGCACTTTGGGGGTTACAGCACCCTTTAATGGACAAGCCAGCCGGCCCTTGATTTATGACACAGGTGCACACTTGGCGCTACTTTGTTGATGCACGTGCGACTACTGCGCACACAATTCACGAACACAGAATTTTTTTTATTTTTTTTGGGAGTACACTTTGGGGGAGCACCCCTGATGGACAGATCACCCTCTGGACAACACTACAGCACCCCTTTAGGACTACAGCCTTTATGGGACACTGCACAACACAGTCCAGCCAGCCCCTATAGACTTTGGAGTGGACAACTGACTGCACAACACAGCCCAGCCAGCCCATATGACAGCAGCACAACACAGCCCAGCCAGCCCCTATGGACAACAGCAGCACAACACAGCCCAGTCAGCCCCTATGGACTGAGTGGACACAGGTCCTGATTCAGAGCTGGTCGCTTGCTCTGAATCAGAGCCGAACTTTTTTTTTTAGAACGGCCTCCTGGCCGCTCGCATAGCTGTGGGTGGTCACCCACAGCTATAGCGAGCAGCCAGGAAGATGGTCGCGATGGTCAAGACCATCACGACCATTGGGCTTGCGACGAGACCCTTGTGGTAGGGTCTCGTTGCAGCAAGCCCCAGAGAGCTTTCGGCTCAAACAGAGCCGAAAGCTCTCCCACTGACATGTGTTGTCAGTGGGGCCGCCTCCAGACGGTAGGCGTTCTCATGGGAACACCTCCGTCTGGGCAGCCACCCCCCCGGCCCGCCCACCAAAGGGGGCGTGCCATCACTCAACATCGACAGCCCGCCCCCTTTGGTGCGAGACCCGGAGCGACGGCTTGCCCGTCGCTATCCGGGTCCCGCGCATGCGCACGACGGAGCCGGCTCCATCGTGCACATGCGCTCTGGGTCACCATCGTCCCAGTTGCGAGCGCTCAGCGCTTGCGACCGGGTCTGAATCAGGCCCACAGCCCCTATTGACAACAGCAGCACAACACAGCCCAGCCAGCCCTAGCTCCCACCCTCCCTCTTCACTGTCCACAGCTGGAGTGAGAAATTGTGCCGACGCGGGGACCTTTTATGGTGTCCAAAACCTGCGAGATCCGCAAGGCGGGATGATGACGTTTTGCCTCGATTTCAGTTCCAAGTCAGGCGGGAAAACCCGAGCCGGACTCGGTTCCCGACTCGGATCGGGGGGGCTCAGGGGGTTCGGATTTCAGAAATCCGAACCCGCTCATCCCTAGTTCAGAGTGGCCCGGAATGTTTGTGGCAGTGTGGGGTCTCCTGGACAACAGCACCGTCCGCCCCGCCTATAATCCGGCCATGAATAAGAGCTGCCCTTTGCAGTGTGAGAACTTCTGGGTTTATTATCCAGAAGTTCCTCTGGTGTCCTTCTGCTAATCTGTCGAGGGACCAAGGAAAAACTCTGAGAAGAAGCCCATAGAATTCTATTAGGCAACGCCATCTGTAGATGGCTTTGCCCATTGTGACCAAGCGGAGCATGGTACATATGCGAAATGTAGGCCTTAATTCACATACCGATGCAATGACTATTTCTTCTTCCTCCACTAGGGGACACATGGACAACTCTGGGTATATCCTGGAGAGGAGAATCTGGGCACCAAACAGTTAATGCAAAATACCCACAAACCCAGGCTCCTCTCCTCTATACCCCGCTCCCAGACACGGAACCTCAGTTTGAGTTTGGTGCCAGCAGGAGCTGGGCATCAGTTCATAGGGGGGCCACTTTAGGTGGTTCCCCACTGTTTGTTTAATTTATTTTATTTTTATAGCTTATCAGATTGGGCAGTGTAAGGCGTCCTATAGGACGCCCCCACCTCCGCTCCACCAACACCAGCACCAGTGGCCTCAGCACTGGTGACTGGGTCAATGTCTTCGGCTGCGGACTACACAGGATGTAGCTGCCAGCTGCAGCAGCGCGCATCAGGGAATATCCGGTAAGATGGATCCCTGCATGCAGGGAGCCACAAGTCAGCGGGTTTCACCACCGTAGCAGGCGACCTACGGCAGTGCTAATAGTGAGGGGCACCCGGTCTGACCATGCTCACCACTAGACCACCAGGGACTTTGATATGGAGCAGAGGCTTCTTTATTGCAGTAGCTGCCATTTCCCTGGGGGTTATACCAGCTGGGGGGAGGCGGGTGCTTCCCTGTTCGCCCCTCCCCTAGGGCGCGCTTTATCCAAGGGGCCAGCAAGTCCGAGGCACATTTTACCTTCACTCCTCCCCCAACGCGTCCATTTTAGCTATAGCCTGTCTCATTATCGGAGAGTGAAGCAGGACTCCGGTATCTTCTGATATCTTGCTCCCAGCAGCTGCGCTACTTTCCTGGCTCCTTTGTTGAGCTTTGCCCACATATTCTGCATCGAGTGGTCTGAGTTTGTGCTGTATGAAAGTGTACTTTCCTAATATTTGTGCCTCTGGGGCTGGTCGCTGAGGGTACATTCCTAGAGTGCTGCGTATGCACGTCTATGCAATGGCGTTCAAACGCACTGGCATGCCTGCATTTTACCGACCACCCCCCATCCCCACCCACAAATGGCACTTCCTGTCAATCACTCTGCGATAGGTCTGTGTAGTCACTGCGATCGCACTCCCGATCGCAGTGGCTGGTTCGCGCATGCGGACTGCGATGCATGCGCAGAGCGCAACAATCGGCTAATTGTGTTGCGTGATCGCAGTTGCGATCAGTAGTGAATCAGACCCTTAGTCACTACAGTTGCACATATTAAAGAAGCAGCTTCTTATCTATCCGAAGCATCTATAAATTCTGGGATTTTAACCTCTAAAGACTCTGCCAGCGGCTGCCAGAAGAGCTCTCTGGCTGCACACCTGAAAAGAGGACACAGAATCTGTGAAGACTCTGGAAGACCTTCTCTTTTCAGGTGACGTTCTGTTTGGTCCTGAATTGGATAAGATCGTGACTAAGTTGGCAGCATCCAAATTGGCTTTCTTACCATCTGTCACCACTACGAGACCCAGGACATCTTGTTCCTTTTGCCCTCAGGGTAAGGCCAGAGGTCAGCCATTCCCCAGAACCCAGGGTTCTGCTCTTAAAAGTTCCAAGCCCAGAGGTAAACAACCCTGGTCCACCAGACGTCCAGTTTTAAAAACAGCTGACAAACCTTCCGCATGATGGGGCGAGCCTCCTCCCAGGGGACCTTGGAATGGGAGGCCGGTTTCTTCATTTTTAGGCAGTGTGATTGCAGACCACAACAGATGCCTGGATTAGGGGAGTGGTATCTCAAGGATACGTTCTCGCTTTTCGTCAGCGTCCACCGGCCTTCCTACACAGCCGGAAAAGGCAGAAGCTCTTGAGGCGCCTATTCATTTTCTCATGACCTCAGAGGTCGTTATTCCTGTTCCCCTGCCCCAGAAAGGGTCTGGTTTTTATGGCAATCTATTTCTAGTTCAGAAGCCGGACAGCTTTTTCCAACCCATCCTCAATTTAACACACCTGAACAAATTTCTTTGGATTCCTAAATTTTGCATGGAGTCCCTGCAGTCCATCATTCAAGCTTTGGAACCAGGGGACTTTATGGCATCACTGGATATACAGGATGTTTATTTACATATCCCTATATAAACCAATTTTCAACATTTTCTCAGGTTTGCTGTCCAAACCAGACTCTACCAATTTCAGGCATTACACTTTGGACTGTCCACGGCCCCTCGGGTGTTCACGAAAGTCATAGCAGCACATCAGCGCCACAAGGGCATTAGAATCTTACCATACCTGGACAACATACTTCTCTTGGCAGGCACAGCACCTCCTTTGGGGACGTCCAGTCCAGATCCGGGAGCTCTCCTGGTTGATGCACTGGCAGTTGCCTAGATTTTTCCACTAATTTGTGTCTTCCCTCCGATCTACATGATTCCTCGGGTCCTTCACAAGTTCAAGCTGGAAGGAGGCACTCTGATCCTAGTGGCTCCGGATTGGCCCCGGAGGGTGAGGTATGCAGATCTACTGGGCCTGTCCATAGATGCCCCACTGCACCTTCCACTACGGATGGACCTTCTGTCTTAGGACCCCTGCTTCCATCCGGATCCAGCCCATCCCGCTTTTACCGGGTGGCTTTTGAGACGTCCATCTTAAGAGTGAAATGATTCTCCAGGAGGGTTGTTAGGACCATGCTGCAAGCAAGGAAACTTCAGCTCGTATCTATCATCTGGTTTGGCATACCTATTTTTCTTGGTATTTGAATAGGGGTTTAAACCCCAGGTCTTTCCTCCTTTCCTTTCTTTTTTGTAGACATGTCTGGATTTGGGCCTTCGGCTCTCATCCTTGAAGGTCCAGGTTTTTGTCTTGTCTGTCCTTTTTCAAAGACAGATAGCTCTGCTTCCTGAGGTGCACACTTTTTTTCCAGGGAGTTCTCCACGTACAGCCACCGTTTGTTACTCCTGTGGCTCTCTAGGATCTTTCTTTAGTTCTCTGAGCTCTCCAGTCAGCTCCATTTGAGCCATTGCAGTCAGTCGACTTGCGTCGGCTCACGTGGAAAACGGTTTCTATTAGCCATTACGTGGGCTCAGAGGGTATCTGATTTCAGCACTCTCTCATGTCGCTCTCCTTTTCTTGTGTTCTTAAGGACTTGCTTAGGCTACCTTCCCAAGGTAGTGTCCCATTTTCATATTAATCAGGAAATAGTGATTCCTGAATTTCAGTCTTCGGATCCATCTCACCTTGTGGCTTCGTTGGATGTGGTGAGGGCTCTCCATTTGTATGTCAAAAGGACTTAGAGGTTTTGTAAGATGAAGTCTCTATTTGTTTTGTATGATTTTAACAATAAGGGTCTTTTTGAATCACTGGGAAGATTCACAGGAAGTTCATCATTAGAGGTGTGCATAGATTTATAAAGAAACTTTGAGGGTCTATTGATGAAGAAGCTTTAAAGAGTCAATTGATAAAGAAGCTTTGAGGAATCGATGAGGAGTCAAATAATAAGCTTTGAGGACTGGAGTGTACTTGACTGGAGTTTGGCCTGATGGGCCAGGTTGCAGCCTTGAGGGCTGGGGTATACTTGGCTCGTTGCAGTCTTGAGGGCTGAGGTGTACTTGGCTGATTGCAGCCTTGACGGCTGAGTTATACTTGGCTGGTAGCAGCCTTGAGGGCTGAAGTATAGCAGGGAATCCACGCAGACACTGTAGTGCAGCAGAGACTTCTGTGATGTTAGTAATAGGAAGTATATACAGACAATGAAGTGCGGCAGGGACTGCTGTGGTGTACTAGCAGAAAGTCCATATAGACACTGAAGTGCGGCAGAGGCTGCTGATGTAATTAGCAGATAGTTCACATTGGTACGACAGAGACTGCTGTGGTTACTAACAGATAGTCCACACAGATGCTGAAGTGCAGCAGAGACAGTTGAGATACACGCTGGACACGAGGAGCTGGAACATACAGGAACATGAACTCCCTCACAGGAACCGGAAGCTACGTACTGAACGCTATAGCCGGCATCAGAGCAGAGAACCAGCTGGGGTAAAAAAGGTAGAAGATCCAATTGGTGAAGGGAGGAAGTGATGGAGCAGTAAGGTAGGAGGACTTCACGGAGTAGCAGCGCGGCGTCCATGTCTCCTAGCAACGGGCCTGAGAGAACTGCCCGGGGCACTGTCCAACAAGACGCAGCGGCGGCTTGTAACAAAGGGCTGGCCAGCTACTAAGCCGACCTTAGCACACTGGCTACAATTTACCATTCACCAGGCTTACTCCTTGGTGAACCTACCTGCCCCTGCCGTGGTGACGGCCAATCCACCCAGTCAGTGGATACTTCGTGGGTAGCCTACTGTGGGGCTTCTGCAGAACACCTCTGTAAGGCTGCCACATGGTCGTCTATCAGATTTTATGCTTTTGATATTTTTGCGATCTCGAATGCCGCCTTCAGGTGTTCTGTTCTCATTGCAGCTCAAAAGTGTCCCCGTCCATAGGGAACAACTTTAGGACTTCCCAGAATTGTCCCTGTGCCCCCTAGTTGCAGAAGAAGAAAAGTTGACTTATGTCTTACCTGTTAAGTTTTTTTCTTCTACTCCATAGGGTACACTGGACACCCACCCTGATGCACCTGTCTGCGGGGGTGTTTCCTTGGTAACCAGTCTGGCTCTACTTCCATGATATGTATGGTTCTGTATGTATGCCGGTCTTAATTCTCCTCTGCCTCGCTTTGGCTTTGATGCATCCCACCCCCAATTTCTCCCTAAGGGCTCTATTTATTAAAATTATTTTTACTAAAATAAAGTGAAAAAGGGTGTTTTCAGACCCGTTTCACATTATTTTAGTATCACCTAAATTTACTAAAGGGCAATTGGAGTAGAATTTGTGTGCAGTCTCTGTCATGGGCCCCCTCCTCTCAGTCCGGCGGCACACTGAGCGCAGTCCGGCCAGCTCCACACTGATAGACTCTAGGCACTAGAGCGTGCCCAGAGTCTATAGCGCATGCACAGGTCACTGGGAAAATGGTCAGCGGTGGCCATTTTCCCTGTACTGTGCATGCGCAAAACGACGGGAAAATGGTCACGGCGGCCATTTTCCAGGCGTTTTTACAGCGCTGACACTGGCGCCGACGTGGGACTCCAGAGAGGTAAGTATAATATGGGTGCAAGGTATAATATGGGTGCCCCCCTCCAGGACCCAGCTGCCCGTGTGCATCGCACACCCTGCACCCATTATAAATACGCCCCTGATCATGCTGTCATGATGAAGGGCCTGTTATGTGGAGGCCTGGAGCTGTAGCTCCATCTGCCCCATTGTTAATCTGGTCCTGCCCCTAGTTACCAAATTAAAATAATCAGTGCTATAGGCTCAAAGAAGAACAAAAGTTTTCCCTCAGTGCCAGGTGTGTATTGTAATTGATTTGAGAGCTTTAACCCTATTTATATGCTGGAGTATCTGCAACCACTTTCTATGCATGTTCCGATGAAATGCTGTGTGCTTTGCTTCATGACAGAACAAATCCATGCACTGGAAGCCCAGACTATTGTTGCTGTGAGCTGTGGGTCAAACCACTCTGTGGCAATATGTAATGAAGGCAACGTATATACCTGGGGCGAAGGAACACATGGACAACTTGGGTCAGGAAAACTTCCTCAGAAAACTCCTAGTCCAAGGTAAACTACGATTTTATTAACTGTAATCATAGATACCTGTTTGCTTCCAAAGTATGTCAATGGGAGTCATTTAAGAAGCTGTAAATTTTTTGGTGCCCACTGTGCCTGGTTGTATATCATTATGCACAGATCTGTACACTAACATGGGTCTTTGCAAAGGAACAGATTTTTGCTGTGGATGGTAGATCAATCAAGGTGGAATGCATTGGCTATGCCTGCTGCCTAAATTGCTGCAAATTGCTTTTGTATAGACCAACTGGTGGATTCCAGAAGTAGTCGAAAGAAAGTTCTTGCTCACTAAGTACTGTATACGAGAGTGTAGAAGCATCCAGATAATCGATAGGGGATAAGATCCAGCAGGTTAGTCCTCACAGTCACAGCCAGGGCCATAACTAGGTGTGCACAACCAATGCCACCGCACAGAGCGCAGGGCTCTGTGGGTGGCACCGTTGCTGCCCCATGGCCCTTGCTTCTGGCTATCGGGGTGCCTGGAATGGCACCCTGTAGCCAGTATTACTGCGTCAGTGCCATCCGGAACATCCGTTGGAAGCTGTGAGCATACCATACACTCTCCCGTCTGTATGTATAGTCGCTTGGAGCCTCCTGACTGAGCTAGCGCCCCGCCGTCATGAGCTCAGGGGGCAGAAGGGGCACAGGGCACTTGGAAGCTATACAGATAAGAGCCAAAAGAGTAGTGTTCCAGCGACAATTATTAAAATACATAAAAGTAGAGGTCAAAACATATGCAATAATCCTATAGAGTCGGGAGCATAGGTTCAGAGAAGATGGTTCACAAAGATAAATTTACTCTGGTGAAAGACCTCAACATTACTCTGCCCTCATGTATTTCCTTGGGAAGCAGTCGGGAAGCCGACTGTCTAATCCCGGCAAGGGGTTAAATGTCATTATACCTGCGCCGGGAGCCCGACACCCGACTTACCGATTGAGGGTAAGCCGGGCGCGGACAGCCACGGGGGTGGGGGTGGGGGGTGGTTAGGTTTAGGGTTCCCGGGGGGGACTTAGGGTTAGGCACCCCCCCAGGGGGCTTGGGTGTAGGCATTTAGAGGGGGGATTAGGGTTAGGCACTCGGGGGGGGGATGGTTAGGGTTAGGCACCCCTAAAGGAGGGTTAGGGTTAGGGGGTAGAATAGGGTAGAAAATACTTGCCTGACGATTGGGATTTTCACTGCTGCCGGGATGCCGCTGTCGAGATTTGAACCGCCGGCTATGTGGCCGGCGGTCAGTCATACTGAATCCATTTCCTTTATAATTGTATAAGCAAGGCAGCAAATAGCCTTTTGTGTTGTACCCCATGAACAAAATATCTTATGTCACTAGTTTACTTCCATGGAAGGTAACACTGCAGGAAGGTCCAGACTAACAATGGGGAGGATGGAGCTACAGCTCCAAGCCTCCACCTAAAAATAGGCCCATCATAATGGCAGCACGATGATGATGACCAGCTGCATAGTTGGCCATAAATCTTAAGTATCAAAATTGTATTTCTAGTCTTCTCACAAAATGATGCAAATTTTACATTTTTATGTATTTAGGGGCCTATTCGTCAAGGCATTGTTATCAATAGTGATAATTCTGTTTTGAACTCACTGTGAGGTCAAAGAACCTTTCAGAGGCATTCATCATGCCTCTTTATCTAAAGGATAACTTCCAAATAGCTTCTCTTTCTGTGGAGTCAGCTTTTCGAAAGTGAGAGACTTTTCTTCTGCTGCTTTGGTTTTCCTATATTCTTCAGTCTGTCTTCAAGCTATGCATGTGCAGCATGATGACAGGCTGCAAAGATTCTCTGAAAACTGGAGCAGCAGAAGAAAAGTGTCCCATCAAAAACAGAAGACAGATGGTACAGAGGGACCAACTGGAGCGCTGACAAGCACCGCTGGCATGAAGACTCCTCTCGTGTGGTGGTGAGTGTGGTGGAGCTGGGAGGAGGGATGGGGGCGGAGCTGGCCGCCGCAGGCATGAGATAGATCTGAAAAGAAGCCCCTGCTACTGGCTGCCGTGTAAATGGATACATCTCTGTATACGCATGTTCTAGAGGTTCTTGACATACCCTCACTAAACTTATGTGCGCAGGGGCAATTTAAGAGCGGAGAAGGCCCGTGTGCAGACTCAGTGCAGACCCCCTCCTCTTAAGCAGAGCAGTAGATTCTGGCTCTGTGCCAGAATGTACTGTGCGGGTCTCCGGAAAATGACGCTCGCACCTTATTACCGTGGACATCTGTACTACACATCTGTACTACACATGGCCGCCACCATTTTCCCTGTGATTTTTGCTGATCTGTAGCACCTGCCTTTGAAGACTGCGGAGAGGTAAGTATAGCCATTTGTCACTTTTGGCAAATGCTATAAGGGCCAATGGCCTGATGGGCCGGTCCGGATACTAGGAGACAGGGGCTTGCAGTGAGATCATGCACCCTTGAGATGTAACCACGCCACATTTTACGTGACTGCACGCGCCGTGTATAACTATATATGGCTGTAGGGTGTGCAATGTGGGTCTCCATGGACATCTCACACCCTGCTCCCATTATTGATACGACCTTGTATATGTGAATGCTCCTTTACCACCCATTTACACACATTGGGAGCAATTCATTTCTTTTGGTGGTGGCTTTTATTTTTTTTTTAAGACTCCCGAGGGAGCAATTCAATTGTTGCTCCATCAGGGCATGATAACCTCCTGAGGGTGCGAGCAGAAATGTGTGAGAAACCCCCTGGTTAGGGTGTGCTAACCGCAGTTAGCGCACCCTAACCAGAACTTTAAATGGGTTTTACACGGCTAAACCCGGTCTCATAGGGGCGAAGAGGGCGATAATTAATGAGAGTCCAGAACAATTGAATTGTAACAATGGGCAATCATTAATTTTCACTTCGTAAAAACAATTTAATCGCCCCCACTGAGCCATAAGTGGCATAGATTTGTGCACTCATTTATGAAGCAAGATTGGTAGCAAAACTTATTGTAATTGTCACGTGTATGTGTTTCATTCAAGATGGTGAAAACTATCAAAAACAAAATGCAGCATCATTTTCAAGGACAGATTTTATTGTGTAGTATCCTGCTTTTTGTTGTGTTGGAGTGATAAGTTAATGTTGAAGCAAGGACCATAAAGTGTTTTTTTGGAGGTGGTTAGGAAAAAAATACACATTTGTTTTTAGTTCACTTTCTTGCTATAACTTTTTCATCCATTTTGGGCTACATTTTATTTTCCATGTCTGAGGGGCCTATTCATCATACCTAAACTTTGGAGGTAATTAGGTTTAGAGCTCGCATGGAGTTCTACCTAATTACCAGAGGAATTCATCATTCCTCCTCCCTATAATTATCTATTCTGAAAAGCTGTCATTTTTGCGATGACAGCTTTTCGGGAAATAGATAATTATCCCTATCTACACTAACTTACCGCAGCTGGAAACAGTGCTGCACATGCGCTGTTAAATTCGTTAACCCAGCGCATGCGCAGCACTGCCTAAACCTGCGGTAAGTTTGTGTCCCCCCCTCTGCTCACCTGCCCCCCCCTCCCCCCGCTCACCTCCCCCCCTTCAGCACTTACCTGTCCGCGCAGCAGCCTCACACTCCGTCTGCTATGCCATCACGTGTTCTCCCCTCAGTAGTTTAGAAAGAAAAAAAAAACTTTTTTTTTTTCTAAACTTTATTGTGTTCTGCTGGGGAGAACACATGACAGCATAGCAGACGGAGCCCAGAGCGACGAAGGAAGACCCCGGGGGACTTGCCCAGCTGGAAGCAGGTAAGTGTTACCTACTATACGCCACCTCACAGTGGCGAATAGTAACACCATCAAATTCCAAAAATACATAATTTTCGGAATTTGATGAATACCATAATTTCCATATCCCCATACTAATGTATGGGGAGTGTGGATATTAACACAGAGGGACTTAGCAAGGAGATATCAGTGATATCTCCTGTGCTAAGTGTGTTCATGAATGCTAAAATAACGCTAGTTAGGGAAAATGTCCTTAAAAATGTTATTTTAGTGTTGATGAAAAGGCACCTGATGGAGTAAACAGACTAACGGTATTTTATTAAAATTTTATTACAAAAGGTAAAATTTGTGTGGGTTATGCATATGCAAATATATTAATAAATACTTGCCTACCCTCCCGAAAACCTCTGGGAGATTCCCACATTAGGGGGAGTCCAGGTAAGCAGTCGCTGGCTTCGACACACCCCACAAACATAGATGACGCCTCCATTTTCAAAGCCATTCCCCGTCTCTGCCCCAAATTGTCTTCAGCCTGTCATTCAGGCTGCGGCTAACTCCACACTGTGAATGGAGCTGCAGCACCATGGCGGCAGATGCGCATTGCGGCTTCGGCACAGAATAAAATTGGTCAATTGCGATCCGGGTCTGAATCTCGCCCTTTGCACCTTGGCAAAACCATGTTTTACAGCAGGTGGGAGAGATTTAAAATTTGCAGATAGATTTAAAGTTGGGAAGGGTGTGTCCAAAGTGAGATGTGAATTGCAGTGTAGAAATAAAGCTGCACAGCATTTGTGGGGTACAAGCAAAAGCTGGCAGTATTTACCATGCCTGCAAAACTAATAAACATATTTGCATCTCTGTATTGCAACATTGCATACTGACACATTGCATACTTACAGGTGATCACTCTGGGGATGGGGGCGGACTCTACACGTCATTGGGCCCCACACCTGTCACAGCATAATGCAGCGAATCGGACAGCCGTGGGGGAAGGGGGGGGGGGTTGTGAGGCTAAAATAACACAATTGTTATAGGATCCCATCATATTGGCTCCGCCCCCTCGCTATGGACTTGCAATTCCCGGTATTCTACTCCCAACTTCACTAGGAAGTGGGTGGGATGCGGTATAACAGAACCACCCACTCTTCTAGGAGTCCGGGGGACTGCCCAAAAATTCAGCAGTCTGCCAGACATCCCAGAAGAGTAGGTAAGTACACAACATCAGTTGTCCAGGTCCAGAGTTCATTTTTTTTCTTTACTTTTCACCACATCAGAATCAGTCCCTTGTTGTACTGCCAACGGAACACTTTTTAGTTAACGTTTTGTTTTTATTTTCTATATTTTATATTGCAGAAGAACAACCGGGCTCTCCGACATAAAAATAATACAGATATCTTGTGGACATTACCATACAATTGCACTTTCTGAAGGTAAGCACTTTATAATACCTAGGTTTCTGGCAGGCTGCTTATATTCCTATGGGAATCAAATCTCATTGGTTGCAAAGATAATTAAAAAAAAAGATATTCCGTCTTCTAATACTCACTTCACAGTTTATTTTAAACTGCCCTAACCCCTAGCTGGGGGTAGATATATATAACACAGGTCTATAAACCCAGGTAAAATCTATAAAGCTATGGCCAGTGTCCTCACAACTATGGATGTAAACAATGCAAAAGGTGCAGTACTCAGGACTAAGATAAATGATACATGTGCATGACAACAGTGCAGTGGCGTAACTAGGGTATTTGGAGCCCAGGGCAAATTTGTAAATGGAGCCCCCCCGGCGAAAAATGGGCTTGGTCACAAGGGGCACTGAAAAATGGGGCGTGTCAACATGACACACACCCCTTTATTGTCACTGGGAACATTTCTTTCTGTTTGCACCTTAATGCAGTGCCCCTTCCAAAGTCCCCCCTATGCAGTGCCCCCAGTTGTGGTCCCTCTTATTCAGGCCTACAGTAGTGCCCCTTACACAGTTCCCCCTGTAGTAGTCCCCCTTATGCAGCCTGCCATTAGTTCCCCTTATACAATGCCCCCAGTAGTGATCTCCCATATGCATCCCCCCAGTAGTGATCCCCCATATGCAGTGCCCTTTATACAATGCCCCCAGGAGTGATCCCCCCCTTATGCAGGCCCCCAGTAGTTATCCCCCCTATGCAGTGCCCCCTGTAGTGGTTCTCCCTTTTCAGTGCCCCCTGTAGTGGTCCCCCCTGTGCAGTGCCCCCAGTAGTAAGCCCCTTATATAGTGCCCCAGTAGGAGTCCCCCTTGATGCAGTGACCCCAGTAGTAGTCCCCCCAGTAGTAGTCCCCAGTAGTGGCCCCCCAGTAGTAGTCCCCCCTATACAGTCAATCCTTCCGGGCTGCCGCGTTCTGCATTATGGGAGAGACGTCATGACGCTCTCCCATTACCCACTGCAGGAGCCGGAAGGGAGCCAACTCTGGTAGTGGGCGCTGTGGCTGCAGCAGTCAATGAGAGTCTATCTGACTCTCATTGGCTGCTTTTTAACACACACATCGCCGCCAGCGCTGGCGGTGATGTGTGTGCAGCAGCAGCCAAAGAGAGTCTGTCTGACCTCATTGGCTGCTGATTCACACACACATCGCTGCCGCTCGGCGGTGATGTGTGTGCAGTAGCAGCAGCAGCCAAAGAGAGTCGTCTGACTCTCATTGGCTGCTGGTTAACACACACATCGCCACCAGCGCTGGTGGCGATGTGTGTGTTAGCACAGCTTGGGCCCGCCCGCCTGCCACCCTTCTCCTGGCGCTATTGGGCAAGCGCTCAGGGGGAGGGAAGGGGCTCTGCTGTGCAGCACAGGACCGGCGCTGGGAAGCCTAGCGCCGGTCCTGTGTAAATGTGCAGCGCTGACCGCACACACTGCGGTTGGCGCTACACAGGCTAACTGCGGCGGGCCGGTACCATGGCCGGCGGCGCCCCCCCACGCTCGCACTGCCCTAGTTACGCCACTGCAACAGTGCCCTTCACCATGGAATATTGGGCAATTATTCAGCATGGTTAGGCCAATTGTTGCATACTGCGCATGCATGGCGATCTCATTGCAATTATGGACGCACTGTGGAATCCATTGCAGAGTGAGTGACAGCCCATGAGCATTTGGGGGTGGTAACGGGGGAGTGGTTGGAGAAACTTAGTTGTGCCTGTTCGTTTGAACGCCTGGGGCATACATTCTGTATTGGAAGTCAGTAGAAATTAGGTCTTCTCTATTGTTAGGTTTGTATTAGAAATCACGAGGTGTGTTTACCATAAAACTGACAGTTTTATTTATTTGATAAATATAGCACAGATGACTCTGGAATGTCAATATTCAGAATGGATAAACAAGTCCTTGTAAAAGCTGTCTACCTGACATTGGATAGGTGTGTACCCTCCGCCGACCGACCTGCACACCCAATCCTGGTCACCTGTCGGATCTCCTGGTTTTTAATCATGCTTAAAAAGTAGGAGTCCCGGCCGCCAACCAGGCGACCATTTTTGTAGTGTGTAGGCTGCGGAGAGCAGAGCTGGTGACCGATCTCTGGTCCCGGCAGCCCAACACGCCTTCAGGCATCATGGCAGCAGAAGGCAGCAGCAGGACGATGGAGGAGGTGACAGCGGGTGACAGTGCTGCCTCCCATTTCAAAAATGGCGTTGCAGCGCCATTTTTTTAATTCAAGATGGCCGCGGTGACCCGATCACAGCTTGCCATGTTATCTCCCCGCCCCCATTATGCCGGCTTATATAAACCAGCAAGAGGCAGCGGGCATCTGTCCGACACAAGAATACCAGACTCATGAATGAAGTAATGGATCCTTACACATGGTAAATGAATAGAGAACAAGACTTTTTTTTCCATGAGAACGCCTACCGTCTGGGGCCGGCCCCACTAACATCACAAGTGATGTCAGTGGGAGTGCTTTCGGCTCTGTTAGAGCCGAAAGCTCTCTAGGGCTTTCGGCAACGAGACCCTACCACAAGGGTCTCGTCGCAAGCCCGATGGTCGCGATGGTCTTGACCATCGCGACCATCTTCCTGGCCGCTCGCTATAGCTGTGGGTGGTCACCCACAACTATGCGAGCGGCCAGGAGGCCGCTCTAAAAACACAGAAGGCCGGCCCTGATTCAGAGCGAGCGCAGTCAGGGGTGCCGGAGATAGCACCGGGCTCCAGCCCTGGCCTTGGGTGCCCTGGAGAGGGGGGAACCCAGCATGGCTGACTAGCTAGGGGCATGAATGCTTTGGCCAGGGGGACCCGATCAAGTGTGTCCCCTGGCTGTGGCATTATCCCCCTGCTAGTGGAGTACCAGTGCCAGCTCCAAGAGCCTGGTGCTGGTTCGTCAAATATGGGGGACCCCTACATGTTTTGTTCCCTGTATTTTTTCAACCAGGGCTAGCTCAAAGAGCCAAGGGCTGGTTGTGCCTCTGTGTGGGGAACCCCACACTGCTGTATTTAGGGTTTTTTGGAAACCTGAAATCCTGTCCCCATCCAATAATCAGGTTATTAATTCTCAACCTCCCCCTGCACAGCTGAATGTATTTTTTTTTAGCAGACACAGATTGGGGGTCTGCTGAAAAATTGGACAAGTGAGTAGCAAGGATTGAATGTAGAATCTGTGAGCAGGCCTGCAGTAGGATTGTATTAACAGTCTGATCTGCCGTGGATTGGACAAGTGTGTACCCAGCATAAGTAACAGCAATGAACAGAGTCATACACTCATGATTAGGCAAACTTGGAAATTCCAGATGTTTAGTCATGATACCGTATATATACACAACAATGATCAGAGGGCCTGATTCAGAGCCTCTCGTAAGCGGCCGCTCGTTCGCTCCGAGCGATGTTCGCACATCTGCACATGCGTATGGGTTTTAGTACGCATGCGCGAACCAGTCAGTGCAGTCGAAAATTGTGTGCTCGCAAAATAGCGAATGCCTGCTAATTTGAGTGACAGGATGAGTCGTTTGTGGGTGGTAACAGGGGAAGGTGCTTGAAAATGGGGAGTGGAGATCTGAACGCAGGCGTGCCAAACAGTCAAAACGGGCGTTTTAAGGGTGTGCATAATTAACAAAGCAGCGTCATTGACCACATCACTTGGTTGTCTTTTAGCCTGAACTGCTCGCATGATTGCGGTAGGAAAATACCACCACAAGCACTGCGAGCAGTTCATACGCCTTTCGATGTACTCGATTAATCTAATAAATAGCGGAGATGACGTATGATGCGAGCGGCCAGGGGGCATTTTTTCCAAAATAGTGAGCTCATGTTTCGTTCGCTTGTTCAGACACAGAGGCGTCAACAGACCGCAAAGAGCGAGCGCTTAATTTAAATAGCCAGCCCCTTTTTCTGAACGAGCAGCCGCAAATAGTGTCCGGCTCTGAATCAGGCCCAGAGTCCAGGATACACCAGTAACTGAGACTGGTCCAAAGCTCCTCAGCATAACTGGCAAATGACCTTAACACCAGGTATGTTAAGCATGAGTTCTTACACTAGGTGGATTGCGTAGAGCTGAAATATGTGCAGACAGTGGTCATCATGATACAGCTCAACTGGATGTGGATTTGGCTGAATACTAAAGTCAGGTACTGCAGGATTTTCCACTAGAAGTCAGCCAACAGCGTGAGTAACAAGGAAAGGTAACTCTATAGAGACAGCAATATTGCATGCCTCCAACTGAGCCAGGAATATACAGTTAGGGATAAATGTATTAAAGTGAGAGTTTTTATAAGTGGAGATGTTACCCATAGCAACCAATCAGACTCTAGCCATTATCTTCTAGAAGTTTAGTTAAATGTTAAGTAGAATCTGATTGCTTGCTATAGGCAACATCTCAAGTTCTAAAAACTCACTTTAGTAAATATACCCCTAAGTACTAGGAAGCTGGACTGCATGCAGGAACATGGATGACCAGCCGAGAATCCTGGCTAGGATCTGTCAGGGATCAGAACCAGGAGGATATGTAGTATTCTGAAGCAAAGAACTTAAGGCTCCATTTATCAACAAGTTTTATCATACGCAACGAGTTTTAAAAAGTTGCGGTGAACATTCCGCCAGTCACTGCAACCTTACTAATCGCATATGCAATTAGTATCGCAATTGCAATAAGAGCTGCCCTTTGCGAAGCAGCCGACGCCAGGTGAGGGGGTCTCCGTGGGACCCCGTGCCCTCCGAGCCCTGGGAACTTCCTCCTGGCGACTTGTGCAGGAAATCCTGGGCTCCTCCTCCCTACACCCGGAAGATTAGGAGGAGGAGGCAGAGGACCTAGGAGCAGCATGGGCCAGCACGCAGGACACTCAGGTGAGTGAGGGCCAGCGCTGGGCGACTGCGAGGCTTCTATAGGATCTCGCCAGGTTTTTCTGGCGTTACCCTTTGCACCGATAATAGAGTGGTCGGGGCTTAGTACATATGGAAATGCGGTAAAACACCCAATTTTTCCGTTTTTCCTTTAGTACATTCCGCCCTTAGTATGATAAATGGTGCTCCAGCCAATCAGCTCCCAATTGTCACTTTTCAAACCGAGGGAGTGCCATTATCATAAGCAATGAGTTTAAAAAATGAGCCCCTTAATCAGGAATAGTAGCAGCTGTATAAGGAAACTGAACCAGAAATTGCAGGAACCGTAGCAGGAAACAAAACTGAGAACATGCATCCCAGGACACTATGCTGGGAGCAAACAGTATCACTGACAATAGAGGAGTGTCAGAACAGAACTTAAATACCAGACAGCCAATCAGTACTACTAGGTAACTATACTTGCATAGCTGCTCAACTTGATTAAAAGCAAGCTCTCACATGCAGAGTAATACCATTACAGAAACTGACATCCTCACACTTGCAGATAGCACACCTGCGTCGCAGCTCAGAGTGATTGAAAGCACACACATGGGCAAAATCCTAAAAAATTAGAGTTATGGTATAAGGTACCTCAGTTTACTCTTTTTCTTTGAGGTCCATAGGGTCCACAGGATCTACCTTGGGGGTGTGTAGTTGCAGTGATCCATTGTAAACTTCCCATCGTCTGAGGATTGACCTGCGTGTGAATCAGTGACAATAACATACTTAATTGAAATAAAGACACGGAGACTTGTATTTGGCAGAATTTGTTAGCTATTTATTTAAAAACATATAATGAATTAGTTACTATATTAATTAAATTAATTTAAATATGGTGGCAAAGAAAGAACGGCTAACAACAGCCCAAGCCTAACACTATAAACACTCCAACCACAACACAATACGCTCAAGCCTTCTATCTTGACTACCCACCCGGTAAGGTGATGATGCTGCCCCCGGCAGGGTGGTCCAGCAGACTTTATGAGTCAACGAAGGTGAGCAAAACAATGAGTAAACAAATATTCACAGTGCTAATAGGTAACCTGCCGTTCTTTCCCGCCTAAAATAGCCAACGAAACAATCACCAAACCCAAATCAAAAAGAGCCCATAAAAATAAACTTTAGGGAGGGAGGGTGGGAAGACAGGAACAAAAGAGGCTGACTCCGCCTCCAACAATCTCTAATATCCCTGCTATAACCTACAACCCTAAAAACCCATTGGCCCTAATTATCACATGATTCCTCACACTGGTCTGCCATCAGCCTAGGAAGTTTAACCCTCTCCACTCCTATACAGTCATTTCGTTTATCTAAACTTCCCATCGTCTGAGGATTGACCTGCGTGTGAATCAGTGACAATAACATACTTAATTGAAATAAAGACATGGAGACTTGTATTTGGCAGAATTTGTTAGCTATTTATTTAAAAACATATAATGAATTAGTTACTATATTAATTAAATTAATTTAAATATGGTGGCAAAGAAAGAACGGCTAACAACAGCCCAAGCCTAACACTATAAACACTCCAACCACAACACAATACGCTCAAGCCTTCTATCTTGACTACCCACCCGGTAAGGTGATGATGCTGCCCCCGGCAGGGTGGTCCAGCAGACTTTATGAGTCAACGAAGGTGAGCAAAACAATGAGTAAACAAATATTCACAGTGCTAATAGGTAACCTGCCGTTCTTTCCCGCCAAAAGCAAGGTTCTGCCAAAAGAAACCTTGCACCGCCACCATAGAACTAACGCACAGAAACCACAACCTCAAACAGATCCTCAAGAAAAATAAACATACCTTCCTCCGCTAAATGAACCCCGTCAGACCGAAAAAGGTAAGTATACCGAAATTTTATCCTAGGATGTCTGACCACTGCCCCACCATTTTCCAACACAAATTTTGAAACCGTAAAGTTCACTTTCTTCCGGGCTTCATCAATGGCTCTGCCGTCAACCACACCACTCCAACACAATCTAGGGACCATGAAAGACCAAACTATTGTGCAAGCTGGCCATGCCATTATAATCTGACCCAAATCCTCCACCACCGCATGCCTTAAATCCAGAGATGTCCTCTTGCCCAAATCATTCCCGCCTAGATGAATAACCACGACTCTCGGTAAGCCATACCGCTGAACCTGCTGCAAGAGTTTAGGCTTAAGGCTCTCCCACAACATACCTCTGACCCCTATCCATCTAACTCCACTAGCCCCCGGAAACAACGGCGCGTCCTGCGCCTGCATGAACCTAGCCGCCCAAAAAACAAATGAATGGCCAATTATCCATACAGTACAATCATCAAAAGCCATTCCTATAATGAGGGAAAAACAAAGAAAACATTAAAGTTATTGTAAAATTTTAGCATATTTAATCATGTATATCTAACGGGGAACATATTACTGAGGATCTGCCAAAAAGAAAAAATTTTGATTTGAATCTTTAAAGATCAACAAGCTTCTGTGCCAATTTGAAGCAACATGAAGACACAAGAGGATAAGTTAAAATAAAAAAGAAGGGGGGGGGGGAGAGCGGGGGGGGGGGGGGTTTGGGAGAGATATCGGATAACACAAGTGAACTCGACCAGAGAGAAAACGTAAAACCTGCTGAGGGACATATAATTGTAATTATAAACCAAATAGCCGAATTAAATCCGTCAGATCAGGTAAAAAAATCGTCGAAACTCTCCAGACTCCCACTGAAATCAATGGCGAGTAGCTAGTCCCCGAGTAGGAAAGACAGGGGAAAACAAACAAGACCAGGACCAATGACATTTCGTAAAACATAACAAACCATATGTAACGTGCATGCACAACATTAACCTCAATGATTCGGTCGAATGTAACGCTTATAACTGGCTGATTTCCATCGGCCCAGAGCTTGAATCTGTGACTCTGGAAATCCCGCAGCAGCGGCGGAAGTGGCAGCACCAATTCGAAACGAATGCGTGCCGAACTCCCCTGGTGAGAGGCCCACGCTGCAAAGACATCGCCGCAGCATCCAACTAAACTGAAATTTTGTCAGCGGAAGCCCATCGCCATGCATCAGCCATGAGCCCTCCGCTGAGGGTCTGACAGATGCATAACGAGTGGCCAAGCCGACCGGACAAATTCGACAATCCGCCGAGGGGACCAATGTTATCCAGCGACCCCTGCCTAACTGATCGGTCTTAGAACGACGCAATCTGCACAGCAAGGACCTCTCACCCACCTTCACATCCGAACGCAGCATAGTTGAATCCCTCCACTTGGAGGGAGCAACCAATTCCGACACCCGGAAAGCACCATGAAAAGCCATGGAAAAAGCTAACTTAAACAAAAGCGTTTCGAAACCGGAGGCCGCCACGTCCGCAACCGCTCCTAGAATGGACGGTAACAGATAAATGTCTATAGGCCGTCTTTTATCGGGGTTAACCGGCTCAGCGCGCGCCCAACCTTTCAAGGCCTTTGTGATGACAAAACTCCTTGTAAGGTCAGGGATTCCCTTCAATTTGGAGAAAAACAAAATACCTGCCAGGTACCGTGAAACTACCGCTCTCGATTTGCCAGATACATACAGCTGCCAAATAAAAGCAAGCATCAATTGATGCTGACCCTTACCTCCAAGGCCTTGGCTACGGGAAAAAACTTCCCATTCTTCCCAAGACCGACGGTAAGCCTTGAGGGTACTTGGTGCAATGGACAGCTCCGCTAACCCCTCCAGTCCGGCTTGATAACCTGCCAAACATAAGAGGGGCACAGCACACCATCAGTCTCTGCATCAGGAGCCAATGTACGGAACCGACCCCATTGACATCTGGACAGCGCATCGGCAATCCCGTTGTCAACTCCGGGTACGTGTTGAGCTCGAAACAGCACATTATGGCGCAAACAGGCAAGCACCAGCTGCGCTAGCACACGCAAAACCAGCAACGACTTTGCTCGCTGCCCGTTTACCGCATGCACCACGCCCAGATTGTCACATCTGAACAGAATGCTGCGATTGCAGATGCGCTCGCCCCAGACCTCCAAGGCGACCATTATTGGGAACAGTTCTAAGAGCAGCATATCTCTTGTCAAACCTGCACGAATCCACTCCTCTGGCCAAGTTGCGACGCACCAGGATCCCCTCAGGTAGCAACCGAACCCCGAAGATCCTGCTGCATCGGTGAAAAGCTGCAAATCGACATTGCCCACCAGAGGGGATAACCATATCCTGATCCCATTAAAATCTGCCAAAAAGGAAACCCAAACTTCCAGGTCTCTCTTTATTTCTGACGATAAACGGATCAAATGGTGAGGTTTGGAAACCCCCGCTGTGGCCCTCTCTAGCTTTCTGCAAAATACCCTCCCCATCGGTATAACTCTACAGGCAAAGTTCATACAACCCAACAGTGATTGGGCCTGCCTGAGCGAAATTTTGCGCGCAACCAAACACTCTGAAATGGAATCTCGCAATTTGACAATTTTATCGCGCGGCAGCCGACAGGATCCAGCCAAGGTATCAATCTCGATACCTAAAAATGACAAACACGAGAGGGGTCCCTCTGTCTTTTCGTCTGCCACAGGTACTCCAAAATGAAAAAACAGCGCTCTCATGGAACCAAGTAACTCGTTACAACGCTCTGACCCAGCGGGCCCCACGCAGAGGAAGTCATCGAGATAGTGCGCTATCCCATGACCCCCACAAGAAAACTCTACGCACCAATGAAGGAAAGTGCTAAATTTTTCAAAGTATGCGCAGGAAATCGAACACCCCATAGGCAAGCACTTGTCTATGAAGTATTCCCCCCCAATGCGAAAACCCATGAACCTAAACGATTCGGGGTGCAAAGGAAGCAAACGAAAAGCTGACTCCACATCCATCTGAGCCATGAGGGCCCCGCGTCCATATGCCCTAACGATACTGAGAGCATCATCAAAAGACTGATACCTCACTGAACAGAATTCAGGAGGTATAGCATCATTAACGGAGGACCCCAATGGATAAGACAGATGCTGGATCAGCCGAAATTTTCCTGGAGTTTTCTTAGGCACCACCCCCACTGGGGAAAGAATCAGATTCCCCATTGGAGGATGCGCAAATGGACCCACCATACGTCCTAACTGAACCTCTTTCTCGACTTTTAACTGAAGAACGTCAGGAAAAAGTCGAGCTGATTGTAAATTTCTCGGGGAACCGACTCGAACTTCCCCTATAACTGGTAAACGAAAACCCAACTTGAACCCGAAAAACAAAAACTTAGCGTCCTGCCTATTAGGGTACCACCCTAGCCACCTGGACATAGCATCCAAACGGATAGGGGTTGGTGCCCTATTTAGCGCCTGCGCTACCTCCCGCTTTGGGAATAGCTCCTCCTCCCGACTTGGATCCCTGTTGGGCTGACAACCTGAAACAATTAGAGGCGGGGTGCGATCCGTTGCAACGCAAGCAAAGGTGTCGAAAACGGCACCGTTGGCCCTGGGAACAGGAGGCATTATTAAAGGCAAAACATTTACCTTTAAAAGGTGTCTGCGCAGAAAGCCGACCGGGGCCCGTCTGTCGACGCCCCGGGGAGGGATCAGAACTCGGGCGCCACGCCCCAGACCCCCCCTTATGAGTATCCCCGCCTACCCGAGAATCCTCCACTCCACCTTTTGGTGGTTGCGTGACGTCAAGCCACACTTCCACGTCCTTGCACCCAAAATCTAAGCGCTTGGATCCGTCCTGCTTGCGCCTAAATTCCTCATCATATGTTCTCCAGGCGCTGCCCCTGGATTTACGCTGCATCCCATGAATCAGGTGGATATACCTTATTACGTTCAGGTGCTCCCCTGGGCGATCTTTCAAGTAGCATGCTGCGAATACGCAAAACCCAGCAAGCCAGTTATCATAGGAACGAAAAGCTTCCAACCCCACCCCGCCTTTAAGCTTAGCTGCCTTGAAATCTTTTTGGCTTGCTCAGTTAAAATGAACATGTCCACATAATCGCCCTTCCTGATTTTTTTCTTGCAACAATCGCGCAGACCCCGCAATACTGCTGTATTGTCGCAATGCACCACACCTGGTTGATGCTGACGCTTCTTGGACTTCCGCGCGCTACTACTCTGACGCTGCTGCTTAGCCCGCTTATCCCGCCTATCCGCCTCCTTGCGCGCATATTTAGCAGCCCTCTTCCGCGCCTTTTTCGCGCTGCTGACAGAAGAAGCCAGAGAAGAAGAGGTCGACGACAAGTCAGAGACAGAGGAAGAAGAGGAGGCAGAGTCAGCAACATCATCATCTTCTGAGATCTCACCTGACGATCCGGACTGCTCCCTCCCGGACACGACCGATGATGAAGCCTCCTCGATGCTGAAATCCTGTTCCATAGCTTCGCCCTCAGCAGTATCTGAAACAGACGATGAAGCCGCCCCCTGGGCCGAAACCCTGGGCACGGTCGACACAGCAGGAGAAGACACAGCCGCACCAGCCCCAGACGCCTCTGGTCTTGCCAACTGAGCCGCAGCGGAGCCCATAGCCTTGCAAGCCTGCATGAACTGATCTACCGCTGGCCCTAGAGTAGCAGAAATTGAACGCTGCCTCTGATCCACCCTTTCACTATCTGCTTGGCTAGGAGCCAATGCCGCAACCATGGGAGCAAAAGCAGATGTCATTGATGACATCATGGCCGCAAAAGCTGCAGGGTCAAAGGACTGACTTGCACCCCCACTAGGGACCTGAGTATCCACATAGCCAGAAGCTGCTGCCCCAGACATGGCCCTGTCTGCTGATTGCTGACTAGCCTGCCAATCATCCTCCATCAGCTCTCCCTGTCCTAAAATGGCTGCCTCCCTGACTGACAAAGCCCCTAATGTGCTGCCAGGGCTGTCCATCTCCCCCACCTCGACATTCCCCACTTCATTAACTGTGGGGGAGTCCCCCCTGCCCCTCCGGGCACTAACAGGGCTATTAGCAGCCCTCCTTGCGGTGCGCGTGTGCGCCTGTGACCTTTGAACCCGCGGGGGGCGAGCGCTCACCGCCCTAATCGCGGCAGCTCTGCCCTCCCGCGGGCTCACTAACTGCCTCTCGCGGCTGCTCAGAGCAGCCGCGCCTTCCCCCCGCCGGCGGCTGTGTCCAGCCGCCCTGACAGCACCTGCTTGACGGCCGCGGGTAAGCGCGGCCGCGCCCGGCCGCCCATGACGCCGCGGGGCTGCGCGACTCGCGCTAGCCCCTTCAGCTCCCTCTTGAGAGGCAGGAGCCTCCCCAGAACTCCCTGGGCCTTCTTCCTGTGCCCGGTAACGGGCGGGGATCCGCGATGAGCGGTGCGGGCGGGGCATGCTACCAATTTGGGGGGGGTCACAGTCCTTATAAGGGTTAGGAGGATTGTTAGAAAATGCAGAGCGCAAAGGTGGGGGAGGGCAGAGAGAGAGAGGGATAGATGAAGAAGGTGAAGAACAAAGATAAGAAGAGGAAAGAAAAACAGAAGGATGGCTATGAAGAAAATATAACAGAGCTCAGGTAAGAGCACTTACCCACTCCAAGACAGGAACAAAAGAGGCTGACTCCGCCTCCAACAATCTCTAATATCCCTGCTATAACCTACAACCCTAAAAACCCATTGGCCCTAATTATCACATGATTCCTCACACTGGTCTGCCATCAGCCTAGGAAGTTTAACCCTCTCCACTCCTATACAGTCATTTCGTTTATCTACCAAACAGCTTACAGCTTTGAAGCTCCCACCATGCACTGGTCCTCCTCGATATACCCCACCCCCAGCTACAGGCATTCAGTTTGTAAACAGACGGAAAGTGGAGAAGGAAGTACAATGTACCCAAGAAACACTATCAAAATACAAAGAGGGAATCATTGATACGAAAAAGCAAAGAACAGATCCCAATTGAGGCCAGGTGCATCAGGGTGGGTGCCCTGTGGACCCTATGGACCTAGAAGAAAAAGAGTTATATCTATTTGATTTAACCAATTTGTCTGAACAACCGTTTTTGTTCATTTTTCTTCATTTGGGAGCAAATGGTCTATTGGCATTTGTTCCATACATTACCAGATTTTCGTTCCAACCAGCCAGATTGGACTGACAATCTTATAGTTTGTACCCAACTTTAGTCATTAGCCACCTGATTATAGGTCTGCATTAAGAACTAGTCACTAGATTGGATGTTTGCATTAAACACTAACTACCATATTGGAAGTCTACATTATACACTAGCCATATTGGAGGTCTGTTTTATACACAGGCTATTTATACACTTAGGCCCCCATTTACTAACGAGTTTTATCACCAAAATGAGTGATAAATGTCACTGTGTATGATAAATGGTTCCAGCCAATCAGCTCCCAACTGTCATTATTCTAACAGCTGACAGTTGGGAGCTGATTGGCTGGAGCACCATTTATCATACACAGTGGGGGCGATTCAAATGTTTTTTTGGGTGTGATAAGTAATGAGCGTCCAGTTTGATATTCAATTGTTCTGGGCGCTCATTCATTATCGCCCTCTTCGCCGCCTAAAAGACGAAGTTTAGCCGTCTAAAACGGCTAAACCCGTCTTAATTTCTGGTTAGGGAGCGCTATCTTCGGTTAGCATGCCCTAACCAGGGTGTTTCAGACACATCTCTACTCGCACCCTCCTGAGTGCGTGCAGAAATGCTGGCGTCGGCAGCTATCGCACCCTGACAGAGCAACAATAGAATTGCTCTGTCGGGCGACGTAAAAAAAGCACAGCCGGCAGAACAATTGAATTCCCCCCAGTGAAATTTATCACTCATTTCGGTGATAAAACTCATTAGTAAATGAGGCCCTATGTCTGATTTGATTTTTTTTCTTTGATTCGTATTCTACCCATCACAGAGGGCTGCATTATGTAGCCACTGGATTGGAAGCCTGTTTTATACACTAACAACAAAATTGGGGTTACTTTTAAATCCTAGCCACTAATATGGGCTGTGTATTTTATTCTATTCTGCACAATGAATACTGCTTTTTATATACTAGCCAACACAATTATTTTAGTATTGTATAGCTGCCTGCCGCCAGAATAGACTCTGCTGTGTATCCTAGCTACCAGAGTATAGCCTCTGTACTGTTGTCACTGGAATGAGGGGATGTCCCTATTTGTTGGCTTGCAAGGGGATACAATATTTATGATGGTGGCTTTGCATTACACACAAGAATACCAGACTCATGAATGAAGTAATGGATCCTTACATCATGGTAAATGAATAGAGGACAAGACTTTATTATGAAATGCACTGTTTCCAGGTAGCAGAAAAACTAATCCTGAACGTTGTACTATGTTTTCTCTTTCAGACAGCAGTGTGTTCTCATGGGGAAAAAATGATGTTGGTCAGCTCGGTGTGGGAAATCCGATAGCAAATCATGCCAGTCCTCAACCTGTAAAGTTCTTGAAAGGAGTCCCTCTGGTTCAGGTCACTGCAGGTGGTTCCCAGAGTTTTGCCCTTTCTAAGTTAGGAATTGTGTTTGGATGGGGAAAGAATAATGCAGGACAACTGGGATTTAAAAGTGACCCCCAAAAAGGTACATTTTATTTATAAACATACAACTTTGATACACAGACATTTCAGAGTGAATTAAATGGATGCTGTCATTTTCATGAAGCAGGTGTATTCAGACCATATGCAGTCACTTCTTTGAGAAATCTGAATGTTGCCTACATAAGCTGTGGAGATGAACACACTGCTGTACTGAGCAAGGTAAAAATGAAAGTTTCAACCTGTTCTGTTCAACTAATAGTTTGTACATGCCCAGTCGGAAAAATGCTCGGGGTAATATAGAGCCTTAACAAATATGAATGGTGAGGGCTATTAGTTGGTCAGTTCTGATGTATATCATGCAATAATTAAATACTTTTCTATTTTTTGTATACAAAAATGTTAAGTTTGAATTTAGCATTAGGTGGTCTGAAGTGCATATATTGGCATACTCTCTACTTGGTCTCATATTTATCCATGTCACCTAAAGCTCTGCTGGTGGGTCATTGCATTACCATGCTCTGTAGACTTTAAATGCTGCTTAACAAGAAAAATCAAATGTGTTACTGTCATCGATTGTAAGGGTAACAAAAGGCCTATTTAGGCATTCGGGAATATAAATTATGCTATATTTTCCCCACTGGAGGGGGCTGCAACCCAGAGGAGGCCCCGCCTTCTGCCATGGGACTGTCTGTACACAGGCACTGTACTCGCACCTTGGGTTACCTGGCTAAAGGCGGTGGCATATAGAGCAAAGGTGCCCTCCCTAATAGCATGGAGATTATTTAGCCAGAGGCAACTCTTTAGGCCCCTTTTTTCTCTGGAGCCAGCGACCAAGCTAGCCCATTCTCTCATTCCCGCACTTAGTACTAGCAGTGGGTGGAGGGTAGTAGCTCTGCGGCCAGCTACATTGTGAGGAACTACAGCAAGAGAGATCACTACAGCTGTATCTGCAGCACTGCAAGTGGACAACTTTGTCACTGAGAAAATGGATCTCAGACTGCACATTCTGGACATATATATATATATATATATATATATATATATATATATAATTGTAGGTGCTACCTGTGGAGACCATTGATATATACACAAAGAAGAAATACAGGTGCACAACTCCAAATTAACTGATTATATATAAATAAATACATTTTGCAGTTAATACAATAGAGGTTTTTGGCATAATCTTGGCCAAGGTTATGGGCCTGCCCACCATATCCGGGTAACCTCTTGTCGGGCAGGTCCCTAACATACTAAGGCTCAAATCCAGAGCGCAGGACACCCCCAAACTAGCCCAGCCAATCCACCCCAAGGCACCGCTCTAATAAGAAAAGTGAAGTGTTAAGAGCAGCCGCTGGCCGCATATAAAGAGTAAAAATAAAAAAGTGAAATACATATATATAAAATTGTATTTACTGCTGCTCTTAACACATTTTCCTTTAACACATTTTAATACCTCACTGTCTGTTTCTTTTATATATATGTATTTCACTTTTTTATTTTTATTCTTTATATGCGGCCAGCGGCTGCTCTTAACACTTCACTTTTCTTATTAGAGAGGTGCCTTGGGGTGGTTTGGCTGGGCTAGTTTGGGGGTGTCCTGCGCTCTGGATTTGAGCCTTACAGGGGTATTCAATATGGGTGTTTTTTGCGTTAATATCGCACTTTTTATCGTTTTTGCGTTAATATCACTTGTTTTAGTTTTACACTGTATTCAATATCAAAGTCTTATCGCAGTTTTGAAAAGTCTTTGATAAAAAACGGTGATAACTTTTCACCATTGAATAGGTGTCGAAAAAAAGTGCAGAATTGGGGTTTAGGGGTGCAGGCTTAAAAAAAAATAGCGTGCACCCCTGAGATTGACATTTAAAAGAGAACTATCAAAAAAAAGTTTAAAAAAAAAATAGGGACACCCCAAAAAATTTATTTAAAAATTGGGGTGAAAAAAAAAATGGGAAAAAATTGTTAAACAAATAGGCAAATAGGTTCAGGGCTATTCTGCATGTATGCGGCAGGTGTTTTCTAGAATAGAATTATAGCGGCAGGTGCACAAATGCAGAATTTTTTAAAACTTACTTTAGGGATACCAAAATATGCTAGTACCCATTTTCATGTACCCCAAATTTGATGGGACCACTTAAAAAACTAAAAAAATAACCTAAGTGCTCTTCTGCATCACTTCTTCAATGTCGGGACAAAGCACCTGCTGCGGCTATTTAAATCCCCGACTTTCAATTAAAGGCTAAAACGGGTGTACCCATAGTGATCCCCCATGTTTTTACAACTTTAGGGGGGTCTTATAATTATTTTAAGGAAAAATTCGTAACTTTACGCAAATCCAACTTCGGAGTTTCTTCTTTGTGTATATAACTTTGTCACTGAGGCAACTATAGTAAGCCAAGGATGCTGTGGGGACTTGCACACCTCGCACTCTGTTATCAGTGCGTGATTTTGAGTTGGTGTCTGTAGTGCCATCTGTAGCTGCCCTTTCTATAGGTGTGAGTTAGAATTATCCTGATATTCAATAAAAACTGTGTTCTACATTTGCCATACACATTGCTCTTGCCTTATTATTTCATGGTTGGTTTAACAGGCGAAGCTTGGAAAAGAGTGGGAAGCACCTTTATGACTGCTTACAACACTATATACTTGTAGCACCTAGGTCACAAATATTACGTGTCCCAATATATCTATTACTTGTCTTTTAACCTTGTTAAATAATATAATTCCATTTTCACCAGGATGGCACCGTGTACACATTTGGAGACGGCTCATATGGGCAGCTAGGGGACAGTTCTGTTGCTCACACATCGGTGCCTCAGAAGATAGAAGAATATGAAGGGCAGGTTTCACAGGTAGCTTGTGGAAGGTAAGAAGTAACTATGGTGATAAGAGTAGACGAAAGCTGGCTAGGCTTAAGAAGGATATATAAGAATTCAGGACCTCATTCAGAGTCGGTCGTTGCGGCCGCACGGTCGTATGCCACCGATGTTCGCTAAACTGCGCATGCGTAAAATTCGCAATGCGCGTGCGCAAACTAGGTATTACGATCAGAAATTGCTCTCTCTTTCAACTTGACCAGGTCGTTAGTTTGAGTGACAGGATGAGCCGTTTGTGGGTGGTAACTGGGGAAGGTGCTTGTGAGCGGGTGAGTGGAGATCCGAACGTAGGCGTGCCTGACTATGCAAACGGCGTTTTATGGGAGTGCATAATTAACAAAGTAGTGTCATGGCACATGTGACATGGGAGGTTTTTACACTGACTTGATCGTAGTGCTGAAGAGAGGGTATGGTCAACCTTAAGGTCTACGACCAGCTCCGATGGTTCCCGATGGTCTCGATTAATCCTTATATGCCCAGGGATGACGTGTAATGGGAACGAGAAGGGGACGTATTTTTAGTCTTACGGCCGCATCCTCCCCTCGCTTGTCCAGCTAACGATCCCATCTTAACGACGCAACTTGCGAGCGCTTCATTTGCATATCCAGCCCTTTTTACCTTACGACCGTGCGGCCGCAATGACCGACTCTGAATGAGGTCCTCAGTTTTTTGTTGATTGGTTGCCCTGTTAATAGGCAGATCTAGTTATATGGTTTTAGGCACCAATCATTATTTGGGCCAATAGGGTTCTTTAGTGGCGTGTGCCTTTTAGTTTGTTATGTACAATAAGTTGGAGGCTGTTTGGTAAACAGCCTCTTTGCAGTTTTTACCCTCTGTTATATGGCGAGTTTGTCCTGCCTTGTGCAGGGGGATCTGGGTGCTTCTACTGCAGAGGCATTTGGACTGTGGGGTGATTCAGCCTCGGACGGAATTGCAAAACTGCTCGCAGGCTTTGCAATTTCTGTCCTTGCAAATATGCAAATGCAGCAGGAGGTGTATGACACCCCCTGCTGCATTTGCGATCCCAGTACTGCGACCGAGGTTGCTGGGTTCACCATCGTGACCATCGGTGGACGATGGTCGCGATGGTGGACACCGCCAGGCCACAGACCAGCTTAGTAAGCCTCAGCTTACTCAGGCTGGTCGGCTTGCGAGGCAAGGAACTGCGTCCATCGACGCAGTCCCTGGCCTTGCCAAACTGGGAAGGCCAGACACACCCCCATTTCCAGGAACGCTGGACGCCCCTTAAAAGCCTCTGTCTGTCAATCAGGCAGAGGCATCGAAGGGGCTGCGTGCGATTACGCAGGACCCATTCTGCACACTCGCAGAATGGGTCCTGCACACGCGCAGATTCCCAATAATAGGGAATCTACTGAATCAGCCCTTGTGTCCGGGTGCAGGGAGTTGAGACTTCCACGGTGCAAGTGCATCAGTAGGGGGACATTTTAGTCTTTCCCTAAATTAATTACACCTGGAGTAGGCTAGAACTGAGATCAAAGCACCTTCTGGTCACCTTTCTCAGGTTAATTCATTATTTAAATAAAAGCTGTAACCTTTTAGTCAGGCTGTGTTTTTATTTCATTTAGTAAAGTTAAGATTTATAAGTTAAGGGTGTTTAATTAACAATAAACCAATAAAGGTCTTATCCTGGCTAAGCATGGTCTAACCATATGTTGAATGAAGTGACAATTGACATGGTGGCCTAAACCCTTACATAACGTAAATTACGTAATATACATGTTTGTTTTTAATATATTATTAGATTTACCAACAAAGTAGAACTAGGGTGAGCACAGCATTTTTTAGTTCATACATTTTTTCTATAACCTCTGATGGTCTGTTCACATGTGATTTGGTCCATGGCTTGTTAGCTGTAGGCTAAATTTAAAAAAGAACAGTCTCAAGGATCATTGGTTCCGGTGGAAATCTTTCTTCCTCATTCACATTAAAACACAGGACCTGATTCAGCTTTGGGAGAAGAATAAGATTGAGTAAGTAATTGTGCATCTTGGTAAAACCATGCTGCACTGCAAGTGGGAGAGATTTAGATTTGGGAGGGGTGTGTCCAAATCTAAATTACAGTGTAAAAATAAAGCTGCCCAGCATATGTGGGCTACATGCAATAGCAGCCAGTATTTACCCTACATGCAAAAATAATGTATGTATTTGCACCCCTTGCATTGCTACATGGTTTGTCCAGGTACAGAGTTACTTGCTATTTCTTACTCTATTCCCAAATCTGAATCAAGCCCACACTCCACAATTACACATTGTGAGGCTCATGTAGAGTTGGGTGTAAATCCATATTGCAGTGTTTTTCCCACACAAAAATAATTTTTCATACTGCAGACGTGCAAATAGAAAGCATACATTTCTACATTGTGCCTTTCTGCACTAAGAGAGGCAGTGCTAGGGAGGGAGAGGCAGCACTAGGGATGAAAAGAGGCAGGATGGTATAGCCCAAGTACAGTAAGGAGATGTTAACACACCTTGCAATGCAGAGCAGATGAAGCTGCAGATAAGTCTTTTAGGTGGCGCATCTGTTGTGGCTGCATCCCCCTGGTGCAAGATGATGATGATGATGATGGTTACCAGCACGGATCTTGCATGCCCAGTTAAATAATAATAATAATAACAATAAAAAATAATTATATTCAACCAGCCTTATTGTGCTTTATTATGGTGCCACATTGTGTTTGTGGTGTCATACAGGCAAATTACTGTAGAACATACATATAACACAATATATCAGGCCCCCAGAATAAACTAAAAACCCCCGCAGCGGGGGGCTGGTGATGCGATTTACAATGCCGAAAATAACGGCATTGTGAAGAGGGGGCGGGGCCACGATGGCGCCATCACATGGCCCCGCCCCTGGCTCCACCCCCCAATGTGATGTCAATGGCCGGGCACGCCCCCCGCTGTTAGCCGACAATCAGCTAACTCCCGGGAGGAGGGAACTGATTATCGGCAAGTATGCAATATATTTCAACTGGCAGTACAGGGAAAAAAATATCACAAATATCACACAGTGAGATCTCTATGCCACCATACGATAATAACACTGTTAGCCATTACTACGCTTTGTCAGCCACGGCTGGTGGCACTTTTGCAGGTAAACCAACAACATTGGATCTCTCAACCATTTTGCCCAACCAGCCCTATGCCAATCAGCACTGTGACATTTACTCATTGGAATTGGACTATCCCTGCTAGGATAACCAGCCTTGTGCGGTGTTTGGTAAATAGATGTAAACATAAATTAAATATAAATTTATCCCTAGTGCACTGCAAGTCCCAGCAGTAATTATGGATGCTAGGGCATGCTGTTACTTGAGGAACCATAAGTGCCAGCATGCCGAAATATAAACATTTTTTTATGTGAATGCAGATGGGTGACTCGGAGGAGGATTGTTTTGGATTAAAACAGGGCTCAGAATGGTGTTCTAAAGTCCCTCTGCTCATTACATCATATGACTGTCGCTGCAATGGTAATAATCACATTACACTATTCAAAATATGCAGAATAATCTGTCCTTAATAGCAGTTTCAAGAAGGAAACTGAGGAAAAAGATATAACTACCAAACTGCTTTTTATTGTCTGCCTCAATTAAAAAAAAAAGAAAAGCAAAACCATTTTATAGGCTATATATTACATATATTTTTGGTTTATTTATTGTATAAACTGAACTTTTTTTTATTTCTAACACAAATTATCACATGATTGCATGCTTTCTTTTTTATTAGTCTACCAAGAATCGCAGAGCCATATTAAGACCCTATGGGCCCTAGGCAAGACAGCGGTTTGTGGTCCCCTTCCTATGAGCTATCCATACCTCTGTTTATTTACTGTACCCTATACATCCCTCAAACACTGGGGTCTATTTAAGCATTGTTAGGCTGTGTTTGAAAAATGACAGTTGGGAGCTGATTGGCTAGCACCTTATCACTTTCTTATCACTTTTCACTCTGTCTCCTAACACTGCTTAGTAACTAGACCCCTTCTCCCTTTTACTCCTCACTTTTAACATTATGACAAATATAAACGTTACTAATTTAATGTCAATACTACACAATAAAATGGAACATGAATACAAGTGAAAGCACACTGCAGCTATCTAAAAAGTAATTGTAACTACAATGTAATTGAATAAAGATATTGCAAGCGCCCACTAACTCCCATGATTAATTTAAGACCTAATTTAGCCCTGATCCAGGGCAGTCCAAACATGATAGCACCCTGGATTTTGTAGTGACTTTTTATGTAGGTGCGGAATTATTGTTCCCAAACTGAGATTTTTGAAAAAAAAATTAAATTTACCACAGCCTTGTCGTATTTTGTGGTTACTAAATAAGGTTTTGTAGGTCTCCCATAAAAAATAAACATGACCCTATTTAAACTCTTTACTGATATTGGAACAGAGGAGTAGATAACTAGATCTCACATTGAGGTCTACATTATGTACTAAGGGCCTGATTCAGACCCGCAGCGGGTCGATGTTAGGCCACTGCGCATGAGCACGCCGGAGCCGGCTCCGACGTGCGCATACGCGAGACCCGGCTAGCGACGGGCGCTCCGTCGCTCCGGGTCTCACACCAAAAGGGGGCGGCTGTCGATTTTGATCAACAGCTCGCACCGTTTTGTAGGCGTGGCGTGGGGGTGGCTTCGCAAACGGAGGCATTCCCATGCGAACGCCTGCCGTTTGTGGGCGGCCCCACTGACATCACCAGTGATGTCAGTGGGAGAGCTTCCGGCTCTATTAGAGCCAGAAGCTCTCTGGGGCTTGCGGCCACAAGACCCTACAACAAGGGTCTCAAAAAAAAAAATGCCCCGATTCAGAGCGAGCGCTCTTTCAGAGTGTCCGGCTCTGAATCAGGGCCTAAGTCTTGGTGAGCAATAAAGTGGATTGTGATAGAAGGCAGGATGTTGAGATCTAAGGGCAGAAAAGCGTTGGTCAAACCCTTGCAAATGCTGTTTTTAGGGGTTTGACTGCATCTCATGTACTAAGCTCTGGAATACGATCTTTAGATGGCGTTACCCAATATAAGCCTTTGGGCTTCTTTCCACGTCCTGCACTGAGAGGGTTCCAATCGTATCTCTCCCAGTGTGCCCGGCAGTGTGCGTCATTCTGCGCATGCACAAAAGGACGCCAGAGGGACTTCTGGGTCATGAACCTGGTCGTTCCTCTATTGCAAAGGACAGCTCTTATCGGGAAAGCTGTCCTTTGCGATTTTCTAGGTACATACTGGCAATATTATCGCAGGTATGTACCCAATAAATGGCGGAATGTACAGCATTGTGGATGCAATACTTAGTAAATGCCGCTCAAAGTACCAACCAATCGGCTCCTAACTAGGGACGGATGAATAACAAAATTACAGTTGTGACACCATGACAGGGGAGTGTTTATATGCGTGCGCGCTCCTGTAACAGTGGCCATGACCTCCAACAAGGGGTGGCGTCAAAGGGAATTGTCGTATCTGTATGATGGAGAGAGGGTGATGGGGAGATAGTGGCGCAGTGGGTGAGGCAGTGGGTGATGGGGAGAGATAGAGAGCGATGGAGAGGCAGTGAGTGATGGGGAGAGATAGAGAGCGATGGAGAGGCAGTGGGTGATGGGGAGAGATAGAGAGCGATGGAGAGGCAGTGGGTGATGGGGAGAAGCAGAGGGTGATAGCGAGAGGGTGATGTCTTGGAGAGACAGAGGGTGATAGGGAGACGCAGGGGAGAGGCAGTGGGTGATGGTGAGAGATAGAGAGCGATGGAGAGGCAGTGGGTGATGGGGAGGAGATAGAGAGCGATGGAGAGGCAGTCGGCGATGGGGAGAGATATAGAGCGATGGAGAGGCAGTGGGGGAGAAGGTGATGAGGAGAGGCAGTGGGTGATGGGGAGAAGGTGATGAAGAGAGGCAGTGGGTGATGGGGAGAAGGTGATGAGGAGAGGCAGTGGGTGATGGGGAGAAGGTGATGAGGAGAGGCAGTGGGTGATGGGGAGAAGGTGATGAGGAGAGGCAGTGGGTGATGGGGAGAAGGTGATGAGGAGAGGGTGATGGGGAGAAGCAGAGGGTGATAGCGAGAGGGTGATGTCTTGGAGAGACAGAGGGTGACAGGAGAGATATGGTGATAGGGAGACGCAGGGGAGAGGCAGTGGGTGACTGAGAGAGATAGTGGGAGACGGAGAGGCAGAGGGTGATGCCAGGGAATCGGTGACGAGCCCCGGTGCAATGCTCCTAAACAACATGGGGAGAACGTGCCTTGGTACCCCGTCTCTTTAAATCGGCCTATGCTCCTGTTACTTTACAGGCTGTGTTTGAAAAATGACAGTTAGGAACTGATTTGTTGGTTCTTTATCTCCGTCCACTTTATCTCTCTCCAAGGCTTAGTACATAGACCCCATTTACACATACTTGCCTACTGTTGCGGGAGTTGCGAGAAGTTGCCAATTTTTCTGGTCACCCCCGAAAGAGTAGGTAAATCTCCAGCATCCCGCTGGCTTACTGAAGTGGGCAGGATGGATCGATTTTCCAAGACATTTACGGGTCTGTAGGGAGAGGACAGGGCTAAATACAGCGAATCGCGTCATTTAGCCCTGCTCTCATGGACCAGGGAATCGCATGCTTTTCCTGTAAAGGGGCGGGACCTAATGACGCCCGTAGTCTGGGCCAGCCCCCCGAAGATGAGAGCATCAAGGTGCCCTGAAAAGTCAATAAGTATGCATTTACATTAGGGGAGAGCGAGTTCGGATTTCTGAAATCCGAACCCCCCCGAGCCCCCCCGATCCGAGGCCGATCCGAGTCAGGCTCGAATTTTCCCGCCTGACTCGGATCTGAAATCGAGGCAAAACATCATCATCCCGCCTTCCGGGTCTCGCGGGTTTTGGATCCTATATAAGGTACCCGCGTCGGCGCCATTTTCTCACTCGGCAGTGGAGAGTGAAGAGGGAGGGTGGGAGTTAGGGATGGCTGGGCTGTGTAGTGTAGTGTAGTGTAGTGCAGAGTAGTGTTGTGCTGTGCTGTGCTGCGCTGTGTTGCGCTGTGCTGCTGTTGTCCATAGGGGCTGTGTCCACTACTTCAAAGTCCATAGGGGCTGGCTGTGTTGTGCTGTGCTGCTGTTAATAGGGGCTGTGTCCACTACTTCAAAGTCCATAGGGGCTGGCTGGACTGTGTTGTGCAGTCAGTTCTCCATAGGGGCTGTGTCCACTCCAAAGTCCTGTGCAGTGTCCCAGTCCTAAAGGGGTGCTGTAGTGTTGTCCAGGGGGTGCTCTGTCCATCAGGGGTGCTCCCCCCAAGTGCTAAAAAAATAATATTTTTTCTGTGTTTGTGAATTGTGTGCGCAGTAGCCGCACGTGCATCAACAAAGTAGTGCCAAGCGTGCGCCTGTGTCATAAGTAAAGGGCCGGCTGGCTTGACCATTAAAGGGTGCTGTAACCCCCAAAGTACACTACAAACCAACTAACAAAATATTTTTTCTGTGTTTGTGAATTGTGTGCGCAGTAGCCGCACGTGCATCAACAAAGTAGTGCCAAGCGTGCGCCTGTGTCATAAGTAAAGGGCCGGCTGGCTTGACCATTAAAGGGTGCTGTAACCCCCAAAGTACACTACAAACCAACTAACAAAATATTTTTTCTGTGTTTGTGAATTGTGTGCGCAGTAGCCGCACGTGCATCAAGAAAGTAGTGCCAAGCGTGCGCCTGTGTCATAAGTAAAGGGCCGGCTGGCTTGACCATTAAAGGGTGCTGTAACCCCCAAAGTACACTCCAAACCAAAAAAATATATATTTTCTGTGTTTGTGAATTGTGTGCGCAGTAGCCGCACGTGCATCAACAAAGTAGTGCCAAGCGTGCGCCTGTGTCATAAGTAAAGGGCCGGCTGGCTTGACCGTTAAAGGGTGCTGTAACCCCCAAAGTACACTCCAAACCAAAAAAATATATATTTTCTGTTTGTGAATTGTGTGCGCAGTAGCCGCACGTGCATCAAGAAAGTAGTGCCAAGCGTGCGCCTGTGTCATAAGTAAAGGGCCGGCTGGCTTGACCGTTAAAGGGTGCTGTAACCCCCAAAGTACACTCCAGTCCAAACCAAAAAAAAAATTATTTTCTGTGTTTGTGAATTGTGTGCGCAGTAGCCGCACGTGCATCAACAAAGTAGTGCCAAGCGTGCGCCTGTGTCATAAGTAAAGGGACGGCTGGCTTGACCATTAAAGGGTGCTGTAACCCCCAAAGTACACTCCAAACCAAATAAAAAAATATTTTCTGTGTTTGTGAATTGTGTGCGCAGTAGCCGCACGTGCATCAACAAAGTAGTGTCAAGCGTGCGCCTGTGTCATAAGTAAAGGGCCGGCTGGCTTGGCCGTTAGAGGGTGCTGTAACCCCCAAAGTACACTGCAAATCAAATAAAAAAATATTTTCTGTGTTTGTGAATTGTGTGCACTGTGGCTGCACGTGCATCAACAAAGGAGCAGCGCCAAGCGTGCGCCGGTGTCCCATAAGTAAAGAGACAGCTGGCTCATTTCTTAAAGGGTGGTGTAACCCACAAAGTGCACTACTCTCCAACAAAAATAAAAAAATATTTTCTGTGTTTGTGTGCACCTTAGCCACACGTATATATCAATATAACATAAATGGAGGACCAAACTTTCTCCGATAAAAATAAAATAGGGAAAGATCAAGAACCACTTCCTCCTAGTGCTGTTGCTGCTGCTGGGAGTTGTTCATTATCCCAGAGAGGAAGTAGGAACACCACTACTTTTACTAAACAATTGACCTTCCAACAGTCCCTAGCGATGAGGATGAAGTACGACAGCAGTCATCCTGAAGCAAAACGTATAACTGAGGCCTTGACTGCTATGTTGGTGTTAGACGTGTGTCCGGTATCCGCCAATAGTGCAGTGGGATTTAGACAATTGATGGAGGTAGTGTGTCCCCGGTTCCAAATCCCGTCTAGATTCCACCTGCATCCTCAAAGCAGCAGCGACAAGCATGCGTCTGTCTGTTAAAGGGTGGTGTAACCCTCAAAGTGCACTCCACGTACAATAAAAAAATTCTTATTTTTTTTTCTATCTTTGTGAAATGTGTGGGCTGTAGCCATACCTGCATCCTTAAAGCAGCAGCGACAAGCGTGCGTCTGTCTGTTAAAGGGTGGTGTAACCCTCAAAGTGCACTCCACCTACAATAAAAAAATTCTTATTTTTTTTTCTATCTTTGTGAAATGTGTGGGCTGTAGCCATACCTGCATCCTTAAAGCAGCAGCGACAAGCGTGCGTCTGTCTGTTAAAGGGTGGTGTAACCCTCAAAGTGCGCTCCACAAACAATAAAAAAATTCTTATTTTTTTTTCTGTCTTTGTGAAATGTGTGTGCTGTAGCCGCACCTGCATCCTTAAAGCAGCAGCGACAAGCGTGCGTCTGTCTGTTAAAGGGTGGTGTAACCCTCAAAGTGCGCTCCACAAACAATAAAAAAATTCTTATTTTTTTTTCTGTCTTTGTGAAATGTGTGGGCTGTAGCCGCACCTGCATCCTTAAAGCAGCAGCGACAAGCGTGCGTCTGTCTGTTAAAGGGTGGTGTAACCCTCAAAGTGCGTTCCACAAACAATAAAAATATTCTTTTTTTTTCTGTCTTTGTGAATTGTGTGGGCTGTAGCCGCACTTGCATCCTCAAAGCAGCAGCGACAAGCGTGCGTCTGTCTGTTAAAGTTTGGTGTAACCCTCAAAGTGCTCCAAAAAATAAAAAACAATTTTTTTTATGTGTTTGTGACTTGTGTGCGATGTAGCCGCACGTGCATCAACACAGTAGCAGCGTCAAGCGTGCGCCTGTGTCATAAGTCAAGGGCCGGTTTGGACATCTGGTCCGGACTGAAGGACGTGCCAACAATTTCTGACAAGTCTACTGTCACTGCATATGATACTGTCCTCAAAGCAGCAGCGACAAGCGTGCGTCTGTCTGTTAAAGGGTGGTGTAACCCTCAAAGTGCGCTCCACAAACAATAAAAATATACTTTTTTTTTTTTCTGTCTTTGTGAAATGTGTGGGCTGTAGCCGCACATGCATCCTTAAAGCAGCAGCGACAAGCGTGCGTCTGTCTGTTAAAGGATTACATCGGTGACAACATCCAAGTAGGCATGTCAGACAGTCCGTACCTGTACTGGCAGGAAAAAGAAGCAATTTGGAGGTCCCTGTACAAACTGGCTCTATTTTACCTGAGTTGCCCCCCCTCCAGTGTGTACTCCGAAAGAGTGTTTAGTGCAGCCGGGAACCTTGTCAGCGAAAGGTGTAGGAGGTTGCTTCCACAAAATGTGGAGAAGATGATGTTCATAAAATGAATTATCAACTCTTCCAGGGAGACCAGCCTCCCGAACGTACAGAGGGACCTGTGGTTGTGGATTCCAGTGGGGACGAATTAATACTCTGTGAGGATGCGGATGTACACAACACTGAAGAGGGTGAGGAATCGGTGGATGAGGAGGATGAGGACGACATCTTGCCTCTGTAGAGCCAGTTTGTGCAGGGACAGATTAATTGCCAGCTTGTTTTGTGGGGGCCCAAACGAACCAATCATTTCAGCCACAGTCGTGTGGCAGACCCTGGCGCTGAAATGTTTGGTTTGTTAAAGTGTGCATGTCCTGTTTATACAACATAAGGGTCGGTGGGAGGGCCCAAGGATAATTCCATCTTGCACCTCTTTTTTTTCTTTGAATTATGTACTGTTTGGGGCCTAGTTTTTCAAACTGCCATCCTGTCTGCCACTGCAGTGTCACTCCTAGATGGACCACGTGTTTGTGCCTCCCACTCGTATCTCTTAGCATAGTCATCCAGCTACCTCGGTGCAACCTTTTGGATATAAAAACACTATTGTGAGGTGTGAGGTGTTCAGAATAGACTGGAAATGAGTGGAAATTAAGGTTATTGAGGTTAATAATAGCACAGGAGCAGAAAAACACACACATTCTGTGATTTTAGCTGTTTTTATGCTTTTTAAAAAAAAAAAATACAGATCCAAAACCCAAAACACAGAAGGGTGGTTTTGGCAAAACCAATCCAGATCCAAAACACGAGGAAAGATCCAGATCCAAAACCAAAACACAAAACACGAAAAGTGGCCGGTGCACACCCCTAATTTACATTTAGTTTCTTAGCAAGTTCCTGTTTTTCTTGTTGTCAGGAAGGAATACACTGTACGACTATAGCTGTTGCATTACCTGCTCACGTTACTTCTGTGCAGATCACAACAACCATCAGATGTGCATATTTTTTGTGCTCTGACATCACTGTATTCTGACCAGTGATTTATTTAATTTGTTTTCTTAATTTCATTGAATCAACTCACTTGTCCCCATTACATATTTACATACATCACACTTTACCCTCACTCCCATTCTTCATTGGGTGAATCCTAGGACAATGGGTCTGATTCAGAGGTGAGGGCAGTTGCAGTAGTGACTGTGTCTTTTGCCGTCTTTATGCTAATGCCGTGGCCAATGGTCTTCCTACTGAGACGCCCACCGGCTGCAGCGCTAATCCGTCGCTGTGTGTTTTAAGATGCACCATCCTTATTGAGGCGCAGATGATTCTCCATATGAACATGGCCATTGGCTACTTGTGTCAGCGCAACTGCATCTTTAGACTGAGTTGCTGGCCAACACGCACCAACATCTGGCTAGCTGCCCCCCCTGTTACCTCCCAAAAATGCCCTCCAAAATTGCATCTCTCTGCAATCTACTTTTTTTAGCGGTTACTATCTGGACCCATGCGCAGTGCGACACAAAAAAGCATATGCAGACTGAAAACATTGGTTGCTTGCGGTTGAAAATCACTGCTTCCGACTATCTGGCCAGCGTACCTCAGCTGGTGCCGGCCTCAGCCACCAAACTCATGTGAGGCTGACGTTCCTTAGGGGTCAAAGGAGCATGTGACCAGCTCCTCCAGTCAGAGCTCAGCACATGATTCTCTGACCCTGAGTCTTCTGGGATTTAGCATGACCTTTTTACTAAGGCGGCTGGCTCTCATCACTCTGCATTCTCCACCAATGTGCTGCACCAGGGGCATTTCTAGAGAGGAGGGGGCCCGTATGCAGTCTCCGACATGGGCCCCCTCCTCTCCGTCCGGCAGCCGTCTGCCCTGAGCGGTGTGCAGCCAGTGCCGCACTTTTAGACTCTGGGCACTAGAGTGTCTAGAGTCTATAGCGCATGCACAGGTCACCGGGAAAATGGCCACGGCGGCCATTTTCCCTGTACTGCAAATTTCCAGCCGTTTTTACAGGCGCAGACACCGGAACCGACATGGGACTCCAGAGATGTAAGTTTTATGGGTGCAGCGTGTGCGGTGTGGGCCCCCCTGGGGCACACCCTGCACCCATTATAAATACATCCCTCTTCTGCACCCAAGCCCATCATCTTCCTTGCCCCCCTCCCTCTGAGGTTGGAGTCTGGAACCGGATTTATTATTGATTTTGAACATTTAGGGGAAAAAAACAACAGATTGCTGATAATACAGGCAGGGGGTATCACACTGGCCCCTTAGCACCCACTGGGCCCTAGTGGATAATTAATCTGACCCTTGCTGTACTTATACATTCATGTGCTCATGTAACCCACCAGGCAATGCTCATTATGCAAATCAGTTCTCAGGTAGTCTAAACCTTGGCCTCTCAATCACCACACATGCAGTTAGATTGTGGTTATCCTCCATTATATTTGCCAACTGTATTTTATTGTTGTGAGAAATCCTTATTGGCATGGGAGGTTGTTTTCAGCAAACATATGCTTAACTTACTTTTATCTATAATTGGCCTATAGACTCATAGGCAGATGTAGTTAAATTGTCACATACAATGTGTCAGTTGAACGCTGCTCTACATTTTTCTTACTTGGCTTTACAAACATAGCCACGGTTCAGTGCACGCTTTTGTTGAGTAGAATCATGTTTTGTGATTCCAGCTATCACACATTATTGTATGTCTTCACAACAAACCGCGTTGTATCGTTTGGTCATGGACTACCAAGGACAGAAGACACTTCTGGCTGTGATGATCAACCACCACAGCTCACATTGACACCGGACATAAGCAGCTTGTTCACTCCAAACGGTACAGTATTTTTACCTTCCTAATAGAAAAAAACTATGTACAACATCTAATAATTCTGTGTAATCACTGCTTATGGTATACGTGTGTAGGGTTTGTCCATTTCTGTTCAGGGGAGAGAGATTTGTTGCACAAAATATGGGGTGCAGAAGGTGGGTACGCACATTGGAATTGAAAGGGTATCCCTCTATCTGTAAATCGGGGCGGGATGCATTATATTACAAAATGTGGTCAAAACTCTGAAAATGGCGTTTTCGTTGGTTTGATCATCCCACCTTCGATGTCCCCACAAGAATATATTATTGTTTTTTAGGTTTTTTGCAAGCAAAAAAAAAAGAGATAATGGAGTCCTGTGGATATTCTTTAGAAATACGGTCTCTGTCTAAGTATATTAATGTTCTAAAGTAAATCTAGAAATGCAAAATGATTATCCATGTGTTGCTTATGATGAAACAGTACAGCAGACGAGAGATTATGGAGAAATTCATGAAGTTCCCTTCTATGGTTACCATTAGTAAGGAAAAGATGTTATTTGCAGGTGAAGGATGCTTTAGCTGATATAATAAAAGGGTGGGCTGTACAGTACATCACCCAGAGATGTGGTGGTCATTTGAGCTAGAATCGCTCGGTGGTGTCTTTATCCCATGCAGTCCGCATTCACTCATGTAAATGAATGGAAAGCAGGTGTTTCATAAAATACATATTGTACGTATAATGTGTATGGAACTGATTTTTAAATTAGGAATTTTGGAAGTCCGTGATTAATAAGATGGATGAATTTGGAATTACAAGTTCTAATGCTGACTTCTAGGAAAAAACATGGCTTTTTAATGTGAAAAGAAAAAAATCAATGTTACATTTTAATAATAAATTTAGCACACATTTATAATCAGTGTAAACAGAACCGTATATAACTTTTGTAACTACAAATTCTTTACAACTTTCTACAAAATACAAAAAAACTAAAGTCGCGTTATGATTTACTAGTTGCATTACTTACTGATGTAATCCTTATTTTTACAGACTTCAGCGACATTCATGTAAAAGAAATCTTTGCTGGAAACAATGTCAGCTTTGTGACATCCTCGCTACAAGCACAGGTTTCATTTCTAAATATTCTGTTTGTGTCCCCTCTGTCTTATGCCTTTCAGTAATCAGTGTTGTACTTATAGTATATACCAGTGGTTCCCAAACTGGGTGCTGTGGCACCATGTGGTGTCTCAGGGCACTTGCATGGGTGCCCCGTATTGGTAGTCCAGTAAGAAAATAAATGATTGTTAGTCAGTCAGTGCTAATTGCTGCCAATTAAAAAAATGTGGACAAATAGAAGCGCTGCCCTGCCAACCACCACATAACGGGCCCTAAGGGTGACATATTAGCGCAATTTACTTCATTTTCTTTTTTTCTGAAATTATCAATAAGAAACTTTTTGCCCAGATGTGCCATGAAAAAAAAATGCTCATACTCCAGTGCGCATTTTCAAAAAAGTTTGGGAACCACTGGTATATACCATACCAGGTGTGCCCGAGTGTGTGCGAAATAAGATAAAGGACTCTGCAGAAAACGAAGATACTGTCTTATAAAGTTATTGCACAGGAACATCAGTCCCTTCTCATGCTACAACCACATTAACTTGATATGTGTGCGCTGGATTTAATATTATGTTTTATATATCTTCTATTGTAGAACCATAAACTAACATTACAAAGTGACAACTTGCAAAAGATTTGCCAACTGAACAGCACCATGGTAATGAAATGGATTGATGCCAAACCTGGGAAAGAAAAGCATCAGGATGCAAAAAGGTATTAAGTAGCATTGTTCTATCAGCTATCATTTGCACGTACTGTACATAGCAATGTCTATTCTATTGTCTGGAATAGCTTATGCTGGGTACTCACTGAACAGATATATCTGCAGATCGAGTGATCTACAAATATATCTGTAGATGATGGTCATTCATACACACTGATTGGCCATCATCTTCCAGGCAGCCGCGGGTCCCGCTGGCCGCGGGGCGTCCGCCCCACTCCCCGCGGCTGCCGCAGCATATGTACGGGCGGTCTGCAGACCTCCCGTACACACTTGCCGATGGACAGATATTCTGCAGATATATCTGTCCATCAGCTGTGCAGCACAGCCAATGCGATATGTCTGTGAACAACGTCATTCAGATATATTGCTGGTACACACTGGCCGATGGGCACCAGATATATTGGCCAGTGTCTACCCAGCTTTAGCTGACCGTGGGGTCTATATAATCAACAAAAAAAATATTTTCTCCATCATTTTAGCTGGCCAAAGCCATACTTTTTATTTTATCTCTATTTATTTGAAATCACTGATTTATCCACCTTTTCATTTCTCCTATAATCTCCTATATAAATACGGAGATAATTGTAAAGCGAAAAGCGGCAATTGTTTGTGGTACGTTTCATTTTGCTTTTTAAATAGACCCTATAACTCTAAATCACACATGGTCCATTTCGTATGGACATTAACGATACCCCTTATCTACATTATATACCTGTAAAATAATAAACAAGGAGTTCTGCACAAGGGTATGAGATTATAGTCAGAGAGTACTTAAATGTGAAGGGCCCTCTGATGACTTTACTTACTGTAGGATATATATTATTTCTTATAATACCGAATGACTATTATTACATTTGTCAAAGTGCACCTAGAAATGCACTTTTTGGCAAAAAATGGATGGAGAAAACTGTACACTATTGGAAATGTAGAAGAAGGCCCAATATGGTGGAATATTTAAATCCTTTAGTGGAAAGAAAGCTGTGCTCCTCATACAGCAGGTGTCTCACCTTCACTGTGTCACCTTCATTGTGTCATTTGCATAATCTCTCCCTGCAAAGAAAAATCTTCCAATAGACCATGAAACGTTTAATGTCCCCGCGGACATGACTCTCTTGGCCACATATCCATGCACTGGTTTGTGTACAAGATCCTGGCGCACAGAATGCCAGCGGTGGAAATCCCGGTGCCGGAATGAAATACCGACGCCTGCAGGTAAGTAATTTAACTCTTCCACTAAACCTAACCCTCCCCTCCTGCAGCCTACCCCTCCCGCTAGTGTCTAACCCTTCATGATCGCAGCCGTCTGGATTGTCGAGCCGTGATCCTGACCCTTTGTGAACGCTGGCCTTCAGTGCGCGGGATATCAACTACATCCCCATGTACTCATCCATAAAAATACATTCATAAATCTTAGAAATATGTGCATACACAAAAATACGTGTTAGACAAAACAGTAATTAAACTACATTTGTGTGCATTTATAAATGAGTTCCTTAGATGCAGATGTCTAGAAAATGTTGCTGGGTCCCATATCACATGTCAAACTGTCCTCTTTGAGGGCTCATTGACTGTGACTGTATTGCCCTGATCTCCTAACTAGAGTGTGCCCAGAGTCTACTGCGCATGCGCAGATCGCCGGGGAAATGGGGCAGCTGCCATTTTCCCAGCTATTTCCTTACTGCTATGAATACCCCTAAATCGCTAGAGAAAAATAATTGCTTTCCAGACTTTGATTGTGGTTCCAAAGCACAAAAAGTTATTTTTGCAACAAAAAGTAAGTTACACGCTTTGATCTATCACAATTAGCGCAAAGACAATTAAATACAAAAGGTACAGCCTGATACATACGCATATGCACCGGTCTCAGTATACAGTCGTCAATCCTGAGGTCTGTGGTCATCCAAGAGAATGGCTACTGACTGGCACCGGTGCGCAGGTTATATACCCTACAGATCATGATAACAACAATGTAGACAGACAAACATAATTCCATTGGTTCTTGCTCTTGGTCTTTGTAGTACGCTGTAGTTCATAGGATGGTTCATATGTTGTCACTAGGGGTATGTCCCAATTCTCCAACAATGTCTTGAGATTACATTGTCTTTCTTTAACTGGTTTAACACACTAAATACAGAGTATACATTCTAACCAATAATTTCCTATAATCCATAACCATTGAACGCAAGATGCGATTCCCTCGCTGATAGATTCGAATATCTGGAATTAAACAGGGTGTCAGTATAGTGCCAAACATGCCATGTCTACCATGTTGTATACCTTAAATACAATGTTGTGCGTTGTGCTTCTTCATATTAAAATAGTTACAGGGTATGTTCGTGGGTATGTGCATAAGCATAAGAGCGTCTATGTGTTCGCATTGTGGATACACATGCGATTGTCTATGTGTATGCATGTGTGTGCAAATGTGCATTAGTGTTTGTGCCTTGGATTGAAAAAAAAAAATATATATATATATACATATATATATAGCTTTATCCAGTAACTGGTACTTTTGATATTATATCCGTCTGAATCTAATTACAAAAGGTCATATAAAATTAAGTTTGTCCTGCTCACAGGTGGGGCAAGCCTTAGTCAAGAAGTCTGATAACTTTAACAAAGGTTTTCTTGTGCTTATTTAGAATACAATTGTCAGTACTTCTTAACCACATCAGCATTGGACACAAGGCATACAATTGCTAATGATGATCAAACTTCTGACAATTGTTTCTAACTCTACATTCAGAACACTTCCTCTGAGCATATCAGTGTCTGTGTTACACTTCAATTGCCACAGACATATTGTATCTGTATGCGGAGCTTCTCAATATATATGCAAACACTCACAGTATCTTTGTGTATTTTTAATTACTTGTCACAGACATACTCCTGGTTCTCACACACTTGGCTAAACCTTGGATTTATATATATATATACGAATTTGTGCGCATCAGCTTGCTTCCGACGCAGAGTAGCATCCAATATACTCTTTATCAGCCCATAAACGACTAGATCGTCAGATAATAATTCTAAATGATCATAACCAATTATTTGACTTCGACACCGCTCATGCGAAAAACACCGGAAAAATGGATGCGTGCCCATTTTCCGGCGTTATTAAGCAGCGCTGTCAGACCGGATGCGGTACCTAAGAGAGGTAAGTTGTAAATAATATGGGTGCAGGGTGTGAGGTGCGGGGCCCCCCTGGACCCAGGGGCCCATGTGCACCGCACACCCTGCACCCATTATAGATATGCCCCTGGTTGGGTATAGGATCACTGAGCATTGAATCGACTTGTTTCTGTATGCTCCTGCTTACTTCAGCAAGTTGCCCTACCCCTGCCCCTGCCGCTTGTCCTCCCCAGTCTGTATTGTGGTGTTTGGTATTTTAGCTATGATCGTCCATTGTATATTGTATTTATACCCTGATACTGTTACTGTTTTCTTTGTATACCTTTTACGGCACAGCTTACACTTTGTGCTGCCTTTAAAAATAAAAGAATAATAATAATAATGGTAACTTAAATAAAATATCTATTATGCCAAACATATATTTTTTATTTTTTTCTCTATCTACAATTATTTCCTCTATAAGATAAGATAAGTTGATGAGATGTTTTGCCTGAACATCATAAGATATGATTGGCTGGAACAGGTACAAATAATAAAACTCTGAAGACATCTACTTCATTAACTCTTGCAAGACCTGAGACCCCCAGTGCTCCCTCTGTCATAAACCTCACCTAGAATAGTTGCTGATCTAATTTTCGGCAGTAAGAATAAATAATAATGTTTCTCAGATAATAATTACAATTCTCTTTTGCAGGGAAATAAGCAAAATGTTTTCTTCACCTGCTTGCCTGACCGCAAATTTTTTAAAGCACCGGTAAGTGAGGAAAGATGACTTTATTTATTGATAACATCTGTAACAAAAAAAAAGTGTAGTGTCTTTATAGTCATAGCTGGCAGTACATATAGACAAATCAAGACGGTTACCTACAGTAATTCAACAACACTTAAAACACTGTGGGGTCTATTTACTAAGCTGTGCGCCAGTTAAATCTGAAAGTCTGCAGTTAAAGCACATCTTGTTTGTTTCATTTCAAAGCCATTGTGGTGGTGAATAGAGGCCAAAATATGAAAATTCTGTCAATGTCCCAATATTTATGCACCTGACTGTATGCGATTAGTATAGCAAAGGACAGCTCTTGCAATAAGAGCTGCCCTTTGCGAAGCAGCCGTTGCCAGGTGAGGGGGTCTCCGTGGGACCCCACCCCCTCTGAGCCCCGGGAGCTTTCTGCTGGTCACATGTGCAGAAAGTGCCGCATTCCTCTTCCTCCTCCTCCCTGCACTCGGAAGAAGATTAGGATGAGGAGGAGGCGGAGGACTCAGGAGGAGTATGGGCCAGCGACCAGGACACTCAAGTGAGTGGGGGGCAGTGCTGGGCGACTGCGGGGCAGTGAGGCAGCTGCGGGTGCGGTAAGAAGCCCATAGGCTTCTATAGGGTAACGCCAGGTTTTTCTGGCGTTACCCTTCGCAACGATAATAGGGTGGCCGGGGCTTAGTACATATGGAAATGCAGTAAAACCCCCGAAAACAGGATTTTACCGTATTTTTCCTTTTGTACATCCTGTCCCTAGGCTGGTGACCTGTGCAGGAAGTCCTGGGCTCCTCCTTCTCCTCCCTGCACCCGGAAGATGAATAGGCAGAGGACCCAGGAGGAGCACGGGCCAGCACGCAGGACACTCAGGTGAGTGAGGGCCAGAGCTGGGCGACTGTGGGGCGGCAAAGCGTCTGGTGCGGGATTAGCGGAGAGGAATGTCACACAGCTCATCAGCCGATGAGTGTATGGAGCTTGTGGGTAGAGGTGCAGGATACTGGAACATCTTTGGCTATAGGTAAACACAGGTCTTACTGGAGTTAAGTGGAAGACTACTGTCTCCCAATGTGGTGCTCTAACATGGTGACAAGATGGCGAGTACTTAGGTCAGCGGCTATCTTGGAACCGGGAATAAACCTCCCTGGAAGAACATGGAGTCTGTGCAGTAGTTTCAGTTTCAACAATTAAAAAGTAAACACATTCCTCACTCATGGCCTGTCAATTGGAAAGAGGGGATGTGCTCAATTATTTAAATAACCAGCACTTTCCTAGTTTACCTACTGATAAAAAAAATTGAACAGTGCTGAGGCAATAGATATATTTTGACATAGATATCTTTTACTACACAAATTAAATAAGCGTAATTTGGTGGATGGGATAAAAAAACACATTAATACCCCTTTCAGACAGAAATCCAAATTACAGGGTTATACATTTCAACCCAGTAATTTGATGATTTACACAGGACCTTTTTCTGTCTGAAAGGGTCTTCCCGGGTCTAAATTCCCGGGACTTCGACTCAGGAATTTACCAGGGTCGGAGACACGGGAATTTATTCCCAGGTTGACCCTTTCAGACAGAAGAAATACCCGTGTAAATCAGAAAATTACCGGGTTGAAATTTTTGACCTGGTAATTTGCTCTTCTGTCTGAAGGGGGTACAGACAGAGAATGGCAAAACAACCCGGTATGCAAAAGTTAGGAAAAATACGGGTTCTTTGCCATTTTCTGTCTGAAAGTGGTATTAATCAAAAATAAATCTGTACAAATAAAAACATAGGGATAATGAATGTAGATCCACTAGAGGGGCCAATCCAGTTAACGACATGAAAGTCTGAACGTCCAGCGTTCAGACTGTCATGTCGCTGAGGTGCGGGCACCGCACTGAAAGATGTTCCCTAAACGTCTTCAGTGCAGGAGCCCAACCTCCCTATCTATTAACATGCCGAACCTGACGACCGTAGTCAGGTTGATGGGCATGTTCGATAGATAGTCAGGGTCGGCAAGGACCCAGCATGCAGGTCATGGACCCAGGGCTTCGACCCAGGTTGTTTCTGGTAGATAGGCAGGGTCGGCAAGGACCCTGGTACAGAGCAGGGTCATGGACCCAGGACTTCGACCCAGGTTGTTTCTGTTCACACATAGCAAAAACCTGGGTTTCTGTTGTATATCTGAAAGGGGTATAAGTTGCATAATACATAAGCTCTTAATTGGGCTGGAAATATGCAGCAGCTTATGTAAAAATATCCAGCATTTAGTATAGCTAATATCACCAAAAAAAAAAGTCACATTAGTCTCCTACTGTGATCAGCTTAATAGAATTGATGGGTATATTACCGATGATGTCCACACAGGAATAACTTTTGAATGACTCCAGAAACAAGATGTATGAGGTAAGTCTGAGTCCTTGGAACCACAGTCTGTATTTATGCTGTTAGCTGCTGCTTCTGTGTGTTAGTGACTACCAGGGGCAGAACTATGGGAGACAATGGAGGCACCTGCCGCCAGGCTCCAGCTCTGAAGGGGCACCTTCTCCATTGTCCACAACATATTCACCCCACTTAGGGCTGTAACTACAATATGTACCCAGGGTGTACCATCACGGTCGTCCAATACATGACACCCCTTCCTGGCACCTGAGAAGCCACCATACACTAGTGGAGAGCTCCATGTCAGACCGTCAGCTGCATCCTCCATTTATCTATAGCCTGTCTGTATGCGAATTGGGGGGGGGGCACCAAAGTATAACTTGCCTCTGGGCATCTGGGATGAACTTACGCCACTGGTGACTACTTGCAGTGTGGTGCTGCGCTGTGATGTCACACGCCGAGACTCTCTCTGATACAGAAGAGCAGTAGCTGTCAGACCTTATAGGTAAAGCTGGGTACACACACACTATAAGATATATCGTACGATATTTCATTCCGACGCGGATCAGAATGATATATCTTACGGATCATCCCATCTGCTGCACCGTACACTGGATCATGCAGTGTGTACGGAGGTTGCGATGTATCGTTACATTACATTGTTGGCTTGGTACACATCGTATAGTGTGTACACAGCTTAAGGGTAACTGCTTAAACTGTGGTTTATTATGTAGTTTCAAACCACGATATATCGGGTGCATTTTTCAGATCCAAACTACAGTATTTGTTATTCTGCGGTCTGTTGGGTTTAAATATAAACCATATCCAATATGTAGTGGTGAGAAAAGCTCCTACACCGCATGTGGTTTTTTACAGAATGCATAGTAGTAGAACTGGTTGTGAAACATGCATTCCCCCCTCCCCCTCCATTACCTAATAACCCAGCCTACTACACATTGGATCAGGTCCTATGAATGGGGGTTTTAGCAAGTACTTGTAATGCCACAAGTGTGCACTATAACTAATTCACTCATCATGTAATAAGTTTAAATGCAAAATGAATTAGGCAGTGTACACATCAGAACGACGTGTATCTCCCAGCTGACCTGACGGCCGATGGAACGATATATTGGATGGCCATACACACTGCACGATCCGGTGTACGATATACCCTTCCATCCCACATTCACCTGCATGTTGTCGTCAACATGGTCGGTCCATCTGACGTTCAGCACCTCAGATGGGACGATGACAACGCGCGTGAACACCCAATTGAGGGTACTCACTGAGCGATATGGATGATATCTTTCCGATCCGCATACACGGCCTTCGTCTCTAGTGAGCTCGTTAATAGCGTGTGATGGACAGTTTGAACTATGGGCCTGATTCAGCAAGGATCGCAAATGCCATTACACATGCAATCGGTCGACTGTTGCGTATGCATTGCAGTGCGCGAATCAGTCGCTGCGATCGGGACAGCGATCGCAATGACTATGCAGACCCATCACAGAGTGGTTGACAGGAAGTGGGAGGTGACTGGGGGGGGGTTGTCGAAGCGCAGGCGTGCCAGGGCATTTGAACGCTGTTGCAGGGGCGTGGATAAATTACCCACTGTGATGCCATACGCTGCTCGAGTACTCAGTGCGTGCAATGAGGTTAGCAATTCCGGAGTAAGGCCAGAGCTTGTGCAAGAGTACGTGAGGCTCCGATTGTACTTGATGTTATCAGTGGTTTTGCAGTCTTGCTAAACATTACGAATGTGTGTAAGGTAAGGTGGATGTCCTTATGATGTTCTACAACGACATAGCGATCGCAATGGATTAGCATATCGCAGTGAGACTGCGTGCGTAATCGCTATTACATTCGCAGTTGCGATCCGTAATGAATAAAGCCCTATATCGTCTGTCGGTCGCAAACACATCCTTTTTTTATTTATTTTTTTACTATTGGTGATACTTTGCCATGCAGTTTTGCCTCTTGATAAATGGGATGCTTTTTATACAAAGATCATACAGTTTTCATTCACTCTATTTGATGTTTTTGTCTTTAGTAAATTGCATGGAAACCTCTGGATTAGTAGATGTATCTTTTTAGTATTCAAACCCTCCCAGGACATGTGCTTACACATACTTAAGCTGGGTACACACTGTGCCTACCGATCCACCAACTGGCGGATCCGCTGACACAACGGCCGATGAGGTAAGCTATACAGACTTACCGATCGGCCACTCAATGTGTGTTCCCTGACATCACAACTGGTATGGAATTTGAATTTGACCGCCCAGTTGAGCTGTCAGGCAAGTGTATGGGCTGTCGGCTGACTGCCCGTACACAAAGCCAGATGTGCCGATATATCTGCATATATATATATATATATCTGCCATCTGCTGTGCTGCAGAGCAGATGTGATATATCTGTGAACAAATTCAACCTTCAAATGCCCATTGACGGATTACGGGGTCTATGTACAGTATCACAGCTTGATGAGAGAGAAAATTGTGAGCTATAAATCACCAACCAATCCGCTTCTAACTTATATTTTATAGGCTGTGTTTGAAAATGACAGTTAGGAGCTGATTGGTTAATACTTTTTCTCTCACAATTTTATTTCTCATCAAGCTTTGATACATAGGCCCCTAAGGGGCATATTGGCCTGGGGCTGGAAATTATAAAAGGACTATTTTGAGAAGCAGAGCAGCTGAAACCAGTACTGTTTAAATGTGGCCAGTGCCATGTGGTGTGTTCATCCCCTACAGTCACAATGTCTCTCTAAATATGTAAAAACAAAACTTCTCTCTTCAAACAAAGGCAGTCTGCTGTACCAGTCTCAAGTGATGAGACAAATTTGGGGTCCTACATTAATTATGGTTCATACCATACCGTAAAATCTATATATATATCTTACTTGGCATGATGATGGGCCTATGTTTACGTAGAGGCCTGGAGCTGTAGTCCCATCCATCCCATTGTTAATTTGGTCCTGCAAATGCCTCTGGTTTAATGGATAGTATATACACTCCCACATTCCTGCCACTTTTGCTTAGTGAATTACTTTGTCTCTGACGTACTTCTGTACTTTTTGGCCAGGTGTTAATGTCATGTTTCTTTACATCATCACTTCTGTGCTCTCTGCTTTAGACTCAACGGACTATGGAGACCAACTTTGTGTTGGTGAATATAAACTTGTGATAAATATACGAATGAAAAAGCTAAATCTAATAAAAGTACACAGTACAGCAGCATTTAGTGGTCCGGAAATACAGAATTCATACTCAGGGGTCTATTTATGAAGCGTTCATGAGCCAACTCTGTAGTGAATGGCTACGACAGCACATTGCACAAGAGAGACTTTTGCTGGAGCCCTGTCAGACCAAACCACCATGTTTGTCGGCAGTGTTAGGCTGCTATTGACAGACAGAGGCCCTTGCATAGTAGCATTTATTTTCCCAGAGGAGCCCTGACATGGTAACTTGTGGCAGTACATCATTATGTATTACTGAAATTTGCAATAATACATACAGTAATAGTTACTGCCGATTCACTGCCATCATCCACTGATAGACCCTTTAGTGTTACAAGTGGTATTTCTTTAAGAAAAAATAAATATTTAGCATGGAGATACCCTTCAAGTTCAACAAAATGAAACACAGTCTACAGAAGTGCCTTTGTGTCCTTCATATAGACAATGGCCCTCATTCAGAGCCGCACGTTAACAACAGTACGCTCGTTGCGTTCCGATGTTGACTAACCGCGCATGCGTCGGGGTTACACCGCGCATGCGCGTACGGCAAATTGCGAGCTTTTTTTCTCTCGTTCCTAAAATAGCGTACAGGAAGTGACATGTCAAATGTGATTGACAGAACAGGGCGTTTTTGGGTGTTGACGGGGGTGGAGATGACAAAACGCAGGCGTGGCGAAGCGTTTTTGGGGCGTACATACATTAGCAGATGCGAACGTCAAATGTGTTCGGACCGTCTCATACGTCACTGAAACATCCGCTTTCCCTTCAAAATGCTCGCACAGCTTAGGGTCAGGATTACTCGACCACATTGGCGATGGCCTTCTCCTCCGTCCCGGGACTCCACGATGGTGCTGCGATTAATCGTGGCTGGTCAGTAAAGTAATTAGTGTTGGATTGAAATCCGGCTTGGTATGTGTTTGGAAAGCAGTTTATTGGGATAGCACAAAAGCGTACGCAGGTGGAAATCAGAGCTGCTAATGTCATGATTACATAATCAATTAGCGTACATTTTTGTGTTTTTTTTTTGACTACAATTTGGTGGTTATGGCCTATTGTAAAAATAATGTCATCATCTTTTAATTAGCTCCCCTTTTTTTTGGTTTACTGTGGAATTTGCATCGCTATGTGTTTTTTTAAACGTTCCTTAAAGAGGCCTTTTTTTTAACATAAGAGGGTCAGTTTTTGCGTTTAAGGCCAGGATTAAATGTAACCCATTTGTACAATAATGTCACAATACAATGTCTGTTTTTTTTGTAAAATTTATTGTTTACACACAAACAAATTGGCATAATATTGTATTGCCTTTTTTTGTGGCCAAGATATTTGATCTAAAAAAAAAAAAAACATAACTACTAACATAATCGTAAATACAAAATTTAAAAACATTTCACAAGAAAGGAGAGGGAAGTTTTGACCAGAAAGGAATATGAGCCAAGCACAGAAGGAAAGTGGGAAAAGTCGCCATTGCTGTCACCGTTTTCTCGGCCGTTTGGATGGGTGAGGGTGGGCGCCAGACCGGGTCCGGGATGCCATCGGGCTGGCCTGTCCAGAGGCAGATGTTGTGGCCTCTGGACTAGGCACAGGGCTAGGCACATTTGGAGGATTGCCTGATGTTGTGCCAGAGGTGGAGGATCTGGATGTTCCGGCAGGAAGGGAGGTCGGCTCCACCATGTGCTGGCGAACGAGCTGCTCCAGGGCATCGGCGATGCGGATGTTGGCCCTGGTATTTTCCGCCAGGGCCTGAGCAATGGTCACGTTGGCCGCAGCATTTTGCTCCAGGGCCTCAGCCACCCGTATCAGACTGGCGTCCATCCTCTGCAGAATCTCCGTATGGCAATCCGATTTAAAATTGAGTTCTGTGAGGAGGCCCACTGCCTGCGAGGGGGCACGCCCTGGACTGGCTTCTGCAGGGTCCTCAGCCGGATGTACTGGTTCCTCCCCTGCAGAGTCAGCAGAAATTCTGCGGCCAAGGCTCCCCTCTGGAGCAGACTCATCCGCCTCTGTCTCTGTTAGGAAATTGGAGAAAAGACTCACATTAGAATCTACATATTGGCACAATAGCATTTCTGAGATGGTGACATCACAAGACTTACCTTGGCCAACATGAGGAGCCGCAAAGTCTGGCATGTCCGTATCCATGTTGGACACGCCAAACACCTCCACAGCCTGCACACACCCCTGTGCCATCTCTTCTAAGTCTGTCAACTCCAATGACACAGGGGTGGGACCCCCACCTGTCCCCCTTGCATGCCTAGCCCTGTCGGCAAGTTTTTGCTTTAGACGATATTTGAAGTCTGCCCATCTGTGGAATGAATTTGGAACCATTATCCTTTTTTTAACAATGGGGTTTGTTTATAGGATGGGAAAGTGTTTACTTACCGCCGTTTGACATCCCGGGCTAGACGGACATAATCACCCACCCTATTGACAGCAACGGCGACCTCCTCCCACATTCTCCACTTCTGGCTTTGGCTCATATTCCTGGCTGCCTGGGGCAGGATGTCAACGCACTTCTGGATCAAAACCTCCATCTCCTTGCTTGTGAAATGTGGCTGCCTTTTTTTTTTTGCAGCTTTGGCGGGTTGACTGGGGCCAGCAGTCTCTTCCATGTCATCCTCCTCACCTATTTGGGTAAATATGCAGATTTAGCCACTTCACAACTTGCACAATATTATGTTTTAAAATACTCATTGACACAAAATGCATGAAGGCCTTACCGCCGCAATTTTGACCATTGTTTCCCTGGTTTGAAGCCATGTCTCTGCTTCCAGCATGAAATCATCCAGAAATTCTATGTGATTTTGTGACGTATTTATACATGCGTCGTTAGATTGCGGCCGCATCATTGATTGTGCGTCCCTATGATTCATCCTTAATTTGTGCGGGAAAATAAACACTATTTATGGCTTGGTGTGTGTGGATTCGAGGTGGGGTTGTTGGAGTGTTGTCGCTGAAGTGGTTTGGATTTGGTTGGTTGGTTGCGTTTGGAGGAATTTGGAGAGTTGTTTTTTTGTTTGTTTTTGCTACATTTCTTTTGTTTTTCCGTTCGCATTTTTTTCATTTTTTCAACATCCTTTCCTGATTTGGTAAGTTTTGTGCATTCAAATTTGTGGCCAATTGTTGTATTCTTCTGTTTTGTGGTTAGTTAATTTGTTTAACACTCATTTCATATTTGTTAGTTTTTTTTTGTTTTCGGACCCAAAGAAGTTTTTTGAGGACATCTTATATATTCGAGTTGGGTAAGTCCATTTTTTGTCTTGCATTTGCGAATGAATTACCGCATTTTGGACTGTTGGTGTAGTGACTTGCATTTGCGAATAATTTATCCCATTTTGGACTGTTGGTGTAGTGACTTGCATTTGCGAATGAATTACCGCATTTTGGACTGTTGGTGTAGTGACTTGCATTTGCGAATAATTTACCGCATTTTGGACTGTTGGTGTAGTGACTTGCATTTGCGAATAATTTTCCGCATTTTGGACTGTTGGTGTAGTGACTTGCATTTGCGAATAATTTTCCGCATTTTGGACTGTTGGTGTAGTGACTTGCATTTGCGAATAATTTATCCCATTTTGGACTGTTGGTGTAGTGACTTGCATTTGCGAATGAATTACCGCATTTTGGACTGTTGGTGTAGTGACTTGCATTTGCGAATAATTTACCGCATTTTGGACTGTTGGTGTAGTGACTTGCATTTGCGAATAATTTTCCGCATTTTGGACTGTTGGTGTAGTGACTTGCATTTGCGAATAATTTTCCGCATTTTGGACTGTTGGTGTAGTGACTTGCATTTGCGAATAATTTTCCGCATTTTGGACTGTTGGTGTAGTGACTTGCATTTGCGAATAATTTACCGCATTTTGGACGGCTTATTCATCATATAATCCAGTTTTGCTTTTCCCTTTTCCATTTTTTGGGTCCATTTGAACCCTATTTGACGTACGGTGTGCAATGTAGTTTTCAGCGATGGCCAAATGTGTTTTTCCGTTATTTTCTGTGTTGGCTTGCAACAATTTTTTACCTAAAAAAAAACCCTTTACATTTTTGACGTCTCATTGTTGCCTTTTTTACAGTTTATACATATCATGACAATACCCCGGCATGTAAGCAGCTATGGATGGTATCAGAAAGCTAAGTTTTTTTTTCTTACTTTTGGGGTGGGTCAAAAGCCTTACATAGTGAACTTTGAATTTCAGATAGATCTGGGGCGAATTGTTCTGGCCCTGCTCCCGGAAGACGACCAACCTCAAACTCGTCCCAGGCGTAGGCATCGTAGGCATGCAAGGCCCCAGATATTTCGAACACGTGTCACCCTTTTTGGAATGCCCGATGATGAGGTTTTAAGACGCTACCGTCTACCTCCCAAAATCATCATAGACACTCTCTCATTAATAGAAAGTGATCTTGAGCGGCAAATTGACAGTCCAACAGCAATACCACCACTGACGCAATTTATGGCGGTGTTACATTTCTGTGCCTCAGGATCGTTTCAAACAACGGTCGGAATAGTGGCGGGCATCTCCCAATCCTCCTTTTCCCGGATCCTGAGGGCAGTGATGGAGGCACTTTTCAAGCACCTCCATCATTTTATTCAAATGCCTTTGGATATGGGTGCCCTTAGTGTGGCCAAGGCCAATTTTTACCAAATAGCTGGCTTCCCACACATCATAGGGGTTGTGGATGGTACTCACATACCACTTCAGCCTCCAGCACGGCTGGAGGCCATATTTAGAAACAGGAAACACTATCACTCCCTGAATGTAATGGTGGTATGTGATGCCTCCCTCCAGATCCTGTCCCTGAATGCTAAATTACCCGGAAGTGCTCATGACTCCTTCGTCATCCGGCAATCAGGGATATGGCAGAAATTAACCAACCTACAAGCTGGTGATGCGTGGCTTCTGGGTAAGTGGAGACCTTTAGTACATAACAATGTTAAGCTTGATACACAGTGTTCCTGATGTGGTCTATTTTTGTTCACAGGAGACAGTGGATACCCTTGCATGTCCTGGCTGCTCACTCCTTATTTGGCTCCCACACCAGGGCCACAAAGTGCGTATAATTCCGCACTTACAGCCACCAGGCAAGTGGTGGAGCGCTGTATCGGCCTTTTAAAAGGCCGATTCAGATGCCTCCACCGCTCTGGTGGCGAGCTCATGTATGTGCCGGATATGGTGTCTAAAATTGTGGTCCTGTGTGGGATATTTCACAACATTGCCATAAGGAGTGGTGTCCCAATGCAGCCAGAGGATGCCTTACCTGAGGATGGCCCCCCCGAGGTTGGTCGAAGGTCAGTATGTGGGGGGGCCATACGCGATGATGTGGTGGCCAGATTTTTTAGGTAAGTTTGTTCAAAACTCCAGTGTTTATACCTAATGTGTTTTTTTTTTTGGGCAAACATCTAATTAATTTTTATTTTTCTCACCATCTTCTGTTTGTTCACATAATCTTTGGCACTCCAACGCTCACTACTTCCTGCTACCCTTACCAAACCTGGATCTGGTCCTTTTGGGCATATATTCTGGAACCCATATCGCAACGCCATGTTTGTGGAATCATGTTGGCATGGTCCTTCGTCAACCAGTTCTTGATTTTGTGTTTTTATTTATTTTTTTCTTGGTATGTGTTGTATTTGAATTTATCACTGTGTATTTTTTTGGGGAGTGACCACTTTGTTTGCTCTGTTATGTGGTGAATAAATGTTTGAAGAGTGAAATGGTCTTCCTTTTTTGGGACGTTAACAGCAAGTGTAACCAGGTTAACACAAGTTACATTTGACTAAGGGGTAAACCAGTACTGACGCCAGATGAGCAAAACTGAAATATGTTTTCAGCTTTCAAATCCACAACAAAAGGAAGCCTGGCCCAACCTTGGGATTTGTAAGATTGGCCTAAGCAGCTTGCGCACCAAGTAGGAACCTGGAAAATGTAGAAATCTGAAATTGACACTACACCCAAAAAGGGAAATTACATTGTTACTGTTATGTGTTTCTGGTGTCTGTTTGACATACAAAGACAAAACACAATCTAACTTTTACAAAAGGGAAATCCTTGCAGGAACTTATGTCAGGCTAAACTATCTTGGTTTTGGTTTTTAAAAATGATCCACAACGTATATTTGTCTTTAAAATTTTATTGGGAAAATACAACCAAAAAAAAAAATCTAATGCCGAAGGAGGCCAGACAGTCGGTCGAGGGCCACCAGAAGGCCGATTACATGGTGGCGCATCTGCCCCACAACATCCGCCACCTCTTGGCGACGCCTCTGTTCCTCTGTGGGTGAGAAAAGTGTGTGGGTTAATACAACAATAGGGACTCCACAGAAAAACATTATTTAAAAAACAAATCACTCCTAAACCCAAAAACATAAATAAAAAGTGTGGGCTGGCAAAAATACAAGGCCTAGGTACAAATTCCCACAGGTATGATATGTGTATGCTTAAATCACCAGGAAGAGGTAAAGGCAAACCTTCACAATCAACAAAAGTCAAGCCACAAAAACACGAAGAAAGGCACGACACATGATTACATACAAACAGTTTGTGCTTTAAAAAAAAATAATAAAAAACATACCGGGAAACAAATCGGGAGCTCCGACAAAACCTCCATGATCCTCCTCGGAGGATCCGTCATTCCCCAAAGAATGGGGCGGAGTTATGCTGGACTCCGGGGAGGGGGTAATTGGAAGAGGGGTGGGTGGAGGAGAGGGGGAAGTGGGACGGAGGGGAAGGAGTCCCGACATTTCCGGGAGAGGGTCTGGGAAGGATGGGGAGGAGTGGGGAATAGGGGAAAGATTTGGGGTGGAGTGTTGGCTGGGGGTTGGGGAGAGTGGGCGGGAACGCCGACGTTGACGGCGGAGTCTTGGCTGTCCCCCTAAAATATGTCAAATAAATTGCGTTTAGTTTATGGACAAATCCGGCCAAACAAACAAAAAAAAAAAAAAAAAATAGCAGTAGATTTAAAAATTCATAAAAAGAGGGAAAACATGCAGACGCAGATATGAGTACAAAAAATAAATAGAACAGACAGGAAAACATGCAGACGCAGATATGAGTACAAAAAATAAATAGAACAGACAGGAAAACATGCAGACGCAGATATGAGTACAAATAATAAATAGAACAGACAGGAAAACATGCAGACGCAGATATGAGTACAAATAATAAATAGAACAGACAGGAAAACATGCAGACGCAGATATGAGTACAAATAATAAATAGAACAGACAGGAAAACATGCAGACGCAGATATGAGTACAAAAAATAAATAGAACAGACAGGAAAACATGCAGACGCAGATATGAGTACAAAAAATAAATAGAACAGACAGGAAAACATGCAGACGCAGATATGAGTACAAATAATAAATTGAACAAACATGAAAACATGCACACGCAGTTTGCCCCACAAACACAAACATTAAAACCACAATACATAACACTTACTTGCCACGATCTGCATGCGAAAGCATGCCAGCAAGCGGGGCGTTCGCCGTTGCAGGTCGGACCACCTGCGCTCCAGCTGCCCGATGTTGCGGCGTGATCCAAAGGACCGCAGGCGGGACCGTACCTCCGCATACGCGGAGCGCTTCTGCCGGTTGGTCATGGGTTCTGGCTGGCTGGTGATCCGGCGATCCATGACCTCCGTAAGCACCAGCAGCTCACGCCTGGTGAATGCGGAGGCTCTCATGATGGCAATGGTGTTTTTCTTAAAAATCATTTTTGATAAAGTGTGTAAAAATTTTCTGATTGGCTAATGTATTTTGGAAATTAACAGGAGCAATTTTATTGGTTAGTGTATGAGTCATGTGTTCGACAGGGCCAGAAATCTCTGGAGAGTTAGGATAGGCTTGATGCAGTGACATGCGTAAGCAAATTTAAATAAAGAAATGAACCCAGGGAAATATGCGGGGATACACAGCAATAGTACAATTGTTTAATTGTGGTTCACATGTTTTTTAAACAATACAAGCGAATGTTTCATCCGTACGTATTCTGCGGGTAAACACAAACACAGACAAGAGTAAAGTTTCTTTCATTGTGTTGAAAAAAAACAAACAATTAAGCTAATTGATACATTGATTGGCATGATACGATTGATGGAGGTAGGCAGAATAAAGGAGCAGGTAATCGACATCTGACAAGGCCACTTCCTGTTTATACTTGTGCGTGCGTTCCTTTCAAGCCATTTCGGGGATGTACGCTCGCTATTTCGTACGCTCGTTAGTTAGAGGAGGGGTCGTCAGAGTTTTGGGAGGAATTTTAGATGCGAACGAAAATACGAGCGAGCCATTGAATTTAAATATTTTTGTACGTACGCCTAACGTACGTGCGCCCGCTTGCGAGTGGGTCTGAATGAGGGCCAATGTTCCTTCTCAGCTAAATGGACCATATTTTCAGTTGTGCTCTCCCTTTCCCATTCAGCCTTCTATCAGATGCCGGGGGAGATGTACTAAACCTTGTAGAGAGATAAAGTGGACGGAGATAACGTACCAACCAATCAGCTCCTAACTGTCACTTTACAGGCTGTGTTTGAAAAATGACAGGAGCTGATTGGTTGGTAGTAGGTAACTTTATCACTGTCCACTTTATCTCTCTTCAAGGTTTAGTACATCTACCCTGCTCTCTGGGGTTTTGCTCTACAATGGAAACTGTGCAGGGCTTGCCGATGTGTATGTGTTAAGGGGCAGAGTAGTGCACAATACCACCTTTATGTCTCCTACCAAATATGGGACCCAGATGCTGAATACATATTTATAACAGTGCCAGTAGCATTAGTACAGCTTATCTAATACAACTATTTCAATGTTTCTTCTTTGCTAAAGAAATGCTTTTTTATCCATCCTTTCAGGTCTTCTCCCTCTGACATATCTCCAAGTGTAGATCTTGAGGCTGCGAATGCATTATTTACAGAACTCTGCAAAAACAGTTGGATTTCTGACATTGTAAGTCATTTTGTGTCTTATGTGTCAAACTGAGCTCTTCCACCCTGGTACATGTCACTTTGTTTACTTCATGGTAACAGTTAGGGTCTCCTAAACACTGCAGATCTAGTATATGAATGTATAAGCCTATTTATGCTCAGATGTAATCATTTACATAGGTAAGCACATGTTCTATGTGCATCAAGGTGATGTTGACCATGAGGTCTTCTTAGCTGGGTTGAGTAGGGTGTTTCTTTCTTAATATAGATGATGGATATCAATGTGCCTCATAGTGTTCTCAAATACAAAGACAACACTTGTTGTGACACATGATATTAAATGAGCTCCAAGTAGATTGCACATTTATAAGAGGCTTTTTACCTCTGCATAATGAATCTTTGCATTACACGGCAGGATAGTGAGTGGGGGCCTCTCAACCCCCCCCATCCCCACCCCACATTGCGGGACACTGCAGACCATGGGTAGGGCAATGAGACAGTGCCCAAAATTCAGGACTGTGCCACCAAAATCCTGATGTTTTGAGGCAGGCATTGTCAGTGAATTGTTCTAGTAATGTGTGCATAGAGTTTTCACCTGGAGGGGAGTGGAGGGGAGGGGAGGGAGCGAAATCCTACCAGCTTTACTGGTCCCTCATTGCCGGACATAGGTAACATTAGTACTTTTTTCTATGAATAGCATTTCAGGGAGATTGTGAAAGTAAGACCTATACACACACCATGGAATAAGATGTGTACTGGTCCTTGCTTAGAGGTGTGCCGTAAAATTGATTTGTGTCCAACTGTAAATGAGCCCCCAAGCATACACATATGTACATAGTACATGCCAATGAGTATATGTATATTTTCTAGCATCTTAAATATCCTCCTCTACACATCCTTAGAAGGCATAGGCCACCTTCTAATGCAGTGCACATGCCCTGCAATGAAGCACACAGCTCTGGTCTATCAGGACACTCCCTGGGCACAATCCACTGGAACTCCTTGGGCACATTGTATATGATTTGCAAAATGGCACTAGAAGGACCAGCACGCCCTGCCAGCTACTATTATACATGTCACCTATAATTGTGTCAAACAGTACATTTGATAATTGGTCCAGTTACAGTCTAAGAATATTGCCTGTTGTTTACTTTTCTTACACAAAATAAAACTTAGAAAATCCATCTATAGAGACGTGGCAAATAAATAACACTACAATACCTCATATTGTTCTTTGTATTGTTTCCTCACAGATATGTTCCAGCTTGAAAAATGACCTGATTCCTGCTATTGAGGGTCTTCCAACTATATTTGAGGCTCTGTCTGTATATCTTTTACTCACCGAATGCCCTGTAACGCATGACATAAACACCTGCTTGCCAGTAGTAGCTCCCTTTGCCTCTGCTATCAACAACCTCAGCTCAAATGCTCTAAAAATGTTAGGTATGTTCTTTTATATTAGGCATATTTAAAGGGAACTAAGCCTATAACAGGGTGTCACCAACAAAGGGGTTGACACCAAAATGCCGGCTCCTCCTCAATGACCGGGAGCAAGGCACTACACTGTGACATTTTTGTGCTGCTCCACTGAGGAGGAGCCTGCAGTGTGGGGAAAGTCTCTATGGACAGCCCAGCATCTCCAGGAGAACGAGTACACCCCTAGAGTGGTAATCCCACCAAGGGCGTATCTACCTCTTGGCCATGATGGCACTCGCCAGGGGCGCCTGCCAAGGAGGGGGCGCCGTCCGTTGGTGTCACTCGAGGCCAGGGGGTAGTGAAGCCGTCCAGCATTTGCTTTAATTACATCTCTGCTATCAGGCTGGGCCTGGGAGAGTGCTTGGTGGGTGTGTCCCAGCCAGGGGGGGCAGGGGGGAATATTGCCCCCCCCCCGGCCAGTGCATAATTGAATGATTTGGGCCGGCATTCGACCAGTGAGGGAAAAGTTTAGCAGGCAGAAGTGGCCACCAGCCGCACAGGTAGCGTTGACTTCCACCTACAGTATGTCACTGTGGGAAGGTGGGGTGACTATATATGATGCATCTGGCTCAGAGGTGGGCAAAATACAGCAGTCTCTTTCTGGCCCGACGGTGATAACTTCATGTGCGTATCCACTTGTACTGTAGATCTTGGACCAACAGTACGATTACAACATTGTAATCGTACTGTTGTTCCTCATCCCCTTTAGTGCCTACACTGAACGATATGTTGTTCAGTGCAGACACCCTCCCTCATCCCTGAAAATGGCCAATCTGTCATTATCGGCAGATTAACTGGCATGTTCAGGCGATGATTGATGTCGGAAACGACCAGCGGGAGCGCGCATCGCTGGTCATTTCTGACATTATACTGGCCGATTTATGCATGATTAATGAGCGATTGAATGATTTCGATGTCATAATTGTTCAATTGCTCTATTTAATCGGCAAGTGGATACACGGCTTTACAGCCCTTCCAGCTGAGAGCCGAACACTGATTGCTCTCAGGGGGCGAGGCCAATCCCCAGCAGCTGCATTCCGCCAGCACTCAGCAGAGTCAGACAGCGTGGGGACTTCAGATCCAGGCTATTTAAGATGGAAGGACCTTGATCCTGCTGAGCTGGACAGGGTTCATGGAGCATAAATTAAGATAGGAGTTTGGGACGAAAGAATCCTGGTAGTCTGTCAGGAGAGAGCACAGCTGTAATCTTAACTGCTGCAGTGAAAGGGGCAATATCTACAGTACTTTTAAAGGGAACATGTACAGTCAGGTCCATAAATATTGGGACATTGACAGAATTTTCAGATTTTGGCCTCTATTCACCACCACAATGGTTTTGAAATGAAACAAACATGATGTGCTTTAACTGCAGACTCTCAGATTTAATTTGAGGGTAATCACATTCAAATCGGGTGAACGGTGTAGGAATTACAACAGTTTCAATATGTGCCTCCCACTTTTTAAGGGGCCAAAAGTAATGGGACTATCAACTCAAAAGCTATTTCATGGACAGGTGTGGGCTATTCCCTCATTATTTCATTATCAATTAAGCAGGTAAAAGGTCTGGAGTTGATTCTAGGTGTGACATTTGCATTTGGAATCAGTTGCTGTCAACTCTCAATATGAGATCCAAAGAGCTGTCACTATCAGTGAAGCAAGCCATCATTAGGCTGAAAAATCAAAACAAACCCATCAGAGAGATAGCAAAAACATTAGGTGTGGCCAAATCAACTGTTTGGAACATTCTTAAAAAGAAAGAACGCACCGGAGAGCTCAGCAACACCAAAAGACCTGGGAGACCACGGAAAACAACTGTGGTGGATGACAAAAGAATTATTTCCCTGGTGAAGAAAAACCCCTTCACAACAGTTGGCCAAATCAAGAACACTCTCCAGGAGGTAGATGTATATGTGTTAAAGTCAACAATCAAGAGAAGACTTCACAAGAGTGAATATAGAGGGTTCACCACAAGATGCAAACCATTGGTGAGCCACAAAAACAGGAAGACCAGATTAGAGTTTGCCAAACAACATCTAAAAAAGCCATTACAGTTCTGGAACAACATCCTATTGACAGATGAGACAAAGATCAACTTGTACCAGAGTGATGGGAAGAGAAGGAAAGGAACTGCTCATGATCCAAAACATACCACCTCATCAGTGAAGCATGGTGGTGGTAGTGTTGTGGCGTAGGCATGTATGGCTGCCAATGGAACTGGTTCCCTTGCATTTATTGATGATGTGACTGCTGACAAAAGCAGCAGAATGAATTCTGAAGTATTTCGGGCAATATTATATGCTCATATTCAGTCAAATGCTTCAGAACTCATTGGATGGTGCTTCACAGTGCAGATGGACAATGACCCGAAGCATACTGCAGAAGCAACCAAAGAGTTTTTTAAGGCTAAAAAGTGGAATGTTATGCAATGGCCAAGTCAATCCCCTGACCTGAATCCGATTGAGCATGCATTTCACTTGATGAAAACAAAACTGAAGGGAAAATGCCCCAAGAACAAGCAGGAACTGAAGACATTTGCAGTAGAGGCCTGGCAGAGCATCACCAGGGATGAAACCCAGCGTCTGGTGATGTCTATGCGTTCCAGACTTCAGGCTGTAATTGCCTGCAAAGGATTTGCAACAAAGTATTAAAAAGTGAAAGTTAGATTTAGGATTGTTTAGTTTGTCCCATTACTTTTGGCCCCTTAAAAAGTGGGAGGCACAGATAGAAACCGTTGTAATTCCTACACCGTTCACCTGATTTGGATGTAATTACCCTCAAATTAAATCTGAAAGTCTGCAGTTAAAGCACATCTTGTTTGTTTCATTTCAAAGCCATTGTGGTGGTGAATAGAGAACAAAATATGAAAATTCTGTCAATGTCCCAATATTTATGCACCTGACTGTATTTATATGTGGGAAAATGTGTGTTTTTCTGTGTATATGTGTGTATAGATATGTGACATAATGTGATTAAGGGGTGTAATGTGAATAAGGTTGCACTACTGTGCAGGGCCGTAGAGAGCCCGGCCGGGCCCAGGTAAAGGAGGGGGCGTGGCCTAATCAAGGGAGGCGTGGCCACGACCCCTTGGCAACAAAATTAAAAATTCACTTTTGCTGCGAATTGGAAAGGGGGGTGCTGTAACCCCCCAGCCCGGTGACTAAGTGGGAGGGGTGGAGGGGGGGGCACGATCAGTGTGATCGCTCCCCCCACAGCCATAGGAGACTGCTCCGGCTGCTGCAGCCCAGCACAAGCTGTGTGTTGAGCTGCTGTGAGGGAGGGGGGGGCGACGCCGGACCCGAGCCCCGCCGGGCCCCTATAGCAAGCTCGGGGCCAGGTAAACTGTACCCGCTCCCCCCCCTCTCAGCGCCCATGCTACTGTGTTGCATAATTTGAATTGGTACTAACTTGTGGCCACACCCTGTCCCTATGAAACCTCACACCTTTATTTTTGCCACCCAACATCCCGATTTAGAAAGATTTGGGGGGAGGGGCAGTCCCTTACTTTGCCAGGAGTGCTTGGACCCCTAGATACACCCCTGCATGCCACTAGACTACACCCCCCTTTCAGGCACAGGGGTCTATTTAGTGCACTGAATGACACCGACCAAAGTGACACCACTGCTCTGGCCTCTCCTAGCAGTTGATCCCTATCTATATCTCTATCAATACAAGTGCAATTTAGTACATAAACGCAGTAAGGAAATGCATATGTTTATGCCACAAAAATAGACTTAAGGACCTAATTCTGAATGAGGCCCCAATACATTAAATGAAAATGAATTAAGGTGTTAGGGTGGCCATCCGCACCTGTGATTATAATAACCTATTACCCCAATTGTATTCATAGTCAATTAAAGAGGAAGACACAGGGAACACATTCCCGGGGCCCACCTCCCTCAGGGAGCCCACCTGACCCAGGGACGCACTGCTCGTAATGCTCCAGTCACTCACATCCAAATGCTGACTCTGTCTCACCCACATCCCCTCCATACAGACAAAATTCACAGGCTTGGTGTGTTGGCTGTCCTGTCACTGTCAGCGGCTCTGACTGAGGACTCTGAAGAGATTCAGAGTGCTGTGCTGGGTGAGGGCTGGGGTGCTAGATGAGAGGTGTTGTGCTGGGTGAGGGGGGTGCTGTGCTGGCATAGGGGTGGGTCAGGTGAGGGGTGCCATAGTGCTGTGCTGGGAGAAGGGTACTGTGACCTGTGCTGTGCATGGAGAGGAGTGCTGTGCTGGGAGAGGGGTACAGGGAGCACAGAACAATGGGGGAAGGGCATAGTGAGACCACGACCCTTCCGTAAGGCCACATAGTTTTCAGAATTTCTCTCTCGCAATGCACAAACATCGACCCGCTTGCGAGCGGGTCTGAATCAGGCCCATTGTGTTCTCCCGGCAGAACACAGTAAAGTTTAGAAAAAAAAAAAAACATTTATTTTTTTTCTAAACTTTACTGTGTTCTAATAGGAGAACACAGTGTCAGCACAGCAGACTGAGCCTGAGGCGGCTGCAGCGGCCAGGTAAGTGGGGAACAGGGGGGAGGTGAGCAGATGGGGGAAGGGGGAGGAGAGGGGGTTGTGGGGGACACAATTACCGCAGCTGTAGGCAGTGCTCCGCATCCACTGCTTTTACGGATGTAACAGCGCATGCGCAGCACTGATTACAGCTGCGGTAAGGTAGAGTAGATAGGGAAAAGTATCTATTTCCCAAAAAGCTGTCATCACAAAAATGACAGCTTTTCGGAATAGATACTTATGGAGAGGAGGAATAATGAATTCCTCTGGTAATTAGGTTGAACTCCATGCGAGTTCTAAACCTAATTACCTCCAGAGAATTTTTAGTTAAGATGAATATGCCCCTTAGATAATGAGATCTACTCATTTGAGTTTAATTCATTTGACAAAATAAATATTTCTATATAAATAATTTTTATTAATAAACAAGACAATAGCACATGCTATGCCAGCAGTTTCCAAACTGGGTGCCGTGGAGCACTTGTAGGGGTGCCACGGGTCGGTGGTCCAGGACTAAATGAAACCTCTGAAGAGCCACAGGTTGGCCAGGCCTGCTCTAAATTGTTTTATGTGCAACAAATCTTAATCCAGCTCTGATAGCATTAATAGTACTTTTACATTACAAAAAATTACTTAACAATATCAATTACAGTTAATATTTTAATTACATCTAGAAAATAATGGAAAGAACACTCAGATGAGAAAATAAATCCTATATTTTTTTAGTTTATACTCCTAAAAATAAAAAAAATATGTAGAAAAAATAGTTAAAAAAACATAAACATATTATATTATCAGAACATAGAAAGAATAACATAGCAGCTAAATGGACATTAAGAATAGTTGCGACTGGAACGCCTCCGTTTGGCCGGGCACGCCCCCAGCCCGCCCAGCAAATGGGGCGAGCTGTCACTCAACATCGACAGCTCGCCCCGTCTGCTACGAGACCCCTAGCGACGGAGCGCCCGTCGCTAGCCGGGTCTCGCGCATGCGCACGACGTAGCCAGCTCCGTCGTGCGCATGCTCTGTGGGGACCATCGACCCGGTTGCGAGCGCATCGGCACTTGCGACAGGGTCTGAATGAGACCAAGAGTCCTTTTTGCCCCAGATGCATTTTGCATTCGGATGTTTTTTTCATTATAAAGGTGTTATGCATTCACTTTTATTAAAGTTAAATGTCAATCTACAGTTCTTCTTTCCGTTTTTATTGAGTCATTATGTCTGCAGCTCTATTATGAATCAACAATGCCCTTGCAGTCGTACAATAACCCTGCCTCAATGTACCAAGGCTATACACAGCACAGGATTACATTTATGAAGTGCAGTGTGTGAATGGGATGTAGTTTTTAAGCCGACGGTCTAAATACCGGCCCCCGGCTTCCAGACGTTCTAATCCCGGCGTGGTACTAATGACAGGCGTCTAAATGTAGATGCCTGTCATTAACCAGATTAACTAGATCGGGATGCCGGGCGCGGACGGCCGCGGGGGGGGAGGGTTAGGTTTAGGACTCCCGGGGGGGACTTAGGGTCAGGCACCCCCCCGGGAGGTTAGGGTTAGGCTAGGGGAAGGAGGGGTTAGGGTTAGGCACCCCCGGGGGGAGGATAGGGTTAGGCACCCCCCCGGGGGACTTAGGTTTAGGCGGTGGGGAAGGGGGGGGTTAGGTTTAGGCACTTGGAGGATTAGGGATAGGCACTGGGGGGGGAAGGTTAGGGTTAGGCACCCCTAAGGGAGAGTTAGGGGGGAGAATTAGGTTAGCGCTACTTACTTTAGGGACAATCAGGATTTTCACCCTTGCCGGGCTGCCGCTGTCGCGATTTGAGTAATACCTACTACACCCGTGTGAATATGCACCACAAACACCCTTTGGTTTTCCACTAATGTGATTAGATGATGTGTCCAACACAGTCCGGATGCATATCTATTCTAAGTTCCCAGGAAACGGCTCCAAAAGCTAGAAGTGCACTTGGTTGTGTGGAGATGCATGCAAAACTAAAGCATACTTGCCAACTCTCCATGATTGTCAGGGAGACTCTCTGAAATAATAGCAATCTCTCTGAAGAGCCTACCTATGTCCCTGATTACACCTTACCCCCATTATGAAGTTGTTATATAAAAAAAACAACAATATATATATATATATATATACAAATCATACTTGCCTACCCTCCTGATTCAACCGGGAGCCTCCCGAAAATCAGGTGCTGCTCCCGGCCCCCCTGAAAGGCAGGCAAGCCTCCCGGCAGCCGCCAACCCCTTCGGCCCTTCCTGCGGTTATAAGAGAATCCCCCGCAGCAGGGGGGGCCAGTGACTCGATTCTCTCCGAATTGCATCATTTTGGCCCCGCGCATCTGCTTCACAATGCATTGTGTAGCGGGTGGCGGAGCCAAAATTTCCGTGATCGTGTGGCCACGCCCTGCCCACAAATGCCAGCCATGCCCCCTTGATTTGCCGATCTGGCTGCCCCCTCCCAGAAGGAGGGGGCAGCCAGATCCTCACTCCCTTCATCGTCTAATGCAGACTCATGCCCTTCGCAAAGATATCATACTGGTGCCAATATAGACATACCTGCACAACCTGGGGCACCCAGTGCCACCATAGAGGAATTTATGTTGCCCCTCTGCCATCTTCGGTTTTGTTAAAAGTAAGCATACACTGCAAATGATCCAAAAAAATATTAATCTAAATATTTAATGTATTATCAGTTCTGTATATAGCGCCAACATATAATACATTGCACTTTATAATGTTTCTGCCTAATGTGTCTGGTCTGGTTACCCTTGTTTACTTATTTTCCTGTATGGGCAACAGTAACAAGTGATAACTGATATTAATGTAATTGTCAAATGCTTTGTTGTCATTTATCAGAGACATTGTGGTCATCCTTGCCAGCACCCTCCCTGACAAAGCAAGTCCAGATGTTTAAAATTTCTTTGGTGCTGTCTGTGTTTGGTCAAAAGACTTTTACTAAAGATCTGTTAGAAGTATTAAAGAAGCTTTTCAAGGTGAGCATATATATATATATCTCAATGTGCCCCACTTGGTAGACCATGTGTGATGTAGTCATAGTATCAGTTTACATATCAGATCCATATATGCTGATCTTAGTTTGTGTAATTTCATGCATTAGCATTATTGGATACTGGTAGCACTGATCTGAAGGACTGTTTGTTATAAAATAAGTTTCATCTAGATTTTTTAGTGTAACTGTGGTCACAGCACTTCCCCACCCTTCTTTGTTTGACTTAGGCCGGACGATATGTAGTTTCGAGGCATATTGGAATGCCATATTGTTCACATTGCATAGTGTGTACGCTCAATGGTGCATTCTCGTGCATCATTCATTGCATCTGATGTGCTGCACGTCAGATGGGAAGATGTACATTGTGCAGGGTGTATGCTCAACCAGAAGAACACAAGATATATTGGTCCAATGACCTGCCAGTGATCTACACAATGATTGCATAGTGTGTACAGGAGAAACCATTAATTTCATACAATGCTCTGAAATGCTATATTGTGCCGCCGTCTGGAAGATTGCATAGTGTGTTCTATATTGTGTATTCTGGGATAAAGGGAAAGTGGAACGACCATCGTGTCTTTTGTATGTCGTTCTGATGTGTACCCGGCCTAAGGATTCTTCCTGTTGTAAAATCCCAGATTTCCATTTTCCTTATTCTTTATGTATTATTTGAACAGATTCTAATTTGGAAGTAAATTCATTCCCAGGTTTTCTCTCATTTTCTGTGTTGCAGGCAAACATGAAGGCCGGTTATAAATTACCAATACCATTCTTCTGCGTTCCCGAAGTCTCCGATATAATCCTCATCCCTATGGACCTTAACAACTGGCGTATATGGCAGCAGAAGTCGGTGAGTAAATCAACTTTTTGTACATTAATAATTGGCAATCTGGTAATGAGCATTTCATAGTACATATTGAAAGTACGGAGGAAGAACTTTTGGGCACTCAAAAGCAAAACTGTATTTATATATTTTCCATGGTAAAAAACAAACAGTTTAAATCGTATTTGATAGTAAAAATGATAACTGAGAAGTGAACTCCATATTGTGAAAAAAGAAGGAATCTCTTTATTTTATGTTCCTTCCAATGGAGATGCTAACTTAAAACACATGTATATCAAATACAAAAGAAACAATCAAAATGCAATGCTGCAATTATACACCTCCAGTGTTTTACCATATTACTAAGATATGCTGTTGAAGTCCCAGAGTTGCATAGATAAATCACTAATTATACCATACCATTAATTTTCTTTCTTTCTTCTAAATACTCCATGGCAGCCTTTACAATGAGTAGGAGTCCATTCTAGATAGACAAAAAGTTTTCAAAAACTGCCCTGGGATTGTATATAATGGAGCTCTTTCTTTTCCCCTGTATCTTAAGTGACTTATCAAATGATTTCTAAACATATATACAGACTGACAAACAACATGGGTGGGAAACCTGGGTTACCGTGGAGTTTTTAGAAGAAATGGAATTATCGGGAAGTTATAAATTGTGATTTTACTCCCTCATGCTCCATGGTAGCCGTTACAATGGGAAATACTCAAGCAATACAATAGGGAGGACAATATATACCTAAAACCACATTATGCTGCATACTCAACGTTTATTTAGTGACTGTTTGGAGAACGTCTCCCAAAATCGGAGACAGCAGAGGATAAAATATCCAACTGATAATGAGTAGAGAAGGTATGTATACTGGATAAATGTCTATTCTGCATCCTTACAAAACTCTGCCACCAAAACCAGATTAGGTTTGTAAATTGCCACCTCTCTAGTGAGTGAGCTCTAACTAATATTGGCACTTTGGGCGGAATTCAATTCTCTTGAGCCCCTATCGCGCCCGACGGAGCAATTCTATTCTTGCTCCTGTCGGGCGCCCAGCACTTTGGTCGGGTTTAGTTGCTTTACGCGGCTAAACCTGACCTCTATGGGCGCGATCAGCGTGAACATCTTGGACAATTGTATAGCGGCCCGTGATCTCCTGTCACTTTAGACGGGAGATGCGGGCCGCGAAATCAATTGAATTCCGCCCTATATATCCATTCTTCTTTGTCTGTATAGTTAATTCTGTAATCCAATTGGAAATAGTCTGTCTGGCAGTGTCTTAACCTTTCTTCTCCGCAGTCTGAATTGCATTTGTACTGTGGGCCTGATTCAGAGTTGCACGCAAACCTGATGGCTTGCATACAACTCCGGGTGGACTGTGCATGCATATGGCTGTCACTAATGCTGCCTGTAGTATATGGTGGTCACTAATGCTGCCTGTAGTATGTAGCTGTCACTAATGCTGTCTGCAGTATATGGCAGGCGCTAATACTGTCTGTATTATATGGCAGTCGCTGATGCTATCTGTAACATATGGTGGTCACTGATGCCGTTTGTAGCATGTCAGTCACTATGCTGTACATTTTATTTCATGGTTGCTAATCCTGTCTGTAGTATATGGCTGTCATTAATGCTGTTTGTAGTATATGGTGGTCACTAATGCTGTCTGTAGTATATGGTGCTCATTGATGCTGACTGTAGTATATTGTAGTCACTAATGCTGTCTGTATTAGATGGCGGTCACTGAAGCTGTCTGTAGTATCTGGAAAGTCATTGATGCTATTTGTAGCATATGGTGGTCACTGATGCTGTCTGTAGTATATGGTGGTCGCTAATGGTGTCTCTCAATATATATCACATCTTTTGGCAAACTAAGCAGCTCTTTCAGACTTCAGTATCAACTGTACATGGATAATACTCAAATCTAGCTGTCCTCTGCAGATTTGTCACCATTTATATTGTTCCGCGTTAGTGAATATCTTTCTGCCATTTTATTTTGGATGTCATTTGACCACCTCAAATTTAATCTTTACATAATGTGCGAGTGCCGGCTATGACACCGTAACGTAGCATTTTGCATTTTTGCATGCAGATACATCCGCAGTCGCACACAGAATATAGGCATGCTGCATATAATTTTTATCAGCATAAGCTGCTTTTGCATCCTATTCATATTGCTTTGCGGAAAATAAACATTTGAAGGAAAACAGACGTACGAAAAGACTCACGGCGCTACAGAGTTGCACCACGGCATGGCGTGACTAGAAGGGTTGTTTAAAGTGCAAGGAGGCTAGATGTATGTGAACATATCTGTACATCTAAAAAACATACCCAGACTATGCCCATATCTTACACCTGACACTGCAAAAATTCTAATTCATGCACTGATTATCTCCCATAATGATTATTGCAATTGTCTCCTTACTGGTCTTCCTCAAACAGACTCTCACCACTACAATCCATTTTGAATGCAGCTGCAAGGCTGATCTTCCTCACTAAAAGTTTGTCTGCTACTTCGCTCTGTCATTCCCTCCATTGGTTACCTGTATTCTACTGAATTCAATATAAAATACTTTTACACAAACATAAGGCTATTAACCAAACTACACCAACATACATCTCTTTACTTCTCTCAAAATATCTCCCAGCTAAACCTCCCCAATCAGCACTAGATCTGCATCTCTCATTTACCTGCTCCCATTCACGGTTACTGGATGTTTTTTGGGCTGCACCCACTCTGTGAAATGCCCCTCCCACACACAATAACACTTTTCCTCTGGCCGTCTTCAAGATGATCACCATATTGGTGACATACCCTAAAAAGTTTTCCCTCACTCCCATATCATATGTGTAGACAATAGATTAATATTTGCTTACTCATTTTCCTTTTTATAAGGGTGTTTTTTCAAACTTATGGCCCACCCTGTATATATTGGATAGTGATTATTTGTACCTGATATTGTAGTAACCACTCTGTCTTTCTCATGTACAGGAGGCTGAGCAAGGTGCACTTCCTGCAATATTTTGTCGTTTTCCATTTATCTTCACATTTGCCACAAAGGTTCACTATTTACACCATGATGCTGCACAGAAGAAGAATGTAAGTTTTTATTATCATGGTGGGATAGCGCCATCAGGTTCAATAGTTCATCTCTGCACACATAAGTTGCTTTGTTGTGCTGCCTGCCCCATTCCCTCCATCGCTATGATACCAAGCTTGTCCACTATCTGTATAAGAACAATAATTGTATTCTTTCAGCATTGAAAGATGATCATGGAGACGTGTTGCCACCTGGGGGTATATATACTAAAGTGAGAGCTGATGTTTCCCATAGCAACCAATCAAATTCTACTTAACATTTAACTAGCATTTATATATTATATATTTGTATGTTGTACCCCGAGAACCACCCTTGTAGCCTGAACTGGAGATCTGAGAGACGGACGATTTACAGTATGTTCTTTTCCCTGCAGTTTAAACAAGCACAAATACTAACAAGCCATCTCTTATTCAAATAACAGGGGAGGTTCCCTATGCATATGGGACAGGCATGGGTAAGGAGGGGTTGTCCACTAACCACTATTGGTTTCATGTGTTAAAAAGACAAAACAAGTATGTTGAATAACAGCAACATCTGAATATCTTCATTCAAACCCTGGTATCAGCTCCTTGGGCTAGATTTACTAAGCTGCGGCTTACAACACTCTTGGTTTTGCCGTTAATATTATTGCTGTTTTAAATTTCAGGGGGCAAAGCCAACAATTAGTAAATCTAGTCCTTTGACATCTCTTGTGATTCTGGCAGCAAAACGTAGATTGTTGTAATCTCAGTTGGGTATAAATATTGTACCTAGAAATTCTGCATACAGCACTGTGTATTCAGATGTGCTATTTAAAAAATCAAGTAATAATTGAATGTTATAATTGCCTCATACTTATATTTCTTCTTCAGGGTCCATAGGGATCACAGGGATACCATGGGGAAATGAGGTTGGAGTGATCCAGGCACCAAACAGTTAAGATTTCAGCTCCCAAGATGCCCTGGGTCCTCCTCCACATATACCCCGCCCTTTGCCACAGACATTTAGTTTTTCATTTGGTGCAGCAGGATCAGACTCACCTTTATAACAGGAGGACTGCTCAGGCAGTCCCAAGCTTTTATTTTATGGTTTATTATTACTTCAGAACAAGCAGCGCCAGGCATCCTAATGGACGCCTGTGCTGCTACTCCATCTGGCGCCGCAACACCAGTAACCGGTTGGTGACTTCAGAGGGCACCAGCGAAGCTTGGCCAGCAGCAATGCTTGGACCCAGGACTGCAGCCGGAAGCACTGGAACGCAGGTAAGTTGACTCTCCGCTAGCGGGAACTACATGGCAGTTCGTACCTCCGGCGGCTGGAGACCTGACGGAGGTTGCTGTAGTGAGGCAACCGCATCGTTCGCTCCCCTACTAGACCACTGGGGCAAGTGAGTCTGGTGTCAGGGACAGTGGCGGTGACCATGATAAGGTCGGCACACCCGGGAGTTAATACAGCATAGGGGAGATTGGCTCCCCAGCAGGCCCTCCCCCAGCCCAGACATCGATCCAGGTTTCTGCGTGTCTGGGTTGCTCCTACTACCCTCCTCTGTATCTGAGACACTCAGAGACCACTGTCGGTGCTCTGCTGAAGCTGCTGGTCTCAGGAGGTTTTGTGTTTAGTCTCCCTGTATACCCCAGAAACCAGGTTATGCAGCACTCAAATGATTTAAGACAGGCTTCAAGTTTTTCCTATCTGTGGGATCCTTAAGGAAGGATGCGGACGGTATAGGCAATGTGTTTGAGTGGTTGATTTAGAGCCCATTGCAAGTATATTGTATATGCATTATTTGTGACTTTTGCTAGCTCTGTTGTATTAATATACCTCCTTTATTTTCTGTACTGTCAGTTTTAACTATCAATGCTATTTCACTTTAACCCTTTGCTACAGATGTGTGACGGTAGTTTTTCTTTTTGTACTTCTCATTTACTTGTAGTTGTGAAGACTGTCACATTTGCATTTGTTACCTTTATACCTGCTAATTTATGTTTAAAGGTAAGGGTAAACAGGAGACTGATGCCTCTGTGCTGGTTACATGTAGACCCTGTTTGGCAAGCTTGTCCCCTCAGCACCCAAACCATCCTGTATGAAATCCTATTTGTTATAAAATACCACTGCTCCAGTCCAGTTTACCAGCCCCTGTACAGGAGCCACCCTGGGGATCCTCCTTGTCTTAGGTTATGATGCAGCTAGTAGACTGGTTGGCTACTCCCACTATTGGGTACCCACAGCAGGTACAGCCTGCTATGTTTGTTCCCCCAATACATCCTTCCGGTATGGATATTTATGCCACTCAAGTCCGAGAATAGCTCAGTCGTCGGCTGCCTTTCAGCAAATGTTACAGTCAAAAAGACTGGTAGCCAGTAAATCACAGCCTACAGCCACACCACACTGGACATGCCCAGTTTAGTCTGATCTTCAAAGCTATGCAGTGTTGGGCCTGGTTAGTACTTGGATGGGAGACCACCTGGAAGGTGCTATAGGTAATAAGGCTCCTGCATTTAAATGCCAGAAGGTGGGTAATGCTGAGTTTCTTAAGTCTGAGCAGCTTTCTGAACTCATGGGGGAAGCATGGAGTACTCCTAATAAACTGTTCCATGTTACGAAAAGATTGATCTTTGTACCCTCTCCCACCTGGCGAATGTACTAAGTCCCTCCTACTTTGGATGCTCAGGTGGCACATTTAGTCAGGAGCTCTACATTGCCTATACCGTCCGCATTCTTCCTTAAGGATCCCACAGACAGGAAAAACTTGAAACCTGCCTTACATCAGTGTTTTCTTTGTCAGGAGCTGTTACCCGAATGGCTATGGCTGCGTCCTGGGTATCGAAGGCATTAAGGAATGGACAGGGGCACTGGAACATACTATACCAGATGCTACCAGAGAACAGCTGACCTTTATCTCCCATATACAGGATGCAGATGCGGCCTCTTATTTGGGAGAAGCTGCGATAGACGCTGGAATCCTGGCTTCTAAGGCATCATCGATTTTGGTTAAATTGCTCATAGAGCCCATTGGTTAAGGTCCTGGAAAGGGATCCAGGAAGGCTCTGGAAGCCCTGCTTTTCTCTGGAAACATACTATTTGGAGCAGAATTGGATAAGATAGTGGCTGCTGGTCTGCTATCAGCAGCTACCTTTAAGCTTGGGCAATCCTCTTTTCGGTCCATTTTCCCTCAGGGAAAGGCAAAAGGACATCTTTTCTCCACAGTCTAGTTCTCACAGGACCAACAAGCCACAAACCAAGAAGCCTTTGTCGGTCAGACATCCAGCTTCTAAGCCAGACTACAAACCTTCTGCCTGATGGGGCGGGCCCCCTCCTGGGGGATCTCAGGATGGGAGGCCGACTTCTTCGGTTTGCCAACACCTGGTGTCAAACTACAAAAGATGCCTGGGTCCGAGAAGTGGTCTCTCAAGGCTACACCCTCACCTTCCTAAGGCATCCTCCCCAAAAGCTTTTCTGTACAACTCCCCCATCAGACTTCATCAAGGCCTTGGCCATCCAGGAGGCCATTCACCCCCTGCTGTGTTCAGGGGTGATAATCCCGGTGCCGTTGGCTCAGCAAGTAAGGGGTTGTTATTCTGATCTGTTTTTTAATTCAGAAACCAAATGGGTCTCATCACCATATTCTGAATCTGAGAACCCTCAACACATTTATCCATGTGCCCAGGTTCCGTATGGAGACTCTCCGGTCAATTTTTCTGGCAATAGAACCTGGGTATTTTATGGTTTTCCTGGACATTCAGGAGGCGTATCTGCATATGCCATTACACCATCCCAACAATGATTTCTATGGTTTGCTGTCTTGCAGCAACATTAAGGCACTACCTCTTGTTCTCTCAATGGCCCCTCAGGTCTTTACCAAAATAATGGCATTTATGACGGCCTACCTCAGGCATCGGGGAGTCAGGATACTGCCATATTTGGATGACCTCCTGATATTGGCACAGTCTCCAGCTGTGTTGCAACATAATTTCCAACTGACCCTTGCTTGCCTAAGGATGCATGGCTGGATCATCAATTAGAAGAAGTCTTTTTTCTCCAATACGGTGGATGGTACATCTGGGGGCATTCCTGGATTCTCAGGCACAAAGGGTATTTCTGCCAAGGAACAAGATTTCGGCCCTACAATTGCTGGTGGGCAAATTACTCCGCAATAGAAGGTTATCCATCCACTCGGTGATGCAGGTCCATGGTATCCACCTTTGACATGGTGGAATATGCTCAGTTCCACTCCAGACCTCTGCAACAATTGATTCTTTCCTGGTGGAATGGGCAGTATCATCTAATACAGTCCCAGATGATCCTCCACCCTCTGGAGGTTCGGCTCTCTCTCATGGTGGCTGCATACGTCCCATCTGGACAAGGGTTGCCCCAGCTGGAACCCAAATTGGGTGCTTCTCACCACAGATGCCAGCCTTCATGGATGCGGCGCAGTGACAGGTCATCATACCTTTCAAGGAACATGGACAACCCAGGAAAGTTACCTGTCCATAATCATCCTTGAGCCTTGTGCAAAGCGCTCACTCTGGCACAGGATTTCCTCCAAGGCAGGCCGGTCCAGATCCAATCCAACAATGCGACCACAGTAGCTTACCTCAATCATCAGGGAGGCATGCGAAGTCAGGCAGCCATGAGGGAAGTGGCAAACATTTTGGTCTGGGCAGAATGTTATCTTCCAGCAAACTCTGCAGTGTTCATCCCCGGAGTCCTCAACTGGGAAGCGGATTACCTAAGTAAGTTAGGACATATACGCTGGAGAATGGGCTCTCCACCGGATGTCTTTCAGCTCCTGGTGGACAAATGGGGACTATCGGACCTAGACCTCATGACACAACCACAAGTTCCCCAGTTACAGGTCCCAGACCAGAGACCCCTCAGCCGCCTTCAAGGATGTATTCTCAGTGAGGTGGGACTTCAAGCTGGCATATCTCTTTCCACCGATCTCCCTCCTCCCAAGGGTTCTCAGGATATTTAAGCAAGAAGGAGGCACAGTAATACTGGTAGCTCCTGCTAGACTCATGCGCCATTGGTTTTCGGACCTATTGAGTCTCTCCATAGACACTCTGTTCCCTCTTCCTCTATGGCTGGATCTGTTAGCGCACGGTCCCTGCTTGCATCTGGACTTATCTAGTCTGCCTTTGATGGCGTGGCTCTTGAGTCTTCCATCTTAAGAGCCAACAGTTTCACCAGCTCTGTGGTTCAGACGATGCTCAGGGTACAAAAGCCTTTCTCTGTCCACATCTATTACAGAGTTTTTGGGGACACCATAGGAAAAAGGAGTGCCAGAGAGTATGAACATAAGGTATTTAGGGTTTCCTGTGTACTTGCTTTTCTCCAGGCTGGGCTAGATCTTGGTCTCTGCCTAGCCACCCTAAGAGTACAAGCAGGGCCACCATCAGGGGGGGGACTGCTGGTACTGGAGTACCGGGCCCGGACATTTGGGGGGCGTGCCCTGCGCCTGCTACATACTGCCCGCCCGTTACTAACCCCCTGGCCATAAGTGGCAGGCCTGGCTGCATCCTCTACTATACCCATGGCCCCGCCGTTGCCACACATTAGACACAGTGACTTGAGAGTCACCTCACCCAGCCGGGCCCGGTAGCCATCCTCCCGCTCCGTTTCCCACCTTAGTGGATTGGCCAAACAGCAGTGTGCCTACTGCTGTCAATAAAGTCTTTCTTGTATCCCTTGGGGCTTGTGAAGGTTGAGGGGGGCTTGCCTTTTATGACAGTCCTGGGCCCCACAATTTCTGATGGCAGCCCTGAGTACAAGTTTCTCCACTGTTAGTTTGGTTCCAGCGAAGGATCGCTTCTCTGCCTAATGAAATTTTTTTTCAGGGTGTTCTCCGCGTTCAACCACCTTTGGTCCCTCCGGTGGCACCGTGGGATTTGTATTTGGTTCTTGGGGCTCTACAGGTTTCCCCTTTTGAACCTCTGAACTCAGTAGACCTTAAATGGTTGACAGCGAAGACACTTTTACTCCTTGCTATCTCCTTTGCCCGCAGAGTCTGTGATTTGGCAGCGCTCTCTTGTCGCTCCCCATTTTTATGTTTTTTCCCCAGGATAGAGCTGTCCTCCGTACAAGGGCGGGTTACCTTCCTAAGGTAGTATCCCGTTTTCATGTGAATGAAGAGATTGGGGTTTCAGCTTCCCAGTCTTCAGACCTTTCTGCAGATGTGGTTTGTACTCTCGTATCTACGTGGATTGTACTAACTCCTTGAGAAAATTAGATGCTCTTTTTGTGTTGTATGACTGTCACAAGCGAGGCTGGCCAGCTAACAAACAGACTCTGGCACGATGGCTGTGCATGACTATCTCTCAGGTATACACACAGGCTGATCTCCCTGTTCCAAACATGGTGACAGTGCATTCTACTAAGTCTCTAGGGCAATCTTGGGCATTTAGTCGTGGTGCCTCTGCTGAGCAATTGTGCAAGGCAGCCACATGGTCTTCTGGCCCTGATTCAGAGCCGGATGCTCTGACAGAGCGCTCGCTCTGAATCAGGGCCGTCCCTCCTACTTTTTGAGGCCGCTCGCATAGCTGTGGGTGACCACCCACAGCTATAGCGAGCGGCCAAAATGATGGTCGCGATGGTCAAGACCATCGCGACCATTGGGCTTGCGACGAGACCCTTGCGGTAGGGTCTCGCTGCCGCAAGCCCTGGAGTGGTTTTGGCTCTATCAGAGCCAAAAGCACTCCCACTGACATCACTAGTGATGTCAGTGGGGCCGGCACCAGACGGTAGGCATTCCCATGGGCAGCCACGCCCCCGGCACGCCCACCAAAGGGGGCGTGCTGTCAATCACCTTCGACAGCACGCCCCCTTTGGTGCGAGACCCACAACGACAGCTTGGCCGTCGTTATTCGGGTCTCGCGCATGTGCACGACGGAGCTGCCCCGTCGTGCGCATGCGCACTTGGGCAACATCGACCCGCTTGCGAGCGCTCAGCGCTCGCGAGCGGGTCTGAATCAGGCCCTCTGTTCACACTTTTCTCAGGTTCTACGCCTTTGATACTTTTGCCTCTCAGGATGCTTCCTTTGGGCGACAAGTTCTCCTTTCTACTCAGGAGCGTCCCCCACCATTAGAGGAACTGCTTTAGGAACTCCCCATGGTATCCCTGTGGATCCCTATGGACCCTGAAGAAAAAAATAAGAGTTATGGTAGACTTACCTTTGTTAACTCTCTTTCTTTGAGGTCCTTAGGGTCCACTGGGCACCCACCCTGACGCACCTGGTTTCATTGGGTAATTTTTTTTTTCTCATGTTCACGAATTTCTCCTTCTTTGACAGTGTGTTTCTGGTGTACGTTGTCCTTCCTTCTCCTCTTTTCTGCTCCTGCCTTGGGCTTGTTTACAAAAATTAATGCCTGTGGCAAGGGGTGGGGGTGGGGTATATGTGGGATCTGAAAGCTTAACTGTTTGGTGCCTGGATCACTCCAATCTCATTTCCCCATGGTATCCTTGTGGACCATATGAACCTTGAAGAAAAAGAGTTAACAAAGACAAGTCTACCATAACTCTTATTTTTATTTTCTAAAGAATGTTTAAAAGTACGCATTTGATACAGGCATCGGTAGCGAATTTGGTCTCATTTAAGGATTATCTTTTATTAGGAAGCAAAACTGCAAGCCAACCAAATGCTTTTGCTGAACAGAATGCATGGCAGCAGTGATCATCCCAGAATACCCCTCTTACATCTCAAAATCAGACGTCAGCATCTTTTGGAAGATACCCTGCATAAACTCAGCATTGTAGAAGATCGTGATCTCAAAAAGGATTTATTGGTAAAATGCTTTCACTTCTAGCTGCTTTGATAGTATGTCCAATTTGTCAGATATGCTAAATTAGCTTTTCTAGACAAGTTGGGGATATTTTCTTAGTAAATGTAATCACAACTGATGAAACAAGGTGAAGCATGTATAAAGGTGCCTGTTTTCTATTACATTTAGTACTAGAATTCTAGTTGCAGTGCCAGTCATACTTATTACATGTCTGCATTCAGTTTAATACCACAGAAGACAAATCAGGCTGATGTTAGTTTCGTCACATTTGTGGGGGTTTTAATCTTAACACAAAGGGCCTGATTCAGAGCCGGACGCTATTTGCGGACGGTCGTTCCAAAAAGGGGGCCGGCTATTTAAATTGAGCGCTCGCTCATTGCGGTTTGTTGACGCCTCTATGTCTGAGCGAGCTAACGAAAAATCCGCTCGCTATTTTATAAAGACGCCCCTTTGCCGTTCACAAATCACGTCATCTCCGGTATTTATTAGATTAATCGGGTACATCGAAAGACATCTGAACTGCTCGCAGTGCTTGTGGTAGCTTTTTCCTACCGCAATCACTGCGAGCAGTTCAGGCTAAAAGACAACCAAGTGACGTGGTCGATGACGCTCCTTTACTAATTATGCACTCCCATTAAACGCCCTTTTGACTGTTTGGCACGCCTGCGTTCGGATCTCCACTCCCCCGTTTTCAAGTACCTTCCCCTGTTACCACCCACAAACTGTACATTCTGTCAATCAAATTAGCAGCTCCTCGCTGTTTTGCGAGCGCACGATTCCTGACTGCAATGACTGATTTGCGCATGCGCATTACGACCCATACGCATGCGCAGTTGTGCGAACATCACTCATAGCGAATGAACGGCCGCTTACGAGCGGCTCTGAATCAGGCCCATATTCCAAAGATCTGCTACGTACACTCTCCCATAGTGGGTACCCCTTAGCTTAGTTAAACACCCATACAAATCAAGGGGCACCTGACATGATCAAATTTGAATCTCTTAGGAAGGAGGCTACACATTTATTTAGCAAAAAGATATGAAGGGTTACCTTACCTTCCCTACGGGCTAATCTACCAAAAGGTTCTCACCCGCCATTGTGGATATTTTACAGTATATCCTCAGCTTTCAATGCTTTTAAACAGTATTCTCCCTGAAGATCAGAGCCCACAATCCAAGTGTATACAGTATGTTCTATAATAATAAAACATACTATGCATATCTATTTTAGCTATACGTTTTTGGTAATACTATGCAACCACAAATTCTATTTTCCCTCTGTCTAAAAAGTTTACACATTAATTTAGCCGCACGTTTTACGCTTTCTAACTCACCGATTCCGAGTAAACTGTGGAATCAATGGGTTTCCCTGCATCTTAGCCCCCAGACGGTACCTTTTCTCGCTGACTTTTTCTGTTAGTAAAAGTCCACCTCTGTAGTTTAATGCACTGTAGTTTAAGTCTAGTATTTGTATCTCACAGCATTGGTGATTAGCCGCGGAATTCCTCCAAGGTGGTGGTAAGAACCACATTACTATACCAATATTTTGTGTTAACTGATAAGGCATCATGAGCCATAATTTGTAGGACTGAATCTTGATCTCAACTACTTGGGGAATAAGTAAATCTTCTACTAAACTGGCTGGGATAACCGTCATTGCCCGGGTTGAAGACTGGACCCTGAAGTACACTGCAATTCCCCAAGCTCCGATTGGCTCGCGACTGGCGCCAGATTCACATTGCGTCTGTCCATCTCTGCTGCTGCCTGCCGGTGCGCCAGCTGTAGTTAGCTGACTGCCCGGCCCCAAATCCACACCTGCTGGCTGCTGATGGCACACAGGGGGAGGCGAGAGGCTGCTGGAGGGACATGGAGAGGTGAGTTGCTGGGGGTGGCATAATGTGTAAGGGGCACTACTATTGTCAGGAATAATGTGTTATATGGGGCACTACTACTATGGACTCAATTCAATGCTAATTGAATAGCCCGGAATTATCCAATTCAGCGCGCGATGCTTTTTTCTGCCCTTAGCGTGGTGGAAACAGCATCGCGGCAGTACTTAAGTCAGAGAATGCCAGTTCTCGAAACTAAACAGCATGTTTAAGGCGCGGGAACGGGCATTCTCCGACATAACAGTGCGCTGAATTGAATAGCTCCTGGAGATCCTTCCTGGCGCTATTCAAGTTGCATTGAATTGAACCCCATGTGGCATAATCTGTAAAGGGCATTACTATGTGGTATAATGTGTAAGGGGCACTACTACTGCGTGGCATAATGTGTATAAGGGGTACTACTGTATGGCATAATCTGAATGGGGCCTGTGTGGCATAACATAAATGGGCACTGTGTGGGGGGCAAATGTATGTGTTTTTTTTACCACTTGGGGGGCCTTTTAAGATCTTGCTATGTGGCCCACAAAGTTCTAGTTACACCCAGGGGTGCTGAGAGGGGGGGAGAGCAGGTACTAATTACCTGGGCCCCAGGCTTGTTGGTGGGGGCCCCGGTTCGACGTCTCTTCCCCCCCTCTTGCATCAGCAGTCTTTTCTGCCAGTGAAGGGGGGGAGCGAACGCACTGATGGATTTGCGCCAGTCTGAGGGGCTCACATCGTCCCCCTCCCCAGCATGCCATTTTGCGAGGTTGCAAAAAATGTATTTTTTTTCTAAGGGGGTGTGGCCACGCCTCCCGCAATCAGGCTACACTCCTGGGCCTAGGGCAGCTCTCTACGCCCTTGGTTACACCCTTGCATGCATGCATATACAGAGGCTCTGGATTTAATATGAACTTGCATTAGTCATCAAGTTTGTTCAGACTGAGGGGCCTATTCATCAAACAATAAATGGCCCGGTACCCATGCGGAACACTAGTTTCCGCATGTTTTAGTTACCGGGCCATTCATCATCAGGGTTCCGATGGAACCCCCTGATATTCAGCAAAGTCCAAAAACTGAAAGTTTTCGGAGTTTGTTCACAAGAACAAGCGCCATCTCCAGCGCCACTTGCTCTCGTAGCCCCGCTCCTTCCTATGGAAAGGAGTTCCGGGGATGTGAAGAGGGATCCAAGCGGATCCCTCCGCCGCCTTCTCACGGACTCCCCGGCGGCTCTGCGCATGTGTGACCTCGGGTCATACATGCGTAGCCGGACCGAGGGGGAGAAGGTAAGTAACACAGCTACATCTAACCGAGGGGACAGCTGCTTTTCGGAGCAGCTGTCCCCTCACCGGAGCAATGATGAATTGCTCCAGTGTAATCTATCCCTCACTGCGAGCTGGATACTTAAGTATCCCTTGCAGCGAGTTCAATACTTAATCAGGATACTTTTGTTGCATTCTCACAGGTTTTTGGCAGACCGACAATTTCCACTGGAGCCAGCCTTGGAACCTGTGTAATTTTAAGTGTCCCCATTTTTAGGGATTGTGTGACAGTGTGTGGCCCTGACGAAGTTCAAACCTAGGCAAAAACCTTATCCTGGTCAAACTACTCCATGTCAAATTTGGTGGAGCTACAGTAGGTCCAAAAAAACTCTGGCCGTGCATAAAGGACAAAAAGACAGTCAGACATGCTTATTATATAGATAGATAATTTAACTGCTTGTTTCAAGTGACCCTGTTATCAATGTATTCACAAATGTTCTGGTAAATATCTTATATTAAAATAAAACTTACGACGCAACCTATATCAGCGGAAAAAAACTTAGATTAAATGCCAGTGGTAAACCTGTATACTATTTTCAAGTACTCGGGGGATTACTGAGAAATGTAGATAAATGTGAATGAAGGAATTTATGGTCATAAGCCGAGAGGTCTCATCCAGGTTTGCCAAGATCTGGGGGCACAAGTAAGTGTTTATGAATTCGAACGACTATAAGACAATATCACAATGGATCTTTTTCCCCTGGTTAAGTGTATTCTCACTAGTAATCAGGGTCCAATACCAAATGGTCTGTGCATAATTCTGTATGAGCTGGATAACATGTATGTCTGTCAGAACTGGTTTAACAAATAAAGAGACTCAATATAACAGTATGAATGCACGTTTACTGAAGAGGTCATCAGTCTTCCAACATGTGATCTATGCACCAGCATAACCAGCCCTAAATTTACCTTATCTTTCTTTTTTGCTTCTTTATCCAGAAATTTTAATTTACAACAAAGAATGTATTAAAAATAAGATAAGAACAAATGGAGAGATGGAAACCTTATTGGGTAGTGAAAGAGACACAGAATACTTTCTATACTTTCTACAGTATAGTTTATGTGAATATACACATATGTGTACGAGGACATTAAATCTACCTTTGTCTCACAGGTGGAATTTCACAGTGAGGCTGGAGCTCACCCCAGAGCTGTCATCGCAGAGTTCTTCCTCTATGTGGCTGAGAAAATGGTCCATCCCGATTATGGCCTTTTCACTTGTTCCAATCCATTGTTCCCAGTTTGGTTTCCAAGCCAGGTAGTTGTTTTCTGTTTGTAAATTGTATGATGATGTCAAGGGAAAGTGAAACTGTTTGTGTATTATTCCATAAATGTCTCTCTAGGATTTTGCACATTATTTATCTGAAAAGAGGAGCTAGCTGCTTCACAATAGTTATGTGGTGTGGATGTCTTTATAACGGGAATAGAGTATGCATTAATCTAAAATAGCCGCCTTCTGCTAGTAAATGCTAGTGCAAGTCATTTATCTGAATAAAAATGTCACACAGCACAATGTCTGACTCATGGTGAACATGTTCTACACACACTATAGTCTCAAAGAAACACTTAAGCTCTGGTCTATAATTAGGATACCCAAGATATTGTGTCACTGAGATCTGCATAACATTGCATTTCTTAGTTAGTGCTACAGTATCTTATTTTAAAAGATAAATTGGGATGCACATGACTGACTTCTCGGAACTAAGTATTCAGACCTAAACATTATCAGTGTGAAAACCAGCTGAGAAAACTGGCATGCATGAGGGAATGGGATTGTAAAGCCGGCGGCTGTTGAAATCCTGACAACGTGAGGCCGAAAGGAGGAAATCCTGACAGTGGAGGTAAGTAACGCTAACCCTCCTTTAGGGGTGCCTAACCCTATCCTCCCCGGCTAGTGCCTAACCCTGACCTCCCCCCAGGGGTGCCTAAACCTAACCCCTCATCCCCACTCCCTACACCTAACCCTTCCTTCCCCTAGCCTAACCCTCCAGGGGGTGCCTCACTCTGTCCCCCCCGGGAGCCCCCTAACCCTCATCCCACGTGCGGCTAAGAGGACGGGCGCCTAGACTTACCTCATTCGGTCCCGCATTGTCCTGGATTCTGGCATCGGGACTATGACAGGCGTCGGTATCTCAATGCCTGTCATAAATCCCTAGTCGGGATTCTGGCATCGGGATAGTGACCCTGTGAGTCTCATGCAGGGATGTAGTTATCTGATTGTAGAAGGATCGAGTAGGGAATCTAGCAAGGGATCAGACTTTGCTGCTCTTAAACTAAGCTCTTGGACTGACTCTCTTCATTGATTGTGATGCCTGGTTTGTTTGTCTGTTTCAGGCATTAGCAGAGAAGAAAAAGTATTATTATTATGGTATATTGTGCGGGTTGGCAATTTACAATCAGATTGTTATGTACCTGCCCTTTCCATTGGCCTTGTATAAAAAACTTCTGGGCAAAAAACCCACAATAGATGACTTGAAGGAGCTACAACCTACCATGGGAAGGTAAGACTTGCTAATCTAACATCCCAGAAACCACAACAAGATATATTTCTCAAACACACTGGCGCTAGGTAAAACACACCAAAGTCCAACTCTCAAAATTATTTAAGAAACAGGCAAGGGTGCCACCTAGTGCAATATAAACCGTTTTATGCTCTACCAAAACAAAAAAGTGGGAAAGCTTATCAGATATCTCTATCTCCACAGACTGTTTTTCATAAACCAAATAAATAATGATAAAAAATATAAGGCGTGAATGGCAACAGTGTTATTCTGTTTGGGTAAACAGAATTTACCAGAAAACTAGAAATTGCACGTACAATTTATCTATATAATAAGTGAGAGAGCCTGTCTGTCTGTTTGTCCTTTATGCATTGGCCTGAGTTTTGGACCTACCTCCACCAAATTTGACATAGTGGTATAGTTTGACCAGGATTTGGTTTTTGCCTAGGTTTGAACTCTTTCAGGGCCATACACTGTCACACAAACCCTAAAAATGGGGACATTCTTAAAGTACACAGTTTCCAGGGCTAGCTGCAGTGGAAATTGCCAGTCTGCCAAAAACCTTTGAGAAAGCTACAAAAGTATCCTTTTAACCTTTAGTTTGAGCAAACTTAATGACTCATGCAAGTTCATATTAAATCCAGAGCTTCTGTGTCTGCATGCAAGGGCGTAACTAGAACATCATGGGCCACATAGCAAGATCTTAAAAGGGTCCCCCTTAGAGGTAAAAAAAACTCATACATTTGCCCCTACACAGAGCCTATTCATGTTATGCCACACAGACCTTCAGGATATGCCACACAGTAGTACTCCTTATACACATTATACCATACAGTAGTAGTTCCCCTTATATATTATGCCGCACAGTAATGCCTCTAACACTACACAGTAATGTCCCTTACACATTATACCACACTGTAATGCCCTTTACAGATATGCCACATAATAGTAGTGCCCCATATAACACATTATTCCACACAATAGTAGTGCCCCTTATGCATTATGTCCATCCAGCAACTCACCTCACCGTGTCCCTCCAGTAGCCTCTCACCTCCCCTTTTGTGCCATCAGCACCAAGTAGTCGTGGATTTGGGGTTGAGTCGCCAGCTAATTACAGCTGGCACACCGGCAGACATGGACAGACAGCAGTGGCGCAATTTGAATCTGGTGCCAGTCGCAAGCCAATCTGAGCTCGTGGACCAGCAGCTAATCTGGAGCTGCCACTGCTGACTCGCTGCTGGTACACAAGCTCTGATGGACTCACAACTGGTTGCACTGTCTCTCCATGACTGACTGCCATTGTGCCAGCTGTAATCAGCTAGCGGGCTGGCACCAAATCAACATCAATGACATCTGGGCCCCTTGATGACTCTACCTGGACCGGCCCACCTTGTGTGCCTGACTGGGTGCAGGGGGAACGTGGGCCACAGAGGCAGCTTAGGCACCATAGCAGCTGCACCCCTTGCACCCACGGTAGTTACGCCACTGTTTGCATGCATGTTAGCAAACTGGGGTCCAGTCTTCAACCCAGGTATTTTAGCTAGTATAAAATAATTAGGTTAGTCCAAAAAGTATCCAGAAGACATCTGCTAAAAAACACTGTGTGTACCTAACACGTTTCACCCTGACGCAAAGCAGTGGCAACACTCAGACTTGCAATATTGTAACTTTTCCCACTGCAAACAATCAAATTTAATTCAGTTACATTTTCCATTTCTAAACTATTACTGTGACCACTATATTAATTATACTGTATCACACTGCACACCCTGCACCCATTTAGTATACTTACCTCTTCAAAATACCATGTGCTACACAAATCACCAGGAAAATGGTGCAGACTCCATTTTCCCAGAGATTTGCGCATGCGCAGTCAAAAAATCACTGAGATGTTCCTGCAGACCTGGTAGACTGGTACAGTGCCAGAGTTTACTCGCAGCTTCACCACTGAGATGAGAGGGGGTCCATATGGAGGCTGTACACAGTCCCACTACTCTCTAAATCCGCCCCTGATTGATCTATCTATCTTTGGTACTGCCCGGGTTGAAGACTGGTCCCTTAAATACGCCGTCAGACAGTGTAGGCAGGCGTATTCTCATACCATTTGGAATGGGGTATATCAGCAGCACACGGACTTACAGAACAGAAATCAGTATAGCTTCCAAAATCACTTGCGTTTCAGAAATCACTGCAGAACAGAGGGGGTGATTCAGCTACGGACAGATAGGCTATCACAGCTGCTAACATGTTAGCAGCTGCGATAGCTGTAATATGTTAATGCAACAGGAGGTGTCATGTGTCCTGCATACATTACAGATCCGAGCAGCATCCAAATATGCAGCATCGAATCATCTTCAGTCCCCAGCCGCTGCAAATGAGTAAGAGGCCAGGAAATTCCCGTCAGGCCAGGCCTGGCATCTCCAACCCCAACCCCCCCCCCCCCCCCACAATGGCTGCAGCACGCCTCAGTTTTGGGAAAAGGAGGCCGTCGCCGCCCCCTCCTAGAAATGGCAGCAGATTGTCAATCACTGACGGTCCGCTGCCGGACTGTGAGCGGGATCGCTGCGTCACTGCGTCACTGCGTCTGCAGCTGATTCACCCACTAAGATCACTCTGCAGATCAACATTGAAGACTGCCATCAGGGGAGGATAACGGGACTAGAATGGGATTGTGTGACAGTATGTGGCCTCGACGAACTTCAAACCTAGGCAAAAACCTAATTCAGATCAAACTACACCACTATGCCAAATTTGGGGGAGCTAGGTCCAAAACTCTGGCCGTGCATAAAGGACAGACAGACACACACACTCTCATTTATTATATAGATGTAAGTCGGCTGATTCGTTTATATACATTGTCTTGTTTGTTGAACCAACGTAGTTCAGAAGTTTTGGGGAGATGTACTTCAACTGCAGTTGTAAAGCGCAATGGAATATGCTGTTGCCATATAAATAACTTCACCTTTTCCCAAGGTCCTTCCACTAGCCACGTCAGACAAAACATTTAGTAATTGGACCTTTCTAGAATTATTATACTTGCCTCTTAACATAGTAGTGTGTTAACTGCTTAAGTTAACTTTTGCCATACTCCTATAGAATCAGCTAATTCATTTAGGCAAAGGTTACCTTTATGTTGGTACTTACAGTACCTGTAATATGAAGGTAGAACAGGTAATGCTGTCCATGACAGCTACATAGGATGGAATTAAAACATTCCCTGTACAGATTCTAGAACTCGTTCTATCTATTAAATGGGAAAATGGATTTTGTATGTCTGGGACCGTATTTACCAAGGCCCCGTTGTCTCAATGGCCCTGACTGTAAACACAATTGCACACAAATTCAATTGACCGGCATTAAGTTCAATAACTTTGCATATGGATCTGATGTAGAGCTATTTGATTCTGGGACTCACTAGCCTCCTTAATCAGTATATCATATCAATATATCCAAAAGCTGTAACCTATAGGCATTTTTATGTATAGCAGAAACTGTATCCATTTTGTAGAAGTATGCAGATCCTCCTGGCTACTGAAAATGACGTGGAAAGCCTTGAACTGTATTTTACAGTAAGTATAAAATATATTTATGCATATGATCACACATCTGGTACATATTGCATTACATTCTGTACATACGTGTATACATAATACATTTTGACTCTATGGCTAACATGTTCTTCTAGCAGCTAAGGAAAATGCCATTACATGACAAAGTGTAACTTAGTTAAAACTAGGGGTGAGCGGGTTCGGATTTCTGAAATCCGAACCCCCCCGAGCCCCCCCGATCCGAGTCCGATCCGAGTCAGGCTCGACTTTTCCCGCCTGACTCGGATCTGAAATCGAGGCAAAACGTCATCATCCCGCCTTCCGAGTCTCGCGGGTTTTGGATCCTATATAAGGTACCCGCGTCGGCGCCATTTTCTCACTCGGCTGTGGACAGTGAAGAGGGAGGGTGGGAGTTAGGGCTGTGTAGTGTAGTGTAGTGTAGTGCTGCTGTTGTCCACTACTTCAAAGTCCATAGGGGCTGGCTGTGTTGTGCTGTGCTGCTGTTGTTAATAGGGGCTGTGTCCACTACTTCAAAGTCCATAGGGGCTGGCTGGACTGTGTTGTGCAGTCAGTTCTCCATAGGGGCTGTGTCCACTCCAAAGTCCTGTGCAGTGTCCCAGTCCTAAAGGGGTGCTGTAGTGTTGTCCAGGGGGTGCTCTGTCCATCAGGGGTGCTCCCCCCAAGTGCTAAAAAAATAATATATTTCCTGTGTTTGTGAATTGTGTGCGCAGTAGCTGCATGTGCATCAACAAAGTAGTGCCAAGCGTGCGCCTGTGTCATAAGTAAAGGGCCGGCTGGCTTGACCGTTAAGGGTGCTGTAACCCCCGAAAGTACACTCCAGTCCAAACCAAAAAAAAAATTATTTTCTGTGTTTGTGAATTGTGTGCGCAGTAGCCGCACGTGCATCAACAAAGTAGTGCCAAGCGTGCGCCTGTGTCATAAGTAAAGGGCCGGCTGGCTTGACCGTTAAAGGGTGCTGTAACCCCCAAAGTACACTCCAGTCCAAACCAAAAAAAAAATTATTTTCTGTGTTTGTGAATTGTGTGCGCAGTAGCCGCACGTGCATCAACAAAGTAGTGACAGGCGTGCGCCTGTGTCATAAGTAAAGGGCCGGCTGGCTTGACCGTTAAAGGGTGCTGTAACCCCCAAAGTACACTCCAGTCCAAACCAAAAAAAAAATTATTTTCTGTGTTTGTGAATTGTGTGCGCAGTAGCCGCACGTGCATCAACAAAGTAGTGCCAAGCGTGCGCCTGTGTCATAAGTAAAGGGCCGGCTGGCTTGACCGTTAAGGGTGCTGTAACCCCCGAAAGTACACTCCAGTCCAAACCAAAAAAAAAATTATTTTCTGTGTTTGTGAATTGTGTGCGCAGTAGCTGCACGTGCATCAACAAAGTAGTGACAAGCGTGCGCCTGTGTCATAAGTAAAGGGCCGGCTGGCTTGACCGTTAAGGGTGCTGTAACCCCCGAAAGTACACTCCAGTCCAAACCAAAAAAAAAATTATTTTCTGTGTTTAGCCGCACGTATATATCAAATTGATATAACATAAATGGAGGACCAAACTTTCTCCGATAAAAATAAAATAGAGAAAGATCAAGAACCACTTCCTCCTAGTGCTGAAGCTGCTGCCACTAGTCATGACATAGACGATAACATGCCATCAACGTCGTCTGCCAAGGCCGATGCCTAATGTCATAGTAGAGGGCACATACAATCCCAAATGGCAAAGTTCAGGAAAATGACCTTGAAAAAGACATTTAAATCAGCTGAAGAGAAACGTAAACTTGCCAATATGCCATTTACGACACGGAGTGGCAAGGAACGGCTAAGGTCGATCCCTAGTATGTTCATGACTAGTGGTTCAGCTTCACATGACGATGGAAGCCCTCCTCCCACTAAAAAAAATCAAAAGAGTTAAGCTGGCAAAAGCACAGCGAAGAACTGTGCTTTCTAAGAAGATATCACAAATCCCCAAGGAGAGTCCAAGTGTGATGGTGGTTGCGATGCCTGACCTTCCCAGCACTGGACGGGAAGAGGTGGCTCTTTCCACCATTTGCACGCCCCCTGCAAGTGCTGAAAGGAGCACCCACAGTCCACTTGCTGATATGCAAATTGAAGATGTCACTGTTGAAGTACAACAGGATGAGGATACTGGTGTAGCTGGCGCTGAGGAGGAAGTTGGCGAGGAGGATTCTGATGGTGATGTGGTTTGTTTAAATCAGGCTCCGGGGGAGACAGTTGTTGTCCGTGGGATGAAAAAGCCCATCACGGTCATGCCTGGGCAGAAGACCAAACATTCCACCTCTTTGGTCTGGCAATATTTCTATCCAAATCCGGACAACAACTGTCTTGCCATATGTACCATATGTAAAGGTGAAATAAGTAGGGGTAGGGACGTCAACCACCTAGGAACATCCTCCCTTATACGGCACCTGCAGCGCGTTCATAAAAAGTTACTGTCAAGTTCAGAAACTTTGGCTAAGACCGTAAGCAGTCCAGGGACACCTAAATCCCATTGTCCTGTTGTATCCAAGCGCCTGCAAACCACACCGTCAACTCCCTCCTCGTCAATTTCCTCCTTAGTCAGGATCGGAAGTAGTCCTGCAGGCCATGTCACTGGCATGACTGACTCTCCTATCCGGGATTCCTCCGGAGGATCCTGCATTGCTACGCCTACTGCTGCCGCTGCTGCTGTTGCTGCTGCTGGGAGTCGTTCATCATCCCAGAGAGGAAGTAGGAACACCACTACTTTTACTAAACAATTGACCCTCCAACAGTCCTTAGCGAGGAGGATGAAGTACGACAGCAGTCATCCAGAAGCAAAACGTATAACTGAGGCCTTGACTGCTATGTTGGTGTTAGACGTGCGTCCGGTATCCGCCATTAGTGCAGTGGGATTTAGACAATTGATGGAGGTAGTGTGTCCCCGGTTCCAAATCCCGTCTAGATTCCACTTCACTAGGCAGGCAATACCGAGACTGTACAGAAACGTCAGAAAAAGTGTCCTCAGTGTCCTGAAAAATGCCGTTGTACACAATGTCCACTTAACCACGGACATGTGGACAAGTGGAACAGGGCAGACTAAGGACTATATGACTGTGACAGCCCACTGGGTAGATGTATCACTTTACGCAGCAACAGCAGCAGCGTCACCAGTAGCAGCATCTCAGAAACGCCAGCTCGTTACAAGGCAGGCTACGCTGTGTATCACCGGTTTCAGTAAGAGGCACACCGCCGACAACCTCTTAGAGAAACTGAGGGAAATCATCGCCCAGTGGCTTACCCCACTTAGACTCTCCTGGGGATTTGTGATATCTGACAACGCCACCAATATTGTGCGGGCATTACATCTGGGCAAATTCCAGCACGTCCCATGTTTTGCTCACACAATAAACTTGGCGTTGCAGAATTTTCTGAAATGCGACAGGGGCGTGCAGGAGACGCTTTGGGTGGCCCGAAAAATTTCTGGCCACTTTCGCCATTCAGCGACTGCGTGCCGAAGACTGGAGCGCCAGCAAACACTCTTGAACCTGCCCCGCCATCACCTGAAGCAAGAGGTTGTGACGTGGTGGAACTCAACCCTCTATATGCTTCAGAGGATGGAGGAGCAGCAAAAGGCCATACAAGCCTATACATCCACCTATGACATAGGCAAAGGAGGGGGTATGCACCTGACTCAAGCGCAGTGGAGAATGATTTCCGTGTTGTGCAAGGTTCTCCAGCCCTTCGAACTTGCCACACATGAAGTCAGTTCAGACACTGCCAGCTTGAGTCAGGTCATTCCCCTCATCAGGCTTTTGCAGAAGCAGCTGGAGAAAGTGAAGGAGGAGCTAAGACGGAGCGATTCCGCTCGGCATGTGGGACTTGTGGATGAAGCCCTTCATTCGCTTTGCCAGGATTCCAGGGTGGTCAATCTGTTGAAATCAGACCACTACATTTTGGCCACCGTGCTCGATCCTAGGTTTAAAGCCTATGTGGTGTCTCTCTTTCCGGCCGACACAAGCCTGCAGAGGTGCAAAGACCTGCTGGTGAACACACTGTCAGCTGAAGCGGAACGTGACACGTCAACGGCTCCTTCTTCATTTTCTCCCGCAACTGGGGCTGCCAGGAAAAAACTTAGGTATCCTAAGCAACCCGCTGGCGGTGATGCAGGGCAGGCAGGACCAAGTTTGGACATCTGGTCCGGACTGAAGGACCTGGCAACAATTTCTGACATGTCTACTGTCACTGCATATGATACTGTCACCATTGACAGAATGGTGGAGGATTACATCGGTGACAGCATCCAAGTAGGCATGTCAGACAGTCCATACCTGTACTGGCTGGAAAAAGAGGCAATTTGGAGGCCCCTGTACAAACTGGCTCTATTTTACCTGAGTTGCCCCCCCTCCAGTGTGTACTCCGAAAGAGTGTTTAGTGCAGCCGGGAACCTTGTCAGCGAAAGGCGTAGGAGGTTGCTTCCACAGAATGTGGAGAAGATGATGTTCATCAAAATGAATTATCAGCTCTTCCAGGGAGACCAGCCTCCAGAAGGTACAGAGGGACCTGTGGTGGTGGATTCAAGTGGGGACGAGTTAATACTTTGTGAGGATGAGGATGTACACACTGAAGAGGGTGAGGAATCGGTGGATGAGGAGGATGAGGATGACATCTTGCCTCCGTAGAGCCAGTTTGTGCAGGGACACATTAATTGCCAGCTTGTTTTGTGGGGGCCCAAACGAACCAATCATTTCAGCCACAGTTGTGTGGCAGACCCTGGCGCTGAAATGATTGATTTGTTAAAGTGTGCATGTCCTGTTTATACAACATAAGGGTGGGTGGGAGGGCCCAAGGACAATTCCATCTTGCACCTCTTTTTTTTCTTTGCATTATGTACAGTTTGGGGCCTAGTTTTTCTAACTGCCATCCTGTCTGCCACTGCAGTGTCACTCCTAGATGGGTCACGTGTTTGTGCCGCCCACTCGTGTCGCTTAGCATAGTCATCCAGCTACCTCGGTGCAACCTTTTGGACATAAAAACACTATTGTGAGGTGTTCAGAATAGACTGGAAATGAGTGGAAATTAAGGTTATTGAGGTTAATAATAGCATAGGAGCAGAAAAACCTACAAATTCTGTGATTTTAGCTGTTTTTATGCTTTTTAAAAAAAAAATACAGATCCAAAACACAAAACCCAGAACCCAAAACACGGAAGGGTGGTTTTGGCAAAACCAATCCAGATCCAAAACACGAAGAGAGATCCAGATCCAAAACCAAAACACAAAACACGAAAAGTGGCCGGTGCACACCCCTAGTTAAAACCCACTTGTTGCTTTATTGAAGCTAGTAGTTAAGGGGAAAAAGGCAAATAGGAAAAAACCCACTCAATACCCTTGTTTTTAACACAGGCTCTGAAGCCTGTATATACATGTTTGGGATGTATTCAGCTTTGGACTGTACATGTGCAGGGAGTGTGTAATGTGCTAAGCAAGATTTTATTCAATTCAAGATTATCTGGCTCAACCATTCGCCTTTCTAAAGGCGCACATCCACTAGCAGGTATTAATGAGCGATTGCATCGTGCAGTCGCTCATTAATCAAGCACAAATCGTGCACTATAATGTTGGAAACGGCCAGCGATGCGTGCTCCCGCTGGTCGTTTCCGTCATCAATCATCGGCTGAACATGCCGGTCAATCTGCCGATACCAACAGATTGCCCATGGATGAGGGAGGGTGCCTGCACTGTGTAGGCACTGCAGGGGATGGGGAACGATGGTACGATTACGATGTCGTAATCGTACTGTCGTTACCTCATCTGCCAGTGGATGTGCGCCTTTAGTTGTAAGATTGTGGGTTGGGTAACTGCATGACAATAAAAACTAATTAGATTAGTATGCTGGAACTTGTAGTACTCATTGTAGCTGGAGCTCAGAGGGCTGATTAAAGTACATTCATACAGTATGTTTCCTCAAGGCTCTGTCAGTTCTGTAAACAATTTAGCTAATCAACTGTAAATGGTGGGAGAAGGGTGTGTGAGTGGAATAACGGCTCAAACCCTTCATCCCAGATTTTTCCCTGGAGGTCTGGGAAAACCGATTGCACACAACAATTCCCAGAGCTCTATTAAGGGTGAGTTACTAAGATGTCTCTCCCCCTAACTCAGTGGTTCCCAAACCTTTTTGAATCACAGCGCCCTAGAGTATCAGCATTGTTTTCACGGCACCCCTAAGCCAAAAGTGTGTTAATGAGAAAATAAATTTTTTTTTAGTAAAGTGTAGTAAATTGTGCTTACCTGTCATCCTTGGGTTCAGTTATGTGGTGGGGGACAGGTTTGCGTTTCTGTTTGTCTACATATTTACATTACATTGACCATAAATAATTTGATTTTGTTCTGGACCACCAACCTGAGGCACCCCTGCAAGTGTCCCGAGGCACCCCAGGGTTCCGCGGTGCACTGTTTGGGAACTACTGCCATAACTTGTAAATAAAGAACTCCTAAAAAGACATTTAATTCCACCTCTACCTTTTGATAGCATGAAGATGGAGGAAGGTGGGTGGTGGTAGGCAGAGCCTCCAGCACAAGGTTTGGGGCAACCATTTACAATCGCGTCCCCCGCTTCCTTAATGGATGGGAGGCATAGTCTCCACCAACAATATGGGGATGGTCAGCTCTCTAGCGGAAGGCACTTAAATAGCGAGAGCCCCACAACACGCCACATTGGACTGAGAGGAATCCAAATACATAGCGGAATGTTTTTCTATTATTCCCCAGCCAATTCCCTATCCATTTTTTTTTTTTATTATTCATCTCATAAATATGGGTGAACGTGTATTTAAGGTTGAATTTGAGTTAAGCAAGACTTTAAAAACTACTAACAAACAAGTGGACTAAGGGCCTGATTCAGAGCCGCTCGTAAGCGGCCGCTCGTTCGCTCCGAGCAATGTTTGCCCAACTGCGCATGCGTACGGATCGTAATACGCATGCGCGAACCAGTCACTAAGGCCGAAAATCGTTTGTTCGCTAAATAGCGAATGCCTGCTATTTTGAGTGACAGAATGAGGCGTATGTGGGTGGTAACAGGGGAAGGTGCTTGAAAACGGGGAGTGGAGATCCGAACGCAGGCGTGCTTAAAGGTCAAAACGGGCGTTTTAAGGGTGTGCATAATTAATACAGCAGCGTCATTGACCACGTCACTGGGTTATTTTATAGCCAGAACTGCTCGCAAAATTGTGGTAGCAAAAACCAACCACAAGAATAGCGAGCAGTTCATACCCTGGTCGATGTACTCGATTAATCTAATAAATAGCGGACATGACGTAGGATGCGAGCGGCCAGGGGGCGTATTTTTTCAAAAAACGACCGCAAGTTTTGTTCGCTCGTTCAGACATAGAGGTGTGAACAGACCGCAAAGAACGAACGGTTCATTTGAATAGCCACCCCTATTTTCTGAACAAGCGAGCGCAAATAGCGTCAGGCTCTGAATCAGGCCCTAAACCAATATAACTATTTAGTTTTAATACTGATACATTTGATACGATTGTCTGTCTGAAATAAGCCCCCTCAGTCAAGTCTTCATAAAATGATCAGGGGAAATCTGTATAATAGCACAAAACCAATATAATTTGATTCCAAAAAATAAATAAATTAGGTATAGTAATAACAAATGACCTAAATATATGACTTTGTGGCAGTTTCTGCCACCATAGGGGTTGATGTATCAAGCAGTGAAATAAGTGGACCATTGGAGAATTTGACAATAGCACCCAATCAGCTTTGAGGAAACATTTATCAAGTACATTCTAAAAAATAATAGGTAGAAGCTGATTGGTTTCTATTGGAAACTTCTCCACTGGTCCACTTTTCCAATTTTTTCACTGCTTGATATTATTATTATTATTATTATTATTATTATTACATCACTTATAACTAAAATCTAAATAAGAGATTAATTCTAGCTCTGCAAACTCATGCATCACAACAACATTCTAGAATGAGGGAAAATAAACGGTTTGTGGGATTCTGTGTAATTTGTCTCTGCTTATATAAAACTGGACAAACACTGCACAACTAGCTAAGTGATTCTTATTGTCTCTGAATTCCATATATGTTTTTAACTTATATATCTGAATCATTATTACAGTTCTCCTGGGAAAACAAAACTATAGAGTTTATCCCAAATGGAGCATCTGAGCGTGTGACCAATTTAAACAAGTATGTATACAGAGTTCTTGTTCAATTGTTTAACTTTTGTTTTGTGAATGACATTGCCAGAATAAGTCCTTTTCTCAGAAAGAAATCCATTGTCTCTTAATGTCACTTATTGATTGCTGTAGCCTCCTATAAACCAATATTCCACTTCAGAAGGCTATGGGCCTGATTCAGAGCTGAACTCTCTGACCAGAGCGCTCGCTCTGAATCAGGGCCCTCCATGAAAATGGAGCGGTCTCCTGGCCGCTCGTATAGCTGTGGGTGACCACCCACAGCATATGCGAGCGGCCAAAAAGATGGTCGCGATGGTCTTGACCATCGCGACCATCGGACTTGCGATGGAGACCCTGCGGTAGGGTCTCCCGGCCACAAGCCCTAGAGTGATTTTGGCTCTATCAGAGCCAAAACCACTCCCACTGACATCACTAGTGATGTCAGTGGGGCCGGCTTCAGACAGTAGGCGTTCCCATGGGAACGCCTCCGTCTGGCAGGCACGCCCACCAAAGGGGGCGTGCTGTCAATCAACATCGACAGCACGCCCCCTTTGGTGCGAGACCCGGAGCAATGGAAAGCCCATCGCTCCCCGGGTCTCGCGCATGTGCACGACGGAGCTCCCTCCATCGTGCGCATGCGCAGTGGGGAACATCGACCCGCTTGCAAGCGGGTCTGAATGACCCCCTATATCCTCTGCAGCACTCATCATTCCCTGCGGTATCTGGTCATTAGGTCTACATTGTCTAGGTAGACAATGGAAAATAGACAAGCAATAGATAGACAGGGACTGAAGGTCAACAGGGTCTGAAGGTCGACACACTAAAGGTCGACTGGTAACAAGGTCGACAGGCAGTAGGTCGACAGCAACTGAAGGTCGACAGGATATGAAGGTCGACACACTAAAGGTCAACTGGTAACTAGGTTGACAAGTATGAAGGTCAACAGGCAGTAGGTCGACAGGGACTGAAGGTCGGCATGGTCAGAAGGTCAACACACTAAAAGTCGACTGGTAGCGAGGTCGACAGGTATGAAGGTCAACATGGTCATTAGGTCAACACTCATATGGTTGACATGCAAATGGTCGACACATGGTTTGTTTTGTATTTTTAACCCTAATCTTTACCCTAACCACCCTCTTGGTGCCTAACCCTAACCCTCCCTCCTGGTGCATAACCCTAACCGTTGGGGTAAGTGCCTAACCCTAACCGTCGGAGTAAGTGCCTAACCCTAACCGTCGGAGTAAGTGCCTAACCCTAACCGTCGGAGTAAGTGCCTAACCCTAACCGTCGGAGTAAGTGCCTAACCCTAACCATCAGAGTAAGTGCCTAACCCTAACCATCGGAGTAAGTGCCTAACCCTTACCGTCGGAGTAATTGCCTAACCCTAAGTGCCTAACCCTGACACTAACCCTAAAAAAAGTGACGACCATTTGACTATATGAGTGTCGAACTACTGCCTGTCGACCCTGTTACTAGTCGACCCATTGGAGTAAGTGCCTAACCCTAACCCTAACCCTAAAAAAAAATAAAAAAATGTGTCGACCATTTGACTATATGAAGGTCAAAATACTGCCTGTCGACCTTCATAGCTATGACATAGAATTCGGGCGCATATATAGTATGTTTTATAAGAATAAAATTATTAGAATTATTCAGCAATTTACTAATTACTTCTCTGCTGCTCCTACAGAGTAAATCTGTAGTACTCTAGATATAGACAAAAACCACTGTTAAGCAAATAACAAGGAGCGCAGATAGATCTCTAAAAAGTATCAAGCAATTTTTAATATAGAATAGATCCATCAACATATTAAATACACAGATTAGATTAAATTGCACAGAAACATTGCTGCACAATAATTAAAGGAATAATGCAACTTCAAAAATAGTTGATAAAATATGTGCTAATAATGAATGAACTCCATTTAATAAAAACCCAATTTTGGGAGCAGCTAGTTAGTATCCTTTTAGGACCAAAATAATGGTCTAAAGCCTTTAGGACAAATAGTTCTTTTTCTTTCTTTCAGCAATGTTTCTGTGCAATTCTAATCCAATCTGTGTATTTAATATGTTGATTGATATATTCTATATTAAAAATTGCTTGATACTTTTTAGAGATCTATCTGCGCTCCTTGTTATTTGGTTAACAGTGGTTTTTGACCTTCATAGCTGTCGACCTTGTTACTAGTCGACCCGTCATAGTAAGTGCCTAACACAAAAAAAAAAAGTCAACCATTTGACTATGAGTGTCGACCTAGTGCCTGTCGACCTTCATACCTTTCGACCTTGTTACCAATCGACCTTTAATGTGTCGACCTTCTGACCCTGTCGACCTTCAGTCCCTGTCGACCTACTGCCTGTCGACCTTCATGCCCGGGGGGGGGGGCTGCCTACTTACTATACAGTGGTCTAGCCCTAATACCCAGAGCCACTCTCACTGGGCTCAGCGCCCTAACATCCAGGGTCTTACCAGCGGCTCAGGATTTTAAGCCTGCATACTACAGGGCACAAAAGGACAGGCCTGATGCCCAGAGTTCCTTTCTATAATGTGGCCTCAGGCCTATGGAATGCCTAATGGAGGAGCTCAGCTAGTGGCCTGGGCCTAATGCCCAGGGCCAGTTAATACAGGGCTCAGGCCTGTGGGCCTACCTAACAGGGGGCTTAATCAATTGGGCATGGTGTCCTCCTGTATATCCACACGCCCTGGCAGATGGCCATGGGCCTAGTGCCCGCCTACTTTCTTGATTAGTGACCTGGGTCTATTACCCAGGTCACTTGCACCTAATAGGGGCAATTAATCTCTATAGAGCCTAATGCCCGCTCACAGCATTTGGGCCTAGCACCCGCCTAAATGCCCACAGGCCTAATGCCTGACTGTGCCCCATGGGCCTAGTGCCCGACAACCCTGGTGGTCTAGGGAGGGGTTAATGGTAGGCCTCACAGAAGGCCTACCTGTTATGGTGGAAGAGGCTGTGGAGGGGGGGGCTTTGTTAGCTCTATTACGTTCCACCCCCGCAGTTTTCTCCGGTCCTCAGCCACATTTTTCTGGTGCTGGCCAGCAGCTCCACCTCTTCTTTTCTTCCTCCAGCTGGCGCCTCCTATCTTTCTTCTTGACAGCGGCAACTACTGGCTGACGTTAAATGGGAGACGTGCCGTACGGGCGCGTCCCCAAATAACGTGTAATTTATGGGGCGTGGCCTATGGTAATTAGACCACGCCCCCTTTTCGACACACGCCAGGTTATGGGGCATCTGAGTCCCTGTCTGTACTGGGCGCGGGTCCTGCTGGAGCCGGCCCTGGCATGTTTGTCATACATAAGGGTTCCTGGCCGGATCAACAGAATACTAAAACCGTGACACCTGCCCTGTGATGCAATCCGGTATCCTAGGTCCCACTAATCCTGTCTTCTCTTTCTTTCTGCAGAGTTACCTTTGTATCTGGACTTTGGTCCTTTCTGTGTATTCACCGTCTTCTCTGACTGTTTTTTTGCGCATGCGAAAGGGGTTTTCTAGCTATACTTTGTGCATTCAGTGGCTGCTGGGATACAAAGGGGCGGAGCTGTAATGGAGGACAGGCTGCAAGACAGGGAAGTGGATATTTTTTCATATGGAGGATCAGATTATGCTATCCTGAAATGGCGAATCTGAAAGGAGCAGAGCTTTTCGTTCTTTTATTAAGTAATAACTTCACCACGGTAAACCAGTTTATTAAATAGACAAAAGTGGAGAAAAGACCTGTTTTCAGCTAATCGAGGCTTTTCACTGCTCCATGAATAGACCCTTATATCTGATAGACAAAATAAAAAGTTGTCATGGTAACAGAAAGGAGCAGATTCAATTAGAAGCACTGTGGCTAATTGAATCTGCCCCAAAATGTATTACCTAAGAAAATGTTGAAATTACAACAATGTATTTATATCTTGAAGGCACGACTATGTTAATAAGTGCATCGACTACATTTTCAACACATCCGTGGCGGAGACATTTGAAGAGTTCAAGAGAGGACTCCACAAAGTCTGCGACAAAGAGATTTTGTCATTTTTTCAGCCAGATGAACTGATGGATCTTGTTTCTGGTCATGCAAATTATGACTGGAAAGTATTTGAACAGGTGAATTCTGGAATGCTGTGTACGTTATATACACAAATGTTTGCAAGTCTAATAAAATGTGTTCAGTGACGTAGCTACTGCTCCTGGAGCCCGATGCAGACCACGCCTCCATTGTATGATGTCACGTGGAGGGGGCGTGGTCTGCACCCGGTGGCGGGAGCAGGTGATTACAGCAATGCCTGGAGAATCCTCAGGATGCTCCGGGCTACTGTAAGGGCAGTGTTGTGACCGTCTGGAGCAGCCTAAAGACACTCCAGACGGCACTGCTGCAGAGATTCTGGCAGCAGGCTGCTGTTACAGACACCCTGCTAGCCAGTTGCAGGAGCTGTGGGTGAGCGGCGGTGCCGCCCACTGCCCTGAATGTGTTAGACCAGAGGTTTCTAAACTCTGCCATTACAGTCCAGCTTTTAAGGATATCCATGATTGAGTCCAGATGGTTAAAGCAAATTGATTGAGGTACTAATTAAGTCACCTGTGCTCAATCCTTAAAACGTGGACTGTAAAGGCAGAGTTTGGGAACCTCTGTGTTAGACTTTGCAATAAAGGTTACTGTTTATTGAACCATTTTTTGTGTCTGGGGATTGCAAGAGATCTAGGTAGGAAGCCTTTGCAGCTGCTACAAAACAGACCAGAGCACAGCAAACCACAATACCTCTAATGTTGTAAAGGAATTTGGCTCGCAGAGAAGGGCTGGGAGAAACCATGCTAATGATAAAACTCCTAACTATGGGCCTGATTCAGAGTTTTACACTATTGCATTTGCAACTCCCTATTTATGTGCAAAAACGTGCTAACGCCTGCCAACAGATGCCTGCCTATAAATGGTGCGTGATGGACTGAGCAAATGTTGCTACATCCACTTCCCTTTCAGCCTTGTGTGCAGATCCCCTGGGGGTTGAGAACACACCACCATTGATGCCACATCGGACGCACACTGACACCTCGAGTAAGTTGTGGGCTGCACAGATTCCAGGTAAACTTTCTCTCTAAAACTTGCCTCTTAGACTGCGGTTCTGCATTTGGGAATGCAGCTGTGATCGCAGACACACCCCAGGAACACCCATAACATGTCCACAGACCAGCCTTTTTCTTGCGAACACTATCGTCCACTTCCCTGACTCCACCACGAACGCCCATGGATCTCAGTGGTCTACTCAGGACCTTGCGATTACGGAGACATTGCGAATGCCATCTCAAACTACAGCTCGCACGTGCGAAGTGAGACTTTTCATGCATGTGCAGTAACAGAAAATCACTCAACTTCGGCATAGCGTACAACTCTGTATCAGGCCCACTGTCTGTGTGCTGTAGTTCCCCCCTCCGGGAACTACTTCTGCTTCAACAAGTCAGAAGTATAATTCTGATTGGAAGATGTGATAAGCAAAAAGGATATAAAAGTAAAATAAGAATCCTATTCTATTACTGATAATAAAATCAATGAGTAGAAATATTAATTTATTGGAGAACAATAAGAATGTGTTACAGGTAGACACACTTGTTTTCATTTTATTTAAGTTATTTCCTTACTATATCACTTTCTATATTTTATACTTAGATATCTCACTTTAACTATAAACTATCTGGGTACTTATTTTAAAAGAAACTAAATAATATTGAAAACCTATGAACCTTTAACTAAGGAATGGATGCTACATGAGGTATCCTGGCTGGGACGGATTGCAGCTGCAAAAATGGTGCTCCTCCCGAAACTTATGTACTTATTTCGTACTATCCCTAGACCCCTATCTAAATCTATATGTCATAAATATTATCAAATACTTACTAAATATATCTGGAAAGGGAATAGACCCAAAATAGCAAGAAGCACTCTTACCCTCTCCAAGGAGGTTGGAGGAGTAGCCTTCCCAGACTAGGAATGCTATCATTCAGCTTGTATTCTTAGTCAGGCCAGAGATTGGTTCATAATTGACTCCCCCAAACCCTGGGTACTTATTGAAAGGGAATTTGTGTCCCTTCCCTCTTTCTGATTTATTCTGGTTGCCCCCCTCTGAATTTTCCTTCAGACCTGGATTTTGTAAAGCAGTTCGGACTACAATAATGTGCTGGTATGCATATGTTTCCTTAGATGAAGAAATTTTCTTGCCTTCTCCTAATCTGTCTCTCCAATCGATAGCTAATTTGATTCCAGATTTGTATTTAGGTTCATGGATTGGGGCGGGCCTTTCCTCCCTGAGTGACGTATTCACAGAAAATGGTCTTGCCCCATTTGTGTTTCTTCAAACTCAATTTGGACTAATGAAGCAGGACTTTTATAAATACTTACAGCTGAGACATTTGTTACATAGCCACCTCCCTTCTCCAATTAAGAAACCTGCCTTCACAGCGTTGCTGTTGCTTCGTTTCCAATCTCCTAATCATAAAGGAGGTATCTCTTGGTGATATCAGTGTCAGATAATAATAAATAAAAAAGGGAAATTACCATGTCAGATCAAATGGGAGAGAGATTTAGCTGTAGATCTTTCTGAATATGATTGGAATATTATTTTTTGTTCTGGTTTTACAGTATCCAAATGTATTAACCATTCAGAAATGTATTACAAGCTACTTCAGAGAGCATATTTTACACCTTAGAGGCAACATAAAATCTGGCCCTCTGCCTCCCAATATTGTTGGCGAAACTGTGGCTTGGTTGGAGACATTCTCCATGTTTTCTGGTCATGTCCCCTGCTTCGACCCTTATGGAATGCGGTGTTTTCCATGATAAGTAATATAGTTGGAACTTGGAACAAGCATTCCTGTGGAGCCCCTAACCGCTTTATTTCATTTTTATCCTGGGACATTATCCTGTGGTGAGAGATACATCATGGGACATATTTTAATAGCTACGAAGGCTGCAATTGCTCAGGGGTGGAAGACTGCTAACTTGCCCAACATCACAATGATAGAAAACAAGGTTCATAAGCACTTTGTTTTTGAAACATTGGATAGCAAATATTCCTCCTCTGCTAACTCCATCCATATGAAATGGTTTCAATGGGGAGAATATAGGGAAAAACAAGGTCATTCCACTATTTATAGCGCTCCTGTTGATTTAGGTGTTCTCTGCTCACCTCATTCAGATTCGGGGTAGTTCTAATCATCATTCCTTTAGTATCCTGTTTCTAATTACTTTTATGTGTATTAAAAGTTCTTTTTTATGTCTATGAATCAAATGTTTGTAAGCTGACCAATTATATTTTGTTTTGTTTTGTGATATGCGATATGTCTGGCTTCCCCCTTTTCCCCTTTTTTTCATTCTGTATCCTCATTTATTTTTCTATACTAAATTTTCAATAAAAACTATTATGGAAAAAAAAAGAAACTAAATAAAAGTGATATTTTAATTTGAATACTAAATACAAAAAAAATAAATATAACCTCATTAACAAACTGTACCTTAGTATGGCAATGAAGGGCTTGTGCAATGAGTAGGAAACCCATTCTTTCTCTGCAATTTGAGTTTCCCATCATGTACAGTATGTGTAATCAAAAGATTGTTTAACATTGTTGTTGAACAGTTAAATTGTTTAATTTATCATACTGTATGTAAATCAAGATTTCATCAATTTGATTGTTCATTAGCCAAATCATTCACAAAACTCTGTGTGTATGTAGCTTATAAATATCCTACTTTAAACATAGAAAAATCTACATTTCTGCATCATATAACCTCATCTGTGTTATCCTGAGAAATGTTTGGGGAATTACTACTATATATTACAATTAGGATTTAAAAAATTATAAATCTATTCTTGTATTTAGTAAAGCGTTTTACTTATGTGTTAAAAAAATGCATCTTTTTCTCTGCAGAACACCAGTTACATGGGAAAGTACACTCGAAAACACCAAACTATCGTCATGTTTTGGAAGGTTTTCCATAAATTACCCCTGGAAAAAAAGAAAGGCTTTCTCTGTATGTATACAAATTACACAATAGTCCCATGATTCATCCATATTTCTTAATATGTGTCTCAAATCTATTATTGCTAAATAATATTGCAAGTATCAAGGGCATATGTATTAATAATTGCGGCAGTGCCCCGATTATTAACAGTTTGCCTTCCGATTGACTTTTTCACTTTGTTCCCGATATGTACTTACTGTAACTCGCTGGGAAAGCGAAAACAGTAACTGCTGTCCTTGCGATTTACATCCCTGGGGTATCTGAGTAATCTTTAACATTTGTGAGAGACTCCTCCGGGGAATCTGACACTGCGCATGTGCACACTGTAAGTTTCTGGAGCTGGCCGGAGGCTGCATGAGATGATGACGTAATCCAACAGGGCCATACTCCGAAAACCTTGCCTACGTATTTTAAGTTTGGTACAGTACATAGGGGTCAGACCGTAATCCCCATTGATAATGGGGACTCGACTGCAGTCTGCAGCGCTAATTAGCCTTTTGCTGGAGATTTCCATAAAATCTCCCGCATTAGGCTGTCAGTACATAGCAGCAATACATAAAATAATGCAGAAACCAGAAACTGCTTTTCTGCATCATTTTATGAAAAATTGGGCTTGATATATAGGTCCTTTTAGTTTTATGAAGATAAAAAAACGAAATAATATAATTACATTATTTAACCCACCAGTAAGTATCTTGACCCGTGACTATTCACCACATAGAAGGACATTTATAAAATCTGGAGACATACACAAACAGTATTTAAATAAACATCTGTTACCTGTTCAAAAATTCTTTCACCATGGCCACTCAAACTATTTTGACCTTTTTTTCATTTCTATACTAATTCAGGAACATACTTGCCTACTTTTGAAAAAGCATTTCAGGGAGATTGTGAAAGCAACACCTATGAGTGCGGTGGTAAAGTGGGTGTGTACTGCTACATCTGAGAGGTGTCATAATACTGGCTTACATCCAAATGTAAATGAGCCCCAAAGCAGTTAGTAATATCTACTGGTACATTTCAAAACTGCTTGTAGCCATAGGGATCATTGTGTCTTATAGGGATGTGCCGGCTTGGATATGTTCGAGTTTGCACGCCGAGGTCGGATTTTTCCCTCCAAAAAAACGGAACTCAGAAAGAGGCAAAACATCATCTTGTATGGACAAACATCATCATTCCTGAAGATAACATTTTACCTCTTTCTGAGTTCCGTTTTTTTGGAGGGAAAAATCTGAACTCGGCGTGCAAACTCGAACCTATCCGAGCCTGCACATCCCTACTTTATAACCAATGCAGGGAAATTATACTAATAATCCCATTTGAATATATATATATATATATATATATATATATATGGTTTTTTTTTTAATATAACAGCTTCATAATGGGGTAAAATGAAATCAGGGAGATTGCTAGACTCTTCAGGGAGACAGGGAGATTGCTACTATTTCAGGGAGTCTCCCTGACAATCAGGGAGAGTTGGCAAGTATGATTCAGGAAGCTAATAGTTATATAAATACATAGTAACACTTCTGGAGCGCTATATTTATCTTTATAAATAAGCAAATAAATAAAGGTATGTTTGCTAGATGCCTAGAAGTGTGAATTTATAGTTAGAAACAGACATCTGGCCTCCCTTGCTCAAATTGCATGTTTTACTGAAACTAAGTGGAAAAACATTAACATCACTGCAGTATACAGACTTTTAGGCCCGTATTCAATTAGCCGCGATAATTTTGCCGCCATCGGCAGAATGTACTTTCCGCCTACATCGCGTGTTTTGGATGCGGAAACTTATTGGGCACGCCCCCGCTATTCGCCCTATTCAATTCCAGAGGACGCGAAAACGGCAAGCCACGATGTCGGGACAGGTGGAAAATGCGTACGCGAAAAGTCTTTGCTATTGAATATGGCAATACTTTTCCGCCTGGCGAAATGACGTCATCCGCGATACTTTTTCGCGGATTCTGACTTTTCGCCGCTGATTGAATACAGCCCTTAGTGTACAATTACTCTTTCCAAAAATAAAAAGATGAAGAAACAAAATGACCTTCCACTTGATTTACTAAAACTTTTTTAAAGGGCTCAAAATAGTTTTGACTCATTAGGAATTACATTAAGCCAGTTAAAGACAATCCTACAGTTGCATAATTTAAATACCCTGACCAGGATTATATAAGGATGTTGTGCCTATAGTACTCCAAGCATGCAACAGTATGTATGTAGGTAACATTTATGCTTTATTTGAGTATACCGAAGTGGTGGTCAACCTTTTGTGGCCTCTGCTGCCACCTAGCTTTAAGTCTGTTAATTCCAATAATCTGCTTCTGCAGACATTTTTTGTCTTTGCTTTGTAAAGTATTCCCAATTTAAAGTGAATAATAAAATGTCTGATAAATGTTCTTTGTTTTCAGATTTCCTGACAGGAAATGACAAAATCCCAGTTTTTGGGATAGATAGTTTATGCATGAAGATATCTGCGTTTGGTGTCCCACGTGAGAACTACCTGCCAGAAGCACAGACATGCTCTCAGCTATTGCTTCTGCCTGAATACTCTAAAGCTGAAGTGCTCCGCTCAAAGCTGCTTCTGGCTATAGAGAACAGCAAGGGATTCAACAAGACCTAGAAAACCTGGTTATAAGCATTTATCCTAACAACTCCAGGCTTCTATGATCTTTAGCAGGCCAGGTATTACAAATATCCCTATTTAATGAGAAATGTGTCAGTCTATCTATGTGATTTGAGTGCTACCACTGCAGTCTTTCTGAGACATGCATGAAATTTGCCTGTTACTTTCCTTTGAGGACTGGAAGATTACAAAGTACAGCTATTAGGCCTTTATGTGCATATATAGTTATTATGTTATGTTATATTCAGTAGGAAATATACAAAAGCTACGATTATTCTGCATGTTTTTTATAGTATTCTCTCCCTATATCTGTCACTCCACTTTACACTGGTTCTCTGCGTCCTCCAGAATACACATTACGCATTTTTACCTACAAATCTCTCAACCCCTCCCATTCATACATCTCAAATCACATCTGAAAATACTCATCCTCAGGGACCTATTTATCAATTATTATTTGCCGGAAATGCCCTGAAAAAAAAAATTTTTTGGAGGATACTCACAAATTCTAAGTATTCACCAAATGTATCTACAGTCTATGGTTAACCAACGATGGCTGATGGTTTTGCCATCGATGGTGGAGATCCAGGGATGGGCAGATCGATTCACTGCACTGAGTTGAGCCTCATGGCTCAACTCAGTGAAGTGTCTCGAGACAGTGGACCTCATTCAGAGTCGGTCGCAAGCGCCGATGTGCTCGTAACTGACTCGATGGTTAGTCCCGCGCAGCAGCGGCACTGCGCGTGCGTGCGCAAGCCCCGGAGTGAGAGAGAAACTCTCTCACTACGGAGCTCGTTACAAAAGGGGCGGCTGTCGATGTTGATCAACAGTTCGCCCTGTTTGGTAGGCGGGCCAGGGGGGTTGGTTTGCAAAACGGAGGCGTTCCTTAACGAACGCCTACCGTTTTGTGGGCGGCCGCACTGACATCATCAGTGATGTCAGTGGGGAGTTTCCTGCTCAAACAGAGCAGGAAGCTCCCTGGACTTACAAGTGCCGAGACCCAACCTTAGGGTCTCGTCGTAAGCCCCGATGGTCGCGATGGTGATGACCATGCGACCATCAACCTGGTCGGTCGTTGGGTGGTAACCCACATCTTAACTAACGACCAGGAGGCCGCACTTCAAAAATGAAGCGGCCGCCCTCATTCAGAGAGAGCGATCGCTTCTTGCGAGCTCCTCTGAATGAGGGCCAGTCTCGAGACACGGCTTTTTAGATAGAGCAAGCGCTGGAGTGATGGGATGCTTTTGGCCGAATTTACCAAGCTCTGGAATATGATGCACCTCAGATCAGGATATAGCAGTGCCTGCTATGGAGTCCTGCTCACTGCAGAGCTGAGAGGCTTCTTCTGCTGTTTCATCACACAGCAGGTGCCCTGCAAGTACCCGGGGGCCAGATTTCAGCAGGTGGCAGGCCGCATTTGGCCGCCTCTGGTATCTATGTCTACATTTATTTTGTCTCTGTTTGATGTATCCTCTGTTTTCCCCACTGTAATGGTACTGTGCAGCAATCTTGTACTTTACAAATCAACCATAAAAATTTTAATATCTCAACTAGGTGTTAGGGCTCAGGTACATTTCCAATGTATAGCCTGGTTAATCATGTAAAGGTATGTTGAGGAAGCTACAATATCTGAGCCCTTTTCCAGCAGTGCCACCATTGCTAGCAAGCACCTGATAATTATTTTTCCTTAAATGTAATTGTTAATTTAAACAATCATGTGTAATGATAACAGATGTGCCATCAATTGTTTTTTTGCATTAATAATATTCATACTATACAATGACTAAAGTGATTTTTGCATTCTTAAAAAACTTTCACTACAATAAATATTAAAATAAAATTAGTGTGAAATGATCAATGTATTTGGCTTTTTCTTGGAAAGGTGTAATATTTAAGTACTTAAATATCCCACTACCAGTCAGAGAAGAGGGATTTATTTGATATACAGTATTTAAGATAAAACACCATCCAAAAGTTTAAATGTAGTTTTCGTTGTCATTCAGAGAGTTATGATAATTACAAATATCTGCTTACCTTGGTGACAGTCCCTGTGATTCAGCAGCACCCTACAGACTCTAATGGTCCTAATGGTGATGCTGACACACCTCTCCCATCAGCCTACATTACATATGAATGGGAAAATGGCATCAACAGCAACACTCTGCATTCGATAGGGGTGGTTTCCTTCTAGGGGATCTGACAGATAGGGGGAACACCATCCGCCAGGGATTTTACCTTTACATAATGAACTCCACTCAAAACTAAGGGCCTGATTCAGAGCTGAACGCTCTGACCAGAGCGCTCGCTCTGAATCAGGGCCCTCCTCCATGAAAATGGAGCGGCCTCCTGGCCGCTCGTATAGCTGTGGGTGACCAACCACAGCATATGCGAGCGGCCAAAAAGATGGTCGCGATGGTCTTGACCATCGCGACCATCGGACTTGCGACGGAGACCCTGCGGTAGGGTCTCCCTGCCACAAGCCCTGGAGTGATTTTGGCTCTATCAGAGCCAAAATCACTCCCACTGACATCACTAGTGATGTCAGTGGGGCCGGCTTCAGACGGTAGGCGTTCCCATGGGAACGCCTCCGTCTGGCAGCCACGCCCCCGGCACACCCACCAAAGGGGGCGTGCTGTCACTCAACATCGACAGCACGCCCCCTTTGGTGCGAGACCCGTAGCGATGGAAAGCCCGTCGCTCCCCGGGTCTTGCGCATGCGCAGTGGGGAACATCAACCCGCTTGGGAGCGTCCTGACGCTCACGAGCGGATCTGAATGACCCCCTAATTCTTACGAAATCTCGTAAATCAGACCTTTCGCATACAGGGCCTGATTCAGAGACGGACACTAATGCGATCGCAGCTGTGTTTTCGTATGCAACGCAGCTGCAAAAATATGCTAATGTGTGCAAAGATCACCCGAGCATAAAGACTCCCACTGCTGCCTTCTTACCTGCGTGCAACAACGCATACTTGCATGAATATCGGTAACATCGATGGCCATCTTGCCCTTGTGGAAGGTCTAACTAGCCGCAGACTCGGCAGCTCTCATACTGCGTATACAATTGCAGTGGCTCATTTATGTACGGCCATAAAAAGGTGTTAAAACACACCTGCGTTTGTCTGACCACCCCCCTGTTACCATCCCCAAACGCTGACAACCTGTCACTCACTGTGAAATGTATTTCTTTGTGTATCCGTATTCGCAATGTGATCGCAGTGCGGCTTATGCGCAATGGCAAACATCGCTCGATCTGCATACGTAATCGCCATTGTGTTCATCTCTGAATCAGTCCCACAATCGGCTACACATTAAACATTGGTTACATTTAATGTGTGTTACAGCAACCTAGGGTTTTTCTAAATTCACCTCAGTGTGCCTGCATTAAGTTAGCAGCCTGGGCAGGTAAAATCTTTCTTATACCTCTTTTCCACCAAAAACCCAGGTCCGACCTGGGTTTTTGGACATGGTTCCAACCCTGGTCAGACCCAGGTCAGACCCATTTACACTGCACCTTTGATCTGGGTTACTCCCAGGTCAGCCCTGTTCACACTGAACTCAGGTCTGCCCTGCTAAACCTGTGAGGTCATAAAAAGTGGGAGGTGAATGCTCCACAACCACCAATCCGCTCATTTTAGGCATGATCCAGGTCAGATAACCCGGGTTGCACCGTTTACACTGCACCATTACCTGGGTCCATCCTGGGTCCAACCCTGGTAGCTACCTGGGTTGGATTGCAGGGTCACTTGACCCAGGTTATTTTTCAGGGACCCTTTTACACTGAGCTGCGACCCGGGTAGACCCAGCAAAAACCCAGGTTTTTGCTCTGGTGTAAAAGGGGTATAAGTGTCAGCAAGTCATGTAATGTCAGCAGCATGTTTACCTGAGAAACTTCCTGTGATCAAACTAGAGTTACAGCTGTCAAGACAGACTCCAAATTGGCTCCAATAGTTTGGGAACAGCGTCACAGTGACTTCAGACCACACAAACGGCTCATTTAAAAAAAAAAAAGTCAAGATAGCTGCAGCTTTATAGTTTATTATCTCAGGAATAATGTGTGTCAACAATTTCGCTTTGCAATTATGCTTTTATTCAGCCTTTAATACGGATTGACTGGTCATTGTGACTTTGTGAATGGTGTTCTTCCTTAAGTAAATTAATATCCACATTGTTGGTCACAGTAGAGTTTTTACTCACAGCCACCTGTCTCAAAAGTTAGTATCAATCTACGGCAGAGATTCAATTAAGAATGAGGTTCCAGTGCATTCAATACTGGTAATTACAGGAGCAAAACCTGCACTGGTTTTTGATAGCACTTCTATAGAGTGCGAACCAGTGACGTAACTTCATCCCAGTCGCCCAGAAGTAAGATAAATCTTGGCGTCTGCCCCATCCATGCCAACTTTAATGGTGCGTACACACTACACGATATGCTCCCTGAGCGATATCGTGTAGTGTGTCCCCGGCAGGCTGTGCTCAATGTCGTTCATGACATTGAGCACAGCCGCTGAATGATATCATTAACGATATCGTTCAGCGCCGGGCTCTCTCCCCCATTCCCCGATATGCAGCAACCTGACGAGGTCGTCAGGTTCTGCAGCATGTCAGCCCGATGAACAATGTCGGAAACGACCAGCGGGAGTGCGCATCGCTGGTCGTTTCCGACATAAAAGTTCACGATTTGTGCACAATTACTGAGCGATTGTACGATTACGATGTCGTAAACGTGCAGTCGCTCAGTAGAATCGCTCAGTGTGTACCCACCTTAAGACTTTGTAAAATGAACAACACGCCCATGTCGTTCCTATGAGTTGTATCATGTGACTCAGACTCAGTACTCCTCGTTCAGTTACAGCCCATTTCCTGTGAAACTGTTACCACTCATGTTTGTCACAAAAATGGTCTCTGCATCCATGGGCAGCCATACAACACAGAGCATTTTTAATACTGACATACAATACTAAGAGTATTTTTGTGACTGCAGATAATAAGTACAACATATTTGTGACCACCAGACAAAAAGGAGAGCATCTTGGTGACCACCATACAACACTAAGAGAATTTTAGTGAGCACCTCACAATACTAAGAGCATTTTAGTGACTGTCATACTCTATTAAGAGCATTTTTGTGACCATCAGAGAGTATGGAGAGCACTTTTGTGACTGCCAGACAACACTAAGAGCAATTTAATTACCTCCATACAATACTAAGAGCATTTTAGTGACCACCATACAATACAAAGAGTATTATTGTGACCGCCAGGCAATAAGGAAAGCACTTTTGAGACCACCATACACTACTAAGAGCATTTTTGTGACCGCCCAGGCAATATGGAGAGCATTTTTGTGACCGCCAGAGTATACAGATACCATTTTTGTGACAAACATACAATATAATCTCATCATTAAATAACCTTCCTCAAAGATAATTTTGTCAAGCAAAAACCCCATTCAATAAATTTAGCAACTTAATAATAATTAATTCCGTAATACCCTCAAATAATAAACCGCCACATCAATAAATACATTTATATTCATTAAGCAGCTCAATCTAATCAAAATAACCACACAACCTCAATAAAAACATAAACAACAAATAAACCAATCATACAGCATTAACCCCTTCACCCTATAATACATTCCCACATTAAGTAACCACTTATACTTATTAACTTTGCAAAACTATAGGTCTGATTCATTAAAGATCAAAACTGCAACAGCTCGCAGTTGGCCAATTGTTGTGCACTGCGTATGCATGTGTGTGCGCTAAGGTTCAGCTGCGATCACGGAGACCACGCAGAGCCATCGCACAGTGCAATGAGATTAGCAATTTCTAAGTAAGGTCAGGGCTGCTGTAATTCTGCGTGAGGGGCCGATGGTACTCAATACCGATGTTTATGGAGGTTTTCAAGGTATTACGGATGGGAGATAGCGGTAGTGGGAGGCAGTGTGCGTCTCTATGCTAGCAAGGCGACGGCCTTACGATGGCGATCATTAGCATATTTTTGCAGCAGACCTGCGTGCGATTATGGACCTGCAATCACAATATCGATCCGTAATGAATCAGGCCCTATGTCCATGCCCCACCCCCCCTATCTTCTCAGCCTCACTGATGCTAACCTGTTGCTGATTCTCACTGTAATGTCACCACTGTGACTCAGGCTTGTTAGGAAGCGGAACCACTGGGCAGGAATTGAGGAGCCCCTGCCCAATGTTGTGACTGACAAACTCCTTGAATGTATGGGAGGTGCGAACCGCCAGCACCCTCTTGCCTCCTCCATTACAATACCCCTAGCAGCTGGTGGCAGGGGGCAGTGAGGAGCAGACAGAGTAGGGAGAGATCAATACAGTGATGATCAGGGGCGGATTGGGAATTGAAAGTGGCCCTGGAAAAAATCCAGAAAGTGGCCCTAAGACTCCATCTCCCTATGATCAGCCCAGCCCGACCTGTCATATCATGTTACCTGACAGCATGCATGCAGCGCATGGTCTCCCACTCCTCCCAGCAGCCAGCCCAACCCCATTGGCAATGGCTACTGCCATTGTTCTTCCCCAGCCAAATAAACCCCTGACCTCTGGTGGCTAGCCCCTTTACACAGTGTCCCCAGGTAGCAGCCCCCTTACACAGTGTCCCCAGGAAGCAGCCCCCTTATACAGTGTCCCCAAGTAGCAGCCCCCTTATACAGTGTCCCCAAGTAGCAGCCCCCTTATATAGTGTCCCCAAGTAGCAGCCCCCTTATACAGTGTCCCCAGGTAGAAACCCCCTTATACAGTGTCCCCAAGTAGCAGCACCTTATACAGTGTCCCCAGGTAGCAGCTGACAGGCAGCAGCACACAATAAGTGGGCGGGACTTTTGGCAATTGGGCCTGTGTGTACGTGGGCCGGGGCGGCAATCGCCCTCATCGCCCCCCCCTTGGATCCACCGTTGCTGACGCCGCTGTCACCCGCAGCCCCATTGCTCGCCCCTGGCCACTGGTGCAGCTAGCCAGATTGTCTCCTCTCCGCTCTGCCCTCTCCCCAGGCTGTGAAATTAAACTTTACACTTCACAGCCTGGGGAGGGAAGAGTGGAGAGGAGACGATCAGGCTAACAGACTGCCTGGGCAGCCTCCAACTCCGCCGCAGCTTACCTCCCTTGATGTCCCGCCACTGGCCGCGGGTCCAAGCCACCTTCCTCTTGAATCCTCCATGGCTTGTGACATCGACAGCATGTTAGGCGGGGTTTAAATAGGCTGCCGCTGGCCTCTCTTCTCGCTAGAGAGAGAGAGGCTAAGGCAGGGGCTAGACAAAGCTGACAGGCAGCCGGGTGCCTGTGAAAGTCTGTGAAAGCCCGGCGGGTGACGTAAATAAGGGGGCGGGGCCTCACAGAAAAGCGGCCTCACGACCATTCGGCCCACTGGGATTCTTCCCGCAAAAAATACCTGCCAATCCGCCCCTGGTGATGATCTGCCCAGCTGATGGGGAGAAGAGAGTATGTTCCAGGCGCACGGGCAGCACTGGATGCATCACACAGCACCGGACATGTCAGTAATGTGACTGTCAGTACTGTGGCCAGCGTTGGCCAGCCTGCCCCAGATCAGAGTGCGGAAGTAGCGCAGTAGCAACTAGCAACAGCTGTGACTTCGGGCACTTACAGTATTGCGGGTGGACAGTGAAAGCTTGGACAATGGAGTGGTGCTCCCTTGAGGACTCCCGTCAAGCAGATCCGCCCCTTGTGAAAACAGGAACAAGTGTGGTGCAGTAACGCGACTAAGTAGAGGAGATAGCCAGAGATTGTCCATTCATGGTACGCAGTTCTCAGCTCTGCGTACCTCACAGATAGCAGCAGCGCAGCAAGCCAGCCAGTCAGCCAGCCAAGTAGCACCAGTCTCAGCCGGCATGGTGCAGGCAGATAGACTGAGTGGAGGTCAGGAGCCGGAGAAGAGGAGAATGGAGACTTAGGGGTCACTGGGGTCTATTCATAAAGCAGAGAAAATCCATGTTTTGTGGTAAACAGGGCTTTTCTCTGCTTTAGTTTATTCATAGAGTGGGTTACCATGGAGAGACTTGTTTCTCCTGCGGCACCCAAACTTCATTTTAGTGTCGCATCACCATACTTATGTGTGGTGAGTGCGATTAATGAAGTAACGGAAAACATGATTTTCCATTTTTTTTTCACTAACATTCGCCGTCTCTGAATTACGCAATCTGTTCGCCGTCTATGAATAGCGTAATTTGGACGTTTGCATACCTCCCAACTGTCCCGCATTCAGCTGTAAGTGCCTGAAGCCGCAGCTGTTCTAGTTGCTACTGCGCTATTTCCACACTCTCATCTGGGGCAGGCTGGCCACAGTACTGACATTCACATTACTGACATGTCCGGTGCTGTGTGATGCATCCAGTGCTGCCCGTGCGCCTGGAACATACTCTCTTCTCCCCATCAGCTGGGCAGATCATCACTGTATTGATCTCTCCCTCTTCTTCCCGGGGGCAGCCCAGCATCTCGGAGATGCTGGGCACGCCCCTTAGTGATGTAAACGGGGGTGTGCCATTAGGACACGCCCCTTTATGATCTGGCCATGCCCCCGGGGGAGAAAGTTGGGAAGTATGCATTTGTACATTAAGGTGATGCTAGATCCTATGTGGAGAAAGGACCTCTGTGATGTATCCACCGCGTGACCGCTGCAGGAGGGCTGGACCGCTCCTGTGTTACCATCCACGTGGGCATAGAGAAGGAATAAACACCGTGCCCGAAACGTGGCGAGCGCAGCGAACCCGCGAGGGGACACTTTTGGGCCCCCGTTAGCATCCCCGCCCTCCCCCCCTTTGATGCTGGGTCACATGGGTGTGACGTCACAGATCCATTAGAGCTCTCTAGTCTAGACCTAACCGTTAAGGTAGGGAAGTGGAATACTTCCCTCTCCTTTTCGAGACTCCTCCATGCCGGCTAGTGAGCGAATGCGCAGGACTCGGAGAACAAAAAAAAACAGCTTATGCACAGATAATTAGAAGATCTGTGATACTACATTACAGAAAATTAAACACATTAAGGGATAGAGGATCGCAGCACGCTCCAATAAGGTGAGACATCGCAAAACTGACTGCTGTACATGAATGCCTACAAAACAGGCACCCATAGCGCAGGAGGAATGGACGAAAAGGAGTGATAAAAAACCTATCACTGTCACCAATGTACATGTACTAAGCCTTTGATATAAAGTGCATGGAGATAAAGTACCAGCCAATCAGCTCCTAACTGTCAGTTTACAGGCTGTGTTTGAAAAATGACAGAAGCTGATTGGTTGGTACTTTATCTCCATCCACTTTACCTCTCTCCAAGGCTTAGTACATAGACCCCCTAGAGAGAGTGACGTGACCAGGTGGCACTATCAGACCAGAGCCAGTGTCTGTGACCACCAGACTGTTGAAATCTGTAGTGCACTACCGTGCAACCTCCATGAATACTCCTTATATAAAGGATTCTCCTTTACCAAGATGGCCACTGTTTGGTCTTCTGCGCATGCCCTGTGTATGAGGGCCACGTTGGATCACTGATGTGGTCCACTTGGCTCCAGAGCCCTGCCACATTATCCTGCTCTGTCCTGTACAGGGCCGGATTATAGGAGGGGTGAACAGGGTGATCGTCCAGGGGCCCCCACACTTATGAAAATAATGACTGTAACCTGGCCACCCACGCTGGCCGGGTACCGGTCCCGGCAGCATCACAGCAGTCCACTGCCTCAGGCTCTGATTCACCCGACAGTGTCTATGGAAGCCCCGTCCCCTTGTTGACAATGCCGCGATTCACGGGTGCACGGATAGGGGGCGGGGCTTAATGGAGGGAAGTACCTGCCCCATCAGGAGGCTGTTGCCTGCTGCAGCTGCAAGAGGTTAGTGTGTGCGCTCCCTTCCTCCATCTCTCTCTCCCGCTCTGTCCCCTCCTCCCTCTCTCTCCCTTCCTGTCTCTCCCTCTCTTCCTCTATTTCCCTCTTTGTCTCTCTCCCCACCCTCTCTGTCTCACTCCCTCCCCCTCTCTCCCCCCTCCCTTTCTCTTTCTCCTAATTCTCTCTCCCCTTACTCCCTCTCTGTCTCTCTCTCTCTTTTCCTTCTCTCTCCCTGTCCCTTCCTCCCTCCCCCCCAACTCTCTATCTATACTGTATATCTATCTAAATCTCTATCTTTATCTATAAATATTTTATATATATATATATATATATATATATATATAAAATCTCAATTTATATATCTATCCTATCTATCTATATATATCTCCCCACTCTAAATTCTGCGTTTTACCCTGGCAGTGGCCATTTTTTTTATGGGGCCCCCACAATTTAGTTGCCCCAGGGCACCCACAATCCTTAATCCGGCCCTGATCCTGTATATACCGCTAGATTGCTGCACTGCTAACTTCATATATCACCATACGGTGCTCTGTATGTTCCGCCCAAGCTCCGCTCCTTCCAGATTAACAAGTGTATACTGTTGTAATAAACTTGATACCTGGTTAAGCACCCGGACTGTTTAGTGCATCTTGAATTCTGGTGGTGTTGCCATTTTGCTCTGCATACCAACTTCAAGTAGAACACACACATAAACACAAACCAGACTGAGGGTCAGGGGGAGGACATTCACTGTTGGAGCCTGAAGGCAGGGTGTTATGTAGGGTTTCGGGCACCCCTGGCAAAGTAAGTGACTGCCCCCCCCCCATATTTTCGGAAACACAAACTTAAAATATAGATTAATATAATATAAAAAAGTATTTTAAGATGGAAATAATAATAATAAAAACACTAACCTTCTCTTACTTCTCCCAGTCGGATTCCCCATGGGCCTTCCTTCCAATTCCATATTGCTGCTGCTGTCGCCTCTCAGGCTTCTCTTCTCTCCTAATTTCAGGTCTCCAGTCACTCCCTATTAAATTCTCCCAGTAGGCACTGAGGGCCTAATTTATCAACGAGTTTTATCACTCGCAATGATAAAACTTGTTGCGTATGATAATGGTGCTCCAGCCAATCAGCTCCCAACTTTCATCAGTTTGCAAAATGACCGTTGGGAGCTGATTGGCTGGAGCACAATTTATAATATGCAATGAGTTTTATAACACTTTGTGAGTGATAAGACTCGTTGATAAATGAGGCCCCCAGTCCCACCACCTCTGCCTGCCAGCCACCTCACCTTCAGGGTGTCTATGTTCTGTAACTGTTACTAATGCTGCAGTTATGGCAACCTAAACTTGTCGCTCAACTCAGGAAGAGCAATGAATGCGGCTCAGCCACAGCTCGGAGCGTACAGAATGCCGGGTAATGTAGTTCATGTACGTCCGTCATTACAAGATTTCAGACAGGAAATGGACTATATTTCCCAGCAACACAGCCAATCACCACTAGGGACAGAGTAATAGGCAGGGCCTGCTGAATGGTTCTATCACAGATCTACTATGTGATTTTACTCGTCGGCATCTTCGGGTGGCACCCCCACCTCGGCCGGTGCCCCTGAAAAGCTCCATCCTGGCTAAGGGGTAGATACACCCCTGTCTACTGTTTGTAGCCATTATCTGTACTAACAACACTTGAAAGGCTTACCAAACACAAGGGAGACATATTAAGACCAGCACCTCCATACAGTAGGTAGAATGATAAAATCTATATAATGTAAAATATAGTTCACAAAACATTACTAAACTTGCACCTCAAAATAAATAATTTTTGTATGGATTTTTGTTGGATTAGCTCCTCTCTAACCTCCCTTCCCTCGCCTGTGTTCAACACATATATTTAGATATTAAAAGGACTCATAGCTCATGGTTGTATGCTTCAAAATTGGCCACATTGTCTCTATCCTGATGTAGGGCAATATTGTGATGTATATAGCATGCATTTACAATATCTCCAACATTATTTGGAGCATAAAGGAGTACACCTCCAGATTTATTTAGACACCTTAAACTGCTCTTCAATAGTCAAACGTGTGTTCTCGCATTCATAATGGATTTATGCGCCTTATTGTATTTATGCTAAACAGGAGTCAGTGGGGTCAAAAGAGGTGTCATAAGCCAGGATCAACACCCATATCCTGAATCACTCGAAATGAGACAACAGGGAAAAGTATCATTACTTCCAACATTTTTCAATTGGTTTGCATGAAGGCATTCTTAGTGGGTAAAGAAAACTACTCTATATAGTAGCCAGCCTGACGTACCTGTCCGCACTCAACATTTTTACGCGTGTCTGACTGGAAATAGACATCTTGGCAAGATGAATTTATCTCTCGCTCCAGGGCTGCATGTGCGCAGGGCCTAAACATCGACCCAGTTGCGAGCGCTCAGCGCAGGCAATCGGGTCTGAATGAGGGCCAATGTGTGTAGGTATTTATATATAGATATATATATTCACAGTATGTATATATATGTATATATACTGTGTATGTGCATATATTTTATATATATAAATATATATATATCTTTGCGATGATGGGTGTGTTATTGGAGTAACACAGGAGTGTTGGTGAAAGTGGGCGCGTGCAGAGATGCTGAATCACTCACATTGGAGGCTAACACTTAGATTTATAATTTAGCAGATTCTGCGTCTGATGGTAATGTCTAAAGGCAAAAGTGGGTATCTCAGTCCTTGCACATTCGGACGAACTCCGGCTGTGCACCATGCAAGGGGTTAATAGTAGCCGCGACTGCGTCCAACTTACAGTCAGGCTCTATAAGGAGGGAGTATCCCATCCCTCAGCAGACCATGCCCCCATCAGGGCTGCTTTCAAAATTTCCCGGGTTGGTTTTTGATCCCAATCCGCCCCTGCCGTATGGTGTATAGACACTAGGTGTATGAGGATACATCTGTATGAAATATAGATACTAGGTGTATGAGGACACATCTGTATGGTGTATAGACACCAAATGTATGAGGACACATGTGTATGGCTGGTGCTACCATTAGGCAACCTTAGGCAGCCGCCTAAGGGCGCCAGCCACTGGAGGGCGCCGCTGAGTCCACAAAACATAAGATGAATGGCATGATTCATGGCAGAGTGGCATATTAAGAATTGGCGGCAGTGTTATGAGGTACATTATGATTTTGGCGCTCTACTATGTGTAATATTCTACATAGTATATTATGAATTTGGGGCTCTGCTGTGTGGCATGTTATTTAACTGGGGAGACTGATGCATGACATATTATGAATTGGAGGGAGCAGGGGTGTTTAGTGAAATGTTGCCTAGGGCGCCCAGAAACCTTGCACCGGACCTGTATGGCGTATAGACACTAGGTGTATGAGGAGACATCTGTATGGCATATAGACACTAGATGTATGAGGATACATCTGTATGACATATAGACACTAGGTGTATGAGGACACATCTGTATGGTGTATGAGGATACATCTGTATGACATATAGACACTAGGTGTATGAGGACACATCTGTATGGTGTATAGACACTAAGTGTATGAGGACACATCTGTATGGTGTATGAGGATACATCTGTATGACATATAGACACTAGGTGTATGAGGACACATCTGTATGGTGTATAGACACTAAGTGTATGAGGACACATCTGTATGGTGTATAGACACTAAGTGTATGAGGACACATCTGTATGACATATAGATACTAGGTGTATGAGGACACATCTGTATGGTGTATGAAGATACATCTGCATGACATATAGACACTAGGTGTATGAAGACACATCTGTATGGTGTATGAGGATACATCTGCATGACATATAGACACTAGGTGTATGAGAACATATTTGTATGGTGTATAGACACAGGACCTCATTCAGAGTCAGTCGTGAGCGCTGAGCGCTCACAACCGACTCAATGTTGCCCCACAGCGCATGCGCACGACGGAGCCAGCTCCGTCATGCGCATGAGCGAGACCCGGCTAACGACGGGCACTCCGTCATCAGGGGTCTCGTAGCAGAGGGGCGAGCTGTCGATGTTGAGTGACAGATCACCCCGTTTGGTGGGCGGGCCGGGGACATTGCTGATGTCAGTGGGGAACTTCCTGCTCGAACAGAGCAGGAAGCTCCCTTGGGCTTACGAGTGCCCAGACCCTACCATAGGGTCTGGTCGTAAGCCCTGATGGTCGCGATGGTCTTGACCATCGCGACCATCACCCATGTCAGTCATTAGAGCTGTGGGTGTTAACCCACAGCTTAACAATCGACAAGGAGGCGGCCATTCAGGATGCAAGCGGCCGCCCTAATTCAGAGCGACCGCTTGCATCTAACGACCGCCTCTGAATGAGGCCCACTAGGTGTATGAGAACACATCTGTATGGTGTATAGACACTAAGTGTATGAGGACAAATCTGTATAGCGTATAGACACTAGGTGTATGAGGACACATCTGTATGGCGTATAGACACTAGGTGTATGAGGACACATCTGTATGGTGTATGAGGATATATCTGTATGACATATAGACACTAGGTGTATGAGGACACATCTGTATGGCATATAGACACTAGGTGTATGAGGACACATCTGTATGGTGTATGAGGATACATCTGTATGACATAGACACTAGGAGTATGCGGACACATCTGTATGGTGTTTGAGGATAAATCTGCATGACATATAGACACTAGGTGTATGAGGACACATCTGTATGGTGTATAGACACCAAGTGTATGAGGACACATCTGTATGGTGTATAGACACTAGGTGTATGAGGACACATCTGTATGGTGTATAGACACCAAGTGTATGAGGACACATCTGTATGGTGTATAGACACTAGGTGTATGAGGACACATCTGTATGGCGTATAGACACTAGGTACATGAGGACATATCTGTATGGCTCTGTCTTAGGTCCTTTGCTATTCTTAATCTATACCACGTCTCTTGGCAAACTAATCCGCTCTTTTGGATTTCAGTACCATTTGTATGCGGATGATACTCAAATCTACCTTTCCTTTCCAGATTTATCACCATCTGTATTGGTCCATGTCACTGAATGTATTTCTACCATTTCATCTTGAATGTCATCTCGCCACCTGAAACTTAATATTTCTAAAACAGAATTAATTATATTTCCACCGGCCAATAACAGTTACCAATCTGATCTCTTTATCACTGTTGATAACTCAACAATCCACCCCGCCCCACAAGCTTGCTGCCTTGGTGTCATCCTTGATTCTGAACTGTCCTTTGTTCCCCACATTCAATCTGTCTCAAAATCATGTTACATACATCTAAAAATATAGCCAAAATTCGACCATATCTCACACAAGACACTGCAATAACTCTAATCCATGCACTCATTATTTCCCGCATTGACTATTGCAATAGTCTCCTTACTGGTTTTCCCAAAAACAGGCTATCGCCATTACAATCCATTATGAATGTAGCTGCGAGGCTTATCTTCCTTGCCAAACATTCATCGTCTGCTGCCCCGCTCTGTCAGTCCCTCCATTGGTTGCCGGTTTTCTACCGTATTCAATACAAAATACTGTTACTTACACATAAGGCCATTAACCGAATTACACCAACATACATCTCTTCACTCATCTCAAAGTATCTCCCAACCCGACCTCTCCGCTCAGCACAAGATCTGCATCTCTCATCCCCGCGCATTACTTGCTCCCATTTACGGTTACAGGACTTTCTTCGGGCTGCACCCACTCTATGGAATGCCTTACCACTCACAATAAGACTTACCTCTAGTCTTCAATCCTTCAAGCGTTCCCTGAAAAGTCACCTCTTCAGACAAGCTTATCAGATTCCAGAACTGACAACATAACCCTTATAGCTTCCATGTCTGATTACATCCCCTCTCACAGTCCACACATAACCTCACATATTGTATTTCTTTCACATACTCCTGACATTTGGCCGACATTCCTGTGTGACTGGATCATGCAGCCCACAAAGAAACTCTGCATTCTGGCCAGACCAAATTGTAATATATAGCACCTATCCTTGTGTATCAATGCCTATTTCCCTATAGATTGTAAGCTTGCAAGCAGGGCCCTCTTACCTCTATGTCTGTCTGTTATTACCCTGTTTTGTTCTATAAATGTTTCCAATTGTAAAGCACAATGGAATATGCTGCGCTATATAAGAAACTGTTAATAAATAAATGAAATAAATAAAATAGACACTAGGTGTATGAGGACACATCTGTATGACATATAGACACTAGGTGAGGATACATCTGTATGACATATAGACACTAGGTGTATGAGGACACATCTGTATGGTGTATAGACACTAGGTGTATGAGGACACATCAGTATGGTGTATGAGGATAAATCTCTATGACATATAGACACTAGGTGTATGAGGACACATCTGTATGGTGTATAGACACTAAGTGTATTAGGACATCTGTATGGCGTATAGACACTAGGTGTATTTGGACATCTGTATGGCGTATAGACACTAGGTGTATGAGGACACAACTGTATGACATCTAGACACTAGGTGTATGAGGACACATCTGTATGACATATAGTCACTAAGTATATGAGGACACATCTGTATAGTGTATAGACACTAGGTGTATCAGAACACATCTGTATGACATATAGACACTAGGTGTATGAGGACACATCTGTATGGTGTATAGACACCAAGTGTATGAGGACACATCTGTATGGTGTATAGACACTAGGTGTATGAGGATACATCTGTATGACATATAGACACTAGGTGTATGAGGATACATCTGTATGACATATAGACACTAGGTGTATGAGGACACATCTGTATGGTGTTTGAGGAAATATCTGTATTACATATAGACACTAGGTGCATGAGGACATATCTGTATGGTGTATAGACACTAAGTGTATGAGGACACATCTGTATGGCGATTGACACTAGGTGTATGAGGACACATCTGTATAGCGTATAGACACCAGGTGTATGAGGCACATCTGTATGGTGTATGAGGATACATCTGCATGACATATAGACACTAGGTGTATGAGAACACATCTCTATGGTGTATAGACGCTAAGTGTATGAGGACAAATCTGTATGGCGTATAGACACTAGGTGCATGAGGACACATCTGTATGGCATATGAGGATATATCTGTATGACATATAGACACTAGGTGTATGAGGACACATCTGTATGGCATATAGACACTAGGTGTATGAGGACACATCAGTATGGTGTATGAGGATACATCTGTATGACATAGACACTAGGTGTATTCAGACACCTCTGTATGGTGTATAGACACTAGGTGTATGAGGATACATCTGTATGGCGTATGAGGATATATCTGTATGACATATAGACACGAGGTGTATGAGGACAAATCTGTATGGCGTATAGACACTAGGTGCATGAGGACACATCTGTATGGCGTATGAGGATATATCTGTATGACATATAGACACTAGGTGTATGAGGACACATCTGTATGGCATATAGACACTAGGTGTATGAGGACACATCAGTATGGTGTATGAGGATACATCTGTATGACATAGACACTAGGTGTATGAGGACACATCTGTATGGTGTATAGACACTAGGTGTATGAGGATACATCTGTATGGTGTATAGACACTAAGTGTATGAGGACACATCTGTATGGCATATAGACACTAGGTGTATGAGGACATATCTGTATGACATATAGACACTAGGTGTATGAGGACACATCTGTATGGTGTATAGACACTAAGTGTATGAGGCACATCAGTATGGCGTATAGACACTAGGTGTATGAGGACATATCTGTATGGCGTATAGACACTAGGTGTATGAGGACACATCTGTATGGTGTATGAGGATACCTCTGTATGACATATAGACACTAGATGTATGAGGACACATCTGTATGGTGTATGAGGATACATCTGTATGACATATAGACACTAGGTGTATGAGGACACATCTTTATGGTGTATGAGGATACATCTGTATGACATATAGGACCTCACTCAGAGTCGGTCGTTTCGGCCGCACGGTCGTAGGGGAAAGGGGCCGGATATGCAAATTAAGCGATCACAAGTTGCGGTCCTAAGATGAGATCGTTAGCTGAATGACCGAGGGTAAGAAGCGGCAGTAAGACTAAATAATGCCCCCTTCTCAATCACAACACACGTCATCTCCTGGGATATAAGGATTAATCGCGAGCATCGGGCAACATCGGAGCTGGTCGTAGAGCTTACGGTTGACCATACCCTCTCTTAAGCACTACGATCAAGACAGTGTAAAACCCTCCCATGTCACATGTGCCATGACACTACTTTGTTAATTATGCACTCCCATTAAACGCCGTTCGCATAATTAGGCACGCCTGCGTTCGGATCTCCACTCCCCTCTTTTCAAGCACCTTCCCCTGTTACCACCCACAAACGGTTCATAATGTCACTCAAACTAACGACATGGCTGTGTTCAAGGAGAGAGAAATTTCTGATCATAAGAGCTAGTTTGCGCACGCGCATTGCGAACTTTACGCATGCGCAGTTTAGCGAACATCGGTGGCGTACGACCATGCGGCCGCAACGACTGACTCTGAATGAGGTCCATAGACACTAGGTGTATGAGGATACATCTGTATGGTGTATGAGGATACATCTGTATGACATATAGTCACTAGGTATATGAGGACACATCTGTATAGTGTATAGACACTAGGTGTATGAGGACACATCTGTATGATATATAGACACTAGGGGGTAAATTTACTAAGAATCGTGTCTGGTCGATATTGCCTGAGTAGAAACTCGATTTGCATCGCTGAAACTTGGGTGATTTTAGGTTTCTGAAACTCTCAAATTTGCCAAGAATCGGGATTTGCTGAGATCGTATTTTCCGATGGTGTATGTGATCCAGTTTTCTCTGACAAGTTCGCTGAGTCTGACCGCAGCCAAACTCACCCAAACAAGCTGCCTGTACATATTAGTGAGATATGTGCAGGGTGCTTGTGTGTTTTAAACAAAATAAAAGGTTAATGTTTTTTTTTTTTTAAAAAGACGTAGAGTTCCCCTCCAAAAAGCATAACCAGCCCTGGGCTCCAGAGACAGTCCTGTTCTACAAATATGGGGGAAAAAATGAGTAGGGTTCTCCCGTATTTTCAGAACCAGCACTGGGCTCCCAGAGCCAGTCTTGGTTTTAAAATTAGGGGAAAAAATGCGCGGGGTTCCCCCTATTTTTAAAACCAGCACAAGCCTCAAATCTATCCGGGGTGTAATGCCACAGCCAGGGGACCCTTTCATCAGGTCTCCCTGGCCAAAAGCATTAACACCCCAAGCTAGTCAGCACAATAAAGTGGTCCCCCTCTCCCGAGCACCCCAGGCTTACGCTGAAGCCTGGGGCTCTTCCGTGCACCCCTGGCCGGTGGGTGCAGGGGTAATAGTGTAAAGAATAGATTAATACTATTGATTTTTACAGTGGAATTACAGTTGCCAGTGGGCGGCCGGCATCTCTACCCTCATTGAAAAATTATGTTAATTATATGCGCAATACATCACCTGGTGGTGAGATTATATATATATATATATACACACACAATGTGTGTAGGTATTTATATACATATATATATATATATATATATATATATACAGTGTGTGTGTATATATGTATATATACTGTGTGTATTTGCATATATTATATATATCTTTACGATGATGGGTGTGTTATTGGAGTGACACAGGAGTATTGGTGAAAGTGGGCACGTGCAGAGATGCTGAATCACTCACATTGGAGGCTACACTTAGATTTATAATTTAGCAGATTTTGCGTCTGATGGTAATGTCTAAAGGCAAAAGTGGGTGTCTCAGTCCTTTCACATTCGGACGCATGGCTGTGCACCATGCAAGGGGTTAGTAGTAGCCGCGACTGCTTCCAAATTAGAATCAGGTTCTATAAGGAGGGAGTATCCCATCCCTCAGCAGACCCCGCCCCCATCAGGGCTGCATTCAAAATTTCCCGGGCTGGTTTTTGATCCCGATCCGCCCCTGCCGTATGGTGTAAGGACACATCTGTATGACATATAGACGCTAGGTGTATGAGGACACATCTGTACTGTATGGTGTATAGACACCAAGTGTATGAGGACACATCTGTATGGCGTATAGACACTAGGTGTATGAGGACACATCTGTATGACATATAGACACTAGGTGTATGAGGACACATCTGTATGGTGTATAAGGATTCATCTGTATGACATATAGACACTAGGTGCATGAGGACACATCTGTATGGCGTATAGACACTAGGTGTATGAGGACACATCTGTATGGTGTATGAGGATGCATCTGTATGACATATAGACACTAGGTGTATGAGGACACATCTGTATGGTGTATGAGGATACATCTGTATGACATATAGACACTACGTGTATGAGGACACATCTGTATGGTGTATGAGGATACATCTGTATGACATATAGACACTAGGTGTATGAGGATACATTTGTATGACATATAGACACTAGGTGTATGAGGACACATCTGTATGGTGTATGAGGATACATCTGTATGACATATAGACACTACGTGTATGAGGACACATCTGTATGGTGTATGAGGATACATCTGTATGACATATAGACACTAGGTGTATGAGGATACATCTGTATGACATATAGACACTAGATGTATGAGTACACATCTGTATGGTGTATGAGGATACATCTGTATGACATATAGACACTAGGTGTATGAGGATACATTTGTATGACATATAGACACTAGGTGTATGAGGACACATCTGTATGGTGTATGAGGATACATCTGTATGACATATAGACACTACGTGTATGAGGACACATCTGTATGGTGTATGAGGATACATCTGTATGACATATAGACACTAGGTGTAAGAGAATACATCTGTATGGTGTATGAGTATACATCTGTATGACATATAGACACTAGGTGTATGAGGATACATCTGTATGACATATAGACACTAGATGTATGAGTACACATCTGTATGGTGTATGAGGATACATCTGTATGACATATAGACACTAAGTGTATGAAGACATCTGTATGTCGTATAGACACTAGGTGTATGAGGACACAACTGTATGACATTATAGACACTAGGTGTATGAGGACACATCTGTATGACATATAGACACTAGGTGTATGAGGACACATCTGTATGGTGTATGAGGATACATCTGTATGACATATAGTCACTAGGTATATGAGGACACATCTGTATGGCGTATAGACACTAGGTGTATGAGGACACATCTGTATGGTGTATGAGGATGCATCTGTATGACATATAGACACTAGGTGTATGAGGACACATCTGTATGGTGTATGAGGATACATCTGTATGACATATAGACACTAGGTGTATGAGGACACATCTGTATGGTGTATGAGGATACATCTGTATGACATATAGACACTAGGTGTATGAGGATACATTTGTATGACATATAGACACTAGGTGTATGAGGACACATCTGTATGGTGTATGAGGATACATCTGTATGACATATAGACACTAGGTGTATGAGGACACATCTGTATGGTGTATGAGGATACATTTGTATGACATATAGACACTAGGTGTATGAGGACATATCTGTATGGTGTATGAGGATACATCTGTATGACATATAGACACGGTGTATGAGGATACATCTGTATGGTGTATGAGGATACCTCTGTATGACATATAGACACTAGATGTATGAGGACACATCTGTATGGTGTATGAGGATACATCTGTATGACATATAGACACTAGGTGTATGAGGACACATCTTTATGGTGTATGAGGATACATCTGTATGACATATAGGACCTCACTCAGAGTCGGTCGTTTCGGCCGCACGGTCGTAGGGGAAAGGGGCCGGATATGCAAATTAAGCGATCACAAGTTGCGGTCCTAAGATGAGATCGTTAGCTGAATGACCGAGGGTAAGAAGCGGCAGTAAGACTAAATAATGCCCCCTTCTCGATCACAACACACGTCATCTCCTGGGATATAAGGATTAATCGCGAGCATCGGGCAACATGGGAGCTGGTCGTAGAGCTTACGGTTGACCATACCCTCTCTTAAGCACTACGATCAAGTCAGTGTAAAACCCTCCCATGTCACATGTGCCATGACACTACTTTGTTAATTATGCACTCCCATTAAACGCTGTTCGCATAATTAGGTACGCCTGCGTTCGGATCTCCACTCCCCTCTTTTCAAGCACCTTCCCCTGTTACCACCCACAAACGGTTCATAATGTCACTCAAACTAATGACATGGCTGTGTTCAAGGAGAGAGAAATTTCTGATCATGAGAGCTAGTTTGCGCACGCGCATTGCGAACTTTACCCATGCGCAGTTTAGCGAACATCAGTGGCGTACGACCATGCGGCCGCAACGACTGACTCTGAATGAGGTCCATAGACACTAGGTGTATGAGGATACATCTGTATGGTGTATGAGGATACATCTGTATGACATATAGTCACTAGGTATATGAGGACACATCTGTATAGTGTATAGACACTAGGTGTATGAGGACACATCTGTATGATATATAGACACTAGGGGGTAAATTTACTAAGAATCGTGTCTGGTCGATATTGCCTTAGTAGAAACTCGATTTGCATCGCTGAAACTTGGGTGATTTTAGGTTTCTGAAACTCTCAAATTTGCCAAGAATCGGGATTTGCTGAGATCGTATTTTCCGATGGTGTATGTGATCCAGTTTTCTCTGACAAGTTCGCTGAGTCTGACCGCAGCCAAACTCACCCAAACAAGCTGCCTGTACATATTAGTGAGATATGTGCAGGGTGCTTGTGTGTTTTAAACAAAATAAAGGGTTAATGTTTTTTTTTTTTAAAAAGACGTAGAGTTCCCCTCCAAAAAGCATAACCAGCCCTGGGCTCCAGAGACAGTCCTGTTCTACAAATATGGGGGAAAAAATGAGTAGGGTTCTCCCGTATTTTCAGAACCAGCACTGGGCTCCCAGAGCCAGTCTTGGTTTTAAAATTAGGGGAAAAAATGCGCGGGGTTCCCCCTATTTTTAAAACCAGCACAAGCCTCAAATCTATCCGGGGTGTAATGCCACAGCCAGGGGACCCTTTCACCAGGTCTCCCTGGCCAAAAGCATTAACACCCCAAGCTAGTCAGCACAATAAAGTGGTCCCCCTCTCCCGAGCACCCCAGGCTTACGCTGAAGCCTGGGGCTCTTCCGTGCACCCCTGGCCGGTGGGTGCAGGGGTAATTGTGTAAAGAATAGATTAATACTATTGATTTTTACAGTGGAATTACAGTTGCCAGTGGGCGGCCGGCATCTCTACCCTCATTGAAAAATTATGTTAATTATATGCGCAATACATCACCTGGTGGTGAGATTATATATATATATATACAAACACAATGTGTGTAGGTATTTATATACATATATATATATATATATATATATACAGTGTGTGTGTATATATGTATATATACTGTGTGTATTTGCATATATTATATATATCTTTACGATGATGGGTGTGTTATTGGAGTGACACAGGAGTGTTGGTGAAAGTGGGCACGTGCAGAGATGCTGAATCACTCACATTGGAGGCTACACTTAGATTTATAATTTAGCAGATTTTGCGTCTGATGGTAATGTCTAAAGGCAAAAGTGGGTGTCTCAGTCCTTTCACATTCGGACGCATGGCTGTGCACCATGCAAGGGGTTAATAGTAGCCGCGACTGCTTCCAACTTAGAATCAGGCTCTATAAGGAGGGAGTATCCCATCCCTCAGCAGACCCCGCCCCCATCAGGGCTGCATTCAAAATTTCCCGGGCTGGTTTTTGATCCCGATCCGCCCCTGCCGTATGGTGTAAGGACACATCTGTATGACATATAGACGCTAGGTGTATGAGGACACATCTGTACTGTATGGTGTATAGACACCAAGTGTATGAGGACACATCTGTATGGCGTATAGACACTAGGTGTATGAGGACACATCTGTATGACATATAGACACTAGGTGTATGAGGACACATCTGTATGGTGTATAAGGATTCATCTGTATGACATATAGACACTAGGTGCATGAGGACACATCTGTATGGCGTATAGACACTAGGTGTATGAGGACACATCTGTATGGTGTATGAGGATGCATCTGTATGACATATAGACACTAGGTGTATGAGGACACATTTGTATGGTGTATGAGGATACATCTGTATGACATATAGACACTACGTGTATGAGGACACATCTGTATGGTGTATGAGGATACATCTGTATGACATATAGACACTAGGTGTATGAGGATACATTTGTATGACATATAGACACTAGGTGTATGAGGACACATCTGTATGGTGTATGAGGATACATCTGTATGACATATAGACACTAGGTGTATGAGGACATATCTGTATGGTGTATGAGGATACATCTGTATGACATATAGACACTAGGTGTATGAGGATACATCTGTATGACATATAGACACTAGGTGTATGAGAATACATCTGTATGGTGTATGAGGATACATCTGTATGACATATAGACACTAGGTGTATGAGTACACATCTGTATGGTGTATGAGGATACATCTGAATGACATATAGACACTAAGTGTATGAAGACATCTGTATGTCGTATAGACACTAGGTGTATGAGGACACAACTGTATGACATTATAGACACTAGGTGTATGAGGACACATCTGTATGACATATAGACACTAGGTGTATGAGGACACATCTGTATGGTGTATGAGGATACATCTGTATGACATATAGTCACTAGGTATATGAGGACACATCTGTATGGCGTATAGACACTAGGTGTATGAGGACACATCTGTATGGTGTATGAGGATGCATCTGTATGACATATAGACACTAGGTGTATGAGGACACATCTGTATGGTGTATGAGGATACATCTGTATGACATATAGACACTAGGTGTATGAGGACACATCTGTATGGTGTATGAGGATACATCTGTATGACATATAGACACTAGGTGTATGAGGATACATTTGTATGACATATAGACACTAGGTGTATGAGGACACATCTGTATGGTGTATGAGGATACATCTGTATGACATATAGACACTAGGTGTATGAGGACACATCTGTATGGTGTATGAGGATACATCTGTATGACATATAGACACTAAGTGTATGAAGACATCTGTATGTCGTATAGACACTAGGTGTATGAGGACACAACTGTATGACATTATAGACACTAGGTGTATGAGGACACATCTGTATGACATATAGACACTAGGTGTATGAGGACACTTCTGTATGGTGTATGAGGATACATCTGTATGACATATAGTCACTAGGTATATGAGGACACATCTGTATGGCGTATAGACACTAGGTGTATGAGGACACATCCGTATGGTGTATGAGGATGCATCTGTATGACATATAGACACTATGTGTATGAGGACACATCTGTATGGTGTATGAGGATACATCTGTATGACATATAGACACTAGGTGTATGAGGACACATCTGTATGGTGTTTGAGGAAATATCTGTATTACATATAGACACTAGGTGCATGAGGACATATCTGTATGGTGTATAGACACTAAGTGTATGAGGACACATCTGTATGGCGATTGACAATAGGTGTATGAGGACACATCTGTATAGCGTATAGACACCAGGTGTATGAGGCACATCTGTATGGTGTATGAGGATACATCTGTATGACATATAGTCACTAGGTATATGAGGACACATCTGTATGGCGTATAGACACTAGGTGTATGAGGACACATCTGTATGGTGTATGAGGATGCATCTGTATGACATATAGACACTAGGTGTATGAGGACACATCTGTATGGTGTATGAGGATACATCTGTATGACATATAGACACTAGGTGTATGAGGACACATCTGTATGGTGTATGAGGATACATCTGTATGACATATAGACACTAGGTGTATGAGGATACATTTGTATGACATATAGACACTAGGTGTATGAGGACACATCTGTATGGTGTATGAGGATACATCTGTATGACATATAGACACTAGGTGTATGAGGACACATCTGTATGGTGTATGAGGATACATCTGTATGACATATAGACACTAAGTGTATGAAGACATCTCTATGTCGTATAGACACTAGGTGTATGAGGACACAACTGTATGACATTATAGACACTAGGTGTATGAGGACACATCTGTATGACATATAGACACTAGGTGTATGAGGACACTTCTGTATGGTGTATGAGGATACATCTGTATGACATATAGTCACTAGGTATATGAGGACACATCTGTATGGCGTATAGACACTAGGTGTATGAGGACACATCCGTATGGTGTATGAGGATGCATCTGTATGACATATAGACACTATGTGTATGAGGACACATCTGTATGGTGTATGAGGATACATCTGTATGACATATAGACACTAGGTGTATGAGGACACATCTGTATGGTGTATGAGGATACATCTGTATGACATATAGACACTAGGTGTATGAGGATACATTTGTATGACATATAGACACTAGGTGTATGAGGACACATCTGTATGGTGTATGAGGATACATCTGTATGACATATAGACACTAGGTGTATGAGGACACATCTGTATGGTGTATGAGGATACATTTGTATGACATATAGACACTAGGTGTATGAGGACATATCTGTGTGGTGTATGAGGATACATCTGTATGACATATAGACACTTGGTGTATGAGGATACATCTGTATGGTGTATGAGGATACCTCTGTATGACATATAGACACTAGATGTATGAGGACACATCTGTATGGTGTATGAGGATACATCTGTATGACATATAGACACTAGGTGTATGAGGACACATCTTTATGGTGTATGAGGATACATCTGTATGACATATAGGACCTCACTCAGAGTCGGTCGTTTCGGCCGCACGGTCGTAGGGGAAAGGGGCCGGATATGCAAATTAAGCGATCACAAGTTGCGGTCCTAAGATGAGATCGTTAGCTGAATGACCGAGGGTAAGAAGCGGCAGTAAGACTAAATAATGCCCCCTTCTCGATCACAACACACGTCATCTCCTGGGATATAAGGATTAATCGCGAGCATCGGGCAACATCGGAGCTGGTCGTAGAGCTTACGGTTGACCATACCCTCTCTTAAGCACTACGATCAAGTCAGTGTAAAACCCTCCCATGTCACATGTGCCATGACACTACTTTGTTAATTATGCACTCCCATTAAACGCCGTTCGCATAATTAGGTACGCCTGCGTTCGGATCTCCACTCCCCTCTTTTCAAGCACCTTCCCCTGTTACCACCCACAAACGGTTCATAATGTCACTCAAACTAACGACATGGCTGTGTTCAAGGAGAGAGACATTTCTGATCATGAGAGCTAGTTTGCGCACGCGCATTGCGAACTTTACGCATGCGCAGTTTAGCGAACATCAGTGGCGTACGACCATGCGGCCGCAACGACTGACTCTGAATGAGGTCCATAGACACTAGGTGTATGAGGATACATCTGTATGGTGTATGAGGATAATTCTGTATGACATATAGTCACTAGGTATATGAGGACACATCTGTATAGTGTATAGACACTAGGTGTATGAGGACACATCTGTATGATATATAGACACTAGGGGGTAAATTTACTAAGAATCGTGTCTGGTCGATATTGCCTGAGTAGAAACTCGATTTGCATCGCTGAAACTTGGGTGATTTTAGGTTTCTGAAACTCTCAAATTTGCCAAGAATCGGGATTTGCTGAGATCGTATTTTCCGATGGTGTATGTGATCCAGTTTTCTCTGGCAAGTTCGCTGAGTCTGACCGCAGCCAAACTCACCCAAACAAGCTGCCTGTACATATTAGTGAGATATGTGCAGGGTGCTTGTGTGTTTTAAACAAAATAAAGGGTTAATGTTTTTTTTTTTTTTTTAAAAGACGTAGAGTTCCCCTCCAAAAAGCATAACCAGCCCTGGGCTCCAGAGACAGTCCTGTTCTACAAATATGGGGGAAAAAATGAGTAGGGTTCTCCCGTATTTTCAGAACCAGCACTGGGCTCCCAGAGCCAGTCTTGGTTTTAAAATTAGGGGAAAAAATGCGCGGGGTTCCCCCTATTTTTAAAACCAGCACAAGCCTCAAATCTATCCGGGGTGTAATGCCACAGCCAGGGGACCCTTTCACCAGGTCTCCCTGGCCAAAAGCATTAACACCCCAAGCTAGTCAGCACAATAAAGTGGTCCCCCTCTCCCGAGCACCCCAGGCTTACGCTGAAGCCTGGGGCTCTTCCGTGCACCCCTGGCCGGTGGGTGCAGGGGTAATAGTGTAAAGAATAGATTAATACTATTGATTTTTACAGTGGAATTACAGTTGCCAGTGGGCGGCCGGCATCTCTACCCTCATTGAAAAATTATGTTAATTATATGCGCAATACTTCACCTGGTGGTGAGATTATATATATATATATACACACACAATGTGTGTAGGTATTTATATACATATATATATATATATATATATATATATATATACAGTGTGTGTGTATATATGTATATATACTGTGTGTATTTGCATATATTAGATATATCTTTACGATGATGGGTGTGTTATTGGAGTGATACAGGAGTGTTGGTGAAAGTGGGCGCGTGCAGAGATGCTGAATCACTCACATTGGAGGCTACACTTAGATTTATAATTTAGCAGATTTTGCGTCTGATGGTAATGTCTAAAGGCAAAAGTGGGTGTCTCAGTCCTTTCACATTCGGACGCATGGCTGTGCACCATGCAAGGGGTAAATAGTAGCCGCGACTGCTTCCAACTTAGAATCAGGCTCTATAAGGAGGGAGTATCCCATCCCTCAGCAGACCCCGCCCCCATCAGGGCTGCATTCAAAATTTCCCGGGCTGGTTTTTGATCCCGATCCGCCCCTGCCGTATGGTGTAAGGACACATCTGTATGACATATAGACGCTAGGTGTATGAGGACACATCTGTACTGTATGGTGTATAGACACCAAGTGTATGAGGACACATCTGTATGGCGTATAGACACTAGGTGTATGAGGACACATCTGTATGACATATAGACACTAGGTGTATGAGGACACATCTGTATGGTGTATAAGGATTCATCTGTATGACATATAGACACTAGGTGCATGAGGACACATCTGTATGGCGTATAGACACTAGGTGTATGAGGACACATCTGTATGGTGTATGAGGATACATCTGTATGACATATAGACACTAGGTGTATGAGGACATATCTGTATGGTGTATGAGGATACATCTGTATGACATATAGACACTAGGTGTATGAGGATACATCTGTATGACATATAGACACTAGGTGTATGAGAATACATCTGTATGGTGTATGAGGATACATCTGTATGACATATAGTCACTAGGTATATGAGGATACATCTGTATGGTGTATAGACACTAGGTGTATGAGGACACATCTGTATGGTGTATGAGGATACATCTGTATGACATATAGACACTACGTGTACGAGGACACATCTGTATGGTGTATGAGGATACATCTGTATGACATATAGACACTAGGTGTATGAGGATACATTTGTATGACATATAGACACTAGATGTATGAGGACACATCTGTATGGTGTATGAGGATACATCTGTATGACATATAGACACTAGGTGTATGAGGACATATCTGTATGGTGTATGAGGATACATCTGTATGACATATAGACACTAGGTGTATGAGGATACATCTGTATGACATATAGACACTAGGTGTATGAGAATACATCTGTATGGTGTATGAGGATACATCTGTATGACATATAGTCACTAGGTATATGAGGATACATCTGTATGTCGTATAGACACTAGGTGTATGAGGACACAACTGTATGACATTATAGACACTAGGTGTATGAGGACACATCTGTATGACATATAGACACTAGGTGTATGAGGACACATCTGTATGGTGTATGAGGATACATCTGTATGACATATAGTCACTAGGTATATGTGGACACATCTGTATGGCGTATAGACACTAGGTGTATGAGGACACATCTGTATGGTGTATGAGGATGCATCTGTATGACATATAGACACTAGGTGTATGAGGACACATCTGTATGGTGTATGAGGATACATCTGTATGACATATAGACACTAGGTGTATGAGGACACATCTGTATGGTGTATGAGGATACATCTGTATGACATATAGACACTAGGTGTATGAAGATACATTTGTATGACATATAGACACTAGGTGTATGAGGACACATCTGTATGGTGTATGAGGATACATCTGTATGACATATAGTCACTAGGTATATGTGGACACATCTGTATGGCGTATAGACACTAGGTGTATGAGGACACATCTGTATGGTGTATGAAGATACATTTGTATGACATATAGACACTAGGTGTATGAGGACACATCTGTATGGTGTATGAGGATACATCTGTATGACATATAGTCACTAGATATATGTGGACACATCTGTATGGCGTATAGATACTAGGTGTATGAGGACACATCTGTATGGTGTATGAGGATGCATCTGTATGACATATAGACACTAGGTGTATGAGGACACATCTGTATGGTGTATGAGGATACATCTGTATGACATATAGACACTAGGTGTATGAGGACACATCTGTATGGTGTATGAGGATACATCTGTATGACATATAGACACTAGGTGTATGAAGATACATTTGTATGACATATAGACACTAGGTGTATGAGGACACATCTGTATGGTGTATGAGGATACATCTGTATGACATATAGACACTAGGTGTATGAGGACACATCTGTATGGTGTATGAGGATACATTTGTATGACATATAGACACTAGGTGTATGAGGACATATCTGTATGGTGTATGAGGATACATCTGTATGACATATAGACACTTGGTGTATGAGGATACATCTGTATGACATATAGACACTAGGTGTATGAGAATACATCTGTATGGTGTATGAGGATACATCTGTATGACATATAGACACTAGGTGTATGAGGATACATCTGTATGACATATAGACACTAGGTGTATGAGTACACATCTGTATGGTGTATGAGGATACATCTGTATGACATATAGACACTAGGTGTATGTGGACACATCTGTATGGTGTATAGACACTAAGTGTATGAGGATACATCTGTATGACATATAGACACTAGGTGTATGAGGACACATCTGTATGGTGTATAGACACTAGGTGTATGAGGACACATCTGTATGGTGTATGAGGATACATCTGTATGACATATAGACACTAGGTGTATGAGGACACATCTGTATGGTGTATAGACACTAGGTGTATGTGGACACATCTGTATGGTGTATAGACACTAGGTGTATGAGGACACAACTGTATGACATTATAGACACTAGGTATATGAGGACACATCTGTATAGTGTATAGACACTAGGTGTATGAGGACACATCTGTATGGTGTATGAGGATACATCTGTATGACATATAGACACTAGGTGTATGAGGACACATCTGTATGGTGTATGAGGATACATCTGTATGACATATAGACACTAGGTGTATGAGGATACATTTGTATGACATATAGACACTAGGTGTATGAGGACACATCTGTATGGTGTATGAGGATACATCTGTATGACATATAGACACTAGGTGTATGAGGACACATCTGTATGGTGTATGAGGATACATTTGTATGACATATAGACACTAGGTGTATGAGGACATATCTGTGTGGTGTATGAGGATACATCTGTATGACATATAGACACTTGGTGTATGAGGATACATCTGTATGGTGTATGAGGATACCTCTGTATGACATATAGACACTAGATGTATGAGGACACATCTGTATGGTGTATGAGGATACATCTGTATGACATATAGACACTAGGTGTATGAGGACACATCTTTATGGTGTATGAGGATACATCTGTATGACATATAGGACCTCACTCAGAGTCGGTCGTTTCGGCCGCACGGTCGTAGGGGAAAGGGGCCGGATATGCAAATTAAGCGATCACAAGTTGCGGTCCTAAGATGAGATCGTTAGCTGAATGACCGAGGGTAAGAAGCGGCAGTAAGACTAAATAATGCCCCCTTCTCGATCACAACACACGTCATCTCCTGGGATATAAGGATTAATCGCGAGCATCGGGCAACATCGGAGCTGGTCGTAGAGCTTACGGTTGACCATACCCTCTCTTAAGCACTACGATCAAGTCAGTGTAAAACCCTCCCATGTCACATGTGCCATGACACTACTTTGTTAATTATGCACTCCCATTAAACGCCGTTCGCATAATTAGGTACGCCTGCGTTCGGATCTCCACTCCCCTCTTTTCAAGCACCTTCCCCTGTTACCACCCACAAACGGTTCATAATGTCACTCAAACTAACGACATGGCTGTGTTCAAGGAGAGAGACATTTCTGATCATGAGAGCTAGTTTGCGCACGCGCATTGCGAACTTTACGCATGCGCAGTTTAGCGAACATCAGTGGCGTACGACCATGCGGCCGCAACGACTGACTCTGAATGAGGTCCATAGACACTAGGTGTATGAGGATACATCTGTATGGTGTATGAGGATAATTCTGTATGACATATAGTCACTAGGTATATGAGGACACATCTGTATAGTGTATAGACACTAGGTGTATGAGGACACATCTGTATGATATATAGACACTAGGGGGTAAATTTACTAAGAATCGTGTCTGGTCGATATTGCCTGAGTAGAAACTCGATTTGCATCGCTGAAACTTGGGTGATTTTAGGTTTCTGAAACTCTCAAATTTGCCAAGAATCGGGATTTGCTGAGATCGTATTTTCCGATGGTGTATGTGATCCAGTTTTCTCTGGCAAGTTCGCTGAGTCTGACCGCAGCCAAACTCACCCAAACAAGCTGCCTGTACATATTAGTGAGATATGTGCAGGGTGCTTGTGTGTTTTAAACAAAATAAAGGGTTAATGTTTTTTTTTTTTTTTTAAAAGACGTAGAGTTCCCCTCCAAAAAGCATAACCAGCCCTGGGCTCCAGAGACAGTCCTGTTCTACAAATATGGGGGAAAAAATGAGTAGGGTTCTCCCGTATTTTCAGAACCAGCACTGGGCTCCCAGAGCCAGTCTTGGTTTTAAAATTAGGGGAAAAAATGCGCGGGGTTCCCCCTATTTTTAAAACCAGCACAAGCCTCAAATCTATCCGGGGTGTAATGCCACAGCCAGGGGACCCTTTCACCAGGTCTCCCTGGCCAAAAGCATTAACACCCCAAGCTAGTCAGCACAATAAAGTGGTCCCCCTCTCCCGAGCACCCCAGGCTTACGCTGAAGCCTGGGGCTCTTCCGTGCACCCCTGGCCGGTGGGTGCAGGGGTAATAGTGTAAAGAATAGATTAATACTATTGATTTTTACAGTGGAATTACAGTTGCCAGTGGGCGGCCGGCATCTCTACCCTCATTGAAAAATTATGTTAATTATATGCGCAATACTTCACCTGGTGGTGAGATTATATATATATATATACACACACAATGTGTGTAGGTATTTATATACATATATATATATATATATATACAGTGTGTGTGTATATATGTATATATACTGTGTGTATTTGCATATATTAGATATATCTTTACGATGATGGGTGTGTTATTGGAGTGATACAGGAGTGTTGGTGAAAGTGGGCGCGTGCAGAGATGCTGAATCACTCACATTGGAGGCTACACTTAGATTTATAATTTAGCAGATTTTGCGTCTGATGGTAATGTCTAAAGGCAAAAGTGGGTGTCTCAGTCCTTTCACATTCGGACGCATGGCTGTGCACCATGCAAGGGGTAAATAGTAGCCGCGACTGCTTCCAACTTAGAATCAGGCTCTATAAGGAGGGAGTATCCCATCCCTCAGCAGACCCCGCCCCCATCAGGGCTGCATTCAAAATTTCCCGGGCTGGTTTTTGATCCCGATCCGCCCCTGCCGTATGGTGTAAGGACACATCTGTATGACATATAGACGCTAGGTGTATGAGGACACATCTGTACTGTATGGTGTATAGACACCAAGTGTATGAGGACACATCTGTATGGCGTATAGACACTAGGTGTATGAGGACACATCTGTATGACATATAGACACTAGGTGTATGAGGACACATCTGTATGGTGTATAAGGATTCATCTGTATGACATATAGACACTAGGTGCATGAGGACACATCTGTATGGCGTATAGACACTAGGTGTATGAGGACACATCTGTATGGTGTATGAGGATACATCTGTATGACATATAGACACTAGGTGTATGAGGACATATCTGTATGGTGTATGAGGATACATCTGTATGACATATAGACACTAGGTGTATGAGGATACATCTGTATGACATATAGACACTAGGTGTATGAGAATACATCTGTATGGTGTATGAGGATACATCTGTATGACATATAGTCACTAGGTATATGAGGATACATCTGTATGGTGTATAGACACTAGGTGTATGAGGACACATCTGTATGGTGTATGAGGATACATCTGTATGACATATAGACACTACGTGTACGAGGACACATCTGTATGGTGTATGAGGATACATCTGTATGACATATAGACACTAGGTGTATGAGGATACATTTGTATGACATATAGACACTAGATGTATGAGGACACATCTGTATGGTGTATGAGGATACATCTGTATGACATATAGACACTAGGTGTATGAGGACATATCTGTATGGTGTATGAGGATACATCTGTATGACATATAGACACTAGGTGTATGAGGATACATCTGTATGACATATAGACACTAGGTGTATGAGAATACATCTGTATGGTGTATGAGGATACATCTGTATGACATATAGTCACTAGGTATATGAGGATACATCTGTATGTCGTATAGACACTAGGTGTATGAGGACACAACTGTATGACATTATAGACACTAGGTGTATGAGGACACATCTGTATGACATATAGACACTAGGTGTATGAGGACACATCTGTATGGTGTATGAGGATACATCTGTATGACATATAGTCACTAGGTATATGTGGACACATCTGTATGGCGTATAGACACTAGGTGTATGAGGACACATCTGTATGGTGTATGAGGATGCATCTGTATGACATATAGACACTAGGTGTATGAGGACACATCTGTATGGTGTATGAGGATACATCTGTATGACATATAGACACTAGGTGTATGAGGACACATCTGTATGGTGTATGAGGATACATCTGTATGACATATAGACACTAGGTGTATGAAGATACATTTGTATGACATATAGACACTAGGTGTATGAGGACACATCTGTATGGTGTATGAGGATACATCTGTATGACATATAGTCACTAGGTATATGTGGACACATCTGTATGGCGTATAGACACTAGGTGTATGAGGACACATCTGTATGGTGTATGAAGATACATTTGTATGACATATAGACACTAGGTGTATGAGGACACATCTGTATGGTGTATGAGGATACATCTGTATGACATATAGTCACTAGATATATGTGGACACATCTGTATGGCGTATAGACACTAGGTGTATGAGGACACATCTGTATGGTGTATGAGGATGCATCTGTATGACATATAGACACTAGGTGTATGAGGACACATCTGTATGGTGTATGAGGATACATCTGTATGACATATAGACACTAGGTGTATGAGGACACATCTGTATGGTGTATGAGGATACATCTGTATGACATATAGACACTAGGTGTATGAAGATACATTTGTATGACATATAGACACTAGGTGTATGAGGACACATCTGTATGGTGTATGAGGATACATCTGTATGACATATAGACACTAGGTGTATGAGGACACATCTGTATGGTGTATGAGGATACATTTGTATGACATATAGACACTAGGTGTATGAGGACATATCTGTATGGTGTATGAGGATACATCTGTATGACATATAGACACTTGGTGTATGAGGATACATCTGTATGACATATAGACACTAGGTGTATGAGAATACATCTGTATGGTGTATGAGGATACATCTGTATGACATATAGACACTAGGTGTATGAGGATACATCTGTATGACATATAGACACTAGGTGTATGAGTACACATCTGTATGGTGTATGAGGATACATCTGTATGACATATAGACACTAGGTGTATGTGGACACATCTGTATGGTGTATAGACACTAAGTGTATGAGGATACATCTGTATGACATATAGACACTAGGTGTATGAGGACACATCTGTATGGTGTATAGACACTAGGTGTATGAGGACACATCTGTATGGTGTATGAGGATACATCTGTATGACATATAGACACTAGGTGTATGAGGACACATCTGTATGGTGTATAGACACTAGGTGTATGTGGACACATCTGTATGGTGTATAGACACTAGGTGTATGAGGACACAACTGTATGACATTATAGACACTAGGTATATGAGGACACATCTGTATAGTGTATAGACACTAGGTGTATGAGGACACATCTGTATGATATATAGACACTAGGGGGTAAATTTACTAAGAATCGTGTCTGGTCGATATTGCCTGAGTAGAAACTCGATTTGCATCGCTGAAACTTGGGTGATTTTAGGTTTCTGAAACTCTCAAATTTGCCAAGAATTGGGATTTGCTGAGATCGTATGTTCCGATGGTGTATGTGATCCAGATTTCTCTGGCAAGTTCCCTGAGTCTGACCGCAGCCAAACTCACCCAAACAAGCTGCCTGCACATATCAGTGTGTTTTAAACAAAATAAAGGCTTAATGTTTTAAAAAAAAAAAGACATAGGGTTCCCCCCCAAAAAGCATAACCAGCCCTGGGCTCCAGAGACAGTCCTGTTCTACAAATATGGGGGAAAAAATGAGTAGGGTTCTCCCGTATTTTCAGAACCAGCACTGGGCTCCCAGAGCCAGTCTTAGTTTTAAAATTAGGGGAAAAAATGTGCGGGGTTCCCCCTATTTTTAAAACCAGCACCAGCCTCAAATCTATCCGGGGTAAAATGCCACAGCCAGGGGACCCTTTCACCAGGTCTACCTGGCCAAAGCATTAACACCCCAAGCTAGTCAGCACAATAAAGCGGTCCCCCCTCTCCCGAGCACCCCAGGCTTACGCTGAAGCCCGGTGCTCTTCCGTGCACCCCTGGCCGGTGGGTGCAGGGGAAATAGTGTAAAGAATAGATTAATACTATTGTTTTTTACAGTGGAATTACAGTTGCCAGTGGGCGGACGGGCGGACGGCATCTGTACCCTCACTGAAAAAAAATTATAAGAGAAATAGTAAAAGAAACACGGTGTATATATGTACATTTATTCATGTCCGAAATGGATCTCGACTTGGTTTGTTTTTTTTGCCAAGACCCCTGGACCTTACGGGAGAAAGGGACCGATCTGGACAATTCCTGCAGCCTACGCTGGGACTGTGAACAAGCCGCTATCGGCAAAACGTGCGTCACACCATTACTTTAAAACTGATTATATTATATATATATACATACTTGTGTTGATTTTGCTTGTTTTTATTAAAAGCTCTGGTTTTTTTTTAATTAGCCAATTTTTTTAAAATCTACATGTGTGCCCCCCCCCCCCCCCCCAAAAAAAAAAATGTTCCTTTTTCTTTCCTCTCTAAAATGTTTATGAATTATGAACTGACTCCGGTGAGCACCACAGACTTACCAGTAATAAAGTCCGTTTTATACTGATGTCATATGACCGCATGGGAACATGGTAAATATTTCATAATACCAATTTGTCTGTAGTAGGTTGCACATATACAATTTATTAAACACAGGCAAAGTATTATCCAGTGCGGAATTCCCCCAAGGTTCTCTATTTTTTTGTTTATTCAATGGAGTTAGCGGCCTGTTTGGGCTTACTAGATGACTGAATTAGATACTAGTGAAACAGAAGCTAAATAGTTTAGATCTAGAGAAACAAAAAGCCACTGAAGAGTCTTATTTCTAACACTATGGGCTCTATTTATTAACATTATTTTTACTAAAATAAAGTGAAAAAGGGTGTTTTCACACCCTTCTCACATTATTTTAGTTTCACCTGTAGTTATTACAGTGCAATTGGAGTAGAATTAGTAAAATTCTACTCCAACCCCTAATTATCACTTATTTTTAGTAAAGCAGATCGCATTTCCCATAATTGTAATGGGAAATGTGATCCGACCATAGTTACTAAAAATAAATTGTAAAAAAATTACGGGGTGAAGCCCTGTGATAATAACGCCACCTGGAGGTGGCGTTATCCAGGGTCTCCCCCAGTTACCGGGCTCCCACTCTGCTCTAACGGGGAGAGCAGCGGCGGGAGCCGGTAAAAGTAATCAGCTGTGTGGTCTAAACAGACCGCAAGCTGATTGCTGTAAAAAAAAAGAAAAAAAAAATTGAAATATTTTTTTTTTCCTTACGTGAATCCAGGTACCGGTGATCGGGCCTCCGGTGATGGCTCCTCTCCGGTCAGCTGGTCTCCCACAGTGCACTTCTGCCCAGTCATCAGGTGATCGGGCCCCAGTGCAGTATGGGAGATCACCTGATTGGGAAGCCCGGAGAAGATCACCGGAGGCCAGGAGGATGCAGGTAAGTGTAATGAAGGGAGGGAGGGTCGCGGGGGTCCGCGATCATGGGGGGCGGGGCTTAGCATTGGTGGGGGTAGCAGCGACGGTGTGCTCTTAGTCGCGGTATTTTTTACGAAAATACCACGACCAGAGTGCGGATGGGATCCGCAGGGACAGAGCTTTATCGCAAGTTCTGTCCCTGCAAGGGATTTATAGTAAATCCCTGTGATATTGCCTGAATTCGCAATGCGAATTCACTCGGTAATATCACACTACAATCCGCATTCAATATGCGGATTGTAGTAAATAGAGCCCTGTAGGAGTTGTACTACTAAGGCTATTTTTCTGGAAAAATAAGTTCAGGAACTGTGGGTGGAGCTGCTATGGGTGGAGCAATAGAAAAACAATTATATGTATGTATATATTATATATATATTATATATACTTATATATACAGTATATATACTGTAACATGGGGTGTTGAAATGAGGACTCTAGACAGGCAGGTACTTGGTAAAGCAGTGGTGTCAGGATCCGGCCTCGGATTGGCCTTTACTCACCGTTGAACTGGTGTCTTTAGGCATTCAGGCAGCAGTGGTGGGTTATGGCTGAGGATTTTCCCCGGGGTCTGGTTGGACTTCCATGCATGCGTCCGGACTCCTGTGTTAGCAGGCATGGGCACAGCCATGTTGGTTCATCTCACCTGACCAGTCTCCTCCAATGGCATCCTTGCTAGTCTCCCAGTTGATCTCATGATCCAGTGACCAGCTGCCTAGGGGTATTTAGGATCGACTCCTGCAATAGGAAGTTGCTGTTCAACATCACTGTACGACTGCACGTAGTCATTCCTCGTTACAACTGTCTAAGCGCCAATGGCTGTATTCCTTCCCTCAGTGTTTTCCTGGTTTCCTGTTTGTATTCTGTGACCTCCGTGTATCCAGTCCCCGTGTACAGTACAAATCATCCTGTGTGTCTCCAGTCGCACTTCTTTGTATCCATTTCCTGTATTCAGTACAAATCATCCTGTGTGTCTCCAGTCGCATTTCCGTGTATCCAGTTCCTGTGTTCAGTACAATTCATCCTGTGTGTCTCAACTCGGTTCTTCGTGTATCCAGGTCCTGTGTCCAGTATAATTATCCTGAGTGTCTCAAATTGCACTTATGTGTATTCAAATCTCCGTGCTCAATTCAAAGTTCATCCTGCGTGTACAGATACACACCACAGTGCATCCTTTCAAGTCCTCTGTCATTGCGTCCTGAGTCTCAACTTAGTGTACAAAATATACACCATTGAGTACACTTTTAAAGTCATCTGCCAGTGCGTCTGGAGTCGCACCTTTGTGCACCAAATAGACACCATTGAGTACAAAGTGCGCTCGATTGTGTACAAAGTGCGCATGATAGTGTATACAGTATATGTCCCTGTGCATCAGTACAAGTTGTCTATGTCTCCAGTGCGCCCAGAGTGGCATCTTTGAATTTCAGTATAACTCCATCTCTGCACTTCCAGTACCTTTCTGGAGCATCTCTGAGTATTCAATCCTTGTGTTTCAGTACAAGCCATTCCTCCGTGTTATTCCCAGTGTTCCCTGTGTTAGTTCGTTGTGTTCAGTATATTGTCCTAGTCTTCCGTCACTCCCAGGTACCTGTCCAGAGGGCCGCGACCTGCTCACTTGGTGCTGCGAAAACCATATCCCAATTGGAGCGGTCACTGGAGAAAACCACCAAGTGAGTTAGACTCCGCACCTCTGGGCAGGTCTCACCAAACCTGGGTTTGACCACAATTGGGAGATTTAGGGCCTGATTCAGACCCGGTCGCTAGATGCGGATGCTCGCTTCCAGGGTATGGAAATTCAGCTAAGTGACGTCAAGGCAGGCAATCGCACGGCAAGGCATAAGCACGCCCACTATGTCTTGGCGTGCGATCACTTTGTGTATGCAGACGGCCACCAGCCTGTCTTTAGCTGCCCACCAGCGAACGTCATTTCCAGAAAGTGTATGCAACCATCGGTACATTGGGTTCCATCAGAACTGACCGCAACGTTTGCGTTTGACTGTACCCTACCGCAAGCACTGCGAGCACTTAAGTGTATAATTCAACCAGGTGATGTGTGCTATGATGCTGCCTGTTTTGTTAAATATGCACACCTCTGAAATGGCGTTAAAGTGCTCAGGCACACCTGCACCTTAGTATACTTTAGTATACCTTAGTATACTACGTGAGCATAGGCCTGGACACACACAGGCACATAACAGAAAAAAAGCAAACAAACATAAAAGGTACCAGCACTCCTTGTGCTTAGCACTCAGCAGTAGCTTGCAGCCACAATTGGCCATGCTCTCCCAGCATAGCCCTTGGTCCCTAGCAGGGCCATAACTAGGGTGGTGCGACCTGTGCCATGGCACAGGGCACCGCAGGGCAGGGGGTGCTGTTTGGGCCTGTCAATTTTCCTGTTTATTGTCATTCTCACTTGTAGCTTCCTCATCTTTTATCCCCAGAATCTCCTGGCCTCCCCTATCTTTTCCCTGACCCTTCCCCATGAGGTCATGGCCCTTTTTTCGGGTGCACTGCCTTATGTCCCTATTTGAAAAATGGAGGGGGGTGCTAATGCTGTCTCTGGCACAGGGCACCAAAAAGTCTAGTTACGGCTCTGGTCCCCTGGCACTACAAAACTGTAGCTACTACCCTACCGCTAGTCAGCATCAGGGCAATGAGCAAAAGGTGTGTGCGAGTTTTAAACCCTTCCTGTGTGCTGCTCAGTGATGAGTTGCAGCTGGGCCTGTGCAATTGTAAAAACATGGAGTTCCACACCTCCCTTGCTGCAAACTGGACAGGGTTCATTCTAGACTTCATTGGAGGGAGCTGATCCCACCAGAATGTGGGCAATTCAGGTGAGAGACAACCCCTCTCACCACAATACATATATATAGTATTTAAAAAAGAAGGCACTCAAAAGAGCCTTTAAAATAAAACTTATCTAATGGAAAATACATTTTGGCCCCGGACATTACTTGGCCCAGTTTCTGCTGAGAAACAGCACTGCGCACTACTGTCAACATTTTGGATCTACAACTCAGAGAGGTCTGTCCACCACATGTGGCAAGCCAAAGAGAAGTGTCTGATCCATACATGCCTACTCTCCCGGAAGTCACGGGAGGCTTCCGATTTTTTAGGTAACCCCCCGCACCCCCGGTAGAGTAGGCATTTCCCCCACATTCTGCCCACTTCCTAGTGAAGTAGGTAGAATGGGGAACAATTCTGCGGCGATCGCGGGTCCCCGTAGTGGTACTTAATTATGCGATTCTTCAAGAATTGCGTCATTTAGCTCCATCCCTATTTAAATTTGCATTAATCTCTGCAATTTTCCCGCGAAGGGAGCAGGGCTTAATTACGTGAACCGGCAGGCCCCGCCCCCATCGCAACCCGCCTGCTTCTCCTCCCCAGGCTTCTCCCAGGGAGTAGAAAAAAAAAGTAGGCAAGTATGGTCTGATGAAGTCACATGTGATATGCACCAGAAGTAGCTGGCTGGCTGCTGAGACATGTATGTACAGCCGTGGCCAGAAGTTTGAGAATGACACAAGTATTGGTTTTCACAAAGTTTGCTACTTCAGTGTTTTTAGACCTTTTTGTCAGATGTTACTATGGTATACTGAAGTAAAATGACAAGCATTTCATAAGTGCCAAAGGCTTTTACTGACAATTACATTAAGTTTATGCAAACAGTCAATATTTGTTTTGATCCTTCTTTTTCAAGATCTCTGCAATTCGCCCTGGCATGCTGTCAATCAAATTCTGGGACACATACTGACTGATGGCCGCCCATTCTTGCCTAATCAATGCTTGGAGTTTTTTGTTTGTCCAACCGCTTCTTGAGGATTGACCACAATGTCACAATGGGACTAAGGTCTGGGGAGTCACTAAAAAAATAAAAGTGAAATAAAATTAATATTATCAATCCACAAAAAATTAAAAATATATATTTTTTTTTTGTGTGTGTGCGTTAGCAACTTAGCTGCACGATTATTGTTTGGTGACACTGCCGGTCAGACCGCAGTCACTTATTTGTGACTCTGCAGGTGTTCTAGAAGCACCTCCACCAGCAAGGCCATCTCATTTCTTTTAGATGTATAAAAATTAAAAACCCTTCTCCTGAACTTAATCCTAGATTGATCTTCCCTCATACATTTTTTTAAGAATCAAAACAATAAAATAAATAAATGAAAAACTAATCAATCCTTCAGTCCTTTCCCTGTCTTCAGTCCATAAACGTATTCCATCTCCGTCGTGCCTCTGACTTAGTTAAGGAAAACATTCTTGGTTTTTAAACTTCCTAGGGGTTGTATAGTGTATTAAACTGCCATCCTGTCTACCACTGCAATGCTACTCTGTGCCATGTTGGAAGCTGTACTGGCACATGTTAGTGCCGCCCACTGCTGTCATTAAGCTTAGTCAGCCAGCTAGCTGGATGCAACCTTTTGGCCCTAAACTAGATGAAATCAATATTGTGGGCTGTGAGGTGGTCAAATTTGACTAGAAATAATTGTTATTGAGGTTAATAATACTCAAAGATAAATACCTTAAAAGAGTGCGCAATAAACATTAAAGTGCAGCTGGAGTAGTACAAAATGAGTATACACCCAAAGAAATACTCAAAACGTGGAAAGCAATAAGTATAGAAGGTGTACAATCTCACAGACGCTCTTCAATTACCATGGTTGCATATATAAACAACACCACAGTGTAAAACTACATCAAACAAATGGCTGAATTAAATCAACCTTAATTCAATGGGTAATGGTAGAGTCCATTCATATGTATAGATGAATATCCAAAATGTTCCCTTAGGGAGAAGATTCCAAGCCTCTATGTAGGGGATTGCTGTTTGTTGATCTGTAATAGAATAGTGCCTTGCCAGCCCTTATGTTCTCATAGATACACACCAGGCATGGAAAGACACATAAAATAGAGGAAAATATAGTGTAGATTCCTTTTAAAAACAAAATTATTTCATTACAAGTTGCACTTACAATATTGAAGTGGGTTATAGACATATAACAAAATCCCATCGGCAAGCAGCATACAGCAGATATCAGATGACAAACCATCCCATGTCCCAGTTAGCATAAGGGAAGGGTGAGCCTGAGGTCCGGATAGTCAGGTCCACCAAACGGGAGGTGATAAGAGCGATGCTTGACACCAAGGGTCCAGAGAAAAGGTGAGCCATGCTTAACACGTTTCAGACACAGTAGTCCTTCGTCAGAAGTGTGTTTGGGCTCACAAAAATTACTCTTTATATACCTTGCATCCTTCTGGCTGGCAGCTGTTGTCACTTGCCGCTCTCTTTCCGTCTCCCCCGGAAGCCGGAAGCTAAATGCATTCCACAGCACCCAGAAGTTCCATAGTGCGTTCCACGCACAATCCTTCATGCGATTACATGGTTTAATCCTGAATTTTTATAGCTTTATTTAAAACCCTTTGGGCAAACGATCCATAATTCATTCTTATTATTAAAGTGCTATTAATGATTGCATTCAACGAAGCCCCAAAAGGAAACACACCAAAAAATTAAAAATTAAAAAGGAGCAATAATGCAAGATATATAGCAGCATTTGGACAAAGTCAAAGGAAATATAGCAGCATAAAGACAGAAATAATACATTTACAATGATAAGTATATAAAATACATGTTAGGAAAGTGCTTTTTTTAAATAGCAGCAAAAATGATTAATAATAAATAAGATAAAATACCAGTACATAATAAATACATGTTGTACTTGATATATATATCCAGAAACAAACTAAATAAAAAGTGGATTTTTTAGGTGAGGAAACATGTAATTTCGAACTCACCATTGAGCCCCTTGGGTACAAGTGTCCCCAATTGGTGAATCCACCTCATCTCAGTTTGAGAAAGTCTTTTCTCAATATCACGTGTTCTCCACTTGGGTAATATCTGTTGGATCCCTAAAAAAGTTTTAATACATTTTTCTTTTCCTGCATGATGTCTCTTAAAATGTGCAGATACAGTATGCGTCTCAAGGCCCTTGCGGATGTTGTATATATGCTCCGCTAGTCTGACCTTTAGATTCCTGCTGGTTTTACCTACATAAATAAGACCGCACTCACACTCAAGGATATAAATCACATTCCTGGAATTGCAAGTGAAGAATTCCCTAATTGGATACCTTTTTCCTTTGATTTCGAAATCCATCTTTTTACGATCATTTGACTTTACGGTTCTGCACATTAAACATTCTCCACAACGATGGAAAGCTTTAGATCTAATGCTTTGTCTTATTTCATAATCTAAAATGCTGGTTTTTAAGTGCTGGTGATTTTCTATAAATAAATAATGTTTTTTCTGGTATTCCTGTATCTATAATGGGATCTTGTAATAAAAGCTTCTAATTGGTTCTAAAAACATTTTCAATATCTTTAAAAGAAGTGTTAAACTGAGTGATAAAAGCCCATTCTAACTTATCATTTGAATCCTGTTTTTTCTCTTTAATCTTAAGTAGTTCTTTACGTTCAATCAGGTCTATTCTTTCTTTCACTTTTAATAGTACATGATTAGAATATCCTTTGACTCGAAAACAATCTGTCATTTCATTTAATTGTTGTTCACAGATATCTTTATCAGTACAATTCCTTTTGATCCTGACAAACTGGCTGAATGGAATCCCATCAAGCCAGTTTGCGTGATGATGACTCTTTCTATGTAAAAAACTATTAGAGTCAGTCACTTTTCTAAAAGTTTTTATGTTGACTTCACCATCCTTGACATAGATACTAAGATCTAGGAAAGATTCTTCCACCTGACTACAATTAAAAGTCAATTTAATTGAACAATTATTATTGTTTAAAATACTACAAAAATGTAAAAGATCTTCTTCACTACCTCTCCAGATAAAACAGATATAGTCTATGAAACTCTGCCAGGACACTAGGTTCACCACTAGACTACCATCACACCAAATGTGGTGATCTTCCCAGTATGCCATAAATAAATTTGCATAACTGGGGGTGAACCTAGTGCCCATGGCAGTGCCTACCTGTTGCAACTAAAAGCACCAGTCAAAATAAAAATAATTGTTTAGTAAAATGAATGTAATACCTTCAAGAATGAACACTTTACTCAAGTTTCCTAATTCACTCTTATTTAAAAAATAGGATACAGCTTCTATCCCTCTCTCCAATTCAATAATGGTGTACAAAGTACTCACATCTGCTGTACATAAAAAGTTGCCTTGTTACCAGGTGTATTCCGAGAATAATGTAGTGGTCTGATTTCAACAGATTGACCACCCTGGAATCCTTGTAAAGTGAATGAAGGTCTTTGTTCCCGGTGGAATGAGATAAGGTTCTTGGATACAGAAGGTTAATTAAGCCACACAAACCAGTGTCTTGAAAAAAGATATAATTTATTACAACAGATAACAAGATATGGAAGAATAATAGTTACTTAGCTTCAGAATATAAGATGGTTACATGATCCAGGAGCCTCCTCTCGGAATAGAGCTGGAACAAACAATATCCTGGCCACCAGCTGCAGTCTCTGGTCCAGGCATAGGGCAGGCCACTGGAAGCTTCTTTGTTCTTTGTTTATATAGTATCCTACTTGCATACCCATCTAACTCTTACTAATATGGGCATAAACCTACTTCAAACTACTTTATTGGTTAACTACTGATAAGGACTTCTAAAACTTAATGCAAGCGTACATCGCAGTAGACAACGCCTAAAGGATTTATGGCCTGTCTGCTTCCACATTCCTGTACCATTTCATGCCTGATACCACTTCATGTCTGATACACACATAAGAACCATGAATAGAAATAGCTGTCAGTAGCCATTTTGCTATCCCAATACAATCCACCCTTGGGCTTATGGTGTGGAAGACATGTATATCATGTTCTCATAGGAATCTTTCCTCCTAATCGGCATCAATTTAACAGAATCCAGCATGTTACAACATTTCCCTACACAAATAAATAATACCTTGATCCCAAGATACATACATATTATAATCATGATTCCATAAATAAGCATATGCAGTAAACCAGTGAACCAACCCCCTATTTCTGAACAAGGTTGAACCACTGTAACCAACTTTCCTCATAATACTGTTTTAAAGGCCAGACTGCTCTCTTGGTTAACAAATTATGCGGAATCTGTTTGGTATAAACTTGATCCCCATCTGTAAAGAATGTGGTGGGTATCAAACGTCCCAATGTACAATTACTAAATCCCCCATAGGGCAACCATTTGTATGCCTTTCTCCCACAAAGGTAATAGACATCATCTGGAAGAATATATGGAATATTAGCCACCACAGTGTATACATTGGCCAAAAGATCTCTGCTCTTATCAGGATCAAGTGTTAATTGCATCATGTCTGGGGTATCACTACAATTATGTGTAATGTTTAACAGAGCCCACCATTCCCTGGCAGTATTAACCAATTGAGCACCTACATCCCGTATTTAAAATATCTTCCTACCCACCATGCACTCAAACATAAACAATCCCCTTTTATATGTGAATACTCTAATAAAACAGTGAATAATACATATAATTATATCAAATATATCAGTAAAGTAAAACTCAGTTCAGTGAAATCTTGAAAAAGTCTTGAGAATATTGGTGAGTGTGGATCCAACCAATATATGGCACAAGTTCAGTCTTGCACAATGCACATAGATGTATGTAATGGCTGTGCTGTCAGATCTTTTAACTCTGTTGTCCTCCTGGTCTCTCTCCTGTATAAGAAATCACTCTCAGGCCATCGCCATCTCAGGCACACCTCCAGCGACGTTCTCTCATCTCCTGCTCCAACCAGCAACCTGTTGGCTTAAACAAAGAAACAGTGTGAGATAAACCATAACAACAAAACAAAATAAGCATTTACTTATCCTGCTGCAATTATCTATTACACCTGTCTCTATTCTCTTCCTACTAAACATTTCTTAACAACCATATCATAAGTGTTTGTGTCTGTGCACCAGATATCTTACTTTAAAATTCAACCTTTTACCACCCTCCGGTTATCAAAATATATATATACTGTATACAGCCTGCTCTAAAAACCCAACATTGTATATATATGAACATTCCTGTTTCCTAAACAACACATTCATTCATTCAATCATTCTGATGTCAGTTTTGTGAATGGTATGAAGCATAGAAAACCCAATATTGTATAAAATGGGTGTCTTTATCTGCTTGAATCTTCTTGGACATCCCATAATATCAACAAATAAGTCTGTGTCACATGTTCAGGAAAGTCTCTTATCTTGTATCACTCTGCTTAAGACAACTTCACTCCTGAATCACAGTGTTCTGTAGCTGTTCAGTACAACACTCATTCTCCATCTTCTTGGTGGCAAACGATGAATATAAAGTGCCAGACTTGTGCAGTCATTTCACAGCATATGAGGTCTTTATCAGTAGCAAGCAAGGTAGGCCACATGTCCAGCTGTTGGCAAATGTAACAGGTTTTTGCAATGTCTCTGACCATGGTTTGGATATAAGGAATCCCTTTGATTTGAGCTTGCTCGAATGTAGCTTCAGCTCCGTCATGGCTTAACAGTTCTCCTAGCACCATCAGTGCTGTCTTTGCGGTGAATTGCACATCATGTTCTTTGCTCAGTTCACTTGTGCGCACACCATTGAAGCTGTAGGTGTATGTATCAGCATGTCCCACGTCGATCTTCCAGCTTTGGACAGCAGCCCATATAGACTTTGTGTCAAATGTCCATTTCTCAGTGTGAAGACTTACAGGGCATGCAGTCTTGTCAGTGACTTGGAAAACAGTCATAAATGCAACAAGTTCACTAGCCCCTTCTTCTGTCTGTCGGCTGTCAGCTTGTAAAGATAGCTGCTTTGCTTCAGCAATAATCCACAACAGTCCTGTGTGGGTGCAGGTAGCACCATAGTCCATGAACCAATATTGCTCTCTGTCTTGGAAATCTTCCCACAACTGTGGAGCTGTGACCATAAAGAAATCCAGTATGGACAGTTCAAACATTGGTTTAAATTTTACTCGGCCAGCAAGTAGTGCTTTGATCTCCTCAATTAGCATGAGAGTCTCTGCCGTTGTCGTTAGCAACTGTGTGTCTTTCAGCTGCTTCAAGACCTTTGGCTGGTAAGGCTTTGTAAGGAAATACACTGGGATGCGAATTTCATTACCAAACACAAAATCTGCAACTTTGTCACTAAACAAACCCACAATCAGTGTGTCTGTACTGCATGTATGCCCCTTGTGGTTGGTCAGTATGTACCCTCCAACCCCTACTTCACAATGAGCAAGTAAACCATGAACTACATTTGCAATGGATGTTTCATCAGAAAACACATCTTGTTCACTTTTTGCATTCCTAAACTCAACAATGACACGTTGATCATGCCATGTAAAAGTAATGTTGTCACAGGGGGAGTCTTCAGTCTCAGGGGCATGGTCTATAACTGCAATCCTGCCTAATCCCCACCCCTTGCATTTTGTCTCATTGGGCAAGGCAAAAGGCATCATCACCACCCCTTCACTCAGCGACACCCCTTCGAATGGCCATGCAAACATCTTTTTTTTCAATCAGTTCACAGTGCATAGCAAACGGGACACTCCTGGACAAGTCAGACATACCATCATTCACCTTAAGAGTATCACTAACCAATGGCATGTTATCAGAAACCTCATCTGCATTCAATTTTGACTCTGATTTCTGGACATATTCTTTGCATTCATGGGTTTCAACATTTTGTTCACATGTTGTCAAATCATCAAATATTTTCATAATATAAAAATGACTCCTCTGATCAATCACATTTTCTGTTTCAAGTTCTTTCTGCGTAACTTCACACACTTCTCTTTGTATTTCAAGCTCACTAATTTCTACACTTTCTGTGTGTAATAAATCAACACTTATTTCTGCGCTAGCTGACATCTCAGCTATTACTTGTGAGGATTCAGTCCCCCTCCCAATGGAATTTCTGGGACAATGTGAATTCAGGCTTACTCTCTCTGTCTGTGAGACAGGCTTTCTTATCACTGCATTCTCCTCAACAGATTTTACACTTCTTTCAACATATATTGGTCTACGCAAAATTTCACAATATTTTTTCCTCTTATCAATACCAGGCAGTGAAAAACCAACATTATGCTTTTTCTGGAAATCAGCCAGCTGAAATCCTAATTCATTTTTCAACATATTTGCAAATTTCTTAAAAATCTTAAAATGCATTATTCTTGTTTGTTTCAACAACACAAACACAAAGACAGTAAACAGTCAACATACAGATATACTGTGATGTACAGTATACACTCTGTGACTGATCAGGTCACACCTTCCTCATTCACTCATGAGACAGAGGATTTTTTACATGGGTTTGCACAACCCTGCATTTGCACAACACTACATTTGCTCACCAATGCTAAAACAATCGACTACACATTCCAAGCTGATTTATGACTATTAACTCTCTGTATCCCACTTTCTAACACCACTTTAATGTTCCCGGTGGAACGAGATAAGGTTCTTGGATACAGAAGGTTAATTAAGCCACACAAACCAGTGTCTTGAAAAAAGATATAATTTATTACAACAGATAACAAGATATGGAAGAATAATAGTTACTTATCTTCGGAATATAAGATGGTTACACGATCCAGGAGCCTCCTCTCAGAATAGAGCTGGAACGAACAATATCCTGGCCACCAACTGCATTCTCTGGTCCAGGCATAGGGCAGGCCACAGGAAGCTTCTTTGTTCTTCGTTTATATAGTATCCTACTTGCATACCCATCTAACTCTTACTAATATGGGCATAAACCTACTTCAAACTACTTTATTGGTTAACTACTGATAAGGACTTCTAAAACTTAACGCAAGCGTACATCGCAGTAGACAACGCCTAAAGGATTTATGGCCTGTCTACTTCCACATTCCTGTACCATTTCATGCCTGATACCACTTCATGTCTGATACATACATAAGAGCCATGAATAGAAATGGCTGTCAGTAGCCATTTTGCTATCCCAATACAGGCTTCATCCACAAGTCCCACATGCTGAGTGGAATCGCTCCGTCTTAGCTCCTCCTTCACTTTCTCCAGCTGCTTCTGCAAAAGTAAGCACTAACTAACTATACAGCGTGCCAGCACTCCCACTAACTATACTGTATGCTAACACTCTCCCTAACTCATTACTCATACTGTATGCCGACACTCTCATTAATTCATTACTCATACTGTGTGCCAGCATTCTCACTAACTATATAGTGTGTCGGCACTGTCACTAACTATACTGTATGCCGACACTCTCACTAACTCATTACTCATACTGTATGCCGACACTCTCATTAACTCATTACTCATACTGTGTGCCAGCACTCTCACTGACTATACAGCGTGCTGGCACTCTCACTAACTATACAGCGTGCCGGCACTCTCACTAACTATACAGCGTGCCGGCACTCTCACTAACTATACAGCGTGCCGGCACTCTCACTTACTATACAGCGTGCCGCCAATCTCACTAACTATACTGTGTGCCAGCAATCTCATTACCCATACTGTATGCTGGCACTCTCACTAACTATACAGTGTGCCGGCACTCTCACTAACTATACTGTGTGTCAGCAATCTCATTACCCATACTGTATGCTGACACTCTCACTAACTATACAGTGTGCCGGCACTCTCACTGACTATACTGTATGCCGACACTCTCACTAACTCATTACTCATACTGTATGCTGACACTCTCATTAACTCATTACTCATACTGTGTGCCGGCACTCTCACTAACTATACTGTGTGCCAGCACTCTCACTGACTATACAGCGTGCCGGCACTCTCACTAACTATACAGCGTGCCGGCACTCTCACTAACTATACAGCATGCCGGCACTCTCACTAACTATACTGCGTGCCAGCACTCTCACTAACTATACAGCGTGCCGGCACTCTCACTAACTATACAGCGTGCCGCCAATCTCACTAACTATACTGTGTGCTGGCAATCTCATTACCCATACTATATGCTGGCACTCTCACTAACTATACAGCATGCCAGCACTCTCACTGACTATACAGCGTGCCGCACTCTCACTAACTATACAGCGTGCCGGCACTCTCACTAACTATACAGCGTGCCGGCACTCTCACTAACTATACAGCGTGCCAGCACTCTCACTTACTATACAGCGTGCCGCCAATCTCGCTAACTATACTGTGTGCCAGCAATCTCATTACCCATACTGTATGCTGGCACTCTCACTGACTATACAGTATGCCGGCGCTCTCACTGACTAAACAGCGTGCCGGCACTCTCACTGACTATACAGCATGCCGGCACTCTCACTGACTATACAGCGTGCCGGCACTCTCACTGACTATACAGTGTGCCGGCACTCTCACTGACTATACAGCGTGCCGGCACTCTCACTAACTATACTGTATGCTGACACTCTCACTAACTATACAGTGTGTCAGCAATCTCATTACCCACACTGTATGCTAGCACTCTCACTAACTATACAGCGTGCCAGCACTCTCACTAACTATACTGTATGTTGACACTCTCACTAACTCATTACTCATACTGTATGCCGACACTCTCATTAATTCATTACTCATACTGTGTGCCGGCACTCTCACTAACTATACAGTGTGCTGGCACTGTCACTAACTATACTGTATGCCGACACTCTCACTAACTCATTACTCATACTGTATGCCGACACTCTCACTAACTCATTACTCATACTGTATGCCGACACTCTCATTAACTCATTACTCATACTGTGTGCCAGCACTCTCACTGACTATACAGCGTGCCGGCACTCTCACTAACTATACAGTGTGCTGGCACTCTCACTAACTATACAGCGTGCCGGCACTCTCACTAACTATACAGCGTGCTGGCACTCTCACTTACTATACAGCATGCCGCAAATCTCACTAACTATACTGTGTGCCAGCAATCTCATTACCCATACTGTATGCTGGCACTCTCACTAACTATACGGTGTGCCGGCACTCTCACTAACTATACTGTGTGCCAGCAATCTCATTACCCATACTGTATGCTGACACTCTCACTAACTATACAGTGTGCCGGCACTCTCACTAACTATACTGTATGCCGACACTCTCACTAACTCATTACTCATACTGTATGCCGACACTCTCATTAACTCATTACTCATACTGTGTGCCGGCACTCTCACTAACTATACAGTGTGCCGGCACTGTCACTAATTATAGTGTGTGCCAGCAATCTCACAAACTATACATAGTGCCGGCAATCTCACTGACTGTACAGCGTGCCAGCAATCTCACTGACTATACAGCGTGCCGGCAATCTCACTGACTATACAGCATGCCGGCAATCTCACTGACTATACAGCGTGCCAGCAATCTCACTGACTATACAGCGTGCCTGCACTCTCAATAAGTATAGTGTGCCGGCACTCTCACTAACTATACTGTATGCTAGCAATCTCACTAACTATGTTTAGCTGCCGGTTCAAATCCTGACAGGAGAAGCCCAACAGGTGCCTAATCCTAACCCCCCCTTCCCGCACCCTAAACCTAACCCTCCCAGGGGTGCCTCACCCTAACCTACTGCCAGGGGTGCCTAACCCAAATCCTTTCCCCTAGGGGTGCCTAACCCTAATCTTCCCCCAAAAAACCTAACCCTAACCCCGCTACACTCCCTAAACCCAACCCTTCCCCCCCCTGCGGCTAATGCTAAGGACGCCCCGTATTTTGATGCCTATCTTAAGTCCCTCATCAGGCTTCCCCTGTCGGGATATAGACCAGCGGCATTCAGTCTTCCGGTCTATAAACTGCATCTCCTCACTAACTATAACAGAGAAATACAGTAATTTATGCCATTAAGACCATTGAGGCTTTTCTATCAGTACAATTGGACAACACATAGAACAATTAAATTACCAGGAGCCACAAAGTCTTCATGTACTTTTTTATTTGTTGAAATATACCAGGTCCTTTAAAATGAAACAGAAATATATACATATGTTCTTATTAATGAGGAAAATGACATTAGTATTACACCAGAATAAGAATTAATGTCTCTGAAGGGTGTGGGGATAACAGAAAGACGGGGATACATAGGACATTGTATTATCCATACATCAGAGAGCTATGAAGCTCTCAGTCACCTCCATGCAGGGTCAGACCTACCGGTGGTGTAGCCGGTGCATTGCACCAGGGCCAGTAGCAATGAAAGGGCCCACAGCTGGTGGCATTATCAGAGAGCAGTACTAACAAAATGTATCACACTGTGTCACACTGACTCATTACAGTATGCTGCAGCTGGTCGTGGGCCATAACTATGGAGAGGCGGTCCGGCCAGTGGAGAAGAGAAGACCCCTTCCCTTAGTATCCTCTAGCTGTCACTATACACTAAAGTTACTCCACTCTAAAGCTGGGTACCCAGGACCCAGTGATACATTGCACACGCTGTACACAATGCACAATCCAGTGTACAATGCCATAAATGTATAGCAACATAATAAGAAAATAACACCCACATAACTCAAATGATCTACATGCACAAGTCTTTGCCATGCAAGCCAGGGCTATCTGTGTTATTTATATGAAAAACATCTCTTAACAAATATAGCCTTACCATTCTCTCCCATCTCCTGCATAAGGTAGGCCTCATATGCCTCCGGGCTGGTATACTTCTCTGCAAAGAAAAATAAATGATTACAAACACTATCAAGTCATGAATTGTCCAGCATCAGGCTAGTAAACTAGACTTCTGACTAGACCCCTACCAAATCCCAAACATACAAAACATCTACCACACAGAGGGGCCTATTTATCAAAAACAGTTGCGGAAAATCCCAGTTCTAGGGGGATATACACATGCGTATTAAGTATCACCTGTACGTATGAAGGAGGAACTGCAGCAGATATCTCCATACCTTCCACAACAGCAATGCCTACCACTGTGCCAATCATAGTGCTGCCCACCCCAATAACATATAAAATAAGAAATGTGGGGGAAAATTAAGTTCATTAAGTGCCAATATTTCTGGAAAAAGTTGTGAGACATAATTGGAAACTGTTTTAGTGCTATATATAATAAACTAGCAGTAATGCCTAGCGTAGTCTAACTTTTATTAAAAAAAATTCTCTTCACCCCCTTCCTCTCTCTCTCCCCCACCCCAACACTTTCTCCCCACCTCTTCTCCCTCCCTATACTGTCTCTCTATCACCGCCCTCTGACTCTTTCCTGTAACGTCACTGACACTGGTGCAGTGGCGGGCTGGGCCGGGGGGCAGGGTGCCATCTGCCCCCCGGGCCGGTACAATCGTGCAGCACTAGGGCCGCCGCTGCACGCATATACTAGTGGCAGCCGGGGAGGTTTATGTGCCTGCCTCCCAGCTGTCAGTGTCAGTGCAGCTAGAATGAGCAGGGGCCAGCAGACATGGAGACACAGGGCAAACTACAGGGTTGTTCCTCCGGAGGTACTGTATGTGCTGACCAGTGACCACATAAGTGTCAGCACATATCCTAATAGCCTGTTTAAATCTGCTGGAAAAGGGAGTGCAGACGGGGCATTAAGGGACCACCTGCTGAGCCTGTAACTTTGAGAGATTAGTGCTTTCTGAGAAGGGGGCGTGGTGTGGGCAGAGCGGAACTCGCTGCTCCCGCCACGCCCACACCACACCCCCTGAGTGAAGACACTGATCTCTCAACGTAATGCAAGCTCAGCAGGTGATTCTCCTCCCTGTGTGTTCTGTGTTAGGGAAGGGGGGATCTATGTGTGGATGAAGTTCTGTGTGAGGGAGGGGGAGGGGTGGAGAACTGTGTGGGGTTCCTGAGTGATTGGGGAGTGTGTTTGTGTGAGAGGGGATCTGAGTAAGTGGAAAAATCTCAATGTGATGTAAGGGATCTGAGTGAGGGGGATCTCTAGGTGTGCAGCGCTGTGTGTCTGTGTGGAGGTGATCTCAGTGATTGGGGAGAGCTGTGTGTGGGGTGGGTGGTTCTGAGTGGTGGAGTGTGTGTGTTTGTGTATGTGTGTGTGGATCTGAGTGAAGCTGGCCATACACACTACAGTTATCGGGGCGATCCACCCGATATCCGCAGATCGCCCCGATAATTGTAGTGTGTCTGCGGCCGACCGTGGGTTAAATATTGCTCGGTCAAGCATGCTGGATTGTCCAGCATGCCTGTCCGATGCGATATTTAGGGAGTAACCTGTCCGCCGCATCAGGCAGTTTATGCCCAGCCGCAGCCGACAGACCGACATTTCCTGTGTTCCTTCTCATGGAAGGAACAGGGAAATGTCTCCTCCCCCGGGGGCGGAGCGCAGATGTCGGGCTGATACACTGTGAGAGAAATCACAGTGTATGCCGCGGACATCTGCGGCTGGCAGGCTGCCAGATAAAATGTCTGTTGTCTGACAGACATTTTATCTGGACGTGTATGCCCAGCTAAACATGGAAAGATCTTTGTGATGTGGGGGATCTGAGTGAGGGGGATCTCTAAGGGTGCAGCGCTGTGTGTGGAGGTGATCTCAGTGATTGGGGAGAGCTGTGTGTGTGTGGAGAAGTGGGGTCTGAGAGGTGGAGGCTATGTGTGTGTGTGTGTGAGTGAGGGAGCTGAGTGAGTGGGTAGAGAGCTGTATAGGTGAGTGGAGAGAGCTGTGTGTTCGGGAGGTCAGTGTGAGTAAGGGAGAGCTATGACAGGGTGGGATCTGTGTGAGGAGGGGAGAGCTATATGAAGGGAAAGATTTGAGTGAGCGGCGAGAGCTTTGTGTGTGGAGGGCAGGGGAGTATCTAACAGGGCTGCCGATCATTACTGTGGTCAGTGGTATGTGGTCTGTGGACGGGGAGCTGCTGGCACTTCCCGGCAGCCAGGGTGCTTATTGAGTGTGGAGCGCTGGTGGCAGTGCCGGTGAGCCCGGACCACACACACTGACTGTGTGTGACACTTCCACTTTTGGAATATCAGGCCGGCATCCCGCACTTCAGCATCTTGGCAATGACCGTGCTGCCACGTGATGTTGTCTGGCAGTGGGTTGTCAATGATGCTGACAGAGGGGGTCATTCAGACCCGCTCGTGAGCGGCAGTACACTCGCAAGCGGGTCGATGTTCCCCCACTGCGCATGCACACGACGGAGGGAGCTCCGTCGTGCGCATGCGCGAGACCCGGAGAGCGACGGGCTCTCCATCGCTCCGGGTCTCGCACCAAAGGGGGCGTGCTGTCGATGTTGATTGACAGCATGCCCCCTTTGGTGGGCGTGCCGGGGGCGTGCCTGCCAGACGGAGGCGTTCCCGTGGGAACGCCTACCATCTGAAGCCGGCCCCACTGACATCACTAGTGATGTCAGTGGGAGTGATTTTGGCTCTGATAGAGCCAAAATCACTCCAGGGCTTGCAGCAGCGAGACCCTACCACAGGGTCTCCGTCGCAAGCCCGATGGTCGCGATGGTCAAGACCATCGCGACCATCATCATGGACGCTCGCTATAGCTGTGGGTGGTAATCCACAGCTATGCAAGCGTCCATGAGGATGCTCCAAAAAAAGGTAGGAGGGCCCTGATTCAGAGCGAGCGCTCTGGTCAGAGCGTTCAGCTCTGAATCAGGCCCTGAGTCAGAGGAGCCAGCAGCACTCAGAGAACAAGTCTGCCCGGGAGCACCTTTCCACTACACGATAAGTTGGACAATTTGAACGATAACGATATTGTTGTTGTTCATCGTCCACAATATTGTGCAGTGGATATGCCGGCAACGACCAGCGATGCGTACTCCCACTGGTCGTTGACGTTGTCTCTCATCCCCCGAACCTGCTGGCCAACCTTACGTTATTGTGAGGTTGTTGCAGGATCGGCACTGAACGATATTGTACGATATCATTCAGTGTGTGTGTTCAATGCTGTTAACGACATTGAGCACACCCCTGCCGGGGACACACTAAACGATATTGCTCATGGAGCGATACGCGCCTTTAGTTAGTTACTTAAAGTAACTAATGCTGGGGGAGCATCTAGTCCCGTGGAGCACAAAATGTGAGATCAATGTGGAGGGGGAAGGGAAGCACAGAATATATGTGGAGGGGAAACAAGGGAGCACACAGGTTGGGATACAGGAAGGGGAGCACAGTGTGGGAGCAGAATTTAGAAGGGGAGCACAGTGTGGGATGTGGAGGGGCGAAGGGGAGCACAGTATGGGATGGGGAGCACTTAGTGTAAATTACTCAAAAGTTGCACTTCTGGCACCGCGGTGATCTTGGCAGGTGCTGTTACTGTCTCTGATGCTGTCCACAAGGATTACAACTTTTGAGTGACACATACTGACAGTGAGACAGAGACTGAGCAGCTAAGTGTACTGTTTGTGGTGACTGGGAGCGATGCTTGCAGACAGGAAAGCTTCTGATGTCATTGTGTCCTCCCCCTAGGCAGAAACTAGTCAGTGAAGGTGGGTACTTTTTTATTTTAAATTAATATCTTTTAAGTTTTTAACAATATAAGTAGAGGATGTCATTCTTCTGAAAATATGGAGGGGGGCAGTCCCTTACTTTGCCAGGGGTACTCAGACCTCTAGATACACCCCTGGTGGGGGGGGGGAACTATGTGAGGGATATATAATGTTTGTATTTATATATATATATATATTATATATATAGATATATATAGATATATATATATATATTAATATGGGCCTCAAAGCGGCATTTTTATTATCGGTTCCTAATGCTGATAATTATAATTTATTGCCCCCAATATTACCCAGGTGTGAGTATATAAAAGTAGAGTGTGCTGCATTGCCGTGCCCCTTCCCTCCCCCTGAGCATTTATCTAATAATGCCAGTGGGAGGGTGGGGGCAGGGTTTTCCTGTGATGGTGTGTTCAGGCATTACCCTATCGGGTCCAAGCACCTGAATGCTTCACAATGTGATGGTAGATATGCCGGGGCCACTTGCCTGTGTTTGCCCCCCAGGCTGAAAGTTGCCAGCCAGCCCCTGCACTGGTGGGAGGGGTCAGACCAGCTGTCACTAACAGCCAACGTGATGACATCATTTTAATCAGCAATCAATTTTTTTTCTTTAAAGAGATTGGAAAAACATATTTGATAAGTAAAAACTCACCATGTATTTTCATATACACCGGAATTTCCGGGGTTGTGTCTGCAGATAATAAAATATATTGAATTGAACATCATCTGAAACCCATATTTGGCCATTCAGTTACAATATTTAATAAAGGAAAATGTTAAAATAAAGCATACAAATAACAGAGACACAGGGACAATTGCTAAGCTGCACGCAGGTTATAGATATATGATGTATGCACGCAGGCAGCTTTGCAATTGTTATCCTTGCAGACATGATAATGCAGCAGGAGGCATCACACCTGCTACATTACTTATCCGAGCTGCGTTATCCAATGCAGCATTGGATAATCTGCAGACCATCAGCCGGCTAAGGTGACCCATGGGGTCACGCAAACTGGCCACCGCAGATGAGAGGAAGAGGCAGGAAAATCGCCTTCAGCCGACAGAGATCCTGGTCTCTTCCCTCCCCCCTAACGCCATCGCCACCCCCTCCCCATCCACAAACGGTGGAAGACTGTCAATCAATAAGTCTGCTGCCAGTCTGCATGTGGGACCGCAGACCCGTTCAACACATGCACAGAATGGGTCAGGTGCCTTCGCAGATTCTGAAATCTAATCTGCACAAGCACCGGATCTGTGCTGCGCATATGTAGTACGGGACCAGAGTGTTCGCACACAGAGCGGCAGCATACTGTCAGTGATTGACAGTCTGCTGCCATTTTGGGGCAGGGTGGGGGCTGCATAGACCTCTTATTTCCCCAAATGGAGGTGCGTCGTCACCGTTCGGGGTGAGGGAAGAGGCCAGGATCTTCGCCGGCTTACAGAGATTTCCTGGCCTCTTTTCCTCATCTGCGATAGCCAGGCTGTGTGACCCCATGGTCACTCAGCTGGACAGGGAGTACTATATGTTGATGATCGGATGCTGCACCCGTGGATGCAGGTCGGATCATTAATGCATGCAGGAGACGCGGTGCCTCCTGCTGCAGTAACATAACTGCAAGGCTGGAATTGCAAAGCTGCTTGCGTGCAGCTTTGCAATGCCATCCTATGCTGAATCACCCCCACAGTCTTAAGTCAAGTTTTGAGACAACAACAATTTCAAATTGGCTTTAAGACCCATAATCGACATTATGTATACTACATATCTTAAATAGTATTTTTTTTTTTTTTACTAAAACAAACTTTATAAAATTAGGGGGAGATTTAATAAAGCTTGGAGAGTGATAAAATTGGAGATAAATAGCAGCAACCAATCAGCTCATAACTGTCACTTTACAGGCTATGGCCCCCATTTATTAATGAATTTAATCACCAAAGCAAGTGATAAATTTCACTGTGTATGATAAATGGTTCTCCAGCCAATCAGCTCCCAACTGTCATTATTCTAACAGTTGACAGCTGGAAGTTGATTGGCTGGAGCACCATTTATCATACACAGTGAAATTTATCACTTGCTTTGGTGATTAAATTCATTAATAAATGGGGGCCATAGCCTGTAAAGTGACAGTTATGAGCTGACTAGTTGGTGCTATTTATTTCCAATTTTATCTCTCGCTAAGCTTTATTAAATCTCCCCCTAATTTTATAAAGTTTGTTTTTACCACTTTAACAATTATATAAATAGAAAGCAAAGAGCCCCCCTTTACTAAAATAAATTAATAAAAATGAATTGTTACTTACCTTTCGATAATATGCCGAATAGGCAAATGAAGCAAAAAACTACGAGCATTTTCATATCACTGTGTCGCACTCACTATCCCTCACTAATCTGAGAGTGAGGTCACAGGTCCTCATCATGGACTCATCTCACAGCCTGTGATGTCATAATGTTACCTATTACATGGGATGTAGCCACCAGTCTGTATTGGGCTCACTATATTTATTGGATGTGATTTATTATTGCCAAAAGAACTATGAATATTTGTTGCATCCATGTCCTAAATTTTAGTTGAAAGTGACTGGTGGCTTATTCCCTATCTCCCTATTTATCCTCCTCACTTCCAGAAGGCATGAGAAGGAAAGGAGGGCATTATTACTGATACTAGATGGATGATTTCTGAGGCCTAGTATAGTGTATGCCCAATGTCCTAATATTCCATATTGACAATATTAAAGGACGCCCAATGTACAGTAGTAGATGCATTAAGAGAATTTATTTTAAATTAAAAAATTATTTTTCTTTACAATAACACAGGACAAGCACAGGGATGAGAGAAGAAATTCGACAAAAGTCCCGGCGCGAGGCTGTTTTCTGCCCTTAGTGCCGGGAAAACAGCCTCGCGCCGGGAAGTTAGGTCGGGGAATGCCCGTTATCGCGCCTAAACACCCTGTTTATGGCGCGATAATGAGCCTTCCCCGACCTAACAGCGCGATGAATTGAATAGCTGCGGGAGCTATCTCCCGGCGCTATTTACATCGCGCTGAATTGAATCGTGCCCATTGACACAGAAGCACGGATGGGATCAGTGAGACCTGTCTATGCTGCTGTGGTTAAAAAAAAAGATTCCTGTGTAAAAAAAAAAAAAAGTGTGCCCCGCCCCCCAAAGAGCAACCAGCCCCGGGCTTTTAGTGACCCAGTGCTGGTTGTCCATGCAAAATACAGGGGACAAACGACATAGGGGTACCCTGTATTTAAGCACAACCAGCACCGGGCTAGAGAGAGGTCCCCCTCTCCAGGGCACCCCACGCCTAGGCTGATAGCACGGGGCTATCCCCGGCACCCCTGGGTGGTGTTTGCAGGGTTGATTATATAGTGTAGTGCATTTGAAAGTTCTGAAAATATTGTCTTTCTTCTTCGGGTTCCATAGGGTACACAGGATCTACCTTGGGGTATGCAGTTGTATCATATCCAATGCAACAAACAGCAAAGCTTTGGAGCTCCCAGCATGCACTGGTCCTCCTCCCTATATACCCCGCCCACAGCCACAGGCATTCAGTTTTATTGTTTGGTACACGGCAAGCCAGTTGCACCTGTTATGCAGCAGGACTGCCTAGGCAGTCCTAAGTTTTTTTCATTTATGATTACCAGCTGCTGGTAATGACACTGTACTGTGACTCTGCCTACCTCCACTGACGCCGAAACACCAGCACCGGTATATGCCCTGAGGATCTCGTCAGACCTAAGTGTGGCTTAGCTAGCGGCTTAATGCTGAGGTCCGGGACTGCAGTCTGGTCAGGTAAGCGATTCCTCTCGGGGAATCATGCGTGAAGCAGTCCCTCGTCTCAGGTGTTGAAACGCATTGGAGGCAGCTGCGGGTGAAGGTCTTGTCTAACGTGTCCTCACTAAGGCGGCCGGGGCCACATCGTCTGTTGCCGGGGACGGGTAGTAAGATGTACTAGAGCGCACTAGTCAAAGTCTTGCTACCTTGTAGTTCAACGTACCCGGCTGTCAAAGTTGCAGCCTAGGGGAGAAAGGCGTCCCCCGGCCGCTCCTTCCCGCCAGATGCGAACTACCGGATGGATTGCCGCATCTGGTTTGCTATAATTGACCACCTCATATGTGAGATGAGCCCAGTTTAGCGTTGGCTCCGTGACAGGGGCATATCTATAATGGTTCCAGGGGGCCCCGCACCGCACACCCTGCACTCATAGTATTACTTACCTCTTCGGGGGTCCTGTGCTGTAAAATGACTGAAAAATGGCCGCTGCGGCCATTTTCCCGTCATTTGCGCATGCATAGTACAGAGAAAATGGCCACCGCAGCCATTTTCCCGGTGACCAACGCATACTCTATAGACTCTGAGCGCACTCTAGTGCCCAGAGTCTATAACTCTGGCGCTGGCCGCGCACAGCTCAGTGCATTGCCGGTCGCCAGACAGAGTGTCGGAGACTGCACACGGGCCCCCTCCTCTCTGCTCCGTGCACTGCGGTAGCGGTTGGTCTCAGAGGTTTGGTCTGTCTATCTATATACATCTCCCTTGCATTTGGCATATAGCGCACTCTATATCCTACCATCATCCTGCCGGGGCTGGTCAGTTGATTCAGAGTCCATATTGCTTTAGCAAATGTGTGTATTTATGCATTGTATGCAACTATAAATGATAGCTGCTGTGTCTATTCTGCCTGTTTTTTCAAAACTGTCAGTTATATCTATCACTGTATTTCTCCTCATCCCTCTGAACATGTGTGGGGTGTTTTTAATGATAAAAGTCACATTGCATTTATACTGTATACCTTATACCATTTATATATTTGTCATGTCTAAAGGTAAGGGTGAGAAGGATGAACTGTCCTGTGCTGCAGGCTTGTCTGAGCAGGTTGTTAACTAGGATAGATTGTGTAGTACTGTTGTAACAGCTAACTTGGATCTCTAGTACACCTGCACCGGCACTAGAGCCACCTGAGTGGCCGCTGGGTCTCAGATTTTGTCGCACTTAGTGGACAAAGCCGCAGAAGCACAGGCTCTGGCTGCAGTGCCTCATGCTATGGGGTGTTCACAGCATTGGCGTCCTTCTATGTCTATGCCCCTCATGAATTCCGGTTTGGTTTATTCTACTGCTCACTCTAGCAGAGTATGCCGCCGTCTACGGCCTCTCCACAGGCAGATAGACTAGTAGCAGTGAAGCAGGGGCATAGGAGAGGTGCTAGTCACCCATGGCCTTTTAGAGTTTGACTCAGTCTCCTCATCAGACTCTGATATCAGAGTTCTGGGTCTGTCTCAGTGAAAGTAAGCCATCAGTCCCTTGTAGGGATGCCTCCTCTCTGCTAAGAGTGGTTAGATCTGTCTTCAGTAGAGGGAAGAGGAAGTTTTTCTGACATCTAGGGATCTAGTCTTTAGACGTCAGAAGGTGACTAAGGATTATTTTCCTCAGTCTGGGCAACTGACGAATTTCATGTCTGAAGCATGAGTACTCCTGTTAAGCATTTCCATGCTACAAGTAATATAACCTCTCGGTACCCATTTGCACCAGCAGCGTGTGACAAGTGGGAGTTCCCCCGACGATAGAGGCTCATATGACAAGATTGATCAGGAGCGCTATGTTACCCATTCCTGCAGCATCCTCTTTAAAAGATTTTACTGATAGAAAAATTGTCAATTATTTGAAATCAATGTTTTCATTATCTGGGTCTATTATCAGACCAGCTATGGCTGTAGCCTGGGTGGTCAAGGCTATGGAGGATTGGACAAAGTCTCTGGAGGATACTATATCTGATGCAGCCAGAGAACAGCAGTCGCTTCTCAGATGCAAGAAGCAGCTGTGTATATGGAGAAGCGGTTATTGAGGCAGGTACTCTGGCTTCTAGGGTCTCGGCAAGCCCGAAGATCCCTATGGCTAAAGACCTGGAAGCCAGACGCAGAGTCCAGAAAGACTCTAGAATCTTTGCCTTTTGCGGGAAGATAACATAATGACTTCTTTAGCAACACCGAGGTTGGCTGAATTGCCATATATGTCTACCTCTAGGAGGCAGTCGTCATCTCGGTCCTTTCATCATCAAGGTGCCAGACAGAGTAATTTCCACAGGAAACTGCAGCCTAAGAAATCTTTGTCAGCCAAGCGCCCGGCATCTAAGCCAGATGGTAAACCTACTGTCTGATGGGGCGGGCCTCCCCCTGTAGAATGTCAGGGTTGGAGGCCAACTTTTACAGTTCACCCAGACCCCAGACAGACCCACAGATGCCTGGGTGCGAGAGCTGGTCTCTCAGGGTTATTCCATCACATCCCTGAGGCATCCCCCTCAAAGGCTTGTGGGCACAGCCCTTCCTGCAGACCCGGTCAGAGCTTGGGCCTACCAGGAGTCTGTTGGGGCCCTCCTGATGTCATAATCCCCATTCCTGTGATGCAACAGGGGAAGGGTTATTATTCAAATTTATTTTTGATTCTAAAGCCCATTGGGTCGGTCGCACAGCCCTATCCTGAATCTAAAGTCTCTCAACAGATTCATCAAGGTGCCCAAATTCCGTATGGAAACCCTATGGTCAATTATGCTGACAATGAAGCCTGAGACTTCATGGTCTCACTGGACATTCAGGATGCATATCTGTATGTCCCGATTGCAAGATCCCACCAGGCCTTTCTCAGGTTTGGGGTAGATCAGCAACATTACAAGTTTCAGGCTCTACCCTTCAGTCTGGCTAAAGCCCCTCTGGTATTTACCAAAATAATGGCAGTAATGACAGCCTATCTCAGAAAACAGGGAGTCAGGATACTGCCATATCTAGAAGACCTCCTGATATCGGCACAATCTCAGGAGATGTTGCAATGTCATCTACAGATGACCATTGTCTGTTTACAGGAGAACAGCTGGATAATCAACTGGAAAAAGTGCTTCGTTTCTCCAACTCATCAGCAGATGGTGCACTTGGGGGCACTGCTGGGCTCTCTGGGACAGAGGATTCTTCTACCAGAGGAAAAGATTGTGCACATGAGACTGTATTGCTACAATCTACTTTGCAAGCAAACAGTGTCAGTTCACTTGGCTATGCAGATACTGGGCTCCATGGTAGCCACATTTGACATGGTGTCTTATGCCCAGTTCCACTTCAGGTCCCTAAAGCTGTGGATCCTGGCCCATTGGGATGGTCGGTATCATCGGATAAAGCATTAGATAATTCACATTTCACCAGAGGTTTGGCTCTCCCTTGCTCGGGTCTGGAGATGACTCATTAAGACAAGGGTCCGTTATGGATCCTGGAATGGGTACTCCTCACCACAGATGCAAGTCATCACACCTTTCAGGGAAGGAGGACAGACCAGGAAAGTCAACTACCAATTAATATATTGGAGCTTCGGGCAGTGCACAAAGCGCTAATACTGGTTCAGGACCTTCTTCAGGGCAGGTCTGTCCGGGTTCAGTCCGACAATGTGACAACAGTGGCCTATATCAATCATCAAAGAGGCCAACAAAGTCCAGCAACCATGAAGGAAGTGGCAAAGATTCTGCTGTGGGCAGAAGGCCATCTTCCAGCAATCTCGGCAATATTCATCCCAGGAGTTATCAACTGGGAAGCGGACTTCTTAAGTCGCCAGGACATACACGCCGGAGAATGGGCTCTTCATCCAGATGTGTTCCAACTCCTGGTGGACAGGTGGGGAGAACCAGATGTAGACCTCATGGCGTCACGTCACAACCACAAGGTCCCCAGGTACGGATCCAGAACAGGGGACCCCTCAGCCATCTTCATGGTCACTCTGGCGGTGAGATGGAACTTTAGGTTGCCATACCTGTTTCCTCCAATCTCTCTCCCCTCAAAAGTCATCAGAAAGTTCAAGCAGGAGGGTGGCAGGATGATACTAATAGCTCTGGCCTGGCCCAGAAGACATTGGTTCTCTGATCTGATGCGCCTATCCATAGACAGTCCTCTGCCTCTAAGACAGAATCTGCTAATGCAAGATCCTTGACTTTACCTGGGCTGGCTTTGATGGCATGGCTCTTGAGTCTTCCATCTTGAAAGCCAGGGGTTTTTCCACTTCTGTGATTCAAACGATGCTGAGGGCAAGGAAGCCTGCTTCTGCTCATATCTATTACAGAATTTGGCATTCATTCTTTCTTTGGTGTTCCCATAGAAAATATGACCCTAGGATTTTCAAGGTATCAAGAGTATTTGGGTTTCTGCAGGCTGGATTTGACTTAGGTCTTTGCCTGGCTACCTTGAGAGTCCAAGTTTCTGCTTTGACAGCTTGGTTCCAGCCAAGATTGCCCCTCTGCCGGATGTTAGAACATTCTTTCAGGGGGTTCCTCAGCTGCAACCTCCATTTCCCTCACCGTTGGGATTTGTTGTTGGTTCTCAGACCGTTGCAATCTCCTCCATTTGAATCCTTGGGTAAGGTGGACTTGAGATGGCTGACTGCAAAGACACTTTTTCTTCTTGCCATCTCTTCAGCTCGCAGAGTTTCTGACCTGGCAGCATTTTCATTTTCCTCGCCATATTTGATTTTTCATTAAGATAGAGCTGTCCTCTGTACCAAGGTGGGCTACCTCCTTAAGATGATTTCCCATTTTCACATAAATGAGGAAATTGTAGTCCCGGCCTTTCAGTCTTCAGACCTGTCTACAGATGAAGTTTTCTTGGATGTGGTTCAAGCTCTTCGTTTTTATGTGGATCGTACCAGCTCCATCAGGAAATCTGAGTCTTTTTTTGTGCTATATGGATTTCACAAGACAGGCTGGCCAGTAAACAAGCAGACATTGGCTCGCTGGCTTCGCATGACAATTTCTCAAGTCTATATACAGGCTGCTCTCCCTGTTCCTAACAGGGTGACAGCACATTCCACTCGGTCTGTTGGACCATCGTGGGAGGTAAGACGTGGTGCCTCGGCTTACCAGCTTTGCAAGGCAGCCACTTGGTCTTCCATTAATCCATTATCAAGCTTTATGCTTTTGATACGTCTGCCTCCCAGGATGCTTCCTTGGGGCGGCGGATTCTCCGCTCTGCGCAGGAGTGTCCCCACCCCTAAGGGAACTGCTTTAGGATGTCCCCAAGGTAGATCCTGTGGACCCTATGGAACCTGAAGATGAAATACAGAATTATGGTATAACATACATTGATAATTCCTTTTCTTCGAGGTCCACAGGGTCCACAGGGCACCCACCCTGACACACCTGGCCTCAGTTGGGATCTGATCTTTAGCCTTTTTTTCACAGATTCCCTCTTTGTACGTTGAGTGTTTCTTGGGGAAATTGCACTTCCTTCTCCACTCTCTGGACCTCATTCAGAGTCAGTCATTGCGGCCGCACGGTCATAAGGTAAAAGGGTCCAGATATGCAAATGAAGCGCTCGCAAGTTGCGTCGTTAAGATGGGATCGTTAGCTGGACGAGCGAGGGGAGGATGTGGCCGTAAGACTAAAAATACGCCCCCTTCTCGTTCGCATTACACGTCATCTCCGGGCATATAAGGATTAATCGAGACCATCGGGAACCATCGGAGCTGCTCGTAGAGCTTAAGATTGAAAATACCCTCTCTTAAGCACTACGATCTAGTCAGTGTAAAAACCTCCCATGTCACATGTGCCATGACACTACTTAGTTAATTATGTACTCCCATAAAACGCCGTTTGCATAGTCAGGCACGCCTGTGTTCGGATCTCCACTACCCCGTTCACAAGCACCTGTTACCACCCACAAACGCCTCATCCTGTCACTCAAACTAACGACCTGGCTGTGTTCAAGGAGAGGACAATTTCTGATCGTAATAGCTAGTTTGTGCACGCGCATTGTGAATTTTACGCATGTGCAGTTTAGCGAACATTGGTGCTGTATGACCGAGTGGCCACAATGACCGACTCTGAATGAGGTCCTCTGGCCCTCATTCAGAGGCGGTCGGAGGATGCAAGCGGTCGCTCAGAAACTGGGCGGCCGCTTGCATCCTGACCGGCCGCCTCTGTTTCAGTCGTTAGGCTGTGGGTTAACACCCACAGCTCTAATGACCGCTAGGGTGATGGTCGCGATGGTCAAGGACCATCGCAACCATCGGGGCTTATGACGAGACCCTAGGGAAGGGTCTCACTTGTCGTAAGCCCCGGAGAGCTTCTGGCTCTGTCAGAGCCGGAAGCTCTCCACGGACATCACTAGTGATGTCAGTGGGGCCTCCCCCAAATGGCAGGCGTTCCCATGGGAACGCCTCCGTTTGGGCTGCCACCCCCCCGGCCCGCCTTCCAAATGGGGCGAGCTGTCAATCAACATCGACAGCTCGCCCCCTTTGGAAAGAGACCCGCTACGACAGGCGCTGTCAGTCGTAGCGGGTCTCACGCATGCGCACGAAGGAGCTGGCTCCCTCGTGCGCATGCGCACTAGACAAACGTCAAGGCGGCCGTGCGGTCGTAGACCGTACGGCCGCCTCTGAATAAAGCCCTCTGTCTCTTGCCGTTAGGCTTGGTTACAAACTGAGGGCCTAATTCAGACCCACTCGCGAGCGCTGAGCGCTAGCAAGCGGGTCGATGGTGCCCTAATGTGCATGCGCACGACGGAGGGAGCTCCGTCGTGCGCATGTGCGAGACCCGCATAGCAACAGCCAAGCTGTCGCTATCGGTCTCGCACCAAAGGGGGCGTGCTGTCGATGGTGAGGACATGGGAACGCCTTCCATCTGGAGCCGACCCCACTGACATCACTAGTGATGTCAGTGGGAGTGCTTTTGGCTCTGATAGAGCCAAAAGCACTCCACAGCTATGCGAGCGGCCAGGAGGCAGCTCCATTTTTAGGTAGGGAGGCCCTGATTCAGAGCAAGCGCTCTGGTCAGAGCGTCCGGCTCTGAATCAGGCCCTGAGTGCCTGTGGCTGGGGACGGGGCATATAGGGAGAAGGACCAGTGCATGATGGGAGCTCCAAAGCTTTCCTGTTGGCTACATTGGATGTGATCCAACTACATACCCCAAGGTAGATCCTGTTGTCAAAACTGGATTATTAGCTGAGACAAGATCAGTTTAAAATTGAAGCGTGCGCGACGCCATCTTGCAAATGGCAGCTAGACTCCATTTTAGAAACAAGAATCTGCAAGACACCATTTTATGACCAACGTAATTTCAAGTTACAATTCAAGAGCTAAGAACAGATGGCAATGTTAATCTACCAAGGGCAACTGGAAAAACAAGCTTTCTGAGTAAAAGTAAATAGAAATAGACAATGGGTAGTTTTACATACAAATTGGGAATCCCTGGATGCAGATAAAGTAAAGTTGTGGCAATTGTAATATAATCCAGGCATTGATATACACAATTGGATTTGTCCGAATCCTAGACAGGATGGCCCCAAATTTCACAGCTTGAGGTGATAATACATTTGCATTCCACACAAGAGTCTAGGAGAACAAAATAGGTTTTTCCCTTTGAACACAGGAAAGGTGGGAGGGCCTGTTGACAGGACATGTAGAACTATCTGGCCCAGCATGCTAAAATGTTAGAGACAAATGCACTCATCTTCATACACACATTAAATATGTCTTTATACCAAACCCTGAATACCCACACATTTCATATTCACTCATAAGGTTCCATAAGCATCAAAATGTATGATCTAAGGCCCTCATTCAGAGCCGCTCGTTAGCGGCAGTACGCTCGTTCCGAGCGATGTTCGCACATCTGCGCATGCGTACGGTTTTTAGTACGCATGCGCGAACCAGTCAGTGCGGCCGAAAATCATTTGTACGCTATATAGCGAGTGCCTGCTATTTTGAGTGACAGAATGAGGCGTATGTGGGTGGTAACAGGGGAAGGTGCTTGAAAACGGGGGAGTGGAATTCGAACGCAGGCGTGCTTAAAGGTCAAAACGGGCGTTTTAAGGGTGTGCATAATTAATCCAGCAGCGTCATTGACCACGTCACTTGGATTTTTTAAACTCAGAACTGCTCGCAAAATAGCGGTTGAAAAAACTAACCACAAGAATAGTGAGCAGTTCATACGCTGTACGATGTACTCGATTAATCAAATAAATAGCGGACATGACGTATGGTGCGAGCGGCCAGGGGGCGTTTTTATCAAATAAACGAGCGTATGTTTTGCTCGCTCGTTCAGACTTAGAGGTGTGAACAGACTGCAATTTGCGAACGGATCATTTGAATAACCACCCCTTGTTTTTGAACGAACGACCGCAAATAGCGAACGGCTCTGAATGAGGGCCTAAGTTGGTTAAGTTAGTTTCAACACTGAGAAATAAAGGTTTTTGATAACTAAGTTATTATACATGATAAGCAAGTTGTGTTTGGTCTTGTTCTGATGCATACGTTTTTTACAGCATTCCGGTATTATCGGTGGTGAGATCGCATCATGCAAACTCAAGTTATGGATCGCAGAACCTACAAGCAACAAAATGTTTAAACTGTTGGAATGTACAGAAGGTGTTACTAGAAAGATTCCCCTGCTGTTAGAGGCAGTGAGAGTCAATTTGAACCAGCCTGTTAAATGTACTGTAACATATGCTTCTCCTCTGGGAACCAATGATATCAGCAAGGAAATTTCTCCTTTGTCCTGTTTTAGTCTGGGGGAGATAAATACATGTGTCCAAATACTGGTTAGTTAGTCCATGTTGAAGGTTGTATGAACTGAGGGTCTCTAGTCTGAGGTCTATCTCTGGGTCCAGAGGCACAGCGTATGTATACTGTACTTGGGTCTGTAATATTTCCTTTTACGCCTAAATTGTGTATGTATCAGTTGCGTGTAACTGACTGTACTTTTACCTGAATAATACTTGTGCGTTGGAACCACAGATTACACTCCTGTCTTTATTTGTGGTCAGACTGCGTACGCAAATTAGCATTATTCTTAGAGGTTTATAGGAAGGATATTTAGAAGGTATAGGCAGGGGTATATAAAGGTTCTGATCCAGTTTCGTTACTGTGGACCCTATGAACCTCAAAGAAAAGGAATTATCAAGGTATGTTATGCCATAATTCTGTATTTTGCTGTGTAACTGCAGATCCCAGCAAGCCAAACAGATGAATGTAGCACGGATCTCCCTGGTCCGTGCTATGCATCTGTGTCATTGACATACAGATGCATGTAGCACGGATCTCCCAGATCCGTGCTATTCATCTGTCATATTGCACACAATCTATCATGAACGATAGATTGGGGGAATATCATGCAGCTTTTGCTGCACATCGTTCCCTTCAGCTGCCGGGAAGAGTTCAAGGGAGATTGCAAATGGCATCGGATCGTTTGCAAATTGTTCCATGTATGGGGGCCTTAACCCTAACCTCCACCTGCAGCCTAACCATAACCTCCCCCTGCAACCTAACCTCCCCGACAGCCTAACTAACCCTGACCCCGCCCCACAGCCTAACCTTAACCTACCCCCTGCAGCCTAACCCTAATTCCCTCTGCAGCCTAACCCTAACCTCCCCTCTGCAGCCTAACTAACCCTGACCTCCCCCCTGTAGCCTAACCTTAACCTCTCCCTGCAACCTAACCTTAACCTCTCCCCTGCAGCCTAACTAACCCTGAACTCCCCCCCGCAGCATAACCTTAACGTACCCCCCCGCAGCCTAACCCTAACCTCCCCCCGCAGCCTAACCCTAACATCCACCTGCAGCCTAACCCTAACCTCCCCCCCGCAACCTAACTATCCCTAACCTCCCCTACTGCAGCCTAACTGTAATCTCCCCGCAGCGTAACCTTAACCCTCCCGCCCACAGCCTAATATCAACATTCTGACAAAATAGACATTTCACCTATCAACATTGTTTTACAATGTCGACATCATAACTATCGACGTTGTGTTGTCGACCTTTTGACTACTTCCCAATTTCTATACCATGTTAGTATTTCATGTTCACCTTCAACTTCTATGTATATTATCTGTTATTTATGCATCCTAAGCACTGTTTTTTTGCTGGTGGGATTGAAAGGGGATAAATAATTTGTGCTGAGTTCTAGAAATTAATTAGAGATATTTATATATCTTGTTTTATTATATATCTTAAATTTGCTGGGAACAACTGACTATGAAGCACTTTGTATATATTCTCTAGGGGGGGCAATTCAATTGTTGCGTGGGCGGCGAAAATTAATGAGCGCCCAGTTTTGCAATTCAATTGTATTGGGCGGTCATTAATTCTCGCCCTGTTCACGCTCTATTAGACCAGGTTTAGCCACGTAAAATGGCTAAACTCATCTAAAGTCCTAGTTAGGACACCCTATCCCTGGGTTTCTCACACATATTTGCTCGCACCATCCTGAGGAAGCGAGCCAAAATGCCAGCGCTGGCAGCTATCATGCTTAGACTGAGCAATTAAATTGAATTGTTCCGTCAGATGCCTTAAAAAAATAGCCACCGACTAAACAATTGAATTGCCCCCCAGGAGTCGACTTGTGTGATTCTCACACTCTGTCCTCTGGTACCGTAACTGTCAATACTTGTGCACAGGTGGTATAATCAAACTGACTGAGTTACTTATGTAATCTTAAGTATGGCTATCGCTAAAATCTGGTCTGTTAGCCTAAGTACAGATTTTAGAGTCATGCTGAGCAATGGGCAGGACAGTCAGGAGAAGATTTCACTGTTTTGTGGGCGGTGATAATTAATGGGCACCCAGTGTTGCAGTTCAATTGTTCTGGGCATCCATTAATATCGCGGTCATCGTGCCTAATTAGACCGGGTTTAGTCATGTAAAATAGCTAAACTCATCTAAAGTCCTCGCTAGGGTGTCCAAACTGCTGTTTTGGTGCCCTAACCACGGGTTTATCGCACATTTTTGCTCCTGAGTAGAAATGCCGGCGGCTATTGTGCCTGAACAGAGCAGCAATTGAATTGCTCCATCAGGCCCCCAAACAAATATCTGCCTTAAAAACAATTTAGTCACCCCCTCAGAGGCAATTTTACAATTACCAAATTTTTTTGCAAAAACTTCAGTTTTGTATGATAATACACCATCTGTGCAAGCATGGATTTCCTTAACACATGGATTGTTATTTTAAAGTACCTTGAGGACAGAGGGCCTGATTCAGACCCGGTCGCTAAACCACGATCACACCCTATGGCCGATAGTCACCCGTCTGCGCTTGCTTCGTAGAGCGCGTGCACGAGCCAGTCACTGCGATCGTGAATCGTGCTCTCGTAGCACAAAGACTGAGCGCTACTTTGAGTGACAGATAGTGCCATTTGTGGGTGGTGTCAGGGGAAAGTCTATGTAAATGGGGGTGTGGATTTGTGAACGCAGGCGTGCCTGTGTGTTCTAACGGTGTTTCATGGGCGTGTATAATTAGCATGGAGGCACGTCACCTGGTTGTATTTCAGCCTGCAGTGATCGCAGTGTTTGCGGCAGGGTAGGGTCTACCTCAAGGGCTACGAGCAGCTCCGATGTCTCTCGATGTTACTGATATTACATACACTTCGTGGAGATGACAGGTGCTGCGAAGGAAAAGGGGGCATCTTTAGACCGGCGTGCATTCGCTCTGCCATCTCTCTCTAAGACATAGAGGGCGTCCTTAAGCCTTGCCTTGCGATCGCGGAATTTGCATACCCTGCCCCTGATGGCTGAGAAAGTGCGCTGCTTTGCGCCCAGGTCTGAATCGCCCCCAGAGTTTGAGAACCACTAATCTGGGGCACTATAATGATATATGATATGCCATATTGTGGATTGCTTTAACATTTAATTCACTGGTCTATAAAAATACACTTTTTTTCTTTCACAAAAACTAAATAACCCGTAATCCAAATGTGTTTTTCGTGAATTTGAATATGCATTCAGGCAGGGTTATTTTTGTGACATATGTTTAAAGTTTTATAAAATTAGCACTTACGTAAGTCTAAATGATAAATATACATCTCATTCTGACTGACCTAAAAAGTTGTAGATGATTATTTTCGGGCATATTTTGCCTTTAGGATGTCTCTCCATTTGCCTTGGTACCTCTTTGGTACAGGAAAATCTTCAGTATGTAAGACAGACCTCATTGCAGATAGCAAGTTAGTTTAGTTAACTGTATAGTTAACTATATATTTTGTTTTAGATGTAATTCCTCTAATGTTAAATAAGCAGAAATGGCAATCAGTTGAAAGTTCCTTCGGTTCCCTCCAAATCATAGGAATTGCAAATGTTATATGACTTGAACCATTTTTCCAGCCAGTGTAGGGCCGAATTAACAATGGGGCGGATGGAGCTATAGCTCCAGGCCGCCCCATCAAAATAGGCCCACAGGATCTGCTGTCCTACTGCAGACAGGAAAAAAAATTCCTTCTACAGCAGTCTGCCAGCAACCATCTGACCAAGTGCCGCCCACTAGCACCCCCTGCCTGCTGGCGTATTGTCTGTTGTGACTCACACAGCGGCCACAATGGATGGCCTCACTAGTTCTCCCTGCACTAATATGTACTCTGTAGTGTCTCAGGCAGGCACCTCCTCCCCACCGCTATATGTCAGGAGAGCCGGTTTGAATAACAGCCCAGGAGCAGGACCTTGGGTAGGTCATTCTGCTTATATTTAAATTTACCTGGCCTTTTTTTACTGCAAACATTGATGTGTTTTACTGCTGCAGATCTGGAGACTAATTTGTAATAAAGGGAAACTAAGATTTGGGCTCTCGTTTCCAATAAATGATGTGGGTCTCAAATATGGGGTGTAATTTTAAAGCATGGGGACATAGATAGTGGGTTTGATTATTGAGTGAGGGGGGTAGATTTGGGCTCTCAGTTTAAATAAGTGGGGAGCTAAGATTTGGGGTTATTACAGTTATAGATATTTTACATATAGAGTAGAACATTACGAAGTACATGTATTAAGCATACTTTTTATGACATGTCATGTTCATTACAATGGTCCATGCAATGCATGTTGGTCATTAGAATGGTGCCTGCATTCCATATTGGTCACTAGAATGGTCCCTGTATTTTATAGGGGTAACTGCGGGGATTTTTGTCATGCCCTTTTTTCTATTGCATTGAATGTCTGTCAGAAGCTAGCCACCATAGCCATTGTAAGTGCATACACAAACACAGTCACAGGCTTAGGGCGGTATTCAATTAGTTTCACACCCACAAAACTTATCGCATGCCATACTGTTTACCGGCATCGCGTGTTTTGGCCGTGAAAACTTTTTGCGTGCGACCCCACTATTCGCCGCATTCAATTCCAAAAGACACGAAAACGTGTCCCAGTGAATGGGAATCAGGCGTGGTGTCAGAATTGGGGAAATCAGCCTGACAGACCCAAAAACATGCACTAACATTGGGGATCAATGTAGATGCCCCCGGATAGCCCTAATAAAGCTATTTGGTGTACTTAAGTTGTGTAAGAATAGCATTAAGCAGTTTTTTTGTGAAAATAAGTAGTCCTGACACATTTGGGGTAATTGAAAATGAGTTCAAGCATGGTTTAAAATCGCTAAAATGAAGTTTAAAAAAACGCACCTGAAGTAAGCACCTGCAATCAAAAAAACACCTTCCCCATACTTGCAGAGCCCCAAAAAGTCTATTTCACTAGTTTTCAAGTTGTACCCCCACTTTGCAGTTTTTCACCCCCAAATTCAAAGTGCTTTATTGGAGTGTTCCTCACTTTTTTTTAGGGATTTTTTGACGCAGTTATCCTTTGGGGGGCTCTGAGTGGTTTCCCCATCTATGCACCCCAAAATAGCGATTTTGCACTTTTTTTCTCCACCTATTCAGAGGCGTATTTTCACGTATTACATGACTTTCTGCATATGCGAAAGGCATTTGGAATTGAGGGCCTGATTCAGAGCCGGACGCTATTTTGTAAAGACGCCCCTGGCCGCTCGCATCCTACGTCATCTCCGCTATTTATTAGATTAATCGAGTACATCGAATGGCGTCTGAACTGCTCGCCATGCTTGTGGTTGGATTTTCCTACCGCAATCATGCGAACAGTTCAGGCTAAGAAACAACCAAGTGACGGGGTCGATGACGCTGCTTTGTTAATTATGCACACCCTTAAAACGCCCGTTTTGACCGTTTGGCACGCCTGCGTTTGGATCTCCACTCCCCGTTTTCAAGCAACTTCCCCTGTTACCACCCACAAACGCCTCATCCTGTCACTCAAATTAGCAGGCACTCGCTATTTTGCGAGCGCTCGATTTACGACCGCAATTACTGGTTGGCGCATGCGCATTACGACCCATATGCATGCGCAGTTGTGCGAACATCGCTCGGACCGAACGAGCGGCCGCTTACGAGCGGCTCTGAATCAGGCCCTGAATACGGAGATAAGCTTCTGCCTGGCAAAAAGTCGCAATCGGCAATACAGGTTGAGTCTCCCATATCAAATATTCCGAAATACGTAATATTCCGAAATATGGAATATTTTTAACATGACTGAGAAAGTGAAACCTTTGCTTTCTGATGGTTCAATGTACACAAACTTTGTTTAAAACACAAATAATTAAAAATATAGTATAAAACAAACTTCAGGCTGTGTGTATAAGGTATATATGAAACATAAATGAATTTCATGTATGTATGTACACAAACTTTTTTTGATGCACAAAATTATTAAAAATATAGTATAAATGACCTTCAGGCAATGTGTATAAGGTGTATATAAAACATAATTGCATTCTGTGTTTAGATTTGGGTCCCAATCCCAAGATATTTAAATATTTTATTCAAATGTTCCAAAATACGGAATATTCCAAAATACGGAATATTTCGATCCCCAAAATACCCCTGGTCCCAAGCATTTTGGATATGGGAGACTCAACCTGTACTTTTTTGCGGATCTCAGCTTTTCGCTTCTAATCGAATACGGGCCTTAGACTAGCCCCCAAAATGATTGCAAAATCATCTATATTTCACTTGCCATTCCCCTTTACCTCCCACAAATGCTTCCTATCTGTCAATCACAGTGTCCTCACTGTGACCGCCATCAGTAATCTAAGTTGGTGCTTAGTCCAAGACAAAACGCACTGTTCCGCAAACATTGGCATTCCGTCCACCTCTCACTCAGGCCCCAAGTTCCATTTTTCTTTTTTTGCATAGTATGTTCACTGTCACAAGTTTTCCCTTTGTTTAAAGATTTTTACATCAATATACCCCTTGTGCAGACCACACCTATACAACACTGATCACACCTCGCACATCACTAGTAACTTCCCCATGGTGCTGGTCACACCCCGTGCAGTGGCACACAATAGGCCCTTCATAAATTTCAGCTCCAGCCCCACATGGACCTTTATCTGGCACTGAGCCAGTGAGAAGTCTAACGCATGATACACAGCATATTATACTGGGGAGTAGCGAGGATGGTTCCAGTGGAGCATGAGCTCTGGGCGCCATTAAGTTTTCCGGAATTCATTGGGCGCTGCACAGTATGATGGCCGCCTGTTAGTTTTACAGCAGTTTGTTTGCTCTATATCCTAATTAAGTTATGGATCCGAAATCCGTTTCTACATTTCATGCACCCTCAAGCTGCCCATATTGCCGGCCCTCTCTCCTCTGTGATCATCTTCTATCACCTCCCCTTTCCTGTCAGATTGATTCCATTCACTTCTCACCTCTTTAATTCCCTCCCCTATCTATCATGGACGGCTTTTTGCCCCTGTCCACTCCTTTCTTCGAGTTTTCTGTCACCACCCCTCTCTCATCAACTCTTTGTCCCTCTCCTCTCCTTTTCTTATTGGCAAGTATGAGTTAAAAAAAAAGTCACTGCTTTGCTATTTAAAGTAATGAGGTGCTCCTAGGCATGACCACAAAGTGTTATTTAAAAGTAGGGATGTGCAGGCTCGGTTCTACTCGGTTCCGTTCGTTTTGTTTTACCAAATCTTATTGGGTATCAGCTGTCATGAGTTTTGGATAGCCAATAAGATTCGGTAAAAAAAAACGAACGTAACCGAGTAGAACCGAGCCTGCACATCCCTATTTAAAAGGTATTTTAAAAAATACCATATTAGGAGACAATTAACGGTGGTAGACAGAACATGATTAGTAGTACTCACATTAATACCCCTTTTACACCAGAGCTAAAACCCAGGTTATTGCAGGGTTAACCCGGTTAGCTCCTTGGTGTAAAAGGGGAAAGGGTTGGATTGCCGGGTCGAGTGACCGAGTGACCCGTCATGCCAACCCAGGTAGATTGCAGGGTTTAACACGGGAATGACCTGTAAAACCCTGCAGTGTAAACGGCGCGATCCGGGTCAGGATGACCTGGATTGTATTGTATGCCTGCCGATTGGCCGGCTTCAGTGGCGCTTGGAGATGACGTCATCTCCAAGCATTCACTTCAATGCGGTAAAAGCCGGGTCTCTGCAGACCTGGCTCCAGTGTGAATGGCGCCGACTCGGGAATATCCTGGGGAATTTCCTCCAGGTCAGACCGGGAATTTCGGTATAAAAGCGGTATTATATAGGTGCAATGTATATTTGTGACGTAGGAGCATAGCTGAGAATGGAGCTTCCCATAGATGTTCCCACTCCAGTGATAGCTGCTTGGGCCAGTGATTGCAGTAATAAGCTGTGCACCCTGTGGAATCTCACTCTAGCACTTATATTCTGTCAATTTAAGGTTTCAAAGGAGATAAAAGTCAGATCCTAGGTGCTATACATAAATAAAGCAGTGCCCAAGGAGCTACCCCTTAATGTCAGATAGTGTATCACCAAAGCATTCTATTCCCCCAATGGGACCTCAATGCCCAGCGTGATACTACCACTGTGTGCTGTTTTTCTTTTCATTTCAGTATTCCCCCGCAGGCTGGCCATACCCCACTGGCACAGCTGAGTATAGGGAGGGAAGACGCTACGACATGACATATTCTCCAGGCACCATGGTTCCACGCTACTCCTCTGAGCATATATGCGGGGCCCAGTTCTTAACCAGATCACCAACGTTACACCTGAAGTAAAGTTCATAACACTTTTTTACAAGTGATGTGAAATTTCATCTCTGAGATTTGAAGTTTCCTTCACCACATATGTAATACCCCGACAGGTAGTGTAGGGTGGTTTAGTGATATTCAGGTATCTAACCAGAAGGAATAGATGGTCACACTTAGCATCAGAGGTAACGTCTCACTATTTATTAACAATAGCAATCTCTCTAACTATTTAAAATTATGGCAAAAATATACCATTAATGTATTATAACAGAAAATACATGCAGAAACAATTTTGTACAGATGACATACACATGACAATTTTAGATTTATTTTACTGGAACTGCGCGGGAACTGCGCAGGATCTGCGGCTGTTCATATGCATATTAAGTGGGTTAAATAAGACAATAGTTAATCACTTTAACACTTTAAATAACTGTACTACCAATTTGCAAAAGATAACAAGCAATTATATAACCTCACACTACGGTTATTTCTTTAACCTAAACTATAACCTTAAGTGTTTCAGTCAATTCAGTACAAGCTAGCTCTGTAAAGGTGATGCACAGTTGATGAATTTGTAATCCAATGCTCCTTGGATATGATCAGATACAAATAAATAGTTTTGGAAAGGCTTGAAGTATCCATATATTTGGAGCAACCAAAGAAGAAAGTTATCCTTAGCAATAGTTGTGACTGCCTGATTTTACTATGTGACTCTGTCTGCTGGGTCTGGCAGTTATCAGCTGATTATGGCAACAAGCAGGCTGAAGACAATCAATTATTAATGAATAATTACTGTAGCTGCTCCAAGTCTTTTAGTTTCTCTAAAGAGGGGTACAGCTACACTGGCAATAAGGGGCACTGTAAGGCGAGGAAATGCAGGATCACTTGAATAGGCAGCTATGTGTCACATTAAGATCTGACAGCTGGGTAGTGAGGCTGTAATGCAGGGTAGTGCTTGGTGTATTTACAGACCTCTCCTGAAGCTGGTTATCCAGAGATGAAAATCTCTTCCCAGGGGAATCACCACCCTTTCCAATTAGCTCCTCCATATATTATACCAGCTCCTTCCCAGCAGGTTATCTCAGGAAGGCTGGTTCCTCTGGTCCGTCTCCGCCTCCTCCTGACTCTTGTCCAGAAGGCAGCAGGTCTCACTGGGCACCTTCTCCCTGCTCTGTTAAAGGCAATTCAGAGCCGAAAACCGCCGTTCCACTAAGTCACCCAGCGCAGCTCTCACCAGGCCAAACGCTGCCTCAGCACTGTTCAATGGCCGGTGAGTCTCTATGCGTGTCCTGGACGCTTTCTGCCAGGACCGTGAGCTGGAGCAGCCAACTGTCATTTTCAGTCAACTGTCAGTTCTGCCCACACGCCCACTTCTGCAGTTGTCCTCAATGTCCACTGTCACCAATGCCAAACAGTGCAGAGCCGCATGCACATACATTACATTATATTTAGACACAAGGGCATACTAGCATAAGTGGTACTCCCAAGTCCTAGGGTACCACACACACATAACAGAAATTGTCTGGATGATTTAAACTAAACACTTTATTTGCTTTAAGGTCATAGGGAAGAGTGAGGAGGGACTACATGGGAACATATTGTTTGTGTGCTCCTGTCTGTCTGTCTGTCTTTCTGTGTGCGTGTGTATGACAGGCCATAAAGAACACTAAAATCTGCTATATCATACCTCCCAACATAGGAATATCCTGAAGTGGGATATGCACGCAAAAGGGGGCATCGCCTAGTGCCCGATAGGCCATGCCCCTTGTATTACATGGGGGTGTGACTGTGGGACTGTCCCGCTGTAATTGGGAATAGGACCGCCATCAGGGGGGGACTGCAGAGGCTGGAGTCCCGAGCCAAGACACTCGGTAGATAGGGGGGGGGTACTGCCTGCTCCTACTGCCCACTCCTACTGCCTGCCTCACTACCCCCTTGAGTGGAAGGGGTGCCCACTGTTTCCGTCATGATACGCTACACCACTGGAAGGTAAAGGTCAGAGGAGCCCCGGCACGTGAGGAGCAGCACCAGCCAGCCAGACCAGGAAAAGAAGCCAGAAGGAGCCTTCATGACAAGCCTTCAAGACAATCTAAGGGTAGGAGAGAGGGGGGAGGGCGCCCCTGCCTATTTTCTGAGCCCTGGGCCACACAATTTATGATGGCAGCCCAGCCCTGATCGGGATGGTCAGGAGGTATGAACTATATATAGGTAAAGTATATTCAGGGCCATAACTATGGGTGTGCAATTGGTGCTGCCGTACAGAGGGCCTAATTCAGCAAGCAGCTTTGCAATTCCGTCTGTGCTGACATCTGTGCTGCATTGCGTAACCGAGCTGCGATGTCCAACGCAGTATCGGATACTCTGCAGACCAACGGCCGGCTAAGGTGACCCATGGGGTCACACAAACCAGACGCCGCAGAGGAGAGGAAGAAGCCAGGAAATCTCTGTCAGCCAACGGAGATCCTGGCTTCTTCTTTCCCTTCTGGAAATGGAGGCCATCGCCGCCCCCTCCCCACCCACAAACAGCAGCAGACTGTCAGTCACTGACGGTCTGCAGGCAGGATCGCATACCCATTCTGCACATGCTCCGAACGGGTCATGCGTCTGTGCAGATTCCCAAACATCGGGAATCTGCAATCAGCAGTGCACGTGAATAAGGCCCAGAGCACAACCACTGCCCCACGATCCCTGCATCTGGCTAGCAGGATGCCTGGAATGACATCCTGCAGTCAGAATCTCTGCTGCAGACAGTGCTTAGGATGCTTCAGATGTGTATACCATGGATGTGTAGTCAGAAGAGCCTTCCCTGTCATACTTGTGAGATTTGACATCAAAATGATTAGAAATTAGAATAATACAAAGAAGATATTTATAACTTAGAAACATCTTCTTTGTTTATTGTAATTATTTTTTATAGTTAACACTCACCAGCTTTCTGGAGCTCCCTGTGACTGCAGAGTGATGAGGCAGCAACAGCTCGGCCTCGCTTCTGTATAGTCAGACACTGCTTGAAGAGCTGGGGGTGGGGCCACACCACGTTCAGTAAATTGCACAGAAAGAGAGCTAATAGAGCCATGACTCTGAGTATGGGGGCATGCTTTGAGCACTGATGGACACCTTGGATGTGTCATTTGACCAGGAAGTGCACTGCAGTGTTTAGAGATCAGAGCTCAGCAGCAAGAGAAGACACAGTAATGCAGGTAGGAGAGTGTCATGTGACCAGGAAGTGAACTGCAGTGTTTAAAGATCGGAGCTCAGCAGAAAAAGTAGACACAGTGATGTAGGTAGGTGAATCAATAGACACTGAAGCTTAGTGTAGTGAGGGGAGAGTTACAGTGAGTAGGGGGTGAGACAGGCTCCCAGCACTCAGTCTTATCTCCATGTGTGCTTCCCCAGCCATTGACCTCACCGCATGTCACTGGTGTATACCGCTGCCCTTACAGCCTCAGAAAGCTCCAGGCATTGCTGTCAATCCCGACGAAGATGACCCTGCCCCCTCTGTAAGACGTCATGTGCTCAGGGGGTGTGGTCGGCACAGGGACACACAAACATTATAGATAGGGTCGGATTATATGGAGGGCGACAGGGTCCCCACACAATGTCCCCGGCCCCAAACCCCAAGATGAACTGTTTTTTTTTTTTTCTTCATTCGGAGCTGCCTGCCACGGTCCGCTATTAAGCCCCGCCCTTGATATTTGGCTGCACCTACTTCTGCTGCTGCTGCTGGCCAATATGCCTTTCCCTGACTCTGAAGCAGTAAGTAATGTATATGTGTACTGTGTCTACGGGCTCTATTTACTACAATCCGCATTAGTAATGCAGATTGTAGTGTGATATTATCGACTGAATTCGCATTGCGAATTCAGGCAATATCACAGGGATTTACTACAAATCCCTTGCAGGGACAGAGCTTGTGAGAAAATACCGTGACTAGTGCCTCGCGCATGCGCTGACCGGTCACTGCTGCCACCCCCTGGCACTAAGCCCCACCCCATCACTAAGCCCTTCCCCCTGCGACTCCCCCTGTGACCCCCCCCCACAACCCCCCCTCCCTTAATACCACTTATCTATAGTCATCGGTGCTCCGGTGGTGTCTTCCATGTCTCCGGTCAGCTGATATCCCATACTGCCCTGGGACCCGATCACCTGATGACCGGGCCGCAGTGCAGCATGGGAGACCAACTGACCGGAGGGGAGTCATCACCGGAGCCCCGACCACCCGTCCCTGGAGTCAGGTAAGTGAATTCTTTTTTTGACCATTTTTTTTTTGCGGTGTATCAGCTTGCTGTCTGTTTAGACCGCACAGCTGATCACTGGGACCGGCTCTGGGCTTTTAGAGCAGAGTAGGAGTCCGGTAACCGGGGGCGACCCTGGATAACGCCACCTCCAGGTGGCGTTATTATCACAGGGCTTTCCCCAGTATTTTTTTACAATTTATTTTTAGTAACTTTGGTCGGATCACATTTCCCATTACAATAATAACTATAGGTGATACTAAAATAATGTGAAAAGGGTGTGAAAAACCCCCTTTTCACTTTATTTTAGTAAAAATAATGTTAATAAATAGAGCCCTATTTATAAATAGAGCCCTATGTCTCTGTGTGTGTGTCTATGTCTCGGTGTGTATATATATATATATATATATATATATATAAATATATATATATATATGTGTGTGTGTGTGTGTATATATATATATATATATATATATATATATATATATATATTGTGGCAGTATCACCAGAGATGGCACTGGTGAGCAGCAGATTCTGTGTGGGGCAGGAGAGTTCTGCCCACAAAGAGAAGAAAAGGTTTCTGGGAGGAGGTGTAAGGGCTGCAAAGTGAACTCAGTCCAGGGAGGACTGAGGCAGACCAGTCAGACAGAGCTCACTGTGCTAGCAAGCCAGTGAGGGCCAGGAGGCCTGAGCCTAGACCTGTGAGATACAGGGAAGGCTATCTAACTCTGGGACTGAGCTATGGCACCTGCAAGGAAGCAGGCCAGACTGTGAGAGGCGGCAACCAACAAGCTAAGGAAGCTATACCAGGCCAGGAGGCCAGTGTCCAGTCCTGCATGTGGCAGGAAGGACCACCAATCTCAGAGACTGTGAGAGACTTTCATGCAGAGTAGCTGCTTCTGTAGAGAGGGTTCAAGAAGTGAGCTAGTGCCCTAAGAAAGGGCTAGGCGTTTATTATTTTCTGTTTGTTCTTGACTATGCTGGAAGTAAAGCACCACGTTCATTTGTTTTACTGGAATACTACATAAACCACGAGAGAAAAAAGAATCCCCATATGAGTGCACTGATTCTTGCCATTAATCAACTTAAAATATAACCTTTATTAGAATAATTAATAACCACTTGGTGGTAAGAGTAAAAACACAACAAAATATACAACAAAAAACAGATTTTAAAATAGTATGTAAAATACTAATAGGTGCTCAGTCATGTGTGCTCTAATTATAGATACTCAATGGTATGCTAAATATGTTGACTATAATCAGTATGTATTGGTGCCTAATAATAAGTATAAAAGTAAATAATAATAATGAATAAATAGGTCACCAAATACTTATATGTCCCTCAATATCGCATATATATTAGCTACCTGTATGGAGTGCAAAATACATGAGCTGACAAGCTCTCTTATTATATTTGTTAGAGTCTAATATACAGATCTCCACCGGACATAGAATATAATAGGTATAAATATATACCACGATCTTCCCACAGTATCAATATATTATATCAATCCATAGTATGGAAATGCATAAAATACTGCACGGTTACCTATTATTAAATATCCGGGACTCATGTAACGAGTCTGTTATAATAAAGGGCTGCCGCGTGTACTGGCAGCACGAGCGGCTTTACAGCTGGATCCGTAGTTAAATATTGTTATTATATGTCCCACGTTGTGCACTATACTAGTTGGTCAGCAGTGGAGCTGTAAGCCGCACTACGCTGCAGAGTCAGTGCGGGCTCCAGCTGACAAGCCGCTTTCCCTGCCAGTACACGTGGCAGAGGGAACAAGGGCTCTAGCTGACTAGCCGCTCACCCTGCCAGTATACGCGGCAGAGGGAGTGCGGGATCCAGCTGTAAAGCCGCTCGTGCTGCCAGTACACGCGGCAGCCCTTTATTATAACAGACTCATTACATGAGTCCCGGATATTTAATAATAGGTAGCCGTGCAGTATTTTATGCATTTCCATACTATGGATTGATATAATATATTGATACTGTGGGAAGATCGTGGTATATATTATACCTATTATATTCTATGTCCGGTGGAGATCTGTATATTAGACTCTAACAAATATAATAAGAGAGCTTGTCAGCTCATGTATTTTGCACTCCATACAGGTAGCTAATATATATGCGATATTGAGGGACATATAAGTATTTGGTGACCTATTTATTCATTATTATTATTTACTTTTATACTTATTATTAGGCACCAATACATACTGATTATAGTCAACATATTTAGCATACCATTGAGTACCTACAATTAGAGCACACATGACTGAGCACCTATTAGTATTTTACATACTATTTTAAAATCTGTTTTTTGTTGTATATTTTGTTGTGTTTTTACTCTTACCACCAAGTGGTTATTAATTATTCTAATAAAGGTTATATTTTATGTTGATTAATGGCAAGAATCAGTGCACTCATATGGGGATTCTTTTTTCTGTCGTGGTTTATGTAATATGGTCATATCCCAGAGTTGCACCCCTGATGATAATAAATAATTGAGAGATAGACAGACCATTAACAGGGTAATTCTGCAAATATAATAGCCTTGGTGCGACCCGTCATTCCATTTTCCCCTTCCTTGTGTTTCATGTTTTACTGGAATGCCATGTGTGGAGTCTGATTCTGCACCTAGTCACTGCACCACTGACACTAGTTTACCAAGCTAATTACCCCAAGTATCACATATATATATAAAATAGCAAGGTGAATAGCCACAAATTGTGGCAAGGCACAGAGTGTCACTCCAGGGTTTTGCAAAAGGTAAATTTTTACTTCAACATTTCAAGGCTATTGCAGCCCCGTCATCAGGAATATATTTGTTGTATATTCCTGTGCGTTGCCACAATTTGTGGCTATTCACCTTGCTATTTTATGCATCTTATTGAGTGAGCACCCAGGTCATATTATTCAAAGAAGAGCTTGAATGCCGGACCAATTGGACTATATATACGGTATATGTAAATAGCAAAACTAATATAAAGTGCACAATGTGCTGTGTGAGTGCTAAAAATTTGCAGAAATACAGATATGTATATGTATATATATACGTATATATACACGTATATAAATATATATACAAGTAACACCAATGTGTAAAAATACAATATAAAGTGTGAACCATACATGTGCAATAATGCAAATAAATATCAAATATAAAAATCACGATAACTTAATAGATAGTGATATCATAAAAATATATAGTTTTAATTACAAGTAATGCCTCAGACTCATGGGGCAACCAACATACAATAGTAACTATGCCACTGACAGATGTTTAAAACACTTTAGCATAAAAACAGGGTAATAATAAATATATAAAAAAGGGGAAGGGGATAAAACGGGAATGGCTTATCAGGAGATGGAAAGGTAAGTTCATGGAAGGCGGAGTCAGGAGTTTCCAACGCGTTCGTCAGGTTACTGGACTTCTTCACGGGATGTGTTTCTCCTGTGGGGTATCTGGTATAAATACCCACTTACTGGGACAAACTAGGCAGGAAGTGACATCACTTCCCAGTGGCGTAACTTCATCCCAGGTGCCCGGAGGCAAGATAAATGTTGGTGCCACCCCCCAAACTAAAATGTACCACCCCCAAGCACCTATGCCAGCCCCAGCTGCCACCGCCATGCAGTTCCTTTTATATAATGCCCCCAGTAGTGGTCCGCCTATGTAGTGCTCCCCAGTAATGGTCCCCCTATGCAGTACACCCAGTAGTGAGCCCCTGGTAGTTGCCCCAGTAGTGAGCCCCTTGTAGTTGCCCCAGTAGTGAGCCCCCTGTAGTTGCCCCCAGTAGTGAGGCCCCTGTAGTTGCCCCCAGTAGTGAGGCCCCTGTAGTTGCCCCCAGTAGTGAGCCCCCAGTAGTTGCCCCCAGTAGTGAGACCCCTGTAGTTGCCCCCATTAGTGAGACACCTGTAGTTGCCCCCTGTAGTTGCCCCCAGTAGTGAGGCCCCTGTAGTTGCCCCCAGTAGTGAGCCCCTGTAGTTGCCCCCAGTAGTGAGGCCCCTGTAGTTACCCCCAGTAGTGAGGCCCCTGTAGTTGCCCCCAGTAGTGAGCACCCTGTAGTTGCCCCCCAGTAGTGAGCCCCTGTAGTTACCCCCAGTAGTAGGCCCCTTTAGTTACCCTCAGTAGTGAGGCCCTTGTAGTTACCCCCAGTAGTGAGGCCCCTGTAGTTGCCCCCAGTAGTGAGGCCCCTGTAGTTGCCCCAGTAGCGAGCACCCTGTAGTTGCCCACAGTAGTGAGCCCCTGTAGTTGCCCCCAGTAGTGAGGCCCCTGTAGTTACCCCCAGTAGTGAGGCCCCTGTAGTTGCCCCCAGTAGTGATGGCCCCCACCGCGCGCGCACACACACAAAAAAACAAACAAACACTTACCTTTATCCCCGCTCCAGTGCTGCTGCCGTCCATCCCCGGCATCCGCTCCTCGGCACTATGGGAGTGACATCATTATGTCACTCCCATAGTGCACTGCAGGACCCGGAAGACGGAGCTCACTCCTGAGCTCCGTCCCCGGCGTCCGCTCCTCGGCACTATGGGAGTGACGTTATGACGTCACTCCCATAGTACACTGCGGGACCCGGAAGACGGAAGGAGCTCCGTCCTCCGGCTACCACCGGGGGGTTGAATAGGAGCCGGGCGCCCGCTGGTAACACACTCAGCGGGCGCCCGGCAAATGGAGAGTGCAGGGGTGCGACCTTACCCCTTGCACTCTCCGTAGTTACGCCAATGGAGGTGGAGCGCCAATCAGCGGTGCTCCTTCTCCATGCAGCTCCCGGGGACAATGGAGCCAGGTGCCCCCTTCAGGGCTGGCGCCCGGCGGCAAATAACTCCATTGTCTCCAGGAGTTCCGCCACTGTCACTTCCGGTTTCACGGATTAAATATTAGTTCTATTATATGAAAATGGGTTATTCATTGTCCATGTGTTATTTTAGATGTTAAATAGCGGAACCGCTGTTAGTTAGGTCGAATCTCAGTCATAAGTTTTAATGTTATTTTATCGATCTAGGTTGTCATGAAGTATTCCCGGAAGTCACGTGATTACAGTGTCTTCCGCTGCTTCCGTCCATTCAGGCGCTGTTTAGAAAGTCTAGTGAGTAGCTTCCGCCCTGAGTTGGTGATCATGTGACTGATGTCGGCCATCTTGGCACTCCTGTTTTGGAGCTGCGGTAGTTGTCTTATTTTTCCCAGCCGGGATCGGCGGTGGCCATCTTTGTTGTCATATATACTGTATAGAGTCATCAGTGTCCATCTTGGTACTCCCAATCTGAGGGTCCATCTTGGTACTCCTGATCTGAGGGTTGACGGCGGCCTTTTTAAGCAATTGTTAAGGAATGATTTTAGTGCGGTGGATATCTTGGTGCTCTCTTTTTAGTTAGCAATTGTAGCCATCTTGGTACACCTTGATTAGAGTAAATCATCATAGGATGAGTGATGGATGTCTCAATATAAAGGGAATCTGTTTATTTCTCACAGGAATAATTCCTATAAATAAAAGATAATATTAATAATCATAGATAACAGGTTATAGGTACCCTTTATTATATGTATATTATTGACATAAATATAACGAGGAATAGGGCCAAATCTAAAAAATGTGGGACAATTATGTTTAGTAACCAATATAGTTATTTGCCAACAGAGGCAGTTAGAACAACCAGAAAAATGGAAAAAATCTAAATGGGAAAAAATCTCTTCATATAATTTGTCTTTTAAGATCAGGGGTGGAGTGTGCATTCCAATCTTGATAGGTGTAATCCAAAGAGACTGATGTTTCTTCTCACTGTATATTCATAACTCAGTATTTTTCTTTGATGGTGTTTCCTGCTCTCAAGTAGCTGCAGGCTGATGATATAAAAAGATGAATCTCATATATTACTACAGTTCCTAGTCTTCCCTGGTGGTCTCTAATCCAAGTACTAGTCAGGCCCATTACTGCTTAGCTTCCAAGATCTGATGGGATTGGGCGCTTATAGTGAGGTATGACTGTAGAAATGAGATTCACAAAAATATCATCAGATAATGTCTACAGGAACGGGGCTCGTAGTCTGTCATTGAATCCCGCGGTGTCATGGTGTCGAGTTCAAAGATCCAGTACATCTCTCTTTTCGATAACTTGTTTGCCAGATATCCGCCCCTTTCGGGTTGTACATGTTCAATAGATTTGAAGGTCAGGTCTTCTGGATTGGAGTTGTGGTACTGGGTGAAATGTTGGGATACCAAATGTCCTTCTACTTTATTCTTTATGTTCCGGATATGTTCTTGTATTTTCAATTTGATTGGACGTTTAGTTTTGCCCACATATTTTGTCCCACAGGTACATTCTAGCAGGTATATGACTGATGTGGAGTTACAATTCAAGTGGGTTTTGATTTTATATTGCTTACTGTGTGTGGAGTTATGAAAAGTCCTTCTTTCTCTGTGTACAAATTTGCAAATATTACATTTGCCACATTTGTAGCAGCCAGGGCAGTTATGAAAGGCCGTTGGTTTTAGGATGCTGGGATTTCTTAGCATGCTGGGTGCTAGTGTATCTTTGAGATTTTTTGCTTTCCTAAAAACTATTGGAGCTTTTTTGGGGAGAACCTCTTTTAAAACTGAGTCCATTAATAAAATATTCCAATGTTTATTAAAAACATACATAATTTTTCTTTCTTGTGCATTAAAAGTAGTGATGAATGGGATAATGGTAGTATCGTCCTTTTTGGGTGGATCCTTGTACTTAAGTAGTTCACATCTATTTATGGATTTGGTTATTTCTGCTGCTTCGATCAAAACTTTTTCTGGATATTCTTTTTCGAGGAATCTGTTGCAATATAACTGTATTTGTTCTTCACAAACGGTGGCCTCACTGCAATTCCTTTTTATTCTGTGGAAGGTTGAGTATGGTATATTTTCTTTCCACCTTTTCAGGTGGCAACTTTTGTAGTGAAGGTAACTGTTGGTATCTACCGTTTTGATATAATTTTTTGTAGAGATCTTATTTCCTTCCCTAATTGGGATTAAATCCAAAAACTCGATGGCAGTTTCATTAGTATTAGATGTGAATTTCAAATTCAAACTGTTGCTTGTCAGGTAATCTAAAAACAAGTTAAAATCCTCTTTCGAACCGTCCCATATAATTAAAATATCATCTATATAACGTTTGTACAGAATTATATTCTTTTCAAATGGGTTGTTGTTGTAAATATACTTCTTTTCCCATTATCCCATAAAGAGGTTCGCGAAACTCGACGCAAAAATAGTCCCCATTGCCGTTCCACAGATCTGTTTATAAAACTTGTCTAAAAATGTAAAATAATTATGATTTAATATAAAAGTCATTATATCACATATAAAATCCTGATGTGTATCAGTTATTGTTAGATCTCCTTCAAGAAAGTCCCTGCATTCGTCGATCCCTTTCTGATGTTCAATACACGTGTATAAAGATTGTACATCCACTGTTACCCACAAATACGAATCCTTCCATTCCAAATTATCTACGGTTTGTAGTACACTAGTGGTGTCTTTGAGGTAAGATTGCAACTTAATAACATGTTTATGCAAAAAGAAATCCACGTATTTGGATAAATGTGAGGTCAATGAATCTATACCTGCGATGATAGGTCTTCCTGGTGGGTCTTGTATGGATTTATGAATTTTGGGGAGAAAATAAAAAATAGGAATGATGGGGCTAGTGATTAAAAGGTATTGGAATTCTTCCTTGGTGATGATGTTGTTGCGAAGTCCATAAACCAGGAGAGTTCTCAGTTCGTCAATGTAGTTAACCATAGGGTCATTTTCTAGTAGAGTGTAGGAGTTCAAATCTCCCAGAAGTCTATATGATTCTTTGACATAGTATGACCGATCCATAACCACTAACCCCCCTCCTTTGTCAGCCTGTTTGATGACAATATCATTGTTTTTTTGAAAGTTATCAAGTGCTTCTTCTTCTCTATTCTTTAAATTGTACTTGGTAATTGGTTTCATCTCTCCTTCACATAAATCCTTTTTAACCAATTCATAGAAGACATTTAAATGGCTCCCCTTAGATTCCACTGGATAGTACTTGGATTTCCCTTTAAGTCCTGATTTTGATTCATTCGTATTAAAATTTCTGATCACAGCATCTTCTTTTCTCAGAAAATGTCTTTTTAGGGTAAGATTCCTTACAAATTTATTGAGGTCGATGAAAGTATCAAATTTATTCATATTATTCGAGGGTGCAAATATTAATCCCTTTTTTAATAAAGAAATTTTAGGTTCTGTTTAGAGATGTTGAATATTCCTTTCTCTTTGGGGTCAGCTAGAGGTTTCTTCTCTTGTAGATTCTTCCTCCTGCCTCCTCGTATTCCTCGTCTTCTCTTAGTCTTCGTTTCATTGATCACTAAGGAAATTAAAACCTGGTGGGACAGCAAAGGGTTGGAACATTATATCTCTGTGAATCCCAACAGGTTTAAGACTAGTGAAAAATCTGACCTTTGGCACAGAAAAAACAGGTTTTATGGACAAATGGGATAACATATTACACAAATGCTCCCTAAACCTGCTGAAACTTATTATTAGTGAGAAAAAAACCTATACTCACAGAACTTGAATCAGATATAAAGGAGAAAGAGGTACATATGGAAGGCTTAAAAGATAAAGAGGACTATAGAGCAAATGATGCAGTACTTACTCGCAAATTGGATCGTATAGAGGAGGATGTCATGAAAGGAAAGGAAAAGAAATTCACTAGGGACAAACAAGACTACGACCTTAATAGGATTAAGAATTGGAGTAGATTCCCTTAGAATCCTACTAAACAACAGTGGAATAACCCCAACAAAGAAAAAACTTGGACGCCAGTATCATATAAAAGGAAACACAATTTTAGAAGAGATGAAAATATTACTGAACCTCAACACTATAGAACATACCAAACGAAAAATAGATTCTTGACATTACAATGATATGATTCCAACAGTGACACGGATCACTTTTTATCCCCGGGTCCAGAACATATGCCAACAAGCACGAGAAAGTCATTCTTCAAAGAAGCCACGAGACTGGTGTCTCCAATGAAATGAAGACTAAAGCTGGCCACACACTAGACCAACTTTCATCCAACCAGCCAACTAGTTGATTGGTTTGGAATGAAAATCTGGTAACGTATGGGAGTAACTGATGATCAGCAATTTGCTCCTAAATGCCATAAAACGGATGAAAATGGTCGTCAGACAAGTTTGTTAAATGTTTGATCAAAACAATTTGTTCAAACAACAGTTTTTGTCCATTTTCCGGCATTAGGGAGCAAATTGTTGATTGTCATTTGCTTTCATCCCTTACCAGATTTTCATTCCAACCAATCAACTAGTTGGATGATTGGATGTAAGTTGGTCTAGTGTGTGGCCAGCTTTAGAGAAGACGAGAAACACGAGGAGGCAGGAGGAAGAATCTATAAGAGAAGAAACCTTTAGCTGACCCCAAAGAGAAAGGAATATTCAACATCTCTAAACATGTGCTAACAGAACCAGAAATTTCTTTATTATATAAGGGATTAACATTTGCACCCTTGAATAATATGAATAAATTTGAGACTTTCATCGATCTCAATAAATTTATAAGGAATCTTACCCTAAAAAGACATTTTCTGAGAAAAGAAGATGCTGTGATAAGAAATTTTAATGCAAATGAATCAAAATCAGGACTTAAAGGGAAATCCAAGTACTATCCAGTGGAATCTATGGGGAGTCATTTAAATGTCTTCTATGAATTGGTTAAAAAGGATTTATGTGAAGGAGAAATGAAACCAATTACCAAGTACAATTTAAAGAATAGAGAAAAAGAAGCACTCAAAAACCTTAAAAAAAAAAATTATATTGTCATCAAACAGGCTGACAAAGGAGGGGGGTTAGTGGTTATGGATCGGTCATACTATGTCAAAAAATCATATAGATTTCTGGCAGATTTGAACTCCTACACTCTACTAGAAAATGACCCTACAGTTAACTACATTGATGAACTGAGAACTCTCCTGGTGTATGGACTTCGCAACAACATCATCACCAAGGAAGAATTCCAATACCTTTTAATCACTAAACCCATCATTCCGATTTTTTATTCTCTGTGGGCAAAACTAAACGTCCAATCAAATTGAGAATACAAGAACATATGCGGAACATAAAGAATAAAGTAGAAGGACATTTGGTATCCCAACATTTCACCCAGTACCACAACTCCAATCCAGAAGACCTGACCTTCAAATCTATTGAACATGTACAACTTGGAGAAAGGGGCGGAGATCTGGCAAACAAGTTATCGAAAAGAGAGATGTACTGGATCTTTGAACTCAACACCATGACAATGCGAGGATTCAATGACAGCTACGAGATAGCCCGTTCCTGTAGACATTATTAGATGATATTTTTGTGAATCTCATTTCTACAGTCATACCTCACTATAAGTGCCCAATCCCAGCAGATCTTGGAAGCTAAGCAGAGATGGGCCTGGCTAGTACTTGGATGAGAGACCACCAGGGAAGACTAGGAACTGTAGTAATATATGAGATTCACCTTTTTATATCATCAGCCTGCAGCTACTGAGCAGGAAACACCATCAAACAAAAATACTGAGTTATGAATACACCGTGAGAAGAAACATCAGTCTCTCTCGATTACACCTATCAAGATTGGAATGCACACTCCGCCCCTGACCTTAAAAGACAAATTATATGAAGAGATTTTTTCCAATTTAGATTTTTTCCATTTTTTCTGGTTGTTCTAACTGCCTCTGGGCCTGATTCAGAGCCGGATGCTCTGACCAGAGGGCTCGCTCTGAATCAGGGCCCTCCTACCTGAAAATGGAGCGGCCTCTTGGACGCTCGCACAGCTGTGGGTGACCATGATGATGGTCGTGACCATGATGATGGTCGCGATGGTCTTGACCATCGCGACCATCGGGCTTGCGACGAGACCCTGCTGTAGGGTCTCGCTGCCGCAAGCACTGGAGTGATTTTGGCTCTATCAGAGCCAAAATCACTCCCACTGACATCACTAGTGATGTCAGTGGGGCCGGACCCAGACGGTAGGCGTTCCCATGGGAACGCCTCCATCTGGCAGCCACGCCCCCGGCACGCCCACCAAAGGGGGCGTGCTGTCAGTCACCATCGACAGCACGCCCCCTTTGGTGCGAGACCCATAACGACAGCTTGGCCGTCGTTATTCGGGTCTCGCGCATTCGCACGACGGAGCTCCCTCCGTCGTGCACATGCGCATTTGGGTACCATCGACCCGCTTGCGAGCGTCTTGCGCTCGCGAGCGGGTCTGAATGAGACCCTCTGTTGGCAAATAACTATATTGGTTACTAAACATAATTGGCCCACATTTTTTAGATTTGGCCTTGTTCCTCGTTATATTTATGTCAATAATATACATATAACAAAGGGTACCTATAACCTGTTATCTATGATTATTAATATTATCTTTTATTTATAGGAATTATTCCTGTGAGAAATAAACAGATTCCCTTTATATCGAGACATCCATCACTCATCCTATGATGATTTACTCTAATCAAGGTATACCAAGATGGCTACAATTGCTAACTAAAAAGAGAGCACCAAGATGGCCACCGCACTAAAATCATTCCTTATCAATTGCTTAAAATGGCCTCCGTCAACCCTCAGATCGGGAGCACCAAGATGGACCCTCAGATCGGGAGTACCAAGATGGACACTGATGACTATGTGACAACAAAGATGGCCACCGCCGATCCCGGCTGGGAGAAATAAGACAACTACCGCAGCTCCAAAACAGGAGTACCAAGATGGCCGACATCAGTCACATGATCACCAACTCAGGGCGGAAGCTACTCACTAGACTTTCTAAACAGCGCCCGAATGGGCGGAAGCAGCGGAAGACACTGTAATCACGTGACTTCCGGGAATACTTCATGACAACCTAGATCGATAAAATAACATTAAAACTTATGACTGAGATTCGATCTAACTAACAGCGGTTCCGCTATTTAACATCTAAAATAACACATGGACATTGAATAACTCATTTTCATGTAATAGAACAAATATTTCATCCACGAAACTGGAAGTGATGTCACTTCCTGCCTAGTTTGTCCCAGTAAGTGGGTATTTATACCAGATACCCCACAGGAGAAACACATCCCGTGAAGAAGTCCAGTAACCGGACGAACGCGTTGGAAACTCCTGACTCCGCCTTCCATGAACTTACCTTTCCATTTCCTGATAAGCCATTCCCGTTTTATCCCCTTCCCCTTTTTTATATATTTATTATTACCCTGTTTTTAAGCTAAACTGTTTTAAACATATGTCAGTGGCATAGTTACTATTGTATGTTTGTTGCCCCATGTGTCTGAGGCATTACTTGTAATTAAAACTATATATTTTTATGATATCACTATCTATTAAGTTATTGTGATTTTTATATTTGATATTTATTTGCATTATTGCATATGCACGGTTCACACTTTATATTGTATTTTTGCACATTGGTGTTACTTGTATATATATAAGTGTATATATACGTATATATATATATATACATATCTGTATTTCTGCAAATTTTTTGCACCCACACAGCACATTGTGCGCTTTATATTAGTTTTGCTATTTACACATTTACCTTTAACAAATTACCATTGTTAATATTTTTATTGATAAGCTGACACCCATCAAATTGGGGAGTGCTGTGTTTCAACATATTGTTTGTTTTTCTTCTGAAATATTAATTATCAGAATTATCAGAATAACATTTTAAATTGTGAAGGGACTTTGACTCTCTGTGGCGCTACAATCTCCTATATATCTATCTATCTATCTATATATATATATATATATATATATATATATATATATATATATATATATATATATATAAGTTCACAATGAAAAAAACGCACTACACTTGATGTAGTCAATATAATTGGTGCAAGGTCCTCTTATTACATAAATTAATCATCCATCCAAGAGATCCAATCAGGGGCTCAGGTATAGATATCATAAATATTTAATATCCATAGTGCAAAACATCTTTTAAAGCAGAACATGTACCAGCAGCATATTGTATCTTATATATAGCTTATCCCGTCATGGCTGGGGCTCAGCATTCATACCCATCACCTATTCCCAACGGCCGTTTCGGTATCAACCGTCTTCAGGGGAAAACAGTGGTAAAGTGCAAGTGCAGCCCTAAATACATAATCAAATCAATCTAATGATACCCACCCGTGACGCGACCTGTAAGCCTCCATCTACCGCCAGAATGTCATGCAGACCACGCCAGCCGCAGACCGCGCAGGGTGCAAGGAACTGCATCCGCCGGAAGTAACATCGGCAGTGTGTCCATAGCACCCGCGCTGCCAAGCAACTGGGCGGTCACCACAACAATCACGGCGATAGTGGTCGCGCACACGTCTGCCGTCACATGCACAAAGTGCACAACATGACACCACTGTCGAAGCTGAATAATTGTCCGAGACAAGTTCAGTTTAAAATTTAATCGCGGCGACGCCATCTTGAGACTGGCCGCAAGACGCCATCTTGAAATTGAGATCGCAAGATGCCATTTTGTGAATGGCCGCCTAAGCGCCATTTTAGATAAACTCACATTTTAGTACATGTGGCGATAATACTATTAAACGATTGCATCTTTCACAATTTCTCATACACACATTAATACGCACAATTGCGCTGTTAACTAGTCGCATATTAGCGAATGCATGGGACTTTGTATGAAACCGCTGTTTTATTAGCTTTATGCGCACGCATCTGCCCCAAGTTAACTACCGTCCTTATATCAAACCCCGAATACTCACACATTACATATTCACACATAAGGTTTAATAAGCTTTAAAGTATATGATTTAAGTTGGTTCAGTTAGTTTAAATGCTGAGAAATAAAGATATTTGATAACTAAGGTTTTATACATGCTAAACAAGTCGTGTTTGGCTTCGTACTAATGCGTACTCTTTCCACAGTATTCCGGTGTTATCGGTGGGGAGATCGTATCATGCATTCTCGAGTTATGGATCGCAGAGACTACAAGCAACAAAATGTATATTTCATGAACAACTGTTAGGATATTACAGGGGGCGGGAAGGGAAAGACCCCCGGCTGTTAGAGGCAGGGAGAGTCTATTTGAACCAGCCTGTTAAATGCTCTGTAACAGATGCTTCTCCCCTGGGAACCAATGACATCAGCAACAAACTTCTCTATTGTCCTGTCTATTCTGGGGGGGTATAAATACGTGTGCTCAAACGCTGGGTTTTTAGTCTTCGTGCTGAATGCTGAATGACGAGGGGTCTCTTGCTGATGCCTATCTTCGGGTCCGGAAGCGTTGCGTATGTATACTGTACTTGGGTCTGTATAATTCCTTTTGCGCCTAAATTGTGTCTGGATCTATTGCATGTAACTGTCTGAACTTTTACTTGAATAATACTTGTGCTTTGGAACCACAGATTCCAGGTCTAAGTCTTTATTTACTGTATGACTGCGTACGCAAATTAGCATCATCCTCAGAAGGTATAGGCAGGTTATCAGAAGTATAGGAAGGAGTGTATAGAGGTTCTGATCCAATATCGTTGCCCACAAACAACAATATAACAATGGTCACATAGGCACTAATCACTCCGCTAATACAAGGCACCAACTTATTATAAATAAACGGAGTGAAGCCCATAACTATAATTACATGAAACATAGGGCCTGATTCAGAGCCGGGTGCTCTTGAAGAGCGCTCGCTCTGAATCAGGGCCTTTTTTTTTTTTTGTTGCGGCCTCCTGGCCGCTCGCTAAGCTGTGGGTGACCACCCATAGCTTTTGCGAGCGGCCAGTTGATGGTTGCGATGGTCGCGACCATCGGGGTTTGCGACGAGACCCTTGTGGTCGGGTCTCGTCCGTCGCAAGCCCCAGAGAGCTTCCTGCTCTAACAGTGCAGGAAGCTCTCCACTGACATCACTGGTGATGTCAGTGGTGCCTCCCACAAATGGCAGGCATTCCTTCGGGAAATCCTCCGTTTGTGTAGCCACCCTCCCTCCTCGCTTACAAAACAATCAACAGCTGTCGGCCCGTTTGTAGTGAGCCCCGGAGCCCCGCAGTACCCCACCATCGGCTCACTTGCGAGCGCTATGCGCTCACAAGCGGGTCTGAATCAGGCCCATAGCTCACAATCTGTGGAATCCCGTTCTAAATACAGAACCAATCAAGGTAGAGCATATGAAACATCATAAAAAACCTGTCATATAGAATTTTTGTGTGCACACAATGTACAGATGGAAATTCTCATCGGAAACATAATATATAAAAAAATATATATAGAAACTTAAATAGAAAAACACTAAAGGTTAATGAAGAAGACATTCTGAAAAATATAATAAATGAACGAACGAGGGTCATCCAATGGCAATCACAGCCAGGCCCGCGAAGAGCCGCGGCGGGCCCGGGTAACAGGGGGCGTGGTCTAATTGTGGGAGGCATGGCCACGCACCCTTCAGGGGAAAAAAAAAGTTTTTCAGCGCCGCAAAGCGTTGCTGCGTGCTGTCGAGGGGGTGCTCCGAGCCCCCTCAGCCCGGCGCAAAGCCTGGGGGGTGTGATCAGTGTGATCGCTCCCCCCCACAGGCATAGGAGACTGCTGTGGCTGCTGCTCAGCAACCACGAGCAGTCTCCCACTGCAGCTCAGCACACGTTGTGTGCTGGGCTGCTGTGAGGGACGGGGGGGGGCAGCGTTGGACCCGGGCCCCCGCTGGGCCCCTCAGGAAGCCCGGGCCTAGTAATTTGTACCCGTTCCCCCCCCTCTTGACACCCCTGATCACAGCTAGTAATTATTACAAACAAGGAGATAAGGAAAATTCTCATTCAATCCACCAGGTGCCAATGTTTTCAATTGGTAAATCCAACTACTTTCTTGTTTGAGTAGTGTTTTATTTCTGTCCCCTCCCCGTCTCAATGGGGGTACATGGTCAAGTGGCATAAACCTAAAATCCTTTATAGAATGGCCCATTTGGGCAAAGTGTCTTGCCACTGGAGTAGTGCTGGCCTCTAATACCATGCTGGCTTTCTTAATGGAGGAATGATGTAATGCGATCCTCTCTTTGACCATACGGATGGTTTTGCCCACATAAAGTTTTTTGCATGGGCAAATAATAATATAGGTCACAAATTTCGTCTCACAGGTCAATCTGTGTTTTAGCTGGTGTTTTATTCCAAGAGTTGGATGCTCGAAGATTTTTCCAGTGTTCATGTATTTGCAATTAATGCAATTGCCATATTTGTAAGCTCCAGACTGTAGCATCAACCAATTAGAACTTGAGGTCACTCTTGGACTAATATCAGAGTACGTAATTTTTTCTTTCAAGTTTCGACTTCGTTTGTAGCAAAACAGGTGTTTGTTCGCAAAATTTGCTCATGGTTGGATCGATCTGGATAATGTGCCGGTACGGTAAGAAGGCTTTTCTCACTATACCAGAAGTAATGGAGAAAGTGCTGGCAAATACTAAACGTTCAACTTCATCTTCTCGAACACTTGGATTTAATAACTCGTCCCGTTTACAGCTAAGACATCGATTAATGACCACTTGAACCTCACCTGGATCATAACCACGTTCAATGAAACACTGGTCCATTTTCTCAAGAGCCCCTGGAAGTTTGTCAGCGACAGAGGCTATTCATGCCACCCTTATCAATTGTGAGTAGAGTAGCTCCTTCTTCAAGGGTCTTGAATGGATGCCAAAAGCAATGTATATTTATCCGTAGGTTTTTTATATAAATTAGTAGTGAAAGCATCATTGTCAAGCTCAATTGACACATCAAGAAACTCAATTTTGGTAGTGCTGTGATTGCTACTAAACTTAATTGACCCTGAGAGACCATTAAGCCTTTCAACAAACTCTAATAATGCCATCTCTCCACCAGTTCACAAGAAAAATAAATCGTCAATGAAACAAACATAAAAAAATTATAAACTTAGAAATATCATAATCTGCCATAATATGAACTTTTTCAAACTCATACATGTAGAAATTAGCATACGGTGGGGCCATGTTCGACCCCATCGCAGTGCCGATCAGCTGTAAATTTTTGTGTAAAATAATATTCATTAATAATAACAAAAATTCAATGGGGGGACCTGCATACTATGTACTGGCTGTTAAAGCATTCATAACAGCCTGTAGTCCCTCTTCATGGACAATGCTGGTATATAAACTGGTGACATCTGGTGTCACCAGTATGCATCCCTTAGGAGGAGAACCAATTTTCATAAGTTTGTTCAAGAAATCAGCAGTATCTTTGATAAAATATGGCGTATTTTGAACTATTGGCTGCAGATAGTAGTCCACAAATTGGGATAACGGCTAAGAGACCCCATTGAGGAAATTATGGGTCTCCCTGGCAGATAGGTCAGTCGTTTGTGGATCTTGGGCAGTATGTATAGTAAAGCAATTCTGGGAAATTCCTGGGTAAGGAATTTAGCTGTATATATATGTAGGCCCCCACACGTTTGTTGCCCAGGGGCCCCCACAGACCTTAATCCGGCCCTGATTATAGACCCCTACATAATGCTACAGTATGTTAAGTTGACAGAGGCGTAACTATAGAGTGTGCAGGGGGTGCGCTTGCTGTAGGGCCCGGTAAGCGTCCCCCTGCACCTTTTGTAGCATGGCCGGCCAATTTGCTGGTGCAACTGGGATCGCTGGTCTCTAAAGTGACCAGAGACTAAAGACACCTCTGATCGCTTCAGAGGACAGCATTCCCAGTGATGCAGGGAGCGGGTGACGTCACCCGCGATGAGAGGAGCCTGCGTCTGCTGCTGAATCTAGTCAGATCCAGTCAGCTGCAGCATCTACTCGGGGAGCTGATGCCGTGGACTGGAGCGTGAAGAGAAGTACTGCACGGGGGAGGGGGGCCACAGCATAAGGGGCAGTACTAGGGGCATTACTGGGGCACTGCATTAGGGGCATTACTGTGGGCACAACATAAGGGGCACTAATGGGGGCACTGCATAATGGGCACTACTGGGGACACTGCATAAGGGCCTTTAATACAGGGGGCACTGCATAAGGGGACCTAATACAGGGGGCATTGCATAATGGGCCCAACTACAGGAGGCATTGCATAATGGGCACAACAATAGGGGACATTGTATAATGGGCACTGCATAAGGGGCACAACTACAGCGGATATTGCATAATGAGCACAACTATAGAGGCACTGTATAGGTAGACCTATGGGGGCCCAAGGAAATATTGCTATGGGGCCCCCATACCTCTGGTTACGCCCCTGTAAGTTGCTTTCTATGCCCGTAATAGTAAACTGTTTTAACTGTATTTTCAAGTACTTAAACTATAAACTTTTATGCTAAAGCAATTCAGTTTACCATGCAATTAGATGATAAACCGGTAACAGAATTGTACTGACAGTGACGATTTACTGCCCCAGTTTTCTTGATTAGGCATAGATTTGCAATTGCAGGTCTATATAAAAAAATGAAACTCAGTTGTACATCAGAATCTGTATTTGATTTTAATTTCATGTATTCTGGTATTTTAAGAGGGTTGGAATCTTCGCTTATCTATATTATATGGACATTTAGCAGAGATTGGTGGAGAGTGATGAAAGGGGAAGGGAATGGAGAGGGGAGGGGTGGAGTAGTTGAACGGTGCAAGAAGCAGCAGCATTAATCTAGTCACTAGTATTTTATTTTTTTTGCAGACTGCACAAACAAAGCAACTCATACAGGGACTTTCATTTTGTAAACTCTGGCGTTTAAAGCATTTATTGCAGTGTTTTATTTAACCAAAAGGAATGTATAGGAATAAAACCTGAATTTTAAAATTATAACCAGGAAAACTATGAACATACAGGTTTTACCAGGGAATTAGAAGTAGAAACACTGCAAGAATGTTTTCTGAACCCCAGGTCACAAAGTGCAACTCAATTAATATTATGAAGGGAGCAGAGAGAGAGACATCTACAATGCACATAGCGTATGTGTCAGCCTCCTGTCATTGGTGTATGCGCGCTGTCTGTCACAGGAGGGAGGTGCCTGTGTGGGAGTCGTTTCCTAAACTTCCTTGTTATTATGTGACCAGCAGCAGAGAAGAAGGGCTGGGGGAGATCTGTGTGACCAGAACGCAGGTAAGACAGCGTTCCATACAGCAATAGCAGCCCATTGTCCTCAGTGTTCTACTGGACCGCTTAGCACTGAGCCGCCGGTCGCTTGGCAATGCCTGTCATAGCTGCACGGGCGGTAGATCCCTCTTACTAGCAGGGTAGTAATGGCTGATTATCTTGGAATTAGCACTGTGCCCTATCCTCACAGGAGACCACAATGTACTGTATGTTCTGCTTTCCCATCTCATCTAGTGTGCTCAGGGGGAATACACTTACCAGGCCTTCATGGTTTCTTCTTGGCTAAATCTGTTCTCTCAAAAGAAGAGTTCAGGAAATATGTGGTAGTGATAGCTGACATGTGTGCCTGGGTAGGGTCTAGGTGGCAACGTGCAGGCAGGATTGCCCAGATCAGGGAAGTTTGCAATGGGCAGAGCTTTAGCGAAGTGGCAGGCTGTTGTTAACAGGGATTTATTTGTTTTAAGCTGTGACCAGGACTCTTGAGTTGCTATAAATCTGGTAAACAGCTGCTCATTTGTAGTCATGACAACACCATGGCTGTATAGCATAGTGTACATCCTAAATTCATGTGTCAACCTGACAAAGGTATTTTACTGAACATTATTATTATTATTATTACCAGTTATTTATATAGCGCACACATATTCCGCAGCGCTTTACAGAGAGAATAGTTGGCCATTCACATCAGTCCCTGCCCCAGTGGAGCTTACAATCTATGTTCCCTATCACATGAACATCTTATAAACCCCCCCTCCCCAAACCCCCCCCAAAAAAACAGACATCTAGAATATATAATTTAATAATATAATATTATTGTGGTATATCAAAATACAGCAAATGGGTCACAGATATTCCAAGCGACATGTTCACATCCATAAATAAAACTAGAATCATTGATGTGATTCTCCTGTGTGTAATTTATAGTGTCAGGAAGAAAGTTTATTTTTACTGATGAGGGAACATTTTCTTCACTTTTAATAGTGATCTAGTAAAACATGTTTTAAAGCTCATTTGTTTTTATGTGTGCATTTACTTTGTCTGCCCTGTTTCATGTACTATCTAGGGCTGCTTAGCCTTACATACCTACAGTAATGATAGTAATAGAAGGGGTGATGTATTATAGCAGCAGTTATCTTGCCACTATAATGCTTCCTGCTTCTCCTCTTTACTGAGGCGAAGCAGGAAGCACTAACAATGAGATGCATTTACATCTCATTGGCCGAAGCAGGGGAGTGAAAACTCCCCCTCCAGCGATCCCTGCTAGAGCGGCTGATGCGCTGTCTCTCACTCCCGGCTGGCTCCACTGAGCATGTGCGAGATCTTGCAAGCTTTGAGAGATCCCGCGTGCAGACCTGGAGCCGGCAGCCGCCTCAGCAGGGACAGCGCTGTCCCTGCTGTGGGGATAGGGCATCGCCAAGCTGCATTGTCGATATATATCTGCAGCTGGTGGACCGGTCAGGCGAATTGACCGTTCATAGATTTCCCTGCCGATCGGCACTGCTATCTTGTAGATCGCAGCGCCGATAATGACAGGGGCGCATAGCACCCCTGTCATTGACTGCCCAGCCCCCCAATCTCATACATGGTGGAGAAGCAGTATTAGCGCACATAACGTGCGCTGATGCCGCTTAAGCGGCTAATACATCTGCCCCAATGCCTTCTATTTTTCAAGATGCAAACAATAGCAATTCTTGTTGCTGCAATTCAGACAATGAAAGCAAATGTCTGATTGTTTTGTATATACAGTGCATCCGGAAAGTATTCATAACGCTTCACTTTTTCCACATTTTGTTATGTTACTGCCTTATTCCAAAATGGAATAAATTCATTTTTGTCCTCAAAATTCTACACACAATACCCCATCATGACAACATATAAAAAGTTGTTTTTTTTTACGATTTTTGCAAATTTAATAAAAAAAACAAAAAAAAAAGAAGAAGAAATCACATGTACATAAGTATTCACAACCTTTGCTCAATACTCTGTTGATGCACCTTTGGCAGCAATTACAGCCTCAAGTCTTTTTGAATATGATGCCACAAGCTTGGCACACCTATCTTTGGGCAGTTTCGCCCATTCCTCTTTGCAGCACCTCTCAAGCTCCATCAGGTTGGATGGGAAGCGTCAGTGCACAGCCATTTTCAGATCTCTCCTGAGATGTTCAATTGGATTCAATTCAGGACTCTGGCTGGGCCACTCAAGGACATTCACAGAGTTTTCCTGAAGCCACTCCTTTTGATATCTTGGCTGTGTGCTTAGGGTCGTTGTGCTGCTGCAAGATGAACAGTCGTCCCAGTCTGAGGTCAAGAGCGCTCTGGAGCAGGTTTTCGTCCAGGATGTCTCTGTACATTGCTGCATTCTCTGTACATTGCTTTCCCTCTATCCTGACTAGTCTCCCAGTTCCTGCCGCTGAAAAACATTCCCACAGCATGATGCTGCCACCACCATGCTTCACTGTAGGGATGGTATTGGCCTGGCGATGAGCGGTGCCTGGTTTCCTACAAACATAACGCCTGGCCTTCACGCCAAATAGTTCAATCTTTTGTCTCTCATGGTATGAGAGTCCTTCAGGTGCATTTTGGCAAACTCCAGGCTGGCTGCCATGTGCTTTTTACTAAGGAGTGGCTTCCGTCTGGCCACTTTACCATACAGGCCTGATTGGTGGATTGCTGCAGAGATGGTTATCCTTCTGGAAGTTTCTCTTCTCTCCACAGAGGAATTCTGTAGCTCTGACAGAGTGACCATTGGGTTCTTGGTCACCTCCCTGACTAGGGCCCTTCTCCCCCGATCGCTCAGTTTAGATGGCCAGCCAACTCTAGGAAGAGTCCTGGTGGTTCCGAACTTCTTCCATTTATGGATGATGGAGGTCACTGTGCTCATTGGGACCTTCAAAGCAGCAGATATTTTTCTGAACCCTTCCCCAGATTTGTGCCTCGAGACAATCCTGTCTCGGAGATCTACAGACAATTGCTTGGTTTGTGCTCTAACATGCACTGTCAAGTGTGGGACCTTATATAGACAGGTGTATGCCTTTCAAAATCATGTCCAATCAACTGAATTTACCACAGGTGGACTCCAATTAAGCTGTAGGAACATCTCAAGGATGATCAGTGGAAACAGGATGCACTTGAGCTAAATTTTGAGCTTCATGGCAAAAGCTGTGAATACTTATGTACATGTGATGTCTTAGTGGTAATAAAAAAAAAAAAGTGTTTTGGAGATTTTTTGCTAATTTTTTTACACGTTGTCATTTATGGGGTATTGTGTGTAGAATTTTGAGGACAAAAATAAAATGATTCCATTTTGGAATAAGGTTGTAACATGAAAAAGTGAAGCGTTGTGAATACTTTCCGGATACACTTTAAGTTTACATTCATACCTCTGAGAGGTGTTGGTAAATACCACCCATTAATGTTCCTGTTTTTACCCATGACAAATCGAATGAACATATTACAATGTGTTTGTTTTAACATATTAGCATAGTATTGGGGTGACAGCAGGCTGGGTATGACCTGATCGCAGAGAAGTTTGTCACTATAATGTGCTGGGAGCAGTAGTCCTCCAGACAATAGTTAAACCAGGGTACAATGTGTTTGGCCAAGATGTAGGTGGTAAGTATATAACACAGTTGTTGGTGATGGTGGCGTTTACACGTCATGCAGCATAACCAGTTCTTAATTTCTTGGGTCAGGTAGAACAACAAGAGACAAATGACACATGAATATCACAGACGTAACAGCCCTATGCAGAATATATATATATATATATATATATATATATATATATATATATATTGGTGTGTGTGTGTGTGTATATATATATATATATATATATATATATATATATATTGGTGTGTATATATATATATATATATATTGGTGTGTATATATATATATGTGTGTGTGTGTGTGTGTATATATATATATATAAAATATATATATATATACGCACAAACCAAAGTATTATTGTATTCTGATCATATTCAGTGTTTCGGGGTAGTATCCTGTGTTTACACTTAAGAGGTTTTTTATTTGATATCTGCGCCAGCATACCAACAATATTTTACAGTGATAAGCAACCTGCAACATTTTGGGGCTCCACAAGCAGCCCACAACTCCTGCATAAGGTCGCAAATGACAATATCTGTATTTGGTTGCATATAGAATCTTGTCATACGGAGTGTACAGGCACTGTGACAAACCAGGACCTATATACACAGGATAAGATTCTAGGGCGCATGTACTCTTACTTCCCACAAGTGTGTATTCCAGTGTTGGCTAACCTTGACACTCCAGCTGTTGTGGAACTATATATCCCAGCATGCCCTGCCACAGTTTTAGCATGCCCTAATAGCAAAACTGTACCAGTGCATGCTGGGTTATGTAGTTCCATAACAGCTGGAGTGTCAAGGTTAGCCAACACTGGTGTTTTCTTATGCTGCCCATCCACTAGCAGACCATAGAAACGACAGCACGATCACGACATTGTAATCTTGCTGTCGTTTCTATGTCTGTGATAAGCCTACACTCACCAATCATCTGGCAAAATGCTGAACCTGACGTTATCGTCAGATTGACCAGCATGTTTGCCCGATGATTGATGTCGGAAACAATCAGCGGGCATGCGCATCGCTGGTCGTTTTTCGATTGTCAAGTGCCCGATTTGCGGACGATTTGCAAGCGATTGCACGATAACGTTGTCGTTATCGTGAAATCACCTGCCAAAATCTCCTAGTGGATGGGCTGCATACACACGGAACAACTTGAACAACCATAGATATCATTGATAGCTTTCCCTCCAACTTTCTGTAGTGCAGGGCAAACGATTTTGGTTGTATACACTGATATCTTCACTGAAATATCTATCATAGATATCTATCTTTTTACAGGCAAATCTTTACAAAATCGTACAAGTTGGCCTGCATGCATGAATGACCATAGATATCGTTATCGTTTATGCGGGAATGTGCACCGTTGGTCTTTGTCAGGTTGGTGACTGCAAAAAAGTGAATGATATGAACGATAACAATATGAACGATCTCGTTCAAATCACTCATAAAAGTCGTACCGTGTACACACCATAAGTTGATTTGGTGTCTACAGATTCTGCCATAGTCACTAATAGAAGCCACTTTCACTACTAGTATCAATCTCTGCTGTATAAAAATAATAATACCCAGTATTAAGATGGCTGTTGCAGTATTGCCCAATAATGTCACTAATAGCATTGATGGCCAATAGGGGCACCAGTAATACCCAATTATGTCACTAGTATCAGCAATGGGTAATAGGGTCAACAGTAGCAATTATGGGCAATAGCACCAGCAATAATCAGTGCTCACAATCCATTGTTGATGCCCACTTGCTTCTCATCCTTCTCCTAAATTACCAGTAATCTCTGCAGGCTATGCTGCTATTTTCTGATTGGTTGCTATTCATGTTCCATTAGATGCCCTTTGTGCATATTGATAATTGACATCTCAAATGATGTGGATATCACTACTTTTAACCCCCCTACCCTAACAGTCCTGGACACCTCCCCGACTTCAGGTGAACCTAAACAGTTGCCTAGAGCAGAGGTTCCCAAACGCAGTCCTCAAGGCAACCCAACAGTTCAGGTTTTGGAGATGTGCACAGGCGGTTAAATCCAATTGACTGAGGTACTAATTAAGTCACCTGTGCTAAACCATGGATATCTCTAAAGCTGCATACACACACAACGATTTTTTGAACGATTATCGTTAAACAATATCGTTTAACGATAATCGTTTGAAAAAATCGTTCACTTTCTGAGTCAAACGAACGATTATCGTTCATGCGTGTTCACGTTTGTAGTTCAGTCAGACTTGTCAACTGAACGATTTTCATTAAGGGAATATGCAAAAATCCTTTGTAGTTCAAAAAAATCGTTCATTACACTTTAAAAAATCTGACAGATAATCTGACAGAAAATCGTTCATAAAATCGTTGGTAACAATCGTTGTGTGTGTATGCAGCTCTAAACCTGAACTGTTGGGGAGCCTTGCGGCCTGCGTTTGGGAACCTCTGGCCTAGAGTGCCAGTGGTTATTTGACACTGTGGCAGGATCGGCTTAATCTCCCTCCCCGTCTTTCTCTCCAATTTATCTGTTATTTTACAGATTTATCTTGGGGTTCCCTTTTACTGATGGTAAGCTGCTGTTACTGACCACCCCTACTGATGTTACTACAGACAATCTATCTATAAAGCTGCATACACACACACACACAACGATTTTGTTACTAACGATTTTATGAACGATTTTCTGTCAGATATTTTAAAGTGTAATGAACGATTTTTTTGAACTACAAACGATTTTTGCATATTCCCTTAATGAAAATCGTTCAGTTGGTCAGTCTGACTGAACTACAAACTACAAATGTGAATGCGCATGAACGATAATCGTTCATCGTTTTAACTCAGAAAGTGAACGATTCTTTGAACAATATCGTTATCGATAATTGTAAAAAAATTGTTGTGTGTGTGTATGCACCTTAAGTCCCATCTGTACACCAGTTGTAAGAGTTGAAACCAGTGCCACCACCAGGCTCCTACACCGGTACCTGGAACTGCTTAATTCTGGGTGTTGTATATAGCTTCTGCAGCACCTCTTTGTTGGTGACTTGTGACTGGTCCCTCCTGACCACTTCCTTTAGATCAGGACTGTAAGATAGTAGGTAGAACATTAATTTAGGACACAAGGTTCAACACAGGACAGCTAAGAAGTGGATTAGAGTTTTAGCTCTTGTCTGTAGATCACAGGATTACAGATAGTAATATGCGTCATGCAGTACCTTGTAAGCAGAATGTTGTTTATTACACCATAGTTAGCAGTGCTGCTTCACAGCACTGGGGTCATAAATTTGATTCTCTACCAGGGCCTTATCTATGTGGAGTTTGTGTGTTTTCCTTTGTTTGTGTGGGTTTACTCCCACACTCCAAAGACAGACTGGTAGACTAAATGTACCATAGTGTATGCTTGTGGGTAGTGTCAGTGGTGTAGGTACTGTGGCCCTTTTCCTATTGCAATTCCCAGGAAGCACTATATCTCCTAGATTCATATTTTAAGGCTTTTAAGCATTCCACACCTTGTTCCAAGGGCAGCTCCTGCACCTTCTCCACTCGATCACCAGGGATGGGGGACGCCCCCCTGCTATGTCGACCTGGCTGCTCCCTCCTGGAATAGGCAGCCAGAATGTCGGCAAGAATGATCTATGGTGAACCGTTGATGGTTTGCAATGCTCAGTGTGGCTGCAGCTTCTGCATTGAGAACTATTGATACAAGACACTTGCTTGCATCCGGGAGATGGCAGCCAGGTCGGCATAGCGCGGGAGGGGCGCATGGCACAATACAGCGCAAGTCGCGTCATCGCTCTCCCCGCTGTGGGGGTTTGTGGGGGGGGGGGGGGTGTTCCGTGGGGATAGGCAGCTAGCCGGGAAATTTTTTTGCTTTTCCAAAGGGCCGGGAATGCCATCTGATTTTCGGGAGGCTCCAGGCTGTTTCGGGAGAGTGGGTATGTATGATACAAGGGACTGGAGCAGCATACACACTCTACGATGTGTGCAGTGTGTGCCATTGGCAGCGGCGGTCCCGGTGGGGGTGCCAGTATCAGTAAGTGTGCTGGAAATGACGGCGAGGGGAGCGGGGCCATGCTGCATTCGGCAGCATGGCATCGCAAATGATATCCCCAGATTGAGCTGCATGTACAGCCGGCTGGGGATACCGTTAACGACCTGCGGGAGCGTTTATCATTCATCGGTGAGTACATACACACTGGACGATATGAGCGATATATCGTTCAACGATATTGTTAATATTGTTCATGGGTATCGTGCAGTGTGTCTTAAGACAGTTTTTATCTCAGAGGTTCCCAAACTCAGGGCCTGATTCAGACCCGCTCGCGAGCGCTGAGCGCTCGCAAGCGGGTCGATGTTGCCCAAGTGCGCATGCGCACGACGGAGGCGGCTCCGTCGTGTGCATGCGCGAGACCCGAATAACGACGGCCAAGCTGTCGTTATGGGTCTTGCACCAAAGGGGGCGTGCTGTCGATGGTGATTGACAGCACGCCCCCTTTGGTGGGCGTGGCTGCCCAGACGGAGGCGTTCCCATGGGAACGCCTACCGTCTGGGGCCGGCCCCACTGACATCACTAGTGATGTCAGTGGGAGTGCTTTTGGCTCTGATAGAGCCAAAAGTACTCCAGGGCTTGCGGCAGTGAGACCCTACCGCAAGGGTCTCGTCGCAAGCCCGATGGTCGCAATGGTCTTGACCATCGCGACCATCATTTTGGCCGCTCGCTATTGCTGTGGGTGGTCACCCACAGCTATGTGAGCGGTCAGGAGGCCGCTCCAAAAAGGAGGAGGGACGGCCCTGATTCAGAGCGAGCGCTCTGTCAGAGTGTCCGGCTCTGAATCAGGGCCTCAGTCCATAGGTGACTTAAATAGTACCTCAGTCAGTTTGATTTAACCACTTGTGCTCATCCATGGATATCTCTAAAACCTGATCTGTTGGGGTGCCTTGGGGACCGCATTTGGGAACCTCTGGTTTATCTAATACAGTTTATCAGTGAATAGTGGTAGTTTGACAAGGAGCATGACAAATGGATAAGAAGTACATTAGGACAGTGCTGCAAGCCATTTGATATTAAAAGACATAGCAGTAGAAAACAATTAAGGAAAGTGCTACCATGGATGATTAAAATACTGCCACATGTCAATAGTGATCATATGAATTGATGAGGAAAGTGACACAGAAGTGGCAACATACAGGACTAAATCGCCTTTGTAGTCATTAAATGAAAGTTTAAGCAGTGTGGGAGCATCACCTATCAAGAGGAAAATAATGAAAGAAGAAAACTATTGCAAAAGAAAAGCTGTAAAATTGCAGAAGTTCTAAAAAAAAAAGGATATGTTCTAACCTGTGCCTGATAATTGTTTTCTACTGCTGCTGTGTCCTTTAATATCAAATGGGTTGCAGCACTGAGTCCTAATGTACTTCTTAAGGGGGGTATCCACTACCAGATCTGAAAACGACTGTACGATTACGACATTGTAATTGTGCAGTCGTTTGTCAGTTGTGTGATGAGCCTGCACCGAACGAGCAGACGTTCAGTGCAGGGTCATCAATCATCTGGAAACATGCTGAACCTGACGATATCGTCAGGTTGACCAGCATGTTGGAGACATCATAGATGTCTAAACGACCAGTGGGCACACGCATCGCTGGTCCTTTTAGACACTTTTGCAAACAATCGAACGATAATGATCATTTGATCGTTCAAAAAAATCGCTAAGTGGATACCCCCTTTTATCCATTTGTCATGCTCTTGACCAAACTACCACTATTCACTGATAAACTGTATTAGATAAACGCTTACGATGCAACCACACGGTACAACCTGCACAACCAAAGATATCGCTGATAGATTTCTCTCCAACTTTCTGTTGTGCAGGTCAAACGATTTTGGGTGTACACACTGATAGATATCTATGATAGATATTTCAGTGAAGTCATCTCTTTACAGGCAAATCTTGACAAAATCGTCCATTGGCCTGCATGTACGGTCGACCATAGATATAGTTATCGTTCATGTGGGAACACGCATCGTTGGTCGTTCACTGCTTAAAAATGAACTATTTATCGTTGAAGGATATCGTTATCGTATATATCGTTCCGAAAAATCACCCAGGATGTATGCAGCATTAGTCCCATGTATCACTAATTCTCGATGCAGAAGCTGCAGCCAGACTGAGAAGAACACAGTAGGGATGGCCATCGACCATCAATAGTTTACAAATATCAATGGTTTAGTACCGATTGTCAATGGTTTTGCCATCGATGGCAGAGAGCCAATTGTTTTCTGCCATCGATGGCAAAGTGGAACCCGATGGTTTTTTTTTCTGATCACGACACAGAGCTTAGCTGGACACTAATCCCCACCCCAAAGCCTTGCCCCCTGTTTTTTTTATTAGCCTGCAGCTTGCTAGGCGCCCAGCAGCAGTGGCCAACGAGTGGTGCAAACCATAGATGGTTCACCATAGATTGGTATTGCACTATCGATGGTGACCATTGATGGAAAACCACCGATGGCCATCCCTAGAGAGAGTCATTACAAGACAAGTCTGAACTTGCCAGTTGCATGGTTAGTGCAAGAAGGGTTCAACATCTGTAATTAATATATATTTTTTTTTACTCCAGTTTCCAAAGGCTTCCCAAAATTAAACTTATCCCAAAGAGAGATTGTATTTAAGTGTATAACATACTCTATGTACAAAAAATGTTTTAGCTATTCAATGTCAAATGTCACATGTGACATTGAAATGTAGAAGTCAATATTTAAATATAAAACTATTTTTTTATGAAAACTATGGTCCCTTAGCTTCAAAACAAGAAAGTTCTACCACAATTAGAAACAAAGGGCCTGATTCAGACCCACTCGCGAGCGGCTGTCCGCTCGCAAGTGGGTCGATGTTCTGGACTGAGCATGCGCACGACGGAGGGAGCTCCGTCGTGCGCATGCACCAGACGCGACGAGCGAAGGAAAGTCCTTCGCTCGTTGTGTCCGATCAAAGGGGGCGTGCTGTCAATGTTGATTGACAGCACGCCCCCTTTGGTAGGCGTGCCGGGGGCGTGCCTCCCTGACGGGGGAGTTCCCACGGGAACGCCTCCCGTCAGAAGCCGGCCCACTGACATCACTAGTGATGTCAGTGGGAGTGATTTTGGCTCTGATAGAGAAGGACGCTCCATTTTCATGGAGGCCGGCCCTCATTCAGAGTGTGCGCTCTGCTCAGAGCATACGGCTCTGAATGAGGGCCAAAGTTATGATTTGTTTTAGTTGACCTTGCAAGCATAAATTTTACACTTTTGTCATGTTTGCAACACTGTTGCATGAACACCGTGTATTACTGAGGGATAAAATTTTACATGTGAAAGTTACTTTATACCATTTACCATCCCACCAAATTTCATGAAAATCTGAGATGGTCGGGTTGAAAAGTTACTTTTTTTGTGATGATTTGGCATGGAACGACCCAAAAGCGTTGTGACTAGGACGCACCAGTTGACTGTGATGATTAATTTTATATGTGACACTTATGTATCTGTGTGCTACCGAGACTGTAAACTGAATTTGGCGTGGAAAAAAATCTGTGGCCGCTGCACCGTAGCGTTTCGCATGGATATACACGTGACACATATCAAATTAATCAGCACGTTCTCCTGGTGCGTCTTAGTTGCATCACATTGTGACTTAGACCCATTTTCTGCTAAAAAGATGTAAAAGAGACACCCGGTGCTAGCAGAGTCTTACTGGACCAGGCTTTTTCAAGAGGGGATGTTTGATGCGACTGCAGCAAAGACAAGTGAGGACACATCTGTACATGGCGCCGTAGTGCTGGACATTACACCTCGTTGCTACTATGGCCTTTTTCTAGACAGAACGTGTTCGGTATGGGGGGCCTTTTAATTCTCTCCACCTTTTAATTTCTCCATTCTGAACCTTTTTTTAATTGGGGCTGTTCAGGAAGTGTGTGTGTGTGTGTAATAACGTCGGCTGTTTAGCCTGAAGGTGCTTACACACTTGGTGATGTGGTCACGACCTGACATTGTGTCCGATTTCCCCTTGAACTCTCCCCGGCAGTCGTGGGCACGATTTGGTGTTAAAAACTGTCCAATGTGACAAACAATCTATAGTGCCTCCTAACTATTCCAGTGCATCGTGACTGAGATTGTCAGATCCTGACTTGCATCATGAGTGGACACTCACGGTTTGGGCATATTTTACACGATTTGTCGTCACGATGCGTCGGATTGGACAAATCATGTAAAATATTTCTAAGCATGTAGGCACCTTAACCCTCCCAGGGGGGGATGCCTTAACCCAACCCCCCTATGGGTGCCTAACCCTAGCTTCCCCCCCCCCCCCTAACCTAAACCTAACCCTACCCCCGCGGCTAACGCTAAAGATGCCCCGGACTTACCTTGTTCGGGATGTCGTCCTTCAGCGTGACGGCGTTGGGATTCAGATAAGTGTCGGTATTTTGACGCCTATCTGAAGTCCCCCATCAGGCTCCTTGTGTCGGGATATAGACCAGCGGCATTTAGTCCGACGGTCTATAAACTGCATCCCCCGTGTGTTTGTGCGTCTGTTATTCAAGTAGCGGAAATGAGCTGTGCGTGTATGTGGCAACTGATTGGATAGACCTTGTTTCCTGTCCAGTCAGCTGGCCACTATAGATTATGGAATTTGATTCTCTTGCCTAGCCATGCTGACAAGGCACCTTGTTTGTGAATATAATGCAGGTGACGGCAGTGGACCCTTAGGGCGACTTTCCCCTAATAACTACATTGGGAAAGGGGATTGGATATATTTATAGTCCAATAGTGAATGGACATTTTTTTTTTTTACTTTTACCTGTTTTTATTTATATTGTGCTTTTAAGAATATCATAGCAATCACATCATAATGAAGGTTAATGGCTAGAAGGTAATCAGTGCAGTAATGCAAATTTACGCATTGATTTTTTTTCGTTTCTCTTTGTAAAGTAACATGGTAATTAAATCATGCCAGTTCTTTCGGACAGTCAAGTGTATAACTGCATAGAAAGCTATATATATATACTGTAATCACGTAGGAGATGTACACAATGCATTCTGTTTGGAAGGGCTAAATTATAGTCCTTACTTCAGGTGCTTTTACTTTCATTATTATTATTTTTTTCTACCCATAAACAAACAGTCCTGCAAAAACATAACATGGAAATACTCCCTTTTCTTTTCAGTGCCTGAGTGTATATAATGTGCTTTTGTGGTGCACTCTTTCTCATAAACATGTATGTTTCTTCATATATAAATATACATACAGGTATGTAGCTCGGAGCATTAAGGATCTCTGCCGTTATGCACATGATGTGAATCTTACTACTGTTATGTGTTAATGCTGGTGACCAAATATAAAAAGTATACATATCTCAAACTTTTTCCCTGTTTATAAATGCATCTAATTATGGTTTCTAAATCCAATTTTTAACTGACTTACAAAAACGTAAGATTCGGTTAGCGGCTTGGGCGTGATGCGCCGTTCCAGGACTACACAGTGGCCAGCAACATCGCTAGTTTTTTCCTTACACTCCATAGAGGTTTGCAGGAAAACTAGCGACGTTCTGCCTACAGTAATAGAAAATATTGCAAGATGTTCAGCCGTAGAGCAACACTAATTGAAGTGGCCCTTTAGAACTATTCGCCTGTGATTTAAAAGGTTTTAGTGTTCATATAAATCATTCTAAAATGACAACCTTAGTTACAGTATCTGCATCTTTCCCTGTATCTGTAGATAACTAACTACCTAGAGAACACAAGTGGCTGCATCATTTGTCACCATATATGGTGAGCTCTACCCATTAGAAACACCCACATGCATCTGCCAAACAGCAAGTTCCTAGTTGGGATTTCCCTTGCAGTGACGGCTACCTTCTGTTCTCAGGTGCCCTGAGCAGACAGCACTTTTGTGTAGTCCTTCCTGTAGATTGTAATAGTGAGAGATTCTTTTTCTGTAAATTTGTCCTAAGGATATCAAAGTGATTCCATTAGGTTCATCATGGATTTTGGTAAAAAAAAAAAGAGTAAAATGTTTTTACCCAGTACAGTAGGTATGCCATTCATGGTAATAATACATTCCTAAGCTGCTCTCCCAATAACTCCCTGTGCCTACTGCATCTGCTATGTGCTAATGCCAACTATGATGCTTTCTGCAAATCTGTCTTTCTAGATAATTTTGCTTAAAGTCTTGTTTAAATGAGGAACTGCAATAAACATAAATATACAGTGTAAAAGCAATGTCTCTGTATTATGACAAATGGAAGGAGTGTCTCTGTGTATTATGACATACTATATATCTCTCGGCAGATGAGAAACGCTTATTGTGGCAGTGCACGAAGTGCTACGATGCATTGCCCGCTTTGTTCCACACCAAGTTCCAGGGCCGGACTGCACTTCTGGCAAATGCCAATAGCCAGATGGGCCGGTGCGGCTGCAAACCCCGGCCGAGCAGTTCCACCTACCGGCACTCTGCTCGCTGGGGGCGTGCAGTGGGGCCACACCTCCGTGACCCACGTCATGTCCCGTGAGGCATGTCCACGCTCCATTTAGCGCATGTGCAGAGGCAATGCAGGTGGCCTGCAAGGGCTGCTTAGCAGCCTCAGTCCATCCCTGCCAAGTTCCGTTGTACAGATTCAGACTCAGTCACACACAGATATACAAGTGGAGGATATGAAATCAATTAGTGCATTCATTAAAGCGGTTTTCTGGCATTAGTTTATAGCTAAGATGCGCATGCTAGCGAAAAAGATGCTCGACGCGAGACGAGTCGCACGGGACCTGGAGCGCTGAGAAGGGCTGTTTGGCGTGACTGTGGTAGTAGTGTATGAGGACACATCTAGGTGCATTAAGATATGCAGAACTAGGTCATATCTGACTATGTACCCTGCAGAGGGTTTGTTAGCTGACAAATTCAGTGAAACTTGCAATTTAACTAGGGTTGTCCATATTTGTTCATACAATGTTAAATCCTGTATGTGCTTTATTCAGGTGTTGATTAAAAGATCTACAGTATTTAGATGCAGTACAGATGTGTCCACATACATCTTACTTCCTTCTGCGTTAAACAGTCCTTCTGGTCACACCATAGCGCTGAGCGTCTTTTCATGCAACTTTTTACCTTCAAATGCGTATTATTTGCTAAGAAATGCGAATAGATGCACAAGCAGCTTCAGTTGATTAAAATTATTTGCAGCATGTCTATATCCAACCTTAACCCTAAAAATAATGAAAAATTATGAATAACTACGCTTTGACCTTTAGACCCTGTCGACCATTTGCATGTCGACCATCTGGAGTCCACTTATTTGCTATCTATCTAGACACTGTAGAGCTTCCACCCCTGTACCTCTTTATCCATGCACACAAAATGCAGATCGATACCTTCAGTTTGTTCACATTACTTTTTTTTTTTTTGTTTACACATTTTTCTTCCAGTGAATAATTTACTAACAATAAACATTTTTTTCAATTAGCCTATTGCTCTTCAGAACCATTTGTGTTGATGTTTTGACACTACTACTACTTACTGTAAACCTCCTATATGCTACTTATCAGCCAGATAATGTTTTCTTTGTTTCTCATGTTATATCTGTCCTTTCAGTTGTGTGGTGTGACTATGTACAGTCATTGATAACATGAAATAATGATAACCCTCCATTCTGTTTAGTGTATATTTCAGGTATACTGGAGCTATATGACTTGCTGAGGGGCTAAGCCATGTTATGCTGGGGATACTCTGCTTTTGGACAACTTGGCTTCAATCATGGATCCATAACCATTATCCCCAAACCCAGCACATCTACATTCTGCCTGGCTAAGTGTATCAAGGAGGTGGCCTGCGGGGAGAACCATTCTGTGTTCCTGCTGGAAGACGGCCAGGTTTATAGCTGTGGCTACAACAGTGCAGGACAACTCGGCCATGAACGTGAGAATGGGGCGCCAGGTATTCTCAGTTATTCCGTTTATGCTCTCAAGATGTTAATAGTTTCACTTTGCCCACATGTATGTATAGTATAATTATCATTTCTATAGTCATTGTAAGAGTAGTTTGGGTGATAAATAGGGGATTAAAACTCTATCTGGATTAAATTTTACAAATCGTGTGGGTAGGTAATGGACCTAGTTGCTTACCATTTAGTTACATATTACAGGTCCTGGTCCTCTGTTAACCAGGTGACTGATTCAGAGGTAGACCCATTGTCGATGTTTGTGCAGTTGAGCGATTATCTGCTACTGCGCATGTGCAAGAAGTTCTGGAAATCCCTACGGAGCACGCATACAACGGAGTGTATGCAGAGATCGCTGTTGCGTACACGATCGCTTCCATTTGAGCTGCTGGCACAAAACCATGGTTGTTCCTGGGAGGTGACTGGGAAACGGCTTGAAGTGCTCACAAAAAAGGGCACCTATGGGTATGTCAGTTGCGAGTATCACGGGTGTGCATAGCCGCAGCCACAAAGGCCATGGTTATAGGAAGTTCAGAAGGAGACCCTGCGTCAGCCATAGGGTGTTATCAATGTCGCTGGTCATAGCATTGGTGCACTGATCATGGAATCTTTGAGTCCACTGACTGATTTGCACTGTTCAGACATTGAAAGTGGTCATCTCGGGGCTTGCACTGTCCAGTGCTCACTAAAGTAGAAGGCTGAGACTAGCATTTGCGTATTATCATAGCTCCGAATACAAAAGAATTGCAGTCGCACATGCATTAGCCTCTATCTCTTCATCATGCCATATGTGTCAGTTTACTAACAAGTTTGTGATACAGGGTTGTAAATATTACATATGAATAGAGTGCAGAGATACAAACTTCTGTATTTCTACTACCAGGTTTATGAATTGTTGCAGGCAGCACCTAATAATGATTGTTCTCATAGCAGTATTTTGCTTTTATTGACATTACTTAAGATGTTAAATGCAGGATGGAGAAAAAAGATGAAGACTCTCTGTTCTGCACAGACTGAAATAGCCATTGTATTTTTTCAGGTCCTGTAAATGCTTTGTCTGATCAACACATCATTCATGTGGCATGTGGACAGTCCCATAGTGTGGCACTCAATAACCAAGGTCAGCTCTTCTCATGGGGCGCTGGGAGTGAAGGACAGCTGGGCCTGTCCACCACCGAACAGTCCATTCCAGTACCAAGGTATGAACAGAAGAAAGAAGGGTTATAAAACATATTAATTAGCAATTTATAACAAAGGTTCCTAAGGGGAAACTCTGGATCCATAGTTACCAATACCATATAATGCCTAATTCTGTATATGCATGTCTCTTAATAGCGTGAATTCTGGGAAAATAAACCTTCTAGCCCAGGCATGTCAAACATGCGGCCTGCATAAACATTTTTTTTTGAGGCCCGACAGTGTGGGCCCACTTATATATATTATGCGTCCCACACCCATGCCAAGATCAGAGCTCCGCTCTGTTCGGGCAGTGTTTACCTCTCTTAAAGCTGGCAACACTGATCGCTTCAGAGGCCAGTGTTTCCAGTGATGCAGGTGACGTTGTGACATCACTCACGTCTCCTGCGATGAGAGTAGCCTGCCGCTGATCCAGTCAGCGGCATCGTCTACAAAGGATGGTGGGAGCGATGACTGCGTGGGCTGGAGCAGTGCCCAGCAGCCATTGTGAAGAAGTGTAAGTAGTGCACAGGTGAGTGGGGTCAGTTCTATACTGGGAGGGGGCACAACATAACGGGCTCTGCATTAGGGGCATTACTGGGGGCTCTGCATTAGGGGCATTACTGGGGGCTCTACATCAGGGGCATTACTGGGGGCACTGCATAAGGGGCATTTCTAGGGGCATTACTACAGGCTCTGCATAAAGGGCATTACTGGGGGCACTGCATAAGGGACACTACTAGGGACATTACTGGGGGCATAACATAAGGGGCATTGCTGGAGCACTGCATAATGGGCACAAATTCAGGGGACATTGCATAAGGGGCTCTAATACAGGGGGGAATTGCATAAGGGGCACTACTAAAGGGGGCACTGAAATGGTTTTTATTAACAACAAACCTTTCAAAATTGCATATAAGACTTTTTTTTTCTTTTTTTTTTTTTTTTGTTGCGACTCACGCACTCTTATGGAGCGTACACACGGTCAGATTTGTCAGACTTGTCAGATTTGTCAGATGAACGACTAAACGATTTGGACGATTTGACCAAAGTTTTGAACGATTTGGACGATTTGAACGATTGAACGATTTTTACCTGCATTAAAATGAATGGAATCGTCCAAGTCTGACTGCAAACCCATCAGATGTCAGATATCGTTATCTGACAAACGGGAACGCGCATCGTTGATCGTCCATCGTTCAGGCATGTCAGATATGAACGATTTTTCATCAGATATGAACGACTGAACGATTTTTAAATCGTTATCGTCCATATCTGAAGAAAAAATCTGATCGTGTGTATGCACCATTAATGGTGCATACACACGATCAGATTTTTTCTTCAGATATGGACGATAACGATTTAAAAATCGTTCAGTCGTTCATATCTGAAGGAAAATCGTTCATATCTGACATGCCTGAACGATGGACGATCAACGATGCGCGTTCCCGTTTGTCAGATAACGATATCTGACATCTGATGGGTTTGCAGTCAGACTTGGACGATTCCATTCATTTTAATGCAGTCAAAAATCGTTCAATCGTTCAAATCGTTCAAATCGTTCAAAACTTTGGTAAAATCGTTCAAATCGTTCAGATCGTTTAATCGTTCATCTGACAAATCTGACAAGTCTGACAAATCTGACCGTGTGTACGCTCCATTTGACCTTGAATATTCGGCCCGGCTGGTATTTTGAGTTTGACATGCCTGGTGTAGCCTAAGGTTTTCCAATGTTACAAAAGCTGTCTTTGAAAATTTGGAGCAAATGGGATTCATAAATCCACAACAACCAACCTGTGTATAATTGTGTTATTTATATACTCCTTTAACATTTTATTTTAGATTTTGTATTTTAAACAAGGTTGAGCACAAAGATATGAGAACATATAATTGCAGTTGGATATTGCACATGGCATAATAATCACAATCATGATATTGCAAATAAAACATATCAATGGTTCAGTGTTGTAATGTAAGCATTGTGCATGGAGAAATTGTGCTGCCTGGCTATGTGATGTCACCCACTGTTCTATCTGTATGTGCTTCCCATGTGGTCACTGTCCATAATTTAGTGGATACTCTTTGCAGTTCCAGTGTCAATTAGAAGATGGTATGGCCCGAATAAGTAGTTCCCTTTCCAGAAGGTCCTTCCTTACAAGAGCAGCATTGAAATGACTGAGGAGGGTGTATTAGGTCATAGAAAGCAGTACAATTTTTTTTTTTTTTTTTTTAAACTGGATGTTGAACACACAAAATGTCCATTGTTTGCCATTCATACAAGGTGCACTTGAGCCACAGTACTATGTAGGAAAGCTAAGAGGACCACTATTGGTGTCCAATAATCTGTTTGCCAAGTTTGGGCCTGATTCAGACCCACTCGCAAGCGGCTGAGCAAAGGACTTTCCTTTCAAACTGCACGCTCGTATAGGCTGTGGGTGGTGACCCACAGCTATACGAGCGTCCAGGAGGACGCTCCATTTTTATGGAGGGCGGCCCTCATTCAGAGCGTGCGCTCTGCTCAGAGCGTACGGCTCTGAATGAGGGCCTTAGTCTTTTCCCTCTATCAGGATGCTTTCCCTGATCTCCCCAGAAAAACAGGAAGTTTTCTAGGAGCTCATGTGATCAGTATTGGGGAAATAGATGGTAGAAAGCATAAATATGTGAGTAGATGGTGCAAATTTCTCCTTCATCCACCAGGGAACACTGGAGAATGAGATACAGGGGTATAGACTGGTGGACGAGTGGAGCTGGCACTTGAGATCTTTAAGTGTGAGTGACTCCTTCCCCAGCAGCTCCAGTTTTAGAATTGTGCCTGAGAGAGTCGGTCACTTGGGGCTGAGCTCAGCCCACTCTTAGTCATTTTTATTTTAACTTTATTTTCATAGCTTCCCACAGCATTGAGGACAGGCTGACAGAGTGCTTCATCTGTTAGTCTTTTTCACGGAGGCATCAGGAGAGACCTGCCTCCGCTGTTCTAGAGTGGGTGCCCGGGTCCCAGGCACCCTGGCAGTAGCTCAGAGAGGAACACGCCACAGCTTACTATAGAAGCTGCGTCTGTGCTACCCCATGCCTAGTCGCAGACTAGTACTCTACATGTTATTCCAAAGGTTTGACTATATTTACTGTTGGTATAACAATGCTTATACCTTTAGTGAGTAAAATACAGCATTATGTTTCTACTGGAATGATTGGACTCTTTCCCCTAACACATAGATTGTTCGATGTTGTTTGGTATATGTGTATTATATATATATAATTATATATATATATATATATATATATATATATATATATATATATATATATATATATATAGATATGTACATCTCCACTGGAGCACACTTCAGTTACTTGATGTATCTAGTCAGGTCACTCCCCTGACCCAGTTCAGTTTTTCCTATGGTTTCCTTCTCTTCCCTCGTGAGTATTGGGAGAATTCTTTGTGTTTTTAAGATTGTGGTCTCTTAGAGTGACCGCACAGCCCCTGTCGGGGGGGCCATGTGTTAAATGAAGTTTTCCACATTGTGATAGCTTGCTCTGTCCTCTCCACACATTTATTATAGTATATCTCTGTCCATCCTTCGGGGAGGGTCTCCATTATGCAGTGTGGAGTATGTGTGTATCCATCCCAATACCACGCTGTATGGTCTGGTCTCCCCCCTGAGCCAGTTGCTTTAGACTAAGATCTTCTCCGCCTCCCATGAGAGCACATGAAGAATTCTAGCTTTACGCTTCAGACTGCGGTACCTTGATATGTCTCCACTAACAACTCTCCTAGTTTTTAACAAAGGGCGAGGGTTTTACTGATGCTGCTCCAGTCTACAGGTTGTAAGACGTACGGTCTCAGTCGACCTACGGAACCTATTGGTACTCTACCTGCATGAGGATATGGGCAATGTTGAACACAGGAAACAACAAAAAGTAATCCCCCAGCACACTGATTGAAATCAACAATAAGATTTGAAAAACTACATAGTGGTAGATAATTCAGAGATCTCAGTTGCTTATATTTGCAAATATATGGCTAAGCCTCCGGGCCGCGTCACGGCGTCTCTGATACCGGAGGTCCCTATCACATGGTCAGAATCTGGGGTGCAGAACCCCAAAAAAGCCGGCGATAGCCAGCCACCCCAGCGAAGCACACCAGTGAGAGACTAAAGTGTTAGTACAAGATTAAAGCAAAAACTATGTGTTAATAAGTGAAAGGTGTAATTAAAATGCTAAGAAAAATATATATACACAATAAAATAGAAAAAAATATATTAGAAAGTGTGAAAGTGCTAAATAAGGTGTTAATGTTTGCCTCACCAGAGCAGCCCAGCCACACCAACCCCAAGGGGCACCGCACACCAAACTCATCCCCAAAACTGATAACTATATCCAATTTGGGTAATAATTGCCCAATATAAGGCCACATGATAATGGCACATACAAATATACCTGAATTGAGAGCCAGCTTATCTTGGAGTCACCCCTAAGTCCTCCTAATGGCACTACAAGAACCAGCATGCTCTCCTAATGCCATGCTTTAATCTTGTACTAACACTTCATGCTAATGTGGTTTTGGGAGGGTGTGAAAGGAGTGGTAAAAATAGGATTTTAGTAATTACCAGTAAAATCCCTTTCTCCGATTCCACAGGGGAACTGGGGCTTCTGGGGGATGGAGGGGGAGGAGTCACTCACACTTAAAGATGTAAAGTGCCAGCTCCACCCGTCTATACACCAGTGTCTTGTTCTGCAGTGTCCCCTGTGGAATGGGAGAAAGGGATTTTACTGGTAAATACCAAAATCCTATTTTTACCATTCCTTCCACACCCTCAAAAAAACCACGTTAGCATGAAAGGATAAGAGCTGGCTTATAGTATAGTCTATCTGTTCCCTAGTCCTTCAGTGAGCGACTGGTGTGAATAGTTGGAAACTGTGGAAGTTCATTTTTTTGGCATCTGCCCTGATGTTGTTCTACTGTTTAAAAAAAAAAAAAGAAGAGCGTTCTGGGCTCTGTCTCTGCAGGGCTGTAAGTAGAGTGCTTCATTTTTCTCATGTTTACATAGTGTTTAAAGAGAATGCGTTAAAAGTGGCTATTTTAGGGTGAGCCACTGTGGCCTGAGGGGATATACTTTGGGGGGGGGGGGATAAGTCTGAGCGCTGAAGAATAAGAAATGCTAGAAGTGAGTAGAAGAGATAAACATGGGCCTATAATTACTGCAGGCTGTTAATCCGTAATGGGGAGAGAAAATGCTGTCTATGGGCCTGATTCAGACCCACTCGCAAGCGGCTGTCCGCTCGCAAGTGGGTCGATGTTGTGCTCTGCGCATGCGCACGACGGCGGGAGCTCCGTCGTGCGCATGCGCCAGACGCGACGAGCGAAGGACTTTCCTTCGCTCGTTGTGTCTGATCAAAGGGGGCGTGCTGTCGATGTTGATTGACAGCACGCCCCGTTTGGTGGGCGTGCCGGGGGCGTGCCTCCCTGACGGGGGCGTTCCCACGGGAACGCCTCCCGTCAGAAGCCGGCCCACTGACATCACTAGTGATGTCAGTGGGAGTGATTTTGGCTCTGATAGAGCCAAAATCACTCCGGGGCTTGCGGTTGAAAACCTCAACCGCAGGCTTCGGCTCGCAGTTTCGATGGTCGCGATGGTCACGACCATCGCGGCCATCAAACTGCACGCTCGTATAGGCTGTGGGTGGTGACCCACAGCTATACGAGCGTCCAGGAGGACGCTCCATTTTTATGGAGGGCGGCCCTCATTCAGAGCGTGCGCTCTGCTCAGAGCGGACGGCTCTGAATGAGGGCCTATGTTCTCAGTGACACAGGTACAGAAGAGGGGGACACAGTGGGATGCAGAAGTCACAACTAAAGGAAAAACCTATGTCTGAAAACCAGATTATGAGCATAGTGACCAATGGTTAAATGTGACAGTGGTAATGAAGCTGTCGTTACTTTAGTTGGAGGAAAAGACTAAATCAATGTTAATGTAGGAAAAAATGTTGGGCCTGATTCCGATGTTATTGCACAGCCACAGGGAAGCGGCTGTGTAATCCTGTCCAAGTAAAATGCAAATGCAGCAGGAGGTGCCTGTAGGAAATAGACAACTCCTGCATGCATCTGTGATCCTAGTGCAGCGTCCATAGATGCTGCTCAGGATGGATGGATGTTGCCCTTGGCCAGTCTGTGTAAGCTGAAGCTTACTCCGCCTGGCAGTTGAAACCCCTCTGCCAGGTCCGGGAAGTCTGCGGGCTTGGCATACCGGTTTTGTACAACGTTCCTGGTCGCTGCCCCCAATGCTGGGCTAAGGGGGGACTGAGAGCGAGCATGGACACAGAACACTGACTGACACCATTTCATTTGGTGTTCATGCTGAAATTGGGACAAAGCTCATTCCGTTTCTTAATGGCTGGCATCTACAATTTTGATCTACTTTCTGTAAATTCCTGTTGATAAATCCCTTTCAAAATTTATCCACAGGGTAATTTGGTCTGTGAAATTCTTACATGTCACTTTTAGCTGTTCTAGAATGTTGTAGCTTAATGTTTGTGCTACAGTATAATACCATTATTCTTTTCACAGGTTAATTAAGAAGTTAAATCAACAGAAAATATTGCAGATTGCCTGTGGCAACCAACACTGTTTGGCTCTTTCAGATGGTAGGAATACAAGCAATATTGTGTGTGTATGTATGTGTAAAATATATATATATATATATATATATATATATATATATATATATATATATATATATATATATATATATATATATAGTAAAGGGTCGCAGGCCGCACTCGGAAATAAATGCCAGTACACAGCTGGTTACTTAAACATCAAGTAACCAGCTGTGTACTGGCATTTATTTCCGAGTGCCGCCTGCGACCCTTTACTATATGTTGGATCCGGACTATGGATACCTAGGAGGGCACCGGCTATTGGTATTATATTTGGAAGGGAGTGCTGCTCACCTGCATTGTGTGTGTGTATGTATGTATGTGTATATATATGTATATATATGTATATATATATATATATCTGTGCAAAAGTATTAGGCTGGAGCGGAAACTTTTATAAAGTAAGAATGTTTTCAAAAATAGAAATATTTCTAATAGTTTATTTTTATCAAATAGCAAAATGCAAAGTGAATGAACAGAAGAGAAATCTAAATCGAATCAATATTTGGTGTGACCACCCTTTGCTTTCTAAACAGCATCTATTCTTCTAGGTACACTTGCACAAAGTCATTGATTTTGTAAGATTATAGACAATCATGCCAAACAGGTGATAAAGATCATCATTTTCATATGTAGGTTGAAACAGTCATTAACTGCAACTGAGAAAGCTGTGTAGGCCTTAAAACTGGGTGAGGAACAGCCAAACTCTGCTACAGAGTTGAGGTTTCATGCCATAGGTCAAACACCATGGCAAGACTGAGCACAGCAACAATACACAAGGTGGTTATACTGCATCAACAAGGTCTCTCCGAGGCAAAGATTTCAAAGCAGACTGGGATTTCAAGATGTGCTGTTCAAGCTCTCTTGAAGATGCACAAAGAAACGGGCAGTGTTGAAGACCGTAGACGCAGTGGTCGCCCAAAGGAAACTTCAGATGAAATGCACATCCCTACTGTTCGGAGAAGTTTGGCCAGAAGTGGTATTCATGGAAGAATTGTGGCCAAAAAGCATTACCTTCGACGTGGAAACTCGACTCGACAATGCACGAAAACATAGGAACTTTTAAATATTTGGCTGTAATGGAAGGCAGCTTGTTCGCCGAAGGGCTGGAGAGTGGTACAATAATGAGTGTCTGCAGGCAACAGTGAATTTGATGGAGGTTCCTTGCAAGTTTGGGGCTGAATTTCAGCAAATGGAGTTGGTGAATTGGTCAGGATTAATGGTGTCCTCAATGCTGAGAAATTCCACCAGGTACTTATCCATCATGCAATACAATCAGGGAGGCATCGGATTAGCTCCAAATTTATTCTGCAGCAGGATAACGACCCCAAACATACAGCCAATGTCATTAAGAACTATCAATGTAAAGAAGAACAAGGAGTCTTGGAAGTGATGATATGGCCCCCTTAGAGCCCTGATCTCAACATCATCGTGTCTATCTGGGATTACATGAAGAGACAGAAGGATTTGAGCATTCTGTGGTTAGTTCTCCCAAGATATTTGGAACAACCTCCCTGCTGAGTTCCTTCAAAAACTGTGTGCAAGTGTACCTAGAATTGATGCTGTTTTTGAAGGCAAAGGGTGGTTACACCAAATATTGATTTGATTTAGATTTCTCTTCTGTTCATTCACTTTGCATTTTGTTAATTGTTAAAAATAAACTATTCCAATACAGCAATATTTCTTCAGTGGACTCGGCCCAGGAATCCTAACACTAGTCAGCCCTGGGCCTATAAGCTGGGCGACTATTTCACCGTCCGGCTCAGTTTCCCCAGTGTCTCTGCAGTTCTTAAACCAGCTTCCCACAGGTGTCTGTAATCAGCTGCCTTACCAGGCACTGATTGAGGCAACACCTGAACTGGACATAACACAATCCTAATGCCTTTGGAGTTCTGGATATTCCACATTTACTTCATGTGGAATTATGCTGACTCCTGTTCCGAGATAGGAGGTCGGGCTCATGCAGTGAATGACGTTCAGTGAACGCCGTTCAATGCGGGCACCGCAACCTCGACGACCTGAAGGTCTGAACGCTAGATGTTCAGTTTTTCAGGTCGCCTAGTGGATAGGCCCTTAAAGAGAGAGAATTTTATGTGACTATTGACTTAAAGGTGCAATTAACCAATATGTGCTACATATTATGAGGTCTCAGATTGTTTAAAGAAGGTGAGATTGGTAGCTGAATTCACCGTTTGCTAAGCAATCAAAACACTTCTGATGTCTTGCTGCTAGTTCCAGGGCTGGTGTTACCTTTAGGTGACCTTTACAATCGTTATTCAAGGAATGATGAATTCTTTCACTTTATATTCCTGCTAGAGAAATGGTCTCTTTGACAATTTGGTTATATTGGATTTGATGACTGTTCGTGTCTGACCACTTTATTTCATTGTCCTAATTTCAGATGGCCAGTTGTTTACATGGGGACAGAATAGTCATGGACAGTTGGGTCTTGGCCAAGGATTACCCTGTCAGTCTGGCCCCCAGCGGGTGAAAGCCTTGGAGGGGATACCACTGGCTCAGGTCACTGCAGGAGGTTACCACAGCTTTGTCTTGTCCCTCTCAGGGGCTGTATTTGGCTGGGGAAAGAACAGCTCGGGACAGCTTGGCTTGAATGACGAACAAGGTAGAGTATAGTGTGATGGCTGTTACTGGGAAGAACTAGATTCTTGTTATAGGCCATGCTTGTAACTCCTCAGTATATATTAATAAATAGATCACTTCTGAGCATTTGTTTATTATCTAGTTTACATACATACATACACGCAAAGTTAGTAACTTAGAAATCCTTACCCTGTGTCATAAATGCTGGGTTTGACATTGCATTCCACAGGGCAGATTGTGGATAGTGTAGGCTGGCGGTAAGCACTTCTTTGTTGCTCCATTTGCTTACATTAACAGGCAATTATGGGAAGGAATGCGTGGTTATAGCAACCCACAATAGGATATTTGTACTTGACCATTTCTTCCTATAAAACTTAGATTTGATATGTGACTGCTGCTATGGGTTGTGATGCAGTAAGCCACTGGATAACATGTACACAGTGATTGTGCACTGCTGACGACACTAATTGCCCAACATCCTTTTATTAATTACCTGATCTATCTAAAAACTGGTGTCCCAGGAGACAGTTTACACCCTTACCCATTGTAAGCGATGCCCTAAGTATGGAGTGACGCAGGTACATCATGTGCACTAAATACCTTACTCTATTACTTTCGCAGTCCGAGTTTCTCCATGTCATGTGAAACCATTACGCAGCCAGAAAGTTGTGTACATCAGCTGTGGGGAAGAGCATACAGCTGTCCTGACAAAGGTAATTAATGGAAGCCGACCATCTACTCTGCAGAATCCAATCTAACCTGGCTGACCAGTTGTTCTGAATAACATTTTAATGCCCCAGTTGCTTCTTACAGAATGGAGGACTTTTTACATTTGGAGCTGGGGCCTGCGGGCAGCTGGGACATGATTCACTTCATAATGAGATAAATCCTAGGCGGGTACTGGAACTAATGGGCAGTGAAGTCTCTCAGATTGCGTGTGGAAGGTGAGATTACAAAATTCAATCACAATCCTTTGACAGGAAAGTCTTTAGCAATGATAAATATAATTAGATCTAGGTAAATACGCATTACTTGCTCACTTAATGCAGTATTTAACAGAGTAATGTATTAGAGTGATTGATATAGCTCTGAATCATAGTATGTACCTTTGTGTGAAATACAGGTTGTTGTTTTTTTGGCTTGTTTTGGCAAATGCATAAAACTTATTTTTCAGTTTGGCCTATCCACATGCACTCAAACACCAGCCATTTTATGGTTTGGGTACATTTTGCGGCGAGCCATGGAAAGCTGTACATCCCAGGAAAGCACATGATAGGATTATTTTGTTGAATTTTATTGCGGCTGCCGTTCTAGCAGTTATTACATTTACGCATTTGCAAAATATCTACATTAATTTTGCCATAATGTTAAATTGGATTTGTTATATGGTAGTGTTCAACTTTGTAAACTTGTGAGGTAAATTACTGGTCAGAATGATTTGGTCACTCGTTTTTACAGTACATTTACCTAATATTTCAGAATTGCTGCTACTCCATAAAATCGCCTCTACATGACAGTGAAGGGCCCCCATTTCTTATAAGACAGCAGACTGCTGACTACATAAAGTTACAAAGCTTAAATGTGATTACTGTTAGACAGGCCTACTGTTTTATACTGTCTTCATTTTGTTAACGATTCTCAAGGTTAAGGATGATTAAATTGTTGTTGAAATTATACTGTAGCAGGCACAATGGGAACATTTTAAAGTTTTCTTATATCAAGCCGAGTTGTGTAAATGCTACTTTGGGAAACATTAGGAGGAAAGTGTAATAGCCTGGCTGCTACATGCAGGCATCAGAGTGAATCCAGCAAGTATGCCCAGTTTTTTTTAAAGAACAATAATTAAAAATGCTAAATATTTGACATTTTCTTTGCATGAAAAGGTTGCAGTGGTGTTGTGTGAAAACTTTAGTGCAGGGCTGTAGACAGCCAGCACGGAGCCCCATTACTATCTGGGGGGGGTGGCCTAATCGCGGGAGGCATGACCTTGCCCCCTTAGAAAAAGCACTATTTGCAGCGCGGCTTCACTAAGGAGGGGGGCGCCGTGAGCCCCTCAGCCCGATGTGCAATCAGTGTGATTGCTACCCTTCACAGGCAGGGGCGATGATACTGCTGCTGCTTACCTCCCTGGTCTTCCAATGCAGCCCAGCACACAGCAGCGTGTGCTGGGCTGCTGATAGATAAGAGGAAGGAAGGGCGGCGTCAGACCCAAGCCCCCACCGGGCCCCTCCAACAAGCCTGGGCCCATGTAATTTGTACCCGCTTCCTCCTCTCAGCACCTCCGCTTGAGTGATATCACGATTTATTTAGCACACACAGACTAGTCTTACATGCAGGCTCACCCTGATGAGACTGTAGCTGTATAGTTTTATATATTGCTGCTAATTTAGTTATTCACTTAAGTAAGGGATCTTGACAGACTGTCACAGAGCAGTGGCAGCATGCAGTGAGCAAGCTCTGTATACTTTTCTCTTTAGCTGTTGAGCTGTCACCTGACATTTTAGCGGGAGGAGAGATCTTCCATCCTATCAATATTTCTTTCTTTCTTTTTGATCAGTAAGGCAATCCCTGCTTATTGCATGCAGAAGAAAACTATAATTCAGTGATTCCCAAACTTACTTGAGTCATGGGTGCCATCAGCTAAAAGTTAATATATTTTACTGAAATTCTCAAATTAAGTAAATTGTGCTTGCCCGTATTCCTTTAGGTTCAGTTATTTGGTGATGGACAGGGTTGCGCTAATGTATGTGCACAAATGTTATGGTCGACAGCCGTCAGCACTGTCACAAGGACCATAAAAAATTTGAATAGGTACTTTACAACCAAATCGTGGCACCCTTGCAGGTGCCATGCGATACCCCAGGGTGCCACAGCGACCCAGTTTGGAAACCACTGCTATAATTTATAGCTTTGTTACTTTTAAGTAGAAATAATTGTGCAGAGGGACATTTTTAAACTTTTGATATTACTATGAAATGTATTGTACATTAAATGTTCTCATATTTGCACCAGCTCTAATGTCCAAATTTAGCAAATCACTCCTTGTAATGGGGCCAATGGAACATCAGTTTTGATCGATGTGGATGAATTGGTTATACAATCACTGTCTGTGTGTGTGTGCGTGATCATCATATAAGTGCACTAATTGGGTCCCCAATGTAACAAAATTAAACATACAGTAAGTCCTGCAACTCAACATAATGGGCGGAATTAAATTGTTTCTACCCCCCTTCGCACCCGACGGAGCTATTCAATTGTTGCTCCTGTCGGGCGCGATCAGCTGCCAGCGCTCCATTTCATCTCGCAGCCCCAGCGGGGTGTGAGCTGAAATGTGCGAAAAGTGACCTGTTTGGGCGCCCCAAACATCACTTTTCGCGGTCCCGCCCACCACTTTGGTTGGGGGTAGCTACTTTACGCGGCTAAACCCGACCACTTTGGGCGCGAAAAACGGCAGCAATTGAATAGCGCCCCGCGATCTCCTGTCACTTTAGACGAGAAATCCGGACCGCGTAAACAATTGAATTCCGCCCAATGACCAGAAATGTCCATGTGAACCTATTATATATCTGAGACATATAGGAATTTACATGTGACTAGCTAGTACTCCTGTCCTGCTAGAGCCACGGGACACATATGCATTCTATTGGTACTTCACCCAGGTTGCATCTTTCATATGGCATTGGTGGCTGAAAAACATAATGGCTGGAAGTGTCTAAAGGTGTGTACACACCTGACAGATATATCTGCAGATGATGGTCGTTCATACACACTGAACGACCATCTTCAGCAAGCTGCAGCGGGTAGGGGGCGTGGCCTAATTGCGGAATGCGTGGCCATGCCTCTTCCGAAAAAAAACCTCGAAACATTCGGGTCGCGGTGCTGAGGAGGGGGGGCACTGTGTGCCCCTCAGTCCGGCGCGCAGCCAATGCGGGGAGCGATCACGCTGATCGCTCCCCCCCTTTGGCATAGGAGACTGCTCAGGCTGCTGCCTTAGCAGCCTCCGACAGCCTCCCAGTGCAGCCCAGCACACAGCAGCGTGTGCTGGGCTGCTGTCTATGGGGAGCTGTGCCGGACCTGGGTAAGTAGGCTACCCCCCCCCATCCTCTCTGCACCCCTGTGTACGGTCGATCGGCTGATCACCCATACCCACTTGCCGATGGACAGATATGTCTAGTGCACAGCCAAAGCGATATGTCTGTGAACGATGTTGTTCACAGACATATATCGTCTGTACACACGGGCCGACGGGGGCACGATATATTGGCCGATCAATTGATCGGCCAGTGTGTACCCAACATAAGACAGTGGTTCCCAAACTGGGGTTCCTCAGGACACTTGCAGGGGTGCCTCAGGTTGGTGGTCCAGCACCAAATCAAATTATTTATGGTCAATGTAATGTAAATATGTGGACAAACAGAAGCTCAAACCTGTCCATCCCCACATAACTGACCCTAAGGATGACAGGTAAGCACAATTTACTTCACTTTACTACTTTACTAAATTTTTTATGAATTTCTCAATAACAGACGTTTGGCTTAGGGGTGCCGTGAAAACAATACTGATACTCTAGGGTGCCGTGGTTCAAAAAAGTTTGGGAACCTCTGGCCTAAGTCATATAAACAACTTCTGATGTGATGTGAAGGTTATGTATTCCTTGTGCACTGTTCTGAGAACTTCATTTCATAAATTTGTCAATTTAACAATTTTTGTAACCAAGTATGACATTTATATAAAGGTAACTGAAACTGAGTTTTATAAAGATTTGTATTTAAAAAAAACTAACAAAAGGGGCTTTGGAATACTGGAAAAGTGGTCAAAGTAAACATTACTCCCAAACTCCTTTTTGTTTATAGAGCTTCAGTAGACCTATTTTGTGATGGATATGTTGTCTTTGTTACTTTTGACTATCACAGTAGCTGAAAAATTAGTCCTGGGGTATATTTACTAAAGTGCGGGTTTTTAGAAGTGGAGACATTGGCCATAGCAACCAATCAGATTCTAGCTAATATCTTCTAGAATGTGCTAGATAAATGTTAAGTAGATTCTGATTGGTTGCTATTGGCAACATCTCCACTTCTGAAAACCCACACTTTAGTAACTATACAGTACACCTAGGAGTGAGTGGCTGTTTGATGGGTGGAACAGATGCACAGTAGGGCATTCCAGGTTTTTGACCTACCAAGCCAACACATTGCTGCAGCGGTGTTCAGGTCTGCTATGGTTGTGTCTGTCAGAAAACACTTTGCTACTAAAAAAAAAACTTGAATTAAAGACTAATTTACTTGCAGAGGTCACTGTTTTGTGAGCTAGGTCCACTCATTGTTGGACAACTGTTTGCTTCATATGATCTTGACAAACAAGGATTTTGTTTTCTGCTTATTATCTCTGCAGGAGAATTGATCTATCAATAAAGCTAGTAGCAAGGCTATTGAACTTACCTGCTGGACTCTGTATGCCTGCTGTCATATGCAGGCCTGGCACATGCCCTCTTGACTCCATGGGCAGCCTCCATCCCCCTTTCCCGTGGGGCAGCACCTTCCCTGAGATAGATGATAAATTGTTCCATAGCTCAGTTACATTAGAAATTAGTAATATTATTTCTGTCTTCAGCACATTAACATGCATATCTCACTCCTCCAGACTGCACACCATCGCTTTTGTGCCTGCTTCAAGTGTCCTCTATGCATTCGGATGTGGTGCACAAGGCCAGCTTGGCACTGGACACACAGATAATGTGATCTGTCCGACAGTAGTGGAAGGGAGGTGGGCCACGCACCACCTAGAGATCCCACCTACAGTTGGTTAGTATATTTTATTTAGCGGTATCGCCTTTGTATGTTCTGAATTATTAATTCTTTAATCTATCCTGTCAAAGATTACACCTTGGCACACTTCCCAGCAATGGATATCTCCAAATCATGGGCATGACCAAAGTGGGCCTTGCTGCGTCCACTAGGGGTCATGTTCATTTCCTTGTGGGTGTTGCCATTTTAACGGGGCATGTCTAGAGCTTCCAAAGTGCTAAAACCACCCCTGATTTGCAACTGGTGCAGGAAATACCTCCCAATCTTTCTGCAAGTCAGGTGAAATGCGACGACTGTAGAAACAAGAGACGAACTCCGTAAATTGCTGCTGTCCTGCTGAAATCAGGTCATTGGGGAGGTATGCCTTGGTGACTCTGGCCCTGATTCAGATCCGGTCACTCTGACAGAGCGCTCGCTCTGAATCAGGGCCAGTTTTTTTTTTTTTTTTTTTATGTAGAACGGCCTCCTGGCCGCTCGCATAGCTGTGGGTGACCACCCACAGCTATAGCGAGCGGCCAGGAAGATGGTCGCGATGGTCAAGACCATTGCGACCATTGGGCTTGCGACGAGACCCTTGTGGTAGGGTCTCGTTACCGCAAGCCCCAGAGAGATTTCGGCTCTAACAGAGCCGGAATCTCTCCACTGACATCACTTGTGATGTCAGTGGGGCCGGCCCCAAACTGTAGGCGTTCTCATGGGAACGCCTCCGTTTGGGCAGCCACCCCCCCAGCCCGCCCACCAAAGGGGGCGTGCTGTCACTCAACATCGACAACACGCCCCCTTTGGTGCGAGGCCCGGAGCGACGGTTTGGACGTTGCTATCTGGGTCTCGCGCATGCGCACAACTGAGCCGGCTCTGTCGTGCGCATGCGCTCTGGGACACTATCGACTCTGTTGCGAGCACTCAGCGCTTGCGACCGGGTCTGAATCAGGCCCTCTGTTACATTGATCATCTAATGTACTTATAACAAAAACTGACCATAGTAGACATTTGAGTAAAAGAGCCAGTATTAGCTATGGAGACTGTAGTGACCATAAATGGATTCTGTTAAACGGACACAGTATATCGAACATCAGTTAAGCTGGGTACACACTACATAATGTATCGCACAATATATTGGTCCAACGTGGATCATATACATCGTATAGTGTGTATGCCCGATCCATCGTTCATTCTATTGCCACATCTGCTGTTTTGCACGGCAACAGGGGTGCCGAGAGGGGAGGGGAGCGGGTACTATTTACCCGGGCTTCCAGAGGGGCCCGGCGGGGGCCCGGGTACAGCGCCAACACCCCCCGCCCCCACCCTTCCTCCCTACCTCCTCCCTCCCTCGTAGCAGCCCAGCACACAGCGTGTGCTGAGCTGCAGTGTGAGATTGCTCTCGGCTGCTAAGCAGCAGCCACAGCAATCTCCTATGCCTGAGGGGGGGAGCGATCACACTGATCACACCCCCCTTCCCTGGCTTTGTGCCGGGCTGAGGGTCTCAGCGCTCCCTCCCCGGCACGGAGAGGCGCTGTAAAAGTATATTTTATTTTAAATTTTATTTTCAAGGGGGTGTGGCCACGTCCCCTCTATACCAGGGCCCGGTGGCGCTCTCTACGCCCCTGCACGGCAAATAGGACAATGCAATGAACAATGTAGTGCTGTTTACATGTAGCTTGTAACAACACATCACGTCATTGTACACCAGATCACGCAGTGTGTGTATCATTGCATTACATTAAATACAGTCAAAGTTGCAGTTTTACACCTTGTTAATTCCATGTTGTGTTGAGTAAGTCAAATGTATATATGCGTGGTACTCTATACACTGGGCTGCTGGTATGGGCACAGATAAGTTAGGTGTAGATGGTACCTTTTAGCTGAGACGGCAGCTCCAGCAGATCTTCTTTCTTATCTGACAATGACTCCACAATCTTCATCCACCTTAGGCTGTAGCAGAGAGACTAGCACCATACGCACAGTAACATGACTTAACGTGACAGTCTTGATAAATAGAATAATCACGTAGATTATTAAATCTGAGTAAGGATACAGGTACAGTGAGGGTCACAGTATGACAAAAATAACAATCACCATATTACAGCACAAAAGAAATTTAGGAAATTGAACACAATAGTTTGCAATATGGTAGTTAATAAGCAATGGGCAATAACTCTTTCTAATAGTGAAACTGCCTGCTGTATCTTACCTGCTGCAGTACCTCCTTTTAGCTGTAAATAGTGAAAATACAGTTTCTCTATTGTCTAAATATACTATACTCAAAACACAAAATAACCTTGACAAAACACAGATATGAGGTAATACAACACAGAGTATTACTCAGCAGATTTTGACAAAACCTCAAACTGTTCAGTTATTTATTTTAAAGGTGCACACAAAGCTATGTCGTTGGAGTACTCTTTTGGATGGTCACTGTCCCGTATCATGCTTTTATTTATAATCCACAACAGCACAAGTAGTAGGATTAGCATTTAATGCTGGTGTTTCCTGATTCCAGAGAAACAATAGCTTTGGTTTTCCGATAAGGCACAATAAACACAGTTCCACTTTTAATACGCAATTATCTTTAGCTCTTAACAGTGTCAATGATTCTCTCACAAAACGGCATCCTCTCTCTCAAACATGGTATGTCTCATGTTGTCTGAACATTCAGATATCTCTCAATATATTTCCAATAAGTCTCAGCAGATTTCAGTAGCGCTCAATAGTTCTCATTATCCTCCCACTGTTCAAATACTTAAGCGTTTCTTGCTTGACATATGTTAAATTAAAAAAAGTAATTTTATTCATATTCAAAATCCTAAAGTGCCATCTTTCCACTAAAACTATAGTACTACAGTGCCAGCTGCAGCTTACTGCTCCCTGCCCTTTCAGTACATTTCACTTTATAGTTTAACAATGTACTTGTTTATATTTATTTATTTCTTCCCGTAATTGCCATTATCCTAACTTATATTACTTGTGTGATGCTTCCCCCTCGCTACACAGATACGTCGTCATACAACATTATCAGACACGTCTTCTCTGGATGGGATAAAACAATTGTGCTGTGTTCAAAGCCAGAGGTGAGAGTCAAGATTTTTATTTATTCTTTAATCCGATTTCTATCTTCAACCTGAGACCTTTGCGTGAGAACTTCAGTGATCATGTATTCAGAGAGACCATTCTTTTACGTGTAACCTTGAAATAACCATGTATTTTATAATTACTAGGATGTATTTTAAGTAAGTCTGGGGCTTTTTGTCATTTTCCAGCCAGAGCAATGACTCAGTGGCAGGTGTTTATCAGTGACTTTATTTTTGTGTGTGTATATGTTCCATGGCGGAAATCCCTGTACTTTGTTTTTTGTTTTCAAAACTGAGCAAATCATTGCATAATTTGTGTTTATAATGAAAGCAATATAGATCTATATAGCCGCAACTATCAAATATAGTTTAGCATGTACATAATACCTTTCATAATAATAGACCTAACTGAGCTCTCTCATAACTATGCATGGGCCTACCTGCCAGTAAGGAATCCAATGGTCACCTAGGTTGCCCTTTAGTGATGGGACTGACCCTTACAAATGGGAAGGAGCTTGGCTATTACACATGCAAAAGATTTGCATTAAGATTCAAACAGTTTATGCAGCAAAGAGAGGTTGGGGAACCACTTATGGAGAGCGGGGATCTGTGAGAGAAGACACACACGTGCCTCTCTGTATCCACCTTCTTTAGTATGACATTTATAAATCCAATACAGAGGAATGCCATATAAACACATATTTATAAATGTGTTGTAGAACGTCACAAAAAATCTATAAAAATGTAAGTATTAAAGTGTGTAAAAGAACTGTATACAGTATGGGTGTGTCTATGTGTGCGTGTATGTGTGTATATATATATATGTATATACAATCTATCAAGGTGTGTGTGACTTCTGTTGAGGGTAGATTGTTCTCTTTGTTTTTTTAATACCACTCCACATATTGATGTATTTTTTTGCATCAGCTCTTATCAGACAAGTCGTGACTCATCCCATACTAAAGGGGCACATATTGCGCATTCCATTTCAGCAGTGACATTAATTTCTAAGCGCAGTTTACCCATTTTTAAACAAAAATTTCAAATATTCAAATTAATTGAAGCTCTAAATGAGACTGAATTGAGCAATATTTTAAGAGAAAGCTGAAATGTTTTATTTAATAAAAAACTTGGTTCCAAAAGAGTAGGAAGTGGGACTAGCACACGTCTAGTTTTGCAGAGAGTCAGCGTTTGGTTTGATTTGTGCGGGGCAGACCATCTAGGTGCACCAGTCCAAAACCAAGGCTTATTGACCTGCTCATCCAGCGCAGTTTGTAAAATCATCTGTTTTTTTTCTGACCGGAGGCTCGTACAAGGATGATTATTAGAACATCCAGGATTTTGTAGTAGACGTTGAGAGCAAGGAAAAATTTCAAGGTAACAGCATGGGATGTTTACTTCTGGCAGGGACAAGCCTACAGCAGCAATGGAAATTACTTTGTCAATGTTATAAACTTTAAAAGTACGTACTTTTTAAAAGTAGAAATAGTGGGCTTGGTTAACTACTTGTCTCTATGTGCTGATCAGTGCAGAATAAGCACTTGCCATGATTAGTCATTCAGGTTATTTTTCCTTATATTGTCCAAGTACAGAGCACTGCTAAATAAGGCTCTGATTGCAGGAACTGTGAAATGATGAAGTGATTGAATAAGACACTAATCTGCCTGTGCTCCCGTTACCTAGTGTGAGTCATGCCTGGAATTCTGTGTCAGTGCTTGCATGTTGTGCAGTCCTCACATGACCACACTAATAGAAAATTCCCTACTTCCCAGGTGTCGTATTCTTGATTATATTGCTATTCTATATGGTTAAATAGAGTTGTTATTTAGGAGTAATGTATTCTCTTCTTCTTTTTTTTTTTTTTAAAGAGCAATAAACCTAAAAAACAGACCACACAGGAAAAGACCTCCTGTCACATATATAATGTACAAAATATTAATGTTCGCCATGCAAGAAGAGTATTTTAAATATATCTTCTATATTTGTTTAGCTACCTGACTGCATTGTTCTTTTATTAGACCTATGCATTGAAAGTCTGAAGTAGTTGCAAGGTAAAATATCTCCTTCCATACTTCTCCACAGTCTCATCACCTTACCACAAGTATCTTTACCTGTGGTAAGTTCCTAAAATATAAATGTATATAACTATAATGTGTGAAGGTAAGCCATAGCTATTTTGTATATCTTTTTAGCATTATTGGTGGATTTACATTACATCCTACCCAAGTTTTAGATTTTTCTATAGGTAGTCTTCTTTCCGCTTCCATTGATGACCTTTGTCCTTTTTTAGAACCCCAAACCAACTGATGATTTCCGCTTCTGCAAAAACAGCAATTACACCAGCCTGATAAACAATGAGACCATTGATGTGTGGAGGCAGAAGGTGTTGGACAATAGTAATTCTAATACAATCAAGTATGTATCCAAGCAAAGTTTCTTTCTTCTACATAGTATAATAAATAAATGGACACTGGGCCTGATTCCGAGATTTACACGATGCTGATATTTATGGCGATTGAGCGAGTTTTAGCCATTGCGCAAGCGTGTAAACGTACTGTGCTCGCGCAGTGACTGGTTTGCGATTTCACTCGTACAGGGGGATTTACTCGCAAAGTGAGTGACAGGGAATATGCTTTTGGGGGAGGTAACCGGGTGGGGGCGCTAAAATGCTGTTTCATAAATTAGCCATTACGATCTCCTTCGCAGCATGAGCGCTCAGTAGAGGCGCAGTGTTTGAGACAGGTCAGACTTCACTCAGAAGCTGCATGGCTGTCCGTTCTAAGTCAGTGTTCCCAATGTTTACGTGATGCATGTCGTCAGACAGATATGAGAAGGCAGCAGTGGGCGCTCCTATGCTCCGGTAAGCTTTGGAAGACATTAGCATATTTTTGCATTTGCAATCCGGGAGAGATTGCAATTGTGAATTCCTCGGAATTAGACCCACTGTTCATGTAGCCACTGTAGCCATATAGTATGTGCTTGTATGACTAATGCATTGCTACAATGTAATAAGGACATGCAGCTACTGCAGAATCAACCTGCCTAAGGGGAATATGCTTTTTAGGTTATAAAATCATAGACATGTTGCCCTTTCTTGCTTGATGCTACGTACAGTATACACTGTTATATAATATGCTGATCCCGTACCCATTATGACCGCAGGGTCCTGAGAGTTCCGTCTGGTCTCGATACTCGTAAATGTGTATGTCAACAGCCCATCTTGTGGGCATGATTATCCTACAAAGGAGTCCTTCTAAAATGTGCATTCCATGTCTCCTAATATTTGAAGTTTGGGAATGGAGCCAGTGTGGACATGCAGATGCTATTTAGCAGTGTCCCCATCTATAAAACGTTGGATAATTATTGCAAACTGGGAGTATCATGCAATAGCAAAAGGAAACAACCGCACCAGTCTATGACTTCTTCAAATATTGCTTTTGATTTAATTTATCTGATATTTACTGAAGATGTGCTACCCACTATGGAAGAATATCAGATGTTGAAAGGCAAGGATAGTGATACGGAGCACTGGTCACACATAACCTTAATTACAAAATTACAACAAAAAAAATGCAAAAATTAATAAATTATTTCAGACATTTCACGGGAAATGTCTATACAGACAGAAAAGGGGGAGGTTAAACAATATTATTATTCATTAGGGTGTATATACACAAAAGTTTATATTACGTGATACCAATAATTTTAGTAAAATCTCAAAACATTAGCTGCACTGATGGCAGCTGTACCAGGATAATGTGTCAAAATTCTGCAGTATTGCAATTGTTTTCTGTAACCGAATGGATTCACTGTATCTCTTTCAAACACCACATCCTCCTGCTGATCTAAAACAACATTAAATACACCCGGGATGTTAGTATCCCGGCTGTCGGGAATCCGGCGCTCAGAATGCTGGTGCTGGAATCCCGACAGTAAGCATGAGGGTTAGTCTTAAGGTGGGTACACACCTGACAGATATATCTGCAGATGATGGTCATTCATAGACACTGAACGGCCATCATCCGCTTGTGCCCTCGGGTCCCGGCAGCCGGGGTCGAGACCCGATGGACGGTGGGCGGGTCAAGGGGCGTGTCCGCCCCCTCCTCGCGGCTGCCGCTGTGTGTGTACGGGTGGTGTGCCGACCACCTGTACACACCTGCCGATGGAGATATGTCTGCAGACATATCTCCATCGGCTGTGCAGCACAGCCAATGCGATATGTCAGTGAACAACAACGGTCACCGACATATCGCGGGTACACACTGGCCGACAGGTAACAGATATATTGGCCGATCAATTGATCGGCCAATGTATCTGTCAGTGTGTACCCAGCATTAGTCATTAGGGGGAGGGTAAGGGTTAGGCTGCGGGGAGGGAGGAGTAGGGGAAGGGGAGTATAATTACCTTTTTCTGCCAGAATTGTGACCCTGTCGGATACCGGCTTTGGTATACTGAATGCCGGGATCCTGAGCATCAGCATCCCAAACACAAAACTATACACCAGTGATTCCCAACCTCTGTCCTCAAGGCACACTTAACAGTCCTGATTGTAGTGATATCCATGGTTGAGCACAGATGGTTAAATCAAAATAACTGAGGTATAATTAAGTCACCTGTGCTCAAGTATGGTTCTCCTTAAAACCTGGACTGTTAAGCTGCATACACATGTAAAGATTATCTGTCCAACTAGTTGATTGGTTGGAATAAAAATCTGCTAAGGTATGAAAGCAAATGACAATCAACAATTTGCTCCCAAACACCGGAAAATTGACAATAACTGTTTAGGTCAAACATTTAACAAACTTGCCTGACGACCATTTCCATCTGTTTTCTGGCATTTAGGAGCAAATTGCTGATCATCATTTACTCCCATACATTACCAGATTTTCATTCTAATCAATCAACTAGTTGGCTGGTTGGACAGGTAATCTTTACGTGTGTATGCACCTTTAGTGTGCCTTGAGGACCGTGGTTGGGAACCCCTGCTATACACCCTTATTAGCTACTGTCTGTGTTTTCATTTTTGTTTCTCCCCACTGTCATTAGCCTCTATATTTGTATGCACTTTATTTCTTATGCTGTTTTATTATTATTATGTCTGTAAACTCATATTCCTTGGGAAACATTAGAGATGTACTGGAGAAGACATTTGTCAAGTAGGTATTGTTATGGGCATACATTCAGTCCTTATTATATTATGAGTTTGTTTAGATATTGTCAGGTATATAGCTGAATATATGTAACCCTTGCAATATGGTTTAAAGGGGCACACATCTACATTAGCAGGTATCACTATTTAATCAGCTAGGATGATATACATACCCACAGCAACCTTTAAAATGATACATGTCTAAGCAAACGTAACTATTTAATTACTGCTTAATAAGGGGTGTTTTGTACACCCGCAGTTATTTTAGACACTTGGAGACATACAGTCGTTTTGAAACTGCTCTAACCGGGCTGTTAGAAGCCAACAGTTGAAACACGATAGCTATATAGCTAAGATTATCTAAAGAAAATAACTCACAATATGATAAGGACTGAATGTATGCCCGTAACAATACCTACTTGACAAATGTCTTTTACAGTACTCGTTACTGTGAATAAATACAGTACGCTGCAGAAGTTTTAGGCAGGTGTGGGAAAAAATGCTGTAAGAATGCTTTCAAAAGTAGAAGTGTTAATAGTTTATTTTTATTAACAAAATGCAAAGTGAATGAAGAGAAGAGAAATCTTAATCAAATAAATATTTGGTGTAACCACCCTTTGCCCTCAAAACAGCATCAATTCTTCTAGGTACACTTGAAGGAACTCCGTAGGGAGTTGTAGGCTTGCTCAACATTTTCTTAGTTGATGAAAATAAATTATTAACACTTCTATTTTTTTTAAAGCATTCTTATTTTGCAGCTTTTTTCCCACACCTGCCTAAAACTTAAAAAAATGTTTGCACTGTATTGTGTGTGTATGTATGAATGTGTAATTATTATATAATGTATATAATCTAAAAAAAATCTTGAATATATTGACACAGCAATTTATACAAGGCTCATGAATTTTACAATGAGTTTTTACTGAAGTAATAATAAAATAGGATAGGAAATTAAGTGCACATAATTATAGCAGCTAATGACAGTGGGGAGGCACAACAATTAAAACACATACAGTAGCTAGTAAGGGTGTATATTAGGTTGTTTTAGATCAGCAGGAGGATGTGGTATTTGAAAGATATACATTAAATTGAGTTACAGAAAACAATTGCAACACTCCATATGGAACTGGAGTTATCTGCCATCATTTCCCTAACTACAGTATGTGCGCACACAACAAAATTATAATATTTTGGAGAACAGGATTTCCTAGCAAGCGGCAGGATGACATTCGCACATGATGTAGCAACAGGGTTGCTGCTAGATCCCTACATTTAATGGACCCTGATGTTGTAATTTACTATTCACATGGACATCTATTGAGAATAGAATCCCGTGGCGTGCGAAGCGGAGCAAGCCACCATGGCCGAAGCGTGGTGAGCGTACATGTTTCTACTGTTGGTGGTCAGATACTACATTTGGGACAAAATAACAGTGCTTTAAGGGCATGGAACCGTACTTCCGGCCTCACTCAACATCACGTCCAGGTTCATTAGCTGAAGGGGATCTAGATACAACCATAGCAGCAGAGCCAGATTAAGGGTGGGGCACAGGGGGCAAGTTTCCCCAGGCCCCTGTCTCTTATGGGCCACCCAGTTATGTCTGCAGCTGCTGTGCAAAAGTGCACCGCAAGCTGTAGAAATTGAAGAGGAGAGGGAGAGTGGAGATCGATCAGGGGGCAGGGAAACCCGGCACTGTGTACAGCCAGACAGTGTTAGGTCTGCATGGGAGAGAGGAGGCAGGAGCAGCTGCAGACAGTGTGCCAAGTGATGATTTTAAGGTAAGAGGGAGAAGGGGGGACACTATGTATATGTGTATACATCTTTGACTGTGGGCCTGATTCAGACCCGCTCGCAAGCGCTATGCGCTCTCGAGCGGGTCGATGTTTGGCTACTGCGCACGCCGGAGCCGGCTACGACGTGTGCATGCTAGCGATGGGCGTTCGCTCCGGGTCTCGCACCAATAGGGGGCGGCTGTCTATTTTTGATCGACTACTCGCACCGTTTTGGAGGCGGGCAGGGGGGATGGCTGGTCAAACGGAGGCTTAACGCCTGCCGTTTGGGGGTGGCCCCACTGACGTCACGGGGGATGTCAGTGGTGAGCTTCCTACTCTATTAAGAACCTGAAGCTCACTGCGGGAACAAGACTCTACTACAAGGGTCTCGTTGCAAGCCCCGATCGTCGAGACCATCACGACCATCATCTGGCTGCTCGCAATAGCAGTGGGTGGTCACCCACAGCTATGCGAGCGGCCAGGAGGCCGCACAAATAAATAAGAAAAACGCCCTGATTCCGTCCGGCTCTGAATCAGGCCCTTTATATGTATATGTATATGTGTATGAAAGTGTGACGTGTGTGACTGTACATATGCATGTGTGCAGTGTTCTCCCCAGGCTTTATTTAAAGGGCGGTCCGCTCGGCAAAATTATCTTGCCACCCGGGACCTGCTGGAAGCGCTGTTTGTCCTGTGTACTGTGCCGTAGAAACCAGTCACAGCTGGCAGCGTCTTCTCGACCAATCGCCGCCGGCAGATTCTCTTCACTACAGCTCCCAGAATTACCCTGGCGCTTGCGGCTCCTCCTCCCTCTGTGTCTGTCTTCTGCAGCTGCTGCCCGCTCGTCGCTCAGACACAGACTCCATTACTCTTTCTGTGCCCCATGTTCCCGGCCCACATAGCCACACTCCGGTCCCTCTGCATCACACACTGCTCCCGCCACAGCCACTCTCCATTCACTGTACCTCAGTGGGGATGTCGGACCTGGGCTAGGGAGGTGTGCAGACCCGTTGATGCTGCAGAAACAGTTCCAGAATCTGGTGCCACAGCTGCTCAGGTGTAAACTGTTCTGGTAGAGGAGCCCCCTGAAAGGTGAGGACCCCTGTCCTTGGTGTTACTGGCTGGCTTTGTGGCCCCTGTCACTCCCCAGCTGTGTGGCCCCTTCGCCTGGTATTAATTCCCATTTACCCTGACTGCTGTGTGCACCCCCCTCCTTACCCGTAGCACTGCCTGTCCCTAACCTCCTTCTTGCCCCCAATACTGCCCTAGCTATCTACCCTTGCCCCCTCCCAACAGCCAGGCCAGGCATAGCGTGCAATAATGGGCAATACTGTGTTGGCATAATGTGCAAGAAGGGGACATGCTGTGTACATAATGAGCAAAAAAGGGGCCATATTGTGTGGGTGCAATGTGAATTGGTACTATTGTGTGGCCACGCCCCCTCCATGTAAAGCTACGCCCCTTTTTGCATGAAGGCTGCCACCCAGCTGCTACTTGATGCCACCCGGCTACCAATATTTTCTGGGGAGAACACTGGTGTGTGTATGTAAGTGTGACTGTATGTTTGTGTGTGTCTGTGTATGCATGCTTATCCCTCCAACCATCATAATCATGTTGGGACAGCCCTGTTTTTTGGGTGCTGTCCCACATGTGGGCTGGAGGAAAGGTAGGGATGGAACACTCCCACCTGTGTGCGTGATGGTAGGGGCAGCGCAACAGCTGGGGAAGCGATGTGCTCACCCCCAGCGTGAAGTGAATTATATTTATGCTTATTATAAACATACAGTCAGGTGCATAAATATTGGGACATTTACAGAATTTTCATATTTTGGCCTCTATTCACCACCACAATAGCTTTGAAATGAAACAAACAAGATGTGCTTTAACTGCAGACTTTCAGATTTAATTTGAGGGTAATTACATCCAAATCAGGTGAACGGTGTAGGAATTACAACGGTTTCTATATGTGACTCCCACTTTTTAAGGGGCCAAAAGTAATGGGACTATCAACTCAAAAGCTATTTCATGGACAGGTGTGGGCTATTCCCTCATTATTTCATAATCAATTAAGCAGGTAAAAGGTCTGGAGTTGATTCTAGGTGTGACATTTGCATTTGGAATCAGTTGTCGACTCTCAATATGAGATCCAAAGAGCTGTCACTATCAGTGAAGCAAGCCATCATTAGGCTGAAAAATCAAAACAAACCCATCAGAGAGATAGCAAAAACATTAGGTGTGGCCAAATCAACTGTTTGGAACATTCTTAAAAAGAAAGAACGCACCGGAGAGCTCAGCAACACCAAAAGACTCGGAAGACCACGGAAAACAACTGTGGTGGATGACAGAAGAATTATTTCCCTGGTGAAGAAACAGTTGACCAAATCAAGAATATTCTCCAGGAGGTAGGTGTATATGTGTCAAAGTCAACAATCAAGAGAAGACTTCACAAGAGTGAATATAGATGGTTCACCACAAGATGTAAACCATTGGTGAGCCACAAAAACAGGAAGACCAGATTAGAGTTTGCCAAACAACATCTAAAAAAGCCATTACAGTTCTGGAACAACATCCTATGGACAGATGAGACAAAGATCAACTTGTACCAGAGTGATGGGAAGAGAAGAGTATGGAGAAGGAAAGGAACTGCTCATGATCCAAAACATACCACCTCATCAGTGAAGCATGGTGGTGGTAGTGTCATGGCGTGGGCATGTATGGCTGCCAATGGAACTGATTCCCTTGTATTTATTGATGATGTGACTGCTGACAAAAGTAGCAGAATGAATTCTGAAGTGTTTCGGGCAATATTATATGCTCATATTCAGTCAAATGCTTCAGAACTCATTGGACGGCGCTTCACAGTGCAGATGGACAATGACCCGAAGCATACTGCAAAAGCAACCAAAGAGTTTTTTTTAAGGCTAAAAAGTGGAATGTTTATGCAATGGCCAAGTCAATCCACTGACCTGAATCCTATTGAGCATGCATTTCACTTGATGAAGAGAAAACTGAAGGGAAAATGCCCCAAGAACAAGCAGGAACTGACGACATTTGCAGTAGATGCCTGGCAGAGCATCACCAGGGATGAAACCCAGCGTCTGGTGATGTCTATGCGTTCCAGACTTCAGGCTGTAATTGCCTGCAAAGAATTTGCAACAAAGTATTAAAAAGTGAAAGTTAGATTTAGGATTGTTTAGTTTGTCCCATTACTTTTGGCCCCTTAAAAAGTGGGAGGCACATATAGAAACTGTTGTAATTCCTACACAGTTCACCTGATTTGGATGTAATTACCCTCAAATTAATTCTGAAAGTCTGCAGTTAAAGCACATCTTGTTTGTTTCATTTCAAAGCCATTGTGGTGGTGAATAGAGGCCAAAATATGAAAATTCTGTCAATGTCCCAATATTTATGCACCTGACTGTATATTTCGGTTACTGCAAAAAAAAAAGTCGACAACCATTCCTTACTATGTCATGGATAATGGAAATGTGAAAAAAGTAGACCGTTCTTCATAATATACCTGCATGTAGGCATTAAAGAATGGGCTGTACTGCCATATTGTTTTGTATTGTAACTGATTCCACTGTTGGCTTTATTGCATTGCTATTTAGAATGGTGAAAAAATTGGTAAATTAGAGTAAATATTCGGTCTAGAAATTAAGTTGTGACCCATTAGTGATGTGTGTTCAAGTTCACTTAATAATTGTCTTTTAGAGAATCTGGTCAGTTACCATGCATCATACTTGTCTACTCCCCCAGAGTGTCCAGGAGACTCACGAATCTTGGGTGGCTATCCTGGACAACCATAAAGTTGGGCAACTCTGCCCGTGTACACCAGTCGGCTGCACAGCCGTCCACTTCCCGAGTGAAGTGGGTAGTACGGACAGCTTGCTTATGTGATTTGCACTGAATGGTGTCATTGTTTGCCCAACCCCCGCTTCACAATGACTGTAATTACCTCATTTTGTAATAGGTAGTGGAGTCATTCACCCACCACCACAAAACCCATCTGACAGCGCCACTCCCTCCTGCTCTGCCGACCTGGGTTGGCAACTATGCTGTATGAAATGTAATATAGCCAAACACCAAGCATTAACCCTTGTCTACAGGATAATAGGAGGATTTTACAGCCCATCAGGGACTCCTCCTTCCTGCATTCTCCATGGGGAAAATGTCTGTTAGACATTCTCTGGGCCTGATTCATCATGGATCGCAACTGCAACAGCATACGCAGATCGGTCGATGGTGCTTACTGCGCATGTGTGCGTGAGTTAGCATTGCAATCGCTCAGCGATCACTTAGGCAGAAGTGCCCACAGGGGTACAGGGGGAAATCCCCGGTGGGCCCCACCCACTCCTCTAGGTTTCAGCACTGAATTGCACGTTGTCACTGTGTTAGAGGGTCAGTTACCTTGTGGAGCAGGACCACTGATAAACATTGTTTCTTGGTCTGTTGCTATAGAAACTACACCAAGATTTGCCTAATAGTTACCCAAGCCACTGTGGTGGCTGGCCACACCCCCTCTGGTGGATGACCACACCCTTTAGGCATGGGCCCCTATCACTGGACTCCCCGGTGGGCCCTTTATGCCTCAGACCTACACTGTTGAGGTTAATTGTGACTCGCTAAATTGAACAAATGAAGCAAACATTAATTTGTAATATTTGTTGAAAATAGCATATTTGGAGTTTTAATTCATGCAAATCAGCATGAATATAATAGTTATATATCTCTGCTACAGAAAATACTACTGTTTTAAGGGGAGATGTATCAAGCCTGAGAGAGAGACAAAGTATCAACCAATCTGCTCCTGTCATTTTACAGGCTGTGGTTGAAAAATGACAGGAGCTGATTGGTTGGTACTTTATCTTTTTTCACTTTATCTCTCTCCAAGGTTTGATACATCTCCCCTAGTATAATAAAATTATTTATTGACATTGGGCCTGATTCATTACGGATTGCTCTTGCAATCGCAGCTGCGATTATGCACGCAGTCCCACTGTGAAAATATGCTAATGATTGCTATCACAATGCCATCGCAGCGTAATATAAGGACGCCCACTTCACCTTACACACATCCATAATACTTAGCAAGTCTGCAAAGCCATCGGTAACATCGAGTACCATCAGAGCCTCACGCACACTTGATCTGACCTTGCTCAGAAATTGCTAACCTCATCGCACGCAATGAAAGCCCAAGCTACGTATGGCATCGCAGTGGCTAATTTTTGCATGCCCCTGCAACGGCGTTCAAACACACTGGCACGCCTGCGTTTAGCCAGTTGCGATCGGTAATAAATCAGGCCCATTATACAAAATTTCGCATCTGACTTTTTAATTGTAAAGGAGTTTACATGGAAACATACAGAGTGACTAAAAATAGTACAGTGTAAGATGAGCATTAATGGTGCTCAAGTTTATTAGTGTGTAGCACTTCCTAGCGTGCTATACGTAGTCCTCATAGTATAAAGCTGACATTGCAACATCCTAAACCTAGTGTTAACTGTATCAGAAGTGTCATAACGATGTACATTTTGCTCCACAATACGATACTGAAATGTGCATGATAAAAGCAAACATAAAGGTGTGGAAGTGTATGTTACTGTTATTTATGCATTGTGTGTTTCTCCTCTGTATTTTATGTGATAGTGGCATTGTGCAAACACTGTCCTCATCAGCATGCTGGAATGGGAGTTTCCTGGAGGAGAAGTAAGTATTAAAATCACTTCACTTATCACCTGTTATGACGTAGATTTTATCAGAAATAATTGCTGTGGTACAGACACATGTTACAGTAATAATGCAGCTTGGATAGTACACAACATTTTTAAAATACTAATCTTGCTAATTAAATAAACCTTTCATGTGAGAGTGACTGGTCAGGGGTAGCGGGTGCTATAACATCCATTAAGTCTTTCTCCATCTGCACATATGTCCTTATATTAGCAAGGACTTTGAAGCAATGTCCCTTCAAATATATAATGTATATTCATACACATAAAGAATGGAGCACCTGACATCCTCAATTTTTGTAAGGTGTATGTATGAAGCAACAGTTGGTTTTCAAGCTTATTTTATGTTTCTAGCATTTCTGTACTCTGCCTATAGTAATACTGTGCAATTATTCTCTTGTCTGTGTATGTCATGAAAATGTCTTTACTTAAGAAATGTCCTCATCTCTGCTTTGTGGAGCAACGTGTGCTGTTCAATACTTACAGAAATGACGAGCATTTTAAGACAAGTCCCAAGATCCCAGGAATTGACATGTTCTCCATCAAAGTTCTGTTTGAGACGCTAATGAATGCACATCATTCCAGGTTACTAGAGCAGGTAAAATCCGATTCCTGGTGTGCACATTTAGATTTGAAGAACACAAAGTTTTGAGCATCTGTATGTTTTAGAGTTTTTATTTCACAAAATATTCAAGGGAAACCTGAACGAAAATCGTTCATTTACTAAATGTAATGAACGATTTTTTTGAACTACAAACGATTTTTGCATATTCCCTTACTGAAAATCGTTGAGTTGGTCAGTCTAACTAAACTACAAACGTGAACGCGCATGAACGATAATCGTTCATCGTTTTAACTCAGAAAGTGAGCGATTTTTTTCAACGATTGAATATCGTTAACGATAATCGTTCAAAAAATCGTTGTGTGTGTATGCACCTTGTGAGGTAAATTTACTAAAGTGAACGTTTTTAGAAATTAGTTTTAAAAGTGATTTTGCCCATAGCAACCAATCAGATTCCACTTAACATTTAATTAGCACCTTCTAGAAGATAATAGCTAGAATCTGATTGGTTGCTATAGGCCACATCACTTTTAAAACTAATTTCTAAAAACTCACTTTAGTAAATTTACCCTTTTATTGTTGGAAAAAACACTTTGCCTGTGTTGTACAAAATAGATCCTGACTCAAGTACACTTTGTTTTTGTTAGATCCTTAAGGGCTTTGAAAGTTTTTTGATACCACAGCTGTCAAGCTCTCCACCGGATGTAGAGGCAATGCGGATTTACCTCATCCTCCCAGAATTCCCTCTGCTCCAGGACTCCAAGTATTACATAACATTGACTCTACCATTAGCCATGGCTATCTTAAGACTGGATACCAACCCAAGCAAAGTGCTGGGTGAGCTTAACTTTACCAGATGATCCTGACATGAGAAATGTGGTAGCTCATTATTTTATGTCTGGGTTTACCAATTTGACTCTTCTTACCAGCTGAATGAATAAAATCAGTAAAAGTCCTGAAGTGTAGTGCCAAAATTCTCCAATTTAATACAGCTATCATTGGTAACATGCTAAAAGAAAAATTGTCCTTAAAAATAGATGAATAGTTGAATTCTTTAAAAAAATTTAGTGGCCACTTGTACCAAAAAGTTTATTGATTACTTACTTATTGGTTACTGTAATTAATTCACAATGCTGCTAATCTTCACCCCTGCTCAAATGTATTTTAAGATAAGAGGAGGGTCCATTTGCAGCAGGCCCCCTTACATGGAACAAGGCCCCCCTCCTCATACCTGCATTGGTGGTGGCAGGGGGTGGGTGTGTCCATGCAGCTACACCTACCTTATTGTAACTCACGACGGCGTGGTCGTACTTCCTGCTATGTATTTGGAAAGATGGTGCATGCGATGATGAGAGCAAAGTGTTGTGTAACTTCATCATTCCAAGTACATAGACGGAAAGATGGTCACAGCGCTATGAGCTAGAATGGGTGAGGGATTTCGCGGTGTGCAGCACAAAGTTTCCATGGGCAAGGCACACCCTGTGCCCATTATGGCTACACCACTGCCCCTGCTGTACCAACATTTGTTTAGTACTCCTCGCCTATCCCTGACATGTATTGTACCACTACGAACATGTTTCCTACTTAAACTCACACAGATCAGTCTGGACAAGATACACTTCAACGTCACTTCACTTTGCAGCTAGTTTTTTTCCTGTTTTGAACAAAACTTTGTTTTCAGAGCAAAGAACAAACACTGCTGTGCTGTTTTTTCCCCTTTCTTGGGCAACAACACTTTATTAGCTTTTTCTTCCTGCTATTTAGCGGTTCATTTCTGCAAGATGATGATCCGGCTCATGTGTTCAGAAACTTATGATACTGATCTGGAGGAGTGCCTGCAAAATTGGAATTATGAGTCCTAAATGATTGTACATACTTTAATGTTATCACTGATATTTATATAATAATATAAGTTTTTATTTTAAAGCTGGAGTCGGACTCCAACCAAAATTGTCACCGACCCCACAGCCCAAACTAAACAGGCTTTGAGTTTATGCTTTTTGCACTAAAACTAGACTATAAGAGGTTAAGATCCACATTTTTATTTTTATTAGTAAGTAGCTGATATTCCTTCCAATCAACTGCAAATGACTGTTGCATCTATGGCTAGACTATTTTGTAAATGGCAGCCTACTAGGTGATAACTTTTGAACAACGGTGGCAGCGCTCTCGTTTTTTCAGTAGTGATATAAAATCCATTCTGTTTTCAATGTTATCTATATCTCTGGCACTGGCACTCATCCTTAAAGTTCAGAGCTAAATTGTGCTTAGGATATGCTTTTAAAATTTTGGGCAAAATTGGAATTACAGATTGCTAGGCCTTTAGTGAAGGACATAAAGCCACTTTAATTATGATTTCAAAAATAGAATTTGACACTTTTTAAATCTTATCAGAATGACTATTTGAAGTTAATGACACCTTGAGCAGATCAGTACAAACCAAACATTTCAATAAAGTTTTTGTCCCTGCAGATAACTGGTGGTCTCAAGTTTGCCCAAACTACTTCTTCAAGCTGATTGACCTGTATAAAGGAGCAGTGGTTTATCTGCTGACTGGACACAAAACCTTGCTGATCCCCGTACTGTTTACCAGCTACATCACCGCTGCTCTCAGACTCCTTGAAAAGCTGCACAAGGTGATTATAAAAAGCTTAATTTACGGGAATCCGGGTTTAGACCAACAACTAAATGGTTCTGTGATTTATAGATTATGGAGTACAGTGCACAGAGCTATTAGTATTCCCCCTCAGCATCATGTATAAGTGTTAGCCACTTGTTTAACTGGGGAAGTCCTTTTTATGTGCACATTAAGCTTCCTGTTATTTTGAAGATACTTACTGTCTGGCAGAGTCTTTACAGAACCTAACAATCTAGTAATATTTGAATCCACTTTTTCTCATTTGTACTTGTTTTTTTTATATTATTTGTTACTTGTCCAACATGTTAACGTTGTAATGATTTATAACCTAGGTAAATGTAAAGGTACAACATGTAGAGCACGATAAATTCTACATCCCTGAGATATCCAGCTTGGTGGACATTCAAGAAGATTATCTCACGTGGTTCCTGAACCAGGCAGGACTGGTATGTGTGTGGCCTTCAGTAACAGTCTGCATACATCACCGCTCTTCATGCATTCCATGGTGTTATCAATGTATTGGAATTTGATGCAAAATTTATTTTCCTTAGTCACATAATATTCAGGGCCATTTAGTTATAAAACAAACCTTTCCACACTCAGCAATTGTGATTGTTGGTAAATGACATGTGTTTCCTTCTATGATGGTGCCCATTGCCATAGCTGTACATAGAAATAGTGTGTTCAGTGCAACTCACAGTGGTGGTTATTTTTGTGATTGCGGCATGTGAACAGATATGTACAGTATTCCTGTTAATTAAACTACGCAACTTTACCTGGTAAAGCTGTAGACCAGGTATGGGGAACCTCAAGCCCGGGAGCCATATAAGGCACCTGAAATAATTTGGTCTGGCCCTCAGAGCTTTTTACTGGTAGCCTCATCTGGATAGCAGGGTACCTATAATGGCACCCTGCAGCCAGAATCTATGTAGCAGTGCCGCCTGGAGTGTCACACCGCTGCCCTTACAGCTCCCCGGAGCATCGTTAGGATGCTCCAGGCATTGCTGTAATCCCTGGCGTTTGTGGCCCCGTCCCCATGTGACATCACATGGAGGGGGCGTGGCCTGCACCGGGCCCGAAAATAATGTTATTATATATATATATATATATAGATATATATATAGATATATATAGATAGATATAGATACTGCTGAGGTACTTTCCTATAACCTCTAAGATTTAAGCTATTTGCGTACGCAGTCATACAGTAAAATAAAGACTTTAGACCTTGAACATGTGTTTCCGAAGCACAAAGTATTATTCAACCAAAGTACAGATAATACACGCTGTGATCTAAGTACAATTTAGTGCAAAGAAATTATACAGACCCAAGATACAGTTATACCAAGGCATCAGCAAGAGATCTCCGTCAATCAGCAATCGGCAGAATAGACTAGAAACCCAGGGTCAGAGCACACATATTTATACCCCCCCAGAAATAAGCTGGACAAAAGAGAAGTCTTGTTGCAATTCCATTGGCTCTCCTTCACGGTGCGTTTGTTACAAGGCACTTAACAGGTTGATTCAAATGGCCACAGTCCAGCCTCTAACAGCTGGTTGCCTTCATTTCCCCGCCTCATGCAAATCTAGACTGTTGGTGTTACAAAGTACATTTTGGTTCTTTATGTCTTTACGGTCCATAAGTTGCGAACGCATGTTCCGTTCTTCACACCGATGATACCAGAAAGCTGTGGATAAAGTGCGGATCAGTATAATATCAAACACTGCTTACTTATTACGTATTAAACCTTAGATACCAAATAGTCTTTATTTCACAGCATTTGTAACAAATTAATAAAACTTGGATCTTTTACTTGATAGCTATGGAACCTTTTGTGTAAGTGTACATTATGTAACAATTAGGGATATGAGAAAAGACGCTAGTTTGCTATGTGATTGCGCACGCATGCAGCTACTAAACAGTTCGCATGTAGGCTATTATGTATTCACTAATGTGTGGCATATTAACAGCGCAACTGTGTGTATTAATGTGCGTATGAGGTATGGTAAAATATGCGATCGCATAATGCTAATATGTACTTAAGTGTGATTTTAGCTAAAATGGCGCTGTGCGGTCATTCGCAAAATGGCGTCTTGCAGATTCTTGTCTCTAAAATGGAGTCTAGCTGCCATTCGCAAGATGGCGTTGCGCACGCTAATTTTTACGCTGATTCCGTCTCAGCCACTAATCCAGCTTCGACAGTCCACCCTTTGATAGCGAACAACATGCTATCACATTCTAATGTTAAAATTCATTTTAGGCATAAATACACATATTATTTAATGTTATTATGGGATGGCATAAGGTGGTTCTTAATCCATCAATAATGTGTCTCTGGGAGGGGACATCAAACTACCATTATACACACACCGCGGATCTTGGAAGATCATGGGAATGATGTGGGGATGCATCAATCCTATAAAGGCAGTCTTGAGGAGGAATAAGGACTTACATTATTTGAGATGTTTGAAAATAATATTTTAATAATTATACATTTCATGCACGTCTAAACATAATACATTATATGATGGTATTCCCAAGTTCAGGGTTGTAATGCAGTTCTATATTTACCTCAGTATTCATATTGTCATTACTGACCACCATCATGATTTCGTTCCTTCGTTTTACCTTATTCTTACATTTACACTTCGACACAATAGGAGCACACCAGACACATATGCCAATTACTATGATGATGACCAGTATAAGGATCAGGAAGTTGCCTACGCTTGCGATCATTTCCTGGGCCCATTTCCCTAGGCCTGAGAACCATTTTACAGGGTTCAACCATGACACCCATTCCTCTACCTTTTCCTCTACTTCAGTCACTGAAGCATTATGGTTTTTCCAAAATTCCCATTTCAGCTGCAGAATTTCATCCATCTTTTGATCTATTACCTCTTTGGGATCGCTGGTATCATTGGTGACATAGGTGCAACACTTCACTCCAAATTGGGTGGCCAAAGTTACGCAATATCCTCCAGTGACAGCGGTTAAATAATTTAACACTAGCCTGTGTTGCACCAGTTCTTTCTTGTACGCTTGCAATTCTCTACCTGTATTACCTGAAAGTGTCTTCATACATCTCGGTGATATTATCTATCAATTTAGCAAGATCCTGAATATATCTAAAATTTAGTGTACCCCGAGCGATCCTGGTGGGATCCAATGCTACTACAACTTGAAAGCCAGTTGTCTCACTACTTAACTGAGTGGCTTTATGCAAGTCACCAGGTATCATATTTATTTTGCCTCTGTGTTCATACTGTGTGTGAAGATATGGTGATGGTGTGTTTTTATGGATACCAAGCATTTCAACATGTCTGAGGGTCATAACTTCTGGGACTACTCTTCCCAAGTAACACAAACCTTCGGAACTCTGGGAGAGCCATTTATATGCTTTTCTTCCACATATAAAATATACATTATCGGGGAGAACATAAGGGATAGAATGCATCATTATCATTAAACACATTTCCCTTGCAAACAGTCCTATTTCAGGCTCTTCCATCTGGTACATGCAAGTTTCTGGTTGTATTATCTTAGCACCGTATCCATCTGGTACCTTACCAATAATTTCTTTGGTGGAACTCAATGTGTAACGATACCTAAAGCTTCTCCCATTAGATTTAATTGAGCGTAACAGATCATGATTCATAGATTCATTATCAGCTCTCAGAAGGTCATCGTCTGATTATTCCCCGTCACTTCCCAATTCCCTGGTTTATTGGGGTTGGTTATGTTTAAACACAAAAGTGATCTTTCTGCTTGGAATTGATATAGTTTGAATTGAGTTGGTTTGGATGAGAGGAATGTTCCATCCAAGGTTTTCCCTTTTTGCAATCCTAAAATTTCCGTGATATTCAGCGGAAATGGCACCAACTCTACATTATGTTGACCCTGTGGCACATGTGAGCACACCCAACAATCAGTTTGATTTAAAACTTTGCCTACCATGCTATGATAATCCTCTAAAGGATACCCGCCCCAGTACAGGTTATATTTAGGTTGGCATCTTTTGGATACAGTTCTCATCAACTAAGGACCACAAAACTCACAAACACAGGAATCTTCAGACGATAAACCTTCACACCGTACCCGAGTATCCGAAATAACAGCTCTTTTAACAATTACAGTACTAAGATTAGTCAGACACTCCCCTGATTGGCATAGCACTCCTCCTTCTGACTCTACTCCATCAGCACTGCCATCAGCTACCATCTCCTCTATCGGTCCCCTGTCACAGAAACCGGACATTCCCGAACCAACCAGAATGGTGAAAACTCTGGAAAAGAATTTGAAAATGAACATAGCAGGCAAGTCCATTGCCACAACAAAGACCTGCAAATTTCTTTTAGTTCAGGTATCTCACTACAACCTTTCAATCCTCCCGGAAACAAGCTCACGATCGACAGGTCCACGTTATCAGCCTTGTCTCCGCCTTGTTTCTCCACCGGTTGGTTGAACTTTTTGCAGTGAGTGGAATGGACCCAGGTATCTCTCTCAGCCACCTTCAAGGATGTGGTACTTGTCAGTAATACCTGGTACGGGCCCTCCAACCGATCAGTCAAACAACCTGAACGCAAGAAATTTCTGATCATAACATATTCTCCAGGTTCAACATCATGACAGTTAGTTTCAGGCATATCATGGGACAACAATTTCAGTTTCTGCTGTTGCTGTTTTAACTGTTTACTCATTGATATAAGATACCTTACAGTTACCTCGTTGTTACCCTTCAAGTCTTCCTGTGGACTTATAATCAAATGAGATTGTCTACCAAACAGTGTTTCAAAGGGGGACAGATTTAGACGGGGTCTAGGAGTGGTTCTTATACTATGTAGGACCAACGGTAATCCTTCTGGCCATCCTAGTCCAGTCTCTGCCATGATTTTACTTAACTTATTTTTAATAGTCCCGTTCATCCTCTCTACCTTGGCGCTGGCCTGCGGTCGGTAGGGGGTGTGAAGTCAACTATTAATACCCATCAGTTTACACATATTTTGAAAAACATCACCTGTGAAATGGGTACCCCTGTCACTCTCAATAATTTTAGGGATACCGTATCTGCATACAAACTCCTGTACTATTTTCTTGGCAGTAAACACAGCAGTATTAGTGGCCACTGGGTAGGCCTCAATCCAATTGGAGAACACGTCAGTGCACACTAACACATACTTGAGATTCCTGCAGGGTGGTAATTGGATGAAATCAATTTGTATCACCTGGAAAGGTCCGTCAGTCGGTGGAATGTGGGATGGTTCGGTAGGGATCGCTTTCCCTATGTTCTTCCTCAAGCAGGTCAGACAGGACATTGCTCTCTTTTCTGCTTGTGAAGAAAAACCCGGTGCGCACCAGTATGCTCTCACCAAGTTGCACATACCTTGCTTTCCCAGATGAGTCAGACCGTGTGCTGCCTCAGCCAGGCTGGGCTAATATGCTTTGGGGGGTACTGGCTTACCTTGTCCGTCCCTCCAGAGCCCGGAGGACTCTTGTCCATATCCCTTGGACTTCCAGATGGACTTTTCCTGGATTGAACACAAAAATTTTGCATCTCAATTAGTTTCAGCATATCAATTGTTTGGAAAGACATAATTTGTTCTGTTGGTAAAACCATTTTTAACCCTGCTGCCCATTTTGCAGCTTCATCGGCTCTGTTGTTGCCTAGTGACACCGGGTCACTCTCATATGTATGGGCTTTGCACTTAATTACTGCCACCGTTTTGAGCAGTTGGATTGCTTTTAAAAGATGTTTTATGTGTCTGGAATGTGCCACTGGTGTGCCTGCTGCTATCATAAAATTTCTCAAACGCCATAGAGCTCCAAAATCGTGCATGACTCCGAACGCGTACCTAGAGTCAGTGTAAATGTTAGCAGATTTGCCTGCTGCCAATTCACACGCTCTTCATAGTGCCACTAACTCTGCCACCTGGGCTGAGTGAGGAGGACCAAGAGGTTCAGCTTCTATGATGTCTGTGTCATTTACAACCTGTACATAACTCACCTGTGTCTGTTTGTTTGTCTATGACAATTCCCGTCCGTGTAAAATGTCACATCCACATTCTCTAAAGGTGTCACGTATGTCAGGTCTAGCAGTAAAGGTCTGATTCAGATATTCCATACAATCGTGTGTATCATTATGTCCGCTGAACTCACTTCCCGCCAGCAACCCGTCTCCTTCCACCCTTTGTACATCATGTTGTATATATGGTAAATACGTTGCTGGATTCAGCGTACTGCATCGTTTAACAGTGATGTTTGCAGGTGCAATTAGAGCTAGTTCCCATTTGGTAAACCTAGCTGAAGAGACATGTCTAGTTTGGGCAGAGGTCAGCAGAGCAGATACAGCGTGGGGAGTGTAGACAATCATATCATGGCCCAATACTACGTCCTCACTTTTACTCACCAATAGAGCTGTTGCTGCTACACTTCTTAAATATGTTGGGAGTGATCTTGCTACAGTGTCCTATTGGGCACTGTAGTATGCTACGGGCCTACTGGCATCACCATGTTTTTGTGTGAGGACACCTGCAACACAACCATCGGCTTCCGTACAATACAAATCAAAGGGTTTTTCATAATCAGGTATTCCCAATGCAGGTGCTTTTGTCAGACTATCCTTAAGATTAAGGAAAGCCTGCTCTGATTCCTCCGTGTGTATGACATGGTCGGGCTTTGAGGAAGAGACTAAGGACCTCATTCAGAGTCGGTCGTTGTGGTCGTACGCCACCGATGTTTGCTAAACTGCGCATGCGTAAAGTTCGCAATGCGCGTGCGCAAACTAGCTGCTACGATCAGAAATTTCTCTCTCCTTGAACACAGCCAGGTCGGTAGTTTGAGGGACAGAATGAGGCCTTTGTGGGTGGTAACGGGAAGGTGCTTGAAAACGGGGGAGTGGAGATCCGAACGCAGGCGTGCCTAATTATGCGAATGGCGTTTTATGGGAGTGCATAATTAACAAAGTAGTGTCATGGCACATGTGACATGGGTGGTTTGTACACTGACGTAGTGCTTAAGAGAGGGTATGGTCAACCTTAAGCTCTACGACCAGTTCCGATGGTTACCGATGGTCTCGATTAATCCTGATATGGCCGGAGATGACGTGTAATGCGTACGAGAAGGGGGCGTATTTTTTGTCTTACGGCCGCATCCTCCCCTTGGTCGGCCAGCTAACGATCCGATCTTAAGGAAGCAACTTGCGAGTGCATCATTTGCATATCTGTCCCCTTTTCCCTTACGATCGTGCGGCCGCAACGATCGACTCTGAATGAGGTCCTAAGTCCTGTAAAGGCAAGGCCAGAATAGAAAAACCTGGGATCCACATTCTACAATATCCAAACATTCCCAAGAAGGTACAAATTTGCTGTTGATCTGCGGCAGTGTCATGTTCTGTATGGCCTGGATACTGTCATTTGTGAGATGTCGTAACCTCTGGGTTAGGCAGTGTTCCAAATACTTTACTCTGGATTGGCACGGCTGTAGTTTGTCCTTAGCAACCTTATGTCCTGTGTGCGAGAGGTGAAGCAACAAAGTTTAGTAGCATTTAAACATGACATAAACGAATCAGAACATAGTAATAAATCGTCCACATATTGGATTAGAACAGACCCATTGGCAGGTTGAAAAGATTGTACACCCCTATATGTAAAAGCGAAAAGGTACTGACAGTCAGGATGAAGAGGTACAGAGAAGAAAGCAGAACAGAGGTCAATGAAAGTGAAATGGGTTGCATTTGGTGGGATCTGCATAAGAATGACAAATGGATTTGGCACTACGGGAAACTGGTTTTCTACTACCTTATTAACACCTCTAAGGTCTTGTACCAGCCTGTAACCCCTCCCACCACTCTTTTTCACCGGGAAGATGGGACTGTTGGCTACACTAGCTGTACGAACTAAAATTCCCTGTTGTAATAATCGTTCAATTATTGGATAAACTCCTAATTCTACCTCCTGTTTTAGTGGGTATTGAGGAATTTTTGGAGCTTGCCTACCACTTTTTAAGTTTACCATTACGGGGCTTACGTTTGCCATTAATCCAGTGTCCTGTCCGTCCTTGGTCCAAAATGAATCTGGAATTTGGGACAACATTTGATCTACCTGAGATGGATTTCCATTTACACTGGTAGAGTGATACATTATCCTTTGGGGAGTGTCCAACATATCCCTCACCTCGTGCGCAACTCTCTCTGGAATATCTAGAAATACACCATCAGGGGTGCAGTATATGACACATCCCATTTTACATAACAAATCTCTTCCCAGGAGGTTAGTAGGAGCCGCAGCAACGGCCCGATAGTAACCTCTGTGGATTTTGTTAAAGGATAATGTTGCACTTTACCCGTTACGCCCATTGCTGGTACTGTCTCGTTGGTTACCTGTAAATTAACGGGAGATTTTATCACTGACCTGGTCGCCCCTGTGTCTACAAGAAAAGGGTATTTAGTACCAGCTACATTAACCACCATGACTGGCTCTTCCCTAGTACCTCCCGTTAACCTGACTATCTGTAGACTACGTATGACCTGACCCCTAGCGTTGGCTCCCACTCTCCAATAAAGCATTAATGGCTACGATTGGAGCTGGTGCCTGTTGGACAGTTGCTGGTCTCTGTGCATATCCCTTATGGGGATATCCAGGTTTTCCCTTTCTTGGGGGGTCCTACCCTTTTTGCCGTACAGTTTCTACTTACATGTCCTGGCTGGTTACAACTAAAACATGTTCACGGATTGTATGAAGAAAGGGTTGTTGTGCGAGTTGTGCTGGAGGGAGAGGTGATGGGCATGGTAAGAATATTGATGGAAAGGATATGGTGGGGGATATGTAGTTTGTGGATAGTATGGGACTTGTGGTTGTGCAGGGTAAGTGGGATAGGGTTGTGTTTGCAGTGTTGTGGGACTAGTGAGGGAGTGTAACTGTGCAGGTGTGTGTGGGTGCAGGTGTGTCTGCTGGCTGTGATGTTACCGTCATTCCTTCCAGAGCTTGAATACTGACAGCCATTAGTTTTTCGCTCTGGGTCTCTCTCTTCTTTGAGATGTTTTTATCATGTTCTATGGCGGATTCTATGAGGGTATCTATTGTGACTCCCCTACAGCCAGGCTGTGAGGTCTGAACCCGGGTTTTTAGGTTCTCTTTAAGGCCATCCATGAGTATGGTGACAATCATTCCCCTGTGGTGAATGCTATCTTTAATATCCTCTAACCCAGTGTACTGGGTGATAGCCTACAGAGCCCGGTCGCAATAATCTTCTGCAGATTCACTCTCCTTTTGCTTTATGGTGAAAATTTTGTTCCAGTTAACTACTACTGGAAAATATACACCCAATTGAGTTATAATACGGGTAATGTTACCTTGGTTTACTTGGTCTGTTAAGGGAACGTCACCATCCAATACACAATCCGTGATAAAATTTGTCTCGTCGATATTGCGTGGTAGACAGGCCCTTAACACCACCCGCCAATCTTTATTGGTGGGCTCATGAGAACTACCCAAATTTCTCAAAAATCTTTGACATTTGGTTAATTCCTTTTTTGGATCGGGGAAATCATTTATAATGAAATTTAGTTCTGCTCTTGTCCAAGGACAATGCATTACCACATCCCTTGTAGGTACAACTCCGTTTGCGTCCGCATTCCCATTCGGAACAGTGATTGTCCGAATGGGATGCAGACCGGCCGCAGTGCTACCTTTGACCTTATTACCTGGCTGGGGGTTTAGTCTGTTGCTGCAACGTATAGTATTAACAACTTCCTCCACGGGCGCAGAGTAGTTTAACACTTCCCGTGCTGTTACAGATAAAGATGGTGGCACCTCTTGAGCTTGTCGCGGTGTCGCATCTAACATGTGCACAGCATGGGAAACGGCAGACATAACAATAGGCTCATCATTCACATCATAAACATTTTCTTTATGGTTACTTAAGAGAGGGTACAAGTTGCTTGTTACATTTTTATGAGTTTTTTTAATAACTGTATCTGCACCTCCATCCACATAAGGTGGCGGTGGTGCGCGTGAACTACTGGCAATGCCTTCCGCAACGATACCTTGCCGCACGTGCACGCCATTTTGCGGCTCGCATGCATTGCGCCGTGTGTGTATTTACTGGCAATGCGCTCAAAACGCTAGTTTGTGTTTCTTGCACATTTTTAAGCCACGCATCCCCTTCATGCTGCCACAATTTTAAACATTCATAGTACTTTACCTTTTTCTCTCGAGAGCTCATCAGACTGAAGTGATCCCGGACATTATCCAATACATCTTTATCAAAACTACCAATTCTGGGAAACGGTCTAACACTCTTCATCATTATTTTAAACCATACATCACAATACCTTTTTGCATAAGTACCGTACTTAGTATGCATAATACGACGAGCCGACCCAAGCGGCGCTTCCATTAGCAGCATATCATTGTCTAACATTTCTTCTGTTTGCGTGGCTCCTATCTAGGGACAACTCCTACGTTTTTCAATAAAAATTTAAACTGGTGAAAGACAATTAAGATACTTTCACTTACCTGCGGACGCCTTGGAAAAAGGGTGTATCCGCAAACCCTATGGTGGACTTTTAGACACTTCCACTCACCTACGGAAGTAAAGGCCGCTTCTGCTCAGCAATCCCTTTTTGACTACCTTTCAACTGCTAGGGGGCAGCAAAGTACCCTTTTGTGTTCCAGTTGATTTCGTCCACCCTCCCCTCAGCTCACAATCATAATCTAACCAAAATTATGCGGTTCAATTATAGTGTTCAAATAAGCCTAACAGATCACACACATTGATTACTGAATGCTAGAATCACGCTGGGGGCTGAACCCTAACAAAAATAACAACCCATACACCTGCTTTGTGTAAAGTAAACGGTAAGCTGCTACCGAGTCACTAGGCCAACTCCTGCACCTAGCACTTAAGGGTCCTACGATACCATTAACATTTAGGTCCCGTGTTACACCCTAAATAAATACTCATTGATACACACTTTTTTCCTGTGCAGAAAAATACACGTTAACCCAGATATTAGCAACAATTGATAATGTAAACTCAATGGCTTTGACGTGACACGTGACAGCACAACCGGAAATGCGTATACGCTATTGTGCGACTAGTCGCATACACAATGATGCGACCACCACACAACCGTATGACGTACCCTTCGCTGCGTATGCAAAAGTGCGTCCCTATTGCGCGAAAAAATGCGACCTAGCCGCGTGCGCAATACTGCGACACCCCTTTTAAACGCAAAATACTATCAACAAAGGAAAACAAACTTCTTCCTTTCTTGTCCCTGGATTCTAGTCAGCGTCTCTTGGTCACACGATAACGGGTAGCGATCTCTCAGCATCGAATGGGTGCAGGTAAGACTGCTTGTGGCCACTATCCACCCTTTGCTGAGATATAGATATCCATGTATATATCGTGTGATTAGGTACGTGACTTCACTACGAGCCCCCAACTAAGGATACTGATGAGGTACCTTCCTACCTATACCTTCTAAACCTGCCTATAACCTCAAAGATGTACGCTATTTGCGTACGCAGTCATACAGTAAAATAAAGACTTTAGACCTTGAACATGTGTTTCCAAAGCACAAAGTATTATTCAACCAAAGTACAGATAATACACGCTGTGATCTAAGTACAATTTAGTGCAAAGAAATTATACAGACCCAAGATACAGTTATACCTACGCAAGCGCTCTGGGACCAGATTCCAGGATCAGCAAGAGATCTCCGTCAATCAGCAATCGGCAGAATAGACTAGAAACCCAGGGTCAGAGCACACATATTTATACCCCTCCAGAAATAAGCTGGACAAAAGAGAGGTCTTGTTGCGATTCCATTGGCTCTCTTTGACGGTGCGTTTGTTACAAGGCACTTAACAGGTTGATTCAAATGGCCACAGTCCAGCCTCTAACAGCTGGTTGCCTTCGTTTTCCCGCCTCATGCAAATCTAGACTGTTGGTGTTACAAAGTACATTTTGGTTCTTTATGGTCCATAAGTTGCGAACGCATGTTGCGATCTTCACACCGATGATACCGGAAAGCTGTGGATAAAGTGCGGATCAGTGTAATAACAAACACGGCTTACTTATCACGTATTAAACCTTAGATACCAAATAGTCTTTATTTCACAGCATTTGTAATAAATGAATAAAACTTGGATCTTTTACTTTATAGCTATGGAACCTTTTGTGTAAGTGTGCATTATGTAAGAATTAGGGATATGAGAAAAGGCGCTAGTTTGCTATGTGATTGCGCACGCATGCAGTTACTAAAGAGTGTTCGCAAGTAGGCTATTATGTATTCACTAATGTGCGACATATTAACAGCGCAACTGTGTGTATTAATGTGCGTATGAGGTATGGTAAAATATGCGGTCCCATGATGCTAATAGTAGCATCGCCATATGTACTTAAGTGTGAGTTTAGCTAAAATGGCGCTGGGCGGCCATTCGCAAAATGGCGTCTTGCAGATTGTTGTTTCTAAAATGGAGTCTAGCTGCCATTCGCAAGATGGCGTCGCGCACGCTAATTTTTACGCTGATTCCGTCTCCGCCACTAATCCAGCTTCGACAAAATATATATAATCTCAAAATGACCCTTGGCAGAAAAAAGGATCCCCACCCCTGCTGTAGACTAACTGGCTGTAAACAAGACCTCAAAAAGATTAAAGTGATCAACATAAAGACAAAATTTTAATTAATATATGTCAACTTTCCTCCCTTTTCCACAAGCACTTCATAAAAATTCAGGTTAGATAGAGCAGGACTGTTGCACATTAAATAGCATACGATTTTACTTTGAGTTCTTAATTTATCCATCTTTTTGTTTAATTGTGGAATGGGGCTTCTGACAATGACTGGAGCACAGACATATCGGTTTTCTATTCATAATGATGGATATACCCAGTTTCCCAATATTTTCATCTCACAGAATTTAGTCATGTACTGCCAAGAACTGGGCTAAATGTGACACATGTATGATACACATGAAATCCGATGTTTTACAGGAAAAATAACCCAAGGGTTTTCCTTCTCATTTTTCTTTTTTCTTTCTTGTTTTTAATAGAAAGTTCGACCTTCAATTATGCAGGTAATATATTGTATTTTCTCTTTCTTTTTTTACTTGCAGACAAAATATATAATTTACTTGTATTTTCACTTTGTTTTCTATATTTTCTAAATATTCCGTAAAATCTCTAGCGAAATGCCGCCCTGCACAGAGAGCCTTGTTTCAGCTTTATATGTGTTTCTGTGAACTTGACTTGCCACATTGATCAGGTCAGCCATGGTAAAACAGACCTATACAAATAAACACATGCACACATTTGGAACAGTGGTCTTGCTGTCACATCATAGTGCCCCCGATACACATTGTGCAAGATCATAGTGCTCCTGATACACCTTGTGCAACATCGTAGTGTCTGAGACACACATTATGCCACAACGTAGTCCCAGATACACATTATGCTACATTGCAAAAGAGGAGTCACTTTATTAGGGGATTTGCTGTATCAGTCCAAGTTAGAAACCCCATCTGCACACACAGCTGTTGTGGAACTGCATAGCAACATTTGTGCAGGGCATTAGTCGGATTGCCAGCATGTGACACACACCAGCCACTGACAGCGGAGTGAGTTTGTGTGGGGAGAGTGGATGGTGGAGAATCAGTGGCGTAACTAGGGCAGGGCCGTCGGGGCCCGTGCCCAGGGCGACGTAGGACTGGCGGCACAGGGTTTTTTTTCTTTTTTTTGTTGCTGCCGGCCATGGTACCGGCCCGTCCTAGTTAGCCATTGCAGTGCTGACCGCAGTGAGAGCGATCAGCACTACACATTTACTGCAAGAGCCGGACTGGAGCTACTGGGGGGGGGGGTGGTGGTGAACTACTACTGGGGGCACTGCATCGGGAGGGGGGACTACTACTGGGGGGGGACTACTACTGGGGGCACTATATGAGGGGCTTACTACTAGGGGCACTGCACTGGGGGGACCACTACAGGGGGCACTGGATAGGGGGGATCACTACTGGGGGCCTGCATAGGGGGGACTACTACTGGGGGCACTATATTAAGGGCACTGCATAGGAGGGGACTACTACTGGGGGCACTATATAAAGGGCACTGCATAAGGGGCACCACTACTGGGGGCACTATATAAGGGGCACTGCTTAAGGGGGACCACTACTGGAGGCACTGTATAAGGGGAACTAATGGGGGGCTGCATAAGGGGGACCACTACTGGGGGTACTGTATAAGGGGCACTACTAGGGGCCTGAATAAGAGGGACCACTACTGGGGGTACTGTATAAGGGGCACTACTGGGGTTAAGGTGCATATGGAAAGGAATGTTCAGAGTGACGAGAAAGGGGGGGTGTCATGTTGACACGCCCCATTTTTAAGTGACCATGCCCCTTGTGACCACGCTCATTTTTCACCGTGCGCGCCGAAGGCTCGCGCATATAGGGGGTGAAGGGCTCCATTTTTACATTTGCCCTGTGCTACAAATACACTAGTTACGCCACTGTGGAGGATACAAGTATAAAAGCTTGCTGCAATATGTGCACCTGGACATACAGGATGCACATCTGCATGTACCTATGGCACTGTTCCACCAGGGGTTTCTGAGTTTTGCTGTTAGTCAGCAACATTACCTTTGCCCTTTAGTCTGTCCACAGCCCGTCGGGTTGGTTTGGGCAGAGTGGCGCGGTGACTAAGATAATGGCAATCACGGCGGTTCGTCTCAGACGACAAGGAATCGGGACACTACCATACTTGGACGACCTCCTGAGATTGGCACCCTCCAGAGGTTTTACAACACCATCTCCAAATGACCATTGCCTGTCTACAAGTGCAGCTGGATAATCAATTGGAAAAAGTATTTTCTTTCTCCATCTCAGCCGATGGTACATTTGGGGGTGTTGTTGGATTCCCAGGGGCAGAGGATTCTTCTGCCAGTGGACAAGATTGCAGAGCAGTCTATGCATCCATATTTGTAGAGCAGCAATCAGAGAGTGTCAGTTCACTTAGCAGTGCAGGTGCTGGGGCCCATGGTATCCACTTTCGACAGGGTGGCTTATACCTAGTTCCATTCCACATCCCTGCAACGATGGATTCTGTCTCATTGGGATGATTAATATCAGCTGATAAAGTCTCAAATCATCTCGGCAGTGGTTTGGCTCTCCCTCACAGGGTGGCTGCCAACGACTCATTTAAACAAGGGTCATCTGTTATGGTTCCCAGATTGGGTACTCCTCACCACGGATGCAAGTCTGCGGGGATGGGGAGCAGTGACAGGTCGTCACACCTTTCAGGGAAAGTGAACTGCTCAGAAAGGTCACCTACCGATAAATATTTTGGAGCTTTGTGCAGTGCACAGAGTGCTCATTCTGGCGCAGGACCTCCACCACGGCAGGCCTGTCCAAGTTCAGTCCGACAACGCGACCACAATGGCCTATGTCAACCATCAGGGAGGCACACGAAGTCCGACAGCCATGAAGGAAGTGGCGAACATTCTGCTGTGGGCAGAATGCCATCTTCCAGCAATCTCTGCAATATTCATCTCAGGAGTCCTCAACTGGGAAGCGAACTTCCTAAGTCGTCAGAACATACATGCCGGAGAATGGGCTCTTCATCCGGACATCTTTCAACGCCTGGTGGACAAGTGGGGTCTACCAGACTTAGAACTCATGGCATCACGCCACAACCACAAGGTCCCCAGGTACGGGTCCAGAACAAGGGACCCCTCAGCAGCCTTTGTGGATGCTCTGTCAGTGAGGTCGGTCTTCAGGTTGGCATACCTGTTTCTTCCAATCTCCTTCCTCCCAAGGGTCATCAGAAAGTTCAAGCAAGAAGGCAGCAGGATAAAATAGCTGATAGCTCCTGCCTGGCCCAGGAGACATTGGTTCACCGATCTGACATGTCTATCCATAGACAGTCCACTTCCACTGCCTCTACGACCGGGTTTGCTAGTTCAGGGTCCCTGCCTTTATCTGGATTTACCTCGGCTGGCTTTGAAGTAGGGGTGAGCGGGTTTGGTTTTACTCGGTTCTTATCGCCACTTTACCGCAAATTTGGCTCGATTTTATTCGCTATCCAAAACACATGTTCGGCGATAGCCAATAAAAAGATCCGGGTAAAACCGAACCCGCTCACCCCTACTTTGAAGGCATGGCTCTTGTGGCTTCCGTCTTAAAGGCCAAAGTTTCCTCTACTTCTGTGATCATGCAATGCTGAGGGCAAGGAAGCCTGCTTCGGCCCGCATCTATCACAGGATTTGGCTTCTTGTTTTTTTTTTTTTTGGTGTTCCAACAGAAAATATGACCCTAAGGTTTTCAGGGGCTCCTGAGTGCTTGCTTTTAATTCAGGCTGGATTAGACTTAGGTCTTTGCCTGGCTACCTTCAGGTTTCTGCATTGTCAGGGTAATTCCAGCGCAGAATTGCTTCCCTGCTGGATGTTAGAACATTTTTGCAGGGGGTTCTCTGCCTGCAACTGCCGTTTTTCCCTCTGGTGGCACTGTGGGATTTATCTTTGATTCTCAGGGCACTGCAAGATTCCTATTTTGAACCCTTGGATAAGGTGGACCTTATATGGTTGACAGCGAAGACACTTTTTCTCCTCGCTATTTCCACAGCTTACAAAGTTTCTGATTTGGCAGCACTGTCATGTCGCTCCCCATATTTGATTTTTCATCAAAATAGAGCTGTCCTCCGTACTAGAGCGGGTTACCTTCCAAAGGTGGTATCCCGTTTTGATATGAATGAGGACATTGTAGTCCCAGCCTTCAGTCTTCAGACTTTTCTAAGGGTGAAGCTTCCCTGGATGTGGTTCGAGCCCTTCGTATCTACGTGGATCGTACCAACTCCATCAGGAAATCAGATGCGCTCTTTGTGTTTTATGGGTTTCACATACGAGGTGGCCAGCTAACAAACAGACACTGGCTCGCTGGTTGCTTATGACTATTTCTCAGGTTTATAAACAGGCTGATCTCTCTGTCCCGAACAAGGTGACAGCACATTCTACTCAGTCTGTGGGACCATCGTGGGCAGTTAGACATGGCGGCTGTACAAGGCAGCCACTTGGTCTTCCTTCCATACCTTTATCAAATTCTATGCATTTGTTACTTTTGCCTCCCAGGATGCTTCCTTTGGGCGACGGATTCTCTTCTCTGCTCAGGAGTGTCCGCGCCCTTAAGGGAATTGCTTTAAGACATCCCCAAGGTAGTTCCTGTGGACCCTGAAGAAGAAAATGAGAGTTATGGTAGAACATACCTCAGTTAACTCTTTTTCTTCAAGGTGCACAGGGCACCCACCCTGATACACCTGGCCTCAGTTGGGATCTGTTCCTTTATTTTTGTATCACTGATTCCCTCTTCGCGGTTTGAGAGTGTTTCTTGTGTACATTGTACTTCCTTCTCCACTGTCCCATCTCTTGCTGTTAAGGTGCGTACACACTGGGCGATAAAGTGGACGACTGTACGATAACGATATCGTTATCGTTCAGTCGTCCACTTTATCCTCCATTTTTAAGCCCAAAAAGATGAACGATAACGACGACGCGCGTTCCCGCGGGCCGTTCGTCATCATCGTTCGTCGGGCTGACATGCAGGCCAACCTGACGATCTCGTCAGGTTGCTGCATGTCAGGGAATGGGGGAGAGAGCCCGGCGCTGACCGATATCGTTAATGATATCGTTCAGCGGCTGTGCTCAATGTCATAAACGACATTGAGCACAGCCTGCCGGGGACACACTAGACGATATCGCTCAGGGAGCATATCGTCTAGTGTGTATGCACCTTAAGGCTTGGTTACAAACTGAATGCCTGTGGCTGGGGGCGGGGTATATAGGGAGGGTTGGGTATATAGGGAGGAGGCCCTATGTATGCTGGGCGCTTCAAAGCTGTAAGTTGTTTAGTGCAATGGATCACTCCAACTACATACCCCAAGGTAGTTCCTGTGGATCCTATGGACCTCAAAAAAAAAGTTAACCAAGGTATGTTATACCATAACTCTTTTTATTCCAATATAAAAATACCAGAGGGCAGAATGTTACCAAAAATGCTATTAAAATTTATCAAACTTTTAGATAAAATATAAGATTGATAGAATACTCAAATGTCCATAAAAGAGGAGAAATTGCATATATCCCTCTACATAGATAGGAAGTTTTATCCGTTGTGAAGACCATTTATCTGTAGTGGAGACACTCTTGTGGCTGTTATTTATCCAGAGGTGTCGCTGGAAAATCCAGAATATTCTAAAAAAACAACAACCCTATATTGGTGTCAATATTTGGCTCCTACTAACAGGGAGTCTACTGTGAGGTGCAGCATTAAGATTTAGTGCAAGAGAAAGGCATTGTTTTTGGGTGATATATAAATATACCCGCCTGCTACACTGGCGCCCCTATGTGTGATGCGCGCTGCCTCAAATATATTAGACATTTTTTCGTAGGGAGGGGGTCTGGCCACACCTCCCAGAGTTGCCCATGCTCCCTCCCAGTACTGAGCCCCGACAGAGCTGTTGATAAATCTGGGGGTGTGGACATAAAGACATGATCACTCCACCATGCCCCCACACTGTCCACTTCTGCCACCCCACCGACCCCTGCCTCGCTGACCTGGCTGCCCCCAGTAGTCAGTAAGTATGCACTGATCTGTCGAAGGTTCTTTTGTAATGCATGTTCCCTCCTCCTGCTGCCTCTGCATCTCTACAGGAAGCACTCTCAGGGGTCTATTTACTAAGCAGTGTTAGGAGGCAGAGTGAAAAGTGATAAGGTGCCAGCCAATCAGCTCCCGACTGACATTTTTCAAATAGTCTGTGACATGGCAGTTAGGAGCTGATTGGCTGGCACCTTATCACTTTTCACTCTGTCTCCTTACACTGCTTAGTAAATAGACCCCTCACTTTGCTAAGTTGCTGAGGGTGAATGGGCGGAGCTTCAGGTGGTGGGGGCGGAGCTTTGCGCACCTGGCGTGATGATCTTCGGGTGGCGGGGACATTGATGATCATGGCTTCAGCTGTCCAAGGGGAATGGGTGGGCTTCTGGTGGGTGTGGGGGAGATTTGAGCAGGCAAAGCTATTGGGCAGAGCTTCTGTTGGAGTGCCTCAGGTTACTGGTAAAATGTTCGTTGTTACGGGCACCCGTCGGGATGGGCAGAGCTTTTGAATTGTCCAGGGTTGAATAGGCTGGGGTTCTCCTGATGTCCGCACTCCGCTGGTGCTGACAGGGAAAAAAAAAAAATTTCTGTCAGAACTGTCTGCATTGGATGCCGTGGGCCTATTTTCATTGTGGGCCTGGAGCTGGAGCTACACCCGCCCCATCGTTCATTCGGCCCTGATAGGGGGACAGTTATGAAATCTTTTCCACAAATAACTCTGTCCATCTTTTATTTGTTAGATCATAAAGAGCAAAATGTTGCATGCTTTTACATTTATACAACACATCTCTTAGACCTGTGTTTAGAGCTTCTGTATTACACTTGTAAAGCTTGACAGATTATATAACGGGCAGAAAATTCAGCAGTATCACAGCATACTCTGTCAATGAAGGAGTTAGTCCCTCACATTGCAAGCAACAGATGGTTCTGTAACACCTAAATAAGGTGTGCAAAACAGAGCAACCCAGAGGGTCCCCAAGAAGAAGGTAGGGACTGTCATCTGCATGGACTAGGCCAAATCCAGAACACCACCAGAGATCCCATGATTTCTGCTAGTATATAAATAGCTATAATGATCAATTGTATCGTGTAGCAGAGCCTTCCATTTGTGGGGAGAGGGATTTTCAGGTGCCAGCTGTGTTCTAGCAATTATAACCTTCACCAAGGTTGATAGAAAAAGCACTTATTAATAGAAACATTTATTAATATTTTTCTCCAACTAAATATCATATAAACAAGTCTTAGGGGTAAATTTACTAAAGTGAGAGTTTTTAGAAGTGAGTTTTAAAAGAGATGTTGCCCATAGCAACCAATCAGATTTTAGCTATTATCTTCTAGACGGTGCTAGTTAAATGTTAAGTAGAATTTGATTGGTTGCTATGGGCAACATCTGTTCTAAAACTCACTCCTAAAAACTCTCACTTTAGTAAATTTACCCCTTAGTATCCAAAGGAGGGACCATTGGAGCAGTAAGCTTAATACGTTCCCATAACCAGAAGCTGTGGACCACAGTGCAGAACATATGCCAAAAATCACAATCAGGAGAACCACATTTTGGGCAGGAAGAGCCGTCAGGCAGACCCATTTTAAAGTGACTAAGAGGATTATAGTATATTTAATGTGTCACATAATAGGCAAGAAATAGCATCTCTGACACAATCTATAATCTGTCACCACTTGTCGTCATGAATGAGTACCAAGGATCATCTCCTATGTGGTTTGCAGTGGCAAAAGCTCCCCCAGATGGTTATTTTCTGTATCATTTTGGTCCGTCAGACCGTTACAGTAATCGAATTGATCACAACATGATACAGATTTTGTTATAGGGTTAAATATACATGAGTTTTACAGATGAATTTTAATTATTTTCGTTTCACCTCTTATTCAGAATTTTCACTTAAATTCAATAGTAGTATGTTATCTCTTTCCCTCTCATTCTCTCTCCAGGACTCTGTGACGCTTTGCTCTTACCCATTTGTATTTGATGCTCAAGCCAAGACCAAAATGTTGCAGACAGATGCTGAGCTACAGATGCAGGTATTTGATAGGTGATTGGTTATTGTGAACTTAAACAGCCAGGTCATTTGATGCAGGTGGATGATAGCCACACATTCACAATTTAGACGTCATCCAATCAGATTTTCTGCCTATCACTTTTTTGTTTCATGGAAGCGTTTTGAATTTTTACATAGTGGTTCTCGATTTATAACTGCAGCCATGGCCAAAAGTTTTGGTTTTCACAAAGTTTGCTGTTTCAGTGGTTTTAGACCTTTTTGTCAGATGTTCCCATACCTTCCCGTTTTTCTGGGACTGTCCCGCCCGCGGGCCGCAGTGTCCCGCGTTGGGGGGGGAAGTCGGGAGAGCACAAACCGCTGCTCTGCAGCGGGTGTGCAGGAGGAGAACAGATATCTGTTCTCTTCTGTACGGAGAGCCTGGGGGCTGCCCAGCATCTCGGAGAGTGCTGGGCACGCCCCCAAAGTGACGAAGACGGGAGAAGCCGTGAGACTATGCTCAGGTTTCCGTTGGCTCCGTCCCCTTATCCAGAAGCCACACCTCCTTTTCGGGCGAGCGCCCTGTCCCTCTTTCCCATTTGGAAATGTTGGGAGGTATGTGTTCCTATGGTATACTGAAGTAAAATTTCATAAGTGTCAAAGACTTTTATTGACAACTACATTAAGTTTATGCAGAGTCAATATTTGCAGTGTTGAACCTTCTTTTTCAAGACCTCTGCAATTTGCCCTGGCATGCTGTCAATCAACTTCTGGGCCACATACTGACTGACTGGCTGCCCATTCTTGCCTAATCAATGCTTGGAGTTTGTCAGAATTTGTGGGTTTTTGTTTGTCCACCCGCCTCTTGAGGATTGACCACAAGTTCTCAATAGGATTAAGGTCTGGGTAGTTTCCTGGCCATGGACCCAAAATGTAGATTTTTTGGTCCCCGAGTCACTCAGTTATCACATTTGCCTTATGTCAAGGTGCTCCATCATGCTGAAAAAGGCATTGTTTGTCACCAAACTGTTCTTGGATGGTTGGGAGAAGTTGCTCTTGGAGGATGTTTTGGTACCATTATTTATTTATGGCTGTGTTCTTAGGCAAAATTGTGAGTGAGCACACTTCCTTGGCTGAGAAGCAACTCCACACACAAATGGTCTCAGGATGCTTTACTGTTGAAATGACACAGAATATCGATACGTGGTAACATAAAATGTAATTACTGCATGTATTATGTTTTTTTCTTTTTTTTCTTTTTTTTGGTAGGTGGCGATAAATGGAGCCAATCTGCAAAATGTCTTTATGCTCCTCTCTCTGGAGCCCATGCTGGCCAAGAACCCTTTCTTGGTGCTGCACGTGAGGAGGACAAGCCTGGTGGCTGATGCTTTGAGGGAACTCAGTATTTACTCTGACATAGACTTGAAGAAACCTTTGAAGGTAGGAGAGGCTTTCTAATTGGTATATTTTTGTTGGGGTGGTATTTTAATGATGCTGTTAGTTTTTCTGTACACAACAATAGCATCTTTTTTTACTTTTTGAGCCATATTTGTTCAACACATTAGCTCCTGTGTAGTGTTCACTCTAGCTCCAGAGGCAGGCAGGGCACCGGAGCTAGAGAAGGCGTGTCTATAAGATGCGTCGCCCCTTTCGTCACTCTTGGGGGCTTGGCCGGCACTTACGGACACGCCGGGTAGCCCTCAAGCGCTGCTGACAGGGAGAATAGATGCCGGGCACATGCGCCCGGCATCTATTCACCGGCGGTGACCTGGTCACCGCACATTTCCCCACCCGCGGGACACTGCGACCTGCGGGTGAAGACGGCACCAGCAGGCTGTGAGGGCAGGGCGCTTTTTACCCTTCTGAAGGAGGGCAGGGCGATTTTTGCCCTTCTGAAGGAGGGCAGGGCGCTTTTTGCCCTCCAGAAGGAGGGCAGGGCGCCGTGCTCCGCTAAAACAGCCTAGCGGGAACGCTACCTGTGCAAGCATATGCATGTATTGTAGTGCACAGGAATTGGATAGATAAATATGCATACAAGATAACTTTTGCTTTAACCATTTGCCTGTTTCGACCACGCCAGGTTGGGCTTTCCTGGACTGAAACGCCCACTGGATTTCTGCAGGAAGATAATCTTTCAGCAGCTGCCAATCTCAGATCGAGGTCCCGTCCCCCCTGCACCCATGGCTCTACACTCGGTGTGTGCCGATCACTGTGGCCAGCAGTGACCGGGCAGCCCAGCAGCAACCCTTCCTGGTGAATCAGTGCAGTTGAGTCTCCACTATAAACAAAGCAACCATGGCTCTAGATAGATTGTCACCTCAGTTCACCCTGCTCCCCGCTCTGTCTGGTCCCACACCCGTCTTCTCGCTGCTCCTCACTGACATTTGACGTGAATAACATTGAATATCCCGTTACAATGGCATCTGTCAAGGGGTAGGATATAATAGGCACCAAGTGATTACTTAATTCTTAAAGTTGATGTGTTGGAAGCAGGAAAATTGGCCAAGTGTAAGGGACTGACAAGGCCCAAATTGTGATGGCTACATGAGTGGGTCAGACCATCTCCAAAACAGCGGGTCTTGTGGGGTCTTTCCGGTATGCAGTGGTTAGTGTTGTACCTACTAAAAGTGGGTCAATGAAGAACAAATGGTGAACTGGTGACAGGGTCATGGGTGTCCCAGGCTCATTGATGTATGTGGGGAGCGAAGGCTAGCTTGTCTGCTCGTATCCCACTTAAGTGCTAAAAATTGCTGAAAAAGTTAATGCTGGCTTTGATACAAAGGTGTCATAACACACAGTACATCACAGCTTTCTACATGGCTGCAGGACCGGTTAGAGGGCCCATGCTTACCCCAGTCCACCGCCAAAAGAGCCTACAATGGGCACATGAACGTCAAAACTGGAGCCATGGAAGGTGGTCTAGTATGATGAATCACGTTTTCTTTTACATATTGTAGATGCTGGGTTTGTGTGCGTCGTTTGCCTGGGGAAGAGTTGGCACGAGGATGTACTATGGGAAGAAGGCAAGCTGGCAGAGGCAGTTTGGTGATCTGGGCAAGGTTCTGCTGGGAAACCTTGAGTCCTGCCATTCATGTGGATGTTACTTTGACCACCTACCTAAACATGGTTGACTTGGCCTCCAATTCCCCCAGATCCAATTGAGCATCTATTGGAAATTCTGGAATAACAAGAGCCCCACCTTGCAATTTACAGGATTTTGAGGATCTGCTGCTAATGTCTTAGTGCCACATACCACAGGTCACCTTCAGAGATCTTTTGGAGTCCATGCCTCGAGGGATCAGCGCTATTGTAGTGGCACGAGGGGGACCTACACAATATTAGGCCGGTAGTTGTAATGCTGTTAGAGTCTGGAGTAGAACCTGTGCTTACTCCTGTTGATGTGTTTCTTTAGCTGCGGACATTGAGACTATCCAAATCTCTTTATAAAATCGTAAATAAAAGAAATGTGTCTGCGCTTAGCTAAGTGGTGTCTCCAATGATGTTCAGTAAAACTATTATTATGACTAATGGTGAACCTGCCCTTACTTTTGCGGAGCAGGCAGGTGGAGTGAGTGCCGGGTTACACACTCTTGCTGACTTTAGTCAGGTACAGTTTTGCGAGAACCAGTGAGATAAGGTGTTGGTAGTCCTATTGTCAGGATGCTCGGTGGGAGAGCCAATGTCAGTACCTCTTGAAGATAAAAAGAATATGGGGTCTATTTACTAAGCAGTGTTAGGAGGCAGAGTGAAAAGTGATAAGGTGCCAGCCAATCAGCTCCCAACTGCCATCTCACAGGCTGTGTTTGAAAAATGACAGTTGGGAGCTGATTGGCTGGTACCTTATCAGTTTTCACTCTATCTCCTAACACTGCTTAGTAAACAGACCCCTATGAGTCCATTGTGTCCCTGAGGAAGGATGTGCAGGTGCTACGCATCGCCACACACTCCACCTGCTTGCTGTAACCACCCCTAGTCTCCTCACCGCCAAGGGAGTCGAACGGTTGGCCACGTCAGCAGACGCCCGGGGACCATGTGACCGGATGGGATCGTGGGACACTGTTTACTTGCCGTGGCTGGTAATTAAGGAGGACATCATAGTGAGTGTGTAACTGGGCAAACACTTCAACAGAGGCACCAGCACCTAAGGACCAGGACAACGGAGGACAGTGAGAGGAGCTATACAACTGGGATACAGGGTTAGTTGACGGACCGAAGGGCACGGAACACAGCCCCTCCAGGGCGCAACTCTCGTAAGACAGCCATTTGATAAATTACACACTATATCCAGTTTAAAATGACTTGCCCTCAATCAATAATCTTCAGTACTAAGGACATTTCTTCTCCAGGGTCCATAGGGCTCTACTGGGGGGGTGTAGGTGGTGGTTGAGGACCGGGCATCACATAGTTAAAGCTTTCAGCTTCCAGGATGCAAAGGTCCAATCCCCTATATCTTGCCCCCGAGTAACCTCCGTTTCATCGCTGCCCAGCCGGAGTTGAGTCACCGTTATGAAGTGGGCTGCTTAGGCAGCCGAAGAAGCTTTTATTTTATGATTCTTTTCAATTTTTTTTTTATACTTTTCCTCTTGAGTGAGCAGCAGCAGACCGTCCACAGGTTTTCTGCGCTGCCACTCCGTCACCCGTTCCGGGTGCCGCAACGCCAGTGTCTGCTGGGGATTTCGGCGGGCATCCTGGGGTCCTCGCTAGCCTGCCTGCGGACGGCCTCAGGCTGCAACCCGGACACAAGAGGACAGGTAAGGCGGGTCATCGCTCGCGGTGACCTGCGGATTGGCAGTCATACCTCCAGTCTTGGGACAGGCCGGAGGATCTGAGAGTGAACACAGGTTTTGTCCACAGTGATCCACTAGACCACCAGGGTACATATGGAGCGGGAATCCAGCGGCCCGGATCACTTAGCTGAACACATGGCGGCAGCCTGGCAGTCGCCTGGTAAGAGGTTTCAGCCCCAAAAACGTCTGACTGCTGTTATCCATTTCCTGCGGCTCACTGTTCAAAATGGGAGACTCCCCCTGCCGTGGATTCGCATGTTATGCGTTTAATTATAGCGCTTCGTTGCCTATCCCTACAGTATCCTCTTTGAAGGACCCTACGGATAGAAAGGTTGAATCTCCCCTTAAATCAATATACTCTCTTTCAGGGGCTGTTGCCCATCCGACCATGGCTATTGCGTGGGTGGCTAAAGCTATAGAGAGCTGGGCTGATGCACTTGAAGACTCTTTTCTCTCAGATGCTTTTAGGGATCAGATGTCTTTCATTGCTCACATACAAAATGCAGCTTCTTATATTGGAGAAGCGACATTGGATGCCAGTCTCCTAACCTTCAGAGTCTCAGTCACGGTAGTGTCTGCCAGCCTTACCCTGTGGCTATGCTCATGGAAGGCGGACTCCAAGAAAGGCCTAGAAGTGTTACCCTACAATGGGGAGATCTTGTTTGGCCAAAACCTTGACAAGATTGTAACCACATTGGCGGCATCAAAAACTGCATTTCTGCCTTCAACTACTACTACAAATCCTCGGACTACATCTTTTTGGTCCTTTCGTCCTCAAGGAAAACCTAAAGGTCAGGCCTTTCCTAGGCAGTCGGCTTCCACTACGGCCGCCAAGCCCAGGACCAAGCAGGCCTGGACCACCAGATGCCCTGCTTCAAAATCCGAGGATAAGCCCTCAACCTGATGGGATGGTCCTCCCTCGTGGGGATCCCAAAGTGGGAGGCCGACTTCTTCAGTTTGCCCAGTGCTGGTGTGAAACCACCACGGATGCTTGGGTAAGAGAAGTGGTCTCTCACTGGTACGCCCTCTCATTTCTTTGATGGCCACCCCACCAATTTTTCTACACAGGCCCTCCTTCAGACCCAAGCAAGGCCTTACACATCCAGAAAGCCATACAGCGGTCCCACTATCTCAGCGGGGGACCAGTTACTATTCTACTTTTTCTGGTTCAAAAGCCAAATGGGTCTCATCGGCCTATCCTCAACTTCAAATCCCTGAACAAATTCCTCAGGGTTCCCAGGTTCAGGATGGAAACCCTACCCTCTATCATCTTAGCTATGGAGCCTGGGGACTTTATGGTGTCTCTGGATATTCAGGGCGCGTACCTACATGTACCACCTATAGCTCCCTCACATCAGCGATATCTCTGGTTTGCTATACTACAGCATTTCCAATTTCAGTCTCTGCCCTTCGGACTATCCACAGCTCCACGGGTGTTTACCAAAACATATTTCCAATGGTGTCGTACCAGAAGCTATGACCCCCAAGTGTTTAGGATTTCTAGAGTCCTGGCCTTCCTTCAAGCTTGATTGGACCTTGGACTCTGCCTGGCCTCGCTGAAAGTGCATGTCTCTGCTCTATCCATTTGGTTCCAGCGTAAACTAGCTCCACTTCCGGATGTCCACACCTTCCTCCAGGGTGTCCTTCGTATACAACCTCCCTTTGGCCCTCCAATGGCTCCATGGGATTTGACAGTAGTGCTTCATGCCCTCCAGGGTCCTCCATTTGAACCCCGGGATTCTGTGGAAGTCAAGTGGCTCACAGTGAAGACTCTTTTCTTCTGGCTATGGCGTTCCGACACAAGGATGTCAGATTTAGGGGCACTCTCCTATCTCTACCCATTTCTGATATTCCATCAGGACAGGGCTGTGCTTCGGACTCTCCCTGGTTTCCTTCCTAAAGTAGTTACTAGCTTCCACAATGAGGAAATTGTAGTCCCGGCCTTTAAATCACCAGACCTATTGCCAGGGGAGGCCTCCTTGGATGTGGTCCGTGCCTTCAGGATATACGTGGACTGTACCAGTTCCCTTCGGAGATCAGACTCCTTATTTGTGCTCTATGGATTTCACAAGAAGGGATAGCCAGCCAACAAACAGACATTGGCTAGATGGCTTCGCATGACTATCTCACAGGCTTACACGCAGGTAGGCCTTCCTGTACTGGCTACTGTTACTGCTCACTCTACTCACTCTTTGGGTCATTCATGGGCAGCTCACCATGGGGCCTCAGCTGAACAGCTTTGTAAGGCGGCCACGTGATCCTCTGTCCATACATTTCTGAGGTTTTATGCTTTTGATACATTTGCCTCTCAAGATGCTTCATTTGGGCGCTGGATTCTCCTCTCAGCACAGGAGCGTCCACTCCCATAAATGACTACTTTGGAACATCCCCAAGGTCTCCTTGTGGAGCCCTATGGACCCTGAAGAAGAAAATAAGTTATGGTAAAACTTACCTTTTGTTAGCTCTCTTTCTTCGAAGCCCATAGGGTCCACAGGGCACCTGCCCTGACGCACCTGGCTTCATATGGGCTATGTTTCTGGTTACCGGTTTCCCATCTCCTTCTACGTGAGAGTGTGATTCTTGTGTGTACCAGCCCTATTTCTCTCTTTTCCGGCCTTTGGCTTGTCACGAACTGAGGTGCCTCTGGCTCGGGGGTGGGGTATAGGGGGTTGGACCAGTGCATCCTTAGAGCTGATAGCTTTAATTGTGTGGTGCCCTGTTCTCAACTACCACCTACACCCCCCAAGGTCTCCCTGTGGACCATATGGACTTCGAAGAAAGAGAGTTAACAAAGATAAGTTTTACCATAACTCTTATTTTTGGAACATATTATATTGTTATTTCTATTTTTCATTTACATACACAATGGTTTATAGAGAGAAGAACTGTGTCCCTAAATACTTTTAAATAAACATCACTTTTCTCATCCTATAAGACATGTGTACACTTCTCTTACAATAGGGGGTTATAAAAAGGACTTTAGATTGAACACCCAGTTCTAAACAGCAAACATGCACAACTAGTCTATAGCCAAGACTAGGCACATACCCGCTATATTTTAGCATCAAAATTAGGAGATTTGTATTACCTCCTAGTACCTGCAGCTAGCGATCTCCACAAAAAGTAAGCGCAGGTTCACCATTAGTCATAATAGTCTTACTGAACATCATTGGGGACACCACTTAGCTAAATGCAGACATATTTCTTTTATTTACTAGTTGTAATGTTATGGCTGATTGGAATGTAAATTCTGATTGAACCCACCCTGCATATGCCTGGTCACCTTAGTCCGCCCCACTTATGCTCGGCTCCCCACCACTCTACTCTACTGTCGCCCCTTCAGTTCCATTCCAACCCCCCATCTCCCTTTCGATATTTATTTACCCTGGTGGCTGGCCCTCCTCTCCTAAGGCTGTTCTGTCTCCCAGATTGCGCATTGAAGAGATGGGACAGCCTTACTTACACAATTATAATGTAGATAGAGAGAGTGTGTGTGTGTAATATATATATATATATATATATATATATATATATATATATATATATATATATATATTATAGTGTGTAAATATATTAAAGTTAATACAGTACAGTTGTTATTTGTTTTTTTAAACTATAAAATAATTTCAAATAAAAAAAATCCCCAAGATTTTGTTTTTTTAAATATCACAAATATTTAAACTTGATTTTGCATTTTTGTAAATCTACGTATTCGGGGACATTTTAGGTAAAAATATTGGCCCTCTAGCATAATTTACAGTACTCACACTTTGCCTTACAGGTGATATTTGATGGTGAAGATGCTGTGGATGATGGAGGTGTTACTAAAGAATTCTTTCTGCTGCTTCTCAAAGAACTTTTAAACCCTATCTATGGAATGTTCACGGTCTTTCCAGACTCCAACCTGCTCTGGTTTTCTGACATAGTAAGTCGCTGAGTACAAACTGTTACACTTAAATGCACAATCTGCAATGAAAACCATGAAACTTGTATTTGAGTGAAAGATAGAAAATTAAAATAGAAGGCAGGTGCCCTCCAACCTGATCTGTTGTGAAGGATGACTGTGCATACCATTACATGGCAGCACTCAGTGCAGAAATAACTCAAACCAGTCCAAGGTGGGGAACGACGTTTCCATGTTAGGCATACATTTTCGTCAGGGTGCAAAACAAAGCAAAACTTAACCCGATTTAAATGCCATTCACCAGAGCTCTCACACCGGCTCACCGCTTCCCAGACCCTGCGCACCAACTGACGTCACAGGTCTCGTTAGACGTGTGGCATCGTGGCCAGAGCAGTGTATGGGAGAAAAGCAAGAGATCACCATGGTGATAGGATGCACAGTCACCCACATACAGTAAACTGGGCGGAGACCAGGCAAAGTTCCGTAGCATAAGGAAGCACAGGGTAGAGAGGGAAAACACAGAAGTACTAAAATATACAGTAATAAAAAGTGCATGAACGTAAACCATTACAATGGCAAATAGACATAAGGATCAGTAGTTAAGATCAGCAAATAAACGGTACATAAGACCTGATAATACTGTCACCTACAAATTCATATCATGACAGTCAAATTAGTAATAAGGGCAGGCTAATTGAACCTGGAAAAACAATAATATATCAATAGCAATGAATGATATAATATATATAGATGCTATAAGAAACAATATGCACTGAATATATTATGGTACATATATGACTAGGAAAACCAAGACAAGTAAAAAAAACTCAGAACAATTGAAAAAGTAAGACATAAAAAATTCAAAAGATACGATAAACAAAAATTAAAGAATAAAGCATCCCACAGAAAAACAACTGTAATTCAATGTGACCGGAAAGTCCAAGTGTTGCTTTGTGTTGCTACGTGTTGAGTCTACATACACTCTGATCATAGTAGCAGAAGTGCCCAATCACGTACTCTGTTTGGTATGAGGATGTGGTCTATAATCCGGTATCTCAAAGCAGCAAGGGAATGTGATGCCTCCATTTCCACACAGGACTGAGAACTCTCGGCAATGAAGATTGAATGGTCAGGGGACATCACTGACATCTCTGAATCAGACCTGCCTCACTTAACTTGCAGACAAACAGACACTAATCATTGACTGGCAGGCAGACGAGGTAGAGGTCAGTCTCCATGCTGCTGCCAATCTTGCTACAACACATCGGTGACAGTCTAGAGATGTGGTGCTACTCTGTGCCATTACAATCAAACACTGTAAGAAGCGCACAGGACTGGCTCGGTATGCAGTCAGGAAGCCGTCGGTCGAAATGCCCACCGCCGGCTTCCCAGCTGTCAAATCCCGACATGGGACTAATGATGGGCGTTGAAATCCTGACGCCTATCATTATCCACCCGCCGAAATCCCAGCACCTGGCATACCGAACGAAGGTGAGCCAGGCATCTGGAGCGGACAGCCGCGGGGGAGGGGGGGGCTTTTAGGTGTAGGGGCTCCCGGGGGGACTTAGGGTTAGGCACCCCCCTGGAGGGTTAGGTTTAGGCTAGGGGAATGGGGCGTTAGGCACCCCCCAGGGGGGTCAGGGTCAGACAACCGGGAGGGTTAGGTTTAGGGTGCGGGGAGGGGGGGGTTAGAGTTGAGCACCCCTGTGGGGAGGTTAGGGGGGGAAAGGTTAGGGATAGTTAGTTACTTACTTTGTCGGGATCTTCACTGTTCTGTCTTCTGGCGTCGGTATTGCATCCGCCGGGCTCACGTCCGGCGGTACGTCATATTGATTCCGAATGGCTCAAGTTTAATAGTTTACACCAGTGGTTCCCAAACTTTTTTGAATCATGGCGCCCTAGAGTATCAGCATTTTTTCCACACACCTCTAGGCCAAAAAGTTTTTTACTGAGAAATTCAGCAAAAATTCAGTTAAGTAAAATGTGCATATATGTCACCCTTAGGTTCAGTACTTTTGGTCCACATTTTTTGATAGGCAAACCCAGTGCTAATGATTGCCAATCACACTGAATAAAAATAATTTTATTTGGTGCTGGACTACCATCCTGAGGCACCCAGTTTTGGAACCACTGGTTTAAAACTATTAAACCCATCCCCTCCATTTTATTGTTTACGAAGTATAAATCCCAAGGACAGCCAGTGTATACTGCATGGGTTCTAGCTATGGAGCTAATACAGACACAACCCTTTTGTGGGAGCTTTATTTTGTAAGAATTTGTACTGTGCATGCTCTAAAAGTGGTGAATTTTGATCTCATCTACACTTACAAGCAAACTTTCTATAATGAGATGTTATCACGTAGGCAATGTTCAGTGAGGATGTGTTGACTGACGCAAATGAGTGATATGCAATCCTGGACCTTAGCAGAAACACACCTGTTTGGAGAATAGCCATGGCCATGACTATACATTCCTGAGACGGGAACGAGAAACCAGGCCACTAGGGCTACTGGTCTTTTAAAGGCTGTTTAGGACAATTTATAGAGCAGTCTCTTTGAAGTTGATGTGTTTTTGCAGAACAACACCAGGAATAAATAACAATACTATCGCTAAAACTGATGTTTGATAATTACAATAAAGGCAATGTCTACCCCTGGGTTTATTTTGTAAGACCAGCCCAGCCTTGCGACAGGGACAACAGGTTATAATCTGGAAATAGGACTCTCAAATCAATATATTTTTTTCTTTAGTGTCTTGTATGATGTACAGTAGGCGAATCATTGACTTCATGTTATAGGATTACTATTATGAAACATTCTGATTAAGTACATTTATTAGTATTTATTACTCCTACACTTGTAAACTTGTATATTTACTTTATGCTTTAACCTCTAGTGTTTTGTAGAGCACAACTGGTTCCATCTAATTGGCATCATGTGTGGTTTAGCCATTTATAACTTCACAGTGGTTGATCTCCACTTTCCATTGGTGCTATATAAGAAACTACTGAATGTTCCAGCCAATTTAGACGATCTGAAGGAGCTGTCACCCACAGAAGGAAGGTATATCCAACAGTGCAAAACAAGAATTTGCTGTTGTTTGTTTCATATAACCCACACTAAACATTACAATCAAAGAGCCAGGAGAAACGGAGCCTTATTATTTTCATGGAACAGTTAAAAATTTTATTGACAGTATATATGCCCAGGTTGTGATTATATAGGTTTCATTGTTCTCCAATCATATTAACACTGATGCAGAAATATACCTAACCTGAGACGAGATGAGACCCCTCTCTCTTGCCACAGGTTTGAGGGCAATTTCAAGTATTTGTTTAAAAATGCCAATATTGCTCCAAAAGCTAAAATGTGAGCTCTGTCCTGTTGCTACATTACATAATGGCATAAGTAAAACATTTTACTTGCCAGCTCAGACAACATAATGGATTAGCACCCCCACAATACAATGTAAAAGTATGGTGTGTGTAATATATAATATATTATTATGGTATTGCTGAAATGCACCTCTTTTTGACTGGCACCTTGTGACTATCTTTCTGTTTCATCTGTGGACATCTGAAACTTGAATCCCACCAGCCTTCTCTTATGTTTCCAACATGTTCTAATTTTAATCCTGATATCCCAGAAATCTTTGTTTTTTTTCAATAATAGTTCCTTATTTAAAATCACTAAATCGTTTGTGTGCACAGTATTTGAAGGTGGGGACCCTAGACTGATGGAATAGTATCAGGTAGCTCAATACGATTACAAAAATCAGTTCTTTTAAAAGCTACACACAAATACAAACTAACCCATAATACTCCACGGTGTGTTTTATCCTGTGACTGTCAGGGATTAATTGAATTTAAATGAAATTGACTTAAGGGTCCCATACATCATCCATCACAATCCAGCGATTGACAGATCCTGTGATTTTTTTTTATTTTTTTTTTTTCCCTCAATTTAAAGATACCCCAAACCACCAATCTGTGCACATACTTTACTGAATATGATCTGTAAATCACTGAAAAATATCTGCAAAGACAGATCTGTCAATTTTGAAAGGGTCATCATTTTACTAGTAACGGTCTGCACACCTGCTGATTGTTACCACACACTAGCAATCTACAGCCCAGATTGGTCGGTGATATCCAACATGTTGAATAACCTGATTTACCAATTCCAATCGCGTTTTGGTCGGAATCTGCGATCTGTAAACATCATACATTGATGATTTTTTTTTTATTGATTTTTTTTACACAATCATCTGCAAAACGCAGAATTGCCTCAATTGATTGCTGATTTATGTGAGCCTAAAAAAAGGTTTTGATAATTACCAGATGCATATTCATATTGTCTGTTTTTTTGCTCTTTTGTTTACTATTGTTCCTATAGGAGCCTACAGCAGCTCTTAGACTATAGCGAAGAAGACGTTGAGGACACTTTTTGCCTTAATTTCACAGTAAGGAGATGGATTGCACAGTACTAGACCTCTGTAAATTGTTGGGTTCATGTTAGAAGCACAATGGCTGGAGGCACATTTTATGTTGAAAAGATCATGTATATGGTGAAATATCTATGCCATAAAAAAAATTCAAATACATATGAGACACATAATAGTGTCTTCACTCTCTTTGGTTTATGGAATACCTAAATGAATCTGAAATTAGCAGTATTTTAGGAGAGAGAAAATTAAATGTTTACAGTTATGAATGGGGTGATCCTACAGTCAAAATACACCAGACTCTCTGCATGCTGGGAAGTGTAAACAAAACATACTCATGTTATGCACTGGCACATGTTGGTGTATTCTTATTGTATGGTGTATTTCCCAAACTGCAGGTATGCAACTTATGTGCTTGCGGAACAAATCTGCATAGATGCACAGCAGTCAGTGTGTGGCATATCAGCAGATTTTGCAGTCAGTAAATAAGATATTTATCATCTTACTGCTTTTTTACCTGTGCAAATGGTTTCTATGCCATAAAGCAGGTTGTAAATGCTACACCTGGTTATTGCCAATCAGTGTCATACTGAATTGTATTTGAGTAGTTGCAAAATATCCTACAAAACAAAAAATAACCACTTTTAATGTTCTATTCTCACTAGACTTGAATTAATGCAAACATTTACATTGTACAAATCCCTTACACACAGTGCTAGCATCCTTGCATGGTAATGCAGCTCAAAAAGGTAATGCAGCTCAAATGCATGCTCAAAAGGTAATGCAGCTCAAATGCATGCTCAAAAAGGTAATTAACTGATGTGGTATAGGAGCATATATATATATATATTTATTTATTTATTTATTTTTACAAAAATAATGTGAAAATTGATGTTTTCACTCTTCACATTATTTTAGTTTCACTTAAATATATCAAAGGCTTGTGAAGGACATTTTGCAAAAATCTCCTCCATGCCCTAAGATTCGCATATCCCTTCCGAATGCTGATCGCACTATCTATACCTCTAATGGAAAATGCGATCAGTCCGAATTTACCAAGCTCTAATTTTTTTCGGAGGCAGCCCTTCTAAACTGACGCCATCTTCAGATAGTATTGGCACAGGCTTTCCGCTGTACTTCTGCTGAGAGAGGGATATTTGGAGATCCTTCCCCTTTTCTTCTGCTCTGCCGTGCAGTAATCGCAGGCACAGCAGAGCTGATAACACTGACAATGAGCGATGAGTGAGCGGCACTGATATCCGTCCAGCAACTCACCCATCCCTCACACAACAGATTGGGACACTGAGCCCAGAGCCGAGGTCTGTGATCAGCCTGTGTCTGATAGGAAACAGGCAGCATGCAGGAAGAAGATAAATGTTTATCCCTGCACACAGGGAGCTCTGGTCTGTGAGCTGCTCTGTAACCCAGGTCAGCTGTGCTGTGTGGTCAATTGAGATGCTGGTTGGGACATTCACTGCATGTCAGATGACCGGGTTACAGAAGCAGGCCACCGGTCAGAGGGGGTCATTCAGACCCGCTCGCAAGCGGGCCGATGTTGCCCCACTGCGCATGCGCACGACGGAGGGAGCTCCGTCGTGCGCATGCGCGAAACCCGGATGGAGACGGGCTCTCCGTCGCTCCGGGTCTCGCACCGAAGGGGGCGTGCTGTTGATGTTGATTGACAGCACGCCCCCTTTGGTGGGCGTGCCGGGGGCGTGACTGCCAGACGGAGGCGTTCCCATGGGAACGCCTACCGTCTGAAGCCGGCCCCACTGACATCACTAGTGATATCAGTGGGAGTGATTTTGGCTCTGATAGAGCCAAAATCACTCCAGGGCTTGCGGCAGCGAGACCCTACCGCAGGGTCTCCATCGCAAGCCCGATGGTCGGGATGGTCTTGACCATCGCGACCATCATCATGGACGCTCGCTATAGCTATGCGAGCGTCCATAAGGCCACTCCATTTTCAGGGAGGAGGGCCCTGATTCAGAGCGAGCGCTCTGGTCAGAGCGTTCGGCTCTGAATCAGGCCCAGAGATCCCTGGGTGCAGTTACATTTTTTTTTTTTTCTTTTATTTATTTTCTATTCCAAACCTTTTTCTTCTTTCTGCATACAGCCTGTGTCCTATCAGACACAGGTTGCATGCTCATTTTTCACACTCTGCACTTCGTTACTGTGTATGGGCAGAGTGTGCCCCGGGAAGTAAAGGTTTTCACCATTGTGAAAGCCAGATGCGTACACATCACCAGGATAGGGGCTTTCTCTCAAGCTCTGTCCTGGCACCTTTATTCTGATACATCCCTGTGATAATATTGGATGTCACAAGTATTGGTTTGATCAGAAAAGCACTGTCTTGTTACTTCCATGGTTGTCTAATGTCATTTACTGGCTTTCTACATACATTCTCTAGTACAATAAATATAGTGCTTACCTGTCCTGAAGTTTACGGCATCTGTGTCCTGAGTGGGGATCACTATGGACAACCCCTACAGATGGCGGGAGCTTCAGGACAGATAGCTGTCTATGACCCCTTGCTTGAGCTGTGTGAAATGTTTTGCAGTATGTGCCCCTGTGTGTTAGCATGACTGAGATAGTAAAACCTTTGCGTTTTGATGGTTCAATGTACACAAACTTTGACACAAAATTATTAAAAATATTGTATAAAAGGACCTTCAGCCTCTGTGTATAAGGTGTATATGAAACATAAATGCATTTCATGTATGTGCACAAACGGTTTGAGCCACAAAATTATTGAAAATATTGTATAAAATGACATGCAGGCTGTGTGTATAGAATACATAAATGCATTCTGTGTTTAGATTTGGGTCCTATTCCCAAGATATCTCTGTATGGTATACATATATTCCAAAATACGAAATATTCCAATATCCAAAACACCCCTGGTCCCAAGCATTTTGGATATGGGAGACTCGACCTATATAATAATATAAAAGTGAACGAATATTAATGTATATGTTTTCCCAATGTTAAAAAAGAAAAGATACATTTAAATAAACAAATAACTTGCCCTGGTTGTCTAGTGGTAATCGGTGTTCATCCGTTGTTGTTATGCAAACGGCAACCAGAATGCTGGTATATTTCTGGCAAGTCCCATGGGCAGATTCATGGTTGTTTTCTACCTTACTTGAGCCCCAGCCAGTAGGCACAGAGTTGGGGTACGGAGAGACTTCTGATTGCCCCGCCAGAAATGAAATGAATCCAGGAGACATTGAATCCTGGTAGTCCCGTCAGGCAAAATGACCACACTGTTTCTCTGAGAAGATCAAAGTGGCAGCAGGAACACCGTTTCCTTGGGATGTGGCTATCGTGTGGTATGATCCAACTTCAGGTTGGAGAGGGCACTACACTTTGGAACAGGGATACTGGAAAATACTTTGGCAGTAAATTTAGAAAGAAGCCTGACAAGGGGGATTTATCTTTAGTCTTCCTAAAGCAATAGGAAGGCGAACCTGTCATTTTTATTCTAAACTTACATTAGAAAAGAATGGCATAATTTATGTCCTATCACGTTGGCAAAACAGATACTGAAGCCACCGAACACACTGATTTGTAATATTTGTCCTTAAAGTCGTCCTAGTAAATGAAAACATAAATAATATATGAAACTATATTACTGTGACTGAAATATTTTGTGTTTTTTTTATTTTAGATCTGTAGGGAAAGTTATGGGCTCACTGAAATAAAACCCTTAGTGCCTGGAGGAGAGAAGATAACTGTGAATAAAGAAAACCGGTATGTTACATGTGACATTTATATGGATGCCCCTATTCTTAGCAGCAATATAGGGTAATTGGTCTGTGCCCAATTCCTATGAACTTGATGATGCCAATATTGTACACAGTAGTAAAACTGGTAGGAAGGTGACCATTCTTAACCTGTATGTGCAATCATATTCCAAACTCAATAAATAGGCCCTTGTGTTGTGGCGACCTTTTGGATTGTACAAAATGCTGAGTGCTCTGGTCATCTATCAGGACAGGATGTTGCTATACAGTGTAGAGGGCAGGCAGGCCAAAGCATTTTAAATTATTTCTAGTGACCTGTGTGTCCTGGGTACAGATGTGTTTGCACTAAAAGAGAGAGGACTCTGTGGTGATTCAAAGGTATACATTTTCTGATTGGTGATGGTTCTTTAGTTGACATTAAAGAAGTCCACCCAAAGCCTGAAATGTTCACTACAGTATGAAAAATATTAGAATTACATGTGCTTTGGTGGTCATGTGATCCAGCATGTCACTCCCCCACCCCATTTCTCACCAATGCTATAGTGGGCTAGCACTCTGAAGTTGAGCCTTTCCATACACCAAAATTGTGTTACTGACACCAATGGACGGGTGATGATTGCCCCGCCCTGTAATTGTAAATGTATGTCACTTCAGCAGAGAGCAGCACAAGAACCTTTGCTGAATCACTGGATCACCACACAACTGGTAAATCTAACTTTGCATTTGTTGTGAAATGTGGGCCTGATTCAGAGCCGGACGCTCTGAATCAGGGCGGGTTTTTTTTTTTTTTCTTTTTCCATCCGGCCTTTTGGACGCTCACATAGCTGTGGTTTACCACCCACAGCTTATGCGAGCGTCCATGATGCTGGTCGCGATGGTCACCACTAGTGATGTCAGTGGGGCCGGACCCAGACGGTAGGCGCCTCCGTCTGGCAGCCACGCCCCTGGCACGCCCGCCAAAGGGGGCGAGCTGTCACTCACCATCGACAGCACGGCCCCTTTGGTGCGAGACCCATAACGACGGCTACCCCGTCGTTGTTCGGGTCTCGCGCATGCGCACGACAGAGCTCCCTCCGTCATGCGCACTAGGGCACCATCGACCCGCTTGCGAGCGGGTCTGAATCAGGCCCTGTATCCAAACTAAATTTTTGGTTATGGTGGTTCTTTAAATTGCAAAATGAGTATTTATAATGCTTTAGTCAATGTCCAAAAGTTTTGATGTAATAAGATATAATAGAGCGTTGTTTCTAAAAAAATACCATGAAAAGAAACTCTTTGGTCAAGTAGTACAGTCCCAGTTGATTGTGATAATCATTTACATATTTGGATCTGGCACTTTGTTTATTAAATAATCTTGAGGACTGTTCTGGACTGGACTATAGAGATGTTGGTGAAGTTTTCATTGGTGCTAAAAATAAATTTCTCAGTGGAAGACAGCAGGTAGCCCGGGGACTTGGGGAGCCTGTTGGAATCACTTCTTCAGATGGCTGCATCTATAAATTGATTCAAAGAGACCTGCGTAACTACCAGTTGTAGATCTACTGGAAGGATGTCTACACTACAGTGTTCTGCTTTAACTGAAGTGATGTCTATTGAACCGTTTTAGTGTATCTTACTATAGTCAGACAGATACAGCCTCTTATCTGTTGCTTTCATGGATAAATCAGACACAGATAAGCAAAACAATAAGGCTGTTTTTTCTTTACTTAAGGCACTATAGCTATGGGACTCTCTGTAAAAGCCATGTACACACTAGATGATGTGCCCGATATGTCACTCCGATCCGGAGGATCGGACGACATATCATCTAGTGTGTACCCAGCATTAAAGCACAATTACAGTCTGTCAGGGACTGGGTCAAGCTACACCTGGTAATTTGAAAAGCAAAAGTCACATTACTGTACTAGCCTAGATTTCTTCATGTACAGGAGCACAGAGATGAAACCCTGTAGGCTGGGCAGACATAGCAGGCAATGAACCCTAACCCGAGAATAGTGAGAAATTCTCAGATGTTGATGCTGCATGTGCTGTTAAAGCCACTACTGTTTATAAAGCCAGACCAGAAGTCCTTTATAAGGGCATCCATCAAATAGTAAGGATATACTGCACAGAGGAAGCAAGGACAATGAGCTAGAACACCTGCAGGGCAGAAGGCAGAGACAGGGGCTTCGGAAACCTCTCTAGATGCCTGGACCTCAGTGGGATTCTTACAAATCTGGAAATGGTAGTTAATTATATGTTGCAATTTCTATATGAATAGGGACATGTGCCCAATATTACTACTAATAATTTTTCTCTGATTCTTTCCAGACAAGAATTTGTCGATGCTTATGTAAACTATGTTTTCAACAAGTCAGTACAGGAATGGTATGAGGCCTTCTCTACAGGATTCCTCAAAGTTTGTGGTGGGAAAGTCCTTGAACTTTTTCAGCCGTCTGAACTGAAGGCCATGGTGGTTGGCAGCAGCAACTATAACTGGCAAGAGCTGGAAGAGGTGAGTACCACAGAGAAGCATATGCATAGTGACTACTATACTCAGACCCGGTTTCTATAAAACGTTCTTTGAAATTTGGAAAGCTATTACCGAGTTTTGTATTATTTTTTTGTGTTTCACATTTTAATGTTTCTGACTGTTTTAATCACTTGGGATCACTGTGTGCAGGTCACTGATTCTCCGCATTAGCTTCCCTTTCTGGTCCTAAAACTTGCTGTATACATTATCTGGGCTGAGGTTTCCTAGATTGCAGACCATATATATTTATTATCTAATAACAGTTTTTATATAACACATTATGCAACACATTACATAAAATGTTTAATCAGTCACATGGACACACTTACTACAGTTAATTTTTGAATTGTGTCTTTGAATTGTGGGAGAAAGCCAGAGCCCCCGAAGGAAACCCATGCAAACATCGTTGTACCAGATAGTACCCTGGTCCTAACTAGAACCAAGACTCCGTTACTGTGAGGAAGCAATGCTAACCACTGTGCCACAATGTTGCTCCAACAATACTATCGGCTAAGAAGTAATAATACATCTTCATAGTGTTTACACCAAAGTGACCTTTTGTTCATAATTCAATATGTTGATAACCATTGCAGCACCACAATATTAGGGTAATTTATGCCAACAATAAAATACAAAGCAAAATCTAGATCTTGGTGCAATATTTTATTTATACCAAATAGATAACAGCTAGGATCTACTAAATCTATATTTCACTCTTACTGATTCTATATTTAATCTTAAATTATACATAGTTGTCCTTTAATTATGCAGCATGGGGGAAAGGGCTATGGGTATCCGCAGTTTTAATTTTAAAGCAGAGTTACAGCTGATATGCAGTGCTAACAATAAGGCTTACTGGGCTCTGTTACAGAATGCGATCTACAAAGGTGAATACTCAGCTGTGCACCCTACCGTCAGGATGTTTTGGGAAACCTTCCATGAATTCCCACTGGAGAAGAAAAAGAAGTTTTTGTGTAAGTAGCTATGGTTTTTTGCCTATCTTGATATAGTAATTATGTTAGATTGTGATATAACAAGGGTTAGCGTTAGCGCTTTGAGGTTTAGTTAGTATATTTACTGCAAATAGCTTAGAATTACTATGTGCGTGAACTTATGGTGTGATCCACCTCGTAGTTCTGTGGGATGGGTGTTCTTAAAGAGTCTGTTGATCAGTAATTGCTTAAAAGGACTGGTATGCAAAAGCTTTGGGCGGTGTGTTCTTTATAAAGTCCCAAATTGAGTTAGTATGGTGAAAGTCACTATTAGAACGTCTTTCCCCTTCTCCACTGGTATGGGTCTAGCCTGGTTGCGTCTCCACCTCAGATGTCAAACATAGAAGGAAGAAACAGAAAACCGGGGCATCAGGTGCTGGTGAGCACTAAAGTGCAGTGCAATAGGTAAGATATGCAGACTTACCCAGATCTTGCCACTTGTCAGCTTGTCCACCTGGCATCCTTGCTCCACAGGGTTAGTGTGTGTGAGTGTGAGGGGTTAATATAGATCCGGCTAGACCTGAATAATACACTATCACATGGAGAGTATGGGATAAAAACAAAAGGGCTTTATTGCCTGTCCACACACCTGGCTGGTCCTTGTGGTACAGGTATAGCTCATAAAGGTATTGACAAGAAAAAATTCAAATATTCAACAACAATGAACAGGTTATAAAAAAAAGTCAATGGGATGGAATGGAAGTCCCAAAGTGTCCCCAACAAGTTTCGTCCCCTGTAGGGGTAAAAAAAAAAAAAAATTACGTTAGATTGTAGGAAGCCACCAATTTGCTTGATGGAAGACCTCATTTTTATTGCATAACTTTGTGTGGGTGGCAGAAAAAGTATGGCAAAAAGTTTAGTCTAAAAATGTTCCATTTGGAGCACAGTGAGAGGAATCATTACTATGGATGAGCCTGAAGTCTAATTTTGAATGTGTGCGTCTTCAGCTACAAAAGTAAGTAAAAATAAAAGACAATGGAGTAGAAATGGTGGAGTTTCCCTTAGCAACTAATTAGACATGTATTTTTCTCTACTAGAAAGTTTGGCTTGGTTCCTCTGTTAACTGCAAGAATTGTGGTGTTACATGTTAGAGGAAGAGATTTCAAAAAGTCCCACAGTTATACATTGGGAAGATTGGTGCTACTGCATAATTAAACGCGCGTTTTAGTTGCGTTTATGTCATGCATTTTTAAAAAGGTTTTCCATGCACATATCATGCGATTTGGTTTTACCAGTTCTTTTTAGCTTACTTTTAGTCTGCATTACCACATCAGTTGTACTGTGTTATTAAAATGTAAACCATGTTAATTTATTTAAAGATAATGCTTTAGTTATTTGAAGTTACTTTGTACCCAGTATGTGACAGTCCATGTAGTGATTTGTCTCACAACAGTCAGTAACTCTCTCTTCTCAGTCGGTGCTCTACAGAACAGTGAGGGGTAAATTTACTAAGATGGGAGTACTATTAAGAAGTGACGTTTGCCATAGCAACCAATCAGATTCCAGGTATTCTCTTCTAGAAGGTGCTAGATAAATGAGAAGTAGAATCTGATTGGTTGCTATGAACAATATCACTTCTTAAATAGAACTCCCACCTTAGTAAATTTACCCCTGAGAGTCAATGGAAATTTAGACATGCAGGAGGAATTGAAGCCTTGGACAACTCAACGCCATATACTAAAGCACCTCCAATCCATCAATGGATGATAAACTGGCAATGGAGAGGGCTGCCCAGCAGCAAGTTATACATACACATTCCTTACCCCAAAATTATATACCATAGTTAATTGGCTAATTCTCCTGAGTATAAAGATGCCAAATCTGTATACATGGTCCTTGAGCCTGACGAATTCCATGGAGCGCTCTTGGACACTTGGTGAAATATTATCATATCATCGTGGTGACGTCCACTGCTCCAAAAGGCAGCACTGTACACTGGGGGTCAGGCTGCAATGACACAATTCATGGCGCGCCAACATCAGCACCTCCCCTTCTAGCATCTCCCAAGTGGCCGGGGTAAAAAGTAATCAAGTATGGGTATTATTTTGAATCCAGAATTCCTAATGAGTAGCAGGAGATTGTCATGGATTTTGCTATCAGTCAGTGTGCCAACTGAAAGTATTAGTAGCTGTTCTGCGAAGTAGGCCAACATGTGTTAGATCCAGGTTACACTGCTGTTATTACTGCTGGAGTCTAGAGGAAACATCAGCCCTTATGTTAACTCTCCAGGCTCCTGTTTTTTTAATGCCTATATCACCTTTGCAATGGTTCTCTATGGAAAGTGTTTTACCGGCAGCAATATCCAGGGACAGTAGTGGAAAGCATCTTTGTGTCAATCAATCTGTAATGTAGGAGTGATGCAATCTGACTATTTGTGAAGATGGTTTTCTGTCAAAACACTAAGAAGTCTGCTTTCCTTTCAGTGTTTCTCACCGGCAGTGACCGTATTCCCATCTACGGAATGTCCAGCTTACACGTCATCATCCAGCCAATCGCCTCTGGGGAAGATCACCTGCCTGTAGCGCACACATGCTACAACCTTCTGGACCTGCCCAAGTACAGCAACAAAGAAATCCTCAGGACACGGCTCAACCAAGCCATAGACCATTATGAGGGCTTCAGCTTAGTATGAGAAATAGTCTTGTGTTTCCATACTTCCCTCTATCTACATGCACTTTATCTCTATTGGGCTTATTTAATATTAATGTAAAATACACTCAATGTTGTATACATAGAAAAACAAGAAATGCATCAGTTTCTATTTTTGTAAATTAAAAAAAATGTAAAAAAAAAAAAATAATAATAATCCTGTGTGGGCTATGGGCATCTCAAAGTATTTGATATTTGTTCAGTTCGCTAATGTTTTTACCATTTGGTTTTACTCTTTTACATGTGTTCCCTTTTATCTCATTGTATTATGGTTAGTGTTATATCTTGGTGTGGTGAGAGCAAGCAAACAATATCCAGCAGGACAGGTTCTCTCAAAGGCTTTTTCCTGGCACCAAGTTTCTTTCAGAACATTAAAGGTTTTGGATCAGTGATGTCCTGTTTGTTTTTTCATCTCATCTGGTCCAAAGGCATATACGTAGTTGACTTAATAAAAAACGCACACAACCTAGTTTGTATAAAGGAGAATAACAGATGATTCAAACCCAGATTGCTTTCTTCTTTTTTTATGGTCTGCTTACTTTTATATCTGGAAATGATCATTCATGTGACCCAAACATTAAAACCCATATCACAAATTAATGATCTATGTATAAAGAATTTTCAGGGAAACCTAAAGCTTTGTTATATTATGTGCATCTAATCAAATGGCTACTCTTTAAGACTCCTGCTGCATACAATTATTCTGCATTTGCAATTAGAGCAAAGCATGCAGGTGTACGTAGGCACATTTGCACTATTCATAGTAACTATTTGTGTGCTTGCATACAGTACATCTATCCTGCATCTATCCTCTGTGTGCTACAAGTCGCAGTACACACATGAGCGCCCTGTGACTGTAGCGCCAAGCGTCTACGCAGCTGTGACACTATCGTAGCATTTTGCATGCAGATACTCCCGCAGTTGCACACAGAATATAGTCATGCTGCATATCATTTTAATCAGCAGAAGCTTCTTGTACGTCCTATTCACATTGCTGTGCAAATAAGATGCACTGGAAGGTGAAAAGTCACACAAAGCGATACTTATTGCTACAGAGTCACGCCGCGGCAGGGCGCGACTAGAAGGGCTGTTTAATAGATATATGTGGACACATCTGGATATAGGTGCATGATGACTTCCCCATATTAATAACTAACCATGGGGAAATTAATCTCTGCCTATATTTGCAGTATTGTAGATCCAATAGTAAGGAGTGTCAATATCAAGTCCAGTCTATAGTTACTATATTCATTTCCACACATTGCTTAGTTTAGCCCCATTTATGTCATAAAATCTAGAGTATGGGGACATTTGGACTTTCCTAGTTAAATGAACCACGTTTTAATGTCTTTTTTTTTCTTTAACAGTGGTGATAATGGAATTGGAAATTACATCAAGACATGCGCTTTCCCATATAAAGGGCTCCTTAAAAGGTGCCAAAACCACTTAATTAAAATATAGGGTACTGATTAGTTTCCACCAGGTCCGAGGACATACGGGGTAAAAAAAAAAACATGTCCTTCTGCAAGGAAAAAGTAAATTCCCCTATGAATACATCATCTTCCCTTATTTTCATAATGTCCTGAAAACTAGTTACAGAAGTAGGGATTTTCATGTGCCTGGCCCACACTGGGCAATGAACTTCTTGATTCACCCAGCACCCTCTATCAAAAGGTGCCCAATATTGCACCGCATAGACTGCCGTTTTCACACGCAGAATCTATAATCATTGCACAAATAGGTATACATGGCGTTTGCATTGAGAACACATCACCTTTATTTTCTGTGATCACAAATGAGCGTCAATGCCTAGACAATAGTGTCACAGTGCGTGCTGTTTCTTACTCATTTTTGCCTGTATTAGATATACGTATGGGTTACTTAGTCAAGATGGTGACAGTTGCAGGGAAACAAAATGTTTATATTTGATATTCTCTCTCTTCTTGGAGAAATATTTGCTAATTGTAATTGGTCACGTTACAGACCATTGTTTCTCAATAGTTCTCGGGAGAACCTCTGAAATGCAGGTCTACAACATAATCACCACTGCCTTCCAATCATATATGCATTTATATATGTTCCAAGAGATAGGTTCTAACATGCCCTCAAACATTATCATATCTCACTAATTATCTTTCATAGCTCTTTGTTTAGATTTTTAAAAGCCAAGAAAAATATATCTCTTCAGGTTATATATTTATATATACACATATATACATAAAATATGCAAGGTGTAATAAGTAAGACATGGCCATAACAAGTAATAACCTACATATGCATTATGTTTAATACATGCATTCTTCCTATACAAGATTTTGTGGATGGTTAATTTTTTAAGTACTACAATATGTGTAACATCACTGTCTGAGAATGGGGATTGAATACGCTTGAAGTCGTGTTTAAAACATGGTACATATTGTGCAAATATACCTACAGCAATCAGAAAATATTTGCCTTAAACTGCGCCATTACAGTCCAGGCTTTAAGGTTGTCCATGCTTGAGCTCAGCTGGTTAAATTAAATTGACTGTGGTACTAAATAAGTCACCTGTGCTCAAGCATGGATATCCTTAAAACCTGGACTGTAATGGTGGCGTTTGGGAACCTCTGCCTTGGACTGATTAGAGCACACTTCTGTTTGGTTGCTGCAGAGTACAACACATTGCGTTATTTGTGCCATGCTACAAAATAAACCAATACAGTATTCTGCATGCTGTGAATTTCTTTTTATTAAGTGAAAATAGCACAAAATTTCAATTTAGATGTGGCTCAACTGTAACGTACAAGTATACTTGGTATAAATTTTACCAGATTATAAATAAGCTGTTGCTTAAATTACTATCTCTTAAGTAATTATTAGCTTCTCATAAAAAGTAGTAATTTCGGGCTATATTCTAATTATGTTCTTTAAAGGTATTTTAACTGTAAGATAAAAGGCGAAGAGTCTCCCTATAAATACCGAAAAACAAACTGAAATGCACTAAGGTTTTAAAGTATATGCCAAGGTTGCTTGATATTGAAATCTGTATCACTGGCAAGGTTGCTATTGTCTTAATGGAGGACTTTGGTTGAGAAAGTGATGTTAATAAAGATGATTTACCCCTATTTCCTTGTAATGGTATTCATTTATGTGTGCCCCCTTTAGAATAGCTTTTAGAAGTCCTAAACTTATCTTTTTTATTTCTTTTAATACAGAAACTGAGATTTGAATCAGATGACATGCCTTTGTGTTAAATACTATGGCAGCCCTTATCCGCAACAACCATCATGTCTTGCTTCTATAAAAGTACAAGTGCACATATGAGAATACTAGGGAGGTCACAGTCCAGGGCAATGTACCATGATGATAGTGGTGGCAGATGTCACAGACAACAGTCCTTGCCTGTAGCAAGATGGGCCGCAGTTATCTGAGCTTATTAGGGTTAGGCTGTGGGGGGTGGGGGAGGTTAGAGTTAGGCACTACAGGGTGGGGGTAGGGATTAGGGATGGACGAAAAATACTTACCTAAACGATGGAGGATCGGAGGTCTGATCCAGAAGTGACAATCACATGATCGCTGGGACCTGGAAGATGCGGCTGTCAGAAGAAGGTAAGTCACCGCTGGGCTACCAGGGATGTAATGTAATCATTCTAACATATTGACATTTCACCACTATCTACATGATGAATGTCGACATATACCACACACGTTCTAAGGAATGGGATTGTTTTACCGCCGGCTGTTTCCCGCCGGTTCAAGTCCCGACAGGACAGAATGCAGACAGCGCAGGTAAGTCAGTCTAACCCTCTCCTCTCCCCCCCCCCCCCCTTAACCCTAACCCGCCTTTAGGGGTGCCTAACTCTAACCTCCCACCTTAGGGCCTAACCCTAATCTCCCCCCAGGAGTGCCTAATCCCCCTTCCTCTAGCCTATCCCTAACCTTCCCAGGGGGGTGCCTAACCCTAAGTCCCCCCAGGGTGCCCTAAACCTAACCCGCTTCCCCCGCGGCTAAGTAGAACTGGCGCCCGTACTTACCTCGATCGGGCCCACATCGTTCTACTTTCCGGCGTCGGGATTATGACAGGCGTCGGTATCTTGATGCCTGTCATAACTCCTTAGCCAGCATTCCGGCGTTGGGATTGTGACCGGCGGTCATATAAGTACATCCCTGTTCTAGTGGCCTCTATTCAGGCAGCATTCTGGTGACCTCTATACAATATAGACAGCATTCTAGTGAGTGTATACAATAAACCGGTCATTACAGTGAACTCTGTACATTCCACACAACATTTGGTATCACAAGGGGACTTCAAAGTAAAACAAACATCTAGGATAGGGGTGGGAAATTAAGTTGACATTTTAGTAAAGTCAAGAGCCACACACAAAATATTTTGTAGTTACAGTATCAATAACATTGTAACAAACATTTTGTGTTTTGCACACATGTTTACAACACTGCTGTAAAATAAAAAACATTGATACACTTTAAACATTTATTCAAACAATTCTGTCTGGAATTTCTGGATTTTGCTGCACCTTACAAATAAATGATGACGAAATCTGTGCTCAACTAGTAACAAATATTTTTTTTTCTAGTTAAGTAAAACCTATTTATAAAGGTAACCTTTCCTCTCATGCCAGAAAGGTAAAAAGTTAAATTATCAAAATTGTTCCTGTTTTTTAAACGAGACGCACCTCTTTCAGTTACGATGTAATCAAAAGCTCGTCATCAAAAGAAGTTTTAATAAAATGCCTTCTCGCATTGCACGTAAAGTGCTGCCTTATTACCAGTAGCTTAATGTTATATTGGGGTGAAGTGAGCAGTGTATCTATCATACAAAGTTAAATCAAATTTCATGAATAAGAGAAATGAGACTGGTAGACAGCTTTTATGATAGTACAGTGCTGACATGTACTTTATATAACCTGCCCTTATACAGAAAATCAGATCCTAATAGTACAGTAGATAACAAGGATAGTTTTTTCAGATTATTTAGATCTTAATAAAATTTATGGCAGTAGTGTGGTCAGGGGAACGTGCAGGAGTAAGGTCCTTTCAGGGGGCTCCTTTACGTGCGGGTCTACCCACTTCCCAACCGAGGATTGGACCTGACTACTGTTCACAAAAAGTATTGAACTACAACATACCAATCCAACGAGCCAGGATTTCACTAGCCTCCATCGTCATCACCATACCTAGGGGAGCACTGTGTCTCCCCCAACAAAAATAGGTCTGGTTCCATACATACATTCATTAGCCTCTTTATTTGTTCACTTTGCCTTTGGTCAGACACCACCCACTCACCCTACTGATCGTCACATCTTCTACACCCTCCCCTATATTTGACATAATCCCATATGCACATAACATCAGTCGCTTTGACATTGGCAGTAGCCTAGGGTCTAGTCTAATTACTCTCCTCAATTCCAACTAAACATGGCCTATGAAGCTGTGTATTTGTGATTGGGAACGCAACTCTCCTTTACCACTCTGACACCATAAAAGACCTCTCATAGTGAATGTGTTTTGAGATGGCTGATTCAAGGATCCTTTTGTTTTCAGGGCCATGAAGAGAGAGTTTGGTCGTTTATTTGGCACCTTTACTGCCATTATTGCACAGACCAATAGGTCTGCTATTAGTACCTATGTAATTACCTGCACCCGTTTTGTTTAATCTGGCTCTGCACCAGCGGTGGCTCCTACCTGTTATTTCCAGTGGGTCTGCACCAACTGGTCACTGCACTGGGCTATCTGCCGGCCTCTGTGCAGGCGACTTGTTCACATGCGAGAGATCACGATCTCCCAGGGGGATAAAACACCTCCCTCTGGGACTGCCTGTCCAGCTGTGATTAGCAGGGAGTGCTTCCAATGAGAAGCCACCACCTTTGCTAGGCAGTCCCTGCAAGTGGCGGATTTTACTGGGGGGGCTGCATCTCTGCAATCCCTAGGTAAAAGCCCCCACTGCTCTGCATAGCTTTAAAAGCCCCATACTTCACTAGGCTCTAGTCACCACTTGATATAAAGTATATGGACACAGTGGTAGGTACAAAGGGATCTTTCAAATACCATTTAAGTTTTTACCATGCACCTAAATGAAACTACAAAATAAAACATTCTGCGTAATTTAATAAGGAAAATAAAACCATAATTAGCAACGGGTTGCAGTTGAGTACTTTCATTTCCATGTTTAGATGAATCCACACAACTCGTAACTGAAAGCAAAAAATAATAAACAGAAGCTACTGAAAGTTTGTAGACCTATGTAATATACATACAGTATATATATTCCAAATAGTAACAGGTGTAATGGCGCTTTGAAATGACAAAATAAGACAAGAAAATAATTCTCCCCTATTTCGTGGAGACCTTTTGATTCAGTAGAGATTCTAAAAGCATATAAGAGAGGGAAACAGAATGAGACATGCCCAGTATTCAAGGAGAAATTCGTGAGTGTGATATATAGGGGGCAACCATGAATTAATCAAGAGGGTGATCCAGATAAAGATACTTATTAAGAAATCTAAATACAAGTTTAAAGTTGTGAGTGAAATGAGTGGGGGGCATCCCCAATATATAATCTCATTTTAGACTAAGCAGAACTGTGGATAAAATATTGGAGGTTATTTTATGTTTAAAACAGGGTTACACTATTATATTTTTTGTTTCCCTCTCTTATATGTTTTGAGAATCTCCACTGAATCAAAAGGTCTCCACTAAATAGGAGAGTATTATTTTCTTGTCTTATTTTGTCATTTCAAAGTGCCATTACACCTGTTACTATTTGGAATATATATGTTGTAATTTTATGAGGATTGGTGAAACTCATTTGTTTCAGAGTGTATAGGCAGCATTGATTTGCGCACCAGGATATACTTCTTTTGCACTTTTGTCTATTTAATATACAAATGGGTGAAATAAATAATTATTCATCAGCACTGACGTGCGGTTAGGTCAATGGCTGGGGAGGCACACAATGGGTCTGAGTGCTGGGATCTTGTCTCACCCCCTACTCACTGTAACTCTCCCCTCACTACACTAAGCATCAGTATCCATTGATTCTCCTCCCTGTGTCTTCTCTTGCTTCTGCTGACTGATTCAGCAAGGATCGTAGCTGCTTATACGCACGCAATCGACCGACTGTTGCATACTACATATGCATTGCAGTACGCATGTGCGAGCTGGCTACCGCATTCGCAGAGGATACGCAGACCCATGCTTCCTGTCCAGTGATGGACAGGAAGTGCCATTTGTGGGTGGTGATGGGGGGGGTGGTCAGGCAAACGCAGGAGTGCCAGTGCATTGGGACGGCGTGGCATGGGCGTGCATAAATTAGCCACTGTGATACCAAACGCAGCCTGTGGCCTCATAGCGTGTGCAGAAGTAAGCAATTCCTGAGTGACGTCTGATCTCCCTTAACTGTGCGTATGTGTCCGATGTTACTGATTATTTCACTATATTGCCCAAGTATACGGATGTGAGTAAGGGGAAGTGGGCGTCCTTATGTTAGGCTGCGATCGCAATGCAGATGCAATTATTTACTTATCGCCGCTGATATTAGCAACTGCGTTGAAAGCGTATAAGCAGAATAGCGATCCTAGCTGAATCAGGCCTTGAGCTCCGATCGCTAAACACTGCAGTGCACTTCCTGGTCACATGACACATCCAAGGTGCCCATCAGTGCTCAAGGCATGCCTCTACTAGCTCTCTTTCTGTGCAGCTTACTGCCTGTTGTGCCAGTTCTGCAAGCAGTGTCTGACTATACAGAAGTGAGGCTGAGCTGTTGCTGCCCCATCTCTTCTCTGCAGTCCCAGGGAGCTCCACAAAGCTGGTGCGTGTTAACTATAAAAATGATTACAATAAACAAAGAAGCTGTTTATAAATTATAAATATCTTCTTTGCATTATTCTAATCATTTTTATACCAAATCTCAGGAGTGTGAAGTCCGTGTTCATCAGGTGTAGCATACTAGTCACACTATTTTTATAAGCATAGCGCTCCTTTATATGACAGTCATTGGAATCCAATGGAAAGTCACCCGTGACAATAGAAAGCCCCTTTCTTATTATCCAGTGTAACAAACACATGACAACTATTGGTTATTCCTTAATTTCTGATTGTGCAATTTACAGTATTCAAATTTGAAGCACTGCACTAGTCATATATTTCATTTAATAAAATCATTCATAATTGCAACATACAAAATATAAAATATAACTTACGAGTCATTCTTAGGGTCGGTTATATGGTGATAGACAGGGTTGCGCTTCTGTATAGCCACATATTTTATGTTTGGCAGCTACCAGCACTGGTTTTGCCAATTACATTAACCACAAATAATTGTTTTTGGTCCCGGAGCATCAACCAGTCCCAGCACCTAGTTTGGGAACCACTGCCATATACATTTACACACACTTTATTACAATTTAAGGGTTGTGGTTATCTCTGTCAATTCTTTATTGTACCTTCGTTAATTACTTATTAATAAGGATCTTGAGTTGTCTGTTGTAAACATTGAAAAATAAATTACAAAAAGATAAAAAAAAAATGCCATTATTCATTTCTAATAAAATAAAGAGGTAATTGTGTGATTACAATACAGACCCTTATTATGTTGTAGGATTTTTGTACAGGTGAATTGGTGGGTGTATTTCTTTTACTGGATTGTTTTTTTCTTTTGTAATATTCCCTCCTTACTTCTCATTTCCAGGAGGCTGTTTAGCAATTCTGGGAAAGCCAACTAAAGCTAATATCCCATTACCACATTTCCTCGCTGTTTACAGCAAGCTCAATGACTTGTCACAGCAAAACATACAAAAACAATACAGTGTACCAAATGCTTGTTATGTTATTTTTCTACTTTATTATCTCAATAAACTACAAGGATTTGTGCTGATTAATAAGAGGGTCTGAAACAGGAACATTCTTGAGAACTAAAACATGTAATCATCTTATCTCAATGTTCCAAACAACTTTCATATGACTTAGAACCCTTGTGATCTGCAGTGGTTGTATGCCAGGGGACTGTGCCCTCCCGAAAATATCTTTACTTGCACAAACACAAGACAAGAAATAAAAACTGTATTGCCATAAAGTAGCTTTACCCATGGGAAACGGCCATGATTCGGTCTTCACAAACTCCTGTTTTAAAGTGCAATTTATTGAAATTGCAGATTTTTCAGTGATTTTTTTTTTTTATTTGAATTTTAAACATGGGATAGTTACAAATTGTGAAGTATATAAACTTAAAGGAATCCCCTTTAGATAAGAAGGTGAAAATGTTTTGCCTTAAAACATATTCAGAATCTCTCATCTCATATCTAAGGACAGATCTTGCGATTTTGAGCACCACATAAGTGCCGGACCTGAGCGGACAGCTCTATGGGCAGTCCTGAGTTGTACACATCTCAGTTGTATCTCCACTTGCAGACTTCTCTAGAATTAAAGTCAGGGCCGGATTAAGGGCCACATGGGCCTGGGGCTGAAAATGATCAAGAGCCTATTTTGGGAAGCAGAAAAGCTATGACCAGTGCTGCGTAGGTGTGCCCAGTGCTGTGTGAGTGTCGCAAGTGCCCTGTAGGCGTGTACACCCCCCTACACTATCAGGCCCAAAATCTTCCTAGATATATAAAAGTGCATCATTTTGTGAGGAAAATAGAAATACAATTTTAATACTTATGATTTATGGCCAACTTTGTGGCTGGTCATCGCCATGATGATGAACTTTTCTTTATGTAGAGGCCTGGAGCTGTAGCTCCATCCACCCCATTGTAAATCTGGCCCTGATTACAGTGTCAGAAATGTCAGACTCGCACACAGCACTTTCCTGAAGGATCTGTAAAGTTTGTGAACACACAGTTTGTTCTTAAGCCTCAGTGTTCTGGTTATATGCAGATTTGCCTGTTTGTATGTGACACATCTAGACTCAGAGCGAAAAGGTGTTGCATGTGAGATTACGGAAGATGCCTGACTGTGTTTAGCCCCGGCTTCCGCAATCAGGGCCGTAGTGAGTCTGCCCAGCAGGGGTGTATCTACCCATTGGCCAGGATGGCACTCGCCAGGGGCGCCGACCAAAGGGGCCCTGCTGTCCGGCAGTGCCACCAGCCGCCAAGGGGTGGACAAGTCCCCCGGCCCCACAAGTGTAGGGCAGATCGCAGTGAGTGTGGTCTGCCCTACACAGTTTACACACAGACAGCCGCCAGCTCCGTCTTCCGGTTCCCCCCGCAGCATGTGATGGGAGAGACGTCATGCAGGAGAAGAGCGGCCCGGGACTCAGAGTGGACAGCGGCGATCGCGTCAGGAGCGGGGATCAGGTAAGTTGTATTTTTTTTCTGTGTATGTGTAAGCCTGGCACTTCGGGGGCGGCAATGAAATAGTGGGTGGACGCTACTGGGGGCACTTTATGGGCAGTGCCCGTGACTGGGGGCACTGTACAGGGGTGGCCACTACTGGGGGCAATTTAGGGGGGGTGCCCACAACTGGGGGCACTGCACAGGGGTGGCCAATACTGGGAGCAATTTAGGGGGGTGGCCACTACTGGGGGCACTGTATAGGGGTGGCCACTACTGGGGGCAATTTAGGGAGGGTGGCCACTACTGGGGGCACTGTATAGTGGGGACTTCTACTGGGGTCAATGCAGCATAGGGGGGGGGACTACTACTGGGGGCAATGCAGTATATAGGGGGATTACTGCAGGGGGTACTGTATAGTGGGGACTACTAATGGGGGCACTGTATAGGGGGGACTACTACTGGGGGCAATGCAGTATAGGGGGGGATTACTACTGGGGGCACTGTATAGTGGGGACTACTACTGGGAGCACTGTATAGGGGGGACTACTACAGGGGTCAATGCAGCATAGGGGGGACTACTACTGGGGGAAATGCAGTATAGGGGGGATTTCTACTGGGGGCACTGTATATTGGGGACTACTACTGGGGGCACTGTATAGGGGGGACTACTACTGGGGTCAATGCAGCATAGGGGGGGATTTCTACAGGGGGCACTGTATATTGGGGACTACTACTGGGGGCACTGTATAGGGGGGACTACTACTGGGGGAAATGCAGTATAGGGGAGGATTTCTACTGGGGGCACTGTATATTGGGGACTACTACTGGGGGCACTGTATAGGGGGGACTACTACTGGGGTCAATGCAGCATAGGGGGGACTACTACTGGGGGAAATGCAGTATAAGGGGGATTACTACTGGGAGCACAGCGTAGAGGGGCATCAGTCCATTACATCACCAGGGGCGCTGGGATCCCTAGATACACCCCTGCTGTGCAGGCCCAAGTACTATTGAGGGTGTGTGACCACGCCCCTCAGACAAAAAAAAAACTATTTGCAGCGCAAATCCAGGGGGGAGGGGCGATCAGTGTAATCGTTCCACCCCACAGGCAGAGGAGACTGCTGCTGCTCAGCGCCAGCAGTCTCCCTGCTCCCACTGCAGCCCAGCCCACAGCAGCGTGTGCTGGTCTACAGACAGGAAACAGGGAGGGAGTGGCGGCGGACATGTGTGCCTTTAGGAAACACACACTCTTGAACAGATACCATTTTTATTGACTTATGAAAGATGAAATATTTTTTTAAACACTAGCAAAAAAAAATGTCTGCATTTATATTTTAGTATCTTTCTTTGGGGTGCAGCTCACTCAGAGTGACACAGCACAGTCATTTTTGGACAAATAAGTGACTGATACATGTGTCCTCCTCATATATCCTTGCCCTTTAAACAGCTCTTCTAGTCGCGCCATGCCGTGGTGTGACTCGGTAGCGCTGAACGCTTTTTTTGTGTAACTCTTTACCTTCAAATGCATCTTATTAGCACAGCAATGTGAATGGAATGCACAATCAGCTCCTGCTTATTAAAACTCCAAAAATATACTGGTAGGTTAATTGGTTCCCCACAAAAATTAACCCATGTGTGTGCGCATGTGGTAGGGAATATAGATTGGTTGCTCCACTGGGGCAAGGACTGATGTGAATGGCCAAATACTCTCTCTGTAAAGCGCTGCGGAATATGTGTGAGCTATATAAATAACTGGTAATAAAAAATAAAATAATAATAATAATAATAATAATAATGATATGCAGCATGCTTATATTCTGTGTGCGAGTGCATCTGCATGGTAAACACTACGTTACGGTGTTACAGCCGCTGACACTGTGATATAGCGTTTCGCATGCAGACAGAGCCACAGAATATAGGCATGCCGCATATCATTTTAATCAACAGAAGCGGCTTGTGTGACATATTTTCATCGCTGTGCGAATAAGATGGATTTGAAGGTAAAAACTTGCATGAAAATACGCTCAACGCTACTAAAAGTCACGGAGAACCTGCGTTATGTGTATCACGACTTCTAGTGCACAGAGGATAGATGTATGTGGAATTGTGGACACATCTGTATATATGTATAAAATACTGCATGTGTGTAGATCTGAGATACTGATATATCCTTGTGAAAATCAAGTTCAAGCTCGCTTTATCAGACATACAAAAAACAAACACAACAGCCTGTTTGCTTTGCAGCACTATATTGCAGGTGCAACTATGGGGGGAATTCAATTAGACACGAATCGTGCAATCCTATTCCCAGAGTTACGTACGAAAACTCCATAGACAAAAATCGATGAAAAGTTTTCACAATCTCAGAGCAGGTGAAAAAATGTGCAAAATCCGTATTTTTTGCTAAAAATTTGGAGACGATTCAGAACCCTTTGGACAATAGCTTAATTCCCCTTAATAGTGACGTGAAATTTTTGGGGTGAAAATTTAAAAAGTGTTGGAAAATGGGTATAAACTTCCGGGTCAGGTAATTTGGGGTGCTGTATGGATAGGACAGGTAATTTGGGGTGCTGTATGGATAGGACAGGTAATTTGGGGGCTGTATGGATAAGACAGGTAATTTGGGGTGCTGTATGGATGGAACAGGTAATTTGGGGGCTGTATGTATGGGACAGGTGTTTGGGGGCTGTATGGATAGGACAGGTGTTTGGGGGCTGTATGGATAGGACAGGTGTTTGGGGTGCTGTATGGATGGGACAGGTATTTTGGGGGCTGTATGGATGGGACAGGTGTTGTTAGGATTGCAGGTGGCTGCAGCATGTGTATTTTTAAAATTTTTTAAAAGTGCACTTTATAGACACAATAATATACTAGTACCCATTTTTATGTACCCCCAATTTAACTACAGCAATTATTTTCTCCAAAAAATATTGCTTTTTCTCAATTTTCCACATGTATGCAAATATGCATATAACAGCCATTTCACACAATTTAAGAACCCCAAATACTTTTATTAGGGCTATTAATACACTTCTATAGTGTCAGTTAGGTTTTATTATGGGATACAGACTGATTTCCTCAAATTGTGCTGTACTTTTTGCTAGATTCGCCAGGCGCAATTACCGCACATATGCGTTTTCGCGTCTTTTGTAATTGGATAGCACGAAATAAGGGAGCATGTATTGCGAAAAGACGTGAAAATGTCGCACCAAAACTGGCAAACAGTGCGAAAACTTCTCCAGCGTTAAGTTTTAGCGCAGCTAAATGAATCCAGCCCTATGTCTGTGTGCACTGGATTGCAGTTGTTGCTACTGTAGCTAGTATGTCTGACAAACACACATAAACACTCATAGGGCTCTATTTATTAACATTATTTTTACTAAAATAAAGTGAAAAAGGGTGTTTTCACACCCTTTTCACATTATTTTAGTTTCACCTGTAGTTATTACAGGGCAATTGGAGTAGAATTAGTAAACGCCGGGGGGCGGGGCTTAGCACCGGTGGGGGGTAGTAGCGGCGGTGGGTCGGCGCATGCGCGGGCTCTTAGTCGCGGTATTTTTTCCGAAAATACCGCGACTACAGTGCGGATGGGATCCGCAGGGACAGAGCTTTATCGCAAGCTCTGTCCCTGCAAGGGATTTATAGTAAATCCCTGTGATATTGCCTGAATTCGCAATGCGAATTCACTCGGTAATATCACACTACAATCCGCATTCAATATGCGGATTGTAGTAAATAGAGCCCATAGTGAGAACGATGCCTGCAGCCAGTCACCCTTCCCATTTACTCCCCATATACCTACTACCAACTCTCTCTAACCTCCTAATGGCATTTTTGTTTTAGAAAAACAAGCCCACACCCAGGGGCTGGCAGGCAACTTTTAGCCTGGGGGCAAGTCCAGAGCACTGGCCCATAAACAACGGCTCATCCTGAAATAGAGATTGTGAGATCTCGCGCGCAGACCGACCGGCACATTTGAACAATGAGTGTCCTAATCAATGACTCAAATAGGGATGTTACTTTCAATACATACGCTTACATAAATAAAACATAACAGAGTAGACTGGCCGACATTCAGCTCCCTCCTTCCGGGAGCTGAACGCCGGCAAGTGTGAAGCAGGGGGCGGTGCCACGATGACACAAATTGCGTCACTGCACCCCCTTCACGCTGCTCAGGGGGGGTGGACGGGTGGATGGGTTGGTGGCCGCTGGGAGGCTTGCCTGCCTTTCCGGGGGGACCGAGAGCAGCACCCGATATTTGGGAGGCTCCCGGCCAAATCAGTAGGGTAGGAAAGCCTGTATAAGAGGAAAATAAAATGGTGGATATTTTTCAGAAAGAGAGACAATATAGGGTCCCATTTAATAACGAAACATAATACCTTTAGCACTAAAGAGGTTGTGGTCTCTTTTCAGTATTTAACAAACAGCGGTAAGCTTAGCTTATCTCTGTTTATCATAGTACCACTTGCACCATCTATACATGGCAATAGTGATGTGTCCCCATAGCAGGCATTAAGGACCCAGCAACAGTCTTTCCAGCTTTAGTTAAGCCTTGCAGGCTCTGCTGTACCCCGGGCAGGTGAGAGTGTAATGCACATGTGCAGACTGACCGTCACACATAACACAGCAGCCCGTCACTGTCAGTCAAGTATGTGTGTGCGGGAGCTGGATGGCAGCAGTCTGCAGTCCAGGTGTGTGTGGGGGTGGGGTGGGGGGCAGCAGTCTGTAGTCCACATGTGTGTGAGGGCTGGAGGGTAGCAGTCTGCACCCAGGTGTATGTGTGTGGGGGGGGGCTGGATGTTAGCAGTCTGCAGTCCAGGTGTGTGTATGTGTGTGTGGGGGGCTGGAGGGTAGCAGTCTGCAGTCCAGGTGTGTGTGGGGGGGGCTGAAGGGTAGCAGCCTGCAGTCCAGGTGTGTGTGGGGGTGGGGGTGGGGCTGGAGGGTAGCAGTCTGCAGTCCAGGTGTGTGTATGTGTGTGTGGGGGGCTGGAGGGTAGCAGTCTGCAGTCCAGGTGTGTGGGGGGGGGGGGGCTGGAGGGTAGCAGTCTGCAGTCCAGGTGTGTGGGGCCGGAGGGTAGCAGTCTGCAGTCCAGGTGTGTGGGGCTGGAGGGTAGCAGTCTGCAGTCCAGGTGTGTGGAGCTGGAGGGTAGCAGTCTGAAGTCCAGATGGGGGATGTAAGCCACTGAGGAAAGCAGGTTTGGCAACATAAATCTTGGTGAATGATGCACTCTTTTTGGGGCCCCCCAACCCTCTGCCCTAGGTACAGGCCAGTCAGTTTGAAAGTCTTTTCTTACCTATATGGTGGTTTCTCTGCAACGGGGAACCTCTGAAGAATTTGAGCCTCACTGCGCAGCGTCTTTAGCCAGTATTCACTATTCATATAGGAGATCATATTGTCTGGAAGATGCCTGTTTAAGTCGAAATATAACCAATGTCATCATCATAACCAAATAATATATAGTAACAGAAGTTTTTGTGCAGGGTAAAATGTGAATTTCCCTGATCAAACAATTTCTGTGTCTCTCCAGGCCCCCTTGTTACTCCAGACTCCCTGTAGTTCTCCAGGTCCCCTTGTCTCTCTTCAGGACCCCCTGCATCTCTCCATCTCCAGGACCCCCTGCGCCTCTCTAGGCCCCCCTGTGTCTCTCCAGCCCCAGTGTGTCTCAGTCTCACTCCCCAAAACCCAGTGTGTGTCTCTCAGCTCCACACCCCCAGACCCAGTGTGCATCTGTCAGCACAACTCCCCCAGACCCAGTGTGTAACTCTCAGCCCCATTCCCCCAGACCCAGTGCCCGTCTCTCAGTCCCAGTGCATCTCTCAGCCACATCCCCCAGCCCCAGTGCATCTCTCAGCCACATTCTGCCAGACTCAGTGTGAGTCTCAGCCCCATTCCCCCAGACCCAGTGTGTGTCTCTCAGCCCCATTGCCCCAGACCCAGTGTGCATCTCTCAGCCCCATTGCCCCAGACCCAGTGTGCATCTCTCAGCCCCATTGCCCCAGTGTGCATCTCTCAGCCCCATTGCCCCAGACTGCGTCTCTCAGGTCCATTCCCCCAGACCCAGTGTGCTTCCCTCCATTCCCCAGACCCAGTGCGACTCTCTGCCACATTCCCCACCCCCAGTGTCTCAGCCTCATTCTCCAGCCCGTGTCACCCCCAGCCCTGTGTCGTCAGATCCAACCTCCCCCCATCCCTATGTCATCAGCTTCAACCCCCCAGCCCTGTGTCATCAGCTTCTACCTCATTCCCCTATCTCTGTGTCGTCAGCTCCAACTTCCCCCCCAGCCCTGTTTCGTCAGCTCCAACCTCCCCCCCCAGCCCTGTGTTGTCAGCTCCAACCTCCTCCCCAGCCCTGTGTCGTCAGCTCCAACCTCTTCCCCAGCCCTGCGTTTTATGGGAGTGCATAATTAACTAAGTAGCGTCATGGCATATGTGACATGGGAGGTTTTTACACTGACTTGATCGTAGTGCTTAAGAGAGGGTATGGTCAACCTTAAGCTCTACGACCAGCTCCGATGGTCTCGATTAATCCTTATATGCCCGGAGATGACGTGTATTGCGAACGAGAAGGGGGAGTGTTTTTAGTCTTACGGCTACATCCTCCCCTCGCTCGTCCAGCTAACAATCCCATCTTAACAACGCAACTTGCGAGCGCTTCATTTGCATATCCGGCCCCTTTTCCCTTACGACCCTAGCGGCCGCAACGACCGACTCTGAATGAGGTCCCTAGTCTCCCTAGTCTGAATATGTAACTAAAATCCATGAACAAATTAAGATAATTGTTTATATTTGCTCTAAAATAGAGAAAAACAAAAGGGTCCCGTGCATCACACAAATCAAACTAAATCTGGGAAGTAGTAATATCCTCTTGCATTTGCAACTTCTGGAGGCTGTATCTTTCTTACAATGTTGTCCTATGTGTAACACACTTTATCCTCCTGTGTTGGTCATTTCCACTGTTTAGATCTACCATGCTGAATCATTACTGAAACTTCGGGCCTGATTCAGACCCACTCGCGAGCGGCTGTCCGCTCGCAAGTGGGTCGATGTTCTGCACTGAGCATGCGCATGACGGAGGGAGCTCCGTCGTGCGCATGCGCCAGACGCGACGAGCGAAGGACTTTCCTTCGCTCGTTGTATCTGATCAAAGGGGGCGTGCTGTCGATGTTGATTGACAGCACGCCCCCTTTGGTGGGCGTGCCTCCCTGACGGGGGCGTTCCTAAGGGAACGCCTACCGTCAGAAGCCGGCCCACTGACATCACTAGTGATGTCAGTGGGAGTGATTTTGGCTCTGATATAGAAAACCTCAACCGCAGGCTCCGGCTCGCAGTTTCGATGGTCGCGATGGTCAAGACCATCGCGGCCATCAAACTGCACGCTCGTATAGGCTGTGGGTGGTGACCCACAGCTATACGAGCATCCAGGAGGACGCTCCATAGTTATGGAGGACGGCCCTCATTCAGAGCGTGCGCTCTGCTCAGAGCGTACGGCTCTGAATGAGGGCCTTCATCTTCAGACCCAATAACCTGTGTCACTTCCCCAGGATACTGCTGTCCATTGTAAATTACCAACAACCAGTTTCCTTTTTCAATTTAATTGACTTGAAACTGAAATTCATTATTGGATGAACTTGCATTTGCATAAACCTGTACTACTTCTGTACTTGGTGTGCATTCAATTCCATGTAACTTGGATATTCCTGGAATACTTGTTGCATTTTTCCAGATCTCATCATTATGTGGAATGTCTTTTTCACCAATTTATAGGACTCTTGTGGCTGGCATCAATGACTTCACAAGTTCTGCAAAAAGTATACGAACCGAACCCCTGTCGGGATATTCAGCATCAGCTGGCAGGAAAGGGGTTACAGGAGGGGCTGCTACATGTAGAGATATAAGGAACATGGAGGTTTCAAGGGGAGAGAGGGGTGTCACACTTATAAAAGTGATTTATTCCCTGTACAGTCAGTGTGTCCCTATATGTGACACACTGACATTAGACTTACAATTTTTCTTGTGTTCATGTTGAACTTCTGCCTGAAATTGAATCCAGCAGTCTCCTGTCCGGACAGTCAGTGTGTGTGGATGGGAGTGTATGTGCTCTGAGTGACTGTGTGTGATGTGTCACTCAGTGCAGGAACTCCTCAGCAGGGTGTGCTCCTATTGGCTAATCAGGAATCTCCTCAGCATTACAGCAGGGCAACCCACTGGGCGCAGCTCAGCAGCTGTCAGTGGGCAGAGTTACAGAGCAGAGGCCATCAGAAATTGACCTGACAGCTCAGTCGTCTGACTGAGATGAGCAATAACTAGTCTGGACAGGCCAGGGGGCGGAGCCGGCAGACAGTGTTTTATTTCATACAAAAAGTAGGGTGGATGGAACTTCGGCCAGTCAGTTTGAGAACCTGTGGGCCTATTTACACTGGAGGGCCTGGAGCTACAGCTCCATCCGCCCCATTGTTAATCTGGCCATGGTAGAAACAAGTAATTTAAGTATTAAGTTTTGAACTAAGCATAAAATTGCCCAAATCATTGTTCCAAAATGCTAAACACAGCCTTCAAGACTGGAACACACGTAAAAATTCACACAAGTCCCGTGCATCACTTTCAATTGTCCCGTGCATCACAAGGTTTAAAAAAAAAAATCACAAAATGTCACAGTTGTTTAATTATTTCATTTAATTTATGCCAAAGCAATCTCTGAAGTATATTCAAAGAGAAAATGCTTTTAACAAGCATGTACCCCTTCACACTTCACATAATTATTCATTACATTCTGCTAAGGTAGAAAATATTATTTTCTATGAGTCCTGTGCATCACATGCTATTAAATTTGTTTTCCTTTTAAACTGGTCTGTTAAGAAATAGTTGTTATATGAAAACTGAATCGCTTAGTAGCAATGCCTTACCCTATAACTTAAGACCCACTAAATTTTGGCGAATCAACCTAAAGTGTACTGCTACATCTGTTTGGCATTTCATTATATCGATTTACATCCAACTGAGCCCCAAAGCAGTTAGTAAGATCTAATTGTTGATGAAAACACACTGATATTTCAGAAAACGCATGTAGCCATAGGGATCATTGTGCCTTATACTCAATGCAGGGAAATTATACTAATGATCCCATTTTAATGTATATATCTATTTTTTATATATAGCAGCTACATAATGGGGGTAAGCTAGAATCAGGGAGATTACTAGACTCTTCATGGGGTCAGGGAGATTGCTGCTATTTCAGGGAGTCTTCCTGACAATCAGGGACAGTTGGCAAGTATGAAATATGCTACAGATTTAACATTTCTGGGAACATTACATTTTGCCTTGCTCTGAGATCTGAACTTGGCGGCGTGAAGCTCTGAACTGGGACACGGATCCACTCGGAAGCATTTAGTTTGGGTAAGTTTGTTTTCTGAAAAAACTGAACCACTCATTTCTAGTTGATACCAGATTGGGATTGTCAAACCACCAGCATAATATGTTTGTTTTATGCATTTGCTCTGTGTAAGCTCCACTTTGGATGTAGTTATGAGACCGGCGGCCACGATGCCACCGGTCTCAATACCAACAGGGGAATCCCGACAAGAGACTTAAGATAGGTGTCAAAATACTGACACCTATCTTAATAGCGACGCAGGAATGCCGAAGGATGCCAACCCGAAAGAGGTAAGTTCGGGGCGCTCTTAGTGTTAGCCGCTGAGGGCGGTTAGGCTACAAAAGGGAGGGTTAGGGCTAGGAGGGATGGGTAAGTATACTTATCCTTACATAGGGATGCCGCTGTTGGTATTCTGACAGCCTGCATTACATACTGATTCCCTCCACCTAGTGGTCAGCCTGATAGCAGCTTGGTTGAACTTCACAGGCTTCCTTAGTACCTTCCCCAATGCACCCTGGGTAAGTCAGAGTGCAGCCTCCACCTTTCTTTTCCACATGACTACTGCAAACAGATGTATATGTTCCTTCCCACAGCGCAGCATGGATTATAAGGACTATGGCTTAGATCTGCCGTCATTAGATCAGCTCACAGTTCAATTATGTTGTGCTTTCATGTTTGCATTGTATTAGTTGTATTTTAACTGCATTACTTTATTTCTTGTTTTAATTTTTACCATTGAATTAAACGTATCCTATCACTACAATAAACACAATTATTTAGATCTACATTTGATTATTGGAAAATAGGAGTGGCCCTGCTGTCTGTCTAATTATATAGACCAAAGGTAAGAATATAGTGAGGACAGAACACATACATTGTCAGATAAAAGACTGACAGACACTGTATCTGACATTACTGAACCCCACAGATATCGTGGCCATACACTGTGAGATATTTCTCAGGGTATAGGAACATAATATCTGGGTTCCTGCTCTGTGGAGGAGACATTTCCCCTGTTCATCTTCTGTGAAGGAACAGTGAATCTGTCGGGCAGTCGGTCATGGCTGGGCATACACTACCAGATGCCGCCGACCAATGACCAGATCAGTTGAGCATGTTGGAAGATGTCTCATGCATGACCGTCTGATCATCGCTCATCAGTTGCGGCCACACACTGCATTTATTGGAGGTTGGTTTATAGTTAGTGATTTTTAATAATATTATCATTTACTTACAAAGTGCATCTGTAGCCCTTTAAAATTGGAAACAAACATTGTAATTAAACAAGAGCTAGGTATTGACAGACGGACAAAGAGTTCCCTGTTCACAGGCTTACACTCTAAAGGAAGTTTGACACGTAAACACCTCGGCTTGCATATTGGTCCAGACTGATTGTAAGGGAAAATAGTGCTTAGCTAATCCAGTTAGTGTGAAATGTTGGTCTGGGGTCAGAAGTTTGTGTATAATCATCATTGTTTGTAAGGCACCATACAAGCCAGCACACAGGTTAGTGAATATATAAAAATACAGAAAAACATAAAATGTACATATGGGATTGACAAAGTTGGAAACCTGAGTCAGGGTAAAGAGGGTGCTTGCAAAGGCTTAAATCAAGAGTAGGCCTGGCCAACCTGGGCTCTCCATCTGTTGTGAAACTACAAGTCCCAGCATACCCTCCCACACATCTGCTTGCTAAAGCATGTTGAGACTTCTAGTTTCATAACAGCTGGAGAGCCACAGGTTACCCAGGCCTCATATAGAGAGGGAAGACAACAAGATCGGGAATGTTTGCTGGTAGCATCTTTGAGAGTAGTATTAGGTGGAGGTAGGATAAGTTATAATAAATAGAGCTCTTAAGAGGTTGAAGGTTCTATTGTCAAGGGCTAGAGAGTTCCATAAATGGGAAATCAGCACAGTAGAAACCTTCGAAGTAGTAAAAAGAAAGGCACAGGTCAGATGCTAGTCTAAGAGGTAGTGAATAAGAGTATATTGTGATATCAAACATAGTACACAGTCGAGTCACATTATTATGACCACCAGCTAATAGCCAGAGTAACTGTCATGTGCAGCACGTACAGCAGCTAGATAGGCTGGGAGTGACTCAATAAAGGTGCTGGTAGGTTGACAGGTATCTAGAGCCATGCTGACTGCAGTGCATCCCTCAGCTGCTGGAGGGTGTGTGGTGGAGTATCCATAGAGTGAACAGAAATATTGAGGTGGTCCCACAGATGCACAATTGGGTTCAAGTCTGGGGAATTAGGGGGCCAGAGAAGTACTTGGAAGTCTTGGTCGTGTTCATCCAACCATTGTCGAACATTTCTAGCCGTGTGACATATCGCATTGTCTTGCTGGAAGATCCCATCTGCATCAGGGAAGACAATCAGCATGTGTGGGTGTACGTGCTCTGCATGGATGAATTCATAACCAAATCGGTTGAGGGTGTCATCAACATGGATGAGTGGGCCCAGAGAATGCCATGAAAACATTCCCCAGACCATAACGCTGCCACTACCAGCTTATGTTCTTCCAGCAATGGTTACAGGATGTTTGTTCTCCAATGTTTCTTGTCTGACACGCCAACGTCCATCCATTCAATGAAGCAGAAAACGTGACTCATCGGAGAAGACAACCCTTCGACAATCAGCAGAGGTCAAGTTCCGATACAGGTGTGAAAATTGAAGCCTTTTCCACTGATGCACCTTTGTTAGCATAGGTGCGGTGACCATCAGTTTGCTTCGGAGACCCATACATAGCAGGGTTAGCTGAACTGTCATTTTAGACACATCTGGTGGCCCCCAGGTTAATTTTGATGGTGAGCTGCTCCACTGTAATGTGTTGGTCAGCCCTTTTGTACCTTCGTTGCCGACGTTCACATCTCACATCAATGGCACGTGGTGCTTCGCAGTTTCCACTTTGGTTATTCGCAATGTTGCCATTTGTCCAGTCACGATACACCTTCACCACAGCAGCACGCGAACAGTTCACAAACTGCGCTGTTTCAAAAATACTGCCACCCTTGGCCTGAAAGCCAATAATCATCCCTTTTTGAAACTCTGATAAATAGCCCCTTTTACCCATGACGGCAACGAGTGATGTGTGTGGAGATGGCCTATTGCACACCTTGTACCCACCAAGTCAGCACACAGCACGTGACGTACTTCATGGGCTACGCGCTGCCGACGTCAAATGTAGGAGGTGGTCATAATAATGTGACTCAAATGTGTATGAGGGTAAGGTATTTGAAGAAGATAAGTAGTTTAAAAATTAAGAATGTGGACTCGGTATAAAGATTTTCAGAGGTGGCAGGGGCGTTGGAATGATTTTATGTTGGGGGGGCAACATAAAACTGTTGTGTCGCCCCTTCACCCTCCCTCTCTTGCCTGTTGCTGGGTGTGCAGGGACTTGAGCGGCAGATGTAGATGGTGAGGAGCTGTGCTTTATAGCAATAGGCTGCATGGCCCCAGCACTGTGCTGAGGAGGTGGTGTAATGTGCAGTCTTTTAACTTAAAAACCACATATATTACACCTCCTCCTCCATGCGGTGCTGGGGCCGTGCACAGCTCCTCACCTTCCGCAGCCGCCGCGTCTTTCAAATTTTTTTTGGGGGGGCAGAGGCGAGTCGCCCCCTTGCCCCCCCCCTCCCGACAACCATGAGGGGTGGTGATGTGGAGCCACAAGAGAGGAAGATCAGTTTCTCCATGGCTTTTAGGACAGATTTTTTTAGGCGAGGGGTAGGCTATTGGTAGAACGTATTAGTGTTGATAGGTGTCTTCAGATATTTAATGCAGGTTAGTCCACATGAAGTGCACATACTGTAATACAGGGTATGCAGGCTTAATGTTGCAGTATACAATAGATCAGCAGTGACAGTGTCTTATAAATGATACAACATGACACTGTGTATGTACCCGGATAGGTTTTCTGGAACACTAACAGATACAAATACGGCCATGCAAACTGAATTTTGTCTTATCTGTTCACATTCTCCATTGTACAGACATAATTTGAGGACTGGAGCTATATGTTGAAGTGTGTCCAAATACAACAAGTGTTACTTAATTAGAGTGTATTTGACACCCCTTGGCTTGTATAAAATCAGAAGTATTGATGATTCATGCCCCAAATGTAAATGCATGACAGGATGGGGCACATAAAGGCTTGATGGGGTTTTGGAAGGATGTAATGGGATGCATCAGTGGAACGGGGATATCTGTGTCCCTATTGAATCTGAAGATGTGCATATTTGACTGTCTTTACATATCAGCTTATCAACTCACTTCCCAATATGTAAACAATCTACTGTTGTTGGCCAGCATAACCATGGCTAGAACTTGGATGGATGGGAAAGAGCCCAGTTTCCATAAGTAAGTGGTTCTGGTCACTGACACTATGCGCCATCATTTGTATACAGGAAAAGGAATACCATTCCAAAATATGAACTTGCAAAGTGGACAACAAATCAATATATTATTATTAGTAGATATGAGAGGTTCGGCTCTACTCTATTCTTTTTGCCAAATTAGAGCAAGTTCAGATTTATCGTATTGGCTATCCAAAGCACGAGAGCCGCCGGATAGCCATTATCACATCCAAACACAACAGAGTGGAACCAAACTGCTCATCTCAAGTAATAAGACAACTGCTCCCAGCTCTAGTGCTTCTAGCAAACTCAGCTGATGCAACAAACTGCTGGGATACAGACCAGAGTGTGCTAGAAGCACCAGAGCAGAGCGATATCCCATGCAGGAAAGAGAAACTGCACGGGTTGTGACAGGGTGCTAGAATGTACACTATTATACATATATGTTTCTATCAAATCTGAATCATTAAACAGAAATAAAAAACAATTGTTGGTTGTTCAATACTCTAGATTCAGTACATATTCCTCTGGTGAAATGACAGGTTAGTCCTGCCCCACCATTGCTGCACCTCATTCCTGCAATGAATGGACCATGTCAAAGATACTTTTTTTTTTTTGAGAAAAATGTATTGAAATTTTGTGACAAACAGAAAAAAGAAACAGCATAAAGAGATATAATAGTATGCATGAAGCTATTAATAAGAAACAATCCTAGTATCAGCAGATAAAACAAGATACATCATGGAGTAAAAATAGTCGAATTGAGAAGGTAAGGGGAAATAAAGGTATGAAAAGGGAGAGAGAGGGGGGTGGGGAGCCTGAGAGGTGTTAGAAAGAGAAAGAAAAGGGGGGAGGTGGAGGGAGAAATGGGGGGTTGTTGGTAACTACGCACAGGAGTAAAGTTTATGAAGAATCAAGTATGAGCCTCATGACAGGAAGTCCAGGGAGACCAAATTTCAGTAAATTTGTGGGGACATTCATGTAAGTTGCTAGTAATATGTTCCAAATGATAGGTGTGCCAAATAAGAGTTGTGCAAGGCCGAAGAGGAGGGGGGGTCTACTTTTTTTCCAGGCAGCCGCAATTGCACAGTTATCTGCATTAAGAATGTGTCTAATAAATATTTGAGAGGGCTTATCCCCATCAGGGATGGGCCTCAGTAGTAGACAATAAGAGAGGCAATGTGGAAGTGAGATGTTCGTGAGGGAGACAATCAGATGGCGTACCATATCCCAAAAGCATCTAATCTTAGGACAATGCCACCAAATACGAGCAAAGGTGCCCTCCTTTCCACAGCCCCTCCAAAATCTATCTGTAGACAGGGGAAAAATGGCTGGGATACAGGTAGATACCATCGGTATAAACGCTTATAGGTGTTTTCTTTTATTCTAACACATATAGAGGATTTAGCAGTGAACTCACAAATTTTTAACCACTCCAGAGTCTTCCCCATGTCCCTTTCCCAAGCCAACTCATGAGACGCTTTTAAAGGTTGGTTATGGGCGATGAAGAGACTATAAAAAGTAGAGATAAGGCCCTTAGAATCAGATTTAAGTAGACAGAATGTTTCCAACGGAGTATAGGTCGGACAGGATCGGGAGTTCATGGTCAAGGATACTTTTACTCCTCTGTTTTCTTCATTTATTCCCAAGGTCAAGGGAAGGTGGGTACCAGACATATTTAACTAAAGGTTGAGATCACCAGGACCTACATTCAAATAAAGCTGAGGACTTCATATTTTTCCCTAATGAATATACTGTATATTCAATGTTAGATATACCACAATGTTGTGTATTAACAGCTGACAGAGCTGTAGCCAACCTGGGAAGATCAATCCCAAAAAAAAGACTGGACCTATCACACTACTGCAAAGGTGCAGCAGATGCTGGTATTACAACTTCAGGTACCAGGGTTATGCATCAAGAGTGCTTGCTATGCTCCACCAAAAGTGAAAGAAATTCTGGAACTTAGGAAACTGCAGAATCCAAGGGTATGCCACATAAATCGTGGAAACTTTAAAACATGACTGGCTAGGGATGACATCTCCTGCTGGACTGCTCAAAGGATTACTGCTAAGGACTGAGAGTACCAGAGATGATCTTCCTTTGTCCTCATTTCACTGTCTCTCCTTTGGAAGTGTGTCCCTGGCCAACAGGAAGTGGGAGACACCCAGCGGACTATCTCCCGATACAGCTGATACTGCAGAGATTTTCTATAGAGACCAGTAAAAACATTGTTCCCTTATAGGTTATATTGCAGTATTATTGTGTGACTGTTTAAAGCCTTTCATAAAACCGCCATAGTTCTGTAAATTGTATTAAATTAACTTACATTTTCTTTATTCAGATATTTGCTTTGGTGTGAAAACTCAATTCAGTGGGCCGAAAAAATAATTATGCGACACGCTGAAAGATAGCCTGGTGAGGTGTGCCATGGTGCAGGAGCTATCACTGATTCAGTCTCTCTGCTAGTTGGTGCGGGCAAACAGCCTGTAGGTGCCCAGGCCCTGTGACAATTGCCATTAATGCTTTGCCAACAGCCACATCCACAATTTATTCCCAGAAATGAAAAACACAGTTGTAGCTTAATTGACTTCTGACTGCATGTGGCCTTAATTAGTTTTAGTGTCTATTATTAGGGCAATTGCATTGTAATCTCCACTGAGGCCGGGACTGATGTTAATGAACAAACATTTTCTGTTTGTAAAGTGCTGCTTAGTATGTTGTCGCAGTATAAACAAATGACTATTATCATTTTCTTTCAAATCTTTGCTTCATGTTGCTTGCATTATAATGCCAATACATTATGAAAATAGAGCTACAATTATGTATTCAAACAATTCACAGATAACCTATGCTTATTGCATTCAAAAATAGCTTTTATTTTTTTATACAAAATACAAAATGTACACTTAGTTTTTTTTTTCTGATGCACATACAAAAAGACAAGTCTATCCATTCCATACAAAACAGCTTCAAAATACTATTAGCAAGGAACATGAAGATCCAGAACATACATAAGAGCATTTGCACATGTGTGCAACCTATAGAATTTTTGTTAATGGCAGGTTTATCTTTTTCTTATTGAAGCTTTAAAATCACCTCTTGCTATTTGGATTTGCAAAACATATCCGATCCACTGCAGTTGTATATAAAACCAAGCACATTACATGTATATTACAAACCAAGCATATGAACAATCAGAAGTTGTTCTATCTGCACAGTATACTGTAGTGGATGGGATGGAAATATCACAGCACAACAGTTTCTATGGCTAAGACGTCTTTGAAGGTATTCCAATGCCCTATTCAGGATGCTTTCCTTGAAATCTACATGCTGTGAGTAAATTACAGGGGGACTTTACCTATGAGCTATATTTTCCAAATACATCCAACCCCACTAGTGCCCTTCATATAACCAGTACCCACGCTGGTGCCTAAAGCCCTCACTTCTCCAAAGTTGACAGTAATGCTTGGCACACATTTGTAGATCTATCGTTTGTTCGAACAACATTTTGGTAGCATATCGGTGGGTGCATTCACAGACATATCAGGTAGGACATGCAGCACAGCTGATGTAGATAATTTCATGCAGATTTATCGGTGCATTTGCATGTGTGTACGAATGACCCGCTGACTACCCATACACTGGCCACATGGACCACTGGCACGGACATCACAACTGGATGGGCAATGCCTGACCAGTTGTGATGTCTGGCCAGACATATCGAGTGACTGATTGGCAAGTGTGTATAGCTTACCAAATCAGCTGCTTGGTTGGCTGCTGGATCCGGTAAGTGTATACTCAGTCTAAGAAAAACTCAGCTTAAGTGTATAATTATCTTAGCAACCATCAATGTTTCCAATTCGATGAAAGTACTTTTTTCATCAAATACAAGGAATTCGATGGTTGCCAGTTATCAGATGCAGCATTCAGATGCCCATCCGATGGCTAGATGCAGCAGGTGAGCAGCAGGAGAATAGTCCTGTCAGTCAGGTTTTAGAGCTATCCATGGTTGAGCACAGGTGGTTAAATCAAATTGACTGAATTACTAATTAAGCCGCCTGTGCTCAACCATGGATATATCTCCAAAACCTGAACTGTTGGGGAGCCTTGAGGACCATGTTTGTGAACCTCTGGTGTAGGGGGAGCCTGGGAGCAGCCCAGCATCTCGGGAAGTGCTGGGCACACCCCCATAGTTATGTGGACAGAGGGGGGAGCCGCAACACTCTGTCCACTTTCACAGAGGCCCCACCCCCTTTTCTCCCGCAAGTATAACCATCGCGATGGTTATACTATTTAATTGTTGCAATGCGATGACTAGTTGCCATTGCATCTCTGGAATTGATGTCGGAAGCCTGGCAACCATTCAATGCCGGGCTTCCGATGTCCATCCCTAGTCTGTGAAGTGCCTCCTGGCTGCCAGCCTGAAGTTACAGCAAGAGGTGCCAGTGGGCGGGATTTAATGAACTGTACATGTCCAGGCACTGGACCCTGATATTGTGAGTTACAGGAAAAAAGCTGATACCACAGAGTTCAGTCACACTTACCCAATAATGAAAGATATTTGAAGAAGTATCTGCATGGTATTTGGGTACAACCTGAATTAAAGGAGTATGCATTGGATTCAATTTATTATCCAACAAAAATGGGGTCTAAATTCTTTCTTTAAATAAACAAAAAATGCATAGTGCCTGTGATACAAGTGTACAGCTTCTTATATTCCCATAGTAGCAGACGTGCTAATAATGCACACACATGCAACAATGTAGTGTAGAGCTACTACACCATCAATATCCCCACATGCCCCGGGGACTTATGAGAGTCCCTCTCATGCTAGAAATATTTTTTTAAACAAAGTTACAACATTTTAAGCATGGTACTGCATATGTATATAATATTGCATTGTTTTATAGATAATTTTAGCTGGTATACTGGAAAGCATTCTTAAATGAGTGGACAATAAATATGAAATACATATTGGATGTCAATTTTTGTGCATCTATTCTACTTCACAAAAGAGTGGCGTCAAGGGAGGAAAAATAAACCAATAAAGATACAAATATCAAATATAGTTTCCAAAGTATTGCTGCTTTCATGGTTACATTACAGATTAGCTTGAATTTTTTCTAGGTTCAGAAGTTAAGCAATCAAGTGGACAGGACAACAAAGTTGAGATTGGCCCCATGACAAAGCATGTAACAAAAAACGGGGCTTAATAGGTCTGGTCTACACTGGTAAGCAAGCAGTGTTGTGTCACATGCAAACTGTCCACTTTCCTGTAACTGATGTTCTCCTATGGCACTGACTGCCGTTGACCAATTGTCCTACAGCTGGAAAAATGCCCTGTAGTTGGTCCCACTTAGGACATTTGGTTACAGACAGTGTAAGTGACTAGCTGGTATGGTATGGATGGTGCCCTGCAATCAGTCATGTCACTAGAGTAGTTCTAACCTATTACATGCTGAGTTGTGTCATATATCAATTAGTGCAAGTTTGATTGTTTTGTTTTCGACACACCTCTATAAATAAATATTCCTGAAAGGTATTTTGAAATAAAAAAAGCATACAGGAAACTCAATAAAAGGTGCATTTTGGGAATTTCCCACTGTCCACACTGTATTCTTAAATTAAAACTGACTTTTGGCAAAATGAATGTCTATTTTTTTTATGAAATACTTTAAAAAGGATTATTTTCTGGTTTTCTAAAGTCAAGTGCAAATATCTCTTATAAAACTTTCCTAACACTTTACATTTATGCATAAACAGAACAATTACTGAGCAAGGTATTTAACATACCTCATTCTGAGTAAAATACCTCCCATTCAGTAGTTGGGAGATTGTCTGGCATTGATCTGTGTGTTTGTGCATATCATCTATACGACGCACTGTTGGTGCTGGCCCACTAAAGGGGCCTATCCACTAGTCAACCTGAAAAACTGAACGACTTGCGTTCAGACCTTCAGGTCGCCGAGGTGCGGTGCCCGAACTGAACGGCGTTCACTGAACGTCATTCAGTGCAGGCGCCCGACCTCCTATCTCTGAACATGCCGAACCTGACGAGCGTCGTACGGTTGACGGGCATGTTCAGTAGATAGTCATGGCCGGCAAGGACCCAGCATGCAAGCGCATCGCTGGTCTTTGCCGGCTATCCATTACACGACTTTCTGTACAATGCGACCAAAACCTCCTGCTTTTGGTCGGATCGTGCAAAAAGTCGTGTAATGTACAGGCTCCTTAAGACACAGGGAAAAACCCTGGAGGGCCCATTCCTTAAGCCACAAATCCTCCTAGCCATGTCCTCTTTCAACCTAGACATTGGTCTGGATAACATACTTGGATATAATGGTGGTGGTGGAAGATGGTTAATGAGTGCTACTACTCCACTAATATTTCATGGAACCATGCTTTACCTGATAAGCCCTTTATAACCCATTCTGACTTGGTCTACACTCACACACAAAAATAAGACTAGACCTGGGTATTTGTTTTTACACTGCACACCAATATCTTTTGTGCCCAATAAATCAAAACCAACCAGTCCATATTTAATGCAGCTTGCATTAAGTAATCAGTAAAATTCAAATGTGGAGTGAAATGTAAAAGTTATAACAAATATATTGTGAATTTCAGTACGCAAGTAACCAATTTATTGTTTTCCGCATACCACAAAAAAATGCCAAAAAAAAAAAAAAAATCAATAATTTTCAAGAGGCATAATGGCATACTCTAAACTGACCCAAACAAGAATAAGTTACAGGATTTACAAAAAGGTAGGCCTCTGTTTAGTGTTTCAATACCAAAGTGCTGCTACAGGTACCGTTCTTTATGAATTCAGCACACTTTTATTGGACCATAGAGGTTATAGAGCTTGGGCTGTGCAGAGCACCCCTCAGCCTCTGCAAGTGGTTACCATGGAAACAAGTGGGCTCTGTATCACTCACTGTGTACACCGAGCTGCTATCACAAATCATTCCCAGACTGGAGATTGTAATGCACATTTATTGTCAAGAAGATACATAAATGCTGGTTACCAGCATTTTATGCATGTCACTAGGAATTGACAAAATAATGACTCCCGTCTGTAAAGCAGAAAGATTTCCTCCATCTTCTATAATAGTGCTATATAATAAGGTATAAAACTAAACAGCCTGATCTCTATGGTGTCAATGCAGGTGCCTAAACCAAAACAATTACCTGTTGTTACACAGTGCTTCCGCTACATGTCCTACTACTATAAATTAAGTATCTGATCATTGAACTGTTAATTGGCCTTAAATACCAATACGGTAACATCCTGATGCCTCTCCAGCCTGGGCATTAAGAGGTGTAAAATCATTTACAATTTTTTTTTTTTTTATTTAACATAAACCTAGGTCAATAATCAAGTTTAGTTTTACAATGAATGCAAAAAGTAGAAACAAAATCATTTGGATTAAAAAAAAATAAAAAAATTTATGTTGACAAATGGACACAAATGTTAAAGAACTCCAATTTTATTTCAAAATCTCCTGTATCCAAACTGGATTTATTAATTATTTATTTAAAAGTGCCACAGGATTTTGTCCACTTTTAGGATAAGAGAAGGAAACAAAACCTCAAAAAATATAGTCTGACTATTTACTGAGGAAAAGTTAATGGGGGGAGGGCATAGCTCCACAATGTACCATGGGCACCTGTTTCTTTTCCACTCTGTCCCTGCCCGCTAAAATCCAGCCAGGTCAGGGAGAAAGCAGGCGATCACATCTGGCAGCCCCCCCCCAAAATGGTACCATGTAAAATAAAACACTAAAATAAACATTCATGCAACTCTCCTTTCCTCTATACTGTATGATGTACCCAGGCATGATATAATTTTACATGACATGATTTAACAATGCTGCAACTCTAGAAAGACACAAAAAAGCTTTGCCATACATACAAACTGTATACAAGTTGTAGTCATTCTTATACGTATAGTTTAACCTATTAAAGCCTCTTATAGTGGCATTTTTGGTAGAAATAGACCACAGTGTTAAGATTACAGATGGTAGAACTGGTACAATATTGTTAATATACTGGTAAAATATCTGTGTGACACTGCTGGACTATCTGTGTGACACTGCTGGACTAAATGTGCTCTAGTGATCTATCTGCCTCTACACAGCTAGTGTGACTCAGAGGAGAGAAACTACAGTAACGCTATTCTCTTATCACCACTAAGTAATATAAGACATGGTGATTTGGTAGAACATCATGAAATGCAATGGAACGGAGAAATAAAGCCACATCAGTATAGATTGAAAACCACAGAAGTTTGGTAAAAACATGTAGTCTGGAGATATTGGTAGCATCATAAATTACAGTCATATTATAAAGAAGAAAGTGCATGCTGCAGAAATAGGGAAGGGCATAGATCGTGTACACTTGTAACCCCAAAGACAAAATAACTGAATCATATAACCCATTAAGAGATACGATTGTTAACGGGAAAGAAAAACAAAAATCATTCGGTAAAAACTGTCCATCAGGTACCAACACAATTTGCATGGGCTGGTTAAGCAGAAACCACTTGTCTAAATATATTTCAGATAGCTCAAGCTTCCTGGCTTGCTCCTTTTGCAACTTGAAGATATGGTTCCAAGGTTGCTCATCCGGATGACATATGATGACAAGTGCCTTTGATGAGTAACCAAGTAGTGTTGAAATGAGGTAATCAGTTGTCCTGGATATGCTTTTCAGTATGACTACTTGGAACGCATGCCCGCATGTTTCATAGAATCAGATGGTAGAGAGGGGCATACCCAGTTCATGTCCTTTGTAGTGGGTTGAGAAGCGAAATAGAACCAGTATGCAATCACCCTGGGGAGACCACTGACCAAAGTAGGTGTGCAGTTCTGGTTCATAATGTAGTAAGTAGGATAAAAAGTGGACCCATACCTCCAACCTTTAATTTTGGGCCATTTTTATGACTCCAGTTATAAAGTGTCCACTCATATTCGTACCTTCAACTAGGAGTGTACCAGAACTAGAGCAAGAAAATTCCTGTTCTTGGTAGATCCAGTCAAGCAAAGTAAAAGCTGACTATAAAGCCACCTTGTGCAATTTAGAAATTGTCCATTTTCTTTCACTAGAGCAATGGTTTATGGGCCAAGTGAGACATACTCCGCATAGTTGGCTCCTATTGGCCATCTGCCCATTCTCAGTGTAAGTTTTGGGATAAAAGCTGATCTAGAACAAAATAAGTCTCATTACATGGTCTGTGAAGAGCCTCGTTTGCTGATTAGGACCTCCAGCAGCCGTAGCTTAGCTTTCATGTGCTTATATTCACTGTATTCTTCTGCCACAGGACCTCGATCTTCTTTTTGAACATTTCTGTGGAGGCAAAGAAGAAAGCATAGGTTTCTTTCTTTTTTTTTTTTTTTTTTTTTAAATCGATCCTTCACTTTTAATGTATAAAGTCTTATATTGTTGCACCAATAGTAGTATATACAGTATCTACTATACATCTAAAAAAGTTCCTCTCTTTGGGAATATCGGGAAATGGATACATCTATAACTTGTCACAATTGTGAAAAGACCTAAGCAGACAATGATGGAACAGATAAACCACTGAGATATTCAGGATGCTATTATTTACATTTGATGTACAAGTAAGAGCACACAAGTGTTCATTGCTATCTGCCATTTTTAGATAATGGAGGCTTACTGCAGGATGCTTCAATAATATTACCGTCAAGAAGCCTGCTATGTATAGGAAATATATCCTCTCACAATTGGAGTTCATCTCAAATCTGTTCAGTTCTTATACATTTGTGAATGTTAATAGAAGTCAACTTAGGTTTTAGAGTGAAGATGGATAGAGGAACCCAAAACCAACATTCACTGATATCACACCACCTCCATTTTCTGACAACTGGTTATGAAATAGATATGCTATTTATTCCATTGGAGTACAAACTTTGTAATTGTGAGCAGGTCTAGAGTGAGCTGGTTGTTCTTAACACATAACATTAGTATTTTTACATAAATGACCTTCTTATTGTGGTATTTGCTTGCCTGACACTTCAGTTAAACAAATATACCCATGCACTTGTACTACATTTGTGAATCAATGCCATTGAAGACACATCTTTCTCATTCACCCCTAAACCTGCACAAACAGATGGCGTGCCATATATAGAGGCCAGGTCCCAAGGTTTCTCTGTAATATACACCAATCAGCCATAACATTGAAACCACCTGACTAATATTGTGTAGATCCCCCTCGTGCCAAGAAAACAGCTCTGACCCATCAAGGCATGGACTTCACAAGACCTCTGAAGATGTCCTGTGGAATCAAGCACCACACCTTAGCAGCGGATCCTTTAAAACCTGCAAGTTGCGAGGTGGGACCTCCATGGCTCGGACGTATTTTTCCAGCACATCCCACAGATGCTCGATCGGATTGAGATCTGGGGAATTTGGAGGCCAGGTCAACACCTTGAACTTTCTTCAAACCATTCCTGAACAATTTTTGTTGTGTGGCAGGGCACATATCCTACTGAAAGAGACCACTGCCATTAGGGAATGTCGTTGCCATGAAGCTTTGTACTTGATCTACAACAATGTTTAGGTTATGGTATGTGGTATGTGTCAAAGTAACATTCACATGAATTTCAGAACCCAAGGCTTCCCAGCAAAATGTGCATTAGTGTGTCAGCTGTGTGCCTCAGTCTTTTCATGTATATTTGGCTTAAGTGTCTGTCATCCAGCTTATAATGGGGTTAATTACAGCCAAAGATCCTCATTATCTGTCCATGTAAAATCTTGCCATCCTCCTTATTGGAGCGGCCACCTTTTCAGTATTATCTATTTATTGTCTGACTGTACATAATTACGCATTAAATCTTGGTGAATAGACTAGTTAATTTTACAAACTCAGAAAAATAAAATTTTGGCTTTGTTGTTACTCTGTAACAGCAATAACTCATAGTAAATATGTATTTATTACAAATAACAATGTGGCTCTTGTCAAGGTCGCTCAGATCCTTACGCTTGCCCATTTTTCCTACTTCCAAAACATCAACTTGAATAACTGACTGTTCACATGTTGCCTAATATACCACAGCCCTTGATAGGTGCCACTGTAACAAGATAATCAATGTTTTCTCACTTCACCTGTCAGTGGTTTTCATGTGATGGCTGATCGGCGTGCATACATTTTAAAACTTGGCTACAAACACATTTCCAAGGTTTCCCATGCTTTTTAACCACATGCATCTCCTGCGACCACTCCAGGCTGGACTTACCCTCAAATGAAGGAAATATTTATAAAAGATGGGAGAGAGATAAAGTGGAGAGATCAACCAATGAGCTCCTGTCATTTTACAGGCTGTGTTTGAAAAATGACAGGAGATGATTGGTTTGTACTATATCTCTCTCCAAGCTTTGATAAATCTGTCCAATGCTTGCATCTCAATAAAATAAATAAATAACTGAGTGAGTCCAGGCCCAGTAACAAAGTCTTATTTTACAATCTAGGACAGGGGTTCCCAACCACGGTCCTCAAGGCACACTAACAGTCCAGGTTTTAGGGATAGCCATACTTGAACACAAGTGACTTAATTAGTACCTCAGTTATTGTGATTTAACCATCTGTAAATAATCATTGATATCACTAAAACCAGGACAGTTAGTGTGCCTTGAGAACCGAGGTTGGGAATCACTGATATAGGACATGAAAAGATTTTACTTCTGGCATTTCCTTTTGTCCTTTAGTGAATGATAGAGAGTAGCATTGCTACAATGCTTTTGGATTGTGATTAGTTGCCACATAACAGAGCCTCACAGAACTGTAGCGACAGATGAGACTAAAGCCTGAAGTATCCACATTACAGAGACACTTATTAAAATGAACGTGATATCTGCTCTAAATACATAAAGGCAAAAACAAGTGGTGAACTGTAATATAGAAATAATGAAAGTCACCTTAGAATAAAAAACCTGCTTACATGATATTCACTCACCTTCCATTTTGTCTAAAAAAATTGTCTTCGAAATCTCGAAGCTTTTTCCTGATCCTCTTTTTCTCCTCCCTCGCTTCCTGAAGCTGTTCTAGGAGCTCTGGCCTATAAGGAAAAAACAGACACATTCAGGTCAGGCAAATGCAAATCAATTAATCTCTAGGTACATCAACAAGCACAAAAGTACTGGTGTTATGAAGCAGTCCTGGTTCTCTCTAGAGTGGTTACCTAACAAGGTGATGACTACGAAGGGCAAGCTGTATAATCACACAATAGGAATGTAACACAAGTGTTTTTCATTTATTTATTAAATGTAGTCAAATGTAAGCAGACATTAAAATTTGCTTCTAGATACTTGCCAGATGTGGATCGTTAAAAAATCGTGAGTTGTTAAAATAATTCTGGCTTAACTTTTTAGTTTTAGGTTACGCCCATATGTTCTCTTACCTAAAATCTGAACCACCTTAATTAAAATTACTGTACAGTTAATATGTACATAGTAAAACTGTAACAGCCACCACAGAGGAAATTTATACTAACCAGATGACATAATCAGGTGAAAAAGCTTATTCCTGTGTTATGTTTTGCAGCTAGGCCATCTTGACAGTTTCAGCCTGCCAAATATTAGATCAGCCACTGTACTGTAGTGTACATGGTTAAATGGCCTGAGATTAGAACATAAAAAATGGTGCAAAGAACCAAAGAAGGGTGAAAGAGAAGAGCAATAATAATTAAGGGGTTTATGGATTTGCAGCAACACAGAATATTATATTATATTATATTATGTTTAGATTACAGAATACAGCAAGCTTTGGAGCAGAATTTCAAATGGACATAAAACTTTTTGCATTAAAACACAGATGTTTTTACAAAATCCAACATACACAGATGCAGAATGAAGATTGCCAAGTCCAAGGTCTTGACTACTCTTTGCTGGGGTCTTGTCATCTACTGGAGATACAAAGCCATCTGCTTCATCCTCAAGTTGATCCAAAAAACTTCGTACAGTGAAATCTGGCTTCATGGTTACAGCAAAATCAGTGTTCACATTGCTGTCATCTTCTGATCCTTCTTCTTCTTCCTGCAAATATCCCAGCCAGGGTTAAACCAAATATTTTAGGTTCATGTAATACACACGTCAGACAGACACAGATGGGAAGCTCTTGGGGAGATGGAACAGGATATAAACAATCCACTTCAAATCAGATTAGTACATGTTGCCAAAATATAAGCTCCTGGTTAGTAGCATACAGTTAATGTTATTCTTTATATGGCAAAAATGTTTCTAATTCCATCTGTTCAATTTTCCTATCACAGACCCAAATCAATAAATAAAACTGCAATTTTAGAGGAAAAAAGGAGAAAATCCTGAAAAGTATCCAACATGTACATTTGGGTACAGTGTTGGTCATGGTAACTCGAGTCTGAAGGATGCAGGACCGTTTATCACACCGTGCCTAAAAATTGTGGACTTGAGTGCAAAATCATCCGTAAAAGGGTTCTTAGACAAACATACATCAGACATGACCAATGCTCACGTCTCGAGACAATAAAAACATTTATAATGAATATACAAATGTACACAGGGAATGAACAATGCCTCAAAGTAAGTAACACACACAACATTCTATCCTTTAAATGAGTGTTCCTCAACCCAGGTTTCCTGGTCTTGTTTTCACATCTCTAATCTGGAGCACAGGTGTACTCCTTAATGAGTGGTTTTTCTGTCTCTGAGGATGAGCGTTAAGATTCGCTGCCCTAGGGCAGTGACAGATAGATGCTTTAAAACACTGCCTATCTAACATTGCTCATATGACAAACTCAATGCAATGCAAGAAGTGCACAGGTAGTGGGATAGGTTATTAAGTCTGAGGGGCATCTTTAAAGTCAAAGTAATATCCTTTTCAGAATCTAGAGATGCACATTAAGGCTAGAAGGGGGACACAAGGGTGGCTGGGATTAAAAAAAACTGAGCAAGAAAGACCAGCATAATATAAAGACGCAGGGTTTTTTTTTGCATTATCAATATATAATACAGTATTACAGAAACATCCATTTTGCATTCAAATATCTCCCAAATTTGAAATAAAAATTTCCACCAGATGAAAAAAAAGGATCTTACCTCACTATACAGTATATGGCACCACAAATGTTGTTATCCCCCTAGGATCAACCCCGCAGCACATGCATTTGTGCTGGCCAGAAGGATTTACACTCATATGACACCTATTTTTATACAGCCTAAAATATGAGTAGTGTCATTGGCTGTAAGTCAGTTGTTTTTAAACCAATGAACTTTAAGGGGCTGATTCAATTTTAAGCAGATTCCGGACTGTAGATAGACACCAGATGTTAGACAGTCAATAGATCGCCAGGGACAAAAGGTCGACACACTACATTTTTTAGGGGGGGGGGGGTTAGGGTTAGGCACTAGAAAGGACGGTTAGGATCAGGCACTTACCCTGGCGATTAAGACTAGGCACCAGGAGGGAGGGTTAGGCGTAGGCACCAAGTGTAGGTTTAGGGTGAAGATTAGGGCTAGAAAAATAAATAAATCATGTGTCGACCATTTTTGTGTCGACCTTTTTACATGTCTATCTTTAGTGTGTCCACATCTTGTCCCTGTCAACGTATTGTCTGTCTAACATCTGGTGTCTACCTAGACATTGTCTAATCTCTTATACCACACCCATTTGCTCTACTATAACTCTTGGCGATGTGTGCAGCTGCACATTGTCACTGCACATCGGTCGGAACTGACCTGGCCCGTAATAGTCAGAGGTCATTGCAGTTAAGTGATTGTGAAGATCTGGGCACCAAACTTGATTGCAAATCACTAATCATAAAGGTGGAGACACTCGGCTATGGAGTGCAATGCTGGCCCTCTATTGTATACAAGTCATGGAGGTGTATCATATGGAAATTATAATGTATATTGTGGACATGGAGCTTTACCATATGTCTAGCATTGGGGCTGCATACAGGGCAATAAGCTGTAACATATGCTTGTCATTGGACAGTACTGTGTAGGGGCTAAGGCTGTAACTTATACTGGATTGTAATTATTCTATATGGAGCAGTAATATTAATATTAGTATATGCTAATCATGGGCTTGTAAAATACAGTACAGCTAATTTGGAGTTATATTATATACTGAGCATGGTGGTGCATTATACACAACATGGCAGTCACTTAACATACTGGTCCATTAGTGTGGTGGATGTTGCGAAAAAAGGTGGTGTTTAGTTCCCCGCCATTGTCATCTAGACTATGTCCTGCCTGCTTCAGTACTGACTGTAGGATAGATGAGAAATGCTGCATGGCCCATACATCTCAATAGATTTGTAGTTTAAAATAGCATTCTTAAATGTGCTGCTGCAAAGTTCCTGAATGACCCAGTCATAGTGACTAGAAAAATACATTTGCATCACATAATGAGGTTTGAAAACTTTTAATTTTTTTTTCCCGCTTAGACAGCATGAACATGTAAAAGATTGTTACACAGGTAATATACCAAAGCCTGCAAGGCTCCCAAAGCATGATTACATTTGATGGAGGGAGAAAATCATAATTTTTTAAGCAAACGTCAGTGCAAGAACAACACAGTAGAAAGCAAAGTCACAGGAAAATAAAGAACAAGCTGTGAAACTCTTCTAGAACTTAAAGCACAAAAGCCAACGCAATCAGAGCGATGGACAATGTATGGAAGCTTATACACAGCTAGCTGGGCTGAAGCAGGTACTGATTTTTGAGAAGGTCTGCAAAGAATCAAGGCACCAATTACAAGAAAACACTCAGGATTAAGGGGTTTATTGCTTTGTGGGATTTTGATGCAGATTTAGCAGTTATTGTCATTAGCAGCTGAAGTCTTATCTTTACCTCCTTGAAGAAGGATGCTGTTTCACCCTCGATTATTGGCTGCAGCAAAGGGCTTCTCCGCTTGCTCGAGGGGGATCCCTGTGATGAGTGTTAACAAGTATGTTACACTGTGAATCCCTCTCTGAAAACATCCCGAGATCTACTTAACAGGTATTGCGTATCTACTGTGCCTAACAGGACTTGTAGAAATGCTAGGCAAAGCATTCACCAGCCACTGACAAGCAGAAAAATGTTACGCCCACTATGCCTACATAACATTGTTTAAATATACATTGAAATAATAGGCAGCGAACATCAGCAATATCAAAAGTTATGATACAAACATTTATGTTCCTGAAAACACAGTTCTATGTGGATTGCTGGATGTGCTAATAACCATTGTACTTGGATGCAGAAAAATATGTTTTTTCTGTGTTAGTTGATTGTTGTGAGTACTGTATTGGCATACTACATGGGATACATATTGGTATTGGTGAAACCACAATTTGTAATGTACACAGGGCAGTTAATTCATGATAATTGCGTTAGGAGCTTTCCTTACATTCCCTTAGAGAGTAACATATTTTGCTTCAATAGCACAAGCATAGTTACCATGTAACTGCAGTCCTCCCGATCACTTCGCTCTGAGACTTGGGCCCATATTCAATTGCTGGTACCCAGACTTTTCGCATGCCGGAGTTTTCGCTGTCATCGCTAGTTTTGCCTCCAGGAAAGTATCGCGCTCGTCACCGCGATTCGCCCTATTCAATTCCAAAGGAAGCAAAAACGCAACCCGGCAAAACTCAAATAGGCGAAAAGTGCTGTCAGATTTGGGGAAATCAACCTGACACCCCCCAAAGGATGCACTGACATGGGGAATCACTATGGGTATCCCCGAATAGCCCTGCTGAAGGTATTTGGGGTGCTTAAATGCTCTCAATTGGTGCTATTTACCGTCTTTACACAAGTGGTGAAGAATAGCATTTAGCAGGGTTTTTGTGAAAAAATAAGTAGTTCCAGCAAATTTGGGGTACATGAAAATGGGTGCAAGCACAGTTAAAAATCGCTAAAGTGCGTTATTTAAAAACCTAAAAAACGCACCTTCAGCAATCACCTGCAATAAAAAAAACACCTGGGGCATACTCGGGGGACCCCCTGGAGTCTATTTCGCCAGTTTTTAACTTTGTCCCCCAACTTTTAACTTTTTCACCTCCAAAACGAAAGTACTTTTTTGGGGTGTTCTAAACTATTTTTCCCATTTTCTTTGACACAGTTTACCTTTGGGGGACTGTACCAAGGCTGCAGGGGTGTTCCCGCAACTTTGCGCCCCAAATCCCAAATTCTGCACTTTTGTCCGCCTCCTTTCAGAGACGAATCTTTCCCGCTGGTTATGTGGCGCAGGCTTTTCCCACCAGCGAAAAGTCTTTGGAATTGAATACAGGGAAAAGTTCTCACCTGGTGAAATGTCGTCACCGGCGAGAACTTTTCGCCGGCAACTGAATACGGCCCTTGGTTGTAAGAGGTTTTACTGGCAGCATTACACAGAATTCCTGAACGCGGTCTGTCCAGTCATCTCAAACTGCTTAAGACAAGCTACGTATACTATGATAGCACATTATAAAGGGCCATAATCATACTTACCTACTTTTTTCCCCTCAAGAGATCCTAGAGAACGGGCGCCAGTGGGGGGCAAGGAAGGAGAGTTGCAGCATCATGCAGTGGGGGCAGGGCCAGGATCACCGCTCCCACTGCCCATATCACTAGGAGTGGGCGGGATGGTGGCCTGGTCTCCCGGGTGTCTGTGAAATTCCAGAACATCCCAGACATTCCAGAAGAGTTTAGCACACTATAGTCAGTTTGATTCCATTAGATTCTGAAAAACTCCTTAGCGCCAGGAGATGTATAGACTACAGGTTCTCAAACTCGGTCCTCAGGACCCCAAACAATGCATGTTTTCCAGGTCTCCTCACAGAATCGCAGGTGAAACAATTAGTTCCATCTGTGGATCTTTTACAATGTGTCAGTGAGTAATGAATACACCTGTGCACCTGCTCGGTGACCTGCAAAAGGTTACCTGTGTGGGGTCCTGAGGACCGAGTTTCAGAACCTCTGGACTGTAGACTGATTAGAGATAGGAGTCAGTGCAGGAGTGCGGTTATGAAGTAAGTATGGGTACTGTCTTGTAATAAAATAAGTTACTCCAAGAGAAGTTGAGTGAAAGAAGAAAATATAAATGGAAAAACATACTGATCAAATAGGAAATAGCTTCCTAAAATGTATTCAATTACTATATCAAGATATCCCAATGTATTATAGTACTCCATGGAGAGCCATTATAGAGAGACTCCTCTCCTCTGCAGCATGCTTCTATGGCCTTATTGGCAGAAGGGAAAGACCTCCTATACACAATCACACTCATCTCAGATCTTCAGCTCTTACAGGCTCCAGCAACATTCATACATAGACCTCAAAAGGCAAGATCTACAACGTCAATGTAATGTCTACTGTTCCTTTAAGAGTTCAAATTTAATTTGTCTGGACTTTTAGGAAGCTGTGAAACTATTCCCACTACTTTAACAGCTAAATATAAAATGTAATTGCTTATATAAAGAGCTACTACTACTGTTGTTATTATTTCAGGAACATCTTTGATGAAGGTGAAACATTCGCTTATTAGACTTCCTAACAGAAAACCATTAAGAGGAAATTGCCAAGTGTCATTCCGAAACTGACATTTGTTAAACTTGTAGTTTAATTCAAGTGGACTCTTAGGGCCTGATTCAGAGCCGCTCGTAAGCGGCCGCTCGTTCGTTCCGAGTGATATTAGCCCAACTGCGCATGCGTACGGATCGTTATACGCATGCGCTAACCAGTCAGTGCGGCCGAAATTCATGTGCTCGCAAAATAGCGAATGCCTGCTATTTTGAGTGACAGAAAGAGGCGTATGTGGGTGGTAACAGGGGAAGGTGCTTGAAAATGGGGAGTGGAAATCAGAACGCAGGCGTGCTTAAAGGTCAAAACGGGCGTTTTATGGGTGTGCATATTTAAAACAGCAGCGTCATTGACCACGTCACCGGGTTATTTTAGAGTCAGAACTGCTCGCAAAATTGTGGTAGCAAACACCAACCACAAGAATAGCGAGCAGTTCATACCCTTGTCGATATACTCGATTAATCTAATAAATAGCGGACATGACGTAGGATGCGAGCGGCCAGGGGGCGTATTTTTCCAAAAAACGAACGCAAGTTTTGCTCGCTCGTTCAGACATAGAGGCGTGAACAGACCGCAAACAGCGAACGGTTCATTTGAATAGCCACCCCTTGTTTTAGAACGAACGACCGCAAATAGCGAGTGGCTCTGAATGAGGGCCTTAGACAGGACAGCTCACTGCACGGTTGTGCCTGGTCTCAAAACACAGAGACTCCTAGGATTGGCCTTTAGCAATGTTTTCAAATAGCCCAAATAAATGTGAAAATGAAAGTAACATTTACTAAAATTTGTAATATTTTCATGGTGTTCAGAGGGATTCTTCCCAGACTTCTGTGAGCGTAGGTCATCCTCCCAGATCCCGTTTCACTTTCCTCAATGTGGGCAAGGTGTCTAATATGCAATTTGCACCCCTTCGCTGCTTGTCATCGCACACTGGTGTCCAGGACTTGATGATGTGACTTTCGTTATCAAGTCTTCAACACCCATGCCAAATTATGCAAACCGCTAAGGTAAAAAAAAGGTAGGCAATATAGCCTGAGTACCCAAAATATTGGTGCATCCGCTAACCAAGTCTATGAGGGTGCCAATTTTCAGTCATATTGGAGGGATAAAGTGAGCACCAAGAATCAAGAGAAAAAAAAAGAGAGCTTTATGACTGGAAAACATTTCATGAGCACCTAAAGTCCATAAAAAACAATATGTTTAGAAGGCTTACAATTGCAGTAGGCTAGAGGTTATGTTATTGTGGGTTTTGCAAGAGTTTCTAATAAAATTGTTAGAAGTGGAAATCACCATGTTGCCTCAACACCGGTACTCACCATGGCTGATCTAACAGGTCTGTAAACATTGCTGATGTTCTAGTTTTGGAGTGTAGATGTATCTACAGTATATACCTACAGTATTATCTATCTAGACACAATCACATGCCCAGTGCTACTTCTGTGCAACACAATTACAGTACCAATCAAACGTTTGGACACACCTTCTCATTCAATGGTTTTTGTTTATTTAAATTATTTTCAACATAGTAGATTAATACTGAAGACATCAAAACTATGACAGAACACATATGGAATTATGTTGTAAACAATTTATATTTTAGATTCCTCAAAGTAGCCCCCTTTTGCTTGGATGACAGCTTTGCACACTCTTGGCATTCTCTCAATCACCTTCATGAGGCAGTCTCCTGGAATGGTCTTCCAACAGTCTTGAAGGAGTTCCCAGAGGTGCTGAGCAATTGTTGGCTGCTTTCCTTCACTCTGCGGTCCAACTCAACCCAAACCAGCTCAATTGGGTTTAGGTCGAGTGATTGTGGAGGCCAGGTCATCTGACGCAGCACTCCATCACTTTCCTTCTTGGTCAAGTAGCCCTTACATAGCCTGGAGGTGTGCTTGGGGGTCATTGTCTTGTTGAAAAACAAATGATGGTCCCAGTAAGTGCAAACCAGATGGGATGGCATGGCGCTGCAGAATGCTGTGGTAGCCATGCTGGTTAAGTGTGACTTGAATTTTGAATGAATCACCAACAGTGCCACCAGCAAAGCACCCCCATACCATCACACCTCCTCCTCCATGCTTCACAGTGGGAACCACACATGCAGAAACCATCCGCTAACCTTCTCTGTCTCTCACAAAGACACGGCTGTTGGAACCAAAAATTTGGACTCATCAGACCAAAGTACAGATTTCCACTGGTCTAATGTCCATTCCTTGTGTTTCTTGACCCAAACAATTCTTTTCTTCTTCTTGTTCATCCTCAGTAGTGGCTTCTTTGCAGGAATACGACCATGAAGGCCTGATTCACGCAGTCTCCTCTGAACAGTTGATGTTGAAATTTGTCTGCTACTTGAACTATGTGAAGACTTTATGTGGTCTCTAATCTGAGGTGCTGTTAAGTAGCGGTTTCTGAGGCTGGTAACTCTAATGAATTTATCCTCTGCAGCAGAGATAACTCTTGGTCTTCCTTTCCTGGGGCGGTCCTCATGAGAGCCAGTTTCATCATAGTGTTTGATGGTTTTTGCAACTGCACCTGAGGATACATTCAAAGTTCTTGAAATTTTCCGTATCGACTGACCTTCATGTCTTAAAGTAATGATGGACTGTCGTTTCTCTTTACTGAGTTGAGTGGTTGGTGCCATAATATGGATTACAACAGTAGTCAAATAGTGGTGTCCACTGTGTACTAACCCTACCTCTGCACAACACAACTGATGGTCTCAAACACATTAAGAAGGCAAGTAATTCCACAGATTGACTCTTGACAAGGCACACCTGTTAATTCAAAACCATTCCAGGAGACTACCTCATGAAGCTGACTGAGACAATGCCAAGAGTGTGCAAAACTGTCATCCAAGCAAAAGGGGGCTACTTTGAGGAATCTAAAATATAAAACATATTTTGATTTAACAGTTTTTTATTTACAACATAATTCCATATATGTTCTTTCATAGTTTTGATGTCTTCAGTATTAATCTACTATTTTGAAAATAATTTAAATAAACAAAAACCTGAATGAGAAGGTGTGTCCAAACTTTTGACTGGTACTGTACATATATATATATTACTCTTTTGCATACTACATAAGATTTATTAAAAGATTCAACATATAAAAGGAATCATCATGATCATGCCTAATTGTTACAGTGGGGATTTCGGCGCTATGTCTCCGACTGTCCACCATATGTAATCAATATATATAAACTGGACTAGTTGCAACAAATATCTGGAAACCATTTACTATAGATGTTGGGATTTATTAAGCTTACAATAGATTAGATTGTAAAACCAAAAGAAAATTCAACAAATAAAACTACTGTGATAAACAATCACAAACATTCCCATAATAAGCAATCCGCAAAGTTATTTATATATTTTTTTCACAATAAATGTATATACTGCTCAGTTTAGGCCATTGCTCAATATTCATTAAAACAATGGTAGCTGGATAAGTGCAGGTACACAGTTATCCAAAGCATTCAGAGTAATATGACCCAAATTTATTGCTGATGGACGGAAAGTTAGGGGAAGCATCTGCCAATCATATCATTCAGTATTTAAGCCAAGCAGCGAGACCCTTTGGTGCTTTTCAGTGCAGTCAGCTGATGACTACACTCACACATGCAGTTACATCAGTTACTAGGTGCCTACTTCTATCCAGCACTGATTCAATTCCTTCTTTTCAACCAGCCTCAGCCATCTGTAATGGTTAATGGCGTGCCACATGCGGAGCATTTTTGGGTTAATTTAATCAAACTTAGGATCTAGGTACTAATAATCGCGGCACTGCCGCGATTATTACGTATCCATCTCGCTGGGAATATTTTCATATTTAATGACAATATCCCGGCTATGTACCAAGGGGAACTTCGCAAGGACAGCAGTTGCGGTAACTGCTGTCCCCGCAAATTATATCCCGCCATTTTGGAGAAATCTTTCACAGAAGTGAAAGACTTCCCCGTGGGAAGCCAACAATGCGTCAGCTTCCGGGACTGGCCAGGGGCTGCAGGGGAGAGATTGAAAGATCTCTCTTCTGCCCCTGGAGACACCATAGACAAACAATCGTTTACAACATCTGAAGATGGTGAAAACTACTGGGGCTAAACTTTGGAGTTTAATACATAGGGGACAGATCGTAGTTCCCATTGACATTAATGGGGACTGCGATCTGAAGTGCTAATTAGCACTTTGGCGGAGATATCTGTGAAATCTCCTCCATTGTGCGATTAGTACATAGGCACAATACATAAAATTATGCAGAAACTTCAGTTTCTGCATAATTTTATGTAAAATACATAGGTCCCTTAAACCCCAAGTGTATAGTCATTTTTACAACATGTTTTAGAGGCCTGTTATAGGCTTGCCATATCATCCCTTTAATTTATGGTTCGTTGGTTGATTAAAATCAGGGGAAATGAATACTCAAAAACAGCTAGCCACAGACTCTGTAATTCAATGAAAGGGATGATATGGCAAGCCTACTCTATCATAACAGTTGGCAAAACACCTAATCAGAGAACTAGTTGTTGTATGGAGTAAATGGGGGATGCGGTCATAATACTGACAGCGGGGATTCCGGGCCCGGAATCCTGACACCTGTCAGAATTCCAGCGCCGGAATCCCAACTGCTGGCATCCCAAAGGTAAGTACTGGGGTTAGAGGGAGGGTTAGGTTAGGCACTAGAGGGGGAGGTTAGGTTTAGGCACCAAGGAGGGAGGGTTAGGGAGAGCGGTAGGGTTAGGATACTGGTCTAATAACCCTGTCGGGATGCTGGCGTAGGGATTCTGACCGTTGGGATCCCGAGCGCCGGCATCATGTACACAACCCATAAATGGACTTTAACATATATCCTTATTAAATAATACACATAGTATCAAATATGCTTGTGGAAGGCAAGAACAAGGCAAAAACTAAATTTTCCTGTATAGAGCAGAACAGAAGGCTACAAATTGTTTTTATAGATGTTCAGTTGGATAAATATAAAACCAATCAAATTCTTTATAAAGTCAATATAAAGTGGAAAAGGATATTTTGTTGACAGTATGGATGGTACTACAACAATATGCATAAATATACAGCATAAAGGCATCTATTTATTGGTGGGTCTCAACTCCAGTCCCCAAGTATCACCAACCAGTAAGGTTTTTGTGGCTTTCTTTAATCATGTACAGGTGCATCTATTTTGCCGTGTCAGTAATTATCCCACATGCTTCCCCAGGCAGAAATACTCAAAACATGACCTGTTGGGGATACTTGAGGGTTGGAGCTCAGAACCACTGTACTAAGCTATGGTGACAATGTAGATTTTGCAGCAATGGAAAATCTAGTTTCACCATTAGAAATGAAAAAATATGTCGCTGGAGCGGGGCGATAGTGCCTGGCAGCAAAGAGTGCCCTTTCCCCTCACCGCGCCAGTGCACCAATACTCTACACATCCATGTGCTGGCATTACCAATTTAAATGGAAGCCTGCATTACAGTGCCATGATTCTTAACAAAAGAAAATCAAAACCCTTTAATAAACAGGAAGAGAAAATATCGCTGAGAAAAAAAACAAAGAGCTTTTCACCAGTGACAGTAATTATGCGAACATTTACTGATAAGAGAATGGAACCAAAATCAACAATATCAGCAACAAATACCAAACAACATTGTAAAATCCTATAATAGATCTTTGTTTTGTTTTACTCATCTGTAAACCGGTCTGTGGTGAAAGTGATAACACTGCTCAGAGGAACTATTGTGGCTACAGTCACCGACCAATTGTTAAACACTATTGCAACTAGTGACATTTAGATTTATTTCTCTCTACTGAGATAAAGTAGCAGCAATGTGAAGTACTGAACACTTTCCCATGGAAGTACAACAGTGTACAATAAATGCTGTTAAGAGGGAAAAAAATGATTGCGGTCACCAGCTCTTTAAATCGGAAATTCAAAACAAAAGCTCAACTTACAATGACGGGTATGGTGTTTGCTCGATAGAGGATCTGCTTAAACAGTCTGTATCGGTCGTAAAATGGTTTCATCACCTGTCTCTCATTCTTTGTTATCTGAAAAAACAAAAAACAGAGCTTTGAATTTTTTTGCATCATGGGATCTTGTCTGTGCAGCTTAGAGAACCGTCCGGTTTCCCTGCAAAATCCACTTTGCACAAAACGTCCCTGCAGTTTTTGTTCAGCTCTATTCTGTCTTTGTACATGGAATGTACATGACATGTGCTACTGTACAATATGATTTTAAGAGATTAATTTTGCTCCCAATATAAAGCTTCATTTCAGTGCAAAAAAAATAATAAAATACACTATATATACAATGCTACTAATTAAAATTCACAAATAAATAAAAAACTAAAAATTAAATTTGAGACATGATTTCTAAAATTAAATGTTACTCTCCAGCTGCTACAGGACACTTTTTTTTGTAATAAATACTGTATAAAAACACTTGGAAAAGAATATATGTAAAACTTTTTAACCAGGCACCGTATATATCTAACAAGACTTTGCAGTGTTTTTTCTTTTAAACCTCCTTAGATGACCAGTCAAAATTCCCCAAAAATGCTGCAGGAGACCCATGAAACTGTAGTGGCCCTTTAAACCTCTGTATCTATGTAACCCAATCTGTACAGCTTCTATTAATTCTCCAGAAAGCAAAAGCTTTGATATATAATGGGTTCAAAACTAATAGGCTTATAATACTTTATACCCTTTGGCCCCTTGGTTTTTGGCTCCAACTTCATTTAATATATTGCTCTAAAGCAGTCTGTATTTTTCCACATTGTATCAGTGCCAAGCCAGGGAGAAGAACAAAGCTGTTTTAATTAAAGTTTCAGTCAAAAAACATTAACGTAAATTGACTGAATGAAATAACGTAACATACTTAAGGAGACCCAAATTAAAATGAAGATGAGTTTTAATGAAGACATTTTTATGGATTGACTGCTATAGGCCCAGGTTCCAGAAAAAAACAGATGTCTCTAAAAAGACACCCCAAGTGAATGCATATTAAGGCATCAATTGGATTTGCAGTTTCTGAGAATACAACAGATATAAAACAATTCAAGTCAGTACTGTAAAGACTGTATATAGTGCATTGCAGCACAGGCTATTTTTATTTGAGTGGATAAAGTCTTGGTGGATCATGTATGTGAATTAACTGGGAAGAACAGGGGATCCCCTCATAAGTAAAGTATTGATTTTATGACAAAAGATTATAATATGGATGTCTCCCTCCATCCCCCCTACATTTTTATTTTTCACTCACAGCAGGTGAGTGGGGAGAATTGACTAGGGGGCCTGGCAGCCTTGACCCATTATGGCCTGTCCCGATATTTCTATAATTCCTGGTGGTTGGCTTCTCACCATCGTTCAGCCACCTACTTCTTCTATGCATCAGCCCTTAAGTGATTGTGCACCTGCCATCAGCAGTGTGTACACTGCAAGGTCTGAAAGAGGTGCTGGCCTACTGCAGGACCAGCAGCTCCATAGTGTCGCTGGGGCGGAAAATGAACTCCACTACCTGGCACTTACTAAGTATGTGTGCGGACTCCTGATGCACAGCTTCATGTGACTAAAGCTGGGTACACACCTGATAAATATACCTGCAGATCGACTGATCTGCAGATAATGGTTGTTTATACACACTGAACAACTATCACTGCCATCTGGCCAGGGGTCCCACTGGCCGGGGGTGACTTCACGACCCCCTCCCTGGCGGCATGTGCAGCAAATGTAAGGGCGGTCTTCTGACCGCCTGTACACACAGTACGATGTGCAGATATATCTGCCATCGGCTGTGCTGCACAGTCGACACGATATGTCTGAATGACGTCATTCATAGACCTATTGTCTGTACACACTGGCCGATGCATACACGATATATCGGCTGTTCAACTGAGTGGCCGATATGTCGGCCATTGTGTACCCAGCATTAGGGAGGAAGGAAGACAGCAACAAGAGGGAAAAAGGTGAATGAGGAGGATACAGAAGGAAGAATGCAGAAAATTGAGGAGGATAAAAAGGATGAAAGAGAGAAAATGAGGAGGCAGAGAAGAGAGAAGAATCAAAGAGGGCAGAAGTGGAGGAGGATAGAGAAGAATGAAAGAGGAGGAAAATTAGGATAGGGAAGGAAGAAAAGGATGAAGGATACAGGAGGATGAAGGATGGGGGTAAAACCATCCCCTGGCTATCTGTACACATCATATGACTGAACCTTAGGGAGCATTGTCCTTGGATCGAATGGCGGAGTCTGCAGACTTAGCCATTGTTTGGTATGGAGAGGACATGTGGTTGAAGCAGAGTAAATGCAACTAGATTCTGGTGCCTCAGTTAGGTAAGTAGCTATGTAACTAGAATGCTTTCAGTATTGTATGGAAGTCATTAGGATGCACCATGTAATGAATAGTAGTTCATCTCTGTATTATAGAAGTCACTGGGATGCTCTCTGTATTATATGGCAGTCAATGAGTTGCTCTCCATATTCTATAGCAACTATTAAAATGCTCTATGTATTTTATTGTCTGGTACCCAGGATACTCACTGTATTGGATGGCAGTCATTATAATGTTCTCTGTTTTGTACTGCATTTACTAGAGTACCCTGTATTGTACAGTAGTTACTAGAACACTCTCTGTACACTACTCTCTGTATTGTGTGGTTGGTCATTCAGATGCACAATGCTCTCTGTAGTGTATGACAGTGTCGGTCCTCTCTCAATTGTATGGCGATCATTAAGATGCTATCTATATTGTATATATCGGTCACAATAATGCTCACTGTGTTGTGTGGATGTCACAGATGTTCTCTGTTATGTATGGTGGTCACTAGGATGCTCTCTGTATTGCATATCTCAGGGGTAAGCAACCTGTGGCACGTCAGCTGCTGTGGTTGCCTACACCTAGTATATCTGATAATAGGATGCTTTCTATTATGTGGCAGTCATTAGTGTGCTCTCTATTGCATGTCAGTCATTAGGATGTTCTCTATTGTATGGGAATCATTAGGATGCTCTCTATTGTATGGGAGTCATTATGATGCTCTCTATTGTATGGGAGTCATTATGATGCTCTCTATTGTATGGGAGTCATTATGATGCTCTCTACTGTATGGGAGCCACTATGATGCTCTCTATTCTACTGCCATCTCTAGGATGATCTATGTCTTGTATGGCGATCATTAGGATGTTCTCTATTGTATATTGTTCTCTATTGTAGATTGCTCACTAGAATGCTCTCTCTATTATATGGCAATTAATAGGATGCTCTTTTTTTATATAATGGTCACTAGAATGCTCTCTGCATTGTATATAAGTTCCTAGAATGATCTCAGTACTGTATGTGGTCAGTAAAGATGCTCTCTCTATTTTATATTTTATTTTATATTGGTCACAAGATTGCTTCAACATTATACAGTGGTCACTAGGATGCTCCTTGTATTGTACGGCAGTCACTAGGAAATTCTCTGTATTGTAGATCAGTGTTTACTCAATGGCAGTCCTCTTGGAGGCCCAACAGTGAATGCTTTACAGATCACCTAGTTGGTGCACATGTGTATTCATTACTGTCTGACACATTTTTAAAAGATCCACAGGAGGAGCTAATTATTTTACTTGTGAAACTGTGAAGATCTGTAAAACCTGCACTGTTAGAGGTTGCACTCTGAATTGTATGTCACCAGTTTTGGGTACAGTCAACCAAAACCAATGAAATTTTTTTCCCTATTACAATGCTAGGGAAATTATATTTTAACACTGTCTACTTTGGGGGTTGCCCAGACCACATGATGCCACTTTTATCGTTTATTTCCTGTGCCACTTTAAGCTCCCAAACTCACCCTGCATTCTTTTGAAAATCAAATATTGCCTTGATCTAAAGCAGCTAAACAGATACAGTGACCATAGGGACAGTTTGTTTTCTGCTGATAGAATTCTTTATTATGATATTCATGAAATTTTATAAATCAATGCTTTCCTGGAGATGTTAAAATTGCTAATAGAATGTAATCATATACTTGTGCTGTAACCTTGTTTGGTTACATTGTCTCCTGTATGCCCCTCTACACTAGCAAGTTTCTTTTACGTAAGTTTGTAAACGCATACAAATAAATCAGACTTAAAGTGACTGGACTCCTGGGCAGTAAATCACATCAGTACAGAAAAAGTCAAACTTTTGAAAGCTTGGAATCTATAAGGAAGTGCAATAGGACTGTCTGGCTGTACAAATAATATGATAGTTCCATTCTCATTAAAATTTTAAAGAGGGTACAATAAAACAAATAGGATGTTGACTCTCCATTTAATGGTGACATCTTTTTACATGTGAAAAAGATCAGTATGGTATCGATACAAGAAGATTCCTGTGTGTACAGGAGAAAACATAATGAATACATACCGGTCTGCCATGAATACTTTCATAGTAAAGCAAAGCTTTCTGAAGTGATAGTTTCTCTGCAGCAATCTGATCTCTGGTCATATCCTGCAAACATAGATAGAGATAGTTGTGGTTTCATGTGGTACAACACACGCCTGTATACTGACTGACTTTCTTTAGTACTAGTGTGAAAGCCCATCTCACAGTAATCAGGTAAAATAGCTTCTGAGATGAGTGTAGCAGAGACCACAATTATACAACACCACAAGTATATTAATATAGTCCTTGTGAAAATGAATGAACAGATTATAGATACATATAATCTGTTCATTTCTATATTTATACCTTAATATCCTCTGGACGGTTGACCTCTGCTCTCTTGTCTTGTAGTTTCTTCTGGATGGTTTCCATTGTGGTTTCTATAGAGGGCTTGGCCACTTTCTCCACTTCCTGCTTCTTGTCTTCCTCCCTCTCAAGCTGGGAACCAAAACTTTTTGGCAGGGTATTACTCCTCTGTCTCATCTGAGGAACCAGGTTTTCTTCAGATATCTTTATTTTGGACTCTGAGTAGCAAAACATAATTCAGATTTTATCATATCAATTCACTTTTGGCAGTCCAGCAGCCAACAACGTTTTATACAGGTTTCATTCTTGGCATTTCCTTTTTTTTTTTAAATAAGCAAATTACAATGAGAAGGTAAAATCCACCTCAACGTCACACTTTCACAGTTGTGCCTTCCAACCCTTGTAGCCTAAACAAGTATTGCAAATTAATCAATAAAAGAACATTTGTATCACTGATGTACCAGGCATTGCACCAGCATGAGTTCTGCAGTAGCACCATCTTGTATTCACCTTTAAGCTGCTTCCGGAACTTGGTCAGCTCATTCATCCATTTCAGAACCTCTGGATTTGTAGCCTTGTCTCGATGGGAAGGCTGGTCAGAGAGAAATAGCAACTACCTCAAAATAATATGTAGACAAGTTGACTATTTGCTTACAGAATGTCAAATTAAGAGTATTTTAGGCGCACATGTACTGTAGATGAAGTAGGTAGTACACAGACTTACAGCTATCACTTTTGAGCCATACGGTGTGAGGCACCTGACTTGATTCTCGAGCTGCTTACACTTTCTCCAACTTTGCTACTCTTTCCTGCTAATTTTTTCATCAAATTTTCATCATAGTTCACAAATAGTGTATTAGGGGTTTGTTGTTAAGCATAATTATGCATGGGGAAGATCACTGGAATCAGACCTGCCCCAGTGGCGTCAGTATGTGTGGTGTCACACGGTGCAGTAGTGTGTAGTCTTTGCGAGCGCAGAAGGGAACATGACCGTGCCAGAGAAGCCACGGTCCCTGCTTTTTGCCATTTTAAGGGTCACACCCCTGTTCTCGTCATGCTGGGGGCTTGCCCAGCTCTCTGGGAGCTACTGGGCAGCCCCCAGCCTCTCCTGTCACAGTGGATGACGCACACATCATCCATTACTGCTGTGAGGTGACATCATCTGATGGAGGGACTAAATAACAGCGCAGCTCTGCTATTTTGGTGTCACCTACTCAGATGGCATCACCCAGTGCAGCCCCCACCCCCCTAGTGATGCCACTGACTTGCCCTGTGTACTTTGCACGACCTTGTTACTTTTTCCCGAATCTTGCAAAAGATACACAAAATATTATTTCAGATTAGTGAATATTGACTTATACCAGGCTTGCCTATCCTCCCGTTTCAGCCAGGAGCCTCCCGATTTTCGTATGCCGCTGCCGACCCCCCGGGAAAGGCAAGCAAGCCTCCCGGAAGCGGCATCCCTCCCTACCCCCCGCAGAGTTAATATCAAAACCCCGAGGGGGCCCGGTGACGTGATTTGCGCTGAATCGCGTCATTGTGGCCCCACCCCCTGCTTCACAATGCCGAAAATAAGGCCATTGTGAAGAGGGGGCGGGGCCTCGATGAGGCGATCACGCGGCTCAGCCGCCAAATGTGATGTTATGGCCGGGCACGCCCCCCGCTGTTAGCCGACAATCAGCTCCCTCCCGAAAGGAGGGAACTGATTGTCGGCAAGTATGACATATATTTGTAATTCTAGTAACAACTTGATTAAGAAATCCTACATTATTATTGTTTGTTTATTATCACCATATTGCGCAGAACTTTCAATAGAATATTCAATCATACATTCTTAGGGAGAGATGTGTCAAACTTTTCTAAAGAAGACTAGTCTATTTAGGAAGTTTCCCATAGCAACCAACCAGCTTCTAGCTATCATTTATTAAGTACATACTATAAAATGATAGCTAGGAACTGATTGGCAGCTATGTGTAACTTCTCCATCTTTCCTCTTTAGAAGGTTTGATAAATCTCCCCTAAATTCTCTACCAGACAAACATACATACATACTTACATACATACACAGACACACACACACACACACACACACACACACTAAGGTACAATCAGTATGTCTGGGACTATGGTTTATGGGACCTACACTAATGGATGGAAAAAGCCCTTACTCTGTATTTCCGGTCTTGCTCAAATTTGTCCTCATACTTGCGAATTTTTTTCTTGAGGCTCTGTATCTTGCGCGTGATCTGAGCAGGAGTCAGGTCCTCATCTCTGTCCTCCTCATGAGACCCCAAAGAGGAACTGCGCCTCCTGCTGAAAGGACAGCAAAGGGATTATATAGGCACATAGATTGTAATATTAGAAGCCTGACTTTACCTCGGATACAATGAGAATTTTTGCTTTGAACAGATGAATATGTGTTATGATGGGTTAAGGCACAGAAGGAGTGATTTACTAACATGGCGTACACTGCCTTTGAGAAGCAAAACTGTAATAATAATTAATCAGGGTAAGTTGACTCTTAATTAAAAAAATCCAAAAAAACAAATCTGAACCAAAAACACTTGAGGGTGGTTTTGCCAAAACCAAAACCATAAAAATTCAGGGTGGTTTTGCCAAAAATAAAACCAAAACACCGGGGACCGCGCACATCTCATCATTATAGAATCGTATTACATTATGTGATACACAATTTTACACAATAATCAAAATGATTACAGTTGATTATTTCATTACATACCACAAAAAGATAGTAAAAATTAAAAGGTACTGCCATCACTAACAAACCTGTATTCCAAATAACTACCATCACAAAAAATAAACCTGCATTCCAAATGTTTGTGGAGAGTGACAAGAGGAAAAGTAAAAAGAAAGAACCAAAAATATTAATACCTCATGAAGGAATGTGAGTTAGGAGGAGATGGGGGCACTTCCGTGTCATCCAGGTATTGCTGACTATGCCCATAACCATAAAATCGTGGAGAGAGCATGGGATCACCGTCTGCTTCCAGGAGATGACGAATAAGACGACCTGCCTGAGGAGACAGGCGAGCTTCATCTGAGTCTGCGCCATCACGATCCCACGAGGCCAGGACTGGAGCTGGTTCTGTGAAGACAAAAGTACTTACTATTAATTTAAAAATTCCTAAAGAAGAACTAAAAAGAAAACTAAACATACTTAATAAACATAAAGTGAGAGGGTAAAGTTAAATAAAAGACTTCCGCTTCTTTTATTAGCTATGTTCTTCAGTAATCACCTCTTCCCAATTTGTGGTGAGGAAGATCAGGTTACAGTTATAACAATGTTCTACCATCACTGAACCAGAGAACGGAATATTGCAATTTTTAAACATACTGTACATGTGGGAGAAACAAACAAGAATACGTTGTGGTTTTTTTTTTTTTTTTACACACATACAGTGCAGAGATTATACAGCAGGTATACAGTGAGGCAGAGGTTAGAAAGGCACCTTGCTTCTGTACATCAAGATATACAACTTTTCTGTCCTTGGAATAACTTGACCCAGATGCATGTGAAGTTTCCACCTTGACTAATCGGATTTGCGTGCTACTGCTTAGTATGGCAAGATTAAACTGGTGCTTCAATCATGTATAATCGCAATGGCAGCACCAAATGCAGACAAATAGTTTCTCTTTATTTAATAAAATCTAATTACTATTTTTTTTTTATTATTTGATTTCCTGTTTGTGATGATTTTATACACACACACAAAACAAGCAAACAAACAGGCAAGATCACTCGTCTATTGATCTGTTATATATATCTATCTATCCAAGTGGTGGCTGGCACACACTGTCAGGTAAGTGTAAATGCCTGGGGTGTCACCTCACATGAGTCCTAGTTGTATGACCGCATATGTATAATCCAAATAGATAGAAAAATAGAGAGCACTCACCAGGGCCTTTGTAGAAAGATAGTTTATTCACAGAGACTTAATACATACTCCTTCAGTCGACGTTTCGGTCATAGCACATGACCTTCATCAGGACAGAAGCATCTCCAAGGGAGACCAGATATACACCACAGTGCTCGCGAACTCCTTTTATACCATAGGCAATCTGTTAGAGACACTTCCCCAACAGGTACCCGGGAAGTGACATCATATCATGCATAAACATACAAATGGAGTTTGCTGGACTGCTCTGAAGCCACATATATGTTTGGCTTAATGGATCATACCTCTCATGAGGTGGCACCAAGTTCATATCCCCAAATAGCTTAATCGCCAGCCCATTTCCGGACATTTACCTCAACCTGAAGTCCCGTGTGCAACAGTTAGGCTGCATTACGGGAAACATGTTACCTGGTTACAAGTTCCACCACAACAGTCTGTTGCTAGGGGCCGTGTATAGTCACTCAGCTACACTCCGACAGAGACAGCAGCCCCAGCCAGCAATGATTCAAATGTTCCTTTAGCAGATAGTGTTAACATAGCATGTGGTGTATATCTCGTCTCTCTTGGTGATGCTCCTGTCCTGATGAAGGTCATGTGCTGTGACCGAAACGTCGACTGAAGGAGTATGTATTAATTCTCTGTGCATAAAAAATATTTCTACAAAGACCCTGGTGAGTGCTCTCTATTTTTCTCTCTCTCTCTGTATATATACAGTCAGGTCCATAAATATTGGGACATTGACAGAATTTTCAGATTTTGGCCTCTATTCACCACCACAATGGTTTTGAAATGAAACAAACAAGATGTGCTTTAACTGCAGACTTTCAGATTTAATTTGAGGGTAATTACATCCAAATCGGGTGTACGGTGTAGGAATTACAACAGTTTCAATATGTGCCTCCCACTTTTTAAGGGGCCAAAAGTAATGGGACTATCAGCTCAAAAGCTATTTCATGGACAGGTGTGGGCTATTCCCTCATTATTTCATTATCAATTAAGCAGGTAAAAGGTCTGGAGTTGATTCTAGGTGTGACATTTGCATTTGGAATCAGTTGCTGTCAACTCTCAATATGAGATCCAAAGTGCTGTCACTATCAGTGAAGCAAGCCATCATTAGGCTGAAAAATCAAAACAAACCCATCAGAGAGATAGCAAAAACATTAGGTGTGGCCAAATAAACTGTTTGGAACATTCTTAAAAAGAACGCACCGGAGAGCTCAGCAACACCAAAAGACCCGGAAGACCACGGAAAACAACTGTGGTGGATGACAAAAGAATTATTTCCCTGGTGAAGAAAAACCCCTTCACAACAGTTGACCAAATCAAGAACACTCTCCAGGAGGTAGATGTATATGTGTCAAAGTTAACAATCAAGAGAAGACTTCACAAGAGTGAATATAGAGGGTTCACCACAAGATGCAAACCATTGGTGAGACACAAAAACAGGAAGACCAGATTAGAGTTTGCCAAACAACATCTAAAAAAGCCATTACAGTTCTGGAACAATATCCTATTGACAGATGAGACAAAGATCAACTTGTACCAGAGTGATGGGAAGAGAAGAGAAGGAAAGGAACTGCTCATGATCCAAAACATACCACCTCATCAGTGAAGCATGGTGGTGGTAGTGTCATGGCGTGGGCATGTATGGCTGCCAATGGAACTGGTTCCCTTGTATTTATTGATGACGTGACTGCTGATAAAAGCAGCTGAATGAATTCTGAAGTGTTTCGGGCAATATTATATGCTCATATTCAGTCAAATGCTTCAGAACTCATTGGACAGCGCTTCACAGTGCAGATGAACAATGACCCAAAGCACACTGCAAAAGCAACCAAAGAGTTTTTTAAGGCTATAAAGTGGAATGTTATGCAATGGCCAAGTCAATCCCCTGACCTGAATCCGATTGAGCATGCATTTCACTTGATGAAGATAAAACTGAAGGGAAAATGCCCCAAGAACAAGACATTTGCAGTAGAGGCCTGGCAGAGCATCACCAGGGATGAAACCCAGCGTCTGGTGATGTCTATGCGTTCCAGACTTCAGGCTGTAATTGCCTGCAAAGGATTTGCAACAAAGTATTAAAAAGTGAAAGTTAGATTTAGGATTGTTTAGTTTGTCCCATTACTTTTGGCCCCTTAAAAAGTGGGAGGCACATATAGAAACCGTTGTAATTCCTACACCGTTCACCTGATTTGGATGTAATTACCCTCAAATTAAATCTGAAAGTCTGCAGTTAAATCACATCTTGTTTGTTTCATTTCAAAGCCATTGTGGTGGTGAATAGAGGACAAAATCTGAAAATTCTGTCAATGTCCCAATATTTATGGACCTGACTGTATATATATATATATATATATATATATATATATATATATATATATATATAATCTCTCTCTCTCTATGTTATACTTAATATGAAGTTAAAAATCTAAAACCTATCAAAAATAACAGTATTTTATAACAGCAATATCAAAAGCTGTTTTCATATCTATAAGATAACAAGTTTGTAATAGAAGGTTGATCATTGCAGCATATTTTACCATTATCTATTCTATACCAACCAAAAAGAGAAGCAGAAGTTACTTAATAAACAGAGCCTTGTCAAAGTGTACCACATAGCAAATGGGGAGATGAATCATTTAAATGAGATCTCAATCTGTGCATTATTTTCCCTGTCTGGTTCTGCTCTTGAAGAAAGGACACACCTCCTTTTATATCAGATGAGGACGTGTGTGATACCAGACACTTGTGGATAAGAGACAGAAGAATGATTCCCCCTAATATTCAATCATGCAGAACCTGGACCAGGAAACCAGGACAAGAAAATGCTGCCTAGAACCCCTTGTAATATGCACACAGGCTGTTTATCTGGTGCATTGGCATGCTGTTTCTTTAGATTATTGATCCCTATGAAGGCATCTCCTGTCAGTACCATAATTCCTGTGAATACAAGGTGAAGCCTAAATGAATGAAAACAGGGCATACACTATTCACTCAGCCTTATGAAAAGGACTTGTACAATGTACATGCAAACTGGCCGATGATTGAATGTTTAGTAATATATTTACTACAAGAATCTACAAATGGTGTTGCGCTAGTGAGTGTCTAATAAACTTTATAATCACTGGACACGGCAGAAATAAAGATCAAGACGACAGTTTAGTATAATGAATAAATATATCCGTGTGAAAAATGTGTAGTGACAGCGCACAGTAAATGTTATATTCCCTCAAACTAAATTTAGATTGTGTGAACGTGTAATATTGATGTGAATATGTTATTTGTACAGTCACTGATCCTTAATTTAAAGGCGGCAGCAGTCCTCTTGGGGTCTGTTTGGCTGACGGATGGAGTGATTCTAAAAAGGAGTTTTAAGAAGACATGCGCCTAATAGTGTAGTATTCCTGATAAATTGATAAATCGTGCTCATAGAAAATAGTTGTGCGTACCAAAAAGAAAAACTTTTAAGCTTATCTGAGAATCCAGAAATTAAGTGGTCCGCACTGGAGGGGTTGGGTGAGATGTCATCTGCTGGATCACCTTATAAAGAGCTTATATGAGCTCATAAGAAGAGAAAGTATACATAGTGTAGTATTTCCTTGGAATTAGTATAGTAATTACATAAAGAGGCTGTGTACCGGATAGTGCTATTTTGACAGTCTGTAGTATGTCACCCACCGTGTAACTTCTAGTACCCTCTTTCCATCCCTCTATGGAGCGTATATGTTCAGTATGTGCGAGCTGGATATAAACAATCCCTCATCAGTACATTTGAACATAGGGTTTTTTTTTATTGGGTTACAAGGTATGGGGAGACATTTACATAAAACAAAAAGTAAAAAAATAGATAATAGGTTGTGCTTATCTTTTTAAAAGGTACCCAATTTATCAGGAATACTACACTATTAGGCGCATGTCTTCGTAAAACTCTTTTTCAGAATAAATATATCCTATATACTGTATAAACACAACATGTGTCACATTAAATAAGGACACCAAATAAAAACACTATACAATACTCAGTCACTCTACATTTACCCACTATCTTTAAGGGCTAATATCTATAGAAAGTGATAAAAAACACTAAACTGCAATATGTATATTATAAAAATCTTGAAAGTCCCTAAAGGAACCATCAGCATACTAATTGAAGTAGTCTCTCAAAAAAAAAACAGTTCTCGTCAGACATCTCCACAAAAGTAAGTATAATTTTGATCCTCAGATTTCAGACCTCTGGGTCTGTAGCGTTAATTAGATAAATCCGTCAAAGATGCTCTAAAAGATATCCTTTATATACCTGCCCTCCTCATTTCTGATTCAGCACTTCACTTTCCAATTAGTGGTCACCTGTTCCCACAGGGTGTTATGCTCTTTGATAAAGCCTCCATAACTGAAGCGAAACGCGTCAGTGATACCTGTGCTTTGCTGGACACTTGATTGAAAATACTTGATCTTCACTGCTTTGCGGGAGCCATCTGTTACACTAGAGCGGAGCAGTCTATCACGGTTAATGCGTACTGTGCAGCGGCTAGTAAAGGCGGTCACAAGCTGACTTAATTATTGCCCCTGGAGCTGCCGAACTCTGGACTGACTTGGCTATTTGCTTTAATGCTGTTCGTAGATCCATCAGCCGCCCCTTAGAGCACCGCGGACAGATTTGGCTAATTACCGCTACAGACCTGGAAGTCTGAAATCTGAGGATCAAAATTATACTAATGCTGGGCATACACTATACAATTATCTGTCAGATATCTGTCCAATCTGGCTGGTTAGAATGAAAGTCTGGTAATGTATGGGCGCAAATGACAATCGACCATTTGCTCACAAACACTGGAAAACAGACATACTGTAAATGGTTGTTCAAACAAATTGGTTAAAACACCCGAATTTAACCAATTTGAACAATTTTTTTTCGTCCATTTTCCAGTGTTTAAGACGATATGATCGATTGTCATTTGCTCCCCTACATTACCAGGTTTTCATTTCAACCAGCCAGATTGGACAGATATCTGACAGATAATTGTATAGTGCAATGCTTCTCAAACTCGGTCCTCAGGACCCCACACAGGTCACCCAGCAGGTTCACAAGTGTATTCATTATTCCCTGACACATTTTAAAAGATCCACAGGTGGAGCTAATTATTTCACTTGTTATTCTGTGAGGAGACCTGGAAAACATGCACTGTTTGGGGTCCTGAGGACAGAGGGCCTGATTCAGAGCCGCTCGTAAGCGGCCGCTCGTTCGCTCCGAGCGATGTTCGCACAACTGTGCATGCGTATGGGTTGTAATACGCATGCGCGAACCAGTCATTGCGGTCGGAAATTGTGTGCTCGCAAAATAGTGAATGCCTGCTAATTTGAGTGACAGAATGAGGCGTTTGTGGGTGGTAACAGGGGAAGGTGCTTGAAAACGGGGAGTGGAGATCCGAACGCAGGCGTGCCAAAAGGTCAAAATGGGCGTTTTAAGGGTGTGCATAATTAAAACAGCGAGCGCTCAATTTAAATAGCTGGCCCCTTTTTCTAAACGAGCGAGCGCAAATAGCGTCCGGCTCTGAATCAGGCCCAGAGTTTGAGAACCTGTGGTATAGTGTATGCCCAGCATTACCTTTGTGGAGATGTCCGATGAGAACTGTATTTTTTTTTTTGACAGACTACTTCAATTAGTATGCTGATGGTTCCTTTGGGGACTATCAAGATTTTTACAATATACATATTACAATTTAGTATTTTTTATCACTTTCTATATATGTTTATATATATATTTATTCATTATACTAAACTGGTGTCTTGATCGTTATTTCCGCGGTGTCCAGTGAATATAAAGTTTATGAGACATTCAATAGCGCAACACCATTTGTAGATTCTTGTAGTGGCTATTTTTATAGTCTTTTTTGTCGGATTACACAGGAAAATGGGTGTATGCGGGTGTATTTAGTATACATTTTTTATATAGAGCATTAGCGCCCTACTTTAATGTTTTTTCTGTATATGGTGATATATTTAAACTCTTCTTGCCCATGAAAAAAAAAAACAGGTGTCTGTAGGAGTACACTATTCTGAAATCACCATATTCTCCTAAGAGTTACTGTCTCCTTGATTTACTGTATAATTTGTTATTGCACAAACGTATGTTTTTTTACCCACAAATAAAGGGTATTTTAAATGCCAATCAGGTAACCCCCCCTCCCTTAACTACAGAAGCACACCTACAGAGCGAGATAATCCTGTTGGAATGAGCCGCGCAATGGTACAGGCCTGTACTAGTTAGCCAGTGTAGTGCAGACCACAGTGAGTGTGTGGTTGCACTACACATTTACACACACATCGCTGGCGGCGCTGTAGGTGCTTCAGCAGCTAATGAGAGTCAGACAGACTCTCACTGGCTCCTGCGCACACTGTCAGAGCTGGGCTGGTGCTCACTCATGAGCGCCACCTTCCAGGTCCTGCAGTGGGTGGTGGGAGAGACATCATGATGTCTCTCCCATAGGACCAAGCAGGAGGACGGAGACGGAGGAGCAGACTGCTGCCGGCGCAGCAGGAGCGGGGACTCAGGTAAGTCTGTTTTTTCTGTTTTGTGTGTGTCTATGTGTGACCACTAGTGGGGGCCTGCATAAGGGGGACCACTACTGGGGGGGCACTGTATAAGGGGTAGCAATGAGGGCCTGCATGAGGGGAATCACTGCTGAGGGCACTAATGGGGGCCTGCATAAGGGGAACCACTACTGGGAGGGGCACTGTGTAAGGGGCACTATTGGGGGCCACTGTATAATGGGTACTACAAGGGACCACTGTGTAAGGGGCATTACTGGGGGCCTGCATAAGGGGTACCACTACTGGGTGCACTGCATTAAGGTGCATATGGAATGGAAAGGAATGTTCCCAGAGTGCAGAGAAAGGGGTGTGTCATGTTGACATCCCATTTTTCATTGGCCATGCCCCTTGTGAAATGTGGCCACGCCCAGTTTTGGGCACGCACACATAGGGGGGAGAACTCCCTTTTTCAACTTGCCCTCGACTCCAAATACCCTAGTTACGCCACTGTACCCTATATATCAAACTTGGGCTGCATTGTTTAAGAAGTGCCTTAATTAAGTTGTAGCGGCATACTACAGAGAATTTTTAAAGCAAGCCTGCAGCGGAAGCAAGACTTCCTAATATAGCATACATGGAAAGCAGAGTGACAGATCAACACTGCAAGTTGCAGAACCCAAGTGTAGTAACTTTTGGTCTTGCATTATCAATGTGCACTTCCCAGTATAGAAAGAACAATGATGTTTGTAATCGAGTCATCAGTAGCGGCACAAATGGACCCTTACACATAAGCTGGAATAAGCGAAGTCTTAGCTATAGTAGTAGCAAATATAATGTTTCCACTAGTTAACTATTTTAAGGGCCTATTCATCAAAATGTCCCGGTAACTATGCGGCCCCCTGTTATCCTGTTAACCTGAATTTCAACACCTGCTGGGTATTATCCCCGAAGTATCCACCTCTCCTCGGGGGATACTTATCATAGAAGCAATTCAGCATTGCTCCGGTGCGGGATCAGCTGGTTCGAAAAACAGCTGTCACCTCGAATACTAGCGGTGTTACTTACCTCCCCAGTGGCCGACTTTTGTGCATCTGTGACCGAGGAGGCAGTACATTTCAGAGTTTGCTGAATATCAGGTGGACCTATCAGTTCCCTGATGATGAATGGCCTGTTAACTAAAATATGCAGAAACTAGATTTCCTGATGTGTAACGGGCCATTTAGTGATGATGATGATGAATAGGCCCCTAAGTCTTTCTGAGAACTTTGATGATCGAGTGGAAGGTCGGCTTGAATGGAATTTTATTGTACTCCATAGTTAAAATTATTTGTTCCTAAATTTTGAGCTATACTGCCAAATATTTAATCTATGTAAAATGCATTTTTTTAAGTGTATTAATAAAATGTTTATTCATTTATACGCATGCAATATCTCTTAACTTTTGAATGATACTAGCGATTTTCTCACACTTATTTGCATAGATTTTTACACCCTTATTTTGTACAATCTTTCAATACTTTAAAGTAGGGGTGAGCGGGTTCGGATTTCTGAAATCCGAACCCCCCCGAGCCAAAGGCCGATCAGAATCAGGCTCGACTTTTCCCGCCTGACTCGGATCTGAAATCGAGGCAAAACGTCATCATCCCGCCTTCCGGGTCTCGCGGGTTTTGGATCCTATATAAGGTACCCGCGTCGGCGCCATTTTCTCACTCGGCTGTGGACAGCGAAGAGGGAGGGTGGGAGTTAGGGCTGGCTGGGCTGTGTAGTGTAGTGCAGAGTAGTGTTGTGCTGTGCTGCGCTGTGCTGCTGTTGTCCATAGGGGCTGTGTCCACTACTTCAAAGTCCATAGGGGCTGGCTGTGTTGTGCTGTGCTGCTGTTGTTAATAGGGGCTGTGTCCACTACTTCAAAATTCTTAGGGGCTGGCTGGACTGTGTTGTGCAGTCAGTTCTCCACAGGGGCTGTGTCCACTCCAAAGTCCTGTGCAGTGTCCCAGTCCTAAAGGGGTGCTGTAGTGTTGTCCAGGGGGTGCTCTGTCCATCAGGGGTGCTCCCCCCAAGTGCTAAAAAAATAATATTTTTTCTGTGTTTGTGAATTGTGTGCGCAGTAGCCGCACGTGCATCAACAAAGTAGTGCCAAGCGTGCGCCTGTGTCATAAGTAAAGGGCCGGCTGGCTTGACCGTTAAAGGGTGCTGTAACCCCCAAAGTACACTCCAGTCCAAACCAAACCAAAATATTTTTTCTGTGTTTGTGAATTGTGTGCGCAGTAGCCGCACGTGCATCAACAAAGGAGCAGCGCCAAGCGTGCGCCTGTGTCCCATAAGTAAAGAGCCGGCTGGCTCATTTCTTAAAGGGTGGTGTAACCCACAAAGTGCACTACTCTCCAGCAAAAATAAAAAAATATTTTCTGTGTTTGTGTGCGCCTTAGCCGCACGTATATATCAATATAACATAAATGGAGGACCAAACTTTCTCCGATAAAAATAAAATAGGGAAAGATCAAGAACCACTTCCTCCTAGTGCTGTTGCTGCTGCTGGGAGTTGTTCATCATCCCAGAGAGGAAGTAGGAACATCACTACTTTTACTAAACAATTGACCCTCCAACAGTCCCTAGCGGTGAGGATGAAGTACGACAGCAGTCATCCTGAAGCAAAACGTATAACTGAGGCCTTGACTGCTATGTTGGTGTTAGACGTGCGTCCGGTATCCGCCATTAGTGCAGTGGGATTTAGACAATTGATGGAGGTAGTGTGTCCCCGGTTCCAAATCCCGTCTAGATTCCACCTGCATCCTCAAAGCAGCAGCGACAAGCGTGCGTCTGTCTGTTAAAGGGTGGTGACACCCTCAAAGTGTGCTACACAAACAATAAAAATATTGTTCTTTTTTTTTCTGTCTTTGTGAATTGTGTGGGCTGTAGCCGCACTTGCATCCTCAAAGCAGCAGCGACAAGCGTGCGTCTGTCTGTTAAAGGATTACATCGGTGACAGCATCCAAGTAGGCATGTCAGACAGTCCGTACCTGTACTGGCAGGAAAAAGAAGCAATTTGGAGGTCCCTGTACAAACTGGCTCTATTTTACCTGAGTTGCCCCCCCTCCAGTGTGTACTCCGAAAGAGTGTTTAGTGCAGCCGGGAACCTTGTCAGCGAAAGGCGTAGGAGGTTGCTTCCACAAAATGTGGAGAAGATGATGTTCATAAAATAGGGATGTGCAGGCTCGGATAGGTTCGAGTTTGCACGTGGAGTTCGGATTTTTCCCTCCAAAAAAACGGAACTCAGAAAGAGGCAAAACGTCATCTTACATGGACGAACATCATCATTCCTGGACCAGGAATGATGATGTTCGTCCACGTAAGATGACGTTTTGCCTCTTTCTGAGTTCCGTTTTTTTGGAGGGAAAAATCCGAACTCCACGTGCAAACTCGAACCTATCCGAGCCTGCACATCCCTATCATAAAATGAATTATCAACTCTTCCAGGGAGACCAGCCTCCAGAACGTACAGAGGGACCTGTGGTTGTGGATTCCAGCGGGGACGAATTAATACTCTGTGAGGATGAGGATGTACACAACACTGAAGAGGGTGAGGAATCGGTGGATGAGGACGACATCTTGCCTCCATAGAGCCAGTTTGTGCAGGGACAGATTAATTGCCAGCTTGTTTTGTGGGGGCCCAAACGAACCAATCATTTCAGCCACAGTCGTGTGGCAGACCCTGGCGCTGAAATGTTTGGTTTGTTAAAGTGTGCATGTCCTGTTTATACAACATAAGGGTGGGTGGGAGGGCCCAAGGACAATTCCATCTTGCACCTCTTTTTTTTCTTTGCATTATGTATAGTTTGGGGCCTAGTTTTTCAAACTGCCATCCTGTCTGCCACTGCAGTGTCACTCCTAGATGGACCACGTGTTTGTGCCGCCCACTCGTATCTCTTAGCATAGTCATCCAGCTACCTCGGTGCAACCTTTTGGACATAAAAACACTATTGTGAGGTGTGAGGTGTTCAGAATAGACTGGAAATGAGTGGAAATTAAGGTTATTGAGGTTAATAATAGCATAGGAGCAGAAAAACCCACAAATTCTGTGATTTTAGCTGTTTTTATGCTTTTTTTCAAAAAAATACAGATCCAAAACACAAAACCCAGAACCCAAAACACGGAAGGGTGGTTTTGGCAAAACCAATCCAGATCCAAAACACGAAGAAAGATCCAGATCCAAAACCCGAAAAGTGGCCGGTGCACACCCCTACTTTAAAGTGAATTTGTATGAATTTTAGCCTGAACATAACAACCCAAGACAATGAGCTTAAAAATTTGTTTACATTTCGTAGGGGTCAGCGAAGGCTAAGTACCTCAGATAAAGCATTAAAATCAATAAACACCCACTTTGGAGGGACATCGGCCGTATGGCACTGTTGTAAACAATAAGGGGGTATTTATTAGAGCAGTGTGCAACAAAAATCTGAGTAGAGCACCAATCTTATAATACACAGGTTCTGAAACTCTGTCCTCAGGACCCAAAACAGTGCATGTATTTCAGGTCACCTCACAGAATCACAAGGGAAATAATTAGCTCCACCAGTAGAACTTTTAAAATGTGTCAGTGAGTAATGAGTACACCTGTGCCCAGCTAGGTGACCTGGAAAATGTGACCTGTGTGGGGTCCTGAGGACAGAGTTTGAGAACCACTGGTATAATACAAGGTGCTCAGGAAATTAATCTGTGCGCCCTACAAGTCAGCACAAAGAGGAGCGAGATTTTGCAAGACTGGGAATGAGCTAAAATACGCTGATAAAATTAACAAATGGTGATTGCCAGACAGCAGGTTAGACCTGGCATAGTACCAACTTAAAATGCTATTGGAGGGACATGAAAACAATCAGTGCAGTCTTAGAGAGTGCCAACTAATTTGCAGCTACTTCTTGTGCACAACTTTTGTTAGTATCCTTTGTAATAAATGCCTTCAACTATGTCAGAACTCAGCACAGAGGAAAATTTACTTTTCTAAAGGAGGAATTGTTGAAAGATTGTACAAAACAAAGATGACCATAATGCGGTTATGAAAAATACATCTTAATACAAATGTTTGTTTTCCACCCCAAAATGTTCTCCTCCGTTGCCCCAGAGTATTTACTGCATTTCCCACAGTAACCTGCAGCACTGTGACGAATATCCCTTTCACACCGCAAAAATAACCCGGGATATTGCCGAGTCGAGCAACCTGGCATTTCAACCCTGCAATCGAGCAGGGGTGAACACGGGAACAAGCCGGGTTGAAGTGCAGTGTGAACAGGCCCTACCCAGGTTATCCAAACCGGGACTCAGCAAACACCACTGATTGGATGTTCCTGGGTCTCACTTGATGATGTCAGCAGCCAGACACACAGGCAGCACACTGCAGACAACAGCAGAGGCAGCACTTGGCAGTCTGAAAGGGGTTAATAGTACCACTACTGTCACTACAGTGATGGCTAATTGGAGTGATGAAAAAGTGAACTGTACACTATACTGCCAGAAGCTGCATCATGCTCTCCCTGGCTGAATCAAACAGCAGTAAAGCACAAACACTCATGAACTCAGGGCTACACAGTGGTAATCCATCAGCCATGATTCCTGCAATGCTGGGAGCAGTCTCCACCCCTCCCTTTTGTGATCTTATCTCTGTGAGCCTGAAAAAGGTCAAATTTTAATGACATCCATAGGGTTTTACATGGCTGACCCGGGTTCAGTGTGAACAGAGCCAACCTGGGAATAACCCTGGTAGAAGGTGCAGTGTGAAATGGGTTGCAGCTGGGTTGGACCAGTGTTCAAAATCCCAGGTCAGAGGCAGGTTTGCGATGTGAAAGGGGTATAAGAAGACAACTGGAAATAAAGAAGAAATCTAACAAGCATAAGCTTTAAAGGAGCAACACCTCTATTGTACTGTGTGGATATGGGTGCGTGCATGGGCTGTCAAGTTATTAGACAGCACACAAATTATATGTAGTGGCTGGCCAATGTACACTTTACATGGTAAAATTACTTCAAGAACAGAAGACACAGACACAGACTCCAGGGACCATGATGGCCCTGGGATACAGAAATGTGGCTTTCTAGCTGCCTGTAATGCTAGGATATCAGATGCTCTGTTTAGAAAGAAAAACATTTTGGTAGAACAGCAGATGTCTAACAACCATCTGTTGTTCTTCTGCATTAATTTACACTTTATTATATCTTTATTTAAATATAGGTCATTGTAGCTGAAATGGGTTTATCACAAAATGGGAACTGAAGCAGTGATCAGGAAGAGATCACCCAGATTCCTAGAGCTAAGTCTTAGCACTGCAGTGATGCAATGCATTGGCGCTTGTATGAAATTTAGCGAAAAGTGCATTCACCCATAAGAAACAGGCAGGCATCCAAACAAACGTTCCATAAACTGTGAGCATGTGGCAGAGTTTCATACATGTCACAACAAATCTTTAACTATAGAAGCGCCGCCATCCTACTTGTGTTATTTTGCAGCATTCTGATGCTAGTACTGAGAAATAAAAAATATGATCGTAGCAATTTGTAGTCACTAAAAGTGTTACGTGGAAGTCAAATAGAAAAAATCCATACAACACAATTCTATGCAAGGATGTCTCTGGAACTTTTATTAGCAGTCTATTTTGTGAAGCTATGTTCCAAGGGAACAAACATAAGACAGTCTCTGCATATTCTGTGGTTTTATAAACTATGTAACATTTGAGAGTAATGCAATCAGATTGTACTGTATACATGGCTTGGATGAGTCAGGTTGGTTTCTCGCGATGCAATCCAATTGTTATGTGCGCTGTATTGTTAAATTATTTACTGTAATATGTAAACAGAAAACTCTTTATGAGCAATTCAATTAAATTAATTGTAGGGGTGATGCAGACGATGTACCTTTGGGATAGCATTTGAATGTCGGCAGTGGAAGCCTACATAGTGCATTTTGCACCCGTACATACAGGTTATGTGCACACTGCCGTACATTGCACTAGAACATGCAAATTTATATCGCATTTAATTGAATTGACCCCTTATATGTGAAGGTCTCAGAAAACAAAGGACCTGATTCAGTACGGATCGCAACTGTGATTGCTGTAGAGATTATGCACGCAGTCTCACTGCGAGGATATGCTAATGATTGCAACCGCAATGCCATATGCAGCCTAACATAAGGACGCCCACCTCACCTTACACACATCCGTAATACTTAGCAAGACTGCAAAACCATCGGTAACATTGAGTACCATCGCAGCCTCACGAACACTTGCACAAGGCCTGACCTTACACAGGAATTGCTAACCACATCGCACGCAATGAAGCCAAAGTTGCGTAGGGCATCGCAGTGGCTAATTTATGCACACCCCTGCAACGGTGTCCAAACGCACTGGCACCCCTGCGTTTTGCTGACCTCCCCCCTGTCACCTCCCCCAAACGGTACTTCCTGTCAATCACTCTGTGATGGGTCTGCGTGGACACTGCGTTTGCAGTCCCGATCACAGTGGAGTCTTCGCGCACGCGCACTGCGATCGCTGCTGAATCAGGCCCAAAGTATACTGCGTGTGGTGAAATTACAATGCAAATAGTAAAATTGTACTAGTTTTGTAAAAGGTTGTAATGCATAAGTAGATAAGGCTGACTCTACCCAGCATAATTACTGTTCTTAAACCCTTTAGAGATAATTTACCAGTGTAAACATAATTTAACAAGAGCAAAGCTGGGTACACACTATACAATCTATCGTCCAACAGTGATCAAAACGATATATCATACACATCGTATAGTGTGCATTCCAGGGGCGGATGTAGACATTTCATTTAGGGAGGGAGGGGGGGGGGGGGGCGCTTTAATGATAACTAGGACTCCTCCTCTTTCTTATCCTATCACCTCCTCTTTTGGTATTTGGTGGGAGCACACCTTGATGAATTTGTGCACAGGTGCATTGAATGCACCTATGTACAAGCTCTTGGTATGAATTCCCATTTAACTCAAACCACACTGATCACACACACACACACATATATATATATATATATATATATATATATATATATATATACACACACACACACAGTCAGGTGCATAAATATTGGGACATTGACAGAATTTTCATATTTTGTCCTCTATTCACCACCACAATGGCTTTGAAATGAAACAAACAAGATGTGCTTTAACTGCAGACTTTCAGATTTAATTTGAGGGTAATTACATCCAAATCAGGTGAACGGTGTAGGAATTACAACGGTTTCTATATGTGCCTCCCACTTTTTAAGGGGCCAAAAGTAATAGGACTATCAACTCAAAAGCTATTTCATGGACAAGTGTGGGCTATTCCCTCGTTATTTAATTATCAATTAAGCAGGTAAAAGGTCTGGAGTTTATTCTAGGTGTGACATTTGCATTTGGAATCAGTTGCTGTCGACTCTCAATATGAGATCCAAAGAGCTGTCACTATCAGTGAAGCAAGCCATCATTAGGCTGAAAAATCAAAACAAACCCATCAGAGAGATAGCAAAAACATTAGGTGTGGCCAAATCAACTGTTTGGAACATTCTTAAAAAGAAAGAACGCACCGGAGAGCTCAGCAACACCAAAAGACCCAGAAGACCACGGAAAACAACTGTTGTGGATGACAGAAGAATTATTTCCCTGGTGAAGAAAAACCCCTTCACAATAGTTGGCCAAATCAAAAACAAACACTCTCCAGGAGGTAGGTGTATATGTGTCAAAGTCAACAATCAAGAAAAGACTTCACAAGAGTGAATATAGAGGGTTCACCACAAGATGTAAACCATTGGTGAGCCACAAAAACAGGAAGACCAGATTAGAGTTTGCCCAACATCATCTAAAAAAAGCCATTACAGTTCTGGAACAACATCCTATGGCCAGATGAGACAAATATCAACTTGTACCAGAGTGATGGGAAGAGAAGAGTATGGAGAAGGAAAGGAACTGCTCCTGATCCAAAACATACCACCTCATCATTGAAGCATGGTGGTGGTAGTGTCATGGCGTGGGCATGTATGGCTGCCAATGGAACTGGTTCCCTTGTATTTATTGATGATGTGACTGCTGACAAAAGCAGCAGAATGAATTCTGAAGTGTTTCGGGCAATATTATATGCTCATATTCAGTCAAATGCTTCAGAACTCATTGGACGGCGCTTCACAGTGCAGATGGACAATGACCCGAAGCATGCTGCAAAAGCAACCAAAGAGTTTTTTAAGGCTAAAAAGTGGAATGTTATGCAATGGCCAAGTCAATCCCCTGACCTGAATCCGATTGAGCATGCATTTCACTTGATGAAGACAAAACTGAAGGGAAAATGCCCCAAGAACAAGCAGGAACTGAAGACATTTGCAGTAGAGGCCTGGCAGAGCATCACCAAGGATGAAACCCAGCGTCTGGTGATGTCTATGAGTTCCAGACTTCAGGCTGTAATTGCCTGCAAAGGATTTGCAACAAAGTATTAAAAAGTGAAAGTTAGATTTAGGATTGTTTAGTTTGTCCCATTACTTTTGGCCCCTTAAAAAGTGGGAGGCACATATAGAAACCGTTGTAATTCCTAAACCTGATTTGGATGTAATTACCCTCAAATTAAATCTGAAAGTCTGCAGTTAAAGCACATCTTGTTTGTTTAATTTCAAAGCCATTGTGGTGGTGAATAGAGACCAAAATATGAAAATTCTGTCAATGTCCCAATATTTATGCACCTCACTGTATATATACACATACATATATATACATATATATATATATATATATATATATATATATATATATATATAATATGTATATCATATGTGTATATCTATGTGTATATATATTTCTCCCTCAACTCCAATTGTTGGTGCCACTGATACCAGAGGGGTACTCATACCAGAGGGGGGCAGGGTGGAGGGAGGATTATGAGCTCAGACGTCACCTAAGCTGATGGAATAGAGAAGTTATAATTAAGGGAGGTGGATACGCTCTCGCTCATGGATCCATGTGGGTAGCATTCTAATTACGGTTAATTACCTCAGAGCTGCTTCCTGCCTGGCCCAGGAGCCGCTGTCACATGACTCACGTTGCGCTATCCTTCTGCAACTCCGAATCCTGTGTGACCTAACTAGAGAGCAGGTATCAGGAGCAAGCAGTGCATTCAGCATTGTGCCCAGGCACAGACAGGAGCTGGAGGGTGAAGGAGGTGCGGAGCGGGAGGCGGAACCATCAACCAGCAGCACTGACTCTGTGGTCGCGAGCTCGTGACTCGCACCTTGACCTTGAGGCTGCGCACTGTCTAGAGCAGTGTTTCGGCGCTGTGTTGGGGGGGGGGGGGGCGATCGCTTCAATCACATCCCCCTGGATCTGCCACTGGTGCATGCCCAATTTGTTATTCACTGTCGTCATTCATTGCTCGTCCCATCTGATGTCCTGCACGTCAGATGGGATGATGCAATGAACGATGTGGTGCACATTGTGCAGTGTGTAATCACTGCTGCACATAGTGTACAAGAGAAACAATGACTTTGATACAACCCCTCTGACTTGATATATCATGCCGGTGTTCGAAGACTGCATAGTGGTACACGCTCTATACTGGGTGTTCTGGGATGTAGTGGAATTGGCATGATTTGTTACATCGTACAGTGTGTACCCAGCTTACCACTCCAGAGTTCTCACAGTCTTGCTAAACTGTCCAAATTTAAAAATACATTATAATGACTGATACAACGGTGCAAGTATACTATTATTATCCTTTATTTATATGGCGCCACAAGGGCTCCGCAGCACCTCACAAAGTACATAAACCGTATGAACAAAACAAGAAAGAAAAGTGACTTACAGGACATGGATAAGGCTTATTGCTGCATCAGCAGTCATAATACCCAAAATAAGCAGCAGGGCGGCAGAACCCAAGGGTTACGTGCCCTTTTAGAGATTGGGTAGTAAATGATGGTATAAGTGAGGGAAGATAAAGCACATGAGGGAAGAGAGCCCTGCTCGTGACAGCTTACAATCTAAGAGGACAGTGGTTCCCAAACTGTGCACCGTGACACCCTGGGGTGCCTCAGGACACTTGCAGGGGTGCCCCAGATTGGTGGTCCAGCACAAAATCAAATTATTTCTGGTAAATGTAATGTAAATATGTGGACAAACAGAAGCGTAAATCTGTCCACCACAACATAACTGACCCTAAGGATGACAGGTAAGCACAATTTACTTCACTTTACCTTCATTTTTTTTTAAATTTCTCAATAACAAAATTTTGGCTTAGGGGTGCCCTGAGAACAATGCTGATACTCTAGGTCGCCGTGGTAAAAAAAAAAAGTTTGTGAACCACTGTAATAGGATAATGTATAGTTGCAAACAATAATTGTTCAACAATAATGGTGCAATAATCAAACAAAACTGTACTTGGTTGTATCTTAGCCTGAAGGCATAGTAAAAAAATAAGTTAAGGGACAAATCACAGCATTATAATACCTGCCTGGTTAATTAACAGGTTGTATTTAAGCAATAGTAATTTTTGCTGGTGCAGGGTTGCTACTGATTGTTTTTCTGTCATTTGGAATATTGCAACCAGCAATCAAAGTGTTTACATGATCAACAGTAACCCATCTAGCCAAAGCAATCAAAGCCATAAATACTATCAAATGTAAAAGGCCTAATAACACATTTATGAAAATGTGAAATGATGAAGTATTGTATCTGTGGTAATAAGAGCTTCCAATGTACAGCAGGCTTTACTAGATAAGGACATGGGGAACAAATTGCAGCTGCACCAAATTGGCCACAGAAATGCCAAGTGGCTGCAGAAGTAAGAGGCACGTGACAATGAAACCTAACACAGGCAAGAGATGTCTGGCAATGACATCCAAAGTCATGGTGATGCAGATTACAGTACCAGAATGTGTGTAGGAAGAGTCCGGTGACCATTTTTATCCTAATGATGAACATGCATGGTACAAGCTGTCTAACTCTAAGGCTAGAATTCATTGTTTTACATGCATTTAATGTGTTCAGCTGCAGTGGTTTTTAAAGCATTGTTCCATTTCAGTCTGTCTGATGTGAATCAACATATTTGAAAATCTCAGCCTTATAGAAACATACTGTAAAAACAATGAGATGGGGTTGACAAACATTTACACATCCTGTACATTTCCTACTGCATCCTATTCTGGTAAAGATGCTCATCTAATATGTGCTAGCTGAACACACATGTAAATGCATCTAAACACAAACCAAACGCACACAAACGCAATGCAGTGTAAGCAAGCCATGTGTGTTTTAGCAGAAGTTAATAATACATCACATATTACTGTGTACTCAGAATCCGATCTTCATGCTCACATAAATAAGCCAAGTTACATAATATTCCTCATTTCAGCCAAATCACATCACTGATCAGTTTATCTCCAGTATTCTGCATTAAACTCTTGCCAGAACTGCTCCGCAATATACAGCTAACGCAGCGATGTCTTCACTCCCGTCTTTCTGACCCGGCGGTAGAAATGTGTGTGCACAAGCGCCAAGTAAAGGATAGATTTCTTGCAGATCTCTATGCATAATTTCACGGAAACTAATTCCACCTACAGATGGTGTTAGCCTGTAGGGGCCATGCTCCAGAAAACAATGCAGGACTATAGTCCGATATCTGCAACGGCCCCCGAAAACATATGGGGAAAAACAGCAGTTTTCGGAGTCTTTACCGCAAAATTCATTTGATACATCTCACCCTATTTCTTAAACTAGATATTGCTCTGTATGAAACATTAAATAATATTTATTTTATACAACAAGAGATCAATGCACAAACTCATCTACATTTTCATCTTTCAGTCAGTTGATGCAAATGTTTTTTTTTCTCAGATTGTAAATAACATGTAGGGGCTGTAGTAATGCATGTACGTCATACAGGACACAGCTGTAGGTAACATGTAGGGACTGTAGTAATGCATGTATGTCATACAGGACACAGCTGTAAATAACATGTAGGGACTGTAGTAATGCATGTATGTCATACAGGACACAGCTGTAAATAACATGTAGGGACTGTAGTAATGCATGTATGTCATACAGGACACAGCTGTAAATAGCATATAGGGACTGTAGTAATGCATGTATGTCATACAGGACACAGCTGTAAATAACATGTAGGGACTGTAGTAATGCATGTATGTCATACAGAACACAGCTGTAAATAACATGTAGGGACTGTAGTAATGCATGTATGTCATACAGAACACAGCTGTAGGTAAACATGTAGGGACTGTAGTAATGCATGTATGTCATACAGGACACAGCTGTTGGAGAGCCTGCACCTTTAAAACATTCCTTCATCAATTAAAAAAAAATATATCAGCTTTATAAAAGGTTGAATTTGTTCATTCTTGCAGAGATATATTTCTCACATATTACAATTTATGAAAAATGTAAAATTGACAATAAAACTGTAGTCCATATAGGTTTTCTTTTACAGGGATACACTTTCATTTTGTTATCAGGGGGGGTTAGTGATTCCTAGAATGCTGTTCTCCCTATGTGTCTAATTATCACATGGATAGCCCGTCCCGCTCCCCCATTACAGGTTTTTCAAATACCACTGAACATCACAACGAATACACCTGTGGTACTTGTACCCCAGATTGGGAACCATTGGACTATACAATGGACAGGTAAAACATATTTTTTGAAGAGCACTCTTGGTTGATATGGAGACCAAAAAACATAGGCATATAAAAAACTTCATGCAAATGTTTCCTACCTTCCCAGCTGCTGTCATCACAGAGAGAGGTGAGGTCCAAGCGAGGTACCTCTGGGACAAAGCCTTCTTGACCAACGTCTACCTCCAGGCTTCTTTGTGGTCTTATTTCAGCGTTATTCTGTTGCTCCTGAATCTTCATTTTTACAGTCTGGAAAAAAAAATGTCTTCAGAAAATAGTTTCTTTAAAAAAAAAAAAAAAAAGATAGGAAACAGCAGTTAATGCACAGTGGCACATTCCTCACCATGCACAGGAGGGCAGGACAATATCCACAGCTCAAGCTATTTCCCTGCACCCTGCTGATTCCATGCTCCGTGACCCTTGCATGCTAATTGGTGAAATGATCCGTCAGAAGAACACAACGCCCCTCTGTGTGCCCTGAACTTTCCCTCGCTCCTAAAGAAAATAGCAGCCTCATTCCTTGAACCATTTGCCTTTTCCGCTACATCAGATTTATTTGCATGGTTTGTCAGATTGGGCTTTGAGGATTTGCCACTCCCTTTTGTTGACAGCAGCAATGACGAGGCAAAAAAAAAAATTCAACATGAGGAACAATGTTTCTGCTGTTGCTAGGGCTGATGCAGCAACCACACTCTTCGATGAACTCCCTCAGGCAAGAAGGCTGAACAGGCGATAGTGTGAAGAAAAACATGCATCTGAATCCCCTTTACAGGCACTGCTAATCATTCTGTGCCAACTAAACCGTGTGCTGGTTGCAATGACTCCCCTTGTCCTGTGGATATTTCCTAGCAGGGTTGTGTGAGGAGGAGGAGGGCGCACTCTAATGCTATTTATAGGGGAGCTTTGGATATTGAGGCAGCACTGAGCTTATAGAGCCAGCAGCCGAGTTTGGCAACTCAGCTGGAAACAATACAAGTGTTGGGCAAGAGCCAAAATCACACAAAGATAGTACACTGGATAGCATGAGAGAGAGCGAGGAGTGTCGGATCACTTGGAAAACCTTAATGCTTCTCAAGGATACAGCATGTCTCAGATTAACCCTCTCAAAGCAAATGGCTGAGGAAAATAGTCGGCACTTCCTACTTTGCCAACCAGCGGACAATTTTCAAAACGCTGTTTATGTAATATTGAATAAAACATGACAATGAAAACACCAGATAAAAAACCTCCCCACATTGGTATTTCATCTAGCTTTATTTACAATGCGATGCAAGGAGATAATGCAATAATGGCATACATACAATAATGCCATGAACCTCCCTAGGCTTCACTAAAATACATATTTTATAGATAGGGATGTGCGCCGACCCCCGTGTTTTGGTTTTGGATCTGTATCTCCTTCAAGGTTTTGGATCTGGATTTGGTTTTGCAAATCACCCTCAAGTGTTTGTTTGTTTGTTTTTTTTTAAATCCAGATACAAAACCAGATAAAAAGTTTTAAAAACAGATAAAATCATGTAATTTATTCAATCCAAAATCCAAAATTCGGATTTAAAATCCAAATTTCGAACCGCAAAAAGATCAGAACCGCGACCCAGATTTACGAAATTCTGGTGGATTCAGATTTCTGGAGAACCGAACCGCACATCTCTATTCATAGGCAACTAGCAGACTTGCACGTAGCTTAGATTTGCAGTACAACACTAAATGAAACAAACTATAAAATTGCCCAGTGTCCCTAATAGTGTTGATACTCAGTACATGTCAGTGTACATAAGTTTTAAGTTACACTCCACTGTTAAATGTTAGTGGGTTTGCAACTTATACACGTGTTACATTTTGACTAAATTGTGCTGTAATGGGCAGCAGACCTGATCATCTAAATTCAGCTAGGAGAAAATGAAATGATAAAATACTTTTAGATTTGGATTAGCACTGTAGAAATTCTTTTCCGGAAGCTGATCCCTATTTCACATGAATTCTAATTTGATCTAAAATATACAAAGTACCTTAGACCTGCCATCTCAGTAAAAAGCCCATTATAAATACAGTACCTGGTGTTAGGGGCTAAATAAATAAGACAGATACGTGCTAGCCATAATAATCTGTAAGTAGAACATAACTGTGAAAAAAGGAAGTGGGTGTATTTTACCATGCATTACATATTCCCAGGGCTGGGGTCATTAAGCAAAATAAGCACTTGCTTAGGGCATCAAGGGAAGGGGGGACCACATACATTTTCCATTGCTGGATTTACCATTGACCATATGATGCAAAACTGCAAATGGTGCAGCTGAACAAGTTTCCACAAAAAGGGGCTATATACAATGATAAAATGAATAATAAAATAGTACTAATAGACGTTAATGATATACACTCATCTTGGGAATACAACAAAATTAGAATCTGGTAACTGATAAACTGCCACACCGTCCGCCATGGCTCATATTCGGCCCATGTCGATTGTCCCGTTCAGTCGTCCACTAAGAGTGAGTGCAGTGGCGCTCAGTACAGAGTTGCCAGATGGGGAGTTTCTCCAAATTTGGAGGTTTTTAAAGGCCTTGACGAGAATTTTGGAGATCTCTTTTCTTTAGGATTTTTTTTGGGGGAACAAAATATATACCAACATCTTTTAAGTGCTTAGGGCCCTGAAGGTTTTACTCCAGCTCTGCATATTTCCTCCCACGTCCAGCACTAATGCTCTGCGCCCATCACCGATCACAATGACAGACTTGTTGCTAGAGTTATGTTTACAAGCTCTCCCAGCAACAGGCTTAAAAGACCAAAGGAATTAATAGGAATTTCACATTTGCATGACCTCTTAAAACCACATAATAAGATTTGGTGCCATTGTGGAAGTCTTTTGTCTGCATTTTCAGTAAAATCTCCTTTTTCGCTCACAATACTGTTCTCATTCCTGTCAGATTCAGAGGGATACAAGGAAAACCACGTACAATCTACTTTGCAGTTTGTAATTAAGGAAGAAACAGATAATCTCTACTTATACATTCAAAGCAATGTAGCAAAAACACACATCACCATCAGTACTACGGAACCAGGTCTTGGAAAAAGCTTAAGTACTTTTCTAAAACAAGAAAAATAAAAAATATATATTTTTTAAACATATTTTTCCTTTGTCCTCTGCAGTCCATCAATCAGGCCAGAGATACGTTGGCGTTACTATGGGGGAGAGGGGGGCATAGCATAGTGGGATATCTTAGAACTTGTATCACTGTTCCTTCACACTACTATTTCAAACTGAACACAAGGACAAGGACTTATGTCCGTTTATTAAGCAGGTACTTATGCTAGTAACCCCATCGTGTATGCACCATGACAGGCAACATTAAACATTTGGTCGGCTCTGGTCAAGCTGCACATTTCACGGACTAAGTAAAAATAAATTAACTCTGCAGGGTAACAAACATGAGAGAGATGCATATTTCAATGTACAATTTGTTTCCTCGATTTAAAAGTTTGGAAAAAAACTTAAATAGGTGATTGTGACATTTGTATTAGTCTAGACATTCAATTATATTCAAAACTTGAATTACTTGTTACATTAAGCTGGATGAAGACAACCCTAGAATTGCCATCAACACTGTTTCCAGCCTAAGCTACAGGGATGTTGGGCTTACTCTCATTAACCATGAGCACAACTAAGCAGCTGAACAAATGTATAATGGACTGTAACTAAGCAGGGAAGGTTATAAAAAGATATATAAATGGTTCCAGCTTGGGATTCCTACTATCACACACATCTGGAAGACACAGATCTGATAGAACAGCTTGTAAATTAGACAGATATGAAAAGCAGAAACCACATTTAATTGGAAAGGATTTGCAGGAAGTTTCAGCTAACACTGCTGTAGTGCTCCGCACTGCATCACTGCTTATATATAAATGATGTGAATAGAAGACCAGTCAGTAGACAAAAATACAAATCCTTCCTCACAAGACTCAACTTCTTTCACATGAAACCCAAGAGTCTCCTGCATGTGGCAGTGGTTGAGCAGGAGCCTGGGGGATAAGAAACCCTCCAATACTTGGTTTAGTACACCCAGTCTAATAAATAGACTGGCATGATGTAACTCCAGAAGAAACAATAGAAGTTGAAATGTAGACAAAAACATCAAATGGGTTGGAGTGGAATTTTTATTGTAGTATGTCTAAAAAAGCATCATTAAAATAAATACCCATAATGTGGAGATAATGTGACATTAAAGATGTAAACCTGTGATAACAAGTTTCCGGTAAGCTCCCCACCCCCTCCCCCAATCCTGCAGAATGCCAGGAGTCTTACCAGGTCAGCCCTGCTGTGGCTGGCAGGAAAATTACCCAGCAGCTGACATTTCATATGACAAGTGCGCTGACTGGACAGCTGCCACAGCCTTTAATCAAAAGAGGGGACAGCAGGGGGTAAATTTAATTCCACATGGTAACAGGTCCACTTTAATGATTCCATGAGGTTATGTCAAATTTTTCTGATCTTGGGTCTGTAAACTGATCTGCCCAATGTATTAGTTTCATGATAAATAATAAAGGGTTTGACTGTATTTGCAGCAAGGTGTCTTACATTTCATTTCAGAAAGGTTTGTAGACATTATCATTATAGGCAAAATACCATTTGATTTTTCTATGTTATTTAAAAAAAAGAAATAAATTAAGATATATATGGCTTACCGGCTGTAATCGCAAACATTCTCGGTCATGTTCATTCTCTTTGCTGTAGAAAGACAAAATATATATTTCTAATTCTAAGCTTCTAAACGGTAAAACAATTAGAACATTAGACACAGCATCAGTGTCGGACTGGGGCATGAAGGGCCCACCGGGAAAGGCAGTGGTAGGGGCCCATCCTTAAGGGGTGTGGCCAGCCAACATGGATGCTTGGCCAGCCATTATAGAGGACATAGCATGCAGACAACATGGATACTACAGTGCATGGTCTGTTCATCCATGGTCCTGCTCTACCAGGTAACTGACCCTGTAAGAGAGTAACAATGTATAATTCGAGTGCACTGTCTGAATATTGACATTAGAAGTAGAGGTGAGGCCCACCGGGGATTTCCCCTGTACCCCTGTGGGCCAGTCCGACCCTGCACAGCATATGTAAGCTAAACATGCCTATATTGTATACCTGCACTTAGCAGGAGTGAGTCCATCACCTAATTTGTGCAGACTCACACAAACTACCAAGGTATGGCAACATTTTCAGCAATACTTAAAAATGTATAATCTTGAACAAATAAAACACCTAGTTAATAGGAATCGGTAGGAAATACCGCCGGCCACATGGCCAGCGGTTCGATTCCCGGCAGCGTCTGGCCGACAGATGAGCAGAGCCCGGCAGCGGAAGCCCGACAGCGCTGGAAATCCAGATCGTCGCTAAGGTAAGTATATACTAACCTAACCCTCCTTAGGGGTGCCTAACCCTAACCTCCCCCCCAAGTGCCTAACCCTAATCCCCCCTCTAAGTGCCTAACTCTAAGTCCCCCGGGGGGGTGCCTAATCCTAACCTCCCCCCGGGGGTGCCTAACCCTAACCCTCCCGCCCCCTAGCCTATCCCTAACCCTCCCGGGGGGGTGCCTAACCCTAAGTCCCCCCCGGGTGCCCTAAACCTAACCCTCCCCCCCGCGGCGCCCAGCATCCCTTCGATCGGGATGTCGGGCACCTGTCTCCCGGCGTCGGGGAAATGTCAGGAGTCTACATCTAGACGCCCGGCATTTCACCCTCGCCGGGATATGACAGTCGGGAAGCCGGTTTCCCGATTGTATACCAGTTAATAGGCTCATTTATTAATTATTGTGTTTTTGACCTGATTATACTTTCGGATTACCTTTTTTTGCAGCAACAAGAAATTGCCTACTGCAGGGATATATCATCACACACATGCAGGGACAGAGCCCATCCCTGCAATGTGTAAAAGTAAAGTAACTGCTTTAGCAAACAATTGCATGGGTAACTTCTATGATATGTAGCCTTTAGGCTACAATGGATGACACCATCTTCAGTTGGAGTTAGCTGCTGGGGCGAGGCTCCGGCATGCTTGGTAAATTTGACTAGAAAGAAGCCCTCATAGGTTTCTATGGGAACTACTTTTGGGAATGAAACCGGAGGATTGCAGCAGATATCTCTTATATATCTGCTGCAGTCCCACGTAGATACATACGACCGATACTTATTATTTGCGGGTACCCTGAAATCACCTACAAATAATTGATAAATAGGTCCCCTAAATATTTGGACTTAACAATGCTGGGTGCACAAAGTCTACCTTCAAAAATGTAAATATAGTTTTCTCTGATTAAAACTAACTTGCAAAAATAGTTCCCAATTTAAATCTTTGGATCTCTGGATGCCTTCGCAAAAAGTGAAGAGATAATTTTAAAAGTTAATTCTATTAATTCCACCATAAAACAACAACAAATGTAAAATTAATTAAAAACACTTTGATACCTAATTGCATTGGTTGGACTGAAGATGCGTAATAACTCAACAAATGATGCTTGTTCTCTACTTATGTGGGTGACCGGTTCTAACCAAGGTTCCAACAATGCAGATGGCACTGGGGTGTAGGGGATTCATTTTACCTTTGTTTTTATTTTATGGTAGTACCCTTAAAGACCAAGGAGATTTGTGTAACAAAGTACATTGTAGGTCAGGATGCATGAACTACATATATAGAAAGATAGGATGCAAGCTCAATTAAAGCTAAACAGCCATTGTCTACCATGTACAGATGTGTCCTCATGCACTATTGCTGCAGTCATGACAAACAGACCCTCTCTGTGGGCATCTTTTTTGCCTAGATATGTGTCTTAGATGCAATGCATTGTGACCAAAGTGCACCAGGATACTGCACTGATTAATTTGATTTGTGACACTTGTATATCCGTGTGCGACTGTTGTAAGTTAAATTCCTGTCAAGGGCACAAACAGTGTGGAATTGCATGCAGTGACGTGCAGTGCGGTCAATGGGTGGGGAGGCCCACGTGTGTATGAGTGCTGGGAGCCTGTCTCACCCGCTACTTACTGTAACTCTTCTCTCACTACACTAAGTTTCAGTGTCCATTGATTCTCCTAACTGCATCACTGTGTTTTCTCTTGCTGCTGCTAAGCTCTGATCTCTAAACAGTGCCGTGCACTTCCTAATCACATGACACATCCAAGGTGCCTATCAGTGCTCAAGCCACGCCCTCCCATACTCAGAGGCATGCCTCTATTAGCTCTCTTTCTGTGCAGCTTACTGCCCATGGTGTTGCCACGCCACCAGCTCTGCAAGCAGTGTCTGACTATACAGAAGCAAGGTTGAGCTGTTGCTGCCTCATCTCTCATCTCCTTGCAGTGCCAGGGAGCTCCACAAAACTGGTGAGTGCTAACTATAAACATGATTACAATAAACAAAGATGATGTATATAAGTTATAAATATCTACTTTGTATTATTCTAATAATTTTTATATCAAAATACCTGTTTCCCCTGCCTACACATCCCTGGTTATATGTTCTCCTTGTGTTTGCATGTGCTTCATTCAGGTGTTATGGTTTCCTTCCATACTCCAGATTAATTGGCTTCTGACAAAAATTAACCTTTAAGGTGGGTACACAGTAGACCATATTTTGCTCGATCCAACATATCGGGCCGATATATCATCGTCAAAATTGGCAAGGTCGACTCATGCTCGCTCCCGTTTGGTCGTCAGTAGCATAATCAGGTCGTCTCTACATGCAGTTCAATCTGACGATGCGACTAACGGACCCGTGCAGAGGGATGCGGCTGGTGCCGACATATCGGGCACCGAATCGTGTAATGTGTACCGGCCGGCCCATATGTCGGCTCGTGACCCATACGGTTGTCCATCGTTGTTTAGTGTGTACCCAGCTTAACTATGTATGTGTGTTTATTTGATAGGGAATAGAGATTGGAAGCTCCATTGAGGTAGGCCCTGGCATAAATGACAAAATATTCCCTGTAAAGTGCTACGTACTATGGGCCTGATTCCGACCCGCTCGCGAGGGCAATGCGCTCGCAAGCGGGTCGATGGTGGCCCAGTGCGCATGCGCACGATGGAGCCAGCTCCCGGGGAAAACCGTCGCTCCGGGTCTCGTACCAAAGGGGGCGTGCTGTCGATGTTGAGTGACAGCACGCCCCCTTTGGTGGGTGGGACGGGGCGTGGCTGCCTAGGCGGAGGCGTTCCCATGGGAACGACTACCGTCTGGGGCCGGCCCCACTGACATCACAAGTGATGTCAGTGGGAGTGCTTTCGGCTCTGGTTCCTGTTATTACAGTGCCCTGGCAGCATGTGCAATGTAACTGCTGGTGGCATGGTCATCTCTTCTCAGCCAGTGTGCAGCCACATTATGAAGAATCCTGCAGCACAGGCTGTGTGAACACATCACAATAAGGTGGGTGACCATGCACATAAATACCCGGAGTACAATTGCAGCTCTCAATGCAGCAAAAACAGTGTGCAGTCCCTGAAAAATATCCCCAGTGTTCTAAATGTATGGCACTTCATTTCCTGAGACCTAAGTAAAGTCAATGCGATGGCTCCTAACCAAACACTATATTTTTCTCTACTGGGAATATGCAGCAAAAAATCTCTATGCAATGACCTTGTTTCTGACAGTACTTCCATGTTGCTGAACTCCTGTCTGTCTACACCTCTGGAGGTGACAAAGCTTTCCGTGCTCTGCAACAGAAACACAAAGAGAAATGCATGTGAATTGCAATGAAGGTCTTCTTGTGGGAGGGTTATACCTTATTATTTCAATGAATCTCTTTTTCTGGAACCAGAAGCAAAGTACTTTTCCATACATAGAAACAATATTGTAATTAGTATTAGAGAACTAAAGCTTACATAATGACAATTAGTTAAGAGTCTGTACTACTGTAGTAACTCATTTGTCTTCTACAAATAAAGCAAATGGGACAATGAACTAATGATTAGCATGCTCAAAGTGGATCACTTTGAGATGTCACAATTAACAAAGAAACCATACCTTATTAAGGGGTATATTTACTAAAGCTCAATATTAATCGATTTGAGTCAATTGGAAGTAAATGAAAATCGATCAACATCGATGTTGTATTTCTTGGGCTAAATCACACATTTACTAATACTTAAAAAAAAATCATTAAATTGTCCGTTAGTAAATGTTTGATGATTTAGCCCTAAAAACACAACATCGATGTTGATCAATTGTCATCTATTTGAAATGGAAAAAAATAAACTGTGAATATAGTAAGGTCATGGAGAATGTTGAAAATTGTAAAACCATATCAACACGTTAAATAGAAATGAGAAATGGTCATAACTCTTCTGAAATTTTCAGTGAGAAGTATAATTAGTATTAAAAAGCTTCATCTTTTTTACATTCAGTATATTCCTATAATGGGCAAAGCAAGTTTTTGGATGAAGAAAAAACTGAAGTATTATGTTGCTTATTCATCCAATACAATGGCGAGCAACATCATTTGTGCTGGAATCCACTGATTTAGTTAAAGATGCCGTCAAGAGAATCCAGCAATCACATCATGTAGTGCTCTGGTAACTTCATTCCCATGTAAACCTGCACCATTTTTACTGCTGCATTTAACGAGAAAAAGGCTGAAATATAAAATGCTGGTCTGTCACTATTACTGATTAAGGACTGAAGAAAAGTTATGCCTAGTTAGTTTCTTGGTGTTGTATAATGGTAAGAGGCTGTGTCTCTGTCATCAATCCATGTCACCATCACACATATGGAGAGATAAACTGTCAGCACTACTTCAATTGCTTCACTTGGTTTGTCTAAGTCATTGTGCATATGATGAGTCTTCAGAATGTCCTATCAGCTCCTTACAGCCACACTTTATTTCCATTGCAACTAACGTGATACAGGTTGAGTCTCCCATATCCAAATATTCCGAAATACGGAATATTTTTAGCATGACTGAGAAAGTGAAACCTTTACTTTCTGATGGTTCAATGTACACAAACTTTGTTTAAAGCACAAATTATTTATAATATTGTATAAAATAACCATCAGGCTGTGTGTATAAGGTGTGTATGAAACATAAATGAATTTCATGTATGTACACAAACTTTTTTTGATGCACAAAATTATTGAAAATATATTATAAAATGACCTTCGGGCTGTGTGTATAAGGTGTATATAACACACAAATGCATTCTGTGTTTAGATTTGGGTCCCATTCCCAAGATATTTCATAATTTTATGTAAATATTCCAAAATACGGAATATTCCGATATCCAAAATACCCCTGGTCCCAATCATTATGGATATGGGAGACTCAACCTGTATACATATTTCCAATACAAATGCTGCCACTGGCTTCACCATGAGAGTAGAAGTACGATAATGAACCAAGTTATGATTAGTCCTCGTGTTAAGGTTTCAATCAGTCCAACTGAAAAGCACTGGAGCGCTGATATGAATTGGCCAGGTGCTAAATTACAGAGCAGCCATAATGTTCTCCTCTGCACAAGTTGCTCTAATTCCATTAAATTTTTCTGCATTTTCACCAAATCAGTATGTAATGTTCATTAAAGCAAGCTCAACCACCAAACCCTTACAATGCAGAAGCTAGATCCGCACACATACCGCATGATTTATCCAGGATTGGTCATTATGAAGAGTCAACCTAAAAAACTCTGGATCAACCCTGACTAAGTTCAAGGAACCCATATTTTGTAGCAACTACTACACTACCAGAACTGTATTATTAGCATATAAATAGTTGTATGTTCATTTTATTTTACGTTTTTTCCTCACATTTTTAACTTTTATTGTTACTTAGTGACTTTGGTAACTTTACAGATCACCTATTTATTTCCAGTAAAAATAAAAGGCGTAAAATATTCTGGCGGAATTGCTTTCACACTGGGGACATAGATAATATCTTCTGGGATTGCCCTATAATGCACCACTCTGGAGGGAAGGTGGTGCGTGTGTTTTTTTATACACATTCTATATTTAAAGTTTTATATAACAACAAGGAAAATAGGTCACACAGCACTAAATCAGAACACAGAATAACAAGGTCACATTTGTGAGTTAATAAAAAGCATAAATGTAATGGAAAAATAGGTAAACGCATACATATGCATTGCAACATACCAACTACATAAATAGCGAGCAGCCTAATTATTAGCAGATTAACTATTACTAAATCCAGGACCAGTGTGCCACATTTATTATTAAATACAGTGACTTTGGCTGATACAAATACTAGACACAGAATCAAATCCAAATAGCCCCTTGACTATGTTTATAGTCAATAATTGATTGATTGCTATGGGCAACATCTGCACTTCTAAAAACCTGCACTTTAGTAAATATACCCCTTAGAGAGAAGAGGTGGGAAATTCAATCAGTTTAAGCCAGACAGAACAGCCCACCAACAGTAAAAGGGCCTATCCATTAGCAGATAAATTTGAATGATGAACGATTTATCATTCAGTCGTTCAATTTATCTGCTAATGGAAAGGCTCTGAACGATAAAAATGCACACTCACGTGGCCGACAAATTGGGTCTTTTGTTTTCTGTTTGTGTTTTACTACCTAAAGCAGGGGTGGGCAATAAGCGGCCCTCCAGCTGCTGTTGAACTAAAAATCCCAGCAAGCATTGCAACAGTTTCAGCATGGCCAAATAGCAAAACTGTGGCAGGGCAGGTTGGGATGTGTAGTTCTACAACAGCAGGGGGTCTTCTTATTGCCCACCCCTAATCTAACGTTTAATCCACTCCTGTTGAGCTCTCCCCCCTGCGGTGGCCCTTTTACACCTTTATCCATACAATATCCCTAAACATGACAGATGGATCTTGGGCCATATCTTTGTTACCATAACCTCTATTGTGCAATTTTGGAAGGATCCCTTCTCCTCCTCCTCTCCACATAATTGTGAAGAAAATAGAGTATGCATTTGAGATAGACTTCTGGCCTTCCATACTTCACCTCTGTATCCTCCCCTATAGTTAAGTGGTTCTACTGTCAGGAATATGTGACTGAGCGGGATGGACCTACCCATTCCCAACTCACTGACTGCACTAGTGTCACCCTGCTATTTAGTCTACAGAGACACCTGAACGACCCCCCCCCGCCTCACATTTATCCCTTTATACATTGTGACTTATATGCATGGGTTTTACCATTCCAATTGTACTCCCCCATTTTCCCCTCCCTATCCCTTTTTTGTAGCCCCCCCCCTCAGTTATATTTTGAAAATATTTAATAAAAATTATTGATGAATAAAAAATAAAATAAAGGAAGATCACTAGTTTAAGCTGCACACACTCATAATGCCAATATCTAATTATAGACATTATTAATTTGAATACGTTTTTTACATTATATCCAGTAGCAGATTAAAACTGTATTAGCTGGGATGCACCTTATAAGCTTTGCTCTAATCAATTTCCCAACAAGGTGTTGGTGCTGGATATACTAGAACAGTAGCTAGTAATTGAAACTCATCTCTCAGACTACAGGACGGCAGATGGACTGATCACTGTTCTACATGCAGCGTCCAATCAGACATGCCTGAGGCATTTTTATTAAACGTGTTTACTCCACTGGTCAAGTTACATTACCAGACCAGAAGACAGAGAACATATGTATCAGAGGTATATATGTTACTCACTGCAGTACTGTCCTGATTGTCATTGAGCTCAGAAAGCTTGCTGCTGGACTTCTGTCTCTTTGGTTTGCTCCTCTCCTCTATATATCCAGAACAGTTCTCTTGAAGTTTCTCCACTTCTGGCATCACACCACAATCTTCTAGGCTCCCGCACCCAGAAGGGATATTTTCTTTGTTAATCATCTCCCTAAAAATAAAGCAAACTCTGGTCAGTGCAGGTAATTAGAACAACAAAAAAAAAAGAAATACACAAAAACTTCACCATCTACAGGTAGAATGTGTCACACATAAAGATCAATAAGTCATTGTGTGGTAGGTCAATCAAGTCAATACCCAGTCAAAAATATATTACATCAATGTGGATGTGGGCAGATTAGGCAATCACGCGTTGCCCCATTTTCCTGTGCCCCAAAGTTAGATACAGTTGTTATGTAAATTTGTTTACATTTTGAATATATATATATATTTTTTTAATAGAGTAGGAGATGTGGAAGGAGGTTTAATCATACATCCTATCATTAGCTTAAGCATTGTTTTTACTGTAGAACAGCTCACCAGCTATAGCCTACAACACTTTATGTGCCTATTACTATGCTTTCTCCCTAGTCTCTTAGTAAATATGAATGTTCCCATGATAAAGCCTCTGTGCCGCTATCCCTCTACGTGATCAGTCATTTCATTATGTTCCTGATACGTTGCTTTCTTGCACTGGTGCCATGTTAGTGGCCGTTGTTGAATAGCTTTAGCCTGATAAAGATTTTCTGAACCAAGAAGAGTGCTGCTGATAGAGGTATAAAATACTATATATCACTGAAAATGGAGGTATACATTGTAGATTATAGATTTCCCGTCATTTACACAACCTAAACTATATAGAAAATACAATTTGTGTAGTTAATAGAAATTGCTATCTGCCATACGGCTAAGCACACCAACAAGATGATCTCTCCTTCCATTCCTTTACTCTTCTTTTTTTTCCTGTGTTTTGATATTACTCTGAAGTATATCTGTCCTCTCCTGCTGGCCTTTACTGCTTGGCCTGACCAAGTGATCCCTGGCTCATTTTATTTCAGGTATCCTTGTTGGTCTCTTGGTTTATTGTTCACTGCTTCTCCTTGTTTGGTCAGAGTATGTACTCCATTTCACTGGATCTAGATTTATTATCCCTGAGTTTCTTAAGCTGGGTACACACTAGACCAGTGGTTAACAAATTTTTTCGAATCACGGTGTCCTAGAATATATATCAGCATTTTTACACGGCACGCCTGGGCCGAAGGTTTCTTATTGAGAAATTCATTTAGGACGATTAAATGGTTTTAGATTAATTGAAACAACAAATTGTCCACATCATCTAGTGTATACGCAGTACTGCATGCTCCCGTGCATAATTTATCGCATCTTCAGATCTGCCGGCAGTGCGGTTAATCTCAAGATATCACATGCGGTGCGCAGTGCACTTTAATGAAGGACAGAACAACACATCGTTCAGTTGTTCATTAAATATTCTAGTTATGTCTATGGTAATCACCCCGACCATCAGCAAGATTTGCTGGTCGTCTAGTGTGTACCCAGATTTATAGTTTAATACTGTATTTGTTATAATTTTTTTTTTGTTATATTTTTTTTTTTTAACTCAAATGTTTATTGAAAAGAAATACAATAAAATGTATTTGTTATTTCTAATGTTCTTCTGTTTCACTCTAGGTGCGTACACACTGGGCGATTAATGTGGACGACTGAACGATAACGATATCGTTATCGTTCAGTCGTCCACTTTATCGTCCATTTTTAACACAAAAATGATGAACGATAACGACGACGCACGTTCCCACGGGTCGTTCGTCATTATCGTTCATCGGGTGAACTGGCAGGCCAACCTGACGATGTCGTCAGGTCAGTGGCGTAACTAGGGCAGGGCGAGTGGGGTGCGTGCCCTGGGCCCCATGGGACCTGCGGCGCGGGGGGGGCGCCGCCGGCCACGGTACCGGCCCGCCTGCCCTAGTTAGCCAGTGTAGCGCGGACCGCAATGAGTGCGGTCAGCACTACACATTTACACAGGACCGGCGCTAGGCTTCCAGCGCCGGTCCTGTGCTGCACAGCTGAGCCCGTTCCCTCCCCCTGAGCGCTTGCCCAATAGCACTAGGAGGCGGGCTCAGGCTGTGCATAACACACGCATCGCCGCCAGCGCTGTTTGTGAAAACAAAGGGTTGTGTCATGTTGACATGCCCCATTTTTAAGTGACCACGCCCATTTTTCTTGCCGCGCACGCACATCGGGGGGGGGGGGGGCGGGGCGGAAGGCTCCCTTTTCAAATTTGCCTTGGGCACCCTAGTTACGCCACTGCATCAGGTTGCTGCATGTTATGGAATGGGGGAGAGAGCCTGGTGCTGAAAGATGTCGTTAATGATATCGTTCAGCGGGTGTGCTCAATGTCATGAACAACATTGACCACAGCCTGCCGGGGACACACTAGACGATATCGCTCAGGGAGCATATAGTCTAGTGTGTACGCTCCTTCTGTTGTGTTTTGATGATATTTGTCATTACAGACTAGTAATATTATTAATAGACAAAACACAAAAAGTGTCATTGGACATATGGTTGCTGCTGCGGAAGAGCTTGCAGTGTTCCTGTAAGAGGGGCACAACCAGTGTTGGATATTTTGCTAGATGCAAGTACTCTCACTAGACATGAGTAACATTATCAAAACTGTTCTCTGCATGACATTTTGCAGGTTTCATCTAAGTATTCTAGCCTCAAGTGTCCCCAATCCAATCCTTAACACACTACACAAGGATGACTTGGCCATCATGGTCTCAGTCAGTGGTGGTAATGCCATGGTGTCTCCATTATGGTGTCCAGTAATGCAAATTACAATTTTTTCAGCGCATGTGTGTGACCGAGCCATCAAGGGGGCATTGATTTGGGCAGTACACACTCCTTAATAATCTGCATCAGTGTAATTATCTGGCCCGAAAACAACATGGGACAGATTTCTTGTCATCATTTGAAGAAAAAAAAAAATTATACTTTTATTTATACACCGCTAAAAAAAAAAGATTTTAAAAGCAACATCTACTCTTTTCAGATAACATATTACAGTGAACATTTCAAGGTACAAAAATAAATACACAAAAAGTTCCTTACATGTCTCTAGGTTTTTTCCGGCTCTCATCCTGTTCTTTCAGATGTCTCCTCCTTTGTCTTGCAGATAAGCTAGTGGAGGGTGAGGATGTTCCCGACTCAGATTCCTCGGAACTTTGACTTCCAGGGCCAAGTACATCAAATAGATGTTGCTCCACAGCGGTTCTGATTGTCCTCTCCAAAAGTCTGTGGACCAGAGCAGAGAATCTGCTGTAGATGAAACATACTTTAAGAAGCTTAATTTGAAATATTCTTCAGTGCAAGAATATAAAACCTCTGGCATTCCAAATGCACATAAACAACATAGGAGTCATAAGAAGTCATACATTGGATCTTTTAATTACAAGTGCATTAGTGTGCTGAGGAAAGCTGTATATTTTATGAGGTGCAAAAACACCCACAATTTGTCATAAACCTGAACGTGGCAATAAATGTTTTCAAGTGATCTGGTGTGTGATCTTGCTTTCATCGGGGTCTTAAAAGATTGCCTTGTAGTGTAAGAAGATAGTCAAAGATTTCTATATTGCTTCTTGTTTAGACTGTCACTAGTCACCAGCCTGCTTTATACTACTACTCCCACCTTGGGATATCCAGTGCAAGCCAATTAGGTGCAAGTTACTCGCAGAGCGAGTGAGTGTGGCTGTATGCCACACTTATGGTACCGCCGGACTCGCGGTGTAAGAGTCTGGGGTGAGATCGAGCCATGAGGGGGACAAATTTCCGTGTCGTTGCCAGTGTTTTTTTACGGCGTTGCCATTGCAACCTCGTCCCCTTTGCATATAATTGGATTGAGCCCATTATCTGGTAGCATGAATGGGTGTTTAAGGCACTGTAGTATGGCTTGATCTTGAATGCCAAAGTTTTTATACCCATATGGTCTTCTCTGACCTAGCAATTACTTATTAATAAGGCAAAAATGCCATGAATAGAAAAAAGTTCATACGCACACTATAACCTAAAGAATAAACTAATTTAAATAAAAAAAATAAGTTTTCAAAATATCACGTTTACTAGCATGTTTTAGCTATAGTTAAAACGTGCTGGGTACGGGATACCGGCGCTGGGGATCCCGCTGCTGGAATCCCAAAAGAATTGGGATACCGACACCTGTCAGTAAGTATGCTAACCCTACCCCTAATCCCATCTCCCCCCCCACCCTAAACCTAACCTCCCCCCTAGTGTGCCTAACCCTAACCCTCCCCCTAACCGCACTACTTACAGTCGGGATGCCGATGTTCGTGAGGATTCTGACTGACATCCCAGTAAGAGCATGTAAATAGGAGTGGAACCCATTGGCTTTAATACCGACTAGCACTTAGAGATAAATGATTTTACGCGGCTGAACCCTGGCTACAAGTGCTCATGGGAACTGCATGCAATTGATTGCAATGAGAAAGGGTAATCAGCCTAAGGGACAAATGTAAAAGCGATTCTGGCGATATCATCACATTTTAAGCAACAATTAGTTGCCTCATTAAATCTAGTTACTATCTCGCTGGAATCGTGCTGGCTCCCGCAAATCACAGGCTATTACATTTACATTTAAGAGTTTTAAAAAATAAAATAAAAAGGGAAGAAGAAAAATAATAATACAAATAATAATAATAATAATAATAATAATAATAATAATAATAATAATAATACAAATAATAATAATAATGAAAATCAGTTGACAAAATATTACAGAAATAAAATAAAGTCTTCCAGCTGGGGCCGCTCAATGCTAATACAGAATCCATATGCAACTTGCTGCCAACATTTCAATGTTTAGTTAACACTTTTCTCAGGGTGCACCCTGAGGAAAATGTTGATTAAACATTGAAATGTTGGCAACAAGTTGCATATGGATTCTGTATTAGCATTGAGCGGCCCCAGCTGGAAGACTTAAGATTGGTGAACCCCGCTGGGAGCTTCACATCGAGGGCACCTGCATGATTTCAAAAGTTGTGTGTGAGGAGTGCTGCCTACAAGGTGGATAGAAATAGAAGAAATAAATATATTTTGCGAATTGTCTTTGGATATTTGCAGCATTTGGTTGTGGTTGCATTCTGAGATACTGCCATAAAAAATAGCAGTATAAGCAGTTTGCAAGTATATTATGGTGTGATGTAGGTTATATGTTTAGGAATTATACATAAGCATCCTTTTCACATCATAAGGGAACAAAAATAATGCTAACTACTGCACAGCTATGTTTCAACACACACACACACACACACACACACACACACACACACACACACACACACACACACGATTAGTAACTTACTCTCTACCAGCAGGGACAGTGTTGACTTGGGCCACGTGACCACTGCGGAAAAGAAAAGAAAACTCTGTTAAGTAAAATAGTTCTGTAAAACTCAGCACTTAATATACTGGTTAAGTCAAGAGCCCTGGTTATTTCCCTGTTTATCTCTGTTGAAGAGAGGTTTGCATCATCTCTAAAAGTGGATTAAAACATGATCCTCTGTCAAGATCTAATCCCCTACACACACGCATCATGCAAACTGCTTTTATGTTGAAGCCATCCCCAGGTTAAAATAATGAGATTGCTTTCAATGTACTGAATATGTGAGCACACAAAACTCACTTTAGGAGAATGCACTCAGGATTTTTATAGAACACTATAGCTGTCTTTTATGCCTATGGTAGAACGGACTTCATCAGTATCTATTCTATACTTAGCCCATAAAGGAAAAAGATGTGTGTATATAGATGAGCTCATTTCATGTAAATAAGGGTATAACTATATGGAGAAAAGGAAACTTGTTTTGATAGAAATATCTAAGTTACTTCAACTCCTACAATACATACAATATACACTTTACATTGTTCAAGTTTTTTTTACATAAAAACAGCAAGACACAAAGTCAAACGTTGCCAACATGCAGCCATATTTCAGTGGATGTTCTACACACAAAAGTCAATTAAAAGTAAATGCTGTGTAAAGGCATGTTGAATTTATCAAATGACAGTAACCATTTTATGTGAACTGTTCTGGGTAAAACTAAGTGATTTTTTCCACAACAATAGCTGAGAAAAAATAAAATAAAATATATATATATATATATATATACACATATATATATATATATATATATATATATACATACACATACATATACACAGTACTATATATATATATATATATATATATGTATCTGTATCTCTCAATACAAGTATGTTTTTATTGATCCTGGAGAGCAGTGTCTGTCATTTTTGTGCCCATGGATATTTTCCCCCGTGCTTGCATGGGTTGCCTCCCACACCCCAAAAATATACTGTTAGGTTAATTGTCTTTCAACACCCCTAGTGTACATGTGGTAGAGAATATAGATCGCAAGCCCCACTGGGGCAGGGAGTGATGTGAGTGGCCAAATATTCTCTGGAAAGTGCTGCAGAATATGTACGCTATATAAATGATGGTGCTATAATAAATAAATAATAACCAACTAAAATGTGGTTCTCCTGCAGCATACTTTGGTCAGGCATATAATAGCTCAATATCATCAGAAGCTAATAATTTACTATAGAGTTAATAAGTCAATGAGGGTAACACAAGTAAGTGAAAATGCTAACAAACAGGTGAAGAAAAACAGTAGCTTATCACCAGAATTAAACACATTAGGTATTAATAATATTAATGATAACAACAACAATAATACCGGTAGCAGGATCCAAGATTTAACTTCACGGTCTGGTGTAATAAATAATCACCCACAATTGATATGACCCTTCAATATGTTTATTAAGACCATAGAATATTTGTAAACTAAAACAATCAAAATGTGCATTTAATAAATATTAGCTTATACATAATGTTTTAATTAAAATCAGTGTTAGTCCATTAAGGAGCAGTGGAGCTTTGATTCTATTGGCCTGAACAATTCCACTGACTGTGACCAGGAGGATGTCCCAAGTCTATACCCTAACATCCACGTGCATCTGAAACGTCATCCCAACTGATGTGCTGCCCATCAGATGGAACGTTGGGACGACGCTGCTGACGGTGGCATGCAGGTGAATGCAGGATGGAAGGGTATATTGCACAGTTGTACACCAGGGAGGGAAGGAAAGGGAGATTCTGAGCCATACAGAATGCCATAGTAATACAAATTCGGACGGCTGAAGAGAATGCAATGCCAATACAACTATATGCCCATATTCTGAATCGTACTGATGTATATGATCGCATCAACCCATTTTTCCATTTACAAGAGCAGTAGTCATCATCATTAACAGCACTTACACCTATCCCATGCTGGAAGCAGGAGATCCATCTGCAAGCGGTGACCTCTTTGCATACTGTATGTATAGCAAGAAATTCTGGTTATACGCCCACATCACACCCAATAAATGGTACTCTTGTGCGTGTTCGCACTGTTACAGCTCAGAGATGTGTAAAACTATAAATCGCTCATTAGTTTGCACAGGCACGAATGTAGCCAGCAAAACTTGCGCAGCTTCCTGAAAAATCGCACTTGGACTTGTGAGCGACTCAAATTAATTTTTATTATTAGATTGAATAGAGAGTCTAGTCCCAAGTCTTATTTTGTATATTATATTTTTAATTCACATTTTTTTTCCCTTAATGTATATAAAACACTTTGTTTTTGTCTACCAAAATTGTAATATTTGGCTATACCAAGCCACTGCTAGTAATGAAAGGCTTCCAAGGTTCATGATTCAGACTTCATACATTTAACAAGTGGTATACAATCAACAGTTCTGAAATCTCAATGTACATGAAATCGAGCTAATTTTATTACATTATCTTCCAGTGCTATTGGGGTAGGTGTACTAAGGGTCTGATTCAGAGCCGCTGGCTCTGAATCAGGGCGGGGATTTAATTTTTTTTTTTTCGGCCTCCAGGCCGCTCGCTAAGCTGTGGGTGACCACCCACAGCTTTTCCGTGCGGCCTGGCGATGGTTGAGATTATCACAACCATCGGGCTTGCGAGGAGACCCTGTGGTAGGGTCTCAGCTTTCGTAAGCCCGAGTGGACTTCCTGCTCTAATAGAGCAGGAAGTCCACTACTGACATCACGAGTGATGTCAGTAGGGCCACCCACAAACGCCAGAAGTTCCTAAGGGAATGCCTGCATTTGTGGAGCTAGCCAACCTCCCCGCCTACAAAATGGGATGAGCTGTGAATCAACATCAACAGCCACCCTGTCTTGTAGCGAGACCCTTTGCGATGGAGCTGCCGTCGAAGTACGGGTCTCGCGCATGCTGGAGGCAGCGCATGCGCAGTCGACCATCGACCCGCTTGCGAGCACTGCGCTCACGAGCGTGTCTGAATCGGGCCCTAAGAGTCCTCTTATCGTTTGGATACCCAGCCCAGCCTGGCCTCACACTATGAAGGAGCAAGATAAAGGCAGCAATATGAGGCTAAGCTGGTGCTGGAGAAACCATCAGACGGTAAGTGATCACTTTAGTAACTTCTGAAACACTTAGTACGGCCATAGGAGTCTATGGCAGCACGATGCACAAGCCACCGAACAGCAGAAACATTCCTTTAGTACATACTGAGAAGCAATATGTACAGGGATTTATACATTTTTTATTGTTTTTGATCCTTTTCTCCCATTAGTACATAAGACCCCTTAATGTCTAGTGTGGTGGTAGTTTTGTTGTACCACTTTTTGGTGTGTCTACTAGTATATTGGACCCAGGTTATGATGGGTTACATCAGTCTCCTCCCCACCACCCAGCCCCGCCCTCTGCTCTGGCCAGTTCCTCCCCCTTGTGGTTCCACACCTACCCCCCTAGGTCACTCCACCCCCTAAACCCTTTCCTATCCCCCCGCGCTCTCATACTTATCATGACAGCTGGTCACTAAGGAGATGGGACAGACTTTCTGAAATTATTAGATACATTATTACCATATTGTTGTTCTAAAACAGGGAAGGGGAACCTCAGGCCCGGTGGCCGTATAAGGCACGCAGAATTATTTGTTCTGGCCCGCTGAGTTTTTTTCTGCTAGCCTCATCTGGCTAGCAGGGTGCCTAGAATGGCACCCTGCAGCCAAAATCTATGCAGCAGTGCCGCCTGGGGCATCCTTAGGATGCTTCCGGCGGTCTCACCGCTGCCCTTACAGCTCCCCAGGCATCCTGTAATGTAATCACAGTTATTGCGACCCCACCTCCGTGTGGCATCACACGGAGGGTGGGTGGCCTGCACCGGGCCCGCAAATAATTTTATATATATCAAAATGGCCTTCGGCAGAAAAGAGGTTCCCCACCCCTGTTCTAAAAGGTGACTAAACTATACTTCTGCTACATTTTGCGCCTAAAACAATATACAGTACAAAATTTTTCACAATACTGATAATACGGGGGAAGGAGGCACAAGGAGGGTACTCTGTACAGATTAAACAAATACAGTACACTGTGATTCATACAGTGGAGCTAGACACGCATGTATTGACATGTGGAAATCTGGTGTATAGGAAAGGCTTTTTTAGAGGGTGGGATAACTTCAAATTCCACAGATGCGGTCATTGTTTCCTGCCAGCGATTTTTCAACCTCTCAGAATAAATCTGTTGGATCAGATATTGATTAACTAGAACTTTTGTATTGGCGGCTATACTGCTTAGAAACGAAAAACATTTGTTACAATCTGCATGTATTTCTGGTGCTTCCATTACTGCTTGAGGTGAATTATAAACAGTATATTGTATTTGTAAACATATATACTGGCCTTTCTGTGCAACTTGAATAAGATCTTAACCTGTATATAACAAAGGCCAGTTGTAGTTGGTAATCTTATTAAGAGTTTAATTTTGCCACTAGAAAATAGGGTATTTAACATACAGTTCACTCTCTGATACTTTAAAGCCATCAAGTTGAAAAGAGACCACAAAATACTTAATAATTGAAAAAAAAAATTTGCAATTTGGATTTTAATTACCATTCTTTGCATATAATGGACACATTCATTTTATTTGCAATTGTAAATACAATTGTTTACAAAGTAAAAATTAGTGACATGTGACCACGATGTACACTATATAAGTAGAGTACAATTAATATAGCAAAGCTTGCTGTACACAAAATAATATCACAACTCACTATTATCATGGATAAATAAAATTTTAAAATAACAAAATCGATTTCCCTATTGTAGATAACAATGGTTAAAGAAATAATTAAAGATACAAATAATTTAAAAATAATTTAAAATACTCACTGAAGGTGCGTACACACACGACGATGTAAGTAATGAACGATTTTCGTTGAACGATTTTCATTCAGTTTTTCCTTTGAAAAAGTGAACGAAAGTAATTGGTTTTACTTTACTTAATAAACGATTTTCTGTGTGTTGAAGGAAAATTGTTGCAACTTCTATTGAAAATCTGGTAATAAATAATAAAATCGTTCAGTTGGCCAGTCTGACTGAACTACAAACTACAATTGACAAACGTGAACGCACATGAACGATAATCGTTCATCGTTTTACACTGAACGATTTTTTTAAAGACTGAACGATAACGACGTCATTATAGTTAAGTCGTTCAAAAAATCGTTGTGTATGTACGCACCTTTAAAATTTTAAAAAAAGCACTTGGCTGCCTGTTGTTCAACACTGCCTAAGGAATACTGTGAAATGCAATTTTAAGTGAGAATTTAATTTTTCTTTTATGTTTAAATTTTTAAGCCTGATTTTAAACTTGCGTTACTGTGTTTTTAATTTAATGTATTTTTAAAATACTCCTTTAACCATTGTTGTCTACAATGGTGAAAACTATTGTCATTTTTAAATTTCGTTTATCCATGACAATAATGAGATGTAATATGATGTCATTAATCTATTAAATCATTTGATTATTGTTTATGCATTTTTTTAATGAAATATGCGTTAAGTGCAGTGCTGTGGGCTTACTTCGGGGCTAATTGGATAGACCGGGGGATCAATTAGCCCACAGTAAAATTACGGAGGCTAATTGAATTCCCCACTTTATCTAAAAAGAACCTTTCTCAGCGTCAGAGATACTTTCCTGTTTTAAATTTTATTCCCTTGGGTTAAGTTGGGAAACTCACTAGCTCTCCTTAGGTCGCAGAGATTGCGCACCCAGTGGCGCCGCCTCTACAGTCATTTTAACAAAATACAGTGCCTCCTAAGCATGCCTCTAGTCATATTTACCTATCCTTCTACAGGTCATTATCTACTATTCAATAACTCTCTGGAGGGCAATAAAATATGGTTGCACAAAGCAGACACAAAATACATTATCTGGCAACCAGACACAGACACATTCAAGGGTCTATTTACTAAGCCTTGGAAAGAGATAAAGTGAACGGAGATAAAGTACCAGCTAATTGGCTCCTGTCATGTCACAGGCTGGGTTTCAAAAATGATAGTTAGGAGCTGGTTGGTTAGTACTTTATCTCCGTTCACTTTATCTCCATCCAAGGCTAATTACATGCAGACTTCTTATAATATTATCAAACAGTAGTAGACAGGTACTTTTTCTATATCTGTCCACTTAAGATAGAATAATGTTCATTTCACACAGAGGTGAATCAGTGGTTGGAAGCAAGTAGCCCAGGGTGGTAATAGTACCATGTTAAAAAGCGGGGACAAATCAGATGGAGAAGGGACCATGGTAGGTGTAGTTGGACCACACCAACATATCGCCACTCCTATAGTACTTTTGCTCATTTTATATTTGGAACACTCAGATCCCAGTGTGCAATATTTACTAGATAAATCTCTAACTTTACATCATAGATATCATGAGTGTGAAGTCAAATTCACAATATGGCTGTTGATGAGCGGTTACATTATAGACACACACATACAGACTATAGATTCTACCAGGAGAAGGGACCGGCCTCCTCCAGGGAGAAGGTAAGTACGTAGAGTGTAAGTGAGTGAGTGTGTAATAAAGTCATAGAATCCTTGGTGTGTGTACTTTTTTTTAGTAAATATTTTCTAAACAGTGCGAGTACAGCTGCCAGCTGGCACTTATGGTTCTACAATAGTCGCAGGGCAGGCTTGCTGGGACCAGTAGTCTCACTGTAAGAAACATTACTTATTTATTTGACACAATTACCCCTGCATCCACAAGGCACCACCAGGACTGCTTGATCCTCAGGAGGGGGGGACCCCATTTTATTTTTGGGGTTCTGACTTTCTGATGATTGCCAGCCCCACCAATTTTCTTGTACCACAATGGGTTCAGAGATATGGGGCTAGTTATGCCTTTGTGGGGGCAGGGGAACCCCACGCTATTTTTTTTTCCTTCTGATTTTTAGCCCTTTCTTTTCCCTACACACAAAAGCACTGCACAGATCACACTGACCTGTGCAGTGTTCAGTGGAGTATATTTAGAAGAAGCTAAATACAACTGAACTAGCACAGGATACATCATAATCACTATTACCATAGACAGGCAAACACGATTCTTAGTAATCTGTGTGTTTGATCCAAAAAATATACACTGGAGTCTGTGCGATGCCCAGTGTGTTTATTCGTGTTTGGTACGGGAATGCCGACGTTCAGAACACCAAAAGCGGTATTTCGATGGATAAATATATAAAACACCTTTCTCACATTTTACATGTTTATATTCCGAAGTAATGGACATCATTGTTTCAATATACAGGGTAGAAGCAACAGCTCAAACTCTCTTGTAGTTAACATAAAAGTTATAATGGTTCATTTGCGGTTCCTGAAGGTTATTTCATTTCTTCATTGACATTCAAAGTTTTCCAAATTGTTATTCATTTTAGAAAGAGGTGACCCACCTTATGTAATTACAACTAATTGAGCCCATTAAAAAGCCTGAACTCCCTTAATTATGATTAATTATTCACTACTAATACTGATATACGTGACAGAGAACTGCGTTGCTATTCAGGAAATCATTAACTAAACCTAAAAGGAGCATGGAGCCTTAAATTACCCCAAATCATTAAAACTCGTGCTAATCCTATTTCATGTTAAACTTTTATACACTATGCAGAAAATCCCAACACTTTCTATACTAAAATTAAATGTCAAAATAATAATAAATCTTAATTTACTCCAATCTTTAGCATCAAATCTAAGGAAAAGTGCTACTATTTTTTTTTTTTTATTTTATTTTCAATTTAAAGTCACTCACCAACTTGCTATTATTTCAAAGCTACAGTATACAAGATTTTATTACCGGTAGAATACAATTATTTCTTCATACATATTGGACCTGGAGAAGGATTGGGCCACAAAGGGCAGCGGCTATTGGGGTGGAGGTATAAAGACCCACAGAAAAGAACAGTCTAATAATCCCTAAGAAAGCTTTTCTCTTACAGAAGTGTACAAGACAGAACTATTTACCTTGCAACAGGACATTTTATTACTATGCTAGCTTTGCATAATTGATATGCTATACAATGATATTCTCCATTACTAATTGTATCAAATCGTTATCCTAAAATATTCAGGCCAACACATACCAGCAATACATATTCTTTGAATGTCTGTGTGGGAAGGTAAAGCTGGTAGCCTTTAGGCTCGTGTTCATGTGAATATTTTGGGAAGACTGTGATGCCTATAACAGCGCTTACGGTTACGCCCAGCCCCTACCTGCGTTGACAGCATGTCTATACTGAACCTAAAGCAGAATGATTTAGAGCAGAATTCTTCTTGCAGTTTGTTACATGAAAGTGTTATTTAATGTTCTATGTATAATGTTGTGAGCAGAATGATTTAGAGCATAATTCTTCTTGCAGTTTGTTAAATGAAAGTGTTATTTAATGTTCTATGTATAATGTTGTGAGCAGAATGATGTAGAGCAGACTTCTTCTTGCAGTTTGTTAAATGAAAGTGTTATTTAATGTTCTATGTATAATGTTGTGAGCAGAATGATGTAGAGCAGACTTCTTCTTGCAGTTTGTTAAATGAAAGTGTTATTTAATGTCATATGTTATAAGGTTGTGAGCAGGGATGCAACTAAACATTTCTTGGGATCCCAGGGCATTGATTTGTAAGTGTCCTAATATACTGTCAAATGGTGAATTAGGACACTTGTGGCCCAACTGTAGCCGAACATCTTGCATATATAGTAGTTTTGCCCTTGGACATGAGTAAAAGTGGGTCTGATCTATAACTAACAATGCCTGACTTTTGAACACAACTTACTATAGATGTGTCCTTGCTCATCTAAATACGCCATGCAGCGCGATATGCCTGGCGTGAGTGAGCTGCCAGGTCTCGTGCAACTCTGCTAGCGTCGGGCATCTTTTTTTTGCCAAAAACGATATGGGACTAGGACGCACCAGGAGACCGTGCTGATTAAACTGTCGTGTGACACTTGTATATCTGTATGCAACTGAGTCTGTAAACTGAATTTAACATGGAAAAATGTTGCAGCTGCTGCATCATATTACTTCGTATGCTGATTCAGTGACACAGGTATACAAGTATCACATTAATCAGCACAATCTCCTGGTGCATCCTAGTCGCATCGCATTGCGACTTATACGTATTTTGGGAAAAAAAAGACGCCTGTGCTAGGAGAGTCTCACAGGACCAGGTGCACCTAAAGGGGCTGTTTGGTGTGACTGCAGCAAAGTGAGGATACATATGTATTCAAAAATAACAGTTAACCTTCAATAGAGGACACTTCCAATGCTCATTGTTTAATCTGTGAGAAACATCTAAAAGAATGTGACCAGGATATAGTATGGTGCGCTTGTGAGCTCTAATTACAATACAAGGTTGGGTATCAAACTTATAAGAAAGGACAAAGATTACATGAGACAATATCCCTATTTACTGGATTTCCTGGTATAGATCAAAGATTAACATTCCTAAACCGCATCAGATCGAATATGTTTAACATTTTAGCCTCACACATTTCATTACAGCAAGAGAATATGCTTTAAGCTCTCAAACATTGTATATTAAATCTGATCTGTTCCACAACAGTGTTTTTAAAGAGCACACAAAGGAATGCAGAGTAATGCAGAGTAATTGTAGTGTCCCAGCCAAATAAAAATGTTAAATGGGAGCCTTAAAGAAATCATTAACCAAAACGCAATGAGAAGTAGGTGACTAAGAACAACTCTGAAAACCTTCCTAATAAAAACAGCAGCACAGATAAAGTAAGCACATGTAAAATGCCGATATAGTCTAACATGCATTGACATAAGGAGTTCTGACACTCCTTATCAACAATAAAAACGGTCAGTAACTGAAGGACTGTGCTACAGCCTACCAGAGCCATAACTAGACATTTAGGTGCCCTGTGCCAGAAAGAGAATTGGTGCCTGCCCCCAAAGGCACATGCCAAAAATAGAGGGACGTGGCTTCATGGGGAAGGGGAACGGCCACAGAATAGCACCAATTTACATGACACTGCACAGCATTGTCCGTTATTCACATTACAACACACAGCAGTGCCTCTTATACATGTCATGCCACAAAGCACTGTCCCTTATACACATTACGCCACATAGTGGTACCCCTTATACACGTTCCGCCACACGGTAGTGCCCGCACGGGCAGGTGCGCCGAGAGGGTGGGGGAGCGGGTACAGATTACCCGGGCACGGGCTTCCTGAGGGGCACGGGCTTCCTGAGGGGCCGGGGTCCGGCTCCGCCCGCCCCCTCTCTCCCTCACAGCAGCCCAGCACAAAGCATGTGCTGAACTGCAGTGGGAGACTGCTGTGACTGCAGCTCAGCAGCCACGAGCAGTCTCCTATGCCTGTGGGGGGGGGCGATCACACTGATCGCACCCCCACCCCTGGCTTTGATCAGGGATGAGGGGGCTCAGAGCGCCCCCCCCCCTCTCCCCAGCGCGCAACGGCTGCAAAGCTTTATTTTTTTACCCTCGGGAAGGGGGCGTGGCCACGCCTCCCGCGATTAGGCCACACCCCGTTACCCAGGCCCGCAGCGGCTCTTGGTGGGTCTGCGCACGGGTCAGGAGGCTGCCCTGTGTAATGTATATTAGCAGTGTCCGGCAGATAAGGAGCCGGGTGCACTGCTACTATTATACATTGCGGTGGGCAGTCAGTGGTGGTGGTGAGTACACGGGTGGAGGCGCCCGTTTCCGCCCACAGAGCAGGTGCGCTCTGTGGGTGCCAAGTTACAGCTGTGCTACCTACTACTAGGTGATAGTCATGGGTTTAGGTCAACCCAGAAAAGTCTTGACAATTCAGCCCTTTCATGGTCAGAGGATGCCATCATACACAGTCAGCTGTCCAATCTCATCCTGTATATGGGCACCATTAGTCCCCTCAATCAAATTTTATACTGCCAACAATATACCCAGGATTGATCTTAAATGTATAACCATTAAGCAAGCACCCATCTCCAACCAGCATCACCCACCATGCACAAGCCATAAAAGAAACCTGCCATGCTGAACAAGGGAACTCTTTCTGCTTTAAAAAACATTTTATTGGGATAGATGTGTACTTTACATATTAAGGAATTCAAATAGCCACGGTACTGACGGTCGGCTAACTGATCCCCTGGACTAATTGAATTAGCCTCAAAGCCAGCAATTATCAGGGACATGACCTAATTGCGGGAGACATGGCCACAAGGGCAAATAAAAACTTTTTGCTGGTCGCTCCCCCCCACCCCTGCACAGGCAGAGGAGAGGCAGCAGTCTCCCGGGTCCTACTTCAGCTGGGCGCACACAGCAGTGTGTCCTGGGCTGCGGACAGCTGCTTATCTGGTATTTCTTTTCCTGGAGCTGAGCAGGCTCCGAAAAAAAATCCCTGATAACTGTTTTCACATAGGATGTGATAAGTTCACGGATCCTATGTGTATTTGACTGAAAAAAATAAATTTTCGGGCGAGAAAAACTGGGCAATTCAAGCATTAAAATCCTGTTTTATGTGCCCGAAAAATTATTGAATTACCCCCTAAGTGACACTATTGTAAAAGTGACATTATAAAAAAAGAGGCTAGAGAGCCACCAAGTATTTAAACAACTATTAACAATCTCAAATTGTGTCCAGGTAATCCAAATTAAAGTGTAAAATTTAACATTCATGCCACTGACCATAATCTTAAACATTTTATGTCAGGCCCCACCATTTTTAAACATACTCTGCACTATTTTGAAAAATGTGAGAGCTATATAGGTAATTACTTCAGAGAAACACCTGTGAAAATATCACTTAGAATATGCGCAGCCTATGAATTGCATAACATTTCCTGTGCCATCATCCCACCTACAAATTGGTCATATAGCATATAATCACACCTGTTATATATATATATATATATATATATATATATATATATATGGCATAAAAATTACAACGACATGCCCCCAGTATCTATCTACCTATGACATCATCAGAGGAAAATGTGCTTACACCAAGTACGTGTGATTATATATCTACATGTAGTCATAAAGACAGCATTTTATGGCAACAAACCTGTTGTGTAGCACATATCTCATGTCTGAAACTCAAAGCTACCACATGCACACAGACAGGCGCACAACGGCACTGCTTCCAATGCAGACCTACTGCATTCTGAAACACAATTAAAGAAACACTGAACATAAAATCTAAATTGCTCAGTGAGAGAGTTTTTAATGCCAGATACAACAAAAATAAAAGAGTGAGGAGGTGTAGCTCTGTATTTGCTAGAGATTTTGTTTTTTGTTATTAGCCATTTGAGGCAAAAAGTCTGACTGTATACAGTATTCTTATTGTACTTGTATTTTAAATTGGAGGACCATAGTTTGCTGTACTATGCCTATGTAATACATTGGTACAAATAAACAGAAAAGGAAACAAAGAAATAAAAGAGAAAAACACACACAAAAACATACCTCATGAAGAAAGGGGACATGGGTCGTTCATCTTCCTGAGAGCTGCAAAAAAATAAATAAAAGCTATGTAAAGATTCATTAACCTGATGAAATGAGACAATGTGGGGATATTGAATAAAAATGGATGTTTTTCCCTGCTAATATGAAAAGCAGTCCAAGAACATGCTGTATGTAGTTGCAATGATTATTATCAGACACCTAGCTTGCACCCTTATTTCCAATGTCCATCTCCTACATTATTCAGGAGGTTGTGCATCACGATGTAAGACTGTATTACATTATACAAGTCACTAGCTCTCCAGAATAGAATGAAAACTGCAATAAATAAAACCACTTCCGGTGCAGTTATACCCATCTACAGTACAGGGATTACATACTGATGTCATGCTGCCACCTACTGGTAGTTTCATGTACAGAATGAAAAGAAAAGCCACCACAACAAAAAGGCTTGTTTACATTCACTTGCTGAAATCTGCTGTGAATAAGGTGTGGCTTGACAAGTGCACTTCATCACTGTTATTTTGGTGCTTGTGTTTATTTAAAATAAGCAAATATATTTCTTAAAGCTTTCCAGCTTTCATCCTAACCCACTACTGTACTCCTCGCTCACGACATCTCCCATCTGTATCACTCCTGTCTGGCTGTCTACCTAAACCCTTTAGATTGTAAGCTCTCATGGGCAAGGTCCTCTTCCCTCATGTGCTTTTCCCTTCCTTATACCATCTCCTTCCCATCGCCAACAACGGCACTGAACCTTTGGGTTCTTTTTATGTGGATATTATGACTTCATGTGAACGGTACAAAGAAACAAAAACGGCGCATGTCTTATGTCACAAAACGTAGCGATTAAAATATGTTAATATGTATAATTGGGAGCAGAGAAGGGAAAGGTGGGACATGATAGAAACTTTCAAATACAGTATATCAAGGGTTTGACAAGGTACAGGAGGGAAACATTCTTCAAAAGAGACGTATTAGAAAACGAGGACATGCACTGAAACTGGGGGAGGTAGGTTCAGAGGAAATACGAGTAAATATGGTTTAGCAGAAAGGGTAATGGATATCAGAGGTGGTGGAGGCAAAAACTAAAAGAGTAGAGCAATTTCTACATGCTTGGGATAGAAATAAGGATATCTTTATAAAAAAAAACGAAGGATCAAACAGGGTTTCAGGTTACCCTAAATTTACAAAAGGGGCAAACTAGATGGGCCAAGTGGTTCTTCTCTGCCGTGAACTTTTCTGTTTCTAGGTTTCCCTAAACCTATACCTTAACGCTAATACCCTAAAGGTGCATATCTACTAGGCAAGATTAAACAGGCAGATTGACATAGTTATCGTTCAATCGGTTGCTAATCTTCCGCAAATCGGCCATGTAAATGTCAAAAACAACCAGCGATGCGCGTGCCCGCTGGTCGTTTTTTACATCCATCATCGCCCGTACATGCTGGTCAACCTGACGATCACGTCAGTTTCAGCATGTACGGGGATGATGGATGTGGCTACACTGAACGTTCAGTGTAGGCACATCATAGACATAGAAATGACAGCACGATTACAATGTCGTAATCTTGCTCTCGTTTCACAGTCGGGAAGTGGATACGCACCTTAACCCCAACTATAATCCCTTAACCCTAAAAGGGCAGGCTAAATAAGCTAAGTGGTTCTTATCTGCTGTCAAATTCTGTGTTTCTATGTGCAGCTTATATCCCATGTTCTGCAATGTTTCCTACTAAGGGTGGGGTGCACTATATTGAAAAATGCGGTCAAATCCTCGAAATTGCCGTTTTCGGAGGCTTGATTGCAATCACGGTATGCACCAAGCTATAGAAAGCAAAGCTTGGACCCCATAGGCAACGCCATCTACAGATGGCCTTGCCTAATGGAAGCCTATGGGTTCTTTATCGCAGACTTCCCCAAGAGGAATCCAATAGGTTCCCTGCCAGGGTCCCTCACAGCTCGCACATGTGCAGAAGGACTCCCGGGTCATAAACCTGGAAGTCCCCACACCGCAAAGGACAGCTCTTAACAGAAGAGCTGTCCTTGCTTAAATGTACATGCATACGGCGTTACTATATGCATGCGATCAGTGGCAGGATTCATCGCATCCAAAATGCAATGCTTGATGCATTCCGCACTAAGTCTTTCGCAATTTATTTTCTTGTTTTGTGTGCACTGCTTCTGCAATAATAATGATAATTAATATAAATAAGAATTGAGGACTGAAAATAAAGAATTCACAGCCCTTTAGTGCAACAAAACATGGTTGGTCAATTCTGTGTAAGTTAGTTACTGATCTAAATGATTTACTTTTGGTTTACCAATGCATAAACATTTGAAGTTTGGGGTGTTGTCAGTGTCAGCAATGCAAATCACATATATACATATATATATGATCGGTACGAATGACCGCCGGACGAGAGCCCGGCGGTCAAAATCCCGGTGTCGGCAGGCCGAGCTGCTGAGATCCCGACGGAGGTGAGTAAACCACCTAACCCTCCGCTCTCCCCCATAACTCTAACCCTCCTTTAGGGCTGCCTAACTCTAACCTTCCCCCTGGGGTGCCTAAACCTAACTCCCCCTCCCCGCACCCTATACCTAACCCTCACCTTCCCCCGGGGGTGCCTAACCCTAAATCCCCCCGGGGTGCCCTAAACCTAAACCTCCCCCCCCCCCTCACGGCTGAGGACACACGGACCGTACTTACCTCGTACGGTCCCGCGTCGTTCTAAATTCCGGCGTCGGGATTTCGACGCCTGTCAATAATCCCTAGCCGTGATTCAGCCGTCGGGGATTGTGACCGGCGGTCTTGCGTCCGCCGGTCACATGACTGTATTATATATATATATATATATATATATATACACACACATATATACACACACACACACACACACACTATATATATATATATATATATATAAACACACACACACACATATATATACACATGTATATATATGTATATATATATATATATATATACACACACACACACACATATATACACACACACACTTATATACATATTATATAACTAACTCCTTACATGTGGACACACCTTCAAAACAAATTATGAGTTCTGCAACAAACAAATCCATGTTGCATACAAAAGATAAATACCATCCAAGGGACACATGATCATAGCTACATTCTTTGCATTACTCACATGTACAATGTGTAATATTGATGATAACAATGTAAAGTAGATAACTGCCATATATGAAGATGGACTGTACTGAACGATTAACATTATTGTGTTATACTATTGATAACACCATAAAAAAAAAACATTTGTCTGCCCATTTTTACATTTTCACATTGTACAACGCCTTATTCCTCCTATCGGCAACATTTTGCAGTAAACGTTTTTCAGCAGAACCCTGCTTCAAATGTTTTCATTAGTCTACCTACCAAATTTGGTGGCATCTGGATGTTAGTTTAAGCTACAGTTGGCTCTGAATAGGAGAAGTTTCATTATGGCGTGCGTGTGTGTGTGTGTGTGTGTGTGTGTGTGTGTGTGTGTGTGTGTGTGTGTGTGTGTGTGTGTGTGTGTGTAAATACACATACATACATACACATACATACATTATATTCAGTGAATGAACACTACCATTGGATGAACTTTTTCCGGTTTAACGCGGTAATCTTAAATTTTAGTAGATTAGATTAAATCTATTGACTAAGTCATATTATTAATTTACTGGGATGGCATGTTCATTTGCTAGCATTGCACATTCATTCACTGGTAATTTATACACCTCTTTAAACTAAAAATTTATTTTAAAAGTATAAATAGTAAGAGTGATGGCACATGATACAACATAAAAACTATATTGAGACCTCTACATTCACTATCCCTGTAGATATGAGAGTTCCCTTAACAGTTCATTCACTGGACGATTTAAAAAAATAAATAAAAAATAAATAATAAAAAAAAAATATATATATATATATACAATTACATATACACACACATACATATATACACGCACTCTAACACACATACATATTTTTATATGTGTTATGCATAACAAAAAAGCATTAGACTCACCACAGATCCGTACAGCCTGTGACATTCCCGTGCTGTTACTTGTTGGATGCAGTCAGTGCTATGATATTGCACTAGTACAATAACACTGCAGCTGTTCCATTTACCAAGCACAGAACAGCCAAGGTCACTTTCATAATTAAGGAGGACCAATAAAATCTCAAATCTGTTATAACAGACTAGTTAGCAATTGATACTTCTGGAAGCTTGGAACTTCTCAGTTACAGTTATGTATAGTTGCGTTGACATGACAGAATGCTGTTAAACATGAAAACAAACACTTAGGACATGCATGCTCACAGTACAGATATGGTAACACAGTGGTTAAACACCTGCTCCTTCCTTGAAGAGGGCTATCATGTGTTTATTTTCCCCAGGACAGCCCCTCACCCCCCCCCTTTTTTAAGTAAAACATAAATCCACAAACACTTGTTTTACATTTATTTCTAATAGCAGAGATTTCTGATGCAACCAAATATAAATAAATGTGAGACAAGGCATGACTACTGTGCCTGTTTCTCTGTATTAGGGACCCAAAAACAAGTGTAGCATATATGCGAGGCATTGGCAAAAAAGTTTGTCATATCAAAATTACAGGAGCCCTTTACTTAAACTAAAAAGGAGTGACTGGAACAGCTGCCAGGATAACTGAGAGCTGGGCTAAAGCAGAATCAGGGAGCGCACCAAATAGTTGTTTACTGTACACACACTGCAAGCTTCCTGTATTGCTGTGTCACAGACAGTGTTATATAACCTATTACAAGCTCACATCTTACATTAAGGTGTTACTCCAATTACTTTCACTAAAGGCAGTGTGATTACAAACTGAGGGAGGGGTGTGCAGCTAAATTGTAATGAAAACAATCCTCTTTTTCTATAGGTGTAACACTGGATACACTAATGCAAATAACTACAGTATGCTCTGTAAGAGATTTCATGAAAAAAAAAAAAGGACTATTCATTGGGTAAAAGACGTTTTTGACCTCTTTTGTGTGAAAAGGCAAGTGTGATTTATTTACTAATTGATCCCAATTGTCTAGGCAGTCATTGTAGCAAAACGCATACATGTCTACTCTCCGGGACGGCCGGGAGTCTCCTGAATATCGGGTTGCGCTCCTAGCTCTCCGGAAAAGTAGGCAAATCTTCCGGCTGCCGTCACCACCTGCAACCGTCCCGCATCACTCCCCCCCCCCTGCAGCTGGGCTAGCCGGTGACACGATTTGCACTGAATCGCATAATCATGGCCCCGCCTCCTCCTTCGCAATGCCATTTAGCTTTGCATTGTGAAGAGGGGGCGGGGCCACAATGATACGATCACGTGGTCACACCCTGGTCTGCCCCTAATAGGTCATCAACCGGCCATGCCCCAGCAGGAAGGAGGAAGCTGAATGTTGGCAAATGTCTAAGGATCAGTTCAAAGTATGAGACAATCTATTTCACACAAAAAAATACCATGTTTTATGGTGAATTTATGTTCATTGACAGATAAGGTAGTTATAAAAAAAAATAAATCAAAATTAACAAAAGAAAAGAGAATCAGTTTTATTAGGTGCACTGAAATCCCCAAATGACACTATGTATAAAAACATTTTTTATTGGATATGCATTAAAAAAACAAGTATCCTCTTGTCCATATATAGTAACAAGAGTACTAATGTCCTAGTCTATTTATTGTATATGGAAAAAAATTATATTGTTTTTGTAAAAACTGTATGTCCTTAAATAAAGTCATCAAGCGAAATATAATGTTAAAAATTAGATATAAATATGAAGTGATAAAGAAAAGGATTTTTTGTGAACAAAGAGATATTTAAAACCACGGCTGTTTGCTGTCTTTATTTATGCGTATATTGTAATCTTGCCACCATGTGCGTTTCCAAAATAAGTCTGTTATTTCAAGCTCTATAAATTTATTGCAGGGACATTTTAGATACAAATGTATCTGAAAATTCTATTTTCATTCTGTCAGCCAGAAATGTATCAGTACTCACATATTTTGATATTTAATATGTTTATTCAAATCATAGTTATTGGTCTTCTTATTTTATAAACTCCCCGAGATATTCAGTACCTATATAAATATTTAATCTCCTTATTTAATATATTGCTGCTCGAATGTGCATAATCCTAAGGCTTGAGGTGATGACAATATATATTCGCTAAGTGGCTAAGTGCCATTATTGCACATTACTTAATTTATGGACATCTATGGTTTGATTTCTGTGCATGTGTGGATTGCCCGGGTTATTGCTGACATTTGGTGAAAATTTAATTACAATAGCCCCATTACAAATATATTTACTGAGAAAAATGTTGACGTGTTCAATACTTATTTTACCCGCTGTATGTATGCATGTATATGTATTTTTAGATATTTTTCTCCTTAAGAAGATAAGGAGTTTTTCTTCATATTAAGAAAATCCAATCGTATGGGAGAAAAGCCACACTAAAGTTTTTAGTATCCATAAAGTGGACAAGTCGGCCGTAGGATCCATCTCTTCCAAGAATTTATAATACTGCAAATTGGATTACGAGCTTATTTAATATTGGACTTTTTAAATATATTTAATTGAAGTGAACAGTTTGTTATTGGTTTTCTTTGGGGCGCATCCTCTATACTACTCTATAAAATATTGTGTTCTAGCCCCTACTAACAGGGGGGGTTGTTTTTAGAAGGTTTGCAGCCATTTATTATATACTATCAAAAGCTGAGCGCAGGTTAAGGGCATTTCGTTGTGTGTATATGTATATATATTTATTTTTTACAGAAATGGCGATTATTACACCCAAATACATTCGTTTTAATATCTTGATATATATATATAATACAGTTTCCTTATCCAATGTAAAAAAAAGATACAGCTGTATAAGACCAAAGTGATATGTAAAAGCTAACCCTCCAAAAACCACAAACAATTGAAAACTTTTTTTTTCCAACAATTATCATAAAACAGCTCATAAAACAGGTAAAAAAAAATAAAAGGATCAGAAGACATTCTATCCTTATCTCTTTTAAATATTAAATTACACAGCCATTTAATTCTGTGTCAGAGTTTGAGGTTACCCTAAAGTTAAAAAAGGGGCAAACTAGATGGGCCAAGTGGTTCTTATCTGCCGTCAACTTTTCTGTTTCTATGTTTCCTTAAACCAGGGGTCAGGGAACTTTACCTTTTACCCCAAAATATATTTAGATAAGTCGACGTTACCCCCTTGATTTGAAAGGAAGGAAATTATATAGTAGTGCCCCCATATAATGCCCCTGTAGTAGTGCCCCATATAATGCACCCATATAATGCCCCTGTAGTAGTGCCCCCATATAATGCCCCTGTAGCAGTGCCCCCATAGTTATGCCCCTGTAGTAGTGCCCCCATATAATGCCCCTGTAGTATTGCCCCCATATAATGACCCTGTAGTACTGCTTGTACAAAGAAACCCTAAAAAAACACTTACCTTAATCTCCGCTCCTGCATCCGCCGCCGTCCTGTCTGCCCGGCTGCTCCTTGGAACTATGGGAGAGACGTCATGACGTCTCTCCCATAGAGCCTCCCTGCGGCACAGCCAGACATGCATATGAATCATTCTATATTATAGAATGATTCATATGCATGCCCGGCTGTCCATCTATTGCCCCCAGGAATTTAATTTTTACCCCATGTGGGGTAATTTACCCCTGTTTCCCGACCACTGCCTTAAACCTATACCCATCCTGAGACCATTCACGTTTGGGGTTGCTTCTCAGCCAAGGGAGTGGGCCCACTCACAATTTAGTCTAAGAACACAGTCATGAAAAAAAGAATGGTACCAAAACATCCTCCAAGAGCAACTTCTCCCAACCATTCAAGAACAGTTTGGTGATGAACAATGCCTTTTCCAGCATGATGGAGCACCGTGCCATAAGGCAAAAGTGATAACTAAGTGGCTCGGGGAACAAAACATCAAAATTTTGGGTCCATGGCCAGGAAACTTCCCAGACCTTAATCCCATTGAGAACTTGTGGTCAACCCTCAAGAGGAGGGTGGACAAACAAAAACCCACAAATTCTGACAAACGCCAAGCATTGATTAGGGAAGAATGGGCGGCCATCAGTCAGTATGTGGCCCAGAAGTTGATTGACAGCATGCCAGGGCGAATTGCAGAGGTCTTGAAAAAGAAGGATCAACACTGCAAATATTGACTCTTTGCATAAACTTAATGTAATTGTCAATAAAAGCCTTTGGCACTTATGAAATGCTAGTAATTTTACTTCAGTATACCATAGTAACATCTGACAAAAAGGTCTGTACAGCACTTAGTAAGGTAAAGTCAGATACAGAAACCAAAATTGACAAGATATAATAAAGTAGTAATAATAATAATAATAATAATAATAATAATAATAATAAGTAGTAGTCATCTTTGTGCATACTACATAGTTGGAACATCAGTTCTGTCTTGCCATGTAAAAAGGAAGAGGTGTGCCAGAGTGGAGATGACCTTGGGGCAGTTTAACAAGTGATGCAATAGTCACCCAATGAAACCATAGAAGTAATCTTATATAATAAATGTGTCAGGTCTGTCCTGTCTTCTCAATGAGCACGCAGTGGAAGTCTGCGTGCATGCCCCAACTCCTCCCACTCCACCAGGAAGCAGACCTAGATGAGGAGGACCAGCAGCCAGGAACAAGGTAAGTATGGAAGCTTGGGGGAGGGGATAAGCCAGACAAAGTTGAGGGTGGAACAGGGCAGAGATTGAGGTTACCCGGGTCCAATAAACTAGTACAGTAATGATGTCATACAGCAATGATGCTAAACAGATGATAAAAGTATAAACAATGGGCTTTGTGCATATGAAAAAGTATTATGATCTCTGCATAGAAACGTTTCTCTGAATCAGCAAGGGTGCATACTGCTCTTTTCCAGGTAAGGGTATGTTTGCAATTTCAGGGGTCCTCTAGCTACATTTTAAAGAAGGCCCTAAAGTTTGTAGGACAACTCTTCCTACACTTGCTGGACAACACATATCTTGCACCAATTGAGGGGTGTGGGGGAGGAGAATTTTGGAATGCTAGAGTGCATGTACAGCATACTTGCCTTTGGGTACCGTGCGTGTCGGTGGTCACACTGCATGCTGCTCATTTCGCAGAAGGCAACTGAGCCCGAAAGAGGCACCGCTGGCAGCAACGGAGTGCAGACAGACCCTCTCAGGTGTTGGATCCCATACCATAAATATCATGATATGTATGTAGCACAGGAATTTAAGTGCAACTTTTGACAATTTACAGGGAAGTTTGTCCAGAATAACACAGGTAGAGATCAGGGGATCCAGAAGGGATGCCAGACGTCCGTATACAGACGCCTAATGCCGACGCTGGCATCCAGAAGGGATCAAGATATCGATGTCAGTATCCCAAAGGTAAATATGCGGGTTACAGTTAGCATTAGGCTGGGGATGGGTGGGTTAGGCACCGACCGGGCAGGGTTAGGGTTAGGCTGCGGGGAGGGAAGGTTATGGTTAGGCACTACCAGAGGGGAGGGTTAGGGCAGCAGAGGGGGGGGGTTAGAGCAGCAGAGGGGGAGGGTTAGGCTACTTACTAGCCCCGCGTCGGAATTTGCAATATCAGGATGCCACTGTCGGTCTTCTGACCGCCGGCGTCCTGTCCGCTGGTAAATCCGGGATGAGGAAACTCTGCAACCGGGAGCGCAGGTCACCCATCCACCTACTTACTAGTGAAATGGGCATGAATGGGGTGTGATGATGGGGTTCTCAGTAAATCTCGTGTCATCATGGTTACATCCTCTCTACATGATTCGCAACACTGCTCTACAAAGCGATTTGCCCATCTTGTCCCCCAATACAAAATAAGTATGCATGTATGGATTAAGGACAAAAAATATACATGATTAAGGTAGTAATTAGTGACTTAATTTGAGTTTTTTTGTCAGCATGCTGTTCAGTAGAACATGCAGGTACCTTATCCATTTTGATAATTATTCTTAAAAATTGTACAAGTCACACATGTACTGTATGTTCACATTAGTATAGAGTGCGCGCCTGCTCTATCTCCACAATGCTCCTCTAAGGAATAATTTGCTCTTACCAACATGGTCGCCGGTTAAGTCCACTACACATAAACGGCAACATTTTCTCGCTGTGTAAAAGCGCCATAGTGCAACATGGACGTATCCTACTTATAGCCGTATGCTCATGTGGGTTTCCTCCGGGTACTCCGGTTTCCTCCCACACTCCAAAAAATATACTGGTAGGTTAATTGGCTTCAACAAAAATGAACCCTAGTGTGTGCATGTGATAGGGAACATAGGCCCTCATTCAGAGCCGTTCGCTATTTGCGGTCGTTCGTTCAAAAACAAGGGGTGGCTATTCAAATGATCCGTTCGCAAATTGCAGTCTGTTCACACCTCTAAGTCTGAACGAGCGAGCAAAACATACGCTCGTTTATTTGTTAAAAACGCCCCCTGGCCGCTCGCACCATACGTCATGTCCGCTATTTATTAGATTAATCGAGTACATCGACCAGCGTATGAACTGCTCGCTATTCTTGTGGTTGGTGTTTGCTACCACAAATTTGCGAGCAGTTCTGGCTATAAAATAACCCAGTGACGTGGTCAATGACGCTGCTGTATTAATTATGCACACCCATAATACGCCCGTTTTGACCTTTAAGCACGCCTGCGTTCGGATCTCCACTCCCCGTTTTCAAGCACCTTCCCCTGTTACCACCCACATACGCCTCATTCTGTCACTCAAAATAGCAGGCACTCGCTATATAGCGTACACACGATTTTTGGCCGCACTGACTGGTTCGCGCATGCGTACTAAAAACCGTACGCATGCGCAGATGTGCAAACATCGCTCGGAACGAGCGTACTGCCGCTAACGAGCGGCTCTGAATGAGGGCCATAGATTGTAAGCTCCACTGGGGCAGGGACTGATGTGAATGGCCAAATATTCTCTGTAAAGCACTGCGGAAAAGATGTGCGCTATATAAAAAACTGGTAATAAATAATAAGAAATAATTAGATACAGATGCATCCACATACATCTATTCTCCATGTGCTTTGAGATGTGTTACAAATAATGGGTGAGTACACTGTGATTCTGTAGTACAGAGCATCTTTCCAGGTGACTTTTTCCATTAAAATGTGTCTTATTTGCAAAGCGATGCAAATAGGATGCAAAAGCAGCTTATACTGATTAAAATGATACATGGCATGCCTACTGTATAATCTGTGTGCAACTGAGCTGTATCTGCATGCAATATACAACTTTACAGTGTCACAGCCGCTGACACTGTAATGCATTTTGCATGCAGATATATTCGCAGTAACACAAAGAACAAACTGAAGGCTTGCCACATATCATTTTAATCAGCATAAGCTGCTTGTCCATCCTATTTTGCATCACTTTGCAAATAAGACACATTTTAAGGGGAAAATTTGCACAAAAAGACGCTCAGTTCTATCGTGTTGTGCCACGGTATAACACTACTAGAAGAGCTGTTTAACGCGCAGGGAGACTAGGTGTATGTGAACACATCTTTAGATTGCATATATAAATACCAAATGTGGTGATGTTTGAATGAGAAAGCCGAGGAGTGCCGCCCGCTGTTTTGGAGTTTGGATTTGGAGGTGATTTACTTCCCGGGGAGGGCACCCAGGTATTTAGGGGTTATGTTTTCCGGAGTGCCGGTCTAAACAAAGCACTATATATATATATATATATATATATATATATATATATATATATATAATATGAGATATGGTAAGAACTTACCCTTGTTATCTCTATTTCTACGAAGTCCATAGGGTTCCACAGGATACCTTGGGGTATAGGTGTGACGTCAGTCGCAGGGCACCAAAGAGTTAAGCTTTCAGCCTCCCAGGATGCACTAGGTCCCCTTCCTATACCCCGCCCCCGGGCCAAGGCACCTCAGTTAGTTACCAAGCCATAGGCCGGAGGAGGAGAAGGAAGAGAGAGAACAAAGATCTGGACACATACAAGAATCACATTCTCACCAGAGGGAGACGGAAAACCGGTGACCAGAGCAAAGCCCATCTGCAGCACAGGTGCGACAGGGCGGGAGTCCTGTGGAACCCTATGGACTTCGTAGAAATAGAGATAACAAGGGTAAGTTCTTACCATATCTCATATTTTCTACTTCAGGGTCCATAGGGTATCCACAGGATACCTTGGGGATGTCCCAAAGCAGTATCCTTTAAGGGTGGGGACGCTCCTGTGCAGAAAGGAGAATCCGCCGCCCGAAGGAAGCATCCTGAGAGGCGAAGGTGTCAAACCTGTAATACCTCGCGAAGGTATGGACAGAAGACCACGTAGCAGCCTTGCAGATCTGAACTGCCGAGGCACCACGTCGAGCTGCCCACGAAGGACCCACAGACCTAGTGGAATGAGCCTTCAGAGAAGGAGGGACCGGTAGGCCTTCATGAAGATAAGCTTCAGAAATAGCCATACGGATCCAGGCTGCCAAAGTTTGCTTTGAAGCAGGCCAACCCTTTTTACGGAAGCCATAGAGGACAAACAAAGCGTCCGACTTCCTAAACGAAGAAGTGCGGTCAACATAAGTCCTTAAGGCCCGCACAACATCCAAAGAGGCCTCACCCACGGAAAGACCCGGTGAGTTAAAGGCCGGAACAACTATTTCCTCGTTAACATGAAACTGGGAAACAACTTTGGGAAGAAACTCGGGCCGAGTGCGGAGCACTGCCCTGTTCCCATGAAAAACCAAGAAAGGGGGTCTACAAGAAAGAGCCCCTAACTCAGAAACACGTCTGGCCGAAGCAATGGCCAGAAGGAAAACAGTCTTAGCTGTTAGCCATTTAAGATCCACTGAGCTCAGTGGTTCAAACGGCGGTCCTTGGAGAGCCCTCAGGACCACAGCCAAATCCCAAGGCGCCACAGGTGGAACAAAGGGCGGCTGAATACGGAGAACACCTTGCATAAAGGTGCGCACATCCGGGATTGTAGCAATCCTACGGTGAAACCAGACAGATAGGGCCGAAACCTGTACCTTCAAAGAAGCAAGGCGAAGCCCATGATCTAGTCCCGTTTGCAGGAAGGAGAGAATCCGAGACAGACGAAACTCCCGCGGTGCATAACCTCTCGGTCGACACCACTGGAAGAACGTATGCCACACGCGATGGTATATCCTCGCGGAAGACGGTTTCCGAGCTCGTAACATGGTACGCACCACAGAGCTGGAAAACCCCTGGGACCTCAGCATGGCCGTCTCAACAGCCACGCCGTCAAAGACAGCCGAGTCAGGTCCGGGTGAAGACAAGGACCCTGAGACAGAAGGTCCGGTCGTAGCGGCAACCGCAGAGGACTGTCCACGGACAGACCCTGAAGGTCTGAGAACCAGTGCCGTCTGGGCCACGCGGGAGCTATCAACAGGAGCGTCCCTCCTTCCTGTTTGAATTTCCGGATTACCCGTGGAAGGGAGACCGGAGGGAACAGGTATGCGAACCGGAACGTCCACCGGACGGACAGAGCATCCACCAGAGACGCCCCTTCGTCTCTTGTGCGAGACCTGTACACCGGCAACTTGTTGTTGTGCTGGGACGCCATGAGGTCGATTTCTGGAAGACCCCACCTGTCCACCAGTAGTTGGAAAAACGTCCGGGTGCAGGGACCATTCCCCTGGATGAACGTCCTGGCGACTTAGAAAGTCCGCCTCCCAATTTAGCACTCCCGGGATGAAGACCGCTGATATGGCCGGAAGATTGCGCTCCGCCCAAACCAGGATCCGAGAGACCTCTACGAGAGCCGCCCGACTGCGAGTTCCTCCTTGCCTGTTTATGTAGGCCACGGTGGTAGCGTTGTCCGACTGGACCTGCACCGGGTGACCCTGGAGAAACCGCTGTGCCTGCAGGAGAGCATTGAAAACCGCACGGAGTTCCAAGATATTTATTGGAAGCTCCGCTTCTGTCGGCGTCCACCTGCCCTGGAACAAGTGTGGACCCGAAACTGCTCCCCAGCCCCGAAGACTGGCGTCCGTTGTCAACAGGACCCAATTTGGAACCCAGAACGGACGTCCCTTGTTGAGGTGGGTCGTCTTTAACCACCACGCAAGGGACAGGCGAACCTCCGGGGTGAGCACAATCGTCTGGAACTTCAGAGACTGAGGCAGCCCGTTCCACTTGGACAGGAACAGGTGCTGCAGAGGTCTGGAGTGAAACTGGGCGTATTCCACCATGTCGAACACCGACACCATGGAGCCCAGTAACCTCATCGCCGAGTGTAAGGACACCCGGCGGCTGTGCAGACAACTGCGCACCCTTGACTGTAAAGCAGAGATCTTGTCCTCCGTCACGAAGATCCTTTGCTGTCCCGAGTCCAATAAGGCTCCAAGATGCAGAATCCTCCGAGACGGGATTATAGTGGACTTCTGCCAGTTGATTAGCCAGCCGTGCCGTTGCAGCAGTGCAATGGTCAGGTCCAAGTGGTGTAACAGGAGCTCTGGAGATCCTGCCACCAATAACAGGTCGTCCAAGTACGGCAACATGCGGACTCCTTGCAGCCGCAGAGAAGCCGCCATGACCGCCATCACCTTGGTGAAAACACGTGGTGCTGTCGCCAGGCCAAAAGGTAACGCCCGAAACTGGAAGTGGTCGCTGCGGATTGCAAACCGAAGGAACTCTTGATGGCGCAAAAGAATAGGGACATGCAGGTAAGCGTCCTGTATGTCCAATGACACCATGTAGTCCCCAGGTTCCAGCGCCAGAATGATGGACCGTAGGGTCTCCATCCGAAACTTCGGGACCCGCAAAGACTTGTTGAGTGCTTTGAGGTTGAGAATCGGACGATATGACCCATTGGGTTTCTGTACCAAAAATAGATTTGAATAGAAACCCTGGCCCCTCTGGGAGAATGGAACAGGCACTATAACTCCAGCCTGGAGCATAGTGTGCAATACCTTCCGTAGCTCCGTAGCCTTGTTCCGGTTTGATGGTAGACCCGTGGTGAAGAATCGAGCCGGGGGTCTGTGCCGGAAGGAGAGGGCGTACCCGTGGGAGACCACCTCCAGAACCCAAGTGTCTGTCGTAGTGAACGACCAACACCGGGAGAACTGCAGCAGGCGGCCTCCCACCCTGGGATCCCCCAAGGGGAGACCCGGTCCGTCAGACCGCAGGCTTGTCATCTGGCTTGGGGGCCGGACGTCTGGTACTCCATGCCTGTTTCCGGGGCTTGACCGATTTCTTAGGGCCAGCCTGTCGAGGAAACGACTGTGGTTTGGGCCTGCCCTGGGCCCTAGATGACCGAAAGGACGATGGTCCAGAACCAGAAGGAGCAGCGGCCGACGGGAGACAAGCAGATTTGGCTGCCGCCAGCGTGGCCACAATCTTATCCAGATCCGGACCGAAGAGAACTTCTCCGGTAAACGGCAACGCTTCCAGACCTTTCTTGGAATCTGCGTCCGCCTTCCAGGATCGCAGCCACAAGGTGCGACGAGCAGCTACCGCTGCTGAAGAAATTCTAGACACCAGAGTACTAATGTCTAGAGCCGTCTCGTTGATGTAGGTGGCCGAATCACGGAGATTGCCAATCAACTCCGCCTGTTCGGCCGGACAGTCGGATTCAAAAGAAGCCTCTAATGAATCCGCCCAGTGCTCCATCGCTCTGGCAACCCAGCAAATGGCCATAGCCGGCCATGCTGCCCCCCCTGCAAGGGAATAAGCGGACTTCAGGCAGATTTCTACCTTGCGGTCCGTAGCATCCTTAAGGGAGGACATGGATGGCATCGGCAATGTGGCACTACGGACAAGACGGGTCACGTGAGAATCCACCTGTGGAGGGGATTCCCACTTAGCAAAATAATTATCCGCGAACGGATAAGCCACCGCCAGGCGTCTCTGCGGCTGGTATCTTTTGCCAGGTTGTTTCCACGCCTCCTCTAAATGGTCCACCAACTGACCCGAAAGAGGAAAGACTGTGGCATCACCCTTCACATCTTTGATAAAGGCATACTTAGATTTAGCCGCTGGGGGAACTTCGTCCTCAATCACCAAGGCTGTGCGGACCGCCTGAATAAGTCCAGGAATATATACTTTGGACTTAGCATCAGCGTCCTTAGTATGGAGAGGTTCCTGATCGTAAGGATCCAGAATCTCCCCATCATCAGACGTCCCTTCGTCATCCTCATAAGGAGCGGACAGAGACGCCACCGGCCTTTTATGAGGCCGCATCACAGACTCCCCTTGCAACACATCCGACAAGTGCTGTACAGAACTCGTCAGGGAGTTAACCCACGCTGGCTCCTGAGAACCCGGGAGCGGGGAAATAGGGAGACTGTGGGGTACCACCAATTGTCGTGGGAACCCCTGCATGGGTGACGACACCACAGACTGCTGGGACAAACCCATCGGAGTAAACGCGGGCTGCGGAGCTAACTGGCCCACTAAAGCTGTTAACGCCTGAGCGAAACAAGCCCAGGGCGGCTCCTGTACCGGTGCTGTAACCGTAATAGGCCGCGCCATGGACAAACACTGCCGGCAAAGGCCCTCCGCGCTACCCTCCCCCTCCGCTAACGGTACTTTGCACGTGGTACACTGTAGCCGGAGGGGAAAATCACTTTCAGACATGATGGCACCACGTATGTGACCTCTCTCACCAATTAAGTATTAAATAGGCGAGAGACCACCCTGCAGCACCGCACCGCAAGGGCTTTAGCAGAATGAACAGGGACAGTAATAAAGCTGACAGTTTAGAGAAGAAAAGTTACAGGCAGCGCTAGCACAGTCACATACAATGCAGAGAAATAACAATTCCTGCACTAACAGCGCTGATCACTCAACTACACAGACACAGGGCCTGGTAGGACACAGCGCTGCATACACAGACCTGACCTATGCGGGGGGACCCAGACCACGATGCTTCCTTCCAGACTTCCAGCAGCGTTCACCATGCGTTGCAGAGAAGATGGCCGCCAAGGAGCAGAGAGAAGCTGGCCTGGGGGAGGAGCGCTGACACAGGACCAGTCAGCACAGTGCAGAGAGGGCTGTGTGCAGCGGGGGAGGCGCCGGCTGTGAGACAGGGAAGGCGCGCTCCCCTGGCATGCATTTAACCCCTGGGACGCCGCAGCGCTACCGCTCTGCTGCGGTCCGCTGTCCCAGGGGGTAGTGGAAAGCGCAGGTTCAGTACCTGGCTCCACGCTGCAGCCAGTCCCCAGGGAGCCCCCTGCCTGGGGACTTAGGACCATGTGACCAGTGGGGACCCACCGCGGGACCCCGCTGCTTACCTTTGTCCCCCTTGGATCCGGCCATGGTCCGGAACATCTGGGGTCACCGCTAGCTGTGACCCCAGATGCTCACCAGCATCCCCGGATCGGTACCGGCGTTCTGGTACCGGCGGGGGTGTAGGGAAGACAGCATGGACGTCAGGACTGACTGTCCATGCTGTACATCCAGATGTACAGCCACAGCTGCAATGAAGAAAGCTTCAGGGGCTCTTCTAGCCCCCACTCCGACAGGTGCACCCGACGCCAGCCGGGCACCAAACTAAACTGAGGTGCCTTGGCCCGGGGGCGGGGTATAGGAGGGGGACCTAGTGCATCCTGGGAGGCTGAAAGCTTAACTCTTTGGTGCCCTGCGACTGACGTCACACCTATACCCCAAGGTATCCTGTGGATACCCTATGGACCCTGAAGTAGAAATATAGATAGATAGACAGGTAGGTAGACAGACAGACAGGCAGACACTAGATCTTTGGTACTTATGACTCGTCTTTCCCTGTGTTGCTAGTTATCATGGCTTGTGTTGCATGTGTTGCTAGTTGTGTGTGCATGTGGTAGGGAATATAGACTGTAAGCTCCACTGGGGCAGGGACTGAAGTGAATGGCCAAATATTCTGTGTAAAGCGCTGCGGAATATATGTGCGCTATATAAAAAAACTGGTAATAAATAAATAATAAATATACCTCAGAGATACCGGCTATAAAATATACCACTATCCATATATGTGTACCGCTACCCCATACAATCACCAGCTGGCGACTTGTATATACTGCTCAAGTTCCACTCTACTCAGATACCACGTGTATATAAACTGCGTACCATCATCCACATAGTACACGTACACACACACACCAACATATAGTATATATAATATATAAGATAAATACTATCCAAGGGATACATCATAGCTACATTATTTGCATTACTCACATATATACAAAACGTGAAATATTGATAATGTATGACACTACAGTATGTGATAGATAGATAGTTTCACCTACATTATAAGCAATGTATACTGTGGGACTTATCCTATTAGGTCATGATAGCATCATAAGAACAAGTTTAAGCAGAAAAGCGATAATGACGGGTTATGAGAAGCCACGGTACAATTATATAATGTGGTTATGTAAGCATACAATATTATTCCTGTCAGCAAAAAATGTAAATGTTTATTTTCCTGTCTAGGATACAGGATAATAAATGTAGCAGCCAAGCATTCCCAATGTACAGACCCTAGCAGTTTAAGTCAAACTGACGGGAGCAGCTGGATAGCATAACACGGATAACCATGTGAAAGTATGTTTCAGCCTAGAAAAGGCACAACATGCCACAGAAGTGCAATGGTAGGGATGTTTTGTAAGACACCTATGTAGCAAAAAATTAAACATAACGACTCTGAAATATATTTATTTCAAAATAACACTTAGCTTGCATTGTATTAAGTGTTTGAGGATTATAGTATTGTGTTTTGATTACATTGGAATTTTTTTTTATTTGTTTGTTTTGTAGCTTTTGAGAAAAAACATATAAATGTAGTGATGTTACAACAGCACAATTTACATGAACATAATTATAATGGTGGTTAATATTTTTCAAGCACGTTTTGTATAGAATATATATTAGATTAATATGGATCAATATACTAGATTAATTTGCTTCTCTGAGACATTTGATGCCTCACTGTTCTGAATTTCTAAAGAATATAAATTATCCACGTTATTCAGCTTTAAAGACATGAGCTGTCAGTAAGCTGGTTATTAAAATAAGCAGCATGCCCTTTTATTAATGCAATGTGCATAAAAGGGGTCCATGAGTCAGGTGATATCAAGTGGCTTGTTAGAAATATCCACTTATTCTTTTTATTACTTTAACAAAACAAAATGTAAAATGTGTATAAGTAACGTAATATAAGTGTAAATATTCAAGCAGAAATGTAGCGTAAATGCACTGTTAAAAGAAAATGTCATGGGGTATTTCGTACCTTCTCCAAACAATATTCTACATTAGTAAGTCAGTTTAGGACCAAAACATGAAATGGTAATTTATAGCATGTCAGCTAACAATCTGCACGGATCATTTCGGTTACCTAGAAGACTAAAAAACAATTGTGCGGTCCCATGCCTCCTTCAATATTTGAGAATAACCTCCCCATTGTATAAAGCAGCTTTATAAGGAAAACATACAAAAAGAATGGGGCACAAAGCATGCTGAACTAATGCAATCACCCAGAAAATATTTCAGGTATTTGGAGTATATTATTTGTGCAATGAGACTTCTTTCTGTTTGTATTCTTATGTAACCGTCACACATTTACAAAACTGTGTAAAAGTTTACTGAATATTAACGGATATAGCGTGTGGTTAATGTGCTCCTGAAGTTGGTTTAAGTGCTCTCTAAATGATAGTTCACTAAATGTAAAGCTATAATTTACTTAAATTGCTTAGACCTTGCAGGTTAGTTTAGCTACCATAATGACCTACCTGGCACCTGTACTGTTTTCTTCAGGTTGCAGGATGTAATCAAAACAAATGCTAAGGAGTAGAGCCTACGCCTAATCCTCACCCTCTGCTGCTGGATGGAAGTTGTGCTGTATATTGCCAGCTTCTCTCATGCCATGTGTGATGGCCCAATATTCTGATCCAAAGCACATTGTATCACTGTTGGGGAATTCTATAAAGATGTTTCCTGTGTCAGAGCCATCTTCCACCTACAATAACAGGGCCTCAAAAAGGGCGGATAAGATAAGTTCACTTGGTTCTTGTCTAATATGGTCATCAAATATGGGGCCAGATATAAGGTCTGAGCAGAATACATACCCATTTCTAAAGGTAGCGATCCATTTTAATTGAGTGTTGTCTCGCCTTGATTTAACACGGCTGTAGTGCCAAGACCGATTTGATTATTAGTCCCACGATGAGCATCGCACCTAAAATAGTGCTCAACATCCCTGTAGGGTGTGAGTAAAAACGTTTAGCCCTATTCCAGACGTGATACTCATTGTAGAACCATTCATTGAATTGGTCTCCGCACTTTATAGTCTTTAAAGTGAGGTGTAAAGCAATTTGCCCTTTATTTGAATATTTTATTGAACACATGGGTGCATATCTGAGGAGAATAATGTCATAGTTCTATGTTTATTTTGTGCTCTTCATATTTTAAATTATTTTTGTACTGTATTTTTCTAGAACAATTAAATGTTTATCAGTCAGAACATGGTGGTTAGATATTAGATCAAGGCTTGACAAAAAACAATCGGCAGGTTGCCATGCCATGGCAGACAGAGCCAAGTACTCTTCAAAATAAGTCCCATCATTATTTCTTTGCGTGGGGCTAAACATAAAAAAAAAAAAATCAACAACAAAGCACTCCTTCACATACTGGAAGAGGGTATCCTGGGATGAAATGTGGCACTGTCACATCAGGAAAGCATGCCACAGTTCAACACATTAAGTCAGTGTGGCTCTACCCTCCTGCCCGCAAGATTCCGCCAATGTTATATTTTGCACTATTAGGCCAATGTTATGAGTTTAGCTGCATACACGCACAACGATTGAGTTAACGATTTTAGTAAACGATTTTCTACCTTGAAAAAATGAACTAAAATCGTTTACTAAAGTTGTTCATTTACTATGTTCATTTAAATGTAATGAACGATTTTTTAGAACTACAAAGATTTTTGCATATTCCCTTACTGAAAATCGTTGAGTTGACAAGTCTGACTGAACTACAAACGTGAACGTGCATGAACGAAAATTGTTCATCGTTTGACTCAGAAAGTGAACGATTTTTACAAATGATTATCGTTAAACGATATCATTTAACGATAATCGTTCAAAAAATCGTTGTGTGTGTATGCACCTTTTGAGTTAAGTTTCCACACTAACATTCATACTGACTTCTTGAAGCAGAAGCACTTAATAAGCTGTGATAGCCAATCAGATTACAGCATGTGACATGATGCTAAGTGGCTATGGCATATTATTAAAATCTGCCATTGAGGTATCAAAGAACCACCTGCTGGCTTCTGGCCATTTATAGGTAGGGAATCGGTATTACACACCGCCGGACGTGAGCCCAGCGGATGTAATACTGACGCCGAAAGACAGAAGAGAGAAGATCCTGACAAGGTAAGTAACTATACTAACCCTAACCTCCCCCAGGGGTGCCAAAACCTAACCCCCCCTTCCCCTAGCCTACCCTAAGTCCCCCCGGGAGCCCCTAAACCTAACCCTCCCCCCCTGCGGATGTCCACTCCCGACACCCGGCTTACCTTGTTCGGTATGCCGGGCATTGGGATTTAGGCCATTTCGACCGCCGACTTCCTGGCCGCATACCGCAGGTGGAGCACGTTTCTCCAAGAGTGATATTTGCTGATATCACTGGATCTGCTCTACTGTATTAAATAAAATGGGGCTATATGTGATTAAAGTACCCCTTCCCCCAGTACTTAAAAGGTCTCCATCCTTCCTGCATCAACTTGTGGAACGTAGGGGGTGTTAGTTAAAAAAAAAACAAAAAAAAAAACCCACCAATCATAATAATTACAGTAAAATAAATTCAGTAGAACATTTGAGACTATATGACTAGGCAGCTCTGGGAACCAAACAATTGCATATAATGTCCTATTAACTATCTGCTATACAGGTTACTGGTTTATATTTATTGCTCATAAAGATATTGCAAATGTTTCTCTTGTAATCATTCTGATTTAATGCAGAATTTTATTAGGGCAGAACAGTGGCACACATGCCATCTCACAGTGCTGGATCTATGTTTCCATTACCACCAGTGCCCTATGTGGAGTTTGTATGTTCTCCCTGTGATTGTGTGAGTTTCCTCCATCTGTTCTGGTTTCTTCATGCATTTCATAAAACATAACTTTCAGGGTAATATTAGTGTTTGTTTGATAGAGAATTTATGGCCTTTTTTATCAACAAGTTAGTGTTCCCTCTAGGTCTGGCGCAGGGCAGGGCGCCGGAATTGAAAGAGCACTGTAGTGCATGTGTGTCCAAAAAAAGGGGGCTTGGCCATGAGAAAAGGGGTCTGTCTATAAGGTGTGCCCCTTTTCACCACTCTTGGGGGCGTGCCCGGCACTGACGAACATGCCGGGCTGCCCCCAAGCTATAGAATCTATTCACCGGCGGTGATCGCTGCACCACAATTTTTTCCATCCGCAGGACACTGTGGCCCAAGGTTGGGGATGGCACCCGACATGTTGTTATAGCGGTATGCCGCCAAAAGGGCAGGGCACATTCAGTCCTTTTGAAATCAGAGAGTGCCCAGCGCCCCACTAAAACACAGCCTAGCAGGAATGCTAACAAGTTTTATAAAACTCGTTGCTTATGATAATGGTGCTCCAGCCAATCAGATCCCAACTGTCATTTTTAAAACAGATGATAGTTGGGAGCCAATTGGCTGGAGCACTATTATCATATGTAACAAGTTTTATCACTCATTGTAAATGATAAAACTCGTTGATAAATGAGGCCCTTAGACTGTAAATTCCACAGGCACAGGCATTGATGTCAATGATTAAATATTCTCTGTAACGCAAGAAATAGGTTGCCGTCTTTGATAGCTTTATTAAACATTTTGGTATTTGTAAACAATATGGCTCAGGCATCATGTGGTTTCCTGTTGTATGACTAGGTAAACAAAGATTGCTTACTAATAATAAAGTTTTTGGACCAAATAAATACATACAAAGTATCATAGAAGTGTGTCTATAAATGCTAGAAAAAGTTACAAAACACAACAGAAAAGTGCAGGTTTTTTTTCCTTTTGCCTGTACAAGAAGGCGTAAACCCAGACAAAAGGTAACCTGATGTTTACGCATACATTCCCAAATTATCAAACACTTATCTGCGTTGATAACCAGCCAGCTAGAAGGGACATGGAGTTACCTGGTTAACTGCTAAAAGGTCCTCAAGTGGCATTTACAATACTAGTAAACATGTCAGGCGGAAAAGCAGGAATGCAACCAAAGATACACTTTATACAATTTATATAAAAAGAGATTGTCCTTGATAGAAAATTTCCCTACTCCTATGTACCAAATACAGCTTATGCTGCTACAGTACTCTACTTTGTCATACCACTATCACTCGGACTTTTATATGTGACATACAGCATTATTATATATATATATATATATATATATATATATATATATATCAGTTTCCTTTTCCATCCAAGAAGAACCCACCACATTACGTGCACATTAGAAACACAGCAGGACAAATTCTGCAGACTAATGGTGTACGGTTTGGCCTCCCACCCCCACAGTTTATGTTCCTCCTAGTTGTTTTTTTTGCTGCATGACAGGAAGCAAACAAAATGTAAAGCAAGATAGCAAATAAAAGGTTGAAATACTGCAGAGTCTCTCCAGAGCAACCCCCAGCACCTGCCTGCGGTGTGTACCACTGCAATAATCTGCGTACGGCTGCAGAATAATCAAAGATGCAGTAATATAAAATTCCCAATTTTGACATATGCTAGGCAACAAGACTCCCTGGGGCAGTTGTCCTGGGTCATACATTCGTATGAAGTTTTGCATTTGAAGGAAGCCAAGCAGTATTTTATATTATTTACCAGATACATGGGTTATTGTTTTACTAATTGACAAAGCATTTCAAATAACATCATTAAATTGTATAATCTCCATATTCAGGTAATGAATCATATATATATATATTCAGCTTTGACGGACAGGAATGCTATACACAATTTCAGGACAGCATATTTACCCATGCTTGTACAATTCAGACACCAAACACATCATCTGCAAGTGCTCATACAAATACTAAAGATCGAATCAAACGTAACAATAAAATAAAACATTTGGGACACAATACAAACGTAAATTCACAAAACAAAAGACAAAACAGAAATAGCTTTCTAGAAAATACGTTAATGCGAATCTGAAAACACACTGCCCTTGTACTCTGTGCGGCAATGAATTCCACAGCACATGAAAACAAGCTGCGATTGTACATATAACATAAGACATGACCACACAAAGGCCGAGCGGAGCCCATTTAAGGTGTGGGAACACCGTGTTCAAAAGGTAAACATAGAAAAGGACAAAAATACAAGTTAAAAGTATATACCTTTGCACAGACATTAGTTCACAGGCCATTACACTCCACAGAGCCCAGTGCAGCAGATCCTATGTCTCCAGCAGCTTGCCCTGCAGTGGCTGTTTGCTTGCCAGCTCAGATACCGCCTTTCCCTTGCTCCACTGAGAACTGGGCGGAACAGGAATATGTGGATGGGGGTTAGGAGGGATGAGGATGTGGTGGCTTTGTGATGAAGTCAAACTTCTTTATGAGGAGCGGTCCTATCTGCTGGTTGCTCTGCTCTTTTCCCACTTCCCTCTGCACTCATGTACACTGCAGCTTGCAGTTAATCAGGAAATATAGCTGTCAGGAGGGTTTAGTGTGCTGCTAGCCCGCCTTCCTTGTAATATGATTCCCTTCAGCAATTCCACAGTGAAGACGACTGTCAATCAGGAATGCAGGGCCAATGGCTGCCGCACACCCAGACTCATGAATGGGATGATCCCAATAAGGAAATGCAAGACAATTACACAGAGTTCATTAGGCCTGTTCACTTGCAGTGCAGACACTGTGTTCCTCAAGGCACATAATGTCAGTTATTACTGCCTCCAAACTAGCTAGGTCTGGAGAAGATCCTTGCATCAGATGAGCGAGACCCTTCATCACAGGATAAATACAGGAAGACCAAGCACAATGACAAATGTTGCTTAGTTTACTTTTAACACATTTTTTGTTCTTTCCTGCAGGATATTTATAGCACATGAATGCACTGTGCTGCAACAAAGTAACCAGTTACCTACAATTTACCAGAAAATAAAATATAATACGTTTTTCCAAACTGTAAAAAGGATCACAGTATATTACTACAAAGGTACTTTGGGAAAATATATGCTAAATCATTTTTTAACCTCTTTGTTGCCAAGCCAATGTAGGCAAATTTTGGGCTGGTCACATTTCAACATTAAGATCAGTAATTATTTATGAAGCACCCCCACACGTTATACCTTATTACTTATTCTCTCTCATACGCCAAAGACAATCTACCCACAATGAAAAAAACAGAGCGCGTCAACTAAAAACAAATGTGTATTCTTTTTGCTAACCACTACCAAAAATACTTTGTGGTTCTTGCTTCAATATGAATCTGTCTTTCCAATAAAACGAAAAGTCAGATTGAAAATATAGATTATAAAATCTGCACTTGAAATGGTAATAGTAATGCATATTTTTATTTTTTAAGGGTTTGGACGAAATTCATAAAATACAGTCAGGTGCATAAATATTGGGACATTGACAGAATTTTCATATTTTGTCCTCTATTCACCACCACAATGGCTTTGAAATGAAACAAACAAGATGTGCTTTAACTGCAGCAGTTCAGATTTAATTTGAGGGTAATTACATCCAAATCAGGTGAACGGTGTAGGTATTACAACGGTTTCTATATGTGCCTCCCACTTTTTAAGGGGCCAAAAGTAATGGGACAAACTAAACAATCCTAAATCTAACTTTCACTTTTTAATACTTTGTTGCAAATCCTTTGCAGGCAATTACAGCCTGAAGTCTGGAACACATAGACATCACCAGACGCTGGGTTTCATCCCTGGTGATGCTCTGCCAGGCCTCTACTGCAAATGTCTTCAGTTCCTGCTTGTTCTTGGGGCATTTTCCCTTCAGTTTTGTCTTCATCAAGTGAAGTGCATGCTCAATCGGATTCAGGTCAGGGGATTGACTTGGCCATTGCATAACACTCCACTTTTTAGCCTTAAAAAACTCTTTGGTTGCTTCTGCAGTATGCTTCGGGTCATTGTCCATCTGCACCGTCCAATGAGTTCTGAAGCATTTGACTGCATATGAGCATATAATATTGCCCGAAACACTTCAGAATTAATTCTGCTGCTTTTGTCAGCAGTCACATCATCAATAAATACAAGGGAACCAGTTCCATTGGCAGCCATACATGCCCACGCCATGACACTACCACCACCATGCTTCACTGATGAGGTGGTATGTTATGGGTCATGAGCAGTTCCTTTCCTTCTCCATACTCTTCTCTTCCCATCACTCTGGTACAAGTTGATCTTTGTCTCTTCTGTCCATAGGATGTTGTTCCAGAACTGTAATGGCTTTTTTAGATGTTGTTTGGCAAACTCTAAATCTGGTCTTCCTGTTTTTGTGGCTCACCAATGGTTTACATCTTGTGGTGAACCCTCTATATTCACTCTTGTGAAGTCTTCTCTTGATTGTTGACTTGGACACATATACACCTAACTCCTGGAGAGTGTTCTTGATTTGGCCAACTGTTGTGAAGGGGTTTTTCTTCACCAGGGAAATAATTCTTCTGTCATCCACCACAGTTGTTTTCCGTGGTCTTCCGGGTCTTTAGGTATTGCTGAGCTCTCCGATGCATTCTTTCTTTTTAAGAATGTTCCAAACAGTTGATTTGGCCACACCTAATGTTTTTGCTATCTCTCTGATGGGTTTGTTTTGATTTTTCAGCCTAATGATGGCTTGCTTCACCGATAGTGACAGCTCTTTGGATCTCATATTGAGAGTCGACAGCAACTGATTCCAAATGCAAATGTCACACTTAGAATCAACTCCAGACCTTTTACCTGCTTAATTGATAATGAAATAACGAGGGAATAGCCCATACCTATCCATGAAATAGCTTTTGAGTTGATAGTCCCATTACTTTTGGCCCCATAAAAAGTGGGAGGCACATATAGAAACCGTTGTAATTCCTACACTGTTCACCTGATTTGGATGTAATTACCCTCAAATTAAATCTGAAAGTCTGCAGTTAAAGCACATCTTGCTTGTTTCATTTCAAAGCCATTGTGGTGGTGAATAGATGCCAAAATATGAAAATTCTGTCAATGTCCCAATATTTATGCATCTGACTGTATATACAACTAATATGGTAGGCAAACAAAGCATACTATTTTGAAAAGTAGACAACATATCGCATCAAATGAGGACAACACATTGTTTATTAATAACAGGATAGTTTAGATCTGGGCATTACACTTCCCATCACATAATCATTTGAAGAAGGAGACCTCAGAGTCTGTTGGTGCCAAATTAGAGGATAGTGAATTTTCTGGATTTTGAAAACTTCTGTTATGTATTGCCTGGAGGGTATGGGGCTTAATGACATCATTGCATACCTATGATGTCATCAAGCACCCCGATACTTCCCAAAGATCCCTCTTTTTATGGGATAGTCCTGATTTTGGAGGGGGGTTTATTGGTGTTGCAGTGCTGCACACTGTGTTGGCAGGTGTTGTCATGCATAAAAATTGTATTTCTTTTTTTGTTGGCGTGTGTGGCCACAACCAATTTGGCAGCAAACATGCCTTCTGTCCTGCTTTGAAGACTGCCGATGTTGAGAATTATGCCACCATTCCCTCCTGACTCTCCCCCTCATCCCAATTTGAGCGGCTCCAAGTCCCACTCGTCCTTAGCAGTGAAGAGGTTAAAATGTTGTAACAGATAAATCCATACAAATATCAACATTTGCTTCCTTATGAAACTATACTACAATTTTAAAACAAATGCTCTACAAATGTTACAAGCCACTTTATATAACAACGCACCATTTTACTGCAGTTATGAAGATATGAAAAGGGCAATAAAGAAGATACGGGAACGAGACTTAATTACTGGCACATTTTCATTCAACAATGTATTTTGATGTGGCTGGTTTGTAAGTTACGGTGCTGGTTGAAAACCAAATTAGATAATCATGTACTGTATGCACATTTGCATGATCTACAGGCTTTCCAATGCTAGTTTATATATGATGGCTAATCACAGCATATACAGCACTGTACTTATAACTATACCTATATTATCAGTTACAACAGTTCAGAGTACATGAAATCATCCAGAAATTCTTCAAAAAAGAAATTGCCACTCCATGTGACCATGTAATGATTTCAGAAGAACAACCAGCCATGGGTGTTTTCCTATAGACCTGTCAAGCAGACCTTTAATTCCTGAAGAGATAGTGTTCCAAAATTGTATACTGACACTTCATTCCAGTGGGGACACAGATCCAGATCTGACATGTCAGCATTTCTACATCTCTCAGTCATGTTGAGGGAGCGGGAACAGATCAGGACAACAACGTAACCCTGACATGTCATCCCTAAATCATTCTTTAATAGAACATTTATTTCAGGAACTGCACCAGCTCAATTTACCTCTGAAGTGGCAGCCGCTGCTATTTATTGTGGTATTACTAAAGGAATGAGTAATGCGGGACATACACTTTACAATTATCTGTCAGATATCAGGACATACACTATACAATTATCTGTCAGATATCTGTCCAATCTGGCTACTTGCAATGAAAACCGGGTAATGTATGTGAGCAAATGACATTCGATCATATGGTCTTAAACGCTGGAAAACGGACAAAAAACAATTGTTCAAATTAGTTAAATTTGTGTGTTTTTAACTTTTAACCAATTTGTCTGACCAACCATTTTTATCTGTTTTGCAGTGTTTAAGATCATATGGTTGAATGTCATTTGCTCCCATACAATCATTACCAGGTTTTCATTCCAACCAGCCATATTGGACAGATATCTGACAGATAATTGTATAGTGTATGCCCAGCATAAGGTGGGAATCAGTCTTCCCTGAATATGTATTAACCTCTCAATGAATAGGGTAATTTGTACTTTGGAGACCAGGCACATTTTAGCATTTTTTAATTCAATAATTGTTGATTCATAAAATAATAGACTTTTATTTTTTTTAATCATGATACATTATAAATTAGAAGTTAAAAAAATAAAAACATGTTTCATAATTATTCAAGCTAGTAGTGCACCACTAGAAGTAGGTCTGCCAATTTTAGCCCTTTATTTAGATAATAAAAATATATATTTTGCTCTAGTTTAAGTAATGTTACAGGCTACAGATGTGAGGGTGTGTTTTCTTCTCTCTCTTATTTCAGTGTGGCCCATAAGATCAGAATGATCCTTGGGGGACAATTCAAGCATATATCAATCATAGGCACGTATTCAATTAGTTTTGCATACGCGATAAAGTTTTGCCTGCCAGACTTTTCTCTTACATCGCATATTTTAGCCGTGGAAACTTATCGCGGGTGTACCTGCGATTCGCCCTATTCAATTCCAAAAGACGCGAAAACGGAGACACACAAAGTCAGAACAGGCAAAAAGTGGTGTCAGAATCGGAGAAATCAGCCTGAACCTCCCAAAAACATGCAGAAACATTGGGGATCAATGTAGTAGTGCCCGATTAGCCCTAATTAAACTGTTTGGGGTACTTTAGTTGGTAATTGCCTCTAATTAGCGTCTTTGCACAAGTGGTGAAAAATAGCAAAAAGCAGTATTTTTTTGAGAAAATAAGTATTCCTGTTAAATTTGGGGTACCTGAAAATGGGTGCTAGCATATTTAAAAGTTGCTAAAGTGAAGTTATAAAAAAGTTAAAAAACTCACCTGCAATCAAAAAAACACCTCACCCATACTTAAAGGCCCCCAAAAAGTCTATTTCGCTACTTTTTACGTTTGTATCCCCACTTTGTACTTTTTCACCCCCAAATTCAAAACTACTTTTTAGGGGTGTTCCTTACTTTTTTTTTAGGTTTTTTTTTTGTCGCAGTTGTCCTTTGGGGGCCTGTTCCAAGGGTTCTGAGTGGTTTCCCCACCTTTGCACCCCTAAATAAAAATATTGCACTTCTTTTCTCCTGCTATTCAGAGGCGAATCTTTTTCGCCTATTATATTGCATTGCGTTTCCGCATACACGAAAAGCGGATGGAATTGACTTTCCGCCTGCCGAAAAGTCGCAATCGGAGATACTATTCCACAGATCTCGGCTTTTCGCTTCTCATTTAATACGGGCCATAGGGGTAAAGTTACTAAAGTGAGAGTATTTAGAAGTGGAGATGTTGCCCATAGCAACCAATCAGATTCTAGCTATTATCTTCTACAAGGTGCTATTGAAATGTTAAGTAGAATCTGATTGGTTGCTATGGGCAACATCTCCATTTCTAAAAACTCTCACTTTAGTAAACATACCCCATAGTAACTGTTTGCTTGCTCCAACTGAAGTTCACATTGAATTAAAAATATATTTAAATTTTTTTAATATACAGAGATAATTTAGGACTTCATAGACGCAGATGCTATCCTTTCTGCGAGGGAACCACATGGATCACATAATTATTAATGGGCTACAGGTTGCGTAAGAAAGGCAACCTGTGTACACTGCAAGGCGTTCCGTTAAATGGACTGCAGAAATGATCATAACTGACATCCCAGTGACAGATGTATAGCTGTTCTAAGTAGCGTGTGGCCACATTCCTATGTCACATAAAAATGTCCACAGGCCTTAAAAAGGCACTGGACAGTTATACCGCTTCTATACCTAAATTCTGGGTCTGACCCGGAGATTGGAACAGAGGGGCTGATTCAGACCCGCTCGCAAGCGGGTCGATGTTTACCATCTGCGCATGTGCCGCCTCCGGCGTGCGCATGCTCGAGACCCGGCCAGCGACGGGCGCTCCGTCGCTACGGGTCTCGCACCAAAACGGGGCGGCTGTCGTTTGTGATTGACAGCTCGCCCCGATTTGGAGGCGGACAGGGGGGGTGGCTACACAAACGGAGGCGTTCCCGAAGAAACGCGTGCCGTTTGTTGGAGGCACCACTGACATCACCAGTGATGTCAGTGGTGAGCTTCCTGCTCTATTTAGAGCAGGAAGCTCACTGGGGCTTGCGGGAACGGGACCCTACCACAAGGGTCTCGTCGCAAGCCCCGATGGTCGCGACCATCACCTGGCTGCTCGCAAAAGCTGTGGGTGGTCACCCACAGCTTAGCGAATGGCCAGGAGGCCGGCTCCATTAAAAAAAACAACAAAAAAAAAACGCCCTGATTTAGAGCGAGCGCTCTGAAAGAGCGTCCTGCTCTGAATCAGGGCCAGAGTTCCAATCCAGATCAGACCCAAACCAGGATATTTCCGAGTAGGCGCCGTTTATACCGGACCCGGGTCTGCAGTGACCTGGTTCTTCCGGCGTTGAAGCCGGCCAATCGACAGGCATGCGGCAAGATCCGGGTCATCGTGACCAGTATCACGCCGTTTATACTGCAGGGTTTCACGGGTCGTTCCCGTGCTAAACCCTACAAGTTACCTGGGTTGGATTGCCAGGTCACTCAACCCGGGAATCCAACCCTGTTCCCTTTTACACCCAGAAGCAACCAGGGTTAGCCGTCCAATAACCCAGGTTTTAGCTCTGGTGTAACAGGGGTATAATTTTGAAGTTAAAAAATGCTGCTCTCACGAAAGCAGTCAATTCTCTCCATCTCCAGACGTTCCAGTGCCACTAAGATATTGAGTAGTGCCACCATAACATTATCTACTGCAGATACTCCCAATGAAGGTGCATTCCCAAGAGTTTTGTACACACCTATACCATTAACTAGTATTTTATTTTTTGCATGGTATACATATGAAACTTCATAGAAAAATATTGTTCCATCAATAATGTGTTTCTACACTATGAATAAGTTTGAAGTTTCCTCGTTGCTGCGGTCGCACCAAATAGCCCTTCTCTACTAACGCAGAGCGCTTCATAGCAAAGCATCGACTAAGATGCACCAGGAGACGGCACTGATTAATATCATATGTGACACTTGTATATCTGTGTGCGACTGAGTCTGAATCTGTATACAAGGTGCTTCGATGCAGCTGCTGCAACTTTTTTCATGCCAAGTTCCGCTGTGCTTCTTATACAGAATCAGTCGCCCAGATATCAAATTCAGTCGCATATCAAATTAATTAGTGCCGTCTTGTGGTGCATCTTAGTCGCATCGCATTGTGACAAAAATGCATTTTCAAACAAAAAAAGTCGCAATAAAGACGTTCGACGCTAGAAGAGTCTCACAAGGTGTCTTGCTCCACATAGCGTATTGAGGCTAGGTCACCTTTGTAAATTAAATATTGGTATTTTTGTACATTACAAAAAAAAACTCACTTCAAAACTAATAGGTGTGTATATACCCTAAAGCAGTCAGTACCAGAATTGTTATGTTTCTCACTCCTTCACCTAAGTGCACAGCACTAATTACACTATAATATGCTTAAGGAGCCATTTGTTTTTCCTTATATAAACAAAACATCCTTGTACTCGATAATTTAGATAACTAAGGCTAGATTTAATAAGGGGCAGTTTTGAAATCAGAAGACTCAGTGGTTTTGAACCTGTAAATTAAAATAACAATATTAAATGCAAAACAGGCCTATATACTTATAAACACTTTTGTACCATGCGGTAGTTAAGTACTGTTTATATGTAAATCCACACCCCTTTTAGTTGACCTTGTATTGGAAACCATGCACCGTTTTGGTGCAGCATACTTCAGTGGAAATGTCCTAACTCAGTGGTCCCAAACTGTGTGCCGTGGAACCCTGGGGTGCCTCAGGACACTTGCAGGGGTGCCTCAGGTTGGTGGTTTAGCACAAAATCTAATTATTTATAGTCCATGTAATGTAAATATGTGGACAAACAGAAGGACAAACCTGTCTACTACCACATAACTGAACCTAAGGATGACAAGTAAGCACAATTTACTTAATTTATTTATTTTTTCTGAATTTCTCAATGAGGAACTTTTGGCTCAGGGGTGCCATGAAAACAAATCTGATACTCTAGGGCGCCGTGAATCAAAAAAGTTTGGGAACCGCTGTCCTAACTCCTTTCTTTTAGACGTGGACCTAGCTTTTGGTCAGATTTGTCAATCACCAAAGCAGAGACATGAATGGGACTTGACTATTTTAGGAAGTTTGATGCCTTACCCTTCCATTCACAAGATTTTCTTTTGGATGGATTATTAAACCATACGGGTTACATTAGGATGCGTTGAGGGAGCCTGAGGTGGTGATACATACAGATGTGTCCTTCCTTAGTGTTGCTCCTCCTGGTTCACACAAGGTCCCGAATCTGTCTTTTTCAATAAAAATGTGCGTCTTATTCACATAATTAAAACATATGGAAGCGCATTGCTAACGTATGCTGATCAATACATTTGTACATCAGTGCGTGAGTTTTAATCTGTGTAAAAAGGGCTCCGATGCAAGTGGCCGTGGCTTTACCCCACACTCGTACTACCCGGCAGCGGCGGTGTGTGTTTCAGCAGCCAATGAGAGTCAGACAGAGTCTCATTGGCTGCTGCGCCAACTGCCGGAGCCTTCCGGCTCCTGCAGTGGGTGATGGGAGAGATGTCATGACGTCTCACCTATAGTACTGGGCGGGACGTAGCGGGAGGATGGACGAGCAGACAGCGGCAGGCGCGGGGATTCAGGTAAGTCAAGTCAGTGTTATGTGTGTGTCTGTTTTATGCACTACGAAAGGCACTGTATAAGGGGCAAATCATAGGGGGGGGATCACTACTGGGGGCCTACATAAAGGGGGCACTGTATAAGGGGCATTACTGGGGACCTGCATAAGGGGGACCACTACTGGGGGCACTGCATAGGGGGACTGTATAAGGAGCACTGTATACAGGTACACTACTGGAGGCACTGTATAAGGGTGTACTACTAGAGCCACTGTATAAAGGGCACTACTACATGGGGCACTGCTACTGGAGACATTGCATAAGGGGCACTACTAAGTGGGCATTGCAGGAGGGGCACTACTGCTCGGGGCATTATGGTGCATATGGAATAGTAAGGAATGTTCCCAGAGTGACGAGAAAGGGGTGTTTGTAATGTTGACATGCCCCATTTTCAGTGGCCATGCCCCTTGTGGCATGTGACCGCGCCCATTTATTATCATGTGTGCATTGGGGGGGGGGGTCCATTTTTCAATTTGCCCTGGGGTCCAAATACCCTAGTTACGCCACTGCCTACCTCATACACATCTGTGAAATAACCCAGATCTGAGGCGCATAGGAGCGCTAATCTCATGCATTGTTTCTGCTTTGTCTTCATGTCACATGCAAATAATTTCAATTAAATGCTGAAACCAGATGGAATTGCAGGATGTAGTCACAGAATTGCAACATGGTGTCACTATTAGAGTTTTATCTTCAAAATGGGAAAACAACTGAATTAAATTTTAAATTGTGTGAGTTTTTTGAGTCTGAAAAACATGCGAGTCTGCTCTGTTTTGTTCTCTGACTCTATTACATTGGCCGAGTTTAAAAAGTGTGAGAAAACAATCACTTTTTCTAAACTCTCAGGAAATTCCCAGGAACACAACCTAAAATACTGTACAGTGAGCTACAATATAATTTGTGATAAGAAATATTACTTTAAGTCTTTTACTGCAGATGACTACTCGTGTCATTATATTTATGGATGTATTACTCAGCTTGTGGGTCAAAGTGCATGGGGCACAGATCACATTAATAATGGATGAATCACCTTTCTGCTATTACAATGTTTCTTAACACTTTCAATCGAATGTCCTTTATACCATCAAAGGTGCCTGCACTTGTTAGGCAAAACATCTTCGACAATTGTTAGACATGCAGTGTCACTAGCATTTTCTTAACGCAAGGGTGTAACCAGCCAGAAGCTCATATAAATGTATTGCAGCAATGTTTGCCAATACAGTTTCTTTCTGCATGTCTAAAGTAATAAAACAAAGTCTGTAGTGCCAACATAAATTCTACATTTAACTATATGATGAGCTGTGATGAGACTTTCTACATTCCAATAGACTAATGTGCTGCTTCTCTCCATGTGAATTGTGTTGCTTCTACAGTACATAAGACAGCAGGGATTCCGGTGGTCAGAATGCCGGTGCCAGCATCCCGAAGGTAAGTAGCGGGGTTGGGGTAGGAGTTGAGGTTAGGCACTAAGGGGGGAGGTTTAGGTACTGGGAAGGGAGGGTTAGGTTTAAGCACTAAAAGGGGAGGTTAGGTTTGGGCACCAGGGAGGGAGGATTAGGCTAAGGGTTAGGTTAGGTATACTTACCTCGAGCCATCGGTATAGTAACCTAGTCGGGATGTTGGCGTCAAGATCCTGAGCGCCAGGATCCCGAACGCCGGCATACCATACCCAGGGATTTCAGCGGTCAGAATGCTGATGCAGGCATCCCGACACCTCTCGGTATACCGGCGCTGGCAACCCGACCGTCGGAATCCCTATGGTAAGTAGCGGAGTTGAGGGGAGTGTTAGGGTTTAGGCACTAGGGGGAGGGTTAGTTTTAGGCACCGGGGAGGGAAAGTTGGGGTAAGTTATACTTACCTCGAGCCGTCGGGATAGTAACCTAGTCTCGATGCCGTTGTTGGGATTCTGAACCCCGGGATCCCGAACACCAGCATCCTGTACTTAACCCCATAAGAGGTCTACCGGGAATAGATAATATTTATATAATGATAGCTCTACTAACCTAAACAACACGTACGCCCACTAAGAGCTCGCACCATAAGAAGGGCAATTGTGGACTTGCATCTAACATCTGTCGTGGCTGGTGGTCAGTTATATTCGACAAGATTTAAATTTTAATGGTGTATTTGAGTTTTTTTTTTTATCCAGATAAGCTATATATAAATTTTTGATGTACGCACAATACCCATTTATCTGTTCTCTTAAGTTTAAATAATTTACACTGTAACCACCCTCTTGGTGTCTGTATCGTGTGTGTGTGATAAATATGCACACACACTTACTTGCAGAGTCTCTCGGAAAGTTCGGGAGGCTCCTGAACCTTGGGTGACTCCAAGATGCCAGGAGAAGTGGGAAGGTTTCCCTCAGGCCGTCCGCTGCCACCCATTTCCCCAGTGGGCAGTATAGGTGGCTTGATGATGCGATACGCAATGAACAGCATTATCGTGGTTCTGCCCAAAGCTTTACAATGCTGGGAAAATCGCAGCAGTGTATTGTGGGGGTGGGGCCATAATGATGCGTGCCCACTTAGCTACGCCACCAAACCACCGAGCTGGCTGCCCCTAGCAGGGGGCATCAGTGAAGTCGGCAAGAATGTATGTATGTACAATAAATATATATATATATATATATATATATATATATTATATACACACACATACATATATGGGTAAAACAACTTGTGACATCTAAGAGATGCACTTAGGCAACATGGGATTGCCTTGGCGATAAGCACACTGCTAGTGATAGGCATGTCAGGGAGAGAGAGCATGCTCAACGTTGTGACGTAGTCGACAGTGATGTGAACGTGGTGGAGAGCGAGGAATCCTGAGCAGAGGACAATGGGCTGAATGATGCTGAGAAGGAGAGGCATGAGGAGGAGGCAGAGCAGGGGGTGCTATGTTCTCTGCAAGATTAAGTGCTTGACACTCGGGTGTGTCATCATGTGTGTAGGTAGGCTGTGTGTGCCACGCATCATCATATTACTCCCCACACATACTATACATATCACCCATTTTGAAGCCTGCTCAATGATATAACATTACATAATTACAGATGTGTCCTTACACATCTTTGTAGCAGTCGCGGTAAAAAGCTTCTCTCGGTGCACCATGTCCTGTAACACTCTGCTAGCGCCTGGAGTCTTCTCACGGCTTTATTTTTTGTCAAAAATACATCTAAAGATTATCTGTCCAACCAGCCAACTAGTTGATTGGTTTGGAATGAAAATCTGGTAAGGTATGAAAGCAAATGACAATCAGCAATTTGCTCCCAAACGCCGGAAAATGGACCAAAACTGTTGTTTGAACAAATAGTTTAGATCAAACATTTAACAGACTTGTCTGAACGTCCATTTTCATCTGTTTTCTGGCATTTAGGAGCAAATTGCTGATCATCATTTACTCCCATACGTTACCAGAGTTTCATTCCAACCAATCAACTAGTTGGCTGGTTGGATGTAAAGGCCCCCATACATCAGTGATTGATTGGAGCAATCGTGCAATTTGCAATCGATTGTGTATAAAAATCTTTCCCTTTTTCAATCGATTGCAGAATTGCCACAATCGAATGAAAAAGGGAAAGATTTTTATACACAATCGATTGCAAATTGCACGATTGCTGCAATCAATCTCTGATGTATGGGGACCTTAAATTGGTGTAGTGTGTGGCCAGTTTAAGTCCCAATCTGATGAGACTAGAAAGCACCAGCAGACTGTGCTGATTAATTTGATATGCGACACTTGTATATTTGTGAGCGACTGAGGCTCAGAATCTGTATACGAAGTGCTACAATGTAGTGGCTGCAGCTTTTTTCATTCTTGTGGTTCATACACAGACTCAGCCGCACACAGATATACAAGTGTCACATATAAAATTAATCAGCATAATCCGCTGGTGCGTCCTAGTCACATCGCGACTTAGACATGGTGAAAAAAAAGACGTCAGGCGCTAGCAGAGTAGTACGGTACCTGGCGGCACACTCACACCAGGCAAGTCGCGCTGCATGGCGTATTGAGGCTAGATGAGGACACATCTGTACATCTACAGATAATTTTCATGAATCGTAAAAGGGTAAATTGTCTACCATGAAGTGTAGTGTTCAAATAAATTCCATGTGGATAGAAGAGAAAAACGTTGTTGGTCTTGTTTCAAAGTCATTTTCTTAATGTGATTCAAAATCTGTCCTTAGACACAACAATATTCCTGAATCACCTTAATATCAGTAGCACAAATATCTGCTGCCATGTAAAAAAGAAACCCTTCCCCCTTTATCTGTCCTTATTGCTTCTTCTCCTAATCTTCCTACTCAAACCTTCTGGTGTGCATGTTGCTAATTGTCATCAGATAAATCCTTTTAATTCACTGATAGCTCCATAAAGTTTGATGTTTCTGAAATAATCCACACCATGAAAGATTCTCGGTTACTGTCCTGCATGATTTGTACTTTGTATTTTAAATAACCACAAATACACAAATGACACTTAGTTTAACTAGCATGAATGTCAATGTTGTTTTTAAACATGATCCTTTGAGATATAACAAACAGATCTCTCCCATGGTCTGTCTGTGTACACTTAGCAGAATGATGGTACAAACCAGTCATGTAAACTAACTGAGGCCAGAAAGGAACCAGTTCATGCTGGAGTCTACTGCCTCCTGCAGCTGTCCAACAAGATGTGTATACAGCACGTAGCACAGCACACTCTCTCCTCACTAGTCTCTTCTGATATAAATTAGCTATTTCCTTAGCGATACATATATTTTTTTTACATCATATTATAACAGACTTAGGGGAGGTGCAACGTGATCAATATTCTGCCCACATTTACACTCACACAAGACAAGTAGCACAGTCCCAAAATGTAATTGTCTGGTTCTTCCAAGTTGAAGGATATCAAATATGTGCATTTCACATACATTTGCCAGTTACATGCCCAAAAACACAAGAACCTTACAGAGTTCCCATAGTCCTACTAGCATACCCAGTGTAGTCAGTCTCTGATGCATTCATTTTACATTGTGGCACCTAAAGCTAAAATTCCCACATGACACACCCCTAGTTACGGCTCTGACTATTTCCAACATCAATAGTGCCCATACCACTATCTATTCTTTACCCAATATTTTCTATTCCTTTCAGCACAGGATTGAATAGCCAGTAGAGTAAACTGAGCCCTGAGCCAGAACAGACCAGGCACACACAGAGAGAGTAAGTAAGGGACTCTCTAAAACAGTGTGACAGCAGCAGCAATGGGCTGCAGTTGGCTTGAGACTGTGAGCACAGTCAAACAATGGGTACTGCTAACTTTGTGTTGTTGTCAATCCTGCCTCCATTCCATAAGTGTAATACACTGTTTAAACCTCTGGGCCTGTATACCCACCTATTCTTCTGTACAGCTATTAATTATTATTATTATTGTTTATTTATATGGCGCCACAAGTGTTCTGCAGCGCCTTATAAGGTACATAACCAAAAAAGTGACTTACAGTAAAATACAATGAAGAACAAGGACATGGATAATATACATTGATACATTGGTGGCCATAACACCCAATTAAGCAACAGAGCATAAGCACCCAAGTGTTAGGTGTCCTAGTGGAGAGTAAGAAGTAGATGAAAATAAAGTAAGGAGAAGCACAAGAGGGTAGAGGGCCCTGCTCACAAGAGCTTACATTCTCAAGGGGAGGGGCAGACAGACGGGCATGATACAGATGGGGAGGACAAGGTGGAGGGAGCATGTAGTAGCAAGTTAGGATGAGAAGTCATCCAAGTCATCCAGGAATTCCATGAGCTTTTAAGAGTAGTCAATAAAAGGCTCATGTATATGTATAAGGACCAAGAATCCTTTATGGGGTGTAATGCTCCTATAATTAGCATATTCTTAACTAGCTGCTGCCCGCGGCTTCGCCCACTATTAAATCGCTTCTGCCTACATTGTTTTTTATTTGAGGTGTTATAGTTATATTGCTTTGCGTAGGGGCCCTGTTAAGGAGTTGCCCACATGACCAGCAGCACTATACAACCCTCTACCATTTACATCTCGGATCTTATCTCCCTTCACACTCCCGCCTGCCCACTTCGCTTCCCAAATGAATGCTGCCTTTCGACACAACTGAATACTTCCTTCCACACTTGACACAAACACTTTGCCCATGCTGCTCCTTTCCTCTGGAACTTTCTCCCTCTCCGACTCTCCACAAAACTTTAAAAGGGTTCTGAAGACCCACTTCTTTATCAAAGCCTTCCAGCTCTCATCCTAACCCAATGCCCCATGCTCATTGCTTACTGTCTCTCCTCTGTGTGTCACCCCTGTCTGTCTGCCCCTCCCCTGTATTATCATCCTCCTTCATTTATATGGCACCACAAGGGTTCCACAGCGCCTTACGAAGTACATAATCAAATGAGCACACAAGAAATACAGTACAAACAATGCAGGACATACTCGAGTATAAGCCGAGTTTTTCAGCACAAAAAATGTGCTGAAAAAGTACCCCCTCGGCTTATACTCGAGTCAAGTGTATCGCTGACCGGACGGAGTTCGGTCAGCGCTACACACTGCCAAACACACAGCCGCCGGAGCCGGCAGCTGCGTGTTTGGTGTAATCAGCAGCCACTGAGAGTCTGTCAGACTCTCAGCGGCTGCTGCTGCTCCCACTGCGGAAGCCATCTTCCGTCTCCCGCAGTGGGTGATGGGAGACACGTCGTCATGACGACGTCCCTCCCATGCAAAGCGGCCGGAGGAGCGGACAGCGGCGGGAGTTTAAGGTAAGTGTTTATTTTTTTTTAATTCTTTTCACGTCTCTCTCTACTAGGGGGGGGACTACAGGGGGCACTACCAGGGGGCGATGACTACAGGGGGTACTACCAGGGGGCATTATCAGGGGGCACTACCAGGGGGTGATTACTACAGGGGGCACTACCAAGGGGCATTATCAGGGGGCGATTACTACATGGGGCACTAAAAGGGGGGATTACCACTGGGGGAACTACAAGGGGGGATTACTACAGGGGGCACTACCAGGGGGGGGATTACTACAGGGGGCACTAAAAGGGGGGATTACTACAGGGGGCACTAAAAGGGGGGATTACCACTGGGGGAACTACCAGGGGAGGATTACTACAGGGGGCACTACCAGTGGGGGATTACTACAGGGGGCACTAAAAGGGGGGATTACTACTGGGGATACTACCAGGGGGGATTACTACTGGAGGCACTGAAAGGGGGGATTACCACTGGGGGCACTACCAGGAGAGATTACTACTGGGGGCACAACCAGGGGGAATTACTACTGGGGGCACTACCAGCTGCTGCCATTTCCCACACTAGGCTTATACTCGAGTCAGTAAGTTTTCCCAGTTTTTTGGGGTAAAAGTAGGTACCTCGGCTTATATTCGGGTCGACTTATACTCGAGTATATACGGTAAGTAAGCAGCATGGTGTCAGCAACCAGGTGTTAGGTGCTGTTGTAAATTAAAGTATAAGTAAGGAAAGGAAGCATGTGAGGGAAGAGGGCCCTGCTCATGATAGCTTACTTTCTAAAGGGGAGGGGGCAGGCAAACAGGGGTGAGACAGATGGGCTGGATGGTGAGGAAGGAACATGGAGTAGTGGGTTAGGATGAGCGCTGGAAAGCTTTGAGAAAGAAAGGGGTCTTGAGAGCCCATTTGAAGATCAGGAGACAAGAAACAAAGTTATCAGTAACTTTTTAGCAGTACTGTACAGATGTGTCTTACTGTGGCCTCAGAAGCACCCCTCTCAGCGCACCAGGTCCCGTGCCACGTGGCCGCTTGTCTTTTTCGCTTCACAATGTGCGTCTTATTTGTATAAATAAAACATCTGAGAGAGACAGAAGTGGATTCCTAGTGTACACTGACCATTAGGTGTATGACATTTGTATATCTGTGTGCGACTGAGTGTGTAAAAAGGTCTCCGATGCCAGCCACCACGGCATTTCCATCTCGCCAGGTTCCGTTGTGCTTCATCTGCGGCTTGTACATGTGTAAAACCAATTCCTGTGCGGTTAAAGTGAAATCCTAGTATCTCTAGGACAGTTTGATCAGCTTTTCACTGCATCTGCGATGCAAATAATACAGGGTGCTACTCCTCTTGGAGCGTTTCAGTCGCACGCCGTATGGCGTAAGGACGCCCAGTTTATAAGGACACATCTGTATATTATAACAGACTTTTACCCTCCTTTAACTGGCAGGCAAGCAATGCGTGTATCACAGAATTTCCCTTACATTCAGTAACACAACACATTAACGTATACTTATATTTTCCACTATATTTTAATAATCATGGACAAATTATAATATGCCAAAACATTTACTCTAGTGACTAGACAATCTGCTCGGTTTTGCCTATAACCCTCTACCTGACAGGAACAAGTATGGTAATGCATTACAACCAGAAAACATTGGTTCTGGCCTTTAAAGCATTCCGGTACAAACAGCACTATTAAACACATTGCTATTGCTGAGGACAAGGCTGCATTTTTATATACATAGGAAACCACAGTGATGCCAACACCAGACTTTCTGTGTTAGAAGACCCAACTGTCCAGAGGAAATCAGCTACACTAATTAGAGAGAAGTCATTTATTGCCCTTACAGAAGTCATTATGGGTAAAGGTTATTTAGGTAGAAACACAATCTTTCCAGAGGCCGCAGCTTGAAGGAGCTAGCTTGACAGGTCACAGTATGACGCATTTGACATTTAAGACATTCCCTACTGAAAGAAAGGGGGAGGAAGGGGGTCACATCTACTCTCCCAGAAATGTGTTTTGATCGAGCTTAATACTTCCTCTATGTGGCATCTTACATTAGGTATATCTTAATATAACAAACATACCAGGAAAGCTGGAAATTGGATGCAAAAATGAAATATAATAAATAAAAATAGATGAAACAGTAATGCTACCTGCCAGGTTACATAAAATAAAGCAAATTAACTATTAGTACATTTATTTAAGTGTGACATGCACCAAGACGCAGACCTGTGCTGACAGTCTCTGTCCCGATCAAGCCTTGGTGAGATTGACAGATCATCCATCCACACATGCTGACATTTTTTTTCGTACAGTTTAACTCTTTTGCGGTTTGTTTGTTTTTTCACCTCTGTGCTGATGTCATTTTTCAATGATAGCGCTCGTTACATTCCAACCTTGTGATCATCAGAAAATGGCTGCTAAGGTGGGGGTCAGATAATTTGAAAGAGAAGACTCCCCTCTTTCATATGGAGGTGCCCCCACGTTTGCAGATGTAATTTTGTGCGTCATAGCCTCCAGCCAACATACGGAAAACATTGCAGAGTAATATGGTCTGGTAATCACAGGTGAGCCACATCATTTGAAAGAGGACACTCCTCGCTTTCAAATATTGGTGCTTACACCATTGCAGGTGTCATTATGGAAGTAATAAGGCACATAGTGCCTTTCACCCTATATATGGGAAACTTAAGCTTTCCACAGCATGGGTAACAGTGTCTAGCGATCATAACTGATCACCAGACTATGGGGTCTATTTACTAAGCTGTGTTAGGAGATAAAGTGAATGGTGATAAGGTAACAACCAATCAGCTCCTAACTGCCATGTCACAGGCTGTGTTTGAAATATGGCAGTTATGAGCTGATTGGCTGGTACCTTATCACAGTTTAATTTATCTCCCAACACAGCTTAGTAAATAGACCCCTATAAGTACTCAGGAGACCCATTATTTGAAAACGAATATCTTATACTTCTAATAATTGGTAACCAGGCTCGGGAAGTTCTTCCCCCATGCCTGAACTACATTATTTTTCTACAGTACAGGTGGTATTTCAAAACGAGGATACCTCCATCTTTCTACGTTATATGGAGGAGAGATAGGGGGACTCTAATTCCCTCTTCCCACCATTTTTGTTTAATACAACAGTACTGCTGGCATGTGCATGCGTATGTCAGCAGCACTTCCGGATCCAGCAGCGCTGGCTTCTGGGAGTCCCCACCGGTAATAAGAATAGCAGCGTAGTTTATTATGCCCACCAATTACGTTATGGTCTGCTGATATAGAATAGCATTCATCTCTGTTCTTTTACACTAACACCCTAAGCGAATGTTCCCACTATCAGCCTATTAGTTCTCTCATCAACTGTCCTATACCTGAGGGCAAGACAATAAAAACAAACAGCTGTACCAGGGAGTGGCTGTTGTTTCTAGGGGTTGCTGTATAACACTGGTCTCTCATTTCCCATCATATACCTCTGGCAAGATGGGAAGCAGCAGATGTACAACAGGTCTCCACCTCCCTGACTTTTTCCTATTAGTTACTTCTATATTAGGTGCAGAGTGATTTATGGCAGCACCTTTTATCATCACTTAATGTGTGTATACACAGCGAAGTGATTTACAAGAGTTCAATCTCTATATCTGGATTCTGGCTGTATTTTATGATATATTGTGTTATGTGTTGTTTTAAAAATATTGTATGCGATTATTTGTTGATATATTTCGCCGCCCCAAGAGGACAATCTCTCTTACCCTCACGGTGTATCTTTCACACCCTACCTTTTATTTTGATGTTTGTTTTGTAAGTCACTTTTAACATTGTTCTATATTGTCAATAAAAGTTATAATTTATATAAAACTTATTCTGCTAGAAGAGTGCTCCCTAATAGAGTCACTTAGGTCATCTAGACCTTCTATCCACTGGTCGTCTGGACTGTTAAAGACAAAGTAATTTTATTTTTGGGAAGGGGGCACTATACCCACCGCTGCACTGCACTGTAAGTTCATATGCAAGGATAAGCCCACTCTTCCTCTGCAGCGAAGGGGTTAAAACCCAGATTAAACAATGACTCAGAACGCTGCATAATGCCTACAATGCAATCCTGTTTGCCATGGCACCTCAGTGCATCTTGGATCCACAGCAATGTAATAATACAGTATATTTGCTGTTTATCCATGTCAAAACAAGTGTTGATCAATGTGGTTAATTTTTTGTGGGCAACCAGAGACACAAACTCAAGATTCTGCGTCTTGACAGAGCTTTCACGGCTAAAGAGGCAATGGGCTATTGGAGGTGAACTAATCACCATATCACTTGATAAATCACACAATAAAAATTAATGGGTACATGTACTAAGAAAGCGGATACTGCTGCCAAAATGAGGCTCCTGCTCCACCAATTATTGTGGCGAAGCATGACACGTTTATTGCAGCATGTACACATTCAGAGTGCTGAAGTGAGTAAGTGAAAACACATCCCTGCTGCGAAATTAGCAAAGCCATAAAGTGAGTCAGTACAGATGATGGCGCATGCACTAGTGATGGAGGCAGCACAATGTGAGCAGGAAAAAATTCTACAAACTATATTTAAGCGCACAATACGTCACCACTTCCTGCTTCCCTCACACTGTACACATGAGGGGAAACTAGTATTGGCGCCTACTGCTGGAGATATTGGCGCTGGAGCAAAGGAACATCATCAGTAAGTACTTCATTTTTAATAATACCTGTATCTATTAGCGCCGCCATAGGTAAAGCAGGCATGCTTACTGGCATCGCCATAGGTTCATATGGCGATGCCGATAAGCATGTCCATGCCCCCCCAACTGTCCCGCATTGGGTGGAATAGTACTTTTTGGGGACTGTCCTTCCTTCCGTCCCACCCACAGGCCGCAGTGTTCCGAGAGGGGGGGCAGTCTCACGCCGGAATATAAATGCAGTGTGCATGTGCACAGTATCTTCACATTGTGTGGGCAGTTCGGGGGCAGCCCAGCATCTCCAGTATGCTGGGCATGCTACCAGAGTGATGGAAACAGAGGAAGTGTCACAAAGCCACGCCCCTTCATGTGAGGCCACACCCCCTTTTCTGGCATGGCCGTCTTTTAACTCCAATAAGTTGGGAGATATACTGTAAATGCCTCTGCTTTACTGCTTGCAGGCAGAAGAGGTGGTTATTCCCTTTGGTACTGTACATATTGAGAAACATTATTTACTGGAATTTAGCTTTTAACTTTTTTCTCCATTTACCTAAACGCACAAGTGAACACAACAACGGCCCTATATAAGAATGGATATAATATTTTAGCATTTGCAAAATAAATATTACCCTCATTGGATTTCAAAACATACAATTTAATATATAAGTAGTTAATTGGTTTAAGTGGAGAGTTAAAACATCAAATTTACTTCAGTATATTTCACACACTATATAGACTATAGCAGTGCTAGGCAACCTGCTACACTAGTTCAGGGGCATCATGCAGTGAGGGGCATGGCCAAATCATGTTAAGCGCCATGCTTCACCCCCATCAGCTGCATCTCCAGAGAGGAAAAAATCAAATATAGGCAAGTAGTGTCCATTCTAGCACCCTGCACCTGTCGCAACCTGTTCAGTTCCTCTTTCCTGCCTGGGGTGTCACCTCTCTGCTCGGGGTGCTTCTAGCACACTCAGCTGATGCAACAAACTGCTTAGATACAGGCCAGAGTGTGCTAGAAGCACCAGAGCAGAGAGTAACACCCCAGGCAGGAACAAGGAACTGTATGGGTTGTGACAGGTGCAGGGTGCTAGAATGAACACTAGCAAGTATTATTTAAACTGTAGAACTAAATGTAGATCATCATCATCATCAAGGAGGACCAAATGTTTTCCACTACTAGCTTAGCAGAAAAAAAAACAAATTACTTAGACATGAAAACAATTGAACTTAAGCTGATTCATTTAACTTTTCACATACCAATGCCAAGTTCAGAGACTTTTAGGTCTCATACCCACTGGAGTTTGATGTGAATTAAATATTCTCCATAAAGTTCTGCAGGAAATGTGTGCGCTATATAAATACCTGTTAATAATTAAATAAATATATAAATAAATATATTCTACATTTGAAAATTATAATTTTTGGGGGATTCTAGTTTTTTCCACATGTAGAACACATAAACACACCTGGGAGGCTACAAGGAGCTCAAACCGCTAGTAACAATGCATATGAAAAGGACACTAAAGTTGGGTACACATTTAACGATGTGTACCCAGCCGACCTATCTTGTTTCAGGACCCGGCAGGGGTCCCAGCATCGCCAAGTGAATACACACTTGCCGATGTCGGGAGCGACAGCAGTGGCCATGCTGCATTCGGCAGCATGGCCATCGCTGACGATGTCGCCCATCTGACCTGCATGCAGGGTACACACTAAACGATGTGGTCGGATCGGATGACATATCGTCTAGTGTGTACCCGGCATTAGGAAAAGCAGTTCCTACCATAACATTATTCCACAAGCAGGACCAACACCAACAAACTGGAGAGAGCATGAGATATAAGTGCACCCCTGTTCTACCCAACCCAACTAAAAGCATAGAAAATTCATGGTTTTATATATTCATTTTATTCATTTCCCAGGATACCACTCTCTCTTTAGTGCACATTCACATGTTAACATACACAGCCATGAGATCTTTTATCCCGAAACACCAGAGGTCAATTATTTTCTATACAGGAAAATTTGGATAAATACACCCCATACACTAAGGAACCATCGTCTTGCCTACATGATGGTATACAAAATCTCTGTATGATGAACCAAAAGTATTACATTTTGATTAATCGGTTCATAAGACTTCAGTAGTCGACCGGCCGTGCTTCATGGCCCAGGCAAGCCTCTTTATCATTGCTGCAAAACAGCTGTAAGTTCTTAACCCATTATTTGTTCCCCGAAAAAGGCCTTTTTTGTTGAGAAATCCACAATTTAAATAATTTTTCAGTTTTTGCCAACCTACAGTAGACTTTTTTTTCTGAACCTCCTGCAGTTTACAGTTTACCTTAATACCATTTCAGGTCATTCACTGGACTTGAATTGCTTAAAATGAAATAAAACTTGAAAAATTGGGATGTTTTAAAACTTTTGGCAGCTAGTGTACTACAAGTTGAGTCTCCCATATCCAAAATGCTTGGGACCAGGGGTATTTTGGATATCGGAATATTCCGTAGTTTGGAATATTTGCATACTATAATAAAATATCTTGCGTATGGGACCCAAATCTAAACACAGAATGCATTTATGTTCTATATACACCTTATACACACAGCCTGCAGGTCTTTTTATACAATATTTTTAATAATTTTGAGCATCAAAAAAAGTTAGTGTACATACATGAAACTTATTTAGGTTTCATATACACATTATACACACAGCCTAAAGGTTATTGTATACTGTATTTTAATGATTTTGTGCTTTAAAAAAAGTTTGTGTACATTGAACCATCAGAAAGCAAAGCTTTCACTTTCTCAGTCATACTAAAAATATTCCGTAATTCGGAATATTCCGTATTTTGGAGTATTTGGATGTGGGATACTCAACCTGTATTAAGAAATAAACACCACTTTTCCTATAAGAACCTGCATGTGGCTTTGTATCTGCTGTAATCCTGCCAACCCTCCTATCTGCTACCTGGCTGTCTTCAGTTGTACATGGCATCCTGTGCAACCTTAATCCACAGTCACCACAAAGAAGCAAGTAAGGTAAATCTTGGTTTTGTATTTTTTTGTGAGCTGAAACGAGCAAGATTGCTTGGGCAGGAATGCTGAAATACATTAGTGCATGAGGGTCAGTTAGAAAGAGTGTTGCAGCATCTATATACCACACTCAGAAATAAGCAGATCCAGGGGAGGTAAAGGAGGCTGGGGTGGCAGCAACTACTCTTCTAAAACTAGTGCGCAGCTGGCACTTACAGTCGGTGAGTGTTTGGTGGCCCAGTAACACCAGTAGAAGTGGTCAGTTACTAACAGTAAGAAGGAACTCAAGAAAAATTGGAAAAACCACTAGAGTACGGCCACAAAATAAGCTCATTCTTACAAAATTTGTTTTAAAAAATAATAATAAAGAAACAAATCTATGAAAACTATAAAAACCACAACCACACAAAAACTTATTGTGATATTTACAAGTAATCAAGCAAAGAAATGTGCAAAAAAAGTCACAAATTGATCACCGATGGCAGTAAAAAAAAATAAAAATGTAAAAGCCAATTTCATTACTTGAACAAAGTCCTGCCAAGCACACATCTTCAAGTTTTTGCAGAGTCACTGGCTCACCGCCATATTTGCATGTTCCTACACATTATGTCTGCAGGGATATTTCATTTGTGCCATTGCTTCATTGTTTAAGGCAAGAATAAGTTGTACTTTAGTTATACAAACAACATCCAGACTAGCAATTTGTGTCTTCTTCTAGAACAGCATGTGACGCAAATGCTACCTAGAACATAAGCTTTTGGTAAGCAATCTATTGTGAATTTTGTATTGGGTGAGTGGGAGCACTGATCTGAGACAAGCAGAGCTTTCTCTTGGGTGACTGCGTACTGTTCTAATAAGTGACAATTAGCAGAAAAACCTTGTAAAGAACAGATACATGCTGAGATAAAAATCAGCAAAATCAAGAGTCACGCAAGGGAAATCTAATAAAATGAAGCTCGATATAAAACAATTTACATGCAACCCTGCTCAATTTTCACTTACATAATTCACTTATTTAATGGCTATGATTAATACTGAATTATTAGCATGCTTGCAATGGAACGGCAATTACAGGACAAATTGTCATAAAAATGTTTTGAATGTGCTGTGCATATATAATTATATTGGCAATTATTTTATAGGAAAAAACATATTTACTGTTTTATATTGGTGATCCTCCTAGTTATATACATATTGCTGTTTGCTAAGAACTTTTAGTCATAGATGTAGTATCATGGTAGGGGCATCAGGACAAAGCATTAACTATAATTAAAATATTTAAATAAATTGTAAAAGTTACATAAATTCTCACAACATTCAAATGAATATTCTTAATTGTATTTAAAATGTCTTCACTGACAGTCAACCCTAATATTACAACCTTAAATCACAAATTCCATTTTTATACATTATTCAATATTAACCTGTAGCTCTTTTAAAAAGTAAAACATTACCTTCCCAGTATATCATAGCCAACATCTATCCAACCAACATTTCTAGGACTGCGTCATAATTAGACCTGGTCCAAAAGTAAAAACTGTGGAGACCGCAGTATTGAACTGCTAAAACATAACTTGTGCTGACCAAACTGTATGTCTACTACCTCCAATACACTCTAAGTTACTCTCCACCGGCTGCTAGTTCCCCCTAACATGTAAACCTGCTCAATGGGGTGAGTGACAGCATACTGGAGATATTGGTTAGGTACTTTGTACATTTTTAATGTGGAACTTGAATTCCAGCTTCACAAAAAAAAAAAAAAAAAAGGTAGGAATTGAAAAGTAGTAAATAATTAGGAAAAAAGTTACTATGTTTATAATATATATATATATATATATATATATATATATATATATATATATATATATTACACATTATTATTTACATATATAGATCTAATCTAAATAATATATTAATTTTAAATGCATATTATTCAACTCAGTAATACACAACCATTGTTATATGTTAATGTGAATTAGTATCTGTACTTGTTCTTTAACCTATAGCAGATAAAATCAGAGACATGAATTCTATCCAGCATAATTAGCAGCTGTAGTACAAAGTACTTGTTGGCCAAGACTGGCAATATTTTTCAGGTTACCAGATCAGGCATGCAAATGTGAACATACATAATACACATGCATAGTGTCATCACAATTACAAGCCTATTTGTTATAGGGAGAAATACATGACTTTGGCAAATACTCATGTTTTACCCAGTATCACCAGCAATAGCTTTAGCAAAGTTCTCTGGCAAAGCATAGGGACTGTCCTTTATCTCTATCTCAGGATGTCAATAGCAGAATCTCAATGCAGGAAATAAAAGCATCGTCTCATAATATAAATATATTTAGATTTTTTTTTAGTTGAACCCAATCCTAGGTCAAGCATGCACAAAGGCTTCAAGACTGGCTGGCGTAGCAGTATTTATTGTCGGGAATGACAGTAGCTGCAGTAATCCATGGCCACAATACCATGGTAGAGGAATCTTTTCAGACCCCTTCTCTGTCAGCCTGCAAGCTCCTTTCTGCTTACATTGCCACAGTGAACTACTCCTGTGAATTCAAAAACAGGAATTAGCCACAGGACCAAAGCTACGCCAATCTCTGTTTGGCTGGCCACAGTTCCGAAAGCAATCGCTGCAGTGTTGGAACTCACCGGGACATCCTGTTATCAGAGGCACTGTCCTGACATGACCTTTGGATAAATTGCTATGAAAAAATGCACCTCCTATCAATGTAAAAAGCAGTGATAAGGGCTGCTAGGTTAGGATGGGAAAAAACATTGAAAATTAAATATATATGTCCCCAATTGTGGTCATTATTGAATATCATAATTCTAAAGAATGATTGCAAATACACATTCTTCTATCTCACTTCTTATTATACATATTTATCAGTGCTAAATGATATTATTCATACATATAAATAATTTCAGTTTCTTAACGATAAATCATGATGTTCATGAGATTAACCCCCAAGACTAGTAATTCTTTAATGTCAGCCATATGTCCAGTTGTTTACTCACAACCAAATTCAGGTCAACCCTTTTAATGAATATTATACATTTCTTTTGATCTCAACAAATGCAGTGCACATGCGTGGCTGTCAAATTTGCACAACTATGGTTACCTTTCCTAGAAAAACACACTGCCAGTCTTCCTGTCTCTATTGTTTCTACTCTATTAATAACATTGGTGCAGAGTCACATTTCTAACTAGCAGTGAAAAGACTGGAGAAGGGGACCAGTGGAGAAAGTTGCCCATAGCAACCAATCAGCTTTGAAGCAGCATTTATCAAGTACATTCTATAACATGATAGGCACAGTATAAGATGATTGGTTGCTATGGAACACCTTCTCCACTCTTCTCACTGCTTGATACATCAACACGAATCGGTCTTCATAAACCCCCTGATTCAACACACAATGTAAATACAAACATGCATCATATGTATTACAGTGTGTAATATGCTGAAGATAAACAAAGGGTGATTATAATTATATACACGGAGAACATATGTGGGAATCCGCACCAAATGCAACTTTCATGAAATGTTATATATTTATCCACTTGGTCAAAAATACGATTGAAAAAAAAAAGGGGGGCTGGGCTGTACATCCTAATCTTAAAAATAATACAAGGTTCTACCATGCTGAGACCTGTAGTTCTACAGCAGAAAAAAGGGGGGAGATGAATTTGCACACCGTAAGCACTAAGGGGTCTATTTACTAAGCAGTATTAGGAGACAGAGTGAAAAGTGATAAGGTGCCAGCCAATCAGCTCCCAACTGACATTTTTCAAACACAGCCTGTGAGATGGCAGTTAGGAGCTGATTGGCACCTTATCACTTTTCACTCTGTCTCCTAACACTGCTATTTTATTTAATGTGTCAGTATTAGGGACCCACCTTATAAGGTTCACCGTGACGTGGTAGGTGGGCAAACATTTTTGGCCAAACATGTACTAAAAACCTTACTTAAAAACCATGTTAATTGTTGGAGTTTATTATAAATATTTTGATCATTAGAATCCGTAGTGCTTATAGTGTGCATCTGCTTCTCCCCCCCCCCTTTATCTGCTAACAAATATGATTGTCTAACCACTGAACAATTTATGTATTTTATTCCCCAAAATATGAGCAATATAATAAGGGCATTTTTGAAAACATATGAATTGGTGTAGGAGGCAAACATTCTACTCATCTCCAAAACACAGGAAATAGAAAACTTTAGTAAAACAATAACCTAACAGTATCTTATTTTGTTTTGACCAGACAAGTAACATTGTATTGCTGGATGTAAATACTCTGAAATATGAATATTTCTAAGAATAAATTCACCATGTCTTTTGTAGAACACTGAAACGACTGGAAAAAAAAAAATTCTCTACAAATACATAGGGCTTCCTGTATCTACTTAAACATTTGTTAAATTAATGGTAACGTATTTTTCAAATTAAAAGTTTGAACTGATTATGTTCTTTAAAAGCTGCCGTCATAATATATTCATCATTGTCAGTACTGCATATGCTACTGGTGTTATTGTATGCACAGAAGTAAACATTCCTTTGAAATGAGAAGTTTACGTGCATACCCTTTCAGAATGTAATTTACCCCTTGCTTTGCTGAGTGTAGAAGTATGCAAGATCCAGGAAGAACAAATACAGTAATGTCAGCGAAAATGACAGTCACAGCAGTTGGCAATAACAGAATGCTCAAATGTCACGTATGCCAAGTACAGAAAAAAGTGATCAGACTTTGGCCCATGAACCAAATTGCTTGCCAGTGGAGCCTTTCATATCAGATGGAGCTATATTTGTCAGTTACAAGCAAACATTTCAATGTGGTGAACAAGATGTTCCAAAGTCCTGCCTATGATTTGGGCTGTGTAAATATTATTTTTGTAAGTGTTGTCCGCTAAATTGTTCAAAACTATATAGAGATTGAAAATATGAAAACATCATCTATACTTTTAGTGACATTCTTATTTCCCCAATGACTTACAGGACATGGAATAGTCACCTATAACAATCACTGTCCTTCACTGAAAAAAGCTTTTTACATAAAATATGCCATGCAGTGCATAACACACACACACACACACAAAACCTTTCACAAGTTATACTCCCTCTGCTTACAATGGAGAAACAAGGCAGGGTAATGTCAGACAGTAAGGACACGTACATATGTGCCATCTGAAAGAGTACCTTACATATAGGACACTGCATTACACTATTATATTGTGTACAAATTGGGCACTGTGCCCCAGGTTTGCATAAACCAGGGGTGGGGAACCTTTTTTCTGCCGAGGGCCATTTTGACATATACGCCCCCTCGTGTGATGTCTTACGGGGGTGGGATCACAATTGCCGGTAATTACAGCAATGCCCGGAGCATCGTGAGGGTGCTCCGGGGAGCTGTAAGGGCAGCGGTGTGACCGTCTGAAGCATCCTATAGACGCTCCAGTCAGCACTGCTACATAGATTCTGGCTGCAGTGAGCCATTCTAGGCACCCTGATAGCCAGATGAGGCCAGCAGAAAAAAGCTCCGTGGGCCAGACCAAATGACTCCCCAGCCTTATACGGCCCCCGGGCCCGAGGTTCCCCACCCCTGGCATAAACTAAGCACATATGCTACCTTTGCGCAGATCAACATGCGGTGCATCTTCTTTCCAAGCATTTTGTGACTGTATTTTTTTTTTTTTTTTATAACCTTTGCTTTATTTTGCAAAAACAGTTAGATACAGTGCAGAAATTCGTACAGGTAAGTACAGTAAATCCAAGTTTAACATTAACGATAACATGGAAAGATAAAGACAAAAAAGTAATACGGTGCTTGTCAGGATAGGTTAGGAAGGTTTGGGGCGAGGAGGGGATAAGGTTGCCACCTAGGTGTTAGAGGAGTGTTGCATGGAATTAGGTTTTTGGAGGGAGAGTGGAGAGTTTTATTGGTTTGGGGGGGGGGGGGTGTCTGGGCTTGTGTTGTTTGTTTTATGTATAAATGTAACAAATTATGAGCCCCATGATTATCAAAGTTAAAATTACTTATAATATTAAAAACAGTTTTAGGAGAGGGTGGATGTTTAAATAAATAAACAAAACAAAATGTTTTAGCTATTTTAGAAATGGGAAGGAAAAGTGAGATATTAAGCTACACTGTCTCCCAATTTCCTAATTCATTCTTAAACAAGCAGCACAGTGCTTTGTACAAGGGAGGAAAAAGAGCCAGGGTTCCCTATTCTTTCCTTGGTGCCTGTTTATCTGAATCAATAATCCAGTTTCATTATATTCTTAACCAAATGTATGTGTACCGATGTGGAACAGTACAATCTCACTATCACCAATTTACAGAATAACCATTTGTAGGAGTTGGACGCAATGTACACGGAACATTTTATGTGAAGCACATACAGTACTTTACTAGACTATGAAATCATTTGTTGTACAGCACAGCTGAAAAGTATTTGGCAGCACTAAAAGGCATCTTAAAATGCCAGTGTCAATCTAAGTAGAAACTTGTATGGAAATAAGAATATTTATTAAGGCCACACAACAACATGGGTTTAAATATAGGAAAGCTAATATAAAAACAAATGGCCAAAAAAAGGACAGAATAATATAGATCAAGCGTTTAAACATCCAAACAAACAATAAGTCCCAAAAATATTTACTCCTTATATGTATATCGTAAAATTAAATTACAGCTACTGTATTTGTTTCGAGACTGCAGTCCCTAGATTTGGAAAGCAGATAGTATTGCAGAGAAGTATCATTTTATAAAAAAATATTAATATATATTTAAAAAGCACAAGAAGTGTAGTCAAACTGATCAATCATGTTGCATGAATATGCCACAATAATTATCGTCGCTGACATTTTTTAATTTGTTCATAAAGTACCAACATGTTATGCAGTGCAAATACAGGGGTCAACCCCAGAACAGAGATCCAGAAGCTGGAGGATTAAGTGTGCCCATGATACTACAAGGGTGGTTTATGGAAGCTGTTAATTCTCCATATTTTCTATATTATTAGCATTTATTTAATAGGATGCCTCAAAAGACTGCAGCATAGTATAAGGAAGCGATTCAAACAGGGTTGACATAGTTACTATAAACTGCAGGGTAAAAAGTGTATGCATAATTATAGACATATTGGATAAGTTACGTAAAAGGTGAAGAGATGAAATGAGGAGGAGGGCCCTGCTCATGAGAGCTTACATTCTAAAGGATGAGTAACAGGAAAGGAAGGGGGGAGGTGAATCAAGCAGTGGTACTATAGGCTTGCTACGGTAATACAGTAAATTCTTCAGTAAAAGCAATTGTCATTTAAAACGTACCGCAACATTCTTCATTTTGCCACGGACAGTTTTTACTTCTGTAAAAGTGTATTTTTAAATGTTGCATTTAAGTTTTTTATTTAAATTTTTTCCCCCTGGTACCAATATTTAGCAAATATGTCCCACTTTGCTCTTAACATCTCTGGATTAAACTGCATCTCCCTACTGCAGCGTCAGCCTCTTATTCTAATAAGATTGGAGTAAAATTAATAAATATACAATATTTGACATCTTATCGGTTGCATCATTCAATTTAAGTCTATTGGAGGTCAATACAGTTAAACACAACTATATGCCAAAATTTGTTGCAACACGTTTATATCCAATTGCGCACAAAGTAACAGTAAGCAGTAAGGGTGACATATTGTTAAACACAGCTTTAAATGGGTGAACTGTTGGTGTACGTAAATCTACATATCATCCCATTTTCCCACATTGAAGATGCTGAACAATGTATAGCACTCCTTTTTATTTCATTAACTATGGTTCTGTGCCTATGCCATCAGTCTAAATACAGAGCAGAAACTTGAACAGCATTACCAGCAAATGACTAGGATTGTAATCACTATATTACAGGGTAAATATACCTATATCAATATTCTCCATTAAAATATGCTGAGCTTATGAATCAGTTTATTCCATGGTATTTCCCGATTTCCTTGCTTCTCATATAAACTGAAAACAGTAATTCACCTAATCTCCATATAAATACACCTGGAGTAAGCGGTCCTCCAGGTGTATCCAGGGGTGATTAGTGACATCATACAAGCATGGTTCTTCCAGTGTAAAGGTGTAGTGCAAAGGTTCCCAAACACGGCCCTCAAGGCACCCTCGTGGTCCAGATTTTACAGATAACCCTGCTTGGGCACAGGTGACTTAATTAGTACCTCAGGGGTCTATTTACTAAGCAGTGTTAGGAGACAGAGTGAAAAATGATAAGAAAGTGATAAGGTGCCAGCCATTCAGCTCCCAACTGCCATCTCATAGGCTGTGTTTGAAAAATGACAGTTGGGAGCTGATTGGCTGGCACCTTATCACTTTCTTATCACTTTTCACTCTGTCTCCTAACACTGCTTAGTAATTAGACCCCTCAGTCTTTTGATTTAACCATCTGTGCTCAACCATGGCCATGGTTTATAGCTGGACCATTAGGGTGCCTTGGGGACAGAGTCTGGGAACCTCTGATGTATTGTGTAATTCAGCAACCAGCAAAGATTAAAATAAAACAGCTCAGCTTGTGGGACGTGATCACATGACAATGTTCTGCAATAAAAGAGCAGAACGCTTCTCTGCAGCTACAGAGCGCTCTGCTACAGTGAACCTGAAAATCATTTTCCTGCACGTTGACCGCTATGCTTACTGTGCAGCACAGCACACTGTCATTTTGCTTTATCACTGAAATAGAATTATCCCATGATGATAACATATATACAAAAGGTGTAACATTACTATTACTACAACGTTACACTCAGTAGTATAATGATGTTACTTAAATTTTTAAAAAAGGACCAATAGTGGTCTGTGTGATAAGACGGTCCAAGGAGAACTATTAGCAAAGATAGGAAAAGCCATTAAACACAGTATGTAAAGATATATCTATACAGAGAATGATGGGAAAATTCCACACTTTGAGCCTAGAGCACAATGCTACTGGAAATGACCTCGTCCTATAGGAAGTGGATACATAGGTAGAGTTTCTGTAGTAGCCTCAGGTGCAGGCAGATAGGGTAAATGTATGAAGCAGTGAAAAGAGTGGAGATGGTATGCCAGTGGAGAAGTTGCCCATGGCAACCAATCAGCTTTGATGTTGCATTTATCAAGTACATTTTATAAAATTATAGACAGAAGCTGATTGGTTGCCATGGGTAACTTCTCTACTGGCACACTGAAGACGTGTATATTTCACAGTGTATCTGACGACAACTTACCTGTGAAGGGAGTCTGTGCTGCTGGTAACTATGGACACGTGATCCACTAGGTCCATACTGTCAGGAGAGGCCGTTCTCCTTATCACAAACAAGCTGGATTGGGGGATTCCATCACAATGTCTTGGCTTCGGCACCTCAAAACCATGAAGTTGTTTGTCTGTGTGGTGCTCGCACACCTATGAAAACAGATAACTAGTGAGAAATGATGAAAAGAATGGACACACTGTATTTAAAACATAACCTGAAGAAATAAACAAACAGCCTTAAAGGAACATGCTTCTGTGATCTCTAGCAAAAAAATACAACCTCATCAACAAGCCAGAACAAACAGCTTGTAAGAAAGCACCATGAGTCATGTGGGGAACTGCAGCCATGCTGTACACAGGAAAAGATAAGGCTTATCAGAGGCACAGATTCTGATACTCATTTAAAAGTCATCCAAAGGTACAATATGTACTAAGTAGTTTAAATGAAATGAAAACAAACTGTATGCATATTTGAGACAAATACAAGACTCAACAACTTAAAGCAGGGGCGTATCTACCCATTGGCCAGGATGGCACTCGCAAGGGGCGCCGGCTAAAGGGGGGTGCCGTCTGGCAGTGCCACCAGCAGCCAAGGGGTGGAATCAGGCAGGGACTACCAAGGACCAGAACTGGCGGCGACTGCTTGTCCCCCAGGCCCTACGAGTGTAGGACAGGCCGCAGTGAAAGCAGTCTGCCCTACAAAGTTTACAAACACACAGCCATCAGCAGCGGCTGTGTATTTGTTATAGCAGCCAGTGGGAGTCAGACAGACTCTCATTGGCTGCTGCGTCCACGGAGGGAGCCGGCTGGAGCTCGCTCATGAGCACCGCCTTCCGGCTCCCTCCGCAGCTGGTGATGATAGAGACGTCATGACGTCTCTCCCATAGTGCAGAGCGGGCCGGGAGGAGCGAACAGCAGCAGTCGTCGGCAGGAGCAGGGATTCAGGTGAATTGTGTTTTTTTTTTTCTGTTTGCTATGTAAGAATGGCACACGGAGGGGGAGGGGACTACTACTGGGGGCAATGCAGCATAGGGGGCAATGCATAGGGGGGACTACTACTGGAGGCATTGCAGCATTGGGAGGATTACTACTGGGGGCAATGAATAGGGAGACTACTACTGGGGGGCACTGTATAGGGGGATGGCTGGGGAGACAGACGGAGGTGCTGGCAAATGAAACGTGGGCTGGCTGCCTGGCTAGGGAGACAGAAGGGGGGTAGCTGGGGAAACATTTTAAGTATTTAATCTATAGTTTAATTATTCAGAAATTATGGGGGGAGGGGGGCGTCAGTCCATTACATTGCCAGGGGCGCTCGGATCCCTAGGTACACCCCTGACTTAAAGGATACATAGTACATGGCCAGGCTCTGCTAATTACATATATTCCCATATAAAAAATAAAATAAAAAATGACATACATACACACACAGACCTGTCCTTCTACTTCTACATCTTTGCTGCAGTCGTGCTAAGAAGCCCCTCATGGTGCGACAGGTCTCGTGAGACTCTGCTGGCAACGGTGACGGTTTTGCCGAAAATACGTCTAAGTCGCCATGCGATGTGTTTAGGACGCCCCAGCAGACTGTGCAGATTATTCTGATGTGTGTGAGACAGTGGTATATTTGGTGATGCTCCTGTGCCACCCTCCTGTGCTGCTCTTCATTAGTGAGGAAGACGAAGACAGACATATACTTCTAACACGAGTTCGGAAAAATTGTCATTGCTACACCCACACAGTTGAAATGGAGGTAGGTAGGAGTAGTTTATATAGGGGTTTATTAGTCTAAATGCCCATCTTGTGTGTTAATAGGCCTCACATGCTGATTTATCTATATGATAATACGGGTTTGTCTGTCCCATCTCCGTCATGTGCAGTGGGAGCCAGGGCAAGACACCAAAAGCTCCCATTACCATGATGGATGGACTGGGGTGAGCAAGAGAGAGAGGAACCCTCACAGCAGGGCTGCAACTAGGGGGGGCCGGATGTGCACGTGCACCGGGTGCGCCGCTGCACCCGCCGCCAGTATCCTCCAGCCCGGCGCGCAGGGAGGCTCCAAGCCAGACGCCCGCTGCCCAGCTCCTTCCTTGCAGCGCCACGGTAGCTGGAGTTCTCTCCTGAACTCCAGCTTCCGGCTCTCCCCACGGGCACTATGGAAGAGATTCCATGACATCTCTCCCATAGTTCCGAGGAGCAGCCGGGCGGACCGGACGGCGGCGGACGTAGGATCGGGGTTTAAGGTAAGTAATGGTTTTTTATGTGTGTAAGTGGCACAACAGGGGCATTACCATATGGGCACTACTACAGGGTCATTACTATGGGGGCATTACTACATGGGCACTACTACAGGGGCATTACTATGGGGGTTTTACTACATGGGTACTACTACGGGGGCACTACTATATGGGGACTACTACAGGGGCATTACTATATGGGGACTACTACAGGGGCATTACTATATGGGCACTACTACAGGGGCATTACTATATGGGCACTACTACAGGGGCATTACTATATGGGCACTACTAGTGGGGCATTACTATATGGGCACTACTAGTGGGGCATTACTATATGGGCACTTCTACAGGCGTATTACCTCAGGGGGCATTACTATAGGTGCACTGCTGAAGGGGGAATTACTATAGGGGCACTGTTGCAGGGGGCATTACTATGGGGGAAATTACCAGGGGGGTGCCAAATTACTGTCTTGCCCCGAGTGACAAAAATTACGCATCCAAATATATTAAAGTATTCACCAAGATAAAAATGATCAATTCTTTAATCCTCTCACTTTTTTTCCCTCTTGGTTTTCCTATTTGCTTTATTTATTTTTTTGGCGGCTGCTGGAAAATAATCTTCCAGCAACCGCCAATCTCAGGACGACCTTCCGGCCCATCTGCAGCCTCCTATTCTCCCACAATCCCCTCCTCACCTGGCGGCTGCTCCTCTTTGCAGCCACCGCGGGAATGTAACTTCCAGCTCTACTGATCTTGTATGTCCGGGGGCTGCTTCTCACTACAGCTGGCAGGTAATCACTGGTAGGCAGTGCTAATCTTACATGTCGGTGGCTGCTCCGCTCTGCAGCCCCTGGGGACATGTAAAATCACCACCGTCTCCCAGTGATTACCCGGCGGCAGCAGAGAGAAGCAGCCGCCAAGGAGATGTAAAATCACTGCTGACCGCCAGTGAATGCCCGGCGATTGCAGAGAGAAGCAGCTGCCGGGGTAATCTAAAGTATGCACTGTGACTCTGGACCGGGACTATAAATTTAATCTATAAATTAAGTCTGTCAGGCAGATGTGACTGATATCCACTTCGAGTATAGACAGGAATTTGCTGGGTCGGAGTTGAATGCTGTTGGGCAGAAGTCTGAATAACTCTTTCTGGTGATAATGATGGACTGCTATCTGGTATGCTTGCATGTTCCATATTCTCCTGATATCACAACCTATGGCCTTTTCAATGCCTGACCCGCCATTGGAGCAACCTGTTCCATATTCAGGCCAGGAACAGAATTCCCAACATTTTCATGTAGAATAGGCCCCTCTGCTACTAGAAATTCCACCCTATTTCGTCTGTACAAATATCTTCCACCATCCACAAGATATGAGCAACCTTTCGCACACAGGAACCATGTCTCCAATGGCCTGTGCCATCTCTAGTAAGGGGCTTCATACGAATTGGCTCACCAATGAGAAGTTCAG